>JASAUF010000397.1:4800000-7381588 GCA_030180095.1 Magnolia changhungtana
CACCACATTGATAACCATCGAGGTATTCAAAAACGGTTACATTATGGGCATAACGGCCGTTATGTGTTACGGGGTTAAAACAGGCAAACCCAAAAAATCATTACCGTAACGGCCATTAAGCATAGCGATCAAAAAACGGCTTCTAAAAAAAGTAGGGGGGGGGGGACCATTTTGCTGTTTTTTTTCCACATCTCTCTATTTTTTTCCCCCACATCTCTCTAATTTTCTTCCTTCCTACACATATTCTATACTGATTTCGGTTGCTTCCAACATATTTTTGAAGATTAAAACTTGAAATCGAGTAAGTTTTGACGGATTGAAACTCGAGGTTAGTAGATGTTTTTCTTCTAATTTCTTGTTGAAATTGATTAAAGCAAGGGATGAAACACCTAATTGACATTGTGTTGCTAAAATTTATGCATTTTTCAATTTTTTTTTTAATTGTTTTTATTTTTACACCATTTATTGGTGATTTATGAAAAAAAATTGAAAAATATGGGTTTTTTTCTGATTTGAAAGGGTTTTAGTTAGAAATGCATGGAATGTTAGAATGCAAGATTAATCAGTTGTTTGTATGCATTTTTCAAATTTTTTTTTTTTGGTATTTTTGCACCATTTATTAGTGATTTATGGAAAATACGAATAAAAAAAAAAATAGAAAAATGTGGGTTTTTTTTTCTGATTTAAGAGGGTTTAAGTTAGAAACATATGGAATGTTAGAATGCAATATTAGATCTGTCGTTTGTAACTTTGTATGCATTTTTCAATTTTTAAAATTTTTTTTGTAGTTTCACATCATTTATTGGTGGTTTATGAAAAATACAAAAAAAAAAAAAACAAAAAAACAAAAAAATAATAATAATAAGGATTTTTTCCCGATTTGAAAGGGTTTTAGTTAGAAATGCATGGAAAGTTAGAATGCAATATTAGATTTGTTGTTTGTATGCATTTTTTAAGTTTTTTAAATTTTCTTTTGTATTTTCGCACCATTTATTATTGATTTATGAAGAATACGAGAAAATTAGAAGTTGGATTTTTTTTTCTGATATGAAAGGGTTTTAGTGATAAATGCATGGAATGTTAGAATGCAATATTAGATTTGTTGTTCATATGCATTTTTCAAATTATTTTTTTTTTGTTGTATTTTCAGACCATTTATTGGTGATTTATGAAAAATACAAGAAAATTAGAAAAAGTTGTGTTTCTTTTTAATGGGTTTTAGTTAGAAATGCATGGTTTGTCAGAATGCAATATTAGATTTGTTGTTTGTATGCATTATTCTTTTTTTAAAAATGTATTTTGCACCATTTATTGGTGATTTATGACAAATACAAAATATATATATATATATATAGAAAAAGTAGGTTTTTTTTTCTGATTTGAATAGGTTTTAGTTAGAAATGCATGGAAAAGTAGAAATTTAGAATGCAATAATAGATCTGATATTTGTATGCCTCTTTCAATTTATTTTTTATTTTTTTGTATTTAGTATTTACAGCATGCTTTTATTTTTTATTTTTGTAATTTCAATTTCTTGTGCAGGACTAGAAATCTATAATTGTATTTTAAATTGTAAGTTTGTAACTTATTCATTTGCAATTTAGGTTGGGTTTGGGGGTTTGGGGTTGCAAGTTGTAAGTTGGAACTTGGAAGTTGCAGGTTGGAACTTGGAAGTTGTAAGTTGTACTTGGAAGTTATGACTTGTAAGTTGTAAGTTGTAAGGGTAACTTGTAGTTGTAGGCTTAGCGTTTGTTACTTTGTTTAAGTCTTGTAATTTGTAATTTGTAATTTTTTAGAAGATAGCGGAAGGGGCTGGCCAACACGAAAGAGATGATATTGGATGGCAATATTGAGAGGGAGTAGGTGGGGGTAGGCAGGCCATGAAGTGCAACTACTGTGGCCGATTAATAACTAGAGGAATCACACGAGTGAAGCAACATTTGGCACATCAAAGAGAACAAGTTGCAGGGTGTCCTAGCATACCAAAAGAAATAATGCTATTGATGCAACAAATTTTGCAAGAGGTGAAACAGGGGAAAAAAAAAAAAAAAAAAGGTGAGGTACAAAAGAGAGACGGGATGCTCTTGATGCAGTTCAGACCTTACATGGGTGTTGGTCCAAATGATATTGTTGAATCAGGTGATGATTCGAATTGGGAGGTCACATCAGCAGGGGGAGAGAGTATACGCTCCATTCATGAAGATGAGCAGCGTCAACGCATGTTTGGTGATGGGGAGTCTGTACATGATGTAGAGGGAGGCAGTGGGAGTGGGAGTGGGAGTGGAAGAGTGAGTGCCGAAGGGTGGTGGAATGCCACAGCATGTTCCTGTAGATGTGGATGGTGATGCTGTAGAGCCCAAGAGGCCTTCATGTGATCCAATTCTCTTTAGGAAGGAAACGACAAAACATAAGATAATCAAACAAATGTGGACCAGAATGCAGTTGAGAAGCTTAGAAGGGCAGTAGCCAAGCTATTTATACATGGTAACAAACCTCTAACTGTTGCCAACTCCCCATACTGGCAAGTGATGATTGATGCAGTGGTGGAGGCAGGCAAAGGAGTGAGGGCTCCCACAACTCATGAAATTAGAGGGAAGTGAATGAAAGCAGAATATGAAGATGTGAAAGCGTATGTCACCACCTTAAAACCCATATGGAAAATAAGAGGATGCACTACTATGTGCGATGGTTGGACTAGCCCAACCACCCGTAGCATGGTCAATTTCATAGTGTATTGCCACTTGGGTACAATATTCCATAAATCGATTGATGCATTGGCTGAAATCAAGAATACGGATTATATATTCAACCTTATGGATAAGATGGTGGATGAAACTGGAGAGGCACATGTAGTGCAAATTGTGACCGACAATGAAGTAACATACAAGGTAGCAGGAAGAAAGTTGATGGATAAGAGACCAAATTTGTTCTAGTCACCACGTGTCGCACACTGCATTAACCTCATATTAGAAGATGTTGGAAAGAGGGCAAATGCCATAAAATTGGTTGAAAGGGGAAGGGAAGTAACAACATTCATCTACAACCACAACCTAGTCGTTGCCAAAATAAGGAAGTACACGAGGGGGAGAGCTTCTTAGGCCTGCGCCAACAAGATTTGCGACAAACTTTATAGCCCTTCAAAGTTTATATGAGCATTGGGGAGAGTTGTCTGAGATGCTTGCTTCACGAGATTGGCTCAATACAAAATACGAGGAGAAGGTATCGGGGACACCGGTCAATGTTGTGGCAACTATAAGGGAAAACGTATACTGGAAAAAAAAAAAAAAAAAAAAAAAAAAAAAAAAAAAGAAGAAGAAGAAGAAGTTGCAAACATCTTGAAGGTGATGAAACCATTGATGAGAATGAGAACCTTTCATCGTGTCGAATCGTATGAAGTACCTACCATGGGCTTCCTCTACGACGCCTTAGATAAGGCGAATCTTGCTATCTAATGGGATTGTAAACACTATATGATTTACTGGAAGATGATCGACAAGCATTGGATAAAGCAGTTTCATTATCATCTTCATGCAGCATGTAAACTCTTTGTTATGCACTTATTCTTCTCGTCTTTCACCCATTAAATACGTTAAAAAATACTAATTTCATTATTGCAAATTTGCAATGTAGAATGCATTTTAAATCCATGATACAGATATGCTCAATCATACACTGAGGATGAGGAGGTTCGTATTGGGCTAAAGAATGTGATAACAAGATTAGAGCCCAAATTAGATAGGCAGATAAGGGTGTTAAATGAAGTACACTTGTGGCTGTGAAAGTCTTTAGTTTTTTACTTATTAGTCTTTAATTTTATTATTTAATGCTTTAAAGTTTAAATTATCTAACTTTGTAATGTATTATGCATCGTCCACAATTGGAATATATACACTACACCAAGGTAGTTTCTCCGACGCCATTGCACAAAAGGCAATCTTTCAGACTGCTCCAGGTAATAAATTGACATTTTATATTTTTATTAGTTATAGTTATTACTAATATTGGCATTATTCTACAAATTGTACAATTTAAGATTAGAGCTTGATAGTTTACAAACTAATCAATGTAAGCATTTTTTTATTTTTTTCCCCATACAGTTGATTGGTGGATGGATTATGGAGAGAGTACACTAACTCTCCTGTCAATTGCATTCCAAGTTTTGAGCCAGACAACTTCCTCTAGCTGCGAGAGGAACTGGAGTTGTTTTGCGCTCATTCATACAAAGAAAAGAAATAGAATACAGACCAGGACGTTGGACCAGCTCGTTTATATGCATTACAACATAAAGTTGCAATTACAGAATTCAAGGCGTGTGACAAATTTAGTTGAAAAGGGCGCCAACTTCTATCCAATAAACCTAGACCACATTTACGATGAGGATGACCCACTACTACCTTGGTTAGAGGTAAGAGAGAAATAGGTAGAAGAAGACGGTGAAGAAATCGAGATCAATGATCCAGAAATACGTGTAGCACAACAAGAGAGGCCTACATGTGTCTTGGATCCAGAGAGGTCTCCAACTCTTTAAGAGAAGATGAGCAGCAGCAGCGACAGTGAAGAAACTGACATGAATGACAGTGGTGGCAATGATGATGATGATGCTACCAGTCCTACTACTAGCGTTGCCACTACACAACTGTCTGCACATCATGAGGTCGATCAGCATCAACGGACTAGAGGCCGCACATACAAGTGCGCTAAATCACTATATGACCAGTCAGGACTCAAGAGCACAAGGGAGCATCAGAGAGAGGCTGGCACTAGTGACACAGCAGGAGTTGGAGCACCCGTAGGACATCAGACCGATGCTACTTATGGATATAGAAATGATGAGTCATATGGGTATACAGATCCTATTGCGGGCCATTCATGTTGTACTAGTCCTGTTTGAGCATACAGTCAATATACGGGATACAGATATTCGGATCCAATTCCAAGCTCTACATCATCCCAGTCTCACTCACAGTCTCAGTACGAGGAGCAGTACCAAGGCCAGGGGCAAGGGTATAGGTACGGCTATGGTGAATATGGGTCGTCATCTAGCACTTATTCTTACCCAAATTACACACAGCAAATGCCTAGTGGTAGTGAGGATCTTGGTCAGTCATCCTATGATTCCTTGATTTGGTCTTCCCCACAGGATCTGGTCCTGGTGGCTACTATGGATATGCAGATCCTCCACAGCCACAGCCGCATTAGAATGACGATGACAACGACGCATAGGACGATCAACCACAGAGAGCAAGGTTTTGTTTCTAGTGGTGATTAGAGTATTGTTGCACTTGTTGTTGGTGGTATGTATGTGACAATGTGTGATTCACACAGATGGTGTACTATAAACTATCACATCACATTATAATAATAATATTTCTAATTTTCTCTATTTACATCCATGAATACAATTCATCAATTGTCTAATTAACACTAATATTATCTTATCTATATACAATCATAGATAAATTATATTTAGAAAATCAAATATATGAATTGTACAGCCAATTGAAAACTGTCAGGCCAAAGACAACATTCTTACCAAAGAGTGGACCGTTAAGCCATAATAAACATGTTAAAAATCAGAAAAGAATACATATTTGCAATCCTCAAATTAAATGGGCTTTTTCTCATAATTTTTCAAATTTTTTTTACAAAAAACTTTGACTGTTACAGGGGGCATAACGGTCGTTACGCTCCCGTTACGACCGTTACCCGTAACGGCAGTGCCTGTTATGGGCACCATTACCATTATTGAATACCTTGCTCACCATCAACCTCCATAACCAATCTCCTGGGGGAAAGCTATAAGAGCATACATAGTCCCTTCACATTAGATTAGGCAGCTGGAGTACGCACCTTACATATAATTCTCATCCCAATCTTCAAGAGATGGGGAGAGCTCCCATCGAACTCGAGCGTTGAAATTAGTTGATGAGGGAGATTGGGTTCAAATGACGGGGATGGGGGGGCACCGCGCTAGTGCCATCGCTCTACCTCCCACATGACACTTCAAACACATGGAAAGACATCCGACAATGAGAGGGCAAGTGACATATTGCACTACCGCCTTTCAGGACATGCGTCAGTGTCTCTCATCACTGGATCGCTAACAACGCCACCCATATTTAGGCTTCTAATTTCTAATATCAATATATAATTAAGATTATAAGCCTGCATATGAGTAATGATGAGTTGATGACACACTGGATCGCTAACAACGCTACCCATATTTAGGCTTCTAATATCTAATATCAATATATAATTAAGATAATAAGCCTGCATATGAGTAATGATGAGTTGGTGACACAATTATAGGTCATTACCTAATTAGTATTTAAGCTCCAAACACACGTCAAGCATGATTTGGTGGATTAAGGCCCGTTCCATGAAAGTACAACAAAAAGAAGATGGAATTTTAAAGGGAAAAAAGAACACAAAAAGAAAGTGATAGTTACCGCTTCCAAAATTTCCCAGCACGGTCTGCGGAACTTCATTTCATTGAATCCCACACAATTTTGTGTTTGGACCCTCAAAACAATCTTACATCTAGTTTAAACTTAGTTTCTAAGCTTCATTCAAGTTTGACATGAATAAAGAAGTGGAAAATGAAAGAAAAGTTAAAAATAAAAATTTTCAAAATGGGCCCTTGATGGTCAAATTGTTGTGTAACAATGCATTGGCCCCGTAACGGTGCTGATAAGGGATGCATCAACCTACACAGGCATAGACCCTTATTTGATAATGGACAGATTCATCCCCATATCTATCGGGTAATTGGAGTGACGAGTTTCCTTTCCGTAACAACCTTCACGGCCATAACATAACCATTTTTTAATACCATGATTGCAAACCATCAACAGGGAGTGGGCTCAAGTATTTTCTTTCTTTTTTCTTTTTTTGTTTGTTCTATTTTGATGTAATATGGTTTCTACCAATTGAAGCCAGCCGTGGTATTTGTTTGGTTTCTCCTCTATTTTAACATTAAATAAAAATCAAACAAAAATCATCCCACAAAAAAAAAAAAAAAAAACAAATACCTATAACTACCACAATTTGATCCCTAATGCAAAAGTTTCCATTCTAGACTTTATGGCTTTTGTCAAAAATCTGTAAATACCTGATGGAGTAGTTTTGAATAAGAAATAATCTCAACACCAGTTGTGGATGGAACTGATGGCATATGTTCATCAACACCTCCGACTACCTGTGTTATGGAGAAAACAAACGCAAAGAACACAAAAAATCAGGAGAGTATCAGTGAATCAACCTTCCAACAGTTCCGGAAACATAATCACAATCAGGTGCATTTTCTTACCACTACCATCCGTACAAATGGCATCTCAGATAAGAAGCTCAACAACTGCAGGTTACAAGATAGAAGTATGAGAAAGGAGAACTGTTTTAGGAGCATGACTTGAATAAATTAATGAGGCATATAAGAAATATGGCATACAATCTTAGCTCTAGCAAACACACGCAATATCTATATAAGGATGAACATTTAGTAACTTTGAAAAGTGGGTCATATAAAACCCAAATAGCTTTCTTTCTACTAATGAAGACAAAATAATTAATATGTAATGACTGCAAGGTTATACAAGGAGAGAGTTTGTCTGCACAACATAAGTTAATGATTACAGATGTTTATATTAAGAGATGGATAAAAACGGAGTAAAATTAATAGGTGTCCAACAACAAGGTGGTGGATTTTAGAAGGAACAAAAACAATGTTGTACAGTAATAGATTGATGGAAGAAGGAAAGAGGAATGTCGAAGAAGTTGTGGAATGAGATGGCTAAGTGCATTAGAAAAGTGATGTTTTAGAAGTAACTAGATTCTAGAGGAAAAAGTCACTCATATAAGAAACTTGATGGTGTAATTATGATGTATAGAAAGCTGATGAGGACATCACTTCACGTACACCTTTGCGTATGTATCAGAGGAGGAAGCGGGCCGCATCGATTTTCCTATGGCTAGGCGACTACCCATGATCATGTTAAAGACCCCATGTGCATGTGCGAGCAATGTAGAACACCCCACACTGGGAAGATGCACATGGGTTGCTATATGGATTGATCTAGACCGTTGGATTGGAGGAACGCGGCAATTGGGCCGTTGGATCACATGATCGGGTCATTGATAGTAGATCGTCCACATCAGTTTTTTAGATTTTATCATCTGTTAGGATTTAGTTTTGATTATTTTATGTTTGGACACTTTTATGAGTGATTTAGTAGATTCTCTTTAGACTAGGGCCATTTTTATTGAAATTTCGAAAGACGGTGTTTTTTGTAATTAGTGAGTGAAACTTGTTGGATCTATAAAAAGAGGGTGGGCATGTGACTCTCTCCCTCATTAGGTTTGTGGAAAAAAAAAAAGGGGGGCGCTTATTAATGTGGGGGCATTTTCACACCAGGCTCGAGTGGGGTGGCCTGTGAGATGCAGGGGCACACTCAGGGTAGGCAGCCTGTGTGAGGCAGGTGGCTCGTGAGATGCGGGCCCCACCCGTGTGACTCTGGTAGCTCGTGTAAGGCGGTACCCATGTAATTTGGGGCCCACGAGGGGGGTTCAACTGAGGGCCTAACCCATGAGACGCGGGGCCTGGGCAATGAGATAAAGGGATCAATTCCCCATACTCTAACAATTCGAGCTTTTAGAGCAAGTGATTAATTGTCCTACATCACTTTTGCTCTTTTCTTCTTCCATCTTCATGAAATTTGAAGATACTTCCATGTGATTTGGAAGGAAGATTGATGCGAGGCTAATCTTCAACAGAGGTGCGAGGTCTCCATCTATCCCCACATCATCATCTCTCTTCCCTCCATCAAGGTATTTTCTTCAAATTCTTCAACTCTTCCATCCTAAATCTTCTTCTTCTTCTAAACCTCACTTTCTCATACCCATCAACAATCCAAACCCCAAAATCCCTAACTTCCCTTTATCCAAAACTTAATTCCCCTCTACCAATACCTAAATCCATCAATCCCCTAAACCAATTCACCCAATTTATTCCTAGATTTCTTAATCTTTTAACCCTAATTTCACCCTAGGGTGTATTAAGTCTTCTACTATTAAAATTTATAAATAAATAAATAAATAAATAAATAATTTAAAAGGCTTTACCCTATGCTAATTGGATGTCCCTACATCCATTAGATCCTAGTTTCTTTTTATTTAATGATCTTTTGTGACGATGTTGGTAACTTAGGCTAGGATTATGGCAAGGTTTGTGTTTTTTGTTAATTATCTTAATTTTGCTACTTGATCTTATATGATGGTTGGTTCATGCATCGATCCTGCATCAAAAGCTACTAATCAAAAAAACATTCACGTTTCAAAGCTTGGTAAGGGACTAGAAACAATAAAAATTTAGAACAATATAAAAATACAAAAAAGATTGCTAAGTAGTAAATGAGGCTAAATTTATGATGGTTTTTATAGCAGATTGGGGACAAGAGAAGGCAAGAAAGATGTCTTCAAACTTGCATATAGAGACAAGAAGGTTAGGGACCTAGACCATGTCAGATGCATTAAGAGCAACAACCAGAGGGTACACTAGTCAAGGGCAATGAGATCAATGAAAGGTGGACAATCTATTTTCAAAACTAGTTAAATGACAACAACTATGAGAGCATATAGGGATAGAAGGAACTATAAACTCAAATGGCGTCAAAGACAATAGATACTTTAGTTGGGTTGAGTCCTATTTAGCCTTGGTTATTAGGAAGAGAAGGAAAGAAGATGAGGTAAGGAAAGGAAGAAAATAGAAGGAATGGGAGCCTTACAATAGTCGAGTCGCTGATGAGTTAACTTGGTGAGTTTCACTAAGTCCAGACTGATTCGGACTAAACCCAGGGCGATTCGGTTCCACAAACAACAAGTAGGGGCTGTTTCGGTCTAGCTACATCCAAAAGGCTTGGCTAGGAGTCGAATTTGATAATATACCTAAGTTGGGGCTGAGTTGATTCAAGCCAAATCAACTAAGTGTGTTTTTCTCTCAAACTTTGTATTGGGGTTCTAATTAGAGCTTTAGTTGGTTAATTCATTTCCTAATCTCAATTAAGATGTAGCTTAATATCGCATTTTCAGTTTCACTTTGTTCGAGCTGGGAGCAAGTAGAGTCAAGTCTTTCTCGAGAAGATTCTAAGGGAGCGCACACCTCCTAACAACATTAATAGGCAGTTCGACTCATAAGGTAATGACTTTTAACCCTTGGTATTTCTGCTTTCATGTTAGCTTAAGAGATAGTTTCTATTTTAATTTTAACTGATAATTGATATCTCTATTTCATGATTACTTGTGATAGTTGTTGGAATTGATCCTCAAATTATACGCTCAACATATATCTTATATAAACACTTACATAATGCACTTGAATATCTTCTCATGCTTATGGTTTGTTTGTGGAACTTGAATTGCTACATTTATTAGAGGATAACTCCACCTATATATGTACGTCCAGACTTGGAATGTAACTTGATTGATTGTGATTATAATGGATCCTTGACCTAGTGGCCATTTTTGCCTAATGGATTAAATGGAATTTTATTGTGGACTTACCATCATGTGGATCATTGGGCCTATGTGGCTTTTGGGGATAATCCATTTTCATCGCATTCCTTCATGGACTATTTGCCCTCTGTGGCTTTGATTTGATATTTGCCCAATGTGACCTCAATTTGATATTTGCCCCATGTGGGTTCAATTGAATATTTGTCCTAAGTGGCTTGATGGATTGTTTTTGTATAACCATGCGATGGTAAGTCTCACTTGTTAAACTATGATTGGCCACTGGTTGAGGAGGTTACCATTAAACATCCTAATGTTAGAATTTCATGAGCCAGGGATGGTGGTATGGGACACTGTGCCCAAGCTGTCGGCCTATGTTGGGAGACGAGCCCCCATAGTGGCCCTAGAGCTTTCTTAAATTAGTTGTTTATAATTGAAATAATAATGGTTAGGCTAATCATGCATTCATAGCACGTGTGCGTTATCGAGTGCCTGGTTGACTGTTTGAAAGACCAGTGTACTGTTCGAACGACCCTTTTTGCATTTTTATTGGGTCGACTGTTTGAAAAGCCCATTCTCGTGCGTGAATGGGCTAACTATTTGAAAGGTCCATTCATTTGGCACATGGGCGTTATCGGGTGCCTAGTTGACTGTTTGAAATACTAGTGTACTGCTCGAACGACCCTTTTTTTACAATTTGAATGAGTCAACTGTTTGAAAAACTCATTCTTTTGCACAAATGGACCTACTATTTGAAAGGTCCATTCATTTGTCCAACTGGATGAGCATCCCCAGTTGATGTGCATTCACGCATCCATGTATTTAAAGAAGATTGCATCGTGGATTGTTTTGTATGCTTTATTGTTTAAACTATGCTTAACTAATGTGGTGGTGTGTAATCTTGAGGGGAATTCACACTGAGCTGGCCACTCATCCTTTGAACATATAACCGTAGAGGTGGTGCAGGTGGTTTAAATAATATCCATGTTCATAACTATGAGGAGCAGGGTACATATACCAGGGATGTATGGATGTATCTGCCCAAGAGTATCTGCGTGATCTTGCAATTCAAGACTAGTTGCAATTTATCTTGTTTCATGTGTTAAATTATTTCCTTCTTGCAATTATGAGTATTGAGACATTGGTTTGTATAAGCCCTATGGGCAGCCGCTCGTATATTCTAAATGTGTATGCAAATTTCCTTCATGCTTGATTTATTCTTCTTCTGCTAAACTGCTAACTTTGAAAAAGAAAATAGAGAAAAAAAAAAATATATATATATATATACGTGAAATTTGGCTATCTTTAAAGGTTAACGCTCGGGTTTTCGAAAAACGAGTCATATGCTCGGGTTTCGGGAACCGAGGCATTACTGTGTTTCTCCTTTAAAAGGAATGAGGTGGTTTGCACTCCTCTATGAAAAAGGAATGTGTTGGAAGAAGCAGTAGATGAGATGATTAAGTTGTAGGAAATGCTTCAAAAGATCTTGCTAGTGGCGGGTGAGCAGGATTCTATGGTTATTAAAGAAAAATCTGAAAAATTCTCAATCAAATCATTTTATAAGTTTAGCCATAAAACTTTTGTGTGGAATTATAAAACTCCCCTAAAGTGGAGGCTTTGGCATGTTTGTGGGAAGGAACAAGGTTCTAGTGATTGATAATCTTCAAAAGAGACGGATGGTGGTGTTGAATGTATTTTGACGTGCATGCATAATGAAGAGACGATGGACCATCTTTTTCTTCATTGTCCTCTTCGTAGAGAAGTATGGGGAATGCTTTTTAAAGAATTTGGAATTTCTTGGGTCATGTCAAGATCTATTGAAAGCTTCTTTCAGGCTTGGCATGAGGAAGGCATTGGAAAGGAAGGGGACAGAGTATAGAAGATTTCTCTGTTGGCTGGAATTTGGGTGGTATGGAAAGAGAGTAACAATAAGTGCTATTGGAATAGAAGCAGTTGGGTATTGGATGTATTCAATAGGGCTAAAGCGAATGTAACAGAATTAGGCGATTGCTTTTAAAGCAATAGGAGTTTTTATTTGTTTCTTGTTTCTTTTTGCTTTTCTTTTTTTATAATTTGTATTCTTTTGGCTACAATCTTGCAATAATAAATCATCGCCTTCCAAAAAGAAAAAATCACATTGACCCATGCAGGACTGACTACAAACGCAACTTTAAATATAGGAGTACAGAAGTGGGGTTCGCAAATTTTCATAAAGCACACATGCCTAGGAGGGTTCAATGTAAAACAATATTAAAGAATTTAAATTATGTATTTGAATTATTTATAGCAGCAAATTGACATAGAGATTAAGTTTATAGGAGTTAGACCATCTGGATTTTTTTTTTATGACAAAGAATACAAATAGTATAAAATTGTTGGAGATTTTATTTTTTTTTTTTTTTTTAAAAAGCCTACATATAGGGTAGTTGACGATAGGAGCAATAGGATGGTCAGAAGCAAGAACAAGAGTAACAGAAATATTC
The DNA here is from genome assembly GCA_030180095.1 of Magnolia changhungtana. NCBI lineage: Eukaryota > Viridiplantae > Streptophyta > Magnoliopsida > Magnoliales > Magnoliaceae > Magnolia > Magnolia changhungtana. The sequence continues at coordinate 4,812,987 of JASAUF010000397.1, forward strand.
CAGAGCCAGATGCTCCCATGGTAGAAGATGCTTGCAATCAAAAGTAATATTTGACATCATGTCTTTTCTAACTGAATATTTATGCTGTCCCCAGCGATTTAAATATCAGCTGATACTATCAATGTTGCATGTGGCTGATACGGTATACAAGAGTTATTAAGTTCCCCTGCAGTACATAAAATATCACAATGTATCACGAATATATTGCATTATATCAATACATTGCAATATTTTGCAAAAAACCCTTCATAAAGTTCCCCTTGTATTGTCAATATATACGATACATTGCGATATGTATCGCCATATACGATACATTGCGATATGTATCGGTGATACATTACAATTCATTCCCCTGTCAGAAATTCAGGGGAAAAAAAAAAAAAAAATCCATTTTCTCCTTCTCTTTTTTTTTTTTTTTTTTTTTTTTTTGTGGGGGGGGGGGGGAGGAGGTGATTGTGTAATCATGTCTCTTTTAACATATCCTAAAGTGTGTGATGCATGCATCGATACCGATATTTAAATCACTGACTGTCCCAATATGCCCCTAAAAGCTTACGACTATAATATAAATTTGTGAAATGATTTGAAGCACCTACCACTATCCATGCTCCATGCATTTTTGTGGTGTTGCCATTTCCAAAATGACAGACAATAACTACACATGAATACTAGCACATAATTATAGACAAATTTAGTAAGAAAGATTTTTCAGCTCCATCTATAAATCTATTACCAGCTGCGCTTTCCAACTTTTTTTTTTTATCTTTTTTCCTCCAAGAAACAAGTTGATCTACAAATAAGAAATCTGATTATGGTCCCAAGTGATTCCTTTCACCTGAATAGATGTTTTTTGCAGATAAATGTTCTCTTTCTTGCATTCCAATCATGTTTTCCATCATGCTCGATGCATTGAAATGAGACAACCATGAAGGAGCCAGAGATTGGAACTCACAATGTTCAATGTTTGAGGTACACAAAATATAGCCTGTACATTAGCGTGATTCACAACATACTTAACAGCATCTGGCCCTGCAAATATAAGAGGGTAGATCATAAGGTTCCCAAACATATCATTTAAAGATATTGCAAAAGGCCAAGAACATACCAAGAGTGTCATATAGAGGAACTGAGACATAAGAATATGCCGCGCAAGCATGATCGACAATGACCCACTCTGGTCTGTTGATAAAATAAAGCCCAATACAGGCTCCCTGTTACAAAAGAAAACAAGAGTAATCTTTCTGGCGAGAAACAATTGGCCAGCTATTTGTTACATTGATGCAAACAGCTTCCTGACATACAAATGGACATGTTCATAGAACATGAAAGATGGATGATACGAGCCAAAATCTAGAACAAAGGATAAGACCGAATGGCATAACATGAATAAAGTACTATATAATGCTCAGCCTGAAATTGACATTTTCATTCTAGTCAAGCATTCCATACATATGGTGAAACCACCAAGGACAGAAACAGGACCAACTTTTCCTCAATCGACGACCAATCCCAGCAGTACCATCGACAGACTATTTGCTATTGAATATGAACATTTACTATATTTTCTTTAACCACCCATTTGCAAGCCACTTATTGAACATCTAGGATTGTCCAGTGGGAAGTTCTGTGCAGAATCATCCATCCAAGCTGGGGTTCCACCATCCGAATGGTATTGACCACGGAAAGGTGGTCCAGATGTAAACACAGGTAACATGGGTCAAGCAGTACATATTTCCTCTAATATGAAATGGGTAGTTGATAGGGAACTCACTCTTGGTACCCCATGATATATCAGGCCAGAACCTATTGCCGAACGGGCGGTACCTGCTTCTCCATATGTCATCCATTTGTACCTTTAGTTGTGCAGAATAAAGTCAATTAGATGAGAGAATATTTGTCTAACTTGCAGAATATTTGTCTAACTTGCAAGATCAGTTTGAAAAGCAACTTACTCTCCGACTGTTCCATCAACCCGAATTCGTGAACCCAAATACTTGAAATCTCGGAAGTTGTCAACTGCATGCCTAAATACACAAAATCAAATATAAAGCATTAAGGCTATGATTGGATTCCAAAGTCACCCCCTTCAGCTGGCACAGATGTAGACAAAGACACTCAATGAATATTTTAGCCATATAAAGCATAATAACAAAAGAAATTTCACAAAGGAAGATCACCCATCAACAGCATCTCCACCACTTAGACACTTTCTTACGAATAAGAAATTATTGCTAGGAGTAATCAGATCCAATTTTGTGGGCACCAAGAAAACAGATCATTGCTAAAATATCACATAAAATCTTAGCCATAATTTGTTGCCCCGACAATGGATGGTTAACAGAAGTTGAGAAAAATATAAGCAACGGCTCTCACTATATGGGCATATATTGCAGAATTGGATGCCTAAAATTGTCAAATCACGAGGACATTTGGGCAATGGCGTGGCCCACCAGATCAACTGTTCTGATTGCCTTTGACATGTGCCAGCTGTGCAGTGGAGATGCATGAAACAGGAAAGCCTTCATCTCTAACTAGACTCTCAAGCTTCTCTAGCATCTCTAACAAAGATAGCGCTGTGATGGAACTAAGTTATCCAATAAACATAGAAGACTAAGAAGGCACTCACACAAAGTTATCATGCAAAGTTCCAACATCAGGATGATCAGGGAATCTACTTACAAGCTTTAGAGGCGAATGTGCAGATCTGCCCAGCCACAATGAGATCTTACTCAGGCATCAATAGAGCAATATGTATTGCACAGCCAATATAAGAAAAAAATGATACCACTTAACCTGTATACATTCCACTTTCCTGTTTGCAATTCTTCTGGAAGTACGATGCTATAGCCCTGCACTGCACGAATTTTTAAAATATCCAGCAATTCAGTCAATCTACATATGCATATGTAAAGAGGAGTAAGGAACACCCAGAATAGTTTTGCTGCCTTTCAAAACCAAGCTTAGATGAGTAAGTTTCAAACAAGTGCTGCAATTGCAATGATTTTGACTTTTTAAAAAAATGCAATTGGCCAGAACAGAGGACCAGTTGAGTAGTTGGGATAGAAGAGCATGCTGAGCTGTGTGCATGAAAACTTGCACCGACACAAAACAAAAACACATATTGCCCCGACCTCCAGGAAGTGATCATCCATTAAAATGCAAAAATTGGAATGGAATGCCTTTTTCTCCAAAAGGGCTTCAGATACATCTTCCTAAACCCTTGATGTTTGTTTTGGAAGAACGTCGACTATTGAAAGAAGACGGGGGGTTGAGCCACCTTTTTTAGGTTTAGAACCTTGTTTGTTGTAAATTAAGTATTAATTCTTCTCAATTTGGAAATTTTTCGGAAATATATATATATATATATATATATATATATATAATTTTTAATTAAAAAATAATAAAAAGAATGTTAAACAAAAAAAATCAAAATTCCACTTCAATCATTAGCTATTTCAGAGTATTTAGGAGTGTTTGATGAAATCATCATCACATACACTCTAATTTTGGGATTTGTGGGAGGATGGACCTATTTGCAGAAAATTGAGGAAAATTCAAAATTTTCCCCAAATTTTCTCATATCAAAGAGGATGAGTACCAGCATTATGTTAGAGAGTATCTTCACTGGTATCATTCTATTATGACCCAAGCTTAGTATTATCGGTTTGTGGAGCAATAGTATTATACTAGCCCCATCAAAATGGAGATGATGATTTTGAGTCACTGCGCAGCTCTATGTGGGTATGAGCCACAACCACACATTATTCATAGGTATATTTCTAATTTTCTACTTCTTTTGCGTTTGAATGTATTGCTTATGTTTCCATACATGTCTTCTTACATTTATATATTATATGAATTGACTTTGAACATACTTGCATTAGTTCAATCAGACAGGGCATAATTAGGACCCCATACAAAGGAAACCCATTATGTGCACTTGTTTTTTGTGATGTTCTGATTTCTAAGTGTGTATTAATGTCTTTTATTAATAATCCCTGAAGTTCCATTGAAAATTTTGACCAATTTCCTAATGTTTCTCCATGTTTCCCAACAACGGCGATAAATTACGCAATACAACCAATATATCACATGCGATAGCCAATATGTACCCATATCCCAAGGGTACAATAAATTACACAATAACGATATGAAAGACATTGCAGCCAACGGCGGCCTCCATCTACTTCAACCGAAGAGGGAGCTCATGTTAAGGAGTTGGATGATAAGGACATGGAGTCAATAAGACCTTCATGTGATCCTATTTTGTTTAGAAAGGTGACAACAAAGCAAAAGAGGATGAAACAAACGTGGGTGAAAACTGCTGTTGAGAAGCTTGGTAAGTAGTAGCCAAGTGATTCGCATAGGCAACATAGCTCCAACATAGGTGGTAATAAATACAGTAGCAGACACAATCGAAGGAGTTCGTGCACCCACAACTCATGAGATTAGGGAAAACTGAATAAATTCATAGTGTAAAGATGCTAAGGCATAATGGCCACTTTTAGACCATAGCATCCACAATAATAGCCATTACGTAACAATAATAGTGGGCACCGTTACATGATACGGGGTCATAATAGCCATTACAAAAAGAATGGCCCATGGCAGGCCTATGACGGTTGTAACTGCCACTCCAAGCCTATAACGGACCTTTACGGGCAATCCTTCAAGGGGAAAAAAAAAAAAACCAGGGGGAACCTTTACAAGCTTCTAACAACCTTTATGCCTATGACGAACCATTTGGAGATGAAAAATAATAGAATTTTTTTAGAATGTTTTCCTCAAATTTCTTTAAGAAAATGGTACAAAAAATTAGGGATATGCATTATTGGGTTGAATCTCACAAATTGCGTGAATTTTGAGCCATTCAAATATACCCAAATTGGACCGATATTATTCATCCGATTTTTTCTATTCTCCTCAAATTTGTTAAGTGAAATGGTGTGTAATGATTGGGGATATGCATAAGTGGAATGAATCCCATGAACTACATGAACTTCGGGCCATTTCTATGCCATTCTCAAAATTCTTGAGGGAAATGGTGTACAATGGTTAGGATATTCACAAAAGGGATGAATTCCACTTGTTTAGAATATTAAATATATGAATTTTAGAGTCAGTCAAGTAAATAGAACTCAAGTAGCTCAAGACAGCATTCATATCAAAGAATGCCCGTTACACCATTATATAAATGTGCAAAACCATAAACGACATATATTTGGGATCCTCCCATTTTTTCATATATATATATATATATATAGATATATATATATATATATATATATATATAGATATATATATACTTCGCATTTTTTTCTTTAAAAAAAAGGGGGACCATTACAAGGCTATAATGGCCATTACGCCATTTGTCTAACCGTTGTGACCATCATTACCATTGAATACCTTATTTTAGACCAATATGGCAAAGTAAAAGATGCACTATTATATGCAGTGGTTGGACTGGCCCAACCAGACAAAGCACGAGAAACTCTATGGTGTACTGCCATTTGGGAACGGTGTTTTAAACTACCATTGATGCATCTGTGGAAGTAAAAGGTTTAATTTATATTAATGACTGTGGGAGTGGGTTCTTAATTGTATGGCCCACATGGATGTATAATAGGGGGTTGTACAATGGTACAGCCAACCTAGTCATGAGTTTTCCCTCTATTTAGTTTATTACATACACTTAATATTCATATGTCATATTGTAAGTAAGGGGTATTGTGGTATTTTTGCTTTTTGACTTGATACAAAAAGGGAGAGAGTAAGGTGTGGCCCTAGTTTTCTCTCTTAGTTCTCTTTATCCAATCTCTTTTCTTCCTCTTTTCTATTTCCTTTACTTCTACTGAAATCTACATGGAATTAAAGCAGGTATAATTTTAATTTACACCACTTTCTTCTTTTCTCACCCATAATTACTTCTTTTTTCCTCTTTACTCTTAATATCTCCCTTATGTTGAAAGTTCTCTAAGAAACCTAAGGTTTCTTCTTTTGTTTCGGGTGTCGGGCCTTTGTAATGGTCAACACGTGAAAGTGTGAATGGTGTGTTCGTGATCATCACTCTTCTTGTTTTCGATTGGAATGTGTGGGCTGATTGTTTCGTCACATGTGGTGTGCACATCGTGTGAAGCAAGGAATTGGAGAATTCTTATATCTAAAGAGTTAGACCTCATTCATATAAAGACTATGGTATTCTCTTTAATTTCTTATAATGAAAATGAAGCGTGGTCAAAGATTTGGGTTCCTAAATCCATCTAATTATGTACGGGTTCAAATAACCTCTAAAGCTAAATGGAGCAAATTTATCTCCAGTGGACTAAATCGACCATGTATTTTTTATGGCCAAAGGCAAATTAAAATATCTAATCATAGAGAAACCAGATGAAAGTGATAACATGTACAACTAGTAAATCCAAGAAAATGCTCAGATCATGACGTGATTACAGAATAGTATGGAAACATCTGTTGGTAGGGATGTGATTTTTCTAGATACTGCAAAGGAGGTGTGGGATGCGTTACGAGAGATATGTTCATTCAATAAAAACATCTCTCTTACATATAGGTCATTTGAAGAATTTTTTGCATTCCAACAAGGGATAAGTCTTTTGGTTAATGCTATTCAAAAAAGAATGTGGGAGGAGTTGAATATGTATCAACCACTTGCTAATTAGTTGGGAAAATGTCAACAACGTGAGGAGCACTGTGGCTAAATTCCTTTCTAACTTAAAACCAAAATATGAGCCAATGTATGCACAAATCTTGGGTGGCAAAGATGTTTCATCTTTAAATAAAGTTAATGCAGGGGCATTTTCACACCGGGCACAAGTGGGATGGCCTGTGGGATGCAGGGGCACACTCGGTGTGGGTGGCCCGTGTGAGGCGGTACCCATGTGATGTAGGGCCCACGAGGGGGGTTCGGCCGAGGTCCTAACCCATGGGATGTGGGGCCTGGGCTATGAGATAAAGAGATTAATTTGTCATGCTCTCAGTTCGAGCTTTTAAAGCAAGTGGTTAATTGTCCTGCATCAGAAGTTCATGCTCGCTTTCAACATGCATCTCTTGGCTCTGCGGGTGGTGTCAGTATAATTCTATTGTATCATCCTTTGCTAAACGAAGCACAGATGGGGGTCATAATGGCCAAGGTAATCAAGGAGGTGGCGAAGGTAATCAAGGTGGTCATAGTGGGGAGATCATGGTAGAGGTCGTGGACCTAGATACTCACTGTGGGCTTACAAACAAGGTATAACATAACGGTTACATAACAGTAACAGTAGTGCATAATGGGCACCCTAAAAAATTCTCGCCGGCAATAGTCAAATTCATTGTAACGATTAGAAAAAGGCTTTTTTTTTTAAATAAAAAGGGGTTGTTTTGGGTTAAAATTCCACATTTCTTGGTTGTTTTGACTTTCCTAGAGTGTTGATGAGACAATTTCGATTGTGTGTGTACATTCCTTGGCCATTAAAACTTGAAATCGAAGCAGTTTGGACGGATCAAAGCTCAAGTGGGCCATTTTAAGAGGGGGGGAAGAGATAAATGTCCCTTTTTGTTGGAAACAATGAAATTGAAAATTACAAGAGGGGGGAAGAGGTAAATGTCCCTTTTTGTTGGAAACAATGAAATTGAAAATTACAACACCAAATCAACCATATCTTGCTAGAGTTATGGTCAATTTGGTTTTTTTTCTGTAAATATGTTACTTTCACAAATAATAATTATTATTATAATTATAATATTATGGATAATTTTTTTCAACGTTTGAATGTGTTTGTATATTTTTTATTTTTTTTATTTTGGTTTAATATTGAAATGATTAGTAACAGTTGAAAAAAATTAGGAAAAAATAGTTTTTTTTTTTTAATCAATAGTTTATGGTCGGAATACATGTATTATGATTGCCGAAATACATGTATAATGATTGCACATAGAATCACATACATTAGATCAGTTTTTTTAATGCATTTTTATATTTTTAATTAATTTTTTATTTTGGTTGGAAAAAAGGGTTGTCTTTCGAAATCGATGGTTTACAGTTGGAATAGATGAAGAATGATTGCATATAGAATCACATGCATTTGATCAGTTGTTTGAATGCGTTTTTATATTTTTAATTAATTTTTTAATTTCGATTGAATATTGAAATGAATAGTGATAGTTGAAGAAAAAAATTCAGGAAAATATGGGATATTTTCGGAATCAATAGTTTATGGTTGGAAAACATGTCCAATGATTGCATATACAATTGCATGCATTTGATCAGTTGTTTGAATGCCATTCTATATTTTTATGATTTTTAAAATTTAGGTTGAATAGTGACAGTTTAAATAAAATTAGGAAAAAATGAGGTTTTCTCTTTCGAATTGGATTGTTGATGGTTGGAATACACGTAGAATGATTGCATATACAATCACATGCATTTGATCAGTCCTTTGAATGCATTTTATATTTTTAATTAATTTTTTAATTTCAATTGAATATTGAAATGAATAGTGACCACAGAAAAAAAAAAAAAAAAAAAAAAAAAGGAAAAAATGGATTTTTTTTTTCCAAAAGCAATGGTTTATGGTTGGAATACATGTACAATGATTGCACATACAATCACGCATTTGATCAGTTGTTTGAATGCCTATATATATTTTAAATTAATTTTTTAATTTCCGTTGAAAATTGAAATGAATGGTGACGGTTGGAAGCAAATTAGGAAAAATGGATTTTTTTTTTCTTACAAATTGGATGGTTTAGGTTTGGAATACATGTAGAATGATTGCATATACAATCGCATGCATTTGAACAGTCGTTTGAAAGCCTTTTTATATTTTAATTAATTTTTTAAATTTTCGGTTGAATATTAAAATGAATAGTGATAGTTGAAATAAAAAATAAATAAATACATAAAAAGAAAAACATGGGTTTTTTTTCAAAATCAATGGTTTATGGTTGGAATACATGTAGAACGATTGCACATACAATCAGATGCATTTGATCAGTTGTTTGAATGCATTTTTTATGTTTTTATTTAATTTTTTAATCTCGGTTGAATATCGAAGTGAACAATGACAATTGGAAAAAATGGGGGTTTTTTTTTTCAAAATCGATGGTTTATGGTTGGAATACATGTACAATGGTTGCATATACAATCGCAAGCATTTGATCAATTGTTTGAATGCGCTTTTATATCTTTAGTTAATTTTTTAGTTTTGATTGAATATTGAAATGATAGTGATGGTTGAAAGAAAAACTAGGAAAAAATGGATATTTTTTTCCTGAAATCAGTGGTTTATGGTTGGAAGCAATGTACAATGATTGCATATACAATCACATGCATTAGATCAATTGTCTGAATGCCTTTCTATATTTTTAATTGATTTTTTATTTTAGTTGAATATTGGAATGAATAGCGACAGTTTTATATATATATATATATATATATATATATATATATATATATATATAGGGAAAAGGTACTATGCGCTTGAGCTGATGGGAACGTCCCATGAGGTCGAGCTGTGTGGGCCCCACCGTGATGCGTTTCGAACATCTACCCCATCAGTCAGATGCACCATTCCATCGTGGGCCTAGGTCTCAAAAATCAAGTCAATCTGTGACTTGTGTGGGCCACACCACATACAGAAGTGGAGAGGGGCCGTGCACCATTAAAACATTCATGGGACTTTTTTGGGCCCACCGAGATGTGGTTTGCAAATCTAGCCCATCCATTATGTGTGTCCCACTTGGATGAGGGTCAAACCAAGTTTCAGCAGCATTCAAAACTCAGGTGGGCCCCACCAAGTGCTTTTATATGTTTTTGGCATGTCTTCACATGATTTTAGATGGTATGGCCCACCTGAGTTCTGTATACGGCTGATTTTTGGGATATCCCATAATTTAAAGGGGACCCATCAAATGCACAGTGTTGATGGTCGACACGCATCACGGTGGGGCCCACACAGCTTGACCTCACGGGAGCTTATCGTGAGCTCGAGCTTATAGTCCCTAAACCCATATATATGTGTGTGTGTGTGTGTGTGTGTGTGTGTGTGTATACATACATACATACATACATACATACATACATATATATATATATATGTATATATGTATATATGTAAGTATATGTATGTATATACATACATATATATATGCATATATATATATATATATATATATATATATATATATATCTATATATATATACATATATATATATATATGTATATATATATAGATATATATATATATATGTATATATATATAGATATATATATATATATATATATATATATCTATATATATATATATATATATATATATATATATATATATAAAACTGTCGCTATTCATTCCAATATTCAACTGAAATAAAAAAATCAATTAAAAATATAGAAAGGCAATCAGTCAACTGATCTAATGCATGTGATTGTATATGCAATCATTGTACATTGCTTCCAACCATAAACCACTGATTTCAGGAAAAAAAATATCCATTTTTTCCTATTTTTTCTTTCAACCAGCAGTATCATTTCAATATTCAACCAAAACTAAAAAATTAACTAAAAATATAAAAGCACATTCAAACAATTGATCAAATGCTTGCGATTGTATATGCAACCATTGTACATGTATTCCAACCATAAACCATCAATTTTGAAAAATAAAAAACCCCATTTTTTCTACACACACACACACACACACACACACACACATATATATATAATGGATGGTTTTTTATTGGATTACTTGTTCAGTGATTGCATTGACACGAGAATCACGTGCATTAGATGAGTTGTTTGAACATTCCAGGCGGGTCACAATTTTTTATGAGAAAATGGACAGTTTGAAAAAGAAAAGAGAAGAAATCAGGGTTCCTACACTGTCATGGGAGATGCGACCTGATGAACAGCCAGGATCTCAGATGAGAGCCAAGCCCCTTTCTAAATTTCCGACATTGGATGAATTTGCTATAGAATCACAAGTTGTGGGGCATACAGAATTTTGGATGGAAGAAAATCAGCCGTACTTTGGACGGAATCAATGAAAGAAGATTCGAATTCCGAATATAATAAAAAGAAACAGTAATAGCACTCAGAGACCCAAAGAGTCAAAAAGAAAAGGAAAGAAAAAGGAAGAAACAGTAGTAGCACTAAGAGACCCAAAAAGTCAAAGAGAACGGATGGAAAGAAAAAGGAGGAGCATGAGACATTATATAAAGCACCAAACCAACCACCCCTTTCTTTCATATATAAAAACAAACCCTGTGCAGAGGAAGAGATTGTATGAGGGAAGAATGTTACCAGAAACGAACTCCCCGGCGGTCTCCTTTCTCTCAAGGAGATGCTGATGCTGAGGATCTTGGGAGACCAGATGGTTGTTAATGGCTGAAAGCCGACGTCGTGCGGTAACAGCAGCAGATGAATCCATGCCCTTTTCTTTCTTCCCTTCGATCTCTATCGCGTTGGATTGAAGAATTTAGCTGCGCAACAATGAGAGGAAGGAAGTTTATGATCCTTCCTCGTTAAGCACAGATACACAGTCAGCTGGCTAGCTTGGGGTCCAGTGGGCCCCACCACTAGGTATGTGTCCGTCCATCCATTTTGATCCATAAATAAGACAGATCCAAATCTAGGGAGTGGACCACGCCGTCCATCCATTTTGACTGCTCATTTTAGGCACGATCCCAAAAATGAGACAGACCCAAATCTAGGGTGGACCACACCATTAAATATCAGTGTTGAGTGAACGTACACCATTAAAAACGTCCTAAGAGTCTGTGATAATGTTTATTTCCCAGGGATGGTAGTAGGAAAAACGCAAATATCAGCATCTCCATAAGAGTTTCCAATCGGTAAGCATTTTATTTCCATTGTTACCTATGGTGTGGTCCACTGATATACAGTTTCTGTGCTCATGCCAGAAAATTAGCTATCAGAATGGAAAGATAGTAGATAAAACACATACATCGTCTTGCAGAGCATTGACTGTTGAGACCGGTTAGCCAGCCGGTGTTGGGGGTCACTAGCCACACCGCGTCCCTAAACAAACCCCTTGATTCGAACCAAATCCCTCCGTCCCTTGCCCACAATCACATCCTCATGTGGACCATTGCCACGTCGCCACGTTCGGATGCATGAAAATATGCTATGCATAGTCCACCCAAAACGAATGGTCTTGATTTGATCGCTGAAGCGTGAGCGCACCTGTACACTTGTACAGATTATAGAGGATAAGGGGGCAGAGACGAGTGGAAGCGGATTGCGTGGTGTGCCACACACCACTGACTTTGGTGGTGTTGTGTTGACATTATCTGGTTTTGTGGGTCCCATCACGATATATGTGTGTGGACACTCAAGGGTGAATTTTTCGAGAGGACGGGAGATTGACTCTCGCTTCTTTCCACTGGTTGCCTCGCTCAAAGGCTTTCGTTAGAAAGGTAAAATAGTATTATATTTGACTAGAGTAATCACTAACCAATTATTGCGATTATACAATTAATTAAATCCCGTAAAAACGCTGAAAATTGAGAATTTGAAGATTCTTAATCCTAATATAAGTCATGAGTTTACATTCTATAAATTCTAAGTAAAGGACTATGGTTACAGAGAGAAAATGTGTTAAGCATCCATTCTGCCCATACGAATATACGGTTGTTAATTCACAAACTCTAACTAAATTTCGAAGAATTAAGGTAGTTCTCGCGTGTAGAAAATGTAATGCGATGCAATGACAATAGTAATTGACTAATCCGAATTTATGATGGGTAGGATCCAACTATATCGGCAAGCTGCAAAGCATTCGTTCAAAACGATCAAGTGTACGGTATATGTGCATTAAACATGAGTGGGATTATACCAAATCAGTATATCATACTCCAGGGATAATTAGATTACGCAAGCGGAAGACTGTGATGTGTATATAAAGCATATAAGTGATTGTAAGTCCCCAGAGTATGAACGTCACTAGGTTAAACAGTTACATGTATAGTTCCAAAAAATACAAAATGGTGAAGAGCAATGTCATCTATCCATATCCCTATAGCCCCAATACGCAACTCCAGGTTTATATAGACCTGCCAGAGAGTTGCATGTAGGAGAACTTCTCCTCGTCATCATAGAAGACAGGCTTCATCTCGTAAGCCTCGTCATCACCTGAAACTACAACAAAGTCTGGGTGGTGTTTTAAAATACCGTCTCAGGCGGGAATGAGTAGCTAATTCAGTGGAACTATAAAGTAAAGGTTAACATGTTATCAATTCAGTCAAGCAATAATGATAAAGCAGTATAACAATCAGGTCCTAAGTACTCTTATTAATGCAAGTATGAAATGCGATAGCGATGTATGCCCTAGCCTAAACCCCCTCTGCGATATCATCTCACGATCGCGGCATGCAACACTCCCGCTGTGCTCAACTCCAATGCCAAAAGCACATGCAATGCGGTGCATATGTGTGATTAGTCAAGTTCTTAATTAAGTATATTCATACAGCAGGATTGGAAAGCTAAGGTACCTCCCTTATATCATTAACCCAAACAATGATCCATCTAGGGCTTTCAATCCTAGTTAATCACATACGATAGGCAAGTTCGCGAGTTTATACTAATGGTTGCTATGGGAGGCTCGTCACCTCAACGCAGACTTGATTCATACTCGAGCTCACTACCACCAACGCCCTACCAACTTGTAACACCCTTAAAATCGAGGATCGTGTATATACTCAACTCCCGAGTTCCTGGGGTCACTTATGACCGGTTTTTATTAATATGCGTTTAATCCGGTTTAATTACACAAATCTGAAATTTACTGGAACATGAAGCATCGCAACACAAGTCTACTGAAATGGAAGAGACCAAGAGCAAATACATACATACATACATATATATATATATATATATATATACATGTCCAAAAGAATAAAGGAGTCGCATATGGCGTCACCCAACAAAATCCTAAAAGGGAACAATGGTGAAGAAGGAAACAATGATGGCAAGGAAGTCCATCTCTCTTGGGTAGGATGTATTGTTGAGGTGAATGCCTTGAAAAATATGGGTTTAGTATTGGTTTTAGGATTTAGTGGGTGATGGGCTTTGGGTTTTGTGAGTTGGGTTGAAGAACTTGGGTTTTAGAAATGGATTTTGTGAATGGATTGAGAAATGTGTGTTGGGTAAGGATTTGAAATGGGGTTTTGAAAAATGGTTTGAAATGGGTTATGGAATGTGAGGATTTGGGAATGGAGCTTGAGAGGGAGACTTGAGGTTTAGATATGGGTTTGGAAAAGGAAAGTTGAAGATGGGATGTGAAATGGGATGATTTGAAAGATGGGTTTTGGGGATGGAGTAAGAAGAATAGAAGGAGGGTTGTGGGGAGTAAAGGAAGATGAGAGATTATTGGAAGAATGTGGTGTTGACAATGGTTGGGAGGATGATTTAAGGAATGAGGAAATGTGGTTTTTTGTTGGAGGGAATTGGTAAGAGGGAAGAAGCTTCCTCTTAGAGAAAGGGTTGGGTGAAATGTGAGAGAGAGAGAGAGAGAGAGAGAGAGAGAGAGAGATGAAGTTGAGATAAGAGGTTTGGGAGATGGAAAATTGAGGTTTTTCTCTCTTGGATGGCTAGTAGAAGAGGGAAATGAGAGAGAAAAGAGGTGGGGAGGTAGGGCCTTAAGAATACAAAGCAGTGGGGCCCACCTCATTTTCGGATTTACTAAGGGGGGCAGCCAAGGTGGTCCGGCAGGGGCAACGCCGTAGGGCGGGGTGACAACGCGAGCACGGCAGGGCGAGGGGGCAACGCTGCAGCGGCGGGGTGACAACGCGGGCACGGTAGGGGGAGGGGGCAACGCCGCAGCGGCGGGGTGACAACGCGGGCACGGCGGGGCGAGCACGCCGGTTGGCAGGGTCCACTTTGAATCCCCTTTTTCGGGGTGCTGGTGCGGCCCCCCAGAAGGTGCCATATATGAATTTGGGGTAGGAGCAATCAATCTACGCAATGAGCCTAGTGGTTTTCCAATATTTCTCACGATTAGCAGTCAAAATCTAATTTTCTACAGTTTCACTAATTTTGGTAAATTTTCGTTCACCTCTACGTCTTTTTCCTCAAATGGGTCAGAATTATCAAATTTGGTCCGGTATTAGCTCGTTTGGACTTGGAGGGTGGCCTCGACTATCTAATCACCCAATCCCTGGCTCGATTCTGTAACATCCCGAAAATCGGGAGTCGAGTATAAACTCAACTCCCGAGTTCCAGAACATCACTTATGCAACAAAATGAATGATGATTGAATGTTGACTGTATTCGTGCATTGAGTATGAGTGAGATTAAGCCAAAACAGCATATCATACTCCAGAGACAGTTAAATTGCAAGCGGAAGACTGTGATAGATAAATAACATATATAAACTATGGTGAGTCTCTAGAGTATAATGATGTTACCAGGTTAATTAATTACAAGTACAATTCTAAAATATACCTAATGTGAGGAAGTGTAATGCCTTCTATCCCAAGTACCATAGCCACGTCAATACAATACCAGGTCTTTATAAACGTGCCAGAGAGATACAGATAAGAGAACTCCTCCTCATCATCATAGAAGTAGTCCGGCTCTGCTTTATAAGCATCGCCATCACCTGAAACTCAACAAATCTAGTTGGTGTGTACAACACCGTCCCGTAACGTGGGAGTGAGTGATCAACTCAAATTGGAACAATAAAGCATAGGTTAACATGTTATCAATTCAGTCAAGCAAGAATGATAAAGCAGTAAAATCAAACACTCCTAACTACTCTTATTAATGCAAGTATAAATGCAGTCATGATGTATGCCCTCACCACACCCTCCCTCGTGCGACACCATCTTACGTTCGCGGCATGCTTTCATCCCTCAATGCTTCACATCTTCCAGGCACATGCAATGCATGATGAGCATGATTACCGAGTATTTATTAGTCCATTGCAAACAGCAAGATTGGGAAACTAAGATACCTCCCTTGTATCATTCCCAAACATGATCCAGTCTAGGGTCGTCAGTCCTAGTTAATCTCAGACGATGGTGTGGTTTCTAGGTCACTGCAAAGGCTGCTCGGGCTATTACGCACAAAGGTTACACCACTCCCCCATTACCTCTTTAATGATTCATCACTATACAGAAATAGGCTTAGTTCATACTCTATATACCACGGTAAAACTCTAAGGCTCACCGCGACTTCAGAGTATACTCAAGGTCACTATAAAGGGTTGTCAGGGCTGTTGCTCGCATTCATTGCACCACTCCCCCATCACCTTATCAATGTAGGCCGACAGCATGAATATAGTGTCTCATACCACCATAATTGGCTCACGAGTCCGGTTGCTCACCTTGGTCACTACGGGAGGCACGTGGCCCCGGCAGTAGGCCGACACCGACCACGGTGTCCCATACCACCATGCCCGGCTCATGAGTCTTAGCGGATCGAGGTACCATAGTTAAAAGGGATTTCACTGGTAAGTTTGGTACCCTAGGTTCAAGCAGTAGCGTCCAAACATGGTGAACATACATTAGATAGATCGGGTTACTTGATGAGCTCAGCTAGCTCGAGCGCACAACAAGTTGAACGATATGAATTGCATAAGCACTTCGCGTGGCCAACCACCATCGCCAACCGAAGTACGACTCGAGTTCGTCGAACACATCTCACGTAGCAAATGAATCAGAGCCACGAATTCAATTCTGGTACCGATTGTCTGGACTATAGATATAGTCTCAAACTCAATCAATCCCCATTCATAGCATGTGGAGTAAAGCATAATAAGCAAAGTAATTCAAGCATGTTAGTAAGCATGTCATAAAGCATGTTATAAAGCACTACATAAATAGGAATACAAACACATATATTGCACAAGTAAGCGGTTTAAGTAAGCAACCTCATGGAGGAAATCATACATGTCTCTAAGGTAGTTGAGAATCCCATCTCAACACCCTCCTAAGGCATCAACATCCAAACACTTACTCACACAAGTATTTTCACAAACACTTAATATAAACTATTTCAACATACTTAGTGTATGTTAGCAAACATGTATTAGGGTGAGTCCTTTCACCAAGCAAGTATTTTACACATATATAATATATTTATACAACAAATAATCATGGCAAACACATCTCTAAAATATATATGTATACGGTACTTTCTACAATACAGTATTTCTACATACATAGTGTGTATTAGTAAAACATGTATTTGGGCGAATCCTTTCGCCAAATAAGTATTTTATCCATATATCGTATATTCATACAACAAATAATCATGTCCAACACATTTTCAAAATTTATACGTATACGGTATTTTCTACGAATACCTAGAATATGTAAAATTTCATAATCTACATCTTTAATCGAAATAGAAAACAGAAAGCATTTTGTACATGTGCAATTGCATACAGATCATGAATCTATCATTATCTGACATTGAAAGCGTTGAAAACCATAACCTATATACCTAAAGTCCATACCTTTTATCGTAGAATCGTAACGAAGCCGATAGGTTTTCCAAGCTTCCGTATATGGCAGTTTGGTAACCTAGAGAATGAAATAGGTTAGCTATTTCATAACCTACAACCTATACAACCTCAAAACATATTAGGGTTAGGGTTTCTTACCTAGAAACGAAGCTAGAATCGCCGGGAAAGCGATTAGAACGGAGCGGTGGAGCTCGTGGAGAGGCAGGGAAGCATGGCAGGGAGATTCTCCCACAACTTCCACACTTTCTCTCTTTTCTCTCTCTCAAATCTCAAATTCGTATGGCTGTGAGAGAGAGGGTTCTAAGGTCCTTATATAGCCTAAAAAGTCTCCAAAATAGACTCCAGGTCAAGGTATACTTGGGTTATAGCCAAAGTGGGCTGGTTTCAGCTCAACGGAGCATTTCTGGAGGCCCCCCTTGAGCCAAAGGTCGGACTTAAGCTCACAGACTATGGATATAGGTTCCATTAAGTTTTCGTTCCAGTAGGGTTCTCAGATCACGCATGGCGGACCAGTTTCAGTTCAACGGTCAGCGGATCTCGATCGAAGATTCCGAGTACATGTAAATGTTTATAAAATTTTTCCTGATCCGAGGGTGTAATTTGGTCAGATTCTGACGGTCTGGTTGCTTAAAACTGATCCGCAAGCGACGAGTCTCAGATTACTATTCAAGATATTTATTTTGTAAAGAAACAAGTGTTCTCACACTCTCTCGCTCCGGACTCAAGCGAACAGCCGTGGGACACTATCTGAATTTGATTTCCGAGATGGTTGTCAAGCCCAGCGAGGCGGTCCTAAGTCCTTAACCTCGAATTATTTGGACTCCCGATGTGCGGTCTAGAACTGATACGGAATTTCGAGATGCTCCCGAGAGCAGCCAGGTAATGAGATTGATCCTAGGTTTTAGGGTAACCTAGCGTCAATGATTCTACATGTTTTGGGTCTTGCAGATCGTATTTAAAACGATTCAAACGGATTTCGTAGCTAATCTAGTTTAACACTTAGTTACTTTGTCTAATTTCTAAAGGATTTAATCCTAAGTGATCTCTAGTCGAGGTGGTACCTAGGCCTTTGTAGTTTGTATATAAGGTAATCCAAGTTATAACACTTAACTAGTTCAAGATAGTGTCTAGGGTGAAAGTACTTAGAAAAATTGAAAGAACAAGGTGGTGAAGGGTGGGATTTGTGAAGGAAATGAGTTCAAAAGCAGTTTTAGACATTGGGATTGAGTTCTGACAAGTTAATAAGGTGTTAGGATCGACCCATTGCCTAAGGACGTCTAATTCCAGGTTGGCAAAAATTCGGGCTGTTACAGATTCTCTCAACGTCCCAGGGAAAGTAAGGGACAGAGCGCAGGTAGGTGAAGATTTTAGGGGGATAGGTTGGGCAGAG
The DNA here is from genome assembly GCA_030180095.1 of Magnolia changhungtana. Taxonomy (NCBI): domain Eukaryota; kingdom Viridiplantae; phylum Streptophyta; class Magnoliopsida; order Magnoliales; family Magnoliaceae; genus Magnolia; species Magnolia changhungtana. Next base: position 4,831,861 of record JASAUF010000397.1, read on the forward strand.
AGATGAAGACTTTAGCCTGCTTGGTTGGTGGCATTGAGTTGTACCAAATGAGATTTCCATACTAATCCACTCAAATTTAAAAATGGTGTGTCTGAAATGAGTGGGGGATGGGGTTCGAAATTAATTTTCTAGGCTTGTTAGAGGAGTCTTGTGTTGGGAAGTGTAATGCGGGATTTCCAAATCCCTTGACGAAGAATTTTCAAGTATAATTTGGAAGGAAACCCGGGATTCACCTTTAATTGAATACATTTCAACAAGGCATCATGGAACATGGGATGCTCCCATCCCATGGACAATACCTTAACTACTTTTATCGCTACTCTAAAATTCATTTCACCCTAATCCCGCCTATTTCAGTGGGCCACACGGGCCATAAGAATTTGATGGACTAAATTAGCTAAATCTCCTAGTCAATCGAATTGAGTCTCGCCGTCAAGTCAAGGCCCTCAGACCCCCCCTCTCTCACTACCCATCCCTTGCAAGTCTTACCTTTCGTCTAAAATTGTTAGTTCAGAGTTTGGGATGCTTACCAGCGTTCTAAATTCATGTTGTGTTTTCTAATATGTATCCTCTCAAGTCAGCGGACGCGTTGGTGAGTTCATGACTCATGGCCCAAATGAATTCCAAACTATTGCTCTGATACCAACTTGTAACGCTCTGGAAATCGGGAGTCGTGTATACACTCAACTCCCGAGTTCCCGGGGTCACTTATGACTGGTTTTTATTAATATGCGTTTAATCTGGTTTAATTACAAAAATCTGAAATTTCCTGGAACATGAAGCATCGCAACACAAGTCTACTGAAATGGAAGAGACCAAGAGCAAATGCATATATATATATATACATGTCCAAAGGAATAAAGGGGTCACACATGGCATTACCCAACAAAATCCCAAAAGAATAGCGAGTCCAAAATAAATAGAGCCGAGCCCACTGCTCAGCGATCCGATCCCGCCTCTCCAGCAGGCAGAAAACTGTTCATCAACTGGAAGTAGGACAGCTTGTCCTCCTCCTCGTAGAGAGTAGCATCGCCATGCTCCACCTACTCCGTCTTCCCTGCATCTATGAGAGAGTTTGGTTAGTGTTTTAAAACACCGTCTCAGAGTGGGAGTAAGTGATCAATTCAGTGTGTACTATTAGTCTTCAGTTATAACAGGCATCAATTGTAATATGAACTTAATGAAAAACAGTCAATCATCAACACCTAACGACTCTTATTAAATGCGATGCATGCGGGATGATATGATGCATGCCCTTGCCACAACGCTCCCTCGAGCGACTCCATCTAACGATCGCCTATGACAACACTCCCTCAGAGCGACCTCGACTTTCGAGTCTCTACCCTAACTAATGCGATGCAATGCGATCGTGTTAACCGAGTTATTAGTTAAGTCCATTCATCCAGCAGATTGGAGAATCTGATACACCCCACGTATTATGCCCTAAATTGGTTGTGAGGCCAAGGCCCTCCAACGCGTGAGGCTGAGACCCTGCGGTCCGTGATCCCGTCGGGTTCCTCATTCCTGACTTCAAGCACATGAGGAGTGCCGAGAGAAAGGGATCGCTCGCGGTCACTACGGGGAGGCGTGGCACCCCAGCATAGGCCGACAGCTTGGACACAGTGTCCCATTCCACCATGCCCGACTCACGAGGCTGTGGACTAGTTGCGATCGATTATTGGTGGGCCACTTACGATTATAGGGTGTTCCAGGTTCCATACATGTGTGAGTATCCAGGGTTAACAAACAAGGTTGGTCAGACAGTAGGCTAGATTGTACGAGTCAAGCGAGCATGAGACGAGTGACGTCGGGCACAAGAGACCTATGTAGTCGAACTACAGCCACCCAAACACTCCTGCCTAATCCACGGATCTAGCCCTAGCGTAGTCCTACCGATGGGACTACCGTCTCTCATCATGTTCTTGACCAACCCAAGAGGGTGAAGGGGATCCATAACATGCTAACTATCTAAGTCATCAACTAGCATATCAACATCATGTTTTCATGCATCGCAAGTATACGAATCAAATACTCCTAATGAGCAAGTTATCGCTATCATGAAACAAAGTGCATATGAGTTGTATGGGTTTATGAGGAAGTTAAGCACTTCCTCCATCTCAAGAAATCATGTGCACAAGAGTAATGAATCATACATATTATGAAGCATAACATATGGGAAAACCAACAAAACATGAGTATGTGATCATTCATACACAAAATCATGTGAGAGGCAAGAACAACATCATGAGAGCTAAGCATGCACATCCATACTATTCCAACAAACATATAATTTCCTAGGGTTTCTCTAGAATTTCAAATATAACACCCAAGCAATCAAAATCATTAAGCTCGTACTAAAATCGGTGCTAGGCCACCTAAGAACAATAGTCCGCACCTATGGATCGTTGGAGATTTGGAAAACGTCCTAGGAAAGAGGGCTTTGAGGTCGATAGGTCGGAATCCCTAAAACAAGCCCTTGCATGTGAGAAATCTAAGCCAATCCTTCTTAATACATGGATTTTCAAGAAGAAGGGGTGAAAGATCTTACCTAGACGACCCACGGACGATCGTTGAGATTATGGTGGAGAGTTTCTCCTTTGAGGAGAGGTAGGGAGTTGAAAGGGTTGATTCTCTAGGGCCCCACCTTGATTTAGGGTCCACCCTAGCTTAACTTCACTCACACTTTCTTCTCCCTTCTCTCTTGCTCTCCCCTTTTCTCTCTTTGGTGATTGTAGTAAAGAGGGAGTTATGAGGGAGCTAGGGTTTATGTTCTAGACTTGGGTCTTTTAGCCCCAAGCTTCCACAAATTCCCAAAATAGCCCTATGGGACTCCCTATTAGTGTTGGGGTGGCCCTAACACCCCTCTGGCCACCAAACTTGGTGTGTAGGTGTCTCCTGGTCCGATGAGGGGTCATGCAAAGTTTGGGAACAAACGGATGAACGAGTATGGGGTCTGGGCATACGATTTTGATATTTAAGTGGCCCTATGGGGCCCATTTCGGTAATTGGGGTGGCTCTGGTGGCCCTTTAGCCATAAAATTTATAGAATAGGTGCTCCATGGCACGATCACGGGCTATGCAAAATTTGGGAGTGATCGGATATGGGGTTTGATCATACGGGTCCGATTTGCAATCAACGATCACCGTTTCATGATCGGGTCACAGATTTGGTGGACGGGTGTAGAAAAATACATTAAACCGTCATCATAAATTTGGAAGAAATTCGACGGCTAGAAAGCTTGGTATTTAGGTTTTATTTGCAAGTGTCAAATTCTAGTTCAGGCATTGGTGGGGTACATTTGGCAAGTGCCAGATTCCAATTCTGGGCGTCCACTAGGTTCGTGGTCGGCGATGGACCACAAGCCCAGTGAGATCTTCAGTTCCCTAAATTTTTAGATTTTTTTGACCCTTCTCGGCCGCTGGGTGGCCCACACGGGCTGTTGTTAAGTGTAAACAGGCCATCTGGCTTGGCGGCCTACACTTGGTCTGATCATAACCAGACTGGTACTGTGAACGAACGATCCTGCGGCAAATCCTACTTGGACGCCCCAGGATACTATGCTGATTGAACGGGACGTTACACAACTGGCAGTCTATTTTCGAAGGCTCATCACCAATCTGACTGAGGACCACAGCCAGGCTACGCCAGGGTAGGCCTATTCTGTACTCAAGGTCACTCCACCAGCGCTCTACCAACTGGCAGTCTATTTTCGAAGGCTCGTCACCAACCGGACTGGGGACCACAGCCAGGCTGCGTCAATGAAGGCCGACAGCTCGAATACAGTGTCCCATACCACCGTATTCGATTCACGAGTTTGGGTTGCTCATTGGTCACTACGGGGAGGCTCGTCGCCCCAACGTAGGCCGACAGCTCGAACATGGTGTCCCATACCACCATGCCCAGCTCATGAGTCTTAGTGGATCGTGGTACTATGGTTGAACGGGCTTTGCACTGGTAAGTTGGTACCTTAGATTCAAGCAGTAGTGTTCATCATAGTAAACACACGATAGGCCAATCGGGTTACTTGACAAGTTCGATTGGTACGAGCGTATGCTGAATTGGTGACATGGTACCACTGTTGACAATCATCTTATGACTTGGATTCACCGAACGCATCAAATGTGGCGGAACTAATTCAGCCACTCAAACGGGAATTGTTACCAATTGCCTGGACTACGCAGTAGTCCCAATCATACTCAAACACTTTAGGCATTCATATGTGATAGTCAGGGCAGCATGTGTCAAACAATTCAAATATAAATCTCATTTGAGCATTTTGACAAACACATAGCACACATGTTATCATACGTAGCATTTCATCCACAAAGCATGTAGTAGTAATATAGGTTACATTAAGGAAACTCTAACTAAAGATAAGGTAATTGAGAATCCTATCTCAATACCCTCCTTAAACACATTTCAGCCAACATATTCTCATTCAGGCATTTTATCAAACACTTAGACTACACATATAACATACATGTAATATATTAGTTATAACATTTATTATAGCAAATCCTTTCACAAGGGAGTTGCCACACGTACTACAATCATGTATTCTCAAACATAAATCATGACAAGTACAAATCATAATTTCATATTCATTCAAACATTTCAACAAACACATGAAATGCATTAAAATTAACATAGTTTACATATATATGTAATATACGGAAAACAATATATCTAAGCACATGTGATAACAATCAAGTTAGTCATAAATCATTAACTAACATTGAAAGCCTCGAAAATCATAACCTAAATGTTTATAATTCACACATTTCGTCGATTTGCTCGTTTCGAACTCGGTTCGAATCCTACTTTTCCGTCTATAGAACAACGATTACCTAAATCACGAAATAGGTTAACTATTTCGTCGAACACCCTATTTGGATCCCTAAAACAATATTAGGGTTAGGATTTCTTACCCAAATCGTAACCGAGCGATAGTGGGGAGATGAATCAACACGTGGAGTTGTGGGAGAGAATCCCAGCAACGATCTCTCAGACTCTCCCTTCTCTCCTTACTCTTTTCCTCTCTTTTCTCTCTTCTCTCTCCTAGGGTTTGGAGAAAACGTATGGAATGGGAATGGGGTGGTTTAAGGGCTATTTATAAGCCCAAAATTGATGTCAGTGGCCCCAGGGCGATGGTATACTTAGGTTATAGTCAAAGGGTGGCTGTTTCAGGCCAACGGAGCCCATCTGGAGGTCTATTGCTCGCATACAGTCTGAGGCAAGTTCCCTGATAATGGATCTAAGCCAGGTTAAGATTTCGGTCTGATCGGATTTGTGAATCGACCGTGGAGGACCCGTTTCAGTTCAACTGTCATCGTCACTCGATTAGGGCCACAAGTACACTGACCTATGTAGAAAAATTTCTCTGATCCGAGGGTGTATTTGGGTCAGATTCTAATGGTTAGAAACCTTAAATTTGGCCCGCAGGTGAACGGCCCAAATCACTTAAATCTGAGTTCATATTCTAAAGATATTCGTGTTTCTCATACACTTCGCTCCGGGTCTAAGTTGTGCATTTTTGGATACTATTAAGACTTGACTTTCGAGATGGTTATCAGGCCCAATAAGACGGTCATAACTGTATAATTTCACCATCATCGGACTTTCGACGCGTGGTCCAAGTCCGATGTGAAGTTTCAATGTGCTCCCGAGAGCAATTGGGCTTTGAGGTTGCTATTAGGTTTTTAAGCAATGTTAAGTCGGCGATCCTAGTCCTAGGGCAGTTCTATGCCCCTTTTTGGTACTTTTAGTTAGTATATTATTTTACTTATTTTTTTAGTAGTTCATCATCAAGTTCACTTCATCTCCACTAAATTTCATTAGATTTCGTGTTGTAGAAAAATTCTAAAATTTCTAGAAGCAACAGCTGTCCAAACCAATAAATTTTGGACAGTTGTCATATCAACCTAAATTCAATTATATTAAAATTTTTATTATATTTTTCTCTTATTTTTATATGAAACTAGACTCATTAAACTTCAATCTGGCTTTTGAATCACCTAAACCGGAGTTATAACGAGGGAGATATGACTTTTTGAAGTCGATTGAATAGTGTAGAAAATCTGCAGCGAGGGTCTACCAAAACTTGGTGCTCCGACGGCGCGCTGCCGACCTAGTGGTTGCGCCGCCCGCCCGCTGTGGTGTCTGATGGTGTTTTGCCATGAGATTTTTGAAATGAGTGTATCTTGCATCCTGGAATGAGTTATTCGACATGCAATATATGATTTTGGGATAGGAGAAGCTGTTGTATCCAAATAACCTATTTATTTTATGATATTCCATAAGGTTAATGGTCAAAAACTCATTTTATTTATATATTTACTATTTATAGTAAATTTTAGTTTAAGTATTGTTCTTCATCATTTAAACTTTAAGATTAATGTCTAATATGAAAGTACTTAGAAAATTTTAAGAATAAGGTGGTGAAAAGTGAGATTTTTGAATGAAATGGGTTTAAAAGGGATTTTAGACTTTAGGATTGGGTTCTGAGAAGTTAATAAGGTGTTATGATCGACCCAATGCCTAAGGACGTCCATCGCCAAATTGGAAAAAATCTGGGACGTTACAGTGAGGGATGCTACCCAAAACAAGGGAAGTGTCACGTGGTCGGCGGCAACCTTGCTACTGTCGGTCCCCACTTGACTCCCTGCTTTGGTAGGCAGATCTTCCAAGCTTGTGGAGGCTTTGTGATATGGGTTGTTACTTTGAGGTTTTTGTCGTTTCTCCGATTGGCCTTCGTTTTGGGCTTGGGTTCGGGCTTGGTTTGGGTTTAACTAGACGATTTGACTCAGTTGTGCATTTAGATAGGATGACCGACTGAGTTAACTCCATGAGTTAATCAGGTGAGTTAACTGGGCGAGTTGAATCAAGACTCTAGGGTTTTGGGTTCCTAGAGTTTAGGATTATGCTGACCGGGTTGACTAGGTTAATCGGGTTGAATGAGCTAAGTTTAAGGTTTAGGACTTGGGTTTTTAGGGTTAGGGTTTATGATTGGGGTTCGGTTGTTCATCCATTTGTTCAAACTCTATTAGCTTATCAACTGGGGTGGGGTGTCTACAATGTGTTATATCCAAATCATCCATCAAATTAGTGTGATCATTTTAGAACATAAACCTAATAATGAAGTATATCCCAAGCTCAAGTGGGCCACACTATATAAAGTAGTGGAATTCAACATCTGCCATTGAAAACTTCTCGGAAGCTAATGTAGTATTGAATTAAGTTCATGTTTATTTTTTTCTCTTTAGGTCTATGTAACCTCACGAATAAGTTGGATGTAAAATAAATGTTATGATAATCTTGTGAAGGTTTCAACTAAGGTCATCATTGCCACCGCTGCTTTTCCACCATATTTTCGCTTGAGATTTACATATGCATCATTTTTTAGACTCATATTCTAAAATGATCTCGCTCAATGAATAAATAGTGGATATAAAACATGATGGTGAGGCTTAGGGCATGTTTGCTAAATTTGAAGTGCTAAGTCTGAATTGGAAAATTGAATCTAGAGTTAGAATCTGAAGCCAGAAAATTAACAAGAAATCTTAAAACAACTGTTAACGTATGAATTGTTTGAAATAATTAACGCATTTGCCCCTGTAAACAATCATGATTGAATCCCAATCATTAAAATCTTCATGGATTCCACCGGAATATTTTTTTTGTCATCCAAACCGTTAATAAGGTAAAAAAGGCCAAGATGAAAAGACCACACAAATATCATCTTGATCCAAAGCTTTTGTAGCCCAAAAAAAAATAAAAAATTAATGGTCATTTACCAGTGTTTCTTATACTATGGTCTATCTAATATTTAGATCTGCTTCGTATCATACCCAAGAATGAGCTTTAAGTGAGGATGGATAGCATAGATGTAGTCACATACACCGTAGGGATGCAGACTTCCAGCAAAAGGTTTCGCAGGAAGTTCTTGTGCTATGATGTTAGGTGGGGCCCATCGTGATGTTAGTAAAAAATCCACCTGTCCATCCATTTTGTGAGCTCATTTTAGGACACACCACAAAAAATGAGGTGGATCCAAAACTCAAGTGGGCTACACGAGAGGGAAAATTAGATAAAGAAATATCTACCGTTGAAACCTTCGTGGCCTCCACCTTTGATGTTTATACTCTATCCAAACTGTTTATGCGGTCATTACCACTAGAATGAAGTGAAAAGAGAAAAAACTCGAGCTCATAGAGAACTTTCGTAGCCATATTAATGTTTCAAGGGTGGTCACTATTTTTACAGAACTTTCGTAGCCATATTAATGTTTCAAGGGTGGTCACTGTTTTGAATCCGCTTGAAAAACTTTTGTGGATAAAAAACCTTCCTCCCATGGCCACTTGAGTTTTGGATCCACTTCATTTTTTGTATCATAGTCTAAAATGAGCTCGTAAAATGTATGACCGGATGAATTTCTCACAAACAGCGCATAAAAGTTCATGCAGAAGCGTGTCGCATAAAATCTGCGTCCCCTGGGTGTGACCTTGATCCACCGACCTAAGTGGACTCTGATTGTGGAGCTCACAATGATGTGTGTACCTTAAATCCACACCATCCAACCATTTTGAAAGTTTATTTTAGAGTATATCCCAAAAATAAAGATGACGCAACTTTTAGGCAAACCACATCATAGGAAGTAGTCGTGATTTAATCCTCATCATTAAAAACTTCATAGAATCCACCGAGATGTTTATTTGGCATCCAACATTTGGATAAGGTCATAAACACCTAGATGAAGAGACCACACAAATATCATCTTGATCCAAAGCTTCACTGGCCAGAAGAAGTTTTTAATGGTCAATCATCACTGTTTGTGTATTATGGTTCATTTGGAAATTGGAGCTACTTCATTTTTTGGATTATGCCTTAAAATGAAATTTCAATATAGATGGATGGTGTGGATATAGTCACATATATCACAATGCGCCTCACAGTCAAGGGTCCCACCTACCTTTATGGATTGGGGTCTCACCTAATCGGGCTCCCCAAATCGGGTTGAACGTATGTGCTACTCCCACACGAATCTAGCTAAGGACGAATGATTATATCAAAGGGCTATGTGAGGCCTACCTCAATGTATATATTTTATTCGCACCGTTCGTCCAATTTTTCATATTATTTTATAAAATAAGACAAAAAACAATGTAGGTATAAGGTTCAAGTGGGCCACACCACGAGAAATAGTGGGAATTGGGTGCCCACCATTGAAAACTTCTTAGGGCCATGGAAGGCTCTGATGAAGCTGATTTTTGTGTGACCTTATGAAGATGTTATATGACAAATAAGTTCACGGTAGACTATAGGAAGGTTTTAACGGTAATCGTTTCATTCCCACTACTTTACGTGATGTTGTCAACCAGATTTAAATGTGTTTATTTTTTTTTGAGATCCTGCTCTAGAGTGATATAGAAAAGTTGATAGACAATGTAGATTTAATATACAAATCATGGTGGGCTAAGATAAGTGCCATGTGTTAAAAGTTAGATAGTGTATTATGTAAAGGAGAAGATCTCTGTTAAGTAGAACGATTTTAGATTTTAAAAAAGAAAGTCTCCAAAGCATTCTGGATTCATTATTAAGCTAGGAGTTAGTTATGGGAGAAATTCAATAAAAACCCTGAGGAGCGATTTTACGTTCAGGATAACAAACACCACTACTAAATGTGAGTACTTTCCGTATTTCATATGAGGGCCTATTTGATTTTCCAAATTCAGTGCAAATGCCCGGTAAATAGTCAATTATCACAATTTCATCCATTTGAAATTACGATGCAATTCTTGGTTCGAAAAACGTTCAAAAATAACTGACATAAATTTGTTGGCCCCATCGTCATGTATATAACATATCCGCGTCGTCCATCCATTTCACCAAAATATTTCGATACATGAGCCAAAGACTGAGGCAAATCTAACATTCAAATGGGCCACACCAAAGTAAACGGTGGGACCAAGAAGTTTTTAACAGTGAATGTTCGAATCCATTTTTACTATGGCGTGGTCCACTTGAACTTTGAATCTATCTTATTTTTTAGCTCATGCCTTAAAATCATTAGGCATGATGGATGAACGGTGGATAATCTACATACATCACGGTGGGTCCCACATATATTTGGCAGCATCTTTGGTTTTAGCATTAGAAAAAGTAAGAGTTAAATCAATCACTGGGAATGTCGTAGTAATTATACGGGAAATAACTATTGCTCATTTCCAGTACATTTACCTTTACTCTAAGGGCTTGTTTGATTTTGAGGGAAGATGGAAATATCCTGGAAATGGTCATTATTATCTTTTCTGTGTTTGAAATTTCAAACCCATTTTTATCTCGAAAATTGATCCAAAAAAGGTGACTTACATTTATGGACCCCACTGTGATGTGCATGGCATATCCACACCATCCATCTGTTTTATCATAACATTTTAAGGCCTAACTCCAAAATTGAGACAAATGCAATACTCAAGTGGCCTATATCGAAGGAAACAGTGACCTTAAACATCCGCCATTAAAAGCTATTTTGTTTATTAGGCCCACATTAATGTTTATTCGTCATCTAACCTATTCATAAGGTCATAAAAATATTGACAAGGGGGTAAACACAAATATCAGTTTCAGCCAAAACTTCTAAGGGACACATGAATTTTTATACGACAAACATTCAATTTCCACTGCTTCCTATGGTGTGCTCTACTGGAGCTTTGGATCTACCTCATTTTTGAGTTCATGACCTAAATGAGGCTGACCTATAGGATGAACAGTGTTGATACATCGTTTACATTACAGTGGGCCCTATATTCATTTGGTATTCATACTCGATTTTAATGCCAACTAGCTGAGCAGTCAAGGCAGACCCAAGAACATGGTTAAGTCCTGGTAAGTAATTATTACTTATTTACCAGATAATTTTTATCTCCGTCAATAAAAAAAAAAAAACAAACAGGCTTAAAACATGCAATTGAGTAAAACTTTAATGCGTTAGCGAGATGGCCCTAGTTTCAACACCGAGGTGTTGGTATCGAACTCTAGTGGGGAATGGGTAGCAGTGAACTGACATGGGTGTCCTAACAAGCTAACCAAAAACAAAAGCTGGCACTCCCATCACTCGGAGATGTCAAGAAACCAACGGCTTCCATACGGGTAACATTGTGGCACGCTTTCCAACGTATGATGACGCAATAAGGATAAGGGTCGTTATTTCGTCTTTAACGCTTTCTGGAAATGAGTGCAGATGTTACGTCGTTTCTTCGTCCAGCGAACGAGATACGCCGATTTCTCTCTCCTATGTGCTACACAGGTCTTTCATTGCACGGAACGTTTTTTCGCCCCACAATGATTTATGTTTTAGATCAATACCGTACATCGATTTTTACAAACCAATCTAAGGCATGACTTAAAAAACGAGCAAATTCAAAGAACATGTAGACCACACTATAGAAAGTTGCGGGGATTAAACGAGTACAGTTGAAACATAGCTAGGATCGACTCTCAGGTTTATTTGCCATGTAACTTCTCTAGGGGTCAGTTTGGGCGGTGGGACTAGAAGGGATTAGGTGGGATGGGATTCAAAAAACATAATTATTATCCATTGCAAGGATGGTTCCCTATTTCCATGGGATGAAATTAATGTCATGCTTTGTTGACAGTACAGTGGTACATTGAATGAATATACCCACCATCATTTGAAATTATTGAGAATAACACACATGTTATATCTAAACTGTTCATTCCTGTTGTAACCTCATTTTATGGCATGTGCCTAAAAATAAGGTAGATTCAAAACTTATGTAGCCCCAAAGAAGTTTTCAATGGTAAGTATTCAATCCCTGTTGCTTTCTATGGTGAGGTCCACTTGAGCTTTAGATTTACCTGATTTTTTGGCCCATGCTCTAAAATAATCTCGATAAATGGGTGAACAGTGTGGATATAGCCCACACATCATGGTGGGACCAACATAACTTCCCAAACATTGAGTGGAATTAGCACATGACCCAATGCAATTCCATTTAATGTAATTCCAAGCTTTTCCATTCTTGCCAAACATGGAGTGGAATTGGCACACGACCAGATGAATCCCATCCCACCTAATCCCTTCTAATCCCACCGCCCAAACTGATTCTAAGGGCGTGTTTGGCCGGGCGTTGGATATGGAATTACAACGACTTTCTAGGGTTATCCATCAACATCCAATCCCATCGACGGTTTGGACAGTCGACTGGCGCTGCCCTCGTAAACCGTGTGGGTTATCCATGAGTCGGATTCGGCAATTCCCTCTGCCAGTTTCGCCATTCCTCCATATCCCATGGGATTCGCGAATGGATATGGAAGGACGGTCTTCAGACGGTGGGCGCAGGAGACCGGTCGGGTGATGGAAGGGACGACTTTAAGCGACAGCTGCAGTGCATGTGATTATAAATCGAGAGGTGTTGGTTGGTGGGGATACGCAAGAGATCGAAAGGTGAGTCCTCTTCCCCTCCTTCACTATCCAGGGTGTTGACGGGCGCTGTTTGCTGGTTGAGATCAGGTCATTCTTCTTCCCCGTCGTTCATAGCCAGATTGTTGACGATCAGCTTTTGTAGGTAGGTAACCGAACCAACTCATAGAAAATGGGTTTTTACAACCTCTGTTGTGTTTGTGCCTGTTTTTGCTGATGAACATGTCTTCAAATCAGTTTTTGGATGAGTTCACTGCTAGATTGAGATTTTTAACTTCTTTTAAGGAATTGGAAATCAGTTATCATGAAAATGCTCCACATGACCAAGATGGCCCAATTTATAATAATTGAGGTAACTGATTTACCATTCGGATTTCAGAAACCATTTTTCATGCCTGGAAAAATCGATCTCACTCCCATCACTATCAACTTTCCTAAGCCCACACGCCTATGGAGCCCTGTCCATCCACATGCAAGCACGCATGCTAACATCAGATGCATGCGTGCTTGCCAAGCTTTGCATCAGGTGGGTAACGGCGGGCTTGACGTTCATTGGGTCTATCCTCAAATGGACTGGATGTATAAGAAATTATTAATAGAAACACTTGTTTTGGCCATTCTTTTGCATGGTGTGGCCCGTGTGAGGAACAAGGTGGCGTGTTTTTAGGCCAATGAATATGAACTGTAAGGCTAGATAGATAGAAATTTATCGGATATGGAATTAAATGGGTATGTTGTTTGGAACGCATTTCTTGTTTGGAAGACCATATGGTTATTTCATATGCATTGCTAACTGCATTCAAGTAGTTAGAAATTTGTTACTTTATAGTTAATAATCACATAAAGTGAAAGAAGCTTTGCTTCGAATTGATCAATCTGTAATTGTCAATTAATCTTGATTGAAGGCACTGATTGAATAATATTTGCAGCTGAGCATATTTCTCTTATTGGTATTTTCTACAAAGCACAAAACAGGAAACAGTGTATAGTTCCTTGTTTGTACTCTTCACTGTATGTGGTCTTAATCCGTTGTCATCCATGGCGTTCAAGAACTTAAAGTAGGATTCAAACTTGAACTATTTCAATGGTTTATCACCTGGACGTGAAATAGCTCTTTGCCAGTACAATACATCAGTGATTAATTTTTGTAGTTCAGAACACAGATATGAATTTTCTCAGTTTTACAATCTTTATAATATTTTTTTATGGAAATTTGTACCCATGCATTATCGGGGAAACTGAAAAAAACTCGTCTTACATGTATTTATCTTCTTCTACATATGCAATTACATGCTACTCTCAAAATAAAATTTTAAAATAACAGAACAATTAGGCAAACCAAAGTAAAGAAAAAGAGGCTTCAAAATGATATTTTGTGCTTCTTCCTACCATATCTTTTCACTGAGCTTTCTCTTAGAATATCCACTCTTTGTTCTTCTGACGGAAATGGTGCCTTTAGGACAAAAAACCTAAAAAGTCTAGAGATGGCAAACACATTCTGTTGATGTCGATTTATGGAGCGTCTTCCTTGACTTCCGTCCCCTACACAAAACAGACAAACCGAACGAAGACCCTGGTTCTAACCCGGGGGACCTCCGATGGTTAAGTCAGTTTCATAGACTTTTGGGAGAAGGGGTGTTAGGGATTTGTGTTTCCGTACCTTTCAAGAGGATGGAGGTCCTTTATTTATAGATACGAGAGGATCCCATCGTGTGAGGATTCTCCTCCCCGTATCGTGGAGATTTGATTTTGGATTTGATTTTGCCCGCTTCTGGTCTCTATTCGATCCCATGATCTTCGGGATCGGAGATCCTTTTGCGAGATATTCAAGATGGCATTTCGTTTTACGCAATCTTTCCTTCATTCGGCTCAGTCGGCTCTGATCCAATTAAATGATGCGGCTTTATGAGATAAGGTCTCAGAACCCTAGCCGACACATGCCTAGGCTGCTAGCTCGTCACTCGAGCCAACTTAATTTGTCTCGCTTTCTTCGGTTTATAACCTTGCCTCGGATTCAACGCATGCTTCGGCGACCCGAGGTGCCAAGTCTGAGTCTCCGGACTTGGCATACTTTTGTCCCCGACAGTAAGCCCCCCTACTCCGTGTGTCTCCTATGGCATTACGGAGTAGCGAGCTTTTGAGTCGGTTCGCAGCCAAGTCCAAGATATTAATTAGCCATTTAATGCATTTTGCGTCGTCTTTGATGGGAGACGGTTCATTTCCTGACACCGCGTGCGCTGACAGCCGTCAAAATGTTCTCCCCCGCTAATGAGTGTTGGACACGTAGCAAAAAGCGTTATCGTCGTCAGTCGGCGTGCTCCACGTGTCGAGCGGGGGAGTCGATGCAGGCATCGAATCATTTCCTCATTAATTACTCTTGCCACGTGGCGATTTTATAAAAGGATGGGAGGTCCCGCATTTCGAATTTCTACTGCTACTCCTCCCGCTCTTCATTCCTTTTGGAGCTCGATTCTCTTTTTCTTCCCTTTTTCCTTTCTTGACTATCAGCGGCTCCTTTCGCCATTTTCGCTTTCCTTCCTCCCTCCGGTGAGTTCTTCCCTCCTCTTTAGTTATCGGTAATGGCAGCGCGAGGCTTTCAAAGTCTCCGGGAGGGAACTTCCGGAGACGAAGGCGAAGTGCAACGTTTTTGGAACGTTGTGGAATCGCCTTCTTTACTGACGGAGATAGCAGTTGATGCGAATGCCGCTTTCCTCTCTGAGAGAACCACCGGAGCTCCGGCGGAACGCCCTGCTTCTGCTGGTCCTTCTCGTGACAGGTCGTCCCTGATAACCCGCCCAGGGAGGCCCAATCCTCCAATGGATTTGAAAGAGGAAGAAGAGGAGGAAGAGGAAACGTTGATCGCCGAGGGAACCTCTAGGTCGGCTCCCGTTGATAAGTCGGTGCAGGCCGAGTCCGAAGGAGAAGAGTTAGGGGATGAACTAAGCGGCCCGGTCCCTTCAGTTTTGACCGAGGCAGATTTGGATAGGATCCAAATCGTGTATCACATCCCTGATTCGGTTATCACTTATCTTCCCCGTCCGAATGACTTACCGGACCATCCTCCTGCTACGGCGGTCGCGATCTTCCAAGTCTTGGTGCAATGTGGCTTACGTTTGCCCCTTCAACCATTGTCCAAAGCATTTTATCTCGTATTCGGATTGCTCCTGGACAAATAGTTCCGAATGGGTGGAGGAACTTATTCGGATGTGCGGTGTTGTGGGCTGAGTTAGAACAACCACTACTGACAGTTGACGAATTCCTCCACTTGTATCAAGTGCGTATAAATCCAAACTATCCCGGCTTTTATGTCTTCGCTGCTTGGCGGGGCAGAGGCGGCTCCTTGATAACCGACCCTCCCACTTCCAACAAACATTGGAGAGAGCGTTGGTTTTGGGCCTGTGGTCGCTGGGAAACGGCTGAATTCGGGTTCTACGAGGCTCGTGTACCTCGGACATTTCAGAAAGCAGGTGACTCGGCATCTCTCTTTTGCCCTTTTTGTTTTCATAATGCTTTGAGTCTGACGGACTTATGTTCGGCAGATATCCCGAAGAAGCGGCAGAAGCTTGGATCCAGTGCTTTAGCTCGGATCAAGGAGTTGAGAACGTTGGATCCGGCAGATCGGTCCTGGAAGGTGCTCTTACAGCTAAAGCGCCTTCATCTTGCAGGTTTAGACTCTGCCGTCACAGGTAATTGATGATGTATCTTCATATGTTCTCTGAACCTTATCTGATCTATTTCATCTTCTTTCAGACTTAGCCGAAGCTCAACCTGTTCTTAGGACCGTTCCTGAGTCGGTCCCCTCAGAGATAACCGGAGCTCGGCCTCCCCTTAGGGCGGTTTCAAAGATAAAGGCTCCCCCGCGATCAGTTCTTCTGTCAGAGCCTCGGCCGTTAAAGAAACAGAGAGTGGTGCGGAAGGAGAAGGAACCTACAGGTTCTTCTGCCCCCACTGTGGTCGTGCTCTCTGACCCGGAGGAAAGGCCGGAAGTGAGGGAGACTACAATCGTGGAGCCTCAGACGACATTCGAATCGGGACATGTTGCAACGGACATTCCGAGGCAGGGGGAGGAGACGAGGGCTGCATCCTCCAAAGGGGAGGCCAGCCAAGAGGAGCCGTCAGCCTTACGGACGGTAGTGTCGGGGATGGTCCCCTGAGCCTTAGCTTATGGGAGCGAAAAAGAGTTTGTTAGCCTCTACAATGCTCCTATGACGCAAACCGTCGACCATGCGGTGAGGGTGCTTTTTGAACTCGCTCCTTGCTTGGGTAAGGCCTGTAAAGAATTATCTTCAACTCATCGGCTGCAGATTCTCTTGTCGGAGGCGGAGGGACGACGCGAAATCGCCGAGATCTAGGTCGGTGTTTTAAATAGTGAGGCGGCCCTCGCCAGGAAAGCTGCTGAAGATGCGAAAGCTGAGGCGGCCTTCGCCAGGAGAGCTCTTAAATATGCACAAGCCGAGGTTGCTCGAGTGTTGACTCTTCTATCCAAGGCCGAAGAAGAGAATCAGCGGATCCTCGAAGTTCATGCTTCTTGTGAAGATGCCTTGGCTCGGACTAAGCTTGAGGCGGCGGGGCTTATCCAACAAGCTAAAGAGAAGACCCAGGAGGCCGAGAAGGCCAGAGATCAAGCCGTTCAAGCCTTCCTTGAGTCTAAGGAGTTCGAGGACGAGAGGGATCGCCTGTTCCAAGGCAGATATTTAGAATGTGTTAACGATATGAAGAAGACTTTCCCTGACCTTGATCTTTCAGGAATCGAGGGAGGAGGAGCCTTGGAATCCGAGGATCCTAATGTTAGTCCCGCTAACGTCACTGCCGATGTCACAGTTGGGGACGAGGTCGGTACCTCTGAGAATGCCTCGGGAGTCGTTCCCACCGAAGGACAGTAGCCAGGCTCCATTTTTTTTTTGAGACGACATTGTAACAGGTTTTGGGGTTTAACTTGATGTAAAAACACTCAGCAGATAAATGAAAGAAAGCACTTAGTTTTATTCATCTGACTTGGCTTAAATCTTTCTTAGTTCGGAATCTTTAAGCTTTGAATACCGAGCTAAGGATAATAGATCTTGAGGTGCTCAGCGTTCCGAGGATGAGGCAATAACTGTCCATTTAGGTTTTCTAGCCGATACGTTCCCGGTCGGATGGTACCCGAGACAATATAGGGTCCTTCCCAGTTGGGTCCCAATGTACCTGATCCAAATTCCTTCGTATTGGGAAATACTTTTCGGAGAACCATATCTCCCATTCGAAACCACCTGATCTTAACTCGGGTATTGTAAAACTAAGCTACTTGTCGTCGCCGGGCTTCCGTACGCAGCCGTGCCACTTCCCTTTGTTCGTCCAGAAGGTCGAGTCCGAATGCTAGGAGTTCTTCGTTTTCTTCTGCGTTGAATGAAGTGACTCGAGCCGAAGGTAACCCGATCTCGATGGGAGTGACGGCTTCCGAGCCATAAGCGAAGGAGAAGGGAGTTTCTCCTGTGGCGATTCGAGCTGTAGTTCGATATGCCCAAAGAATTTTCAGGAGTTCTTCGGCCCATGCTCCTTTGGCGTGGTCAAGCTTATTTCGGAGATGTTGCTTGATAATCTTGTTAACCGCCTCAATCTGTCCATTCGTCTGAGGATGATGGGGTGAAGAATACAAGTTTCTGATTCCGAGGTTGTCGCACATTTCGCGAAAGCTCCTATTATCAAATTGCCTTCCATTGTCTGTAATAATGGTACGGGGTACTCCGAACCGGCAGATAATATTTTTCCACACAAAATCGGTAATATTCTGTTCGGTTATTTTAGCTAATGGCTCTATCTCGGCCCACTTCGTGAAATAATCCACGGCCACTATAGCGAACTTGGTCTGACCTTTTCCCATACGGAGTGGACATATGATGTCGATACCCCACTGTGCAAAGGGCCAAGGACCAGTCATAGGCGTCAGTGCCTCGGGAGCTTATCTCGGAATCACTGCGAACCTCTGACATTTGTCGCATCTTTGAACGAGCCTGCAAGCCTCGTGTTGGATAGTTGGCCAATAATATCCCTGACGTAGGACCTTATGGGCGAGAGATCGCCCTCTAGAATGGTTTCCACAGATTCCTTCATGAATCTCACGTAACACGTAGTCAGCCTCGCTAGGCTTGAGGCATCGCAGCAACGGAGCATAGTAACCTTTTTTGTATAGGGTCCCGTTAAGTATGGTGTAACGGGAGGCTCGGATCTTAATTCGTCGAGCCTCGGCACGATCTTCAGGCAGCTTACCCTTGTCGAGATATTGGATGATTGGATCGATCTAGGAAGGTTTTGAGTCAATTGCATTGACGACCGAGCTAACTGGTTCGTTAATACTTGGCCTAGCGACGTATTCGATAGGAACAGACTTGAGTATGTCATCTTCATCGGCGGAGGTGAGCTTTGCCAACAGATCGGCTTTGCCATTTTCTGTCCGAGGGATCCGAGTGACAATACAAAGTCAAAATCCACTGATCATCTCTTTCGTTTTTTCCATGTACGCTCTTAATTACTCTTTCCATGTTTGATATACACCGGTAACTTGATTAACAACCAACTGAGAATCGCTGAAAACATTTAGGTTTGTAACTCCCATGCTATCATGTAGTCTGAGGCCGAGTAGTGCGCTTCATATTCTAACCGTATTTTCAAAGCTTGGAATCAAGTCGTAAGGCATATTGCATATAGGTATGATCAGGGGTTTCCAGAACTACCCCAGTCCCACTTGCCTTAGAGTTGGAAGAGCCGTCGACATACAGTTTCCAGGGAACAGGGCCGGGCAGGGATGAGGGAGAAGCGGTGGTCGATACTTCAACGTTCTCAGTCATATTAGCGACCGAGAGGTCGGTTGGCGGTGTTACCTCGATAATAAAATCAGCCACGTCTTGCCCTTTGATTCTTCGCTTTCGGCCAGATGAATGTCGACCATCGAGTTCAATTGCCCACTTCGTGAGTCGGGGAAGCCTGCGGTTTCGTAAGACCTGGCGTAGTGGAAGATCGGTCATCACGATAATGGTATGGGCTTGGAAATACGGCCTAAGTCGGCGCGAGAAAATTATTAGAGCTAAAGCTACTTTTTCCAAGAGTGGGTATCTTGTTTCTGCTGACAATAACGCTTTGCTGACATAATAGACCGGCAGTTACTTTCTTTCGTATTCTCGTATCAGGGCCAAGCTAACCGCTGCCTCGGATACCGCTAGGTAAAGCAGCAAAGATTCCCCTGACTCGGGCTTTGATAAGAGAGCTGGAGAACCGAGATATGATTTTAGTTGTTGGAATGCCGCTTCACATTCTTCCGTCCAATCCATTGTTTGTCGTCCTTTCAACTATTTGAATAAGGGGAGACATTTATCCGTGGCTCTGGACAGGAACCGATTAAGTGCCGCTACTCGTCCAGTCAACCCTTGAATGTCTTTAATTGTTTTGGGAGATTCCATATCAAGCAAAGCTTTGATTTTCTCAGGGTTTGCCTCTATTCCTCGCTGACTAACCAAGAAACCGAGGAACTTTCCAGAGCTCACCCCAAAGGCGCACTTACTCGGATTCAGCTTCATCCGAAATTTCTGCAAGATAAGGAACATTTCCTCTAAATCATCTATATGATCGGCCGTGTGTATACTTTTGACGAGCATATCGTCAATGTATACTTCTATGGTTCGGCCTATAAGCCGAGCAAAGATTTTATTAACTAATCTCTGATAAGTTGCACCAGCATTCTTTAAACCAAATGGCATCACTCGGTAGCAATAAAGGCCTTTGTCAGTGACAAAGGTAGTTTTTGATTTATCTAATTGATGCATTACAATTTGATTATATCCTGAATATGCATCCATGAAATTAAGAAGTTCATGCCCCGCGGTACTATCCACTAATTGGTCTATCCTTGGAAGAGGAAAGCTATCCTTCGGGCAGACTTTATTTAGGTCAGCATAATCAATACAGACTCACCACTTCCCGTTGGATTTTTTCACGAGCACGATATTCGCGACCCATTCTGGATAGTATATCTCTTCTATAAAGTTTGCCTGGAGGAGCTTGTTGACCTCTTCTTCAATGACCACGTATCGTTCGGGGCCGAGCGCTCGTCGCTTCTGTCGGATCGGTCCATAGGTCGGATCGATATTGAGTCGGTGAGTAATCACAGACGGGTCGATCCCGGGCATATATGCATGACTCCAAGCAAACACATCAGTGTATCTACGGAGCAGTGCTATCAACTTTTCTTTCAAGGGGGACCGTAAAGACGAACCAATTTGTACTGTTTTGAATCCATCCGTCTCCACCAAGGGAACCGAGACAAGATCTTTAACTGGCTGCCCTCGTTCATGACTCTTGCTCCGGGGATCCAATGATTCGATCGTTGATATGTTGATCGGAGTTTTGTCGGCAAGGCTTTTTACAGCTGCCACGTAATAACGTCTCGCATCTTGTTGGTCTCCTTTGACGACTCCTACTCCCGACTCAGTCAGAAATTTCAGTGAAAGATGGTATGTGGATACCACGGCCTGGAGGAGACTTAAAGAAGGTCGGCCGAGTATGGCGTTGTATACTGAGGATTGATCAACGATCAAGAATTTGACCATTACCGTCGTTTAATGCGGGAAACTACTAGTAGTGAATGGTAGCGAGACGATCCCCTCAGGTAGTACTTGTCCACCAGAAAAACCGATCAATGGGGTCCGAACCGGACGTAGCATGGATCGCTCAACTCCCATTTTGTCGAACGCCTGACTGAATAACACGTTTGCAGATGATCCCGTGTCAACGAGTATCCGGAATACTTTTTGGTTAACGATAGTCAGGGTGATAACTAATACGTCATCGTGGGGGTGACAGATACCTCAGGCATCTTCCTCCGTGAATGAAATGCAGTATCTTTCCCCTTTCTTTTTTTTTGTAGGCCGAGCTATAATCATGAGCTCGGACTCGGGCTGACTGAGACTTCTTGCATGATTCTTTCGAGCATTGTTTGAATCGCCTCCGCCTCGCGGACCGCCGATAATAGTCCGAATTTCTTCCATAGGTTGATTTTCGGTCGGACGTCCCTCAGCTATCTCGGCTTTGACCACGTGTTCTTTGAGTCGGCCTTCCTTTATGAGTCGTTCGATCTCTTCCTTCAGGTGATAACAATCACTTGTGTTATGCCCGTGATCACGATGATAATGGCAATATTTGTCCCTGTCCCGTCGATTGAGATTACTCCTGAGCTTATTGGGCCAGTTGACAAAGCCTTTGCTTTTGATTTCCATTAGCACCTGCTCTTGAGTTTTGTTCAGAGGGGTATATGTGAAAAATCTCCGATCTGGTCGTTTGTCCGACCTTCGCTCATCACGCGCTTGATCATCTTACGCTTCTTCCCTCCGGTGGAGTCGGCTTCCTTTTTGGCCGACTCTTTGACCAAGGATTTAGTCTCGCGCATGATCCGCATTTCTTCGGCGTTCGCATATTTATCCGACCGTGCCATAAACTCTGCTAGAGTATCAGGCGGGTTTTTGTCTAGAGACGCTAGGAACGGCTTGTCTCTGACTCCTTGCATAAGTGCATTAAGTGCCATTTCTTCTGAATGTTTTCGAACCTGAAGAGATTCGAAGTTGAATCGCTTGATATAATCTTTCAACAGCTCTCCCTGCTTTTGAACTACGTTGTTCAAATGTGCAGAGGGCTTCAATTTCTTCTTTCCGCCTATGAAGTTGGTGAGAAAGGCGTCACTTAGCTCAACGAACGAGCTGATGGACCTTAGTTTCAATTGTTTGAAACAAAGTCGAGCTACGTCGGTCAGCGTAAGAGAGAAGGCTCGACACATCACTGCATCCGAGGCATCGTGGAGCTCCATGTAGGTTCTGAAGCATTCAATATGCTCTGTTGGGTCGGTTTTGCCGGTAAAAGTAGTGATTTGAGGTAATCAAAACCTTTCGGGCAACCAAGCCTGCATTATCTTGTCCACAAAAGGGACGCTTTTGCCTCGGATCTGGCCTGGTATATATTCCGACCCTATTTCATGTTCGCCATTTCTTTCACCATTTCTTCCCGCACTTCTCTTTTAAAGTTTTGAATGTCGGCTTTCTAAGGTTCGCCGCTCTCCGCCGTGCCCTCAAACGGGAGGTCGGTTACACCTTCTTCGCTCTATCTCGTGTCGAAAATCGGTTGGGGGCAAAGTGGCGTTAGCCGACTGAGCCGAAAATGGCTCAGAAACACCTTGGGGTTGACCCAGTTGGAACGATGTGGCACGGAAGGCCGAGGATCGACCACCGCAGTCGGAACATATGCTGTCTCCCCTTGGGGAGGTGGAGGTGGTTGTATTTGTTGATACATCCGTTCCAGCATCTGCTTCATCACATTCATGTCGGATTGGATTTCCTGAACCTCCTGGTCTAATCGCCCATCGTTACGAGCCCGCTGGTTATTATTTGCTCCGGTCGTTCCTCGTTGGTGGTTGTTAGGTGGGTTCTGGGCTGTCGGAACTGCTATTGGGCCCACTGGCCCTGTAACCTCGACTTCGTTCAGTTCTTCTTCTGGGACCGTCCTTCTAGTCATCACCATAAGGATAAATTCCTAAGATGGCTTTTCGTACGGGTCCCACAGACAGCGCCAAACTGTTGATGTCGATTTATGGAGCGTCTTCCTTGACTTCCGTCCCCTGCACAAAACAGACAAACCGAACGAAGACCCTGGTTCTAACCCAGGGGACCTCCGATGGTTAAGTCAGTTTCATAGACTTTTGGGAGAAGGGGTGTTAGGGATTTGTGTTTCCGTACCTTTTAAGAGGATAGAGGTCCTTTATTTATAGATACAAGAGGATCCCATCGTGTGAGGATTCTCCTCCCCGTATCGTGGAGATTTGATTTTGGATTTGATTTTGCTCGCTTCTGGTCTCTATCCGATCCCGTAATCTTCGGGATCGGAGATCCTTTTGCGAGATATTCGAGATGGCATTTCGTTTTACGCCATCTTTCCTTCATTTGGCTCAGCCGGCTCAGATCCAATTAAATGATGCGGCTTTATGAGATAAGGTCTCAGAACCCTAGCCGACACATGCCCAGGCTGCTAGCTCGTCACCCGAGCCAACTTAATTTGTCTCGCATTCTTCGGTTTATAACCTTACCTCGGATTCAACGCATGCTTCGGCGACCCGAGGTGCCAAGTTCGAGTGTCCGGACTTGGCCTACTTTTGTCCCTAACACATTCCATTGGAAGGGCATCTTTGTCTCCCAAACTCTTGGGCCAACATGATAACTTCTCATGATGGATATTACTGATAATCACAATGTTTATCTTGAGTTCCATGTTTTAGTTTCCTACAACACAAATCTTTCAAGCAAATGATGCAGACATAGAATAGGCCCTACACAACTGCATTTTTCAAGCAAGGCAATGTAAAATTTTTTTAGAGTGGTTTTTAATAACTGTCAGCTATCCATTACCTTCTTGTACAGTTGCTCTTTATGCTCTTTTATAATTTCTTATAATACCGTTTTGTGTTCTGTCAAAAAAGAAGAATAACTTAGGATCACTACGTTCTTCTAGCTGAAGACCCCATTTGTTATCATAGCTGGATGCATTTCAACATCTATTTTGACAACTAATGGGTGGGCATTTTTTTAATTTAGTGAAAGTTTGTGTGAGTGGTAGAGAGTAGAACATGTGAGTCGTCGTTTTGCAATTTGTACTTTTTCTCAAATTGCTGTGGTCGTGCTTTGCTTCTCTCATCATATATGAGTGGTGTGTCTGAGGTTCCAAGTTATTACATCTTGCATTTGCAATCTGCAAAAAGAAGAATAAAGATGAGAGAATTTTCTTTTGTTTTTTTTTTTTTTCTTCTTGTGTTCTGCAGTTGTAATCTCTGTTAGAAGAGTCGGATATTTTTGTTTTGTGCTTCTTGTGTTCTGCTGCTGTAATCTCTGTTAGAAAAGTGAAATCTCTTGTTTTCTTCTTCTTATGTTCTCTTCTGTGATCTCTATTAGAAAAGTGTAAGACTGCAGAATTCATTTCTGGGTTTTGATTATTGAACTGGGTTTATGAGATTTTTTCTTTTTCTAAGAGCTTAATAGTATTTTCCCAAACACAGATATTACTGTTTTTTTTTGTTGGATTTTAAGAAGGAGCTTTTGTTGAGCTTCAAATAGAAAACCCAACAATATAGCTAGTTTGATTAATCTTTTTTTTTTTTGTGAAAAACAGTATCAAGGATTGCTATTCATTCTAAAGAATCACTTTTATTAGGCAATTGATATTTGCAACCATCCATCCATGCCTGGAAAGAAGATAGCTATAGAAAATAAGGGCAACTCAAGGATCGATTGGATCATCCAATCAGTGTGATTTTGCATGCGGTCCATGAAATGTGTTCTGGACTTAATGGCATCCTTCAGATTGATCACTTGGAGTGTCCAAGTTAACCCTACGCACTAATGCTACTCCATTTGGTCATTGATTGGATTATCGCATGCATCTAATGCTACTCCAACTCTAAGAAAATGACAAGCCAGAGTGCATGAAGTACATTACTTGTTAAACACCTTACAAGACCTATACCTACCAAACGCAATAGAAGACTATATTGCATTTTGGACATGCGCGGACCAAATATACAAATTCAGGTTTGTAGACAACTCCTTCTTGATTTCATAGGGAAGGTCCTGACTTCCAATTCTCTTGAATCCACCCCAGGATAACGTGGAATAATGGATATTTCTCACCTAGTGTAGACCAGATGAAAGGCGACAGTCATCGATATATCCATTGATCTTGGGTGGTTTGATTGTTTCAATATACGTGAAATTGTTTTAATTGCAAGTAACAATACAAAATAACAATGCACATAGAAATAGAGTAGGAGTTGTGAAGATATTTATTAAACCATTGACGTCATACATCTAAGTGTAGGTGACCCGGCCAAATGGGTAGCGAAGAGGAGGATGAACGTAGGGCTGTGATCTTTCAAGCGGTGGCAGCTTGTGTGGCAGCGGTTGGAGAATACTGCCGAGCTTACATGTTTAAACAACCGCCACGTTTTGGGGATGATGAGCGGGCAAGGTTCATCAACTCGATTATTCGCGCCACTGACTGAGACTGTGTTACCCAACTCAGGATGAGTCAAGAAGCATTTTTCTTGCTATGTTCTCAACTTCGTGAGAAGACACTTCTTTGTGATAGTCAGAATGTTAGTTTTGAAGAACAAGTCGTTATTTTTCTTCACACGGTAGGCCATAACGTTCGCAATCATGTCATAGGGCATCGTTTCATTCGCTCGGGTGAAACGGTTAGCTGGCATTTTCATCGCATTCTTGATGAGATGGTATCGCTGTACCCTGTTTACGTGAAACAGGCTGGACAAGAGCCACCCACCGACCTCCAAACAAATTAAATTTGGGCTTCATATTTCCAGGTATAAGTATTTCCGAAGGTCTCTTACCAACTATACTGTTCATTTTCGTCCATCAATTCACAAATACACGCCGATTTAATTCACATGTAACACATCATGGGACTATGTTGGTGCAATTGACAGTACACATATTCCAGCGCATGTTCCAGCACCCGATCATGCTTGCTTCCGCAACCGGAAAGGAGTTTTGTCACAAAATGTTCTTGCAGCCTACTCATTTGATATGAAGATATTGTATCTGCTAGCTGGCTGGGAAGGTTCTGCATCAGACGTGAGGGTGCTACACAATGCATTAACTCGAACCGATGATCCTTTGACAGACCCAAATGGTAGATCACTATAATCGTTAAGCAGGAATACATTTTGATAGTTAATGGTTCAATCTGATATGCTTAATGTAACATTAGTTTTAATGTGTATGAAAATTTTACGTAGTTGACGCTGGATATGCCCATTCGCTAGGATTTATGGCTCCTTACTGCGGTGTTCGATATCATTTGCAAGAGTATCGTCGTGGCAGAGCACCGTCGAACATGAGGGAGCTATTTAATTATCATCATGCCCAAGCGCGAAATGAAATTGAATGTTGTTTTCGCTTAGTGAAGGGTAGATTTCTGATACCGAAGACGGTGATCCAGTATCCATTTGAAACACAAGTGAAAGTTGTCATTGCTTGCTTTGTCTTACATAATTTCATTCGATCTGATATGGATTGCGGTGAAGATCTACAGGCTGCTGGTATATCAGTAGGCAAGGTGGAGGGTAACCCTACACCCACCAAGGTCTCCACGCATGACGAGCAACAATGTTTATTTCGATTGAATCAAATGGAGAAAGAAGAGTGGATTAGGGCGTGCGATGCCATCGTAGAGCGAATGTGGGCAGATGCGCAATGCAATAGTAGGACAAGATATCACAGTAGATAGCCGTTACATTTTTATTTACTTTTTGTAAGTTCTGTCTTGATGTATGAAGTACATTACACCAAATGTGTTGTAACTAAATGGAGCGGACAAGGATTATTTTGTGTCCTGATCATCAACCGTATAATTTGCTTAAAACACTCCGACTTTCTTTACACATATGAACTTGGGTGGTTTGATTATTTAAATAACAGGGCACATAATAGTTTATTTTCTCTGTAGGTGAAATGTCGGACAATTGTCTATCTGATACATCCACACCAATACAGTCGCCCGTTCGGTCCCCTACTTTACCTACGCGATATTCACTGCGAGAAAAGACAGTCAAATCCCTTGCAGAAGCCCCCTTTCGGGCAGTAAAGAGCAATTAGAGCTCTCCAATGGATCAGGTTTTATGTAACACATTGTTAGAATAAATTTCCCTGGGAAGGAAAGCCGACAATGGCTTCAAAAGAGAAACATATCAAGTTGCGGCCGAGTAAGTGACAAGACAAATAGGGGTGCCTGTCACCTAGCAGAACGTAAAAAATAGACTCCGATATCACAAAAGAGAGTACAATGCTGTTAGGGACATGCTTGCTGCTAGTGGATTCGGCTGGGACAATGAGCGTATGGTGGTCACTACGCCAGATGAAGTATGGGAAGAGTATCTCAAGGTACTATTAAATCTAGTTGTTCTATTTCTGTTTATTCCATGTATTAGCTTTCAACCCAAACCTCTGATTATATATATAAATCGGAATACATGGAAATAATCCGGAGTGTTTTATTTTTGTAGTCACACCCATGCGTTGCAAGACTATGGGGCAAGAGGATCGAGAGAATGGATGACCTAGGGGTTATCGTTGGCTCTGATCAAGTGACCAAACATTATGTAAAGGGATCAAGGACAATGGCTGCATCGTCATCTTGGATTAATCGAGATCTAAATGAGACTTGGACGGAGTTAGATGACGATCTTGACGATCATGTTGACCTCTCCGAGGATACGTTAGGGGATTCTATAGGGACCATGCGCGATCAATTTTCCTCGGACATACGGAGCATGCAAAATCGATGCTATCATGACACTCCCACTTAGACATCTGATACGATCATGGCTGCAGTGGGAGTGGGAGTAACACCAAAAAACGACAACGCCCACCTTGACCATGTGATGTACTTGGCGTTTCTTTGAGGTTCGTTGCGGACACTATGCGTGACTTTGGGCTAGGAAAGGAGGTCAACCGAACTAGCAAAGTTCTGGATGTCCTCGAAGAGGTGCAGGGCCTAACTAACTCTGAGTTCATTGAAGTTGGTCAGCTCTTAAGCAGAGACGAGAACATGACATCCTTCTTTGTTAGCCTACGCCCTGAGCGCCGCGTGGATTGGTTAAAACAAACCCTCCGAGAGAAGTTTGGTGATGTCCGTTTGATGGGCTTTGTTCGATGATGATACAATTTATGCTTATGGAATTGTAATAACTAATATTTTTTTTCTTTCTTTTTTTAGCTTGGTTGTGTGGATTCCTTTTTTGGTTTCAGATTAGTTTGATCTTAGTAGGTTTACATTTTGTGGATGACATTAAACTGCTTACAATTGATAACTATAATGCTTTCATATCATCATATCAAGTAGACATTCATGATATTAGCCAAAATCTTAAATTCAAAATTTTGGCATATGTAAGCTCTAGTATAGGTCTTCGACGAGGTCGCAAGGTACGTGTTATTATGGGTTTCAATGCAATGCAATAGCCCCATCGAGGCAGGTGTAAATAAGAAATTCATCTCACTTCTCTTTCTTCAATATCAGATACAGACATTTGTATCTACATATATCTTATTGTATCCGCTATCTTCATTTCACTATGCGATCTCCTGAATTGATTGAGGGGTATTTGTTTCTGTAGATGAAGAAGGAGAAATATTGCATTGTTCTAGTTGGTCGTCGTGCAGGGATTTATCTATCCTGGAAAGAGGCCCGATTGGAAGTAGAAGGATACAGCGGTAGTAGGTTCCGGGCCTTCAAGAACTGTAGAGAAGCCGCAGCTTATTGGGAGAGTTATCATTCTGGCACCATTGCTCAGGCAAGTATAGTATCGCCACACATCGAGGCACCTGCATCCCATTCCAGCAATGGGCTCACCTCCCAGAGGACGTCATGGTCGTCGACCCAACAGATGACCCGAACAGTGGTTTCTCGAGCGACTTCAACGGATGATGCCGACGTGTCAAGGGGCGAAACGTTAGCTGCATTGCTAACGGGTTTTGTAGTTGTGTTTTTTATTCTGTATATTGTCATCAAACTTTAGTCACTTGATTTCCCTAGTAAATAATTATCGTACTAGACTTAAGCATACCATCATGCTATGTTACATGGAATGCAATTCCTACTTTACCACGTTTATTTCATATACTTATCTTAATTGATGCAGTTACCATTGTGTGGGAAAACATGTAGAAGGTGGCACAACCACAGTTATAGTGGACCCACTGTGGAGTGGCCACTCCCCCTGCTACCAGCCTCAATTATGGTTTCAGGGCTTAATAACAAAAAATGAGAAGAATATATATCTCAGGTGGATCACACCACAGAAAAATTTCCCCCAATGGATATCCACCAAATAATCATCTGAATCCCCACGTTACTGTTTAGTTGACATCCGATATGTTGATTAGTAGATCGTACAGACCCAGCTGAAGGGAAAAAGCAAAGATCAGCTACATTTGTAACTTTATGGGCCCACAGAGTTTTTAATGCATAAAACTCATTAAAATCTATTTCATGTAATGTGGTCCACTTGAGACTTGGAATTTGCCAAATTTTTTATTGTAGTGGTATGAAATGAACTATACAAACATATGGACGGTATGGATGAGACACATATATCTTTGTGGGTCTCACACAGCACGGAGCACCAGTAAGTGGGGTACACCAAAATAGAAAAAGGAATAAGGTATTTGCTGCCACACAATTACACACGCCGAAACAAGTGCCATAAACGTGTGTAATTGCATCCATGTATGAGATCTCTTCCGTTCATCGTCCTAGCCCATGTGTGTAATTACACACGCCTAAATGGCCTGATGAACGTTCTGGGTCTTACATTTCTGAAGACTGTTGGAGGGTGGAAAACAGATGGCATGGGTGTAGGTGAAAAAGCAATTGGAGGATAGGTCTACGTGGTGGTTTCTTGCACATGTGTAGCCACACACGTGTTTAAAAATAGATGGACGGCATGGATGAGACACAAATATCATGGTGAGGCCCACATATCACGGACCCACCAGTTTCCCTCGTACGGTCGATTTACTGTACAAGAAGTGTGTTGGCGTTGGATACGGTAGAGGTCTAGTCCCATGGGATCGGTCCGGCCATCCTAAACACGCCTGGCTACAAATCGACGGTCTACTCCAAAACCCACTGACATCCCAAACACGCTCATCCTTCATCCTGGTATTCCTTCTATCCCATGGGATCATCCGACGTCCACTGACACCACCATCATTACCTTAAAATTGATCCCATCCCACCTAATCCCATGGGATCGGTCCTGCCAAACATGCCCTATAAGGTCAAACTGACTTAGATGATGAGAAAACGCAAATATCAACTTAATAGCCTTATGTAGCCCTCAGAAGTTTTCAACAGTGCGCGTTCATTTCCCCCTAGCTTACATGAGCATCAGATAAGCCTCGCTCTATGTATCATCCCTTAAATGGAATGGAAAAATGATGGATGCTGTGGATCTGATACATATATCATGATACGTCCCACAAAAGTTCGACATATCAACACCTTCCAGTTTCTCTTATCTGACCTGGGAATGTGATCCACTAGGGAGGGGATTAGGTTAGGCCTCGACCTCACCAGGTGCGACCCTTGCCATGGTGCCCACCTTGACGTATATATTCAGTATTCACTTTGTTTATCCATTTTTTTGGATCATGTTAGGATGTTTATCCATTTTTTTTAGATCATGTCAGGATATTAGGGGAAAAAATGAAGTTGGTCCAATTATCAGGTGGGCCATAACATAAGAAATAGTGGTTATTGATCATTAATGAGCCACTAGTTTTGGATCAAGATGATATTTGTTTTTTTCCCTTTACTCAGGCTTATGTGAACTTATCAACATATTGGATGGTGAATAAAATCTAAGGAAACATTATAGGTTGTTAGACAAAAAATGAAACATATCCAAAACTCAAATGGACCACACCATTGGAAGCAATGTGAGTTGAACACCTACCATTGAAAGTTTCATGGGGTCACAGAAGTTTTAGATCAATCTGATATTTGTGTTTTCACTTCATCCATGTTTTTACGCTATTATGAATAGGTTGGATGACAAATATACATCACTGTGGGCCATAGAAAGGTTTCAACGGTGGAAATCATATTCCCACGGTTTCCTGTGGTATGGTCCACTTGAGCTTTAGATATACCTAAATTTTGGGCTCAACTACTAAAATTATCTAAAAAATCGGATGGACGAAGTGGATAAGACAAATACATTCAAGGTGGGCCCAACTGGGTTTACTCAGTATGATAAGAGCATTCAGAGTAACTCGGTATGCAATCCAATTTCAACGTCTTGGGTGAGGACTGAGGAGAGGGTCTCACCTAATCCGCTCCCTTGCACCACACAGCCAGCAGCGGAATTTCCTTATGTGTGAAATTTGCGTGGGCTTCATGATACACCGTCCATCCATTTTTTTTCAAATCATCCTATGATACAAGCCAAAAAACCAACATAGATCCAAAGCTGAAGTGGACCACACCACTAAAAACAGAGGAATTGATGCTACCATTGAAAGCTTCTCAGGACCGCAGAAGGCTTTGATCAAGCTGATATTTGTATTTTAACTTCATCCATATATGTGTGATCTTATGAATAGGTCAGATGGAAAATAAGCCTCACGGATCTAAACACATAAATCTTTGTGGGGCTTAGAGAAGTTGCATGGTTAAAAGTCATGTTGTGTAGCATGCAATCTATTTAGGAGCGAAATTCCTTGGGGGGGGGGGGGTCATAGTCATAGGAAATGACGTGGACCAATGAGAAGATACGACACTGGAATTTCTTGTGCCTTCAACACGGACGATCCAGTAGGGACAGGACGCCACTTACCTAGAGCTGGGCATCGAGTTGAGTCGGACCGAGTTAGGGCTAACCCGACTCGATCCAGTTTTAAAATAGGAATGACCCGAACTCAACTCGACTCGGTACCCAGTCCAGCATGCCTGAACCAATTTGAGTTTGGGTTTGGCCTGGACTAATCCAGACTGAGTCTAACCTGGTTAAAAGTACCAAATCAGTTCGAGTTGGCACCAATTCGAATCGAGAGATGAGGGAGGGAGTGGAGAGGGGAGAGAGAGGAGGGGGGTGGTGGGTGGTTGCCGGCTTTGGAAGAGGAGGTAGTGAGAAGAGAAGGAGAGAGAGAGAGAGAGAGAGAGAGAGAGAGAGAGAGAGAGAGAGAGAGAGAGAGAGAAGGATGGTGGGTAGTTGTCAGGCTTGGAAGAGGAGGAGGATAAGGGAAGGAAAGGGAGTTTGGGATCGGGTCGGGATTGAGGTCGGGTACGACGTATAGGGTTAGAGATACCTAGAAATTAGACTTTTTTTTTATAATTATATATATACACGAATCCGAACTCAAACCGAGTCAAGTCTGACCGAATCGAGTTTTGGGTCGAGTTACTCAGTAACTCAAACTCGACTCGGTTTGAGTTCGGATTGGGCGAATCTTACTTAGTTCAGACCCGGCTCGCCCATTTGGTTCATGTCAAGTCGGGTCTGAACGAGTTGGACGAGTCGAGTCATCCCGTGCCCAACTCTACACTTACCTATGATCTAAGCTACATGACTTTCCTCTAACACAAAGATCCACGAAGCCCCCATTAATCCGCTTCGGACACCAACCAAAATACAACGGAGATCTGTACTCAAGTGGACCATGCCATGGGAAATGGTGGTGATGGAGACACTCACCGTCGAAACCTTCTGGAGCCCACTTGAATGGAGGGAAAACAAAAATATACCACCGATCCAAAACTCCACTGAGGTTTTAACAGTGGGCGTTCAACCCTCAATCTAGTGGTCCACTTAAGTTTTTCATCTCCTTGAGCTCCCATCTTACAGGGGATGGACAAAGTTGATATAACACCACTCAGCGTTCACAGTCAAGTCGCATCACTGTATCATTTGTGCAGTGCATCCAAGCGGTGGGACCCATCAGACCATCAATCACTGTTGAGTTTGATAGTGCGGTTGTGAATGTAACGACATGGGGTTTCGAGTGTGTGTACACAGACATGCGAATATATACACTTACATTAACTTACGCTTACATGTGGAAATCCATATCAAAACCCACCTTTTATGTGTGTTCATAAAAATGACTATGCATCACATTATATATGGATTAGAGTCCTAATCATTCGATTAGTTCAATTGTATTTAGTCATCTAGCCACACATCACACTCGAATTCGTCAACTAGCTCACCTAATTACCAAAGCAAACTACTCAATTTAAAGCTCATATGGTATACTTCAAATTCACTAGTTTAGTTTATTCATAGGACTTACATATACTTCGTTAAGGACCACGGGTAAGTGAGAGCCGTTAAAATGCATCTTAGCCACCAATGAAAATCATGGATCAATATTGAGCTCATTATATAGAACACATCAAACTAAAGTAGGATGTCAAGTTTCACCCAAATCGGATGGTTCAAACTACGATCATCTAATTTTGAGTATATATTGGGAGTTAAGGAACCCAACGTCTTTAGACACTATCACTTGTCAAGTGAATGACATCCGCTTTTGTATATATAAAAAACTAATGATAAAATAAATTTAAATTTAAATAAAACATAATTCCTAGTTAGTTATAATTGTTGACACAAACATTGTTTCAAGATTTATATTATCTGTAACTATTCCTTGCTTTTCAAATACCTGTTTTTGTGATGGATCTAAACTACCCATCATCCAGACCAACGATCCAAACTGTCTAATATGTGGGCCCATTGATATTCTTCAAGCAAATCTGTCATGCCCCGAACTCGGAGACCGGGCTCACCAAATTCCCGATCACCGAATTTGGCACCGACAGCCTCCGTAGTACCCCATTCTTGGCTCCCGGTACCCATATACCAGGTTCCGATCCTGGGATGCTACAAGGAGGATTTCTAATAATCAATTTGATTCGTAATGAGCATAACCACAAGCATAACTCACAAACAATAACCACAAGAACACCATCACAAAATCCACTATGATCAAAAACTTTGAGTACAAGGCGTATGAAGGGAAATACAAGATAGTGATAATAACAAAAACTCCAAAAGCTCGGCTACACGCTCCAATTGCGGCGAGACTACGGCTGCGTCCTGGTGTCACCTGCACGCATCAATCGTGCATAAGCTTATAGAAAGCTTAGAGGGTGGTGTAAGTGTGTGTGCAATATGAGCGTGCTCAGAATACAAGGTCAGAGTAATGCAGAATCGTGCTGATGAGTACATGAATGCAACCAGCCGTACCAAGGCTATGCGGTGCAAGATATGGATGCTATCGATCATGTCAAGACCATGTAATGCAAGATATAGCTCAAGTATGTCAATCCTCATCATATATCAGTACAGTTCTCATTCAGGATAATCACCGGGGTTCAGTACACTCCAAATGGTACTGTCTCTCTCCTAGCAGCACAGTCCAAGTGAGCGTAAGAAACCTCACTATCCGCCTGGCTAATAGTCTACCAACATCTATCCGGCAAGTTGATAGCGAACCCATTTCCGAGCTGGTCAAACTCAGCCTAGTAATGCCCCCTGCTCTCGGGCGAGTAAGGCCACACCCCTTTCCAACCGACCACGACACAGTGGGAGACGCAGCCTCATGGTATTCGACCCTCGTGCACTCATATATCCACTCGGTCTCGACATTGGAGTCATCCTCTGGTACCATCAGGTTTAGGGACTTTCACCCAGGGACATCTATGGCGCTCCAATTGCTTAGAACACGGTTTCTGGTATCCAACTAACCACCCACGGTGTGTCTGTGGAGGCTATGACCCTGATGTCGCTAGGGCATATCATAATCACACGAATGCAAGTGCATGTAACACACTATCAGTCATGCAACCATCCTGCATGAGGCACGCGCTCATGTAGGCAACTCCACCTATTAGGGAGCCCATAAACAGTCTGCCTGAAGGCATATGCTATGATCAGTCACTCCTCATACCAAGCATACATATGATGCGTATGATCATGAATCATATATCTATACTAAACATGTTATATAGTGATGGGCTTGTGTATAACGGATATGGGCCTAGACGGCCTACTCACTACAGGTATGGGCCTTTCCATGGGCCTTAAAGAGTGTGACAATGTGGACATTTAATCGACATTATCCTTACAATGTGGACGTCAAACCAACATTGTTCCCAAGGCACTACTTATTATAAACATCATTATCTACACCACGGAGGGATCACGCATTGCAATAGACCTAATTACACCCAATTGGGCCTTAAGTACATCAATTGGGCTGTATCATATGAGCCTTATTTTCATCAAGTGGGCCATATCATTGGACCGCACCAACGAGCCTTACGAACATTTCAATGGGCCATAACCTATGGGCTTTGCATATATCACATTAGTCACATAACATGGGTCTCAAATATAACAAGGTGGGTCTAATCATATGAGCCTCATATACATCAAAGTGGGCCTCAATATTGGGCCCATATACATGCCAAGATGGGCCTAAATACATGGGCCCATATATACCAAAGTGGGCCTCAATAATGGGCCTAAAAATACATCAAGATGGGCCTAAACACATCAGCCCATATGCATCCAAGTGGGCCTCCATAATGGGCCTAAAAATACATCAAGATGGGCCTAAACACATCAGCCCATATGCATCCAAGTGGGCCTCCAAAATGAGCCTAAAAAATACATCAAGATGGGCCTAAACACATCAGCCCATATGCATCTAAGTGGGCCTCCATAATGGGCCTAAAAATACATCAAGATGGGCCTAAACACATCAGCCCATATGCATCCAAGTGGGCCTCCATAATGGGCCTAAAAATACATCAAGATGGGCCTAATACATGGGCCCATATTTACCAAAGTGAGCCTCATGTGAGGCCCGCCATAATGTTTATTTTCCTATCCAATCTGTTGATAAGGTTACATGAATAGGGGGCCCACCATAATATTTATTTTCCATCCACCTGTTGATGAGGTCACACAGACCTAGGGGCCCACTGTAATGTTTTTAACAGTGGGTGTTCATTCAACATTGTCTCCTGTAATGTGGGCCAGCACACATCACGGTGGGGCCATACACACACATCACGGTGGGGCCATGCACACACATCACGTTGGGGCCATACACATCACGGTGGGGCCTGCCTTATAGCGTGCATACAGCAAGAAGCACGGCGCCTTGCTTTGCCACGCGGCAGCAGTGATCTTCTTTTTTTTTATTTTAATGTTTTTATAAGGAACTCGATAGGTGGGGCCCGCATCAAGGAAATCCAGCCTTGTCATTGGTCATCATAGCTCAATGCCCACCCATCAAGCCCAATATTGGATGATTTTGGTGTATAGAACACATATGGTGTATTTCAACGGTATCAATACCATTCCTTACACCATGGCTTGCTAAAAGGTCGGATTGGTCCCAAATTTCTGCTCAATGCCTGAAATGAGCTAGGAAACGAAATAGACGACTTGGATTGAGCACATACAGCAAGGTGGGGCCCGTATGAGCGGCCCACTAAAATGAATTCTTTTTTTTTAGGTAGCATTTTAACGCTGCCAGTTCAGCGTCTCTGGACGAACAGACACATCCTGGTGGGTCCCACAGGGACGTGGTCCACCCAATGTATGTATACGTATATACATATATATATATATGTATATGTGTATATATACATATATATACATATATATAGACATATACTTATATATATAAATACAATATACTATAACATTTAGATCACCTCACCTAAAATGAGATGGGCCACCCATTTGATAGCCGAGCCGATTTATCACAATTCGGTGGGGCCCACTACATTTAAGGGAGAGAAAAGAGAGAGGTAGAGAGGGATATACGGTAAGATAGAGAGAGATCGGTGGAGTGGAGGGACCCCGCCACTATGGGCCCCTCTTAATCACATACATCGAAGTGGGTCCCATCATAAGTGGACCTTTAAATGGAAATCAACGGTGGATCACCCACTTCTCTTCCTTCTTCTTGCTCCCCTGCCTTCCTTAGCTCCTTGCCTTCGGGTTTAACGGTGGATGATGAGATCTTGATGGTGAGGATGAGAGATGAGAGGGGTGGGGAAAGTGGGCCACACTTGTTGTTGTGGTTTGAAAAGAGAAGAGGGCTTGAACGTGGGATGCTTGGGAGAGTGTTTGAGAGTGAATGAGAGAGAGAGAGGGAAGTGATGGGTGAAAAGGTGATCGAGTGATGGGTTGAGTGATGGCTTGTAAGAAAGTGATGGGTGAAGGGATGTAAGAGTTGACTTTGGGTAGTTTGTGTAAGAAAAGTGTAAGGATAGGTATGGGTTATTGTACTTGACTTGATGTGTGATATGAACTTGATTGATGGGATTGATTGATGGGACATCTCGTAGAGATTCCCTCGTAATTTGCAACGCGCGGTGTCTTTTTCGAATTGAACGCGGGCCTACATCTTCTATCCCGGGTATCGGTTCGGTGCGTGAGTTGCGGTGTTGGAACCGCGTCAACGGCGCGGTCACCAAGGTATGAGTTTCGGATCGAGCCGCCTTCGGTAGGCAGGACTCAGCTTAAGATCGCATGCAACGTCGGATAAGAGTCGATAATTACCGAAATTCGACCGGAAGGACCGCGGAAGCCTACGGAACGGTACGGACTAGGGTACAAGTCTTAGAAAATCTTCCAACACTAGCCATCCCAAAGTCTCAACCATAAATCAATTTGTTAGCTAACCAAACTGCACCATCCATCCACCATTTTCAAAATTTAACCATCTAAACTTCAATGACCATTAATCTAAACTATCCATTAGTGAGGTCACCTGACTTATAGATCTACATTTTCTTTCGAGTCATACTCTAACTTCAAGTCACAAAGTAGAAGATCAGTTTGGATATCCCCGAATCCCTCTTTAGTGGCCCCACCACTAAATAAAAAAAGGAAAGAAAAAGAAAAGAGAAAGAAAAGCATAAACAATTTAGTGACCAACAATGACCAAAGAATCTAGCCTGACTCAATCTTCCTCCATCGTCTTTGTTTCATAACTGCAACCTATCATACCCAAATCTATCTGTATTTGTCCAACGATTAGGATTGTTAACTAGATCCAAACCGTTCTTTTAAGTAGGAACTAAGAAGACTTTAATGACATATGTTCAATCCCACTATTTCTGGTCTTACGACCATTCTAGGAGAGTATCTTTTTCTTTTTTGAGTCCATAATCTCACATGATTTGCAGAAACTAATGGATGGCTTGGATTCCTCATCCCACACCTCAGTGGACCCCACTAGGCGTTGCCATCATCTAAAACATGCGCTTTTACAAGCACGCCAATTTCATTCTAAACGGAACTTCTCCTCCGCACTCACGGCAATTCCTCATCTCGCAATCTGTGCTATTACTCCAACAGATCCCAACCGTTCAAAGCTCTCCAGATCTAACAATTCTCATTGTTCTACCACATCTTGTCTTTCCATCCAATCCCAACAGTTGCCTACTTGAAAATGCCTTCTCGAACACAACTCGGTGCATGTGATAGTCGCACTCTTCTCTTTGTGAAACCACCAAGAAAAGTTACCCAACCATCCAAATCTGGAATCTGTTTTAAACTCCAACATTCACAAGGAAATTCCAGAGAGAGAGAGAGAGAGAGAGAGAGAGAGAGAGAGAGAGAGAGAGAGAGAGAGAGAGTTTCCTTCATTCGAGTTCAGCATCCGACTCAACTGACTCGACCAAGCCATATGTAACACCTTGGATTTTTGCTAACTTGGAGTTAAATGTCCTTAGGCAATGAGTCGAACATGATACCTTAATTGACTTCTCAGAACTCAATCCCAAGGCCTTAAATCCCCTTTCAACCCATTTCCTTGAAAATCTCACCTTTCACTACCTTGTTCTTCAGATTTTTCTAAGTACTTTTGCATTAGACACAAATCTTAAAGTTTAAATGATGAAGAATAATACTTAAACTAAAACTTACTGTAAATAGTAAATACATAAGTAAAATGGGCTTTTGACCATTAACCTTATGGAATCTCATAAAACAAATAGGTTATTGGGAAAGATCAGCCTCTCCTGCCCTAAGACCTTATTTTGTCGTAATTAGGGCATAATTTAGTTAAGTACTAAACTAAATAATCAGTATAATTAGCTTGAACCACTTTAAATATGATTTGTAAGACCTAAAATGAGTAGAACCGTTAATGCTATATTACCTAAAAACTTAGGATCCATCTCAAAACCTGGTTGCTCTCAGGATCACGCTGAAACTCCGTATCGGACCTGGACCACGCGTCGAAAGTTCGATTATCCCAAAACTATATGGTTACGACCGCTTTATTGGACTTGACAACCACCTCAGAAATCAAGTCCTAATAGTACCCAGAAACGCACAACTTGAGTTCGGAGAGAAGTGTGTGAGAAACGTGAATATCTTTAGGAAATGAACTGAAACTTAAGTGAATTGAGTCGGTTCGCTTGCAGGCTGAATCTAAGGATTCTGACTGTCGGAATCTGACCCAATTACACCCTTAGATCAGGGAAAATTTCTAACACGTGTCAGAGTACTTGTGACCCTAATCGAGTACCAGTGACCGTTAAACTAAAACGGGTTCACCGCGGTCGATCCCCAAATTTGATCGAATTGAAAACTTAGCCTGACCTAGATCCAATGTCAGGGAGCTTAAACTCGACCGCATGTAGAAAAGGGGCCCCAGAACAGCTCTGTTGAGCTGAAACAGTCAGGTTTTGGCTATAACCTAAGTATACCATGACCCTAAGGCAATTAAGGTCGATTTTGGGCCTATATAAGGACCTTAAACCCTCTCTCCTTTCACATACGAATTTCTAAACCCTAGAGAGAGAAGAGAGAAGAAAGAGAAGGAAAGAGAGGGAAAGTGAGAGGTAAAGTTAGGGTTTGTTCTCGGGATTCAATCCCGCCGTTCCACGTGCTTAGCTACCACTACCGTATCGCTATTCTGGCGATTCTGATTCTATTTTCGGGTAAGAAATCTTAACCCTAATCTATTTTAGGGATTCAGATAGTGTATGTGATGAAATAGTGTAACGACCTGAAAATTTCCATACATTGGGTCGAGTACCACCTCGACCAGAAATCACGTAGGATTAAATCCTTTAGAAATTTAACAAAGTTAACTAAGTACTAAACTCGATTTGTCGTGAAATCCGTTAGGATCGCTTTAAATACGATCTGCAAGACCCAAAAGTTGCAGAATCATTGACGCTAGGTTACCCTAAAGTTTAGAACCAAACTCATTTCCGTCTGCTCTCGGGAATGAAACGAAACTTCAGTATTAGGTCTAGATCGCACATCGGGAGTCCGATTAACCCGAAGCTAAGGAACTAGGACCGCCCCACTGGGCTTAACAATCATCTCAAAAATCAGCTCCATCCGATGTCCCACGGTCATTCGTTTCGATTCGGAGTGAGGGAGTGTGAAAACACTATTCCCATCCAAAAATAAATATACGGAATAGTGATCGCATCATTCGTTGACGCGTCGGTATTAAGCAACCGACCGTCGAATCGGACAAATTACACCCTCGGATTAAGAAAAATTTCAGGAACATTTACATGTACTTGGAATTTCTGATCGTGGCCCACTGACCGTCGAACTGAAAGTGGTCCGCCACGTGCGATCTGGGTATCCGATCGAGTCAAAAATGTAATCCCACGTAGATCCATCGATGGTGAGCTTAAGTCTGACGTTTGGTTCAAGGAGGGCCACCAGAACTTCCCTTTTGAGCTGGAAAAGCGACAAAAATCCTATATTAGCAGTACCCCTTGAACCTGAGTCTAATTTCGTAATGTTTGTGGCTATAAAAGGAGCTTAGAACAGCCCCTCTCACAGCCATACGAATTTTGGAGAAAACCCTAGAGGGAGAGAGAGAAAAGAGAGAGAAAGACTTGGAGATTGTTGCCGATTTCCCTCCTCCTGCTTTGACTTGTTACACGGCCTACACCGCCCTATTCTAGGCGTTTTTCCGGCGTTTTCCATCCCATTTGAAGGTAAGAAACCCTAACCCTAGGTCTGATTTGAGGTGGGATCGATGTGGGTTGCGTAACAACTAACCGATTCCGCTCTTTAGGCTAGAAAACTCCCGTATACGGAAGATCTTCTACCCTTGCTGATTCGTTCCGTTTCCAAAGGCAAAGGTGAGGACTTTAAGTGTATAAGTTACGGTTTTCAACGCTTTCAATGTCAGATAATGGTAGATTCATGATCTGCTTGCAATTGCACATGTATAAAGTGCTTTCCGTTTCCTGTTTCGATTAACGTTGTGAAATATGGAATTTCACATATTCTAGGTATACGTAGAAATACCGTATACGTATTTTTTCGGATAAATATTTGACATGTTTATTTAATGTATGATTATATAATATATGAATAAATTAATAGTTTGGTGAAAGGAATCGCCAAAATATATGTTCACTTGTAAATGCGCCGTATGTTGAAATTACGTATTTTAGAAATACCGTATACGTATTTCTTTTGGAATAATGTTTGACATATTTATTTAATGTATGATTATACAATACATGATTAAAATACTAGTTTGGCGAAAGGAATCGCCGCAATCTATGTTCCTTTGTAAACACTATGTATGTCGAAATTGGGTATACGAGGAAGTACCCTATACGTATAAAATTTGCTGATGTGATTGCCATGTTTAATTCTGTGTATGAATATGATGTATATGTATAAAATACTAGTTTGGTAAAGGGACAACCCTAGTACACACTTCCCTAGCATACGTCATGTATGTTGAAATAGTGCATTCCAAGTGTTGGTGAAATCACTTGTGAGTGTAAGTGCTTAAGTGTTAGAACCTTAGGTAGGTCTTTGAGATGGGATTCTTAGCTACCTTAGAGTCACCTATGACATCCTCCATGTGGTTGTTCACTCTAACCACTCACCTATGAAATATAAGTATTTGTATCCCTATTTGCATAATGCTTTATAACATGCTTTTGAACATGCTTTGTGACTTGTTTATTAACATGCTTCATGATATGCTTTATATTATGATTGCTAGTGTTCTTGAATTACCATGTTATCATGCCGTATTTCATGTGTTATAGTTAGGACTTGACTGAGCTTGGGACTATGTCCATAGTCCAGGCATCCGGTATCAGACTTGAAGTTGTGGATGGGATTCGTTCCGCCACGCATGATGTGTTGGCGAACCCGTGTCGTACTTCGGTTGGCGATAGTGGTTGGCCACATAAGGTGCTTTTGCGCTTCATATCGCCCGACTTGTTGTGCACTCGAGCTAGCCGAACACGTCAAATAAACCATGTGTCTTATGTATGTTTACCATGTTTGGTCGCTAATGTTTGAACCTAGGGTACCAAACTTACCAGTGAAAATCCCGTTAACCATGGTACCTCGATCCGCTAAGACTCATGAGCCGGGCATGGTGGTATGGGACACCGTGGTCGTTTGTCGGCCTACGTGGGCTACGTGCCTCCCGTAGTGACCGGTGAGCAACTCAACTCGTGAGCCGATTATGGTGGTATGGGACACTATATTCGCGCCTGTCGGCCTACATTGATAAGGTGATGGGGAGTGGTGCAACCTTTATGCGTAGCAATGCCACAGCGCCCTTTGTAGTGACCGCGAGTATATTCTCGAGTTTGCAGCGCGCCTTAGGGTTCGCCGCGATATATAGAGTATGAACTAGGCACTGTTTACGTATAGTGATGAATCGTTTAAGGGGTGATGGGGAGTGGTGCAACCTTTGTGCGTAACGACCCGACATTTCTGACCTACCTCTGCGGTGACCTAGAAAATACACCATCGTCGATATTAACTAGGGTGACGACCCTAGATTGGATCATGTTTGGAAATGATACTGAGGGAGGTACCTTAGTTTCCCAATCCTATTTGTTTGAAACGAACTAATTAAAAACTCGGTAATCATGCTCATCATGCATCGCATGTGCCTGGGAAGATGTGGAGCAACTTGTGGGATGTAAGCATGCGCGGACGTGAGATGGTGTCGCTGAGGAGTATGTCGGTGAGGGCATCCATCATACTGCATTCATACTTGCATTAATCGAGTAACTAGGAGTGTTTGATTCTTGCTTGGCTTGATCATTGTATTGATAACATGATAACTTATGCCTTATCGTTCCACTGAGTTAGCTACTCACTCCCACGTTACGGGACGGTGTTGCGCACACCAACCAGACTCTGTCTC
The DNA here is from genome assembly GCA_030180095.1 of Magnolia changhungtana. Lineage (NCBI taxonomy): Eukaryota > Viridiplantae > Streptophyta > Magnoliopsida > Magnoliales > Magnoliaceae > Magnolia > Magnolia changhungtana. The sequence goes on from JASAUF010000397.1 coordinate 4,875,092, forward strand.
AGGTTTAGGCGATCCGACTACGGCCGGAGGCGGGCACGATTATGACGAGGACCAGGAGGAGTTCTCGTATATGCAGTTCTCTGGCGGCTTCGACTAGGTCGCCAGGATCGATGGGTTCCACAGGGATTGTACTTAGTTATTTTTGACTTTTTTTTTATTACAAACAGAAATGTATATGGACTCAGTTGGATTCATACTCTGGAGAATGAATCGTTTATTTTGTTTCTTTACATACTTATATATACAGTTCAGTCTTCCGCTTGCTTTTATACAATTGATCTGGAATATGAATTCTTGCTTTGGTATAATCTCATTCATGTTCTTGCTCTAACACAGACAACATTCAAATATCATTAAACATGTTGCATAAGTGATGCGTTGGAACTCGGGAGTTGAGTTACACTCGACCCCGATTTTCGTGGCGTTACAAGTTGGTATCGAGCATGATTTTGATTAAACCGGACTGAGTTATGTCCCCACTACGTACGCCGACGCATTATACTTAGGAGGGTGCGCAAAATCTATGCAATGTCTTAGGGTCTCCCGATTCGCCGTTCGGCGAAGTTCATTGCACATGGACAGTTTGATCGAGTGCGTACTCGATCCCGATCACACTTATGGACCCCAAGTCACTCCTAGACCGTCTATTGACGTGTCCAGGTCACAATCTACCAAAAATGAGTCGTTAAAAATCAGGAAAAATCAGATCAGATCAGAATTTTACCAAACCGCGGATGCAGGCGAAATGAGTCCGTGGGCCCCCACGATTAATCCATCAAGGGTTCAGACCAAACCAGGGTGCATTTGGCACCCTGGGAGTGTGGCAAACAGGGTCCCACCGCGGCGGCGCGGTTCCGGCCAAGCTCGACCGCGGCGGCGCCGCGGCACCGGCGGCGGACCGCGGTCCGGTTGCTTTTCCGGCGGGTTTCCAAGCTTGGGGTTGGTCGACCCAGCCCCCTCTAACCCCTGGCACGTGCCAAATCACAAATGGGTTGGGATTTAAGGGGCTGGAGCACCCTTTTCTCTCATTTCACCCTCTTTTCAAGCACCTCCACTCCCATTCCGATTTTTCTCAAAAACCCATCCCTCCAAACCTTCAATCCTTCCATTTCCTTCCATAACTCACACACCCCTACCTTCCACAATAGCCCTAGCTTCCTCCTTTCCCCATTTTCACAAGTTGGAGCTCTCATACCCCTCCTTGGAGCTCAAAATCGGGTAATCTCCTAACCCATTCCATTTTCCTTTTGTTCCTTCTTCATTTCCTACCTCTAGAGCTCCTTCCACACCTGTTGGATTGTTGATTGAGGAAGATAAAGGAGATCAGCCCCTTGATTCCCCATTTTGGAAATTTTCCATGGCCCTCCTTGGTGTGGTGGCTACCATTTTCTCCATTTCCTCCATCCTATCTTTCATGGGAAAGAGGAAAACCGCGGCCGATGACGCCGGCCCAAGTAGGCCAGCCCATACCCGAAGAAGATCCGATGTTGGGGCCGGCACAAGCACCGTGCGGGAGTTTAGGTCGAAGCGAGACCTGGATCCTGACCACCCCGCCAGAAATGCTTATCCGATAGACATGGAATATGGGCGCTTCGCGGGCCGCAAGGTTGTGTTTGAAGCTCACGTGGATGAGAGGATGTTTGGCCTACACCCGATGATGGACCACTTGGTGGATATCGGATGGAATTCCATTTTTGAAGGCGAGTCCCCCGCATGTGAGAACACGGTTCGCGCTTTCTACGCTCACATCGTGGACTCATCGATGCAGAGCCGCTCGGGGCGATTCTTGTCTCTGTGAGGGGCATAAGGCGCACAATCACTTGTGGATGAGGTGGTTCGAATCACGAAGATCCCGCTTGGTCAAGTCTGACCTAGTGATGACTTCTCAGAAGTGCGCGGGAAAGGGATCGTCGCACGCGATTTCTCTGTGGTCGTAGGGTTACTTGGAAGCGAGGAAATTGTATTGCGGCGACAAAGATGTCCGAAGACTTCCATTTGCTCCATCACATCTTCACATACAATGTATACCGCGGTGGGGTAACCGCACGGAATGTACTAGGGTGATGGTGGACTTTCTGTACAAGATGGGACGCGGGGACAACATATGCACGCCCACATTCATCCTATCCCGGATAGTTAATGTTGTTCGTTACTGCCGAGAACGATCTTTCGCTCCCATTTGGCCGACCGATGCGGGATGGCTCGTGATGTAGGCTCAGATTGAATATGGAGGATCTTGCACCAGTCCGAGTCATAAGTGAAGCGACATTCAGGAATATGAAGATCGGCCCTCAACAACGGCAAGCACGACTCGACGAGTCTGGAGATGAGTCGGATAGCGCCGGCGAGGAGAGTGTTGACCTCCAGGCTGAGAGCGATGAGGAGCGCAGTGATGACATACAGGAAGAAGAACCTGAGGCTCGGGACACGAGGAGAGTTCACCCCTGCGGCTCGGGAGCGTGTGGTGTGGATTGAGATGCTTTTGATGCGCGATTGGCGTCTTGAGGAGGCAAGCCGCCTATGAAAGAAGAAATTGGTCAAGTTCGAACCAAGCTTGAAGAGAATGAAGCCTACATGAAGAAGAGTTTCAAGAAGATGTCCCGTACATTGAAGGCCATCCTGTGCTGTGCACAGGATAAGAATGCTCCTCCTCCACCGCCTACTTCGGATGCTTAGTTATCCATGTCGTTGTATGTTGTGTTTGCTTTGGTTACCGCGATAGGCGGTTTGTGTTTTCGTATAGATGTTGTATTAGGTAGTAGCATGTTTAGGTGTTTGATGTAGTAGATGTATTGGCTATCATGTGATTTGAGTCATGATTCATGTAAACTCGTAATCCATGTATTATGACTAATTTTGGGTAAATGAAAGGCATGTAGCCCCTTTTGTTTTGATTATGTGTGGAATGCTTAAAGTGCTTTATGATGTGTGTTATGCTGTATCTCACCAATGCTGTACCCTGAGTTGTATAGGGCATGCCGCGACAGATATCGTGAGTACGGCACATCTCCGTCGGCGGCTCTATGGACCGGACTCATACAGTAGTAGCGGTCTGCGGGCCGTGGGTTTAGTTCGATCGGCCCCCCTGCTTGGTCCTGGCAGTGGATTGCCACCTTACACGCCCCGGTCGTGGCGGTTTCGGCCGTCATCTTCGCGCGACATGACTCCCGTGCTACTCCGCCGACCGATAGATTTGAGCGGTGATGTTGATGATGCATCGGCGGCGAATCTGACGAAGCACGGCGGCCTGACGCAGCTTATGGCCACTATCGCTGAGGCCTTGTCCCATGGTGGTAGTGCGACTCCACCTACGACATTTGCTTGTCCTGCCGGGCACCCGGAGCCTCCTGCTCAGTGTGAGGATGTGCCTCTGCCTTCACCCGTGGTGCCTCCTGCTGGAGATGTCAGCACACACGGTCTACTCGAGCGATTTCAGCGCTTGAGGCCTCCTTCATTCATGGGTACTCATAGACCCGAGGAGGCAGAGTTTTGGCTTGGCGCATCTCTAAGATGCTTCGGATCTTGCATTGCTCGAGGCGGCAGCAGTAGAGCGGCCGCTTTCATGTTTGAGAGGAGGCCGGTTTATGGTGGGACGGTGTGTTGCGGTGCTGTCGCGGCAGACACGTATGGACACTGGGAGGCTTTCGAGTTAGGTTCCATGAGAAATATTACCCGCAGACTTATCGACATGAGCGGGAGGATGAGTTTCTGCGCCTCAGGCGAGGGGAGGCATGACGATTACAGAGTACGAGCACCGCTTCACGAGTTGGGTCGCTTTGTCCGACTATACTAGTGGACGAGCGATGCGGATCGTCGATTTTCTTTGGGCTTGCGGCCGGAGATACGGTCGAAGATATCTTTGCCTCGGTATACCTACCTATGCGGCATTGGTTCACATGTCTATGACGGAGAGCGGGATGTGGACCGGTTGGCCCGATCTCGTGGTGCTATGGTTGCGAGGCCACGGACGGAGATACGAGCAGGCCTATCCTAGGCAAGAGGCCTCGTGTTGACTCGCCTCCCGGGATTGCAGCGCCAGGGGCTCAGGTGAGGCGCCCTGTTGTGACCTGCACGTACTGCGGGAAGCAGGGTCATCTTATTGGGAGTTGTTTCGCGCGGATGAAGGATAGTGGTTTCTCTCCGCCACAGATGATGGGCCGTTCTCGCCCACAGGCCATATCGGCTCCACCATTCAGACCTGCTCCGCACATCCTTCCTTCCGACCTCCTGTGCCGCGCTTTAGGCCGCCACAGCGACCCTTGGCTCCTCAGCCGAACCGCCAGCAGCAGGCTCCCGTTCATACTCTTGTGGCTGAGGCACCTGAGACGTCGGTTTCAGCTCCGACGGCTTTCGAGGGTACGACCTTTATTCATGACACTCCCGTTTCTTTATTGGTGGACACTGGGTCCACTACCTCTATTATTTCTTGTGGGGCGGTGAAACGCCTGTCTTTGCATACGATTCCAACTAAGGGAATGAGACTCACTACGGCTACCGGGACCTGTTCGGATGTCACACGATTATGCGAGGGTTGCTCGGTAGTTTTGGGTAGCAATGACAGTGCTCGTCGACCTCATTGTTGCTCCACTATGGCACTACGACGTTATCCTTGATATGGATTGGCTCACGGGATGAGGCGGAGATGGGTGCGATACTCGGATCGTGACGGCCTATGGACTGACGTCTGCTTTCACGTTCCCGGTCTGGGTCGGTTGGCCTGTCGAGTTGATTGTTATCTTTGCTTTACTTGTGCCGATTGATGGTCCGACCGTAGATGGTACGTAGGTGGTTCGAGAATTTGCGGCGTATTTGAGACTATCACTGGTTTACCTCCTCGACGTGAGATTGATTTTACGATTGACCTTACGCACAGTGCGACGCCCATCTCGTTGCCGACTTATCGTATGCCTCCATGTGAGATGGAGGAGCTGCTGAAACAGATTGACGTACTTGTAGAGAGAGGTTTTATTCGACCTAGTGTGTCTCCTTGGGAGCACTTTTGTGTTGTTCGTGAAGAAGAAGGACGGGTCGCTACGGTTGTGTATTGATTACCGTAGGTTGAACAGTCACGGTGAAGAACAAGTATCCTCTGCGCCGGGATTGATGATCACATTCGATCGGTTGAGGGGGCGAAGTATTTCTCGAAGATTGACCTTCGGTCGGGGTACCACCATTGCGCGTGAGAGAGGAGGACGTGCGAGAAGACGGCCTTCGGGGACGTGCTTTGGGCACTATGAGTTCTTGGTGATGTCGTTCGGTCGACGAACGCACCGGCCCGTGTTCATGGATCGATGAACCGGGTATTTCGGCCCTTCCTTTACCGATTCGTCATCGTCTTTATCGATGACATCTTGATATACTCCACGAGTCGGGAGGAGCACGAGGAGCACTTGCGGCGGTATTGGATACCTTGAAGAAGAACCGGTTATTTGCGCAATACAAGAAGTGCGACTTACGCGGGAGGAAGTCAAGTTCTGGGACATGTAGTGTCCAAGGATGGGATAACGATGGACCTTGCTAAGGTAGCTGCGGTTCGGGATAGCGGACGGCTGAATCGATTCTTGAGGTGAGGAGTTTCCTTAGTGCATTTGGGTACTACGAGACGTTTCATTCGGGATTTCTCGAAGATCGCCGGGCCATTGTCTCGGTGACTCGGAAGGACTGAAGTTCGCTGGAATGAGAAGGCGGAGGCGCTTTTAAGGAGGTGAAGGACAAGTTGACGTCGCCCACTGCTTAGTATTTGCAGAGCAAGGGGTGAAATACACGGTGTATCTTGTGACGCGTCTCGCGTTGGTTTGGGTTGTGTGCGATGCGAGAAGGATAGGGTGATTTCGTATGCCTCGAGACGATTAAGGAAGCACGAGGAGAATTACCCTACACATGACACGGAGGTTAGCGGTATCATCTTTGCATTGAAGCTCGGAGACATTACCTCTATGGTGAGGAGTTCGAGCTTTTCTGCGACCACAAGAGCCTTAAATACATATTCACGCACGGGATTTGAATATGAGGCAGTGTAGATGGATGGAGACCTTGAAGGACTTCAAGTTCGAGGTTTCTACCATCTGGCAAGGCGAACCTTGTGGCGACGCGTTGAGCCGCGAAGGCGATAGCATTTGCGGCACCGCCGATGATAGCCGAGTGGGACATGGTGGAGTTTGTGCGGGACTTGAGAGAGACTCACTTGTCGATGAGCCATTTGAGTGTGTTGCGCACGTTCGGGTGCGACCACTTATTGTGACGACGAGTTGTTGAGGCCCGGGAGGGCGATATGCGGCTGTTTGAGCTTCGAGAGCGGGCTAGCGGCGCCGTGGACTCGAGTGGAGAGTTGGTTCGATGGGGGTTTACGATTCGTGGCCGCCTATGTGTTCCGGATGTGCGACTTGAGACGCGAGCTTCTCGAGTCGGCCCATAACTCGAAGTTTGCGATGCATCTGGTAGCACGAAGATGTACCGGGATATGAGACGGACGTATTGGTGGGATAACATGAAGGCCCACATTGCTTGAGTATGTGTCTCGATGTCGACGTGCCGGCCAGTCAAGGCGAACATTGCCGACCTCTGGCGCCTTCGGCCCATGCCATAGCGGAGTGGAAGTGGGACTTCATCTCCATGGACTTCATATCGGGGTTCGAAGACGAGGAAGGGGCACGATTCCATTTGGGTGATTGTGGACCGGTTGACCAAATCGGCCCATTTCCTCCCTATCGAGTTACGAACTCTGCATACGAGTAGCTAGATTGTACATCGGGGAGATCGTCGTCTACACTGGGGTTCCTTTGGAGATCGTGTCGGACGAGAGACACGCGGTTCACATCTATCTTACGGACTCGTATCCGGGAGGCGATGGGTGTGAAGTTGAAGTTCGGATCTGGCGTTTCATCCTCGGTGATGGGCGGTGACGGGCGGGTGAATCGGATTACTGGAGGATATGTTGCGAGCATGTGTGTTGGACTTCGAGGACAGTTGGGATGGACTTGTCTTCCGTCTGCGAGTTCGCCTACAAAAACGGCTTCCGGGCGACTATTGGCATGGCGCCATATGAGGCTCTATATGGTCGACCTTGTAGGGCACCGCCTTGTTGGGCGAGCGAGGTTGGAGAGCGTAGCTGATTTGCCGGAGTTGGTTCGGGCGACTACGAGAGAAGGTAGACATTATCGGGCGTCGATTACTCACGGCGCGGAAGCGAGCGAAAGAGATTCTACGCCGTCGAGGCGGCGGCCAGGAGTTCGAGGTCGGTGATCATGTGTTCCTTCGGGTTTCCCCTATGAAGGGAGTCCTTCGGTTTGGGAAGAAGGAAAGCTCACCGCAGGTTTATCTGTCCATTTGAGATCTTGGATCGAGTGGGTGATGTGGCGTATCGTCTCGCCTTGCCTACACCACTTGCTTCCGTACACAACGTATTTCATGTATCTATCTTTGAAGAAGTACGTTCCTTATCCTTCGCATATCATCGGATGGGAGCAGAGGTACGGTTGAGCGAGGATGCTACATATGAGTTGCGCCGACGCGCATCCTTGACGAGGAAGGAGCGCAGTCTTGCGTAGCAAGGTCATCCGCTTGTGAAGGTGCTTTGGACACATCATTAGAAGAAGAAGCTACGGGAGGCGAGGTGAGGTCGGGAAGAACTACCCTCGATTCTCGAGGAGTACGAAAAGGTATAAATTTCGAGGATGAAATTTTTGTTTAAGGGGGTAGATTGTAACGACCTGAAAATTTCCGTACATTGGGTCGAGTACCACCTCGACCAGAAATCACGTAGGATTAAATCCTTTAGAAATTTAACAAAGTTAACTAAGTACTAAACTCGATTTATCGTGAAATCCGTTAGGATCGCTTTAAATACGATCTGCAAGACCCAAAAGTTGCGAGAATCATTATTATTAGGTTACCCTAAAGTTTAGAACCAAACTCATTTCCGTCTTGCTCTCGGGAATGAAACGAAGCTTCGTATTAGTCTAGATCGCACATCGGGAGTCCGATTAACCCGAAGCTAAGGAACTAGGACCGCCCACCGGGCTTAACAATCATCTCAAAAATCGGCTCCATCCGATGTCCCACGGTCATTCGTTTCGATTCGGAGTGAGGAGTGTGAAAAACACTATTCCCATCCAAAAATAAATATCTGGAATAGTGATCGGCATCATTCGTTGGCACGTCGGTATTAAGCAACTGACCGTCGAGAATCGGACCAAATTACACCCTCGGATTAAGAAAAATTTCGAGGAACATTTACATGTACTTGAAATTTCGATCGTGTAAATGACATGTGACCGTCGGCGAAAGTGGTCCGCCACGTGCGATCTGGGTATCCGATCGAGTCAAAAATGTAATCCCACGTAGATCCATCGATGGTGAGCTTAAGTCGACGTTTGGTTCAAGGAGGGCCACAGAACTTCCCTTTTGAGGTGGAAAAGCGACAAAATCCTATATTAGCGGTACCCCTTGAACTGAGTCTAATTTCGTAATGTTTGTGGCTATAAAAGGAGCTTAGAACAGCCCCTCTCACAGCCATACGAATTTTGGAGAAAACCCTAGAGGAGAGAGAGAAAAAGAGAGAAAGACTTGGAGATTGTTGCCGATTTCCCTCCTCCTGCTTTGACTTGTTACACGGCCTACACCGCCCTATTCTAGGCGTTTTTCCGGCGTTTTCCATCCCATTTGAAGGTAAGAAACCCTAACCCTAGGTCTGATTTGAGGTGGGATCGATGTGGGTTGCGTAACGACTAACCGATTCCGCTCTTTAGGCTAGAAAACTCCGTATACGGAAGATCTTCTACCCTTCTTTGATTCGTTCGTTTCCAAAGGCAAAGGTGAGGACTTTAAGTGTATAAGTTACGGTTTTCAACGCTTTCAATGTCGGATAATGGTAGATTCATGATCTGCTTGCAATTGCACATGTATAAAGTGCTTTAGTTTCTGTTTCGATTAACGTTGTGAAATATGGAATTTCACATATTCTAGGTATACGTAGAAATACCGTATACGTATTTTTTTCGGATAAATATTTGACATGTTTATTTAATGTATGATTATATAATATATGAATAAATTAATAGTTTGGTGAAAGGAATCGCCAAAATATATGTTCACTTGTAAATGCGCCGTATGTTGAAATTACGTATTTTAGAAATACCGTATACGTATTTCTTTTGGAATAATGTTTGACATATTTATTTAATGTATGATTATACAATACATGATTAAAATACTAGTTTGGTGAAAGGAATCGCCGCATAATCTATGTTCCTTTGTAAACACTATGTATGTCGAAATTGGGTATACGAGGAAGTACCCTATACGTATAAAATTTGCTGATGTGATTGCCATGTTTAATTGCTGTATGAATATGATGTATATGTATAAAATACTAGTTTGGTAAAGGGACAACCCTAGTACACACTTCCCTAGCATACGTCATGTATGTTGAAATAGTGCATTCCAAGTGTTGGTGAAATCACTTGTGAGTGTAAGTGCTTAAGTGTTAGAACCTTAGGTAGGTTCTGAGATGGGATTCTTAGCTACCTTAGAGTCACCTATGACATCCTCCATGTGGTTGTTCACTCTAACCACTCACCTATGAAATATAAGTATTTGTATCCCTATTTGCATAATGCTTTATAACATGCTTTTGAACATGCTTTGTGACTTGTTTATTAACATGCTTCATGATATGCTTTATATTATGATTGCTAGTGTTCTTGAATTACCATGTTATCATGCCGTATTTCATGTGTTATAGTTAGGACTTGACTGAGCTTGGGACTATGTCCATAGTCCAGGCATCCGGTATCAGACTTGAAGTTGTGGATGGGATTCGTTCCGCCACGCATGATGTGTTGGCGAACCCGTGTCGTACTTCGGTTGGCGATAGTGGTTGGCCACACGAGGTGCTTTTGCACTTCATATCGCCCGACTTGTTGTGTACTCGAGCCAGCCGAACACGTCAAATAAACCGTGTGTCTTATGTATGTTCACCATGTTTGGTCGCTAATGTTTGAACCTAGGGTACCAAACTTACCAGTGAAAATCCCGTTAACCATGGTACCTCGATCCGCTAAGACTCATGAGCGGGCATGGTGGTATGGGACACCGTGGTCGATTTGTCGGCCTATGGTGGGGCTACGTGCCTCCCGTAGTGACCGGTGAGCAACTCAACTCGTGGCCGATTATGGTGGTATGGGACACTATATTCATTTGTCGGCCTACATTGATAAGGTGATGGGGAGTGGTGCAACCTTTGTGCGTAATGTGACCACAGCGACCCTTTGTAGTGACCATGAGCATATTACTGAAGTTGCAGCGCGCCTTAGGGTTCGCCGCGATATATAGAGTATGAACTAGGCTGTTTTTGTATAGTGATGAATCGTTTAAGGGGTGATGGGGAGTGGTGCAACCTTTATGAGTACGTGACCACAGCGACCTCTGCGGTGACCTAGAAAACACACCATCGTCGATATTAACTAGGGTGACGACCCTAGATTGGATCATGTTTGGAAATGATCTGAGGAGGTACCTTAGTTTCCCAATCCTGCTTTGTTTGAAGCGAACTAATTAAAAACTCGGTAATCATGCTCATCATGCATCGCATGTGCACTGGAAGATGTGGAGCAACTTGTGGGATGTAAGCATGTGCGGACGTGAGATGGTGTCGCCTTTGAGGAGTATGTCGGTGAGGGCATCCATCATACACTGCATTCATACTTGCATTAATCGAGTAACTAGGAGTGTTCGATTCTTGCTTTATCATTCTTGTATTTGTATTGATAACATGATAACTTATGCCTTATCGTTCCCCGAGTTAGCTACTCACTCCCACGTTACGGGACGGTGTTGCGCACACCAACCGGACTCTGTCTCGAGGTTTGAAAGCGATCCGACTACTTTGGAGGCGGAGCTGATTATGACGAGGACCGGGAGGAGTTCTCATATATGCGATTCTCGGCGGCTTCGACTAGGTCGCCGGCCAGGATCGATGGGTTCCACGAGGATTGTACTTAGTTATTTTGACTTTTTTTATTACAAACGAAATGTATATGGACTCGGTTGGATTCATACTACGGAGAATGAATCGTTTATTTTGTTTCTTTACATACTTATATATCTGATTCAGTCTTCCGCTTGCTTTTATACAATTGATCTGGAGTATGAATTACTGCTTTGGTATAATCTCATTCATGTTTACTGCTCTAACACAGACAACATTCAAATATCATTAAACATGTTGCATAAGTGAAGCGTTGGAACTCGGGAGTTGAGTTACACTCGACCCCCGATTTTCAGGGCGTTACAAATAGCTAACCTATTTCATACTATAGGTTGCCGTTGTGCCTAGACGAAGGCGGAGTGTTCTAACTGAATCCATTACGAGTTTACCGGCGAAAGGTGCGGACTATAAACGTATAGGTTATGGTTTTCAAGGCTTTCAATGTTGGTTAATAATTTATAACCGACTGGGTTGCCGTTTCATATGTTAGATATGCTGTTTTCCTTGCTTTATGGTTAGATATGAAGTATATTGAATATAGGCTATTTCATGTGTAGGTTGAAATGACTGGATATGTCAGGAATTTGATTTTGTGCTTGCCATGATTATTCACCGTGAACATGTGATTGTTGAATACGTGACAACTCCTTATGAAAGGATTTGCCCTAATATAGCTTATAACTGAGTTGTATCACGTAGGTTGAAATGTGTAGTCTAAGTATTTGTTGAAATGACTGAATGAATATGGATTCATGATTTGTGCCTGCCATGTGTATGGAATGTAAGAACATGATTGATGTGTATTAAACAACTCCTCTGTGAAAGGATTTGCCTTATTATATGTTGAAATCAATATACGTCATATATGTCGGTTATGTGTAGTCTAAGTGCTTGACAAAATGCCTGAATGAGTTGTTGCTAGATGAACTGTAGTTAATAAGGTAGTTGAGATAGGATTCTCAACCACCTTAGCTATGTACATAAATTCCTTCAAGTAGCTATAAATCTATATGGTGTGTTTGAGTAGAATATGTATATGTAACATGGCATGTTATATGTGTTTCATTGTATTTTCAAATGCTATCCATGGTTGCAATGGTTGTTAAGTGTTGTATGATTACTACATGTACATATTTCTTACATCATAATGTGTTTGGGACTACGACGTAGTCCAGGCAATCAGTAACAATTCCTGTTTGAGTAGCCGAGCTAGTCTTACCACAGTTGATGCGCTCGGTGAACCCGAGTCGTACGATGATTGTCAACAGTGGTTAGCGCTCCATGTCGATTAATTCAGCGTACACTTATACCAATCGAACCTGTCAAATAACCCAATTGACCTAATGTATGTTCACCATGTATGAACGTCATTGCTTGAACCTAAGGTACCAAACTCACCAGTGAAAATCCTGTTTAAACCTTGGTACCTCGATCCGTTAAGACTCATGAGCCAGGGATGGTGGTATGGGACACCGTGGTTGAGCTGTCGGCCTACGCTGGGGCGACAAGCCTCCCCGTAGTGACCAGTGAGCAACACCGCCTTGTGAGTCGAATACAGTGGTATGGGATACTGTATTCGAGCTGTCGGCCTACACTAATCAGGTGATGAGCCCTTTGTAGTGACGTTGAGCATACTCTGAGACTGTGTTGGGGCGACGAGCATTTCCGTAGCAACTAGAGTATAAACTAGGCCTATATTGATCAGGTGACGAGCCCTTTATAGTGACCTAGAACCGTAACATCGTATGAGACTTGCTAGGACTGACGACCCTAGAATGGATCATTGTTTGGGAATTGATATAAGGGAGGTACCTTAACTTCCCAACACTATTGTATGAATCAATCTAATTAAGTATTGGCTAACATGAGCATGCATCGCACTGCATGTGCTTTGGCGAGGAAGGGCACTTTCGAGAGGTTGCCATGCGCGCCGTGATATGAAGACGTTGAGGGAGTGTAGGTGAGGGCATGCATCATTAATACATATAATGTTTGCATTAATTAGACTACTTAGGGATGCTTGATTATATTGCTTTATCATTACTGCTTGATTGAATTGATAACATGTTAACCTTAGCTTTATAGTTCCGCTGAGTTGATCACTCACTCCCACGTTACGAGATGGTGTTTTAAACACCAACCAGACCCTGTTTTAGTTTCAGATGATGGCGATGCTTACGAAGCGAAGCTGGACTTTTATGATGATGAGGAGGGTTTCTCTTATATGCAGCTATTAGACGAGTCTATGTAGACCATGTTCTGATCGACGGGGTTACAGGGTTGCTGATTAGATGCCATTATACTTGTTATTTTGCACTTTTGGAACACCCATGTATATTCATTTTGTTCATTTTTAGAGTATACATGTATATATTTAACTTGGTAATATGTTCACACTCTAGAGACTTACAACAATTTATATATTTTATATATCTATCACAGTCTTCCGCTTGCGTAATTTAACTATCTCTGGAGTATGATATACTGATTTGGTATAATCCCACTCATGTTTAATGCACTAATACGAACAATATTCAATCATCATTATCTATGTTGCATAAGTAATGCGTTGGAACTCGGGAGCTAAGCTTCTGCTCGACCCCCGATTTTCAGGGCGTTACACTATAACAGTCTAGCCACACCTCCTTGTTGTATTATGATAACTCCTAAAACCTAGCCAAGTCCTCTAGATCATCCCCACGTAAGCCATTTGATTAAGCCCAAGCAATTGTTCAAATACAACCTACTCTTGTGGTTTTATTGCACCATACATATGAAACTTTTAACTTCTACGTAGATGTTTCTATTTTGCTTTTAGCATGGGAATTGGGCCTAGCCTACACTGACATGTGAGATCCGATCCACATGGTCCATCTAATTATTGAGGTTGAATTACATTGGAACCCCAAATATTAGGTCGATTTGACCATCAGGTGGACCGTGTCGATCATATGGTATTTGTTAAAAGAGAAGTATTAGAAATATTGTATGGGTCACTAAGGTTTCAAATCAAATTGAGTATTTGGCCCAACTTATACCATTCCTTAATGGGCCATTAATTAGCTGAGATCTTACCAATGTATTTAAAGTGTACTCCAAATCTTAAATAAGAAAAATCTTAAAACTTTATTCATCTAAAAAATAAAGTAGAATTCTAGAGTTTGTTAGTTCGACACGTAGGATCATCAATCCAAACTGATAGAGAGATCCTAACCAATTTTGATAGAACATGTACTCTGTTGGTTCGACGGACAGAGGGTAAAAATAGACTACTTATACTCCGAATTTAAGGAATATGATGAATTGAAGCATTTGATTTACGATTAACTATAATTACTGGGTTTTTTGAAATGTAAATGGAATGGTAGAGACCACTTTGATTAATCAAGTGGGTCCCGCATGAAATGGTGGTGATTACAAACCCCGTATCAATGGTTGGATTTGAAGAGATCTAGATTTGAGAATATTGTGGACCCTGATCATGTCTTCGATCAATCAAAGGTGCACCCCATCATATGAATTCATATAAATCAGGATAATGATTTTATGTACACGTTGTGTTTTAGGAATTTCTAAACTATCCTATTTCGATTATTCAAAAAATAATTTAACCTTACAAAAATCATCAGGCGAGTAATTTCAACATGTTTCCTCTCCATTTTTGTTAAATTAGTCATCTGATTGTTTTCGCTAATTGTGATTTCTTGTGTTAAGTGCTTGTTTACTTAAAATAAAAATGACCTATAGTGCTATATATGTGACAATTGTTAATATGATGTGTAAATCATTCTCATGCGTCCATGTCATGCATCATATAACTGCGCTGAATATATGGGGGTACTCCCTGGATGACTTGTAGGTACTTACAGTATTGGGTGACCTAGGGGACCATTCCTGGATGCCCACAATATATGAAAGCCTACCAAGATGGTGGAATCCTACCCTAAAAAGGGGGATATGCGGGTTGATGGGATCCAACTCAAGCAAGTGGACCGATCAACCCACTTGATGCATTTATGCATCTATGCATCTCATGACATTTATGCATTTCTATTTTAATTATGATGTGCATGAAGATGACGGGTTTACTCACTGGGCTTGGCCAACTGACGTTCTATTAATGAAAAAATTGAACAAATTTAGTGGACGATGAAACAACTGCTCAAGTTTTAGGGCAGGAAGGTAAACCAATGGATGATTCACAAGGGCTGTGGTTCTATCTTGATGAAGACGAGTTGAATATGTTAAATCACTGACATATTTAGTTGAAATCATATTATTCCTTTAATTATGTCTTTGAACAAAATTTAAGTTGAGTAATTGAAAGTTATGAGTAGTTGAAACTTTTGTTAGTAAATGGTTTAATAGAGCCCCAAATGGGTGGGTGTTTACAACCCCAAGTGCAAGGTCGCAATGTAGTAATAACTTGGTGAGACCAATGTCGAATCCACAGGGACTATACTTGTACGTATTCTGAAAGTAAGTAAACCTAGAATTGGAACTAAAACTAAATATGGAAAAGTTGAGAACAATTGTGAATACATTATCAATTAAAGAGGGAACTAGTGCGCCAAGGATCCACTTGTAGCTATTAAGATGCTACCTCACTTGATTCAACAAACATAACTGGAATCAAAGTCCCATCTTATCCAATTGGAAGATAAAACAATTGAAGCACAATCTGAACTTATCATTAAAATAGTTCACACATGAAGAACCATTGTGAAGATTGGAAGGAAATTCAACCATATGAAAGTGCCATTGTTTGTCAATATACGTGAATATTGAGTTAGTCATTCAATGAGCCCCAAGTTGAAGACATCAAGTTCAAGACTCATCAAGATGAAGGCATAGATCATGCTTAAAAGGTAAACTAAGCCTCATCTACCAAAACAAACCTGATAAATATATGCCCCTAAAAGAACCTAACTTACTCACAACCACTCCTAAAAACTTCTGGTAAGATTGGGTTGTTTGTAGCACTTTGAGTATTGGAGGAAGTATGAAACATACAGGTAAAATAGAAATCATGACGATTGCATCGATATGCAATCGAGGACACCTTCGATGGCATCAAACATGGTTCAATTGCATTGAAACCAGCCCATATAATCCAGCAACAAACTGAACAAATGCTGGGAATTATCAATTGCATCGAACCCACTTCGATTGCATCGACCTTGGGCTTATTTCCTTCAGAACAAAAAATACTCTAAGTGTTCTTTGATAACATCGAGAATAAGTTATCGATGGCATCGAAAACTGATCGATGACACCGAAATGAGGACCAGTTTATCCAGCTAGCTTTCTAGGTAAAACAATATGTTCGATCACATCGAAGACCGTTCGATTGCATCAAAATTCAAATCTTGATTGCATCAAAGGTCTGATCGATTACATCAAACAAGGGACAAAACTATTCAGCAAGCATTGTGTATTTTTTAAAGAGGAATCTTGATGGCATCGAAACACCCCTCGATCACATCGAAGTCCACGTCCATGACATCGAAGGCTGCTCGATGAGATCAGATAGAATCAGTCCTACACCCAACTAAATATCTTGTGTAGGGAGTTAATGCAATCGGAGAAGGTTCGATGACGTCAAAATTCAAATTTTGATGGTATCGAATACCCTTCGATGACATTGACAATGTCAGATTTCTGCCCGTTGGGGATTCAAATTTATAAATACACATGGCTTGCTTCTTAGTAAATGAGCTAGAATTTAAGAGAGTTTGAGAGAGTTGTTGCAAGAGTTAATACCCTTGTCCTCATTCCCTGTTTCCCATTAGAGTTCATTATTCAATCTTTTGCATAAGCATTTACTCTTATCTTCTTTGCTTGGATTGAATCATGAACTCTGACATTCATTAAGTTTCCAATAACACTCATTCGGCAAATCATTGTGCTGGAATACTTGAATGCTTAGCTCATGGGAATCTTCTCTATGTATTTATGTAACACCCTGAACTTTTCAATACCCGAGTATTGAAAGTTCTCGAGTGTTACCATGAGATTTAACATAATATATACATGTATATGATACCAGTTCAAATATCCTAACCTTACATCTGATTACTAACACGAATCTAACAATTTAGAATCGGTTCCATTCACAGATCAAGTCATCTGACCATTGATCAGGTGGGTTGATATACGTACCATTCCCTAACTAAATCAATGATTGACCCTTCATCCATAATGATTTAAATTGAAGTTCTTGTACTAGAATTACTCAGAAACATGCCTATAACCACTTGGAACCATTAGATTGTCCAAAACTCTTAGATTATCAATAATTACGATAATGCCACCAACCTAAATCACTGAATTTTAGGTCACATGGTTCCCACGATCCAATGAACGTGAAATTTTATACCATGCCTAGAAATCCTAATTTAACTGTATACATCAAACCTCAACCCTTAGATTATGGTATAAGTGGCACAGATTGACAAACAACCTATAACCATTGATTTTAAGGCCCATCAGATCTTTAGAGGTGTGCTAATCTTGACTCAACCCCTTAAATTAGATGGAGAACTAAACAAACGGTGTAGATCCGACAACAATCATCACAGTGGACCCCACCCTGAGTAGCACGTGCACGCAACCTGATGAGACTCGCACCACACCAAAACTTGAAGTCGGTCAAGAATGCCTTGACCCGATAGGATTCAAATGCATCTCTCCCGTGTTCGCCGTCGAGACGGACGATTGTCCGCAGGGATGATAGTGGGCCACCATCATCATCCTCAGAGTCGATCTGAGCCATCCAACGTGTCGGGGTGATGGATTCGATCACTACCACGTGAACCATAAGCACCATGCGCACACGTAAGGCCACAACAATAGATGTGAATCATCAATGAAAGGAGAACTGCGGCACCAAACTAAAATGGTCGATCCAATTGGGCCACCATCTCGCCTGATCTAGTAAATCTAAGTTGCTCGTCAACCTGAGCTCTCAAATCCGACCACTAACATATGATCAGCGAGAACCAGTGCACATGGTTGCATACGCAACCTGTCCGCAGGAAGATCAACAGCCTGTATGAAACTATAGCACTGTGACCCATCCATCGATCCCACGTACAATCTAGATCGTTCAAGGTCACCCTTAGGATTTTTGACCACATCCATGGAGGCTGTTTGGAGAAGATCCCACCCAAGGAGCGCTGTCCGGAGTGTTGTCATGCCACCAACCTTTCACGCTGCGAATGAAGCTGTGTAAACTACACGTCGTGTGTAAGAGCTATGCACGGAACGTTCAAGAAACTCCACGCCTATATAAGATTCCCCTATCCCACCGTTGTAGGAGTATAATGAAGAGGAAAGAGAGAGAAAGAAGAGAGAGAGAGAGAGAGAGAGAGAGAGAGAGAGAGAGAGAGAGAGAGAGAGATTGGTTGAGTGTTACAAGGAAAGACGCCAGTCGTTGTAAGAACAACCAACTAGCAAGGAAGCACTAGATAATGCTCGGCTGCCAGGGAAGAAAGAGAAAGAAAGGAAAAGAGAAGAAGAAAAGAAAGAGAGAAGGAAGAAAGAAAGAGAAGAAGAGACCGAGTTGACTCGTTGAGTTCGATGCGAAGCCAGGTGAGGGATTTTCCTTTAAGCTTACCATGATTCGAGATCATTTCCTCCCATGTTTTAAGACCTTCCTAAAAATAACTAATATTCCCACCATCTATAGCCTGTCCTTTAGAAACAGTGATATAGGAACGATATACATGCCCTTTTAGAATATATGTGATGATTTTATCCTTTAAGCTTTCTTTAACTGAGTTGATGCATTTTATCTCACATTTATACTTGATATTCTCCTGCCTTTTATTTGTTCTTAGTCTTTCTATTACCTTCCCCCTATTTTCATTTTAATTTGTTATCATCAACTTTTTGGCCTTTCGAGGTTTTTACATGATATCCATTGTAAGGGGCTTTCCTGGATTCATGGGAGGCTATGGATACGAGCCTTGCTCTTGCCTTACAATGTTGACTTGGCTCTGCCACTCTCCGTATCCAAGAATCGGCCATCGCTGCTCTTCTACTTATGGAATTGGCCATTGCCACCCTCCTCATCAAAGAATCGGCTGTTGCCGCTTTTCTAACTATTGAGTTAGCCCTAACTACTCTCCTCATATTCGAGTTGACCTTCGTCACTCGCCTCTTATTAAAGCTGGTTATTGTCACTCGCCTCTTTTACCTTAAGGGCTCGACAGATGTCTTGATATTCTTAACCTTCCATAGATTCATGAATTCTCTCTTGGTGCAAGTATTATGTAGGGAATCCCTCCCCTAGCGATCGATTAAATATTGTGGATGTAATGTATTTTTGGTAGCGGTCCTAGGGCAACACATAATTCCATGTCTCATAGGTGATGGTGCACTAGTTGGTATACGTGAGACATTTTGTATGCGCAGTACATCAATTCCTTTCTTTTGGGGGGTTGGTTGTCGCAATTAGTCACTCCAATTCTGGGTGCGTATTCACCTGATCATGTGTTGTGTTCGTCTTAGGATAACTGTATAAATACATGCTAAACGTGGGACACGTTGGCGAATATCCATAGTATGGGATGAGGGCGAGTCAGATAGTTATAATCGTATTCCATATTGTGGCAATCGCTAAGTGTGATACACCGCATATGCTTTGCTAGGCATGCATCTCATATAGATTGTTATGCATTGATACCTCTTATAGTTGTGGATTGCTCGACGTATCAAAACCTTTACAATGTTTTTATGAATCTCTTAAATTATTGTTAATCTTAAAGGATAACCATTACTATGAGTAGGGCGTTGACCCTCTCCCAATCGTACAGATTATGGAGGTGACGTACAGATTGAAGACCTATGAACATTCTCCCTAAGGAAGATTACATTGAAAGAATGAGAAGATAATTTAGGATTTAGTTTTATACTTTTGCTGTGAGCTCGATAAATGTAATAAGCTTCCAATGAGATGGTATTTGATTATTATTTTTACTCTGATGAAATATAATTAATACAGTTGATTTTATTCTTGTGAATGTTACCTTCATGAATGTATCTAGATATGATTTAAATGGAAATGAAAAAAAATAGGATGTGATTGTCAAAAGCATCCAGGTTTATACATTATTAACACCCGATTTCCTCGAGAATGAGTATGAACTCTGGCCGTGAAAATTTAGGCTATTACAATTTAAATCATATAATCTAATAGAGAAGATCGGACTAAACCCTAAACTTCACAACCTCGGAGCATTGATCGAAGCATCAGAAGTGGTTGCGGTTCAAGGGACTCGAAGACTCTTCATCAACATAGAAGATCATCTTTAGATTATGCGAGAAAGGGACTCACTCACTTATTTGTAAGTATATCGAGTTCATTGAGTTTGAAGCCCTTTCCTTATGTAGGATTGAGATTCAAAGTTTGAGTTTACAAACTTGCCACGACCTCTCGTAGGCCTCCAATGGGAGAATACGTTGTCCTCATGTAGGATGTATTGTCCTTGTGTTGGACATGTTGCCTTGTGTAGGCATAGGTTGCCTTGTGTAGGTTGTGAAGGTTCATAGTTAATCTGATTTAAAACTATTGGATAGTGAAATCCGATACACTCTAGGAGAGAGTGTGTCAGCCGAGAGTGGAATAGGCAAGTAGCCGAACCACTATATATGATTGTGTTTGGGATTGCTCTTTGTGCATTGATCTAATTATGCTTATATCTATCAAATGATTATTATGATTCATGATTAAGTAAATGTCTAAGCATCGATAGGAATCACATCCCACACACTCTCACATACACTATCTTCATAGGTTAGGTGCTTTACATGTAAATCTTGTGTAGATTATGTGTTTGGACCCGCTATTGGCTTGGAAGACATAGAGTTACCTTGCTTTATTTATCTTGCTTGAAGTTAGGCATTGTTTGTTGTTCTAAGAAAATAATTTTTAAAAAGTCCTATTCACCCCCCTCTAGGACACGTGGACAAATTCCATACTTTTACAATAGCGGTTCTACCGCAATTTCACCATCCACTATGCCCAGGAGATGATGGTGAATCACGAAGTTTACCAATCTCAATAATATAAAAACAGATAAGAAGATATTTAAAGCCATCACAACATCTATTGTAATTTGAGTCATAATAAATCATAGAAAATTGAAAATATTTCTTAATTCAAACTAGGAATCAATGAAGTTCAACATAAACATGAATTAAAGCAAGATAAACATCCCAATAAGCAACAAGCTTCACCTCTTAGCCCTTGCTAAGAGGTTTAGTTAACCATTGACATGATTAAGACTAAAATCCTTAAACAAAACATTAAAAATAAATTAAGGATGAAGAAAAACTCTTGGGAGGTGTTGAAGGTCAAATATTGCATATCAGACCCTAGTTATTACTTGTTTTATGCACATAATAATACTTAATGTTTGATTTTAATCATGTTTATATTGCAAGGTGAATTCAAGAGCTTGGATTGAAAAGGATGCTAAAAGAATGGATTTAACGCCCAAGAATCGTCAAAGCCAGTAGACAAATCAAATTTAAGACCTTAGATCAACATAGAAGTGGCCTAAATTGAGGAAAAGGCATGTAACCGTTAATTTGGGATCACCTAAGCCTTAGATATATTCCAATATTGGGCTCAACCCCTTAAATTAGCCGTAAGAATGAATGGATGGTGTGGATTTTGCATTACATCACTGTGGGCCCCATAGTTGGGGGGTGCGAGTGCACAGAGAATGCACACCCGCACCGCATGGGAACGGGAGATCAGTCAAAGGTCGCTTTACCTGATCGAGTTTGAAAAGGAGAAGGAGATCCCTCCCGCGTTTGTAGAGGCAGTGAACGGTTGTTCGCTCGGACAAGATGTGGGCCACCATCACCGTCCGTGTGGGAGATCCAAGCCGTCCATTACGTTTAGAGAAGGAAATCGGCCGGACCCTAAGCCATTTCGCATGCCATCCAGACCTCCATGAGCAAACTCAGGCCATTGCAGATCATCCCATACCAAGAAATCCACGAACTGATGATCCAGGTGGGCCACCATCTTAGCGGATTGGAGTAATCCAAAACGTCTATCGGATCTAGCACCCGATCCCGACTAGGAATACGTGGATCGACCATGGCCATGCATGCACTCGTCACGAAATCACGAACGCCAAACCGTTTGCTGGAGAACGATCATCTAAGAAAACAGACCACCCCAAGATACAGCCTCTCAACCTGCCGGCCATCCTGGTCGACCGAACCTTCATGGAGGGAACCGATCCCCTCCATGTCATCTAGCTGAAGAAAACCGGGCCACACCACACCTTTCGTAACGCACGTACGAAGCTGCATTGGAAAAGCTCATCTGCGTAACTGGAGATGCGCAAGAAGGGTCTGGAATACACCCTGCCTATAAAAGGCAACAATCCAAGGAGAGGGAAGAACGTGAGCTAGCCGGATGCAGCAGAGAGATCAAGAGTAGAGAGGCTGCCTTCATCAAAGAGGTTTTTTTTTTCCTTAGTTGTTTTTCTTTATGGTTTTCTTAAAGAGATTTTAGATCAATCATGTTTATGATTGGCTAAACCTCTTAGCTAGGGCTAAGAGGTGAAGCTTATAGCGTGATGAGTTGTTTTCAATTACTTTGATTCATATTGTTGAACTCTCTTCGATTTTAGTTTGATTATGAGGAATACTTTTAGTTTTTAATGATTTGTTGTGACTTACATTACAATGGATCTACGATAGCTTTGAGTATGTTCTTTTTATTGGGATTTTTGAATTTAGGAAATCCTGTTGTTCGCCATCGTCTCCTGGGCATGGTTGGATGATAAAATCCTCCATAATTTTCACAATTCTTTCAAACTGGTTGTGGATTGGTAAATTCTATTGTTTACTCTATCTCATGGGCATGGTTTTGTGATGGAATAAATTCTAGTTCTAATACCTTTTGATTCATTGAGAACTAGATCAAAGGAAGTTCAGATTTGGTTTGAATGGGATATCTTCCAATTAGATGAAGATGGGACTTTGATTCCAGTTATGTTCGTGAATCAAGCATAGATTGCCCTGATCTCTACAAGTGGATCCTTGGAAACCCTAGTTTCCCACCTTTGAATTTTACAAGTTTTAGTTACATAATTTACAATTATTCTCTTAAAATTCTCCAGATTTAGATTACATTTTCTTCTAGTTCTAGTTCTAGTTACTTTCAGAATACGTACAAGGTTCAGTCCTTGTGGATTCGACCTTGGTCTTACCGAGACTATTACTACATTACGACCCTACACTTGGGGTTGTGAACAAGTTTTTGGTGCCGTTGCTGGAATCCCACTGAGGGTCAAATATTGCATATTAGACCCCAGTTATTACTTGGTTTTATGAACATGATAATGCTTAACATTCTATTTTAATCACGGTTGATCTAAAATCTCTTTAAGAAAATTATAAAAACAACTAAGGAAGGAAAAAAAACTCTTTGATGAAGGCATCCTCTCCACGCTTAATCTCTCTACTGTGTCCGTCTAGCTCACGTTCTTCCCTCTCCTTGGATTGTTACCTTTTATAGGCAGGGTGTAAACCAGACCCTTCTTGTGCATCTCCGGTTACGTAGACGGGCTTTTCCAATGCAGCTTCCTGCGTGCGTTGCGAAAGGTGTGGTGTGGCCCAATTTTTCCTCAGGTAGATGACGTGGAGGGGATCGGTTCCCTCCATGGAGGTTCGGTGGACCAAGATGGCTGGCAAGTTGAGAGGCTGTATCTTGGGGTGGCCCATTTTGTTGGATGATCGTTCTCCAGCAAACGGTTCGACGTTCGTGATTTCGTGACGAGTGCATGCATGGCCCTGGTCGGTCCACGTATTCCTGGTTGGGATCGAGTGTTGGATCCGATAGACATTTTGATTACTCCAATCAGCTAAGATGGTGGCCCACTCGGATCATCAGTTCGTGGATTTCTTGGTATGGGATGATCTGCGACGGCCTGAGTTTGCTCATGGAGGTCTGGATGGCATGCGGAAAGGCCTAGGGTTAGGCCGATTTCCTCCTCTGAATGTAATGGACGGCTTGGATCTCCCACATGGACGATGATGGTGGTCCACATCTCGTCCGAGCGGACGACCGTTTGCTGCCTCTGCGAACGTGGGAGGGATCTTCATCTCCTTTTCAAACTCGATCGGGTCAAGAGACCTTTGATCAATCTCCCGTTCTCGTGCGGTGCCGGTGTGCATTCTCTGTGCACTTGCACCTCCCAGCTGTGGGGCCCACGGTGATGTAATGCAAAATCCATACCATCCATTCATTCTTACAGCTAATTTAAGGGGTTAAGCCCAATATTGGAACATATCTAAGGCTCGGGTGGTCCCAAATTAACTGTTACAGGCCTTTTCCTGAATTTTGGCCACTTCTATGATGATCTAAGGGTTGAAATTTGATCTGTCTACTGGCTTAGGTGATTCTTGGACGTTAAATCCATGCTTTTAGCATCCATTTCAATCCAAGCTCTTGAATTCACCTTGCGACACAAACATGATTAAAATCAAACATTAAG
Organism: Magnolia changhungtana; assembly: GCA_030180095.1. Lineage (NCBI taxonomy): Eukaryota > Viridiplantae > Streptophyta > Magnoliopsida > Magnoliales > Magnoliaceae > Magnolia > Magnolia changhungtana. Next base: position 4,899,605 of record JASAUF010000397.1, read on the forward strand.
CATTATTATGTGCATAAAAGAAGTAATAACTAGGGTCTGATCCCCAACAAGCATTTTGTTAGTCCCAAGCAAAGTATGTGAAAAATAAGTTTAATGCATAATGTTCAATCTTTTTCAGAAAACAATCTTTCATGTATTAAGTATGCATGAGTAGACTCAAGATGAGAAAGTGAGTTTTTGAAAACCTGGAGCCAAAGCACATAAGCAACCGATCAAATAAATCCTTTATCCATTAGGTCAGAGCATAGTTTGCATATCAAGTTTTTCAACGTGCTTAGTGAAAATACTATCTTTTCATAATGTTAGCCATGCTCATCACTTCAAGATTGTTTTCCAGTTTTTGATTTTATATCGACGGTCATTTGTATTCATTTAGTCTTTTCTTCTTTTTTTTTTTTTTTTCCAGACATTACATCCTTTCCCAATGTCTCTTAGCTATCTCAGCATACTGACGTTCCCACTCTTGCATGGAGAAACCCTAACTCTGAATCTAATCCTAAAAGAAAAATCCTACAACAATATGGAAAGTGAAAGTAAGTAGAGGAAAAGTTAGAAGGAAGTTACCAGATAAGAGGTGATCTATGTTAGGATCCTACAAAACAGAAAACAATGTCAGTTTCTAAAAACAAAAATTCTAAGATTAGAAAGTTTCTAAAAATAAAAATAGAAAGAGGAGCTAATTTCTAAAAAGGAAACTTTCTAAAAACAAATTAGGAAAGTTTTTAAAACTAGAAAATAGAAAGCTAAGTTAGTTTCCAGATTAATTCAGAAAACCCTAATCCTAAAAAAAAAAAAAAAGAAACTAGAAAAACCCTAATCTTAAGCTAATTCCAAAACTAGCTAATCTCAGAAAAACGTAGCCATCAATCCCCGATAACAGCACCAAAAACTTGTTCACAACCCCAAGTGTAGGGTCGCAATGTAGTAATAATCTCGGTAAGAACGATGTCGAATCCACGGGGATTGAACCTTGTATGTATTCTGAAAGTAACTAGAACGAGAACTAGAAGAAGATGTAATATAAATCTGGAGAATTTTAAGAGAATAATTGTAAATTATGTAACTAAAACTTGTAAAATTCAAAGGTGGGAAACTAGGGTTTCCATGGATCCACTTGTAGAGATCAGGGCAATCTATGCTTGATTCACGAGCACAACTGGAATCAGAGTCCCATCTTCATCCAATTGGAAGATAATTCATTAAAATTCAAATATGAACTTCTTTTGATCTAGTTCTCAATGGATGAGAGGTATGAGAACTAGAAGTGACTCCATCACTAAACCATGCCCATGAGATAAAGCAAACAACAGAATTTACCAATCCACAACCAATCTGAGAGAATCGTGAACGTTATGAAGGATTTCATCATCCAACCATGCTCATGGGATGATGGTGAACAACGGAATTTCCTAATTTCACAATCTCAGTACATGATTAGAATATACTTAAAGCTATCACAGATCTATTTTAATTTAAGTCACAACAAACCATTAAAAAAATACAATTATTCCTTATAATCAAACTAGAATTAAAGTTAGTTCAAATTAGACATGAATTAAAGCCATAGAAAAGATCCCATCACGCTACAAGCTTCACCTCTTAGCCCTAGCTAAGAGGTTTAGCCAATCATAGACATGATTCAACTAAAAAAAAATCAAAGGAAGAAACAACTAAGAAGGAAAAGGAAAGCTCTTGGCCGGCTATCCGCTCCACACTCCTCTCTCTCTTGCTCCTCACGTCCACCCCTTCTCTCCTCTCTTTCTTTCCTTTTATAGCCCCGTTGTAGGTCAGATGGGGTCGGTCGGTTGCGTAATCTTACGCAACAACAAATTTGGAAACTTCCTGCGCAGTAAGAGAACATTGCGATTATGCTTGCGTTTGAAAAATGGTGAAGTGGTCAGCGGTCCTCTCTTTAGATCTTTTCAAAAGTCTTCTCTAGGACGGTCGGTTTTAGCTTGACTTTCATCTGGATGGTTTGAATTTGCCATCCGACAAAGGTGGTGGGCCACAACATCCCAACGCGCATTGACTGCGAACAAATCTAGTTCTCCGTCCTTTACTGGTGTCTATGGGGCCCACTCACGGTGATTTTCCAAGAGATCAAAGTCATTTATTGGCTTTATAGGGTTGGTTTAGGCAATTGTTTAAGATTTGAGCTGGATTTGAGTTCTTGGTGGGCCACACCACTAACCGACTGCGTGTCGCCTTCCCTCTTCGCTGCGAGCTTGTTCTTGTGCATGGTTGCACAAGAACACCATGGTTTTGGTCGAAATCATCTCCTGGACACACTGGTCGGCTCGGATCATCCATCCGGATGATGGTTGTGGGCCACAACCTCCCTTGGACGGACGTCCGCATGCTGCGAAAGAGGAGAGAGAAAATCTCTCTTGGAGTTGGATTTGTCAAATCGACTTTGACCAATTGTTGCCGTCCTGTGCATTGCAAGTGTACGTGCAGTTTATGCATAGGTGTCATGGGTGGGCTCCACAGAGATGTCTTCAATTGAATCCACGCCGTCCATTCATTTTTCCATATAAACTAAAGGAGTTGAGTCTAAAATCGAGGCATATCTAGAGATCAGGTGGGCCCCAAAATCGGTGATTTATGGCTGATCTTTTAGTTGTACCAATTTCACAAAGATCCAGGGGCTGCAATTTTATGTGTACGGTTACCTTATGATCCTCAAGCTAGATATAAGGTTTCGTGTCAAATAGATGGTGGGAACCTTATGATCTTGCATTCAGGATGATTTTCACGCTTCCTTATCTTCAATCACTTGGTTTCCTCGGATCTTTGGTGTGTGAATTCTTCAATCTAGGTCTCCTAAGATCCATCCCTTGCCTTGGTGATTTTTAAACATCAAATCTATGCTTTTAGTGCCCTTTTCAATCCAAGCTTCTAAATCCACCTTGTAACACAGACATGATTAAAATAGAACATTATCATGTTCATAAACCAAGTAATAATTGGGGTCAAATATTGCATATTAGACCTCAGTTATTGCTTGGTTTTATGAACATTATAATGCTTAATGTTCTATTTTAATCATGTTTGTGTTACAAGGTGAATTTAGGAGCTTGGATTGAAAATGATACTAAAAGCATGGATTTGATGCTTAAGAATCACCAAGGCAAGGGATGGATCTTAGGAGATCGAGGTTGAAGAATTCACACACCAAAGATCCGAGGAAACCAAGTGATTGAAGATAGGGAAGTTTAAAAATCGTCCTAAATGCAAAATCACAGGGTTCCCACCATCTGTTTGGCAAAAAACCTTATATCTGGCCTGAGTATCATAAAGTAACCGTACACATAAAATTACAACCCTCGGATCTTTGTAGAAGTAGTCCAATGGAAAAATCAGCCATAAATCACTAATTTAGGGCCCACCTAATCTCCGAATATGCCTCAATTTTGGACTCAAACCATAGGAAAAATGAATGGACGGTGTAGATCTCTCAGAAATATCATTATAGGGCCCACACGAGTGCTGCACGTGCACCACAGGGGTGCGCTCGTAGTGCACCATATGCAAGGTCGGGTCAAAGTCAGTTTGACTTGACAGAATCCAAAATCAAGAGAAATTTTCTCTCTTCTCACAACGTGCAGACGTCCTTCCGCTGGGAGACGTTGTGGCCCATCTCCTTCATTCGGATGGATGATTCGAACCGTCCAGTGTGTCCAGGAGGGGACGCTGACTAAAACCATGGTGTTCTTGTGCAACCATGCATAAGAACAAGCTCGCAGTGAAAAGGGAAGGCGACACGCAGTCGGTTAGTAGTGAGGCCCATCAAGAACTCAGATCCAACCTAAATCTTAAATAATGGCATAACTCGGCCCTACAAAGCTAGTGAACGACTCTGATCTCCCAGAAGATCATCGTGAGTGGGCCCCATCGACATCAGCAAAAGATGCGGAACAGGATCCGTTCGTAGCTGACGCATGGCAGGATGCAGTGGGTCATCACGGCTGGCCGACGGGGAGATTTAGACCGTTCATCTTCTCAGTAATCCAAAATTGACCACAGCCACGTCGCCTCCACACGTTGATGATCATGGTGGCGCATGTAAACAAAAATCTTGCTATATTTCTTGGTTACGCAAGATAACTGGCTGTGTAAACAAGCTTGCGCAAGGAGACGAATGCGAAAGTGGAGTCGGTTCTCCGACTCCAGCCGACTTAGTGGCCTCCCAATGCCTATAAAGAGAGAGAAAGACGGATGTGAGGAGGCATCGGACGTGAGAGCAAGAGAGAGAAAGGAGTGTGGAGCGGATGCACGGCCAAGAGCTTTCCTTTTCCTTCTTCCTTAGTTGTTTCTTCCTTCGATTTTTTTTCTAGTTCGATCATGTCTATGATTGGCTAAACCTCTTAGTTAGGGCTAAGAGGTGAAGCTTGTATCATGATGGGACTCTTCTATGGCTTTAATTCATGTTAAGTTGAACTATCTTTGAATTTAGTTTGATTATAAGAAATACTTTTAGTCTTTAATGGTTTGTTGTGACTTAAATTATAATAGATCTGCGATAACTTTAAGTATGCTCTTTTCATTATAGGGATTGTGAACTTGGGAACTTTGTTGTTCACCATCATTTCATGGACATGGTTGGATGATGAAATCCTTCCTAATGTTGATAATTCTCCCGGATTGGTACATTCTGTTGTTTGCTTTGTCTCATGGGCATGGTTTTGTGATGGAATCAATTCTAGTTCTCATACTTATCATTCATTGAAAACTAGATCAAAGAAAGTTCATATCTGATTTTTAATAAAATATCTTCCAATTGGATAAAGATGGGACTTTAAATCCAGTTGTGTTTGTGAATCAAGCATAGACCTCCCTGATCTCTATAAGTGGATCCTTGGAAACCCTAGTTTCCCACCTATGATTTTACAAGTTTTAGTTAAATAATTCACAATTACTCTCATAAATTTTCTAGATTTATATTTTCATCTTCTTCTAGTTCTAGTTCTAGTTCTAGTTCTAGTTGCTCTCAGAAAACATACAAGTTCAGTCCCTGTGGATTCGACCTCAGTCTTACCGAGATTATTACTACATCGCAACCCTATACTTGGGGTTGTGAAAAGTTTTTGGCGCCGTTGCTGGGGACTAATGGTTGTGTTTTTCTGGGAATAGTTAGTTTTGGAATTAGGTTAAGATTAAGTTTTTTTCTATTTCCTATTTTTAGGATTAGTGTTTTCTGTTTTATTTTAGAAACTAACCCAACTTTCCTATTTTGTAGGATCCTAATCTAGAAACTTCTATTTCAATAATCTCCTTCTAATTTTTTTGTTATATTTCTAGATTAGGGTTTATTTTCTAGAAACTTTCTAATTCTAGGTTTTCTTTTATTTTTAGAAATTTTCTTTTTTAGAAACTAACTTACTTTCTAATTTTAGGTTTAGAAACTTTCTATTTTTAGAATTTCTTTTTTAGAAACCGACTTGTTTTATTTTATTTTACAGGATCTTAATTTAGGAACTTCTAATTCGGTAACTTGTTTCTAATTCTCTCTTTCTATTTCTAGAATTCTATTTCCTTTCTTCCTTTTTAGGTTTAGGTTAGAATCTGAGATTGAGGGCTGAGAGTGTTTCATGCCTAAGTGGGTCCGTGATAACACTCGACGTCTTTTGAGTGAAGGAGGATTGGTTGAGGGGTTATCTATCTATCGCAAGATTAGACACCACTCGAAATCCTCAGAGTTAACTGAGGTTATGGCTGCAAGTCAACCGGTAAATTGACAACCTCAACCTAAGGTTGAGGAATTCCAGAATGAGAATGAGGTGCATCAAGCACCCCCACCTCGTACCTTACGAGATTATTTACAACCGGTGGGGGTGAGCACACCCTCATGCATGCTTTTTCCAAAAAATACAGGACATATGGATATCAAGCCCAGAGTAATCTAACTCCTTCCAAAATTCCATGGGTTTGAATCTGAAAATCCATATATACACCTGAAAGGAAGATAAAACATGCTTCCAATGTAGAAAATGGTTCAAGGATCTTGTCAGTTCATGCCCACAACACGGTTCTGAAACGTGGCACATCACGAACTTTTTCTATGATGGACTGACATCTCCCATGTGCCAATTAGTCGAGACAATGTGTAATGAGAAATTCATGAATAAAAGTGTCGATGAGGTGTGAGACTATTTTGATAAGCTTGCTGAAAACACACAATCATGGGACATCTCCCCAAAACCAAGCACCATGTCTAGGCCGACTCAATCCAAGGAAAGGGGTGAAATGTATCTCCTGAAAGAGGACGATGATATCAGTGCTAAAGTAGCTAATCTTACCAGGAAATCGAGCCCATGGAATTAAAGAAGTATAAGGCTAAGAAAACTGTTTGCGGTATTTGTGCTTGCAACATTCATACAACTAAAACTTGTTTAACAATACCTTCCTTTTAAGAGGTGTTGAATGAGAAATCTAACGCCATGAACAATTACCAAAGACCTTTCAATGGACCTACCTTCAATACATTTAATCCTAGTTGGAGAAATCATCCAAACTTCAGTTGGAGGAAAGGACAAATTGCTACCCCTTAAGGTTTCTTCAATCAAATTCTACATTAAGAGAAACCTCAAGAGGACCCGGTTCTAAAATATCTTCAAAAGCAAGAGATTTTCAATCAAGGTATTCTACAAGTCTTTGAAGACCTCACAAAGGCCATATAAGGACTTGAGACTAAAAGTGCGATTGGGAGTAAGGGGAACCTTCCAGCTCAACCTTTTCCCAATCCAAAAATACAATATGAAGTTAGCTACCTGAGCTCTTCAAACCAAATGGAGCAAGCTAAATCTATCACCGCTCTTAGAAGTGGGAAGACCATTGGCAAGACCATTCCGGTTAGGGTTGAAAAGCCTAAGGACTCGGAAGAGGATAATAATGATAGACCTAACATTGCTCCTCAAGAATTAGAACCAGAACTTCAAGGCAAGTCTGTTTCCCCATTCTCCCAATGGTTGGTTGCACCAAAACCTCTCTCTAACTCTCAGGACATTCTAGAGGTGTTGAAATAAGTGAAGGTCAATATTCCTCTACTGGATGCAGTTAAACAAATACATTCATATGTCAAATTTTTGAAAGACTTATGTATGACCAAAAGATGACAAAAGATTTAAAAGAAAATTTTCTTAACTGAGAAAGTGAGTGCCATTCTAAAGCAAGATGTGCCACAGAAATTCAAAGATCCTGACAGCCGAACCATACCTTGTGTAATTAGGAACTACCGAATAGAGCACGCACTTCTTGACTTGGGAGTGAGCGTAAATCTAATTCCTTACTTGGTCTACAAACAGTTAGGTTTGGGTGAATTGAAACCCACCCTAACCACATTACAACTTGCTGATTGCTAAGTTCGTGTACTGAGAGGGATAATTGATGATGTGTTGGTCTAGGTTGACAGAATCTACTACCCGGTAGATTATATCATCCTGGATATGGAACCCATTAGTAACATGAGCACTCAGATTCCCGTAATTCTTAGTCGTCTATTCCTTGCCACTTCAAACGCAATCATTAATTGCAGGAATTGAGTCATGAGTATGTCTTTCGGGAATATGACATTGGAGTTAAATATCTTTTTCAATACTGGCAAACGGTTAGAGGATGATGACGATTTCCACGACATTAACATGATTGACTCTTTCGTGGAAGATAGAACACCTTTGACCTTATCCTCTGACCCTCTAGAGACGTGCCTGACCCACACCCATAATTTTGATGATGACATGATTAAAGAGATGGGTGCCATGCTTGATACTGTGTTAGTACTTGAAGTTAACTTGTGGAGGCCACAATTTAAAGAGTTATCCCAAACTGATGAATTGCTTCGGCCATCTAGCCTCAAGGCATCGAAGTTTGACCTAAAACCTTTGCCCTCTGATTTGAAATATGTCTATTTAGATCAAGATAAGACATACTTGGTGGTGATTTCTTCCCACCTTGAGTAAGAACAGGAGAGTATGCTCATATTTACTCTCATTGAGCATAAGAGAGCCCTTAGATGGACAATTGCAGACCTCAAGGGAATTGACCCTTCAGTTTGTACTCATCGCATTTATCTCGAGGATAATGTGAAGACTTCTCAACAATCACAACGTAGACTAAATCCAAACATGAAGGAAGTGGTTAAGGCTGATATTCTTAAACTATTGGATGTGGGTATCATATACCCTATATTCGATAGTCAATGGGTGAGTCCAACTCAGGTGGTTCCCAAGACGTCTGGAATCACCATCGTAGCCAATGCCAATAATGAACTCGTGACAACTAGAGTTACTATTGGTTGAAAAATGTGCATTGATTACAGGAAGTTGAATACCGTCACGAGGAAGGACCACTTCTCTTTGCCCTTCATTGATCAAATCTTGGAAAGGCTAGCTGGTCACTCGTACTATGGTTTCCTTGACGGGTATTCGGACTATAACCAGATAGAGATAGCTCTTGAAGATCAGGAAAAGACTAGGAGGCTGCTCCACCCTTTTGTTATACTCCTTGAATCTTAATTCGTGTTTTGAACTCCTTAAAGAACCTATATTTATAGCCTTTGTCTGGCCATCTTTGGAAATCGCCTCAAATTTATGCACTCTGCGTAATGCTTTCGATGTCATCGAATAGCCTTTGATGTCATCGAACATGAATCGAATCAGGAAGTCGAGCCTTTACATAACACCTTTCACACCGTGTAACTCTTCATGCCATCGAACATACCTTCGATGTCATCGAAGGGTGTTCGAGAGTATTCCAGTGAGTTGCTCAAAAAATCTCAATGTCGTTAAACCGCCTTCGAGCAATCGAACATGTTTTGATATCATCGAGAAATGCATCTAATTCGTCCAGCAACCAAACTTGATTTTCAGATAGTTCTCGATATCATGGAACTGCCTTCGATGTCTTCGAACACTTACTTCGATGTCGTCGAACGATGTTCGATGGCATCGACAGTGAAGTTCAAATTTTTTTGTTTTTATGCACTTTGAACTTTGAACTACTTTTCTTCTCCACTTTGTTTCCTTGAATCATAAGGTCTTGAAATCTTCAATCTTGGTCTCCTAAGATCCATCCTTTGCCTTGGTGATTCTTGAGCATCAAATCTATCCTTTTAACATTCTTTCAATCTAAGCTCTCTAACTCACATCGTAAAACAAACATGTATAAAATATACCCATTAAGCATAATCATGTATATAAAACCAAGATATAAATAGGAGGAAATATGCAATATTTGACACTCAACAGTGGGCTATGGTACCATGCTTAACTTTTGTGAATGTTATCAATATGTGGATTGAATGCCCATAAATGATCATGATGGTGGATATATGTGTATTGATTGAAATAAAGGAATGTGAGATGCTGAAGGTTTGAGTTTGAAAACTTAGTGTACATTTTAACTAAGTATCTGGAAAATAATATGACAGAATGGTTTTCGTACACATGGTGTACAAGTCATGTGTCGTAACTCGGGTCTGAGGGTGCACACTCTGTATCCAAATTTCGGGGCGTGATAGTGAACACCTCCACGAGATCGGTGCACTCGCTTCCTCAGGTGCCCTCTGGTAAACTGAAAAATAAGGTCTAAAAATTAGTCCTGATTTTTTTATTCACACACCACTCTCACCCATATACATTTATGCACTCACACCACAATGGGATTTCACCGCAATGGGTAATCGAACCCATGACCTCATGTTGAAACTCTTGTGAATCTATCAAGTGAATTTTAGTACTTATGAGAACTGAAAAATCCTTTTGGTAATTTGTTTGAAAAAAGTCATGATATCTGAAATTAAGCATAAAAAAAATTTATTTAGTACATGCAAATCATTGATGTCTGAATGTAGACATTCCACCTTAGATAAAATCAAAACCCATTTGTCAACTTCAGTTAATCACTATCCGAACCAATTATATCGCCAAAAGTGGACCCTCTAGTGGGCCCCTACCACTAAATAAAAAAAGGAAAGAAAAAGAAAAGAGAAAGAAAAGCATAAACAATTTAGTGACCAATGGTGACCAAAGAATCTAGCCCAACTCAATCTTCCTCCATCGTCTTTGTTTCACAGCCGCAACCTATCACACCCAAATCTATCTGTAACCGTCCAATAATTGGGACTGTTAACTAGATCTAAACCTTTCTTTTAAGTAGGAACTAAGAAGACTTTAATGGCATATGTTCAATCCCACAATTTTTGGTCCTGCGGCCATTCGGGCGAAGTATCTTCTTCTTTTTCAAGCTCATAATCTCACATGATTTGCAAAAACTAATGGATGACTTGGATTCCTCATCCCGCACCCCAGTGAACTGTTGAGTGTCAAATATTGTATATCTTTCCCTATTTATATCTTGGTTTTATGAACATGATATTGCTTAATGGTTTATTTTATACATGTTAGATTAAAAAGAATGCTAAAAGCATGGATTTGATGCTTAAGAATTACCAAGGCAAAGGATGGATCTTAGGAGACCAAGAATGAAGAATTCACATGCTAAAGATCCAAGGAAACCAACTACAAAGGATGAAGAAAGGACTTGAAGGACTTTAGAATCTGCAACAGAAAATAGACAAGTTCGGTCCGACCAAAATCGCACAAAACATTCCAGCGACCAAAAATGATATTTAGAAGTTAATTCGGTCTGACCGAAAGTGCACAAAAAGCTCCAGCGAAAAATAATGAATTTTGGAGTTAATTTGATAGAAGATTAATTTGGTCCGACCGACAACTTAAGTTCAGTTCGACCGAACCCAAACTCGGTCCGACTGAAATTGGGCAACTGCTGAAACAGAATCCTGTCACGCTTCGGACTCAACTTTAGTCCGGTCGATGCATAACGCAGCTGCGTAAATTGAGGCGATTTCAAGGTCGATTTGCAAAAATTCCAAGGTAGTGCGTAAGATGGCGATTCATAACTATAGATAAGAGTCCCTAGGATGTTCCTAGGTATCTTCTAAGGTTCAAGGATTGGAGCCAAAGGGTAGAGCAGTCATCCAAGAGTTTCTTCTTCCTTAATTTATTTTTATGTTTTCTTTGAGAGTTTTAGATCTAATCGTGTTTTTGGTTAGCTAAACCCCTTAGCTAGGGCTAAGAGGTGAAGCTTGTAGCATGTTGGGATATTTATCTTGCTTTGATTCTAGTTTATATTGAACTTCATTGAATTCTAATTTCATTTTAAGGAATATTTTCAGTTTTCTATGATTTATTGTGATTCAAATTATAATAGATGTTGCAATAGCTTTGGATATCTTCTTTTCCTATTCTGAGGTTGTGAGATTGGTAAATCCTGTTGTTCATCTCCTGGGCATGGTAGGGTGATGGAATCCCTTCCAATCATCACAATACTCCTTCATTGAGTTTAGAGATTTGATTATCTTATTTTCCAATTAGATAAGATAGGACTCTGATTCCAATTGTCTTTCTTGTATCAAGTAAGGTAACATCTAGATAGCTACAAGTGGATCCTTGGCACCGTAGTTTCTACCTTTAAATTCACAAGTTTTAATCAACTTTATTAATAATTACTCTCCTTTATTCTAAATTTAGATTTAGATATTTTTCTAGTTCTAGTTCTAGTTATTTCAAAATATATGTAAGTTTAGTCCCTGAGGATTCAACCTCGGTGTCACCGAGATTATTACTACATCGCGACCCTATACTTACGGTTGTGAACAAGTTTTTGGCGCCGTTGTCGGGGACTATAGCTACGTTTTTCTGAGATTAATTAGTTTTTGAATTAGTTTAAGATTATGATTTATTTTTCTGCTACGTTTTTAGATTATAATTTTTCCTGAAATTGCTTTTAGAAACTAACATTGTTTTCTGTTTTATAGGATCCTAACATAGAAACCCTAATCGGGTAACTTCTCTCCAATGTCTCTTATCTTTTTTAGATCTCTTATTTGTTTTATTTTATTGAGTTTTCTTTTTAGGTTAGTTGTTTAATTACTTGAGGGCTGAAAGTGTTTCATGCCCAAGTTGGTTCGTGACAATATGTTGAGGATCAAATATTGCATATCGGACCCCAATTATTGCCTGGATTTACAAACATTGTACCGTTTAACGGTCCGATTTAGTCGTGTATGTGATGCAGGGTATATTTACGAGCTTGGATTGAAATAGGATGCTAAAAGCATGGATTTAACGTTCATGAGTCACCAATGCAAGGGACGGACCCCAGGGGACCAAGATCGACGGATTTACATGCCAAAGATCCAAGAAAATTAGGTCGTTTATGTTAAACAACTCTGAAAGTTAGCCAAAATGCAAGATCACAGGGTTTTCACTTCCGTTTGGCTCGAAACTTCATACATGGCCTGAGACCATAAATTAACTGTACACGTCAAATTTCAGCCGTTGGATCCTTAAGGAAGTGGCCCAACAGTTAGATCAACCCATTAATAGTTAGTCTGGGGCCCACCTGATGTCTGGATATGCTTCACTTTTGGTCTCAACTCCTTAAATTAGTTGGGAGAAAGAATGGAGGGATTAGATTTCGCATAAACATCAAGATGGACCCCACTTCACATGACTGTTGTACACAGCAGGTGTACGCCCACTGTGCACTGGACAACTCAAGTCGGTCAAACTCAGTTTGACCGAGTCTCCTTTATAAACAGAAATTTTCGTTCTTGCTTCCACCGTTCACATGGAGAATTGCGGGTGCATATTGTAGGCCATCATTGTGGTCCAGATGATAAATCTGGACCGTCCATTAGATTCCCATGGCCCATGTTATCAAGACCTAGGTGACAACATTTGAAGAAATAAAGAGGATGGGATTACAACCATTCAAATACGGGATGAACGACAGAGCAGAAAATCAGGTGGACCGCATCAAAAGCAATCCAAAAGCAACCATTTCTGACCAAAATTCTGAGAGGAATCCGGTGGATGGAGTGGATTTATCAAAACAAAATTGAGGTGGGCCCCACCATCAGAACAGCGTAAGTGCTGTTATGCAGGCGCTGTTTCAAACGTCTGAAACCGACGCTGTTTGGCCGTTGCACGATCATGGCTGTAGATCAGATGGAATATCTGAACCGTTCATCGAGTAGGCCGTCGAAAACCGTCCCAAGGAACCCTATTTCTTTGGAAATAAAGGAAGGAAAGTGGTGCAGATCTCATCCATTCTTTGTTACGCAAAGAAGAGGCATGCAGCCTTTGTTGTTTGCGATTGGATTTGCACAAGAAGAGTCGATTCTCTGGCTCTAGCAGGATCTACATGTAGTTACCATCCTTCCTTGCTATAAAAGAAAGAGAAGAAAGAGAGAAGAGACATCTCGGTTTGGGCTTGGACTTGGAAGCAGACGTGGGGGAGAGTTGTTTGTTTTTTTTTTTTCCTTTTTATTTTTCTTTTGTTTATTTTAGTTTTGTTTGAGAGATCTAGCTCCATCATGTTGAGCTAAACCTCTTAGCTAGGGCTAAGAGGTGAAGCTTGTGGCGTGATGGTGATGATTCTACTACATTGATTCATGCAATGAACTATGTTAATTCTAGTTTTGATTAAAGGGAATATTTCTAGTTTTTAATGGTTTGTTGTGATTGAAATTATAATAGATCTGCGATGGCTTGAGTATTTCCTTTTCCCTTCTCGTGATTATGAAGCCAGGACGCCCTGTTGTTCACCATCGTCCCTTAGACATGGTGGAATGACGGAACTCTTCCTGACATTCATACATCACTTAGATTGGCTGTGAATTGGTTTAATTCCGTTGTTGGCTTTATCTCATAGGCGTGGTTTTGTGATGGAATCCATTCTAATTTACACTTGTCTGATCTCTTGAAAACTAGATTAAATGAAGTTCAGAATTGATTTTCAGGTTATATCTTCCAACTGGATGAAGATGGGACTCGAAGTCCAGTTGAGTTCATGAATCGACCGTAGATCTCCCTGATCTCCACAAGTGGATCCTCTGCATCCCTAGTTTCTCACCTTGCTTTCTACACATTTTATATTAATATTTTTACCATTATTCCCTCAACTATCCCTAATTTAAATGACATCTTATTCTAGTTCTAGTTCGAGTTATTTTCAGATTACGTACAAAGTTTAGTCCCTGTGGATTCGACCTCAGTCTTACCGAGATTATTACTACATCACAACCCTATACTTGGGGAGTGAAAACAACACTTGACGTCTCTTAAGTGAAGGAGGATTAGTTGAAGGGTTACTTATCCATCACCGGATTAGACATCACTTAAGATCCTCTAAGTCAGTAGAAGTTATGGCTACAAATCAACCTTAACCTCTAGTCGAGGAAGTTCGAGATGAGAATGAGGTGCATCATGCACCCTTGCCTCATACTCTATGAGATTATTTATAACCAGCAGGGGTGAGTACACCTTCCTGTATGATATTCCCATTGAATGAATGAACTGTGGATATTAAACCTCGGGTAATTCAACTCCTTTCTAAGTTTCATGGACTAGAATCCGAAAGTCCATACTTGCATATGAAAGAGTTCAATGAGATTATATCTACATTGCACTTCCCAAACATGTATGATGACACAGTTAGACTGAAATTGTTTCCTTTCTCTTTGAAATAGAGGGCTAAATCGTGGTTACATTCCTTAAGACCACGATCCATTGGCACATGGGCTGAGATGACAAGGGAGTTCCTTAAAAAGTTCTTCCCCTATCATAAAACAAATACCTTAAGGAAAGCAATCATGAATTTTGCATAAAAAGAGGATGAGACATTCTAATGTTGGGAGTGATTTAAGGATCTCCTAAATTCATGTCCACAATATGGCTATGAAACATGGCATATAACAAGCTTTTTCTATGAGGAATTGACCTCATCCATGCGCCAATTTGTGGAGATGATGTGTAATTGGGAATTCATGAACAAGGAAGCCAATGAGGCGTGGGATTATTTTGATAAACTTGCTGAGAACGTGCAATCATGGGATATATCCTCAAGAACCACTACTTTTAAGCTTACTCAACCAAAGGAAATGGGAAGAATTTATGTCTTAAAAGAAGAAGATGATATAAATGCAATATTTGTCAAATTCACAAGAAAAGATGAGGCCATAGAACTTAAGAAGGCAAAACCCGAAAAGGTTGTGGAAGTTATTTGTGGTATTTGCGCTTGCAACATACATACAACTGAAAATTGTCCAACAATTCCTGCTTTTAAAGAGATATTGAATGAGTAATCGAATGCCGTGAACAACTATTAAAGACCTTTTAGTGGACCCACCTCAAATACATATAACTTAAGTTGGAGGAACCATCCAAATTTCAGCTGGAGGAACGGACAAACGGCTACTCCTGAAGGGATCCTTAACCAATTTCTCAATCAAAGAAAACTTCAAAAGGATCCGGTCTTAAAACATATACAAAACTAAAAGCTTTTTAATCAGGGTATGCTGCAAGCCTTTCAAGACCTTACAAAGGCCATACAAGGGCTTGAACCAAAAAAATCGATTGGGGAGAAAGGGATCCTTTCAGCTCAGCCTCTCCCCAACCCAAAACAATAATATGAAATCGGTGACCCAAGCTCTTTAAATCAGATGGAGTAGGCTAAGTCTATCACCACTCTTAGGAGTGGGAAGACAATTGACAAATCTATTCATGTGAGGGCTGAAAAGTCTAAAGACCCAGAAATAAATGAGAATAATAGACTGAAAGCTACTCCACATGGGTTAGAACAGGAACCTCAAAGTAAGCCAATTGCGCTATTTCCTCAACAGTTGATTGCACTAAAACCTCTATCTAATTCTCATGATATTCTGGAGGTGCTAAAACAAGTGAAGGTCAACATTCCTTTACTGGATGCCGTTAAACAAATCTCTTCATATGTTAAATTTCTAAAAGATCTATGTACTACCAAAAGACAACAAAACATTTAAAAGAAAATTTTTCTGATAGAAAAAGTGAGTGCCATCTTCAAGCAAGATGTGCCACAAAATATAAAGATCCTAGTAGCCCAACTATCACTTATATAATTGGGAATCACCAGATTGAGCATGCACTTCTTGACTTAGGAGCGAGCGTTAATTTAATTCATTTCTCGATATACGAACAATTGGGTCTAGGTGAATTAAAACCCACCCGAACCACATTATAACTTGTCAATCATTCAGTTCGTGTATCGAGAGGGATGATTGAGGATGTGTTAGTCCAGGTTGATAAATTCTACTATCCAGTAGACTTTATTGTCCTGGACACTCAACCTATCATAGATATGAGCACCCAAATTTCTATCATTCTTAGTCGCCCATTCCTTGCTACATCAAATGCAATCATGAATTGTAGGAATGGAATTATGAATTTATAATTCAAAAATATGACATTGGAGCTCAATATCTTTTTCAACATGAGCAAACAGTCAGAGGATGTTGATGATATCCACGATATTAACTTGATCGATTCTTTTGTGGAAGATAGAGCACTTTTAATTCTATACTCTAACACTCTAGAAACCTGCTTGGCCCCGTCCCCTGATTTAGATGATGAAACGATTAGGGAGATGGATGCCATACTTGATGCCATGCCGGTAATTGAAGTTAACTGGTGGAGACCACAATTTGAAACCTGACCCCAAATCGATGTAGTGCCTTTACCGTCTAGCCTCAAGGCCCCAAAGCTTGACCTAAAACCCTTACTTGCTGATTTTAAATATGTTTATTTAGATCAAGATGAGACATACCTAATGGTGATTTCATCCCACCTTGAGAAAGAATAGGAGAATTGACCATTTGATTTGTACTCACTGCATTCATCTTGAGGATAATACAAAAACCTCCCGACAACCACAACGTCGATTAAATCCAAACATAAAAGAGGTGGTTAAGGGAGAAGTGCTTAAGTTGTTAGATGTGGGTATCATCTACCCTATATCCAACAGTCAATGGGTGAGTCCAACTCAGGTGGTTCCTAAGAAGTCCAGAATCACCATCGTAGCCAATGCCGATAATGAACTCATGCCAACTAGAGCCACTACTGGTTAGAGAATGTGCATTGACTACAGAAAATTGAATACTGTCATAAGGAATGACCACTTTCCTTTGCCCTTCATTCATTAAATTTTGGAAAGGCTAGTTGGTCATTCTTACTACTGCTTCCTTGATGAGTATTCGGGCTATAATCAGATAGAGATAGCTCTTAAAGATCAAGAAAAGACAACATTCATATGTCCCTTTGGCACCTTTATTTATTAAAGGATATAATTTAGATTGTGTAATTGTAACGTCTCAGAAAAATCCGTACAAAGACCCGAGTATCACCTCAGGCAGAAATCACTTAGGACAAAATCCTTTAGAAATTAGACAAAATTAACTAAGTGCTAAACTAGATTAGTTGTGAAATTAGCTTGAACCACTTTAAATATGATCTACAAGACTTAAAACGCGCAGAATCATTGACGCTACTTTACCCTGAAATCTAGAATCAATCTCTAACCCGGTTGCTCTCGGGAGCACCTTGAAACTTTGTATCAGACCTGGACCGCACGTCGAAAGTTTGATGACCGTGAAACTATACGAATATGACCACCTTACTGGCTTGACAACCATCTTGAAAATCAAATCCAAATAGTACCCAAAAACGCACAACTAGAATCCTGAGTGAAGTGTGTGAGAAATGCGAATATCTTTAGAAAATATACTCAGATTTAAGTAAACTGAGCCGTTCACTTGTAGGCCAATTCTAAGATTTTAGACCGTCAGAATCTGACCCAAATACACCCTCAGATTAGGAAAAATTTCATACACAGGTCCATGTACTCTGGCCCTGATCGAGCGACGATGACCGTTGAACTGAAACTGGTCCGCCACGGTAGATTCACAAATTCGATTGGACCGAAACCTTAACCTAACCTAGATCCAATATCAGGGAGCTTAAGTCCGACTGTATGTAGAAAAGAGGCCTCCAGAAGTGCTCTGTTGGATTGAAACAACCCCTATTTGGCTATAACCTAAGTATACCTTGGCCCTGGGGCCATTCCCATTAGTTCTGGGCCTATATAAGGGCCTTAAACCCTCTCTCTCCCTTCACATACGATTTTGCAACCCTTGAAGAGAGAAGAGAGCAAAGAGAAAAGGAAAGAGAGAGAAAGTGTGAGAGGAAGTGGGAGATTGCTCCTGGGATCTTTCCCTACCGCTCCACGTGCTTTACCACATCGTCTGTATCGCTATTCCGGTGATTTTGAATCCGTTAGTAGGTAAAAAATCCTAAACCTAATTTGTTTTAGGGATACAAGTAGAGTAAATACTGAGGTAGCTAATCTATTTCATGCTATAAGTTGCCGTGAATGTTGTTCATATTAACGCAATAAACATGAGAGAGATTTTATCAAAATAGCATATCATACTCCAGAGACAGTTAAATTACGTAAGCAGAAGACTCTGATAGATATATAAAATATATAAACTGTTGTACATCTCCAGAGTATGAACATGTTACCAGGTTAAAGATAGACATGTATATACCAAAAATGAACAAAAGGAATATACATGGGTGTTCCAAAAGTGCAAACTAAAGTAATCCCTGTACTCCCGTCAATCAGAAGATGGTCTACATAGTCCCGCCTGATAGCTGTATAAGGAGAAACCCTCCTCCTCATCATAAAAGTCTGGCTCCGCTTTGCAAGCATCGTCATTATCTAAAACTCAAACAGGGTCTGGTTGGTGTGTACAACACCGTCCTGTAACATGGGAGTGAGTAGCTAACTCGGTGGAACAATAAAGCACAGGTTAACACATCTATGTTGCAAAAGTGATGTGTTGGAACTCGGGAGTGGAGTTTATGCTCGACCCCTAATTTTTAGGGTGTTATATATTATTATATATATATATATTTAAAAAAAGCTTCTATCTAGAAATCATATGAATGGACGGTTTGGGTGTAAGGCACATACTCCAAGGTGGGATCTTACATGCACCGTCCAGGTGGATGGTGATGGATAAAATACATACATATAGGTGAGCCCACTTTGACACAAGTCACACGTGTGAGGTGGCCCCACGTCCCATAGAAATGGATGGAAGGTGTGGATATACACATACATCATGGTGGAGATCCACCGTCCTAACTAGGGACGGTGTGGATTAAACCATACATCACGGTGGTCCTCTCAGCACCGTTCAGATGGACGGTGCAGCTGAAACACATGCATCATGGCAGCCCACCGTGGGGCTAGTCCAGCACCATCAAGATGGCCTGGACGATGTGGATGAAATAGATACATCACGGTGTGGCCTTCACAACACTGTCCAAACTGTCCAGCACCATTCAGACTATCTGGACGGTGTGTAATATCACATATATCATGGCATGGCCCAGGGGGCTTGCTGGTGCTGTAAGTATAGAAGTAAAACTACTGGCGTGAGGTACACTAGTCAATCCACTCCCACCGTCCAAGATCTGGACGGTGTGGATGGATTACATTAAATCAAGGTGGCCCCACACGCTGCCATGGTGGGGCCACGTTCAGTGAATGGATGGTTAGGATGTAACAAATACCTCATGGTCAGACCCAAGTACTGATGTCCATACAATGCACAGTTGGAAATATCATATACATCATGTGGGGTCTACAGGGTTTGCTGACGTCAGTCTAACAGTTATCTGCTGCTGGATGTACGGTTTTGATAAAAACACCTGGAGCATATGGGTCCTATACCATGTGTGAGACTGGGGTGGTCTGGGTCACCACTGTCCCACCCACTGGATGGTGGGATAAAACACATACATTACTTGGCCCCACAGGACCTATTGATGTTATCACATCAACTATATATAGGTGGGGCCCACATATATGAATGACTAGGATGAAACACACACATCATGGTGGGGGCCCATTATCCCAACCAGGGATGGTGAGGATGAACCCACACATCACAGTGGGCTCTATCGTGGATGGATGGCGTGGATATATCACACGCATCAGGTGGGCCACACGACATCAAAGGGAGAGAGAGAGAGAGAGATAGCGGCAATGGAGGGGCCCTGCCACTATGGGCCCCTCATTGATACAAAGCATACATCAAGGTGGGTCACACCCATGTGGGCCCTTAAATCACTAGGAAATACATAAGTAAATAAATAAAAATAACAAAAATGTAGATCCTAGATCACCCACCTTTGATCTTTTCTTCCTTCTTCCACCAACGCGTTCTTGCGCTCCAAGGGAACATGACTCAACAGTTGAGATTGATTTTGGAGGGTGGGATTGGGTGGTAGGAAGGTGGGCCACACTAGGCTTTCTCTTCTCCCTTGGACGTTTCCACCATTGTTGCTTAGGAGAAAAATGAGAGAGAGAGAGAGGATGGGATGTAAAGAGAGAGAGGGATGGGTGAGTGAGTGATGGGTGATGTGTACTTGACATGTAAGGGATGGATTGCTTTGAATTTGGGGTTGCTTCGGTAAGGGAGTGATGGGATATGTACTTGACCTTTGATGTCTACTTAATTGATGTAATTGATTGATTGATTTGACATGTTTGAAAGTGCCCTGGTTTGTCAATTAGCATGGGTGTTGAGTCAGCTAGTCTGCAAAGCCTCATAGGAAGATCAATTCAAAGCGTCTGCCTCAACCAGATGTGTGCAAGCTCGCCACAGGTAAATCTAAGCCTCACATCCCATGTCCCAAAACACCAGGTAAATAAAACCCTTAAAACAAGTTAGAATATCATAGGGTTTTTAAGTTAAGAAAACTTTTTCAAAATCAGAAAATCTCTAAGTTTTCTTACTATGTCAATTTTATCGAAACACATCTCGATATGATTGACCTGCGTTGTCGATGTCCTCGATGATAAATCGATTCCATCAGAATGAGGACAAAAGTGTCCAGCAACCACATGTACATCTGGACGGATTTATCGATGTATCGATATACCTATCGATATTATCAATATTTGAATCTCGAGTCCATCAAAGGTGCCCCTGTTTTAACTTAAGAATATCATATGTGCTTCGATATATCGAAGCACCCTCGATACCATCAAAATTCAAATCTCAATGATATCGGAAGGCTCTCGATGATATCGGTCATGGGCACTAAGTTTTCCAGCAAAATATTTCAGGATTTTACCTATGATCGAGGGTCACTCGATAGAATCAATATTCAAATATCGATGATATCAGTATTGTTTCGATGACATCGAACAAGGACATAGACTGTCCAACAAGCTTAATGAGAAATCCGTTGGATTTATCGATGCCTCGACACAGTTATCGATATCATCGACATTCAAATTCTGATGATCTTGAAGGTCCCTCGATCATTCTTGTAAACCTGAAATATTTCAAGTCAAGTCTCTCTCATTTTCAAATGTCGATGAATCGACACTAGTATCGATAGAATCGAAGTTCGAAATTCGATGACATCAACACCTGTTTCGATTCCATCGCCCAGTTGGCAAGAGGTTTCAAAAGCATATGACATTTGAGTTTGTATCATCGAGCGGACCATCGATGCTATCGAGAGTATACGCTCGATGATATCGAACTCGCTCGATGATATCGAAGTCTGTCATAAATGTGATCGTTTTATATCCGTTGGAACCTTTTGCCTATATAAAGAGGACTTGTCTATTGTTGCTGGCAGAGAAAGAAGAGAGTGCTTTTGAGTGTTTTTGTAACATCCTGAAAATCGGGGGTCGAGTAGTAACTCAACTCCCGAGTTCCAGAATATCACTTATGCAACAAATGAATGATGATTGAATGTTAACTGTATTCGAGCATTGAACATGAGTGAGATTAAGCCAAAACAACATATTATACTCCAGAGACAGTTAAATTGCAAGCGGAAGACTGTGATAGACATAAAATATAAAAACTGTGGTGAGTCTCCAGAGTGTGATAATGTTACCAGGTTAAATAATTACAAGTACTATTCTAAAATTTACCAAATGTGAGGAAGTGTAATGTCTTCTATCCCGAGTACCATAGCCCCGTCAATACATTACCAGGTCTTCATAGACCTGTCAGAGAGTTATATATAGGAGAACTCCTCCTCAACATCATAGTAGTAGTCAGGCTCTGCTTCAAAAGCATCGCCATCACCTGAAACTCAACAAATCTGGTTGGTGTTGCAAACACCGTCCCGTAATGTGGGAATGAGTGATCAACTCAGTGGAACAATAAGGCATAGGTTAACATGTTATCAACTCAGTCAAGCAGTAATGATAAAGTAGTACAATCAAACAATTCTAAATACTCTTATTAATGCAATTATGAAATGACATGATGAATGCCCTTGCCAAACCACCCTCATGCGATATCATCTTACGTTCCCAGATGCATACCTCCCTCAGTGCTTCACATCTACTAGGCACATGCGGTGCGATAATGAGCATGATTACCAAGTAGTTATTAGTCCATTTCAAACAACAGTATTGGGAAACTAAGGTACCTCCCTTGTATCATTCCCAAACATGATCCATTCTAGGGTCGTCAATCCTAGTTAATCTCATACAATATTATGGCTCGAGATGCATCGCGAAGGTATCACAAAGGGCTCGTCACCCGTCAGCATGGATACAGATCTCACCGTATGCGGCTCAATTACTGGCCGTCAGCTTAAATACAGGTCTCACCGTACTCGGCTCAATCGCGTGTCGTCAGCTCAAATACAGGTCTCACCGTACTCGGCTCAACTCATGCTCTAGTTGCTGCGAAGGGCTCATCGCCAATCACAGACTTTAGAGTCTACTCGAAGACACTGCGAAGGACTCGTCGCCTGTCAGCACGAGTACAGATCTCACCGTACTCGGCTCTCGCCGTAGGTGTCGACAGCTCGAATACAATGTCTCATACCACCGTATTTAGCTCACGAGTTTAGTTGCTCAATGGTCACTACGGGGAGGCACGTGGCCCCAGCGTAGGCCGACAGCTCGACCACGGTGTCCCATACCACCATGCCCGGCTCATGAGTCTTAGCGGATCAAGGTACCATGGTTAATGGGATTTCACTGGTAAGTTTGGTACCCTAGGTTCAAACAGTAGTGTCCAAACATGGTGAATATACATTAGACAAATCGGGTTACATGACGAGCTCGGCTAGCTCGAGCGCACGACAAGTTGGACGACATGAAGTGCATAAGCACTTCGCGTGGCCAACCACTATCGCCAACAGAAGTACGACTCGGGTTCGTCGAACACATCTCACGTGGCGAATGAATCACAGCCACTAATTCAATCCCGTTACTGATTGCCTGGACTATACAATAGCCTCAATCACATTCAGTTGCAGATAGGTAAAGCAGTAATGGGTCAAGATTCAAATCATACAATCAAAGCCTGATATTATCCATTTAGGGCTGCCAGGGCTATTGCATGGAATCGTTACACCACTCCCCCATCACCCATGACAGATCATACAACATAAACATGAATTTAAACATACGCATTACATAAATAAAATCATACAATCAGTTGAGCATGTTAACAAGCATATTATAAAGCATATTATAAAGCATGTTATAAAGCATGTTATGAAGCACTATATAAATAGGAATACAAACACATATATTTCATAAGTGGTTAAAGTGAACAATCTCATGGAGGAAATGATACATGTCTCTAAGGTAGTTGGGATCCCATCTCAACACCTACCTAAGGCACCATCATCTAAACACTTACTCTCACAAGCATTTTCACAAACACTTAGAATACACAATTTCAACATACATAGTGTATGTTTGCAAAACATGTATTAGGGCGAGTCCTTTCGCCAAGCAAGTATTTTACGCATATATAATATATTTATACAGCAAAAATTATGGCAAACACATCTCTAAAATATATACGTATACGGTATTTTCTATAATACAGTATTTCTACATACATAGTATATATTAGCAAAACATGTATTAGGGCGAATCCTTTAGCTAAATAAGTATTTTATCCATATATCGTACATTCATACAACAAATAATCATGTCAAACACATTTCAAAATTTATACGTATACGGTATTTTCTATGAATACCTAGAATATGTAAAATTCCATAATCTACATCTTTAATCGAAACAGAAAACAAAAAGCACTTTGTACATGTGCAATTGCATGCAGATCATGAATCTATCATTATCTGACATTGAAAGCATTGAAAACCTTAACCTATACACCTAAAGTCCGCACCTTGTGTCGTAGAATCGTAACGGAGTCGATAAGTTTGCTAAGCTTCCGTATTCGGCAGTTTGACAACCTATAGAACGAAATAGGTTAGCTATTTCATAACCTACAACCTATATAACCCCAAAACATATTAGGGTTAGGGTTTCTTACCTAGAAACGGAGCTGAAATCGCTGAGAAAGTGATTAGAACGGAGTGGTGGAGCTCGTGGAGCGGCAGGGAAACATGGCAGGGAGATTCTCCCACATCTCCCACACTTTCTCTCTCTTTTCTCTCTTCTCTCTCTAGGGTTTCTCTCAAATTCGTATGGCTGTGAGAGAGAGGTTTCTAAGGTCCTTATATAGCCTCCAAAATAGACTCCAGGTCAAGGTATACTTGGGTTATAGCCAAAGTGGGCTGGTTTCAGCTCAACAGAGGACTTCCGGAGCCCCCCTTGAGTAAAAGGTAGGACTTAAGCTCACAAACATTGGATCTAAATTTAGTTAAGTTTTCATTTCAGTTGGATTTCCAGATCACGCGTGACGGACCAGTTTCAGTTCGACGGTCAGTGGGTCTCGATCGAAGATTCCGAGTACATGTAAATGTTTATGAAATTTTTCCTGATCCGAGGGTGTAATTTGGTCAGATTCTGATGGTCTGGTTGCTTAATACTAATCTGCAAGCGACGAGTCTCAGATTACTATTCAAGATAATTATTTTTAAAGAAAATCGAGTATTTTCACACTCCTCGCTCCGGACTCAAGCGAACAGCCGTGGGACACTATCTGGATTTGATTTCTGAGATGGTTGTCAAGCCCAGCGAGGTGGTCCTAAGTCCTTAACCTTGCATTATTCGGACTCACGATGTACGGTCTAGACCTGATACGGAGTTTCAATGCATACCCGAGAGCAGTCGGGTAATGAGTTTGATCCTAGATTTTAGGGTAACCTAGCGTTAATGGTTCTACAAGTTTTGGGTCTTGCAGATCGTATTTAAAGCAGATCAAGTGGATTTTGTAACTAATCTAGTTTAGCACTTAGTTAACTTTGTCAAATTTCTAAAGGATTTAGTCCTAAAAGATTTCTGTCTGAGGTGGTACCTAGGCCTTTGTAGTTTGTATATAAAGTGATACAAGTTATACTACTTAGCTAGTTTAAGATAGTGTCTAGGGTGAAAGTACTTAGAAAAATTAAAAGATCAAGGTGGTGAAGGGTGGGATTTATGAACGAAATGGGTTCAAAGGCGGCTTTAGACTTTAGGTTTGAGTTCTGACAGGTTAATAAGGTGTTAGGATCGACCCATTGCCTAAGGACATCTTATTCCAGGTTGGAAAAAATCCAAGCTATTACAGTTTTACCTTAGATCATATACCCAAAGCCCTTTCTCTCATGGAAGTTCATCCTCTAATCCACCCAGAGGATTGAGGAATGAACTTTCGCATTCAAGGATCCTCCAGCTACTACCTTATTGGTAAATCATTAAGCTGGGATGCCTTGAATGCATAATCGGAATCACTCTATCTTCCTTATAGGAAAATATTTTATAAAGCAGGATTCCGTCTTAACCTTGACGCATCCCGAAGCCTTGTATTGGTACATCATCTGAGTTGCATATCAAGGAAGCCGAAGATTCTTCATCAACAAGGAAGAGATCTTCGTCAACATGCTGAATGGGACTCATCCACTTATTTGTAAGTTATTAGAGTTCAGAGGACACTTGTGATCATTCCTTTTTAGGAATAGGTCTAAGGTGTTTCTCACCCTTACAAGCCCTCGTAGGAGGCCTCCGGTGGGAGTGTACGTGGTGGGTGCGTTGTGTTGACCCTTGCTCTATGGAGAGCATAAACAATTAGGTTCCTTATGTGGATCCTTGGCCAGTGTGCCTAAAACCTGGTGCTATGTGTTGACCCTTGCTCAAGTAGCATTAACAGAGGTTCCTTGTGTGGATCCTTGGCCAGTGTACCTAAAACCGAGTGCTATGGGGTACCTAAAACCGGGTGCTATGGGTTAACCCTTGCTCAGGGAGCATAAATAGTAAGCCTAGGTGTAGGTTGTAAAGGTTGAAGGTGAACCTGATTTAAAACCTTAGGTATGAGGTGAATCGCTGTGAAACCTCCTTAGTGAAATCCGGTACACTCAAGGGTTGAGTGCGGTTACCGGGAGTGGAGTAGACAAATAGTTGAACCACTAGAAAAATGACTGTGTTTTAGATTGCTATTCTTTGATTTGTGTGATTCGCTTTAATATTTTCATATCTGAATATCTGAGATCACGTCTCACACACATTCACAGTCATATCCATCATAAAGTAGTTTGCATATTGTTTATTTCTTAAATAGTTTGTGATTGGATCCTCTACCGGGCTTGGAAGCCAGTAGAGTTACTATTGAGTAATCCTAATATGTGCTTGTTGTTAGGATTAGTGTAATAGGATTTTAAATAAACCATAACAACTTTAAAAAGTCCTATTCACCCCCCTCTAGGACATATTGGCATATTTCTACTTCAACTAAAGCGGTCTTCACCGCCATTTCAATGTTCTCTTGGGTTTTGCAAAGTGCGGTGTTTTTCTCGAATTGATCGCGGGCCCACATCTCCTGACCCGGGTATCGCCTACGCGCGGAACATGGTGTCAGAACCGCAGTGACTGCACAGTCGCTAGGGTACAAGTCTCGAGTTGAGTCAACTTAGAATCACTGGATGCGACATAGGATTCTGCGCAAATACCAATTTTAGGTCGAGGGTTGCCGGAATTCGACCGGGAGGACCGCGGAAGCCTATGGAACGATACGAGCTAGGATACGGGTCTCACATGAAGTGAAGAAAAGGATCTTAAAAATCTGCCTACTTCGACTAGTTTAAACGCTCCTTCGACCAGTCTAAGGCTCTTGCTCTACTAGTCGAATATTTCTCGATTCGAACTCCAGTAACATTAAATATTATTTTTACGCGATCCTCGACTAGTCGAAGAGTGTCCTCGACCAGTCGAAGGTTGTGCTTGACTAGTTGAGGGTTACACAGATAGCACATGGACTGCGTAAATTTGATACGGTTCCAAGGTCTGTTTGTGAATTTTCAAGGTCGGTTCGCAAGGAGGCATTCTAAAACTATAAATAGGAGTCCCTATGATGTTCCTAGGCATCTTTTTGGGTTTAAGGAGTGGAGAAAAAGGGTGGAGAAGCCGTCGCCAAGAGTTTTTCCTCTTTTTACTTAGTTGTTTTCATATTTTATTTAAGAAACTTTAGTTTAATCATGTCTATGGTTGGGTAAACCTCTTAGCTACGGCTAAGAGGTGAAGCTTATATCATGATGGGTTGTTTCTATTACTTTGATTCATGTTTATGTTGAACTCTCTTTGATTCTAGTTTGATTATAAGGAATATTTTCAGTTTTTAATAGTTTGTTGTGACAAATTACAATAGATCTGCGATAGCTTTGAATATCGTCCTTTCCTATTTTGAGATTGATGGATTGGTGAATCTTGTTGTTTACCATCGTCCGATGGGCATGGTTAGGTGACAAAATCCCTTCCAATCTTCCCAATTCTCCTTCTTTGATGACTAGATTCATGAGAAGTTCAGAGATCTGACCGTCTCTTCTTCCAACTGGATAAGATAGGACTCCGATTCCAGTTGTGTCCTTGAATTAAGCATAGTATCACCTTGATTGCTACAAGTGGATCCTTGGAAACCCTAGTTCCCACCTTTGAATTCTTAAGTTTTAATTACTTTAATCACAATTACTCTCTCAATTACTTTAGATTTATATTCACATCTTCTTCTAGTTATAGTTCTAGTTACTTTTAGAATACACACAAGATTAGTCCCTGTGGATTCGACCACGGTCTCATCGAGATTATTACTACATCGCGACCCTACACTTGGGGTTGTGAATAACCTCGAAGAAGATAAGAATGATAGACCTAAAATTACTCCACATGGGTTAGAACCGGAACCTCAAAGTAAGCCGATTGCACCATTCCCTCAACGGTTGATTGCACTAAAACCTCTATCTAATTCTCAGGATATTCTAGAGGTGCTTAAACAAGTGAAGGTCAATATCCCTCTACTGGATGCCGTTAAACAAATCCCTTCATATGTTAAAATTCTGAAAGATCTATGCACCACCAAAAGACGGTAAAACATACAAAAGAAAATCTTTTTGACAGAAAAAATGAGTATTATCCTCAAGTAAGATGTGCCACAAAAATACAAAGATCCCGATAGCCAGACCATTACTTGTATAATTGGAAACTATCGGATTAAGCACACACTTCTTGACTTAAGGGTGAGTGTGAACTTGATCCCTTACTCGGTTTATGAACAATTGTGTCTAGGTGAATTAAAACCCACCCAGACCATATTACAACTTGTTGATCGCTTAGTTTGTGTACCGAGAGGGATGATTAAGGATGTGTTGGTTCAAGTTGATAAATTCTACTATCCAGTAGATTATATTATCCTGTATACTCAACCCATCATAGATGTGAGCACTCAAATTCCCGTCATTCTTGGGCGCCCATTCCTTGTTACATTAAATATAATCATTAATTACAGGAATGGAATTTTGAATTTATCTTTCAAAAATATAACATTGGATCTCAATATCTTTTTCAATATGAGCAAATAGTCAGAAGATGTTGATGATATCCACGATATTAACTTGATAGATTCTTTCGTGGAAGATAGAGAAATCCTGACTCTATACTCTGACACTCTAGAGACGTGCTTGGCCCACTCCCCTAATTTGGATGATGACATAATTAGGGAGATGGATGTCATGCTTGATGCTATGCCGGTACTTGAAGTTAACCGGTGGAGGCCACAATTTAAAAAATTACTCCAAATAATGTAATGCCTCTACCTTCAAGCCTTAGAGCTCTGAAGCTTGACTTAAAACCTTTGCCCTCTAATCTTAAATATGTCTATTTAGGTCAAGATGAGACATACCCAGTGGTGATTTCTTCTCACCTTGGGCAAGAACATGAGAGTATACTTATCTCTACTCTCATTGAGTATAAAGGACCACTTGGATGATCGATTGTGGACCTCAAGGGAATTGACCATTTGATTTGTACTCACAGCATTCATCTTAAGGATAATGCGAAGACCTCCCGACAACCACAACGTCGATTAAATCCAAACATGAAGGAAGTGGTTAAGGCCGAGGTACTTAAGTTGTTGGATGTGGGTATCATATACCCCATATATGATAGTTAATGGGTGAGTCCAACTCAGGTGGTTCCTAAGAAGTCTGGAATCACTATTGTAGCCAATGCCGACAATGAACTCATGCTAACTATAGTTACTACTAGTTGGAGAATGTGCATTGACTACAGAAAGTTGAATAACATCACAAGGAAGGACCACTTTCCTTTGCCCTTCATTGATTAAATCTTGGAACGGCTAGCTGGTCACTCTTACTATTGCTTCATTGACGGATATTCGGGCTATAATTAGATAGAGATAACCATTGAAGATCAAGAAAAGATCACATTCACATGCCCCTTTGGCTCCTTTGCTTACCAAAGGATGCCATTCGGATTGTGTAATGCCCCTGCCACTTTTCAGCAATGCATGTTGAGTATATTTTCTGATATGGTGGGGTAATATTTAGAGATCTTCATAGACAACTTCTTTGTCTTTGGTCCATCCTTCAGTGAATGTTTGGAAAATCTGAAAAATGTGTTGACGTAATGTGAGGAAAAGAATTTGATACTAAATTGGGAGAAGTGCTATTTCATAGTTCGTAAGGAAATTGTTCTTGGACATATCATCTCATCTAAGGGAATTGAGGTAGATGATGCTAAAATTGATCTTATCTCTAACCTACCTCCACCCAAGAGCATACGAGACGTGCGATCCTTCTTAGGACACGCCGGATTTTACAGACGATTCATAATGGAATTTAGTCACCTCTCTTGTCCTTTATACAATCTACTTCAAAAGGATGTACCATACGAGTGGACTGAGCAATGCGAGAAAGCTTTCACTAACCTCAAGGGCATGTTGACTACTACACCTATCATGCAGCCACTTGATTGGAGCATTCCTTTTGAGATTATATGTGATGCGCCTGACTGTGCTATTGAGGCAGTGTTAGGCCAGAGAAAAGAAAAAAAGCCCTACGTTATTCATCATGCAAGTGAAACTCTAAATCCTGCCCAAGTGAACTACTCTACTACGGAGAAGGAACTTTTAGCCATAGTGTTTGTGTTGGACAAATTTAGGTCCTACTTGATCGAATCCAAGATCATCATCCACACTGATCAAGTGGTGTTGAAGTACCTTCTCTCTAAGAATGATGCTAAGTCTCGCTTAATAAGATGTATCCTCCTACTTCAGGAATTTGATTTGGAAATACAGGACAAAAAGGAAGTAGAGAACATAGTGGCTAACTATCTTTCAAGATTTGATCTCCCTAATTCCCTTGAAACGCCACCTATAAATGATATGTTCTTAGACGAACAATTATTTAAACTCTTCCAATTACATTCGTTTGCTGACATTGCTAATTATCTTGCCGTAGGTTTCACGCCTACTCATTGGAATGCGCAAGATAAGAAAAAATTCTTTGCTGAGGTTCGTAAGTTCTTATGGGATGACCCGTATTTATTCAAATATTGCCCAGACAATGAACACCAAAGTGTTATCTCCTTTTGTCATTCGCAGGCTTATGGTGGTCACTTTTATGCTAAAAAGACCACGACCAAAATTCTGCAGTGCGACTTCTACTAGCCCACTATGTTCAAGGACACTCATGAGTTTTGCAAAGCTTGTGAGCATTGTCAGAAATTGGGTGCATTGTCTCATCGGAATATGATGACTCTAAACCCCATTCTTATCATTGAAGCTTTTAATTGCTGGATCATCTATTTCATGGGGCCATTCTCCCAATCCTTTGAAGATTTGTACATTTTGCTAGTAGTAGAGTATGTCACTAAGTGGGTCAAAGCGATCCTATACCGGAACAATGACCATCATACGGTCATTCAATTTTTAAAGGAAAATATCCTTTCCCGGTTCGAAACGCCTCGGGCCATCATTACTGATGGAGGGTGACACTTTTGTAATAGGCCATTTGAAAACTTAATAAAGAAATATGCTATCTCTTATAAGGTGAACACTCCATATCACCCACAGACAAGTAAGCAAACTGAGATTTCCAATAGGGAAATTAAACACATTCTGGAGAAAACGGTTAACCTTGACCGTAAGGATTGGTCAATCTGTTTGACTGATGCTTTATGGGCATACATATAGCTTTTAAGACCTTCATTGGAATGTCTTCCTTTAGACTTGTCTATGGGAAAGCTCGCCACTTGCCCACAGAGTTGGAACATAGAGCCTACCTGGCTATAAAAAAACCTGAACTTCAATTTGGACAATGCTGGTTCACTGCGTAAACTACAGTTGAATGAACTTGAGGAAATCTGAAACAACGCATACGAGAACTCAGGAATTTACAAGGACAAGATGAAGGTGTTCCACGACATGAACATTCTTCGAAAATCATTCATCACCGGTCAAAAGTCTTGTACAATTCTCGGTTACACCTTTTTCTGGGTAAACTTCGACCTCGATAGACCGACCCTTTCACTGTTACTAATGTCTATCCACATGGGGCCGTTGAGATAAAGAATCCAACGAACAACCATGTTTTTAAAGTGACGAACATAGTTTAAAGCCATTTGTTAAGAAATTAGACTCAGAGGACATGTCCATGCCTCTGATTGATCCTGTGTACTAGGATTGATCTCCTAGTATGATGGAGGTGTAGTTAGATTTATTACTTTCGTAGGATTTAGGATTAGGATAGTTTGCTTTCAATTTGTTTGAGTCTTTGCACTAACCCGTCTTCATATTGAGAACCTTGGAAAAGCTTTAATCCTGTTTATTTAGGCACTACCTTTCCATCACTTCTCATTTCTTTTCATTGTCTCATATGCATTGCATGCTTATATATATATATATTTTTTTTTTTTTTTTTTTACATTGAGGACAATTTAAAGGGGTGTGTGGATTGGGTAAACTAATCAGTGTTTTCTTAGTTCTGAACATTTTTTTTTTTGAAATTTTCAATGTTTCAAGTTGAAATCTGTTTAGAAAATGATAAATTGTGTATATAAAGAATGTTTTGAGTATGATGATAAGATTGAGATTGAATTTTGAATGGTTGGAGTTTGATTAACTAAGTAATCTATTACCTACAGTTCTTGCACTCAATTGATTAAGAGGAAGTTTAATATCATGTTCATCTAGGTTAAAAGACACGTTCAAGTTGCTTTCTGTGAATTATGCTAGAATTTCTGATTGTTAGTATGTGAAGCATTGATAGATGATTATGAATTAAGTCTAGAGAATTTTATCCACCTTAAAAGAAAAAAAGAACAAGTTAAAAAAAATAGTGAGATCGACAAAAAGGTTATATATGATGAAAAGACTGGAAAAGAATGAAAAGACTGTAAAAGAATGGAAAGTCTGAATAGAATGAATAAATAAAAAGCGACCGTCGATATAAAATCAAAAACTGAAAAAAGAAGGAAAATGGGATAAGTTCGGAATCAGCACTTAATTATTCAATTAATCTTGAGGTGATGATCTGTCACGCCCCAGACTCGGTAATCGAACTCACAAGGAACCCGACCACCGGTTCTGGCTGCAACAGCCTCTGTAGTACCCTATTCTTGGCTCGTAAGGCAGGTTCCTATCTTGGGGTCCTACAAGGAGGATTTTCAGAATAATATAATCATTTCCAACATGAGCATACATAAGATCACAGTAAGTATATATGACAATAACAAGGCACACATCACAAAATTTACTAAGAATTTAAACTTTTACAAGCTTATATAAGGTCCAAAAGGGCATACATAAGATAATAGAAGAAAGAAAGGAAGTCTGCAACACTGGGTCCTCAAGCTCAGCTCTAGCCCAAACTCTGCCACTACGATGCCTACCTAGGATATCTTGCACGCATTAAGCGTGCATAAGCTTATAGAAGCTTAGAGAGTGGTGAAGGTGTGTGATAATAGTGCACAGAAGAATAATAGGAGATACAGGGAGGAAACATGATCAAAGCCAACACCACCAGCCTTACCAGGGCTGTCATAAATGTAAGAAACTATACCAAGACAGTACAATAATGCAAGAAATTATACCAATGCTATATAATGCAATGAGTACTGTAATACAATGAGTACTGGGTGTCATGCTAAGGCGATGTAATATGAGGCTTACATAGCCGATGCAAACGCAATGCGAAGTAATGCCAATGCTCATATCCAATTCACATATCAAGTACATTTGCATCATAAGGAAATCACCGAGGTCCATTACACTGTTGGATGACTGCCGCTCTACAGACCCTGCACAGTCAAACGAGAGTAAGAGACCTCACTACCCTACCTGTGGACAGCCAATCACCAGCAAGGCCTGAAGGTAGCAGACCAATTCACGAGTTGGTCGGACTCAGCGTAGCAATGTTTTCTTACATTAGGTGAGTAAGGCCACACCCCTATCCAACCGACTACACGACAGTGGGAGTCGTGGCCTAATGGTGTAAGGCCCTCGTGCGCTCATAGTTTCCACTCGGTCACGCCGTTGGAGCAGATCCTTGGTACCATGGAAGTTTTGAAAATTTCACCCATGGACATTCTATGCACCCGATATGCTCAAGTAACATTTTCGGTGTCCAATCCTGGCCATCCACGATATAACTGTGGAGGCTACAACCTTGATGAAGCAAGGGGGCGATAATTGTCCATATGCTATGCAATGCCAGATGCATGAATCACACAATCAACCATGCATCAATTCTAAGTATCCAACGTGTTCAAGGGGGAATACTATGTCCCTCAGAGAAGGTAACATGCAATGCCCAATCGTACAATATGACCACACACACATAGTGTCAACCAAGCATACATTGATGTACCTGGGTCATGAGGATGAATTTAATCACACTATATGACGATATACAATGTATATTACATTTCCCCTATCCAAGAAGGAACCAAGACTAGGTACTTAGACAATATCCTAAGGAAATCCAACTTCTAGTGGGGGCCCATTTACCTGAGGTAGCTCACTAGACTAAGTATACAAGGTACAGGTCTAAGTAATACAAAAATGAGCCTAGTAAGAGTCTAAGATGAGTATCCAATCACTCTTAAATACAACTGAGCCTAGAGGGATCCATAATGGGGACATTTAACCACCATTCCCCAAAAAGGGAATTCATAAACAAGGAAGCCGATGATGTGTAAGAATATTTTGATAAACTTGCTGAAAACGTGCAATCTTAGGACATCTCCCCAAGTCCCACCACTTCTAAGTCTATCTAATCAAGAGAGAAATGAAGAATGTATGTTCAAAAAGATGAAGATGACATAAGTGCAGCAGTGGCTAATCTCACAAGGAAAGTCGAGGCCATGGAACTTAAGAAAGTGGAGCCTACTAGACCCAAGGAAGTTCCGGAAGTTGTTTGTGGTATTTATATTTGTAACATACATACAACTGAAAATTGCTCAACAATTCCTGCTTTTCAAGGACCGTTAAATGAGCAATCAAATGGCATAAACAACTACTAACACCCATTCAATAAACCCACCTCAAATACATATAATTCCAGTTGGAGGAACCATCCAAACCTCAGTTGGAGGAACGGACAAACTACTACTCCTCAAGGGATCCCTACCTAATTCATGAATTAAGGAAAACCTCAAGAGGAGCCGGTTTAAAATTTCACACAGACTCAAGAGCTTGTCTAGCAAAGCACACTTCGAGTATTGCAAGACCTTACAAAGGCTATGCAAAGAATTGAGTTACACTTAGTGACTAGGGAGAAGGGGACTTTTCCAACCCAACCTCAACCTAATCCTAAACTTCAATCTGAATTAAGTGACCCGAGCTCTTCACAACATAAAGAGCAAGCTAAATCTATCACAACTCTGAGAAGTGGAAAAATGATTGATAAGACCATTCCAATGAGGGCTGATGAGCCCAGGGACCTAGAAAAAGTAAAAGAGGATGATGGACCTATCATTGCTCCACAAGAGAAAGAACTAAAGAGAGGATACAAGCTTATTGCGTCATTCACCCAATGGTTGATTGCACCAAAACTTCTAACTCTTAGGATATTTTGGAGGTGTTTAAACAGGTGAAAGTCAATATCCCTATATTGGATGTCGTTAAACAAATCCATTTATATGCCAAGTTCTTAAAAGATCTATGCACTACCAAAGACGGTAAAACATACAAAAGAAGATCTTTTTTATACAGAGAAAGTGAGTGCCGTACTAAAGTAAGATGTGCCACAAAAATATAAGGATCCCGGTAGCCTAGCCATCACTTATGTAATTGGGAATCATTGGATTGAACATGCACTTCTTGACTTGGGAGCAAGTGTAAATTTGATCCCTTACTCGGTCTAAAATAGTTGGGTCTAGGTGAAATAAAACCCACTTGGACCACACTATAGCTTGCTGATAGTTCAGTTCGTATACTAAGAGGGATGATTGAGGACATATTGGTCCAAGTCGATAAATTCTAATATCCAATGGATTTTATCATTTTGGATACTCAGCCTATCATGGACGTGAACACATAAATTCCCGTCATTCTTGGTCACCCATTCCTAGCTACATCGAATGCTATTATTAATTTTAGGAATGGAGTGACGAATTTATCTTTTGGGAATATGACATTGGAGCTCAATTTTTTTTTTCAATATAAGCAAAAACTAGAGGATGCTGATGATACTTATGACATTAACATGATCGATTCTTTCATGAAAGATAGAGCACTTTTGACTCTATACTGTGACCCGTTGGAGATGTGCTTGTCCCACTCTCTTGATTTAAATAATGATGGATGTCTTGCTTAATGCGACACTGGTACTTGAAATTAACCAGTGGAGACCACAATTTGAAACTTTACCCCAAACCAATATAGTGTCTCTACCATCTAGTCTTAAGGCACCGAAGCTTGACCTAAAACCTTTGCCCTCCGATCTTAAATATGTCTATTTAGGTCAAGACGAGACATACCCGGTGGTGATTTCTTCTCACCTTGATGAAAAATAAGAGAATATGCTCATTCCTACTCTCAAAGAGCATAAAGGAGCCCTTAGATGGTCGATTACTAACCTTAAGGGAATTGACCCTTTGATTTGTACTCACTGCATTCACTTAGAAGAAAATGTGAAGACCTCCTGACAACCACAACGTCAGTTAAATCCAAATTTGAAGGAAGTAGTTAAAGGTGAGGTACTTAAGTTGTTGGATGTAGGTATCATATACCCTATATCCAACAGTCAATGGGTGAGTCCAACTCAGGTGGTTTCTAAGAAGTCCGGAACCACTATCGTAGCTAATGCCGATAATGAACTCATGCCAACTAGAGTAACTACTAGTTGGAAAATATGTATTGACTACATGAAGTTAAATACCATCACAAGGAATGACCACTTTCGTTTACCTTTCATTGATCAAATTTTAAAAAGACTAGCTGATCACTTTTACTATTGTTTCTTCGACAGATATTCGGGCTACAACCAGATAGAGATAGCCCTTGAAGATCAAGAGAAGACAATATTCACATGTCTCTTTGGCACATTTCCTTACCGAAGAATGTCATTCAAACTATGTAATGCCCCTGCCACCTTTCAACGATGCATGTTGAGCATATTTTCTAACATGGTGGAGCAATATTTAGAGGTTTTCATGCATGACTTCTATGTTTATGGTCCATCCTTCAGCGAGTATTTGGAAAATCTTAAATGTGTGTTGAAGCGATGTGAGGCAAAGAATTTAGTTATGAATTGGGAGAAATGTCATTTTATGGTTCCCAAAGAAATTGTGCTGGGACACATAATTTTGTCCAAGGAAATTGAGGTAGATAAGGCAAAAATTAATCTTATCTCTAACCTACCTCCATCCAAGAGCATACATGATGTGCAATCCTTCTTAAGACATGCCAGATTTTATAAACAATTCATAAAGGACTTTAGTCACCTCTCTCGTCCTTTATGTAATCTTCTCCAAAAGGATACCCCATCCGAGTGGAGTGAAGAATGTCGGAGAGCTTTTTCTAAGCTCAAGGGCATGTTGACTACCGCTCCTATCATGCAACCACCTGATTGGAATATTCCTTTTGAGATTATGAGTGATGCATCTGATTATGCTATTGGGGTAGTGTTAGGCCATAGAAAAGAGAAAAAGCCCTATGTGATTCATTGTGCAAGTAGAATTCTAAATTCTGCCCAAGTGAACTACTCTACTATGAAGAAGGAACTCTTAGCCGTAGTGTTCGCTTTGGACAAATTTAGGTCCTACTTGATCGAATCTAAGATCATCATCTACACTGATCATGCAGCATTAAAGTACCTTCTTTCTAAGAAGGATGCCAAATCTCGTTTAATAAGATGGATCCTCCTACTCCAAGAATTCGACATTGAAATATGAGAGAAAAAAGGAGTACAGAATGTAGTGGTTGACCATCTCCCAAGTCTTAACCTCCCTGATTCCCTTAAGACGACACCGATAAATGACATGTTCCATGATGAACAATTGTTTAAACTTTATCAAATACCTTGGTTTGATGATATTAAGAATTATCTTACTACATGTTTTACATTGATCCAATGGACTACGCAAGATAAGAAGAAATTATACAGTGAGGTATGCAAATTTGTCTGGGATGATCCATACCTATACATATTACCCATACCAAATTCTAAGGAGATGTGTGTCTGAAAATGAACATCAAAGCGTAATCTCCTTTTGTCATTATCGAGCTTGTGGTGGTTACTTTTTTGCCAAAAAAAAACCACGGCCAAAATTTTGCAGTGCGGCTTTTATTAGCCCATTATGTTTAAAGATACTCATGAGTTTTGCAAAGCTTGTGGCGTTGTCGAAACTTAGGAGGATTGTCCAGTCAAAACATGATGCCATTGAACCCCGTTCTAATTCTGGAAGCATTCGATTGCTAGGGCATTGATTTCATGGGACCACTCCCTCAATCCTTTGGAAACATTTACATCTTGTTAGTAGTAGACTATGTTACAAGTGAGTCGTGGCGATCCTGTACTGGAACAATGATCATCAAACGGTCATTCGAAAAGAAAACATCCTTTCCCAGTTCGGAACACCTCGAGCCATCATAAGTGATGGAAGTTTACACTTTTACAATAAGCCATTCGATAATTTAATGAAGAAATATGACATCTCTCACAAAGTCAGTACACCCTATCACCTGCAAACAAGCGGTCAAGCTAAAATTTCTAACAGGGAAATCAAAGAAATTCTAGAAAAAACAGTTAACCCGATCGCAAAGATTGGTCCGTCAATTTGATCGATGCTTTATGGGCTTTCTATATAGTTTACAAGAGCCCCATTGGAATGTCTCCCTTTAGACTTGTCTATGAGAAGGCTTCCCACTTGCCTACGGAGTTGCAACATAAGGCTTACTGGGTGATTAAGAATTTGAACTTCAATCTGGACAATGATGCCTTAATTTGGATCAAAGGACACTGGTGAAAAACCACCACATGCCACAACGAGCCACGTGATTCGGATAATGACTCGTGATATAACGACAATATTCTAGCTTCGCCAACCTGCTATATGAACTGAGACTAATAACCACTTGGCTAATTATGCATATCATAGGGTATGTTGTGATTGTTAGAGTCACTTGTGAGAGGGTGTTGGTATTTACAAAATGGGCGTTGAAGTCGCTTGTGAAGGAGTGTTGGTGTAAGTGCTATAATGTTTAAAGTACACTTCACACTTTGTTTGTCAAATTTCATTTAGTTAAAACATCTTATCAAGTGATCTTTAAGTATGATTTAAGATCTAGTAGAAGATCAAGCTCAAGATCAAGTTAAAGATCAAGCTCGAAAGACAACATGGAGTCAAGATCTACTAACGTTCTAGTAGAAGATCAAGCTCCTTAGAGAAGTTCAAGTCTTTAATCTACTTCAAGACAATGAAGTTCAGTCCATACAGGTATTATAAACCCTAGAAAGACTTTAGGTTTTGGTGCTTTCAAAATCTATTTAAAATTCAGTTTTTATGCTTATATTTGGTTAAGTTTCGACCAACCTAAGTTTTGGCTCGACCAGTCCTAGTACAAACCAAGTGAAATAGAAATTCTGTTGTACCTTTGACCAGTCGAGTGGTCTACTCGATCAATCGAAGGACAATCTTCGACCAGTGCAAAGTTTCTCGACTCAAAGTCCAGCAACTGAATCAGTTTGGATTTCGGCATCCTCGACCAGTCGAAAACCATGTTCGACCAGTCGAAGACCACCTTCGACCAGTCAAAGGTTTGTTAAATCTTATCCCACTCAAATCTGAAAATCCGTTAGAACAAAATCTGGTGCTTGGGCCAGTCGAAGAAACAACTTCTTTGCCTATAAATTGAGGTTCTTTCTCAATCTGAAAATTTAATTCAAGACTATCCAAATCCTTCTACAAGTGAGAGAGAAGCTCCATTTATATTCAAGCTATTCGAACGATATTTATAAATTACTTTTTATAGTTTTTTGTTTAATTTCTTAATCTTAGACTCTGTCATTCTGATTCTAAAGAGAGTGGATATTACTCTTCTTATTGAAATTTAAAGGAATTAATATAAATAGTAATTGGTTTAAATTTAATTAAAATCAATAGAACCCTGAACCTTTTCTATCGGACTGAACATTGGAATTCGACATTCAAGAAAAGTGGTTTTTCAGCTACAGCTTTTACGGTGGAGATAAGTATACATTTACATTTTGTATTTGGTTTTTCTGAGATAGCTAGAAAATCTCAGTGTTAGTTTTTCTGAGATTAGCCAGAAAATCTCAATGAGGATTTTTATTTGTGATAGCCCAGTAAAATCACAACTGTATCAGGTTTTAAGGTGATCCTGTGAAAACCTTAGTTATAGTGAAAGACAAGATTACATGGATAGTAATTTTGGGAGTGGAGTAGGTGTTGTTATTTGAGAACAGTTGTTGACACACTGAACCACTATAATTCTTGGTGTTTGTGGTGAATGCTTTTATTATTTTTGTGATGAATGGTTGTAATTTCATTTTAGTACAAGTGGTGAATGATTGTAATCTTTATTTTATTTACTCTTTCTTAGTTTGGGGTTTTGATTTTAATCACATTCGTGAAATAAGGTTGTCATACCTAAACTTGTTTAGGTGAAGGTTGTCCTACAAATCAGTTTGAATTAACGTTTCAATACTAAGGCAATTGAGATATTTGATTTATTTATTATTTAGCACTTTATTTGATTATTTGGTATAGTCCTATTCACCTCCCCTCTAGGACTTCTTGAGCTCTCCTTTTCAGTTGGATTGTAAGGAGCATGCATCATTTCATCATAACATTAATATATTTACTAACTAAATTAGGAAACTGTGTGTTTACTATACCATCATTTCTTGTGCTTGGTTGTGTTGATAACATGTGTAACTGCTCAATATCTATGTGCTAAATGTAACATGCTTAACTGTATTATTACATGTATGAATATGCATTTGTTGTGAACCTATTATTCCCTAAAATGTCCCAAGTAACAATCTTGGGGGTATTTCTTCACTATGTTAGCGTTTAACCCCTCCTATTTGACATACGTAGATAACTTAGGAATAAGACTAGTCGGTGGTGCGCTCGAGGTAGCCAATAGATCTCCAGCTTCTTTCCAATTGGTAGTTGTTCTTCTGTTCTTATTGAAATTATTGTGATTCATATAATTCTCATATGAGTGGTCACCACTTTGGAACTGTAACTTTTGGGAGTTAGACTTATATTTTTCAAATTTTGCTATCTCTACCTCGCTTTGGTTCCGCTAAGCTGAAATGCGTTACTCTAATTATTTGTATGTGAAATGAATGTAAATCTAAATCTGGACACATGTGCATTTTATTAAGTTAACACCCTAAAACTCGGGATAGGAGTTTATGTACTCGAGTGCCGATTTTTGAGGTGTTACAAGCTGATTCAGCCTTCTTCGGTACCTTCTTTAATGGTGATCGTGTATTGCCTATATAATCCATAGTGAATCCATTGAGTGTGAAATAGACAATTACGTCAGTTGGAAGGAAGGACATTGCAATTGTGTAAGAACAAAATACTTGAAATCTAAACAAACTATTAGTTATTTCGATGAAGTTGAATTACATTTTGTTTTAGAGATAAAGGGGGGAATGTTCCCATTGAGAGTCGCCATTTTGGCACCATTACGGCGCTGGTTGATGATGATTGTTCTTCTATTTATTCCGAGGTTAGTATTAAACATATATATTCCAACTAGAGATTCTGGGTTCGATCCCCAGTAGAGTCACCATTTTGTTTCAACAAGAAACGAAGTATTGCGATCAGAATATCTACATTCATTATTAAATAAAGAAAAGGTAGAAGAACAATCATCATCATGTATTTATTAATTCTGAATTCGTATTACATCCCTCGTGTTTCCCTTGATTCCAAAACAAAGTACATTGAATTAATGCAATAAAGAAAGGAAAAACAGTTTAATGGTGATTTCGGTAGCATCACGGCGTATATGCCGTCTGTCGCAATGACAGAGGAGTTGTGCGGGTTAAAACCCTTACTTTGCACCAATATTCAAAGGATAAATGCATCGGAGATCGAATCATAGAAGAACCCACAAAACTATAAAAACATATGAGCTGTGGAAGCTCTTGTTGCGCGGGTGTGTAACAAAGGCCG
Source organism: Magnolia changhungtana (assembly GCA_030180095.1). NCBI lineage: Eukaryota > Viridiplantae > Streptophyta > Magnoliopsida > Magnoliales > Magnoliaceae > Magnolia > Magnolia changhungtana. Next base: position 4,941,410 of record JASAUF010000397.1, read on the forward strand.
TGTTGCACGGGCACGCAACAGGCTAGGATCCTGCCAGATCAGAATCTTCTTCTCCTTGACTGCTTTTAGCAGGATACCTAAGTACTGGGACTCCCTGACTCTGAGAGCTTCCAAGCTTCTCCCACTTCTCTAATGATGCAAATGATGAGGGGAGGGGGGTATTTATAGGGTTCCCCACGTGTGAGCCCTAAAATCCGCACAATAGCATACTGTTGTGTGGGTGCACAACACAACCCTGTTGCGCGAGTGCACAACTGGCTACTCACTTGATTTGGACAATCTACCCCCCCCCCACCACCAAACATCACTCCTGCCTCGTTCTCTATATTATGCGGCTGTGCAACACTCCTCTTTTGCGCGGCCGCGTAACAAGGCTATCTCACTTCGAATTTGTGAATTTTTATGCTCCAACAAATGTTTATTTTATTTTGATTCGAGTTATTTGGTTTTCATGTTGAATAATTTATGATTATTGGTTTGAATGAAGAAGTATATCTAGTTTATTTTGATCCATCGGTGACTCTGAGCACATTGGATGCTTATGAAGACTATGAATGTTTTCTTACTTGTTTTGTAAGGGTTTGATATGTAGAATTCATTGATCTATCATTGACTCCAGGCATGATAGTTGCTTTGAATATACTAATATCAAGTCATTGATGCTTTATGAGGGAACCAATTCAATAAAAATTCAGAATATGTTTTGATGAATGAATGGTGTTTTAACTGCTCTATTATCCAACTGGATAGATTAGGATTTCAATTCCAGTTGTGTGATTTAATTGAATCACGTAGAATAACATTAAGATGACTATAAGTGGATCTTTAGTGCTCTAGTACTTTATCTTTGATAGTTTCTTTACAATTACTCTTTACATCCAAATTTAGTAGTTAGTTTAGATTCTAGTTCTAGTTCTAGTTCTAATGTATTCTAGAAATCACACAAATAGTAAGTCCTTGTGTGTATGACCTCAGTCTCATCGAGTTATTTCTACATCGCAACCCTACACTTGAGGTTGTCATAACACATGTTCAATATGGTGGTCCCCAATCATGCATGATATGGTTGGGCTATCGGGTCTTTGTATTTCTGGGGCACATCTTGTTTGAAGGTGACACTCACTTTCTCTATTATTTATTTATAATGTTTTGACATCTCTTGACCGTACATAGATCTCTCAAGAACTTGGCATCAGATGAGATTTGTTTATGGCATCCAACATAAGGATGTTGATTTTGACCTACTTAAAAACCTCTAAGATATCTTGACTGTTTGACAGAGGTTTTTGATGAGATCAACCTTTGTGGGAATGGATTAACCAGCTTATACCGTTTCTCCGGTTCTTTCTCATGTATAGCGTTACTAGGCCCATCATTCCTCTAAGATTCTTATGAGCCCTTAGGCTTATTAGCCTTCATCATGATGTTCTTGTCAACTATTTTACCACTTCTAAGAGTGGTGATGGACTTTACTTGCTTCACATGCTGGTTTGAAGAGCTAAGGTCACTGGGCCACCCCTAATCCACTCCATTTTCCTAAGGTTTGATTTTAAAACATGAACCCAACAATGGACCATTGTTGCCCGCACAGTGAAAATGGCCATGAACCCAATAATTGAGATCATTTGTTTGTTTGGCCATTAAACTTAAAATATTAACCAATATTTTTAATCATCATGTCGATCCATCCATTTTGCTAAATGATTTTAGGATTCGAGCCCAAAAATGAATCAGGTAAAAGGCTAAATATCTATCATTGAAAACTTTTGTCAGAGCCACAGATGTTTTGGATCTGAATTTTATGTTTTCCGTTCATCTAGAACTATGCGACCTCATGAATAGGTTGGATGGAAAATAAACATCACAGTAGCCCCTAGGAAGGTGTCAGCAGTTGGTGTCATTATGACCACTACTTCCTGTGGTGTGGTCCACTTGAGTGTTAAATCTACCTCATTTTGGGGCTCATAGCTTAAAACGACCTGTAAAACTGGATGAATGGCGTAGATAAAATCCTTACATCACGGATAGGGGTGTACACCAAGTCGAGCTAGCATCAGCTCGACTTGACTCGGTCACTAGTGGACCCCAGCTCGAACTCAGCTCGGCTCGGTCCTTGAGCCTGACTAGCTAGCTCGGCTTGGTTCGGTCAGCAGCTTAGGCCAGTTCAATCCGAGTTCGAGTCAAGATCGAGCCGAGTTCGCCTGTGGAGCATTTTCACAAACACATGAACTGCACCTTCAAAATCTCACTGTATTTAAAAAAACAGCAATGGTTTTACAAGTATTTTATGAAACACCTTCTAAGCAACATAAAAAATCAAGAAAAAAAGGATATTTGTTCATATACATACCTTCCTTGCCACCAGCCACACTTCATTGAGTCATTTCATCAAACACTTGGTGAGCAACATCAATATCAAAATAACCGAGTCACCTAACTGGTTCGATCCGAGTTTGATTCGAGTCGAGCTGGGGCTAACTCAAACTCGGCGAGAACTCATTTTTGGGCTAAAAAAATCAGCTCGACTCGGCTCGAACTCAGTTTTGAACTGAGTTGAATCGAGTTTCTTCGAGTCAAGTCGAGTGAGCTAATTGAGCTAGCTCAGTTCATGTACACCCCTAATCACGGTGAGCCCCACACAACCCCGAGTGGATGAATTATCTTCAAGGAGAGGGCATGACACAATCCGCTTTCCATTTAACTCTTTAAAAAAAAAAATTTCTTATGTAGCCTCGTTAATGGTGGGCATTTTTGTCATTTTAGAAAAAATATAATGAAAGTTGAGAAAAACTAACAGAAGATACCCCTCTAACAATAACTTAATTAATGGGGTATCTTAATAAAAACATAATTTAAAAAGGTACCAGTATGTAAATATCATATTAATGAGGTACCAATTTGTAAAAATCCCTTTATTATTTTGTAAACCTCATTACATAGATAACATTATCAATTGACCTCGCTAGTTGGACCATCCAACTAGTTTGGTTAGTTAATGCTAATAAATGTTGCATGAAGAAAAGTTATTTCAAAGAGAAAAATGAGCTTTTGGCTTAGGTGGGGCCATAGTGATGTTAATGTGAAATCCACCCCACCCATCAAGTGAGTCACCCCATGCTTGACCCAAGGGCCCAAAAATGATCCTCATCCGTGGTTCAGGTAGACCACACAATTGGAAACAATATACATGGAAAGCTCACCCTCCAAATTATTTCCCTTAGTATGAGCCACTTGAATTGCTTATGGTCTTGTTTTTTGGGCCTCAGGCCTAGATTTTGGTGTGACATCTAATGATTGGAGTAGATTTCACATTCTCATCACGGTGGACCTTGTAAAAGTAAAGGGTGGACGACTCTCCCAACTATTCCATTGGTATGGCCCACTTGAATCATTGCTCACACTTATGTTTTAGCTCTTGGCCCAACATTGCATTACACATCTAATGGTTGGAGTGGATCTCACCTACACATCACGGTGGGCCTTGTTAAAAAAAAATGAAGGGGGGCCCATCTCGCTGCAGTTAGTTCCCATAAAAAAATGATATGTTCTCAAGGGTTCGGATTGTGGACTGTAGAACACAACACTAAAGTCGAGATTGGGTTGACATGGCAAAGTTTTGTGAGCCCACCATGATGTATGTGTTATATCCACACTGTGTCGATTCATTTTTTTAGATCATTTATGTTATGAGCCCAAATTTAGGCAGATACAAATGTCGAGTGGACCACACTACAAACAGTAGTGGAGACAATGAACCCATCATTGAAACCTTTTTGGGGGCACCATGATATTCATTTGCCATGCAATATGTTCATTAGATCACAAAGACCTGGATGAAGGGAAAACACAAATATCAACTTGATCCAAAACCTCCATGGAATCCAAGATGTTTTCAATAGTTGATGTTCATTTCCCACACTTCTGCCTGGTATGGTCTACTTGAGTATTTTTGTAACGTCTCGAAAAAATCCGTACAAAGACCCGAGTACCACCTCAGGCAGAAATCACTCAGGACCAAATCCTTTAGAAATTAGACGAAAATTAATTAAGTGCTAAACTGAATTAAATGCTAGATTAGCTTGAATGACTTTCTATATGATCTGCAGGACCCAAAACTAATAGAATCGCTAACGCTACAGTACCTAAAAACGTAGGATCAATCTCAAAACCCAGTTGCTCTCAGGAGCAGCTTGAAACTCCGTTTCGGACCTGGACCGCGCGTCGAAAGTCTGATAACCGAAAACTATACGGTTATGACCGCCTTACTGGAGTTGACAACTATCTCGAAAATCAAGTCTAGATAGTATCCCGAAACGCACAACCTGGACACGGAGCGAAGTGTGTGAGAAACGCGAATATTTTTCAAAAATGAACTCAGATTTAAGTGAATTGGGCCATTTGCTTATGGGCCAAATTTAAGGTTTTTGACCGTTAGAATTTGACCCAAATACACCCTCGGATTAGGAAAATTTTTCTGCACAGGCTAGTGTACTTGTAGCCCTGATCGAGTGACGATGACCATTGAACTGAAACAGGTCCTCCTCGGTCGATTCATTGATCCGATCGGACTGAAAACTTAACCTGACATAGATCCATCGTCAGGGGACTTCCTCTGGACCATATGCAGAAAAGGAGCCTCCAGATGTGCTTCGTTGGACCGAAACAGCCGACTTTTAGCTATAACCTAAGTATACCATGACCCTGGGGCCATTGAGGTCAGTTCTGGGCCTATATAAGGGCCTTAAACCCCCCTCTCTCTCTCATTCCATACGAATTTCAAACCCTAGGAGAGAAAAGAGAGAATGAAAGAGAGCGAAACTGAGAGAGAGAGTGAGGGATCGTTGTTGGGATTCAATCCCACCGCTCCACATGCCGAATCATCCTTCCTGTATCGCTATTCCGGCGATTCCGATTCCATTCTTGGGTAAGAAATCCTAACCTTAATCTATTTTAGGGATCCAAATAGAGTAAATGGTGAAATAGCTAACCTATTTCATGCTGTAGGTTACCGTTGTGCCGTAGACGAAGACTTAGTATTCAAACTGAGTTCGATTCTAGTTTACCGGCGAAAGGTGCGGACTATAAACATTTAGGTTATAGTTTTCAAGGCTTTCAATGTCAGTTAATGATTTATGACTAACTTGATTGCTATCATAGGTGCCTAGATACGATGTTTTTCATGTATTACATATATATATGTACTATGTTGAATATAATGCAATCCATGTGTTTATTGAAATGTTTGAGTGAGTATGGAATTTGGATTTATGCTTGCCATGATTATAAATTGTAAATACATGATTGTTGTATGTGTGCTAGCTCCTTGTGAAAGGACTTGCTATAATATATGTTATAATTAATATGTTACATGTACATTGAAATGTGCAGTCTAAGTGTTTGATAAAATGTCTAAATGAGAAAATGCTTGTTATAATGTATTTAATGAGGACGTTGAGATAGGATTCCCAATTCCCTTATCTATAGTTACAGTTTCCTTTATGTAATTCATCTTACTACCACGTGATGATGGATGAAATGCTTATGTATGCTAACACGTGTACTATTTGTTTGTTGAAATGCTCAAATGAGATCTATATCTAGATTGGTTGTCACATGCTACTTTTAACTATTATATGTGAATGCTACTATTTGGAGTGTGATTGGGGCTACGATGTATTCCAGGCAATCGGTAATGGTTTACGGTCAGTGGCCAAACGGTTTTAGCCACGACAGATACGTTCGATGAATCCGATTCGTACGGTGATTATCGATAGTGGTTAGGCCACGAGGAGTGCTTACGTGCTCCATGTCAATTAATTTAACGTGCGCTCGTACCAATCGAGCTTGTCGAATAACCCGATTGACCTAATGTATGTTCACCATGTATGGACATACTGCTTGAATCTAAGGTACCAACTTACCAATGTGACGCCCATTTAACCTTGGTACCTCGATCCGCTAAGACTCATGAGCGGGCATGTTGGTATGGGACACCGTGGTCTAGTTGTCGGCCTACGCTGGGGTGATGAGCCTCCCCGTAGTGTCTAGTGAGCAAACCAAACTCGTGAGCCCAATACGATGGTATGAGACATTGTATTCGAGCTGTCGACCTACGATCAGGTGATGAGCCTCTCGTAGTGACCTTGAGTATACACTAGGACTACGTTAAGGTGACGAGCCTTTTTATAGTGACCTCGAGTATAAACCAGGCCTGCACTGAGGTGACGAGCCTCTCCGTAGCGACCTTGAACATGCTTATCGTATGTGATTGACTAAGATTGACGACCCTAGATGGATCATTGTTTAGAAAATGATATAAGGGAGGTACCTTAGCTTTCCGAATTTGCTGTATGAATATGGCTAAATAAGAACTTGGCTAACACGATCATGCATAGCATTGCACGGTGCTTTGGCGAGGAAGCGCACGTTTACTGGGAGTGTTGCATGCGTAATCGTGAGATGATGTCACTGAGGGAGAGCAGATGAGGGCATACATCATTTTGCATTAACAAGAGTACTTAGGACATGATTGTTGTACCGCCTTATCATTACTACTTGACTGAATTGATGACATGTTAACCTTTGCCTTATAGCTCCACTAAGTTGATCACTCACTCCCACTTTGAGATGGTGTTTTAAAATACCAACCAGACTCTGATGTAGTTTCAGGTGACGTCGAGACCTATGAGGTGGAGCTTAACTTCTACGACGACGAGGAGGAGCTCTCCTATCTGCAACTCTCTGGCAGGTCCATGTAGACCTAGAGTTGCGCTAACGAGGCTATAGGGATGTGGATTAGACGATATTACACTTTATTATTTTATATATTTTAGAACCAAACATGTAATTATTTAACCTGGTATCATGTTCATACTCTGGGGACTTACAACCACTTATACATTTTATATACTTATCACAGTCTTCCGCTTGCATAATTTAACTGTCTCTGGAGTATGTTATGCTGATCTAGTGTAATCTCATTCATGTTTAATGTGCTAATACAGACAATATTTAATCATCATTATCTATATTGCATAAGTGATGCGTTGGAACTCGGGAGTTGGGCTCCTGCTCGACCCTTGATTTTCAGGGCGTTACAATTTTACTTGCTTTTTTTTTTTTTTTAAGTGCAGGGGGTCAAATTCAGGTTACTATTCAAGTTTATTGGCTTCTACTTGTCTTTTATTGGCTTATTTGTACCCAGCTACATGTAACATCCCGAATTTTTCCCAATCGTCACGGATTAGTAGTCCTTGCTTAGGAAAAAGATGTTTAACACCCTATCTCTTGATTGATCACGATCTAAAATCGCTTGCTTTTTCCTAGTCAAATACCTTTCACTACCTTATTTTTCAATTTTTCAACACTAGCTCTTATAGCCTAGACAATAGCTACTAGTATCTCTGATCAACGATAGAACAAGATCCGTTTTGCATCAATTCGCAAATGCTTAAGCTTCATCCACAGAAATCTTATAGGACGGGAAATCCTCTAGAAATGCAGAACAAAGTGACACGGCGATTCTTCCACAGATGGAATCGATAATGAGTTTGAATTTTTTTTTTTTGGGGGGGGGGGGGACTAACGGTGCGGATATAACACAAGTCATGGTGGTTATCAAATAAATGCCACGTCATCATGAACTCATTATCCAGTCTTGTCTTATACCGTGAGCAATCCGAGTCCTGAGAATAATGGGGAGCGTATCAAGGGATTTCTACTATAGGGGCACTTTTTTAGCCCTGAGATGAGATTTTGCCCTTTTTCAAACCAAATTTACCCCTTTGCCCACCTATCAAGCGTACGGTCATAGCTTGCAAATGTCTTTTCGAGAAGAGGATATTGTAGGTCCCATAAAGCCACAAATGAGCCCACTACTAGGGAGATCTAATCCGTTCATTCTCTTTGTAGCATCCTTGGCCATCGGATGACGTTGATTTCATCTTCATCCGAGACCTCTATGGCCCCTAATAGAGATAACAATGACTTTTTCTTGCAGCTATTTCCTCCAATGTAGTCCATCCGTGATTTCTTTCCCAATTTTTGGGGCCATGCCTTGAAATTAATTGCCCAAGCTAATGGCCAAAATGAGTTTCAATGGAGATGCACGATGTAAGACCCGCATTCTTGACCGTACCATTCCGTAGGTTCCCAAGGTTTTAGGCTATAAAAGGAACCTTCGACCCTTAATCGGCGTTGCGCGCGACCCGATTCACATTTGTCAACCCGAGAGTCGAGAAAAGAGAGACTAGTACCCTTGCGACCGCACCGTCGCCGCCGCGGTTCCGATCATTCGCAACTCGCGCGCCGAGGCTTATCGCTTTTACGATTAGGCCAAGAAGAAGATGTGGGCCGGCGTTCGTTTGTGTTGTAAAACGCCACGCGTTGCGAAGTTCCCAAGAGAATCTCAACGAGATGTCACATCAATCAACCATCAATCAATCCCATCAAATCAAGTACACATCACTTCACACTTTTCAACCTTTCAATGTCAACCCCTGAAGTCAAAAAGTTCTTACACCACATGCTTTTCTTATACAATTTCGATTAGAAAAGTCAAAAAGTAGCTCTTACACCCATCACCACCACATCCATCAAACATCACCCATCTCTCTCTCCCTTTACAAGTCTCTCTCTCTTTTCCAAATCTCATTCCAAGCAAATCCCATACGTATGAGCCTCTCCCTCTCTTTCAAAGCTCCAAGTGTGGCCCACCTTTCCAATCCAAGATCTCCCATCCTAGCCATCCATTCATCATCTCCTCCATTGAAATCGAAGCTAAGGAGCTAAGGAACCCATAGGAGCAAGAAGATCAAGTGGTGGGTGTTTGATAAGGATAGTTTTTTTTTCATATTTTTAAGATGGGCCAAGTGAGGCCAACCGATCAATGGTTTGGATCTCACTTGGGACCCTAGGATGTGGCCGATGGCCCACTTTGATCATCATGATTATTCCATGATGGGGCCATTCTCCATGGATCCCATCATGATGTTTATTTTTTTATATACCTAGGGTCATCTAGACCGTCTATTTCAATGGAGAAGGAACCTCCATCGTTGGATCTTGATTTAATGGGCCCATGTGTAATGGGACCAACTTGATGTATGATTGGTTGCAAGGGAGGGCCCATAGTGTCGGGGTCCCTCCATCACACGTGCCTCACTCTCTATCTCTCTCTCTATTTCATTTCCTTTATTGAGATCATGATATGGTTGTGTGGTCCACTTGAATGAACCCCACCATGAGGCATGTATTCCATCCAAACCCTCTACAAGTGAGGCCCACTTGTGTGTGTTGCATCCACACCATCCTCCATGAGGTGGCCCACCTAAACAAGGCCCACCTCTAATGCAATTGTTATGTACAACGTCCAGCGTCCCTGGACGCTGTACGTGGCTTGGGAACACAAATATCAGTTTGTTTCCAAGCTTTTGGGTGGCTCATTCATGTAGGCCCCACCTTTTTGTATCTATTCAATCCACGCCATCTATCCTACTTGCCAGAACATTTTAGGCGTTGAGCCGAAAGGTGAGGCCGATCCAACTTTCTAGTGGGCCATACCTTAGTAAATGATGATCTTCACCATTTAAATTTATTTGGTTTCTCTTTACACGCTGAAATATATTGGGTATGGAACTCGTTTAATCCGTCTTGAGTCGTAGAGAGCAATGGATGGAGCGGATTTACCTGATGTGGGCCCTACCTAGGAAAAAGGCGAGAAAACTCGTTTTAAAAAAATAAAAATAATAAATAATAAAGCAGCAGAGGCTGCTGCCTCTGGACGACTGCAACGTCAGGACGTTGCTAGGGGCGGGCGGACAGGTGCCCACGGCCCCACATGTGGGCCCTACCTTGATGTTTATTTTGCCATCTAACCCGTTCACAAGGTGGGCCCCTTCCTGGCGTGGGCCCCATCCAAATTTCACCCACATTCAAGACTCAGGTGGCCCACATCATAAGAAACAGTGGGATTAAACATCTGCCATTGAAACCCTTCAATGGGCCACTGAAGTTTTGGATCAAGATGAAATTTGTGTTTTTCCTTTCACTCAGGTCCATGTGACCTTGTCAACAGGTTGGATGGCAGGAAAACATTAGGGTGGGCCATACACGTGGAACCCACTATTGATGTATGTGTTACCACACCGTCCACGGCTGTGGACGGTGGAACTCACCATGATATATGGGTTTATTTCACACCGTCCAGGCGGACGGTGGAGCTCCTGATGCATGTGTTTTATCCACACTGTCTAATGACAGTGGGGCCCTCCATGATGCCTGTGCTGCATCCAATCCGTCCAGCTATTTTGAATGCTCGTTTTGTGCATGAGCTAAAGAATGAGTTGGGTCCATAGGTCAGTGGACCCCACCCTTGATGCATGTGCTGCATCCCAACCGTCCATCCATTTTAAAAGCTCATTTTATGGCTTGAGCTAAGAAGAATGAGCCAGGTCTTTAGTCCTTTAAGACTCCACTTTGGTGTATGTATGGGGCCCACCTTGTTATGTTAGGGCCTATGGGTTAAGGCTCATTTGATGTACATATGGGGCCCAATTGGTGTGGCCCATTTGATACATATAAGACCCATGTTACGAGGCCCATTTTGATGCATTCTAATGGCTCACGGGTTATGAATGCAATGCGCATAAGGCCCAGTGTGGCCCATTAATGTGGCCCACTTGTTGAATGAAAGGCCCATATAGTATGACCTAATTTGATGTATCGCACCGCATGTGCCCAATGGGATGAACCTAAGGCCCATCGCAATGTGTAAACCCAACGGAGGGAGTTAAGCGTTTCATGACGTGGTTCATGTAATGATGTTTACGACGGGCATGTCATGCCTCGCACTTTGAGGAGCAATTAGAATTGTTTGATTTGACGTCCACATTATCGAATAATGTTGGTTAAATGTCCGATAACATGATTCTCCCTAGGGCCATTGTTAGGCCCATACTTGAGGTTGATCAGGCTCCATCTCACGTTATGAACAACATCATCCCATATAACATGTTTAGTATAGTCTCATGATTCATGATCATACGCATCATATGTATAGTGTATGAGAGGAGTTCTGATCATGTATATGCCTTCGACGGGTCTGTTTAAGGCTCCGGTTAGGCGGTGTTGCCCCACATGAGCGCATGGTATTTGGGATAGGAGACATTACACTTCCTCACATTAGGATATTGTGATTCATGCATTTGCATTATTGTGATACGTTATCACACTGTCGACGCTCATTATAATATATGGTTTTATCTATCTATCACAGGCGTATCGTGGTTGGGGGGATTGGATCGGGAAATATTGATTACATGGGGGCCTATAGATCACTACTCCGGGTGAAAGTCAATAAATCCTTTTGGTTGCATAGAGGTTGCTCCAACGTTAGAACCGAGTGGGTGCATGAGTGCCGACCCCGATTACGGACGTGCGCTTTCCACTACATGATCGTGGTCGGTTGGAAATCGTCACACCTTACCCGCCATGAGAGGAGGAAAAAGATGTTTGGCCGAACCCCTATCTCTCGATTGAATGGGTCCGATCGACGAGCGCGAGCCCGATATTGGTAGGCGGGTAGTGAGTCTTTCCACTTACCTTGTGTTGCGTGCGATGGGGCGGCAAACACTAGCTTTAGAGTGTATAGACCCCGGTGATATATTTTACTAGTATCTCGATCATGTGGACTTAGGTGCAGGATTGTATGCTTGAGTTGCATTTCGCATCGCATGGCCTTGGTATTCAACATCATTCATGCCTTGCATCGATTCTTAGCAATGGAATTCGGCTAGTGGTATTCATGGACTCGTTGGGGGGGGGGGGGATTAACGATGCGGATCATAACACAAGTCACGGTGGGGCCAAACACTTTCACGTCACCACGAACGATAGCTTAGTCTTTGTCTTATGCGTGATGCAACGAGTCGTTGAGAATAATGGGGAGCGTATCAAGGGATTTCTACTATAGGGGCACTTTTTTAGCCCTGAGATGAGATTTTGCCCTTTTTCAGAGCCAAATTTGGAGCTTTTGCCCACCTTCTCATTGTATTTAGCTTTATGCTCATTGTCTTGAGAAAGGATTTTTGATCATAAAGCCACAAAAATGTGAGGGAGTTTTTGGTTCATTCTCTTTGTAGTTATGCCTTGGCCATCGGATGTGCGTTGATTCATCTTCATAAACCGATGATTGAAAATCCTCCTTATAGAGATAACAGATGACTTTCTTGCGTATTTCCTCCAATGTAGTCCATCCGTGATTTCTTTCCCAATTTTTGGGGCCATGCCTTGAAATTAATTGCCCAAGCTAATGGCCAAAATGAGTTTCAATGGAGATGCACGATAAGCCCCATGGTATCATTCCTTAAACATATAAGTGGGGGCAAACCCACATTCCAACCATGCCACCGTATAGGGGGGGAGGGGGGTACCATTAAAGAAGATGATTAAGACCATTGCTTCTACCTCCATAGGACCCCATTTGATAATCACATGACAATACCTTCATTCCGGTGACATTTTGACGTGACAACACCTTCAATTCGGCGACAATCTTTATTCCATCAATCAATTTCAAGTTTTTCAAGTTTTCCTTGAATTGAGTGCGATTGATATGACAAATAGAGGTAATAATACGTAGCGTGAATGTTTTTATTTTATTTTAAGGGTTTCTATTATGGATCGCACGTGGGCACTGTGGATCCTTCGACTAGTGTTGATCTTGTGCATTGTGGATCCCTCCTGATCCACTATGGATACCACTTTATGACTGTGGATCCCTCCTGATCCACTATGGATATCACTTGGTGACTGTGGATCCTACCTAGGCACCCTTTTGTGAATGTTGAATGAATGAATGTGCATGTGGATGTGGTTGTTGGTTGTGAATATTGATTTGTATGAATGCAAATGTGAATGTGGTTGATGTGGAAGTATATGAATGCAAATATAAATGTGAATTTTGAGTTGTATGAATGAAAATATGAAGGTGGATATAATACTGGATGTGGAAGTGGATTGTATGAATATAAAAGTGGAAGTGCGTTGATTGTGGATTTTGAATTATATAGCACAAAATTGTGAAAGTGGATGTGAATGTGGAGTTGTATGAATAAAAATGTGAAAGTGGAAGTGGAGTGGATTTGTATGAATGTGGATGTTTATTGTATAATGTAAAAATGTGGAAGTATATATGGATGTGGAAGTGAATGTAAATGTTGTTTTCTATGGCATGCATGTGGATGTAGTTGTCAATGTTGAATTGTATGCATGCACGTGTGAAAGTGCATGTGAATGAAGTTGTAAATTTTGAACTGTATGGATTCTCCTTCAGCATTGTGAATTTTACTTGTGAATCCTAGGTAAGATTCATTGCTCATGGGGGATCCCCCGGTGAGATCCACACAGCTTAGTGGGGATCCACACTCAAACACACATCTTCATACACATCTACATTTATATCTTCACCACATCTTCAATTCAACATCCACATCCACATCCACATCCACATCCACATTCACATCCACATCCGCAACCGCACCCGCACCAATATTCACATTTAGTCAATTCGAAGCCTCCATCCATATCCACATCAATATTTTCATTCATTCATATCCAACATTCACATCAACTTCATGCATTCCACATCCACATCAACATCCACTCTTTGATTCATTAAATTCAGCAGTTACATACACATACTCATCAATTGTATTCAACATTTACATATCTCTCATTTTGTGGATGCGGATGTGCATGTGAAAGTGGATGTCTATGTAGGTATAAATTTTGAATTGTGTGGGTGCAAGTGTGAAAGTGCATGTGCATATGGAAGTGGATGCAAATTTTCAATTGTATGAATGAAAATGTGGAAGTGGATAAGATTTTTCAACTATATGAATGCAATTGTGAAAGTGAATGTGGAAGTCGTTGATGTGTCTGAATGTTAAATTGTACGAATGGAAATATGAAAGTGGGTGTCAATATTGAATTGTATGAATTAAATTATGGGAGTAAATGTGGATAAAAAAGTAGTCGTAAATATGACATCGTGGATCACAACTTGTTGGCTAAATCGCTCCTAAGCATTGTGGATCGTACCTAGGATTCAATTAATTTTGATTTATATATATTATATATATAATATTTATATATATATATATATATATATATATATATATATATATATATATATATATATATATGGGAAAAGGTACAATGTGCTCGAGCTGACGATAAGCTCCCTTGAGGTTGAGCTATGTGGGCCCCACCGTGATGTGTGTCAACCATCAACACCGTGCATTTGATGGGTCCCCTTTAAATTATAGGATATCTCAAAAATCAGCCATATACGGAACTCAGGTGGGCCATACCATCTAAAATTATATGAAGACACCGTTAAAACATATAAAAGCACTTGGTGGGCCCTACCTGAGTTTTGCATGAGCCTGAAACTTGGTTTGAACCCTCATTCAAGTGGGACACACATAATCGATGGGCTAGATTTGCAAACCACATCTCGGTGGGCCCTCAAAAATGGTTACGAATGTTTTAATGGTGCACAGCCCCTCTCCACTTCTGTATGTGGTGTGGCCCACACAAGTCATGGATTGACTTGATTTTTGAGACCTAGGCCCACGATGGAATAGTGCATTTGACTGATGGGGTAGATGTTCAAAACGCATCACGATGGGGCCCACACAGCTTGACCTCATGGGACGGACTCGTGAGGTCGAGCGCATAGTACCTTTTCCTATATATATATATATATATATATATATATATATATATATATATATATATAGGAAAAGGTACTATGCGCTCTAGTGGACAATAAGCTCCCGTGAGGTCGAGCTGTGTGGGCCTACCATCAACACCGTGCATTTGATGGGTCCCCTTTAAATTATGGGATGTCCCAAAAATCAGCCGTATACGGAACTCAGGTGGGCCATACCATCTAAAATTATGTGAAGACACTGTTAAAACATATAAAAGCACTTGGTGGGGCCCACTTGAGTTTTACATGCGCCTGAAACTTGGTCTAAACCCTCATTCAAGTGGGACACACATAATGGATGGGCCGGATTTTCAAACCATATCTCGGTGGGCCCTCGAAAATGGTTATGAATGTTTTAATGGTGCACGGCCCCTCTCCACTTCTATATGTGGTGTGGCCCACACAAGTCATAGATTGACTTGATTTTTGAGACCTAGGCCCACGATGGAATGGTGCATCTGACTGATGGGGTAGATGTTTGAAACACATCACGGTGGGGCCTACATAGCTCGACCTCATGGGGCGTTAAAATCAGCTCGAGGCATTGTACCTTTTCCCTATTTATATATATATATATATATATATATATATATATATAATCAAAACTAACTGGAATCAATCTGGACGTAACTTGACCAGATCCAACCCAATTTCTTAACGGGTCTAAAACACATGAATTGGATCCATTAAAATAGGGTAGGGTACCCATGACGTTCCTAAGCATATCAGTTCATTTGACCTGGTATACCGTTGTCTTTGGAGACATCAGTTCATCTATGGTGTATGAGTTCATTTGTGAAGGTATACTGTATTTCAAGTTTTAAAAGTCTTTTGGTAATTTATAATAATATTTTTTTAGATATTTTCTTTCGAGCGAGACTTTCTCGATGATAACACAAGCAAACCCTCAAAATCCGAAAATCTGAAGAGAAACTGCCGTGCCTAGAAATTGCCGAGAAACAGGTTTGTAATGGAACTATTTCAAGGTTTAAGTTTATAATGGAAGCTATTTCACAAAGCAGTGACTAACTTTCAGTGAGTAAACAGGGGTATGATAATCAAGGTTGTTCATCTAATGGTAAGGATCGAGTATATACACTACAAGATCATAGAGACCATTGACTTTGTGGTACCCATGTGAGCGGACTATAACCCAAAAACCAATCATCAGACTATATCCAGGCTGTCCAATCAGTGGCATGCATCAACGGCTAAATGATGTTGAGTGGAAACTGATAAACAGTTGTAATCCAACAACACAGGAAACACAATTTCCACCGAGATTGACTGGAGTGGTGTGCAAAAGCCCTGTGACCAACTTCACTATTTTACTCAATTAGAGATCTCCAACCTCCGCCTATCTAAACATGATGGGCTTAAAATCCAAAAGAGACATCAAACCACTGCCAAAAACACTGTTTTCAACATATCAGTCAATCTGCTCTTCTCAGGTGAACTTGAATTAAATATCGGTTTCCTGATCCAACACTGGAAAATGGTCATGTTGAGGAAACAACATGCCTCCAGGCTGCCTTTTCCCTGCAGTTGCTGCAATTTTCAAGCCATTGGAGAATGGCCAGCGGAGCTTGATATTAGGCTTCTTAGGGAGAATGACATATACTTTCCATGATTGTGCCATGTGCTTGTTTGGATGCCCTATCAAATTAAATTGCAATTTATAACTGCTAAGGTGAAAACAATCAAAATGTAATGGGCTCAAGATTTTGAATCTTCCTAACAACGATGCATACTTGCACTACAAGATTAACCTCCAACTTAATAATCAAATAAAGTACAATAACCAAATTGTAAGTTCCCTGACGTGTATTCTGAGGCTCTGAATTGCCATCACCTTAGTTTGGAGTAGGGTCTGAAAGGAATGTAACAGCAACGTGAGGGGCTACCTTCTCATTGTGAAAAGCAAGAAATATGATTAATTCTTATTATTTCCTCTTATTAAACTGAATGTTCTCAGTTCATTTCAATTGGACACTTCTAACCACTCTTTAAATGTAAATAGGAGCTAAACATTACAGATGTTATCAAAGCCAGAACTTCTGTCTCCGGCCTAAGAAAATTGCAACTGCTCTGTACATGCTACCTTCATGTTGAAAATTGAAGAAAGCAACATGCTCCCAGTTCTGACCGTATTCAATAGTAGGACAGGGATCCTAACCAGGCATGTTCTTTCTTGCTGCATATACTCTGTAGGCTGCCAACCCAACGATCACAACTGCAGCACCAGCTGTTTCATGGAACAACAAAGAGTTGGAATTCAATAACAAAATAGGAACTGCTAAAGAAAAATAAAAGAAGATTTGGTACATTATAGAGAAGATTAGAATATCTGCACGTTTCTAAAGGTTCAACGTTTTGATAGATAATACTACTGAACAACAGCTAGGATGAAAAAGGAGCTATTGATAAGGCAATTATGTAGATATGACTCATAGTGCAAGGACATGAAGGGAAATTCAAAGGTAGTTTGGATGACAAGTGCAACCCAGGATAGATTTATACACAGTTTGGGTTTATCTGATTCCAAAACAGGCCCTAAAGGGCTTGTTTGGATTTGTGGAAAATGTGGGAAAGGAAACATTGTTTCTTCGGAAACCTTGTTTCCAGAAAATGGTGAAGGAAAATTTGTTTTCCATGTTTGTTTTTAAATAAGATTTTCCTAGAAAATTTGGGGCATATTTCCTATTGTATTGTTTGGGAATATAAAATTCCTGGTAGTTATTGGCATGTGCCAGATTAACACGTGACAAATGGGGGGTGCTTAAGCTTAATGGTCTCACACATGACACATGAAGGATGCTTGAAGTTGTATGATGGCAAATGTGTCACAAGCAACACATTAGAACATTTGACATGTGGGTACTTGAAGGTAGATGGTGGCATATGTGCACATAGGCATATTGACACATGTGGCATGTAGTCACATGTAGCACATATAGAGTGATTGGAAATGGACAATGGCACATGTGGGATGGAAGCGAGAGTTGGATGGTGCCACATCTACGACACAATAGAAGATGGACCATGGAAAGTTGGCCTGTAGTACATGTGATGCGCTTTGTATATGTGAGGCCCATGTGAAGATGGATGGTGGCACCCAGGCGACAAAATAGAAGATGAACAATAGAAAGCTGGCCCATGCGGCACATTTGAGGTGCTTTGTACATGTGGGGCCCAAGTGAAGATGGATGGTGGCACATGTGTGACAACATAGAAGATGGACAGTAGAATATTTGTATATCTGATACATGTGAGGCAATTGGAGATAGGCGGTGGTACATGTATTTAACTCTTGCGAAATTCATTTTCCTCCTATTGCAGGAAAATGCGTTTCTTTGGGGGGGGGGGGGGGGGGATTGATTTTCCAACAAAAAGAGGAAGTGAGAAATAGTGTGTTTCCCGCCAATTCTCACAAAAAAAGTCTTAAAAAACTATGGAAAATTAGTTTCATAGGAAATGGTGTTTCATTTCCTTTTTTTCCATGAATCCAAACAGGCCCTACAAGGAAATTCTTTACCTACCAAGAACCAGAAACGGCCATAAATTGACTAATGTGGAAATTTATTTCATCCATATGCCAGCACTTAGTACTACACCTACTTCAAAAAACAGGTGACACTTCTCTCCTTGCTGATGCTTCTGTTTCAGGCATGAACATTGGGTTTGCATGTAAGCATAGTTATTATGTGGGTCTCTGGTATTTTATTTGTGTTCCAAGTTTATATGGTATCAATGCATCAACCGCTAAGCCTTATCCCAATTAATTAAGGTTGGCTAAATGAATCATGTTCTGCCATTCCACTCTAATAAGGATCATACCTACACTTAGCTATAGGCCATCAAGTCTTTTCTTACTACCTCCATCTATGTCCTTTCAGGCATTCCCCGTGCCCTTTTAGAGCCTTCGACTTGTAACAACCCACTCATAATGGGCGCAATTATTGGCCTCCATTGCACATGACCAAACCATCTCTGTCTACTTTCCCTCATCTTATTACCTATTGGTGCTACACCAGAGTTCCCTGTGGCCCATATAATGCTATAAACGGAATAAAAAATAAAAATGGAAAAATGGCAAAACACAAGAATCTATTATGAACTTAGTTTTTGACATGTATTCAAATAGTGTATGAGCATCCTTTGATAAGAATGATATCTGTGAGCCATACATGCTAAAAACAAAGTTGTTGAGTTTGCAACCTTTAAATTTGGTGTTAAAGCATCTGGTAAATGATTCTTTAAATTAATGTGGTTGTATAAATTATCATCTTCATGTATAGCCTACTATGACGTACTATGATTGGTGTTAAAGCATTCGGCTACATGTCTTAGTCAGGTCAGATACGGGGACACCGTCTTGGTCATGTCACATGATGCTTGATGTGGGGTGGTATTGAGATCAATATGGCCCATATCACTATTCAAAAATGGTTGCATAACAATTTCGTAATGGTAATAGTGAGAACCATCATGCATTACAAGGCTGTGTAATGGCCATAACAGAAAAAAAACCTATAAAGGTCCATTATGGTGCCGATAGTTTTTTTAATTTTTTAATTTTTTTGATATGATTTTTACCTGAATATTCCTCACAGTTGCTAATATTTTGGAAAAAATAAATCCTTTAGCTTTCATATTTACGGAAGCGTGCTCCAAACCTAGTAATGAAGGTTAAAAGATGTATTTGGACTTATTTTGAGAATGGAGAGGGAAACCATAAAGACCATAAAAAGAAATTAACAGCTTTGCCAAGTGCACAAGCTCCTGCATACATGTATCTGCACGGGATCTAATCCATACATAAGTTAGTTCAACCTTGTACATGTTTTCCCAAAAAGAAAATCCAGTTCAACCAGCATGTTTTCCGCGATATCGGAAACAGGTGGATGGGTTGGAAAAAAACTTCATCCAAGTCTTTTTGTAGCCTGCACATTTGGTTTGCAAACTGCAGCCCACCTGACAGGTGGAAAAACCTAATTGTTAGGCTAGGGCGTTAATATAGTGGTGCCTTTTTGATAGATGGATTGGATCTCGGACCTATTATGCCCACGAGTGGACCCTTCATTTACAAGTTCATGCTTAAAATATGAAGGGTTGTCTTTCAGTTGGGGTGTCACACATTCACAGCGGCACCACCGGAACTACTGTTCGGATCACCAGATAAATGACCCCACACATCCACAGTGGTCCTAGTGATGGATCATCTAACAATGCACTTAATCCTACTATCTAGCAAAATATAGGCTCATGAGGACCCTAATACTTCGCTCTTTCCACTATACACGTGTGAAAGGGTGGATGGATGGGGATCATCCATCCACTAGGCCTGCCATGGATGGAAACAATGGTGTCAATGTGCTTCAGATTATATGTCTAATGGACCCCACCATGAATTTCGAGAATGGCTATATTTATATTTACCAACCGTGTATATGTAATTGGTGTTCAAAATATCGGTATGCTACTAGTTTCGCTACCCAGGGATACGGAAACAATATCAATATTGCCGATAATATCGTCGTGAAAACCGGAAATGCCAGGAAACATTGGGGAAACATGGGGAAAATGGTGGAATTTTTAAGTCAAATTTCAGGAGATGCTAAAATACACATATTGCATATTTAGGAAAAAAATATATTTGCAAAAATAATGCATACATGATAAGTTTCCATTTAATGAGGGCCTAAAAGCATCTGCTATCGTACGAATTCAGTCCAACTATCCCTTCTATCACATCTATCCATCCAACCATCCCATTCATTCATCCAACCATCCAACCTTCTATCCAAACATCCATCGACATTTAAGAATATTGACAACAAGCGATATTTTGCAGAGAAATTGTCGACAACTTGAAAGGAAACGAAAGATTGTAGTCTTGATATTGCTCATGTTGCAATAACAATAATATTGCGATATTATCAATATTATTGTCGAGAAATTGAACATTGCATACAACCATGGCCTATAAAGAAATCTGAAATGAATTTTTTTTTAATAAACAATTTTTTTAGCAATATCGATACATGGGTGATATTATTGAAAGAGTGCCTATATACTAGTGATACAAGCAAAACATGCAATTTACATAGTTGAAAATATTAACAATACGTTGGCAATATTGATATATTGACAATAAAGTGACCCTTAGAATTTACACGGTCGAAAATATTGGCGATATCAATTCATTAGCGATATCGATACATTAGCGATACTAATACATTGGCAATACTTAGCTACTTGGAATGTTTTATACTACCAGTCTTATCAGTATCGCTACTGGTGTTATTGGCATCGCCAAGCTAGAGATACGGATAATATTGTGGATATTTCGATAATATAGGGGATCCTTCTAACGATGTATGAAATTAGGAATATAAAAAAATCATTATCTTCAAGTTTTTAAAATGTTGTAACTTCCACCATCCATGGTGAGGCTATATATATATATATATGGATGGATCATCAATCCATGAGCTCCACATGCACAAAATACAACTGGTGAGCAGATAGATGTTTGAGCCTGCGGAAGCCCCTCCTTAGGTGATTTTACTTCATAAAGTAACATTTTCTAACAATGCCTATGTTTGCGTGTCCAGACATTCTAGGCATGCATTAGATGGGCCGCATAGTATAGATGTCTTTGTGCGCAATCGGGTCATTAACTCTCCGCAACGCATCACTTGCACAACCATGATAGATACAGAACTTGCCACCCTTTGTAAAAAGGGAATTCCTGCCGATGCACGGCTAGGATCATCACCTGTATAGCATATTAGCAAATGTGGTTGCATTTAGTGGTGCTGTTAACTTATCAAAGCCTGACTCTCTTTTTAAATTGAGAAAAGCTTTTATACTCTGGCAGAGCACGATGGGCGATATGCAGGGATTTAGAATTTGCACAAGTGGCATACAAATAGTCTAACTAAACTGTCCAAATTATGGTACCTAGTGTAGAAGTATCATGAACCCAAAATTAAGCTTATTCCATTATTGGTATCAGATTGGTGGACCTTTATTGGATGATTAAAAATGAAAAATATCCAATGGTTGTATTTCCACAAACAAGCATTGACGAATCAGAGGCTACTATTGTTCGACCAATCTATTTTCGGGATTTTGATTTGGTGAAAGAGGGTGGGTCAATCCAGTCGGCTTTATTTTATTTAATATATGCCAGGTGTACAATTTCTGAGTGGCTGCGTATCAAGCGTCATACACAGCCAGAGTATCATATCACTCTTTTAAAATTTAATTTGACTTTGCTAAGCCCGCACATTTGCACAATAAAGCTCATTTGCATGCAACACTTGCTGCATGGCATGAAAGCTCCTCCATCAAATCAAGCCATCAGAAGGGCATTGCTATATCGATACCATAACCCAAAAATCAGGTTGATCAACTCGTCAGGTAGGCTACAGTTTGTAAACAAATGTATGCCTCCGAAAAACTTGGATGAAGTTTTCCCTAACCCATCCACCTGTTTCTAATATTGGGGCACATGTGCTTATTAAGCCATATTTTCTTTTTGGGAAAACAAACACAAGGTCAAGCTAACCTGATGGATGGATTAGATCCCATGCCGGCATATGTGTGTCGTACACAGGATCTTTATTACACATGCACTCTTAATGTCTTTTTATGATCTTTAGGGTTTCCCTCTCCATTATGGACTTTACAATTTCCCTTTCCATTCTAAAAAATAAGGGCAAATGACTTTTTACCCTCATTAGTAGGTTCAAAGGCATGCTTTCATAGATATGAAAGCTAACAGTGTTTTTTTTTTTTTTTTTTTTTGGAAAATTGGCAATTGTGAGGAATTTCCGGGTAAAAAAAAATAATTGAAAAAAGGGTCATTACAGCCTGTATCATAATAGTAACGGCCGTCACCATTATCGAATACCTTGGCTGACACACCCTAGAGATTGATATGTATTCCAACACTGTCCTTCAAATCCTTAGTCACAAGATGCTGATAAAACGATCATATCTCATGAGTTTTTAAAATGATAAAAACTATGGTTTGGTTTCACAAAGGGCTTAGTCCATTTCTTTGAAACCTTGAAACCAGTGGAAGGAAGATCCTGCAAAGGGAGGAGCATGCTAGTAGAAGAGATAATTCTAGTTGAAGTTGAAGGCTGCTCAAGTTCAAGTCTAAGGACTAAAAAGGGGAGTGTAAAGAAGCTATGAATGGTGTCCTAAGAGATAGAAAAGAAAGAAAAAGAGAGAAGAAAAGAAATGAGAGGAGATTTAAGAGAGAAGGATGTTGTTGAGCTTGCCTTTTTCCCCCCATTAGTGGGGGTTTTGCCCCCACCTTCATAAGACTTCGAGGATCTTAATTTTTAGAATTTTGGTGAGTGCATATTAACATTTGTCACACATGTAGATCTTTGTTTCTTCTTTTTGCATATGTTGTTGTGATAGGGAAGGAGGTGGACCCCACCTCTCTTTGATGGGGTGGGGGGCTACCATCCAACCCTAGTGGCTATCCAAGTGGGTCCCACGGTCCATGCATTTTGGGACGTGCAGATAACCCTGGGACGCACCATCCCAAATAGGCCTTAGTAAGACATTAGCAAGGCCCACATTAATACCCTTTTTGGGGCCTCCTGTGATTACTCATGAAAACTACTAAGTGGCCCAATTGCTTAACCACTAGGCACATGCTAGTAGAAGAGATAATTCTAGTTGAAGTTGAAGGATGCTCAAGTTCAAGTATAAGGACTGAAAAGGGGAGCGCAAAGAAGCTATGAATGGTGTCCTAAGAGAAAGAAAAGAAAGAATAAGAGAGAAGAAAAGAAATGAGAGGAGATTTAAGAGAGAAGGATGTTGTTGAGCTTGCCTTTTTCCCCCATTAGTGGTGGTTTTCCCCACCTTCATAAGACTTCGAGGATCTTAATTTTTAGAATTTTGGTGAGTGCATATTAACATTTATCACAAATGTAGATCTTTGTTTCGTCTTTTTGCATATGTTGTTGTGATAGGGAAGGAGGTGGACCCCACCTCTCTTTGATGGGGTAGGGGCCTACCATCCAACCCTAGTGGCTATCCAAGTGGGTCCCACGGTCCATGCATTTTGGGACGTGCAGATAGCCCCGGGACGCACCATCCCAAATAGGCCTTAGTAAGGCCCACATTAATGCCCTTTTTGGGCCTACTGTGATTACTCATGAAAACTACTAAGTGGCCCAATTGCTTAACCACTAGGCACATGTTTAGGCCGCTCATATGCATGCATAGTTAAGGTCCCAAGGGACAACTCATTGTGTCCACATAAGCTTGAGTGGTGTGGGCCCATCAGCTTGGAAGCCCACCTGCATGGAGGTTTGTGAGGGGCCCATTAGAGTTGGTCCTAATTGGGCCTCACCTCGTGCTTAGACTTGTGCTTTCACATGATATAACTGATGAATGTTGTGTATGATACAACCCATGTATGTGGTAGTGTATTAGTTCCTTCGATTTACATGCTAGGCCAATTAATGTGGCACTACACGTACAATGCATTCTTAGGTGGTTAAATATTACACACCATTCGTATCTCATCCGCATTATTTGTTTGCTTGACTAGTGGATGGTGACTTGATCATGATAGTGTACACCCGGCTGTGGGGCCTCGGTTAGTACACATGGCATTGTTATAGCTTGCCTAATGCATGGGACTTGCATTTATAGCCCTACGGTTTTAGGATATTCAGGGGACCCATATGAGATAGGGTTGCCACGTATGTATGCACTTGATGCATGACTTGGATGAGGTGATTCATGCATTTCTGCATGACACGCTTGCATGTACACCCTAGTGAGGCCACCACAGATTCATCGTGGTTGGTAGATATGGACATCAGAAATTAGTTGTTGTTATAGAGCGCGTAGGATCCATGGGTGAAAGTCTCTAAACCCGTTGATACCATTGAATACTCCAACGTTTGGATCGAGTGACTATATGAACGCACGAGTGCCAAATACCAGTAGGCTGTCTCCCACTGTGTCGGGGTTGGTTGGAAAGAGGTCCGACCTCACTTGCTCAAAGAGTGTGGCGGCGATTGAGGTCATGTCTGACCAGATTGGAAATAGATTTGCTACTAGTGTGTTGGGTGGGATTTGGGATAGTTATAGGCCTTCCACTGCCATGGTGAGTGGTTTGCACCATTTATGAATGGGGATGACTCTTCAACCATATACTTCATAGTTGTACTACAACCTAGATTGTCCAAATAACTTACCCAACCGTCTATGGAGCATAACAGAAAATTTACACTGAGAAGATAATATTAACCGTCTGATTTTTCCCTTTGAATTTGGACCATTGACTATTTTACTGTTAACTATCTGTTCAATATACATTAACTAGATGGCAAGGATTATTTGATCCACGTGATTTTAGAGATATGAACCATCCAAAATGGGACTCACAATTTGGGCGGTCTGTACGGTGGTACATGAGAGCCACATGTGCGAAGGATGAATCATCACTTTTCAAAACAGTGCTCAACTAGCATAGGAGCCTAACGCATTCCACAAATCACTCATATCTAAGACCCTATCCTCTGTAAATCAACAACAAACCTTTGTATCCTTTCTCAGCACCTTGATCCAAGTCCCTTTTAGGTTAATAAGCTTTCATATCCCTTCTCAACACCTTGATCCATGTCCTCTTTGATGAGTTCCGTCGTTGTCCTCCAGGACCTTCGACCTTGATAAAAGTTTCCTCGCCAAGGCTGTCTCTAGTTTCTTTAACAAGTAGCCAAACCATCTCAACTGGTTCCCCATCATTTTATCTGTTTTTTTTTTTTTTTGAAAAGTGTCTCCATCACTTACCTCCTTTCAGGGAAAACAGGAATTCCCAAGATTGTTTGGCTCCACAACTGGTTGCCCACCTAAATCAAACCTCCTTTACCCTAGCTGGGGATTAGTTAGCTCGTTGGTATAAGAAGTTATTTCTCTCAATTGTTACGCTGCCACCAGTGTCAAAATGTGCAAATAAAGGATTCCTTGCTTCGGCAAATTTCAGTGTTCCCAAAATTTTCAAGTATTACGAACTAGCAATATTTTAAGGGGAAAAACTTGTATATAATAAAAAGGAGAAGCTGAATCATACCCCGAAACAAACATTAGTGAGCGATTTACAAGCAGCCGATACTGCTTGCGGTTTTTCCCAGCTTCAGTTTCAGGAATGTTCAAATGGGGGCATTGTGCTGCAACAATAATCTGACGGAACACATTATTGGAATCTCCTAACTTCATGCTGACAGGTATAGGCGCTTGAATTCCCATAACATGGCAGACCTATGAAATATTAAGGAAACACATAAAAGTAGTAGGTCAACACCAATATACACTCCAAATGTAATGAGACATTGCCATAATCTACAAAACTGTAGTTGATGGAGAAATGGCATACATTAGGAGAGATGCATTTTTATATCATCATCGTCGTCGTCATCTAAGCCCCATCCTAGTTAAATGCATATAGAGTAAAAACATAAATGGCATTCCAATGGAATACTTACTGAAAGAAGGTAAAAGGAGTAACAACCAAGATAATGAAAAACCACATCACCCAAAAAACAGTATCACCATGCATACAACTTCCATGGATGGGCATCAAGGCCAAGATGGGTGTTATTCAACTCTTATCAGAAAAACGCCAGAGCTGGTGTTGGAGAGGTGCAGCAGTTCTCAGATAGTTCAAGTGGAAGATAAAATTATACAAAACAATTTAAAAATTGTGTTTCTTTACAAGAATGTAGAACCAGTGTTCGAATTATCGGTATCGTGTTATGTATCGCATCCTTGGGATACAGATACGTATCGGTTATCGCACGGGATATATCGTTTGTATCGGGTAATTTATTGCACTTGTTGGGAAACATGGGGAAACAATAGGAAAATGGTTGAATTTTTCAATGAAAATTCAGGGATTGTTACAAAAGACCTTAATATACACTTTTAAATCATAACATCTTAAAAAAGAAGTGCAAATAATAGGTTTCCTTTATATAGGGTCCCAAGTTGTTCGTTGTTTGACTGAACTAATGTAACTTGATGATCATTTCATCAAACACTCCTAAATACTTCAAAATTAGTCCCAAATGACAATAGCTGGTTGAAGGGAAATTTCAAAAACATAAAATAAAATTTATTTTTAATTAAAAATGAATTTTATTTTCCAAAAATTGACAAAGACTTGACAAATCAGTAGATGAGCCCTCACACATACTTGATTTCATGTTTGGAGTGCAACATTACAAGCAATTTATGAGAAATTGGGGAAGTTTTGAATTTTCCCTAAATTTCCCCAAATTGGACTACCTACACTCAAATTTCAAAATTAGAATGTATGTGATGATCTTTTCATCAAATACTTCGAAATTAGTCTCAATTGACAGCTGGTTGAAGGAAAATTTTGAGAAAAAAAATAGAGAACATGAAGAACCAATGGATATCGAAATCAAAGCCCCGCTCCATTATTTTTCATGCAAAACATGAAGAACTAATGGATTTATAACCATTTGACACTGATTTAATATAATTTCAACAAAAAAAAAAGAGAGATCGGAAACTGAAAATGCTCACCAGATCGAATGTGTGGGATATATCGGCACTACCTGTGCGTTTCGTATCGCGCAGGTGGGATACAAGATATATCGTGGGATATATCGGCCAATATCATCGATATTTAAAACATTGTGTAGAACTAACATTCAGATATTGTATTTATAAAAAGAATAAGGTTTAGGCTATCTGGATGAACTTTGTGGAACACATCCTGTTACTCATATACAACACCCAATCATCAAATCTTTGCCAAGCAAAATTCGTAAAGCCAACTCCAAATAGCATGAGCAAGGAATTTATTTTCCTTCCTAGAATGTAAAACTAATATTTTAAATATTGTATTTAAAAAAACATAAGTTTTAGGATGTGTTTTGCAGAATGCATCCAACATGGCATCCAGTCATCAAAACCTTTGCCAAGAATTTGAAAAGATGATTCCAAATAACTAGAACAAAGCAATGATGAGGATGGTGATGGCCATGGCCATCATGATGATTTATAAGAATAGGACATTCAGATTAGAACCAACAAAAGATAAAAACAGTACAAGTGTGACCAAGTAATAGGTGACCATATGGCTACACAATCACTGAAGCTGGTTGTGGGAGAAGGAACATATTATGAAGCAGGATCCAGAAAGGACCAGGTTTCTAAACAGGAGAATGTGCATTTGACAAAAGAACCCGAGAAACAAAAAAGCTTCAACCTTATTTCCATAACAATAGATTCTTGGCATGTCGGACAAGATATTGGACATATAATACTCAAATGGTTCAGAATAATTGCAGAGAAAACTAAGGGCCTGTCTGGATTCATGGAAAGCATTGGAAAGGAACCGGTGTTTCTTGGGAAACCTGATTTCCAGAAAACTGTAGTAAAGGAAACATTGTTTTCCTTGTTTGTTATTATTTTCCTGGTTCGTTTCCAACAGGATTTTCCTAAAAATTTAGGATCTATTTTCAAATTTCTTGTTTGGTAAAAACAATATATATATATATATATATATATATATATATATAGAGAGAGAGAGAGAGAGAGAGAGAGAGAGAGAGAGAGAAATGCTCACCTACGCACCAGTTCGTAGCTAATTTCATGAGAACCTCGACATTATTCGTTGGATTTGGCAGATGGTTGAGATTAAAAGAGGTTTGGCAGGCGTGCCTCAAAACACTCGGTAAGACTTGTGATCTCCCAATTTCATTGCCGAATTTACCGGTATCTCTTTAGCTTTCCCTCTTTGCCTTCACTCGAAAACGAAAACTGTTTGCGGTGATTTGAATGTTAATTGAGTGGTGATCAGTGTTCGAATTATCTCCGATATTATCATTATCTCCAGCTCAGCGATACCGATAACACTGGTAACGTTACTGATAACGCTGGTAGTATCATAAATTCCAGGTATTAGCAATGTATTGCTAAGTATTGCTAATGTATCAATATCGCTAATGTAATCATCAATATTTTCAACTATGTAAATTCTAGGCGTCGCTTGTATTGCGAATGCATCAATATTGCCTATGTATCACCAATATTTTCGACTATGTAAATTCTAGGTAATGCTTGTATCATAAGTGTATCGACGATATTTCAATAATATCGTCAACGTATTGATATTATCAGAATTTTGTTTATTAGAAAATTCTTTATTTCAAATATATTTTTTTTTTCATGGGCACATGGTTGTATGTAGTGTTCAATTTGTCATTGATAATATCTTGATATTATCGATATTGCAACATGCGTGATATTGAGATCACAATCTTTCGTTTCCTTTCCAATTGTCGATGATTTCTTGGTGAAATATCATGTGTTGTTGATATTTTGCAATATCAATGGATGTTTGGATGGAAAGTTGGATGGTTAAATAGGCTGGATGGCTGGATGGGATGGTTGGACTGATTTCTTACAACAACACATGCTTTTAAGGCCTTATTAAATGGAAACTTGTTATGTATGCATTATTTTCGCAATTTTTTATTTCTAAATATGCAAATATCTACATGTTAACATGTCCTGAAGTTTCGCTGAAAATTCCATCGTTTTCCCCTTGTTTCCCCGCATTTCAAGTTATCAGCGAGATATTATCGGCGATATCGATATTGTTTCCGTATCGCTGGCCAGCGAAACTTGTAGCAAAACTGATACTTTGAACACTAGTGGTGATGTATTATATCCACCCTGTTCATCCAATTTGCGATATCATTTTAGTATATTAGACAAAAAATGGAGTGGATCCAAAACTCGAGTGTGCTACATGAGAGGAAACAACGGGGATTTAGTGATTACCATTGAAACATTCATTCGGCCACAAAAGCTTCTTATCAGGCTAACTTTTTCATGATTTTACTTCATCTCATTATGAATGACCTTTAAATGGTTTGGATGGCATAGAAACATCAACGTGGAGCTTAGGAAAGTTTTAATGGTAGGAAAGTCATTCCCTAGTTTTCCATCTTGTATGGCCCACTAGAGTTTTGAATCCGCCCCATTTGTGGTAGTATATCTTAAAATGATCTCGCAAAACATATGGACAGAGTGGATTTCTCACAAACATCATGGTGGATCCTACATAGCATACCTCGCTACATGCATAGTCAATACGCAATCCGCTTCGGCGGACGTGGATTTCCTGCCAAGCCCTTCGTGGTAAGTTCCTGCGCTGGAAACCTAGGTAGGTCCCACCGCCATGTTTTTTAAAAATCCACTCTGTCCATCCTTTTTTTAAAAGCTCATTTTAGGATATGAGGTAAAAAATGAGCTGGATCCAATACTCAAGTTGACCAAAAACGTGAGGATTGAATGCCCATAATTGAAATATTCGTGGGGTAATAGAAGTTTTGAATCAGTATAATATTTTTGTTCTTAGTTCATCCCAATAGGAATGACGTTAGGAATAGTATGGATGGCATGTAAACATCACTGTCGACCTAGGAAGGTTTCAACGGTAGGAATTTCCCTACCCACTTTTTCCTTTAGTGAAGGCCCACTTGAGTATCATATCCTGCTTACTTTTGGTCTCAAGTCTTAAAAATAGCTCAAAAAATGGATGAATGGGATAAATTTTTCACAAACATCATGATGGCCCCATCTAGTTTCTAACATGCAACTTCCTGTGAAATTCGGGAGCGGACTGTGTACAGAGAGGATGCGGATTGCGTCCTACCCCCGCCCATCTCTAGCTAGGAACGGGCATGAGATTTGAGTGGTCATCGTGATGTATGGGTTTTATCCACACCGTCCATCCATTTTTCCTTATCATTTCATGGAATTATCCCAAAATTGAGGTAGATCCAAATCTTAAGTGGACCACACCACAGGAAGCAGCGGTGATAATGATTCTCACCGATAAAATTTTCTTAGGGCCCACCATGATGTTTATTTGACATCCAACTTGTAGATTAGGTCATACAGACCTGGATGATGACCAAAAAAAAAATAAATTATCTTGATCCAAAACTTTGGTAGCCCCAAGAAGTTTTTAATGGTGAGAGTTCAATCAACACTATGTGGCCCACTTGAGATTTTGATATACCTCAGTTTTGGGTTCATACCATAAAATTGTTTTTAAAAATGTATGGATGGCATGGATGAGACATGTACATCATGTTTGGGTCCACAGAGCACCGACAGGGGAGTAGCCAATCCGTTCAGGACTCTAGTTGATCCAGAGAATTGGATGCAGATTTAATGGGAAAGTAAGTTTGTGCAGTGGAAACCTAGGTAGGGTCCACTGTCATGTTTTTGAGAAATCCACCTCGTCCATCTGTTTTGTGAGATCATTCTAATATTTGAGAGAAAAATTGAATAGGATCCAAGATTCAAGTGGGCTGCACTAAAGGAAGATGTGGGTAGGGAAATTTCTACTGTTGAAACTTCCCTGGGTTCAAAGGTGATGTTTACACGCCATCCATACCGTTCATAACGTCATTCGTACTGGGATGAACTGCGAACACTTATTATATTGATTCAAAACTTCTGTTGCCCCATGAATATTTCAACTGTGGGCGTTCAATCCTCACGTTTTCGGTCAACTTAAGTATTAGATCTTGCTTATTTTTTTACCTCATATCCTAAAATGAGCTAAAAAAAGGATGGCCGGAGTGGATTAAAAAAAAAAAAAAAAACATGGTGGTGGGACCCTACTAGGTTTCCAACGAGGAACTTACCGCGAAGGGCTAGGTCGGAAATCCGCATCCCCTTGAGTATTGACTATGCATGTATCGAGGTATGCTATGTAGGGTCCACCGTGATATTTGTGAGAAATCCACTCCGTTCATATGTTTTG
This sequence comes from Magnolia changhungtana, assembly GCA_030180095.1. NCBI lineage: Eukaryota > Viridiplantae > Streptophyta > Magnoliopsida > Magnoliales > Magnoliaceae > Magnolia > Magnolia changhungtana. Next base: position 4,973,047 of record JASAUF010000397.1, read on the forward strand.
CGAGATCATTTTAAGATATACTACCAAAAATGGGGCAGATTCAAAACACTAGTGGGCCATATAAGATGGAAAACTAGGGAATGACTTTCCTACCATTGAAACCTTCCTAAGCTCCACATTGATGCTTATATGCCATCCAAACCGTTTAAAAGGTCATTCATAATGGGATCAAGTAGAATCATGAAAAAGTTAGCATGATAAGAAGCTTTTGTGGCCGAATGAATGTTTCAATGGTAGTCACTAAATCCCCATTGTTTCCTCTTGTGTAGCACAGTCGAGTTTTGGATCCACTCCATTTTTGGTCTAATATACTAAAATGACAGGATGGAAATAATACATCACCACTCAATCAACATTCAAATCACCGCAAATGGTTTTTGTTTTCGAGTGAAGGCAAAGAGATACGGGTAAATTCGGCAAAGAAATTGGGAGAATGAGAATCTTACCGAGTGTTTTGAGACACGCCCGCCAAACCTCTTTTAATCTCAACCGTTTGCCAGATGAGCATTCCTATATATATAGTTCGCATGAAACTAGCTACGAACAAGTGCATAGGTGAGCATTCCTATTTATCTATATATATATATATATATATTTGTTACTTTGTTACTTACAAGTTACAACACAAATTATAAGTTGCAACTTACAAGATACTTACAAGTTACAAGCTCAAGTTATAAGTTACAACAAGTCTCAATATTCTAGACTCAAGACTCAAGGGTCAAAGCAAAAGTGAAGACAAGAAGTGAAGAATTTGTGTTTTTGTAAATTTGTAATTGTGTGTAAATCTCTCTCCCCTCTCTTTTACTACAATCTCTCCTCTCTCTTTTCACTACTAGTGTAAGTGTAACTCTCTCTCTCTCTCTCTCTCTCTCTCTCTCTCTCTCTCTCTCTCTTTCCCTTTTCCCTTTTTCTAGTTTCTACTACTACTAGTGTAAGTGTGTGTAACTCTCTCTCTCTCTCTCTCTCTCTCTCTCTCTCTCTCTCTCTCTCTCGTAACATCCCGGATTTTTGCTAACTTGGAAATAGATGTCCTTAGGCATTGGGTCGATCATAACACTTTGTTAATTTCTCAGAACTAAATCCCAAAGTCTCAAATCCCCTTTTCGACCAATTTCCTTCAAAATCTCACCTTTCACCACCTTGTCCTTCAAATTTTTCTAAGTACTTTCATATTTGACACTAATCCTTAAGTTTAAATGATGAAGAACAATATTTAAACTAAAATTTACTATAAATATATATATATAAATAAAATCGGTTTTTGACCATTAACCTTATGAAATCTGACAAAATACATAGGTTATTTGGATAGAGTAGCCTCTCCTACCCCAAAATAATATATTGTATGTCGAATAACTCATTCCGGTTTGCAAGATATGCCCATTTCAAATATCGGGTGGCGAAAACACCACCAGACAGGATAACGGACTAGCGATAGCATCGCCCCTGGGGCGAGCCCTCACTCCACTGTCCAGCGGTTGGCAATGGCATCGCCAGATCGGCGAGGCCTCGCCTTCCAGCGGGCCGGGCGGGCCACAGCGGGCCGAGTGGCCCGTTTTTTGCCTATTTTCTGCGATTCTTCGTCCCGCTTCAAAAAGTCATCTCTCTCGTTATAACTCCGATTTAGGTGATCCAAAAGCCAGATTGAAACTTGATAAGTCTAGTTTTATAAAAAAAAAAATAAGTGAAAAAATATAATAAAATTTTTAATGTAGTTAAATATGGGTCGTTGTGACAACGGTCCGAAAATCATTAATTTGGACAGTTGTTGCTTCTAGAATTTTTAGAAAATTTCTACAACACAAAATCTAATGAACTTTGGTAGAGATGAAGTAGACTTGATGATGAATTACTAGAAAAAATAATTAAAATAGTATACTAATTAAAAGTGCCAGAAAGGGGCGTAGAACTGCCCTAGGACCTTATTCTGTCGAAATAAGGGCATAATTGAGTTAAGTACTAAACTGAATAATCAGTAAAATTAGCTTGAACCATTTTAAATACGAACTGCAAGACCCAAAACGAGTAGAACCGCTACGCTACGTTACCTAGAAACCTAGGATCAATCTCTAAACCCAGTTGCTCCCGGGAGCACTTTGAAACTCCGTATCGGACTTGGACCGTGCGTCGAAAGTTCGATTACTGCGACACCTTACTGGACTTGACAACCATCTCGGAAATCAAATCCAGACAGTATCCAGAAACGCACAACTTGAGCCCGGAGCGAAGTGTGTGAGAAACGCAAATATCTTTAGAAAATGAACTTAGATTTAAGTGATTTGGGCAGTTCGCTTGCGGACCAAATTTAAGGTTTCAAACTGTCAGAATCTGACCCAAATACACCCTCGGATTAGGAAAATTTCCCTACACAAGTCAGTGTACTTGTGGCCTTGATTGAGTGTCGACGACCGTTGAACTGAAACTGGTCCTCCGCAGTCGATCCGTAAATCCGATCGGACCGAAACCTTAACCTGACATAAATCCATCGTCAAAGAACTTCCCCTGGACCGTACGCAGAAAGGGGGCCTCCAGATGTGCTTCGTTGGACCGAAACAGATCCCTTTTAGCTATAACTTAAGTATACCATGGCCTTGGGGCAATTGAGGTCAGTTCTGAGCCTATATAAGGCCCTTTTCTCACCCCACGTCTCTCATATCCGAATTTTGCTCCAAACCCTAAGGGAGAGAGAGAGAGAGAAGGGAGAGAAAGGGTGGCGATCGAAGGGAGATATTTGGAGCTTATGCAGTCCTTCCTTGTTACTCCACACACCGAATCGCCTCCCCACCATTGCTACACGAGCGATTCTAACTCCGATTTGGGTAATAAAACCTAACCCTAATCTGTTTTCGGTATCCAACTAGATGAATCGACGAAATAGCTAAACTACTTCATGCTATAGGTAGCCGTTGTGCTGTAGACTAAGCCGTGTTGTTCGAACTGAGCTCGTTACGAGTCTACCGGCGAAAGGTGCGGATTATAAACGCTTAGGTTATGGTTTTCAAGGCTTTCAATGTCAGTAATGATTTATGACTGACTTGATTGCTATTACATGTGTTTATATAGGGTGTCCTCCGTGTATTACACACACACACACACACATATATATAAACTATGTTGAATGTTATGCATTCTATATGTTTGTTGAAATGTCTGAACGATTATGGAAATATGATTTGTGCTTGCCATGCTTGTAAATTGAGAAGATATGATCGTTGTATGAGTGGCAACTCCCTTGTGAAAGGATTTGCCCTAATGTTTGTTGAAACTAATATATTACACGAATGTGTAATATGTAGTCTAAGTGTTTGACAAAATGCCTGTATGAGTAATTGTTTGATGCTTTGTATTTACGAGGGTTGTTGAGATAGGATTCTCAACTACCTTAGTTATATGTATACTTTTCTTCATGTAGCTTTAATTTCAATTGCATGTTTTGTATAGCCAATGTATATGCAGAATATCATGTTATATGTGTCGAATAATATGCTCAAATGATATGTATGTTGGAATTGGTTGTTAAATGCCGTATCATTATTATGTATGCTTACTTCTTGCATTTGACTGTGATTGGGCCTACGACGTAGTCCAGGCAATCGGTAACAATTCCTGTTTGAGTGGCCGAGCTAGTCTCACCACATTTGATGCGTTTAGTGAATCCAAGTCGTACGATGATTGTCGGTAGTGGTTAGCGCTCCATGTCAATTAATTCATCGTACGCTTGTACCAGTCGAACTTGTCCAATAAATCAATTGTCCCATTGTGTGTTTACCATGTATGGACGCTACTGCTTGAACCTAAGGTACCCCTTACCAATGTAAAGACCTGTTTAACCTTGGTACCACAATCCGCTAAGACTCATGAGCCGGGCATGGTGGTATGGGACACCGTGGTCGAGCTATCGGCCTACGCTGGGGCGACGAGCCTCCCCGTAGTGACCAGTGAGCAACCCAAACTCGTGAGCTGAATACGGTGCTATGAGACATTGTATTCGAGCTGTTGGCCTACACTAGCGCAGCCTGGCTGTGGTCCCCAGTCGGGTTGGTGACAAGCCTTTGAAAATATACTGCTAGTTGGTAGGGCGTTGGTGGAGTGACTTCGAGTATAAAATAGGCCTAAGCTGGCGCAGCCTGGCTGTGGTCCCCAGTTGGGTTGGTGACGAGCCTTATAAAATAGATTGCCAGTTGGTAGGGCGTTGGTGGGGTGACCTCGAGTATGAATTAAGCCTACGCTGAGGTGACGAGCTTCCCATAGCAACCTACAGTATAAACTTGCGAACTTGCCTATCGTATGTAATTAACTAGGATTGACGACCCTAGATGGATCATTGTTTGGGTAAATGATATAAAGGGGGGTACCTTAGCTTCCCAAACCTGCTATATGAATGAGTCTAATTAAGAACTTGACTAATCACGCACATGCACCGCATTTGCATGTGTCTTTGGCGTTGGAGTTGAGCACAGCGGGAGTGTTGTATGCCGCGATCGTGAGATGATGTTGCAGAGGGAGTGCAGGCGAGGGCATACATCATTATTGCATATCATCCTTGCATTAACAAGAGTACTTAGGACATGACTATTGTACTGTTTGACTGAATTGATAACATATTAACCTTTACTTTATAGCTCCACTGAGTTGATCACTCACTTCTACGTTTTGGGACAGTGTTTTAAACCACCAACCAGACTCTGTTTTAGCTGCAGATGAGGGCAATGCTTACGGGGTAGAGCCAGACTTTTATGATGACGAGGAGTTCTCTTACCTGTAACTCTTTGGCAGGTTTATGTAGACCTGGAGTTGTGTCACCGGGGCTACAGGGACATGGATTAGAGGACATTACACTTCATCATTTTGTTTATTTTGGAACTATACATGTAATTATTTAACCTAGCGACATGTTGATACTCTGGGGACTTATCACTTATATGCTTTATATATCTATCAAAGTCTTCCGCTTGCGTAATCTAATTGTCTCTGGAGTATGATATGCCGATGTAGTGTAATCCCATTCATGTTTAATGTGCTAATACAGACAACATTTAATCATCATTATCTATGTTGCATAAGTGATGTGTTGGAACTCGGGAGCCAAGCTTCTGCTCGACCCCCCGATTTTCAGGGCATTACACACACACACACACTCTCTCTCTCTCTCTCTCTCTCTCTCTCTCTCTCTTTCCCTCTCCCATCTCTTTACTTTACTCTTTAGTCTTTATTTAGTTCAGTTTTTAATTTACTTTTTAGTACTAGCAAGTAGCAACTTACAATCAATACGCACACCACCAACATAATGTCTTCTTCCCAATCTTCCTCTTTGAAAAGTATGGGCACTATCGTAGTGTTTCGGATAAGACTCACATAGTATGTGATTATGTGGATATGTGGGTTCCTATGGCATTGCGTGGCACAAGCAACACCTTGCACATTTATCGGGGTCAAATGCAAAAGCATGTGACAAAATTACTCCAGAGATCCGAGGGGAGATCATTGAGTATATGGATAAACAGTCAAGAAAGAGATGCGATAGTGCCCTACGTCACGAGGATTATATGGAACAAGACACATATGAAGATATAAACGTAGTTAATGTAGATGAAGTTAGTCCCACTCCCCCTACTTCGACAGGCCGGTCTAGACCACAACCACAACCAACGGTCTCGAAAAGAGCCTGAGGGCATGGGCCAATGGATAGATGGCGTAGACCACACCCCGAAGATGTGGTCGATTAAAGGGGTCGAGGTAAAGGGCCGGCTCGAACAACTTTAGAAAACCGGCATAAACAAAAAGATAGGAAAACTACTATTCAATATATTGCTAAGTGGTTTTACCAAGCCGGCATTGCTTTCAATGCTGTTAAATCGAGAAGTTTCAAAGTAACGGTTGAGGCTATAGGTCAATTTATACCTAAGCTTAAACCTCCTTCATATCATGAAATGAGGGAGGCATGCATGAAAACCGAAGTTGATTGTATACAATCCTTTATAACTAAATATAAGGAATTGTGGAAAACATATGGGTGTTCACTAATAGTTGATGGATGGACCGATAGATCCAGTTGGTCTCTCATTAACTTTTTGGTAAATTGTCCAGTTAGGACAATGTTCTTCAAGTCCGTGGATGGATCGGGTCATTCACATAAATGAGAATACTTATTTAGCTTACTAGATAATGTAGTTGAAGAAATAGGTGAGGAATACATTATACAAGTAATTACAGACAACACAGCCTCATATGTAATGGCCGGTTGTCTTCTTATGGAGAAGAGACGTCGTTTATTTTGGACCCCCTGTGTGGCCTATTGTGTTGATCTTACAAATGCACCCGTGAGTGTCCGTGACTCTGTTTGTCGATTTCCGACAATAATGGAGGCGGAAATACCGCGATATCTAAATCGGGGTGGGTTGTATCGGCGATATCGACGATATCGTCGCTGTATCGTAAGATATCGACGATATATCGCACAATATCTGGAGTTTTGGTTTTTTTGTATCTTCCGGGTGTTATTGGTGAAGTATCGTCTCGCGAGGGTGCGATACCCATAATATCAGCCGATAGTATCGATATTTCGAACACTGCCCACTACCTCACTTAATGTTACTCATTCATACTTGATTGCACAAAAGATTGCTTTTCGAAAAAGGTTTTTAACTTGAGATTGAAGATTATCTTTCGCATATTTTGCTCGGGACTAGCAAAATGTTGGTTGGGGGTTGTGTTGAGAGTCAAATATTGCATATTGGACCCCATTTATTTCTTAGTTTTACAAACATAATATGGCTTAATGGTATATTTTACATGTGTTTGTGTTGTAAGGTGAATTTAGGGCTTAGATTGAAAAGAATGCTAAAAGCATGGATTTAGCGCTCAAAAGTCACCAAAGCAAAGAATGGACCTGTGGAGACCAAGATTGAAGATTTCAAGACTCCAGGATCCAAGAAAGCCAAGTGGAGAAGGTAGGAAGTCGAAAGAACAAGCGCAAAAATCACAAAGACTGTGTCATCGAGAACCGTTCGATGACATCGAATATCTGGTCGATGACATCGATTTTATGAGGGAAAATCGAGTTGGTTGCTAAACATATTAGGTGCTTTTCTCGATCAATCGAAAGCATGTTTGATGACTCGAAGGAAGGTGCTCAGGTCCTCGATGACATCGAAGATTTCTCGGTGACATCAAATTTATCGAAGAAATTGAAGCAACTCGTTGGATTGTTTTGAACCCATTTTCGATGACTCGAAGACATGTTCGATGGATCGAAGGCTTCGCTCGATGACATCGAAGGACGGTTCGATGACACAGAGACTTACGCAGTGTGAAAGAAGAAAAGGCGCGACTTCCGGATTCAAACCTCTTCGATGACATCGAAGTGTGTTCGATGACATCGAAGGCGTTATGCAGTCTGCGTAAATTCGATCCGGTTTTGCGATTTTGCAGAATTTTGCCTATAAACAGGGTTTTCTAGGCACTTTTTAGGATATCTAGGGTTTGGAGGAGCAGAGCAAAAGGGCGGAGCCGCTTCCTAAGAGTTCTTCTTCCCTTCTCCTTAGTTTTTAATGCTTTCTTTTAGGGTTTTTAATCCAATCATGTCTATGGTTGGCTAGATCCCTTAGCTAGGGCTAAGGGGTGAAACTTGTAGCGTGATTGGGATTTTTGCTTTGTTTTGATTCATGTTTTGTTGAACTCTCTTGGATTCTAGTTTGATTATGAAGGAATATTTTTAGTTTTTAATGGTTTGTTGTAACAAATTACAATAGATCTGTAATAGCTTGAGATATCTTCTTTTCCTGAATTGAGATGTGAAATTAGGAAATCCTGTTGTTCACCATAGTCCCTTGGGCATGGTATGATGATGAAATCCTTCCTAACTTTCACAATTCTCTTATGATTGGTTGTGGGATTGGTAAATCCTATTGTTTGTCTTGTCTCCTGGGCATGGTTAGGTGACAGAATCACTTCCAAATCTTCACCACTCTCATCCATTGATGATTAGATCCATGAGAAGTTCAGAGATCTGACAAATCTCTTCTTACCAATTGGATAGGATAAGACTCTTATTCTAATTGTGTTCTTGAATCATGCAAGGTAGCTTCCCAATTGCTACAAGTGGATCCCTAGAAACCCTAATTCCCACCTTTAAATTCTTAAGTTTCTAAATTCATCATCTCACAATTACTCCATACTTTCCTGATTTATGTTAGATCTTCTCCTAGTTTTCATTCTAATCACTTTCAAAATAGACACACAAGATTAGTTCTCGGGATTCGACCTCGGTCTCACCGAGATTATTACTACATCGCGACCCTGCACTTGTTCTCGCAGATGCATTCAAAAAGAAAGAAATAGACTCGAGCAAAAGAGTTTGAATGCCCTTGTTTTTTGTCAAATACAATCTTCAACTTAAAGTGTGTATTGTGAAGAGAGAATAATCAAAGGCTTAATCCAATTTGCTTATCAGACATGGACTCTGATAGAAATTTTGAGCTCTCATAGCTGGTTCCAAGCCCAGATGGAGGGTTTGCATCAGGTAGGCGGCCAGGGTTAAAGTTTGGAGCAAAGTGGAATGGGGGAACAAAATTATGTAGCCAACCCCAATTAGTTGTGATAGAGCTTAGATGATGATGATGATTAAGCGTGCCAAATCTAAACAAAGAGATTAGGATCCATATCAAAACCCAACGCAACATGTGAGCTCAAGGCCTTTCATGGACCACAACCTTTGCCCACTATAGAAATAATCAGATCAAACCCTTACAACAGATTGAAATCCCAGGCCAACCTGAAATCTCAACAGGCCCAACCCTTGGGCCTTTAAGCTCGGCCCAAACCCAAACTGGGATGTAGTCGGGACTAGTGTTTTAAATAGCGGTAACGTGATGCATGGTGTTCAGCCCTCTATAGCATGTAGCATAAATACGTAGCGTGTAGCGTAAGCTACACGATACTTCTATTTTTTAATTTAAAAATATGACAAATATAATAAATAGTGAAAAAAATATATATAAAAAATATAAAAATGCCTAAAAGATGATTCATATTATCAATTATAAGCATGTTCAAAAAAGTTATTAATTATCATTTATCAAAAGCCAATCCACAAATATAAGCCAAATTAAATAATTATCACATCGACAACTTTCTAAGCAAACCACTTTAATTAATAATGTCTAATTGAAACCACAAGTCACAATTATGAAAAGAAATAAAAATCCCATAGCAAGTACAATACAAGTGTCACGTTCCTCAACATTAGAAACAAAGAAAACGTGAAAAAATAATAATGAACTAAAATAGCAAAACAAAATACATTGTAGCTTACGCTACGGACACTACGCACTACGTAGCTATAGCGTACACTACGACCCCTATAGCGTACGCTACGTAGAGCTACGGCCACGCTACGTAGCGTACGCTACAGGCGCTATTTGAAACACTGGTCAGGACAAGCTAGCCCAGCACTACTTGCATCACACATCCGGGTTTTTTGCAGCCAACAATAAAGACCTCCGGTGCATTGTGCATCGAATGAAGAACCTCAAGTTTGTAGTCATAACAGCACTAGTCAATTAGAACATGCAAGTTTCACAAACATCAAAAGCAAGATGGACTGAACTTATTTCCACGAAGGAGCATAAATAGCTAAAAGATTTCTATAACCAACAACAACATCAGAATATTAAAACACAAAATTTTGGAGAGGGATAACACTTCAGTCTCTATAGTGTGTGTGCGCGCGTGAGAGAGAGAGAGAGAGAGAGAGAGAGAGAGAGAGAGAGAGAGAGAGATCAAAATTCCCACCAGGTAAGAACAAGTACATACTTCTTAAAATAATACCTACCCCTGGTAGCTCAACAACATTTATTGCAAAACGCTCGCTGGTGGTTGCAGTATATTTTTCTGAGAAGGCCTGCAGTTGGATCCAGCAATTACAACCAGTCAAGGATTATTAATGAGAAACACAGAAACTACCATAACAGGTGCATTTTAAGGAAGACAGTTTGAAAGATATGACAATAATACGTATGAATGGCTATAAACAGAGACATTTAAACAAGTTGATTCAAATGACCTCATTAATCAGATTCGAATTAAATTGAGATCACTGTGCTGACTCAGACAACAAGTTCTGAAGGTAGCAAGTTCAGAGGGTACGGTACCTTCCAATAAGTGCATTCAACAGTGCAGACTTTCCAGCATTTTTAGGTCCAAATACATAGCACTGTAAAACATTTCTCTGTAACTGTTGCCGCTTGCAATCTAAACAACGCCTCCTAGTTATATGGAATGCCGAAGCAGGATCCCCACTGTATCCAATGTAGATCAAATTTGCTAAACTGCTAGCTGGCTCTAGTAGTGTCACGAGGGCCCACTACAAACACAGGCATTTTCTCAGGTCCGTAATGCGCAGGTAGCTTGAATAGAACACAACTATGTCAAGTCAAGACTTTATTGAATTGGATGTCAGGTCATCAACAATCAAAGCCCAATCTATGTCAAACCAAGACTTTATTGAATTGGATGTCAGGTCATCAAACAATCAAAGCCCATGAAGGGATCCATGACCATGACTACACACCAGCAGGTTCCTTATTGATTTCAATGCTTTCCAAACAATATCAGACGAGGTCTCTTCTTGCAAGGTGACATGGAATCGTAGGCTCCACATCATCAGGTCCCGTCAGAATCTAAGTTATTTTCCACAAACAGAACCTAAGTATTGCATTCAAGTACATGGAAAATTACAAGAAACACAATGGAGCCAAGGAAAGCCTGTTGCTAGAAAAAAGTTAAAGGCCATAAAATGCCACTATTTCAGAGCCATCTGAGGCCTTTCATGAATGAAATCATTTTATTGGAAAAAAAGGGCCACACACATGACACAGCCTCTGTTTCTTTCTTCTTTTTTTTTTTTTTCTTTTTTTTTGAAAGGTCAGCATCACAAACATCCCCAACTTGATTCCATCTTAATGCCTCTCAACAATATTCACAGTGATCACTTCCCAACCCTTCTCTAGCCAAACGGTCAGCCATAATATTGGCTGAATGATCCACATGTAGTATAGAGAGGTCAAGAGCACGCATGAATCAATTGCTTCCTCAACCATATTCACCAGACCCCATGGGCAGGTGCCCAAAGTGAGTCAACTTAGCGCAACCTTAGAATCCTTTAAATGATGGCTGACCTGGGTGGGATTACTCATGGATATGAGCTTTATTTCTTGAACCATTGCTGCATCTGAGGCCAAATAATAATGGACTCTCAAACTAATAATTTTTAATCAAGCAAGAACTAGAAGATACCATCAACAAATGTAGACTTGTAGAGTGCCCACTTTAGATGTTAGTCCTAATGTTTGTACAACCCATGTTTTCAGTATCATTGATATCAGCCGATATATTGATTATCGCAAGTTGGCAATACGACATCCTACTTTAGTATCTAAAATAATTGGTGTCGCAGATAATATCATGCGATATCACGATATATCAAAAATATTGCACATGCCCCTTTATATTTTTGCAATGTATCGACATTGGCATCAATACATCACCGATATCACACAGTTATCCAAGGCAGTGCACCCCCTTCTCAAAAAATCCAAAAAGGAAAAAAAAAAAAAAAGAAAAAAAAAGAACGGTTCTTTTTTTACTTTTTTCTTTTTTTTTTTTTCCCCCAAAATCCCTCTTTCCACATCATTCTATATTGATTTCGGCTAGTCTACTATAGATTGTTGGAAGGAAAACTTCCACATTTGGGACAACTTGTGATTGGAGGCCTCGTGGGGCTGGTTCCAATACGGTGAGTACTTTTTGAGTTTTGATTCGTATTTTTCTCATGTTTTTAGGTTGTAATCAGTAAGAAATAGTTACAAATGCATGATTCTTCATGTTTTGCATGAAAATTTAAGGATTTGAAGTTTCGATTTCAAAATTTAGAGTAAGTGGCCGATTTGGGGGAAATTGGGGAAAAATCAAAATTTCCCCAATTTCTCCCAAATTGGTTGCAATCTTAGTGTCTAGACATAAAGTCAAATATGTATTAAACCTGATATTGCGACTCTTGGTAATTTGGGACTTCTAGAAAAAAAAAATGTTTAATATATTTTTTTTTTTTCAAAATTACACTTATATCAGCGGTGAATTGGCCCTAATTTCAGTTAAGTGTTTGATGAAATCATCATCACATACACTCTAATTTTGGAATTTAAGGGTAGGTAGGCCGATTTAGGGGAAATTGGGGAAATTTCAAAGAATTTCTCCCAATCGGTTGCAATCTCGGTGTCCAAACACAACATCAAACATGTATCAAACCTAATATGGTGATTCTTGGTAATTTGAGGATTTTCAGAAAAAATAATAATAATAATAATAATAATAATAATAATAATAATAATAATTTAAAATGTTAACAAATTTTTATTTTTTTTCAAAATTCCACCTCTATCAGCAGTAAATTGGTCCCAATTTCAAAGTATTTAGGAGTGTTTGATGCAACCATCATCACATACACTCTAATTTTAGGATTTAGGGGAAAGATGGGACGATTTGTGGAAAATTGTGGAAAATGAAAAATACGAAATTCCCCCAAATTTTCTCAAATCAGTTGCAATCTTAGTGTCCAAATATGTATGTAACTTCATCTACACATTATTGCTAGAAGGGATCTTTTGAAAAATATAATTAATTTTAATTAAAAATAATTACAATATGTTAAAAAAATTCAAAAATTCATTTTGATTGGCAGTTAAATTCCATTAATAATTATGAATGTAGTACACTGTATATGCCAACATTGTGGTTTTCTTAACATCCTTTTACCAATAGAACATGTCAGGAGAAAAAGGGAGAGCCTGACATCTATGGCAGTACGAGACCCCTCTTCCCAATAATCAATTTGGTTCCCAGTACAATTTGTGTAGCCATGTAATGAAGAGTGGGAGGGTAACCCACTTAGAAGAACACTTTGTAGGAGGGTATCGAAATGTTTTAGATTGCACAAAATGTCTGAATGATGTGAAAGCATAGATACATGAAGTGTTGAAAAACAGTGTGAAGATCAGAGATGAACGTGCTACATAGAAGATGGAGATTAGGGACGAGTTAGGGCGGTCAACGCATAGTCTCAAAGATGTAGTGGATTCGGATGTGGAGGATCCTGATCTTAAATGGACCTACAAGGAGCCTTTACGGGATGAGTGGGAAAGGGATTAGGAGTGTTGGTGGGAGGCAAGTAGACCCACTTTTGATGGGTATGTGCAGGAAATTGGTGGGGGAGTTGAGCAGAGAGCGCAACGAGCAAGGGGTGGTAGTAAAAGAGTTGGAGGGGGAGTACTAGTTGGGGGAGTGGGCGGAGGTAGTAGGAGGGGGTTAAAGGGGTTGAGCTGCAGCAATAGCATGCGGGTGTCGAATCTACCTTTAAATATGAGGATGTATAAAGAGGCGGGGAATGCAAAAGAAATTGAAGCAAATGTTTACTGAAGGAGATATGAAGAAGGTGGGGAAGTTCATTGCAAATTGTTTTACTTGTGATCACATACCAATGAAGGCAGCGATCAGCCTACACTTCAAAAATATGATCACAGAAGTGCAGCATGAGGGTGAGGGTGTGGTGCCACCCATGCCATATGAGATAATAGGCAAATATTCAGATGAAGACTATGCTGACATGTAGCATTATGTCGAGGAGTTTCAACCATTATGGGAGATGTACGACTACACTATGATGTGTGACAGGTGGACCAGACCGATGAGGATGTCGGTCATAAATTTTACGGTCTACTACATGGAGTAGACGATGTTCTTAAAGTCCATAAATGCCAGTAATAAGATCAAAAACTCATATTACATCTATGCGCTAATGCATGATGTTATGAGGGACGTTGGGAAGAAGAAGATCATGCAATTCGTTACAGACAATGAGAGCACATTTGTGAAGGTGAGGAGTTATGAAGAAGTATTCCTTGTATCAAACCCCATTCGCAGCCCATTGTATAGATCTCATGCTAAAAGCGATAGGAAATAGGCCTTCAATGAAAGCTATGATTACCAATGCTCGCTTGATTACAAATTTCATCTACAACTACAACTAGTTAATGGCCAAGATGCATGAGAGGTGAGGTGGGGATATAGAGCGGCCTAGGGCAACGTGGTTCGCCACAAATTACATTGCCCTAAATAGCCTTGTACAACACAAGGGGATTTGCGAGAGCATTACAGCTCCAGGGAGTATGCGGATTTGAATAAGAGTGGCAAGAAAGTAGCTTGGAGGATTGATGAGTTTGTATTGAGCAATGCCTTTTAGGATCACATGCATAGTGTGGTGGGTATTCTGGAGCCCATATCTGCAGTGTTAAGGACGGTGGATAATGACATCCGTCAATGAGATCCTTGTTTGAGTCCATGCGGTTAATGGAAGAATCCATCAAGACCAAGGTGTCCTGTATCGGTATCGGTTGGCGTAACGGTGACCTCCAAAACCGATACGGATACGGGGGCGTAACGGCGATACGGGGGCGTAACGGGCCGTAACGGCGCAAAAAATTTTTTTTTTTGCCAAAAAATATGAAAAAATATGGATTAAATCCGAATATTCTAAGCATTCCAAATATGCATTCATTTATAAATTGGAACATGGTTATGGTGGTGTAACGGTCCACTCTTTGGTGAGAAGTGTAGATGGTCGATGAATTTATGAACCGGATAACCTAAATTTGACTACAAAATTCATATTTTTAATTTTCTACCTGTCTACTATCAATGATAGATATATTAGAATGAATGTAATATGAAAATATCTTACATTAGGTGTTTGCAATTATTTTTGAGGAATTTCTCGAACATACCTATGCGCGTGACTGTGATTCCTATCTATAACCTGTCATCCTCAAGTCAAGAATATTAAAAAAATAAATTAGTAGTGTCTGATATACTCCCCTGCAACTTGATTAAGGATTACTTGATTGGTTGTCAGGGGAGTTATTTTAAATACAAGTTCGACAATGTCAAGTGTGTGCATGACTCGCATGGCTTCTTGCAATAATCTTGCTTGTGGTACCTGCTACAAATACTTACCTAGTTACCTCAATACAAATATATACTCACAATCACAAGTCACCACCAAAATGAAAATCGCTTTTTGTGGTTGCTCGACCTCCACATCATCGTCATCGTCACCATCGGTGAGGTGTCCAATAGGTGTAGGTCTTTGCATATCCATAATATCCAAGATTACGGAGGAAATACTAGATCAACGAAACTAGAAGATGACTGATCGACTAGGCAACGACTCGACCCGAGTAAGGATATCCACCAAGTGCCGTCGAATAGCCATACCTTGGTGCCCATACTCAGCCGTTGAGAATCTTGAGATGAGAGTGCGTCTGTGCGATGAGTAACTTGGATTTGGATCTGGATATCTATAATCATATGAATATTGATCGGAGGGCTACTCCAACATGAATGTGATGGAGCAGGCTCAATATAACCATCATAATCATAATCCAATTGACCATAAGTATATCCATCATAATAACCAAGACCATGAGCCTGCTGATGTTCCGGACCTCTCGGACCCCGTGCACCACTAGATGTACCCTCATCCGGCTGGCTGTATCGTGACTCGGTACACTCGTAAGTCCGACCTCGTGTACCACGTCGTCGATGTTCATCGCCATCGCGATCTGTAGACGGCTGTATAGGGGGGTAAGTAACACCAGAAGTGTCAGCACCAGGGGCAGGGGGGTCGTCATCATCCGACACGGCCACGCTACCATCCGCGTACTCTTTTGTTGATCTTGAGCCGTATCCGTACGTGGCATAAACGCTGCCCCTCTTACTGGGTCCAACACATCTGCACGACTCTCTTGTTGCGCTTTGCGTATTTCTGGGTCATCAATTTTCAATTCTTCACTATCCTCTTCAATTTGCTTTTCCCTTGTTTCCAACCAAGGTAGAAGTGGGTCATCCTCATCATAAATATTGTCCAAGTTTATTGGTGAGGTAGTCTCCGTCATCGGAATTGTAATGCTCCTATGATGTCGTCGCATTCTTAGTTTTATATTGTAGTGCATGAAGACAAGTCTATCTAATGTTCTAGTCTGCAATCTATTCCTATTCTTTGAATGAATGAGCGCAAAACAACTCCAATTCCTTTCGCAGCTAGAGGAAGATGTTGTTTGGCTCAAAACTTTTACTGCAATTTTTTGGAGAGCCTTCGTACTCTCTCCGAAATTAATCCACCATTCGGCCGGTTGCAACCTAGACACTGCATGCTGTGCAAGAACATCTCCAAAGCTACCAAGGCGATTTCCAAATGTATCTAATTCATTCAACGCCTTTATTTGTAAATCTAAGTCAGGCTCTAATCTCTTTATCACATTTTTTAGCCCGACACGAACTTCATCATCCTCAACAAATGATTGGGCATATCTATACCTAGGATTTAGGTAGTAACCTGCTGCATGAAGATCGTGATGGAGTTGTTTTGTCCATCTCCTGTCGATCATCTTCCAATAGGTCTCCCAGCTTCTACAATCACGTTGAATTGCAAGCTTTGCCTTATCCATGGCATCATATAGGAAGCCCATGGTAGGTGCTTCATCGGTTTCAACAAGACGGAGTACCCTCATTAGTGGCTCCATCACCTTTAGGATCGCTTTAACCTTCTTCCAATATTTGTTGTCCCGTATGGTATTCACAACGTCGACCGGTGTGCCTGATGTCTTCTTCCCATGTTTTGTGTTGAGCCATTCTCGGGAAGCAAACATCTCACTCAACTCTCCCCTATGCTGGAATAAACTCTCTAATGCTATAAAGTTTGTTGCGAATCTAGTCGCCGTAGGCCTCAACAACTCTCGTCATTTCGTGAACTTTCTCATTATTGCGACTACTTGATTATGGTTGTAAATAAACGTCGTCACTTCCTTTGCCCTTTCGACCATTTCCTTAACATTCTTCTTCTTCCCAATATCTTCCAATATAAGATCGATACAATGGGCAAAGACATGGTGACCAAAAAGATGTTTTCTCTCCTCCATCAACATATGTCCTGCAAGCTTATATGATGCTTCATTATCCGTTACAACCGCACTACATTCTCCTCTCCAATCTCATCCACAACTTTATCCATTAGACCCATAATATATTGAATCTTTTGTTGCTTCCGAGGCATCAATTGACTTGTGGTATATAGTTCCTAAGTGGCAAGACACCATGAAGTTGATCATGCTTCGTCCTGGTTGGGCTGCCCAACCATCACACATGATCGTGCATCCTCGGCTTGCCATACAGTTTAAAGGTAGCCACGTATGCTTTCACATCCACATACTCTGCATCCGTCCATTTCCCCCTAATCTCCTTAGCCATTTGTGGGAGCTTTTATTCCTTCACACCTTCGCTGGCCTGTGCATCGATTACCACCGCCAATATGGAGAATTGGCCGCGTTAGGAGGTATGTTGGCATGTATAAATAACTTTGCTTCTTTGCTCTACCTAATTTCTCAACGGAAGTTCTACTCCACATTTGTTTTATTTTTTTTTGTTTAGTTGATTCTTTCCTAAATAGGATTGGATCAATAGAGGGTCTCCTAGTGTAACGCCCTGAAATTCGGGGGTCGAGTATGAACTCAACTCCCGAGTTCCAACGCATCACTTATGCAACATACACAATGATGGTTAAATGTTGTCTGAGTTAGCGCAATAAACATGAATGAGATTATACCAAAACAGAATTCATACTCTAGTTCAATTGTATAAAGGCAAGCGGAAGATCGAAATTTTATATTCAAAATATGTAAAGTATCAAAATTTTGTGAACTTGAGTATGAGTACTAATCGAGTACCAATATACACGTATTGTTTCTAAGTCAAAATCAAAATACAATCCTCAAAGAGGCCCTCAGAAATCCGCGATGCATGGCCCGGCCTAAGCATAGCAGTCGTAGCGCATAAAGGAGAACTCCTCCCGATCCTCCTCAAAGTCAAGCTCCGGCTCCGAACAGAGGCGCCATCTACACCTGCGACAGCAGTCCGGTGGGTGTTGCAAACACCGTCCCGTAACGTGGGAGTGAGTAGCTAACTCGAGTGGAACAATAAAGCATAGGTTAACATGTTATCAAATCAATCAAAGAATGATAAGCGCATACAAATCAAACATTTCTAATTACTCTTGTTAAGTGCAAAAATGATATGACATGATCTTTGTATGCCCTTGCCAAACCACCCTCAGCGACATCATCTTACGTTCGCGAATGCTAACTCCCTCGGCGCCACATCTACAAAGCACATGCGGTGCGATGATGCTCATGCTTACCAAGTTTTTATTAATCCATTTCAACAGCAGTATTGGGAAACTAAGGTACCTCCCTTATATCATTCCCAAACATGATCCATTCTAGGGTCGTCAATCCTAGCTAATCTCATACGATATTATGGTTTGAGAAGCGTAGTGAAGGCATCGCAAAGGGCTCGTCACCCGTCATGGATGATCTCACCGTATGCGGCTCAATTGCTGGCCGTCAGCTCAAGTACATATCTCACCGTACTTGGCTCAATCACTAGCCGTCACTCAAGTACAGTCTCACCGTACTCGGCTCAACTCATACTCTAGTTACTGTGAAAGACTCGTCGCCAATCAGAGACTTGGAGTACACTCGAAGATACTACGGAGGACTCGTCGCCGTCAAGACGACGAGCACTGTGTCTCACCGTACTCGGCTCTCGCCGTAAGTATCGACAGCTCGAATATAGTGTCCCATACCACCATAATCGGCTCACGAGTTTGGTTGCGCAATGGTCACTACGGGGAGGCACATGACCCCGGCGCCGTAGGCCGACATTTCGACCACGGTGTCCCATACCACCATGCCCGGCTCATGCGTCTTAGCGGATCGAGGTACCATGGTTAACGGGATTGCCACTGGTAAGTTTGGTACCCTAGGTTCAAGCAGTAGCGACCAAACATGGTGAACATACATATACACATATCGGTTTGCTTGACGAGCCTGACTAGCTCGAGCGCACCACAAGTTGAGCGATATGGAGCGCAAAAGCACTCCGTGTGGCCAACCACTATCGCCAACCGAAGTACGACTCGGGTTCGCCAGACACGTCCATCGTGGCGATATGAATCTCGGCCACAACAGTAAGTCTGGTACCGAATGTGTGGACTATAGGCATAGTCCCAAACTCAATCAGTTGTAGAGCATAAATTAAAGCATGAGATAAAGCATGTATTATAAAGCATAAAGTATAGCATGTTATAAGGCATGTTGTAAAGCATGTTGCAAAGCATGTTATAAAGCACTATACACATAGGGATACCAATACTTAGAGTTCATAGGTGAGTGGTTAGAGTGAACAACCACATGGAGAGTGTCATATGTGACACTAAGGTAGCGGAGAATCCCATCTCAGCACCTAACTAAGGTTCTAACACTTAAGCACTTACATTCACAAGTGATTTCACCAACACTTGGAATGCAAAGGTTCAACATACATGACGTATGCTAGGGAAGTATGTACTAGGGTTGTCCCTTTACCAAACTAGTATTTTATACATATACATCATATTCATACAGCAATTAAACATGGCAAATACATCAGCAAATTTTATACGTATAGGGTACTTTCACGTATACCCAATTTCGACATACATAGTGTTTACAAAGGAACATAGATTTCGGCGATCCCTTTCGCCAAGCTAATATTTTAATCATGTATTGTATAATCATACATTAAATACATATGTCAAACATTATTCCAAAAGAAATACATTATACGGTATTTCTACAACACGTAATTTCAACATACAGGCGCATTTACAAGTAAACATATTTTGGAGATTCCTTTCGCCAAACTAGTATTTTATTCATATGTTATATAATTATACATTAAATAAACATGTCAAGTATTTATCCAAAAAAAATACGTATACGGTATTTCTACGTATACCTAGAATATGTGAAATTCCATATTTCACACCGTTAATCAAAACAGGAAACGGAAAGCACTTTGTACATGTGCAATTGCAAGCAGATCATGAATCTACCATTATCTGACATTGAAAGCGTTGAAAACCGTAACTTATACACTTAAAGTCCTCACCTTTGCCTTTGGAAACGGAACGAATCAGCAAGGGTGATGGATCTTCCGTCTACGGGCGATTTCTAGCCTAAAGAGCGGAATCGGTTAGTCGGTACGCATCCTACCTCGATTCCAACTCAAATCAGACCTAGGGTTAGGGTTTCTTACCTTCAAATGAGGTGGAAAACGCCGGGAAAGCGTCAAGAATAGAGCGGTGTAGGCCGTGTAGCAAGCCAATGCAGGAGGAGGAAGATTGACAACAATCTCCAAGTTCTTCTCTCTCTTTTCTCTCTCTTCCTCTAGGGTTTCTTGCAAAATTCGTATGGCTGTGAGAGGGGCTGTTCTAAGCCCCTTTTATAGCCACAAACATTACGAAAACAGACTTAGGTTCATGGGGTACTGCTTATATAGGATATTCACCGCTTTTCCAGCTCAAAAGGGAAGTTCTGGTGGCCCTCTTTGAACCAAACGTCAGACTTAAGCTCACCATCAATGGATCTACGTGGGATTATGTTTTTGACTCATTCGGATATGCAGATCGCACGTGGCGGACCACTTTCAGTTCGACGGTCAGTGGGCCACGATCAGAAATTCCAAGTACATGTAAATGTTCCTGAAATTTTTCTTAATCCGAGGGTGTAATTTGGTCGATTCGACGGTCGGTTGCTTATCATACTGACGCGTCAACGAACGATGCCAGATCACTATTCCAGATATTTATTTTGGCCATGAATAGTGTTTTTCACACTACCTCGCTCCGATTCGAAACGAATGGCCGTGGAACATCGGATAAGGCTGATTTTTGAGATGATTGTTAAGCCCAGTGGGGCGGTCCTAGTTCCTTAGCTTCGGGTTAATCGGAATCCCGATGTGCGATCCAGACCTAATACGAAGTTTCGTTTCATTCCCGAGAGCAGACGGGAAATGAGTTTGATTCTAAACTTTAGGGTAACCTAGCGTCATTTGTTCTGCAAGTTTTGGGTCTTGCAGATCGTATTTAAAGCGATCCTAACGGATTTCATAGCTAATTGAGTTTAGTACTTAGTTAACTTTGTTAAATTTCTAAAGGATTTAATCCTACGTGATTTCTGGTCGAGGTGGTACTCGACCCAATGTACGGAAATTTTCAGGTCGTTACACCTAGGCTCATTTACTTCTTCATCCAAACGTATAGGGGCATCACGTGAAGATGTCTGTCGTCGGCTCCCAAACATACGTCGTAACCCACCAAACCTACCCCCCACCTCGGTCCCTGAAGCGATTGCACTTCCGATTGCACTCCCGTCCCACTCCCACTGCCCCCACGCCCCCCCATCACGCACTGACCCATGCGTGCCAAACATGGGGCGACGTTCTTCCTCTTCACGAGCTAGACGCACGCTCTCTCTCCTAGCTATAGTTAATTCCCGATCTGAATCTTCGTCAGAATCAATAATATCTTCATCACGAACGCCCATATATTCAGGACCAAACACTTCCTGTCGAGCTGCATCCAAAATATCATCTTTCTTCTTTTGTACAGCAGCACGTTTACCCTTCGACTCATCCAAACTAGCTTGCATTAAAAGCATTATCTCTTTCGGTACTCTGACACATGGCGCAACTTGGCCCTTTCGATGTGCTAAATGTTGTTTGAGACGGGTAATTCCACAAGTCACTAGTCTATCACAATACTTGCACTTCATTTGATGCCTAGTACCACCAACCCTCTCACAATGTTGCCATCCAATATCCTCACTTGTTGTTGGCCAGACCCAGACATTTCTTTAGGTTTAGGATATGAGTATAAGTGTATGACCTATGTTAATAAAGATAATTTTATGTTCTAACTAAACCCTAAGAAGCTCCAAAACCCTTCAATATAAGCAAATAAAAATATAAAGTCACTAATTTGAAAATACAAAAAAATTTATAAAATGACACCACAAATCTGTAAAATGCACATTAGCATGTTTTACACTTCTACTATGATTAACACATCATATGACATGATTAAAACAGCAAAACAACCCTTAAAAATTGATTTTTCAAATTTTAAAAAAAAATGGTCAAAATTCATGCGTAAATAGAAAAAAATATAAAAAAAATAAAATGGCACTCCAAATCTGTAAAATGTACATTAACATATTCTACTATAATTAACACATCATATGGCATCATTAAAACAGCAAAAGAATCATTAAAAAATGATTTTTCAATTTTCAAAAAACGCCAAAATTCATGCGTAAATAGAAAAAAATATTAAAAAATATAAAATGGCACTCCAAATCTGTAAAATGTACATTAACATATTCTACTATGATTAACACATCATATGGCATCATTAAAACAGTAAAAGAATCATTAAAAAATGATTTTTCGAATTTTCAAAAAAATGGCCAAAATTCATGCGTAAATAGAAAAAAATATTAAAAAATATAAAATGGCACTCCAAATCTGTAAAATGTACATTAACATATTCTACTATGATTAACACATCATATGGCATCATTAAAACAGCAAAAGAATCATTAAAAATGATTTTTGAATTTTCAAAAACGGCCAAAATTCATGCGTAAATAGAAAAAATATATAAAAAATATAAAATGACACTCCAAATCTGTAAAATGTACATTAACATGTTCTACTATGATTAACACATCATATGGCATCATTAAAACAGCAAAAGAATCATAAAAAAATGATTTTTGAATTTTCAAAAAACGCCAAAATAAATGCGTAAATAGAAAAAAATATAAAAAAATATAAAATGGCACCCCAAATCTGTAAAATGCACATTAATATGTTCTACTATGATTAACACATCATATGACATGATTAAAACAGCAAAACAACCCTTAAAAATTGATTTTTGGAATTTTAAAAAAAGGGTCAAAATTCATGCGTAAATAGAAAAAAAATATAAAAAAATATTAAATGACACCCCAAATCTGTAAAATGCACATTATCATGTTCTACTATGATTAACACATCATATGGAATGATTAAAACAGTAAAACATATTTTAAAAAATAAATACCTATTTTTGATAATTTTAAAATGGCCCACCGAAGCTTTGATTCAACCAAATCCGTGATATAACGTGTTTTTGTCCCAAATAACCACCTAAAGTTGGTCGAAATTACTATTGGAAGGTATGAAAAACAGTTTAGAAGCAAGAACTTTGAAAAAAAACAGCAAAAAAGTCATTAAAAAGATAAAAAAATATAGCGTTATCGGATCACATTTACCTGGACCGTTATTTGGTGACCGATATACGGGCGATCGGGGCCGATCGGCCGACATCTGAGTGCAAAAACGTAACGTACTTACGACCCGATCGCGTGTCGGCCTATCATCGTTGCGTTACGTATCGGCCGATACGGCCGATACGTAACCGATACCGGACACCTTGATCAAGACTAAAAGACCCCAATGTATATAAATGGGTGCACGCAATAATTGATGACCGCTGGGAAACGACTCTTGCCAACCCACTTCATTAGTCTGGTAAGGAAGCTTTCAACACATGGAGGAGTCTAGAGGGCGACCAGCGGCAATCATTGTCACGTGGGACACCACAACCAAACCCTCTCCAATACTCAGAGCGATACGGATAGCGATGCGGGTGATGTGTTTGGTGATAATGATAATAATGCCGATGATGATGATGACAACGACGGTGACGATGATGGTGATGATGGCGATGGGCATGGTGAGGGTGACAACAAGCCTCAACCTCCGAGTCAGAGGCCTCATAGTCCGTTCACTGGGGAGCGATTTTAATCACACCACCAAGGACCCCAACCATGGTTCCATGGTTCTCGTCTAGGAGAACCACAACCCTGCCTTATCTATAATAAGGCATACGAGCGTCGGCGTCTACATGAGAAGCAACAGATCCAGAAGCTAACTAATCTTAAGGAGCTATTAGCACAGTGAACGAGGGACAATAGTATTCGTGATAAGCGGGGTGGCTCTAGTCTGGGACACGGACACGACGGGATAGCTCTAGTTCTAGACTAGAGTCACAGTATAGGTATGGATGACAAACACATGAGTGCAACTCTATTTTTGTGCTAAAGGGGATACAAATCTGGTGGATGTGGTAAGCAACTCCAGCAGTTATGGTACATCGTTTGTCAACTACGGTTGGGAGTTCATGTCTGCATACGGGCAGGGATAACCATAGTATGGATAAAGGCAAGTAGTATGGATATTTAGGAGATTCATATGTACCTACCTCAGATCCAAATCAGCCACAAACTGTGATGATTATGCAGTACCCACGGATGGCGTACTGGTTCAAACCGGAGAAGTGCTAGTGTTATGTCAGAGATTATCACTGGTATCATTCTACTATGACCTGGGCATACTACTATCGATTTGTGAGATAATGCCCAGCTTCTTTGAGATGGAGATGATGATTTTGAGCCATCTTGCAGCTCTATATGGGTCTAAGCCACAGCCAGACACATCATTCACAAGTATATTTCTAATTTTCTACTTTTAAATGTATTACTTGTGTTTTCATGGATGTCTTCTTACATTTTTAAATTATATCAATTCACTTTGATTATACTTATATGAATTCACTTTGACGATGATGGTGGCCCAAGTTGAGAATGAGGATCTCTCTCATCCGCCTCTTTTAGACTTTGTCTGATTCCAGGTATGTTGCCTCTACTATCGATATCACCGGAATAGCTTCGGATAGATTCCTCATCTTCTTCAAAACTAGGATGGAACTCATATCTTTCCACTCAGACTCTTCCCTACATACAAGGATGGGCATCTCCAGAGTCGAAGCATGGAGCCCACAAAGGGACCTAGCTGAGGAAGGTGTCTGGATCTCTCTGTTTGGGATCCCTGCTCATGCATGGCTCAAATTAGTCTTCACTGGTTTGGGGAGAACTTTTGGAAAAGTCCTGGAAATCAAGAGATGCTCTGCCCTTGACCTCGTTCAAATTGGAGCTAGAATAAAGGTCATCCTTCGGCCGGGCGCAGACATTCAGAAGGTTCGAAAATTGGTTGTGGCCAATAGAGAAACATCTATTTGGGGCATGTTGGATCCCCCTCATTCGCCTCCGATTGGGAATCACCAAGACCTCCCCAGAGCCCCACAAACCTCCACTAAATAACGGGTTGAGAGGGTTTTTCCACTGCCCAGCCCCACCGCTCCCGGAAGCTGTTCGTCACCCTATAGGCCCCCTAATAGCCCCACCTCCATCTGCTTGCCTGCATAATCCTACCAGCCCAGTCGCAGCTCCAACCCAGATATCCTCCATGCTAGATGTTTGTGGATATTCCTCAGTCACTACCAGGAATTTGCACCTTCCAACTGTTTGTGAAAATGCCAATGAATCCCTCACTATTCCCTGCCCCCTTCGTGCTCCGGACTACAACCCAAACCCCATCGGCAATCCCCCTATCCTAGGTGTTTGTGGTAACGCCCTACACTCCCATGGGACCCCACATCCAGGGGACTAGGGAAGATGCCCATTCAAAAATTCAGTCGGCTGCGCCCAAGCCTGGTAACTCAAAGGTCCCCACTTCGGATTCTGGCATCCCTGAAACACAATACACAGAACATTTTCCCTCTCTGATCTCCAAGCTGCCAAACCTTTGCAGAGGATTCCCCAGAGCTCTCTCGGAAGGCCACAACCCTCTAAAAATTGGGAAATCTTTTGAAGAATCTTTGGAAGACGACGATACCATGGTGTGGAATTCCTACCCAATCGGATCTCTGGGGAGGAAAGAGGCTTTCGGAGATGCTCGGATTCTTATTGATCTCTCCCCTTTCTTCCATAACCTGCCGCCTGTTCCCATTTACCCCTTGAGCGGACCGAAGGCCACTCCATCCTCTCCAAGCTCAGATGCTCTTCCTCGGCTCTCCCAAAGCCCAAAGAAAATTCCCTCCCCCAATTCATCTACAACCCCTATGTCTACACTCAGGCAAGCCTCTCCTTCAATCGTTGTCCAAGCAGATGGATCAGTCCCTGCTTGCGGACTGCCTAAGGCATCAGTTACTCCTAGTCTCCCCCTGTTAGATTAGGTTGAAGTGCCTTTCCTTGGAGTTCTCTCCCTTGAAGAGGGGGCGAAAGAGATAAAGCAGAGCCCCAAACACCGCTGGTACCGAAGAAGAATTAAGAGCAGTAAGCTAGATCAGGTCCAAGACAGCCATAACATGTTTTCAAGTGACGGTAAATCCCATACAGGTTGGAATGGGAGGCTCAGAAAACTGAAACGGAGAGGTACGATAATCGAGAAGCCCTTTAATGGATAACATTCTCATCTGCAACGCTCGTGGAGTTGGGAATTCTGAAACGTCTTTCAAAACAATTCAAGCCAACCATCTTTACTATACTGGAACTGATGCTCAAGGACAATAAGCGGGTTCGTATTGGGCTCAAACTTGGCTATCATTCCTCTCTATCCAATGTTGACCAAGGAGGAAAAGTGTGGATCTTCCATACCTTTATCCATCAATTTGGTCGCTTTATTGCACCAGATGATAACGGTGGCTTTAGGAATTCTAGGTAGATCGTCACTACTCACTAGTTTATGCTTCTTTCCTGTATGCAAAATGCTCTAGCTCCCTTCGCAGGCTATTATGGGACCAACTTGCTCTCTTGGCAACGGGCTACTCAGTCCCTTGGCTAGTGGCAAGAGACTTCAACACATTACTCAGCTCCTCTAAGGGGGCGTTTGGCGCATGGTATTAGATGGGAGTAGGTGGGATGGAATTGCATTTGGTCCCGTGCCAATTCCACTCAATGTTTCGGAAGAATGGAAAAGCTTGGAATTAGATTAGATGGAATTGCGGCACTCAATGTTAGCAAGTTGTGTAGGTCCCACCATGATGTGTGGGCTATATCCACACTGTCCACCCATTTTTCGAGATCATTTTAGAGCATGGGCCAAAAAATCAGGTAGATCTAAAGCTCAAGTGGACAACACCATAGAAAGCAGTGGGGATTGAATACCTACCGTTGAAAACTTCTTTGGGGCACATAAGTTTTGGATCTGTCTCATTTTTAGGCTCATGTGTTAAAATGAGGTTACAAAATAGATGAACGGTTTGGATATAACACGTGTTATTCTCAATAGTTTCAAATGATGGTGGGTATATCCATTCAATGTACCATCGTATTACAAACATAGCATGGAATTAAGCTTATCCCATGGTAACAGGGGACAATCCTTGCTATGTGTAATAATTATGTTTTTTGAATCCCATCCCACCTAATCCTTCCCAATGCCATGCGCCAAACACCCCCTGAGAGGAGAGGAACCACTCTTGCTTCCCACAGCTCTGTCGAATTCTCAGATGGGCTCAACAGAGCTAGTCTGATCAATGTTGGCTTCTCAGGCAACAAATTCACGTGGTGTAACAACCGTAGTGGCCGAGCTAGGATCTGGGCCAGACTCGATCGAGCATGCTGCAACAGCCTATGGATGGACGCTTTCCCTCTTTCCAAGTGGCCCATATGCCCAGACGCAACTCGGACCATGCTCCTCTTCTCCTATCCTTCCCAGCACAACAGTAGACTTTCCTAAAGCCTTTTAGATTCCAATGCACGTGGCTTCTCCAAGACTCATTTCAGGACCTAGTAAAAAGAGCTTGGATTTCAAACATTCTAAGGGAGCCGTTGCTAGTCCTCCAAGACAAACTCAAAAATCTCAAACAAGCCTTGAGGATTTGGAATAAAGATATTGTAGGTAATATCTTTCTAAACCTAAAGAGTGGAGAAGAGGAACTTACTAGGGCCGAGAATGAAGCTCGAGACACCCATAACCTGGAAACATTGCGTAATTTGCATCAAGCTAAGATCGAGCTCGCCAATTTAAAACTCTACGAGGAGATTTTCTGAAAATAAAAATCAATGGCTGAAAGAGGGCGACCGGAACACCAAATTCTTCTACAGCTTCGTTTTAGAGAAGGCCAGAAGATCCACCATCAAAGAAATCAAATTGGAGGGTGGAGGAGTTGCAGCTAATCATGCATCCATCAAAGGAGTAGCTATTTAATTTTTCTCTGATCTCCTGAAAGCCAATCAGCCTACCTGTTCAAGAGATATCCTACATGTCATCTCGTCCCGTGTCACAGACAAAGAGAACAGAGGCCTGCTGCAGGAACCGACGCTCGACGAGGTCCTTGCCGCAACTAAAGGGCTACCTCTTGATGGAGCTCCAAGCCCGGACGGTTTTTCTAGAGCATTCTTCGTGGGGTGCTGGGATATCGTGGGCCATGATCTCCTTCTAGCTGCTAAGTCTCTTTTCAACAATGGAGCACTCCCAAGGGCCTTCACATCGACACTCCTCTGCCTCATCCCAAAATCCCCGTCAGCAAATACTTTTCCTAACTTTCGCCCTATAAGTCTTTATAACTGTGTATGTAAAATCTTCTCCAAATTAATAGTTAACAAATTGTCTAGGATTCTGCCAACAATCGTTTTCACCTGAACAGGGGGTCTTCGTCCAAGGGAGATCGATGGCGGAGAGTTACGCTCTTGTGCAAGAGATTTACCATGACATTGATCGCAAGGCTAGAGGAGGCAACATTCTCATTAAACATGATATGGAAAAGGCCTATGATAGGCTCGATTTGGGCTTTCTCAAGGCGGTCATCCATAGGTTTGGTTTCGATGCAAGATGGGTAGCGTTGGTTGAAAAATGCTGGTGCAACTCCTGGTTCTTAGTCATCATCAATGGTGAACCTTGCGGTTTCTTCAAATCCTCTAGAGGTCTCCATCAGGGTGATCCAATCTCTCCTAGCCTATTCATCCTGGGGGCTGAGGTCCTTAGCAGAGGATATAAACTGATGTTAACCAGTGGTCTCTATCGCCCATTCACGAACTGCAGAAGCTGCCCGCTGATCTCCCATCTGCTATTTGCGGATGACACAGTCCTTTTCGCTAACGGTAGCTGTGATTCGATTAGACGAATCAAGAGCTTCCTCTCCCAGTACCAGAAGGCATCAGACCAAAAAATTGACACTGAGAAAAGCTTCTTCATTCTCTCAGCTTCTCAGTCTGATACGAGGATCAGATCAGTCCAGAGAATCCTGGGCTTCAAGAAGGGGGCTGCCACATTCACCTACCTTAGAGTCCCCATCTTCAAGGGAAGATCGAGATTATCTTACTTCCAAGCTTTAATTGAGAAGATTCAACACTGCATCTCAGGTTCGAAAAGCATGATCCTGTCCCAAGCGGGGCGTTTAACTCTGATTAATCACATTTTGGGTACCGTTCTAATTCACACTATGGCGGCAACGGAGGTCCCTTCTTCTTTGTTATGCAACCTAGAAAAAGCTTTTTCTGACTTCTTCTGGGGATGGGACGGAGGGCGAAAGCGCTGTCATTGGGTCAGTTGGAAGAAAATCTCCCTTCCTAAATCCGAAGGTGGCCTTGGAATGAAGAGCCTGTCCAACATTATGAAGGCCTTCATGTTGAAAATGGCTTGGATCATCAGGTACAGGGGAGCTAATAGCTGCTGGGCCGCTTTCATGAAGCTGAAATATGCCAATGACCACCCTCTTGCTAATGGTACGAGTCTCGCCCCCTTTTCCTCGCCCCTATGAAAGATTCTTTGCAAGTTATTCCCTATAATCGTTGCCCGTAGCCGCTGGATTATTGGCAAAGGGGAATGTAGTTTTTTAGGAGGACGATTGGTCAACCTTGGGACCTCTAAAGGATTGGATCCCCCTCTCCCCTTCCCCTTAGCCTCAAGACATCCTCGAGCTTATCAGGCCATCCTATTAGCGAGATCCAACTGGGGTCCAGCGGATCCTTCCCCAAGTGGTGTTGGACCATGTTACCGACGAGGGTACTTACACGTCATGCTCTGAAGACAAGCGGATTTGGATCGACTCCCCGTTAGGAGAATTTACTGTTAGCTCGGCTTGGAAGAGCTCCGGACCTACAGGAGATAGGAAAACGTGGTCTAAGTGGGTGTGACACCCAAAACTCCCACCGAAACTTGCCATCCTCACTTAGATGATCATTCACAGAGCTGTCCTGGTGGATGTATCAATTCAAACCAGAGGGATTTCTTTGGTGTCTAGATGCGCTTGCAGCCCTCCCACCCATGGGCCCCACGTCAAGACGATTGATCATGTTCTCTTTTGGTACCCTAGCCGTCAAAGTGTGGGACAATTTTGAGCTCCTCTTCAATATCCATTTGTCGTCTCTTACCTTAGCAACGGGCAGAGCATCCAGATGGTGGTCCTCTGCTGGATCCTTCGACCGTTTTTCAATCTTAAAGGGCCTCGCCCCCTCTTTCATCTTCTGGGAAACCTGGTTGGCTAGGAATGCAGTTCACTTTAAAGACTCATCTATTAGCGTAGCCAATGTGATCTCCAGGATCCATCACTGGATCATCCGTCTCAGTCCTTCCCTCCCCCTTCCAAAGGTGATCAGAAGGTCCTCAGCAGCGGCACTTTCTGCACTGGGGATTGTTGGGACAGCAGCAGCGGCGAGGTCTGTCCATGTAGTCAAATGGTTTAGACCGCGTTTGGGCTGGGTCAAAATCAACATAGACGGTTCCTCTCTTGGCAACCCAGGCCCATCCGGGGGAGGTGATGTGGTTAGGAACAATGCGGGCGACCTTCTTTTCGCTTTCTCATCCAGTTATGGTTTCGGCTCGAACACCCGAGCCCAGATTAGGGCAATCTGGGAGGGCCTTTCCCTATGTGTTGCCTTGGGTTTTTCTAAGGTGGAGCTGGCAAGCGACTCCAAAACAGTGATCGGGTCCCTCTCTAAAGTTTCCTCCCCCCCTAGGCCATTTTCTACTGGTGGGCCAGGATCAAATCTCTCATGGCTAACATGGATGTTGTCATTTCCCATACTCATTGGGAAGCTAACACAGTGGCAGACGCGCTAGCCCGTAGGGGAAGTGACAACCAATCTCGCAGGCTCTTCAAAGCTCCGGCGGAGCTCCCTAACTCGATTAATGGCCTCCTCTTCCTGGATAGAGTTGGCTTAAGTTGCCTGAGGGAGGAATAGTTTTTCCTTTTGCTTCATGTTGCTCTCATATGATAGGCGGGCCCATTCCTCTTTTATTTTTTTTATTTTTTTGGGCCTGCCCGAAATCTGGCATGTACATCTTTCCAGCATATATGGATTATGGTGGTGGGTTCAAACCTCCACTTTTGTCTTTTTTATCAAACCTTGCCACTCAACAATATATATATAATATATATATATATATATATATATATATATATATATATATAATGTTAGATTGGTAATGTTAGTTATGTGATTCACATATTTTAATGTTAGAATTAATGACTTAATGTTATACTGTTATAATGTTATTGTTAGTTATCAATATGTGATTTTAAATGTTAAATTGTTAATGTTATATTGTTAAATTAATGTTAATTTTTTGTTATTGTTAATGTCAATGTTAGATTGTTAATGTTAATGTTAAATTGATGTTATAGTTATTATTAATTTGTTATTGTTCAATCAGTTACATTTTTAAAAAAAAATATTTTATTGTTGTACTATAAGATAATCAGTTGCCCATTTGACGATTTCTATGTTTCCAGACATCCATTTGACGATTTCTATGTTTCCAGACATAAATTCAATGTAATGTTGGAGGCATAGAAATTCTCAAATTGTTCCATATTTGAACAGTTCAATGTTGGATAGATAAGAATGCTTTCATTTATTCTAATTTAAATGCATATGCCTGTTTCGGTTCGTCTCTCATCTTCTCTCTAGATATATTTCTTGCATTTATTTTCATCATTAAATATCAAAGTTAACGTGGGAATCAAATAAATGATTAATATATGTGGAGAGATAAGGGAAAATGCTGCCGAAGTTTTGATATGACATTTAAATTGAAAAATAAAAGCATTACAATCAAATAAATGATTAACATTGCATGGGTGACTGATTTAGACACTTAGGCAATTTTAGAAAATTTAGAGGACATTTAAATAGACATTACTTGAGTTGATAAGTACCTAAAAGTTAATTTCCTATCTTTATATTTATAGATGATTAGTGAGGAAGTCCCAACTACCCCTGGTGCCGGTGCGTCGGCCATGTGACCCACATCTCCTCTTATTGTGGAGGGAGGGAGGTCTTCAACTGCAATTGCAACCAAAGGAAAGAAAAGATTAGCCGTGTGGGATGACTTTGAAGAAGTTCTAGTTAATGGTGCGTTGAAGATTAGATGTATGCACTGCAAATCATTATACAGTAAGAATCCTAGGGAGTCTACTCATTTAAATAGACATAGGCAAAGTTGTTCAAAGAGACCAAAAATCCCAATTCTAGGCCAATAGTTACTTTCATTTAGGAAGTCTGAAGGAGACGAGTCTCAAGGTAATCTTTCCACTCATAAGTTTGAAAAAGAGAAGCTGAAAGAGTGGTATGCAAAATTTGTAATCGTTGATGAAAAACCATTTAGAGTAATAGAGGTCAAAGTTTTCATGGGACACAATAAATTACTTAATCCTCAGGTTGAGAAGGCCTCCCAAGCTACTGTGAAGAGAAATTGCATGAAGATGTACACAAGTGAAAAAATAAAACTGAAAGCAGTTTTGCCATTAGTCTCAAGAATAAGTTTGACTTCTGATTTGTGGACGACATCTAATCAAATAAAGGGATGCATTTCAATGACCGCACACTATGTTGATGAAGATTGGAAACTTTGCAAGAGAATTTTAAACTTCCGCCACATTCCTCATCATCATGCTAGTTTAGTTATTTCAGATTGCATTTATAATTGTCTACGAGGTTGAGGCATTGAAAATAAAATCTCTTCAATAACTTTAGATAATGCTTTAGCAAATGACAATGTAATTTCATTCTTACATAACCAGTTCAAGGCAATTGACAATTTACTTTTTTAGGGGAAAATATTCCAGGTTCCCCACTATAGATAACATAAGGGAGAGTGTAAAATACATAAGGGGGTTATCTTCAAGATTGAGTATAAGCATTGATATAATACAATATTTAAATGTGAAGACTCAAAAAACATAGAAGTTAGATATACGAACTCGTTAGAATTTAACTTTTGAAATGTTGGATTCGGCCATGGAATTGGAACTTACATTTCCTAAATACACGGCGCATGATAGAACATATTATTGGTTGCCTACTAAAAATGATCGGAGAAAAGCAAAAGAAGTTCACAAGTTTCTCAAGGTTTTTTATGATTGCACGAAGATATTTTCTGAAAATAAGTATCCCACAACAAATATATTTCTTCCATCTGTTTGGAAGATCAAGGAGTCCCTAAGAAAAAGTGTCAGCGAGGGTTCAGATTTTCTACAACTTATGGCACATGGTATGCAAATGAAGTTCGATAAGTACTTTGATGAATGTCATTTGTTAATGACCTTAGCGGTTGTTCTTAATCCTCGGTGCAAGATGAGCTATGTTAAGTTCATTTTTATGAAGATTTATTTTGATCAAAGGGTGATAACCGATACATCCAAGGTTTGTGATGCAATCAAAGAATTGTACACTGTGTACACAACCACATCAAGTGATAAAGAAGTTAGAGCTCCTAGTGTTTCTACAAGAGATGACAATATGCTCGACGATGAATACATGTCTTTCTTAGCAGAAGAAGATACATATAATGAGACGAAAGAATCAAAATTAGACTTGTATCTCAAAGAGTCAATCGTAAGGCGCCAGGATTCAGATTTCGATGTTTTGGAGTGGTGGAAGTTGAGAGCTAGTGGAGCAAAATACCTTACACTATCGGTGATGGCATGAGACATATTGACAATTCCAATTTCAACGGTGGCATCAGAATTTGCATTTAGCACGGGGAGTAGGGTCGTGAGCAAGCATCGAAGCCCTTTTACAAAAAACAGTTGAAGCGTTAATTTGTCCACAAGATTGGTTGTGTCCAATTTAGGGAGATAATAGTTTTGATGTTGAAGAGGAGGATGAGGAGGAGAACGAGTCTCAAGACGACACTGCACAATCAACAACAGCAATGTGAATGAGGTTAGGTTAAAATTTATTGTTAATTTGTTGAAATTTGAAACTGATGTAATGTATACTTGTATGTAATTTTAATGGAGGTTATAAGTGCAATACATCAATGACTTTTATTTCATTTTCATATTATGCTTTTATTTATGTTATAATTCATATTTCATTATTTCTTTTATTTATCATATTTCATTTTTCCTTCTATTTTTCATGTTTCATTATTGCCAAAATACTAATTTTTCCACACAAAGTGTAAATATGTCTTCAATTGAACCATCGACTAACATTTGGGACTATGATTCCTTAGTCCACTCTCCAAAGTCCCAAAAATTGAAGATTTCGTGTCATTTGTGTGGGGCCAAGTTTGTTAACAAAACTAATCGTGGTGGAGATGCAAAACCATGTCCTAAAGCCCCAAAGGAAGTCCAACTTTTTTTTCAGGCCCTTATTGATTGGAATAAATGCCCCCCCGAAATCCAAACTTTTTAAGGTAGAGGTGGAAGCCAAATTACAAACATTGGAAGAAGAACAATTCCAACTCGCCTTGAAACATAGTATGGAAGAGGCTTTTAGACATCAACGATGTCCTCCAAGTTAACATGATGCCGAAGCACAATTAAGCTGCACAAATAAAAAAAAGAAGAGTAATAAACTATCCAAGTTTCTCTCCAGTCTTAGTGCATTTTACAGGGTATTGGGAACTACATATAAATCTGCTTACAAAGAAAGTTTGAACAATCTAATTCAAACTATACAAGAGCACGATAAAAAGCTCTCCTCACCTTCTGATTCAGGAAAGGTCAACAAGTACGTATATGAATAATTGGATTGCATCTCGAGCTCGGCAAATGAATCTCCTCTCCTGTAGTAAATAACAACAGTAAAGAAATGCATCTAATGTTAATAGTAAACTTGCAAGTTTGTAATTAGAATATTTTTAGTTTTTTTACTTTTTAGTTTGCGAGTTGTTTTTTATTTTCAATTTTACTATGTTAATGATTAAATGTTATGTACAAGTACGACCTTAACTCGAAAGCTCGACCTCGAATTCGAACTCATCTCGAAAACTTAACTCGAACTCAGCTCGATCTAGCCCGAGCTGCTGACCGAGCCAAGTCGAGCTAGCCAAACGGGCTTAGTCATCGAGCTGAACTCAAGCTGGGGGTGGCTGTTAATCAAACCGAGCTAAGCTGACCCAGCTCGACTCGGTGTCCAGCTATAGTGGTAATAAACTTTTTTGCCAAGTTTCTTCGAAATTTTATTGTGATTCAGTAGCTCAAGAGCCCAATATTTCTGTCTCTTTGTTAAAGAGGCAGTGGCAATTTGGAATCCACACCACATGGACCTTATGTGGAAATTGAAGATTTCACCTAAGTGCA
This sequence comes from Magnolia changhungtana, assembly GCA_030180095.1. Classification (NCBI taxonomy): domain Eukaryota; kingdom Viridiplantae; phylum Streptophyta; class Magnoliopsida; order Magnoliales; family Magnoliaceae; genus Magnolia; species Magnolia changhungtana. The sequence continues at coordinate 5,008,463 of JASAUF010000397.1, forward strand.
AGTTTATGTCTATCCTCTTGAACTCTTAGGAAAAGAGGCAACTGTGCAGTTTTCCGAGGCATTGGCTCTTATATGGCGTTATCCTACTCACCTTAGAGTGATTGCACGTGGGTGGTTGGTAGTTAAAAATAGAATGCTAACCATCAACCATTTGCACGATACAACTATAATTCTCACCAATGTATGAATCATGTCCCTCGAAGTTGAGTCTATTAAACATCTATTCATTCCTTGTTCCTTCTCCCATGAGATGTCGATGATTATGCTTCCAAGCTATAGATTTTGTTGATCATATATTCAATCACATGGGCCTGGGCCACTCTGGGTTAAATTGATGCATCTTTCCTCATGGAATGGGGATATGATGGGGAAAATTGAGATAGATTCTTTGGCTTCTTCCTTCCAATGATGTGGTTTATATGAAAATAAATAAACACTAGGTCCTTCAAAAACCGATTAGAATCTATGAAATTGGTCATTGAAGGAGGGCAAGAATTGGATCATTTTTAGGGCATCAAGTTTAGCCCAGTTTAAAAATTGTGAAAGGGAGGATTTCTTGGGTTCTTGCGATTTATTTATTTTTCTTCCTAATGCCTTCTTTTGGGGTGTGCACACTAATTTCTCAGCATCCCCTCCTGTATCTTTTTCCTTCCCTCTCTTAAGTGGTTTAAATAAATTATTCAAAGTGATCATTCAAAAGCAAAACCAACTGATGGTGTGCCCTCTAGTTTTTGGCAAGATAGTGAAAGGATGCTACTAAATCAACATCCAAAATCTAGACACTGAAACACTTCTCAAAACAGAAGAAAAGTTACAAAATAGAACAGTACAAAAAACAAAAATCAGCAAAATTTTGAAGTATCACTACAATACAGCTCTAATCAAAACAGTAAATGTAAGTATGTAGCAAATAATCAATCAACAAAATACCGAAATTATGCAATGACTATTTCAAAAGCACAGCTTGCATGAACAATATGATGATGATTGATTGCTCCCTTCAAAAATTTAGAAAGCCCAAGTGGCAGTTTTCAATGACATTACCACAACACATTTTCCATAAGTTTTTCCAGAGTGTCGTGCATGCAGGGAATGTTCAGGCGTTCCAAGTGCTGCACAAAAATGGTACCAATGAAGACAAATAGAGGCTGTAACTCATAATGGCAGTGGTCATCATATGAGTTGTTTGCCAAGATTTCCAAACATGGAAAATGGATAGTTGCTTACCTTTCTACAGTGAATGATGAATAATATGTTAAATTCATTGATAACTGGGAAGTATTGGCCGGGCCCAAAAATGACAAATACGGAGCATATTGAACGATACAGGCCCACGTCTGCTGATTTTTTAGCACTAAATCTTAAAAAATAATCAGAAAATAGGAAAAGATGTAAAACATCAGAATCTATCCTTTTTTGTGTTTTTTTTTTCTATCTATTCCTTTTTTGTGTTTTTATTATGTATTCAACAGTGTATCAGACCATTCTTTTCTAAGAATGCCGTATATCAGCTTGACCTGGTGAAAGTCAACCGAATAGGTCTTAATCCACAAAAACTAAGCACCATTTAGGGACCATTATGCGTGAATACAACAAAAATAAGATGAAAAACAAAAAGTGATGGTTTATCCCTTCCTTCCAATATTTCCTAAAACGGTCCATTCTGCTTCTATTCGTAGTATGCCACTCATGTTTTGATCTTCAAAATATGCCTAGATCCAGTCTAAGATCAGTTTCCAAGCTCCCTTTTCATGGTTGGCATGAAAAGAGAAATGGAAAATGAGAGAAATTTTGAAATAGAAATATCAAAATAGGGCCTCCATGGCTGTATCGGCCCGTGTCAACCATAATGGCACTACATCAGTGTTGACATGGGGTGTATTAGCCTATATTGACCAATACGGGCCAACAAAACCATTTCCCTCCTTCAATGGAAGGGATCACCCCTGTACATACTAACATGTAACAGGGGTGACCGATACCACTATGTAAAGGCCATTATGGCCGTAACATAACAGATACTCAAAACAGTGGTCACAACTCAGAGTTGCAGTCAAGTAGTGCTAAGTTTCACATGGGAACATGAAACATGAATAAGATGGAAGAAAAAGTTCAAGAAACATATGGCATTAAATTGTAACTTCATTTCTTGCCATACCAACAAAAAAATAAAATAAATAAGAGTGTAAGAATGCAAAGAACAAGTGAAGGAAATACACACCTGTGACAAAAATCCATCAAGTGATAATCCGCACAATGCATTCTTTTCTATAGCATCCTTATAAACACCTTCGGCCCATGGACTGTGCTCATAAAATCAATTTTGAGGGCATACAAATTAGATAAACAATAAAATGGAAACCGTATTCAGAAAAGACCTACAAATACCAATATTGAGGAACTGTCTAATAGGGTCAACTTCTTCTTCTACTTCTTCTTCAGTAGATAATAAATGATCCATTGTTTTATTTCCAAAAGACAGAAACTTGTCTAAATTTAATCAAGTAATTCAAGTAACACTATGGTTACATGGTGATTTATGGATGACATGGACCCTACAGAAAATATCTAACAAGTCATTATTGTGATTCATTTTAGGTTCATACTGCAACACAAAATTTAAATGCCCAACCATGATCATGAGTCAAAAAATTAGATGTCATTACTCGCGATTATGCACACGCATTGCATTGTGGAATACAACATACAAATACAAATATAAATCCACTATGTATGTTACCTACATACATAATGCGGTGGACGTTGAGGGAAGAAAAAGAGAGGGGAGAGAGAGAGAGAGAGAGAGAGAGAGAGAGAGAGAGAGAGAGAGAGCACAAATTCATAAGCCCAAGTCTTTTTGTGTTTTTATGTTAGAAGAACAATCCATAAATATGGCTACATACCGACTCTGCACCCAACACATACATAGGGCATTTTCATCCAAGTCTTAATGCATCGTATAAAACAAATCAGAATTAAGCATAAGCATATTCTAAAAGCATCAAACTACCTACTTGACAATACCTTTTTTTTCCATTGCTTCTTTATTTAATGATGTCATAAAGGCATAGTTTCCTAAAACCAACCAATGAGGCATGACTAAACCAATGTGTGTCGTAACGGTAACAATGGGTGCAACGGTCCCCACCATTATCATTAAGAATAACAGGAGGCATAACGGTTATAAAAATAAATAAATAAATCCACCAAAAAATCTCGAAAAGATATGGAAAAAATTGTAAGTATTTAGAGGATACGAAATATGTATTCTTTTGTGGTTTTGAAAATGTTTATGATAGTGTAACAGTCCACTTTTTGGTAAGAATGTTGTCTTGGTTTGTCTAATCATTTTATTAACCTGGTAGGGTTAGATTGATCCCGAATTGGCGTAAAATTCATGCCAGTTATGGAATTCATCCCCTTATGCACATTCCTAAGCATTTGACACACGGTTTTGAATGTCGATATCGGTGGGCGTATCGGCCCAGCCAAAAAATGATACGATACCATGTCGTGTATCGATATTGGGGCTGTATCGAGCCATATTAGCCCATATCGGTCAGAATTTTTTTATGCAAAAAAATGCAGGAAAATATTAAAAACATGAGATATTCAAGAATATATCTTTTCTCGTGTTTTGACCATGTATTCAATGGTGTATCGAACAATTCATACACCCCCTCAATACGACACCCGAGCAGGTTCTCATGGAAGTTCGGGACAAACGAATCCTAAAATGGCCGAACAGGATGAAATCCGATGCCGACAAGCCGGACAAACGAAAGTACTGCCACTTCCACTGTGACCACGGACATTCAACCAGCGACTACTTCGACTTAAAAGAGGAGATCGAGGCCCTCATCCGGAACAGACACTTGCGAGAATATGTCAACAGGAGAGAAGAGCGGATAGACCGTAAGAACAAGCAACCCATCAATAATGAAGCCACCGGGGAAATCCATACCATCTTCGGGGGACCCACCGGGGGAGGAGACTCAAACCGAGCACGAAGAGCTCACGCGCAAAGTATCAGTCACTGCAGTTCGAAGCGTCAAAATCAACATTACCAGCAGGCCTCCAAAGGAACAGAAAGTAGCACCCTGTGAGCTGACCTTCACTGAAGAAGGTATCTACCACCCCCACGATAATGTGTTAGTGGTGACCATGACTATAGTCAATCGCAAAGTGTTTTGGATATTGGTAGACACCGGCAGCTCAGCGGACATCCTCTTCACTGAAGCCTTTGATAAGATGGGAGTTAGGAGGTCCCGACTCCGACCTATCAAAATTCCCTTGCTCAGTTTTGCAGGAGACAAAATCACTTGGAAGGATCCATACAACTCCCAGTCATAGCAGGAGAAGGGCAGAACCAAACAACGACCATGATTGACTTCTTGGTGGTCGACTGCCCTTCTGTTTACAACGTCATTCTCGAACGACCTTCTCTCAACACTCTACGAGTAGTGGTATCAACGTACCATCTCGCGATGAAGTTCCCGACAGAGCATGAGGCCGGGCTAGTCAAAGGAGACCAACAAGAAGCTCAGCAATGCTACTCCATGGCATTGAGAACCCAACACCAGACGATGACCATCACCTCTCTAGACCCTCGAGAGGACTCAGTCGATAGAGGGTGCCCAATGGAAGATCTCGTAAGCATCCCGCTCGACGAATCCGACCCAACCAAAACCGTGCTGATCAGCTCATCATTGACTCCAACCCCAGGGTATGAAGTCATGAATCTCCTCTGAAAACATGCCGATGTATTCGCATGGTCCCATCAAGACATGCCTGGCATTGATCCAAAGGTAATAGTCCACAAGTTGAATGTCGACCTCGACCACCGACAAGTGAGGCAGAAGCGACAAGCATTTAAGCCAGAATGGTATGCAATAATCGGTGAAGAGGTCAGAAAACTCCTCAAAGTAGGCTTCATCTAAGAAATATACTACCCCGACTAGATCGCAAATGTCGTTTTGGTGAAAAAGTCCAATGGGAAGTGGTGGGTCTGTGTTGATTACACCGACCTGAACAAAGCTTACCCCAAGGACAGTTTCCCTATTCCACGGATCGACCAGCTGGTCAACAGCACTGTCGGGCACGAACTCCTAAGCTTCATGGATACTTAAAATACAATCAGATCGCCATGCACCCCTACGACAAGCAAAAGACGACCTTTGTCACCGACAAAGGACTCCACTGCTATATCCGATATGTAATAACCTATATGTATCCGATATATCTGACCTTTCCCAACAACAATAACGATTAATTACATGATACAACCGATATATCCGATATGTAATAACCTATATGTATCCATATCCCAAGTGTGTGATACATTACGCGATAACAATATGGAAAACATTGATTAGAGTACACATGTGAGAATACAACCCCAACTCTCACAATAAAATAGAATAAGACATTCCAAACACAAACCCATAAGGAGGATGCAAAGCCGCTAAACGTAACCCTGAAGCCGTCAATATGTTGGCCCTTCATCTCCTCTAATCTCAGCCATTTATTTTCAAATAAAATAAATTCAACAAAACCCTCAGCAAGAGAAGTACCATAGCTGAGTATCGTACAACATGCCAATGCCTGTATAGTGCAACAAGAGCATGGAGTACTATTCTAGGATGTGTAGCATGCCCTTTTGCTCTAGAAATTAGTAATTGGCTCATGGCCTATGATTAGCCCTTAGAAATATGACATACCCTACCAGCGATACATCAAATAAACTTCAACAGCATAAAGAGCATAAGGAACTTCAATTGTAAAATCAACCTCAACGCTGATAATGCAAGAAACCATCATAATGCCGCCTCAAAGCATATTCAATCAAAGACTCAATCGGTCAGCATGAACATCCAAAATATGTGATCAACAGAGTAACAACCCAGACCTTTGCTAAGCCCAAACACCTCCACATTGTGCTAAGTGGACATCCAAGCAGGTGTATCAAGTGGGTGCCACTGTGCAGGTGTCCATGCCGAAAATCAAGCAGGTCAACACATTAAGCTGGACACATGGACAACAATAGAAGCCTTGGAAGATTTGACAAGAGTCCAGATTCAATGTATATGTGCCAATCTGATGAATTGACCAGCCTACTTGTAGGCTAGGACATCTATAAAGTGGGGCTCCCCTGAAGCACAGCTCGGACATCTTCAACAATGGCTAGGTTGATACATATAGTCACACTCCGATATAAAGGTGCATATGGCAGTGCCAAAACTCCACAATCCAAATCCAAACGGCATATTATAAGCTGATATCTAAGTAACAATCCAGACCATAAATCCTTCTACATAATACACACCTTTTGCACAAAGTTTTTGTCAATTTTATGGCAACTGGCTGAATATTTTAAAGTATAAAAAAGCCAAAGCTTATATATATAGCAATCATGGTACTCATGCTTAGCAGGTTGCATTACTCAATGCTCAGGTCAACATCAAAATCAGATATCAAGTACATGTTTAAGAAAATCAGAATTCCATTTTTTCCCCTTTTTCAATAACTCACCTTGGTCAAAGATTCAAAGGATTTATACATTGCATTAAACTTGAGGCATACAATGGCAGTAACGATGCATGCAAAAATCGGGCTCAACATGTAGCACCGGCACCTGAGTTATATGTCACTGTATATAACTGCATACATGGTTCTAGAGAGCTAATTCAAATAAATCATGGTTACAGCTGTAGGATTGGTCCCAAGTAACATTTAGTTTAGTTATTATGCTGATTTCCATTTTAGAAGTTGTACAATTCCATGTGCATGAGCAATACCAGAGTATGCATGGTTTCAGTAGGAGCAGAGCAGTTGCCACCAGGAGCCAGGAAACATTAAATCCAAGAAATCACAAAAATCAATGTGATTACATAACCAAAAGCTATCACAAAGAAATATCCACATCCTAGCTACTATGTTCTCATGACTTATGAGAAAGACCATTAATTTAGCATCCATTGTGTCCCAAAAGGAACTGATTTCCAATTCATATCCACATTATCCAATATCAGCTACAATAGATTCATCCAATATCAGATACAATAGATTTCAACATTTTGGAATGGATGGCCAGGGGAAAGGTGGAGGATTGTAAAATTGTCTTTTTTTCCGGGTGTAAAGATTTGGGGTTGTATTCTTCTGTGCTTTGGCCTTTATCCTAGCGGCATCATTAATAAAATAATTTTATCCTTAAAAAAATAGATTTTTCCAATATGAAAAGTATCAGGTAACAACTACGTGAAAGTAAAATGCCGTGTTTGTTGTTTTGATCAAGAACTGAACCTCCTAATGCTATAAAAGGATGAAAAAAAAATAGATTTAAAATACTGACAGGCTATAGATTTTTTTTTTTTTTTTAAATGAAATGAAAATTTCACCTCTCAGGTGCAGTTGAAAAGAGATCATCGAGCTCAGCAGGCCGTAGTGCCCCATCCTGGTACCCACAAGATCCATAGGGTCAGAATCAAGTAACAGTGTGTAACATTTATAATAATGCTACTCATAGCCTTAATTTATACTCTAGAAAGTATAGAACCACAAATATCATGAAAACAAGACCTCAAAAAATGGGAACAGGTAACATTACTGACCTATTCTAAACAAGGATTGCAATAGGAGTCACGAGCAGTTCAATTATTTAGTCGTTTCTTAATTGTATTTCTTTTAGCTAAAGGTAATTTTGTAATTCAACATACCCTCTTCGTACCAGTAAAACGAAGTAATGGAATACAATGTGTTGTTCAACTATTGCTTTTATGGTATCAAAGCCTTCTCATTTCAAGATGAATTGAAGCTTCCCTTGGAATTATCTCACAATCAGAGGCGAGTATCACCATGAATTGCAACCTTGGGTCAGGTTAGCCATTCTCACCTTAATCTACTCTTCTTCATCTTTTCATCCTCAAATTCCATCTCCTTCATCTTCCTCTCCTTGTAGCCTTGCATCCTAGCTTCAAATCTTAATTTAACTTGGACCACGGGAATTTGAAGAGAACTAAGAATTCTCCCTTGCAAGCAGAAGGGGAAAGAGAAAAAAGCTCAAGGAGTTCAGGTAGTTTGGCTTGCAATCGGCAATGGCAAACAAGGTGTACTGTTGCGGTAATGGTGGGCATAACGGTCCCCATGGTTACCAATATGGTTACGGCCTGCATCGGCCGATACGGGCCCTGTAACGGTCTTTTTTTTTTTTTTTTGTCAAAAAATCTGAAAAATATCCATTAAATCCGGAAAATTCTAAATATTCCAAATATGCATTCATTTACAATTTTGAACATGTTTATGTGGTGTAACGGTCCACTCTTTGGTGAGAAAGTTGTATTGGGTTGTCTGATGAATTTATGAACCTGACAACCTAGAATTGACTACAAAACTCATATATTTAATTTTCTAACTATCTAATATCAGTGATAGATATATTAAAATGAATGTAATATCAAAATATCTCACATGTGTAGGTGTTTGCAATTATTTTTCATAATTTATTCTATATTAACAAAGGTGTACCATTGCGAAAGAATGATGGGCATAATGGTCCCTACTGATATTCGAATCGATCTGAATCGCTTCAGTATCGCCAATGCGGGGCCTATAACAGTCAAAATCTTTTTGTCAGAAAAATCTGAAAAAATATCCATTAAATCCAGAATATTCTAAATATTCCAAATATGCATTCATTTATAATTTGGAACATGTTTATGGTAGTGTAACGGTCCACTCTTTGGAGAGAAGTTGTATCAGGCTTTCTGATGAATTTATGAACCTGACAACCTATAATTGACTACAAAGCTCATATATTTAATTTTCTAACTATCTAATATCAATTGTAGATATATTAGAATGAATATAATATCAAAATATCTTACATGTGTAGGTGTTTGCAATTATTTTTCATAATTTATTCTATATTAAGTTATTAACATACTTGAGGAGTGAGGTCTCCAGACTTGCATAAATTACAATGGTAATTCTATTTTAAAGTCTTCAACATGTCAGAGACTTCTCCTCCTATCCTATGATTATGTCCTGTCATCCTCAAGTCAAGAATATATAATTTAAAAAAAAAAATAAAAAAAATAGTAGTGTTTGATAAACTCCACTGCAACTTGATTAAAGATTACTTGATTGGTTGTCAAGGAGTTATTTTAAGTACAAGTTCGGCAGTGTCGAGTGTGTGCTTGCTTAGTGATTGTGTGGGTAATGGACTAATGGTTATATAACAATACTTAGCTTGATAAAAATATATATTTACAGTTACTATAATAAAATTCACGAGTTACCACCACTCACCACCAAAATGAAAGTCTGCTTTGTTGGGGTTGCTCCACCTCCACCTTCATGTCATCATCATCGTCAGGCTGCGGCTGTGGAATAGGTGCTACATATCCACAATATCCAGTGTCAGAGGGAAATACTAAGTCAACGAAACCAGAGGATGACTAATCCTGACTAGGCAACGACTTCGACCCCGCCAGTGCCCGTCGAATAGCCATATTAGTGCCTGTACTTGAGCTGTTGAGAATCTTGCAATTAAGAATGTATTGTGATGAGTAACTTAGATTTTGATCTAGATATCTATAAGCATATGGATATGGATAAGGAGGACTATTCTACCATGAATGTGATGGAACATGCATAATATAACCATAATCACATTGGCCATAAGAATATCCATCATAATGCCTAGGACCATGGGCCTGTTGATGCTCCAGAGCTCCCGGTGCACCACTAGACATAGCCTCCTCACGCTGGTTGTATCGTGACTCAGTACACTCATAAGTCCGACCTCGTGTACTTTGTCGATGTTCATCGGCCTCGCGATCTGTAGACAGTTGTATGGTGTGTTGAGCAAAACCAGAAGTGTCAGCATCAGGGGGGGTCATCACCATCACCAGCATGATCATCCGACTCAGTCCCGCTACTACCACTGCTCGTACTCTTCCGTTGAACTTGAGCCAGACTTTGCATGAAAGTTGCTCCTCTTTCTGGGTCTAACACAGCTGCACGACTCTCTTATTGGGTCGTGCTTATTACTGGGTCATCAACTTCCAATTCTTCACTATCCTCTTCAATCCGTTTTTCCCTTGCTTCTAAGGTGGAAGCGGTTGTCCTCATCATAAATATTGTCCAAGTTTATTGGACAATAGTCTGTGTCACCGCCACCTGTAATGCTCCTATAATGGCGTTGCATTGTTAGCCTCATATTGTAGTGCATGAAGACAAGTCTATCCAACATCCTAATCTACAATCTATTCATACTCTTTGAATGAATAAATGCAAAACAACTCTCTTTCCTTTCACAACTAAAAGAATATGTTGTCTAGATCAAAACTTTTCCCGCAATTTTTTGGAGAGCCTTCGTACTCTCTTTGAAATTCATCCATCATTCGGCCGGTTGCAACTTAGATATTGCATGTTGTCCAAGAGCATCTTCAAAGCTACCATAGCGATTTCCAAATATATCTAATTCATACAACGCCTTTATTTGCATATCTAAGTCAGGCTCTAATCTCTTTATCAAATTCTTTAGCCCGACACGAACTTCATTATCCTCAACAAATGATTGGGCATATCTGTACCTAGGATTTAGGTAGTAACCTGCTGCATAAAGATTGTGATGGAGTTGTGTTGTTCATCTCTTATCGATCATCTTCCAATAAGACTCTTAGCTTGTACGATCACGTTGAATTGCCAACTTTACCGTATCCATGGCATCATAGAGGAAGCCCATGATAGGTGCTACGTTGGTTTCAACAAGACGGAGTTGTTGGAGGCCTTGCACAAAACCTTAGGATCTAGCCTCCCAAAACAAACCAAAATTATGGGATAATAAAGCAATGAAATAAATCAGAGCACAAACCACACCACACAAGAGATTTTTACTTGGAAAATCCTCAAAGAGGTAAAAAACCACGGGACCTCATCCAGATCAACAATCTACTATAAAGTAGAACGTTACAACCTTCTTCACTCACGCAGGAGTGGATAAATAATCAAAGAATAAAAGAAAAACGGAGAGATCTAACCGATTACGAGGACATAGAAGCGCTGAGATATCAAGTACACAGTAGATCACCTCTATGAGCAGAACATCCCTTCCACAAGCTTCCTCGCTCTCTTTCTCTCTCTCCCTCACACCTTTGATGGCCCTACACCCTTTAGCAAACCTTTATAAAGCTTTAGGAAACCCTCTTGTATTACCTCTTGCATACCCTAGAAAACCCTAGGGACCTCCTATTTATAATTTAGGAAACTCCCTTCCGCATCCTGTTGCAAAAGGCCTCGGAAATCCAAATCCTGCACAAAATCGGACTCAAATCTACATAGCCTCGAGTAGTCAAGCAGTATTCTCGATCAGTCGAGCACCTCCCTCGACTGGTCGAGCACCACGGGAAAAAATAACCCAACGTCGCTAGACTTTGAGTCGAGCCCCGCTCGACTGGTCGTGCACCAGCCCTCGACCGGTCGAGTGAGGCTCACGACCAGTCGAGCCTGGGGTAAAAAAACCCCATCAAATCTCCCCCTTTTTGACCCAGGAGGGATTCACCTTCTTCAAGCCAGCCTGGTTTCTACAAACCTCAAAGTTGCCCTTGAGCAAAGCCTTGGTCATCATGTCTGACCCATTATCGTCCATGTGGACCTTCTCAAGCTGTAACACCTTCCGTTCCAATGTATCCCTGATCCAATGATACCGAATCTCTATGTGCTTCGACTTGGAATGCTGACTTGGATTCTTGCTCAAGTGTATAGCACTTTGACTATCACAATAGACCACGTGCTGCTCTTGCTTCAGGCTAAGTTCCTGTAGGAACCTCTCCATCCAAAGCATCTCTTTACATGCCTCTGTGACTGCAATGTACTCGGCCTCTGTCATCGACAATGCTACGACCTTCTGTAGCTTGCTCTGCCAAGAAACTGCTCCCCTTGCAAACGTGAACATGAACCCTGATGTATACTTCCTGGAGTCTATGTCGCCTGTCATATCTGCATCTATGTAGCCCTCTAACACAGGTTTTCCGTCACCATAACATAGGCTCAACCTGGATCAGCCTCTTAGATACCGCAGTATCCACTTCACCGCTGCCCAATGCTCTTTACCAGGATCGGCAAGATATCGGCTGACAACACCAACCGCAAATGCTATGTCTGGGCGTGTACACACCATAGCATACATCAAACTTCCTACCACTGATGTGTACGGTATCTTCTACATCTCATCCACCTCTGCCTTTGTCTTAGGACACTGTATGTCGCTCAATCTAAAGTGACCATCCAATGGATTACTGACCGGCTTCGCTGCATTCATATTGAATCGCTCTAGGACTTTTTCAATATACCGCTCTTATGACAGCCAAAACTTCTTGCTACTTCTGTCACGAGTTATCTCCATTCCTAGGATCTGCTTAGCTGGGCCCAAGTCTTTCATCGCAAACGACTTGCCCAACTCCTGTTTCAGCCTGTCGATCTTCTTGATGTCTTTTCCCATGATGAGCATGTCATCAATGTATAACAACAGAACTAAGAAATCACCATCTGAGAACTTGTGCGTGAACACGCATTGGACCGACTCCGTTCTGTCATACCCATGCTTCGACATAAATGAGTCGAACTTCTTGTACCATTGCCGTGGAGCTTGTTTCAGCCCATACAAGCTCTTCCTCAGGCTACACACCATATGCTCTTTGCCCTTGACTTCGAACCCCTCTGGTTGGTGCATGTAGATCTCTTCTTCCAGGTCACCATGGAGGAAGGCAATTTTAACATCGAACTGCTCTATCTTCAGATCCATGCTAGCCGCCAACCCAATCAACACCCGTATGAATGTCATCTTCACCACTGGTGAGAATATCTCCTCGAAGTCTATGCCTTTCCTCTGACCAAACCCTTTCACCACAAGTCTGGCCTTGAACCTCGTCTGTGAATTCTTCTGCTCAACCTTCTTTCTGAACACCCACTTGTTGATCAAAGCTTTCTTGCCCTTAGGCAATTTCACCATATCATAGGTGTGCTTCTTATGCAAGGATTTCATCTCTTCTTGCATAGCTTTCAACCGCTCCCCCTTGTGCTCGTCGGCTAGGGCCTCAGAATAATCTTTTGGCTCTCCCTCATCAGTCAGCATAATGTACTCATGCGGCGAGTGCCTCTTGGACGGCTGTCTATCCCTAGATGACCTCCTCACCTATGGCTCAATAGGTGGATCAAGCGGGGGCAGCTCCCCCGGTCTATCTTCTGTAGAAGCTCCCTCGTCCTCTGCACCTTGCTGTACTCCCCTATTATCAGGCACCACGGGAGGAATAATAGGATCCATGTCCTCTAGCTCACCTGAACTAGGCTGGTTCTTCTCTGGCTTACCAATGTCTTCTATACACTGATCTTCAAAGAAAACCACATCTCTGCTCCTGACGAGCTTCTTCTCGGTCAGATCCCACAATCTGTAACCGAACTGTTCATCACCATACCCCAAGAACACACACGGCCTGATCTTCATATCGAGCTTGGAACTCTCGTCCTTTGGTACATGAATGGATGCCTTACATCCAAACACCCTGAGATGACTGTACGATGGATCATGTTCAGTCCAGACCTTCTCAGGCACTTCTCCATTCAACGAGGCTGATGGAGACCTGTTTATCAAATACACCGCCATGTGCATTACTCTCCCAAGAACGTCTTGGGCAATTTCGCATGGGCATCTGATTCTCTCTACAATGGTGCGATTCATTCGCTCAGCCACACCATTATGCTAGGGGGTCTTGGGAACCGTCTGTTTATGTTGTACACCCAGGGACTTACAATACTCGTGGAAGTCACCGATGTATTCACCACCATTGTCAGTGCGGATGCACTTCAATAATCTACGTGTCTCTCTCAACCATAGCATGAAACAATTTAAACACACCAAAGACCTCGTCCTTGGATTTAAAAGCATAAACCCAAACTCTCTTAGATGCATCATCTATAAAAGTGACAAAATACAATGCCCCACCCAAGGTTTTTGTCCTCATAGGACCACAAATATCAAAATAAACCAAATCTAATGCATGCACTTTATTAACATGAGAAGCAGATTTAATAAATGAAACTATGTTGTTTCCCTGATAAACAATCAATACAGGTTTTGAGAGGTATACCTGTCACGTCTAGAAGGAGTCGCTAGTACCTGAAGCCCTTTTTCACTCATGTGGCCTAGACGCCTATGCCACATGTCAACAGCTGAATCTTCCGCTGCATTCAACCCACCCTTGCACACACTGACACTTGCCTTGTACAGGGTGCAACACTTCTTTCCTCTAGCTGCGATCAACGAACCCTTGATGAGCTTCCAGCGCCCACCAGCAAATCGGCTTTCATAGCCATCATCATCCAGCCTTCCCGTCGACATCAAGTTGAGGTGAAGGTCTAGGATATGCCTCACATCCCTGAGAACCAATGTGCAGCCCATATCGGTCTTCACACAAATATCACCGACCCCTACGATCTTCGATACGCCAGAATTTCCCATCTTCACGGTCTCATAGTCACCTGACTTGTAACTTGTGAAGAAGTCCCTGCGTGGAGTCGCATGAAAAGAGGCTCCCGAGTCTATCACCCAGTCGGTGTCCTGACTCGTAGCCGTGAGACATATATCGTGATCTACTGAAAGAATAACTACAACGTCGCCATCTGAAGCGACCGTAGTGGAATCAGATTATCTTCCTTCTCCTTTCATTTTCCTTTCTTTTCATTCTTATTCTTACAACATTCATGCTTGTAGTGGCCCTTCTTGCCACAATTCCAACATTCGACATCCTTCCTGATACTCGACTTGCCTCTTGATTTATTTCCGGCCTTCCCGCCCTTCCTATTCTTTCCTCTCCCCCGTTCCTGTGTCACAAGGGCTTCTTGCTGAGTAGACCCCTGAGACTTCCTTCTTGTTTCCTCATTGAAGAGACAACTGGTTACCTGTTTCATGAATATCTTTCCGTCTGGTGCGGAGTTACTTAGAGACACCATCAATGTCTCCCAACTGTCAAGCAATGAACGAAGTAATAGTAAAGCCTGCAATTCATCATCCAGGACCATCTTCATAGCGGAGAGCTGGTTCACTATATTGCTGACCTCATTCATGTGCTCGGCCACAGAACCACCATCTTTGAACTTGAGATTCACAAGTCGTCTTATCAGGAAGATTTTATTACCGGCTGTCTTCCTCTCATACAGCCCTTCCAATTTCAGCCATAGGCTAGCGGCTGAGGTCTCTGTAGACACATGGTGGAACATACAATCATCCAGCCATTGTCTAACAAACCCCACCGCCTTCCGGTCCATCTTCTTCCAATCATCATCAGACATATCCTTGGATTTTGTTGATATGCCTAAAATTGGAGAATATAAGTCCTTACAATAAAGCAAGTCCTCCATCTTAGCCTTCCATATGGTCCAGTTAGAATCATTGAGGCTGATCATCCTTGATGAGCCACCTTCCATAATTCAAAACCGATCCTACTCGTTCAATGAACTTAGCCCTGATACCACTTTGTTGGGGGCCTCGCACAAAACCTCAGGATCTAGCCTCCCAAAACAAACCAGAATTATGGGATAATAAAGCAATGAAATAAATCAAAGCACAAACCACACCACACAAGAGATTTTTACATGGAAAACCCTCAAAGAGGCAAAATACCAAAGGACCTCGTCTAGATCAACAATCCATTATAAAGTAGAACGTTACAACCTTCTTCACTCACGCAAGAGTGGACAAACAATAAGAGAATAAAAGAAAAACGGAGAGATCTAACCGATTACAAGGACGTAGAAGCGCTGAGATATCAAGCGCACAGTAGATCACCTCAATGAGCAGAACCTCCCTTCCACAAGCTTCCTCTCTCTCTCTCTCTCTCTCACCTTTGATAGCCCTAAACCCTTTAGCAAACCTTTGTAAAGCTTTAGGAAACCCTCTTGTATTACCTCTTGCATACCCTAGAAAACCCTAAGGACTTCCTATTTATAGTTTAGGAAACTCCCTTCCGCATCCTGTTGCGAAAGGCCTCAGAAATCCGAATCCTGCACAAAATCGGACTCAAATCTACGTAGCCTCGACTAGGCGAGCAGTGTTCTCGACCGGTCGAGCACCTCCCTCGACCGGTCGAGCACCAAGGGAAAAAATAACCCAACATCGCTGGACTTTGAGTCAAGCCCCGCTCGACTAGTCGTGCACTAGCCCTCGATCGGTCGAGTGAGGCTCACGACAGGTCGAGCCTGGGGCAAAAAAACCTCATCATGAGCACCATCGTTAGAGGCTCTATCACCTTTCGGATCCTCTTAACATTCTTCCAATATTTGTTGTCCCGTATGGTGTTCACAATTTCAACAGGTGTCCCTGATGTCTTCTTCCTATGTTTTGTGTTGAGCCAATTTCGGGAAGCGAACATCTCACTCAACTCTCCCCTATGCTGGTATAAACTCTCCAAGGCTATAAAATTTGTTGCGAATCTAGTCGCCACAGACCTCAGCAACTCTCATCCCTTCATGAACTTCCTCATTATTGTGACTACTTGATTATGGTTCTAAATAAATGTCGTCACTTGTCTTCTTACCCTTTCGACCATTTCCTTGACACTTCTTTTTTCCAATATCTTCCAATACAAGATCAATACAATGGGCAGCACATGGTGACCAAAGTATATGTGGTCACTTTATCATCAACTTATGTTATGCAGCCTTATATGTTGCTTCGTTATCTGTCACAATCTACACCACATTCTCCTCTCCAATCTCATCCACCACTTTATCCATTAGGGAAAAAATATAGTTAACATTTTATTGTTTTGGCCAAGGTATCAATTGACTTATGGTACACCGTTTTAGAGTGGCAGTACACCATGAAGTTGATCATGTTGCGTCTGGTTGGGCCAGTCCGACCATCGCACAATCATGTATCCTCTAGCCTGTCATGTGGTTTTAAAGGTAGCCACGTATGCTTTCACATCCACGTACTCTGCATCTGTCAATTTCCCCCAAATCTCCCTAGTTGTGGGCGCTTTAATTCCTTCGCCTGCTTCTATTGCTGCATCAATTACCACCTGTCAGTATGGAGAATTAGCCATGTTAAGAGGAATGTTGGCACGTATAAATAACTTGGCTGCTATCCTACCCAACTTTTCAATGGAAGTTCTACTCCACATTTGTTTAGTTGGTTATTTCCTAAATAAGATTGTATCAATAGAGGGTCTCCTGGGCTTATTTACTTCTTCGTCCAAATGTACAGGGGCATCACGTAAAGATGCCTCCCGTCAACTCCCAAACATATGTCATAATCCACCCAACCTATCCCCACCCCCACTTGCAGATGCAGTCACACTCCCAACTGGACTACCCCCCTCCCCCCAATCACGTATAGACCCCCTCGGGCCAAACGTTCACCGACGTTCTTCCTCTTAACGAACAAAACGCAACTTAACCCTTTCGATGTGTCAAATGTTGTTTGAGTCGCGTAATTCCACTAGTTATTAATCTATCACAATAGTTGCACTTCATTTGGTGCCTACTACCACCTACCCTCTGATAATGTTGTCATCCAATATCATCACTTTCTTGTTGGCCAAACCCAGACATTTTCTTAGGTGGATATGGCCCATGTGAGAGTCTACACGATTCTCTAAGTTTAAATAAAGTTTTTAAGGGAGAACGAATGAATTAATTTAAATCTCAAAACTTAATGTAAATAGATTAATAAAATAAGTTTGAACTTTTGAATTTAATCAATAAAGAAGAAATTATGTTCAAAACCCTACGAAACTCCAAAACCTGTCCAAAATAAGAAGATATAAACATAAAGTCACTAATCTAAAAATAAATAAATATAAAATCAGTAGAATAATATGTTAAATGCACATTGATATGTTCTATTATGATTAACACATCAAATTCAACTATTAAAACAGAAATACATTGGAAAAAATTTATTTTTTGTAATTTTTAAAAATCGGCCGAAAATAGTCTATATATATATATATATAATCAGTAGCATAATATGTTAAATGAACATTGATGTCTTCTACTATGATTAACACATCAGATTCAACCATTAAACAGAAATACATTGAAAAAAAAGATGATTTTTCGTAATTTTTAAAAATCAGCCGAAAATTGTCCAAATTTTTTTTTTTTAAAAAAATCAAAATAAAATATAAAATCGGTTGCATAATCTATTAAATGCACATTGTTATGTTCTACTATGATTAACACATCATATTCAACCATTAAAACAGAAATTCATTGGAAAAAAAAATGATTTTTCGTAATTTTTAAAAATCGTCCAAAAATAGTCTGAAAATAAAAATTAAAAATTAAAAAAACAGTTGCATAATCGGTTAAATGCACATTGATATGTTCTATTATGATTAACACATCATATTCAACCACTAAAACAGAAAAAGATTGAAAAAAAAAAAAAAGATTTTTCATAATTTTTTAAAATCAGCCGAAAATACCCCAAAAATTAAAAAATATAAAATCAGTTCCATAATCTGTTAAATGCACATTCATATAGTCTACTATGATTAACACGTCATATTCAACCATTAAAACATAAATACATTGGAAAAAAAAATGTATAAATACCTATTTTTGAAGATTTTTTTGAAAAATGACTCACGGAGCTTCGATTCAATAAAATCTTTGAAATAACTTGTTTTCATCATCAAATTCAAGTTAAGAGTGCTTGGGATTTGCAATAGAATGGTTTAGAAAGAATTTGGAAGAGAAAAGTACCAACAAATGAGAAAATTCGCAACTTAAAAAGGAAGGGAAAAAAAAAAAAAAGTGTCCATTTTTTTACCGTTACGCCCTAACCGTTACGGGGCAGTAATGGCCGTTATGGGCCGTAACGGCCGTTACAAGTCGAAAAATGGGGAGGCAACCTGTAACACGTGATGGTACCGAACATTATCGATACGTAACCGATTTTGCATACCTCGATATTAACATGTCAAAGACTTCTCCTATCCTGTGATTCTTATCATATCATCCTCAAGTAAAGAATATAAATTTTTTTTTAAAAAAAATAGTAGTGTCTGATATACTCCCTTGCAACTTGATTAAGGATTACTTGACTGGTTGTCAGGGAGTTATTTTAAGTATAAGTTGGGTAGTGTCAAGTATGTGCTTGCTTGGTGAATGTGTGGGTAATAGACTAATGAGTATATAGTAATACTTACCTTAATAAAAATATATACTTACAGTTACCATAATAAAATTCACGAGTCACCACTCACCACCAAAATGAAAATATGCTTTGATGTGGTTGCTCGACCTCCACCTCCACGTCATTGTCATCATCAGGTTGCAGCTATGGAATAGGTGTTGCATATCCATAATATCCAGTGCCAGAAGGAAATACCAGGTCAACGAAACAAAATGATGACGATCCTGACTAGGCAACGACTCCGACCCCTAGTAGGGATATCCACTAGTGCCTGTCAAATAGCCGTATTGGTGACCGTACTTAGGCTATTGAGTGAAATCGAGAATGTGTCTATGATGAGTAACTTGGACTTGGATCTGGATATCTATAATCATATGAACATGGATCAAGAGGACTACTTCAACATTCATGTGACGGAACAGGCTCCTTATAACTATAATCCCATTGGCCATAAGAATATCCATCATAATGCCCAGGACTATGGGCCTGTTGATGTTCCGGACCTCCTGGTGCACCACTAGACATAGCCTCCTCCTGCTGGTTGTATCATGACTCAGTACACTCATAAGTCCAACCTCGTGTACCATGTCGATGTTCATTGGCCTCGCGATCTGTAGATGATTGTATACAAGGTGTTCAGTAACGGTATCGGTATCGATGGGCGTAACGGTGTCTACCATTACCTATATGGATACGGGGGTGTAACGGCGATACGAGGGCATAACGACCTATAACGGTGCAAAAAGAAAAAGAAAAAGAAAAAAAAAAAAAAAGCCAAAAAAATATGAAAAAATATGGATTAAATCCGGAATATTATAAGTATTCCAAATATGCATTCATTTATAATTTAGAACATGTTTATGGTAGTGTAAAGGTCCACTCTTTGGTGAGAAGTTGTGGACTGTCTGATGAATTTATGAACCAGACAACCTGGATTTGACTGCAAAACTCATATATTTAATTTTCTAACTATCTACTATCAATGATAGATATATTCGAATGAATGTAATAGCAAAATATCTTACATGTGTAGGTGATTACAATTATTTTTCATAATTTATTCTAATTTCTATATTAAGTTATTAACAATTTAACATACCTGAGGAGGAGTGAGGTCTCTACTCTAGAGTTTATAACTCTATCCTAGAGTTAGTCTAGACTTGCATAAATTACAATGTTCGTTCTATTTTAAAGTCTTCATTCTTCAACATGTTAGAGACTTCTTCTCCTATCCCGTTCCTGTGACCTGTCATCCTCAAGTCAAGAATATTAATATACTCCCATGCAACTTGATTAAGGATTACTTGAATGGTTGTCAGGGGAGCTATTTTAAATACAAGTTCGGCAGTGTCAAGTGTGTGCATGCAATAATACTGCTGCAAATACTTACCTTAATACAAATTCACTAGTAACCACCAAAATAAAAATCTGCTTTTTTGTAGTTGCTCGACCTCCAGGTCATCGTCATCATCATCATCATCATCAGGCTGAGGCTATCCAATAGGTTCAGGTGCTGCATATCCATAATATCCAGTGCCGGAAAGAAATACTAAATCAATGAAACTAGAGGATGACTAATCCTAACTAGGCAACGACTCCGACCTCGAGTAGGGATATCCACCAGTGCCCATCGAATAGCCATACTGGTGCTCAGCTTGTTAGAATCTTGAGATTGAGAGTGTGTCTGTAATGAGTAACTTGGATTTGGATCTGGATATCTATAATTATATGGATATGGATCGGGAGGACTACTCCAACATGAATGTGATGGAACAGGCTAAGTATAACTATAATCATAATCCAATTGGCCATAAGAATATCCATCATAATAACCAGGACCATGAGCCTGCTGATGTTCCGGACCTTCCGGACCCGTTGCACCACTAGACCTACCCTCCTCCTGCTGGCTATATCATGACTCAGTATACTCATAAGTCCGACATCGTGTACTACCTTGTCGATGTTCATCGGCATCGCGATCTGTAAACGGATGTATGGTGTGTTGAGTAACACCAGAAGTGCTAGCACCAAGGGCAGGGGCGTCATCATCACCATCATCCAACACGGTCACGCTACCACTGCTCGTACTCTTCTGTTGATCTTGAGTCATACTTGCCATAAAAGTTGACCCTCTTTCTGGGTCCAACACAGCTGCCCGACTCTCTTGCTGCACTGTGCGTATTAGTGGGTCATCAATTTCCAATTCTTCACTATCCTCTTCAATCTGTTTTTCCCTTGTTTCCAACCAAGGTAGAAGCGGGTCATCCTCATCATAAATATTGTCCAAGTTTATTGAACAGTAGTCTGTGTTATCGGCGACAGTAATGCTCCTATGATGTCGTCGCATTCTTAGCTTCATATAGTAGTGCATGAAGACAAGTCTATCTAACGTCCTAGTCTGCAATCTATTCCTATTCTTTGAGTGAATAAGTGCAAAATAACTCCAATTCCTTTCGCAGCTAGAAGATGTTGTCTGGCTCAAAACTTTTACTACAATTTTTTGGAGAGCCTTCGTACTCTCTCCGAAATTCATACACCATTCGGTAGGTTGCAACTTACATACTGCATGTTGTGCAAGAGCACCTCCAAAGCTACCCAAGCAATTTCCAAATCTATCTAATCCATTCAACGCCTTTATTTACATATCTAAGCCAGGTTCTAATCTCTTTATCACATTCTTTAGCCCGACACGAACTTCATTATCCGCAACAAATGATTGGGCATATATGTACCTAGGATTTAGGTAGTAACCTGTTGCATGAAGATCGTGATGGAGTTGTCTTATCCATCTCTTATCGATCATCCTCCAATAAGACTCTCAACTTCTACAATCACGTTGAATTGCCAACTTTGCCTTATCCATGGCATCGTATAGGAAGCCCATGGTAGGTGCTTCGTCGGTTTCAACAAGACGGAGTACCCTCATTAGTGGCTCTATCACCTTTAGGATCGACTTAACCCTCTTCTAATAGTTATTGTCCCGTATGGTGTTCGCAACTTCAACCGGTGTCCCTGATGTCCTCTGCCCATGTTTTGTGTTGAGCTAATCTCGGGAAGCGTACATCTCACTCAACTCTCTCCTATACTGGTATAAACTCTCTAATGTATAAAGTTTGTTGCGAATCTAGTCGCCACAGGTCTCAACAACTCTCGTCCTTTCGTGAACTTCCTCATTATTGCGACTACTTGATTATGTTTGTAAATAAACGTCGTCACTTCTCTTGCCTTTTGACCATTTCCTTAACATTCTTCTTCCCAATATCTTCCAATATAAGATCAATACAATGGGCAGCACATGGTGACCAAAAAATGTGGTCTCTTTTTTATCAACTTATGTCTTGCAAGCTTATATGATGCTTCATTATCTGTCATAATCTACACTACATTCTCCTCTCCAATTTCATCCACAACTTTATCCATTAGTTCAATAATATAATCAGAATTTTTTGTTACGGCTGAGGCATCAATTGATTTATGGTATATAGTTCCCAAGTGGCAGTACACCATGAAGTTGATCATGTTGCGTCTGGTTGGGCCAGTCCAACCATCACACATGATCTTGCATCCTCTGGTCTGCCATAAAGGTTTAAAGGTAGTCACGTATGCTTTCACATCCGCGTACTCTGCATCTGTCTATTTTCCTCTAATATCCCTAGCCGTGGGAGCTTTAATTCTTTCACTTGCTTCTGCTGCTACATCAATTACCACCTGCCAATATGGAGAATTGGCTGCATTAGGAGGTATGTTGGCATGTATAAATAACTTTGTTGTTGCCCTACCTAGCTTCTCAACGGAAGTTCTACTCCACATTTGTTTTTTCTACTTTTGTTTAGTTGATTCTTTTCTAAACAGGATTGGATCAATAGAGGGTCTCCTAGGCTCATTTACTTCTTCATCCAAATATATAGGGGCATCACGTGAAGATGCCTTCGTAACCCACAAAACCTACCCCCCCCCCCCCCCCCCCAAAGTCCAACCATCACACATGATCTTGCATCATCTGGTCTGCCATACAGGTTTAAAGGTAGCCACGTATACTTTCACATCCGCATACTCTGCATCTGTCTATTTCCCTCTAATATCCCTAGCCATGGGAGCTTTAATTTCTTCACCTGCTTCTGCTGTTACATCAATTACCACTTGCCAATATGGAGAATTGGCTGCGTTAGGAGGTATGTTGGCATGTATAAATAACTTTGCTGTTGGCCTACCTAGCTTCTCAATGGAAGTTCTACTCCACATTTGTTTTATCTACTTTTGTTTAGTTGATTCTTTTCTGAACAGGATAGGATCAATAGAGGGTCTCCTAGGCTTATTTACTTCTTCATCCAAATGTATAGGGGCATTACGTGAAGATGCTTTCGTAACCCACCAAACCTTACCCCCCCCCTCGGTACCACGTATTAACCCACTCGCGCCAAATATGCGGCGATGTTCTTCCTCTTCATGAGCTAGACGCAAGTTCTCTCCTAGCTATAGTTAATTCTAGATCTGAATCTTGATCAGAATCAATAATATCTTCATCACGAAAGCCCATATATTCAGGACCAAAAACTTCCTGTCGGGCCGCATCCAAAATCTCATCTTTCTTCTTTTGTCCAGCAGCACGTTTACCCTTCGACTCATCCAGACTGACTTGCATTAAAATCATTTTCTTTCGATACTCTAGTACATCCTGCAACTTGACCCTTTCAATGTGTCAAATGTTGTTTGAGACGCGGAATTCCACCAGTTACTAGTCTATCACAATAGTTGCACTTCATTTGGTGCCTAGTACCACCAACCCTCTGACAATGTTGCCATCCAATATCCTTACTTGTTGGCCAGACCCAGACATTTCCTTAAGTAGATTAGATATGACCTATGTCTATGTTGGATTGTGATTCTACTCGCTATTCTAAATTTATATACAGTTTTTACTTTTTATAGGAGAATGAATGAATGAATGAATTTAAATTTCGAAAACCTAATGTAAATAGATTAATAACAGAAAGTTCGAACTTCAAAATCTAATCAATAAAGATGATTTTATGTTCTAAATCCTAAGCAGCTCTGAAACCTGTCCAATATAAGAAAATATAAACATAAAGTTACTAATTCGAAAATAGAAAATATATATACATATATAATCACAACAATAATCTGTTAAATGGATATTAATATGTTCTACTATGATTAATACATCATATTCTACCATTAAAACAGCAACAAATTAAATAAAAATTGATTTTTCGAATTTTAAAAAAAAGGTCGAAAATAGTGCGTAAATAAAAAAAATTTATAAAAAAATATAAAATCACAACAATAATCTGTTAAATGGATATTAAAATGTTCTACTATGATTAACACATCATATTCTACCATTAAAACAGCAACACATTAAATAAAAATTGATTTTTCAATTTTTTTTTAAAGGCTGAAAATAGTGCGTATATAGAAAAAAAATATAAAATCACAACAACAATCTGTTAAATGAACATTAATATGTTCTACTATGATTAACACATCATATTCTACCATTAAAACAACAACACATTAAATAAAAATTGATTTTTCAAATTTATAAAAAAATGGCCGAAAATAGTGCGTAAATAGAAAAAAATTATTAAAAAATATAAAATCACAACAATAATCTGTTAAAAGGACATTAATATGTTCTACTATGATTAATACATCATATTCTACCATTAAACAACAACACATTAAATAAAAATTAATTTATCAAATTTAAAAAAAAAAGGCTGAAAATAGTGCATAAATATAAAAAAATATAAAATCACAACAATAATCTGTTAAATGGACATTAATATGTTCTACTATGATTAACACATCATATTCTACCATTAAAAAACACATTGAATAAAAATTGATTTTTCAAATTTTTAAAAAAAGGGCCGAAAATAGTGCATAAATAGAAAAAAATTTATAAAAAAAATATATATATAATCACAATAATAATCTGTTAAATAGACATTAATATGTTCTATTAGGATTAACACATCATATTCTACCATTAAAACAGCAACACATTGAAAGTATAAATTCCTATTTTTGAGGAATTTCTGTAAAATGGCCCATGGAGCTTCAAATCAAGAAAATTCTTAATATAAGTTGTTTTTATCCTTAATTTCAAGTTAAGGGTGGTCGAAAATTACAAAAAAAAATTAAAAATGATTTAGGAGGAGTTTGGAAGAAAGAAGTTTTTAAAATTAAAAAAAAAAAAAAAAAAAAAAAAAAAAAAAACACTTAGCCATTATATAATTACACTGATCAGCATCAACAAGAATAACAAGCGTTAGATTACGGGCCGTCACGGTTACAAAATCTAAGCGAGGTAGGGCGTTACGACGACCAGATCGCGTGAACGAGGGGGGTGGCGTTATCGTTATGTATTGGCCGATACGGCCGATGGCCGATACATAACCGATACTGCATTCCTTGATTGTATGGTGTTGAGCAACACTAGAAATGGGACCATCATCAGGGCATCATCACCACCACCATCATGATCATCTAACTCAGTCTCGTTGCTACTACTGCTACTCTTTCATTGAACTTGAGCCAGACTTTGCATGAAAGTTGCCCCTTTCTGGGTCCAACATAGCTGCACGACTCTCTTGCCGCACTGTGCGAATTATTGGGTCATCAACTTCCAATTTTTCACTACCCTCTCCAATCTGTTTTTCCGTTGCTTCCAACCAAGGTAGAAGCGGGTCATCCTCATCATAAATATTGTCAAGTTTATTAGATAGTAGTCCATGTCACCAGCGCCTGTAATGCTCTTATGATGTTATCGCATTCTTAGCCTCGTGTTGTAGTGCATGAAAACAAGTCTATCCAACATCCTAGTCTGCAATATATTCCTATTCTTTGAATGAATAAGTGCAAAACAACTCAAGTTCCTTTCGTAGCTAGAAGATGTTGTCTGCCTCAAAACTTTTACTACAATTTTTTGGAGAGCATTCGTACTCTGTGAAATTCATCTACCTTCGGCCGGTTGCAACTGAGATACCGTATGCTGTGTAGGAGCATCTCCAAAGGTACTCTAGCAATTTTCGAATGTATCTAATTCATTTAATGCCTTTATTTGCATATCTAAGTCAGGCTCTAATCTTTTTATGACATTCTTTAGCCCGACACGAACTTCATTATCCACAACAAATGATTAGGCATATTTATACATATGATTTAGGTAGTAACCTGCTGCATGAAGATCGTGATGGAGTTGTGTTGTCCATCTCTTGTCGAACATCTTCCAATAAGACTCCCAGCTTGTACAATCACGTTGCCAACATCGTCTTATCCATGGCATCATAGAGGAAGCCCATGGTAGGTGCTTCGACGGTTTCAACAGGATGAAATACCCTCATTAGTAGCTCCATCACCCTTCGGATCCTTTGGACCTTTAAATATTTGTTGTCCTTTATGGGGTTCACAACATCAACTAGTGTCCCTGATGTCTTCTTCCCATGCTTTGTGCTAAGCCAATCCCAAGAAGCGAACATCTCACTCAATTCTCCCCTATGCTGGTATAAACTAAGGCTATAAAGTTTCTTGTGAATCTAGTTGCCACAGGCCTCAGCAACTCTCGTCCCTTCGTGAACTTCCTCATTATTGCGACTACTTGATTATGGTTCTAAATAAATGTCATCGCTTGTCTTACCCTTTCGATCATTTCCCTAACACTCTTCTTCTTCCCAATATCTTCCAATATAAGATCAATACAATAGCCAGCACATGGTGACCAAAATATATGTAGTCTTTTTATCATTAACTTATGTTATGCAGCCTTATATGTTGCTCCGTTATCTGTCACAATCTACACCACATTCTCCTCTCCAATCTCATCCACCACTTTACTCATTTGGGAAAAAATATAGTTAGCATTTTTTGTTTCGGCCGAGGTATCAATTGACCTACGGTACACCGTTCTAGAGTGGCGGTATACCATGAAGTTGATCATGTTGCGTTTGGTTGGGCCAGTCCAACCATCGCACATAATCGTGCATCCTCTAGCTTGCCATATCGTTTTAAAGGTAGTCACGTATGCTTTCACATCCACATACTCTGCATCTGTCAACTTCCCCCTAATCTCGCTAGCCGTGGGTGCTTTACTTCCTTCGCCTGCTTCTGTTGTTGCATCAATTACCACCTGTCAGTATAGAGAATTAGCCATGTTAAGAGGTATGTTGGCATGTATAAATAACTTTGCCGGTACCCTACCTAACTTCTCAATGGAAGTTCTACTCCATATTTGTTTTATCTTCTTTTATTTTGTTGATTCTTTCGTAAATAAGATTGGATTAATAGAGGATCTCCTAGTAGAGTTGTACACGAGTCAAGCTAGTTCGATAAACTCGCTCGAATCGACTCATTTGAGCCCGTTCTGACTCGACTAGTAAAAAGGTTCGGATCAGGCCAAGCGCATATAACTGTAGCTCGAATAAAATCGAGTCGTGTTCGAGCTTGGTCAGGCTCAAATCGACTCGACTCGAAACAGAGCTCGAACTCGACTCGCTCGAAATATATTAATATTATATATATAAATATATATATATATTATTAATATATTTAAGTTTTAAATTTTTTTTTTTTAAAAAAAAAAAAAAAAAGACTAGAAGTTTAAAGTTTAAAGTTTAAACCCTACCTAAACCCCTTCACTTTCGCCCTCTTGTCTTTTCCTTTTGCTACCCAAGCTGAGTCGAGTGACTGTGCGAGCAGTTCAACTTCCAAGCAGAAATCTAGCAGGCCCCACTACTTGATGAGCCGAGTGGTCCAATTTCCAAGTGGAAATCCAGCGGA
This sequence comes from Magnolia changhungtana, assembly GCA_030180095.1. NCBI lineage: Eukaryota > Viridiplantae > Streptophyta > Magnoliopsida > Magnoliales > Magnoliaceae > Magnolia > Magnolia changhungtana. The sequence goes on from JASAUF010000397.1 coordinate 5,036,466, forward strand.
GCCCACCTCTCTCTCTCTCTCTCTCTACTCTCCTTCAATCCTTGTTCCTTCAAGCTAGGTAAGGTAAATATTTCTATTTTTTTAATGCAATTGAGTTGGGTCAGGGTTGCGTTGGGTTGCGTCAGGGTTTAGGTCAGGTTGCATCAGGTTGGGTTAGGGTTAGGTTGAGTCGGGGTTGGGTTGCCTCAGGTTGGGTCAGCGTCCAATTGGATCAAGGTTGGGTTGGGTCAGGGTGTGAGTTGGGTTACGTCGAGTTAGGTCAGCGTCGGGTTGGGTCAGGGTCGGGTTAGGTCAAGGTTGGGTCAGCATCGGGTTGGGTCAAGGTTGGGTTGCGTCGGGTAAGGGTTAGGTCAGGGTGTGCGTTGGGTCAGCGTCGAGTTGGGTTGCGTCAGATTTGTGTTTTATTAAATTAGTTTACTTGGATTAAAGTAATTGATTTGTGTTTTATTAAAGTATTTTACTTAGATTGGATATGATTCTTGATTACTTCAAGTTGGATTGGATATGATTTTTTATTACTTGAATATTGAATTTGAGATTACTTAAGAAATTCTAAACTTGTGTATACTTGTCTTTGATTACTTGAATTTGATTTATGCATAATTCAAGTATTTAACTACAAATCATATATTAAATATATGATTTATAGTTGTATACTTCAATTAAACATAAATCAATTAGTTTTAGAGTGACTTCACTTTTCACTTGACAGATGAATTTAATAATCTACCCACCCGTTTAAGAATTCATATACAATAAATTATATTCAAATCAATTATTGGTTTGATATTTTTTTATATATATGAGTTCTTAAATTATCCAAGTTGGACAGTTTGGTAATATATCATGTACTTTAATGTTGCTTACGCATCAACCCAATTTATTCTTTGAATATATGGTTCTCAACTGGTTGACTATCTCCCATCTGTGAATAACAGATAATGGTGATGACACTCAAACAGTAGAGCATTTTTACATATATTTGGAGAATTACGGGGAGATGCTGCTGAATTTTCAACTAGCATATAAATTGTGTGAGTATTGTACATGATATATAACTAAATGAGATAAAAAGTGAAATTAAAAGTTAGGAGACATTAGAAAATGCCTACTTACAAATCACATATTACAATCACACCTTTGAATTTCACATATCTTACGCGGATTTTCTTATTTTCATATTTAAAGATGGCTAGTGAGGATGTCCCTACTACCCCTGGTGTTGGTGCATTTGCCACATCCCCTCTAGTTATTGATGTGGAACAACATGAGAGAAGTTTAAATTCAGATACGTCGAATAAAGGAAAAAAAAAAAAAAACAAAGATCAACAGTTTAGGACGATTTTGAAGAGATTGAGGTGAAAGAAGGTTCGAACCATGTTATGAAAGTTAGATGTAAGCATTGCAAGTCAACATTCGCAAAGCATTCTGGGGGATCAACTTCACATTATCACAGACATACTATTAATTGTGCTAAGAGTCCAAAAAATCCCTTCGGGCCAACAATTGCTCTCATTTGCCTCATCTGGAGGAAGCGACTCCGACATGCAAGTTGCTCTCATCACTCATAAATTTGAAAAAGACAAACTAAAAGAGTGGTTTGCAAGAATAGTTATTATTGAGGAAAAACCATTTAGATTTATAGAGAGCAGAGTTTTTAACAAATACAGCAAATACGTGAATCTAATATTTGAGAAGTATCCATGGGTCACGGTGAAAAGAGAATGATGAAGATGTATATGTATCAGAAGATAAAGATGAAAGCCATTCTGTCATTAGTCTCACATATAAGTCTTACTTCACACTTGTGAACGGCATCGAACCAAAGGAAGGGGTACATGTCGCTAACTGAACACTATGTGAGTGCAGATTGGAATCTACGTAAGACAATTTTAAACTTTAGTCACCTTCCTCACCCTCATACTGGTTTGGTTATTTCAAACTGCGCATACAATTGTCTTCAGGAGTGAAGCATCAAAAGTAGGATATCTTCAATCACGTTAGATAATGCATCTACAAATGATGCTATGATTTCTTTTTTGCGGAGCCAATTCAAGACAGCAGGGAATCTTTATTTGGGGGGGGGGGGGGGTTCCAAGTAAGATGTTGTGCTCACATTCTGAATCTAATTGTGCAAGAGGGGCTAAAAATAATTGATGGCACAACTGAAAACATATTAAAGAGCGTGAAGTATATACAAGGGTCATCATCAAGACTTGGTATCAGGAATGACATACTTCGACGTTTAAATGTTGAAGTAAAAAAACATTGAAGTTAGATGTGTGCACCCGTTAGAATTTAACTTATGAAATGTTGGATGCGGCGGTTGAGTTAAAAATTGCATTCCCAAATTTTGCAGTATGTGATAAAGCATATGCTTGGTTACCTAGTGAAAATGATTGGAGAAGAGCTGAAGATGTTCGTAGTTTTCTTCGAGTTTACTATGACTGCACGAAGTTATTTTCCGGAAATAAATATCCAACGGCAAATCTGTTTCTTTCAAAGCTTTAGAAGATTAAGGATGCTCTTCAAAAAAGTGTCACAACAGGTCCAGATTATATTCAGAATATGGCATTAAGCATACAAGTGAAATTTGAAAAGTATTGGACAGAATGTCACCTATTGATGGCTTTAGCTGTTGTAATTGATCCTTGCTGCAAATGGGACTGGTTAGTTACGTTTATAAGAAGATTTATCTGTTTGACAAGGCAGCAATTGAAACATCTAATGTTCGTATGGCAATTGAAGAATTGTACTCTTCTTATGTGGGTAATTCTACCAGAAGTCAGGACACACAACTTATGCATGAACGTGGCCCCAGTTCATCTATAGGTGATGACAATTTTCTCAATGAGTACTTCTTAGCCTTAGAACAAGATGAAGCGAGTTAGCAAACAAATGAGTCAGGATTAGATGTATATCTCAAGTAGCCAGTCATGAAGGTCTCCAGCCAAGACTTTGACGTTTTAAACTGGTGGAAGACTAGAGCTCGTGAAGGAAAATACCCTACACTGTCATTGATGGCTCGAGATATTTTATCAATTCCGATAACAACATTGGCATCAGAGTCTGCATTTAGCACCGGTAGTAGGGTGGTGAACAAGTATAGAACCTTTCTTGCACCTAAAACAATTGAAGCGCTCATTCGTACGCAAGATTCGTTATGTCCAGTTTGGGATGGCAGTTCATTTGATGAAGAGGACGAGACCGAGAGTCTAAACGATACTGGCACTACACCTTCATATGTTTAAAGTTTAAACATTGTTTTAAATATTTTGGACATCTTGATCTTATTACTTGTTCTGTAAGACTTTAATTTCAGTTATTTTTGGAGTAGAGTACTTGACATTAACATTGAAATTTTGAACTTACTATAATTTATTTCTTAAAAATTATATTGGTTTCATGACTTCTCCTAAAAATGTTATTTTTTATTAACAAAATTCCTTGTGCAGAAATGTCATTTGATGACCTATCAACCGACGTTTGGGATTATGGTACCCAAGTCTACTCCCCAAAATCTAGAAGAACGAAGATTAAATGCCGTTTGTGTAGAGACAAATTCGTCAACAAAACAAATCGGCTAAGAATACACTTATCTGGTTGGGGAGGAGACGCAAAACCATATCCTAATGCCTCACAGGAAGTATGGATTTTATTCCAGGCTCTCTTAGACTCAAATAAGAAAACTCCCACCCCCTCCACACCAAATTCAACTAGCCACAAAAAATATCATAACAAGCCTATTATAGTAGATGAAGATTCAAAAATAGAGAGAGTGCAACAAATTAGTAAAAAAGAAGAAGAGGAAAATGCCAAATCAAAAGCTCTAGAAGAAGAACAACTGAAACTTGCCTTGAAGATAAGTAGGGAAGAGGCGAAGGCATCCAGATATCGATGTCCTCCAAGACAACATGACATTGAGGCAGGGCCGAGCATGGAAACAAAGAAGAGCCACAAAACATCAAAATTTCTCTCCGGGTTGTCATCATTCTATAAGATATTGGGAACTCCTTATAAATCGACCCATAAAGAAGGATTGAAAAAGTTAGCTAAATCTATACAAGAACATGATGGTGAAGTTTCACCACATTCTGATTCAGAAAAAGTAAACAATTACCCTGGAGAAACTAACACATCTGGATCTGCAAACATATTTCCTGTCGTCGATGAAACAAAAAACGCTTCAAGTGGATGGAATGACGAAAGCGATGCTGATGGATCGGGTTCAGATGAAGGTGATAACTCTCTTATCCATCGGTTGGGAAAGCATTTCTCATATGGATCATATTAACAAGATGCCGATGAATTTTCTGTGAGTTTATGGTTTTCTTATAACATTCTCATATTGTTATTTGCTAGCTTGTATTAACTTGTTATGCACTGCCATTACACCTGTCTCAGTTCTAACAATCTTGATTTTTTATCATTTTAATTATTTTATAACAATTTGTAAAATAATATTAACTCGACTCGACTTGAATAGCTCACTCAACCTAACTCGATCCCAGCTCAACTCGACTCGAACCAGCGAGTCGAGTTGAGCTAGAGGGGTGACCTTGAAAACCGAGTTGAGCTGAGCTTGAGCTTGGGTCATGGTGGGGGTCAAGCTGAGCCGAGCTTGGCCTAGCTCGACTCGAACTCGACTCGTGTACAGCTCTATCTCCTAGGCTCATTTACTTCTTCCAAATCTATAAGAGCATCAAGTGAAGATGCCTCCCGTCAGCTGCCAAAAATACATCGTAATCCACCCAACCTACCCCACCACCACTTACAGATGCAGTCGCACACCCAGCAGCAGCCCTCACCCCTATCACGTATAGACCCCCTCGGGCCAAACATGCGCCAACGTTCTTCCTCTTCACGAGCAAAGCGCAAGCTTTCTCCTAACTATATTTACTTCCCGATTTGAATCTTCGTCAAAATCAATAATATCTTCATCACGAACGCCCATATATTCAGGACCAAACTAATGCAGGACAATTAACTACTTGCTCTAAAAGCTCGAACTGTTAGAGCATGGTGAATTAATCCCTTTATCTCATAGCCCAGGCCCCACATCTCATGGGTTAGGACCTCAGCCGAACCCCCCTTGTGGGCCCCAAATCACATGAGTACCACCTCACACAGGCCGCCCACCCCGAGTGTCCCCACATCCCACGGGCTACCCCACTTGAGCCCGGTGTGAAATGCGCATTAATCACCCCCAGTGAGGAGTCTCAAACATGAGACCTCCCCTATGGGCCCCACCCACCCCGAGTGTGCCCTTGCATCCCATACCAATTTGATGCAGGACAATTAACCACTTGCTCTAAAAGCTCGAACTGTTAGAGCATGGCGAATTAATCCCTTTATCTCATAGCCCAGGCCCCACATCTCATGGGTTAGGACCTCGGCCGAACCCCCCTCGTGGGCCCCAAATCACATGGGTACCGCCTCACACGGGCCGCCCACCCCGAGTGTCCCTGCATCCCACAGGCTACCCCACTCAAGCCCGGTGTGAAATGCGCATCAATCACCCCCGGTGAGGAATCTCGAACACGAGACCTCCCCCGCGGGCCCCGTCCACCCCGAGTGTGCCCCTGTATCTCACGGGCGACCCCACTCGAGCCCAGTGTGAAAATGCCCCTGCATTACAAACACCTCCTGTCAAGTCACCTCCAAACTTTCATCTTTCTTCTTCCCAGCAGCACGTTTCTCTTTCGACTCATCCGAACTGGCTTACGTTAAGGTCATTATCTCTTTTTGTACTCTGGTACATCCAATAACTTGACCCTTTTGATGTACCAAATGTTGTTTGAGTCGCGTAATTCCACCAGTTATTAGTCTATCACAATAGTTGTACTTCATTTGGTGCTTATTACCACCTAACCTCTGACAATGTTGTCATCCAATATCCTCACTTCCTTGTTGGTCAGACCCAAACATTTTCTTAGGTACATATGGCATATGTGAGTCTACTCGATTCTCTAAGTTTAAATACAATTTTTATAGGAGAATGAATTAATTAAAAACTTAATGTAAATAGATTAATGAAATAAAGTTCGAACTTCTAAATCTAATCGATAAATAAGAAATTAAGTTTTAAACCCTACAAAGCTCCAAAACCTATCTAAAATAAGAAAATATAAATATAAAGTCACTAATCTGAAAGTAAATACTATATACATATATATATATGGGAAAAGGTACTACGCGCTCGAGCATAAAGCGATCGTCCGTGAGGTCGAGCTGTGTGGGCCCCACCGTGATGCCGTTCAAAGATCCACACCGTCCACTAGATGCGCAAGCCCAGGTTGGGCCCACACAGCCCAAAATCAGCCGTCCATGTAATTCAGGTGGGCCATACCATCGGCAAACATAAGTATACACGCAAAAACATGTAAATGCACTTGGTGGGCCCCACTTGAGTTGTGGATACCACCTGAAACTTGGTCTAAAATTATATTCAAGTGTGACACACATGATGGACGGTGTTGATCATCAAAAAATGTCTCGAAAGGTCCCCAAAAATGGTTTTGAATGTTTCAATGGTGCACGGCCCCTCTCAACTTCTGTACGTGGTGTGGCCCACAAAAGTCACGAATTGACTTGATTTTCAGTCGTGTGGGGCCCCTCTGGAATGGAGCATCTGGTGGACGGTGTGGATTTTCGAACAACATCACGGTGGGGCCCACACCAGCTCGACCTCACGGACGACCGCTTTACGCTCGAGCGCATAGTACCTTTTCCCTATATATATATATATATATATATATATATATATATATATAAAATTAGTTGTATAATATGTTACATGCACATTGATATATTCTACTATGATTAACACATCATATTCAACAATTAAAATTTAAAACTGAAAAAGATTGAAAAAAATAATAATTTTTCCTAATTTTAAAAAATTGGTCAAAAATATTCTGAAAATTTAACAAAAAATAAAAAAAATAAAAAAATCAACAGAAATATAAAATCAGTTGCATAATATTTTAAATGCACATTAATATGTTCAATTATGATTAACACAACATATTCAACCATTAAAACAGAAAAATATTTAAAAAAAAATGATTTTTCCTAATTTTAAAAAATAAGTCAAATAGTCCGAAAATAAAATAAAAATAATAAATATATATATATATATAATATTAGTTGCATCATATGTTAAATACACATTGATATGTTTTAATATGACTAACACATCATATTTACCCATTAAAAGATATATATTAAAAAAATGAAAAAAAAATAATTGATTTTCCCTAATTTTAAAAAATCTGCCAAAAATAGTCTAACACACACACACCACACACACACACACACACACACACACACACACACACACAATCAGTTGCATAATATATATTATGTTAAATGCACATTGCTATGTTCTACTATGATTAACACATCATATTCAAACATTAAAGCAGAGAAGTATTTTTAAAAATAGATTTTTCCTAATTTTTTAAAATCACTTGAAAATAGCTCAAAAATTATTTTTTTTTAAAAAAAATTTAATATAAAATCAGTTGCATAATATGTTAAATGCACATTGATATGTTCTACTATGATTAACACATCATATTCAACCATTAAAACAGAAAAAGATTGAAAAAATAATAATAATTTTTCCTAATTTTTAAAAATCGGTTGAAAATAATCCGAAAATAAATCTTTAAAAAAAAAAAAATTAAAAATAAAAAAAAAACATAAAATTAGTTGCATAATATGTTAAATGCACATTGATATGTTTTTCTATGATTAACACATCATATTCAACTATTAAAACATAAAAGGATTGAAAAATATATCTTTTTCTTACTTTTTAAAAATTGAACAAAAATAGCCCGAAAAAAAAAATAAATAAATTTTAAAAATTAGTAAATCAGTTGCTTAATCTGTAAAATGCACATTCCTATGTTCTAATTTAAATAATGCATCATATTCAACCATAACAATAGAAATTCAAAAAAAAAAATGTATAAATACCTATTTTTGAAGATTTTTCAAAAAATAGCATACGGAGCTTTAATTCAACAAAATCCTTGAAATAACTTAAATTGATCCTCAAATTCAAGAAAAGAGTGGTCAGAATTTGCAGTAGAATGGTTTATGAAAGAAATTGAAAGAGAGAAGTGTCAAATTTTGAGAAAAATCGCAACTTAACAAGACAATATATATATAGCCATTTTTTTATGCCCTGACCGTTACAGGGCAGTAACGGCCGTTTTGTGCCGTAACGGCCGTTACGATTCCAAAAAAATAGGGGGGCACCATTATGGCCCCGTATCATGTAATGGTAACGACCATTACCGTTATGTACTGACCACTAGAAGGGCCACAAGGATTTTTTAGCCCCTTACGTATACAAGGCCCTAACGAGTCCTTAGTCGTGGACTAAGACAAGGAGATCCCATTTCTCCCATTACAGCTGATACGTAACCGATTTTGAATACCTAGATGGAAAGCAACTCCCAGTTTCAAGAGAGAAGGGGCTCCGAAGCTCCCCTTCCCAAACTCTCGATTTCACTTAAGGGCCTGTTTGGATAAAGGGGAAAGCATAGGAAAGGGCTCAATCTCTCTCTCCCATTGTTTCATAGTATGGCTCATAAGTTTAATCCCCACGATGGTTAGTGCATCTATGTATGTCTCCTTTATTCTTATAAATAGGTATCATAGGACTTTTCCTCCATTCGTCTAGCATTTTCTTCGACCTTACAATCTTGCTACACAACTTTGTCAACCAAAATAATCCAGTATCTCCCATATACTTCCAAACTTCTATTAGTGTACCATCCAATCTGAGGGTCTTTCCCGTTTTCATCTTTCTCAAAGATTCTTTCACTTCCTTATATCCATATGCTTTTCAAGTGGTTCTCATTTAACAAGTTCTGAAAATAGCTTATGTACCTCTCATAGATCTCATTGTCCTTGACTGGTACCCCCTAGTCATTGCCATTAATGCAACTAACATTCCTCGATGCATGCAATATTTTCCATTTGACATCGATATGTTTCTATATTCCAAGAGTGCAATACCAATACATAAAACATTGAGTATGAGAAACCAATTATAATAACAAAAAAGGAAGTGTGTCAAAGAAGAAGGGGCCACAAGTAAAGAAACTTTGATCACGAGAAAAGATATGCAACAAGCCCAAATGAATTTATCAAAAAGTACAGTAATACTACCAATATAAGCCAGTACTTCAAGCCATATTAGCATAAAAGCTATGTTCAACATCACCAATTAGAGAATGAAGCGGAAATTAATACATACACCATCAATGTCAAACATGAAGAAGATCCCTTTCAAGAACTCCACAGCTTCATTTGTTAACTCCACACTCTACACCACACAAGTATAAGCAACTAATTTAGGGATATTATCAGCAACTTGAAACGAAACTTTTTTTCTTAAAAGATACTTGAAATGAAACCTTAGAAGCAACACAACCTATTTTGACAAAAGAAATTATCACTTATCGGGGGGGGGGGGGGGAGGAAATGCAGACACTGAAATCATCTATAGACAAAAATCCAGCTTGGAATGATGATTTAGTTATAACTATAAAACAAACTCATAGAAATTATACAAAAGACTACTTCATAGAAACAGAAAGTAATTACAGGTTCAAGTAGATAGACCAATCAAGGTTTTTTTTTTTTTTTTTTTTTTTTTTTTTTTTTTTTTTTTTTAACTTTATTTAAAGAGCAACAAACATTTTTTGAGGCAAATCGAAATATATAGCACCATGCACTATTTGCTCCAATTTCTCACACTTAACCTTTCTGATTAATTAAAAAGGAAGGTTTAATTAAAACTAAAACATGTTATGACTAAATTTTCAATTGCACTCCATTTTCAAGGTTTAATTAAAACAAAAATATTCAATGACTAAAACATGTTACAAATCCATTTTTTTCGAACTTGAGTATTGGTTAGCCCATGTTATGACTAAATTTTCAATTGCACTCCCCAAGTTGATTACCCAATTTGTACAAGCATTGTAACTATTTTTTTCTCAATGAGAGATACCCGGTCAGGAGCCTGTTTGAATGCAACTGGAATAAGATCTTCCCTTAGTTTCATATCATTGTCGTATCCAAATTTCCTTAGAACCGTCCATGTTGTTTCAAGGCGCCCCTTTTCTATAAAAAGCGCATGGAGGAAAAGAAATCCAGTCAAGGTGAGACCATGGTCATTAACCCCCTCAGGCAGCTTATCTTGTACAACCTTCTTAACACCCACTATTTCAGATGGTTGCAATGGAGCACTAAAACATCTAACCTGTACACGTGCAAAATGCGGTTATTTCAAAAATGTTAATTGATGCATGCAGATGTAAGGCATCAATGTGCCACTAACGCCACAACATTAAACATGTCAAAAACTTTTGAGCAAGCTTACAAAATAAAAGATGCTCTCAATGAGAAAAGCTCAAAATAATTCAGCTTCAAATATATTGATGAAATAAAAACCTGAAAATCATTCAACTCGGCATCACTGAGAGCCCCATCTCTGTCATTATCATAAAGAATGAAAAATACGTTTCAAAGCCCTCACACATCGAGGCTTTAAAGTTTGTGCTTCCTGATCGAATAGCGGGGCAGTTAGATGAAGCACCGCCTTTTGGGCATAATAGAAAACTTCAGGAACCTGAAAGGAAGAAGTGATATATTTAATTATCTGAGAGCACGAAGCAGACATACTACTCTATAAAGAGCATAAGATTGAAAGTGACAAAATAATAATAAATGAAAAGAAGGGGCTACAGTAATTTGAATACCATATCCATCGAAGCTTTTGCAACTCAGAATAAGGCTTACCTTGAATTTTGAAATATCCAAAGTTTCCAGCAGAAAAGACAGACTCAAATGTGAAACAATGGCTTCTTGATTGGTAGTGTTGATAACATTATAAGGAAATAAATAAAAATTGAAAGGATCAACTCCGCTACAAGACAAGTGAAGTGACAAAGATAATACATTAAAGAACCATTGAGACAGCAATGACCTTATTGCTAGTGAGAGCCAATATAAAAACCAAAAGGAGGTTGAATATTCAATAAAGAAAGAAAGAAAGAAAAAGGTCTAAGGTACCTTCAGACAATTTTTTATTGAAATCTCATTTTCCAAAAATAAAAAATTTGGTAGTGCCTACACCAACACATCAGCCAATGAAAATTGGAAGTTCCAGGCAGATCGGAAATTCCGATTTTGTAAATGTTGTACACATTCCTACCCTTGTGATGCATGGGTAATTTAAACTATTAATAATTTATACAAGCATAAAGAGACATTGCTTGGAAATTCCGGTCCCTGATTCTCCCAGGTCAAAAACCAGGCTAGTGGCAGAACCAAAACCAGAATACTAAGGACTGAGAATAAAAACTCGGGATAATTGGAAAAAATGAGAAACAATTCTTTTTAGCCCCATATTTTCAAAATAGAAAGAAAAGGAGATATTGAGGCGAGAGAGATGGTTACTACCCAAAAGGAGAGATTGTTATTGTCTAATGTTTACATGGGCCGATGGAAGCTCTCTCCCCCACCCTTTCTTCACACCCACCACTTCAGCTCATAAATACCACCTACCCCATCCCCACCATCTCATAAATAGCACATCTTTTTAGCCCCATCCCACCCCACCCCACCCACCCTCCCTTTTTAGCCCCCATCATCTCATAAACAGAACATGTTTTTAGCCCCATCATTTCATAAATAGCACACCTTTTAGGCTTGTCTTTTTCTACACCCAACCCTTGACTAGTCAAGTCTATCCATCTATCTACTTATCCATCCATCTATCAATCTATATCCCTCCCTCCCTTTCCTAGCCCCATCATCTCATAATAACAAGTTTATTTTAGACTTTTCTTTTCACACCTGACCCTTAACCATCCATCCATCCATGTATCTATTATAAATAGCACTTCTTTTTTCTTTTCTTTCTTTTTTTTTTTTTTTTTTTTTTTTTTTTTTTTTTTTTTTTGGCATTTTCTTTCTTTTCACACGCAACCCTTGTCCACCATCTATCCATGATGAGAGTCAAACATCCACCCAATCCATCAGATGCGCCCCTCCCCATCATGCTTAAAAGCTAAAAATCTTACTCGATCCATCACTTACATGGGCCAAATGGTAGGAAGCAATAGAGAATGGACTTCCACCCAAAATAATGCTTCCTGATTGTTTCTGGGACCCATCAAGTTGTGGTTCAAACTTCAAACATCCAACCATTGATTGTGTGTGTCCCGTCCCACCTGGATGAGGGGTCACACCAAATTATAGGCCACTCCAAAACTCATGTAGGACCCCGATTTTAGATGTTTTCAGCATGATTCGCACTGTCCAGATACTATTGCCCACCAGACTTCCAGATGCAGCTGATTTTTGGGACATCCCGTCTCAAAGATACCATTCACCAGATACACCGTTCAGATGTTCAACACATGATGGTGGGCCTTACAAAAACATTTATATATATATATATATATATATATATATATATATATATATTGAGAAATGGTATTATGAGGTCAAGCTCTATGGACCCCACTGTGATCTATGTCATACATCCACACCGTGCATTTGGTGGGTCCCCTCTAGGTTATGGTATATCCCAAAAATCAGTCATATCCATAACTCAAGTGGGCCATACCATCTAAAACCATATGAAATTGTGCCTAAAACATCTAAAACCACTTGATGGGGCCCACCTGAATTTTTTATACGGTTGAAACTTAGTGTGGCCCCTCATCCAAGTGGGACACACAATGGATGGGCTAGATGTCTATATATGTGGGAAAAGGTACTATGAGGTCAATCTCATGGGAGCTTCCCATAAGGTCGAGATCTGTGGACCCCACCGTAATCTCTGTCGAACATCCACTCCATCAATCAGATGCACCCTTCCATGGTGGGCCACAAGTCTAAAAATCAGGCCAATCAATGAGTTAGGTGGGCCATACCACATACAACAATTGAGATTAGATCCCCACCCATTGTAACCTTCATGATCGTATATAGGGCCCATTGAGATGTGGTTCAGACATCCAACCCATCAATTGTGTGTGTCCCACTTGGATGAGGGTCACACTAACTTTCAGCTGTATCAAAAACTCAAGTATGCCCCCACCAAGTAGTTTTAGATGTTTTAGGCACAATTTCACATGGTTTCAGATGGTATGGCTCACTTGAGTTTTGGAAATGGCTGATTTTTGGGATATCCCATAATATAGATGGGACCCACCAAATGCACAGCGTGGATGTCCAAAATAGATCACAATGAAGCCCGCAAAGCTCGACCTCATGGGAAGCTCCCATGAGGTGGACCTCATCATACCATTTCCCTGTGTGTATCTATATCAACATACACACACACACACACACGATCATATGGGGACGTTCTTGTCATAATTGTAGTGGTAACAACTGGAAATGGGCCACATTTGATGTATGCATGGCATCCGACGCATCCATTAGAAGCGCCTTCCCACATTGAGCCCTAGGCCCAAAAATTAGTCGGATCCAAAATTCAACTGAGCTACGCCACATGGAATTGTTCTCAATGAGGCCTTCAAAAAAAATCTTTTAGTAAGTTTTTCATTATTATATGAAGAATTAAATAAATTTATGAGTTTAAACTTACATAATGAAAGCTTAGAAAAATACCTAGAAAATTATAAATAATAATAATAATTTGTTAAGATACTTAGAAATCTAACAAAAAAAAAAAAAAAGGCTCGAGTCTTTAAGTTGAAGTCCAATCATGACCATCACTACCACAATACATATAAGTCAACATGATAAGAAGCTTCAACAAAGATATTCCAATTAAGTCAGATTAATTTGGTGTCTCGACCATTTGAAGTAAGAAATTATAAGAAAAGGCTCCACAATTTTCAGTATTTACGGTTGAAGAGAAGATTGATCATTTAAAATCTTATAAAATAAAATAATTGGCATATTTAAAAATAATAATAATAATAGTAATAAAGTTAAAGCCCCCCCAAATTTAAAAACATAAAATAAAAGATAAGATTAAGAAAGATGAGAACGAGTATAATTTGAATTGTAAATCGGGATTTGAATCAAAAATTGGGATTTGAGTCATAAATCACAGGATTCAAATCTTAAAATTATAGGATTCATCTCAAAAAGGATTTGAAGTGGGATTTCAAATCGTTTTGCCTAAGATTTGACTTAAATTGTAAATCATAAATCTTAGGATTTGGTCAACTATGCTGCCAACTGACATACTTGTTCCTCTTCTATTTTCTTTTTTTCTTTTTTCTTTGAAGGATAATTGATTTTATTTTATTGATAAACCGCTAAGACAAAAGTCTAAGAAGGAAAGAATACAACCCCATCATTACAACCTAAGCAACTACAAAATTTTACAATCTTTTACATTCTTAACCCCGGAGACCCAATCTAACTCATCTCTTTTGGAATATTTTTTTAAGGCAACAAGATTAAGAAGCCCGCCAAAAGACGGGAAAAGAATTGCAAGGACGGAAAAAAACTAATGACCCAAAAACGAAGAAACAGACTTAGCGTTTGTTACATTAACATAAGGAGCCCACCTCTTGACAAGATCTTTGATAAAACATATAACTCTATCCGCAGAGGTCCCACCATTATGAAAGCAACGCTCATTTCTTTCCTTCCAGACTACCCAAAACAATGCCATAATGAGGAGCCTCGAAACTACTTTCCCATCACCTCCCCCATGCCACTCCCAAAGGAGGACACCCGCGGACCGAGGCATGACCCAAAGGATTTAAGCAGCAGCCAGGAATGACTCCCAAATCGAACAGGTAAAAGAGCAATGAATAAATATATGATCAATCAACTTCGCGTCCGCCACACAAAGCAAGCAAATGTTGGAAGGACCAAAGATCTTCGCTGGAGGTTATCAATAGTCAAAACTCTTTTACGACCTACCAACCAAACAAAAACTTCCACTCTAGGGAGAGCACCATAAAACCAACAATGAAACGGATGTGGAGGAGTGAAGCCTTTATTTGAAGACACCAAACCTTTGAATAAGAAGCAAATAGAAAATTTACCTAAAAGGTGTCCTTTCCAAATCATAGAGTCTTCATCTTGGGAAGGAATAAGGAGTTTGAGATGATCCAGAAAATTGATGAACTCCCGGGCCTCCTCGTCATTAAGATTCCTACGACAAGGACACCACACAATCTGCTCACCACAAAGAGAGAAGCATTGAGAAACAGTGATGTCATGATCCGGAGCAAGGGCGGCCATCGTAGGGAATTCCTCCTAAAGAGATCTCTCTCCACACCATACATCAATCCAAAACCTGACCCTACTACTATTTCCCAAAGCAAATGTTATATTTCTGTGAACCACATGTTTTGTTGACATTATAGCTTTCCATAGAGCGGACGCACAATAAAGAGAGGATCTTTTTACAAACCAACCTTCCCCTTGAGATCCGTACTTGCTGGCAATGATTTCCCTCCAAAGTCTAACTTCTTTTGTTCCAAACTTCTAGATCCACTTCCCCAAAATAGCAGTATTCATGTGTGTGTCCCTAATTTTTTTATTCTGGCTCCCCCTTCAGAGATAGGTTTGCAAACCTCCCTCCAACTGAGAAGATGGAACTATTTTCCTTCTATATTTCCTTTCTAGAAGAAGTTCCTTCTCAAGTTTTCCATCCTTTCCAACACTGGACTAGGGTCTCTTTTGGATTTCCAAGCCACATATTCCCACAAACCTAGCTTGTTAAGAAAGCATCATCTATTTTGTTCTCCCCGAACCAAGGTGTTCCGTAGCGGTAACAGTGGGCTTAATGATGCTAATGGGCGATACACCCTTGTATCGGTCGGGAAAAAAAATTGCTCCAAAAAATTCAGAAATTTTAGAAAATTATAAATATTCCAATATGCATTCATTTATAATTTTGAACATGTTTATAATAGTGTAATGGTCCAACTTTAAGGACAATTCTATATTGGGTTGTCTGATGGATTTATGAACTTGACAACCTAGAATTGATTGCAAGCATTTTATACTTAATTTTCTAACTGTATAAATATCAATATAAATTACTATAATGAATGTAATACTAAAACATCTCATATTTGCAGGTATTACTATTATTTAAGGTATTGATGTATTACATACCTCGCAACTCACATACATTTTATTTCAATATACAAAGCTTAGGGACTTTTTCCCCTATTATGTAATTCATATACCTAACAATTTGATATCATTTACCCCCATAGATCTTAAGAAAAAAATTAAATTTAAATTCAGATAGATAGTGTTGCCGATTTGGAGATGATTTGAGGGACCATTCAATGCCCCAAATTAGCCTCAAATTAATGCAATCTTTTGACACTTATCCCACTAATGGATTGGTGGACATTTCTTGGACAGTGAAGAATGAAAAATATCAAATGGCCTATTTCAAAAAACAAGTTTCTTCAAATTAATGGTAAAAATTGTTCAAACAATTTAATTTTGGGATTGTGACTTAGCAACAATGGTCCCAAAATTAAATTGGTTAATTTTGACTTGATGTATGCCTAAAGTACATTTTTTTTTGGGCCATGTATGTGGTGCCCGCTCGATGTATGTATTATATATCCATGTCAGTCATCCATTTTGCCAACTCATTTTAGGGCATAGTAAAAAATGAGGAAATCCAGATCTCGGGTAGACCGCTAGTGGGTCAAGTGGGCCACCTAGATGTATTTGTATATCCATGCCATCAATCTATTTTGCCAACTCATTTTAAGGCATGGTCCAAAAATTCAGGTAGATTTAAATCTCAAGTGGACCACTGGTGAGTGACGCCTTAAATTTGGGGCCCACCTCAATGCATTTGTTGTATATCCATGTGGTCCATCCGTTTTGCCAACTCATTTTAGGGCATGGTCCAAAAATGAGGCAAATCTAAATCACAGGTGGACCACACAATAGGGATTGAATTCCCAATATTAAAATTTTCTTGGGACCAATTTTGTTTTTTGATCAAGCTATTATTTGTGTTCTCCCTTCATCCAGGTCTATGTGACCTTATCAATAGGTTCGGTCGCAAATAAACATAATAGTGGGCCCTAAGAAGATTTTAACGGTGGGCATTCAATCCCTATTGTGCGGCCCAATTGAGATTTGGACCGTGCCCTAAAATGAACTAGAAAAATTGATGGACAACATGAATGTACTACACATAAATCAAGGTGGGCGTCACGCAATGGAATAGTGCAAGTGCACTGAGTTACATACACTGCAGAGCGTTTTAAGTGTGTGGTTGTGAAACAGCCACGCAGTCCATTCGTTTCTTCTAAAGAGAGAGGGAACTAAAAAGAAAAGAGGGAAAGAGAGAGAAAGAGATAGAGAGCCACACCATGAGGAAGAAAGAAGAAGAAGAAGAGCAGTTGTTGTTGCTGTTGTCGCAGTCGTAGCCAATGTTTTAAATATCGTTATCGTGTGATGTATCACACCCATGGGATATGGATACATATTGGTTATCGCATGGGATATATCGGTTGTATCGCGTAATGTATCGATGTTGATGGGAAACATGGGAACATTGAGAAATTAGTCGAATTTTTCAATGAAACTTCAAGGTTTGTTGAAAAAGACATCAATACGCACTTAAAAATCAAAACATTACAAAAAAGTACACATAATAGGGGTTTCCTTTGTATGATGTCCTAATATATGCGATTTCCAATTGAATTGATGCAAATATATTCAAAGTCTATTCATATAATTTATAAACGCAAGAAGACATGTATGAAAACACTAGTAAAATACTAGTAATACATTCAAAAGCAAAAGAACTAAATCATGTTACATACGTGTTTAATTTTGTGTTTTGATGCAAAGATTGCAACTAATTTGCAAGAAATTGAGAAATTTTGATTTTTCTTAATTTTTTGCAACTTGACCCATCTCCCCCAAATCTCAAAATCGAAGTTCCAAATCCATGATTTTTCATGGAAAACATGAAGAATCATAGATTTGTAACCATTTGATACTAGTTTAATGCAATTTACAACAAAAACATGGACCAAAAATCAAAAATGCTCACTGGATCGAGTAGGTGGGATATAACGGCATTACCTATGCGTTTCGTATCGCACAGGTGGGATACAACATATATCGTGGGATAAATCGGCTGATATCATCGATATTTAAAACATTGGCCGCAGCAACCACAACAGCCTAAGAAGAAAAAGAAAAGAGAAAGAAGAAAAAGAAAGAAAAAGGAAAGTTTTGTTTTTTTTCTTTTTTCCCCCTTTTTCTTTAGGGTTGTGTGTAACAGCTATTACGGGACCGTAACGGCCGTTATGCCCTAAAACGGCCGTTATGGCTTGTACCATCCAAAAAAGCTAGAGGTCCCCTTTTCGAACCTGTATCGTGTAACAGCTTCAACCGTTACAGCCGATACAAAACCGTTTTTGCACACCTTGCCCCAAACACTCCATAAAACCACAAGCAAGACCATGCACCAAATAACTAATTCTTCCTTTGCTAGAAACCCCTCATGCCACGCCTTGGATAGAATGTCACCTGATGGAGGCATCACCCAATTAACTTCAAAAATAGCTCAAAACGCACTCCAAAAGGTTCCTAGTTAAAGAAAGTCAAGCAAACAATTTTCCTAGTTTCAGTCTACTTTAGTTAACTTGAGAAACAAGTTCACTTAAATTAGAAAATCATCCAATGGTCTACAAATACAAATCTTGTAAAGCAATTTATATATTCTAAATGTCTCATATGTCCTTGATTGTTATCATGCAGAGTGAGTTGGCTTCGCATTCATGTTATAGACCTTAACTATTCACAAATTCCCCTTTTGAGGTAATGCACTAGATTGCAAGTGTGGGGCATGTCTTGTTGCCATGTGAGGGTGTTCAGTAAACATGTACCAGCAGGTTCCTGCTACTCTTCACAACCAACTACATGGGCATATCTTTACCACTTTCAATTCAACGGCCATACAAGTGTCTCCATTCATGCCAACTTGGGTGTCCACACTTAGGGAGTGTTTGTTTTTTCAGTTACATATGTAATTACCAGTAAATAGGCAATGATTATTTACCCATGTAATTATGGCATCGGTCTCGAGGTTGACTTTGACAATGAGCTGGTTTGCAAAGCTTCCTATTCAAGAGAATTGAATTAGTACAATTTCCGCATATAAAAATCATGGGGCCCACCATGATGTTTGTATCTTATCCACGATGTCCATCTGTTCCGCCAGCTCATTTTAGGGCATGAGCCCAAATACTGAGGCTGATCTGAAGCTCAAGTGGACCACACCATAGGAAATGGTGGGAATTGAACACCTAACATTGAAAACTTCTTGGGGGCCATAGAAGTTTTGGATCAAGCTGATATTTGTGTATACCCTTCATAAATGATAGTGTGATCTTATGAACGGGTTGGATGATAGTTACACTAATGCAGGACAATGTTTTCTATCCTAGAATGGTGAGAAAATTCAGGTTTTAGATAATGTCAGCAAGAACAATAAATTTCAGCAACTTCATGTAAATCCAATCAATCGACAAGTAGTAATTATATTAGATCCTTGGCTATTACATGCTCGGAATTAGGAACTAATAATATATTAAAGCAATTAGGTCCCAATGGAGTTGACAAACTCCAAATTAACATAGGGCTAAGCTATTATTCAAAGGGATTCACTAGTATCCTAAAGTGATTAGATAGGGGGTGAGGTTTAGGGTGAATTAGGTTTATGGTTTTGAAGAAAAAGGGAAGGGGGTTAGGGTTAGGGTTTCAAGGGGTTTTGATTTAATAGGAAAGGGGAATCAAAAGGGAAGCACAAAGGATGAAGAGGGACAGTCGCACGTGATGGGGTGTGGGGATGGGTCTAGGTTGGTTTAAGCACAATGTGAAGAAGAAAGAAAGAAATGAAAAAAAAAAAAGGATGAAGACAATGTAAGAGATAAGAAAACGACTAAAGATAAAATACCTTTTAGGGAGAGAGAATGAAGAAGGTTTTGGCTTCACACCAAGTAGTAACCTTCATATTTGCACCAAAGGACCAACACCTTTAGAAATCTCCAATCAACAATGAAGAGAAGAGAGGATTAATTCATGCATCTGAGGCTTTATAGCCTTTTGGACTACAAATGACTAAAATGCCCCTTCAATTATTTTTTGTTCCAACTAAGTCCCAACTCAAAACAAATGTAATAACAATCAAAATAAAAGAAAACAAACATATACTAATGATCCAAACCACTAAATAACATAAAAATAAACTAATCCTAAGATATGTGATGTCCCTCGATGAAGATGGCCCATGATCAACGGTCTGATGATGTACTCCATCTGATCTGACGGTCCGATCATTGTGTCCATCCAATCCAATGGTCGAAAAAACTCTCTCTAACAACCCACATGCATCTTCCCAATGTGGGGTCTTCCAGATGCCCGTACATGCCATGTGGGGTCTTCAAAATGGGTACTCAATACTCATCTAGCCACAGAGAGATTGGAGTCTGTCTCCTCCTCTGATATGTGCGTAGGGGCGCACATGATGTTATGTCCCCATCAACTCTCCCTGGCTAAGAAGAATTCGCCTCTGGCAAAAAGAAAACTCCGGTACCGCTTAAGTGAATCCAGATCGATGCTCGAGAACTTCCTCTCTGTAATCTATGTACTGTCTGAAGTCGGCTTGTTCTTCCACTTTACAAGGAACTTCTAAAATCCTCCTTGGTGTGTGGAAATTACTTGGTGATCCAAGATTTCCTCAATCTCCTCACCTAGCAAGTATAGATGGCAAAGGAGGCAAAGGATGGGAAGATGAATCAGGCAATGGCCATGGGTCTGGATCACTGTGACGGTTACATGAAGTATTGGAAGCTGTATCTGGCGTCCCTTTAAAAGATACAAGATCCTCCACGTTAAATGTAGAATTAATACCCATGGAAGGTGGAAGATCTACAACATACACATTAGGACCAATTCGTTTCAATATCTCAAAAGGTCCAGCACTACGAGCTTGCAATTTCTTAATGACTCTGTGGAAACCGTTTTGGCCTAATATAGACCATCTAAAGGTGGTAAGCTTATGAAAATTGGAGCCACGTACCCATCAGATGCCACAGTGTCTTTCCGAAATAACTCATGAACGTAACATCCTGATCAGACATGAAGGTTTTGGGCAAACTGTGCAAATGGACTACCTAGCCAAAGAATAGCTTCGCTTGGGAAAGCAAGGTATTCATCTCTAAGTTGCTCAAACCTAGTAACTTCTATACTCATGGATTTTAAAAGCGTCGCTATGCGACTAAGGGCGTCTGCAGGTTTGTTTTGAATCATGGCCTTATGTTTCAATACAAATGAGTACTCTTGAAGAAACTCAGCCCACTTAGCATGCCTTGGGTTCAACTTCTTCTAGGAGGCAAGATAACGTAAGGCCTCGTGATAAAAAAACAAGACAAATTCTTGCGGTAGCAAGTAATGTCGCCAATGTCTCAATGACTGGACTACCGCACGCATAGAACTCCTTGTCATAGGTAGAGTATCGTTGCTTTGTCTCATTCAACTTCCCACTAAAATAAGCAACGAGATGCCCTTCTTGACTAAGCACTCCACCTATAACTACACCGGATGCATCACAAGCAACTTCAAAGGCTTTAGAAAAGTTAGGAAGGTGCATGATGGGAGCTTTGCTCATTTCGCCCTTTATCTCCTTGAAAGCTTTAGAAGTTGTTTTAGTCCATACGAACTCCCCTTTCCTCATGCAATCGGCAATAGGAGCCATGATGAAATTAAACCCTCTAATGAATCGTCTATTAAAAGTTGCTAAGTCGTGAGAGCTTTGCACCTCATGAATGTTATGTGGTTTAGGCCACTCAACTATGGCCTTGACCTTCTCGGGGTCCGCCCTCATGCCCTCAGATGACACTATGAACCCTACGAAGATAACGTTCTCTGACATAAAGGTGCACTTCTTAAGGTTCGCATAAAGCTTTTCAGCTTTGAGGACCTCGCAGACTTGCCTCAGATGGTGAAGTTGTTCCATATATGTGCTATAAATAAGGATGTCATTGAAGTACACAACAAGATATTTACCCATAAAGGGTCTCAACATCTGGGTCATCACTCTCATGAATGTGCTTGGGGCATTAGTCAAGCTAAAGGGCATGACTAGCCACTCCTATAGTTCCTCCCTCATATTGAAGGTTATCTTCCACTTATCACCTGAGCGTATTCGTATATGGTGATAACTACTTTTAAGGTCTATCTTCGAAAATATGGTAGTATTGGCCATCATGTCGAGCATATCATCAAGACGTGGTATAGGAAACTGGTACTGTCCACATTCCACACACATGTGCCAGGTGCCATCTTTCTTAAGCGTGAGAAGCGCTGGCACGGCACATGAAGTCAGACTCTCCTCAATCACCTTAGGTGGCAACTCTACTCTAATCTCTAGTGTACTATCTCTAGCCACAACGGCATACACCATCGAATCTTCCTCAGTCTCTCTTTCAAATTCTTTGGCATTTATGAAGTGTAGCGACTTGGGTTGGGATTTCCTTGACACTTTAGAATCGTTTTTCTTAACGTCCTCCTTTTTCGAGGTGCTCTTGGGTGGAAGAGGGACCAACCTGATCTTCTTGCCCTCATACATGAATGAACAAATATTTGAGCGGCCGAATATTGTCACATCACGATCGAACAACCAAGGCCTACCCAAGATGATATGGCCTACGTCCATAGGCAACACATCACACCAAAGCGTGTCCTTGTAAGAACCAAACTCGATAGGAACCTAACACCGCTGGGAAACCGAAATCAAAGTCTTGTCTACCCAAGAAACTCTATAGGGCTCAGGATGAGGACTAGCTTTCAACTTTAGGCAATCTAAGGTGCTAGTGGAGATCATATTTGAAGAACTTCCACTATCTGTGATCATTTTGCAGTTTTTATCTCCACTCTTGGCGTAAGTATAGAAAATTGTGCTCCTGCGCCAATCATCATTACCCTTAGATTGTGCTAGGGCACATCTGACGACTGCAAGTGTCATGGTATCAACTCCTTCGTCACTAGCACCTCCTTCAGGCTCATACACTTCTTCGTATTCGCCCTGATCATCTTCACCCTCTTCTTGCTCTTCAATTATGAGGGCCTTAGGTCGCTCTTTAGAGGAACACTCCTGAGCGAAATGGCCAAATCCTTGGCAATTATAACACCGCCTGGGTTCGCCACCTCACAAACTGGTGCTAGCAACTCATTTGCCCTTGACATCCTTTAAGTTGGATTGAGAACCAGTAAGGGACTTGGATTGACCCCCAAAGTTAGACTTAGCTCCCTAGGGAGTGGTCTTAACATTTAAGTCTCGAGTGTCAAATTGCCTCCCAAATTGCAGCTTGAGGTAAGGCTCAGTGGTGTCGACGTCGCAAGAGAGGAGCTCTCGCTGAATATCAGTTCGGAGGACCGTATTGAAACGAGAGTGTAATCATCGGGTCCTAAATATCACATCGCATCATGTACTCTTCAAACTTAGTGATGCAATCTGACACAAGCATGGTCCCCTGGCGAAAGGATTGCCACTAATCCATAAGCCTTTGACGTTACGAGAGGGGAAGATATTTTTCTTTCAACATTTCTTTCATCTCTTCCTAATGCGCTACTGAGGCACCTCCAGACCGCTCAATCTTCCGCTAGGTGTTGGTCCAAAACAATTTGGCTTGGCCCACCAATCTCATATTGGCGAATCTCACACGATGGGCATCAGACATGTCATACCACTCAAAGTAGTGGCCCATGTCCGCCATCCAATCAAGGAATGCTTTGGGGTCTAGGCGACCATCAAAATTCGGTGCATCTACCTTCACGCTCTTCATGACTCACTCATCTAGATCATGGCGGTCATAGAACTCTCTTTCCTAGAACTCTCTCTGGGATGCTTGAAAATGAGCACCACCACGATCGCCAACTCGGCCACGGCCTCGTCCATGTCCTCCAGTAGGACCTCCTACGTCAACATGCATTGGACCTCCCACTTGGGATTGGCCATCCTCCCCGGTGTTGGGGTTGGCTTGTAGAGAGGTTTCTATCTGCTCTAAAAGGTTATTTTGGGCTGCCAGTTGATTATTGTTGGCTCTACCCTGCGCCTCTATGGTTATCAGACGGGTGTTCATAGTTTGAATGAGCTCGGTGAGTTGTTCTAGATTCATCGTGGGGTAAAGACCAAATCCACATCCAGATTGCGTGGGTATGCACAGAGAAAACCTAATGTGAAGAATCTATACGACCCTATATGATCCTAGACAACTCTAGATGACCTTATATGACTCTGTATGACCAAAGAGACAATTTTCCCTAAAATTCCAGCGATGTAACTAATGAAATATCCTAGTACTAAAATTCAGCAATGTGGCAAGAAGAATTAATATGTTAGGGAATTTCGGCGAAGGGATAAGGGTAATAATAGTGTTAAATTTCCAGCAATAGGTCCAAAGAAACACTAGCACTAAAATTTAGTACCATGCCTCGAGATATGACTAACACTCAAAAATTCCAGCAATGCAGCATGTGAATTAACTAGTACCAAAAATTTCAGCAGTGTACATATGGGAATAACTCAAGGGGTCCCGTATCCATTACGATACAGCCGTATCAGCCAATACGTATTGGTAACGGCAGTGGCCATTATGCGATACGGGGCCGTAATGGGGCACCCCCCGATTCTGTAGCCGTAACAGCCGTTATTGCCCCATAACGGTCAAGGCGTAACGGTAAAAAACGGCCATTTATTTTTTATTTTTTTTACTTTTTTAAGGTCTGTTTTTTCACTTTTTTTTTAAAACTTCTTTCTTCCAAACTCTTCCTAAATCATTATATTGCTATTTTCGACCACTCTTAGCTTGATATTACAGATAAAAACAAATTATATTAAGGATTTTTTTTATTCGAAGCGCCGTGGGCCATTTTCCAGAAATTCCTCAAAAATAGGTATTTATATTTTTTATTCAATGTTTTGCTATTTGAATGGTAGAATATGATGTGTTAATCATAATAGAAGATATTAATGTTCATTTTACAGACTGTTGTTGTCATTTTATTTTTTTATAATTTTTTCTATTTATGTACTATTTTCGGCCTTTTTTTTTAATTCGAAAAATCATTTTTTATTGAATGTTTTGTTGTTTTAATGGTAAAATATGATGTGTTAATCATAGTAGAACATGTTAATATCCATTTTATAGATTGTTGTCATTTTATATTTTTTTTATAATTTTTTTCTATTTACACACTATTTTCGGCCTTTTTTTTTAAATTAGAAAAATCATTTTTTATTCAATATTTTGTTGTTTTAATGGTAGAATATGATGTGCTAATCATAGTAGAAGATATTAATGTGTATTTTACAGATTGTTGTTGTCATTTTATATTTTTTTATAATTTTTTTCTCTTTACACACTATTTTCGGCCCTTTTTTTAAAAATTCAAAAAATCAGTTTTTATTAAATGTTTTGTTGTTTTAATGGTAGAATATGATGTATTAATCATAGTAGAATATGTTAATGTCCATTTTATAGATTGTCGTTGTCATTTTATATTTTCTTTTTAAATTTTTTTCTATTCACACACTATTTTCGGCCCTTTTTTTTTTAATTCGAATATATTACACATGTAAGATATTTTCATATTACATTCATTCTAATATATTTATCATTGATGGTAGATAGTTAGAAAATTAAATATATGAGTTTTGCAGTCAAATCCAGGTTATCTGGTTCATAAATTCATCAGAAAATTCGATACAACTTCTCACCAAAGAGTGGACCGTTACACCACCATAAACATGTTCCAATTTCTAAATGAATGCATATTTGGAATGCTTAGAATATTCTGAATTTAATCCATATTTTTTCATATTTTTTTGGCAAAAAAAAAAAAAAAAAAAAATCAGCCAGTTACGCCTTTACACTTCGTATTGCCGTTACACCCCGATCCCAGAATCAGTATCGGTATTGGAGGGCACCGTTATGCCAACCGATACCGATACGGGATACCTTGGAATAACTACCTCTAGAATACCACAATATGATGAATGACACTACATATGATGACGGATTCAATCTGATGTGATAACAATTAATTTCAAATTACGTCGACTTCAAAGTGTAAATAAAATCACCATCTGAAATTCAACTCATTAAAATCGATTTTGGGACATCGACTATCAAACTACTGACAATCATTTTTCAGAGAAACTGTTATGCAGAAAATCAGATTTTCAGCGATTGTTTGTGCAGAAATTCAGATACATGTGGAGATGTAGTCATGCAGAAATTTGATCGAACACCTAGTATGCGGGAATTTCTACAAACATGTAATATGCAAAATCAAACCTATGCTAAATATGATGATGAACACCCTAGGCTAAGCCTAAGATGAACCTACCCTATGTTAACCTATGCTTTGATATCAAAATTTGATGCGGAACAATTTTTTCTATCCTAAAATGATAAGAAAAATCAGCTTTTAGATAATGTGAACAAGAACAATAAATTTCAGCAACTTCATATAAATCCAAACAATCAACAGGCAGTAATCATATTAGATCCTAAGCCATTACATGCTTGAAATTAGGAACTAATAATATATTAAAACAATTAGGACCCAATGGAGTTGAGAAACTCCAAATTAACATAGGGATAGGCTATTATTAAAAGGGATTCACTTGTATCCTAAAGGGATTAGATAGGGATTTAGGTTTAAGGTGAACTAGGTTTATGGATTTGAAACAAAAAATAAAAATAAAAAAATGGGGGGAATTTGGGATTAGGGTTAGGAATTTGGGTAAAAGGGAAAATTTGGGGATCTATGGTTAGGGTTTTGAGGGGGTTTTGATTTCATAAGAAAGGGGAATCAAAAGGGAAGCACAAAGGATGAAGAGGGACAGCCGCACATGGCTGTTTGTACATGCGCACATGTGCATGTGCATGCGTGCTTGGGTAGGGAAGAAAACGGAGATGGAGTGTGAGGATGGGTTTAGGCTGGTGTAGGTTAAGCACAATGTGCAGAAGAAAGAAAAAAAAATAGAAAGGATGAAGATGTAAGAGATGAGAAAAGGATTAAGGAGAAAATACCTTTGAGGGGGAAAGAGAATGAAGAAAGTTTTGGCTTCAAGCCAAGTAATAACCTTCAGATTCGCGTTAAAGGAAGGATTCACACCTTTAGAAATCCCCAATCAACAATCAAGAGAAAAGAGGAAGAAAACCATTGCTTTTAATTCATTCATGCATCATAAAAATAAAAAATTAAAAATTTAAAAAAAATTAAAAATTAAAAATACCTGGGGAGGGACGTCCAAGGCTTTTTAGCCTTTTGGACTGCAGATGACTAAAATACCCTTTCAATTATTTTTTTGTTCCAACTAAATTCCAACTCAAAATAAATATAATAACACTCAAAATAAAAGAAAATAAACATATACTAATGATCAAAACCACTAAATAACATGAAAATAAGCTAATCCTAAGATATGTAATGTCCCTCGATGAAGATGGCCCACGATCAATGGTTCGATCATGTACTCCATGTGATCCAATGGTCCGATTGTCACGTCCATCCAATCTAACAGTCGAAAAAAACTCCCTCTAGCAACCCACATGCATCTTCCCAATGTGGGGTCTTCCAGATGCCCGTACATGCCATGCAGGCTCTTCAAAATGGGTACTTGTCTAGCCATAAAGAAACTGGGGTCCATCTCCTCTAATATATGCATAGGGGCACACGTGATGTGATGTCCCCATCATAGACATTCCTATGGGCCCTATGAAGGTTTCAATTTGAATGGTGAATGTCATTAACCCCCTTGTTTCCTGTGGTATGGTCCACTTGAGCTTCCAATCTGCCTCATTTTTTAGCTCATGCCCTATAATGAGATGGTAAAATGGATGGACGGCAAAGATCACATACATAAATCACTATTGGACCCCCGAATTTTGACAATACCGAAGCCTTGTTCGATTTCATACTTTATGGCGTTGTTTTCTAAGCATAATTACTAGGGTATTCCCCTCTTAAACAAACACCCTTCAAAAGTAATATTATTAACTATTTACCCCTATTTACATATGTAATTGAAAAAACAAACACCCCCTTATTTTATGATAGAATTGACACAAGGGAACATTCATGTGCGCGCCCCAAGCTTAGTGGTATTGTTAGGCAACAAGCCCTCCATGTGCTTGCCCTTTTTGGGGTGTATGTATATGGGTTTAGGGTTTAGCGTTTACTAGCAAGATTCGTATTGGCATGAGTCTTGTCAGTATGAGCATCTACCATGACCATTCCAAAGACGAGGTAATGTTCGGTGTGACAACCCAAATTTCATTTCGTCGTTTACGCAATGGCAGCCCTAAATTGCTGGGAGAAAGGCTATGATGATGATGATGACATGAGTTGTAGTGATTGTTGTCCATTTTTTTTATGAAATATAGTTTCATTGCTCTTGTTGTTTATGTCTTTTTGGCCGGGTTCTTGAAGAGAGATTCTTCAACATGGAGGTGCTACTCTACCTTTTTTGGTGAGACGTCTCAACAGAATAGCTGATCGAGTTTATCATCCTATTCCATCATTCACGAATAGCATCAGCTTATGGAATTTTACAACAGAAGTTTGCAGGTAAGAGGGATATACTGTCCTTTTCCATTTCCACGGGTTTTCCATTTCCATATTTTGGATTCTCTCCACCAAAGAAGTCCCCGTGTCAAAAGGTTTTCTAAATGTACATTAAAATAGAATCTTAAAAACAAGCCACTGTCACACACCTGAACTTGCTTCAATGCCGAGCATTCAATACATGTCTCAATCTCCCGAAACTGTTGCATGATTGGCGACATCACCTGCTCCAAGCAAACTTGTTGTTGCTCATCTCTCAAATCTAACTTGCAACCAACAACAATCACTGGCACCTTCACCTGTGCACATCACAAAACAAGTACAATAACAAGCAATTAAGTGGAAATTACTTGTGCCCAGTACCAGTTAATTATCTTGTGCTGCTTCTACATAATCGACATGTGGCACAACAGTGCAGTGATCCATGCCTGTACATCTGGTGGGCTATACAATGAACTGGATGTTATAAAATAACCACAATGACAGGGAAAACCTCGCCATCTGATGGGTGACCCACAAACGGAGGCTAAAAAGGACTATTGATAACAAGACTGTCTACCAATTGGTAGATGGAATCATCCAATCGATGTGATTTTGACCTGTGGTCCATTATGGTGCAGACTGTCAGATGTATAGTCTAGATCACTAAACTGTTGGACGTATATTCAGTGTTCTAATGGAGATAGGATAATTAACCTGCGCAGTGACCACTGACCACATGTAAGGAACCCTGTTGTATAATTGAAAAAAAAAAAAAAAACAGCAAAACAAAGTACCTCCAACCGGCGAAGTTCTGGAAGCCAGAAGGCACTCAGTCTGTTAAGCGTGGATGGTTGATCACATGCATATGTCAGTAAAACTGCATCCGCCAGCTTGCAGCTTGCATTCAGTAGCAAGCTTACCTCTATGCTCTGGGCTATTAAATGGAAAACAAAAATGCAATCATTAAAAAAGTATTGATACATCAAAGCAGAGAAGGAAATAATGTTTCGAACTCCTCCAACTGTTAGTTCCACCCACGCAAGAGTACCTTGGACAGTAACATGTTTTATTACAGTTTACACTTTGAATGTTATGACTCAAATAAAACATTCTATAACAGTATGAATCTTATTTTGAATCACATTGTCCTAAAGTCCTAAGGTGTTTTAAATAATGAATAGCGTGTAGCGTAGCGATCACCCCTCCGAAGCGTGAGGCATAAGCTACATAGTGTATAGCGTAAGCTACATGCTACTAGATTTTTATTCAAGGTTGCACTTGGTTACACCAATTTCATAATATTCTGCACCAAATTATACTGATTAATAATGAAATTTAACAAAATTGCATGATATTTGGTGCAACTAAATGCAACCTAAAGTAATAAGGACAATGATTAAGTATAAAGGTAGAGAAGAGCAATGAAACTGATTTAATATTGTTACTTATATTATTTTACTAAAAGCATTGAAAAGATTATCTAATTTTTATTGAAAATAGAAAGATGTAACAAATCATTGAAAACATAATTGATTTTATTGTAGTGAAAAATAACTTGTAATGTAAGCTATATAGTGTATAGCGTATAGTCTATAGCATGTAGCATATGCAAATTATCATGTAGCGTAGGCTACACACAACTTAAGCTATTTTCATAAGCTACGTAGCGTTAAGGCTAAGCTATGCTACGTAGCGTAAGCTACACGCTACATAGCGTAGCTATTTAAAACACTAGTCCTAACTGGATCTAATGGATTATACTAACTCAGATCTTATGATTCAATTGATTCAGTTGGAAAATAAAGATAATGGTTGTGGGAAGAACCATGGCCTACAGAATTACTATTTGCTTTCCTTTTTTTTCCTTTGGAAATTTTGCAGGGCCTGTTAAATCCAAATAACATCTCTCGCACTTGCATTAAGCACTTTTGAGAGGATATTTGAGTTTTGTATCTTTTTGGAGCAAACCATAGAAGGACAACTTCAATACAATGTTTACAATGGAGATGATCTTGACACAATTGACATTTATTGACAATATGACCTAGTTGATATTTGAAAAAACAACTATGCCATATTGACATTTATTTTATTTTAAAAAAAAAAAAAAAACACCTTAAAATAATAATGATGGCTCATTTAATTTGCATTACAATCTACAGAGGAAATTGGAAAATCGCAGTGATTACAAATTACAATACCCATCTCCTGGGTAATTTGACCGGCAATTCCCATGCTTGGATAGGCGTGGTAAAATCATAATGATGATATTTCTACAATGCTGAAATGTCAAATCAATAGGAAAAACACACTGATGTGTGTGTTTGGATAAGTGATTTCTACTGCAATACACTGTAAAATTGTAATGATTGGAAATTCCTTTACCTGTCCCCTATTATATTAACATTTGACTCTTGGATTCCCTTACCTATCTCCTATTATATTAACATTTGATCGTCAGATTACATGTTTAAACAAACGTTGTAAAATCATAACGATGAAACTTTTACATTACATTACTGATGTAATTCCCGATCATCAAATATTTGATCGTCCGGTGGCCAAAGTCATGAAGTGGGGAAGACTTTTCCATATTTTGCATGGAAAATGTATGGTTTTAAATATGGGGAATTCCGTTGGAACTGTGGTTCGACGAGTTTTTTATTCCTATCGCTGCCTACCTGGGATCATATCTAGAACTGGACTCTTTGACGAAACTCGGGGAGGAGGTCGGCATCATCAAGGTGAGAGTTAGGAGGAAGAGGGGAGTCATGCCGCCTTCATCCGTAAAGGTGTTGGTCGAAGATCGCTCTCTGGAATTCCCGGTCATCAAAGAAGCCCAGGACGACCCGCTCCCTCGGTGGGGTGACCTATGGCACATCAGAGAAGGGCCTCCGCCGGCGCCGACAAAGAACCACCACCTAACACCAGAAGAAGGTGTACAAGGCCGCTACTCCAACGGAGCACCATTACAGAAGCCTGCCAGTCTCTCTGTCATCTGCAGCGGAGAGGATCGTACCCTCGCTGTCCAGGAGACACGTGGTGTCCTCCTGCCGCATCGGCCGACTTCTCCTATACCTGTTTCATCTCGTCCATCAACTAGTATGTTAAGGACGACAGATCCGCTGACGCGTGGAGAGTGTGCAGAGAAGTCAACTTCGAAGGATGTGCAGGCAGCCGTTTATCCAGGAGAGTCTTCCGAATACACGCCGGTTACTGACCCAGGTCATCAATCATTGTCAAAGGAGTTTATTGCTCCATCACGCTCTCCCTCCTCTTCACGCTATGTGGGACACGTGTCACGCTCTACTGCTACCCTGAGCCCTACCTGGGGATGGGTGACAGATATCCAGGCCCCTCCTTCCAAGGCTCGATACCCGTGCGGGCCCTCATATCCGGGTCTGGATCTGACTCCGAATGCCTCATTTTCAACCGTCCATCAACACGTTAACCCCGTATCGCTTCCGACAGCTTCTTTTTCATCTAACCCCACCCTACCCCCCAATATTCCTGCCTACCCTAATCATCCCAAATCTCCTGTACCTGGATGGAAAACCTCCAATCTCCTTCTTACTCCCATTCGTTCTTCTAATTTGAGTCCGTCTTTTGACCCTGACATTGACTCTACTGGGAGAGACAGCCTTTCAGAGTATCAATCTCGTCCTTCCTCTCCATCCATCTCCTCCCTTCCTTCTGTTGACGCCTCGGAGCTGGGCCCGATTACATTATTCCAAGACAACCTTTCTAGTGATGTGTTAATGGCGGAACCTCTGCAGATGATAGCTGAGCCAGAGTCTTCGGAAAGGAATAGGGCCGATCTGTTGGCAAAGATTCACAACAAGCGATGGATAAGAGATGCCATCGGGAAGGTTGGGAGATCCCTCGGCTTGTCCTTTGGAGATCAGTTGGAAGACTATGTAGCTCTGTTCCAGTGTATTGAGAATAGAGGCAGACCCATTGAAAAATGCAGATCTGCAGGAAAACATCTAGCAAAGATTTCCAGTAGTCGCGAACTACAACATCTGGAAGCCAGCCCTGGGTTTATTTCAGCTGCATTAACTAAACCCAGGAGGCAGGGCAATCGGGGAAGTGTAGTTAGCCAATGAAGATAATCTCTTGGAATGTCAGGGGGGTTGGCTCCAAACATAAGAGGAGTCTGATTAAAGCTTCCATTAGTATGTGTAATCTGGATGTGGTGTGTTTTCAGGAGACTAAGGTTTCCCAATTCAAGGACAGTCTGCTGGCTAACTTGTGGAGGGCGAATGATGCTAAGTGGGTCACTTTGGATGCTATCGGCAGTTCAGGGGGGGTTCTTGTTGCCTGGAAATCGTCTAACTGGGACCTCCTTTTCTCCTCATGCGACACCTAGTCGGTGACGGTTAAACTTCAAGATAAGTCCTCTCCTTTCCAATGTCTTTTATCTGTTGTTTATGGGCCTATTGGTGATTCAGTCAGGACTGATTTCTGGGATGAGCTAACCCAGGTCAGACAATCCTTTATAGGGCCGTATTGCGTGGTTGGTGACTTCAACATTACTCGATTTAATGAAGATCATTCCAAAAAGAGAAGACCATCTTCTGCTATGCGTCAATTTTTCGAGTGGATCCAACATCAACAGCTCATTGATTTGCCGCTGGTAGGAGCCAGATTCACTTGGACCAATGGCCGAACGGCTCCTATTCAAACCCGTCTAGACAGATTTCCCGTTTCTCAATGTCTTCCCTCAAGTTCAGCAAATGGCTCTGCTGAGGACCACGTCGGATCATTGTCCGATCCTTCTATCGATGGAGGACGACAACTGGAGTCCGAAGACCTTCAAGTTTAATTCCTCTTGGCTTCAATCAGAGGGTATCCGGCAAAAGATAGTTGATTGGTGGTCTAGCTTCAAAGTAGAAGGTTATGCTGGCCACAAGCTGCTCTATAAACTCAAACTTCTCAAGCTCAAGATCAAGGAATGGCATCATCAGGTAGTTCAGAAGAGAAAGGCCTAAGTTGAAGCCCTTCTTTCCAACCTTCAAAGAATTGACTTGGAGTCAGAAACTGCCCCGCTTACGGTTGAATCCCTCTCTAGGCGTATTAGCATAATTCGGGACCTGTCGAACATAGCTCTTGAAGAAGAGGCCTCCTAGAGGATTAAATCTAGAATCAAATGGATCGCTGACGGTGACAAAAATACAAAGTTTTTCCATAACGTGGCTAATATACAGGCCCGGTCTAAGGCTATCCTCAACATTTTTGATAATGGGAACAGATTTGAGGACAAAACGAAGATAGAAGTTCTTGCTATCTCTCATTTCAAACAGCTCCTAACATATGAAAATTAGACAAGGCCGCGCCTTGATAATATTTCTTTTAATTCTTTGGAGAGGGGTGATGCTGAGTTGTTAGAGGCCCAATTCTCTGAAGATGAGGTCAAGGCTGCCATTGATGCCTTAGGTGGGGACAAGTCTCCAGGGCCAAATGGGTTCCCGATGAGTTTCTATCAGATCTTTTAGGAGTCAGTCCGCCATGATGTCCTGTCATTCGTGCAGGAATTTCATGCCAGAGGAAGACTTTCGAAAGGCCTCGGTGCTTCATTCATTTCTCGAGGTGGCAGGGGCCAACTCCTTTTCTCAATTTAGACCAATCAATCTGATAGGGAGTCCCTACAAAATCCTTGCGAAAATTTTATAAGCTCGCCTCTCAAAGGTCATCGAAAGACTCATCTCTACTGATCGGAATGCATTTATAAAAGGCGGAAAGATTTTGGATGGAGCTCTCATTGCTAATGAAGTTCTCCATTCTTGTCATAAGTCTAAGTCGAAAGGTATTTTCTGCAAGTTGGATGTTGCAAAGGCTTATGATCATGTGGATTGCGATTTTTTCTATACATGCTTTCTCGAATGGGCTTCGGGATCAGATGGAGAAGGTGGATTAAGGCTTGCATCGGTTCTGCTCACTTTTATATTATCCTTAATGGATCTCCCAAGGGTTTTTTTAAAAGTTCGAGAGGGTTGCGTCAAGGGGATCCTCTCTCACCCCTTCTCTTCTTAATTGTTGGTGAGGCGTTGTCTCAAATGCTTATCAGAGGGCAGGTGCAAGGTCTTCTTCGCGGTATTGCAATGCTTGGGTTAGCAGATCCCCTAACACCTATTCAGTTTGCAGACGATACCCTTATCTTCTCTGAGTCATCGTCGGATTGCATCAGGAATCTCCTCATCGCATTGCACTGTTTTGAAGCGGTTTCTGGCCTCAGGATTAACATGAGCAAATCGAAGATTCTTGGAATAAATGTGCCCTCTCCGACGATTCAATCCTTTGCAACTACGTTCGAGTGTCAGGTTGATTCCTTTCCGAAGTCTTTTGTTGGCCTCCCCCTTACTATTGGACCCCCATAGAAGTCTATGTGTGACAGGGTTATCAGTAAGTTTCACAAGTGCCTGGCGTCGTGGAAATGTCGCTATTTATCTCTGGGTGGTCGTTTGACTTTGATCAAGTCAGCTCTTTCTAGCCTTCCCCTCTATTTTATGTCTCTATTCAGATGTCTAGGTACGGTTCTCAAGGCGATCAAAAAAATCAAAAGGGATTTTCTTTGGTTTGGTAAGGAAAATCAGAGGAAGATCCATTTGTTGGAGTGTAATGAAGTGTGCAAACTGAAGGAGGGAGGTGCTAACGTTAAGAACGTGAAAGTTATGAATTCCGCATTGCTTGGGAAATGGGCTTGGAGATTTGTTACAGATAAGGACGCATTATGGGCCTTGATTGTTAAAGGGAAGTATGGCTCATCCCATGGTGGATGGTGGCCAAAAGATTCCTCGTATTATAAGGCTTCGCACATATGGAGAGGAGTCCTTTCTGCTAAAAACCCGGTGACTGAGAACTGCAGCTATGTCCTCGGTAATGGGTCCTCTATCTGATTTTGGCAAGACTTTTGGGTGGGGGAAAAGCTGCTCAAATTACAATTCCCTCAGATTTACCGGCTCTCTCCCGACAAAGATATCTGCATCAACAGATGCTATTCCATATCGTCTGCGCAAACCGTCTGGGATATTAGATGCATCAGGAATCTGAATGATGAAGAAGCTAAGGAATTTACTGACCTTCTGGGCTTCATTTCTAAGACTATGCCCCTCACCTCTCAGTCCGACAATCTTGGGTGGTTTCTGGACAAATCGGGCTCTTTTTCTGTGAAATCCCTGTACACGCTCATATATCCAGCAGCGCATACTTGTTGTGACGCTAATCCCTTCATATGGAAATACCCGGTTCCTCCTAAATTCATTTGCTTCGGATGGCTCGTAGGTCGCAATAGAATCCTCACGGGAGACAACCTGGCTAAGAGAGGCATGCAGATCATTAATATTTGTTTGTGTTGTATGTGGGAGGCTGAATCTGTTAATCATCTGTTGGTTCATTGCTCTTTCTTCTCCCCAATTTGGACTGATTTTTGTCGGAGTTTTTCGGTTTCTTGGTTGCCCCTCAATCTGCTGCCGAGGTCCTATCCTCTTGGAATGGCCTCAAGCTTGGGAAGATCAAATCTGTCATTTGGCGCATGGCCATCCTTGCCATTTGGTGGGCTGTTTGGGAAGAAAGGAATGAGCGATGTTTCAATGATAAGTCTTCAATCGTTAGGTCTGTGGGTTCTAGGGCGAAAAAGATGGTGATCGAATGGGGTGCGAATGTTAAGGACCTGATAAATTATGATTTTAGCTTTTTAGGTAGCTAGGGCTCTTCTACTATCTCAGCAATTTTGCCCCCTTTTCTTTTGCTTTTTTCTTTTTCCTTTTCCTTTACATTCCCTTCCATTTTTTATTAATGCAGTTTTCAGTTTGTTGCTTTAAAAAAAATAAAAAATAAAAAATAAAAAAACATTAATGTAATTCACAATCCAAACAAGCCCTTGCTTTGAATGATTGGGCAGGTGTGGAAAATAAGGTAGTAAACCGCCTCGGTCAAAAATTGCGCATCTTATCTACCCTATCAATATCCATGTTGAACTCCAGGAACTCAATGGAGACTATACAAACAAGTATGATATTCGCAAAAGTATTTCAGCACTTTTTAACGGCCTGAGCATTGAGTTACCATGAAATAGTAGGCATGATGGGTATCTATTATATGAGACACGGTTTTATCTTCCAAAAAAGTTCTTTGGAGAGCTTGTGACACGAGAGCTTCACTCAGGTGCCCTAGTCATCACTGTGGATAGAAAAAAGGACAGCCCTGATCGAGAACTGCTTCTACTAGCCAAGTTAAAGAAAGACAATGGAATCATTACTCGGCAATGTCGAGCTAGTCAGCTAGGCAAAAACAGCAAGCAGAAAACAGGTATTTATACTACTGTCCATCCCGCCAATAGTTCTAAACGTCACCAGTTTACATCTGTGACTAACCCCTCCGGCAATTCAATTGGCATCATAAAATTCCGTCACAAAATGGTTAAAAAGGCACCATAAGAAAGACTTACTATGGCCAAACTGCTCCTATTGGGATGAAAGCGTCAGCATTTCAAGGATACAAAACAATTATATACGTTCTGTACCTGGATGAGGTGTCAATGATGGTGATGGGGACACGGTCTGGGTAGAAATCGGATAGCAGACAAGTGGGCAGCAAGACGGATGGGACGTTTTCTGGAAACGATTCGGCCGCGATAGTCACAGTGAGGCTTGATTTTCCAGTGCCACGGTCACCGACAACAACGACACAGACGCTCGTGCGACCGCCAAAATCATTGGGGCCAGCAGAACCCGCCATGGAGACTGGAAAATGCGAAAGGGAATCTGGGAAAGAATAATGTAAAGATTCAATGAGATTATGTTTTTCCTTCTTTTTTTTTTTCTACAGACAGAGAGAGGAAATGAGAACTGATAGTTAATAGTTATAGGTAGGATTTCTTCGACCTTCTACTTGCCTTTTTTTCTTTCTTTCTTTCTTTTTCTTTTTTCTCTCCTCTTTTTTTTTTTTTTTTTTTTTTTTTTTTTTTAACGAGGGTTGATGGCGTTTTTAAGAAGGCTGCTGCTTTGGAGAAGAACCAACAGTGAAGGGGCGAGATGGGAACTGAGAAATGTGTCCCGTTCCTGTATATTGTCTCGAGAGCTATATCCCTCGTAGAGCCCCTGGAGTCCATATGATAGCCAGCATCTAAAATGTTGCCGGGGATTCGTAGGGCATGGCCTTCCAAAACCTTCGATTCTTCAACGGTTGGGTATTTCCATGATAGTAACCATCTGATTTTTCCTTAGACCATATATTAGATGGTTACGATTTCTTGACTTGTATGATTCTATATGCATGCTCCATGCATTACATTTCCAGTAATCTGGATGGTCTATGAACCTGTACATGGGTTCCACATGGAAGCTGGTTAAGTCACCACCAATAATCTGGATGGTCTGCTATGCGTTCTCACGACGACCCAGCTATTTCACAGGAGAAGCACATGAACCTTCCAAGATATGGGCCGACCAGCTCGACTGTCATTTTTATTTTTCATTTGATGATCTCCTAGGACACTGTTAGACCATCCATGTAATGGTGTGGCTTATGATTGCGGGTGTACATCGAGTCGAACCGAGTCAAGCTGGCTCAGCTTGACTCGGCTCGGCCACTAGCTGACCTCAGATCGAACTCGGCTTGGCTCGGTCCTCGAGCCTGACTGGCCAGCTCGGCTCGGTTCAGTCAGCAGCTCGGGCCAACTCGGGCCGAGTTCGAGCCAAGATCGAGCCGAGTTCGCTATTGAGGCATTTCTACAAACACCTTGACTGCAGCTTCAAAATCCCTCTGTATGTGAAACAGAAGCAATGGTTTTACAGGTATTTTATCAAACACCTACTAAGCAATATAAAAACGAAGAAAAAAAGGGTATTTGTTTCATGTACATACCTCCACCTAGGGGTGTACACAAACTGGGCTAGCCCGGTTAGCTCGCTCGACCCGGTCCGAAAAAGCCCGACTCGGCCCGACTCGGAACTGAGTTCGGGTCAGGACGGGCCAATTTTCTAGGCCCAAAAGTTAATTCAGGCTGAGTTCGGATACCTCCCAGTTCGGCCCGACTCGGTCCGAAATCCGACTCGCCTCGGCTCGGCCCGACCCGACCCGTGTATGACTGACTGTATTTAATTTGTATAAAATGTTTTATTTTATGCTTTGTCAAATGTATGTAAATGTCCTGACTAGTTAGATTTTTTGTGGAGTATATAGTTCGACTATCTAAACAGTTGATCGAGGGCCTTGTAATGGGACGTGGATTACCTGTCAAAGCTCTTCCCATGAACTTGTTGTAAGGTTCGAAACTGGCCCGAACTCAAGTTCGAAACTGGCCTGAACTCGAAGGTTCGAAACTGGCCCGAACTCGACCCGAACTCGCGCCGGGCCCGGTTCGGACTAGAGATGTTGGCCCGGTGACCAAGCTCGGTTGGGTTCGGGCCTTGTGTGGCTGTTGAACGGGCCTGAACGGGCTGAGGCGAGTTCGACTCGGCCCGACCCGTGTACACCCCTACCTCCACCTGCCACACTTCGTTGAGTCATTTTATCAAACACTTGGTGAACAACATATAACGCCCTGAAAATCGAGGGTCGAGCAAATCTCAACTCCCGAGGTTCAGAACATCACTTATGCAGCATAAATAATGATGTTTGAATGTTGTCCATATTAATGCATTTAAACATGAGTGGGATTATACTAAAACAACATATCATACTTTTCACGCCCCAGACCCGGAAATCGGATTCACAGGAATTCCGATTGCCGAATCCAGTGCCGACAGCTTCCGTAGTGCCCCATTCTCGGCTCCCAGTGCCCATATGTCAGATTCCGATCCTCAGATCCTAAAAGGAGGATTTTTTTTTTTCAACATCCATATATCTCGTAAGAAGCATAACCACAAGTTTACTCAAATCACAAAGGCAACATCATCATCACATATCCACTAATATAAACATTCCAATACAATACTGAAAGAAAATACATATGTCAAAATCAAAACTCCATAAGTCAGCTACATGCTCTAAGCTCCACGCTAATAGAACTTAACATCACCTGCACGCATCTATCATGCATAAGCTTATAGAAAGCTTAGAGGGTGGTGTAAGTGTGTACATAAGGTAAGTGCCAAGTATGCAATATAATGTTAAAAATCATATAATGAAATAAACAGAAATACTAACAAGATACGATGTCATAGTAAGCGAAAATATACTGGTAAGTCCACGACTTATACAATATTAGAGTACGTAATACAAATCAGTTTACAAATGAGGAGTCAAAGAAAGCCAAATATCATATGCCGAGTATACAATGCAATATGTAAATCCTGCTAAGTCTGTTTAGGCCATATAAGTGCAAAAACATAGCAACCCTAAATTTCATATGCCTGCGGATATAATACAATATGCGATGCGAATGAAATGACCAAGCTGGAGTGTGAAGTCGGGATGATAGTATGTAATATCGCAGGCTATGGGGTCCACTACAAAGGACTTCTATCCAAACTAGTCTCATACCTAAATTTGGATAGTCAGACTCAATGTGGTAAACTCCTTATCTCAAGTTAGTCGCGCGCCCAACCGAAATCTTGGCCATGAAAAGGTACACGTAACAAATAGTTGAGCACCACCAGCCCGAGTGGATAATGAATGAATGAGTATGCAACTCATGCTCAATAAGTCCACACATCAGTACAGTTCATCTCTGGGATCATCACCGGAGTCTAGTACACTCTACATGCAAATCACCACCCACTGACGCGCGACCATGCAAGTGGAAGAGACCTCACCATCCGCCTGGCCAGTAGTCAGCCAATATCTACCCGACACGTTGATAGCAGACCCATTCACGAGCTGGTCAAACTCAGCCTAGCAATGCCCCCTACCCGTAGGCGGGTAAGGCCACACCCCCTCCCAACTGACCACGACATAATGGGAGACGCGGCCTCTTGGTATTCGGCCCTCAAACGCTCATATATATCCACTCGGTCTCGACGTTAGGGCGTCTCCTGGCCACGGAGGTTTAGGAATTTTCACCTAGGGACATCTGTGGCACTCGTATGCTAGAACCAAACATTTTCGTTGTCCCATCTGGCCATCCACGATATGCCTGTGGAGGTTATGGCCCTAATATCGCTAGGGTGTACAGTAGTCACAACACACAATGTAAAATGCATGAGTCATACAATCCAGTCATACATTAATCCTGCGTATACCGTGCGCTCATGTGAGATAACCTCCGCCTATCAGGAAGTCTCATAACAACCTGCGCAATGACATATGCAATAGTCAACCACATCTCATAACAAATATGCAGATGATGCGTATAGGCATGTATCATAATGTTATGTTGTCACATACTAATAATCGGTATCAATAACTGGCATCGACAATCAACCTTGACAATGTGGACATTTAACCAACATTGCCCCCAAGTAATGGCCCAGATAGAGCCTAACATATAGTGAACCCATGGCCTCACACAAGAGCTTAATACACATCATGATGGGCCTCTCACATGGGCCTAATATACATCACAATGGGCTCCATCGCCTGGCCCTCAAATGCACCACAATGGACTTCATCATATAGGCCTCATGTACATCATATTGGGCCTTAAACACAGGCTGAATACAGCACACAGGCAGAATGCACACCACAATGGGCCTCAACTACGGGTCGCATATAGGTCTCAACAATCGGCCTTGGCAATCAAAATCGGCTCACAATTAGCCTTGACAATCAGAATCGGCCTCGACAATCAGAATCGGCCTATATAATCAGCCTCAACAAATCAGAATCGGCCTCGATACTCGGCCTCGACAAACGGAATCAGCCTATACAATCAGCCTCGACAAATCAGAATCAGCCTCGATTCTCGGCCTCAACAATAGGAATCGACCTATACAATCGGCCTTGACATATCATAATCCGCCTCAATACTTGGCCTCGATAATCGGAATCAACCTATATAATCAGAATCGGAATCGGCCTCAATACTCGGCCTCGACAATCGGAATCGACCTATACAATCAGCCTCGACAAATCAGAATCAGCCTCAACAATTGGAATCGGCCTATACAATCGACCTTGACAAATCAGAATCGGCCTCAACAATTGGAATCGGCCTATACAATCGGCCTCGACAAATCAGAATCAGCCTTGATACTCGGCCTCGACAATCGGAATCGGCCTATGCAATCGGCCTCGACGAATCAGAATCAGCCTCGATACTTGACTTCAACAATCGAAATCGGCCTATACAATCGACCTCGACAAATCAGAATCGGCCTTGATACTCGGCCTCGACAAATATAATAGGCTTATATAATCGGCCTCGATAAATCAGAATCGGCCTTAATACTCGGCCTCGACAAATAGAATCGGCCTATACAATCGGCCTTGACATATCAGAATCGGCCTTGATACTCGGCCTCAACAAACGAAATCAGCCTATGTAATCAGCCTCGACAAATCAGAATTGGCCTCGATACTCGGCCTCGACAATAGGAATCGTCCTCGATACTCAGCCTCGATAATCGAAATTGGCCTATATAATCGGCCTCGACAAATTAGAATCGGCCTCGATACTCGGCCTTGACAAACGGAATCGGCCTATACAATCGGCCTCGACAAATCAAAATCGACCTCGACAATCGGAATCGGCCTATACAATCGGCCTCGATTGGAATGGGCCTAACAAGGCCTAAGGGAAGGTTACATTGTGGACATCCAACCATCATTGCCCATCAATGTGGACATTTAACCAACATTATTCCCAAGGAGTGGTCCACATAGAGCCAAACATATAGTAGGCTCAAGGCCTCACACAAAGGGCTAATATACATCGCAATGGGCCTTACCAAATGGGCCGAAAATACATCACAATGGGCCACGACATATGAGCCGTAAATACATAACAGGTAGGCCTCAAATATCCAACAGGTGGGCCTCAAATAGCCAACAAGTGGACCTCAAATATACATCACAGGTGGCCTTGCACATGCAGCAAGTGAGCCTACTCATCACAGCTGGGCCTACCAACAGTCCAGCCAAAGAACGACCTACATAACATACATAAC
Organism: Magnolia changhungtana; assembly: GCA_030180095.1. Lineage (NCBI taxonomy): Eukaryota > Viridiplantae > Streptophyta > Magnoliopsida > Magnoliales > Magnoliaceae > Magnolia > Magnolia changhungtana. Next base: position 5,079,164 of record JASAUF010000397.1, read on the forward strand.
GATGGGTCGCATCATTGGGCCGCACCAACGGGCCTCTTATACAACAAGTGGGCTGCATCAATGGGCCACACTAATGGGCCTTATGTACATTAAGAGGGGGGTACAACATACATTGCAGTGGGCCACACAAATGGACGGCATAGATGAAACACACACAGCATGGTGGGCCCACATCTAGCCCATCTAGATGAACGGGTGGATAGAACACATATATCCCAGCGGGCCTTATGGCCTGAATGGACAGCCTGGATATATAATACATAAATACAAGGTGGGTCACACATCCAACCTGATGGACGGAGTGGATCAAAACCCATATATCACGATGCATCCAACATAGCGCCATCCATATATGGACGATGTGAATACATAACACACCATTAAGGTAGGGCCCGCCCCACACGTGCAGCACATGTGGGTGGGTCCCACTATCCAGAAAAAGGACGGACTGCATGGGTATAACACATACCACGTGATCAGACCCCAGAGCTTGTGGGCGTCAATACAATAGCATTGCTGGACCCACCATCCCACGTGGACGGTAAGGGCGAAATACATACATTAAAGGTGGGCCTCACTCATCCCCACGTGCTGGACGGTGGTGAGCTCCACCAAAGATTTGCATCTGACTCATGCTGTTGGATGAACAATGTAGAATATAGCATGCTCCTCATGTTGGCTTCGCTGTCTACAAACGGTGAGGATGAATCACATGGATCACGGTGGTCCCAAGTGGGTGTGGGACACATGTGTCATCAAGGTGGGCCCCACGTGCATAGCACGGATGGCATGGATACAAAACATATAAATAAGGGACCCACATAACTTGTTGATGTCAAATGGCAGATATGCTGCTGGGTCACACATCCTCAAACAGACGGACAGTCTGGATCATCAGACCCCAACCACTTTGACAGTAGTGGGTCCCACATAGGGCCCACCATATACATATCATATATATATAATATAAATTATATTATTTATATCATTATTATTATTATTATTATTTTAAACAAATAAAGCCAACGTCCAGGGATCCAGCGCCAAGACCCTGGACGCTGGACGGTGTGGATATTAATGCATACATTAAGGTGTGCCCCGCCGTCCCACCTGCTGGACGGTGGGGGAAACATAACAAGTACATAAATGTGGGTCCCACGGTGCATCCAGCACATGCCAGACCTATCCAAATGGACAGTCAGGTGGGCCATCTGGACGGTCTGGATGAAACACATAAAGTCAAGGTGGATCCACATCTCATGTCTAGCACCATCCAAACATTGGCCATGTAAATCAGCACTGTCCATCAAGGTGGACCATCATGTAAGGGAAGAGAGAGAGAGAGAGAGAGAGAGAGGGACCCCGCCACTATCGGCCCTCCCAATACGATGCATACATCAAGTGGGTCCCAAATCATGTGGACCCTGAAATAGCGGTGAAGACCGCTTGAGTTGAAGTCGGAATATGCCAATATCTCCTAGAGGGGGATGAATAGGACTTTTTAAAGATTTATGAGTTATATTAAAAATCCTATCATGTATGCAGTTTTCAGGATTACTCAAATATAACTCTACTAGCTTCCAAGCCAGGTAGAGGATCCAATCACAAACTAATCAAGATATAGCAATATGCAACTTAGTTTATGTTGGATGTGACTATGTATGTGTGTAAGATGTGATCAGATATATGAATATAAATGCATTGTCATGAATCACACATATAGAAAAGCAATCACAAATACAATTATTTTATAGTGGTTCGACGATAAGTCTACTCCACTCCCGGCTGCCGCACTCAACCCTTGAGTGTACCGGATTTCATTAAGGAGGTTTCTCAGGATTTACCTCAAACCTAAGGTTTTAAATCAGGTTCACCTTCAACCTTTACATGAAGGTTTCTACTCGGTTCACCTCTAACCCTGGAGTTTTACTGGTTCACTCCTAACCAGATGTTTATGCTCTTCATAGAACAAGGGTCCACACAACGCACCCGGGAGTTTTACTGGTTCACTCCTAACCAGATGTTTATGCTCTCCACAGAGCAAGGGTCCACACAACGCACCCACCATGTGCACTCCCGCCGGAGGCCTCCTTGAGGACTTTAAAGGGTGAGAACCACTTAAAACCTAATCCTAGAAAGGAATGATCGCAAGTGTCATCTTGGACTTTAGATACTTACAGATAAGTTGATAAGTCTCATTAAGCACGACGCCGAAGATCTCCTCCTCCTTGTTGACGAAGAGTCTTCTGCTTCCTTGATTCGCAACATAAAAGATATACCAAGACTAGGCTTAGAGTTGGGTCAAGGTTAAGATGGAATCCTACTCTCTAAAGGTTTACCTATAAGGAAGGTAGAATAGTTCCAATCTTATGCATTCAAGACATCCCAGCTTAATGATTTGCCATTAAGGTAGTATCTGAAGGATCCTTAAATGAAAAAGTTCATTCCCCAATCCACTCTATTGAATATCAATGATGAGGGTGGATTGGAGGATGAACTCCCTCGAGAGAAAGGGCTTAGGGTATAAGATGTAAGTTAAAACACATAAAATCTCTCTTTTCTCTCTTACAGCAACAAGAGTCAAGTCCTCTGTATATAGGCAATAAGTTCCAACGGATATAAAACGGTCACATTTATGACAGAGTTCGATATCATCGAGCATATACTCTCGATAGCATTGATGGTCTGCTCGATGACTCGGACTCAATGTCATACGCTTTTGAAACTTCTTGTCAATAGGTTGATGAATCGAAGCTATTGTCGATGTCATCGGATTTCGAACTCCGATTCCATCGATGACGGGTTAGATTAATTGACACTTAAAAAATGAGAGAGACTTGACTTTGAGATATTTCAGGTTTTCATGAATGATCGGAGGAACCGTCGAGATCATTGGAATTTGAATGTCAATGATATCGAGATTAGAGTCGATGCATCGATAAATCCAGTGGATTTGTCTTTAAACTTGCTGGACGATTTGTGTCCTTGTTCGATGCAATCGACCTGGTGCCGATATCATCGATATTTGAATATCGATTCTATCGAAGGGTCCCTGATCATAGTTAAAAATAACCTGAGATATCTACTGTAAGAAATGCCCGCCCACTATCAATATCATCGATGGACCTCCGATCTTATCGATATTTGAATTCAGATCATATCAGACGGTCATCAATATATCGAAGGAATTTGAGATTTTCATTAAAAAACAAGGGCGTCGGAAAACTATCTGTCAATCTTATTGAGCCACTCTCGATGGACTCGAGATTTGAATATTGATGATATCGATGATACATCGATAATTCATCCAGATATGTTATGAAGTTGCTGGACATATTTGTACTTATATCGATGATATCGATATGTGTATCGATACATCGATAAATCTGTCCAGATGAATATTTAGTTACTGGACGCTTTTTGGTCCTCTCATCGATAATATCGTTAAGGTATCGAGTACATCGACAGAACAGGTCGATCATATCGAGGGTGTTTCGATAAGATCGACAAGGCGAGAAAAACATAGAGATTTTCCTATTTTGAAAAAGTTTTTTCACCTCAAAAACCCTAAGATGTCTATCTTGTTTTAAGGGTTTTAATCACCTGGTGTTTTGGGACATGGGATGTGAGGCTATGATTTACCTATTGCGAGCTTCCACACATCCGGTTAAGGCAGACGCTTGAACTAATCTTCCTATCAAGTTCTGTAGCCAGTCTGACTTACCATTCACATAACTTGACAAACCAAGGCACAAGTAGGTGCACTTTTAGACCCAACATCAAAATCAAATAAAATGAACACCCACCTTTGATCTCCCCTTTCCTTCTTTTGCCAATGCATGATAGAGCTCCAAAGGTACAATTTCAACTGTTGGGATAAATTTTAGAGGGTGGGATAGGGTGGTAGGGAGTGGGCCACACCTAGTTTCTCTCATGGAAGCCATGGACGTCCACCTCTCATGGGGTTGCTTGGAATGAGAGAGAAATGAGAGAGAGAGGTGATGTAAGGAGAGAGGGATAGGTGCGTAAGAAGAGGGATGGGTTGGGTTGAATTTTGGGTGAAAGAGGAATGGGTGGAGATAGAGAGAGAGGGAGAGAGAGAGAGAGAGAGTTGACTTTGGGTAAGGTGGTGTAAGAGAGGGATGGGTGGGGTTGCTTATACTTAATTGATGAATTGATGGGATAGGTCGTAGAGATTCCTTCGTAATTCGTAACGTGCGACGTTTCTTCAGAATGAATGCGGACCCACATTTCCTAGCCCGGGTATCGGATCGATGCGAGAGTCATGGCGTTGGAACCGTGGCGACGACACAGTCACTAGGGTATAAGTTTCGAGTCGAGCCGACTCTGATATACGGGACACGACTCAGGATCGTACGCAAACGCTGATTACAGATCGTGGGTCGTCGGAATTCAACAGGGATGACTGCAGAGACCTACGGAATGGTACGATCTAGGATACAGGTCTTACAATACTCCAGAGTTAATGTAATTAGGTAAGCGGAAGACTGAGATAATTATATAAAGTATATAAGTGTTTCATAATCTCCAGAGTATGAGTATGTTCCCAGGCTGAATATATACATGTATTGGTTCAAAATTTATAAAATATCAACTGTGAATGTCCAATTAATCCAAGTAATCATATAATCCCGTCAAATCAGCACGGGGTCTACATAGACCCGCCTGCGATCCGAACGCAGGAGAACTCTTCCTCCTCGCCTATGAAGTCCATTTCAGCTGTATAGATTCCACCATTACCTGCATCTAAACCAGAGTCTGAGTGGTGTTTTAAAACACCGTCTCAGGGGGAGAATGAGTGGCCAACTCAGTGGTACTATAAGGCAAAGATTAACATGTTATCAATTCAATTAAGTAGTAATGATAAAGCAATGCAACAAGCATTTCCTAACTACTCTTGTTAATGTAGGAATGATATGCGGTAATGATGCATGCCCTCACCTGCACTCCCTCAGCGACTTCATCTCACGTTCGCGCATAATAACCTCCCTAAATGTGCGCTTCCTCGCCAAAGCACATGCAATGCGATGCATGGTCATGTTAGTGAAGTAATTAATTAGGCTTATTCATATGGTATATTCGGAAAGCTAAGGTACCTCCCTTTTTGTCAATACCCAAACGATGATCCATCTAGGGTCGTCAAGCCTAGCTTATCATATACGATCGGCAAGTTATAGGGCAACGTCACTCCTGATTTTTTTAAAGCAGTAGACAGGCAAGTTCAGGTCACTATGAATAGGCTCGTCACCATCAACATAGGCCTTAATTTATACTCGAGGTCACTACGGGAAAGGCTCGTCACCTTAGCGTAGGCCGACAGCTCGAATACAGTGTCCCATACCACCGTATTTGGCTCACGAGTTTAGGTTGCTCACTGGACACTACGGGGAGCCTCGTCGCCCCAGCGTAGGCTGACAGCTCGACCACGGTGTCTTATACCACCATGCCCGGCTCATAAGTCTTAGCGGATCGAGGTACCAAGGTTAAACAAGCCTTTCACTGGTGAGTTTGCTACCTTAGATTCAAGCAGTAGCTCCATACATAGCGAACATACATTGGGCCAATTGGGTTACTTGACGAGCTCGACTGGTACGAGCGTACGTTGACTTAATCGACATGGAGTGCGTAAGCATTCTGCGTGGCCTAACCACTGTTGACAAATAGTGTACTACTCGGATTTATCGAACGCATTTGTCGTGGCTAAAATAGTTTGGCCATCGATCGTAAACTATTACCGATTGCCTTGACTACATCGTAGCCCCAATCACACACCAAATAATAGCATTCACATGTGATAGTCAAAGACAGCATATGACAACCAATCTAAATATAAATCTTGCTTGAGCATTTCAACAAACACAAATTACACATGTTATCATACATAGGCATCTCATCCGCAAATCACATAGTAGTAAGATAAGTTACATAAAGAAAACTGTAATTATAGATAAGGGAATTGAGAATCCTATCTCAACACCCTCATTACGTACATTTAAACAAACATTTTCTCATTCAGGCATTTTATCGAACACTTAGACTACACATATTACATACATGTAATAAATTAGTTTAAAACACATATTATAACAAATCCTTCCACATAGGAGTTGTCACACGTACAATAATCATGTATTCCCAAATATCAATCGTAATAAGCACAAATCATAATTCCATATTCATTCAGACATTTCAACAAACACATAGTATGCATTAAAATCAACAGAGTTTACATATATGTGTAATATACGGAAAACATCGTATCTAAGCACATGTGATAGCAATCAGGTAAGTCATAAATCATTAACTGACATTGAAAGCCTTGAAAACCATAACCTAAACGTTTATAGTCCTCACCTTTCACCGGTAAACTCGTAACGAACTCAGTTTAAACACTAAGTCCTAACCTACGGCACAATGACAACCTATAACATGAAATAGGTTAGCTACTTCACCATTTACTCTATTTGAATCCCTAAAACAGATTAGGGTTAGGATTTCTTACCCGAAAACGGAATTGGAATCACTGGTATAACGACACGGAAGCGGTGGTTAAGCACGTGGAGTGGCAGGGATGAATCCCTACAACAATCCCTTTCTCTCTCTCTCTCTCTTCCCTTCTCTCTTCTCTTCTCTTGCTTCTCTCTTCTCTCTCTTAGGATTGAAATTCGTATGGAATGAGAGAGGGGTGGGTTTAGGTTTTTATATAGGCCTATAACTGACCTCAATAGCCCCAGGGCCATGGTATACTTAGATTATAGCCAAAAGTTGGCTGTTTCGGGCTAACGGAGCTCATCTAGAGGCCCCTTTTCTGCATACAGTCCGAGGAAAGTTCCCTGACAATGAATCTATGCTAGGTTAAGTTTTCAATCCGATCAGATTTACGGATCGACCACGGAGGACCAGTTTTAGTTCAATGGTCATCATCACTCGATCAGGGCCACAAGTACACTGACCTGTGCAACGAAATTTTCCTGATCCGAGGGTGTATTTGGGTCAGATTCTAATGGTCAGAAACCTTAAATTTGGCCTGCAGGTGAATGACCCAAATCACTTAAATTTGAGTTCATATTCTAAAGGTATTCACTTTTCTCACACATTTCGCTCCTGGTCCAAGTTGTACGTTTCTGGATACTATTAGGACTTAATTTTTGAGATAGTTGTTAAGCCCAATAAGACGGTCATAACCGTATAGTTTCACGGTAGTTGAACTTTCAATGCGCGGTCCAGGTCCGATACGGAGTTTCAATGTGCTCCCGAGAGCAACTGGGTTTTAAGACCGATCCTAGGTTTTTAGGAAATGTTAAGTTAGCGATTCTAATAGTTTTGGGTCTTGCAGTTCGTATAGATAGTGGTTCAAGCTAATTCCACCACTTATTTAGTTTAGTACTTAACTAAATTATGCCTACTTACGACAAAATATGGTCTCAGGGCAGTTGTATGCCCCTTTCTGGGACTTTTAATTAGTATATTATTTTAATTATTTTTCTAGTAGTTCATTATCAAGTCTACTTCATCTCTACCAAATTTCATTAGATTTCGTGTTGTAAAAAAATTCTAAAAGCAGCAGCTGTCCAAACTAATGACTTTCAATAATTGTCACAATGACCTATATTTAAATATATTAAAATTTTTATTATATTTTTTACTTATTTTTATATGAAATTAGACTTATCAAGCTTCAATCACCTAAATCAGAGCTATAACGCGAGAGATATGACTTTTTTAAGTTGGACGAAAATACTGCAGTAAAAAATGGTGAAAAACAGTCGCCGGCCATTGACGCTGAGGCCTCGCTGCGGGGCCGATGCCATCATTGACTCATTGTATCTGTCTGGTGGTGGTTTCGCCACTCAATATTTGAAACGCGTATATTTTGCAAACCGGAATGAGTTATTTGACATGCAATATATGTTTTTAGGGTAGGAAAAGCTGATCTATCCAAATAGCCTACTTATTTCATGAGATTCCAAAAGGTTAATAGTAAAAACTTATTTTATTTATTTATTTACTATTTATGGTAATTTTTAGTTTAAGTATTGTTCTTCATCACCTAAACTTTAGGATTTGTGTCTAATATTATAAGTACTTGGAAAATTTTGAAGAATAAGGTGGTGAAAGGTGAGATTTTGAAGGAAATGGGTTAAAAAGGGATTTTGAACTTTGGGATTGAGTTTTTGAGAAGTTAATAAGGTGTTTGGATCGACCCATTACCTAAGGACGTTTATCTCCAGGTTGGCAAAAAATTCGGGGCATTACACAACATGAATGGCAAAGTAACCGAGTCATAGAACTAGTTAGATCTGAGTTCGATTCGAGTTGGATTCGATCCGAGTTAAGTCGAGCTAGGCCTACTCGAACTCGGTTCGAACTCATTTTCGAGCTCAAAAATCAGCTCGACTCGGCTCGAACTCAGCTTCGAACTTGTAACGCCTTGAAAATTGGGGATTGAGCAGGAGCCCAACTCCCAAGTTTCAACGCATCACTTATGCAACATAGATAATGATGATTAAATGTTGCCTGTACTAGCACATTAAACATGAATGGGATTACACTAAATCAGCATATCATACTCCAGAGACAGTTAAATTATGCAAGTGGAAGATTGTGATAAGTATATAAAACGTATAAGTAGTTGTAAGTCCCCAGAGTATGAACATGACACCAGGTCAAATAATTACATGTTTGGTTCCAAAATATACAAAATGATAAAGTGTAATATCGTCTAATCCATATCCCTGTAGCCCCGGTGATGCAACTCCAGGTCTACATAGACCCGCTAGAGAGTTACAAATAGGAAAACTCCTCCTCATCGTCATAGAAGTCAGGCTTCGCCTTGTAGGCCTCGACATCACCTGAAACTACAACAGAGTCTGGTTGGTGTTTTAAAACACTGTCCCAGAGTGGGAGTGAGTGATCAACTCAGTGGATCTATAAGGCAAAGGTTAACATGTTATCAATTCAGTTAAGTAGTACAACAATCATGTCCTAAGTACTCTTGTTAATGCAAGAATGGTATGCAACAATGATGTATGCCCTCGCTTGCACTCCCTCAGCGACATTATCTCATGATCGCACATGCAATACTCCCGGTAAACGTATGCTTCCTCGCCAAAGTACATGTAATGCGGTATATGATCATGTTAGCCAAGTTCTCATTAGGCTTATTCATATAGTAGATTGGGAAGCTAAGGCACCTCCCTTTATATCATTTACCCAAATAATGATCCATCTAGGGTTGTCAATCCTAGTTAATCTCATACAATAGTAGTTTTACGTCGCTACGGAGAAGCTCGTCACCTCAGCGCATGGCTAGTTTATACTTGAAGTCATTACGCAAAGGCTCGTCACCTTAGCGTGTCCTAGTGTATACTCGAGGTCACTACGAGAGACTCGTCACCTGATCATAGGCCTACAACTCGAATACAGTGTTACATACCACCGTATTCAGCTCACGAGTTTGGGTTGCTTACTGGACACTACGGGGAGGTTCGTCACCCCAATGTAGGCCGACAGCTCGACCACGGTATCCCACACCACCATGCCAGGCTCATGAGTCTTGGTAGATTATGGTACCAAGGTTAAACGAGCTTTTCACTGGTAAGTTGATACCTTATATTCAAGCAGTAGCGTCCATACATGGTGAACATACATTAGGTCAATCGGGTTGCTTGACAAGCTCGACTGGTATGAGCGTACGTTAAATTGATCGACATGGAGTGCGTAAGTATTCTATGTGGCCTAACCATTGTCGACAAGCAACGTACGACCCGGATTCATCGAATGTCTCTTATGTGGCGTAACGACCTCGGCCACTAATTCAGGAATCATTACCGATTACCTGGACTACATCGTAGCCCTAATCACATTCCAAACAATAGCATTCATAGGTGATAGTCAAAGATAGCATGTGATAACCAATTTATGTATAAATCTCATTTGAGCATTTCAATAAACACATAGTGCACATGTTATCATACATAGGCATTTCATTCATAAATCATATAGTAGTAAGATAAGTTACATAAAAGAAACTGTAGCTATAGATGAGGTAATTGAGAATCATATCTTAACACCCTCATTAAATACACCTCAACAAGCATTTTCTCATTCAGGCATTTTATCAAACACTTAGACTACACATATCAACATACATGTAATAAATTAATTATAACATATATCATAGCAAATCCTTTCACAAGGGAGTTGCCACACGTACAATAATCATATATTCTCAATCAATAATCATGGCAAACATAAATCATAATTCCACATTCATTCAAACATTTCAACAAACATGTAATATGCATTAGAATCAACATAGTACACACGTATATATGTAATATACGTAAAACGTCGTATCTAGCACATGTGATAGCAATCAAGTCAGTCATAAATCATTAATTGACATTGAAAGCCTTGAAAACCATAACCTAAACGTTTATAGTCTGTACCTTCCGTCGGTAAACTAGAATCGAACTCAGTTTGAACACTAAGTCATCGTCTACGGCACAACGACAACCTATAGCATGAAATAGGTTAGCTATTTCACCATTTACTATATTTGGATCCCTTAAAAAGATTAGGGTTAGGATTTCTTACCCAAGCACAGAGTCGAAATAGCCGGTATAGCGACGTAGGTAGGATGATTCAGCACGTAGAGCGATGAGATCGAATCCTAGCAACTATCTCTCACTCTCTCTCACTTCTCCTCGCCTTTTTATTCTCTTTTCTCTCTTCTCTCTCCTAGGGTTTAGGAATTTCGTATGGAATGAGAGAGGGGTGGGTAAAGGCCCTTATATTGGCCCAAAACTGGTGTAAATGGCCCTAGGGCCATAGTATACTTAGGTTATAACCAAAGAGTGGCTGTTTCGGTCTAACGGAGCACATCTGGAGGCCCATTTTTTACATACGGTCTGGGGAACATTCCCTAACAATGGATCTATGTCAGGTTAAGTTTTCGGTCTGATCGATTTTCAGATCAATTGTGGAGGACCAGTTTCAATTTAACGGTCGTCGACACTTGATCAGGGCGACAAGTATACTGACCTGTGTAAGGAAATTTTTCTGATCCAAGGGTGTGTATTTGGGTTAGAATCTGACGGTCTGAAATCTTAAATTTGACCTGTAAGTGAATAGCTCAATTTACTTAAATTTGAGTTCATTTTCTAAAGATATTCGCGTTTCTCACACACTTCGCTTCGGGCTTAAGTTGTGCATTTCGGGATATTATTTGGACTTGATTTTCGAGGTGGTTGTCAAGCCCAGTAAGGCGGTCGTAACTGTATAGTTTCACATTAATTGGACTTTCGACGCGCGGTCCAGGTCCAAAACGGAGTTTCAAGCTGCTCCCGAGAGCAACTGGGTTTTGAGATTGATCCTATGTTTCTAGGTGATATAGCGTTAACGATTATACTAGTTTTAGGTCTTGCAGTTCGTATAGAAAGCAGTTCAAGCTAATCTACAAATTAATTCAGTTTAACACTTAATTAATTTTCGTCTAATTTCTAAAGAATTCGGTCCTTAGTGATTTTCGCCTGAGGTGGTACTCATGTCTTTGTACGGATTATTCCGAGACATTACAATCTACCCCCCTTTTAAAAAAATTTCATCCTCGAAATTAGTACCTTTTCGTACTCGAGAATCTGAGGGTAGTTCTTACGGACCTCGGCTTCTGTTTCCCAAGTAGCCTCTTCCTCAATGTGATGTGTCCACAATACCTTCACAAGTGGACTCACTTTACTATGCAGCACCTGTTCCTTCCTATCTAAGATACGTGTCGGTCGTAGTACATAAACAACATCCTCACTCAACTATACCTGCTCCCATTTGTTAATGTGGGAAGGATCAATAACATATTTCTTCAGCATAGATATGTGAAATACGTTGTACACGCCTACAAGTGGTGTGGGCAAAGCAAGGTGGTACGCAACCACACCCACTCGGTCTAGTATCTAGAATGGGCCAATGAAATGTGGTGTGAGCTTCTCCTTGTTGCCAAACCGAAGGACTCCCTTCATGGGGGAAACCTTGAGAAACACATGGTCCCCGACCTCAAACTCTAGTGGTCACCGCCTTGTATCAGCGTAACTCTTCTGTCTGCTCTGTGCCTCAAGAAGTCGACGCCTGATAATATCGATCTTCTCTGAGGTCGCCTACACTAACTCAGAGCCAATCAAACTCTTCTTGCCAACCTCTGCCCAGCAATACGGTGCTCGACAGGGGTGCCCATACAAGGCCTCATAGAGAGCAATGCCAATACTCGCATGAAAGTTGTTGTTATAGACGAACTCAAAGATAAACTCAAGATAAGAATACGGTGTCATCCCAAGGCCTCGTAGAGAGCAATGCCATTAAAATAGACGAACTCAAAGATAAGGAAGATAGTCATCCCAACTGTCCTTAAAATCTAGCACACAGGCTCGTAGCATATCTTTCAACACTTGATTCACCCGTTCTATCTGTCCATCCGTCTGTGGGTGGAACGCGGTACTGAATTTTTAGTTTCACACCCATTGCTTCCTGGATACGAGTCCTGAAGATAAATATGAATCGTGTGTCTTGATCCGACACGATCTCCATAGGAACTCCATGTAGACGTAGTATCTCCTTGATGTACAGTCTGGCCAAATCATCTACAGAGTTCGAGACTCTAATAGGGAGAAAATGAGCCGATTTCATCAACTGGTCCACAATCACCCAAATGGAGTCATGTCCCTTCCTTGTCATCGGTAATCCTGAAATGATATCCATAGAGATGAAATCCCATTTCCATTCAGCTATAGGCATGGGCGGAAGCAGTCCGGGAGGTCAGCGATGTTCTGCCTTGACCTATTAGCACTTGAGACAATGGTACACATAATCTGTTATGTGGGCCTTCATGTTGTCTCACCAGTACGACCTCTTCATGTCTCGATACATCGTCATACTACTAGGATGCATCGCCATTTTCGAATTGTAAGCAGCTTCGAGAACTTTCCTTCTCAAGTCATAAAGGTTTGGGACACATAGGCAGCTATGATAATGCAAACCCCCATTCGTACCAACTCTCCATTCCTAGTCTACATCGCTAGTAGCTCGCTTCCTTAACTCTAGTAACCCTTCATCTTCCTTCTGAGCCAAAATGATTCGGTCGTCGATAAGTGGCTGTACACGAATGTGTGCGACGCTCTCAAACGACTCCTCCATCGTAAGCTTTTGCTCGAAGTCTCGCACAAATACTACCATGTTCCACTCGTCTATTATCAGTGAAGCCGCAAATGCTATCATCTTCTTGTGGCTCAACACGTCTGCCATAAGGTTAGCCTTACCAGGATGGTAGGAGACCTCGAACTTGAAGTCCTTCAAGGTTTCCATCTATCGTCGCTGCCTTATATTCAAGTCCCTCTATGCGAATATGTATCTGAGGCTTTTGTGGTCGCAAAAGAGATCGAACTCTTCTACATAGAGGTAATGTCTCCAGAGCTTCAATGCAAAGATGACGGCCGCTAACTCTAGGTTGTGTGTAGGGTAGTTTTCCTCGTGTTTCCTCAACTGTCGCGATGCATAGGCAATAACCCTGTCCTTCTGCATCAGAACACAACTCAAACTAACACGAGATGTGTCGGTGTATATCATATACTTGGCCCCTTGCTCTGGTAGTACTGGCACAAGGGAGGACGTCAACTTGTCCTTTAGTTCCTGAAAAACTACTTCTGCCTTCCCATTCCAGGCAAACTTGAGATCTTTCTGAGTCAGCTGAGACAATGGTCTGGCTATCTTGGAAAAGTCCCTAATGAATCAATGGTAATAGCCTACCAGGCCAAGAAAGCTCCTCACTTCAGTAACCGAACAAGGCTGCTCCCAGTCCTGAACTGCAGTCACCTTAACAAGGTCCACATCTGTTCCTTCTTTGGACACCACATGTCCCAGGAACTTGACTTCTTCCTTTCAGAAGTCACACTTCTTGTACTGCACAAACAACTGGTTCTTTCTAAGCATATCGAAGACTACTCATAGATGCTCCTCGTGATCTTCCCGACTCTTAGAGTATATCAAGATGTCTTCTATAAATACGATGAGGAATCGATACAGATACGGCTGAAACACCCGGTTCATCAGGTCCATGAAAACGGCCGGTGCATTTGTGAGTCCAAACGACATCACGAGGAACTTGTAATGCCCAAAGATGGTTCTAAACGCTATCTTCTGCACGTCTTCATCCCTGATGCGCAACTGATGATACCCTGACTATAAGTCAATCTTCGAGAAATACCGTGCCCCCTTCAACTGGTCGAACAAATCATCTATCCTGGGCAAATGATACTTGTTCTTCACCGTCACTTAGTTCGATCTACGATAATCATTACACAATCGTAATGATCCATCTTTCTTCTTCACGAACAACACAGGTGCTCCCTATGGAGATACACTCGTGGTATAAAGCCTGCCTCCAACAGATCATCCATCTGTCTCCTCAATTCCTCCATCTCACATGGAGGCATGCGATAAGTCAGTAGTGAAATCAGTGTCACACCAGGCACTAGATCAATGGTAAAATCGATCTCGCGCTGAGGAGGCAATGCCGGTATCTTCCTGAAAACGTCCGCAAAATTATGAACTACTGGCATGTTCCCAAGTGTTGGACCATCAAAATTCTCTAGCAAGGTAGCATAACAACTAATGCGGTAGTACTAACTGACCTACATTGGGAATGTAAAGGTCATGCCCTCAGGTCCATGGGCTATCACCACCCTAGTATCAGATTCAATCTCTACCTTCATCTCGGTGAGCCAATCTATACCGAGGATCACATCATAATGGCATAGCGGGACAATAATCAGGTTGACGAGTACTGTTCTGCTCCCAAAGTCTATCGAACAACCTTACACATCTTGGTAGTATCTGAGAAGGTCCCTATGGCGGTAAGGAGTCTCAACCCAACCATAGGACTAGTTTCCAACCCCAGTCGCTTGACTACTGCACATATTATGATAGAAATAGTGGACTCAGTGTCCACAATAAGAAGACCGGAGTACCTTGGATATGCGTTGTAACTTCAAAGGCTAGTGGTGCTGCAGTTGCTGTCTCGGATGCCTCAGTTGTAAGTGAGTGCACCCAAGCCTGTTGAGGACGGTTCGGCTGCGGTACCATAGGCCGTTGAGGCGGCCTAAATCGAGATGCAGGTGGCCTGTACGAAGGCTGTGTGGGTAGTACAGAACATAGAGGTGGAGTTGAGACAGCTAGTAGCATCTGACGGCTCATCCTCTGAGGGGGCATAAAGCCGTTGTCCCTCATCCTGATAAAGCAATACATGTCAGCATGACCTGACCTCTTATAATAAGTGCACCACATGTCAGGTTGCCTCGGCTGTGTCGGTAGAGTCGTAAGCAGAGGGGGAGAATCTGCTCGCAGCCTCTTACCGAGGAACAGCCTACTTGGCAAATCCGGTCGAGGCCTCGGACCCATGGGTAGTCATGTATGGGATAGTCTATCCCCGTCCTGCTCAGCCTGCAGAGACATGTTTACTAGCTAAGCATAGTTGGGTATGCTAACGCAACACATCTTCGAGCGTATCTCAGGTCACAGACCCTTAGAAAATCGCCGCATATGGATCGACTCATCAGCCAATATCAACGGAGCATTCCTAGTTAGCTCCGTGGATCTGTTCTCGTACTCAGCAACAGTCATTCCTCCCTGTCAGAGGTGAAGGAACTCTCCCTCCTTCTCATGGCGATATGTGAGTGGGAAATACTTCCCATAGAAGTGTGTCTCAAAGGCCTCCCACGTCCACACGTAGCCGACAGTAATGGTCTGAAGGACGCTGTCCCACCAAAGGTTGGCCTCCTTCTCAAACATGTAGGTGACCAACTCACTTGTTCTGCCTTAGTGCAGTGCAGCGACTTCAATATCTTAGAGATGCGGTCAAGCCAATACTCAGCCTCCTCGGGTCTTTGAGTACTCGCAAAAGTAGGAGGTTGGAAATGTTGGAATTGCTCGAATAAGCCGCTGGCTGCCATGTTTTCAACTGGCTGTACAGGTGGTGCAAGCGGGGCTGTGTACATGTTCTCAGCAATGGCCCCCGCAATGGTGGCAAAAAATTATTGTTGCTACTGCATCAATAGTATCATCTGCTCCAACCTATCAGGAGGAGGAGCTGACTGAGGTATGTGAGGCGTTGAAGTAGATGCATGGTTCTGCTCAGGAACCGATGGTGCAACAGGTGTTGGCCCATTTGTGGGGCCAGTGGCCGGCTACAAATCTGGCATAGTCTCGTGATCCAGGCCCAAACTGGGGTCCGTATGGTTATTGCTTAGGGGAGGTGCCCCGTCAATCGAGTTGCCAAGTGTAAGACATGCCGTACTCTATGTGACCTTAGGTGGCATTCCCTATATACAACATAAGGTGCAAACCGTGTCAGATTCAACATAAGAACATACACTCATCCACACATCATTCACATTCCAACTTAAAAGAAGCTTCATTCATTTCATTCACCAAATTTTGTTACAATACATGAGACATAGTTTTACATGAATTATCACAGAAGATGCATGTGAGTTAATCTATCAAAGCTTTAAACACTAAACATACTAACAACCAAACAAGTCTACTGAGGCTAGTAAAAAGGAAGACTAACAGTAAAGCAAACTAAAAGACGATTACACATGTGACTAGTCGTCTGAATCTGGTGATAGCGGAGGGGCACCCTTGTCATGCAGATAACACAGGATGGCCGTCAGGGTGCGAGACACCTTGTTAAATTTTTACTTCTCGAAGGCCTAATTCTCTACCAACTTGGCTTGGGTCTCCTTGACCTCCTGTCGCAGGGCAACCTGGCCCTCCTCAATTTGAGCCAAGCGGGCTTATAAGGCAGCTCGATCATGGTGGGGCTCATGTGTAGCAGGAGGAGATCCCTCATCAGTGTCTTGGGCCTCCACTTCTTCCTCTTCCTACCCTTCCTCTTCCTTGATTTCTTCCTCTATCTCATTTCCGCCTTCCTCCTCACTTTCTTCTTCTTCACTTCCCGTCTCATCCTCACTCTCATCGAGTTGGGCCTAACGTTGTCGTGGCCCCATATTCATGTTGTTGAGAGTAGTGTCGATGAAATGGATCGGTGTAGGAATTTCGTTTTAACTTAGATTCATGAGCACGTCCTATGAGGCAATGGGCCTGAAAGTAACACATTGATTAACTTCTCAAACACTTAATTCAAAGGTCTCAAAAAATCCTTTCTTTAAACCATTCAATGGAAAAAAAAAAATCACCTTTCCTTCACAAATCTCATCATTTTTTCACACCACCTCACTACCTTGTGCTTTAAATCCTTTAAGTACTTTTACTAGACACTATCTTAAAGTTTAGATAAGTAGTATAACTTATCACTTTATATACAAACTACAAGGACTAAGTTCCACCTCGCAAAATCATACTTAGGATTAAATCCTTTAGAAATTAAGTGAATTAGTTAGTGTTAAACTTGATTAGCCATGAAATTAGCACCAATCGCTTTAAATATAATCTACAAGACCAAAACTTGTAGAATCATTGACGCTACATTCCCCTAAAGTTTAGATCAATCTCATTACCCGACTACTCTCGGGAGAATGAAACGAAACTCAGATCGATAAGTCTAGATCGTACATCGAGTCCGATTAATACAAAGTTATAGAATTAGGACCACTCACCGGGCTTAACAATCATCTCAAAATCAGCTCCAGATAGTGTCCCACGGCCATTCGCTTGAGCTCGGAGCGGTAGTGTGAAAATAATTCTAAATTCAAATCCAAAAATAAATATCCGGAATAGTGATCTCAGCATCATTCGTTGACGCGTCAAGATAAGCAACTAGACCATCGAATCGGGCACCAAATTACACCCTCGGATAAGAAAAATTTCAGAACATTTACATGTACTTGGAATCTCGATCGAGATCCACCGACCGTTGAATCGAAAGTGGTCCACCACATGCGATCTAGAAACCCGATCGAGTCAAAAATGTAATCCACCTAGATCCATGTGGTGAGCTTAAGTCGACCTTTGGTTCAAAGAGGGGCCCGTAAGTCCTCCGTTGAAAAAAAAGTGGCTGCTTTGGTTATAACCTAAGTATACCTTGACCTGAAGTCTAATTTGGAGAGTTTCTAGGCTATATAAGGACCTTAAAACCCTCTCTCATTCAGCCATACGAATTTGATAATTGAGAATTGAGAAGAGAGAAAAGAGAGAGAAAGTGTGAGAGAAGTGGAAGAACCTCCCTACTGCTTTCCTTGCCGCTACACAAGCTTCACCACTCCATTTTCGGTGCTTTCCCCGCGGTATCCACTTCATTTGGAGGTAAGAAACCCTAACCCTAAGGCGTTTCAAGGTTAAGAATCGCATGTAGGTTGTGAAATAGCTAACCGATTCGCTCTTTAGGTAGAAATCGCCGAATGGAAACTTAGCAAACCTATCGATTCGTTATGATTCTAGGCAAAAGGTGAGGACTTTAGGTGTATAAGTTATGGTTTTCAACGCTTTCAATGTCGATAATGGTAGATTCATGATCTGCATGCAATTGCACATGTACAAAGTGCTTTCCGTTTCCGTTTGATTAACGACAAAGAATATGGAATTTACATACTCTTAGTATTTGTATAAATACCGTATACTTGTATTTTTTTTGGAAATGTGTTTGACATGATTATTTAATGTATGATTATATATATATGAATAAAATACTTATTTAGCGAAAGGACTCAAATACATGTAATCACATGTAAATGTGACTAATATACAATATGTATGTTGAAATAGTGTATTCTAAGTTTTTTGAAAATGTTTGACATACTTATTTAATATATGATTTATACAATATATGACTAATATTCATGGAAATATTGATTGTTGTTCCCTTGTAAACACTATTTGAGAAAGGTATTTTACCCTAAGTCACGCCATGGCCAACATGCAATTGTCATGATTAATGTGTTTGTGAAAATGTTCAAATAAATATGGAACTGGATTCATGCTTAGCCTAATGATTATCCGTTGTGGGTGCATACGCCATGTATAATTAGCAACTCTAAGTGAAAGGATTTGAGCCTAGAATCCTCATTGTGATCAACATGACTAAATGTCATGTTGATGTATGTAGTCTAAATTGTTTGTTGAAAGGATTTTCCTAGATGAGTAGTAGTTATAAATTATAATGTATAAAGGATGTTGGATAGTGATTCTCAACTACCTGATTGAATGAATATGGAATGATTTCCTTCATGTAAGTTATTTAGTTTGAATGGGGCAACTCCTAGGAAAGGATTTGGCCTAATGCCTATGTGATCGACATATGTCATGTATGTTGATGTATTTTGTTTCATTGTGTTTTATAACATGCTTGTTAATAGTAGTGGTTAGTAAATTAATGTTTGTTTAGATGGGATTCTCGACTTACATGTATTACCACATGAGGTTATTTGTTTAAACCGTATTAATATAATTCCTATTGATGAAGGGTGATGGGGGATTATCATGCTTTATAACATGCCTTATAACATGCCTACTAGCATGCTTTAATTACTTTGATATTTGATTGTATGATTTGACATCTTGATCCATTGATTGTGTTTGGTAATCGAATGTAATTAGGACTATGATTATAGTCGGACAATCGGTAAATGAGACTTAAGTTCATGGTTGAGATTCATTTGCCACGTAAGATGTGTCGACGAACCTGAGTCGTACTTCGGTTGGCGGCAGTGGTTAGGCCACGCGAAGTGCTTATGCACTTCATGTCGTTCAGTTGGTTGTGCGCTCGTGCTAGTCTGGCTTGTCAAGTAACCCGATCTGTCTAACGTATGTTCACCATGTGTTGGACACCACTGTTTGAACCTAGGGTACCAAACTTATAAGTGAAATCCCATTGACCATGGTACTTCGATCCGCTAAGACTCATGAGCCAGGCATGGTGGTATGGGATACCGTGGTCGAGCTGTCGGCCTATGCTGGGGTCATGTGCCTCCCCGTAGTGACCAGTGAGCAACCAGACTCGCGAGCCGATTATGGTGGTATGAGACACTATATTCGAGCTCGATACTTATTGATAAGGTGATGGAGAGTGGTGCAACGAATGCATGTAACAACCACGACGACAACCCTTTGTAGTGACCTCTTCGAGTATACTCTGAATTTGCGTGATGGGGCGACGAGTTTTCGCAATTAATAGAGTATGAACCGAGGCTGTGTCGTATCAATTTAGTGATGAACCGTGAAAGAGGTGAGGGGGAGTGAGCCGCAACCATTCGTATCCGAGCCGACGGGTGACGAGCCTTTGCGATGCCTTCACTACGACTTCTCAAACACACCATCGTATGAGATTAACTAGGACTGACGACCCTAGAATGGATCATGTTTGGGAATGATACAAGGGAGGTACCTTAGTTTCCCAATCCGCCGATTGAAATGGACTAATAATAACTCGGTAATTATGCTCATCATCGCATTGCATGTGCTGGAAGATTTGGCGCACTGAGGAATGCAGTAGCATTCGCGAACGTAAGATGGTGTCGCATGAGGGTGGTTTGGTGAGGGCATGCATCATGATCATGTCATATATTTTGCATTAATAAGTACATTAGAAATATTTGATTTGTACCGCATTATCATTCTTGCTTGATTGAGTTGATAACATGTTAACCTATGCTCTATTATTCCACTGAGTTGATCACTCACTCCCACGTTATGGGATGGTGTTGTACACACCAACCAGACTTTATTGAGTTTGCGGTGGTGGCGATGCTTGTGAAGCGGAGCCGGACCTTTGCATTGACTATGATGCTTGCTCGTATTGATTGTTTTCTAGCGGCTTCATGTGAGCCGTGTCTTGATCGACGGGGTTACAGGGATGTTGACTAGATGACACTACACATTTGGTATATTTTAGAATTATACTTGTAATTCATTAACCTGGTAACCTTATCATACTCTGGAGACTCACCACAGTTTATATCTTTTATATCTATCTATCATAGTCTTCCGCTTGCAATTTAACTGTCTCTGGAGTATGATATGCTGTTTTGGCTTAATCTCACTCATGATCACTGCACACTAATATAGACAACATTCAATCATCATTCATTTTGTTGCATAAGTGATGTTGGAACTCGGGAGTTGAGTTTATGCTCGACCCCGATTTTTTACGTGTAGTGTTGATGAAATTGATCGGCTACAGGATTTCTACACCAAGCGTGCACTCATTCACGAGTAAGATTGCTATGAGTCGGGATACACATTGAAATGATTGTAAAGATGTGGTGGAGCAAGTGGAAGTCATACGTGGAGTCTGAGTTGTCTCCCCGCCCTGGACGTAAAGTGGCAGTCATGTGCACTCACTACGATTGCTCCATCTAGGATACACATTGTGGGTGAAGCCACAAAGAAATCGGGAGTGCAGGAGGACAGTGGATCAAAGAAATCACATGCGGTGATCTTTTTCACGCACATTCCTGAGGTTCTTCTCACTAGCATGAACCTCTCCACATGGCATCCTCATGAGTCGGACTATCAAACCAACATCAATTGTGGCTTCCCGCCTTCCCATGAGAATTTTGAACTGTAAAGGCTCCAGCAATGGTTCTCGTATATGGGCGTAGAAGGATCGGACAATGCTCTCATTCGTACGTGACTTGCCCTTAAATATGGGACCCCATCTGGCGTCCAATAGGAGATCCCTTGTCAGATAAAGCCCAAAGAGCTTCTCATCCACGTGTGCTTCAAAAAGAACCCTATGGCCTTGAAACCTTCCATGTGACATATCTGCCAGTAGAGTTCTTTCGAGGGGAACCTAGGGATCGAGATCCCGCTTCATCCTTATCTCCTGATCGATGCTTATACTTGTTGCGGTGCCTTTCGACCTCTTTGAACGGGTAGGGTGGCTAAGCCTGGCTTCATCCGTGGAAGCCCTCTACTTCCCCATGAGAGAAAGAAGTGTAGAAATGGAGAAAATCACCACCACGAGCTCGAAAAGAGCCATGAAAGTGAAAGAAAATGGAGGGATAGGATGGGTTGTTGGACTTTGAGATTTTTTGAGACACAAAATAGTGTTTGTGTGCTCAAATGAGAAGGATTAAGGGAGATACATGGTTGTAGTAGATGGGTTTGAGAGATTGGTGGAGGTGGTGTAAGAAAAAGGAAGAAGATGAGATTGGAGGGGTGATTTGAGAAAGAAAAATGAAGATTTGAGAGATTTAGAAAGTTTAAAGTGGTAGGAATGGAGGAAAAGAAGCAAATGAGAAAGATATAAGGTGTCCCACACATTTTCATGGGGCCCACAACCGTGTACATGTGCCGGCGCAGCCCGACAGGCCCGGACGACCCGATCGGCAAGGCCTCGCCGATCTGGCAATGGCATCGCCGGTGGCTAGACATTGGGATGAGGGCTCGCCCCAGGGGCGATGGCATCCCCCTCTCAGTGTGTCGTATGTGTGCGGGGACCAATTTGGTTCTCCCCGATTTGTACCATTTGGGCCCCCGAGTCCGTTTGAGTCATTTTTGGGTTCCATCTCGCGTATATTCACACGTTTTAGTTTGTTTGAGTGTGGAATAGGCTAAATCCTCATCTAAACCCATTGATTGATGGTCCAGAAAAGGATTGGGATCACCTCGCATGATCACAGATGTATACGGGTCCTGTTTCTGTGGTCAGTTTTGCTTCAACAGTCATATGATCACCATCGGGCGAAACTTATGATTCTAGGATCATTTCTACATTTCATCGCTCCCTCATAGGTCAAAGTACATCAGTGTGCATCGTGTTACCATAACCCAGGTCCAGTTTAATCTAAATCATCTTTAATACCAACTTATAGCGCCTTGAAAATCAGGGGTCAAGCAGGAGCCCAACTCTCGAGTTCCAACGCATCACTTATGCAACGTAGATAATGATGATTAAATGTTTCTATATTAGCACATTAAACATGAATGAGATTACACTAAATCAGCATATCATACTCTAGAGATAGTTAAATTACGCAAGCAGAAGACTGTGATAAGTATATAGAACGTATAAGTGGTTGTAAGTCCCCAGAGTATGAACATGATACCAGGTCAAATAATTACATGTTTGGTTCTAAAATATACAAAATGATAAAGTGTAATGTTGTCTAATCCATATCCTTGTAGCCCCGATGACATAACTCCAGGTCTACATAAACCCGCCAGAGAGTTACAAATAAGAGAACTCCTCCTCGTTGTCGTAGTAATCAGGCTCCGCCTCCTAGGCCTTGACATCGCCTGAAACTACAATAAAGTCTGGTTGGTGTTTTAAAACACCGTCCCAGAGTAGGAGTGAGTGATCAACTCAGTGGAGCTATAAGGCAAAGGTTAACATGTTATCAATTCAGTCGAGCAGTAATGATAAAACAGTACAACAATCATGTCCTAAGTACTCTTGTTAATACAAGAATGGTATGCAACAATGATGTATGCCCTCGCCTGCACTCCCTCGGTGACATCATCTCACGATCCCGTATGCAATACTCCCGGTAAACATGCACTTCCTCACCAAAGCACATGCAATGCGGTGTATGATTGTGTTAGCCAAGTTCTTATTTAAGCTTATTCATACAGTAGATTGGGAAGCTAAGGCACCCCCCTTTATATTATTTACCCAAACAGTGATCCATCTAGGGTAGTCAATCCTAGTTAATCTCATACGATAGCAGTTTTAGGTCGCTACAGAGAGGCTCGTCACCTCAGCGCATGCCTAGTTTATACTCGAAGTCACCAAGGAAAGGTTTGTCACCTTAGCGTAGTCTTAGTCTATACTCGAGCTCATTACGAGAGGCTCGTCACCTGATCGTAGGCTAATAACTCGAATACAGTGTCCCATACCACCGTATTTAGCTCACAAGTTAGAGTTGCTCACTGGAAACTATGGGGAGGCTCGTTACCCCAGCGAAGACCGATAGCTTGACCACAATGTCCCATACCACCATCCCAGCTCATGAGTCTTGGCGGATCATGGTACCAAGGTTAAACGGGCTTTTGTAAGACCCGTATCCTAGATCGTACTGTTCCGTCGAATCCCGTGATCCTTCCCGGCGTATTCTGGCAACCTACGACGTATAATCAACGTTTGCGATCGACCCTAAGTCGTATCATGTAGAATTGAGTCGGCTTAATCCGAGACTAGTACCTTAGCGACCGCGCCGTCGCCGCGACTTGCGCGCTGAGGCGATACTCTGACCAGGAGATGTGGGTCAGTGTTCGGTGCGAGGAAAACGCCACGCATGCAAATTCTGAGAGAATCTCTACCAAATGTCAAATCAATCCCATCAATCAATCAAGGTACACATCAATCACACCTCATGTCAAGTATACATCAACTTTCACTCATCCCCAAGCAACCCCAAAGTCAACATTTCCATCCCATCTCTTACACACTCCATCACTCACCATCTCTCATCCCATCACTCCACCTCACCACTCCTCTCTCCCTTACAACAATCTCTCTCCCTCATTTTCTCCAAGCAACCCACGTCCATGGCTTCCATGGGGGAGAAGCTAGTATGGCCCACTTCCTATTTCCCATCTCCACCGTCCTAAGTCGATCTCAACCGTTGAAGTCAATCCATTGGACCTCCAGCATGCATTGATGGAAGAAAAAGACCAATAAGATCTAAGGTGGGAGCTTCTCTCTCTCCTTCTCTCTTTCTTTCCCTCTCTTGTTCAAATTCTTTTGTAAGTGTGATAATGTGGCCGTGTGGTCCACTCCGATGAACCCCACCATGAGCCATGTATTTTATCCAACCCATCTATAGGTGGGGCCCACACCATCCATCAATCAATGGCCCACCGGAGTAGTGCCCACCTTGATAACGTGTGACGCCCAAACGTCCAGGGACGTCTCTGGACCGAAATGAAAACACAAATATTAGATTGTTTCTAAGTTTATTGGGTGAGCCGCCTATGTAGGCCCCATCTTGATGTATTCTTTTAATCCAAACCGTCCATTCCATTCCTGAGAACATTTTAGACGTTGAGCCAAAAAATAAAGCTGACCCGAGTTTCTGGTGGACCGTACCTTAGCAAACAG
The DNA here is from genome assembly GCA_030180095.1 of Magnolia changhungtana. Taxonomy (NCBI): domain Eukaryota; kingdom Viridiplantae; phylum Streptophyta; class Magnoliopsida; order Magnoliales; family Magnoliaceae; genus Magnolia; species Magnolia changhungtana. The sequence continues at coordinate 5,104,230 of JASAUF010000397.1, forward strand.
CGATTTTCACCGTTTAAATTCACTCAAATCTTTTTACATGCGGAAAAACCTTCAATATTGGACTCATATAGCCTGTCATGAGCCGTGAAATCCAACGGTCGGGGTGGATTCACCTAATGTGGGCCCCACACAAGGAAAACCGTGGAAAAACGGTTTTTGAAAAAAAATAATAAATAAATAAAGAAGGGCAGCCGCCTGCTGCCACTGACACGCCAAAAGGGCCTGCGGATGGCGGACGGGTGCTCTGGCAGCCACCCACGGCTCCAGTCGTGGGCCTCACCATGATGTATATTTTTCATCCGAACCGTCCATGAGGTGGGATCCTCCCTAAAGTGAGACCCTTCCAAATATTAGGCCGATCCAACGATCAGGCGGCCCACATCATAGGAAACAGTGATTATTAAAGGCCTACCATTGAAATTCTTTTTAGGACCACAGAAGTTTCGGATCAAGCTGAAATTTGTTTTTACCCTTCATCTAGGTCTGCGTGACCTTATGAACGGTTTGGATGGGAAGTAAACATGATGGTGGGCCCCACATGGGAACGACATGATTTATGGGTTTTATTCCCACCGTCTAGGGACGGTGGGGCGTCTGTGCGTGTGCGTGAGCGTGCGTGAGTGTGCGTGTGTGAGTGCATGTGTGTGTACGTGTGTGTGTGTGCATGCGTGTGTGTGCGTGCATGTGTGAGCGTGCGTGTACGTGTGTGGTGTGTGTCCAGTGTGTGTGTATATATATATGTATATATATATTATATTATATTATATACAATATTATATTATATTATATATAATATTTTATATATTATATATATATTTTATATATTATGTTATACATAATATGTACCTGATGGTGGGCCCTTCGTGGACCCACCTGTTTCATCCATGCCATCCGTCTATATGGCAACCCACCAAGATGCATGTGTTGCATCCAAACCGTCCAACCTTTTGTGCAAGCTCATTTTAAGGCTTGAAACGAAATAAGATAGATCTATTTATCAAGTGGACCACACGGCAATGTGAGCATTGAAACGTCTACCACTGAAATCCCCTTAGTATCATAAGAATTCTGGATCAACATGAAACTGTGTGACTTTACGATCAAATTGGATGAAAAACAAACGTTATGGTGGGCCTTGGGAATTTTAATGGTGGAAAATCATTATCACCACTTATATTGGGTATGGCCCATTTGATATACATGGGGCCCATTGGTGTGGGCCACCTTAATTTATTTATGCCTTTCTATTGAAGGCCACCTTGATATGCACATGAGGCCCATGTGATTAGGCCCGTTGTAATGAACTTGGGGCCCATTTAATAAGACCTTGGTGTGGTATGTATGAGGCTCACCTTGATATATATAAAGCCCATTTGTTGAGGCCCGACGTGATCTATTTGGGGCCATGGGTTGAGGCCCATTATGATGCATTAGGGCTCATGGGTCGAGGCCCATTGTGATGTATTCAAGGCCCATTATTGAGGCCCAGTGTGATGTATGTATGGCCCGTTAAGTTGTGTATGAATTCCTTGTATGGGCCACTCCTTGGGAGCAATGTTGGTTAAATGGCCACAGTGCTGGACAATGATGGTTTAATGTCCACATTGTGACCTTCCCTTAGTCTTTGTTAGGCCCACTCTCATCATCCTCTTAGTGGGTTAACCCAAATAAGTGGGCTCCATTCACTATGAACGGATGGCTCTGTGTTACCGAATTTGATATACCCACGGCCGAGGGCCGATCTTTAGATTATGGTTGATCGGTTGTACATTTATGGACCCCGCCCGGTTTACGTGCTGGTTGTCGGTATCGATCGTCGATACCGATCATCAATTCCGATTGTTGTGACCTATTGCCGACTTCGATCAACGTGACCGATTTGCCTATTCTGATTATTGATCTATCCTGATGGTTGTGACCGATTTGCCGATTCTGATTATCGATCGATTCCAATTGTCGTGACCTATTGCTGACTTCGATCGACGTGACCGATTTGCCTATTCTGATTATTGATCTATCCTGATGGTTGTGACCGATATGCCGATTCTGATTATCGATCGATTCCGATTGTTGTGACCTATTACCGACTTCGATCGACGTGACCGATTTACCTATTCTGATTATTGATCTATCCTGATGGTTGTGACCGATTTGCCGATTCTGATTATCGATCGATTCCGATTGTCGTGACATATTGCCGACTTCGATCGACGTGATCGATTTGCCTATTCCGATTATTAATCTATCCTGATGGTTGTGACCAATTTGCCGATTCTGATTATCGATCAATTCTGATTATCGTGACCTATTGCCGACTTCGATCGACGTAACCGATTTGCCTATTCTGATTATTGATCTATCCTGATGGTTGTGACTGATTTGCCGATTCTGATTATCGATTGATTCCGATTGTCGTGACCTATTGCCGACTTCGATCGACGTGACCGATTTGCCTATTCTGATTATTGATCTATCCTGATGGTTGTGACCGATTTACCGATTCTAATTATCAATCGATTCCTATTGTCGTGACCTATTGCCGACTTCGATCGATGTGACCGATTTGCCTATTCCGATTATTGATCTATCCTGATGGTTGTGACCGATTTGCCGATTCTGATTATCGATCGATTTCGATTGTCATGACCTATTGCCGACTTCGATCGACGTGACCGATTTGCCGATTCTGATTATTGATCTATCCTGATGGTTGTGACCGATTTACCGATTCTGATTATCGATCGATTTCGATTGTCGTGACCTATCGCCGACTTCGATCGACGTGACCGATTTGCCGATTCTAATTATTGATCAATCCTGATGGTTGTGACCGATTTGCCGATTCTGATTATCGATCGATTCTGATTGTCGTGACCCATTGCTGACTTCGATCGACGTGACCGATTTGCTGATTCTGATTATTGATCTATCCCGATGGTTACGACCGATTTGCTGATTCTGATTATCGATCAATTCCAATTATCGTGGCCGAATGTCGAGTCGATTGTCGAGGCCGATTGTCGTGACCTATATGATGTACATGCGACCCATAGTTGAGGCCCATTATGACCCATTATGACACGTAGTAGGCCCATGATGCATGACCCATTTGATGTATTCGAGACCCATGTGTAGGGCCCACATGTCATATATTTGAGGCTGTGGGCAAAGCTCATTGTGATGTGTTCATGTCCCATGGGTAAGGCTCATTATGACGCATTTATATATGGCCTATGGGGTAAGGCTCATTGTGATATGTATTAGACCCATGAGCAGGGTCCACCTGTTGTGAATATGTGGCCCTTGAGTAAGGCTCATCGTGTTGTATATTAGGCCTTTGTGTGAGGTCGTGGGCTCATATATGTTTGGCTCTATGTGGCCATTCCTTAGGGGTAGTGTTGGTTAAATGTCCACATTGTCGAGCCGATGGTTGACGCTGGTTATTGATACCGATTATGAGTATGTGGCAGCATAACATCATAATACATACCCATACGCATCATCTGCATGTTTGTTATGAGATGTGATTGACCATTGCATATGCCATAGGGCAGGTTGTTCATAGGGCTCCTTGATAGGCGGAGTTACCCCATATGAGAGCATGACATGCATAGGATTGATGCATGACTGGATTGTATGACTCATGCATCTTACATTATGATTACTGTATGCCCTAGCGACATCAGGGCTGTAGCCTCCACAGGCATATCGTGGATGGCCGGACGGGACACCAAAAATCTGTTCTAGCATCGGGCTGCCATAGATGGCCCTGGGTGAAAATCCCTAAAACCCTCTTGGTACCAGAGGACGCCCCAACGTCGGGACCGAGTGGATACACATGAGCGCCCGAGTGCCGAATACCAGGAGGCCGCGTCTCCCACTGTGCGATGGTCGGTTGGGAGGGGGTGTGGCCTTACCCGCCCGAGCGTAGGGGGCATTGCTAGGCTGAGTCTGACCAGCTCGAGGAATGGGTCCGCTATCGACGTGCCGAATAGGTATTGGCAGACTATTGGCCAGGCGGATAGTGAGGTTTCTTACGCTCACTTGGACTGTGCGGCTGGGAGAGCGGCAGTGCCATTTGTAGTGTACTAAACCCCGGTGATGATCCCAGAGAGGAACCGTACTGATATGTGGACTTATTGAGTAGGAGTTGCATGCTCGTTCATTCATTCATTCACTATCCACTCGGGCTGGTGGTGCGCAACTAATTGTTGTGTACCTTTGTTATGGCAATGATTTTGGTCGGGCGCGCGACCAACCTGAGGTCAGGAGTTTACCACGTTGAGTTTGACTATCCAAATTTAGGTATGAGACTGGTTTGGATAGAAGTCCCTTGTGGTGGACCCCGTAGCCTGCGATACTACGTACTATCATCCCGACTTCACACTCCAGCATGGTCATTTTATTCGCATCACATATTACATTACATCCGCAGGTATATGACATTTTGGGTTGCTATGTTTCTGTATTTATATGGCCTAGACAGACTTAGCAGCATTTGTATAATTGCATCGCATCTTCAACATCTGGTATTTGGCTCTTTATGACTCCTTATTGCACAGGGGTTCCATATTGCGTATTCTGATATTGTTTAAATTATGGACTTGTCCAGACTTCTGCTTATTCTGTTATTGTATGATTTATGATCTTGTCAGTATTTCGGCGCATTCTGATAATTCATGATCTTGTCAGTATTTCTGCTTATTCCGATAATGTACGATTTATGGATTACCTGTAATTTCGGTATTGTATGATGATGACATTGTATTAAATACTTGGCACTTACCTTGTGCACACACTTACACCACCCTCTAATCTTTCTATAAGCTTATGCATGATAGATGCGTGCAGGTGATGTTAGGTTGCAGCAGTGTTGAGCTTGGAGCGTGCAGCGGTCTTCTGGAGCTTGACTTTCGATTTATGTATTTCTCTTTTAGCATTGTACTCAAATGATTATATTAGTGGATATGTGATGATGATGTTGCCTTTGTGAATTGGGTGATCTTGTGGTTATGCTTATTTTAAGTTAAATGTACATTGGAAAAAAAAAAGAAAAAAAATCCTCCTTGTAGGATCCCAGGATCGGAATCTGGCGTATGGACGTTAGGAGCTGGAAATGGGGTAATACGGAGGCTGTCGGCATCAGATTCGGTGATAGGGATTCCAGTGAATCCGATTTCTGGATTTGGGGCATGACAGCTTTTCACTGGAAAGTTGGTACCTTATATTCAAGCATAGCATCCATATATGGTGAACATACATTAGGTCAATCGGGTTGCTTGACAAGCTCGACTGGTACAAGCGTACGTTGAATTGATCGACATGGAGTGCGTAAGCATTCCGCGTGGCCTAACCACTGTCGACAAGCAACGTATGACCCGGATTCATCGAACATGTCTTATGTAGCGTAACGACCTCGGCCACTAATTCGGGAATCATTACCGATTGCCTGGACTATATCGTAGCCCCAATCACACTCCAAACAATAGCATTCACAAGTGATAGTCAAAGACAACATGTGATAACCAATCTATGTATAAATCTCATTTGAGCATTTCAACAAACACATAGTACACATGTTATCATACATAGGCATTTCATTCATAAATCACATAGTAGTAAGATAGGTTATATGAAGGAAACTGTAGCTATAGATGGGGTAATTGAGAATCATATCTCAGCACCCTCATTAAATACACCTCAACAAGCATTTTCTCATTCAGGCATTTTATCAAACACTTAGACTACACATGTCAACATACATGTAATAAATTAATTATAACGTATATTATAGAAAATCCTTTCAAAAGGGAGTTGCCACACATACAACAATCATATATTCTCAATCCATAATCATGGTAAACACAAATCATAATTCCACATTTATTCAAACATTTCAACAAACACATAGAATGCATTAGAATCAACATAGTACACATATATATGTAATATACATAAAACGTCGTATCTAGCACATGTGATAGCATTCAAGTCAGTCATAAATCATTAACTGACATTGAAAGCCTTAAAAACCATAACTGAAATGTTTATAATCCACACCTTCCGTCGGTAAACTAGAATCGAACTCAGTTTGAACATTAAGTCTTCGTCTACGGCACAACGACAACCTATAACATGAAATAGGTTAGCTATTTTACCATTTACTCTATTTGGATCCCTAAAACAGATTAGGGTTAGGATTTCTTACCCAAGCACGGAGTCGAAATCGATGGTATAGCGATGTTGGTAGGATGATTCAACATGTGGAGGGATGAGATCGAATCCTGGAAATTATCTCTCACACTCTCTCACTTCTCCTCACCTTTTTCTTCTCTTTTCTCTCTTATCTCACTTAGGGTTTAGGAATTTCATATGAAATGAGAGAGGGTAAGGTAAAGGCCCTTATATAGGCCCAGAAATGGTGTAAATGGCCCTAATGCCATGGTATACTTAGGTTATACCCTAAGAGTGGCTGTTTCACTTTAATGGAGCCCATCTGGAGCCCCATTTCCTGCAACGGTCTGGGGAATGTTCCCTGATAATGGATCTATGTCAGGTTAAGTTTTTGGTGCGATCAGATTTTCGGATCGACCGTGGAGGACAAGTTTCAATTCAACGGTCATCGTCACTTGATCCAGGCCACAAGTATACTAACTTGTGTACGGAAATGTAACGACTCAGAAAATTCCATACAAAGACCCGAGTACCACCTCTGGGAGAAATCACTCAGGATCAAATCCTTTAGAAATTAGACAAAGTTAACTAAGTGCTAAACTAGATTAGCTGCGAAATCCGCTTGATCCACTTTAAATACGATCTGCAAGACCCAAAACTTGTAGAATCATTGATGATAGGTTACCCTGAAATCTAGGACCAATCTCATTACCCAGTTGCTCTCGGGAGCACATTGAAACTCCGTATCGGATCTGGACCGCACGTTGAAAATCCGATTACTACGAAATTAGATAATTAGGACCGCCTTTCTGGGCTTGACAACCATTTCGGAATTCAAATCCGGATAGTGTTTCAGGGCTATTCGCTTGAGCCCGAAGTGAAGTGTGTGAGAAAACATGGTTTTCTTTAGAAATTAAATTTAATTTAAGTAATCTGAGACCTGTCGCTTGCGGGCCTGATATAAGCAATCAAACCATCGAAATCTGACCCAAATACACCCTTGGATTAGGGAACATTTCACATACATGTCTGTGTACTTGTGGCCCTGATCGAGTTTCGATGACCGTTGAACTGAAACTGGTCTGCCACATGCGATCTGGAAACCCGATTGGAACGAAAACTTAACTCGACCTAGATCCATGGTCACAGAGCTTAAGTCTGACCTTTGGCTCAGGGGGGGCTCCAGAAGAGCTTCATTGAGCTGAAACAGATGCTCTTTGGACATAACCTAAGTATACCTTGGCCCTAAGGCCATTTTCATCAGTTTTAAGCCTATATAAGGACCTTAAACCCTCTCTCATTCACTCTATACGAATTTGAGAAAACTCTAGGAGAGAGAAGTGAGTAAAGTGTGAGAGAAGTTGGAGTCATTCATGGGAATCGATCCCTGTTATTCTCCGTGCATATCCATCACTACCGTATCGCTTTTCCGGTGATTCTGATTCCGTTTTCGGGTAAGAACTCCTAACCCTAATCAGTTCTAGAGATTCAACTAGTGTACGTGATGAAATAGCTAATTATTTCATGCCATAGGTTGCTGTTCTACCGTTGATAAAGACTTGGTGTTTAAACTGAGACCGTTACTCGTTTCTACGGCATAAGGTGCGGACTATAGACGTATAGGTTAAGGTTTTCAAAGCTTTCAATGTCAGATAATGATAGATTCATGATCTGGGTGTCATTTCACATGCAAAATGCGATGTTCATTTTGCGATTCAGTTACGTATGCAAATTATGACGTTTAGTGTATTCTGTATATTTATAGAAAATACCGTATACATACAAAATATGAAAGTATGTTTGCCATGATTAATTACTATGTGTACATGCTATATATATGTGTAATACTTACTCGGTGAAAGAATTTGCCCTAATACATGTTTTGGCTAATATGCGTTATGTATGTTAATAAGTGTATTCTAAGTGTTTGTGAAAATGCTTGTAAGAGCTAGTACTTAGATGATAGTGTTTAGGATAGGTGTTGAGATAGGATTCTCAACTACCTTAGAGATGTGTATGATTTCCTCCATGTAAGTTGTTTAGTTTAATCGCTTACTTATGAACTGTATGTGTTTGTATTTCCTGTTTATATTGTGCTTTATAACATGCTTGTTAACATGTTTGAATTACTTTGTTAACTCTGCTTAGACTACTATACATGCTTTCTGGTTAAGGATTGAATGTGATTGGGGCTATGATATAGTCCAAGCAATCGGTAACAGGCTTGAAGTTCTGGCTGAGATTCATTCACCATGTAGGACGTGTTTGACAAACCCGAGTCGTGTGTTGGTCATCGGCAGTGGTTAGGCCACACGAAGTACTTATGCACTTCATGTCGATCGATACAATTTACGCTCGTGCTAGTCGAGTCCGTCAAGTGACCCGATTGGCCTATTGTATATTCACTATGTATGGACACTACTGCTTGAACCTAAGGTACTAAACTCACTAGTGGAATCCCGTTAACCTTGGTACCTCGATCCGCTAAGACTCATGAGCTGGACATGGTGGTATGGGACACCGTGGTCGAGCTGTCGGCCTACGCTGGGTGGACGAGCCTCCCTGTAGTGACCAGTGAGCAACCCAGACTCGTGAGCCGAATACAGTGGTATGAGACACTGTATTCGAGCTGTCGGCCTACAATGTTTTGATGACGAAGCCGTGATGGGTGTTGGGGGAGTGGTGTAATGATTCCATGCAACAGCCTTGACAGCCCTATACATGCCCTTTGTAGTGACCTTGAGTATACTCTGAGCCTACATAGAGGCGACAACCTTTCCGTTGCATCTAGAGTATAAACTAAGCCTGCACTGATTTGGTGACGAGCCCTTTGCAGTGACCTAGAATCGCAACATCGTATGAGATTTACTAGGACTGACGACCCTAGAATGGATCATTGTTTGTGAAATGAAATAAGGGAGGTACCTTAGTTTCCCAATCCTGCTATATGAAAAGGACTAATAAGAACTTGGTAATCATATGCATGCACTGCATTACGCATGCGTTCAGGCGTAGCAAGTCAAGCACTGAGGCAATATTGTCATGTGTGAACGTGAGATGAAGTCGCTGAGGGAGCGTAGGGGAGGGCATGTATCATACATCCATACCATTCTTGCATTAACAATAGTACTTAGGAATGTGTGATTTACTGCTTTATTATTACTACTTAACTGAATTGATAATATGTTAACCTATGCTTTATTATTTCACTGAGTTGATCACTCACTCCTACGTTACGGGACGGTGTTTTCAACACCAACCACACTCTGTCTTGATTTCAGATGATGGTGTGACTCTCGAGGCGGAGCCTGATTATTACGATGATAAAGACGAGTACTCTTACATGCAGTTCTCGGATGGCTTCGCTTAGGCTCTCCTGGTCGGCGGGACTACAGGGTTTTATTACAGTAGAACTATTTTTGAGACTTTGACTTTTGTAATATTACATGTAATATTTCATGTACACAGTGACTCAATGTTATATTCATACTCTGGAGACCGATCGTGATCTTTTGACTTGTATACGTTTATTTATATCTTTCAGTCTTCCACTTACATTTTACAACCTGATCTGGAGTATGAATTACTGTTTTGGTATAATCTCACTCATGATTAATGCACTAACACGGACAACATTAAATCATAAGCATATATGTTGCATAAGTGATGTTTTGGAACTCAGGAGTTGAGTTGCTACTTGACCCCCGATTTTCAGGGCGTTACAGGAAATTTCCCTAATCCAAGGGTGTGTATTTGGGTCAGAATCTGATGGTCTAAAACCTTAAATTTGGCCTGCAAGCAAACGGCCCAATTCACTTAAATCTGAGTTCATTTTCTAAAGATATTCGCGTTTCTCACACACTTCGCTCCGGGCTCAAGTTGTGCGTTTCGGGATATTATTTGGACTTGATTTCTAAGGTGGTTGTCAAGCCCAGTAAGGCGGTCATAACTGTATAGTTTCGCGTTAATCGAACTTTTGACACGCGATCCAGGTCCGAAACGGAGTTTCAATCTGCTCCCGAAGGCAACTGGGTTTTGAGATTGATCCTGTGTTTCCAGGTAATGTAGCATTAGTGATTCTACTAGTTTTGGGTCTTACAGTTCGTATAGAAAGCAGTTCAAGCTAATCTACCAATTAATTCAGTTTAACACTTAATTAATTTTCGTCTAATTTCTAAAGAATTCAGTCCTTAGTGATTTCTGCCTGAGGTGGTACTCGGGTCTTTGTACGGATTTTTTCGAGATGTTACAGAACCGAGTCGAATCGAGCTTTTTCAAGTCGAGTCGAGTGAGCTAACCAAGTTAGCTCGGTTCGTGTACACCCCTACCTATGATGTGTGTTTTTTTTCCCTGTAATGCCCCCCAACTTTTGCACACATGTACTAAAAAATGGGAGAAGAAAAGCCAAGGGTATCCATGCCTGGAATGTGTGGATCCCAATCCTGACCGTTCACCTTCAGGATTGATCATACTCTAAGTGTTGTCACATGTGTTATTGAATCACATGGCTCAAGTAATCACTAGATCTCTAACAATAATGTGGTTTTTAATTTATAAACTTGTGTATGTGCACATTTCACAATTACCTAATATTTATAATATTTGCCATAACCAATTCTAACAAATAAGATATTGCCATGTGTTGGCACACTTCTACAGAAATCAAGAAAGATACTCATGTAGATAGAAACCATAAGAATTTGAAACACATCTTCGATAAAGATACTCCGGAAATGCCATAGCACCTAGAAACTTTCATATGACCAAAACTCAAGAGATGGACATCCTCCTAGGGACATGTAGCAAGAAGATACATGTTGCACGTACATGTTGAGGTGTGAAAAGTCATACTTTCCAAGTTGTTAAAAATTGGACAATGCGCGTTGCCCATGTTCAAGTCAACGAATGAGGGGCAAACACTGATCGAGATGACCTGCGATCGCACCATAAGTATTCATGAAACCTATAATCTAATCGTATTCATTCTTGAGACTAGTAATCACACCGTAATAGTTTCTTGGGGCCTATAATCTAACCATATTTGTTTTTGATGTTTACACCCATTTTTCGGTGCCCTGAGTTGGCCAAGTAAGAAATTGCCATATAGTATTACTATGCAATTAGTACACGCCGAAGCGTACTTGCACCCGAAGCAATCTTTGCTTGATTTTCCTTCAGCATTATGTATTCCACTATTAATGCGATGGTACAAACCCTTACGCGCGCCTTTGAAAGGATGAATTGTTACATACCACATGGCCACAATCAATGTGTCAATTTATGAGGAAACATATCGGGCAAGATTATAAAAGGCCTGCTGAATAACGGATCTATTATTGAACGTGAAATATTGCATATTTCTCCTTATTTATATCTTAGTTTTATGAACATGAAAATGTTTAATTGATTTATTTATGCATGTTTTATCTTGCAAGGTGATTTTGGGAGCTTAAGGTGAAAATGATGTTAAAAGCATAGATTTAATGCTCAAGAATTACCAAGATAGATCTTTAGAGGTCAAGAATGAAGATTTCAAGAGTCCAAGATCTAAGAAAACTAAGTGAAGAATGAAAAAATTCGAGATTACAAAGTGCAAAAATCTGAAACTGTTGAACTTAACAATTCGATGCCACTGAACACAACTTTGATGTCATCGAAGTAAGTGTTCGATGTCATCGAAGGAAACTCGATCCCATCGGAAGAATCAGAAAAATCAAATTTGGTTGTTGGACATATGGGTGAAATTCTCGATGCCATAGAGGATCTATTTGATTTTTATTTTTTGAAGACCAATTCAATGCCATTGAAGCCTATTCAATGACATCGGAAAAATCATGAATTTTAGCATTAACTTGCTAGACGATTTAAAGCATTTTTCAATCTCATCGAGAACATGTTCGATGACATCGAAGCCAGTTTGATGCAATTGAAGGTTGGGCAATCTTGTCGATGGACTTACACAGATGGTTGTTGATAGTTTTCAAATTTGAATCGAATTCGATGATCGAACTTTAATCCCATCGAAGCTGCAATAACTGTGTAAATTGAAGTCGGTCCGAACAAAGCCTATATAAAGGGATCTTCTGAGTTCTTATAAGCACGAATTAGGGTAGGAGGAAGAGAGCAAGGTGTTGGACAACTTCAATGAGTCTTCTATCTTCTTCAATCTATTAATTTTAGTTAGTTTTTCATGTTTTTCTTTAAGAGTTTTAGTTCAATCATATTTTTGGTTGTCTAATCTCTTAGATAAAGCTAAAAGGTGAAGCTTGTAGTTTATTTTAATGTCTTTCTTACTTTGATTCAAGTTTATGATATTCATGTTGGATATTTCATAGTTAACGGTTTAAATAAAGAGGTATTATTAAATTTACTTTGATGTATCGTTGACTCCAGGCATGGTGGATGCTTAGGAACTTCCTAAATGTTCTCTTCTCTGATTTATGGTTGTTTGATATATAAAATTCTTTGATCTACCATTGACTAAGGGCGTGGTAGATGCTTTGAACACTCTAAATCAATACAATAAACTGTTATATGAAAAACTGTTACTATGAATGATCAAAATTTGTTTTGAATTGTATATGATGTTTTAACTGCTTTATCATCCAATTGGATAGTTTAAGACTTTAATTCTAGTTGAAGTATTGATTGAGTCAAGTAAGATGGCATTAAGATGACTACAAGTGGACCCTTGGTGCTCTAGTTTCCATTATATTGATAGTATACTTCACTACAATATTATTCTTAAATCTTCAAATTTAGTTCATAGCTAGTCCTAACTCTAAAGTAGTTCAGAAAATCACAACACATTCAGTCCCTGTGGGTTCGACCTCGGTCTCACCGAGATTATTACTACTTCGTAACCTTGCACTTGGGGTACAAGTGAACAAGTTTTTAGCGCTATTGTCGGGTACTGCGCTGTATTTTCTGGATTATTCTGGTTTTAGAATTAGTTTAGAATTAGGATAATTCTTTTAGATTTTCTATATTAGTTCTAATTTTTGTATATTAGAGTTGTTTCTATTCTACTTACTAATCTGATTTTTTTGTTTTGTAGCATCTAACTTAGCAGCTCTTATTCAGTAATATCCTTCTAACTTTCTCTTTTTTATAATTTCTATTTATAAGAGTAGGTTGTTTAGAACTTGAGTGATTTAGAATGTTTTGTGTCCAAGTGGGTCTGTGACAACACTCTGCGTCTTTTGAGCGAATGAGGATTAGTCGAAGGAGTGCCTATCCATCACCAGATTAAACATCACTTAAGATCCTCCGAGTTAGTGGAAATAATGGCTGCAAACTAACCTAACCATCTGGCTGAGGAACTTCAAGATGAGAATGAGGTGCATTATAATCCCCCGCCTAGAACATTACGAGATTACTTACAACCTGCGAGGTTGAGTACACCTTCCTGCATGGTGTTTCCACTTAATGCAATAAACGTGGACTTCAAGCTGGGAGTAATATAACTCCTTGCCAAATTTCATGGACTAGACTCTGAAAGTCCAAACTTGCACTTAAAAGAGTTTGATAAGATATTTGCTACTGTACACTTTAACAACATTTCTGAAGATACTCTAAGACTGAAATTGTTTCCCTACTCACTGAAGGAGAAGGCTAAGTCGTGGCTACACTCCTTGCTGCAATCCATTGGTACATGGGTTGAGATGACCTAGGAGTTCTTTAAAAAGTTCTTCCCGGTTCATAAGGCAAACACCTTAAGGAGGGCAATCGTGAATTTCGCCTAAAATGAGGAAGATACTTTCTTCCAATGTTGGCAGAGATAAAGGGATCTCTTGAATTCATGTCCACATCATGGCTATGAAACATAGTGGGTACTAAAATTTTTCTATGATGGATTGACTTCGCCCATGTGCCAGTTCATAGAAATGATGTGTAATGGCGAGTTCATAAATAAAGAGGCTGATGATGAGTGAGATTATTTTGACCTACTTGCTGAAAACGCGCAATCATGGGACACCTCCTCGAGGCCCACCACTTATAAGCCAACTCAATCAAGAGAGAAGAGAGGGATGTATGTCTTAAGAAAGACGATGATATGATTGTTAGGGTGGCCAATCTCACAAGGAAAGCCGAGGCCATGGAACTCAAGAAGGTAGAAATGGTCAAACCCGATGAGGTCATGGAAATTGTCTGCGGTATTTGTGCTAGGAACATACACTTAACACAGGATTGTCTCAAAATTCCTGCGTTTCAAGAGTTGTTGCATCAGCAATTGAACATTGTGAACAACTTCCAACGCCCATTTAGCCGACTCACCTCAAATACATACAATCCTAGTTGGATGAACCATATGAACTTTAGTTGGAGGAATGGACAAACGGCTAACCCTCAAGAAGCCCTTACTCAACTTCTCAATCAAAGGAGGCTTCAAGAGAATACGGTTTAGAAATTCATGTAAAATCAAGAACAATTTAACTAGAATATGTTACAAGCATTCCAGGATATCAAAATAACTATGAGAGTATTTGCATCGTCTATTCAAAGAATTGAGTCACAATTAGTTGTTAGAGAGAAAGTAACTCTTCCAACCCAACATCTTCCTAACCCAAAACAACAATGTGAAATAAGTGATCCAAGATCTTCAAATCAACACATGGAGTAAGTCAAATCTATCACCACTCTTAGAAGTGGAAAGACAATTGACAAGACTATTCCAAAGAGGGATCAAAAGCCTAAGGACTCGGAAGAAGTTGAGAGAGATGATAGACCTATCATTCCTCCACAAGAGATAGAATCGGAAAAAGCATACAAGCCGGTTGTGTCATTCCCCCAATGGTTGATTGCACCAAAACCTTTATCTAACACTCAGGATATTTTGAAGGTTTTAAAATAGGTGAAGGTCAACATTCCTCTTTTGGATGCCATCGAACAAATACCCTCATATGCCAAGTTCTTGAAAGACCTTTGCATGGCCAAAAGATGGAAAAGTATCCAAAAGAAAAATTTTCTAACTGAGAATGTGATGTCATACTAAAGCAAGATGTGCCACAAAAGTACAAGGATCTGGGTAGCCCAACTATCTCTTGTGTAATCAGGGACCACCGTATTGAGCATACACTTCTTGACTTAGGAGCGAGCGTAAATCCGATTCCTTACTCGGTTTACGAACAGCTTGGCCTTAGTGAATTAAAACCCACTAGGAGCACACGTCAACTAGTTGATTGTTCAGTTCGTATACCAAGACGAATGATCGAGGACATGCCAGTCCAAGTTAAAAAATTCTACTACCCAGTAGATTTTCTCATCTTGGATACACAACCCATCATAGATATGAGAACTCAAATTCTAGTCATCTTAGGCCATCCATTCCTAGCCACATCAAATGACATCATCAATTGTAGGAATGGAATTATAAAATTAACTTTTAGAAATATGACATTAGAGCTGAATATCTTTAATATGTACAAAAAACTTGAGGAAGTTGACGATGCCCATGAAATTAACTTGATAGATTCATTCGTGGAAGAAAAAGCTCTTTTAACTCTTTACTCTGATGGTTTAGAGACGTGCTTAGCCCACTCCCCTAATTTGGATGATGAAATGATTTGGGAGATAGATGTCTTGCTTTATGCAACACCTGTACTTGGGATTGACCGGTGGAGGCCACAATTTAAACAATTTCCCTTTAATGAGACAAAGCCTCTACTGTCAAGCATCAAGGCACCAAAGCTTGACCTAAAACTGTTGCCGGCTGATCTTAAATATGCTTACTTAGGTCAAGATGAGACATACTTGGTGGTGATTTCTGCCCACCTAGATGAAAGACAAGAGAGCATGGAACAACTCTATAGATCATAGATTTACCAATTATAAGGGACATATGAACATGGAATTAAATGGTGTATATAATCATTAAAGACATGTGAAAGTGCACCTGCTAGTGCCATGGTTTGTCAAGTTACATGTATGGTGGGTCAGACTGGCTGCAGAACTCGATAGGAAGATTATTTCAAGCGTCTGCCTCAACCAGATGTGTGGAAGCTCGCAATAGGTAAATCATAGCCTCACATCCCATGTCCCAAAACACCAGATGATTAAAACCCTTAAAATAAGATAGACATCTTAGAGTTTTTGTGGTGAGAAAACTTTTTCAAAATAGGAAAATCTCTAAGTTTTTCTCACCCTGTCGATTCTATTGGAGCACCCTCGATATGATCGACCTGCACTGTCGATGTCCTCGATACCTTAACGATATTATCGATAAGAGGACGAAAAGTGTCCAGCAACTAAAAACTCATCTGGATGGATTTATCGATGTATCGATACACCTATCGATATCATCAATATAAGCACAAATATGTCCAGCAACTTCACAATATATTTGGACGAATTATCGATATATCGATACTCATATCGATATCATCGATATTTCAAATCTTGAGATCATCGGGAGTGGCTCGATAAGATCTACAGGCAGATTTTCGGCGCCCCTGTTTTTTAATGAAAATCTCAAAATTCATCGATATATCGATGACTGTTCGATATGATCTGAAATCAAATATCGATAAGATCGGAGGTCCATCAATGATATCGATGGTGGGCGCGCATTTCTTACAGCAGTTATTTCAGGATATTTTTAACTATGATCGGGGGCCCTTCGATTTAATTGATATTCAAATATCGATGATATCGACACCTGATCGATTGCATCGAACTAAGCCATAATCTATCTAGCAAGTTCAAAGATAAATCTGCTAGAATTATCGATGCCTCGACTCAGATCTTGATATCATCGACATTCAAATTCCGATGACCTCGACAGTTTCCCCGATCATTCATGAAAACGTGAAATATCTCAAAGTCAAGTCTCTCAATTTTCATGTGTCGATAAATCGAATCTATCTTCGATGGAATAGGAGTTCGAAATCCAATGACATCGACTATAACTTCGATTCATCGACCAATTGGCAAAGAGTTTCAAAAGCGTATGACATCGAGTCCGAGTCATCGAGCGGACCATCGATGCCATTGAGAGTATACGCTCGATGATATCGAACCTGCTCGATGATATCAAACTCTGTCATAAATGTGACCGTTTTATATTCGTTAGAACTTTTTGCCTATTTATAGAGGACTTATCTTTATTGCTGTGAGAGAAAGAAGAGAGAGCTTTTAAGTGTTTCAACTTATATCCTATACCTAAAGCCTTTCTCTCAAGGGAGTTCATCCTCCAATCCACCCTCACCATTGATATTTAATAGAGTGGATTGGGGAATGAACTTCCGTATTCAAGGATCCTCCAGCTACTACCTTAATGGCAAATCATTATGTTGGGATGCCTTGAATGCATAAGAGAGGAACCACTCTATCTTCCTTATAGGAAAATCTTTAGAGAGTAGGATTCCATTTCACCCTTGACCCAACCCGAAGCCAAGCATTAGTATATCATCTTGTGTTGTGGATCAAGGGAACTGAAGACTCTTCGTCAACAAGGAGGAGAAGATCTTCGGGGTTGTGCTTAACGGGACTCATCAACTTATCTGTAAGTATCCAGAGTCCAGAGGATACTTGTGATCATTCCTTCCTAGGTCTTGGTCCTAAGTGGTTCTTACCCTTTGAAGTCCTCAAGGAGGCCTCCGGCGGGAGTGTACGCAGTGGGTGCACAGGGTGGACCCTTGCTCTTGTGTAGGGCATAAACTGTTAAGTCCTTGTGTAGGCCCTTGACCTGTGTGGTCTAAAATCCGGGTGCGTTGTGCGGACCCTTGCTTTATAGAGAGCATAAACATCTGGTTAGGAGTGAACCAGCAAAACTCTGGGTTCGAGGTGAACTGCGCAAAACCTCTGTAAAGGTTGAAGGTGAACCTGATTTAAAACCTTAGGTTTGAGGTGAACCCCGGGAAACCTCCTTAGTGAAATCCGGTACACTCAAGGGTTGAGTGCGACAGCCGGAAGTGGAGTAGACTTATCGTCGAACCACTATAAAATGATTGTGTTTGTGATTGCTTTTCTCTATGTGTGATCCATGCCAATGCATTCATATTTATATACCTGATCACATCTCACACACATAGAGAGTCACATCCAACATAGACTAAGCTATTGCTATATCTCGATTAGTTTGTGATTGGATCCTCTACTAGGCTTGGAAGGCAGTAGAGTTACATTTGAGTAATCCTGAAAGTTGAATACATGATAGGATTAGAGTGATAGGTTTTTAAATAACTCATAAATCTTTAAAATTCCTATTCACCCCCCTCCAGGACATATTGGCATATTCCGACTTCATCTCAAGCAGTCTTCACCGCTATTTCAACATGTAGCATGCTAATTATGGTCATTCAAAGGATATATAATCAAATGAGGAATGACCAATGATAGTCTAAGCTAAAAACATATGGTACTAAAATTCAGCAACTTTAAAGCTTAAACTATCATAACGAATGAGATTTAATCCTCATATTTACCAATTAAGCACAAAATGAGGCTAGAATCCTCAGATTTTCCTATATGTTCATCATGAGGTTGAAATTCTTGAAATTTTCAATTAGACTCATAATTAAGGTTGAAATCTTCAAGTTTATCAATTGAGCTCAAAGATGAGTTTTAAACCTTTGATTTAACAATTAAACCCAAATAGACCTTCCAAGGTTACATATTCCTTTTTAAAACCCACTTGAATGTGAATTTTCTAGGACTCGAGCTATGTTCAGTAGGTGATTTATCTATGTTTTTCATACCCTGATTATCATTACCCTTGATTAGCATTGACTTGGCATTTTCCTTAAGTCGGGTTGTTAGACTTAGCAACATCTTCATTTGATTAGTCTTTTTAAGAATGGTTAAAAACTCTCTCTCTCTCTCTCTCTCTCTCTCTCTCTCTCTCTCTCCTACGATTCTTTAGGGATGCTTCTCCATTAGTGTGCCATTTTCTCAGTCACGAAGAATTCTTCGATTTGGTTTGAGACTGATGTGGATTGGGTCCTTTTAAAGCTTGCACATTCAGACTTAAAGTGCCCAATATCTCTAAAAGTATGGCATGCAATATCTCCAAAAGTATGGCATGCAAGAGAGGTTCCCGAGTTACTTCTCGAAGTAGACAAGTCCATTTGGATTACCGGAGGGATTGAGGCAAAGATATGACTAATAAATTCAAATCCTTTATTGTCCCCGAAAGGCTTACCCATACTACATTTACAGATATGTTCATATTCTTGGTTAACCTTAGCCGATATCATTCTAAAGCTCATTCGGAACTCCAGGTGGTTAAGCCTTTTAAGAGGAACCCTCTCTGTCACGCCCCAAACCCGAAAATCGGGCTCACAAAATTTTCAATTGCTGAATTCGATGCCAACAACCTTTGTAGTACCCCATTCTCGGCTCCCAGCGTCCATACGCCAGGTTCCAATCTTGGGATCCTACAAGGAGGATTTTCCTGACATACATTTATCTCATGAGAAGCATAACCACAAGTATACCTAAATCATAAAGGCAACTTCATCATCACATATCCACTAATATAAACATTTGAATACAATGCTGAAAGAGAAATACATATTTCAAAAATTAAAGTTCCAGAAGACTGCTGTACGCTTCAAGCTCAACGCTGCTGGAACCTAACACCACCTGCACACATCTATCGTGCATAAGCTTATAGAAAGCTTAGAGGGTGGTGAAAGTGTGTGTAAGGTAAGTGCCAAGTATACAATAAAGCCTATAAATCATACATCATCAAGATAAGCAGAAATATACTGGTAAGTCCATGAGTCATATAATATAAGAGCATGCAATGCAGATCATATGAGCCAAATATCATATATTGCGGATGTAATGCAATATGCAGATCCTATCAAGTCCGTCTAAGCCATATAAGTGCAAAAATGTAGTAATTCAAGATGCCATATGACGTGGATGAAATGCAATATGTGATGCGAATGAAATGATTAAGCTGGAATGAAGTCGGGATGATAATACAATGTATCGCAGGCTATGGGATCCATCACAAGAGAATTCTATCCAAACCAGTCCCATACCTAAATTTGGATAGATAAACACAATGTGGTAAACTCCTGATCTCAAGTTAGTTGTGCGCCCCAACCAAAATCCTGGCCATTGTGAAGGTACATGTAATAAATAGTTGTGCCCCACCAGTCCAAGTGGATAGTGAATGGATGAATGAATGAGTATGCAACTCCTGCTCAGTAGCCTACTAGCATAGTAGCCTGCCAACCACTGGTAGCTCACCCAGTGTAGTAGGTCACCCAGGCCTTAGCCCTGCCCACATCTGCGTATGCCCACGTGAGCCCGCCCACATGTGTAACAGTGACGGGGTGTCATAATATCATGTCAGTCCTCATATCAAGTCTAGATATCAGTACGGTTCCTCTCTGGGGAATCACCGAGGTCTATTACACTCCACACTGACTGCCGCCTCCCTAGCCACATAGCCCAACGAGTGGAAGAGACCACACTATTCACCTGACCAGTAGTTTGCCAATACCTACCCGGCTCGTCGATAGCAGACTCATTTGCTAGCTGGTCAAACTTAGCCTAGCTTAAAGCCCCCTCACTCGTGCAGATAAGGCCGCACCCCCTCCCAACTGACCACGACACGGTGAGAGATGCGGCCTACTGGTATTCGGCACTCGGGTGCTCATGTATCCACTCGGTCTAGAGGTTTGGGGCATCTCTTGGCCTCGCAGGTTTAGGGACTTTCACCCACGGACATCCAAAGTGCCCAAATGCTCGAACCAAACATTTTCGGTGGCTCATCTGGCCATCCACGACATGTCTGTGGAGGTCATAGCCC
The DNA here is from genome assembly GCA_030180095.1 of Magnolia changhungtana. NCBI lineage: Eukaryota > Viridiplantae > Streptophyta > Magnoliopsida > Magnoliales > Magnoliaceae > Magnolia > Magnolia changhungtana. The sequence goes on from JASAUF010000397.1 coordinate 5,125,171, forward strand.
TGATGTCGCTAGGGCGTACAATAATCACAGTCACACAATGCAAGATGCATGAGTCACATTGTCTAGTTTTACAGAAATCTCACACGTACCACGTGCTTATGTGGGTAACTCCGATTAGTGAATCCCATAAATAGTCTGCCCAATGGCATATGCTATGATTAGTCACTACTCATATCAAGCATACATATGATGTGTATGGGCGTGAGTCATGGAATTATATTAAGCATGTTATATGGTGATGAACTATCCTTACAATGAGGATGGGCCTAGAATGCCTACACACAACAAGTATGGGCCTATCAATGGGCCCTAGGGAGAGTTACAATGTAGACATTTTACTAACATTATTCCTACAATGTGGACGTCAAACCATCATCGCTCCCAAGGCATGACCTGCCATAAATATCATTCCATAAACCATGGTGGAATCACACAATGCAATAGACCTTATATACATCCCATTGGGCCTCAACCCATGGGCCTCCAATACATCTAATGGGCTGTATCACATGGCCTTATATATATTAAGGTGGGCCTCAATGGACGGTCCACAAATACATCAAGATGAGCCTCATCACATGGGCCTTATGTATATCAAGGTGGGCCTCAACGGATAGGCCACAAATACATTAAGATGAGCCTCATAAAAATATCATATTGGGCCTCGTTAAAGGCCACAAATACATAACAGGTGGGCCCTCAAATACACCACATAGGCCTCATCCATGGACAGCTCGGATCAAACACGTACATCACGTGAGGGCCACATGGACAATGTGAATAACATATATATCGCGGTGGGTCCTACTATAATGTGGGTGAGGGCTTGGATTACATTTAAAATCATTTAAATAGTTGTAGGTGTAACATGTGTATCACAGTACACTATCATTCCATGGGGCACATGGCCCACTAATGATGATTAGTACTGTCCAAACACTGTCCAGCACCGTTCAGACCGTATGGATGGAATAAATACATCAAGGTGGTCCACCAATGGACAGACGGTTTGGATTTAACACAAACATCATGTACAGGGCCCACATAGGCTGTTGATGACATACAGCAGCTATATAACTGGTGCTAGGTATACAGCCAAAGCACATCCACCGTCTAACAATATTGGATGGTGTGGGTATTCACATATATCATGATGGTCCCCCACACATGTGGTCGGAGGTCCCACTGTCCAAAGTACTGGACGGTGAGGATTGCAACATGCATCGCCCTATGGCCCATCGTCTAACCATCTGGATGGTGGGGATTGCAAAACAGGTGGACGGCGTGGGTTAAAAAGGATGGGCAGCGTTGATAAAATGCATACATCACATGGGGTCCACACACACATAGGTCCCACGGCTGCTGATGCAGCAAGATAAAACACATATATCACTGTGGGCTACACCTACCACCATCCAAATACGGATAGTGTGAATATAAGATACTTACATCAAGGTGGGTCCCACCTGCCCACACATGTCACACACGTGTGGGGTGGGCCCACACCTGGAAGGTGTGAATAAACACATACATCATAGCTGTGGGTCCATGTCCCCAAACGGATGGATGGACGGTGTGGGTTACCCCATACCTCATGATAAGACCCCCATAACTTGCTAACTCCAATGCAGCAACTATATGGCTGTGTACGGTACACTAGCTAATCCGTTTACAACAAGTGAGTCCCACGTGGGGCCCACCGTAATGTTTATTTTCCATCCCATCTGATAATATGGTCACAAAGACCTCGATTAAGACGAAAAACAAATGTCATGTTGATCCAAAACTGCTATGACCCAAAAAGGGTTTCAATGGTAGACGTTCAACTCACCACTATTTCTTATGACGTGGGCCACCTGAGTTTTTCATATGGCTGATTTTTGGGTGGCCCACTTCCCTAAGGGGGCCTACCAAATGCATGGTATGGATGTTCAATACACATCACGGTGGGGCCTGTGGTGGGGTTCATAGTCCATGCTCGTTTTCCAAGCGGTAGGACGCTGCTCAGCGTCCTCTGCTGACAGCAAGTGGCTCTCTCTCTCTTACTTATTTTTTTGTTTTTTTTGTTTTTATTGTTTTCCCGAGGTTTTTCCTAGGTGGGGTCCACATCAGGAGGATCCGCTCCAACCATTGGATCCTACAGCTCATGATAAGTTAAATGAGCCCAATATTTGAGGGTTTTGGCATGTAGAAAAATTAAAGTGGCCCTTAATGAATTTTAACGGTAAAAATCACCATTTTCTATGCTATGGCCCACCAGAACATCGGATTAACTTCATTTTTCGGCTCAATGCATGAAATGAACTGGGGAATGGAATGGATGGCTTCGATTAGATCTATACATCAAGATGGGGCCTACATGAATGGCCCACCTAAAAAGCTTAAACCAAACATATATATATATATATTATTTTTCTCGTCCAGAGGCTGTCAGTACCTCCCATTGTCTATTCACACTTCACTAGACCATGTCCCATTCCTGGACGTTGGATGGACGACATGGATATTTTTCATTAAGGTGGGTCCCATGTGGACGTGGCCCACTTGATTGGATCAAACTCATATGTGTGTTTTCCCATCATCCAGAACCTCCAAGAGGGGTAGCAAAGTGGGTTGGTCCCATGTTTGGACAGCCACAGGGTCCATTTGATGGACGTTTTGGACACCACATACACTTATTAAATGGGCCACAAAATAAAAGAAGTAGAGAGAGAGACACGTGATGATAGAGGGACCTCGACACTATGGGCCCTCCGTTCCATGCATTTAATCATACATCAAGTGGGTCCCAATACATGTGGGCCCACCAAATCAAAGATCAACGGTGAAGATTCCTTCTCCACCAAAATGGAAGGTCTAGATGACCTCTATTCATGCATGAAAAATAAACATCATGATGATCATGAGGATCAAGGTAGGCCATCGGCCACACCTAGGGTCCAAAGTGAGATCCATACCATCAATCGGTAGGCCTCACTTGGCCTTTCATAAAAAAATGAAATCTAGGCCTATAGAAGCACTCACCGTTTGATCTACTTAGTCCGATGGAACGTCGATCTCCTTGTGCTTCTCTTTGATGGAAGATGATGAGAGATGAATGGCTAGGATAAAGGATTTTGGGGTGAGAAGTGGGCCACACACACTCACGTTTCTCACATGGAAGAGCTTGGATATGCACTTCTCTTTCTTTGCTTAGTTGCTTAGAAAATGTGAAGAGAAAGAGAGAGAGAGAGGGGGTGGTTGTAAGAGAGGTGATGGGTGATGGAGTGATGGATGTGAGGTGATGGTGTACTTGACATGTATGGGTGTGTAAGAGAGAGAGAGGGAGAGAGTTGACTTTAAGGTTCTTAACTTGAGGAGAAAGAAAGCATTGATTGATTGATTGATTGATGAGACATGTTGTAGAGATTCTCTTGGGATTGCAAACGTGCGTTGTTTTCTCGAACTAAACGCGGGCCCACATCTCCTGGCCTGAGTATTGCCTCGGTGCATAATACGCGGCATCAGAACCACGACGACGGTACGGTCGCAATGGTACAAGTCTCGGATTGGGTCAGCTTAGATCTATAGTCTTTTTAATAATGGTTAGAAACTCTCTTCTCTCTCTCCTATGATTCTTTAGGGATGCTTCTCCATTGGTATGCCATTATGAAGAATTCTTCGATTTGGTTTGAGACTGATGTGGATTGGGTCCTTTTAAAGCTTGCACATTCAGACTTAAAGTGCCCAATATCTCCAAAAGTATGGCATGCGAGAGAGGCTCCCGAGTTACTTCCCGAAGTAGACGAGTCCATTTGGATTACCGGAGGGATTGAGGCAAAGATATGACTAATAAATTCAAATCCTTTATTGTCCCTAAAAGGCTTACCCATACTACATTTATAGATATGTTCATGTTCTTGGTTAACCTTAGCCGATATCATTCCAAAGCTCATTCGGATCTCACTCCAGGTGGTTAAGCCTTTTAAGAGGAACCCTCTCTGATACCAATTGAAATTGCACATGGTGGACCCATGGGCTGTGTGGAAGCTTGACGAAGCTAAGGAATGATGACTATGTCCAGGGGGGGGGGGTTGATTAAGACCAAATAAAAGTTTAGCCAATTAAAACAAAATTGCCTACTTAAACTAATATGCAATATAAACTAAGTAAGCCAATTAACTCTAAGGCTTCAAAGCCATTAGATGGTCAAATCACATAGATTATAAAGGATGTGGCAATTAAGCAACTGGTATATAAATGATAGTGTACATATGTGTGTACGATGTGCTACTTGTTCACCAACCCCAAATGCAAAGCTGCGATGTATTAATAATTTAGTAATACCGAGGTCGAATCCATAGGGAATGGGGAACACAGTCTAGTATTAATCTAAGTCTAACTTTCTTGGTTGGATTTTAATCCAGCGATGTGAAGGAAAAAGTAAACAGTAGTGATAAAACATTAAGTATCCAGGAATCCACTTGTAGCAATTTCAATTTCAATTAGTTAATTTAATATAAGATAATTCAACTAGAATCGAAGTCCTAATCTATCCAGTCGGATGATGGAATGGTTAAACCATTCACAAGTATTAAGATAAATATGTATTCAATTAATCGGTTCTTCCATCAGGCACTCGAACATCAATTGCAGGGAATCGAAAACATCCAATGTACCCTTAGGCATCATTGGATTAATCTTAAGAAAGCGCAAACTTTTTAATCCTATTATCCAGAGGTATCCGTTCTTCCTCTGGCAAATACCTTAACAGATTTCTCAGTAAGCTTTTTAACAGGATCATCAAAAAACCTATTTTAGAATAAGTTTGGATGTCTTGGACCAGTACCGTCCAGAGAAATCTGTACACTTCATCAAAGAATTTCTTCTTTACGTCCCGAGGTGTCCAAAGAGTATATGTTTCACCCATAGAAGAAAAAATTTCAATGTTATTGGGCTGTGGTGAATAAGAGACTACAAACAATTGAATATCAGAAATTTGTTCAATGTAGTCTCCCTAAAACCTGAAGCCTCAAAATTCAATTTAGAATTCAACTCCTCCACCTGTAAGGATGAACATTCGACATTGGTGGAAGGAGGGTTTTCAATACAACTTGCTACCTTGTCAGTGTCAGATACTGGGACACAATCTCATAAGTTACTCACTATATCTCTAATCATAAGATCATTTGAATATTTAATGTGTGACAAGTGCTCACTTGAACCCCAAGTGCAAGGTTATAAAGTAGTAAAAATTTCATTGACGCTGATGTCACACCCACAAAGACTGAATGTGTGTGACTTTTGAGTTACTTTATATTTATGATCAATAACTAAACTTAAAATTATAATTGAAAGAGATGTTGTTGTAAATTGAAACTAACAAAATTATGGAAACTAGAGCGCCAAAGATCCACTTACAGTCCTCTCAATACATCCTTACATGATTCAATCAATACTTTAATTGGAATTAACGTCCTAATCTATCTAGTTGGATGATAGAGCAATTAAAGCATTATAAAATAATTCCATCATAAATTTGGACATTCATAGTAATTATCCAAGTATATCAGTCTTATTGAATTAATTGTAAAGAGTTTAAAGCATCTACCATGCCCATAGTTAATGATAGATCAAGGAATTCTACAGATCAAACAATCACCAAAAGAGAAGAAAGCATTCAGGGAGTTCCCAAGCATCTACCGTGCCCAAAGTCGACGATAGATCAAAGTAATAACCAAAATACTTCTTAAATTCAAACCATAACTATGAAATATCTAACATAAAGATCATAACTTGAATCAAAGTAAGAAAAACATCAAAATAAACTACAAGCTTCACCTCTTAGCTCTAGCTAAGAGATTAGTTAACCAAAGACATGATTAAGCTAAAACTCTTAGGGGTCATTTGGCACCGTGGATTGGAGGGGATTGGAGGGGGTTTCAAATCCCCTTGGTTGTTTGGCAGCATAAAGTAACTGGGGGTTGCAAATCCAAGGGGTTTCTAATCCCCTCTTTGAGGGGGTTTGCAATCCACAGTGAGAGCTTGGATTACACCTAAAATCATTTCAATAGTTGTAGGTGTAACATCTGTGTCACTATACACTATCATTCTATTGGGCACATGGCCCACTAATTATGATCAGCACTGTCCAAATGTTGTCCATGTAAATCAGCACTGTCCATATTAATCAACAATTAAAAATCATTGGTTAGTCACTTAGACATGATTTTGTATTTACGGTCTATCCGAGACTTGGAATTTCACCATTTTCAGGCAAAACATATATTTCAGTGGGCTTATCACAACCATAGTGTCAAAGATTATATATCTCACTAATTTGGGATATTAAAGTTGATTTAGTGATTAAATTTAAACCCCTGTAAATATACCATGCATAGGTATTTTTGAATTAAACTTGATTCACACTCCAGGGTGCCAAACACACTGAGAGGATTGCCAATCCAAGGGGTTTCCAATCCTGGGGGTTCCGAATCCAGGAGGTTCTAAATCCACGCTCCCATACATGCCATTAAAGAAAAACATGAAAAACTAACTAGAAAAGGAATAAGAACTCCTTGGGGGTAGCACCACCCTTTGTTATACTCTTCTAACTCTAATCCGTGCTTATATAAGAACCTAAAAAATCACTATTTATAGGGAAAATTTGAACCGACTTCAGAATCGACTTCAATTTATGTAGCTTTACATAGCTTCGATGTCACTTTGATGGGACTTCATGGCATCGAAGCTCCGACTTTGAGTTTGATTCGAATTTGAAAACTGTTCCGCATAAGTCCTTAGATGAGATCGTCCGACCTTCAATGACATTGAACTTCGATGTCATCGAACATGTGTTTGATGGAATTGGGAAACATCCTAAACTTTCTAGCGAGTTTGTCCCAAAATTAATGAAAATTCCGATGTCATTGACCTTCGCTTCAATGGGATCAAAGGGGTCTTTGATGGGATTGAGAATTACACCCACATGTCCAGTAACCAAACTTGATTTTCTCTGAATCTTCGATGTGATTGAGCCTCCTTCGATAGCATCGAACATTTACTTCAATGACATCGAAGTTGTGTTTGATGTCATCGAACTGTTGAGTTTAGCAGCTTTAGATTTTTGTACTTTACAATCTCGATTTCCTTCATTATTCACTTGGTTTTATTGGATCTTGGACTCTTGAATTCTCTAATCTTGACCACCAAAGATCTAATCCTTGCTTTAGTAATTCCTGAGCATCAAATCCATGCTTTTAGCATCCGTTCCACTTTAAGCTCTCTTAATCACCTCAAAAGAGAAAATATGCATAATAAATTCACTTAAGTACATTAATTCTCATAAAACCAAGTTACAACAAGGGGAATTATGCAATGTTTCACACTAAACCCAAGCATACTTTTAGATGTTCAGAGGTGTCAGTTAAAAGAGGCTAATCATCATCCTCAGATATGTCTATCAAGTTTACCTCATGGATTACATCCTCATCCTCTTGTGGTGTGTGGAAGTTAAACACATTTAGTTTTAAAGTCATATTCCCAAAAGATATTTTCATGCTTCCATTCCGACAATTGATTATGGTGTTAGCAGTGGCCAGAATGGTTGAAAATTTGAGTGTTCACATTTATAACTAGGTGTGTATCCAAGATAATGAAATCTAATGGGTAGTAGAATCTATCTACTTGGACTAACAAATCTTTTACCACACCTCTCAGTATTCTAGTCGACTAGTCAGCCAATTGTAACATCGTATTAGTGGGTTTCAACTCACCAAGGTCAATTGCTCGTATACCGAGTATGGTATCAGATTGACACTTGCCCCAAGGTTTAAAAGTGCTTTATCAACCCGAAAGTTTCTTATTATAGATAAGATCATATGACTTCCAGGATCCTTGTACATTGAGGAAGTATTTTGATTTATGATGGCATTCACTTGTTCAATAAAAAAGGCTTTCTTATGTATGTTCAGCTTCTGCTTTACCACACATAGGTCTTTTAGGAATTTGACATAAGATGGGAACTGTTTAATTACATCCAATAAGGGGATGTTGTTCTTGACTTGTTGGAAAACCTTTAAAATATCATGATTCTCACTTGGCCGTTTTTATGTGATGAAATATTGGGGAAATGGGGTCACTGGCTTGTATCCCTATGATGGCCCTTGGTCATGTGGAGCATTGCTAGATTCTCCATCAGGTCTTTAGACTCCTTAGGTTTCTCAACCTTCCTCAGAATCTCTTTGTTTATTTCTTTTCCATTTCTCAGGGTGGTGATGCCTTTAACATGTTCCACATGTTGAGTTGAATAGTTGAAATCACTTATCTCAAATTGTCCCTTTTGGGTTAGGTTGAGGCTAGGCCAAAAAGGTCCCGGTCTCCCTAACATTTAGTTGTGTCTCAAGTCTTGTAACTGAAGTTCTGAGTTCATTCATATCCTGTAGTAGCCCCTGCATGAATGCATCCAATGTATCCTCAAGGGTTCTCCTGGGTGGGGGTCCATGAGATGGCCCTTAGGGATAATTGGTTACATTCGCCGTTGTTTCATTTCTCCAATTAAAGTTCCGCCAATCAGGAGTGTACGTGTCAGAACTTGGTGCACTGAAGGGTCATTGATAGGCATTGATAGAGGTTTCTTGAATGTGTAACACCTCTTGAAATGCGGGGATTGTAAGATAATCTTTGGTTAGGTGTACACGCTGGTGTCTGGTGAATTTAGCCATACACAAGATCTTAGGTCCTACACAAGAACGTTCACGAACCCCAAGTGTAGGGTTGTATAGTAGTAATAACTCGATCAGACGAAGATCGAATCCACAGGAAATGGGGAACATGGCCTAAAAGTAATCTAAGTCTAATGGTTTGTCTGTGTTTTTAATCCAGTGAGATAAAAATGGTTTTAAACAAGAAGAAAAAGGACTATGGATCCAGGAATCCACTTTAGCAATCATCATATTTATTTTATTGATTTAATGATTATAACTCAATTGGAATTGAAGTCCTATCCTATCCAATCGAAAGATAGAGCGGTTAAACTAAGCATAAACAATATTAGAATATGAATTTAATTGAACAATTCTCTCATGAAGCACTCGGACATCAATCGTAGGGAATTAAAAGCATCTATAGCACCCTTAAGCTACCATAGATTAATCGACTATACAGATCGTATTCTTCTTTAAATCAAGGCTAAACAATAGTTAAATCAAAGCATTCATTGTACTCGGAGTGCACAACAAATCTAAAAATAAATAACTCAAAAACTTTAAAGTAAAATTTAAATCTATTCAATCTAATATTATAATTCTAACCACTCTTTACTGAATTCAATAAACTAAATAATCTAATGAACTACAAGCTTCATCCCTTGCCCTTAGATAAGAGATTAGCCTAACATGGATAATAACCTAGAAGAAAAAACAAAAAAAATAAAGTAGAATTTAAAAGTCGAAGAAGAAGAATGGCTTGGTAGAGACTCTGTCACCCCTTAGTCTCTCTCCCTACCTTTAATTCGTAAATAAAACAACTAAGAAAACTTATTTAAATAGGAAAAGTTCGCATCGACTTTCAACCGACTTCAATTTTTGCACTTTTGTTATGATTTGGTCACACCGAAGTTCATTTGAAAAATCTGTGTAGAATCTATCTAACTTAGGTCCCACTGAAGCATCTTAGGTGTGGGACCGAAGGTCAAGCCGAATTAATTCTGAAAATCACAATTTCTTGCTTGGCTATTTTGTGCACTTTCGGTCAGACAAAACGACCTTAGGTGGGATTAAACAATCTGTTTGTTCTCTCGTTGGACTAGCGATTTTGCCAGTCTTTTCTCAATCCTTTCTACTTTATTTTCTTGGATCATTGGCATGTGAATTCTTCATTAATGACTTTTACATCTCCAATTCTTCAGTATCTTCTTTTGAGCTCGAAATCCATACTTTTAGGTGCATATTTATCTTTAGGTCCAAAACCACCTCACATGATAAAAACATACATAATTATATTGGATTAACACTTAAATGTCAGGAAAGCTAATGTAATTGAAGGGATAAATATGCAATAATTATGTCTCAACAAGAACTTATCAATTTTTCTCACAAACTCTTATCCTCAATCCTACATAAGGAAAGAGAGTATACAAACTCTTACAAATGACAACTTGTCGGATTGAGCCCCTTTTATAACGCTGTCTTGGGTTGCTTGATTAATGCTCTCACATGCTTCAATCAACTCCCACTTTCTCCCCCAATCATGATGCCGATGCTTTATCAATGCTTCAGCTTGAAGATCAAACACCATGCGTGTGATACTCCGATATGGTGACCAAGGTGATAGAAGTTAGGGTGAATCTCCTACAATTAATGCAAAGTTGTAATGCCTAGAAGATTCACCAAGATGATGTTCTGGAGAGTTTAGACAAAGATTTAACTATTGGTTCAAGTCTAATCTCTAGAATAAGGTGGAGATTAAGTTCATCTTCATCATTGAGGATGAAGTCTGTTATCGTTCGAATTTGGTAGATCCCATAACACCTCCAGTAAGCTAATGGGTATATGCACGTTAATGAAGAACATAATGACACTGGGGGCACTAGTTATGGACGGGGACCCTTCAATGGCTAAGTTATGTAAATAAACTCAAGGTAGGTGTGGCCAGAGTCAGGATCTTTGCGCACCTTTTCCCTTAGGCAGGGTGATATATTTATAGGTTTGTTAGGCATCTTGCCTATATGGGTAGATTAGCGAGATACACTAGAGGGGCCCGTATTGGAGTTGGAATCTAGTCTCGAGGATATCTCCAATTATGCCTCAATTTGCGTGATCTTTAGCTAGGATCTTGCTGGGTAATCTTAATCGTATACATCGCGAGATTTTCTCCGGATATTTCCATCCTTTTGAGTACAAAATATTGCATATTTTCCCCTAGTTATGACTTCATTTTATGATCATGATAGTGCTTAATCGATTTATTTATATATGTTTTCTCTTGCAAAGTGATTTTGAGAGCTAAAGTGAAAAAGATGTTAAAATCATGGATTTGATGTCATGCCCTAAACTCAGAAATCGGGCTCACAAAAATTCCCGATTGTCGAATCCGGTGCCGACAAAAGATGGTGTCGGAGCATAACTTGGGAATACCTGAAGATAACATCACATATCTACTGATAGCTACCCTGAACTCTATGATTGTTGAGAACTTAGAATGGTTAGATCCCTAAGTTCAGATAACTTAGAAAATTTCTGATATATCTCCCTACCGTTGAGATTGGAGGCTGCATAGTATTTCAGTTTCAATCATTTATGACTAGGATCCAAGGATCAGTGGGATCATCGTAGCATTAACAAGGCGTCCTGAGAGCGGGAGGCTGAGATTCGTGAGCGTTATTCTCATTTCTTTGATATTTGATTATGCCTGGTATTGTATTTTTGATGTCATATTTCCTCATTCTTTTGAGTTCTACATATTGTTTAAATTTCGAGGATGAAATTTTTATTAGGAGGGGAGAGCTATAAGGCCCGTATCCTAGACCGTACCATTCCGTAGACTCCCACGGTCCTCCCGGTCGAATTCCGACGATCCATGACGCGGAGATATAATTTATGCTCAACCCTGAGTCGTATCTCATATTCCAGAGTCGACTCGACCCGAGACTTGTACCCTTACGACCACGCCATCACCGCGGTTCCGACGCCACGTCTCACGCGCTAAGGCAATACCCGGGCCAGGAGATGTGGGCCCGTGTTCAGTTTGAGAAAAACGCCACACGTTGCAAATCCCAAGAGAACATGCCCCATCAATAATCACACTACATCCCATCATGTCAAGTATTAGAGTAACCCCAAAGTCAACTCTCTCTCTTACAACCCATACCTAGTCAAGTACACCCATCACTCACTCCATCCATCACTCACCATCCCTCTTTCTCCTTACATCACCTCTCTCTCTCATTTTTTCCTCCTAAGCAACCGTCCAAACTCCATGAGAGAGCTATGTGTGGCCCACTTCGTATCTCCCATCTCCGCCATCCAAGCTTCATCTCAACCCTTAAACCTTGTTCCTTTGGAGCTAAAGATGAGGAGAATTCCGAGAAGATCAAAGGTGGGTGATTTTATGTTGTGATTTTGTGGTTTAAGGGCCCATTTATGGTGGGACCCATCTTGATGTATGCATTGTATAGGGAGGGTCCATGGTGGCGGGGTCCCTCCCCTTCACCGATCTTTCTCTTTTTTTTTTCTCTATCTCTCTCTCTCTTGTGACGGGTGTGGCCCATTTGATCCACACTGTACTGTCATGGGACCCACCAAACGTGTGTGATGAATCCACATCGTCCAGCAGCCCTGGGACAGTGCTGGACCCACCTGATGCATGTATTTTCATCCCAGCTGTCCATTAGAAATGATGGAGCACATTGGCGTCTGTGTTGTATCCATGGTTGCTCAGCCCGTGGGGCCCATGTGATATGTGTATTTTATCCTGGCCGTCTACCATCCAAACGGTGTTGGACGTGGACCCCAGCGTGATGTGTGTGATATACATGCCGTCCAGACGCTTCAGCGTCCGGATGTGTCCCACATGATGTATGTTTTGGTTTGCACCGTCCAACATGCCTGGACGGTGGGCCACCATGATGTATGTATTTATCTGCACCGTCCATTTGGACATTGCTATGAGGACCACTGTGGTGTATGGTTTCATCCACACCATCCTTGGTTGGTACGGTGGATGCCCATCATGACATATGTGTATTATTCATGCCATCCATTTATTTAAGAGGGCATGGCCCACCCCGCATGTGTGGGGGTGGGGCCTACCTTGATGTATGGATTTTGTATCCACACCGTCCATTACTGGACGGTGCAGCAGGTGAAGCCCACTGTGATGTATGGGTCTTATTCACTCCGTTCACCAATCTGGACGGGTGGGACCCACCTCCCATAATGGATGTGTTCCATCCAAATCGTCCATCCATTTGGTAAGCTCGTTTTAAGGTTTGAGACTAAAACTGAGGCAAATTCAAATCTCTGGTGGGCCACCACGTGGACACCACCATGATGTATTTATTTCATCCACACCGTTCAGATTATGCTGGACAGTGCTAAACAATGTTTGGACGGTGTTATCCAATGTTTGGACGTGTTGGATAATGTTTGGACGATGCTGTTTAATGTTTGGACGTGCTGGACAATGTTTGGACGGTGCTGTCCAATGTTTGGACGTGTTGAACAATGTTTGGATGATGCTATCCAATGTTTGGACAGTGCTGATTTACATGTTCAATGTTTGGACAGTGCTGATTTACATGTCCAATGTTTGGACAATGCTGATTATCATTAGCGAGCCATGTGCCCCATAGAATGATAGTGTACAGTGATACACATGTTACACCTGCAACTATTGAAATGATTTTTGGTGTAACCCAAGCTCTCACTTGAGGCCCATTAGTGCAACCATCCATGAGGCCCATCTTGATGTATTTGTCACCTATCCATTAAGGCCCACCTTGACGCAATTTCCACCCATGTGATAGGCCCATTGTGGTGTGTATTAGGCCATGGGACGTGGCCCATTATGATCTATTTCCAACCCATTTGGTAAGGCCCATTGTGATGTATTCCCGGCTTTTTGGTAAGGCCCATTGTGATACATTTCCGACCCATTCGGTAAGGCCCATTGTGATGTATGTAAGACCTGCATCCTAGTCCGTACCATTCCATAGGCCTCCGCGATCCTCCTGGTCGAATTCTGGTGACCTATGATCTGATATCGGCATTAGCACACGATCTTGAGTCATGTCTCGTATTCCAGAGTTGGCTCAACCCAAGACTTGTACCCTTGCGATCGTGCCGTCACCGTAGTTCCAACGCTACGTCTCGCTCTCCGAGGCAATACCCGTGCCAGGATATGTGGGCTCGCGTTTAGTTCTAGGAAAATATCGCATGCTGTAGTTCCGAGAGAATCTCTACGAAATGTCACATCAACCAATAAAATCAAGTCAAGTATAAGTAACCATCTCCAAGTACAACCACCTCTCTCATAAAGTCAACTCTCTCTTACACAAATACACATCACTCACTCACACCCATCACACCTATCTCCTTATCTCTCTCATCTCTTTCTCTCTCTCATTTTCAAACTCCACCTCTCCAAGCAACCCATGTCCATGGCTTCCAAGAGGAGAAGCTAGTGTGGCCCACCTTCCTACCTTCCATCTCTACCATCCAAAGAACAACTCGACCGTTGAAATTGTCCCCTTGGAGCTCTAGGTCATGTTGGCGGAAGAAGGAAGAAGAGATCAAAGGTGGGTGCTTCTCTCTCTCTCTCTCTCTCTCTCTCTCTCTCTTTTTCTCTCACTCTCTTTTCAATTTTTTTTTGTGATATGAGGTGGCTGTGTGACCCACCTGGACCACCTATCTTATCCAACTGTCCAAACCATGTGGGTCCTACCCTTAGTGATGGGAAAACACAAGTATCAGGTTGATCCTAATCAAGTGGGCCACGTTCATGTGGGACCCACCTTAACAAAATGCCCATGTGGGACCCACCTTGATTGACAAAGGTAGATAGTCCGTCCAGCGTCCCTGGACGGTGGACGTGTTCACGGAATTGTGAATAGATAGTGGGTGTACTGGTAGCAACCAAAAGATTTTATATATATATAACTTTAGCTTAGTTTTGGACGGGCCACTTATATAGGCCCCACCTTGATGCGTGTTGTTAATCCAAGCCATCCATTCCGTTCCTCAGATCATTTTAGGCATTGAGCTGAAAAACGAAGTTGATTCGAGTTTCTAGTGGGCCATAGCATAGCAAACAGTGTTCTCGACCGCTAGAACCCACTCTGATAGTTTTATGCATCGAAATACTTGAATATTGGGCTTGATGGGTCTGTCTTGAGCTACTAAAACCAATGGCTAGGTTAGATTCCACTGACGTGGGCCCCATTTGTGAAAAACCACAGAAATATAATGAATTCAAAAAAAAAAAACATAAAATATAAGAAGACAACAACGCCTGCTACTACAGAAGCTGCTGACGTAAGCAGCAGCATGCGCTGGAGGTAGGCGCCCACTATGGTGTACGTGTTATGTTCGCACCGTCCACTGTTTGGACGGTGGGACCCACTATGATGTACGTGTCCTATCCATGACATCCAGCCATTCATCTGGTGGGCCCACATCAAGGAAACAGTGTTGATTAAACATCCACCATTATGACCCTTTTTGTGGTCCAGAAATTTTGGGCCAACATGAAATTTTTTTTTTTTTTTCCTTTTCATCAGGTCAGTGTAACCTTGTTAACAGGTTGGATTGCAAATAAACATTGTGGTGGGCCCCAGGTCTATGTGACCGTACCAACAAGTTGGGTGGAAAGTAAACATTACAGTGGGCCGGGTCTGTATGACCTTACCAACACGTTAGATGGAAAATAAATGTTATGGTGGGCCACATGTATGGACCCACCTTATGAAGCAGAATGGCTGGCGTGCCGCACACTAGCTATACAACTGGTGTATGTGATGTCACCAAGCTATGTGGGCCCCACCTGTTTCACCCTCGCTGTCCATCTACGGGACCCACCATGATGCATGTGTTGCATCCAAACCGTCCAACCAATTTGAAAGCTCATATTATGGCAGGAGCTAAAGAATGAGTCAGATCCATGATTCAAGTAGACCCCCCAACCATTGAAAATAGTGGAGACAGTGACATCCACCATTCAAAACTTTTAAGGGTCACAGTAATTTCTAGTAAGCTGATATTTGTCATCACTTCATCTATCAATATGTTAACTTATGAATGGGTTGGAATTGTGAACTACAGATTGGTGGGCCCAACGAATGATTACGAATGTACCCTTCAACTGATGTGTGTGGTGTGGCCCACACAAGCCACGGATTGACTTGATTTTTTTTAAATCTCCCAGTGGCCCCACCAAGATGTGTGTATTATACCCACATGTTCATTCATTTTATTAGGGCCGTGGGTCCCATTATCTTAAGAGGCTCACCCTACTTATGTGCCCCAATCATGGGCCGCCTTAGGCAAGCTCACTATGATGCATGTGTTGGACCCACTGTCCATCTATTTTTGCCCAATCATGGGCTGCCTTATGAGGCCCACCTTTGATGTGTTTATGGCCCATCCATGAGGCCCACCTTTGATGCATTTATGGCCCATCCATGAGGCCCACCTTTGATGTGTATGGCCCATCCATGAGGCCCACCTTTGATGAGTTTATGGCCCATCCATGAGGCCCACCTTTGATGTGTTTATGGCCAAGAGGCCCACCTTTGATGTGTTTATGGCCCATCCATGAGGCCCACCTTTGATGTGTTTATGGCCCATCCATGAGGCCACCTTTGATGTGTTTATGGCCCATCCATGAGGCCCACCCTTGATGTGTTTATGGCCCATCCATGAGGCCCACCCTTGATGTGTTTATGACCCATCCATGAGGCCCACCTTTGATGTGTTTATGGCCCATCCATTAGGCCCACCTTTGATGTGTTTATGGCCCATCCATGAGGCCCACCTTTGATGTGTTTGTGGCCCATCCGTCAGGCCACTTTGACATACTTGTGGCCCATTAGTGTGGCCCATTGATGCGGCACACTTGTTGTATATGAGGCCCATTGGTGCCGCCCAATGATGCAACCCATCGTGATGTGTATGTTATCCACGCCATTCTTTGGCTGGACCACAGGTAGGCCCAGCTATGATGTGTAGGCCCACTTGCTACATGTGCAAGGCCCACTTCTGATGAATATTCGAGGCCCACCTGTTGACTATTTTAGGCCCACTCATTGGATATTTGAGGCCCACCTATTATTTATTTTCCGCCCATATGGCATGGCCATTATGATGTTTTGTAACCCATTTAACGAGGCCCATTATGATGTGCATTGGGCCCATGGGTTGTGGTCATGCGATGCATCTAAGGCCCATGTGTAGGGCCCACCTATTGTATATATATCCTTTGTCTGAGGCCCAATGCAATGTACATTAGGCCTTTGTGTGAGGTTATGCGCCCACCTTATGTTTGACTCTATATGGGCCACTGCTTGGGAATAATGTTAGTTGAATGTCTACATTGATGGGTAATGATAGTTAAATGTCCTCATTGTGACCATCCCTTAGGCCTTATTAGGCCCATTCTCTGCGTTGGTTAACCCAAATAAGTGAGCCCCATTCACCATAGACGGATGGCTCCGTGTTATCGGATTTGATATAACCACTGCTGAAAGTCGATCCTTACATTACAGTTGATTGGTTGTCCATCTATGGACCCCGCCTTGTTTATATATGATGGTTGTCGGTGCTGATTATTGATGCTGATCATCAGTGCTGATTATAGTTGTGGATTATCGGTACTGATTATCGAGGCCGGTTTCGATGGTCAAGGCCGAGTATCGAGGCCGATTCCGAGTGTTGATTCCAATTGTTGAGGCCGATTTCGATTACCAAGGCCAATTATCGAGACTTATATGATATATACGTGACCCATAGTTGAGGCCTATTGTGATGTGTATTCAACCCATGTTTAAGGCTTAATGGGAATAAGAGGTCTATGTAATAAGGCCCATTGTGATGTATTTAAGGCCCATGGGCAAGGCCCATCGTGATGTATTCGTGGCCCATGGGCAAGGCCATTGTGATGAGTATTAGGCCCATGATGCATGCCCTATTTGATGTATTCGAGACTCATGTGCAGGGCCCACATGTTATGTATTTGAGGTCCATGAGCAGGACCCACCTGTTGTGTATATGTGGCCCTTAAGTAAGGCTCATGGTATTGTATATTAGGTCCTTGTGTGAGGCCATGGGTCCATTATATGTTTGGCTCTACGTGGGCCATTCCTTGGGGGCAATGTTGGTTAAATGTCCACATTGTCGAGGTTGATCATTGATACCGATTACGAGTATGTGACAACATAGCATCATGATACATGCCCATACGCATCATTTGCATGTTTGTTATGAGATGTGATTGACCATTGCATATGTCATTGGGTAGGATGATATGAGACTCCCTGATAGGCGGAGGTTATCTCACATAAGCGCACGATAAGCGCATGATTGATGCATGACTGGATTGTATGACTCATGCATCTTGCATTATGTTATAATTACTGTACACCCCATTGACATCAAGGCCGTAGCCTCCACAGGCATGTCGTGGATGGCTAGACGGGACATCGAAATTTTTTTTAGCATCGGGCTGCTATAGATGGCCCTGGGTGAAAATCCCTAAACCCTTTTGGTACCAGAGGACGCTTCAATGTCAAGACCGAGTGGATACATGAGTGCTTGAGTGCCGAATACCAGGAGGCCGCGTCTCCCACTGTGTCGTGGTCGGTTGGGAGGGGGTGTGACCTTACCCGCCTGAGTGAGGAGGTAATGTCTAGGTTGAGTTTGAACAGCTTGAGGAATGTGTCCGCTATTAATGGGCCGAGCCATATATTGGCAAGCGAATAGTGAGGTCTCTTCCACTTACCCAGTTGTGCGCTCGGATAGGGCCGGCAAGCTGGCGTAGAGTGTAATAGACCCTGGTGATGATCCCAAAGATGAACAGTACTGATATGTGGACTTATTGAGCAGGAGTTGTATACTCATTCATTCACTATCCACTCGGGCTGGTGGTGCACAACTATTTGTTACATGTACCTTCGCAATGGCCAGGATTTCGGTTGGGTGCACAACTAACCTAAGATCAGGAGTTTACCACATTGAGTCTGACTATCCAAATTTAGGTATGGGACTGGTTTGGATAGAAGTCTCTTGTGATAGACCCCATAGTCTGCGATATTACGTACTATCATCCTGACTTCATACTCCAGTATGGTCATTCCATTCACACTGCATATTGCATTATACTCGTGGCATATGACATTTTGGGTTACCAGTGTTTCTTCATTTATATGGTTTAGATACAACATCTGATATTTGACTCTTTATGACTCCTCATTTGTATAGTTGATCTGTATCGCGTATTATGATATTGTTCCTCATTTGTATAGTTGATCTGTATCGCGTATTCTGATATTGTTCCTCATTTGTATCTGTATCGCATATTTTGATATTATTCCTCATTTGTATAGTTGATCTGTATCGCACATTCTGATATTGCTTAACTCATGGACTTGTCACTATTTTCGCTTACTCTGATAACATATGATTCATGACCTTGCGCCTATTTTGACATTGTATAATTGTGACATTACGTTGAATACTTGACACTTACCTTGTGTACATACTTACACCACCCTCTAAGCTTTCTATAAGCTTATGCTTGATAGATACGTATAGGTAATGATAAGTTGCAGAAGCGGCGTTGAGCATGGAGCATGCAGCTGTCTTCTGGAGCTTTGATTTTTATGTATTTTCCCTTTCAGCATTGTATTCAAAATTTATATTAGTGGATATATGATGATGATGTTGCTTTTGTGATTTGGATAAACTTGTGGTTATGCTTCTTACGAGGTAACTGTACATCAAAAAAAATCCTCCTTGTAAGATCCCAGGATTAAAACCTAACATATGGGCGTTGGGAGCCGAGAATGGGATACTATGGAGGCTGTCAGCACCAGATTCGGTGATCGGGATTCCTGTGAATCCGATTTTAAGGTTGGGGCATGACAGAAGTTGGTATCATAACATAACTTAAGAATACCTGAAGATAACATCACATATTTGCTGATAGCTACCATGCACTCTATGATTGTTGAGAACTTAGAATGGTTAGATCCTCGAGTTCAAATAACTTAGAGATTTTTTGATATTGCTCCCTACTGTTGAGATTGTGAGGCTGCATAGTATTTTAGTTTCGATCGTTTCTGATCTGGGACTCGAGGATTAGTGGGGTTAATGTTCACTCCCCAAGTATAGGGTTGTGATGTAGTAATAAACTCAGTGAGACCGAGGTCGAATCCACAGGGACTGAAACCTGTACGTAATCTAAAAGTAACTAGAACTAGAACTAGAAGAAGATGAAATCTAAATCAAATGAGTATGAGAGAATAATGATGAGAATACTAATATAAAACTTGTGAAATTTAAAGGTAGGAAACTAGGGATTCAGAGGATCCACTTGTAGAGATCGGGGAGATCTACACTTGATTCATGAACTCAACTGGACTCGAGTCCCATCTTCATCCAGTTGGAAGATATGTCACTAAAGCTCGATCTGAACTTCCTTTGATCTAGTCTTCAAAGAGATGAAAGGAATGAGGAATTAGAGTCGATTCCATCACAAAACCATACCCCTAAGACAAAGTAAACAATAGAACTAAACCAATCCACAACCAATCAGAAGATATATGAATGTTAGGAAGGATTCTGTCATCCAACCATGTCCAAGGGGCAATGGTGAACAACAGGGCTTCCTAACTGCATAATCACAATAAGGGAATGGACATACTCAAAACCATCACAGATATATTATAATTTAAGTCACAACACATCATTAAAACTGAAAGCATTCCATAAAATCAACTAGCATCAAGATCAGTTTAAACATGAATCAAATCCGTAGAGGTCTTCCCATCACGCCACAAGCTTCACCTCTTAGCCCTAGCTAAGAGGTTTAGCCCGACATGAACGGGCTGAAACTCTCCAAACACATGAGAAAACAAGAATAGAAACTTCTCTCTATCTTTCTCTCTCTTGCAATCATCCAACCCCAGATTGATTGTCCTTCTCCTCAGCTCTCCAAGTCCTTTTATAGCTGCTTGAGTCGGTGGAGGAGTCGGTCGGTGTAGCTGTCGCAGCAGCTTCGCATGTGCAATGAAACCTTTTTCACAGCAACTTCGGTGCCTTCAAACTCGCCATTTTCCTCGCTCAATTTCCAAAGAAACACCATCCCTTAGGACGTTTTTAAGTGCTCTACATGATGGACGACTTGGATTGGTCGTACAGGCGATGTATGGGGCCCACTAACTTTTGCAAGACGGACAGAGTCCGTCCGTTACACGGACGCTGGAAATGGAAGTTTCCATTTTTGAAGAAGATGCAGGTCAGCAGGTGTTGACCCGCCTTAGCCGGTTCGGTGCTCGTCCGTGTGTATATGCACTGTGTATGCACACTCCATGGTGTGGGGTCCACTATGATGTTTTTCAGATATCTAATCCGTCCATCCTATTCCTCATCTATTTAAACCGTCGATGCCAATTTTGAAGCATATTGAGATAGCATGTAGGCCCCACTCAATGAATTGCGAGACTGATCCATCCGTTTGCCCACTTCCAAAGATATCCAATGGCTGAAAGTTTACATGTACGGTTAATTTATGATCCACAGGCCATGTATGAAGTTTCATGTCAATCTGATGGCGGGAACCCTGTGATCTTGCATTCTGGACCAATTTCAGGCCTCTTTAACATGAATGACTTGATCTTCTCGGATCCCTGGCGTGTAAAACCGTTGATTTTGGACCCATGGAGTCTGTCCCTTGCCTTGGTGTCTTCAGATCTTCAACTCCATGCTTTTAGCACCTTTTTACAATCTATGCTCTCAAATACACCCTGCATCACAAACATGGTTAAAATCGAGCGTTAAATAGTATCATGCTTGTAAATTTAGGTAATAAATGGGGTCTAATATGCAATATTTGACCCTCAACAGTTAACGTAGTATATATGAGGCGTCTTGGGAGTAAGAGCCTGAGATTCATGAGTGTTATCCCCCTCTCTTAAGTGTTTGATTATATTGGTATATTTTGCCATAGGAATCCCCTCCCTTAGTGAGCTCTGTATTGGTTGTAGTGTGGTTTAAATTTTGAGGACAAAATTTTTATTAGGAGGGGAGAGTTGTAAGACCCGCATCCTAGTCCGTACCATTCCATAGGCCTCCGCTGTCATCCCGATCGAATTCCGGCGACCTGCGATCTGATATCGGCATTAGCGCGCGATCTTGAGTTATGTCTCGAATTCTAGAGTTGGCTCAACCCAAGACTTGTACCCTTGCGACCGCGCCGTCGCCGCGGTTTCGACGCCGCATCTCGCTCACCGAGGCGATACCCTTGCCAGGATATGTGGGCCCACGTTAGTTCGAGGAAAATATCGCATGTTGTAATCTTGAGAGAATCTCTACGAAACGTCACATCAACCAATCAAATCAAGTCAAGTACAAGCAACCATCCCCAAGTACAACCACCTCTCTCATAAAGTCAACTCTCTCTTACACAAGTACACATTACTCACTCACACCCATCACACCCATCTCCCTCTCACTCTTATCTCTCTCTCTCTCTCATTTTCAAACTCCACCTCTCCAAGCAACCCACGTCCATGGCTTCTAAGAGGAGAACCTAGTGTAGCCCACCTTCCTAGCTCCCATCTCCACCATCCAAAGAACATCTAGACCATTAAAATCGTCCCCTTGGAGCTCTAGGTCATGTTAGCAGAAGAAGGAAGAAGTGATCAAAGGTGGGTGCTTCTCTCTCTCTCTCTCTTTCTCTCACTCTCTTTTCATTTTTTTTTGTGTTATGAGGTGGCTATGTGACCCACTCGGATGTACCCCACCTATCTTATCCAACCATCCAAACCATGTGGGTCCTACCCTTGGTGATGGGAAAACACAAGTATCAGGTTGATCCAAATCAAGTGGGCCACGTTCACGTGGGACCCACCTTGATTGACAAAGGTAGACAGTCCGTCCAGTGTCCTTGGACACTGGACGTCTTCACTGAAGTGTGAACGGATAGTGGGTGTACTGGCAGTAACCAAAAGATTATATATATATATATATATAACTTTAGCTTGGTTTTGGGTGGGCCATTTATATAGGCCCCAACTTGATGCATGTTTTTAATCCAAGCCATTCATTCTGTTCCTCAGATCATTTTAGGCATTGAGCTGAAAAATGAAGTTGATCCGAGTTTCTAGTGGGCCATAGCATAGCAAACAGTGTTCTCGACCATTGGAACCCACTCTGATGGTTTTATGCACCGAAATACGTTGAATATTGGGCTTGATGGGTCTGTCTTGAGCTATTGAAACCAATGGCTAGATTGGATTCCACTAACGTGGGCCTCATCTGTGAAAAACCACAGAAATACAATGAATTCAAACAAAAAATACATAAAATATAAGAAGCAACAACGCCCATCTTCTGCAAATGTCGCTGACGTAAGCAAAGAAATGCATGCGCTGGAGGTAGGCGCCCACTGTGGTGTACGTGTTATGTCCGCACTGTCCACTGTTTAGATGGTGGGACCCACCGTGATGTACGTGTCCTATCCACGCCATCCAGCCATTCATCTGGTGGGCCCACATCAAGGAAACAATGTTAATTAAACGTCCACCATTGTGACCCTTTTTGTGGTCCAGATATTTTGGGCCAACATGAAATTTGTTTTTTTTCCCTTTTCATCAGGTCAGTGTAACCTTGTTAACGGGTTGGATTGCAAATAAACATTGTGGTGGGCCCTAGGTCTATGTGACCATACCAACAGGTTGGGTGGAAAGTAAACATTACAGTGGGCCTGTATGACCTTACTAACATGTTGGATGGAAAATAAATGTTATGGTGGGCCACATGTATGGACCCACCTTATGAAGCAGAATGGCTGGCGTGCCGCACACCAGCTATACAGCTGGTGTATGTGATGTCACCAAGCTATGTGGGCCCCACTTGTTTCACCCTCGCCGTCCATCTATGAGACCCACCATGATGCATGTGTTGCATCCAAATCGTCCAACCAATTTGAAAGCTCATTTTATGGCAGGAGCTAAAGAATGAGTCAGATCCATGATTCAAGTGGACCCCCCCCCCCCCACCATTGAAAATAGTGGAGATAGTGACATCCACCGTTCAAAACTTTTAAGGGCCATAGTAATTTCTAGTAAGCTGATATTTGTCATCACTTCATCTATTAATATGTTAACTTATGAATGGGTTGGAATTGTGAACTACAGATTGGTGGGCCCAACGAATGATTATGAATGTACCCTTCAACCGATGTGTGTGGTGTGGCCCACACAAGCCACGGATTGACTTGATTTTTTTAATCTCCTAGTGGCCCCACCATGATGTGTGTATTATACCCACATGTTCATTCATTTTATTAGGGTTGTGGGTCCCAATATCTTGAGAGGCTCACCCTACTTATGTGCCCCAATCATGGGCCGCCTTAGGCAATCCCACCATGATGCATGTGTTGGACCCACTGTCTATCTATTTTTGCCCAATCATGGGCTGCCTTATGAGGCCCACCTTTGATGTATTTATGGCCCATCCATGAGGCCCACCTTTGATGTGTTTATGGCCCATCCATGAGGCCCACCTTTGATGTGTATGGCCCATCCATGAGGCCCACCTTTGATGTGTTTATGGCCCATCCATGAGGCCCTCCTTTGATGTGTATGGCCCATCCATGAGGCCCACCTTTAATGTGTTTATGGCCCATCCATGAGGCCCATCTTGATGTGTTTATGGCCCATCCATGAGGCCCACCTTTGATGTGTTTATGGCCCATCCATGAGGCCCACCTTTAATGTGTTTATGGCCCATCCATGAGGCCCACCTTTGATGTGTTTATGGCCCATCCATGAGGCTCACCTTTGATGTGTTTGTGGCCCATCCGTCAGACCCACTCTGATATACTTGTGGCCCATTAGTGCGGCTCAGTGATGCGGCCCACTTGTTATATATGAGGACCATTGGTGTGGCCCAATGATGCAACCCATTGTGATGTGTATGTTATCCAGGCCATTCTTTGGTTGGACCACTGGTAGGCCCAGTTGTGATGTATAGGCCCACTTGCAACATGTGAGAGGCCCACCTCTGATGAATATTCGAGACCCACCTGTTGGCTATTTAAGGCCCACTTGTTGGATATTTGAGGTCCACCTGTTATGTATTTTCATCCCATATGGCATGGCCATTGTAATGTTTTTTAACCCATTTAACGAGGCCTATTATGATGTGCATTGGGCCCATGGGTTGTGGTCATGCGATGTATCTGAGGCCCATGTGCAGGGCCCACCTATTGTATATATATCCTTTGTCTGAGGCCCAATGTGATGTACATTAGGCCTTTGTGTGAGGTTATGTGCCCACCTTATGTTTGACTCTATATGGGCCACTGCTTGGGAACAATGTTGTTTGAATGTCCACATTGATGGGCAATGACGGTTAGATGTCCTCATTGTGACCTTCCCTTAAGCCTTGTTAGGCCCATTCTCTGCGTGGATTAACCCAAATAAGTGGGCCCCATTCTCCATAGACAGATGGCTCCGTGCTATCGAATTTGATATAATCACGGCCGAAAGTCGATAGTTACATTACGATTGATTGGTTGTTCATCATGGACCCTGCCTTGTTTATATATGCTGGTGGTCGGTGTCGATTATCGATGCTGATCGTCAGTGCTGATTATAGATGTTGATTATCAGTACCGATTATCGAGGCCGATTTCAATTGTCGAGGCCGAGTATCGAGGCCGATTCCGAGTGTCGATCCCGATTGCTGAGGCCGATTTCGATTACCAAGGCCGATTATTGAGACCTATATGATATATATGCGACCCATAGTTGAGGCCTATTGTGATGTGTATTCAGCCCGTGTTTAAGACTTAATGTGAATATGAGGTCGATGTAATAAGGCCCATTATGATGTATTTAAGGCCCATGGCAAGGCCCATCTTGATGTATTCGTGGCCCATGGGCAAGGCCATTGTGATGAGTATTAGGCCCATGATGCATGCCCTATTTGATGTATTCGAGACTCATGTGCAGGGCCCACATGTCATGTATTTGAGGCCCATGAGCGGGACTACCTGTTGTGTATATGTGGCCCTTGAGTAAGGCCCATGGTGTTGTATATTAGGTCCTTGTATGAGGCAATGGGTCCATTATATATTTGGCTCTATGTGGGCCATTCCTTGGGGCAATGTTGGTTAAATGTCCACATTATCGAGGTTGATCGTTGATACCGATTAGCAGTATGTGACAGCATAGCATCATGATACATGCCCATACGCATCATCTGCATGTTTGTTATGAGATGTGATTGACCATTACATATGTCATTAGGCAGGATGATATGAGACTCCCTGATAGGCAGAGGTTATCTCACATGAGCGCACGGTAAGCGCAGGATTGTAACGCCCTGAAAATCGGGGGTCGAGTGTAACTCAACTCCCGAGTTCCAACGCATCACTTATGCAACATGTTTAATGATATTTGAATGTTGTCTGTGTTAGAGCAGTAAACATGAATGAGATTATACCAAAGCAAGAATTCATACTCCGTCTGGGTTGTATTAAGACCGAATCGTATATATATGTATGTAAAGAAACAAAATAAACGATTCATTATCCAGTATGAATCCTTCGAGTCACAATATACATGTTTGTTTATATAAACAAAATATCAAAATGAATAGGTACAATCCCATGTAAATCCCATCAGTCCCCCAAGTGACTCTAGTCGAAGCCGCGCCGAATCGCATATACGAGAACTCCTCCTGTCCTCGTCATAATCGGCCTCGCCTCCAAGCCGTAGTCGGATCGCCTAAACCCGAGACAGAGTCCGGTTGGTGTGCGTAACACCGTCCCGTAACGTGGGAGTGAGTAGCTAACTCAAGTGGAACGATAAGGCATAAGTTATCATGTTATCGATACTGATCAAGCAAAGAATGATAAAGCAAGAATCAAACACTCCTAGTTACTCCGATTAATGCAAGTATGAATGCAGGTATGATGGATGCCCTCTCCAACATACTCCTCAAGCGACACCATCTCACGTTCGCGCATGCTTACATCCCACAAGTTGCTCCACATCTTCCAGGCACATGCGATGCATGATGAGCATGATTACCGAGTTTTTAATTAGTTCATTTCAAACGGCAGGATTGGGAAACTAAGGTACCTCCTTGATCATATCCAAACATGATCCAATCTAGGTCGTCGATCCTAGTTAATATCGACGATGGTGTGTTTTCTAAGTCACCGCAGAGGCCGCTGAGTCATTACGCACAAAGGTTGCACCACTCCTCCATCACCCCTTAAACGATTCATCACGATACAACTATACGGAATGTGCCTAGTTCATACTCTATATATCGCGGCGAACCCTAAGGCACGCCGCAACTTCGTAGTATGCTCGCGGTCACTACAAAGGGCCGCTGTGGTCGTTACGCACAAAGGTTGCACCACTCCCCCATCACCTTATCAATGTAGGTCGACAAGGCGCGAATATAGTGTCCCATACCACCATAATCGGCTCACGAGTTGAGTTGCTCACCGGTCACTACGGGGAGGCACGTAGCCCCGGCCGTAGGCCGACGGACTCGACCACGGTGTCCCATACCACCATGCCCGGCTCATGAGTCTTAGCGGATCGAGGTACCATGGTTAACGGGATTTTCACTGGTAAGTTTGGTACCCTAGGTTCAAGCATTAGCGACCAAACATGGTGAACATACATAAGGCATACGGTTTACTTGACATGTTCGGCTAGCTCAAGCACACAACAAGTTGGGCGATATGAGGCGTAGAAGCACCTCGTGTGGCCAACCACTATCGCCAACCGAAGTACGACACGGGTTCACCAACACATCGTGCGTGGCGGAACGAATCCCAACCACATCTTCAAGTCTGATACCGGATGCCTGGACTATGAACATAGTCCCAAGCTCAGTCAAATCCTAACCATAGCATGTGAAATACGACATGATAACATGGTAATTCAAGAACACTAGCAATCATACTATCAAGCATAACATGAAGCATGTTAATAAACAAGTCACAAAGCATGTTCATAGCATGTTATAAAGCATTATGTAAATAGGGATACAAATACTTAAATTTCGTAGGCGAGTGGTTAGAGTGAACAACCACATGGAGGGTGTCATATGTGACTCTAAGGTAGCCGAGAATCCCATCTCAGCACCTACCTAGGATTCTAACACTTGAGCACTTACACTCACAAGTGAATTCACCAACACTTGGAATGCAATATTTCAACATACATGGCGTATGCTAGGGAAGTGTGTACCAGGGTTGTCCCTTTACCAAACTAGTATTTAATACATATACATCATATTCATACAGCAATTAAACATGGCAATCACATCAGCAATTTTTATACGTATAGGGTACTTTCACGTATACCCAATTTCGACATACATAGTGTTTACAAAGGAACATAGATTTCGGCGATTCCTTTCGCCAAGCTAGTATTTTAATCATGTATTGTATAATCATACATTAAATACATATGTCAAACATTATTCCAAAAGAAATACGTATACGGTATTTCTACAATACGTAATTTCAACATACGGCGTATTTACAAGTGAACATATATTTTGGCGATTCCTTTCGCCAAACTAGTATTTTATTCATATGTTATATAATTATACATTAAATAAACATGTCAAGCATTTATCCAAAAAAAATACGTATACGGTATTTCTACGTATACCTAGAATATGTGAAATTCCATATTTCACACCGTTAATCAAAACAGGAAACGGAAAGCACTTTGTACATGTGCAATTGCAAGCAGATCATGAATCTACCATTATCTGACATTGAAATCGTTGAAAACCGTAACTTATACACTTAAAGTTCTCACCTTTGCCTTTGGAAACGGAACGAATCAGCAAGAGTAATGGAACTTCCATCTACGGGCGATTTCTAGCCTAAAGAGCGGAATCGGTTAGTCGGTACACATCCTGCTTCGATTCCACCCCAAATCAGACCTAGGGTTAGGGTTTCTTACCTTCAAATGAGGTGGAATACGCCGGAAAAACGCCTAGAATAAGGCGGTGTAGGCCGTGTAACGAGCCGAGGAAGCGGAGGAGGGAAATCGCAACGATCTCCAAGCCTTTTCTCTCTTTTCTCTCTCTCCCTCTAGGGTTTCCTCCAAAATTCGTATGGCTGTGAGAGGGCTGCTCTAAGCTCCTTTTATAGCCACAAACATTACGAATTTAGACTTAGGTTCATGGGTATGCTAATATAGGATTTTCGCCGCTTTTCCAGCCTCAAAAGGGGAGTCTCGGTGGCCCTCCTCGAACCAAAGTCAGACTTAAGCTCACCATCGATGGATCTACGTGGGATTACATTTTTGACTCATTCGGATACCCAGATCGCACGTGGCGGACCACTTCGATTCGACGGTGATGGGCCACGATCGAAATTCCAAGTACATGTAAATGTTCACGAAATTTTTCTTAATCCGAGGGTGTAATTTGGTCCGATTTCGACGTGATCAGGGTTGTTCTTAATACCGACGTGGCCAACGAAGGATGCTGATCACTATTCCGATATTTATTTTTGGATATGAATAGTGTTTTTCACACTACCTCGCTCCGATTCGAAACGAATGACCGTGGGACATCGGATGGAGCTGATTTTTGAGATGATTGTTAAGTCCAGTGGGGCGGTCCTAGTTCCTTAGCTTCGGGTTAATCGGACTCCCAATGTGCAATCTAGACCTAATACGAAGTTTCGTTTCATTCCCGAGAGCAGACGGGAAATGAGTTTGGTTCTAAACTTTAGGGTAACCTAGCGTCAATGATTCTGCAACTTTTGGGTCTTGCAGATCGTATTTAAAGCCATCCTAATGGATTTCATAGCTAATTGAGTTTAGTACTTAGTTAACTTTGTTAAATTTCTAAAGGATTTAATCCTACGCGATTTCTGGTCGAGGTGGTACTCGACCCAATGTACGGAAATTTTCAGGTCGTTCCAAGGATTGATGCATGACTGGATTGTATGACTCATGAATCTTGCATTGTGTTGTGATTACTGTATGTCCTTGTGAGATCAGGGTCGTAGCCTCCACAGGCATGTCATGGATGGCCAGATAGGACACCAAAAATTTGTTCTAGCATTGGGTTGTCATAGATGGCCCTGGGTGAAAATCCCTAAACCCTCTTGGTACCAGAGGACGCCTCAACGTCGAGCCGAGTGGATACATGAGCGCCTGAGTGCCGAATACCAGGAGGCTATGTCTCTCACTATGTCGTGGTCGGTTGGGGACCTTACCCGCTTGAGTGAGGGGGCAATGTCTAGGTTGAGTTTGATCAGCTTGAGGAATGGGTCCGCTATCGACGGGCCGGGCCTGATATTGGCAGGCGAATAGTGAGGTCTCTTCCACTTACCCAGTTGTTCGCTTGATAGAGACGACAAGCTGGCATAGAGTGTAATAGACCCCAGTGATGATCCCAGAGATGAACAGTATTGATATATGGACTTATTGAGCAGGAATTCCATATCATTCATTCATTCATTCACTATCCACTTGGGCTGGTGGTGCACTACTATTTGTTACGTGTACCTTCGCAATGGCCAGGATTTCGGTTGGGGTGCGCTGCTAACCTGAGATCAGGAGTTTACCACATTGAGACTGACTTTCCAAATTTAGGTATGGGATTAGTTTGGATAGAAGTCCCTTGTGATGGACCCTATAGCCTGTGATATTACATACTATCATCTCGACTTCACACTCCAGCATGGTCATTTCATTCGCACCGCATATCGCATTACACTTGCGACATATGACATTTTGGGTTACCAGTGTTTCTACATTTATATGGTTTAGATACAACATCTGATATTTGACTCTTTATGACTCCTCATTTGTATAGTTGATCTGTATTGTGTATTATGATATTATTCCTCATTGGTATAGTTGATCTGTATCGCGTATTCTGATATTGTTCGTCATTTGTATAGTTGATCTGTATCGCATATTCTGATATTGTTCCTCATTTGTATAGTTGATCTGTATCACACATTCTGATATTGCTTGACTCATTGACTTGTTAGTATTTTTGCTTACTCTGATAATATATGATTCATGACCTTGCGCCTATTTCGACATTGTATGATTATGACATTGCGTTGAATACTTGACACTTACCTTGTGCACACACTTACACCACCCTCTAAGCTTTATATAAGCTTATGCATGATAGATGCGTGCAGGTAATGATAAGTTGCAGAAGCGGCGTTGAGCATGGAGCGTGCAGCTGTCTTCTGGAGCCTTGATTTTTATGTATTTTCCCTTTCAGCATTATATTCAAAATTTATATTAGTGGATATATAATGATGATGTTGCTTTTGTGATTTGGGTAAACTTGTGGTTATGCTTCTTACGAGGTAAACGTACGTCGAAAAAAATATCCTCCTTGTAGGATCCTAGGATCGAAACCTAGCATATGGGTGCTGGGAGCCGAGAATGGGGTACTACGGAGGCTGTCGGCATCGGATTTGGTGATCGAGATTCCTGTGAATCCGATTTCTGGGTTGGGGTGTGACAATGTATTTCCTGCCCATTTGGTAAGGCCCATTGTGATGTATTCCCGACCCTTTTGGTAAGGCTCATTGTGATGTATTTATGGCTTATATATGTGGCCCAATATGATATTTATGCAGCCCATTGAGTGGCACATTGTGATGTGTATTAGGCCCATTTCATGTAGCCCGTTGTGATGTATTTGAGGCTCAGGCATGTGGCCCATTGTGATGTATTCGAGGCCTAGGTATATGGCCCATTGTAATATATTTGTGGCCCATCAGATAAGGCCCATTGTGATGTATATGTGGTCCGTATGGCGAGGCCTGATATGGTATATGTGTGGCCTCGAGTGAGGCCCAATGCGATGAATGTGTGGATCGATGTAATGTGTGATTTCACTATAATGTATGTAATGATGTTTATGTGAGGCACTGCTTGAGAGCGATGTTGGTTAAATGTCCACATTGATGGGCAATGATGGTTAGATGTCCACATTGTGACCTTCCCTTGGGCCCATTGTGAGGATCATTCTTGTTATAAATAGGCTATCTAGGCCCATCCTTGATATAAGGAGAGTACACCATCGTCTTATAACATGCTTAGTATAGCTTCACAATCCATGCTCATGCGCATCATATGTATGCTTGATATGAGGAGTGATTGATCATAGCACATGCCATTGGGTAGATTATTATGGGGCTCCCTGAGAGACGGAGTTGCCTACATAAGTGCACAATATGAGCAGGATTGATGCATGACTAGATTGTATGACTCATGCATCTTATATTGTGCGTTGCAATTACTATACGCCCTAGCGACATCAGGGCCGTAGCCTCCACAGGCATGTCGTGGATGGCTAGATGGGACACCGAAAATTTGTTACTAGCATCGGGGCGCCATAAATGTCCCTAGTTGAAAATTCTTAAACCTTCATGGCCAGGAGATGCCCCAACGTCTAGACTAAGTAGATACATGAGCGCCCAAGTACCAAATACCAGTAGGCCGTGTCTCCCACTGTGTCGTGGTCGGTTGGGAGGGGGTGTGGCCTTATCCGCCTGAGGGTAGTGAGCATAGCTAGGTTGAGTTTGACCGGCTCGTAATTGGGTCCACTATCGACGTGTCTGGTAGATATTGACTGACTACTAGCCAGGCGGATAGTGAGGTCTCTTCCACTTGCATGGTTGCGTGTCGAGTGGACGGCGATTTCATGTAGAGTGTACTAGACCCTGGTGATGATCCCAGAGATGTACAATACTGATATGTGGACTCATTGAGCAGGAGTTGCATACTCATTCATTCATTCATTCACTATCCACTCAGGCTGGTGGTGCACAACTAATTGTTATGTGTACCTTCGCAATGGTCAAGATTTCGGTTGGGGCGCGCGACCAACCTGAGATCAGGAGTTTACCACATTGTATTTGACTATCCAAATTTAGGTTTGAGACTGGTTTAGATAGAATTCCCTTGTGATGGACCCCATAGCCTACGATACTATGTGCTATAATCCTGACTTCACTCCAGCTTACTCATTTCATTCGCATTGCATATTGCATTACATCCGCGACATATGACATTTTGGGTTGCTACGTTTCTGCACATATATGACCTAGACGAACATAGCAGGATTTACACATTGCATTGCATCAGCAGTATATGATATTTGGCACATTATGATCTGTATTGCATACTCTGATATTATATGACTCGTGGACTTACCAGTATGTTTCTGCTTGCTCTGATATCGTATAATTCATGATCTTACTAGTATTTTCGACATTGTATGATTATAGGGTTGTATTTGTGTGCTTGACACTTATCTTGTGCACACACTTTCACCACCCTCTAAGCTTTCTATAAGCTTATGCACGATAGATGCGTGTAGGTGGCATTAGGTTGCAGCAGCATTGAGGTTGGAGCTTGCAGCAGTCTTCTGGAGCTTTGATTTTGACATATGTATTTCCCTTTCTACATTGTATTCAAATGTTTATATTAGTAGATATGTGATGATGATGTTACCTTTGTGATTAGGGTAAACTTGTGGTTATGCTTATTACAAGTTAAATGTACATTGGAAAACCCTCCTTGTAGGATCCTAGGATCGAAATTTGGCGTATGCGTGCTGAGAGCTGAGAATAGGGTACTACGGAGGCTGTCGGTGATCAGGAATTTTGCAAGCCCAATTTTCGAGTATGGGGCGTGACATTTGATGCTTAAGAATTACCAAAGAAAGGATTGGATACTTGGAGGTTAAGATTGAAGATTTCAAGAGTCCAAGATCTAAGAAAATCAAGTGAAGAAGGAAGAAATTCGAGATTACAAAGTGCAAAAATTTGGAAGTGTTGAACTCGACAGTTTGATACTATCGAGCACAGCTACGATGCCATCGAAGGAGGCTTAATCTCATCATAAAAATCAAGTTTGGTTACTGGACATATGGGTGGAATTCTTGACCCATCAAAGACCCCTTCTATCCCATTGAAGAAAAGTTTGATGCCATGGAAGCTAGTTCAATGACATCGAAAATATCATGATTTTTAGGGTGAACTCGCTAGACAGTTTTGGATGTTTCCTGATCCCATCGAGAACATGTTTGATGACATGGAAGCCAGTTCGATGCCATCAAAGGTCGGGCAATTTCATCGAAGGACTTATACAGACAGTTGTTGATAATTTACAAATTCAAATCGAACTTGATGATGGATCTTTGATGTCATCGAAGTCCCATCGAAGCTGCAATAAACTGCCTAAATTGAAGTTAATTTTGAAGTTAGTCCAAATAAAGCCTATATAAAGGAATTCTCTGAATTCTTCTAAGCATGAATTAGGGTAGAAGGAGCGGAGCAAGGTGTTGTGGAGCTTTAAAGAGTCCACTCTCCTCTTCAATTCCTTTTGTTCTACTTAGTTTTTATATTTTTCTTTGAGAGTTATTAGGTTAATCATGCTTATGATTAGCTAATCTTTTAGCTAAGGTTAAGGGATGAAGCTTGTAATTAATTTTAGTGTTTAGTTTGTTGAATTTAATACTATCACTTTAAATGATGATAATAGATTGGTTTGGTTAGAATTCACTTTAAAAGTCTTTGAATTGTTTATTTCTGGATTCGTTGTGTACTTTGGATACAATGAATGCTCTGGTTTAACAATTATTTAACATTGATCTAGAGAAGGAATCAATCTTTATAATTGATTGATCCAATGATGCCTAGGGGTGCATTTGATGCTTTCGATTTTCTGCGATTGATGTCTGAGTACTTAATGGAAGAACCGGCCAAAATATGCATCTTAATATTTGTGAATGGTTTAACCACTCCATCATCCGACTGGATAGATTAGGACTTCGAATCCAGTTAAGTTATCTTAGATGGAATTAACAAATTGCAATTGAAATTGCTACAAGTGGATTCCTAGATTATAACATCCTGAAATTTTTTGGCTAACTTGGGAGTTAGAGATCCTTAGGCATTATCTTTGATTTCTCAACTTGAGTGCATGTCTGTGTGTGTATTCACACGTGGGATTAAAAGGAGTGTGACCTTGGATGTAACGCCCCGGATTTTTGCCAACCTGGGATTAGATGTCCTTAGGCAATGGGTCGATCCTAATACCTCATTAACTTGTCAGAACTGAATCCCAAAGTCTAAAGCCGCCTTTGAACTCATTTCCTTCACAAACCTCACCCTTCATCACCTTGATCTTCCAATTTTTCTAAGAACTTTCACCCTAGACACTATCTTAAACTAGCTAAGTAGTATAACTTGGATCACTTTATATACAAACTCCAAAGGCCTGAGTACCACCTCGACTAGAATTCACTTAGGATTAAATCCTTTAGAAATGAGACAAAGTAACTAAGTGCGAAACCAGATTAGCTATGAAATCCGTTTGAATCGCTTTAAATACGATCTGCAAGACCTAAAACTTGTAGAATCATTGACGCTAGGTTACCCTAAAGTTCAGAACCAAACTCATTTCCCGGCTGCTCTCGGGAATGAAACGAAACTTCGTATTAGGTCTAGATCGCACATCAGAAGTCCGATTAACACGAAGTTAAGGAACTAGGACTGCCTCACTGGGCCTGACTATCATCTCAAAAATTAGGTCCAGCCGATGTCCCACGGCCATTCGTTTGGATCCGGAGCGAGGGAGTGTGAAAAACACTATTCCCATTCCAAAATAAATATCAGGAATAGTGATCTGGCACCATTCATTTACGCGTCAAGATAAGCAACCCGACCGTCAGAATCGACCAAATTACACCCTCGGATTAAGAAAAATTTCAGGAACATTTACATGTACTTGGAATTTCGGATCGTGGCCCACTGACCGTTGAACTGAAACTGGTCCGCCACGTGCGATCTGGGAATCCGTTCGAGTCGAAAACGTAGTCCCACGTAGATCCGTGAGTAGAGAGCTTAAGTCTGACGTTTGGCTCAAGGGGGGCCACCAGAAACACTCTTTTGAGCTGGAAAAGTGACGAAATACCTATATTAGCAGTAACCCTTGAACCTGAGTCTATTTTGGGAAGGTTTTAGGCTATAAAAGGACCTTAAACCCTCTCCCATTCCAGCCATACGAATTTGGATTTGAGAGAGGGAAAAGAGAGAGAAAGTGAGGGAGATGTGGGAGGAATTCCCTGCTGCTGTTCCCTGCCGCTATTCGGGCTCCACCGCCTGATTCTCATCGCTTTCCCGGCGATTCCGGCGTCGTTTCTAGGTAAGAAACCCTAACCCTAATCTGTTTTAGGGTTGTATAGGTTGTAGATTATGGAATAGCTAACCTGTTTCGTTCTTTAGGCGCTAAACTCCCGATATCGGAACCTTAGCGAACCTATCGACTCAGATTTACGATTCTACGACACAAGGTGAGGACTTTAGGTGTATAGGTTGCGGTTTTCAACGCTTTCAATGTCAGATAATGGTAGATTCATGATCTGCATGCAATTGCACATGTACAAAGTGCTTTCTATTTTCTGTTTCGATTAGAATTGTAGAATTTGGAATTTCACATACTCTAGGTATTCGTATAAAATACCGTATACGTATTTTTTATGGAAATGTGTTTGACATGTTTATTTGTCGTATGGATATATGACGTATGGATAAAATACTTATTTGGTGAAAGGATTTGCCTAAATACATATTTACTAATAAACACTATGTATGTAGAAATACGGTATTGTAAGAAGTACCGTATACATGTATATTTTAGCGATGTGTTTGTCATGATTAATTGTCGTATAAATATATTATGTGCGTATAAAATATTTTCTTGGCGAAGGAAATCGCCGTAATACATGTTTGCTTGTATACACTATGTATGTTGAAAATGCGTATTCTAGAAAATACTGTATACGTATAAATTTTGGAGATGTATTTATCATGATTATTTGTTGTAGTAATATATTATACATGAATAAAATACTCACTTGGCTAAAGGATAGCCCTAATACATGTTTTGCTAACATACACCATGTTGTACTAGTGTACTTAAGTGTTTGTGAAAATGCTTGTGTGAGCAAGTGTTTGAATGTTGATGCCTTAGGAGGGTGTTGAGATTGGATTCTCAACTACCTAGCGACGTGTATGATTACCTCCATGAGATTGATCACTTAAACCACTTACTTACAATACATGTGTTTGTATTCCTATTAATGTAGTGTTTTACAACATGCTTTATATCATGCTTTATAATATGCTTTTAGCATGCCTACTAGCATGTTTGAATTACTTTATTTATCATGCTTGAATTACTTTGTCTAATCATGCTTTACTCCACATGCTATGGATGACAATTGATTGTGCTTGGGGCTATGATTATAGTCCAGACAATCGGTACCAGATTGGAGATCGTGGTTGAGTTTCATGTCACCACGTGAGATGTGTTCGACGAACTCGAGTCGTACTTCGGTTGGCGATAGTGGTTGGCCACGCGAAGTGCTTATGCACTTCATGTCGTTCAACTTGTTGTGTGCTCGAGCTAGCGAGCTCGTCATATAACCCGATTTGTCTAATGTATGTTCACCATGTTTGGTCGCTACTGCTTGAACCTAGGGTACCAAACTTACCAGTGAAAACCCTATTAATCATGGTACCTCAATCCGCTAAGACTCATGAGCCAGGCATGGTGGTATGGGACACCGTGGTCGAGCTGTCGGCCTACGCTGGGGCTACGTGCCTCCCCGTAGTGACCAGTGAGCAACTTAACTCGTGAGCCGATTATGGTGGTATGGGACACTATATTCGCGCTGTCGGCCTACATTGATAAGGTGATGGGGGAGTAGTGCAACCTTTGTGCGTAATGCCACAGCGGCCCTTTGTAGTGACCGCGAGCATATTCTCGAAGTCGCAGTGCGCCTTAGGGTTCGCCGCGACATATAGAGTATGAACTAGGCCTGTTTCTGTATAGTGATGAATCGTTTAAGGGGTGATGGGGGAGTGGTACAACCTTTGTGCGTAATAGCCACTGGCGGCCTCTGAAGTGACCTAGAAAATACACCATCATCTCGATATTAACTAGGGTGACGACCCTAGAATGGATCATGTTTGGGAATGATACAAGGAGGTACCTTAGTTTCCCAATCCTATTTGTTTGAAATTGATTAATTAAAAACTCGGTAATCATGCTCATCATGCATCGCATGTGCCGGAAGATGTGGAGCACGTGGGATGTAAGCATGCCGCGAACGTGAGATGGTGTCGCATGAGGAGTATGTTGGTGAGGGCATCCATCATACATGCATTCATACTTGCATTAATCAGAGTAACTAGGAGTGTTTGATTTACTGCTTTATCATTACTGCTTGACTGCATCGATAACATGTTAACCTATGCTTTATTGTTCCACTGAGTTAGCTACTCACTCCCACGTTACGGGACGGTGTTGTACACCAAAAGCATTTGTTGAATTTCAGATGATGGCGATGCTTATGAAGCGAGAAAGGGACTACTTCTATGGTGATGAGGAGGAGTTCTCCTATCATGTAACCTCTCGACGGGTCTCGAAGACCTAATCTTTGTATTAGTGAGGAAATTTGTAGTGCTTGGAGATAGAAGACATTAAACTTACACATTTGGTATATTTTAGAAGCGTACTTGTATTTATTTAACTGGTAATGTTATCACACTCACGGAGACTCATCATAGTTTATATATTTTATCTATCTATCATAGTCTTCCGCTTGCAAAATTAACTGTCTCTGGAGTATGATATGCTGTTTTGGCTTAATCTCACTCATGTTCAATGCACGAATATAGTCAACATTCAATCATCATTCATTTTGTTGTATAAGTGATGTTCTGGAACTCGGGAGTTGAGTTTATGCTCGACCCCCGATTTTCAGGGCGTTACAAGATCCACCAAAACCGCCTGACCGAGTGAAATTTGAGAATTTTGAAGAACATGAACACCAAGGTTTAATTGAACAGAACGGAGGTTTAATTGAACAGAATGGAACTCAGTTACACCGAGAAAACTAGGACATCAATGCTTGGTTGCACAGAGTAAACATAGACCAATCGAGTAAATTTGGACAACAGATCTTGGTTACACCGAGTGGGACTCGGTTGAACTGAGTAACCATGTTCAACAATATTCTGTATGTTCAACATTTGACAGTTTTAGTATAATGATTTTAAAAGTTCATATCTATTTTTCTATAACTCCGATTGAGGTGATTCAAAAGCAAAATTGAAGCTTGATGAGTCTAGTTTTATATTAAAAAAAAAATAAAATTTTAAAAAATCTCAAATAAGTTTAAAATTAGGATGTTTTAGAAACTATATAGAAAATCATTAGTTTTCGACAATTGACACTTCTGAAAATTTTAGAAATTTTCTACATCTCAAATTGTAATGAAATTTAATGGGGATAAAGTATACTTGATGTTAAAATATTACAAAAAATTTAAAAATAATTTAATAAATATAAGTATAAAAAAAAATACAAGTAATAAACTTATTGAAACTGAAAATTTCTGCAACTTCGTGTTGCCGTTGAACTGCACATATCTTTTTCATCTTAGATTTTTTGTATTCGGTGTCTTCTTAGGAATTTCTTATAATCAAAATAGAAATTAACCTATATAATTAAATTAATATTTTTTTAATATATTTTACTAATTCAAATAGTTTCTATTATATTTGAATTAGGGTTCTTGATTAGAGTGACTAGAACTAATTATCATTTTCCCTAATTATGAATAAGCTGCACTATGAATTTAGTTAATCCAAATCTAGTTGCTGTACAAAAGAAACCTTGCCATCCAGATCATTTAAAAAATGCCCTGATTAACCAAATAAGCCTTAAACTGCTCGTTAGTGGGCCACCAAACATAAGACTATAGAAAGACGTTCATCTTAGTGGGCTTGACGTCCATTGCAGGATATCGAGCTAAGATCGAGTTTTGAATCGTTCAACTTGGACCTGCAATGCCAGTGTATGAGATGTGTGAATATTTCTAAAATTAACTAGGAACTTAAGTTAATTGTCTGTATCCAGCCTTTGTCAAAGTTATGGCTTTCGGACCGTTAAATGATGACCAAGTTTAAGGCACCAATCAAGATTATTACCTTTCTCACATTTGTATAGTTATAGACCCGTTCGGCGCTCAGTGACCATCGATCTGGGTTAGAGCCTTCCCAATTAATCAGTATGTCCAATTGTCGGATGGTTGTGTCCAAACATAGATCACCTAGTTAAACACTTATCCCATGGCTCAGATTGGCTCGTACACCTCCCGGTGGGTCCCATTGGTTGGAAACAACCTCCTCCATGATTATTATAATGAATAAAGGGCCATTGGGGCCATTTTCACCACTTTTGGCTCTATAAAAGGACCTCATTTAGACTCCCCCTCTCCCCATACGAATTTTTCCTAAGCCAAGGAGAGAAAGAGAAAGAGAGAAAGAGAGGGAAGTGAGAAATGGTGGAGCCCGGTGCTACATCTCGTCGTCCGATCGTCATGCTCGTGTGGATCTTGTAAGGTCTTACATTTGCGCTCAGTTTCACACTTTCCATGGTCGAAATCTGTTGATTTTGGGATAAATTTTCACCCCTTGCTAGGTAAGAAGTTTCATACTTCTCTTTCCGTCTTTGTAATGCCCCGAACGTTTTAATACCCAAGTATTGAAAGTTCTCAAGCGTTACTAAGAAATTTACTTAGTATGTACACGTGTACGATACTAATCCAACTATCCTAGCCTTACATCCCTGCCCTGATACAAACCTAACCGTTAGGAATTACCTCCATTCAATAGATCCAACCATCTAACAGTTAATTTCAAGATAAGACCATCCATCATGGGATTCAACGAAGTACTTTCCCATGAATGACATGACGAATAACTCCCTATCCGTAATGATTTAGATATACATTCTTTTGTGAAAATTTCTTAGAAACGTGCCTATAACCATATGGAGCCCTTAGATTTCCCAAAACTCACAAATCAACAATAATTATGAAAATGCCATTAACCTATACCCTGTATTTTAGATCACATGGTTCCCACTATCTGTTTCATGTGAAAATTTTTACCAGGCCTAATTGTCATAAATTAACCATACACGTCGAATTTCAGCCCTTAGATTATAGTAAATTAGCTACTTGACCTCTACATCTGTTCGTACACTTATCGGATCAAGATTCTGACCCATCCATCTTGTTCACACCATATGAATATGCTTAACCCACTATTAGAATTACAATTTGAGGAACTTAGACATGTGAAAAGTTACTCGAACCTAATAATATACATGTCCTACCCCTAATCACTCCAGAAAACCACCTTGTGTTCGTCCATTTACAAAACTGACAGTACAATCACCCAGATACATGACTAGAATACCAACCATCAAGTCTTCCTATTTTTAGCATGTCATCTGACCCTCCATCGTATGTGGATCCCCTAAATGGGCCATCCGAATATTAGGATAATCCATTTATAATGAAGATCTTAGGCCATATGTCAAAACTACCGGCTAACTTCTTTATTAAATGTATGAAATCATTATTTTAAACATCGGGGCAGTATATTCCATTAAAAAGGCACATGGTCATCTATAAGCGATCAAGGCCCAAATTGGACCGATGGAAGGAACATGAAAAATGGGGGATACCTGCCAAATTTCAAGGCATTTGGATAGACGTCGGAAGATAACTAGAAAATAGATGGCAAATTTGTAATTAAAGGATGTCAAGTGAATATGTGAGGTGAAGATGGTTTTAATGGTGAATACCATTTCATGCATTGGCGGATCGTGCGGCCCACCTAAGACTTACATCGGTCCCATACTTGAGGCCATAGCTGAATATGATCTTACAAATATGGTGGACGAAGTGGATCTCTTAAAGGACGTAACTTGTTATGTGGCTTGCCAATCACGTGTATTTTACGTGATTTTGGTAACGTTCAAACATGGGAAGCCTAAGATATGATCAAGGTGTTGTGGCCCAACAAAGACTTGGAATCCTTCATCTTTTTTGCCATGGCCCAATAGGGCATGCTCTTGCTGATGAAGGGAGTGGATTTCCCTGGAACTTAACATAGCGGACCCCACCAATTCTAGCAAGGAAACGACCGAAAATCTCCACACTCTTCCGCTTTTCTCTCCGCACACAACTCCAGAAACCAAATCCAACTCAAACTCACCGAGTAAGAAATCCAAAGGGGGCCTACTCGGGCTGATCAGAACCATCCACTTCTTGGAAAAAAAGGAGTCTGACCCCACCTACAATGGCAGAAGAAAAGGGAGAGAGAAGATTAACACACAGATAAGCTGCAAGATGATATAGTTGTGTTGAAACAGGGTCGCGGTTTAATCAGTTGGATAGACGTTTCATACCCAAGAATGAGATCCTGACCGTTCATCTTCAGGCCCTCTCAAAACTGACCCAGCTGATATAGGTTAGAGACACAGAAGGTGAGACGGGGGCTGAAAGCAACGTTCGCTTCTTGTCTTTGCAAGACGTCCTATTTTTGTGTTCGCACAAAACAGAGCTTCGTAACAGGAGCTACGCCAGAAGTATCTGGAAGTCTTTTGCGCCTATCAATACCTTGCATCCGACTGAGGAGAGAAACAAAGAAAGGGAGGAGAGAAAGAAACGTGGGAGCGAATAATGGTCCAGATTCTGCTGGATGTATCAGCAAGAGGGAAGAAGAAGAAGAAATAATAGAAGAAGAAGAAATAAGAGAAAGAGATGAGCTCGAGTCGCTGCAGAGTCAACTCAATGTCATTGAATTTGAGCTATCAGGTTGAGATCTAAGGACAGCATAAGGTAAGTTGTCCACGTGTATAATAACCTAGTCCTAGTTTTCAAATTAAACAACTGAATTGTATGATCCTAGATATACGTTACCGGTCCAATCTTAGTCATTAATCTTAACTATATGAACGATGAGTTATTATAATCTAACAACACGAAGCGTGTTAATTATGATTAGATCTTGATCTTAAAGTGTGAATACATCAACCCTAGCAATTAGAAGGCAATTTATCTTAAGAGGTGAGGGTTTTATCCTTTAAGCTTACCTTAATTTAAGTTGATATATTTATCCTGCCCTTTTATGCCTTCATGATATTTTATCGCGCCTTTTTCATACCTTTTGTCTTAATTGAGTTGATGCATTTTATCTTGCCTTTACATGCATTTTATCTGACCTCAAATTTCTATTACTTTCCCTCTGTTTTAATTTTAATTTGTTATCATTAATTTTAGCCCTTTTGAGATTTTTACATGATATCCATTTTAAGAGGCTTTCCTGGATTCACGGGAGACTATGGATACAAGTCTTGCTCTTGCCTTACCATTGATTTGGGTTTGCCACTCTCTGTTACCAAGAACCAATGGTGGTCGCTCTTCTAATTACGGAGTTAGTCGTTGCCACCCTTATTAAAGAATCAGTCAATGTCGCTCTTCTATTTATTGAGTTGGCTTTAACCTCTCTCCTCATATTCGAGTTGACCTTCGTCACTCGCCTCTTATTCTAGTTGGTTATTGTCACTCGCCGCCTTTTCCTTAAGGGCTCGGCAAGTGTCTTGAAATTCTTAACTTTCCGTGGATAAAAGAATTCTCTCTCGGTGCAAGTACTATGTTGGGAATCCCTCCTCTAGTGATCGATTAAATATTGTGGATG
This sequence comes from Magnolia changhungtana, assembly GCA_030180095.1. NCBI lineage: Eukaryota > Viridiplantae > Streptophyta > Magnoliopsida > Magnoliales > Magnoliaceae > Magnolia > Magnolia changhungtana. The sequence goes on from JASAUF010000397.1 coordinate 5,168,530, forward strand.
TAATGTGTTTTCGGTAGCGGCCCTGGGGCAACACGTTATTCCATGTTCTCGGGTGAGAGTGCAATAACTGGTGTGTGTAAATCGTTTTATATACATGACACATCAATTTGGGGAATTGGATGTCGCTTAGTCATTCCTTTTCCGGTTTTGGGGGTTGGATGTCGCTTAGTCTCTCCAATCCGGTTTTTCTTGGGGAGCTGGATGTCACTTAGTCAATCCTTTTCCAATTTTTGGGGGTTGGTTGTTGCTTTAGTCGCTTCAATCTAGGTTGCAAGATTCACCTGGTCATGTGTGGTATTCGTCTTGGGACAACCGCGTAAAACCATGTTAAACGTGGGACACGCCGACGAATATCCATAGTATGGGATGCGGGTTGAGTCAGATGACTTTAATCGTAATCCACATTGTGGCGATCACTAAGAGTGATACACCGCATAGACTTTTCTAGGCATGCATCTCATGTAGATTGATTGCGCATTATACTTCTTGTAGTGTGGAATACTTGACGTATCAGAACATTTATCTTGCTTTTATGAATATCTTGAATTACTGTTAATCTTAAAGGATAACCTTCACTATGAGTAGGGCATTGACCCTCTCCTAATCGTACAGATGTTGTAGGTGACGTACAAATTGAAGACTTAGAGGACCAACCTCCTATAGAAGACTACACCGAAAGAATGTGAAGATAGTTTATTTACTTAGTTTATACTTCCACTACGAACTTGATGAATGTAATAAGCTTCCATTGGGAAGGCCTTTAATTATTCTTTTTACATTGATGGAATATAATAAATATAGTTAGTGGTATTCTGGTGAATGCTACCTTCTGAATGTATCTGGATGTGATCCAAATGAAAAAAAATAAGGGTGCAATTTTTAAAAGCATCCAAATTATTAACATCCGGCTTTCTCGGGCACGAGTGTGAACTCTGGCCGTGAAATTTCTGGATATTATAGTCTCTTTCTTTCATTTTCAACTTTTGAGCCATTAGGGTTAAAAACCCCCGTTCATTTCTTACAAACCCTATTGTTAGGGTTTTGAGTCTCAATTATCAATTAGAGTGGTTCATACTCTTGTAGGAGGCGTAATCAGGATTAACTCAATTAGGGTTTTGGTTGTGCGCCGATTCCGGGTCCTGATTCGTCGAACCGAATTGATGGATCATTCTGATCGAGTTAGTTAAACCATAATTCATTATTTAACATTTAATTGGGACTAAATCCACATCATTAACGATAGTCTTGTACTTTAATTTAAGTTTGGAGTGATTTCCCCAAATTCCTAACTTAAGGCCACATCCAAGTCGAGAATTTTGACTCTACGGTGAAGATCTACCCTCAAGCTTTTACATGGAATTTTAAAATTACTAAATATGTTATTTTCTATTTAGTTGATAACATGCTCGATGAAATACTTGAATGATATGAAACTCTTATTATTAGAATTCTTCGATGTCGAATGCTTAGAAATCCTAATATGATTGAATTGTGTTGTTGTGGTGGATCGAGCTTCGTAAATTATTTAAATATGCAGATAGCCTGCTTTAGGGAATCTGAACCAGGCTTATACGGCCGACTGAGTTGAACACGTATGATCGACAATTGTTAGAGCTACATGGGATGCTTTGTACCCAATGCCGATTTGCTCGATGTCCTTCATAGTTGATCGCATCAGTCTAATGTAAGCTCGATCAATCTTGTGCTTGGTGATTGTATAACATTCAATAAAATCTGGGATACTACGATGATCATTGATTTAGTATACTCATAACTATTAGTGCGTTAGGATCCCCAAAGACTCATGAGCTAAGCATGGTGGTATGGGACACCGTGTTCGAGTTGTCGGCCTATGTTGGGGTGTCGAGCCTCCCTATAGTGATTTTTGAGCACTTATAGAGGTAATAGGATGTTGTTTGAATGCCCCCCATCAAATTACCCGACCGATAGTTCTGTGCTGGAGCACCGTTCGAACGATCGAACATGAATGGAATTGGGTGACGAGCCCTTTTTCTCTGTATTGATTTGATTTTGAGTGACAAGCTCGCACCTCTAAATTGATTGTTTATACTCGGTATTAGGTGATGACCCATACCATGTTGATGCCTTAATTTGGATCAATGAACATTGGTGAAGAGCCCCATGTGTCACAACGAGCCACGTGATCTGGATAATGACTCATGATATAACAACAGTATCCTAGCTTGACCAATCTACTATATGAAGTAAGACTAATAATCACTTGACTAATCATGCATACCCTAGGATAGGTTACGAATTGGCATTGGAGTAGCTTGTAAGGAGTGTTGGCATGTGTGAAATAGGCGTTGAAGTCTCTTGTGAGGGAGTGCTTGATTGTAAGGAGCATGCATCATTTCATCATAACATTAATATATTTACCAATTATATTAGGAAACTGTTTGTTTGTTATGCCATCATTACTTGTACTCGTTTGTGTTGGTAAGATGTATAACTTAGTATCTGTGCGTTAAAGGTAATATGCTTAAGTGTATTATATGAATATGTATCTGTTGTGAATATACTAATCACTAAAATGTCCTAAGTAACAATCTTGGGGGTATTTCTTCACTATGTTGCATTTAACGCCTAATATTTAACATATGCAGATAACTCAGGAATAGGACCAGTCGGTGATGCGCTCAGGGTTCCTGGCAGATCTTTAGCTTCTTCTCGATTGGTAGTCGTTCTTTTATTCCTATTGTAATTATTGTGATTTGTATAGTTCTCACATGGGTGGTCATCACTTTTGGGTGTTAGCCGTATATTTTTAAATTTTGCTATATGTACCTTGCTTTGGTTTCGGTAAGTTGAAAAGCGTTACTCTGATATTATGTGTGAAATTAATGTAAATTTGAATGAGGAGACATGTGCATTTTATTAAGTTAACAGTTAGGAACTCGAGATTAGAGTCTATGTATTCAGGTGCCAATTTTTAGGGTGTTACAAGTCCTTAGTGTTTTTTGACTACTATTTACTTTTCCCTTCACATCGCTGGATTAAAATCCAATTAAGCAAGTTAGATTTAGATTAACACTAGATTGTGTTCCCCATTCTTTGTGGATTCAACCTCGGTCTAACCGAGTTATTTCTATAGCGTAACCCTGCACTTAGGGTTTTGAACAAGTTTTTGGCACTATTGTCGGGGATTGGCGTGAACACATTTAGGTTTAGGTTTTCTTTCTAGGTTATATTTTTTTCTCTGGTTCCCTGAAAACTTTTCAAGCTAAGAAGGATTTTACAATTTCTAGAAATTTGCTGTTTTAGTGTTTGTCTTATTTTCCTATCATTACTAATGTTGTGTGTTTCTTGTTGTAGGATTTTTAATTTATTCCCTCTCATTCGGTAATACCCATCCTCTCTTAATTTTTCTTTCATAATTACTATAAGATTTAGGAATTAGAAGTAGAATTTGGTGTGGTTCATGCCTAAGTGGATAAGGGACCATACATTGAGACTTTTAAGCTAAGGAGGTTTAGTTGACGGGCTTGAAATCCATCAACGAGTTAGAAAACACCTAAATACTCCTGAAGCATCATCTGCGATGATGACTGAAGATGAACAATATTTTAATGAGAATCCTGTACATTACACACCACCAGTTAGGACAGTGTGTGATGAGAATGAAGTACACCGAGTTCCACCGGTTCGAAGTTTACTAGATTATTTACAACCAGCGAGAACAAGTATACCTTCCTGCATGATTTTCCCAATTAATACAGGAAACGTGGACTTCAAACCTGTTACGATCCAATTACTTCATAAATTCCATGGGCTTGATTTAGAAAGTCCATATTTACACTTAAAAGAATTTAAAGAGATACTTGCAACTTTACACTTTAACAATGTTACTATTGACATTATCCAACTAAAATTATTCCCATCCTCATTAAAGGAGAAGGCCAAATCATGACTTCACTCCTTAAGGCCAAGATCCATTGGCACTTGGGCTGAGATGAACCGGGAGTTCCTTAAAATGTTCTTTTTGGCTCATAATACCAACACTCTCAGACGAGACATAATGAATTTCTCCCAAAAAAGGAATGAAATTTTTTCAAGTGTTAGGAACAGTTCAAGGAATTACTTCTCACTTGTCCACACCATGGCTACAAAAGTTTGTGAAAAATTAACTTTTTCTATGAAGGATTGAATCCAAGTATGCGCCAATTCATAGAGATGATGTGCAATGACGAATTTATGAGCAAGGAACTGGAAGATGCCCGGAATTACTTTGACATGCTAACTGAAAATGCCTATTCATGGGATACATCTAACCAAGCTAATAATTCCAAGATAGTGTTAAGAGAGCGGGAAGCACATATGCTTAAAGACGAGAAAGATGTTAGTGTAAGGTTAGTGGATCTCATAAGGAAAATTAAAGCCTTGGAATTAAGGAAAAAAGGGATCCAACCCAAAGCGGTTGTTGAGATCTTATATGGTATTTGTGACAGAGATATACATCTAACAAAAGATTGTCCTATAATCCCTACATTTTAAGAGGTGTTTCATGCTCAAGCAAATGCTGCAAACGCTTACCAACGCCCCTTCAGTGCACCGAATTCTAACACGTACACTCCTGATTGGTGGAATCATCCAAATTTCAGTTGGAGGAACATACCAACTATAAATGTAACTGATAATCCTCAAGGGCCACCTAGTGGACCTCCATCCATAAGAACTCGTGCCGATACATTGAATGCATTCTTGCAAGGGCAACTGCAGGCCATGAATGAACTCAGAACATCGGTTGCAAGAATTGAGGCACAACTATATGATAGGGGAAAATGAACCTTTCTGGCCTAACCTTAACCCAACCCTAAGGGACAATTGGAGATAAGTGATCCCAATTCTTCAACTTTACATGTGGAACATGTTAAATCCATCACCACTTTGAGAAGTGTAAAAGAAATTGACAAGGAGATTCCTAAGAAGGATGTGAAACTTAAGGAGTCTAAAGACTCAAAAGATGATGGTGAATCTATCAATGCTCCACATAACATAGAATATAGGCCTATGGAACTGTTTCCCCAACGTCTCAATACAACCAAGAAGCCAACTAAAAATCAGGATATCTTAGAGGCTTTTGTTCACAACCCCAAGTGTAGGGTCGCGATGTAGTAATAACACAGTGAGATTGAGGTCGAATCCACATGGACTAAACTTGTACGTATTCTGAAAATAACTAGAACTAGAACTAGAAAATGATCTAAATTGAAATCGGGAATAGTTGAGAATAATTGTGAATGAAATTTCAATAATTAAAGGGGAACTAGAGCGCCAAGGATCCACTTGTGGCTATCAAGATACTACCTCACTTGATTCAAGAAGCACAATTGGAATTGGACTCCTATTCTATCCAATTGGAAAATTAAATCTCTAAACTTTTCATTGATCTAGTCCACACATGAAGGAGTATTGTGATGATTGGAAGGGAATTCATGCATCTACCATGCATGAGATGATGGTGAATCACAAGTTTTACCAATCTCACAATCTCAAAACAAGAAAGAAGATATTTAAAGCTATTACAATATCTATTGTAATTTGAGTTATAATAAATCATAGAAAACTGAAAATATTCCTTTAATATCAAACTAGAAATCAATGATGTCCAACATAAACAAGAATCAAAGCAAGATAAACATCCCAACACGCTACAAGCTTCACCTCTTAACCCTAACTAAGAGGTTTAATTAACTATAGACATGATTGAAACTAAAACCCTTAAAGAAAACATTAAAAATAAATAAGGAAAGAAGAAAAACTCTTGGGAGGCTACTCCACCCTTTGGCTCTACTTTTAGAAACCTAATTCATGTTTAGAACTCCTCAAAGAACCCATATTTATAGCCTTTGTCCATTCGTATTTGAAAACTACCTCAAATTTACACACTCTGTGTCAGCCTTCGATGTCATCGAACGTGAATTGAATCCGAAAGTCGCGCCTTTTCGTACTGCGTAACTTTTCATGTAATTTTATCTTCCTTTGCTGTCATTGAATAGTCCTTAGATGTCATCGAAGGCTGTTTGAGTAATTGAGAATGTGTTCATAGTGTTCTAGCGAGTTGCTCCAGAAATCTGCAAAAAATCTCAATGTCATCGAACTGCCTTTAATGTCATTAAACAGGTCTTCGAGCAATCGAACAGAGATTCGATGTCATCGAGAAATGTATTCAATTTGTCTAGTAACCAAACTCGATTTTCTTGTAATTCTTTGATGCCATCGAACACTTACTTCAATGTCATCCAGTGGTCTATGACATAGACAATGAAGTCTAGATTATGTGAATTTCTGCACTTTGCACTTTCGACTTCCTTCCTTCTCCACTTGGTTTCCTTGAATCTTAGGATCTTGAAATCTTCAATCTTAGTCTCCTAAGATCCATTCCTTGCCTTGGTGATTCTTGAGCATCAAATCCATGCTTTTAACATTCTTTTCAATCCAAGCTCTCAAATTCACCTTGCAATACAAACATGTATAAAATATACCCATTAAGCATTATCATGTTCATAAAACCATAATATAAACTGGGAAAAAATGTAATATTTGACACTCAACACACCCCCAACCAGCATCTCACTAGTTCTGAGCAAAACATGAGTGGCATAATCTTCAATCATAGTGTTCAAATCACTTCCAGAAAATAATCTTTTGTGTAGACAAGTATGAATGAGTATAATCCAAAGAAGCGCAGTGAAAATTTGAAAACCTAGAGCCAAATCAAACGAGTGATCAATCAAATAGGTTCCTCATCAATCACTTAAGAGCATAAGTTCATATATCAAGTTAATGTGCTTAGTGAATTTCAACTTACTTTCCATAAAAATACTATCATTTAATAATGTTAGCCATGCTCATCACTTCAAGATTAATTGAATAATCAAGTGTTGATTACGAACTTATCCCCTTTTCCTTCTTTTTTCAAGTTTTTGATTTGATACCAATGGTCCCTTTTATTTATTCATTCTTTTCAGTCTTTTCATCTTCTTTCTTTTCAAACTTTTCATTCTTTTCCAATCTTTTCATCATAAATGACCCTTTTGTTGATCTCACTATTTTTTAATTGGTTCTTTTCATCTTTTTAAGGTGGATAAAATTCTTCAGATTCAATTCTCAATATCTACAATGATATACATACTAGCAATCAGAAATTCTAGCACAATTCACACAAAGCAAATTGAATGTGTCATGTGATTTTGATCAACATGATATTCAAACTTCCTCTTAATTAATTAACTGAAACACTTAAGTGATAGTCTAGTTAGTTGATCAAACTCCAACAATTCAAAGTTTAATCTTCATCTTATCATCACACTCAAAGCATTCTTAAGTGCACAAATTCTTACTTTCCAAATAGGTTTGTAATTTGAAAAATTGAAAATTTTCAAAAATTTTGCTCAAAGACTAAGAAAATACCAATTCATTTACCTAATCCACACCTCCAACCTAAAATCTACATTGTCCTCAATGTAAAAGACATAAGTATGTAATGCATATCAGACAACGAAAAGAGAGGAGAAGTGATGGGAAGGTAGTACCTGAAGAAGGAGAATTGAAGCTTTTCAAAAGTTCTTAACATGTAAATGGGTTAGTACAAAGACTAAACAAACTATCCTAATCCTAAATCCTATGAAAGCAAGAAACCTAATTACACCTCCATTAGACTAGGAGGTCAATCCTGGTATACAAGACAGTCAGAAGCATGGACATGACCTCTGAATCAAACTTCTCAACAAATGGCTTGAGACAATGTCCGTTTACTTTGAAAATATTGTCATTTGTCAGATTCTTTATTTCGACGACCCTATGAGGATAAACGTAACAGTGAAAGGGCTAGTCCAAAGATATCGAAGCTTACCCAAAAAAAGATGTAACCGAGAATTGTACAAAAGGAATTTTTAACCGGTTATGCATGATGTTCCAGTCATGAAACACCTTCATCCTATCCTTGTAAATTCTCGAGTTCTCGTATGCATAATTCCAGATTTCCTTGAGTTCGTTCAATTGAAGTTTGCATAGCGAGCTAGCGTTGTTCAAGTTAAAGTTTAGATTTTTGATAACCCAACTAGCTTTATGTTCCAACTCCATAGGCAAGTGACAAGCTTTCCCATAGATGATTCTAAAGGGAGATATTCCAATGGGGGTCTTAAAAGCTGTACGGTAAGCTCATAAAGCATCGGTCAAGCGGATTGATCAATCCTTGTGATCATGGTTAACCGTTTTTTCTAGAATTAGTTTAATTTCCCTGTTAAAAATCTTATCTTACTCATTTTTCTGCGGGTGGTATGGAGTGCTTACTTTATGAGAGATGTCATATTTCTTCATTAAGTTCTGAACCAGGAAATGATGTTTTCTTTCAAGAATCGAATGACTGTTTTATGATCATTATTCCGGCACGGGATCGCTTCAACCCACTTAGTGACATAATATACTGCTAACAAAATATAACTATTTTCAAAGGATTGGGGAAATGGCCCAATGTACTCGATGCCCCGACAATTGAATGCTTCAATGTAAGAATTGGGTTTAGCGGTATCATATTTTGATGGGACAATCCTCCTAATTTTCAAAAATGTTCACAAGCTTTACAAAACTCGTGAGTATCTTTGAACATCGTGGGCCAGTAAAAGCCGCACTGCACAATTTTGGACGTAGTTTTTTTGACAAAAAAGTGATCACCACAGGCTTAAGAGTGACAAAAGGAGATAACCCTTTGATGTTCATTTTCTGGTACACATCTCCTTAGAATTTGGTCTGGGTAATATTTAAATAGATAAGGATCATCCCAAAAAAACTTACATATCTCAATGAAGAATTTTTGCTTATCTTACGCAGTCTAATATGTCGGCGTGAAACTTGTGGCAAGATAGTTTACAATGTCAGCAAGCCAAGGTAATTGGGAGAGTTTAAACAATTGTTCATCAGCGAACATATCATTTATCGGTGTCGTCTCAAGGGAATCAGGTAGATCAAGTCTTAAGAGGTGATAAGCCACCATGTTCTCTACTCCCTTTTTGTCTCTTATTTCTATAATCGAATTCCTGGAGTGGGAGGATCCATCTTATTAGGCGAGGCTTGACATCCTTATTTGAAAGAAGGTACTTTAGTGCCGCATGGTCTGTGTAGATGATGATCTTAGATCCGATCAAGTAGGACCTAAATTTGTCCAAAGCGAACACTACAACTAAGAGTTCCTTCTCTGTAGTAGAATAGTTCACTTGGGTAGAGTTTAGAGTTCTACTCGTATAATGAATCACATAGGGCTTCTTCTCTTTTCTCTGGCCTAACATTGCCCTAATAACATTGTCAAATGTATCGTGCATAATCTCAAAAGGGATGCTCTGGTCAGGTGGCTACATGATAGTGCAGTTGTCAACATAGCCTTGAGCTTAATGAAAGCTTCTTACATTGTTCAGTCCACTCGTATGGTGTATCCTTTTGAAGGAGATTACATAAAGGACAAGAGAGTTGACTAAATTCGTTTATGAATCATTTATAAAATCTGGCATGACCTATGAAGGATCACATGTCGCGTATGCTCTTGGGTGGAGGTAGGTTAGAGATAAGGTCAATTTTAGCCTTATCTACCTCAATTCCCTTGGATGAAATTATATGTCCAAGCACTATTCCCTTAGGAACCATGAAATGGAACTTATCCGAATTCAAAACCAAATTCTTTTCCTCACATTGCTTCAACATATTTTAAAGATTTTCTAGACACTCGCTGAGGATGGACCAAAGATAGAGAGGTCATCCATGAAGACCTCTAAATATTGCCCCACTATGTCAGAAAATATGCTCAACACGCATTGTTCACAACCCCAAGTGTAGGGTCGCAATATAGTAATAGTCTTGGTAAGATTGAGGTCGAATCCATAAGGACTAAACTTGTGCGTATTCTGGAAATAACTAGAATTAGAAATAGAAGAAGATTTAAATTAGAAATCTAGGAAAAGAGTAATTTTGAATATTGTTGATTAAAAATTGTAAATTTAAAGGTGGGAACTAGGGTGCTAAGGATCCACTTGTAGCTATTGGGATGCTACCTTACTTGATTCAATAGATCCAATTAGAATCGGAGTCCTATCTTATCTAATTGGAAAGAGAGATGATCAAATCTTTGAACTTCTCATTGATCTAGCCTCAATGGAAGAGAATTGTGAAGATTGGAAGGGATTCCACACCCAACCATGCCCAGGATACAATGACAAACAACAGGATTTACCAATCCAACAATCTCAAATAGAAAAAGAAGATACTCAAAGCTATTGTAGATCTACTGTAATTTGAGTCACAACAAACCATCGAAAAATGAAAGTATTCCTTAAAATCAACTAGAAATCAATGAAGTTCAACGTAAATCCATGAATTAAAGAAAAATAAACATCTCAATCACGCTACAAGTTTTACCTCTTAGCCCTAGCTAAGAGGTTTAGCGAACCATAAACATGATTGACCTAAAATCTCTTAAGAAAGGCATAAAAAAAATAAGGATGATGAATAAAGACTCTTGGCAGCGGATCTTCACACGTTTTCTACACGCATTAAACCCTAAAAGATGCCTAGGAACATCTTATGGACTCCTATTTATAGTTGTGAAACTCCAACTTTCACACCGAGTTGGAAAAATCCAGAAACCGCCTCAAATTTACGTAGTCCGCGTAAAATCTGCGTAACCTTAGACAAGTCGAAGGTCATCTTTGATGAGTTGAGGATCGCACAATTTTAAAAGTTCATATTGCTGGAGTTCAAGTCGAAGTTTCTTCGACTAGTCGAGGCAAAGCTTAGACTGGTAGAAAGAGGGCTTAGGCTAGTCGAGGATCGTATAAATTCACTTCAAATCTTCAATTTTCTTCATTCCTCACTTGGTTTCCTTGGATCTTTGGCCTGTGAATTCTTTAATCTTGGTCTCCTAAGATCCATCCTTTGCTTTGGTGATTCTTGAGCATTAAATCCATGCTTTTAACATTCTTTTCAATCTAAGCTCTCAAATTCACCTTGTAACACAAACATGTATAAAATATAATATTAAGCAGTATTATGTTCATAAAACCAATATATAAATAGGAAAAAATATGTAATATTTGATACTCAACACACTCCCCAACTAGTATTTTGCTATCCCAAGCAAAACATGTGTGAAATAATCTTTCATCTTCAAAGTTCAAAACCTTTTTCAGAAAATAATCTTTTGTACAATCAAGTATGAATGAGTAGAGTCAAGATAAGAAGTGAGATTTTGAAAACCTAGAGCCAAATCACATAAGCAATCAATCAAATAGGTTCTTTATCAATTATTTAAGATCATAAGTTCATATATCAAGTTTTTCTATTGTGGTTAGTGAATATCAACTTACTTCCCATAAACTTACTATCATTTCATAATGTTAGCCATGTTCTTCACATCAGGATTAGTTGAAAACTCAAGTACTGATTCTGAACATATCCCATTTTCCTTCTTTTTTCAATTTTTTAATTTTATATCAAGGGTCACTCTTATTCATTCTTTTTCAGACTTTACATTCTTTTCAGAGACTTTTTTCATTCTCTTCAGAGACGTTGTCATTCTTTATTCTTTTTCATCATTCATGACCTTTTTGTCGATCTCTCTTTTTTAACTGGTTTTTTCATCTTTTAAGGTGGATAAAATTCTGCAGACTCAATTCCCAACATCTTTCAATGATTTACATGCTAACAATCAGAAATTCTAGCACAACTCAAAGAAAGCAAATTGAACGTGTCTTCGTGATTTGGATTAATCATGATATTCAAACTTCCTCTTAATCAATTGAGTGTAAGAACTGTAAGGGATAGGCTACTTAGTTGATCAAACTCCAACAATTCAAAATTCGCTTCCTATCTTATCATCATAATTAAAGCATTCTTAAATACACAAATTATCAATTTCCAATCAGGTTTTATCTGGAAAAATTGAAAAAATTCCACAAATTTTGCTCAAAACTAAGAAAACACTGATTAGTTTACCTAATCCACACACCCAACCTAAAATATACATTGTCCTTAATGTAAAAAAAGATAGTCATGTGATACAAAAGTGGCAACGAAAAGAAATGAGAAGTGATGGAAAGGTAGTACTTGAAGAAGGAATTTTTTAGGCTTTTTCCATGGATCTCAATGTAAAGACGGGTTAGCACAAACACTAAAATAAGTTGAAAGTAAACTATCGTAGTCCTAAATTGTATGAAAGCAGTAAACCTAACTACAACTCCGTTAGGCTAAAAGGTCAATCTTAAGACACAGGATCTATCGGAGGTGTAGACTTGTCCTCTGAATCAAATTTCTCAACAAATGGCTTTAAACGATGTCCATTCACTTTAAAAGTATTGCCATTATTAGAATTATTTTTTATAACTCAACAGCCCCATAAGGATAGACATTCATAATAGTAAAAGGGCCGATCCAACGAGATCGGAGTTTACCGAGAAAAATATGTACCTGAGAATTGTACGAAATGACCTTTTGACCAGTTAAGAACAATTTTTTAAGGATGTTCTTGTCATGGAACAATTTCATCTTATCCTTGTAAATTATCGAGTTCTCGTATGCATCATTCCGAATTTCCTCGAGTTCATTCAATTGAAGTTTGCACAGCGAGCCAGCGTTGTCCAAATTAAAGTTTAAAATTTTAATGACCCAGTAGGCTCTATGTTCAAACTCCACGAGTAACTGACAAGCCTTCCCATAGACAAGTCTAAAGGGAGACATTCCAATAGGGGTCTTAAATGTGGAACGGTAAGCCCATAAAGCTTCGGTCAAATGAATTGACCAATCCTTGCAATAAGGGCTAATCATTTTCTCTAAAATGTGTTTAATCTCCCTATTAGAAATTCTAGCTTACCCACTTATTTGTGGGTAGTATGGAGTGCTCACCTTGTAAGATATGTCATATTTCTTCATTAAGTTTGCAAATGGCCTATTATAGAAATGTGAACCTCCATCACTAATGTTGGCTCGAGGCGTTCCGAACCGGGAAATGATATTTTCTTTTAAGAATTTAATAACCATTTGATGGTCATTATTCTAACACGGGATCGCTTCGACCCATTTAATGACATAGTGTATTGCTAGCAAGATGTATAAATTCCTAAAAGATTGGGGGAATGGTCCCATGAAATTGATGCCCTAGTAATCAAATGCTTCAATGATGAGAATGAGGTTCAAAGGCATCATATTTTGATGGGACAATGCTCCTAATTTTTGACAACGCTCACAAGCTTTGTAAAACTCATGAGTGTCCTTGAATATAGTGGGCCAGTAAAAGCCGCATTACAAAATTTTGGCTATGGTCTTTTTCGCAGAAAAGTGACCACCACGGGCCTGAGTGTGACAGAAGGAGATGACACTTTGGTGTTCATTTTCTGGCACACATCTTCTTAGAATTTGATCTGGGTAATATTTAAACAAATACGGATCATCCCAGAAGAATTAGCATATCTCGGTGAATAATTTTTTCTTATCTTGCGTATTCCAATTTGTTTGCGTGAAACCTGTGACAAGATAATTAGCAGTATCAGTAAACCAAGGTAATTGGGAGAGTTTAAACAATTGTTTGTCAGGGAACATGTCGTTTATGGGTGCTATCTCAAGGGAATCAGGAAGATCAAGTCGTGAAAGATGGTCAACCACTACATTCTCTACTTCTTTTTTATCTTTTATTTCTAAATCAAATTCCTGGAGTAGGAGGATCCATCTATCAAGTGGGGCTTAGCATCATTCTTATAAAGAAGGTACTTGAGCACCGCATGATCAGTGTAGATGATGATTTTAGACCCAATCAAGTAGGAACTAAATTTGTCTAAAGCAAAGACTACGACTCAGAGTTCCTTATCCATAGTAGAGTAATTCACTTGGGTAGGATTTAGAGTTCTACTTGCATAATGAATGATGTAGGGCTTCCTTTCTTTTTGTTGACCTAACACTGCCCCAATAGCATAGTCAGACGCATCACACATAATTTTAAAAGGAATGTTCCAGTCAGATGGCTGCATGATAGGTGCAGTAGTTAACATGCATTTGAGCTTAGAGAAAGCTTCTTGGCATTGCTCAGTCCACTCGTATGGTACATCCTTTTGAAGTAGATTGCAAAAAGGACAAGAGAGGTGACTAAAGTCCTTTATGAATCTCTTATAGAATTCAGCGTGTCCTAAGAAGGATTGCACGTCTTGTATGCTCTTGGGTGGAGGTAGGTTAGAGATAAGATCAATTTTAGCCTTATCTACCTCAATTCCCTTGGACGAGATGTTATGTCTAAGAACAATTCCCTTACGAACCATGAAATAACACTTCTCCCAATTTAGTACCAAATTCTTTTCCTCACTCGCTTCAACATATTTTTCAGATTTTCCTAACATTCGCTGAAGAATGGACCAAAGACAGAGTAATCGTCCATGAAGACCTCTAAATATTACCTCACCATATCAGAAAAAATACTTAACATACATCGCTGAAAAGTGGCGGGGGCATTGCACTGTCCAAATGGCATCCTTCGGTAAGCAAATGTGCCAAAGGGGCATGTGAATGTGGTCTTTTCTTGATCTTCAAGGGTTATTTCTATCTGGTTATAGCCGAATATCTATTAAGGAAGTAATAGTAGGAGTGACCAGCTAGCCTTTCCAAGATTTGATCAATGAAGGGCAAAAGAAAGTGGTCCTTCCTTGTGACGGTATTCAACTTCCTATAGTCAATGCACATTCTCCAACCGGTGATGACCTTAGTTGGCACGAGTTCATTATCAGCATTGGCTATGATGGTGATTCTGGACTTCTTGGGAACCACATGAGTTGGACTCACCCATTGACTGTCAGATATAAGGTAGATGATACCCACATCTATCAACTTTAGGACCTCAGCCTTAGCCACTTCTTTCATATTTGATTTAGTCAACGTTGTGGTTGTCGGGAGGTCTTCGCATTATCCTCAAGATGAATACGGTGAGTACAAATCAAAGGGTCGATTCCCTTGAGATCCGCAATCAACCATCCAAGGGCCCCTTTGTGCTCAATGAGAGTAGAGATAAGCATACTCTTCTGTTCTTGATCCAATTGGGAAGAAATCACCACTAGGTATGTCGCATCTTAACCTAAATAGACATATTTCAAATTAGAGGGCAAAGGTTTTAGATCAAGCTTCGATGCCTTGAGGTTAGATGGTAAAGACACTACATTAGTTTGGGGTATTTCTTTAAATTGTGGCCTCCATCAGTTCACTTCAAGTACCGCCATAGTATCAAGCGTGACACCCATTCCCTAATCGTATCATTGTCTAAATCATGGGAGTGAGTCAAGCACATCTCTAGAGGGCCAGAGCATAGAGTCAAAAGAGTTCTATCTTCTACGAAAGAATCAATCATGTTAATGTCATGAGTATCATCATCATCCTCTGCCTGTCATATTTTCGCAAGATAAATTCATGACTCCATTCCTACAATTAATGATTGCATTTGATGTGACAAGGAATGGGCGACCAAGAATGATAAGAATTTGAGTGCTCATATCAATGATGGGTTCAATATCTAGGATGATAAAATATACTAAATAGTAGAATTTGTCAACCTAAACCAACACATCCTCAATTATTCATCTCGGCATACGAACCGATCGATCAACAAGTTGTAACGTGGTTCGGGTGGGTTTTAATTTACTAAGACCAAGTTGTTCCTAGACCGAGTAAGGAATCAGATTTACACTTGCTCTTAAGTCAAGAAGTGCGTGCTCAATCCGGTAATTCCCAATTACACAAGTGATGGTTGGGCTACCGGGATCTTTGTATTTTTGTGGCACATCTTATTTTAGGATGGCACTTAATTTTTCTGTTAATGAGATTTTCTTTTAAAGATTTTGCCATCTTTTGGTCTTGTATGGATCTTTTAGAAATTTGGCATTTGAAGGTATTTGTTTAATGGCATCCAGTAGAGGAATGTTGACCTTTACTTGTTTAAGCACCTCTAAAATGTCCTGAGAGTTGGAGAGAGGTTTCGGTGCAATCAACCGTTGGGGGAATGGAGTAACTAGTTTAATTTGAAGTTTCGGTTCTAACTCATGTGGAGCATTGTTAGGTCTATCAGTTTCATCTACTTCCGAGTCCTTGGATTTTCATCCCTTACCGGAATAGATTTATCAATTGTTTTCCCACTCCTAAGAGTGGTGATAGACTCAACTTGCTCCATCTAATGTGAAGAGCTTAGCTCACTAATTTCACAATGTGGATTTAGGTTGGGGAGAGGTTGAGCTGGAAGCATCCCTTTCTTCCCATTTGTAATTTTCACCTCAAGTCCTTGTATGGCCTTTGTAAGGTCTTAAAGGGCTTGTAGCATACCCTGGTTAAAAAGCTCTTGATTTTGAATATGTTTCAGAACCGGATCCTCTTGAGGTTTCCTTTGATCCAAAAATTGGTTAAGGATCTCTTGAGGAGTGGCATTTTGTCCATTCCTCCAACTGAAATTTGGATGATTTCTCCAACTGGAATTATATGTATTTGAGGAGGTTCCTTTAAAAGACCTCTGGTAGTTGTTTATGACATTCGATTACTCGTTCAGAACTTCTTGAAAAGCAAGTATTATTGGACAATTTTCAGTTGTATGAACATTACAAGCACAAATACCACAAACGGTTTCCTTAGCCTTATCCTTCTTAAGTTCTATGACCTCGAGTTTCCTTATGAGATTAGCCACTTTAACATTTGTATCATCTTCCTCTTTCGACAAGTAGATTCCACATCTCTCCTTTGGTTGAGTAGGCTTAGATGTGGTGTTTGGTCTTGGGGAGATGTCCCATGATTGTGTGTTTTCAGCAAATTTGTCAAAATAATCTCGCCCATCATTGACGTCTGTAACGCCCTGAAAATCGGGGGTCGAGCATAAACTCAACTCCCGAGTTCCAGAACATCACTTATGCAACAAAATGAATGATGATTGAATGTTGACTGTATTCGTGCATTGAACATGAGTGAGATTAAGACAAAACAAAGATATCATACTCCGAGAGACAAGTTAAAGTTGCAAGCGGAAGACTGTAATAGATAGACAAAATATATAAACTATGATGAGTCTCCAGAGTGTGATAACATTTCCGGGTTAAATAATTACAAGGACAGTTCTAAAATATACCTAATGTGATGACGCGTAAAGTCTCCTATCCCAAATACCATAGCCCCGTCAGTACAATACCAGGTCTTCATAGACCTGTCAGAGAGATACAGATAGGAGAACTCCTCCTCATCACTATAGAAGTAGTCCGGCTCTGCTTCACAAGCATCGCCATCACCTGAAACTCAACAAATCTGTTTGGTGTGTACAACACCGTCCCGTAACGTGGGAGTGAGTAACTAACTCAGTGGAACAATAAGGCATAAGTTATCATGTTATCAATACAGTCAAGCAGTAACGATAAAGCAGTAAATCAAACACTCCTAGTTACTCTGATTAATGCAAGTATGAATGCAGATATGATGGATGCCCTCACCGACATACTCCCTCATGCGACACCATCTCACGTTAATGCTTACATCCCACAAGTTGCTCCACATCTTCCGGACACATGCGATGCATGATGAGCATGATTACCGAGTTTTTAATTAGTCCATTTCAAACAACAGGATTGGGAAACTAAGGTACCTCCCTTGTATCATTCCCAAACATGATCCATTCTAGGTCGTCGGTCTAGTTAATATCGACGATGGTGTGTTTTCTAGGTCATGCAGAGGTCGCATGATGTCATTACGCACAAAGGTTGCACCACTCCCCATCACCCCTTAAACGATTCATCACTATACGTAAACAGCCTAGTTCATACTCTATATATCGCGGCGAACCCTAAGGCGCATGCGACTTCGAGAATATGCTCGCGGTCACTCAAAGGGCCTGTGGGCATTGTTACGCACAAAGGTTGCACCACTCCCCCATCACCTTATCAATGTAGGCCGACGAATATAGTGTCCCATACCACCATAATCGGCTCACGAGTTAAGTTGCTCACGGTCACTACGGGAGGCACGTAGCCCCGAGCGTAGGCCGACAAACTCGACCACGGTGTCCCATACCACCATGCCCGGCTCATGAGTCTTAACGGATCGAGGTACCATGGTTAAAGGGTTTCACCGGTAAGTTTGGTACCCCTAGGTTCAAGCAATATCGACCAAACATGGTGAACATACATTAGACAAATCGGGTTACATGACGAGCTCGGCTAGCTCGAGCGCACAACAAGTTGAACGACATGAAGTGCATAAGCACTTCGCGTGGCCAACCACTATCGCCAACCGAAGTACGACTCGAGTTCGTCGAACACATCTCACGTGGCGACATGAAACTCAACCACGATCTCCAATCTAGTACCGATTGTCTGGACTATAATCATAGCCCCAAGCACAATCAATTGTCATCCATAGCATGTGGAGTAAAGCATGATAGACAAAGTAATTCAAGCATGATAAATAAAGTAATTCAAACATGCTAGTAGGCATGTTATAGGCATATTATAAAGCATGATATAAAGCAAGTTGTAAAGCACAACACAAGCATGAGTTTGTATATATTCAATTTCTAATCACATAGCTATTCAAGG
Organism: Magnolia changhungtana; assembly: GCA_030180095.1. Taxonomy (NCBI): domain Eukaryota; kingdom Viridiplantae; phylum Streptophyta; class Magnoliopsida; order Magnoliales; family Magnoliaceae; genus Magnolia; species Magnolia changhungtana. The sequence continues at coordinate 5,187,129 of JASAUF010000397.1, forward strand.
AAATCATACACATAGTTAAAGGAGTTGAGAATCATATCTCAACACCCTTAAACATTACAATTTACTAACTACTACTCATTCAGACATTTCAACAAACACTTTAAAAATACAGGAATCAACATACATGACATATGTTGATCACAGAGGTATAAGGCCAAATCCTTTCACTAGGGAGTTACCCCAATTATAACACGCATACACCCATGACGGATAGTCATGGCAAGCAGGAAACCAAGTTTCATATTCATTCAGTCATTTCCACAAACACTTGGGCCACACACTTTAGCGTATATAGTGTGTATTGGCCGTGGCGTAATTTAGGGCAAATCCTTTCGTCAAAGGGGTATTGCCAATACAACAATCAATTATCCATGACAATTAGTCATGGCGAGCACGAATGAGAATTCTATACTCATTCAGTCATTTTCACAACACTTAGAATACGCTATTACAACATACATGGTGTATGTTAGCAAAACATGTATTAGGGCTATCCTTTAGCCAAGTGAGTATTTTATCCATGTATAATATATTACTACAACAAATAATCATGACAATTACATCAGCAAATTTTATTTGTATAGGGTATTTTCCAGGATACCCAATTTCAACATACATAGTGTTTACAAGGGAACTTGTAATACGGCGATTCTTTTCGATTCTTTTCGCCAAGCAATTAATTTATACGCACATAATATATTTATACAACAATTAATCACGACAAACACATCGCTAAAATATACACGTACCCGGTACTTCTTACAATACCGTATTTCTACATACATGGCGTATATTAGTAAACATGTATTTAGGCGAACCCTTTCGCCAAATGAGTATTTTATCCATACATTATATGTCCATACGACAATTAAACATGTCAAACACATTTCCCAAAAAAATACGTATATGGTATTTTATACAAATACCTAAAGTATGTGAAATTCCAAATTCTACACTTCTAACCGAAACAGAAAATGGAAGGCACTTTGTACATGTGCAATTGCATGCAGATCATGAATCTACCATTATCTGACATTGAAAGCGTTGAAAACCGCAATTTATACACTTAAAGTCCTCACCTTTGCCTTTGGAATTCCAACGAATCAGCAAGGGTAGTAGAGCTTCCGTATACGGGAGCTTCTAGCCTAAAGAGTGGAATCGGTTAGTCGTTACACAACCCACATCGATCCCACCTCAAAACAGACCTAGGGTTAGGGTTTCTTACCTAGAAACGACGCCGGAATCGCCGGGAAAGCGACAAGAATCAGGCGGTGGAGCCCGAATAGCGGCAGGGAACAGCAGCAGGGAATTCCTCCCACATCTCCCTCACTTTCTCTCTCTTTTCCCTCTCTCAAATCCAAATTCGTATGGCTGGAATGGGAGAGGGTTTAAGGTCCTTTTATAGCCTAAAATATTCTAAAAATAGACTCAGGTTCAAGGGGTACTGCTAATATAGGATTTTCGTCGCTTTTCCAGCTCAAAAGGGAAGTTCTGGTGGCCCTCCTTGAACCAAACGTCAGACTTATGCTCACCATCTATGGATCTACGTGGGATTATGTTTTTGACTCGATCGGATTCCCAGATCGCACGTGGCGGACCACTTTCAGTTCGACGGTCAGTGGGCCACGATCAGAAATTCCAAGTATATGTAAATGTTCCTGAAATTTTTCTTAATCCGAGGGTGTAATTTGGTCCGATTCGACGGTCAGGTTGCTTAATACTGACGCGTCAACGAACGATGCGAGATCACTATTCCAGATATTTATTTTGGCATGGGAATAGTGTTTTTCACACTCCTCGCTCGAATCGAAACGAATGGCCATGGGACATCGGATGGAGCGATTTTTGAGATGATTGTTAAGCCCAGTGGGCGGTCCTAGTTCCTTAGCCGGGTTAATCGGATTCCCGATGTGCGATCTAGACCCAATACGATGTTTCGTTTCATTCAGAAGCAGACGGAAATGAGTTTGATTCTAAACTTTAGGGTAACCTAACACTTTTTCTCGCAAGTTTTGGGTCTTGCAGATCGTATTAAAGCGATCTAATGATTTCATGGCTAATTGAGTTTCGCACTTAGTTACTTTGTCTCATTTCTAAAGGATTTAGTCCTAAGTGAATTCTGGTCGAGGTGGTACTCAGGCCTTTGGAGTTTGTATATAAAGTGATCCAAGTTATACTACTTAGCTAGTTTAAGATAGTGTCTAGGGTGAAAGTTCTTAGAAAAATTGGAAGATCAAGGTGATGAAGGGTGGGATTTGTGAAGGAAATGAGTTCAAAGGCGGCTTTAGACTTTGGGATTCAGTTCTGACAAGTTAATGAGGTATTAGGATCGACCCATTGCCTAAGGACGTCTAATCCCAGGTTGGCAAAAATCCGGGGCGTTACAACGTCTTTGTTCATGAATTCCCCATTGCACATTATCTTAACCATTTGGCGCATGGAAGATGTCAGTCCATCACGTTTCAAAATCATGTTGTGTGCATGAACTGACAAGATCCTTGAACCGCTCCCAACATTGGAAGAATGTTTCATCTTCCTTTTAGGCGAAGTTCATGATCCACTTTCTAAGGATGTTCGTTTTATGATATGGGAAAATTTTCTTAATGAACTCCCTTGTCATGTTGTTCCATCTGCCAATAGATCGTGGATGTAGTGAGTGTAACCACATCTTAGACACGTTAGGAAAATATAAAGTGGTTATAATCTCATCAAACTCTTACATATGTAAATATGGACTTTCAAATTCAAGTCCGTGGAACTTTGGAAGGAGTTGGATCACTCCCAGCTTGATTTCCATGTCTTATGTATTTTTTGAAAAAACCATACAAGAAGGTGTGCTCACCCCCACCGATTGTAAATAATCTCATAAAGTATGAGGTGAGGGTGCTTGATGTACCTCATTCTCATCCTAAACTTCCTGAACCGAAGGTTGAGGTTGAATTGCAGGTTAATTGGCCAGTTGATTGGTAGTCATCACTTCAATTGACTCTTTAGATCTCACGTGGTGTCTAATCCTATGATGGATAGATAACCCCTCAACCAATCCTCCTTCACTCAAGAGACGTCGAGTGTTGTCACGAACCCACTTGGGCATGAAACACCCTCGGCCCTCAATTTCCAAAATTTTAACCTAAGATCTAAGAATTGAAAACTACATCAATTAAGAGATCTGAAAGAAAGAGAGAGTTTAGAACGAAGTTACCAGATAGGAGTTGCTAGGTTAGAATCCTACAAAACAGAAAACCAAGTTAGTTTTTAAAAACAAAGCAGAAAAATTCTTAACCTAAAAGTAAAAAAGAAAGTTAACCCTAATCTTAACTTAATTCTAATATTAATTAAATTTAGAAAAACACATCCGTTAGTCCCTAGCAACTTGAAGTGTAGGTCGCGATGTAGTAATAATCTCGGTAAGACCGAGGTCGAATCCACAAGGACTAAACTCGTGTGTATTCTAGAAATAACTAGAATAAGAAATAGACAAAGATCTAAATTAGAAATTTAGGTAAAAGAATAATTTTAAATATCATTGATTAAAACTTGTAAATTTAAAGGTGGGAACTAGGGTGCCAAGGATCCACTTGTAGCTATTGGGATGCTACCTTACTTGATTCAATAGATCCAATTGGAATCAGAGTTCTATCTTATCTAATTGGAAAGAGAGATGATCAAATCTCTGAACTTGTCATTGATCTAGCCTTAATGGAAGAGAATTGTGAAGATTGGAAGGGATTCTATCACCCAACCATGCCCATGAGACAATGACAAACAACAGGATGTACCAATCCAACAATCTCAAATAGGAAAAGAAGATACCCAAAGATATCACATATCTATTGTAATTTGAGTCACAACAAACCATTGAAAACTGAAAGTATTCCTTAAAATCAACTAGAAATCTGTCACGCCCCAAACTCCAAAACCAGGCTCACAGAATTCCCGATCACTGAATTCGGCGCCAACAACCTCCATAGTACCATTCTTGGCTCCCGGCACCCATATGCCAGATTCTAATCCTGAGATCCTACAAGGAGGATTTTTAATATGATTTTTTTTTTGTAAAGGAGCATAACCACAAGCATAACCAAGTCACAAAACAACATCACCACATATCCACTATAATAAATCATTTGAGTACAGTACGGAAAGGAAAATACAAGAATAACCAAAAGCTCCAAGAAGATTTGCCACGCGCTCCTGCCTTAGCGCTGCTGCGACTTAACGTCACCTGCACGCAATGGTCGTGCATAAGCTTACAATGAAGCTTAGAGGGTGTGTGTGTGTATGCGCAATGCATGTGCCAAATATGCAATATCAGAGTAAGCGAAAATACTGGCAAGTCCATGAATGCTGTCATTCATACCAAGGCTATACGATACAAGGCTTATGTAGTTAAATGTCATATGCAAGATGTAAAACATGCATGCTAGTTCTCATCAAGTCCACATGTCAATACTGTTCATCTCTAAAATATTACTGGGGTCTAGTAACACTCTACACCAGATTGCTGCCTAAATTAGATGCATAACCATGCAAGTGGAAGAGACCTTACTACCCACATGGCCAGTAGTCTGCCAATATCTACCCAGCTCGTCAATAGTGGACCCATTTATGAGATAGTTAGACTCAGCCTAACCTTGCCCCTACCCTTGGATAAAGTGGGAGATGTGGCCTACTAGTATTCGGTACCTGGGCGCTCATGTATCCACTTGGTCTAGACGTTATGTAAAGGCCACATCCATTCCGTACCATTTTCCATGCATATGTGCATGATGATCGATGCCCTTAGCTAGACCTGGATTGGCCGTTCATAGTATATACCCGACTGACTGGAATCCCAAGACCTTGAAACCTATCTCATATCGACCGCCCCGTCGCTGTGATCGTGGAGGTACCACCCATGTGTCAGTATGATACTCCGTTAGTGAGATACACCGTGAAGAATAATTAGTGTATCATGTGCACATAGTGCCATATACTCCACTCCACACATGTACACAACACATGTCATACACACATGCACATGCCACACATGGGTGAGAGAATCTCTACCCATGTGTGTGATGTCACACAGCCATACCTCCCATCTCTCATGTCTCCCCAAAGTCAACATCTCTCCATTCCATACCTTAAGCATGACATCATCACACCATGTCATCCCATTCTTCTTTAATCTACCATTAATTACAAATCATGATTAATTGATATAATCCTAATCTAAGCTAACCAAGATCACATTAATTAAATCTAACCACATTTTCAACAATTTCTCTACATATATCCCTTTAACCCTTAGCATTTTACCATTTTCCTACTCATAGAGAGAGAGAGAGATGAGTGATCTTGGTGGGCCATCAACTCCATCAATTTGATCTCTTCTATCCATCTTGACCATCCATCTAATTCATCAAGGTGAGTTCACCCACTCCACTCTTGGTTTGTTTTCTTTTTGATTATTTGTATGATTATTAGTGGTATTGATTTGATGATAATGATGTGATTAATGGTGTGGATGATGAAGATAGTATGATTGATGGTGAATATAATTGCAATAATGATGATGATACTATTAATGGTGTGGATGCAAAGGAGAAAACATATAAAATCTATTTATTATAGAGTTCATGTGAGACCCATTGATAGTGGGCCCCACCAACATGTTTGTATGACATCCAAATCATCCAACCATTGGCCCATTGGGCTAGCCAAATTCACACACCATGCACATAAGTGCACTTGTAGAAAAAAAAAAGGGAAGAAGAAGGGAGAGACGCTGCTTGGCAGCAGCGTCCCAGGCATTTGACACAAAGGGGCAGGGGATGTGGGTCCACAACTAGCCCCACCCATGGTGAATATATGTAATCCACACCGACCATCCGATTCCCAAGCTCATTTTAGGCATTGGGCCGAAAAATGATGCTAACCCAGTTCTCGGGTAGGCCACACCATCAAAAATCATGTGACGACATGCTAAAACATATAAAAGTACTTGCTAGGGCCCACCTAAAATTTTGATGCACCTGAAACTTAGACCAACCCTTCCACCAATTGGGACACACACAATAGACGGACTGCATCATCTTTATGTGGGCCCCACCTACATAAAAAATAAAATAAATAAAAAAATAAAAGCAAACAACATTGATGCTGCTACTGCCAGTGTCTGACGCTGCAGCAAGCAGCGTCCTGTTGCTGACGCTGAAAGGAAGTGGGCCTCACCACAGGCTCCATCTTAATGCATGTCAAGCATCTACACCGTGCATTCGATGGGTCCACTTTAAAAAGTGGGATACCCCAAAATTCAGCCGTACATGGAACTCAAGTGGCCCACATCATTAAAAAAAATAATAATAAAATTAAAAAAAAAAGAAGCTGGACCAATCTGATCATGAGGTATGTTTTATATCCAAATTGTCCATCCATTTGCCGAGCTTGTCTTAAGGCTGCTTGAGAAGAAAAATAAGATAGATCTAACTATCAAGTGGGCCACACTACAAAAGTAGCAGGGATTGAACGTGTACTATTGGAACCCCTTTTTTTAGGTCAGAAATTTTGGAGCAATATGAAATTTGTTTTTTTCCCCTTAATTCAGGTCTTTGTGACCTCATGGACAGATTGGATGGAAAATAAACATTAAGGTGGGCCCAGTAAATTATTTAACGGTGAAATCATTATCTCCACTACTGTTTGTAGTGAGGTCCAAATAATCTTTGGATATGATTCATTTTTGGATGATGCTATAAAATGATCTCTAAAAATAAAATAAAATAAAATAAAAATAAAAATAGATGAACTGTGTATATGTAATAAATACATCACTTTGGACCCATGTAACTTTGATCTCCTTGAACCGTTCGAGCTTGTAAAATCACTTTTTAGGTCCACCTAAAATTTGGATGTATCTAAAACTTGGTTTGACCCCTCAACCAGGTGGGACATACATAATGGATGGGCCGAATTTATGAACCACATCTCTGTGGGTCCAACAAATGATTATGAATATTTAATGGAGGGTAAACCTCTCAACTTGTGTGTGGTATGGCCCACTTTGATGTAAGTGTTATGCCACTTAATCCACCATAGTTATGACATGATATATATTTAAGACCCTCATCATTTATCTATTTTATCAACCCTTTTGACGATATGTCACCAAGACTTTGGCCCATCCAATGAATAGATAGTCGTATATTTTGAAACAATGCAAATTGAACTCTCATCACTGAAAATTTCTTGTGGGCCATCCTGACGATGTATTAGATATTCCACCCATCCAGCCCATATATCGGGTTCCCTTTAGGGCATTGTCCCAAAGATCAGTCAATCTGGCCTAAAATGGGCCATACAATACAGGGCTGTGAGAATTAATGCCTAACCATTGAATCCAACCTAAGACCACCATGGTGTATCTATTTAATCCATGAGACCATCCACTTCCTCATATTATTTTAGGATTTGGACTATAATCAAAGCAGACTTAAGTCTTAAGTGGGTCATACACGACTTAACCTCATGGGAAAGCCCTATGAGCTCCACCACATAGAACTCATTGTAAATTTCATTGATGTGTGGGCCCAAGAATGTTAAGGCCCATTTTGAGAGAACGCCATGTGGCCCTTCAGTGGTAGCCTTGTTTGGGCCAACCATTAGCCTCTTCGATAAAAGTTTGTAATCTCCATGTGTTGAACATATGATGAACTGGTATTGTAATTTTTAAAGTAATGATGATTAATCCCTTAAATGGGCTGATTGTGGACAGCCCTTGATTACTTGACACTTTGGTTAGAGTATGACCCTAAGTAATAGGATCATGTGACTTGTGTTTAAACCCTTAAACATGTTTAATTATAACAAATATATAGACTCTAGTGGTGTGATGGTGTGATATACCTGTTTAGTCCATTAATCTTATAGGTATTTGATGTATATATAGCCACCTAATCATAGGCAATGGTGGAGTATATGTAGTATATGTAGTCATTTAATTGTATGAATGTGAAATACATACAGGGCCACCTAACCATATGAAATCAAGTGACATTGATGGCCATTCGACAACGTAGGTTTGTGCTTATCGATATAGATACCGCCACTTGAATCACATATAACTAAGTTATACACTAAACCGAATGTGATGTAGGGTTATGTTACCCAAGCTAATGTTATCAAGGTCCTGGATTCTATATGCTGTGATCTCTAAACCGTAAATGGTACGATGAAATGTGGCTCTTGGCCCTTAATCATGCGACGTCAAATATGAGCCTTAACTATGTGACGTGTGAAGTGGTTATAGTATGAGACTTACCATAATTGGTGTAGCCATGTATTCGTGGCCTATGGGCAAGGCCCATTCAGATATATTTTTGGCCCTTATGATGAGGCTCATTGTGATGTATTTTCTGCCCATGTGATGTACCATAGTGATGTGTATTAGGCCCAGGTATGTGGCCTACCTGTGAAATAGATTTGAGGCCACTTGCAATGTATTCAAGGCCCAAGGGCGAGGCCCAATGAGATGTATTTGAGACCCATGGGTGTGGCTCATTGAGATGTATTTTAGGTCTATGGGTTGTGGCTCATTAAGATGTATTTTAGGCCCATGGGTTGTGGCTCATTGAGATGTATTTTAGGCCCATGGGTTGTGTCTCATTGTGATGTATTTGAGGCTCATGTGTAGGGCCCACCTATTGTGTATTTGAAGCCCATGGGTCATGAAGCCTGATGTGGTGTATTCATGACCCATGTGCTGAGGCCCATTGCGATGTGTAAGGCCCATATGATACAGCCCAATGTGATGTATATGCGGCCCATAAGTGAGGCCCAATGCGATGAATGTGTGACCCTTGTGTGAGACCCAAAGTGATGTATATGACGACCGATATGATGTGTGATTTCGCCATGATGTATGTATTGATGTTTATGTGGGCCACTTCTTGGGAGCAATGTTGGTTAATTGTCCACATTGACAGGCAATGATGGTTGAATGTCGACATTGTGACCTTCCCTTAGGCCTTGTTAGGCCTATTCTCATTGACTCCGATTGTTGAGGCTGATTATCGATGCCGATTATGAGTATGTGACAGCATAGCATCATGATACATGCCCATACGCATCATTTGCATGTTTGTTATGAGAGGTAGTTGACCATTGCATATGTCATTGGGCATGACGATTATGAGACTCCCTGATAGGCGGAGATTGTCTCACATGAGTACACGGTATGCGCCGGATTGTTGCATGACTGGATTGTATGATTCATGCATCTTGCATTATGATTGCTGTATGCCCTAGCGACATCAGGGCCATAGCCTCCACAGGCATGTCGTGGATGGCAGATGGGACACCAGAAATGTTTGGTTATAGTATACGGGCACCATAGATGTCCCTGGGTGAAAATCTCTAAATCTCTGAGGCCAGGAGACGCCCTAATATCGAGACCGAGTGGATATATATGAGTGCATAAGGGCCGTATACCAGTAGGCCGTGTTTTCTACTGTATCGTGGTCGGTTGGGAGGGGGTGTAACCTTACTCGCCTAAGTGAGGGGGCAATGTCTAGGTTGAGTTTGACCAGCTTGAGGAATGGGTCCGCTATCGATGAGCCGGGCCCGATATTGACAGGCGGATAGTGAGGTCTCTTTCACTTACCCAGTTGTGCGCTCGGATAGGGGCGGCAAGCTGGCATAGAGTATAATAGACCCCGGTGATGATCCCAAAGAGGAACTGTACTGATATGTAGACTTATTGAGTATGAGTTACATATTCATTCATTCATTCACTATCCACTCGGGCTGGTGGTGCGCAACTATTTGTTATGTGTACCTTCATAATGGCCAGGATTTCAATTGGGGCATGCGACTAACCTGAGATTAGGAGTTTACCACATCGAGTCTGACTATCTAAATTTAGGTATGGGCTGGTTTGGATAGAAGTCCCCTGTGATGAACCCCATAGCCTGCGATACTACGTACTATCATCCCGACTTCACACTCCAGCATGGTCATACCATTCGCACCACATATTGCATTACATCCACAGCATATAACATTTTGGGTTACCTGTGTTTTTGCATTTATATGGTTTAAATACGGCATCTGATATTTGACTCTTTATGACTCCTCATTTGTATAGTTAATCTGTATTGCATATTCTGATATTGTTTGACTCATGGACTTGTTAGTATTTCTGATATTGTATAATTATGGCATGATAATATGATGATGATGATGATGTGATTACGGATGCGTGTAATATGGTTATGGCTGTGGTATAGGAGAAATGAAAATATGACTTGGTGATGCTGGTAGCATTGACTTAGAGTATTACTATGATGCATATGCATTGCATTGGCATTGACATCATACTTTACATGCTACACGCCTTTCACATATATGATTTCTTTATAATATATTTATCTTGTTGCATGTAGGACACACCGCACACATGTGTGTATTCACTAGGCTTTTTGCCTAAGCCTCCTATTTCCCATTATTTTCAAGACTGGAGTAGCTTGGAAGACTTTGCTTTCTCGATGCATTGCATCTATTTTTCGATTTGGCAATGTTGACGTCATGTACCTTTTGGAAAGCATTGTTCTTGTAACCATCAGGATTTCTATTGGAGAGTGTCGCTTGGTAATTTGATCATGGATCTTTATACTCAGGTATTATTATATATGTGTGTATATATATATATATTCAGTAAAAAAAAAATCTTCCTTGTGGTCTACCGAACTTGGGACTTGGTGTATGGAAGTTGAGTGCCGGATTCGGGGCATCATGGAAGCTGTACTTCCCTGGGTTTGGGGCGTGACACGTTGGAGCAACCTCTTGGTACCATAAGGGTTTATGAGCTTTCACCCACGGACATCCAAAGTGCCCATATGCTAGAACCAAATATTTTTGGTATCCAATCTGACCATCCATGATGTGTCTGTGGAGGCCACAACCCTAATATCGCTAGGGCATCAAGTGATTATGTCACACAAATGCAAGATGCATGAATTATACCATCCAGTAATATATCAAACCTGCGCATACCGTGTGATTATGTGGGGCAACTCTGTCTCACAGGGAGTTCCATCAACATCTTAGCCCAATGACATATGCTATGATCAATAACTCCTCATAACATGCATACAAATGATGCGTATGGGCATGTATCATGATGTTATACTAAGCATGTTCTTAGTGTGTCAGTAACGCCCCATGTTTTCAGGACCCGAGTACACGACCCGTTTCCCAAAAACCTGAGTGTTAACCTTAAAGGATGGTCAAATAGATATATTTTTATTTTCTTCTTTTATCAGAGTAAGCAGATGAGTGTAGAATGGACAAATAAGCATAAAGAAAAGTTCCGTTATCATTTAGAATATACAAAAGAGTACCTATAATAACTTATACAAACCAATGTCTCGAACATAATAAATACAGGAATCCACATGATCTAGTACAAGAAAAATAACATAAGAATGTAAACATAAGCCGCAAGACTGCGCAGCTCCTCGAGGTAGATGTAGTCATGCAACCCTAGCACATGTGCGGCTCCTCATCACTGAACCTGAAAGTCACTTAAGACATCTGTGCTACCTGTACGGTTATATATTTGATGGATGAGTGGCCAACTCAGTGTGAACTCCCCTCAAGATTACACACCACCGCATTAGGTAAGCATAGCTATAAAACAAAGCATACAAAATAATACCGTTTCTAGTAAGGTTTCCCGCCATAAACCCTTGGTTTTTATGGTGTAAGGTTTTGATGCAAATCTTATTATGTGCATGGATGCGTGAAGTATGCAATCATCGCCCCGGGGATGCTCATTCGTGCGATCATCGAACCTGGGAAACATCATCCAGTCAGGTCCCCATGCAATTGTTGACCCGGGTAAAACATCCAGACGGTCTGTGCCCCGGGTAAAACATCCAGACAGGCGATGTGACTTGTAACGACCTGTAAATTTCCGTACATTGGGTCGAGTACCACCTCGACCAGAAATCACGTAGGATTAAATCCTTTAGAAATTCAACAAAGTTAACTAAGTACTAAACTCAATTAGCCATGAAATCCGTTGGGATCGCTTTAAATACGATCTGCAAGACCCAAAACTTGCAGAACAAATGACGCTAGATTACCCTAAAGTTTAGAACCAAACTCATTTCCTAGCTGCTCTCAGGAATGAAACGAAACTTTGTATTAGGTCTAGATCGCACATCGGAGGTCCGATTAACACGAAGCTAAGGAACTAGGACCGCCTCACTGGACTTGACAATCATCTAAAAAATCAGGACTATCCGATGTTCCACGGCCATTCGTTTTGAGTCAGAGCGAGGGAGTGTGAAAAACACTATTCCTATTCCAAAATAAATATCAGGAATAGTGATCTGGCATCATTTGTTAACGCGTCAGTATTAAGCAACCTGACCGTCAGAATCAGACCAAATTACACCCTCGGATTAAGAAAAATTTCAGGAACATTTACATGTACTTAGAATTTCTGATCGTGGCCCACTGACCGTTGAACTGAAAGTGGTCCGCCACGTGCGATCTGGGAATCCGATCAAGTCGAAAACGTAATCCCACGTAGATCCATAGATGGTGAGCTTAAGTCTGACGTTTGGTTCAAGGAGGGCTACCAGAACCTCCCTTTTGAGCTGGAAAAGCGACGAATATCCTATATTAGCAGTACCCCTTGAACCTGAGTCTAATTTCGGAATGTTTTTAACTATAAAAGGAGCTTAGAACAGCCCCTCTCACAGCCATACGAATTTGGGAGAAAAACCCTAGAGGGAGAGAGAGAAAAGAGAGAGAAGAGCTTGGGTTTTGTGGGAGATCTTCCTCCTATTGCTTTCGGTTGTCGCACGGCCTACACCGCCCTGTTCTAGGCGCTTTCCCGGAGGTATCCATCCCATTTGAAGGTAAGAAACCCTAACCCTAGGTCTGATTTAAGGTAAGATCGTTGTGGGTTATGAAAAAGCTAACCGATTCCGCTCTTTAGGCTAGAAATCTCCCGTATACGGAAGTTCTTCCACCCTTGCTGATTCGTTGCGTTTCCAAAGGCAAAGGTGAGGACTTTAAGTGTATAAGTTACGGTTTTTAACGTTTTCAATGTCAGATAATGGTAGATTCATGATATGCATGCAATTGCACATGTACAAAGTGCCTTCCGTTTTCTGTTTCGATTAGAAGTGTAGAATTTGGAATTTCACATACTTTAGGTATTCGTATAAAATACCGTATACATATTTTTTTGGAAAATGTGTTTGACATGTTTAATTGTCGTATGGACATATGATGTATAGATAAAATACTCATTTGGCGAAAGGGTTCGCCTAAATACATGTTTACTAATATACGCCATGTATGTAGAAATACGGTATTGTAAGAAGTACCGTGTACGTGTATATTTTTGTGATGTATTTGTCATGATTAATTGTTGTATAAATATATTAAGTGCGTATAAATAAATGGCGTGGCGAAAGGAATCGTCGTATTACAAGCTCCCTTGTAAACACTATGTATGTCGAAACTGGGTACACTAGGAAGTACCCTATACGTATAAATTTTGCTGATGTGATTGTCAGGTTTATTTGCTGTATGAATATGATGTATATGTATAAAATATTAGTTTGGCAAAGGGACAACCCTGGTACACATTCCTCTAGCATACGTCATGTATGTTGAAATAGTGCATTCTAAGTGTTGGTGAAATCACTTGTGAGTGTAAGTGCTTAAGTGTTAGAACCTTAGGTAGGTGCTGAGATGGGATTCTCAGCTACCTTAGAGTCACATATGACATCCTCCATGTGGTTATTCACTCTAACCACTCACCTATGAAATATATGTATTTGTATCCCTATTTGCATAATGCTTTATAACATGCTTTGAACATGCTTTGTAATTTGTTTATTAACATGCTTCATGATATGCTTTGTAACATGATTACTAGTGTTCTTGAATTACCATGTTATCATGCCGTATTTCATATGCTATGGTTAGGACTTGACTGAGCTTGGGACTATGTCCATAGTCCAGGCATCCGGTATCAGACTTGAAGTTGTGGTTGGGATTCGTTCCGCCACACATGATGTGTTGGCGAACCCGTGTCGTACTTCGGTTGGCGATAGTGGTTGGCCACACGAGGTGCTTCTGCGCTTCATATCGCCCAACTTGTTGTGCGCTCGAGCCAGCCGAACACGTCAAGTAACCCGTGAGTCTTATGTATGTTCACCATGTTTGGTCGTTAATGTTTGAACCTAGGGTACCAAACTTACCAGTGAAAATCCCGTTAACCATGGTACCTCGATCCGCTAAGACTCATGAGCCGGGCATGGTGGTATGGGACACCGTGGTCGAGCCGTCGGCCCACTGGCACGGGCTACGTGCCTCCCCCGTAGTGACCAAAGTGAGCAACTTAACTCGTGAGCCGATTATGGTGGTATGGGACACTATATTCGCGTTGTCGGCCTACATTGATAAGGTGATGGGGGAGTGGTGCAACCTTGTGTGCGTAACCACAGCGGCCCTTTGTAGTGACCGCGAGCATATTCAAAGTTGCAAAGTGCGCCTTAGGGTTCGCCGCGATATATAGAGTATGAACTAGGCCTGTTTCTGTATAGTGATGAATCGTTTAAGGGGTGATGGGGGAGTGGTGCAACCTTTGTGCGTAACAGCCCTGGCAGCCTCTGCAGTGACCTAGAAAACACACCATCGTCTGATATTAACTAGGACTGACGACCCTAGATTGGATCATGTTTGGGAATGATACAAGGGAGGTACCTTAGTTTCCCAATCCTGCTGTTTGAAATGGACTAATTAAAAACTCGGTAATCATACTCATCATGCATCGCATGTGCCTGGAAGATGTGGAGCACTGTGGGATGTAAGCATGCCGCGAACGTGAGATGGTGTCGCATGAGGGAGTATGTTGGTGAGGGCATCCATCATACCTGCATTCATACTTGCATTAATCAGAGTAACTAGGAGTGTTTGATTTACTGCTTTATCATTACTGCTTGACTGTATTGATAACATGATAACTTATGCCTTATTGTTCCACTGAGTTAGCTACTCACTCCCACGTTACGGGACGGTGTTGCGCACACCAACCGACTCATCTCAGTTTAGGCGATCCGACTACTCTGGAGGCGAGCTCGATTATGACGAGGACCAGGAGGAGTTCTCGTATATGCAGTTCTCTGGCGGCTTCGACTAGGTTGCCAGGATCGATGGGTTCTACAGGGATTGTACCTAGTTTATTTTTGACTTTTTGATTATAAACAGAAATGTATATGGACTCAGATGGATTCATACTCTGGAGAATGAAACGTTTATTTTGTCTCTTTACATACATATATATATACAGTTCAGTCTTCCGCTTGCTTTTATACAATTGATCTGGAGTATGAATTACTGTTTTGGTATAATCTCATTCATGTTTATCGCTCTAACACAGACAACATTCAAACATCATTAAATACGTTGCATAAGTGATGCGTTGGAACTCAGGAGTTGAGTTACACTTGACCCCCGAATTTCAAGGCGTTACAAGTTGGTATCAGAGCATGATTTTGATTAAACCAGACCTGAGTTATGTCCCCACTACGTACGCTGACGCATTATACTTAGGAGGGTGCACAAAACCTAGCAACAGTCTTAGGGTCTCCCGATTTCGCCGTTCGGCGAAGTTCATTGCAAATGGACAGTTTGATCGAGTTCGTACTCGATCCCGACCGCACTTATGGACCCCAAGTCACTCCTAGACCGTCTATTGACGTGTCCAGGTCACAATCCACCAAAAGTTAGTCGTTAAAAATCAGGAAAAATCAGATTAGATTAGAAATTTACTGGAACTAACCGTTCTGGCACTAAACTGAGTCGGGGGCCATCCCACGTTAATCCACTAACCCCCCAGACTGAACCAGGGTGCATTTGGCACCCTGGACATGTGGCAAACAGAGCCCCACCGCGGCGGCGCGGTTCCGGCCAAGTCCGACCGCGCGCAAAACCGCGGCTCGGGCGGCGGACCGCGGTCCGGTGGCTTTTTCGGCGTGGGTCCAAGGCCTAGGTTGGTCGGCCTGACCCCCTCTAACCCTTGGCACGTGCCATTTTTGCAATAGATTAGGGTTTAAGGGGCTGGAGCACCCCACTCTCCCATTTCTTCCTTTTCAAGCACCTCCACTCCCATTTTCGATTTTCCTCAAAAACCCATCCCTCCAAACCTTCAAATCTTCCATTTTCTTCCATAACTCACACACCCCAACCTTCCACAACAGCCCTAGCTTCCTCCTTTCCCCATTTTCTCAAGTTGGAGCTCTCATACCCCTCCTTGGAGCTCAAAAATCGGGTAATCTCCTAACCCATTCCATTTTCTTTTGTTCCTTCTTCATTTCCTACCTCTAGAGCTCCTTCCACACCTATTGGATTGTTGATTGTGGAAGATAAAAGAGATCAGCCCCTTGTTCCCCCATTTTGGAAATTTTCCATGGCCCTCCTTGGTGTGGTGGCTACCATTTTCTCCATTTCCTCCATCCTATCTTTCATGGGAAAGAGGAAAACCGCGACCGATGACGCCGGCCCAAGTAGTCATTTTCTCCATTTCCTCCATTCCCGAAGAAAATTCGACGTTGGGGCCGGCACAAGCACCGTGCGGGAATTTAGGTCGAAGCAAGACCTGGATCCTGACCATCCCGCCAGAAATGCTTATCCGATAGGCATTGAATATGGGCGCTTCGCGGGCCGCAAGGTTGTGTTTGAAGCTCATGTGGATGAAAGGATGTTCGAGCTACACCCGATGATGGACCACTTGCTGGATATCGGATGGAATTCTATTTTTGAAGGTGAGTCTCCCGTATGTGAGAACACGGTTCGCGCCTTCTACGCTCACATCGTGGACTCATCAGTAGAGCCTCTTCAGTTTACTGTCTCTGTGAGGGGCATAAGGCGCACAATCACTGTGGATGAGGTGGTTCGAATCACGAAGATCCCGCTTGGTCAAGTGCATCCTAGTGATGACTTCTCTAGAAGTGCGTGGGAAAGGGATCGTCGCACGCGATTTCTCTGTGGTCGCCGGGTTACTTGGAAGCGAGGAAATTGTATTGCGGCGACAAAGATGTCCGAAGACTTCCATTTACTCCATCACATTTTCACATACAATGTATACCCACGGTGGGGTAACCGCACGGAATGTACTAGGGTGATGGTGGACTTTTACGTACAAGATGGGACGCGGGGACAACATATGCCTACCCACATTCATCCTATCCCGATAGTTCATGTTGTTCGTTTGCCGAGAACGATCTTTCGCTCCCATTTGGCCGTCGTCGATCCGCAGGATGGCTCGTGATGTAGGCTCTGATTGAATATGGAGGATCTTGCACCCGGTCGAGTCATAAGTGAAGCGACACCAGAATATGAAGATCGGCCCTCAACGGCGGCAAGCCCGACTCGACGAGTCGGAGATGAGTCGGATAGCGCGCGGCGAGGAGAGTGTTGACCTCCAGGTGAGAGAGCGATGAGGAGCGCAGTTGATGACATACGGGAAGAGAAGAACCGAGGCTCAGGACACTGAGGAGAGTTCACCCCCTGCGGCTCAGGAGCAGGGTGTGGATCGAGATGCTTTTGATGCGCGATTGGCCTGTCTTGAGGAGGGTCAAGCCACCCTGCAGCAAGAGGTTGGACAAGTTCGGGTTGAGCTTGGTGAGACTCGAGCCAAGCTTGAAGAGACCGAAGCCTACATGAAGAGGAGCTTTAAGAAGGTGTCTCGTACGTTGAATGCCATTTTGAGGTTACTTTACACATTTATTGTGAATACATAGTGCATATCTTTTGTCTTTGTGTGCAGGACAAGAACACTCCTCCTCCACCGCCTACTTCAGATGCTTAGTCATCCATGTTATTGTATGTTGTGTTTGCTTTGGTTACCGCGATAGGCGGTTTGTGTTTTCGTACAGATGTTGTATTAGGTAGTAGCGTGTTCTAAGTGTTTAATGTGTGGATGCATTGGCTATCATGTGATTTCCGTCATGATTCATGTAAACTCTGTAATCCATGTATTATGACAAATTTTGGGTAAATGAAAGGCATGTAGCCCCTTTTGTTTTGATTATGTGTGGAATGCTTAAAGTGCTTTATGATGTGGGTTATGCTGTATCTCACCAATGTTTGTACCTGTGTTGTATAGGGCATGCCGCGACAAGATACGCGAGCACGGCACATCTCCGTCCGACCGGCTCTATGGATTGAGACTCTACAGTAGTAGCGGTCTGCGGACGGACCGTGGGTTAGGTTCGATCTTTATACCTATCCACCCCCCTGCCTGGTCCTGTGGG
This sequence comes from Magnolia changhungtana, assembly GCA_030180095.1. Classification (NCBI taxonomy): domain Eukaryota; kingdom Viridiplantae; phylum Streptophyta; class Magnoliopsida; order Magnoliales; family Magnoliaceae; genus Magnolia; species Magnolia changhungtana. Next base: position 5,205,452 of record JASAUF010000397.1, read on the forward strand.
TGGATTGCCACCTTACACGCCCGGTCCGTGAGCGATGATCGGGCCGTCTTCTTCGTGACATGACTCCCAGGCGCTCCGCCGACTGATAGGTTTGAGCAGCTGATGTTGATGATGCATTGACAGATACATAGCGAGCTAAGCACTGAAAGAAGATAAAAGCAGCTTATGGCCACTATCGCTGAGGCCTTGTCCCATGGTGGTAGTGCGACTCCACCTACGACATCTGCTTGTCCTGCCGGGCACCCGGAGCCTCCTGCTCAGTGTGAGGATGTGCCTCTGCCCTCACCCGTGGTGCCTCCTACTGGAGATGTCAGTACACGCGGTCTACTCGAGCGATTTCAGCGCTTGAGGCCTCCTTCATTCATGGGCACTCATAGACCCGAGGAGGCAGAGTTTTGGCTTGACCGCATCTCTAAGATGCTTCGGATGCTGCATTGCTCAGAGGCAGAGCAGGTGGAGCTGGCCGCTTTCATGTTTGAGAGGGAGGCCAGTTTATGGTGGGATAGCGTTGCGGTCTGTCGCACAGACACGTGTGGACCGGGAGGCTTTCGAGTTAGGTTCCATGAGAAATACTACCCGCAGACTTATCGACATGAGCGGGAGGATGAGTTTCTGCGCCTCAGGCAGGGAGGCATGATGATTACGGAGTACGAGCACCGCTTCACAGAGTTGGGCCGCTTTGTCCCGACTATACTGGTGGACGAGCAGATGTGGATGCGTCATTTTTCTTTGGGCTTGCGACCGGAGATACGGTCGAAGATATCTTTGCCTCAATATACCTACCATGCCTTGGTTCACATGTCTATGACTGGCAGAAAGGATGTGGACCGGTTGGCCCGATCTCGTGGTGCTATAGTTGCGAGGCCACGACAGAGATACAGAGCGTGCAGCCTATCCTAGGCAAGAGGCCTCGTGTTGACTCGCCTCCCAGGATCGCAGCGCCGGTGGCTCGGGTGAGGCGCCCTATTGTGACCCGCACGTACCGCGGGAAGGTGGTCATCTTATTGGGAGTTGTTTCTCGCGGATGAAGGATAGTGGTTTCTCTCCGCCACAGATGTTGGGCCGTTCTCGCCCACAGCCATATCGCTCCACCGCCAGACCGCTCCCCGCACATCCTTCCTTCCGACCTCCTGTGCCGTGCTTCAGGCCGCCACAGCGACCCTTGGCTCCTCAGCCGAACCGTCAGCAGTAGGCGCGCGTTCATACGCTTGTGGCTGAGGCACAAGAGACCTCACTTGCGGCCCCGACAGCTTTCGAGGGTACGGCTTTTATTCATAGCACTCCCGTTTCTTTATTGGTGGACACTGGTCCACTACCTCTATTATTTCTTGTGGGGCGGTGAAACGCCTATCTTTGCATACGATTCCCACTAAGGGAATGAGACTCACTACGGCTACTGGGACCTTTTCGGATGTCGCACGGTTATGCGAGGGTTGCTCGATAGTTTTGAGTGACAGCACAGTGCTCGTCGACCTTATTGTTGCTCCGCTATGGCACTACGACGTTATACTTGGCATGGATTGGCTCGCCAAGATGAGGGCGGAGATAGATTGCGATGCTCGGATCGTGATTGTGCCTATGGACCTGACGGCACGCCTTTCACGTTCCCAGTGCCGGGTCGATTAGCCCTGTCGAGTTGATTGTTATGCTGCTTTACTTGTGCCGATTGATGGTCCGACACTGGAGGGCACCCCAGTGGTTCGGGAGTTTGTTGGAGTCTTTGAGACTATCCCTGGTTTACCTCCTCGGCGTGAGATTGATTTTACGATTGACCTTACGCCTGGTGCGACACCCATCTCGTTGCCGACTTATCGTATGCTTCCATGTGAGATGGAGGAGCTGCAGAAACAGATTGACGAACTTGTAGAGAGAGGTTTTATTCGACCTAGTGTGTCTCCTTGGGGAGCACCTGTGTTGTTCGTGAAGAAGAAGGACGGGTCGCTACGGTTGTGTATTGATTACCGTAGATTGAACCAGGTCACGGTGAAGAACAAGTATCCTTTGCCCAGGATTGATGATCTGTTCGATCAGTTGAGGGGGGCGAAGTATTTCTCGAAGATTGACCTTCAGTCAGGGTACCACCAGTTGCGCGTGAGAGAGGAGGACGTGCAGAAGACAGCCTTCAGGACGTGCTTTGGGCACTATGAGTTCTTGGTGATGTCGTTCGGTCTGACGAACGCACCAGCCGTGTTCATGGATCCGATGACCGGGTATTTTGCCCTTCCTTTACCGATTCGTCATCATCTTTATCGATGACATCTTGATATACTCCACGAGTCGGGAGGAGCACGAGGAGCACTTGCGAGCGGTATTGGATACACTGAAGAAGAACCAGTTGTTCGCGCAATATAAGAAGTGCGACTTCTGGCAGGAGGAAGTCAAGTTCCTGGGACATGTAGTGTCCAAGGATGGGATAGCAGTGGACCTTGCTAAGGTAGCCTGCGGTTCGGGATTGTGCGGCAAGCACTGAATCGATTCGAGGTGAGGAGTTTCCTTGGTCCGCCGGGTACTACAGACGTTTCATTCGGGATTTCTCGAAGATCGCCTGGGCCATTGTCTCGGTGACTCGGAAGGACTCGAAGTTCGCCACGGAATGAGAAGGCGGAGGCATGCCTTTTAAGGAGCCGAAGGACAAGTTAACGTCCGCCTCGTGTTAGTATTGCCAGAGCAAGGGGTGAAATACACGGTATATACTGACGGCGTCTCGCGTTGGTTTGGGTTGTGTGCTGATGCAGAAGGATAGGGTGATTTCGTATGCCTCGAGACAATTAAGGAAGCACGAGGAGAATTACCCTACACATGACCTGGAGTTGGCAGCTGTCATCTTTGCATTGAAGCTCTGGAGACATTACCTCTACGGTGAGGAGTTCGAGCTTTTCTGCGACCACAAGAGCCTTAAATACATATTCACACAGCGGGATTTGAATATGAGACAGCGCCGATGGATGGAGACCTTGAAGGACTTCAAGTTCGAGGTTTCCTACCATCCTGGCAAGGCGAACCTTGTGGCAGACGCGTTGAGCCGCAAGAAGGCGATTGCATTTGCGGCACCGCTGATGATAGCCGAGTGGGACATGATGGAGTTTGTGCGGGACTTCGAGCAGAGACTCACTGTCGAGGAGCCATTTGAGTGTGTTGCGCACGTTCGGGTGCGACCACTTATTGATGACAGATTGTTGAGGCAGGAGGGCGATATACGACTGTCTGAGCTTCGAGAGCAGGCTAGCGACGCCGTGGACTCCGAGTGGAGAGTTGGTTCTGATGGGGGTTTACGATTCCGTGGCCGCCTATGTGTTCCAGATGTGCCTGACTTGAGACGCGAGCTTCTCGAGTCTGCCCATAACTCGAAGTTTGCGATGCATCCTGGTAACACGAAGATGTACCAGGATATGAGACGGACGTATTGGTGGGATAACATGAAGGCCCACATTGTTGAGTATGTGTCTCGATGTCTGACGTGCCAGCAGGTCAAGGCAGAACATTGCCGACCTCCTGGACTGCTTCAGCCCATGCCTATAGCGGAGTGGAAGTGAGACTTCATCTCCATGGACTTCATATCAGGGTTGCCGAAGACGAGGAAGGGGCACGATTCCATTTGGGTGATTGTGGACCGGTTGACCAAATCAGCCTATTTCCTCCCTATCGATAGTTACGAACTCTGCAGACGAGCTGGCTAGATTGTACATCAGGGAGATCGTCCGTCCGCATGGGTTCCTTTGGAGATCGTGTCGGACGAGACTAGACAGGTTCACATCTATCTTCTGGACTCGTATCCAGGAGGCGATGGGTGTGAAGTTGAAGTTCAGTACAGCGTTTCATCCTCAGACTGATGGGCAGACAGAGCGGGTGAATCAGATTTTGGAGGATATGTTGCGAGCATATGTGTTGGACTTCAAGGACAGTTGTTGGGATGTTGTCTTCCGTACGCAGAGTTCGCCTACAACAACAGCTTCCAGGCGACTATTGGCATGGTCCCATATGAGGCTCTATATGGTCGGCCTTATAGGGCACCGCACTGTTGGGCAGAGGTTGGAGAGCGTAGTCTGATTGGCCCAGAGTTGGTACAGGCGACTACAGAGAAGGTAGACATTATCGGGCGTCGATTACTCACGGCAAATGACAAGCGAGAGAGCAAAGAGTTACGCCGATACGAGGCGGCTACCGCTGGAGTTCGAGGTCGGGGATCATGTGTTCCTTCGGGTTTCCCCTATGATGGGAGTCCTTCGGTTCGGGAAGAAGGGGAAGCTCACGCCGAGGTTTATCGGTCCATTTTAGATACTGGATCGAGTGGGTGATGTGGCGTATCGGCTCGCCTTGCCTACACCACTTGCTTCCGTACACAACGTATTTCATGTATCTATGTTGAAGAAGTACGTTCTTGATCCTTCACATATCATCAGATGGGAGCAGGTACAGTTGAGTGAGGATGCCACGTATGAGCTGCGCCTGACGCGTATCCTTGATAGGAAGGAGCAGGTACTACGTAGCAAAGTCATCCCACTTGTGAAGGTGCTTTGGACACATCATTCCGAGGAGGAAGCTACCTGGGAGACTGAGGCCGAGGTCAGAAAGAACTACCCTCAGATTCTCGAGGACTACGAAAAAGGTATAAATTTCGAGGACAAAATTTTTTGTTTAAGGGGGGTAGATTGTAACGACCTGTAAATTTCCGTACATTGGGTCGAGTACCACCTCGACCAGAAATCACGTAGGATTAAATCCTTTAGAAATTCAACAAAGTTAACTAAGTACTAAACTCAATTAGCCATGAAATCCGTTGGGATCGCTTTAAATACGATCTGCAAGACCCAAAACTTGCAGAACAAGTGACGCTAGATTACCCTAAAGTTTAGAACCAAACTCATTTCCCAGCTGCTCTCGGGAATGAAACGAAACTTCGTATTAGGTCTAGATCGCACATCGGAGGTCCGATTAACACAAAGCTAAGGAACTAGGACCGCCTCACTGGACTTGACAATCATCTCAAAAATCAGGACCATCCGATGTTCCACGGCCATTCGTTTCGAGTTGGAGCGAGAGAGTGTGAAAAACACTATTCCTATTCCAAAATAAATATCAGGAATAGTGATCTGGCATCATTCGTTGACGCGTCAGTATTAAGCAACCTGACCGTCAGAATCAGACCAAATTACACCCTCGGATTAAGAAAAATTTCAGGAACATTTACATGTACTTAAAATTTCTGATCGTGGCCCACTGACCGTTGAACTGAAAGTGGTCCGCCATGTGCGATCTGGGAATCCGATCAAGTCGAAAATGTAATCCCACGTAGATCCATAGATGGTGAGCTTAAGTCTGACGTTTGGTTCAAGGAGGGCTACCAGAACCTCCCTTTTGAGCTGGAAAAGCGACGAATATCCTATATTAGCAGTACCCCTTGAACCTGAGTCTAATTTTGGAATGTTTTTGGCTATAAAAGGAGCTTAGAACAGCCCCTCTCACAGCCATACGAATTTGGGAGAAAAACCCTAGAGGGAGAGAGAGAAAAGAGAGAGAAGAGCTTGGGTTTTGTGGGAGATTCCTCCTCCTACGCTTTCGGTTGTCGCACGGCCTACACCACCCTGTTCTAGGCGCTTTCCCGGCGGTATCCATCCCATTTGAAGGTAAGAAACCCTAACCCTAGGTCTGATTTAAGGTAAGATCGTTGTGGGTTATGAAAAAGCTAACCGATTCCGCTCTTTAGGCTAGAAATCTCCCGTATACGGAAGTTCTTCCACCCTTGCTGATTCGTTGCGTTTCCAAAGGCAAAGGTGAGGACTTTAAGTGTATAAGTTACGGTTTTCAACGCTTTCAATGTCAGATAATGGTAGATTCATGATCGCATGCAATTGCACATGTACAAAGTGCCTTCCGTTTTGTTTCGATTAGAAGTGTAGAATTTGGAATTTCACATACTTTAGGTATTCGTATAAAATACCGTATACGTATTTTTTGGGAAATGTGTTTGACATGTTTAATTGTCGTATGGACATATGATGTATAGATAAAATACTCATTTGGCGAAAGGGTTCGCCTAAATACATACATGTTTACTAATATACGCCATGTATGTAGAAATATGGTATTGTAAGAAGTACCGTGTACGTGTATATTTTTGCGACGTGTTTGTCATGATTAATTGTTGTATAAATATATTAAGTGCGTATAAATAAATGGCGTGGCGAAAGGAATCGCCGTATTACAAGCTCCCTTGTAAACACTATGTATGTCGAAACTGGGTACACTAGGAAGTACCCTATACGTATAAAATTTGCTGATGTGATTGTCAAGTTTATTTGCTGTATGAATATGATGTATATGTATAAAATATTAGTTTGGCAAAGGGACAACCCTGGTGCACATTCCTCTAGCATACGTCATGTATGTTGAAATAGTGCATTCCAAGTGTTGGTGAAATCACTTGTGAGTGTAAGTGCTTAAGTGTTAGAACCTTAGGTAGGTGCTGAGATGGGATTCTCAGCTACCTTAGAGTCACATATGACATCCTCCATGTGGTTATTCACTCTAACCACTCACCTATGAAATATATGTATTTGTATCCCTATTTGCATAATGCTTTATAACATGCTTTGAACATGCTTTGTAATTTGTTTATTAACATGCTTCATGATATGCTTTGTAACATGATTACTAGTGTTCTTGAATTACCATCTTATCATGCCGTATTTCATATGCTATGGTTAGGACTTGACTGAGCTTGGGACTATGTCCATAGTCCAGCATCCCAGATATCGACTTGAAGTTGTGGTTGGGATCGCTCCGCCACACATGATGTGTTAGCGAACCCGTGTCGTACTTCGATTGGCGATAGTGGTTGGCCACATGAGGTGCTTCTGCGCTTCATATCGCCCAACTTGTTGTGCGCTCGAGCCCGAACACGTCAAGTAACCCGTGTGTCTTATGTATGTTCACCATGTTTGGTCGCTAATGTTTGAACCTAGGGTACCAAACTTACCAAAGTGAAAATCCCGTTAACCATGGTACCTCGATCCGCTAAGACTCATGAGCCGGGCATGGTGGTATGGGACACCGTGGTCGAATTTGTCGGCCTATCTTTGGGGCTACGTGCCTCCCCGTAGTGACCAAAGTGAGCAACTTAACTCGTGAGCCGATTATGGTGGTATGGGACACTATATTACTGTCGGCCTACATTGATAAGGTGATGGGGAGTGGTGCAACCTTTGTGCGTAATGACCACGGCAGCCCTTTGTAGTGACCGCGAGCATATTCTCGAAGTTGCGGTGCGCCTTAGGGTTCGCCGCGATATATAGAGTATGAACTAGGCCTGTTTCGTATAGTGATGAATCGTTTAAGGGGTGATGGGGAGTGGTGCAACCTTTGTGCGTAATGACCACCGGGCGGCCTCTGCGGTGACCTAGAAAACACACCATCGTCTCGATATTAACTAGGATCGACGACCCTAGATTGGATCATGTTTGGGAATGATACTGAGGAGGTACCTTAGTTTCCCAATCCTGCTGTTTGAAATGGACTAATTAAAAACTCGGTAATCATACTCATCATGCATCGCATGTGCCTGGAAGATGTGGAGCACTATGGGATGCAAGCATGCCGCGAACATGAGATGGTGTCGCATGAGGGAGTATGTCGGTGAGGGCATCCATCATACCTGCATTCATACTTGCATTAATCAGAGTAACTAGGAGTGTTTGATTTACTGCTTTATCATTACTGCTTGACTGTATTGATAACATGATAACTTATGCCTTATTGTTCCACTGAGTTAGCTACTCACTCCCACGTTACGGGACGGTGTTGCGCACACCAACCAGACTCTGTCTCAGGTTTAGGCGATCCGACTACTCTGGAGGCGGAGCCTGATTATGACGAGGACCAGGAGGAGTTCTCGTATATGCAGTTCTCTGGCGGCTTCGACTAGGTTGCCAGGATCGATGGGTTCTACAGGGATTGTACCTAGTTTATTTTTGACTTTTTGATTATAAACAGAAATGTATATGGACTCAGATGGATTCATACTCTGGAGAATGAAACGTTTATTTTGTCTCTTTACATACATATATATATACAGTTCAGTCTTCCGCTTGCTTTTATACAATTGATCTGGAGTATGAATTACTGTTTTGGTATAATCTCATTCATGTTTATCGCTCTAACACAGACAACATTCAAACATCATTAAATATGTTGCATAAGTGATGCGTTGGAACTTGGGAGTTGAGTTACACTCGACCCCCGAATTTCAGGGTGTTACATGACTGGTCATTATCGCAACATTCAGCGTAATCGCGGGGCATGAAGATCCAGGTCATCATCATAATCGAATGACTGGTCATAAGCGCAACATTCAGCGTAATCGCAGGGCAGAGTGATCCAAGCCATCGAAATATGCCATGTATGCATGATTAGCCAATCCGTTATTAATCCAATTACAATCAGCAGGTTTAATAAACTCAAAGGTCACTACGGGGAGCACATGGCCCAGCGTAGGCCGACAGCTCAGGCATAGTGTCCCATTCCACCATCCCTGGCTCATGAGGCTACCACCCTAGGATGTTTAATGGAAACCCATAGACTAGTGGCCAATCATATTATAGTATGTGGGGCTTACCATCGCATGGTTGCACAGTATAAAACATCGAACCCATGTAGGGAAAATATCAAATAAAACCACGTAGGGCGAGTATCAAAATATGCCACATAGGGCGAATATCAAAATCATACGATAAAGACCATCCTTAAAAACCATTGGGCACAACAACCCTGGATGGTAGGCCCACATCAATGATCCATCTAGACCACCACTCAAAAACACCGAGTCTAAGGTCCATTACGATTACAAAGAGTCAAGTTACATCCCAAGTATGGGTGTACGTTCATACATGAGAATTTCCCACTAATGTACCAGTTTAAGTTCCGTAAGCAATCCACAAATAATCCACAAGCATGAACAATTATACAGGATAATCATAAAGCATGTAAGATAACAATTTAATTTCCACCAGCTAACACATGTGATTATAAGGAGAGATATCAATTATGAATTTAAATAAAAACTATAACTTAAGCTAATGAGAAGATGGAAAGCTCAAGGGGAAGAATCATCACCAGAGAGGTCGTAGTACGGCCCTTGATCTGATTCTTGCGCGTAGATAGTGGGCCCAAGTTACGCAAGCAGTTTCCTAGGGATATTAGTTTGCATAAGACAGGAGTTTCCAAAATTAAGTTTCTTGGGCTTGTTTTAAAGTGACTAGGCCCACCAGACTTTTGCCATAATAGGGAGGCCCAGTTATTGGGTCCAATCTAAACCCAAGTGGGACCGGCCCACTACACCTGATGGTGAGGCCCATCCGATGATGCCGTGTGGCCCACCTAACATTTATTTTTCATCCAATTTGTTCATATGGATTTCAATGGTAGGTGTTTAATTCTCCACTAATTTCTACAGTGAGGCCCACTTGGTAAATCTGTCTCATTTTTCATTTTTGTCTCAGGCCTTATGACGAGCTCACCGTTTGGATGGGCGGTTTGGTTGTAACACATACACCAAGGTGGCTTCACACCACCCATCCAGATGGATGGTTGGGATATCACATACCTCGGGATTGGACCCACACTGTCAGCCTTGTATTACAACATAACATAATATATTATATTATAAATATATTACAATATATTTATATTCATAAGAGAGGCGCCAGCCTCCAGTTTGGGATGGATGGCATGGAATCAGCATCTGCTGACGGTGGGGCCCACAAAACTTGGTGACATCAACAGCAGCCCGGAGCCTCGTGGGACCCACCGTCTGGATTTACAGATGGCATAGATGAAAAATATACATCTGAGGTGGGTGGGTCCCACCTCAAGAAAAATGATGGACGGCGTTGAATGACACATACCTCAGTGAGACCCACGGAACTCGGTAACGTCTATACGGCAGGCGTTCTGCTGCTGGGGCCACAGATGGACGATGTTGATTAAAACATGATCATCATTGTGGGGTCCACATCCCACGGCCAGGGGTGATTCAGCTGGCATATCACAACTCGGCAGCGAGTCAACTCGCCTTGGTTCATGCTGGTGCAATGACGCACCAGCTCTCTCTCTCTCTCTCTCTTGTTCCTTCTCCTCTGATCTCTTCTTTCTTTTCTTCTCCAATCCGCATAGAGTGCTGCAGAGGTGACCCACCTAGTGAGCAATACTGTTACGAGATTAAGGCTGTAACAGGGGCTAACGACAGTTCTTCCTAACAGGGAAGATGACCTGCCATTAATGGCAGATCACAAACGACCATGTTTTTCTCCAAAACGATGCATGAGGATGTTGTAGATGGATCTATGGGAGCTTATAGTATGGTCAGATTGAAGCTCTAAGGAGTTTTAGGTGGTGGGTTCGATGGAGAATGGAAACGGCCGATTTTCTCGCTCGAGCTGTAGTAAGAGGTGGAGAGAGAGAGACGTTGCTCGATCCCCTCTTTATTAGCGCTGCCCTAGTGATCCCAGACCGTTGGATCTATAATAGATGGCCTGGATTGAAAACCGGATGGCAGCAGCTTCCAACGTCTAGCAAAACCGAAACCGACAGCGGTTTTAGCTTCCTGTGGGCAGAAACTCTCTCTCCCATGCGGAGAGCCATCGGACGGATGGGATTTTCCCTTAATGAACTGCTAAGATTTGGGGATGAGGGCGCATGCGGATCGCTGAGCTGGAAGGAAGACAGTTGCTACTTTTGGAAAATTTGGTTTTGCAGGGCCTGTTTACGGCAAGGGTAGTGCGTATGCGGGTACTTTCAATGAGTGAGGAGAGGTGGGTTTTGGTGGGGCCCTCTGTGTGAATCCGATGGACAGTTTGGATCATCAATGTGGGTCTCGTTGGTGGACCACGGATCAACCAAAACTGATGCTCGTCCGTCGGCTGGCACAATGAGAGAAGAGAAATCTCTCCACTTAAGGAAAGAGCGGGTCAGCCAGCTTTGACCTGCGGGGCCGACCGGTGCACAGCGGGTGCATGTTCCTGCAGTACACACGTAACAATTGTGGGGTCCACAGTGATGTTTTGAGGAATCCACTCCATCCATGATTCTCCGTGGGCCCATTTGGGTCACCTGACCGTAGATGAAGAAATTCCGAAGCGTGGGTGGGCCATACTCCCAATTTTACTTATTTCTAGCTCTAATTGTAGATTTCGGTTAGTTTAATGGTTAGATCACCTCAAAATTAAACGTCAATGGTTAAAAGAATTCTAATGATCCTAAGGTAGGTTCGGGCATATTATAGGGGTCGATCTATAACTCAGGTGGGCTAACCTTTAATCAACATGTGCCTGTATTCACAGGGGAGTGTGCATTAATTTCACGACTTTTATGAACGGCTGGAGAAAATTTAGGTGGGCCCACTTGTGATGGCTTATGGGGATCCATTCCATTCACCGTCTTTGGCACGCCGTGCTGACCCATGGTCCCAAATTTGAAGTAGATCCGAGCTTCAGGTGGGCCGCACGATCCCGCCGAGTAGTGAGAATTCACACCGTTAGAACTACAATGGTAACTCACGTCAACACAACAGTGCCATGCATGTAGTGTTACCATATTTATAATTTTACCCCTTTTCTTTTTCAAAACTCTTGTCATTCGTAACTTATGAGTCACCCTCCAAATGTGATGAAATTTGACAGGTGATCGTTATTTTTCACGCTCTTTCCGTCGCACAAATTTGAGCTATGATCTCTCAAGGATGACTAAGATACCACTTCAATGGACTATACTACTCCAGGGTTTCAATGTCATGTTTATATATGTCTATTTGTAGTATTATCCGGTAGTTTAGACCTGTGTTCTAAGATCTTCAAAATGACCGATTCATCCTGATATTCGGGTGGCCCATTTGGCAGATCCAAACATGATGGATGGTCAGATGAGCTTCTAAAAATAAGAGGACTTGATGATTAGAACTTTATCCTTGTATGTAAGTGAATGTATGGTCAGTTTAGTAAATGGATGGACATAACATGGATTTTTGGAGTGATTAGGGGTAGGGCTTACATAACGTTAGATTCGAGCGACTTTCTTTACTCATGAAGGTTCGTCAGATTCTGATTCTAATAGTGGGCTAAGCATATTCATATGGCGTGAACAAGATGGACGGATCAGAATCTTGATCTGATAAGTGTACGAACGGATGTAGAGGTCAAGTAGCTGATTTACTATGATCTAAAGGCTGAAATTTGAGGTTTACAGTTAATTTGTGATAATTAGGCATGGTATAAAATTTCACATGAAACGGACTGTGGGAACCGTGTGATCCAGTATTCAGAGATTTAGGTTAGTGGCAATTTCGTAATTACTGTCGATCTATGAGTTTTGGGAAATCTAGTGGCTCCACATGGTTATAGACATGTTTATAGGCAATTCTTACAAAAGAACGTATATCTAAATCATTATGGATAAGTAATTATTCATCACGTCATCTAAGGGAAATTACTTATGTTAAATCACGTGATGATGGGCTTGTCTTGAAATTCAATGGTCAGATGGCTTGATTTATGAATGAAGATCACCCTCAACGGTTAAGCTAGTGTCAGGGAAAGGATGTAAGGCTAGAATAGTTGGATTGGTATCGTACACATGTATGTGTCACGTTGAATCTTATGGTAACGCTCGAGGACTTTTGATGCCCGAGCATCGAAAAGTTCGGGGTGTTACAGTGTCCTACTAGACTAAGTACACTAGCATTATTATCATATATAGCAGGTGATGATCGGCCTTAACCGGTATGTCACTTACAAGAATAAGGGCTGAACAATGCGCCCCATAGACATATAGAAGTCTATATGGAAGGGTCCATGTTAGACTATCACAATTTATTCAAGGTACTAACACATCATATATCCTAAGGTGGGGTCCCCTTCAAGAACGGTGGATCTAACCTAGGAATCGAGATAAGCTTTAACAGTGGATATACCAAAGCTGATACCACATACTCTTCCATCTATGGCAAGGGGTGATGATGTACTAAACAATGGATAGCCTAGGTGTCAAACTTACATCAAGAATGGACCTCAAGGTGAGTCAAGAAGGTGAGTTGAGAGGGTGAACCATATACAATCAAGTGGGCTTCCTCACCCTTTTATCGTGGAATAAGCTGGGCCTTCTAATGGGGCCCGATATGAATACAAGGTGGGTTTTAGGATTTAGAAAATTCCTACAAGGCATGGTGGGAAACACCATCATCAATGGGGGCCCAATAGTTTGGGTTAGCCCAATGGGTATTACTAACATAAGTGGGGGCCCAATGGTTTGGGTTAGTCTACTAGGTAAGGGTGGAAGTGAGCTTAATAATGGGCTCTAGGGAAGTTTACAACGGTGGACATTTAACCACCATTGTCCTAAGATGCGGTCTATTTGGGATTAAAATCAGAATCATAATAGGGGCCCACGACCCTTACACTAATTGGAAAATGGATGGGCAGCATATATAGTGCATACATCAAGGCAGGCCTCATGAGGCAGCCCATGGTTGGGCCTATGACTCATACGTCATGGTGGGCCTGCATAAGGTAGCCCATAGTCTGTATAAATGAATGGACAGTGTGCATATAACACACACATCATAGCGGGCCTCACACCTCACAATGGGCCTCCTACAATCACAATGGACCTCATACATTCACAATGGTCCTCACATATAATCACAATGCGCCTCTCTGTAATGCCTTAAAAACGGGGGTCGAGCAGGAGCCCAACTCTCGAGTTCCAACGTATCACTTATGCAACATAGATAATGATGATTAAATGTTGTCTGTATTAGCACATTAAACTTGAATGGGATTACACTACATCAACATATCATACTCTAGAGACAGTTAAATTACCCAAGCAGAAGACTGTGATAAGTATATAGAACGTATAAGTGGCTGTAAGTCCCCAGAGTATGAATATGATATCGGGTTAAATAATTACATGTTTGGTTCCAAAATATACAAAATGATAAAGTGTAATGTCGCCTAATCCATATCCTTGTAGCCCCGGTGACGTAACTCCAGGTCTACATAGACCCGCCAGAGAGTTGCAAATAGGAGAACTCCTCGTTGTCGTTGTAGAAGTCAGGCTCCGCCTCGTAGGCCTCAACATCACCTGAAACTACAATAGAGTCTGGTTGGTGTTTTAAAACACTGTCCCAGAGTGGGAGTGAGTGATCAACTCAGTGGAGTTATAAGGCAAAGGTTAACATGTTATCAATTCAGTCAAGCATTAATGATGAAGCAATACCACAAGCATTCCTAAGTACTCTGATTAATGTAAGGATGATATGTATTAATGATGCATGCCCTCGCTTGCACTCCCTCAGCGACATCATCTCATGATCACGCATGCAACACTCCCGGTAAACGTGCACTTCCTCGCCAAAGTACATGTGATGCAGTGCATGTAGGTAATTAGCCAAGTTCTTATTTAGTCTTATTCATACAGCAGGTTGGGAAGCTAAGGCACCTCCCTTTATATCATTTACCCAAAATATGATCCATCTAGGGTCGTCAATCCTAGTTAATCTCATACGATAGTAGTTTTAGGTCGCTACAGAGAGGCTCGTCACCTCAACGCATGCCTAGTTTATACTCGAAGTCACTATGGAAAAGCTCGTCACCTTAGCGTAGTCCTAATGTATACTCGAGGTCATTACGAGAGGCTCGTCACCTGATCATAGGCCGACAGCTCGAATATAGTGTCTCATACCACCATATTCAGCTCATGAGTTTGGTTTGCTCATTGGACACTACGGGGAGGCTCGTCACCCCAGCATAGGCCGACAGCTCGACCACGATGTCCCATACCACCATGCCCAGCTCATGAGTCTTGGCGGATCGTGGTACCAAGGTTAAACGGGCTTTTCACTGGTAAGTTGGTACCTTAGATTCAAGCAGTAGCGTCCATACATAGTGAATATACATTAGGCCAATCGGGTTGCTTGACAAGCTTGACTGATATGAGCGTACGTTGAATTGATCGATGTGGAGTGCGTAAACATTTTGCGTGGCCTAACCACTGTCGATAAGCAACGTATAACTCAGATTCATTGAACCTATCCGTCGTGGCGAAAACAATTCGGCCACCGATCGTAAACCATTACTGATCGCTTGGACTACATCGTAGCGCCAATCACACTCCAAACAATAGCATTCACATCTGATAGTCAAAGATAGCATGTGGCAACCAATCTAGATATAAATCTCATTTGAGCATTTCAACAAACAAATAGCAAACATGTTAACATACATAGGCATTTCATCCATAAATCACGTAGTAGTACGATAGGTTACATAAAGGAAACTGTAACTATAGATAAGGGAATTGAGAATCCTATCTCAATGCCCTCGTTGAATACATTACAACAAGCATTTTATCATTCAGGCATTTTATCAAACACTTAAACTACACATATCAACATACATGTAATATAGTAGTTATAATATGTATTATAGAAAATCCTTCCATAAGGGAGTTGCCACATGTACAATAATCATGTATTCTCAAACATCAATCATAACAAGTGCAAATCATAATTCCATATTCAATCAAACATTTCAACGAACACATAGACTGCATTAAAATCAAAATAGTACACATATATATGTAATATACGTAAAACGTCGTATTTAAGTACATGTGATAGCAATCAAGTCAGTCATAAATCATTAACTGACATTGAGAGCCTTGAAAACCATAACCTAAATGTTTATAGTCTGCACCTTCCATCGATAAACTCGTAACAAACTCAGTTCGAATGCTATGCCTTTGTCTACAGCACAACGGCTACCTGAATGACGAAATAGGTTAGCTATTTCGACAATTCATCTACTTGGATACCTAAAACAGATTAAGGTTAGGATTTCTTACCCAAGAATGGAATCAGAATCGCCGGTATAGCGACACGGGCGGATGATTCAGCACGTGGAGTGGTGGGATCGAATCCCAGCAACTATCTCTCAGATCTCTCACACTTCTACTCACTTTCTCCTTCTCTTTTCTCTCTTCTCTCTCTTAGGATTTGGAAATTCGTATGGAATGAGAGGGGTGAGTTTAGGGCTTTATATAGGCTCAGAAGTGAACTTAATGGCCCCAGGGTCATGGTATACTTAGGTTATAGCCAAAAGTTGACTGTTTCGGGCCAACGAAGCTCATTTGGAGGCCCCTTTTCTGCATATGGTCTAGAGAAAGTCCCCAGACAATGGATCTATGTTGGGTTAAGTTTTCAGTCTGATCAGATTTTTGGATCGATCGTGGAGGACCAGTTTCAATTCAACGGTCATCGTCCCTCGATCAGGGCCACAAGTATACTGACCTGTGCAGGGAAATTTCCCTGATCCAAGGGTATAATTGGGTCAGATTCTGACAGTTTGAAACCTTAATTTGGCCTGCAAGCGAATTACCCAATTCAGTTAAATCTGAGTTCATTTTTTAAAGATATTCGCGTTTCTCACACACTTCACTCCGAGCTCAAGTTGTGCGTTTCGGGATATTATTTGGACTTGATTTTTGAGGTAGTTGTCAAGCCCAGTAATGCAGTCATAACCATATAGCTTCGCGGTAATTGGACTTTCGACGCGCGGTCCAGGTCCGAAACAGAGTTTCAAGTTGCTCCCGAGAGCAACTGGGTTTTGAGATTGATCATATGTTTCCAGGTAATGTAGCATTAGTGATTCTACTAGTTTTGGGTCTTGCAGTTCGTATAGAAAGTAGTTCAATCTAATCTACCAATTAATTCAGTTTAGTACTTAATTAATTTTTGTCTAATTTCTAAAGGATTCGGCCCTTAGTGATTTCTGCCTGAGGTGGTACCCGGGTCTTTGTATGGATTTTTTCGAGACATTACACTCTCATACAGCCACAATGGGCCTCACATACAATCACAATGGGCCTCACATACAGCCACAATGGGCTAGCTGGACGGTCCACTGATGGACAACCTGGATAAAACACATCATGGTGGGCTGCTGCCCTAGACGGTGTGGATAAAATACATTGGGTTGTTGCCCTAGACAGCGTGGATAAAATACATCATGGTGGGCCTCACCGTCCCAGCTGCTAGACGGTGTGGATGGAACACATACGTCAGGGCCCCACTATCCCCCTGTTGGATGGTGATACCAAACATACATTAAGTGTACCCCACCATCCCACGCTGGATGGTAGATACAAAACATACATCAGGTGTGCCCCACCGCCCCATGCTGGACAGTGGACGGTTAAGATAAAATACACATATCAAGGTGGGTCCCTGTAACACCCCGCACTCTTAGTATGCGGGTGTTACTATTTGAAATTTGTAACTAAGGGTACCAACATCCGACTGATAAATCAAATTGATGTAGGATGGGACTTCCGGTCGACATTGAGGCCATCCATCAGGGTCTCTAGGAGCAAAAACATACCCTACATCAATCAAGAAGGTGAGGTTATCCAAACACTCCAAATTAAAACCACTATATCAAAGGATACTGATATAGCACACTTGTTATCAATACTTGGGGATTAGATAGTGACTAAAGAGGCACTCAAGGCCCCTCAAATCCCCGTTTAGCCGTCAAAACAAAGTCTCAGACCCATCCGACCGTTGGGTTGCGATGTATGGGCCAAGTGAAGGCTCGAAGGGCATTAAATAGCTCACCTGGGTCTCACCATCGGCCTAAAACTGGGCCTGGACCCCTACATGGGGATCCCAAGATGAATGGACGGAGTAGATTTGTCGCAAACATCATGGTGGACCCCACACGGAGTGCATGTGCACCCCATGCGCTCGTGCACAATGTGCACTGGGACAATGGACTTGGTCAAACGAGCTTTGACCGAGCTCCTTGAAAAAAAGAGAGAAATGGAGGAATTCTCCTGCCAACGTGCATTTCAAAACTGACAAATTTCACCTCCCAAAGTGGCCCACCCTGGACACTTTCTGGGTGATCCAAACCGTTCACTTTGCTTATGGGGCCCGCCTTAACATAACGATATAGGCTTTTAAACCCACGTAAAGGGACGAAGGAGATAGGTTGCAACCGTCTATTGGGTTGCATGTGGTAGATATCCGCTAGGTGGGACCCATCCGGGATAGTATGGGTGGCCCGTGATCGTCCTGATCAATCCATCCCAACCATCCATCGCCCTGGGAGAACCATGCTCTCTTTTTTCCGAAAATGTCCGGGCAAGACCTGCATATGGGAAAACAAAGAGGAGACTTTTCGCTCTAGGAAAGCAGATGCTGGCATAATCTCAGCCATCCCTTGGCCACGTGGAGGAATCCCAATCGTCCTCTATAAAGCAAAAAGAGATTTTGGAGAGAAGTTGGTCCATCTCACAAAAGAATGGTGAGAATCTGAATATCTTATGAGATATTCCCAAAGTAACGTTTGGGGCCCAAAAATTAGACCCCACATTGATCAGAGATCTCATCTGGTCCGTCCAAATGGACTAGATCTTTGGAATATACTACATTTGGGGAGTTACCATTAATGGCTCCCTCATCTTCTCTGTTAAAACATCAAAGCCCAACCATGAGATGGGCCTCACCAGATCAGAAAAGTTGCATTTCTGGTGGGCCTAGGGGTCAGCTATCCATCCTAGCACGTGGATGGGCCCCATGCAAGGCCACCTCTTGATCTCAACCATTGCAAAGTGGACCGTCCTTTCCCAACCGTTGAAGCCTCCTCTCCCTTTTGCTATAAAAAGGCTGTGGCCTCGAAATTCATACCAACAAGGGAAAATGAGAGAGAGAGAAGGAGAGAGTAGAGGAGTGAGCTGAGTATAGGTCAGCCCGACTCGCCCTGCTCTCAACTCGACTCAGTCGAGTTGGTGGGTGCCCCACCGGGTTCCAGACCAGGTATCAGGCTATCATCCTCGTTTTTCTTTCACAACATGATGACAGTATACAATCTAAAAAATGGACCAAATAATGGCTGTAGTTCTGGTCGAAATCATGCCAATCCATGGCTACGTTTTGTGCTGAAACAAGGTTAAAATTATAGCTCTATTTCAGGTAGAGAGTAGGCCAACCAATGGCTGAGTTCTAAGCCGGAGCTGTGGCTGAAACAGGCCTTGTTTAGTGTTGGGTTTCAAAGCTCAGACAGGCCGAGAAATGGCTGTGTATGAGACCCAAAATCAGGCTGAATAGGGGTAATATTGTGAGCTGAAAATAGACCCAGATATGGCTCTGTGTTGGGCCAGGATCAGGCCAAATGATGGCCGAATTCTGGGCCAGGATTGTGGCCAAAGGCAGGCTGAAATGGCCAGTAAGTGTGCCATGGTTTGAACAAAAAATTGGGGCCCTGTTCCAGCCTTCACCATGGCTGTGTAATGGGCTGAAATCCTACCTTTCCGACTGCGTAAGTGGACCCACAAACCAAGCCTCAAGTAGACCTTGATGCGGGCCGTAATAGCCATCAGTTTGGCTATGCTGAGAGCGGTGCAAAGCTTTTAACGTGGGCCCTGGACCAAGCTGGAAACCAGCCTAGAACTGGGCTAGAAATCAGTCTAGAACTGGGCCGATAATGGCAAGACAGTGGTGGGCCACACCATATATAACAGTAGGTCATACCCTGTTTGAAACAGGTGGGGCACACCATATATAACAGTGGGCTGCACCCTGTTTAAAATAGGTGGGCCATACTATATATAATAGTGGGTCGCACCCTGTTTGAAACAGGTGGGCCTCACTCAAATTTTAGTGGGCCACACCACATTTGGAGTCCAGGTGGGCCGCCTCCCAAAAAGGGGCAGCAGGCCTGTATATTTCAGAAAAGGGCCCCACCTTTAAATCATGGTGGGCCACACGTTAATAACTGGTGGGTCGAAATCTGGTTATGTGGGCCCCGCCTTAAACGAATGTGGGTCGCACTTGGGTCCTTCAGATCAGATGGGCCACAGCTCGAGCTACCCTTCAAACTCAATCGAGAAATAGGCACACTAAAGCCTGGCCATCCCAGTACCACCCAATCCTCATTTAACTGGTGGTCACCTTCAATGGTGTGCATGACACCTGTATGTTAATCCAGCCATCTAAATCATGGGCCCCAGAATATCCTAGCTATAGCCTGTTCTTTCCTAAAACCCCTTGCACCTGTTACTAGAGATAAAAACTTCTTTTAACAACACATACTGCAAATACAGATATTAAATCCTAGGTGACCCCAAACTGATCTCTGCGACTTCTCTCCATTACCCTCAACTTGCGAGGAGGACTAGCAATGGGCCGTGCTCAATAAATACAATGACCTTAATGTTGCAGTTTTAATTTGGGCCAAACCAGGTCCAAATTAGACCTTAGCTTAGAGCAAATTCCAGGCCCAATCTGGGCCATCAGTGAGATAAAATCTGGTGGACCTAGCCACTCTAACTCAGGCCCAAATGATCTTATTTATGGGCCCTTTAAACCCCCACAAATTCCAATATGCTTAAAGCCTTAAGAATTGTTACCTAATGCAAACTGGTCCTCTAGGAAATTGATTGTGCGACTTGGAGCTGCTAGTCACTCACGGGAATCAGATCGAGGTCGGAATCACAACTCTCCAAGTGATGATTTTCTTCCCCTTGAGCTTTCCATCCCTAAACTAGATCAAGAATGGTCTTTGCTATAGTTGCTAATGATCCCTCAGGGGTAGGTGATCATTCAACCTGTTTAATTAGATGCATGCCTCATAGTTTAGTTACCATTGGTTAACGATCATATGCATATTTTTACGACGGGTCAAACCCTTAATCTATGTTGTCATATGTTATAGGACCAATTTATCATATGTTCTTAGAACCTATTAAATCACTAAATAGTTCAACTTGGAAGCATGACTTGGATTTACTAGAATACTTGATTGTTTAATTAAGATGCACTGTAACGTCCCAAAATTTTCTCAACTTGGCGATGGACGTCCTTAGGCACTGGGTCGATCATAACACCTTATTAACTTCTCAGAACTCAATCCCAAAGTCTAAAATCCCTTTTTAACCCATTTCTTTTAAAATCTCACCTTTCACCACCTTATTCTTCAAAATTTTCTAAGTACTTTCATATTAGACATGAATCCTAAAGTTTAAGTGTTGAAGAACAATACTTAAACTAAAATTTAATATAATTAGTAAATAAATAAATAAAATGAATTTTTGACCATTAAACTTTTGGAATCTCACGAAATAAATAGGTTATTTGGATAGAGCAGCTTCTCTTACCCAAAATCATATATCGCACGTCAAATAACTCATTCCGGTTTGCAAATTACACTCGTTT
This sequence comes from Magnolia changhungtana, assembly GCA_030180095.1. Lineage (NCBI taxonomy): Eukaryota > Viridiplantae > Streptophyta > Magnoliopsida > Magnoliales > Magnoliaceae > Magnolia > Magnolia changhungtana. Next base: position 5,226,714 of record JASAUF010000397.1, read on the forward strand.
CAAATATCGAGCAGTGAAACCACCATCAGACAAGATAGTGAGCGGTGATGGCATCACCGTGATGGCGATGCATCGTGGTCCAGCGGGCCGGGCGGGCCACAGGAGGCGTGGCGGCCCGTTTTCTGCAGCTTTTCGTTCGACTTCGAAAAGCCATATCTCCCTCGATATAACTCCGATTTAGGTGATTCAAAAGCCAAATTGAAGCTTAATAAGTCTAGTTTTTATAAAAATAAGTAAAACTATAATAAAAATTTTAATATAGTTAAATATAGGTCATTGTGACAACTATCTAGAATTCATTAGTTTGGACAGCTGCTGCTTCTAGAATTTTTAGAATTTTTCTACAACACGAAATCTAATGAAATTTGATAGAGATAAAGTATACTTAATAAAGAACTACTAGAAAAAGAATTAAAATAATATACTAACAAGAAAAATGCCAAAAAGGGACATAGAACTACCCTAGGACCTTATTCTATAGTAATTAGGGCGGAATTTAGTTAAGTACTAAACAAAGCAATCGATGGATTTAGTTTGAACCACTTTCTATATAAACTACAAGAACTAAAACCATTAAAATCACTAACCTAACATTACTTAAAAACTTAGGGGCATTCTCAAAACCGAGTTGCTTCGGGAGAACATTGAAACTCCGTATAGACCGCGAGTCGAAAGTTCGATGATGGTGAAACTATACGGTTATGACCATCTTATTAGCCTTGACAACCATCGTGGGAACGAGCCCCACTAGTGTCCAGAAATGCACAACTTAAGCCCCAAGTGAAGTGTGTGGGAAACGCGAATATCTTTAGAAAATGAACTCATATTTAAGTGATTTGGGTCATTCGCTTGCTGGCTAAATTTAAGGTTTCAGACCATCAGATTCTGACCCAACTATACCCTTGGATCAGGGAAATTTCCTTACACATGTCAGTGTACTTGTGGCCCTGATCGAGTGACGATAGCCGTTGAACTGAAATTGGTCCTCTACGGTTGATCTACAAAATTGATCGGACCAAAATCTTAACCGGGCTTAGATCCATTGTTAGGGAACTTGTCCTCGACCGTGTGCAAGTACTAGACTGCCAGATGAGCTCCATTGGCCCGAAACAGATGCCCTTTGGCCATAACTTAAGTATACCATGTCCCCGAGGCCATTTGTGTCAGTTTTAGGCCTATATAAGGGCCTTAAACCCACACCTCTCTCTTTCATACGAATTTCTCTAACCCTAGGAGAGAGAAGAGAGAAAAGAGGAGAAAAGAGTGAGGAGAAGAGCGAGATTCTTGGAAATCATTGTTGGGATTCACTCTCACAACTCCACGCCTCGATTCACCTCTCCACCATCGGTACATGAACCATTCCAACTACGATTTGGGTAAGAAATACTAACCCTAATCTTGTTTTAGTAATCCAAATAGAGGATTTGACGAAATAGCTAACCTATGTCATGATTTAGGTAGCCGTTGTTCTACAGACGGAAGTGTATGATCCGAATCGAGTTCGAAACGAATTTTCTGACAAAAGGTACCGACTATAAATGTTTAGGTTTTGGCTTTCAAGGCTTTCAATGTCAGCAATGATTTGTGTTTGACTTGATTACTGCCATATGATTTTAGGTACGATGTATTCGATAAACTATACATATGTGTGAATTATGTGGCTATATAATGCATTTCAAGTGTTTGTTGAAATGTTTGAATGAACTTGAAATTATGATTCTTGCTTGCTATGACTATTAAGCTAGAATACATGTTTGTTATACGTATGACAACTCCTTTATGAAAGGATTTGCCATAATATATGTGATAACTATTTTAATTCATGCATGTTGAAATGTGTAGTCTAAGTGTTTGCTAAAATGTCTGAATGAGAAATTGCTGGTTGAATTGTATTTAATGAGGGTGTTGAGATAGGATTCTCAATTATCTTATCAATACCTATAGTCTCCTACCTATAATCTAAATTACTGCTACGTGATTTATGGATGAAATGTATATAGATGAGTACATGTTCAATGTGTTTGTTAAAATGCTCGAATGGGATTTATTTTTGAAATATTTGTTAAAGCTTATATGATTCTCACGTATATCCACATATTATCTTTAAATATGATTGGGACTACTTTCTGGTCTAGGCAATCGGTAATGGTTCCCTATTGAGTGACCTAACTAATCGCACCACATTTGGAAAGTTTGATGAATCCGGGTCGCACGAGGATTGTCGGCGGTGGCTAGGTCACATGGGGTGCTTATGCACTCCACATCGATTAAATTAGCGTGCTCTCATACCAATCGAACTTGTCAAATAACCCGATTGACCTATTGTATATTCACCATGTATGGATGCTACTGCTTGAACCTAAGGTACCCCTTACCAATGTAAAGACCCGTTTCAACCATGGTACCTCGATCTGCTAAGACTCATGGGCCAGTCATGGTGGTATGGGGCACCGTGGTCAAGTCGTCGGCTTACACCAGGGTGGCGAGCCTCCCCGTAGTGACCAGTGAGCAACCCAAAACTCGTGAACCAAATATGGTGGTATGGGACACTGTATTCGAGCTGTCACCTACGATCAGGTGACGAGCCTCTCGTAGTGACCTCGAGTATACACTAGGACTACGCTAAGGTGACGAGCCTTCCCGTAGTGACCTTGAGTATAAAATAGGCCTACCCTGTCGCAACCTAGCTATGGTTCCCAGTCAGGTTGGTGATGAGCCTTCAAAAATAGACTGCCAGTTAGTAGGGCATTGGTGGTGTGACCTTGTAACGTCTCAAAAAAATCCGTACAAAGATCCGAATTCCACCTCAGGCAGAAATCACTTAGGACCAAATCCTTTATAAATTAGATGAGAATAAATTAAGTGTTAAATGAGATTATCTATGAAATTAGCTTAGATCACTTTAAATATGATCTGTAAGACCCAAAACTTGTAGAATCATTAACGCTATATTACCCTAAAATCTAGGATCAACCTCTAAACCCAGTTGCTCTCGAGAGCACATTGAAACTCCGTATCGGACCTATACCGTACGTCGAAAGTCTGATTACCATGAAACTATACGGTTATGACCGCTTTACTAGGTTTGACAACCATCTCGGGAATCAAATCCAGATAGTATCCAGAAATGCACAACTTGAGCCCAGAGTGAAGTATGTGAGAAACGCGAATATCCTTTGAAAATGAACTCAGATTTAAGTGAATTGGGCCGTTCACTTGCAGGCCAAATCTAAAGTTTCAGACCGTCAGAATCTGACCCAATTACACCCTCGGATCAGGAAAAATTCCATACACATGTCAGTGTACTTATGGCCCTGATCGAGTGTCGGTGACCGTTGAACTGAAACTGGTCCTCTACAGTCGACGCGTAATTCTGATTAGACCCAAACCTTAACTTGACCTAGATCCAATATCAGGAAACTTTCCCCAGACTGTATGTAGAAAAGGTGCCTCCGGATGAGCTCCGTTGAACCGAAACAGATGGCTTTTGACTATAACCTAAGTATACCATGGCCCTGGGGCCATTGAGGTCAGTTCTGAGCCTATATAAGGCCCTTAACCTACCCCTTTCTCATTTCATATAAATTCTAAACCCTAAGAAAGAAAAAAGAGAGAAAGTGGAGAAGTGAGAGTGAGAGTTAGAGATCATTCACGGGATTCAATCCCGCCACTCCACGTGCTTAACTACTGCTTCTGTGTCACTATACCGGCGATACCGACTCCATTATTATGTAAGGAAACCTAACCCTAATCGGTTTTAGGGTTTCAAATGGAGTAAATGATGATGTGGCAGTTGTGCCGTAGACGAGGACTTAGTGTTCAAACTGAGTTCATTACGAGTTTAACGACAAAAGGTGCGGACGATAAACGTTTAGGTTATAGTTTTCAAGGCTTTCAATGTTAGTTAATGATTTATGACTAACTGATTGCTATCACATCTACTTAGATACGATGTTTCCCATATATTATGCATATCGTAAACTATGTTGTTTTTATTGCATTCCAAGTATTTGTTAAAATGTTTAAATGAATGTGGAATTATGATCTGTGCATGCCATGATTATTGATTGCAAACACATGGTTGTTATATGTGTGGCAACTCCTTTGTGGAAGGATTTGCTATAATATGTGTTTTAACTAACTTATTACATGTATGTAATATGTGTAGTCTAAGTGTTTGATAAAATGCTTGAATGAGAAAATGCTTTATGTGATGTATTTAATGTGGGTGTGGGATAGGATTCTCAACTCCCTCATCTATAGTTATAGTTTCCTTTATATACTTTATCTTGCTACTGCGTGATTTATATACGGAATGCTTATGTATGATAACATGTGTACTACGTGTTTGTTAAAATGCTTAAATGAGATGGATACTGAAATTGGTTGTCACATACTGTCTTTGACTATCACATGTGAATGCCAATGATTGAAGTGTGACTAGGGCTACAATGTAGTCCAGGCAATCGGTAATGGTTCATTGTCGGTGGCCAAGCTGTTTTAGCCACGACGGATACGTCCGATGAATCTGAGTTGTACGGTGATTACCGACAGTGGTTAGGCCACGAGAGGTGCGTATGCGCTCCATATCAACTAATTCAACGTACGCTCATACTAGTCGAGCTTGTCAAGTAACCCGATTGGCCCAATGTATGTTCACCATGTATGGACGCTACTGCTTGAATTTAAGGTACCAAACTCACTAGTAAAAAACCTGTTTAACCTTGATACCTCGATCCGCTAAGACTCATGAGATGAGCATGGTGGTATGGGACACCGTGGTTAAGCTTTCAGCCTACGTTGGGGCGACGACCCTCCCTGTAGTGTCCAATGAGCAAACCAACTCGTGAGCCGAATATGGTGGTATGAGACACCATATTTGAGTTGTGGGCCTATGATCAGGTGACGATCCCGTAGTGACCTCGAGTGTATACTAGGACTATGCTAAGGCGATGAGCCTCTCCATAGTTGCTTTAAGTATAAACCAGGCCTGCGCTGATGGTGACGAGCATCTCCTTAGTGACCTGGAGCTGCCTATCATATGAGACTAACTAAGATTGACGACCCTAGATGGATCATTGTTTGGGAAATAATATAAGGGAGGTACCTTAGCTTCCCAATCTTGCTATATGAATAAACCCAATTAAGTATTAGCTAACCCGATCATACACTGCATTGCATGTGTTTTGGCAAGGAAGAGCATGTTTCGGGAGGATGTCATGGGCGAACGTGAGATGAAGTCACTGAGGAGTGCAGGCGAGGGCATGCATCATTATCACATATCACGCTTGCATTAACAAGGGTACTTAGGATATGATTGTTGTACTGCTTTATCATTACTGCTTAATTGAATTGATAACATGTTAACCTCTGCCTTATAGCTTCACTGAGTTGATCACTCACTCCCACTCTAGGATGGTGTTTTAAAACACCAACCAGACTCTGTCTTAGTTGTAGATGACGGCGCGGCTTATGAAGCGGAGCCTGATTTTGATGTCGATGAGGAGTTCTCGTATATGCAATATTCAGGCGAGTTCATGTAGGCCACATTTGATCGTCGAGGCTACAGGGATTTCATGATGTAGATGGACCTACACCTTTTGATGTTTTGTAATTTGAAATGATACATGTAATTGTTTAGCCTGGAACAGGATTATATTCGGGAGATACACTACCACTTATATGCTTTATATATATCTATTACAGTCTTCCACTTGCAAAATTTAATTATCTCTAGAGTATGATATGCTGTTTTGGTATAATCTCACTCATGTTTAAATGCATTAACACGAACAACATTAAATCATCACTTTCTATGTTGCATATGTGATGCGTTGGAACTCAGGAGTTGGGCTTTTGCTCGACCCCCGATTTTCAGGGCATTACAAGTTGGTATCAAAGCATGATATGGATTAAACTGGACTTGGGTTATGGTAACCCGACGCACACTGACGCACTTTGACTTAGGTGGGAGCGATAAAACATAAAAACAGTCCTAGGATTCCAAGTTTTCGCCCGTCGATGAAATGAATCGAAACTAACCATTGAAATCGAACCCGTAGGCATCTGTGATCATACGAGGTGATCCTAAATTCTTTCCAGACAGTCAGTCGATGGTTTTGGATGAAAATTCAACCCATTCCACATCTAAACAATCTAAAAGGCGTGAATATAAACGAAATAGGACCCGAATCACACAAATCGGTGGGACCCAGGGTGTCCCCCGTATATCATCGGCACCTCAGGAGGGGGGTGGCCACTGCCCTACCGTGGCGGTGCCGCACCTACCGCGGTGCACCGCCCCTGACTTTGGTTAGGCCTGTCGAACATGGCGGGCCGGTAGGGCCGGCTCATGTGCGGTGATATGGGGCCCACAAAAACATGTGGGGACCCCCTTTTTCTTTCCCATTTACTTCCTTTTCCTCTCTTACACACCCCAAAGTTTCCCAAATCCCTCAAATCGTCATTTTTCCCTCTCAAATCACCCCTCCAATCCCATTTTCTTCTTTCTTCTTACACCACCTCTACCCCTCTCTCAAATCCATCTTGTATAACCACCCATCTCCCTAAATCCCTCTAATTTGAGTGTACAAACCCTCTTTTGTGTCTTAAAAACTTCAAGGTTTAACAGCCCATCCTATCCTTTCATTTTATTTCACTTCCATGGCTCTTTTTGAGCTTGTGGCGGCCATCTTTTTGCTTTCCATGCTTCTTTCTCTCATGAGGAAGAAGAGGACTCATACGGATGAAGCCGGGCCTAGTCGCTCTACCCGTCTAAGGAAGAAGGCGAGCGGCGAAGCTAGCATAAGTGCTGCCCAAGAGTGTAGGTCGAAGCGGGATCTAAATCCCCAAATTCTAATCGAAAGAGCACTTCCGGCGGGCATCGAACACGGTCGGTTTGGTGGCCATATGGTTGTATTTGAAGCTCACATAGACGAGAGTCTGTTTGGGCTACATCTGATAATGGACCTCCTGGTGGACGCCGGGTGGGGTCCTATGTTTGAGGGAAAGTCTCACGCATGTGAGAATACTGTTCGAGCCTTCTACGCCCATATACAAGACCCATCGTTGGAGCATCTACAGTTCACTATTTTCATAGGAAGGCGGGAACATACAATCAATGTGGATTTGGTGGGCCGAATTATGGGAATTCTACGTGGTGAGGTACACACCAATGAAAATTATTTCAAGAGTGTGCGAGAAAGAGATTGTCGTACATAATATCTTTGTGGCTGATTGGTTCCTTGGATGCGAGGCAATTGCCTCCCATCGATGAAATTGGCAGACGATTTCCGCTTACTTCACTACATTTTCACGTATAATGTGTATCCACGGTGGGGCAACCGTACTGAATGCACTCAGTTGATAGTAGACTTCCTGTATAGAGTTGGGCAAGGGGACAAGTTGTGTCTGCCCATGTTTGCCCTACTACAGATAATTCAGACTGTATGCTCTGTTAGGAATTATGTCTCACTTCCATTGGTTGACTGGTATACAAGATTGCTCGAGAGTTTGGCTATAGACTTAACATGGATGATGTTGCGCCGATCCGCTTCATAAATGATACTACGTTTAACAACATGTGGATCGGCCCTCGACAGCATCAAGTCCGACTTGATGAGTATGGGGAGGAGTCAGAAAGTGAGGAAGAAAGTATTGATATAGAGGAGGAGAGTGAGGAAGAAGGCAGAGATGAGTCAGAGGAAGAAGGTGAAGAAGAGGAAGGGCAGGAAGAGGATGAAGAGGAGGCCCAAGGCACTGATGAGGGCTCTCCTCCCGGTACACAGGGGCGTGACAGTGATCGAGCTACTTCAGAAGGGCTCGAATCGAGGAGGGCCAAGCCGCCCTGCGACAGGAGGTCGGACAGGTTCGAGCAAACTTAGAGAGACCCGAGCCAAGTTAAAAGAGCATTAGGCCTTCATGAAGTGTAAATGTAGTAAAGTATCTCGCACCCCGAGGGCTATCCTGTGTTGTCTACAGGACAAGAGTGCACCTCCACCGTCGCCAGATTTAGACGACTTGTCGTACATGTAGTCGCCTTTTAGTTTGTTTTGTTGCTGTTCTTCTTGTTTTTATGTTTAGCCTTGATAGGCTTAGTGATAGGGTAGAGTGGTTGGCATGCTTTAGTGTTTGAAACCCCGCTTAGACTAGCTCACATGCATTTTCTGTCATGATTCATGTAAGGCATCTCATGTATTGTGGTAATTTTGGGTTAAATGAAATGCATGAAGTTCCTTTTGTTATGAAATGTGTAAAATGCTTGAGAAATGGCATGATCGTTGAGCAAAACTTAACGCATGTTGCACCCTATGTTGTGTATAGGGCATGCCTCTGAGAGCTACTCGAAACACTACACGTCTAGCACTCTGTGGATTACTCGAAGGGGCACCTCCCCTAAGAGATAGCCATGCGAGCCCTAGCTTGGACCCTGTTAGCGACACGATGCTGGATTCACTGCCGACCATTGGCCCCACCAATGGGTTGCCACCTTTTACACCACCAGTTCATGAGCAGAACCGTGTGTCTACCTAGCGCCTCACATACCATAGTCAGCTCCTCCTCCTGATAGGCTGGAGTAGATGATGTTATTGATGCAGTAGTAGCAGATGCAGCACCAGCAGCAGCAACAACAGTTCTTGGCCACCATTGTAGGGCCTTTTGCCCAAAATATGCACACGGCCCCACCTACACCACCTGTGCACCCTGCTGGGAACACGAGTGCCAGTGGCGTATTCGAGCGATTCCAGCGCTTGCGACCTCCTACTTTTACGGGTAACCCGAGGAGGCCGAGTATTGGCTTGACCGTATCTCTAAGATGATAAAGCCGCTGCACTGCACTAAGGCAGACCAGGTGGAGTTGGTCACCTTTATGTTTGAGAAGGAGGCCAGTTTATGGTGGGACGGTGTCCTGTGGACCATTGCTACCGGCTACATATGGATATGGGAGGCCTTTAAGACGCGCTTCCACGTGAAGTATTTTTCCCTCACGTACTACCATGAGGAGGGAGAGTTCCTTCGCCTCCGACAGGGAGGGATGACCATTTCTGAGTACGAGAATTGATTAACGAAGCTGGCTAGGTACGTTCTGTTGATATTAGCTAATGAGCCGATGCGTATGCGGTGATTTTCTGAGGGTCTGCGACCTGAGATCCACTCGAAAATGTGTTGCGGTATCATACCCAACTATGCTGAGCTAGTGAGCATCTCTATGCGAGTTGAGCAGGATGGGGACAGGCAGTCCTGTATGCGAGCACCCATGGGTTAGAGGCCCCGACCAGATCTGTCGAGCCGACTGTTCCTAGTTAAGAGGCCACGTGCAGATTCGCCTCCTAGGCTCGCGGCACCACCAACTCAGCTGGGGCAAGCAGACTTGCGGTGCACCTATTACGGGAGGTCGGGCCACACGGATAGATATTGTTTCAGTAGGATGAGGGACAACGGTTTCTCATTGCCTTAGAGGATCAATCGCCAACTTCCTCAGACTATTGCAGCTCCACCTCTACGGTCAACACCAACACTTTTATCTTTTCGGCCACCTGCACCTCGATTCAGGCCACCTCAGAGACCTATGATACTGCAGCTGAACCGTTCTCAGTAGGCTCATGTGCACTCACTTGCAGCTGAGGCATCTGAGACAGCACCTACAACACCTATGGCTTTCGAAGTCACAGCTCACATCCAAGGTACACCAGTCTTTTTATTGGTGGACACCGGGTCCACTATCTCTATACTATCATGCGCTGCAGTCAAGCGACTAGGGTTGAAAACTAGTCTTATGGTAGGGTTGAGGCTCCTTACCTCCACAAGGACTTTCTCAGACTCTACCAAGATGTGTAAGGGTTGTTTGATAGACCTAGGGAGCAGAACAGTGCTCGTTGACCTGATGGTCGTACCGCTTTGTCATTACGATGTGATTCTCGGTATGATTGGCTTACGGAGGTGAAGGCAGAGATCAATTATGATGCTAGGGTGGTGACAACACATAGACCCGAAGGCACGACCTTTACATTCCTAGTACAGGTCAGTTGGTACTACCACATTAGTTGTTAGCCACCTTATTAGAGCATGTGGATGGTCTGACGTTGGGGAACACGCCAGTAGTTTAGGATTTTCAGGATGTGTTCAGGACAATTCCTAAATTGCCTTCCCAGTGCGAGATCGATTTTACTATCGACCTAGTGCCTGGTGCGACACCCATTTCATTACCGACATATCGCATGCCTCCATGTGAGATGGAGGAACTGAGGAGACAGATTGATGATCTGTTGGAGTCGGGCTTCATACGACCGAGTGTATCTCCTTAGGGAGCACCCATGTTGTTTGTGAAGAAGAAGGATGGATCTTTGTGATTGTGTATTAATTATTGTAGGCTGAACCAAGCGACGGTGAAGAACAAGTATCCTTTGCCTAGGATAGATGATCTGTTCGATCAGTTGAAGGGGGCACAGTATTTCTCAAAGATTGACTTACAGTCAGGGTATCACCAGTTGCGCATCAGGGATGAGGACGTGTAGAAGATGGCTTTCAGGACCAGTTTTTGGCACTACAAGTTTTTTGTGATGTCGTTTGGACTCACAAACGCACCGGGCATGTTCATGGACCTGATGAACGGGGTGTTTCAGCCGTATCTATTCTGATTCGTCATCGTGTTTATAGATGACATCTTGACATACTTTAAGAATCAGGAAGATCACGTGGAGCACCTGTGAGCAGTCTTCGATATGCTTAGAAAGAACCAGTTGTTTGCACATTAAAAGAAGTGCGACTTCTGAAAGGAAGAAGTCAAGTTCTTGGGACATATGGTGTCCAAGGAAGGCATAGGTGTGGACCTTGCAAAGGTAACCGTAGTTCAGGACTGGGAGCAGCCCGGTTCGGTTACTGAAGTGAGGAGTTTTCTTGGCCTGGCGGTTTACTATCGACGCTTCATTAGGAATTTTTCCAAAATAGCCAGACTATTGTCTCAGCTAACTCAGAAGGATCTCAAGTTTACCTAGGATGAGAAGGCAGAAGCAGCTTTTAAGGAGCTGAAGGACAAGTTGATGTCCGCCCCTGTGCTAGTATTGCTGGAGTAAGGGGTCAAGTATACAATATACATCAACATGTCTCGTGTTGGTTTGGGTGGCATCCTTATGCAGAAGGACAGGGTGATTGCCTATGCATCACGACAGTTGAGGAAACACAAAGAAAATTACCCTACACACACTACCAATAAAACGACCAAAGGCTACAGACCATGCTAGTTTTTAGCTACGGATATAAATCGTAGCTCTATTGCTACAGATTAAAATCGTAGCTAAAAGCTAACGCCACCACCTGTGCCTTCACCATGTGACAGCCCCATATGGAACTCTACGAGGCCCATTAAAATGTGTATGCTCCATCTAATATGTCTATATATTTTGAAAGATCATTTTAGGGTAAGATCCTAAAAAAGGAAGTACATTAAAGGCTCAAGTGGACCACACGGTAGGAAACAATGGAGATTATATACATACCATTGATCAATGGTGTGGTTCAATTGGACCTTGGATTTTCCTATATTTTGTGCCATTCTATATAAAAAAAATTACAAAATTAATGGATGGAGTGGATATATCAAATGCATCATGATGGACCCCATAAAGCTCCTGATTGGACCGTCCGTCCATAACCCGCCAAACGTACAAACGTCGAGGGTTTCTAAAATTTCAGGGTCCCTCCACTCTGTGGAAAAAAACCAAATTCGTGCCCCTTTTATCTCTCATGCTCTCTCTCTCTCTCTCTCTCTCGCTCCACTCTCCCTCTCTCACTCCCTCTCCCTCTCCCTCTCGACCCTAACCCCTACCTCCTCTCGTCGCTCCCTCTCCCTCTCCCTCTCCCTCTCCCTCTCTCATTCCCTCTCCCTCTCCCTCTTGACTGCAACCCTTAAGCGACGCACTCCCTTCACCCGGGCGAAAATCCACCCCTGCGGCCCCCGCCCTTCACCTCTTCTCCGCCTCTCCTCTCTGCACAGGTACCCATTTCTCTCACCATATATTCTAAGTTTGATTTTGAGTTTTTATTTCTAAATCTTCAAATACACAGATTAGGGTTTCGTTTCCTGTAAAATTTCTAACAGGAAAAGGATTTAGGGTTCTGTAAAATCTATAACAGGAGAAAATGGGAAAGTTTTTTTCTTGCAAGGTATTTAAGGATTTTTTTTATACACTTAGGGCTTTCGATCTTCCTCTATTCAATTGATCTAGTGTCGATTGACATTTATAGGTCTCTTTCTCTCTCTCTCTCTATTTCTCTCAATTGGTCCAATGTCGATTGACATTTAAGGATTTAGATGATGCTTCAATCTGATTAACATATCCAGACCCTATACTTGCCCATTGACAGCCCTACTGAAAACTGTATAGAGAGCTAGATGATGCTTCAATCTGATTGCCTTTTCTGCACTTGTTCAACATGAATATCTGAGCATAATAAGAAAAAAAAATGAACTAGCAGTTCATGGATGGCCAACCAATGACAATTCTCAAATTCTGTAAATTCTATGCACATCACTAACTACTCATTTCTTGATTCTGTAGACTCATTCCTCTGCATCATCTAAAATCTCCCATGCACATCAGCCTTAGCCGTGTTTTCATAACCAAGACTTCTGCATTTCCAGAAAGTAGAACTCACAATGACCTTTGAACTACTCATGTGACTGTTGAGAAGTCCAATTTTGTAAACCTTTCATCTCATTTCTTATTGTAGAACATGCAAGAAATCCATTTGCTGATCACTGGTTCTGGGAGTCCACTGGTTGTCTTCGATAAATTAGACATTCTGAATCTTTGACCTGACCCAACCAACCCAACCTGACCTAGCCTAACCCAGCCTGAGATGGGTTAGGGTTAAGGATATAGTATGCTGGGTTGGGCTCAGGTCGGGTCGGACCACAGGTTAACCCAACTTGATCTCAGGTTGGGCTCGGGTTGACCCTTAACCTGACCCGACCTGCCAAGTTGCATCCCTAATATGCATGCTATGACCTACACTATTGCATGTACATGGAATTCATACATGTGGAATAACCTGACTAAATTGATTAAAATGATTTTTATACCTGCAGGATATCCATTAGCCAATCCTTTGGTGCCGTACCCAAACATCTCATAGCTTCTGACCACTCATTTTCAGAACTTGCCTGTTTCTCCACTAGACCATCTTCACAGGGAGAAGCAGGCAACAAACAGAATAACAACTCCATGCATTTCTCCATGTTTGATATATACTCTGGGACCTCAGTAGAAGATTCGCTTAGAGAATGATATAAACCACTCCAGAATGAAGTTTGCAATAAGCTTTTCTGATCTGGATTTTATGACTGATAAGAAGTGGAGGAACTGAAATAATCAACAATGTCATCAAACAGCTTCTCCAGCCTGGAACCTGAGAAGCTTTTTATCACATCTGCTAGATGACGTAATAGAAAAGATTGCAGATTTAGCTCTAGCATCCTGAACCTGGATATGTCAAAGAGCTCATCCACAAAAAACAGGAGGGGACTGATTTGATTTGCATGAGCTAAGGCAAAACGTATGCATTCCTCTCGCAGTGCTCCTTTCTTGAGAACAATATTCAGGTTTAACAAGCTGGAAACTTGATCCTCGTATTTCATGCAATGTCTAACAATAGCCCCCCAATCCAAGGATGGTAGTCTAGGAGCTTGGGAGAGGCACCTCAAAATAGTTGCAACTGTATTCACATGTGTGATTGTACCCATCTGAAAATTACCCAAAATAAAGAGATGGAAATGCTAATCAGCAGGTCTTAGATAAGGAACAACAATGTCATCTCTATCAGAGATGCTAAATGCTATCAAAAGATCTGATCTTGCTACTACCAGTTCGGGGCTTTAAAATTTTCTGAAAAATAGAGATGGTATTTTTTATATGTTGCTCCTGGAACGTTGGTTTCTTTAATTGGTAGTTTTAAGTTCTTCTCATGGTTCCCAATGCTATCAAGGCATATTTTCTTATGTGCTCTGCTATTTGTCACTGCTTAAGGATGTTGGCTCTCTTCATATTCTTATTATTTGTGTCTAACCCTTTGTATTTGGAAAACATAGCCGTATTCCAGGGTATACAAAAGGGCAAAAAACTGCAATGGGTAAGGCTTGAAGCTCATGAAGGGTGTGATGTGTCAGATTGGTTCAACATGATGGTACTCCATTAAAACAAGTTAGACATTGTCTTTGAGAGTAACCTAGAAGTTAGAACACATGAAAAGAAAAGAGTCTCCTCAACTTAAATTGATTCGTGATGAGTATTTTTGGTGAGTTGCTAGATGTTTTTAGTGGGAAATTAAATGCTTACCTAATTAGTTGCTGCTTATAATTGTACGTCTGTACATTGCAGGATCAAGACAAATCCCAAAAACGCGATAAATGAACATTTCCTGCCATGATTCCTGGACTTCATAATGTGGGGGCATGAACATGAATGCCTCGTTGATCCACAGGTATTGCTGATAACATTTTTTGTTGCCTGTGGATTACTTCCTTCTTATTGCATCTTACTGAGGGTAGCTTCTAATTTCATAGGAAGTTCCTGGGATGGACTTTCATATAACTCAACTAGGGTTGTTTGTTGCAACATCATTAATTGATGGGGAAGCAAAACTTAAGCATGTCATTCTTTTAGAAATTAGGTTGTTTTGGTGAAGGAGCCTATTTCTTTTTACCTCCTTTCATCTTTTCCGTCAATGGTCATACATGTGAAATACAACTGGTGATTTCTATTTATAGGGGAATCAATATCGTCCAACTAAAATACCTTTGAAGTTAGTGAGGCCTTTTGAATATGCTAAGTTACATAGTTCTGTGGAATTTGGTTTTCATATTTTTGAGTATTTTCATACCATGTCATGCTTTCTAAGTAGGTCATTTTAAAGGATGAGGCAGACATTGACCCCAATGATCAATCATCTATTCTTTAAGCATTTGGACAAAGTTGTATGGATTTTTCTTTCCCACTTTCATTAAGACCTACAAAACCTCATACCTTGATGCCTACATACTAGTAATTGTATTTTAATAAGTTCAGACTGCTTCAGATCAGAAATCTGATTGAGAAAGGTAGCAGAAAGGCTGTTAGTAGGTTCAGACTACTTCAAGCTGGCTTTAGTCTGTATTATCTATTATTGAATTGAATTAAAATAACCAGTAGTTCAATAAAGTGAAAACTACCTTTTGGAATGTTTTATACAGAAAATAAACCTCTTTTTCTAGCCTTTCTTGGGTATTCTTGGTTATCATCTGATTCTTTTAGATTTCTTTTTCTAAGTTCATTTGAAATATGATTCATGAGAAAAATACCAAGAGGATTCATTGAAGATGATTGAAGAGGATCTTCACAGCATACATGCTAAATTGCCAATGTAAGCAAGAAATGAGTAACGTTGACGTTGTTATTCTGGAACTTTTGTAATAAAGTTGAAACTTTTGAATCATGGAGGTAGGGGCAGCTTGTTACTTGATTCTTGTTAAGTGACATTTCTGTATGTAAAACTAACAAATATGGAGGTCCACGGTAACTTAACTTTCTCAAGGTAATCTCATTGGGATTGCCTTAGGAAATAACATATGCGAATTGGTTTACCATTAGAAATATGTGTTATGATTTGAACTACCATGCCTACCTTTAGAAATTGGTTTACCATTAGAAATTGCCCAAAAGATCACATTTGAAGAGAAGGTCACGACATACAACATGGATCATTTACAGAAACTATTGGCTATGTGTGTTTCACCAGTTTTACCAGAACCTACTTTGCTTAAGGCTCACCATACAGGTCCTTTGTGGATTGTTTTGCAAATAGTACAGAGTGCTTTACTTGCATTTTTTGACTGCTTTGGGGAGAGGCATTTGACCAGTAAAAGTGAAATGGTGAGGATTGATTTCATTAGAGATTTACTGTAGTCATCATTCACAGAGATTGTTACTTCTGTTCTTGACAAGAAGGGAACAGAAGAGGCTATTAAGTTCTTTAATATGTTGCAGCCGTTGCTGATGGAGATTCTCTTTTACAAGGATTATAGAAGTATTCCATTTTCCATGCTCTAAGACTGCTGATATAGTCAAGGTAATTCTAGGAGAAGTTGAACTATCATATGACTTTAACCTCCATTGTCAGGTTACATTAATGATGAACAACCTAGGTTATTAGAAAGCATGATTGAATGGCTGCTGGTTTCTTTCCACTGCCTTATTCTTTTAACTCATTGTATGCCTATTTGTCATCATTTATTTGTAAAGTTTTGTTATTGAAAGTCATGGAAACATTGAAAATATCATATGGTACTGGTCTTGAGTATCTAGTTAGCTATGCGACCACCCAACCCAGATTATGGAAAATAGGATAGACGTCTCTTTCTTTTGTGCATTTTTAGAAATTTCTAGCTCACCATTTAACTTGTCCTAATCCCATTCGGATTCTAACTTTGAAGTATCGGTTTTTGCAGCTAAATCACAAATCATGTTTATTTTTTTGATGTCCTACATTTATAAAATAAATTAAATAGATTGTTTAGATCATGGATAAAGATCCCATATTTGGTTAGCTAATTACAATCAAATCAGTTTCTTCATGAAAACCGGTTAGATGTTTGTTGCCTTTGTTTGGTTAGTGTGCTTGTTGGACTTTTCCTTGCATGCTTTTGTGGTCCAGGAAATAAGTTGACTTTGTATCATTTATATGGTTAGCTCTTACCTGAAGTGAATTTTGTACATAGTTCAACGGAAAAGTGTAGTGTGCATTTTGAACTAATTTTGAACGTGTAGTGTGCATTTTGAACTAATTTTGAACTAATTTGGCACTTGTTTTTTTTTTTTTTTTAAATATTGAATGAATTTTGTACTCTATATTTGAATGTATTTGTAATCTTAGGCTTCATTTGGTCATCACATTAGTATTTATGAAAATAATTTTTTTGAAAACCAAATGGAGCCTAAGCCCTTTTTTAACTCCGCCAATGCAACTCTTTGCATTGCCGGTCCCAAGCCCGGATAAAGGAGGAGGGAGAAGGGCTTTAGAATGAGATCGTCAACTATGGAGGAGATCCTGAAAATGCAGTGAGTATCTCTGGTTTTATGGTTTTACTTGTACATTCCTGTATTGATTACTCAAGCATGACGGTTATGCGCATTCTTTCAGGTGGATGTGGCATGTGGGAGGATTGGAGCTGCATTTTTCAGATTCAAGCATTTGGTACATCTCTTGTCAAGAATGCACATGTGTAGTTCATCAAACAATACATTATGTAATATCATGTGCATGATATCTATGTTGTAATTCTCCTCATGCATTTTGCTTAAAATCCATGTTTACGCATGATTCTCATGCATTGACATGGATTTGGGCAAAAAAAGATCGAAATGAAAAATTTGAGAAAACAGGGGAAATTTTCTAAACTATGATGGTTCCAGGATGGATGGATTGTTAGATCATGGATGCATTCCAGGATGGATGGATTGTTAGATCATGGATGGATGGATCATCATGCATGTGTTTATGTATTTGCTTGAAATTAATGGACCAGACCTGGATGTGCGTCAGAGCTATCCGGAAGAGTGGGGGTCCCTGGAAGGTAGGAACCGCTGTTATGACCATGATAAAGCTGTCTATTTCCTATGCACAGCATTAGAAGGGCCTGACCATTTGCGCTGGTGGCCATGTTTATATCTGTATTTACAGGGACCACACCCTTAACCTAAACTCAAACCCAGTTTCCTCAACCTAAATCTTAACCTATTTTCAATTCCATAAACCTTAACCTATAACCTAACCTAAACCTAACTCCCTAACCTAAACCTAAACCTAAACTTGAAAACCCAAACTTAAATCTGATCCCGAACCCGAACCCAATTTCCTCAACCTAAACCGATTCTCAATTCCCTAAACCTTAACCTAAAACCTAACCTAAACCTAACTACCTAACCTAAACTTCAAAAACCCAAACTTAAACCCGATCCCGAACACGAAGCCAATTTCTGAACCTAAACCTTAACCTATTCTCAATTCCCTAAATGTTAACCTACAACCTAACCTAAACCTAACTCCCTAACCTAAACTTGAAAATCCCAAACTTAAACCCAGATCCTCAACCTAAACCGGTTTCTCAACCTAAACCTTAACCTACAACCTAACCTAAACCTAAACCTAAACCTAAACTTGAAAACCCAAACTTAAACACGATCCGAACCCGAACTGGTTTCCTCAACCTAAACCTTAACCTATTCTAAATTCCCTAAACCTTAACCTACAACCTAACCTAAACATAACTACCTAACCTAAACCTAAACCTAAACTTGAAAACCCAAACTTAAACCCAATCCCAAACCCGAACCCGATTTCTGAACCTAAACCTTAACCTATTCTCAATTCCCTAAACCTTAACCTACAACCCTAACCTAAACCTAAACTTGAAAACCCAAACTTAAACCCGATCTCGAACTCGAACCCGGTTTCCTCAACCTAAACCTTAACCTATTCTCAATTCCCTAAACCTTAACCTACATCCTAACCTAAACCTAACTCCCTAACCTAAACCTAAACCTAAACTTGAAAACCCAAACTTAAACCCGATCCAGAACCCGAACCCGAACCCGATTTCCTATACCTAAACCTTAACCTATTCTCAATCCTAAACCTAAACCTAAACCTAAACCTAAACCTAACCTAAACTTATAACCTTAACCTAAACTTGTAACCTAAACCTAAACCTAAAACCTAAATGTATTCTCAAATCCTTAAACATAAACCTACACCTAATCCTAATCTCAACTCCTTAACCTAAACCTTAAAACCTGAACCTAAACCTAAACCTAAATGTATTCTCAAATCCTTAAACCTAAACCTAAACCTACACCTAATCCTAATCTCAACTCCTAACCCAAACCTAAACACGAAAACCCAAACCTAAACCCGATCCCGAACCCGAACACGATTTCCTAAACCTAAACCTTAACCTATTCTCAATTCCCTAAAGCAATAACCTAAACCTAAACCTATAACCTAAACCTAAACCTATAACCTAAACTTAAACCTAAATCCTAAATGTATTCTCAAATCCCTAAACCTAAACCTAAACCTAATCCTAATCTCAACTCCCTAACCTAAACCTAAACCTAAACTTGAAAACCTAATCTTAAACCCAATCCCGAACCCGAACCCGATTTCCTATACCTAAACCTTAACCTATTCTCAATTCCCTAAACCTAAACCTATAACTTAAACCTAAACCTAACCTAAACCTATAACCTAAACCTATAACCTTAACATAAGCTGAAACCTGAACCTAAACCTAAAACCTAAATGTATTCTCAAATCCTTAAACCTAAACCTACACCTAATCCAAATCTCAACTCCTTAACCTAAACCTAAACTTGAAAACACAAACCTAAACCCGATCCCGAACCTGAACATGATTTTCTAAACCTAGACCTTAACCTATTCTCAATTCCCTAAAGCTATAACATAAACCTATACCTAAACCTATAACCTAAACCTAAACATAAATTCTAAATGTATTCTCAAATCCCTAAACCTAAACCTACACCTAAACCTACACCTAATCCTAATCTCAACTTCGTAACCTAAACCTAACCCTAAACTTGAAAACCCAAACTTAAACCCAATCCCGAACCCGAACCCGATTTCCTATACCTTAACCTTAACCAATTCTCAATTCCCTAAACCTAAACCTATAACCTAAACCTAAACCTAAATCCTAAATGTATTCTCAAGTCCCTAAACCTAAACCTACACTTAATCCTAATCTCAACTCCCTAACCTAAACCTAAAATGAAACTTGAAAACCCAAACCTAAACCTGATCTCGAACCCTAACACGATTTCCTAAACTTAAACCTTAACCTATTCTCAATTCTCTAAAGCTATAACCTATAACCTAAACCTAAACCTAAATCCTAAATGTATTCTCAAATTCCTAAACCTAAACCTACACCTAATCCTAATCTCAACTCCCTAACCTAAACCTAAACACGAAAACCCAAACTTAAACCCAATCCCGAACCCGAGCCCGATTTCCTATACCTAAACCTTAATCTATTCTCAATTCCCTAAACCTAAACCTATAACCTAAACCTAAACCTAAATCCTAAATGTATTCTCAAATCCCTAAACCTAAACCTATACCTAATCCTAATCTCAACTCCTTAACCTAAACCTAAACCTAAACTTGAAAACCCAAACCTAAACTCGATCCCGAACCCGAACACGACTTCCTAAACCTAAACCTTAACCTATTCTCAATTCCCTAAAGCTATAACCTATAACCTAAACTTAAACCAAAATTATAAATGTATTCTCAAATCCCTAAACCTAAACCTACACCTAATCCTAATCTCAACTCCCTAACCTAAACCTAAACTTGAAAACCCAATCCTGAACTCGAACCCGAACCCGATTTCCTATACCTAAACCTTAACCTATTCTTATGATAGAGGCAGTGTTAGGCTTTATTTGATAAATTTGCTTTTCTTGGGACAGAAACTGGTACTACTCATTCCAACCATTCCAATCAAATGATGTTGAAGCATGAATTGAAGAAAATTATAATGTAGAATATATATACATCATGTGTTGTGAAGGGAAAATCACAGGGCCTGTTTGGTAGACACCTAAAAATGAGTTCATCTCATTTTAATTAAAACATAATTATGATTAACTAAAATGAAGTGAATTCAAATTTAGGCGTCTGCCAAACAGGCCTTAAGATGTTTGGATGGTTGATGTTGTTGTTGATGCAAGTGGACCTGCTATTGGTTTTGAATAGGAGTGCCATGATTTTCTGAATTATGTTAGTTTGAGAATATCCCTGGTCTCAAATGAGTCAACGTTGGTTTATTTTAGTGGCCTGATTTATGCATCATGTAATCCACATGGTGGGGGCAGTTCTTCCAGGATTAAAAGCCCGCAGAAAAATTCTGTCAATAGTTTTGTGGGACTCACCCTTTGTCAATAATTCGGTGAAAAGCATATTCATACCTAACTATCCCAACTCACAAGATTGTGGGACTCGCCCTTTGTAATCTACCCAGTTGCCTTGTGAGGATCACTAAGCAAGCACCGTAGACTCATCATAGGTGATAAGGAGGGAAGTCCAATACACATGAGTACAACTGATGCATTCAAGGATCCAACAACACGATATATTGGCCCTCGTTGTATTTACTATTCTAGATGTACACTAGGATTGTTGCTTCTGCTATATTTTAGTTCTATCATTGTCATCTTCTTGTGTATGTCAACATATATACTGATAAATGCAAGAACAAAAACACCTTCAAAGGGTGTGCTTCCAATATCATCTCTTTAATAGGTTTCTTATTTTCATCACAATATCTTCCAAACAAACTCACATGAATATGAGAGAACTATGAACAAACCCACCATATCCTAAGCCTGAAAATTCCAAGGTCATCTGGAGTTGGTTCCCAAAATAAAAATAAATAAAATAAAATAAAATCATAAGGTAGTGTATAAAACTGTCAAACTCTTCTTGTCTAATTATCATGTATTATGTCTGGGTTGAATATCTTAGTTCCACCTAATGGGAACAACATATAAATATCTTAGACTTCTTGAGCTCTTGGAATATTTATGCTGTTTAGAAATTATGTCAAATGTGCTTTGAATATATGTTTGAATGTTAAATGTGCTTTTAAGTTTTAAGATATGCTTTAATTTCAGTTTTATTTATGCTCGTCCTATTTACTATGCTCATATTGTCCAATTGTGCAGGCTAAGGTTGAAGGCCAAAAGATTACATGGTTCACACCACATGCCCTACATCAAGTCTTGACTGATGATGTGGACTTCAATGTCATGCTAACCCCAAAATGTCACAAGCAATCGCCTTCCGATCAAACTCTGACCTCTGTCTATTATCGGTGTGGATTCCATGGTTACCAAGACACTCTATGCCCACTTTCTTTTGATTGAATGAAAGATTGTAATTAATTTACTATTGAATGAATGGTTGTAATCAATTGACTGAATGATTGTAATTGAATGAATGAATGATTGTAATCGATGAATTATTGTAATTGAATGAATGAATGAATATTATGCAAGTGGTAATTGAATGAATGAATGATTATAATATTTTTTTTAATGTAGGAAATATCTACGGATATTAGCTGTAACTATTAATCTAACAACCGTATCTGTAGGCTCTTTTAGCTACCAATAATATCCATAGCTGTAGGTTCTTTTGGCTACAGAAATATTTGCTACGTATTATATTCATAGCTATTTTAAACTATGGCTACAGACTTAATCTGTAGCCATAGACTTATAGCTACGGAATAAATCTGTAACCATAGACCTATAGTTACGGATTAAATCCATAGCCATAGGTTTGAGACCTATTATTTTAGCACCTACAACGACTGTCGTGCTACGGATTTGATCCGTAGCTATAGGTCTATGACTAAGGATTTAATCCGTAGCCTTTACCCATTTTTCTGGTAGTGACATGACCTGGAATTAGCGAACGTTATCTTTGCACTGAAGCTCTGGAGACATTACCTCTACGGAGAGGAGTTCGAGCTCTTTTGCGACCATAAGAGCCTCAGATACATATTCATGCAGAGGGACCTGAATATGAGGCAACGACGGTGGATGGAAACCTTGAAGGACTTCAAGTTCGAGATCTCCTACCATCCTGGCAAGGCTAACCTTGTGGCAGACGCGTTGAGCTGCAAGAAGGCTATAGCATTTGCAGTTCCATTGATGATAGTCGAGTGGGATATGCTAGAGTTCGTGCGAGATTTTGAGCAGAAGCTCACAGTGGAGGAGCCATTTGAGAGCGTCGCACATGTTCCGGTGTGGCCACTTATTGATGATATGATCGTAGCGGCTTAGAAGGATGATGAGCGCTTGGCCGAGATGAGAGAGTAGGTGAGCGACAGTGAAGACTCCGAATGGAGGGTTGACTTAGATGGATGTTTGCGGTATCGTGACTGCTTGTGCGTCCTGAATCTCCATGACTTAAGGAGAGAAGTACTCGAGGCTGCTCACAATTTGAAGATGGCGATGCATCCTGGTAGTACAAAGATGTATCAAGATATGAAGAGGTCGTACTAGTGGGACAACATGAAGGTCCACATAGCAGACTATGTATCCCTTTGTCTCATGTGCCAGTAGGTTAAGGCAGAGCATCGTCGACCCCCTGGACTGCTTCAGCCCATGCCCATAGCTGAGTGGAAATGAGATTTCATCTCTATGGATTTTATCTCAGGGCTACTAAAGACGAGGAAGGGAGATGATTCCATTTGGGTGATTATGGACCGGTTGGTGAAATCAGCTCACTTTTTCCCTATTAGAGTTTCGAACTCTGCAGATGATTTGGCCAAGCTGTACATCAAGGAGATTGTATGTCTGCATGAAGTTCCCATGGAGATCGTGTTAGACCGAGACACGTGATTCACATTTATCTTTTGGACTCGTATTCAGGAAGTAATGGGTGTGAAGTTGAAGTTCAGTACCGCGTTCCACCCACAGACTGACGGACAGATAGAACAGGTGAATCAGGTGTTGGAAGATATTCTGCGAGCTTGTGTGCTTAATTTCAAGGACAGTTGGGATGACTATCTTCCTTATGCTGTGTTCACCTATAACAATAGCTTCCAGGCGAGTATTGGTATGGCCCCCTATAAGGCGCTGCATTGGCGTCCATGTAGAGCACCGCATTGCAGGGTAAAAGTTGGCAAGAAGAGTTTGATTGGCCCAGAGTTAGTACAGGCGACCTCAGAGAAGATTGACATTATCAGGCATCGACTTCTTGCAGTGCAGAGCAGACAGAAGAGTTAAGTCGATAAGAGACGGCGACCACTAGAGTTCGAGGTTGGGGACCATGTGTTTCTGAAAGTTTTCCCCATGAAGGGAGTCATTCAATTTGAAAAGAAGGGGAAGATCACGCCGAGATTCATTGGCCCATTTCAGATACTGGACCGAGTGGGTATGGTGGCCTACCGCCTTGCTTTGCCCACACCACTCGTAGGTGTGTACAACGTATTTTATATATCTATGTTGAAGAAATACGTTCCTGACCCTCCCACATTATCGAATGGGAGTAGGTATAGTTGAGTGAGGACGCTACTTATGTACTGCGACTGACGCGTATCTTAGACAGGAAGGAGTAGGTGTTGCGCAATACGGTTATTCCGCTGGTTAAGGTACGATGGACGCATCACACTAAGAAAGAGGCTACTTGGGAAACAGAAGCCGAGGTCTGTAAGAACTACCCTCAGATTCTCTAGGAGTACGAAAAGGTACTAATTTCAAGGATAAAATTTTTCTTTAAGGGGGATAGATTGTAATGCCTCGAAAAAATTCGTACAAAGATCCGAATTCCACCTTAGGCAGAAATTACTTAGGACCAAATCGTTTAGAAATTAGATGAGAATTAACTAAGTGTTTAACGAGATTATTTGTGAAATTAGCTTAAATCACTTTAAATAGGATCTGCAAGACCCAAAACTTGTAGAATCAATAACGATATATTACCCTGAAATCTAGGATCAACCTCTAAACCCAGTTGCTCTCGGGAGCACATTGAAACTCCGTATCGGACCTGGACCGCATGTCAAAAATTCGATTATCATGAAACTATACAGTTATAACTGCTTTACTGGGCTTGACAACCATTTCAGGAATTAAATCCAGATAGTATCCAGAAATGCACAACTTGAGCTTGGAGTGAAGTGTGCGAGAAACGCGAATATCCTTTGAAAATGAACTCAAATTTAAGTAAATTGGGTTGTTCGTTTATAGGCCAAATCTAAGGTTTCAGACCATCAGAATCTGACCTAATTACACCCTCGGATCAGGAAAAATTCCATACAAATGTCAGTGTACTTGTGGCCTTAATTGAGTGTCGGTGACCGTTGAACTGAAACTGGTCCTCCGCGGTCGATCCATAAATCCGATCAGACCAAAACCTTAACCTGACCTAGATCCAATATCAGGGAACCTTCCCCAGACCGTATGCAGAAAAGGGGCCTCCAGATGAGTTCTGTTGAGGCGAAATAGATGACTTTTGGCTATAACCTAAGTATACCATGGCCCTGGGGCCATTGAGGTCAGTTCTGAGCCTATATAAGGCCCTTAACCTACCCCTCTCTCATTCCATACGAATTTTAGACCCTAAAAAAGAAAAGAGAGAGAAAGTGAAGCAGAAAGTGGAGAAGTGAGAGTGAGAGTTAGAGATCATTCATGGGATTCAATACCGCTACTCCACATGCTTAACTACTGCTTCCGTGTCACTATACCAGCAATATCGACTCCATTATTGTGTAAGGAAACCTAACCTTAATTGCTTTTAGGGTTTTAAATGGAGTAAATGATGATGTGGCTAGCTTATTTCATACTATAGGTTGTCGTTGCACCGTAGACGAGACTTAGTGTTCAAACTGAGTTCGTTATGAGTTTACCGGCGAAAGGTGCGGACTATAAACATTTAGGTTATGGTTTTCAAGGCTTTCAATGTTAGTTAATGATTTATGACTGACTTAATTGCTATCACATCTGCTTAGATATGATGTTTCCCGTGTGTTACACATATATGTAAACATGTTGTTTTGAATGCATTCCAAGTGTTTGTTGAAATGTTTAAATGAATGTGGAATTATGATCTGTGCATGCCATGATTATTGATTGCAAACATATGATTGTTGTATGTGTGGCAACTCCTTTGTGGAAGGATTTGCTATAATATGTGTTTTAACTAACTTATTACATGTATGTAATATGTGTAGTCTAAGTGTTTGATAAAATGCTTGAATGAGAAAATGCTTTATGTGATGTATTTAATGAGGGTGTGGAGATAGGATTCTCAACTCCCTCATCTATAGTTACAGTTTCCTTTATGTATTTTATCTTGCTACTGCGTGATTTATGTATGGAATGCCTATGTATGATAACATGTGTACTACGTGTTTGTTAAAATGCTTAAACGAGATGGATACTAAAATTGGTTGTCACATGCTGTCTTTGACTATCACATGTGAATGCCAATGCTTGAAGTGTGACTGGGGCTATGATGTACTCCAGGTAATCGGTAACGGTTCATTGTCGGTGGCCAAGCTGTTTTACCCACGACGGATACGTCCGATGAATCCGAGTAGTACAGTGATTACCGACAGTGGTTAGGCCACGAGGGGTGCGTATGCACTCCATGTCTACTAATTCAACGTACGCTCATACTAGTCGAGCTTGTCAAGTAACTCGATTGGCCTAATGTATGTTCACCATGTATGGACGCTACTACTTGAATTTAAGGTACCAAACTCACCAGTGAAAGGCCATTTTAACCTTGGTACCTCGATCTGCTAAGACTCATGAGCCGAGCTTGGTGGTATGGGACACTGTGGTCGAGCTGTCGGCCTATGCTGGGGCGACGAACCTCCCCGTAGTGTCTAGTGAGCAAACCAACTCGTGAGCCGAATATGGTGGCATGGGACATTGTATTCGAGTTGTCGGCCTACGATCAGGTGACGAGCCCGTAGTGACCTCGAGTATATACTAGGACTACGCTAAGGCGACGAGCATCTCCATAATTACTTCAAGTATAAATTAGGCCTGTGTTGATGGTGATGAGCCTCTCGTTAGCGACCTGAAACTACCTATCGTGTGAGACTAACTAGGATTGACGACCCTAGATGGGTCATTGTTTGGGAAATAATATAAGGGAGGTACCTTAGCTTCCCAATCCTGCAGTATGAATAAACCTAATTAAGTATTGGTTAACACGATCATGCACCGCATTGCATATGCTTTGGCGAGGAAGCACACGTTTCAGGAGAATGTCATACGCAAACGTGAGACGAAGTCACTGAGGGAGTGCAGGCAAGGGCATGCATCATTATCACATACCACGCTTGCATTGATAAGAGTACTTAGGATATGATTGTTGTACTACTTTATCATTACTGCTTGATTGAATTGATAATATGTTAACCTTTGCCTTATAGCTCCACTGAGTTAATCACTCACTCCCACTCTAGGACGGTGTTTTAAAACACCAACCAGACTCTATCTTAGTTGTAGATGACGACGCGGCTTATGAGGTGGAGCTTGATTTTGATGTCGATGAGGAGGAGTTCTCGTATATGCAGTATTCAGGAGGGTTCATGTAGGCTGCATTTGATCGTCGGGGCTACAGGGATTTCATGATGTAGACGGACCTACACCTTTTGATGTTTTGTAATTTGAAATGATACATGTAATTGTTTATTCTGTAACAAGATTATACTCCGGAGATGCACTACCACTTATATGCTTTATATATATCTATCACAATCTTCCGCTTACGAAATTTAATTGTCTCTGGAGTATGATATGTTGTTTTGGTATAATCTCACTCATGTTTAAATGCACTAACATGGACAACATTAAATCATCACTTTCTATGTTGCATAAGTGATGCATTGGAACTCAGGAGTTGGGCTCCTACTCAACCCTTGATTTTCAGGGCGTTATAAACCTCAAGTATGAATTAAGTTTACGCTGAGGTGATGAGCCTCCCGTAGTAAGCAGTAGTATAAACTCGTGAACTTGCCTATCGTATGTGATTAACTAGGATTGACGACCCTAGATGGATCATTGTTTGGGTTAACGATATAAAGGGAGGTATCTTAGCTTCCCAAACTTGCTGTTTGGATAAACCTAAATAAGAACTTGGCTAACACGATCATGCACTGCCTTGCATGTGCTTTGGCGAGTAAGCGTACGTTTACCGGGAGTATTGCTGGATCATGAGATGATGTTGCTGAGGGAGTGCAGGCGAGGGCATGCCTCATTACCGCATAACATCCTTACATTAATCAGATTAGTTAGGAAATGATTGTTGTACTGCTTTATCATTACTGCTTGACTGAATTGATAATATGTTAATCTTTTCTTTATAGTTCCACTGAATTTGCTCTCATTCCCACCTGGGACGGTGTTTAAAAACACCACCTAAACTCTGGTTTAGATACAGGTGATGACGAAGCCTATACAACGAAGTTAGACTTCATAGGCAGGGAGAAAAGATTCTCCTATGTTCAGCTGTCAGACGGGTCTATGTAGACCCCGTGCTGATTTTACGGGATTACAGGGACTTATGGATTAGTTGGACATTTACACTTTAATGATTTATAAATTTTGGAACTATACATGTATATATTCAGCCTGGTAACATACTCATACTGTGGAGGTTGTGAAACACTTATGTACTTTACATATCTATTACAGTCTTCCACTTGCCTAATTACATTAACTCTGGAGTATGATATGCTATTTTAGTATAATCCCACTCATGTTTAATGCATTGCTATGGATGACATCTAAAACATCATTATCCATGTTGCATAAGTGATGCGTTGGAACTCGGGAGTAGAGCTTTGCTTGACCCCCGATTTTCAGGGCGTTAGAAGATGGTATTAGAGCATGATTTAGATTAAACTGGACCTAGGTTATAGTAACACGACGCACTCTGACACACTTTGACTTAGGAATGGGGCGATGGAACCTAGAAATCACATTAGAATCCTAAGTTTTGCTAGCAGGAGAGATCGAATATTGTAATTTAGTCCACAACGTATCTTCGATCACGTGAATCGACCTAGGTCGCCTCTAGGCCGTCAGTCGACGGGTTTAAGTCATTAGTTGATGAATTCTAAACTCGAAATGGATCCAAAGGTGCGAATATGGGCACGTTGGACCATAAAAACGGATCCTACAGGCTTAAGGACCCAAACTAAGAAGTTTAGAGCGGAGTAATGAGATAACTAGGACCTTGGAAATGAGGATTATATAAACGACGATGACCATAAAATGTTGGGTCATTTAGAGTTTTGAACCTAGAGTTGGTACTCCTAGATTTCGAAAGGTCTGACAGCATAAGAAATCCAATAAATTAATAACATGAGCCCCAGAACCTCCTTAGCTGATATGGTCATGTGTGAAGTGCACGAGCGCAATCACATTCAAGTTCAGACAACTCAAACCTTTGACCCTGAGCGATAAAATAATTTCTTGTATTAGAAATAGTATGAAATCATCTATCGCATGAGTGTAGACTTTGGATTACAACTATTGGATTACTGTTACCCATAAGTTATGACTAGGCTACTGGTTATACTAAGGAAGGTAAAAGACTAATTATGCTAAGATATTTGAAAGATAGATTTAGTTAGTTGATGTGATTAGGTTGGAGTGAGACCTCATTCCTTCGTTGGATCCCCTCAATACTTATAGGATTCTTTAATAACTCTTAGGAAGGTTATTTTGATTAGTAACTATTCATGCTTAGAGAAAACTTATATATCTCTCGGATTGAACATTAGGTCAAATCAATACACTCCCTAGAATTGTCTTCTCAAGGACTTATTACAATTGGGAACATAGAGTAGAGAAACTATCTATAAGCAGAGTATTCGTAGTTTGAATCGAATTCTCAATTCTAGTAGTTACCAATGAACTTAATGCTCTAATCAAGCAGAAAATTGAGATCAACTAGGATTAAGAACTGATATGACAAATTTTCTATCATAGAATAGGCAGAAGGTCTATGTATCCGGCTCAGATCCACTACACAACTTTCCTTCCGTGTTGGTCCGACCACTTGCAACCAAAAGTTTATTACTTTGCCTTTAAGAAGTGTTAAGTATATAACTAATAGAGATTTTCTATTTTTTTTATTTTGCCCAAGAAATTTCTCAAATGGGCAACAGACAGTTAGGGATTGGGTCCCGAATCACAGACCATTCTAGCATACATATTGTGCATATGAACTTAGAAAAATAGTCTGCCCGTTAATCTATTTTATCTAAATTCCTTATGTACTTACTAATAATGTATAGATTACCTTACAGTATTAAACTGGACATGATTAAAGGAGGTAAGTCCAGACTGTGGCAAAGGTCCTTCTTTGGTAGAATTAGGCATCTTGCCACAAACTCACACTCATCCCTAAAATCAACCACAACACCCATCATTTTTAGCTCCTTTCTATAACCATAGGTATCAATGCTATAATACATATCATCAATGAAAGGAAGACTAATGTATTGAGGATCGTTTCCCATTTCATGCCAAGGATAGGTCCTAAATTACACTTTGTTCTAACATACGGATCAGGACATAGATTCTTGAGCCTTGAGAGTAAAAATAATTTTTAAGGGGGGTAGAACATTATGAGACCAATCTAGTTAGGTTAGCTAATACATCCGTTTGATTAAAGTGGCGCAGCGGAAGCGTGGTGGGCCCTTGCTTCATAGGATCGAAGGAAATTGATCTAGGATACACGTAAGGTTAGGTCACTAAATAGGATCTGAATCTTCATTAGAATGTAAACAATGAAGTCATTAAAGGAAAGCAATTATGGTTCAAGTGTTAAACCAATTTATATTAAAGAATAGGCTGAACAATGGGTACGAGCTGAATTACATTAGTTGAGGTCAGTGTATCCACAAATGTGCTCATTGAATATTAACTTAATAGGAGCCTTAGCCAATTTCAGGGCAAAAAAGTTTTAAGGAGGGTAGACTAAATTGAGCCAGACTAGTATAGATAGTATACACCCTACCATGCATATAAACTTAAAATCAATAAAACTTAGGCAAAAGAAATAATAAAATCTTTACTTATTACCCTTAGCCAATTTTGGGGACGAAATTATTTTTAAGGGGGGTAGATTGTAACATCCCGAATTTTTTTCAACTTGGCAATGGACGTCCTTAGGCATTGGGTCGATCATAATACCTTATTAACTTCTCAGAACTCAATCCCAAAGTCTAAAATCCCTTTTTAACCCATTTTCTTCAAAATCTCACCTTTCACCACCTTATTCTTCAAATTTTTCTAAGTACTTTCATATTAGACACGAATCCTAAAGTTTAAGTGATGAAGAACAATACTTAAACTAAAATTTAATATAATTAGTAAATAGTCAAAAAAAATGAGTTTTTTACCATTAAAATTTTAGAATCTCACTAAATAAATAAATTATTTGGATAGGGCAGCTTCTCCTACCACAAAATCATATATTGCACATCAAATAACTTATTTTGATTTACAAAATACATCCATTTCAAATATCGGGTGGTGAAATTACCACCAGACCGGATAGCTAGTGGTGATGGCATCACCATGACGGCGATGCATCGTGGTCCAGCGGGCCGGTGGGTCACAGCGAGAAGGACAGCCCGTTTTCTACAATTTTTCATCTGACTTCGAAAAGTCATATCTCTGTCGATATAACTCTGATTTAGGTGATTCAAAAGCTAGATTGAAGCTTGATAAGTCTAGTTTCATATAAAAATAAGTAAAAATATATAATAAAAATTTAGTTATAGTTAAATATAGGTCGTTGTGACAACTGTCCGAAATTCATTAGTTTGGACAGCCGCTGCTTCTAGAATTTTTAGAATTTTTCTACAACACAAAATCTAGTGAAATTTGATGAAGATGAAGTATACTTGATAAAGAACTACTAAAAAAATAATTAAAATAATATACTAACAAAAAATGCCAAAAAGGGACATAGAACTACCTTAGGACCTTATTCTATCATAATTAGGGCAAAATTTACTTAAGTACTAAACTAAACAATCGATGGATTTGGATTGAACTACTTTTTATACAAACTACAAGACCCAAACCCATTAAAATCACAAACCCAACATTACTTAAAAATCTAGGGGCAATCTCAAAACCCAGTGGCTCTCGGGGGCACATTGAAACTCTATATCGGACCTGGACTGTGCATTGAAAGTTTGATGATGGCGAAACTACATGGTTATGACCATCTTATTGGGCTTGACAACCATCATGGGAATCAAGCCCAACTAGTGTCCAGAAATGCACAACTCGAGCCCCAAGTGAAGTGCGTGGGAAACGCGAATATCTTTTGAAAATGAACTTAGATTTAAGTGATTTGGGTTGTTCGCTTGCAGGCCAAATTTAAGATTTCAGACCATTAGATTCTAACCCAACAACACCCTTAGATCAGGAAAATTTTCCTACACAAGTCAGTGTACTTGTGGCCTTGATCGAGTGACGATAGTCATTGAATTGAAACTGGTCCTCTACGGTCAATCCACAAAACCGATCGGACCGAAATCTTAACCTGGCTTAGATCCATTGTCAGGGAACTTGTCCCTTACCGTGTGTAGGTAATGGACCCCGAGATGAGCTCCGTTGGCTCGAAACAGATGCTTTTTTGGCTATAACTTAAGTATACCATGACCTTAGGGCCATTTGCGTCAGTTCTGGGCCTATATAAGGACCTTAAACCCACACCTCTCTCTTTTATACGAATTTCTCTAACCCTAGGAGAGAGAAGAGAGAAAAGAAGAGAAAAGAGTGAGGAGAAGAGAGGGATTCATGAAGATCGTTGCTGGGATTCACTCCCACAACTCCACGCCTCGATTCACCTCCCCACCATCACTACACAAACCATTCCAACTACGATTTGGGTAAGAAATATTAACCCTAATCTTGTTTTAGTAATCCAAATAGATGATTTGATGAAATAGTTAACCTATGTCGTGATTTAGGTAGCCGTTATTTTGTAAACTGAAGCGTAGGGTTCGAACTGAGTTTAAAACGAATTTTCTGACAAAAGGCGAAGACTATAAACGTTTAGGTTATACTTTTCAAGGCTTTCAATGTCAACAATGATTTACGTTTGACTTGATTGCTGCCATATGATCTGAGGTACGATGTATTTGATAAACTACACATGTGTGTGAACTATGTGGTTATATA
Source organism: Magnolia changhungtana (assembly GCA_030180095.1). NCBI lineage: Eukaryota > Viridiplantae > Streptophyta > Magnoliopsida > Magnoliales > Magnoliaceae > Magnolia > Magnolia changhungtana. The sequence continues at coordinate 5,259,512 of JASAUF010000397.1, forward strand.
ATGCATTTCAGGTGTTTGTTGAAATGTTTGAATGAACTTGAAATTATGACTATTAAGCTAGAATACATGTTTGTTGTACGTATGACAACTCCTTTATGAAAGGATTTACCATAATATATGTGATAACTATTTTAGTTCATGCATGTTAAAATGTGTAGTCTAAGTGTTTGCTAAAATGTCTGAATGAAAATTTGTTGGTTGAATTGTATTTAATGAGGGTATTGAGATAGGATTCTCAATTACCTTATCAATACCTATAGTCTCCTACCTGTAATCTAAATTACTGCTACATGATTTATGGATGAAATGCATATAGATGAGTACATGTTTAATATGTTTGTGAAAATGCTTGAATGGGATTTATTTTTAAAATGTTAGTTAAATGCTTATATGATTCTCACATGTATCCACATGTTATCTTTGAATATGATTGGGACTGCTTTCTGGTCCAGGCAATTGGTAATGGTTCCCGATTGAGTGGCCTAACTAGTCGCACCACATTTGGAAAGTTCAACAAATCTGGGTCGCACGAGGATTGTCGACGGTGGCTAGGTCACATGGGGTGCTTTACACTCCACATCGATTAAATTAGCATGCGCTCATACCAACTGAACTTGTCAAATAACCTGATTGACCTATTATATGTTCACCATATATGGACGCTACTACTTGAACCTAAGGTACCCCTTACTAATATAAAGATCCATTTTAACCATGGTACCTCGATCTGCTAAGACTCATGAGCCGGGCTTGGTGGTATGGGACACCGTGGTCGAGCTGTCAGCCTACGCTGGGGTGACGAGCCTCCCCGTAGTGACCAGTGAGCAACCCAAAACTCGTGAGCTGAATACGGTGGTATGGGACACTGTATTCGAGCTGTCGGCCTACGATCAGGTGACGAGCTTCTCGTAGTGACCTCGACTATACACTAGGACTACGCTAAGGTGATGACCCTTCCTGTAGTGACCATGAGTATAAAACAAGCCTACCCTGGTGCGGCCTGGCTGTGGTCCCTAGTCGGGTTGCTGACGAGCCTTCGAAAATAGACTGCTAATTGGTAGGGTGTTGGTGGTGTGACCTCGAGTATGAATTAAGTCTACGCTGAGGTGACAAGCGTCCCGTAGCAACCATTAGTATAAACTCACGAACTTGCCTATCGTATGTGATTAACTAGGATTGATGACCCTAGATGGATCATTGTTTGGGTTAATGATATAAAGGGAGGTACCTCAGCTTCCCGAACTTGTTGTTTGGATAAACCTAAATAAAAACTTGGCTAACACGATCATGCACCGCATTGCATGTGCTTTGGCGAGGAAGTGCACATTTACCGAGAGTGTTGCATGCACGATCGTGAGATGGTGTCACTAAGGGAGTGCAAGCGATGGCATGCATCATTACCGCATAACATCCTTACATTAATCAGAGTAGTTAGGAAATGATTGTTGTACTGCTTTATCATTACTACTTGACTGGATTGATAACATGTTAACCTTTGCCTTATAGTTCCACTGAATTAGCTACTCATTCCCACTTGGAACAATGTTTAAAAACACCACCCAGACTCTGGTTTAGATGCAGGTGATGGGGAAGCCTATATAGCAGAGTTGGACTTCGTAGGCGGGGAGTAAGGATTCTCTTATGTTTAGCTCTCAAACAGGTCTACGTAGACCCCGTGCTGATTTGACGGGATTACAGGGACTTATGGATTAGTTGGACATTTACGCTTTGATGATTTGTAAATTTTGGAACCATACATGTATATATTCAGCCTGGTAACATACTCATACTCTAGAGGTTGTGAAACACTTATGTACTTTACATATCTATTACAGTCTTCCGATTGCCTAATTACATTAACTCTGGAGTATGATATGCTGTTTCAGTATAATCCCACTCATGTTAAATAGATTGCTATGGACGACATCTAAAACATCATTATCCATGTTGCATAAGTGATGTGTTGGAACTCGGGAGTAGAGCTTTGCTTGACCCCTAATTTTTAGGGTGTCACACTTTAGAACTTGATAAGTTAGGATTATAGGATTCTTGAACTGATTGTATATATGAGGTTTACTTCAATTATTAAAGCATGTATAAATCTCTATAAGGTTGTACTAGTTGTAAAACATTCATTACTTGAAATCTCTCTATGAAGACTCCTATTTAAAAAGAGTCTGTGCTTAGGGTGCAACCGAACTGATTATGATAAGACTTAACCCTTAACATGGAGGTTATGAATCGTGACATGTGATTCATGGGGCTCACCATCTATGGAGTGATTCTGTTTACCTGACTAAGGAATGAACCTTGCGACATTTGCCATCATCAATGTTTACTCGTATTTGAATCACACATACCACCTCATTTAGTCATTGTATTTAAATGATTTCAACACTTCATTCCTAGTCAGCGTACGATGGTGGTTCCCTTATCTGGAGAATTGATTGGCCACATGTTAATGGTTCTATGCACACCCTAAGGCGGTAGCCTCATGAGCCGGGGATGATGGTATGGGACCTATGCCGAGCTGTCAGCCTACGCTGGCAACTAGCCCCTGTAGTGACCTTTGAGCATATGCAAATTGGCTGGCTGTAATTGGACTAATAACAAGTTGGTTAATCATGCATACATGGCACAGACCAACATCTATTGCTATCGTACTTGATGTACGTATTTGTTCGTCTGGATGTTTTTTCTGGGATGATGATTGCATGGGTGACGAGCCCAATGTCCGTCTGGATGTTTTACCCGGGACAATGATTGCATGGGTGATGACCCTAATGTCCGCACGGATGAGCATCCCCGGGGCGATGATTGAGTTCATGCATCTATGCACATAATAAGACTGCATTTGTTATGTTTTGGATTATCTGTACGTTTTATGCTATTTTTGTCTAGGGCGGCGGTGTGTAATCTTAAGGGGAGATCACACTGAGCTGGTCACTCATTCATCCATATTTAACTGTACAGAGGATATAGGGGCCGATGGGCTCGTGGAAGATCCGGAGGCGGCTGTAGTCGAGGAGGAGTTTGATAATGAGGAGCCGTATCAGGAGGCGATTGCTTATTTTGGATTAAATCAGTAGACTATTTGTTTGTTACCATTTCGGTACATTTAGAGATTTGAGGTTTTGTATATGGGCCCCAGCTGAGTGGCCCAGGATATCATTTACATTTTGATCATATCTATACTACGATTAATTCTGTAAATTGCACTTTGATTTGGTTTGAATATCTTTTTGGTTAACACCTGGGTTTTCAGGAAAACAAGTCATATACTTGGGTTTGAAAAGTATACAGTGTGGATACCACACATACATCAAGTGAGTCCCACCATCGCACACTGGACGGTGTGGACAGAACATACATCAGGTGGGTCCCACGTGAGTGGGCCACTCTCTACATCAAGCTAACATTTATGTTTTTCTCCTCGTCCAGGCTTGTCCAAAACGGACAGCCGGGTAGCCACTAGACGACCAGCAAGGTGGGCCCCACAAATGGGACGACGTGAATACAATACATATGCTAAGGTGGGGTCCATGTGAGTGGGCCACCCCACTCAAATCAAGTCGATATTTGGGGTTTCTTATCCACTTGGGCTTGTGTGACCAGCCAGTCATGCAGGCCCAAAGTGGACAGTGATGTGGCTGATGCAGGCCCAAAGTGGACAGTGATGTGGCTGCCATTGTGAACAGCAATGCTGTCCCACTTGGGTAGACGGCGTGGATGAAACTCATGCATCAAAGTGGGGTCCAAATAGGGAAAGAGAGAGATAGAGGGAGAGAAATGCGTAGTAGAGGGAGCTCTGCCACATTGAACCCCTTTGCAATATAATGCATACATCACGATGGGCCTCAAAATTGTGTGGCCCTCAAAACAGCAAATCAAGGTGGGGATACCATCCCCACCATAAAATCAAAGGTCTAGATGACCCTCTACATATTGATCATTAAATAAACATCATGGTGGGGTCCATGGAGAATGGCCCTGTCATGGATTACACATGCACATCATGGTGGGCCATTGGCCACACCCTAGATCCAAAATGAAATTCATACCTTCAATCGGTAGGCCTCACTTGGCCCATCATCGAAATTAAGATTTAGTCCTATGAACACCCACATATGGATCTTCTTCTTGGTTCCTTGGGATCCTTGGCTCATAAGCTCTCTCTTCGATGATGAAGATTGAAGGGTTGGATGGTAAGATTGGGTGGTAGGGAGATGGGCGTTCTCTTGGTTTCTCTTTTCTCTCCTTAGGATTTTTTTTTCTCTTAGTTATTTGAGATTTGGGTAGAGAAATGAGATGGGATAGTGTGAAATGAGAGAGGAGTGGTGTTGTGTAAGAGGAATGATGTTTGTATAAGGAGAGAAGGGATGAGAGGTATGGTGGTTTAAGAGGAGTGACATGAGAGTCGACTTTTAGATGAGAGAGGTGTGGGTTGCTATGCTTTGTTGGTAAGAGAGGGATGAGTTGAAATGATGGTTTTACTTGACTAGTGATATGATAGGTTGGGTAGAGATTCCTCTCTTGGGATTCGCAACATGCGGTGTTTCCTAGAAATATATGTGGACCCACAACTCTTAGCCTAGGCGTCGCATTGGTGCGCAAGACGCGGCGTTGGAACCGCAGTGACGGTGTGGTTGCAAGGGTATAAGTTTTGGGTTGAGTCGACTTAGATCTTTGGGATGTGACTTAAGGTTGCATGCAATCGCTATCTATAGGTCACGGGTCACTAAAATTTGACGTGGAGGATTGCAAGAGTTGGTGGAAGGGTATGGTACCAGGATATAGGCCTTACAAAAATCAATAAAGTTCAACATAAAACCATAAATCAAACCAAAATAAACATTTCAAACACACTACAAGTTTCACCTCTTAGCCTTAGCTAAGAGATTTAGCCAACCATAGACATGATTAAACTAAAATCTCTTAAGAAAAGCATAAAAAACTAAGGAAGAAAAACAAAGACTCTTGGTGGCATCTCTCCACACTTTTACTCCACTCTTTAAACCCTAGAAGATGACTAAGAATATCTTAAGGACTCCTCTTTATAGTTGTGAAACTCCAACTTTCATGCTGAGTTGAAAAAATCTGAAAACCCCCTCAAATTTACGTAGTCTGCGCAAAATCTGCGTAACCTTAGAGAGTCGAAGGCAATCTTTGACGAGTTGAGGATCGCGTGAATTTAAAAGTTTATGTTGCTGGAGTTTGAGCCGAAATTTCTTTGACTAGTCGAGGCAGAGCTTAGACTGGTCGAAGGATAGCTTAGGCTAGTCGAGGATCACATAAATTCACTTCAAATCTTCGATTTTCTTCATTCCTCATTTGGTTCCCTTAAATCTTTGGCCTGTGAATTCTTCAATCTTTGTCTCTTAAGATCCATCCTTTGCTTTGGTGATTCTTGAGCATCAAATCCATGCTTTTAACATTCTTTTCAATCTAAGATCTTAGATTTACCTTGCAACACAAACATGTATAAAATAGAACATTAAGCAGTATCATGTTCATAAAACCAAGATATAAATAGGGAAAAGTATGCAATATTTGACACTCAACATGCATCGCTGAAATGTGGCGGGTGCATTATACAGTCCAAATGACATCCTTCGGTAATCAAAAGTGCTAAAGGGGCATGTGAATGTTGTCTTTTCTTAATATTCAAGGACTATCTCTATCTAATTGTAGCCCGAATATCCGTCAAGGAATCAATAATAAGAGTGACCAACTTGTCTTTCCAAAATTCGATCAATGAAGGGCAAAGGAAAGTGGTCCTTTCTTGTGATGGTATTCAACTTTCTGTAGTCAATGCACATTCTCCAACTAGTAGTAACTCTAGTTGACACGAGTTTATTGTTGACATTGGCTACGATGGTCATTCTGGACTTTTTAGGAACCACCTGAGTTGGACTCACCCATTGACTGTCAGATATAGGGTATATAATACCCACATCCAACAACTTAAGGACCACTCTTTTAACAACTTCTTTCATATTTGGATTTAACTGACGTTGTGATTGTTGGGAGGTCTTCACATGATCCTCAAGATGAATGCAGTGAGTACAAATCAAATGTTCAATTCTCTTGAGCTCCGCAATCGAACATCCAAGGGCTCCTTTATGCTCAATGAGAGTAAAAATAAACATACTTTCTTGTTCTTTCTCAAGGTGGGAAGAAATCACCACCGTGTATGTGTCATCTTGACCTAAGTAGACATATTTAAGATCAACGGGCAATGATTTTAGGTCAAGCTTTGGTGCTTTGAGGTTAAACGGTTGAGGCACTTAATCGGTTTGGGGCAAAGTTTCAAATTGTGGCCTCCACTGGTTAACTTTAAGTGTCGGAACATTATCCAGTAAGGCACCCATCTCCCTAATCACGTCATCTTCCAAATCATCAGGGGAGTGGGCCAAACACATATCTAAAAGGTCAGTGTATAAAGTCAAAAGTGCTCTATCTTCCACAAAAGAATCGATCATGTTAATGTCATGGGTATCATCATCACCCTCTGACTCTTTGCTCATATTGAAAAAGATGTTGAGCCCCGATGTCATATTTCTGAAAGATAAATTTGTAATTCTATTTCTACAATTAATGATGGCACTTGATGTAGTAAGGAATGGGCGACCAAGAATGATGGGAATTTGAGTGCTCACATGTAACGCCCCGTGTATATGACTCGTTTTCACAAAACCCGAGTGTTAATCTTTAGAGAGCCATATATATATATATATATATATATATATATATATATATATATATATATATATATATATTTCTTTTCAGAGTGAGAAGTTTAGCGAAATAGGAATAAACCAAACATAAAGGAAGTTACATATACATTCAAATTACCCGAGCAGTTGCCCATAATGACTTATACAAACCAATGTCTCATACCAATAGATACATGAATGAACAATTTAATACATTAACAGGGTACATTATAACAAGTCTTTGAGCTATAAAATCCTGTAGCAACCCTTAGTAAATACAATCATGTATCCTCGACGATAGTACCCTGCTCCTCATCAATATGAACAAGAATATCGTTTAGGCCACCTGTGCTACCTATATGGTTATATATTCGATGAATGAGTGGCCAGCTCAGTGTTAATTCCCTTCAAGATTACACACTGCTGCATTAGGTAAGCATAGTTATAAAAACATAATAAGGCATACAAAACAATACATGATGCAGTCTTATTAGATGCATGGATGCATGAGTGCACATCAACTGGGGATGCTCATCCAATTAGCTTTTGGCCAAAACCCATGCACTGTGGCCGGTCACCAGCGAAAGTACATAGTACATGCGTAGTGTCAAACTCACCAAAAGTGGACCGATAGTCGGTGGTCTGGGAGCTAGCGAAATGACACCCCAATTAAATCCTATTAGGCACGTGCTACAACATCCAAAATTAGCCACTCGTCATCGCCCGTATGCTATGAATGCATGATTAGGCCATTTGTTATTAATCCATTTATAACCAGCCGGTTTAATAAAGCTTAAAGGACACTATGGGGAGTTCATAAGCCAGCGTAGGTCGACAGCTCGGGCATAGTGTCCCATGACCACCATCCCTGACTCATGAGACTACCACCTTAGGATGTTTAATGATAGCCCATCGTCTAGTGGCCAATCATAATTCAGTATATGGGGCTTACCATCGTATGATTATACAAAATAATACATCGAACCCATATAGGGCAAATACCAAAAGGAAACTGCATAGGGCAAATATCAAAATTAAGCCGTATAGAGCAAATATCAAAACTAAGCCATGTATGACAAATATCAAAACCATGCGATAAAAGAGCATCCTTAAAAACCACTTAGACACAACAACCCTTGGATGGTAGGCCCACCTCAATATTCTATTTAAACCATCATCAATAACCACTAAGTTGAAGGTCAATTACAATCACAATCAATTGAGTTACATCCTAATTATGGGTGTACATTTATAAGTGTGGGTTTCCTACTGATGTACCAGTTTAAGTTCCATAAGTAATCCACAAGTAATCCACAAGCATACAAAAAAATATGCAGGATAATGATTAAGTATGTTATCTAGCATTTCAATTCCAACAATTAGCACATGTGATTATAAGATAAAGATATCAATTAACAATCGAAATTAAAATAAAAACTATCACTTAAGCTAATGGGAAAATGGAAAGCTCACAAGGAAGAAATCATCACCTCATGATCAATCGAGTTACATCCCAATTATGGGTGTACATTTATAAGTGGGGGTTTTCCAAATATAAAAACTAAGCCATGTATGATAAATATCAAAATCATGCGATAAAAGACCATCCTTAAAAACCACTTAGACACAGCAACCCTTGGATGGTAGGCCCACCTCAATATTCAATTTAAACCACCATCAATAACCACTAAGTTGAAGGTCCATTACAATCACAATCAATCGAGTTACATCCCAATTATGGGTGTACATTTATAAGTGGGGGTTTCCTACTGATGTACCAGTTTAAGTTCCATAAGCAATCCACAAGCATAAAAAAATATGCAGGATAATCATTAAGCATGTTATCTAGCATTTCAATTCCAACAATTAGCACATGTGATTATAAGGTAAAGATATCAATTAGCAATCGAAATTAAAATAAAAATTATCACTTAAGCTAATGGGAAAATGGAAAGCTCAAGGGGAAGAAATCATCACCTCATGATCAATCGAGTTACATCCCAATTATGGGTGTACATTTATAAGTGGGGGTTTTTCAAATATAAAAACTAAGCCACGTATGACAAATATCAAAACCATGCGATAAAAGACCATCCTTAAAAACTATTAGACACAATAACCCTTGGATGGTAGGCCCACCTCAATATTTAATTTAAACCACCATCAATAACCACTAATTTGAAGGTCCATTACAATCACAATCAATCGAGTTACATCTCAATTATGGGTGTACATTTATAAGTGGGGGTTTCCTACTAATGTACCAGTTTAAGTTCCATAAACAATCCATGAGCATAAAAAAAATATGCAGGATAATGATTAAGCATATTATCTAGCATTTCAATTCCAACAATTAACATATGTGATTATAAGGTAAAGATATCAATTAACAATCGAAATTAAAATAAAAACTATCACTTAAGCTAATGGAAAAATGGAAAGCTCAAGGGGAAGAAATCATCACCTCACGATCAAATCACCACAGTGTTGCTAGGGAATGCTTGTGCCCTTAAAGTCGAATCCTATCACAAATCATGAACTTATACAATTTGATCCAAGTTCTATCACTATCTACGTTAAAGGTCATAGCCTAGGGCTTGGATTATTTATCTTTAGGGTTTTGATGTAGAATTAGAATTTTTATCCTAGGGTTTAGTCCTAGACTTAGATTCTTGGTTTTAATTATGGAATTTGAACTTTAATTTGTATGGTCATTAATGATATTTTATTAATGGGAATAATAAATGAATAAATTAATAAGATAAATTAGTTATTAATTTTAGGAATATTATAATGGCTAATATTATATTAAATTATCTAATAACAACCCACAATGAATAATAGTACTAATAGTGACTCATAATAGTAATAACAACAGTAAAAGGAACCAATAATAATATTGTAAGTGCTATGGTTATTTACTCCTTTGATTGTTAAATTTTGTTGTGCCAAAACCACAGTCTGTGTCTTGTGTAGCACATTGATATATATGATCAAGGCAATGCATCACATGCACAAGGAGAATGCTTCAAGTAGGACAAAGCTTCAAGTTAAATATAATGATCTACTTCAAGAATTGCAAGATCAAGTACATTGTTCTCTTCTGTAAGCTTCAAAGTTTTTAGAACTACATTGAAAGACAAGATCTTGTTCAAGACTCAAGGTGTAGTACAACTCAAGAACTACAAGTTCAAGGTTCCAAATATCTCAAGTTCAAGCTTCAACATGTGTCGAGACCTCAAGCTTCATGAACTTCAAAAATCACTAATCATCTGAAGAAAAGAATGTTCAATGTTCATACTTCATGTCTCGGGTATGAAAGACCTTAGATTGACCTTAGGGTAGGTCATTTTGAATACATAATTCAAATTAAATTACTTTATAGATGTTTGGTCTGTTCTTCGACTAGTCCTGGACTCTGTTCGACTAGTCCTAGCACTCGCTCGACCAGTCCAAGAAATTTCACAACCAGTCCTAAGTTACAAAATTTTAAAATTTTTTGGTTAAGCTACGACCAGTCCTGGAGTCTTCTCGACCGGTCGTGTGAATAGTGTTGACTCGTTCATGACCAGTTAAGCAGCTACGACTCAAACTCCAGCAACCATTCCTAGTTCATCACGACCAGTCGTGAACAAATCACGACCAGTCGTAGAGGTCCGTCGATTGGTCGTGCATGGCCTATGACCAGTCGTGGAATGGTTTTATTTGATCGTGCAGTTCGTCCTACGACCAGTTGTAGTGTCCTCACAACCAGTCGTAGACGTGATTTCTGCAAATATAAATAGAGTACGATTTTCAGAATTTGATAACTCAATTCAAGTAAAATCAACACTCTGAGAGATAAGTTTGTAATCTTCTTAAGCTAGATTATGTATATTTAATATTCTCTTTTGTTAGCTTTTTATATTTGATTTTATTTCTACATTCCAATCTAATTTGAAAGAGGAGTTGTGATATTCCACTTCTTCGAATCGCAAACAAATAGAGCTAGCCCAACTTGATTTAATTTAAAATTAATTTACAATCTAGAACCATTTCTTAAGTGAGTATTGGACATTGAACTTCTATTCGAACTTCTACTCCGATTAGGTTCTTCCGGGCTACAACAAAAGGAGAAATCCAGGTATTTTATATTTGTGTAAATCTTCTATGTTTTTGGTTTCTTTGAGATTAAGTCAGAAAAATCTCTAAGTGTTGGTTATCTGAGGAGAGCCAGAAAACTCAGAGTGTGAGGTTTTTTTAATTGTGTAAGCCCATTAGAAAGACACAATTGTGAGGGCTTTAGGTGAACCTGTGAAAAACCTATTTTCATAGCAAACGCTAATATCCACTGTGTGAAGATATTAGGAGTGGAGTAGCAAGCTGTGTGGCTGTTGTTTAATATTTGGTGAACACGCAGGCGAACTACTATAATTCTTTGTGTCTTGTGATTTGAATGTTTGTTTATTTTTCTATATCTTTTATCATTCAAAGTTGTGGGATGTATATGTGGATGTGAATGTTGTAATATTTACATTGTGGGGAGTGTTGTAATAGTTTAGACTTCCATTCTTGCAATTTACTTTTTATTCCTCTTCAGTTTGAGATTTTGATACTTAAATCGTTCTAATAAGGTTGTCCTACCATAAACCCTTGGTTTTTATGGGGCAAGGTTGTCCTTAGAACAACATTTGTATCAACCTCTCAAGACTAGAATTTTGAGGTTGCTTTACATTTCCGTACTGTGATTTGTTTAAAGTGTTATCTTTCCTTTATTCATTTAAATTCCACTGTTAAAGTTTTAATTTGACATAGTCCTATTCACCCCCCCTCCCCCATTTAGGACATATAACTTGGCCTTTTCAAGTGGTATTAGAGCCTAATAGCTTGTTTTTATTTATTCTATTTGGATTTATTTCCTGAGCTAATCGATCTAAGCTATTTATAAGATGTCAAATTTTGATAGCATTTCAATCACTAGGCCTTCACCATTTGATGGCTCCAATTATGCCTATTGGAAAGCCAGGATGAGAATTTTCTTAAAATCCATGGATGAGAGCGTGTGGCAAACCACAATGATTGAATGGACCCCTCCTACCACTGAAGTAACTAGTATCGATGGATCAAAATCAATGAGAGTAACGCCTTATTTTTCTTAGACCACACTTCAAAAAAGTGAGAGTAGTGCAAATGCAAAAGCACTGAATGCAATTACTTGCGCACTATCACCGGATGAATTCAAAAGAATTATATTCTGTGATTCTGCAAAGCAAGCCTGGGATATTTTAGAAATGACACACGAGGGAACATTAATTGTCAAGAAATATAAAGTCCAAATCCTCACAACTAAATTTGAGGAAATATATATGGAAGAAAATGAAATGTTTATGAACTTCTATACTAGATTAAATGATATTGTGAACTCTATGTAGGGTCTTCATGATAAAATCCTAGAAAGTAAAGTATGTGCAAAGATACTACGCTCACTTCCTGAATGGTTCAATTATAAGGTAACTGTGATCCAGGAACTTCGTGATACGGACAATATAAGGGTAAAAGAACTAGTTGGCTCTTTACAAACCTATGAGTTAAACTTTAAAGCTCCTAAAGGTAAATCTATCACCCTTAAATCTTCTAAAAATGCTTTTCAAGAAAATAATAGCAATTCTGATTTAGAAAACTTAGAAGATGATATGGCCCTTCTAGCAAAAAATTTTTACAAAATTTTCAAAAGTAAAAAGAGGGTTGATTTTCAAAAATCTAATGATAAGAAAAGATCTAAATCTAAAACTTAGAAATCATTAAAAGACAGTCAATGTTATAACTGCCAAGAATATGGGCATTTGGCAAACAAGTGTCCTAAAAAGGACAAACCCAAAAAGAAGAGTATGTTAGCTACTTGGGATGAATCCTTCAGTTCTGAAGCTTCTCCTGAATCAGAAGATTCTGAAACTGAGTCGGGTAATGAAGTCAAAGCCCTTATGACTCTAGCTAAGTTCACTTTTTCAGATAAGGATGATCTAAATAGTGAAGAAATTTGAACAGTAATCATGAAAATGAAGAAGATCTTCAAGATGCTTATAATGCCTTTTACAAGGAGAGTTATAAAATTGCTGTTAAACTTAAACTTCAGAAAGAAAAATTTTGAAAGCTTAAAGAAAATTTTAATTCTCTTATTTTAGAAAAATCTCACATTTTAGATTGTTTTGAAAAATCGAAATGCAATTTAGAATTCAAAACCACTCTTATTGAAAATCTAAAAATGAAAAACTTAAACTTGAAATCTCTTCACATTTGAGTTTAAAGGACACATGGATGTATGCCCAAGGTGATCCAAAGTTAGAAAAACTTTTATCTGGATCAAGAAAATGTGGCGACCGATCCGGTTTGGGCTACGATAGAAATATTCCTCCTAAACATAAGAATACTCCTCCTAAGTTTGTAAAAGGAGAGTCCTCAAACTCAAAAGAGAAAATTTCTAATCAAAAGTTTTCTAAAAATACCAAAATGTTTCAATCTTTTCAACATAAAAGTAACTATATCAACTATAAAAATCGGAACGGAAATCCTTTAGCTGAGAAAATAGTTGATTTACTTAAGGAGCTCTTAAAATCTAACTCAGTGGGTCATTCTTACAACAACGACAAACATAAGAAGACCAATTATACTCCTAAACCCAAAACAGTTATGAAATGGGTTCCTAAGGTTACTTGCTTGGTTGCCCACATGGTTTCAAAGCTACAAGTCATTTAAAGTGGTACTTAAATAGTGGATGCTCAAGGCATATGATTGGTGATAAAGGTCTATTCACCAATCTTAAAGACATGGCTAATGGTTCAGTCACATTTGGTGATGGTAGCAACTGCAGGATTATTGGCCAAGGTACGGTTCAACTTTCTAACCTCCTTTTATTTGAGAATGTTTTATAAGTAGAAGGTTTAAAACATAACTTATTAAGCATTTCTCAAATATGCGATAAAACCTACAGTGTAAAATTTTCTAACCTAGGGTGTGAAATTTTAAAAAAAAGGGTTCTGTAATATTAACTGGTCGTAGAACTTCTAAAAACTGCTATATTGTTAGTGATTCTAGCTCATCTAGTCAATTTTGTTACATGGTCCATACCGATGAGATTGAGTTATGGCATAAACACCTTGGACATGTACACTACCATAATCTATATAGACTAAGCAAAAGAGAACTGATAAGAGGTCTACCTAAGTTACAGAAAGTAGACAAAATATGTGGTGAATGCCAGATTGGCAAACAAAATAGGAGTAGTCACAAAAAGGTGGACTCCATCCAATACCACATCCAAACCTCTCGAACTTTTACACATGGATCTTATAAGACCAACCAGGACGGAGAGTTGAGGTGACAAAAAATATATACTAGTAATTATGAATGACTATACCAGATTCACCTGGGTAGCTTTCTTAAGGGATAAATCAGAAAACCTTGATGAAGTAAAAAGAGTTCTCAAACGAATCCAAACAGAAAAAATTTTCAAGTCTGTAAGATCCGTAGTGATCATAAATCAGAATCTGAGAATAGCAGTTTTGAGAAATTCTGTTGCGATCATGGAATATCACATGAATTCTCTGCACCCAAAACTCCACAACAAAATGGAATTGTTGAAAGGAAAAATAGAGTGCTTCAAGAAATGGCAAATGTAATGTTGAATAGTATCAAGCTCCCTAAAAATCTTTGGGCTGAAGCCATAAATACTGCATGCTATATAATCAACCAGGTTTATACAAGTAAAACTTATAATAAAACGGCTTATGAAATGTGGTTCAATAAGAAGCCTACTGTCAAATACTTTCGAGTTTTTGGCAGCAAGTACTATATTTTACGTAATCATGAAAATCTGGCTAAGTTTGACACTAAAAGTGATGAAGGGCTCTTTTTAGGGTATTCTTTGAACAGTCGAGCATATCGAGTACTGAATAAGAGGACTGGTGTTATTCAAGAGTCCATTAATGTGGTCATTGACGATCATTTAAATACACCTGCCTCAAGTTCAGATAATGATGAAGTTCTTTTAGTTGACATACCAGATACTTCATCAAATCAAACTAACTCTGAACTAAGGACTATTAAAGATTATCTAACCACTCAAATTCTTGGAAACCCTCTCACTCGTGTGCGCACTCATAGACAACTAGAAGATATATGTAATTATGTGTGTTTTACATCCCAGATAGAACCGTCTAACGTAAAAGAAGCTCTTACTGACGAAAACTGGATAGTTGTTATGTAAGAAGAACTTAATCAATTTGTGAGAAATGATGTTTAGTACCTAGTTCCTAGACCTAAAGATAAACATATTACCGAAACTAAGTGAATTTTTAAAAATAAGTCTGATGAACTTGATAATATAATTCGAAACAAGGCTAGACTGGTTATACAAGGGTACACTCACATTTAAGGCATCGATTATGATGAAACCTTTGCCCCAGTAGCTCATCTTGAATCAATCAGACTATTTATATCCATTAATTTCTTTAGAAAATTCAAAATTTATCAAATGGATGTAAAGAGTGTCTTCTTAAATGGCGATCTGCATGAAGAAGTTTATGTTGAACAACCAATGGGTTTTGAAGACCCTAAGAATACTGATCATGTCTATCGTTTAGAAAAGGCTCTCTACGGTTTGAAACAAGCTCCCAGGTCATGGTATGAAAAATTAACTAAGTTTCTACTATGTCATAATTTTCAAATGGGTCGTGTTGATAAGACTCTTTTTGTTAAAAAACATAATGATCATATCTTAATAGTACAGATCTATGTTGATGATATTATTTATGGATCTATCTGTATTAACATGACTGCTGAGTTTGTAGATTTAATGAAATCTAAGTTTGAAATGAGCATGGTTGGGGAATTGAATTATTTCCTAGGGTTATAAGTAAAACCACAACCTGATGGTATTTTAATTTCTCAACCCAAATATGCTTTGAACTTAATTAAAAAGTTCGGATTTGAGAATGAGAAAAAATTTGATACTCTTATAAGTGCAACATTAAGACTCTCAAAAGACTTTACAGGTAAAAGTGTGGATCCTAAATTATATCGTAGTATGATTGATAGTTTACTTTATTTAACTGCAAGTAGACCCAATATTGCTTTTAGTGTTGGTATTTGCGCTAAATATCAATTTAACCCTAAAGATTCTAATTTAACTGGTGTTAAGCGGATTATGCAATATGTTGCAAGTTCAGCTAATTTGGGATCTCTGGTATCCATATGATACTAGTGTTCAGTTGGCTGGGTACTTAGTTGCTGATTAGGCTGGTAGTATCTGTAAGTGTTATGGTCTCATACTTCTTTGGTTGTCAAATTTGTGATGTGTCAAAACATCTATCTATGTCCTGTGCGTGTATGATGATTTATATGAATTCAAGACACTGCATAAATACTTCAAGAAGCTACATGTTGAAGTATCAAGAAGCTAAGTATCAAGAAGCTACATGTTGAAGTATTAAGAAGCTAAGTATCAAGAAGCTACATGTTGAAGTATCAAGAAGCTAAGTATCAAGAAGCTACATGTTGAAGTATCAAGAAGCTAAGTATCAAGAAGCTACAATGTTGATGTTCAACTCTCATGACTTCAAGACTAATAAGCAATGCATGAAATACTTGTTATGCTGATGAAGATCTCAAGTTTGAAGCTACAACAAGTTCAAGATCTCAAGCCTGATATGGTTCAAACAAACTACATTCGTTGAATGGTTGAAGTTCAATGTCCATACGACATGATTCAGGTTTGAATGACCTTAGGTTGACCCTTTAAGTAGGTCATTTTGGATACATAAATCAAATGTTTATTTTACATAAGTTTGGTCTATTCAAGACCAATTCTAGCTCTTGTTCGACGATCCTGGCATTGGTTCGACTAGTCAAGAAATTAGTCCTAAGTTGTTGAAGATTTTTGAATTTTTGAGCCCACGACGACCCCTGGAGGTCCTTCGACCGGTCGTAGGTGTGGCTTCGACTTGTCCACGACTCGGTCGTGATTCTACGACTCAAAATCCAAAGCAATGTTATCCTGGTCCTACGACTGGGTCGTGAGGGATCTACGACCGGTCGTAGGTGACCTGAATCGTAGGGTACTACGACCCGGTCGTAGGAACGACTTTCAAAGATCGCGCTCAATATTTCAAAAATCTGTTTGAGCTACGACCTGACCCCAGGTTTCTAAGATCGTAAGAACGATTTTTGCTTCTATAAATTGAACACGAAATTCGAGTTTTCTCACTTCAACTCGATTCAATTCAAGAATTTTCAAGTGATCACTCGAGATAATTTGTGTTTATTTTAAGCTACATTGTGCTTATTTAATATTCCTTTTTTGCTAGCTTATTTAATTTGATTTTGTTTCTATATTCCAATCTTATTTGAAAAGAGGAATTATCTTATTCCTTCTTCTTGGAATCAAAATCAAATATAGCTACGCCCAACGAGTTAAATCTAAAATCTATTAGAATCTAGAACCTTATGAATGTGAGTATTGGAAATTGAACTTTGACATTCAATCATCTACTCCGATTGGTTATCAGGGATGCTAAGAAAAGGTGAAATTCGTGTATTTTACAATTCAAGAAATTTATTTACTTTTGGTTTTATTTGAGATTAAGCCGAAAAATCTCATTGTATTAGTATGAGGAAAACCAGAAAAAGAAAAGAGGGTTTTTGAATTGTGTAAGCCCTAGTGAAAAGACACAATTTAAAGGTTTTTGGTGAACTGTGAAAACCTATTTGATAGTGAACGCTAATATCCCCTGTGTGAGGATATTAGGAGTGGAGTAGCATTCTGTGTGGTCATTTGGAAAACAGCTTGGTGTACACACAAAGTAACCACTATAACTCTTTGTCTTGTGGATTGAATGCTTGCCTAATTTTCATATCTTTTGATTGTGTGGAATGTACAAGTGGATGTGAATGTTGTAACTTTTTACATTTCAAAAGTGTGAAGATTGTTGTAATAATTTAGATCTATATGCATTTAATTTCAATTCCTTGCTATTTCATTTACTTATATTAAAATTGAGTCCTTGATCCAAAAGAAGTTCTAGAAATAAGGTTGTCCTACCATAAGCCCTTGTTTATTATGGTGTAAGGTTGTCCTCGAATTTGTATCAATCTCTCAATACTTATTTATCAAGGTGATTTAAAATTTAGCATTGTGAATTGATTCATATTGTAAGGCTATTGGTTTACTTTATTTCCGCTGATTTTATTTTAAATTTGGCATAGTCCTATTCACCCCCCCCCCCCCTCTAGGACATATAGTTTGGCCTTTTCAGTATCGATGATAGAAAATCAACCAGTGGTGGTTGTTTCTATATTGGAAATTGTTTAGTTTTTTGGTTTAGTAAGAAGCAAACTTCTATATCACTCTCAACTGCTGAGGCTGAATACATTGCAACTGGAAATGTATGTACTCAACTTGTATGGATGAATCTAATGTTAAGTGATTATGAAATTTGTACAGGATTCAATGGTTTTATATTATGATAATTCTAATGTGATAAATATATCTAAAAATCCAATCCAGCATTCACGAACTAAGCACATTAACATTAGATATCATTACATTCGTGAATTAGTGGAAGAAAAAATAATTTCTTTGGATTACATTTTAACCGAGACTCAACTTGCTGACATTTTCACTAAATCGCTCGACAAAAGTAGGTTTAATAAATTGAAATTTGATCTTGGTATGTGCAATTTAAATTGATTATTCATGCATCTCTATATTATAGTTTATATATCTATTAAATTATAATTTTAAATTTTAAAATTATGTGAAAAATGCATGTTTTTATCTTTGCTCGACTAGTCGAGGATGTCCTCGACTAGTTGTGACACGATCAGTCGATGACGTCCCACAACCAGTCATGTAGCGCGCTGGATCTTTTAATTTGGAGAAAAACTCTTTCTTCCTCAGTTTCTCTTTCTTCTCCAACGGGCCGTAGCACGACTAGTCGTACCTAACTTATAGATTCTGAAAAGGCCTAACTATATGTCCTAGAGGGGGGGGGGGGGGGTTGAATAGGATTATACCAAATTAAAATGATACCAGCGGAATTAAACAATAAGATAGCCTTATAAACAAATAAATGAAAGATAGTACTTTAAATAAATCACAATACGGAAATGTAAAGGAACCTCAATATTCAAGTATTGAGAGGCTGATGCAAATGATGTTCTAAGGACAACCTTGCACCATAAAAACCAAGAGTTTATGGCAGGACAACCTTACTAGAACGATTTAAGTATCAATATCACAAACTGAAGAGGAATAAAGGAAATAGCAAGAATTGAAATTCTAAACTATTACAAAATTCCCCACAATGCTTGAAATGTAAAAGATTACAACATTCACATCCACACATACATTCCACAGCTTTGAACGATAAAAGATAGAAATTAAATAAACATTCAAACCATAAGACACAAAGAATTATAGTGGTTTGCCTGTGTGTTCACCAACTGTTAAACAACAACTATACAACTTGCTACTCCACTCTTAATATCCTCACACAGGGGATATCAGCGTTCACTATGAAAACAGGTTTCTTAGGTTCACCTAAAACCTTCATAATTGTATCTTTCAAATGGGCTTACACAATTCATAAACCCCATTTTCTGAGTTTTCTGGCTCTCTTCAGATAACCAACACAATGAGATTTTTTTGGCTCAATCTAAAAAAAAAAAAAAACTAAAATAATAGAAATTTACACAAATGTAAAATACCTGGATTTCTCCTTTTGTAGTAGCCCGGAAGAACTAATCAGAGTAGAAGTTCGAATATAGAAGTTCAATTGTCCAACATTCACTTTGAAATGGTTTTAGGTTCTAATTGATTTTAAATTAAACCAGTTGTGCTAGCATTATTTGATTTTGATTCCAAGAAGAAGGAATACAACAATTCCTCTATTCAATTTAGATTGGAATATAGAAACGAAATCAAATTGATAAAACTAGTAAAAGAGAATATTAAATATGCACAGCATAGCTTAAAAATTAACACAAACTTATCTCAAAGTGAAGCCTTGAATTTTACTTGAATTAGAATTGAGAAACTCTGAAATTTGTGTTCTATTTATAGATGTAGAAATCGCGTCTACGACTAGTCATGTGGCCACCACGACTGGTCCTAGGTCGAATTGCATTTTAAAATTTTTAGCGCAATCAGATAAAACCATTCCACAACTGGTCGTAGGGTGTCCACGACTTGTCGTGAGGCCTCCACGACTAGTCGTGACCAACCCACGACTGGTCATGAGGAACCAGGAATGGTTGCTAGAGTTTGTGTCATAGCTGTAGGACTGGTCGTGAATGAGTCGGCACTGTTTCTACGACCGGTCGAGCAGACTCCCGGACTGGTCGAAGCTTAACCAAAAAATTCTGAAAATTTGTAACAACTTAGGACTGGTCTCGGAATTTCTTAGACTGGTCGAGCCAGTTCCAGGACTAGTCGAACAGAGTTCAGGACTAGTCTTAGAACAGATCAAACACTTATAAAAAGATTCAATTTGAATTATGTATACAAAATGACCTACCCTAAGGTCAATCTAAGGTCATTCATACCTTGAATGTGAAGTATGGACATTGAGTCTTCATTTCATTAGATGATGGTTGACCTTTAAAGATTATGAAGCTTGAGATCTCAACGTGATGTAGCTTGAACTTTAGATCTTCTAAAGCTTAGATTTGTCATTCTTGAGTTGTACTTCATCTTGAGTTGAACATTATCTCGAGCTGTACTTGAGTCGTGAACAAGCACTTGTCTTCTGATGTAGCTCTTAAAATATTCTGAACATTGAAGCTTACAGAAGTGGACAAAGAACTTGACCTTGCATTTCTTGAAGTAGATCACCATTCTTATCTTGTAGCATTGATGCAGTGTCTTGAACATACAAATCAACATAATACACAAGACATAAATTGTGTTTTTGGCACCACAAAATTTGACAACCAAAGGAGCAAGATACCATAACACTTACAATCTCCCCCTTTTATCAAATTTGTGACAAAACACACTTAACAAAAATACGATCAATATGAACAAAGAATCATGCACTTATTATAAAAGTAAACCAGTTACAGCCTGATTAATAAATCATGCACCAGTTGTCATTAACTAGCACAAATTCCTCATTACTTACTCCCCTTGAATAGCTCACAAAGATCTAAAATAAAATATGTTACTCAATCCATATACATTGCATATTTATCAATCAAAAATATTCTCCCCCTTTTTGTCACAATATGACAAAGGAAGAAAGGAGTAAATGGAAGTGGAAGACTAATAAGAGAGTAATAAAGGAGTTAAATAGACAAAAATTATATAGGCAAATTCAAAGTGCATATATCATAAGTCAGTATAATCCAAAGAAAGTCCAGCACACTGAAAGAAACAAAAATAGTCTAACAGTTATTACAGACCAATGAATAAAAACATTTAATCAGATCCTGAAGAAGGTGCAGGTATGCTAGGATCAAGTTGATGAAGGCCCTTGTTTAAACGCCTAAGATACTTGCGCGTATATTTAAATTGTAAATCATGGGCAATATTCATATTCCCAACCTTTTCCTCAAGTGCACGAAGATGAGCATCAAAATCAGATGGCTCATAGTCAGGATCATTAGTAGAATCTGATTTAATTTCATTAAAAATGTCATCCATATTTATATCATCAGGAGGAAGCTCGCCACCTTCTTCTTCATTCCCTGCATCAGCACCACCACCACCCACATCTCTTTGGCTAGGAGCCAATTCTAGTTTCATCTTATTTATATTAGAATTGTTAAAAATAAGATGATGAATAGGAGCCTCTTCAACAGGCATAACAACTAGCATGTGAGAAGCTAACATAGTCATAAGATAAGCAAATGGAATATCACTGTGTCCTGGATGGAGATAAAACTGAATGATGAAATGACATATTAAAGAAGGCAGACAGACTTTAGTACCAGTGACGATATAATGCAAAACCCGAACCATAAAGGAAGTCAGTTCTATTTTGTTATCAGAACGCGGATACAAATTTGAAGTAAAGATTCTATGGAGAACCCTATATCTGGGTAACAAATACTTTGAGGGGAGCACATTCCCTTTATGAGTCCATTGAACATCCAAATTGCATAATTCTCTAGTTAACATACATTTTTCAGTTTCTGATGGTTTTGCAAATAGAGTCTGAATAGGAATACCCTCGTCATTAGCAGGTATCTCCATTAGAGTCGAAATCAGATGACTATCTACTGCAAATGGACCTTCTCTAGTATCAATATTAAATGTTAAATTCTCAGATGAATATTCAGAAATGCATGCAATCATGGCTTGAGTAATAGATTGGCATGCAGGCCCACCCCAATGTAGGATGTTATCCCAGTCTACAGATTAGAGAAGTGGAAGGATACCAAAAGGAGCAATGTAATCAATAAACATAGGTCTTTCGATAATAACATTGCGCATACGTAAATCCCTAACATGAGTGGGATCATCTTCGGGTGAATGAAGATGACGCCTTATTATAGTTGAAGGACAAGAGGAAGGACCACGAGAAGTTTTCTTTTTCCCTCTAGAATCCATTTGCAATAGGAAAATCAAAGAACCAAGAGGATACAAAGATTATAGAGTGGGGTTTGTTAAGATCAGATTTTTCAAAAGAAAACCCCAAAATTGCAATGAATCATAAAATGAATTACTCCAAGAGTGAAAATGAAGTAATATTAACTAAAATCTATAAGAAAAACACAAATGATGCACTAACCTTGAGGAATCGAACAGTTGGGTACAACTAGTCGTGTTACGGCCCGTTGAAGAAGAAATAGGAAATGAAGAAGATGAGTCTTTTCCCAAATTTTAAGAGATTCAGTGCGCTAAACGACTGGTCGAGGACCGTTCTCGACCAGTCGTACCACGACTGGTCGAGCACATCCTCGACTGGTTGTGCAAAGATAAAAGTATGCATTATTCATAAAAATTTGAAATTTAAACTAATAAATTATCAAATATATATACACTATGACACACACGTGCATGAATAATCAATTTAAATTACACATACCAAGATCAAATTTCAAGTTATTAAACCTGCATTTGTCAAGCGGTTTAGTGAAAATGTCAGCAAGTTGAGTCTCAGTCGGAATGTATTCCAATGAAATTATTTTTTTATCCACTAATTCATGAATGTAATGAAATCTAATGTTAATGTGCTAGGTACAAGAATGCTGAATTGGATTTTTAAAAATATTTATTGCACTGGAATTATCACAATATAAAACCATTGAATCCTGTGCAATTCCATAATCGCTTAACATATGTTTCATCCAAACAAGCTGAGTACATGCATTTCCAGTTGCAATGTATTCAGCCTCAGTAGTAGAAAGCGATATAGAACTTTGCTTCTGACTAAACCAAGAAACTAAACAATTTCCAATATAGAAACAACCACCACTGGTTGACTTTCTATCATTGATATTACCAGCCTAATTAGCAGCTGAGTACCCCTCCAACTGAACACTAGTATCACATGGATACCAGAGACCCAAATTAGCAGAACTTATGACATATCGCATAATCCGCTTAACAACAGTTAGATGAGATTCTTTAGGGTAAGACTGATATCTAGTGCAAATACCAACACTCAAAGCAATATCAGGTCTACTAACAATTAAATAAAGTAAACTACCAATATACTACGATATATTTTAGGATCTACATGTTGACCTGTAGAGTCTTTTGAAAGTCTTAATGTTGTACTCATAGGAGTATCAAAATTCTTACCATTCTCAAATCTGAACTTTTTAATTAAGTTCAAAGCATATTTGGTTTGAGAAATAAAAATACCATCAGGTTGTTGTTTTACTTACAACCATAGGAAATAATTCAATTTCCTAACCATGCTCATTTCAAACTTAGATTTCATTAAATCCGCAAACTCAACAGTCATGTTAGTACATGTAGAACCATAAATAATATCATCAACATAAATTTGCACCATTAAGATATGATCGTTATGTTTCTTAACAAATAGAGTCTTATCAACACTTCCCATTAGAAAATTATGACTTCGTAAAAACTTAGTCAATTTTTTGTACCATGCCCTGGGAGCTTGTTTCAAACCATAGAGAGCCTTTTAAGGCAATAGACATGATCAGTGTTCTTAAGGTCTTCAAAACCTATTGGTTGTTTAATGTAAACTTCTTCATACAGATCACCATTTAAGAAGGCACTCTTTACATCCATTTGATAAATTTTAAATTTTCTAAAGCACGCAATGGATATGAATAGTCTGGTTGATTCAAGACGAGCTACTGGGGTAAAGGTTTCATCATAATCCATGCCTTCAATTTGAGTGTACCCTTCTACAACCAGTCTAGCCTTGTTTCGAATTATATTACCAAGTTCATCAGACTTATTTTTGAAAATCCACTTAGTTCCTATAATGTGTTTATCTTTATATTTAGGAACAAGATACCAAACATCATTTCTCACAAATTGGTTAAGTTCTTCTCGAATAGCAACTATCCAGTTTTCGTCAGTAAGCGCTTCTTTTAATTAGTCGGTTCTATCTGGGATGTAAAGCAAACGTAATTACATATGTCTTCTAGTTGTCTACGAGTGCACACACCAGTGAGAGGGTTTTCAAGAATTTGAGTGGTTGGATGATCTTTGATAGTCCTCAGTTCAGAATTAGTTTGATTTGATGAAGTATCTGGTTTGTCAATTAAAAGAACTTCATCATTATCTGAACTTGGGGCAGGTGTATTCAAGTGATCATCAATGACCACATTGATGGACTCTTGAATTACATCGGTCCTCTTATTCAGTACTCGATATGCATGACTGTTCAAAGAATACCCTAAAAAGATACCCTCATCACTTTTAGTGTCAAACTTCCTTAGATTTTCACGGTCATATAAAATATAGCACTTGCTGCCAAAAACTCGAAAGTATTTGATAGTAGGCTTCTTATCAAACCATAATTCATAAGCAATTTTATTATTAGATTTACTTGTATAAACTCAGTTGATTATATAGCAGGCAGTATTTACGGCTTCAGCTCAAAGATTTTTAGGGAGCTTCATACTATTCAACATTACATTAGCCATTTCTTGAAGTACTCTATTTTTTCTTTCGACAATTCCATTTTGTTGTGGTGTTTTGGGTGCAGAGAATTCATGAGATATTTCCTGATCGCAACAAAATTTCTCAAAACTGTTATTTTCGAATTCTGATCCATGATCACTACGAATCCTTCTAACTTGAGAACCTTTTTCAATTTTGATTCGTTTGAGAATCATTTTTACTTCATCAAGGGTTTCTGATTTATCTCTTAAGAAGGTTACCCAAGTGTTATAATCATCCACAATCACCAGTATATATTTTTTTGCCACATCGACTTTCTGTCCTGGTTGGTCCTACAAGATCCATGTGGAGTAGTTCGAGCGGTTTTGATGTGGCATTGGAGTTCACCTTTTTGTGAGAACTCCTAGTTTACTTGCTAATTTGACATTTGCCAAATATTTTATCTACTTTTTAAAGTTTAGGTAGACCTCTTATTAGTTCTCTTTTGCTCAATCTATAGAGATTGCGGTAGTACACATGTCTAAGGCGTTTATGTCATAACTCAGTTTCATCGGTATGGACCATTTAACACAGTTGATTAGATGAGCTAGAATCACTTACGATGTAGCAGTTTTCAGAAGTTCTATGACCAGTTAATATTATAGAACCATTTTTGTTTAATATTTCACACCCCATGTTAGAAAATTGAACACTATGATTTTTATTGCATATTTGAGAAATGCTTAACAAGTTATGTTTTAAACCTTCAACGTACAGAACATTCTCAAATAAGGGGAGGTTAGAAAGTTGAACCGTACCTTGGCCAATAATCTTGCAGTTGCTACCATCACCAAATGTGACTGACCCATCAGTCATGTCTTTAAGAGTGGTGAAGGGACCTTTGTCACCTGTCATGTGCCTGGAGCATCCACTCTCTAGGTACCACTTTAAATGGCTTGAAGCTTTGAAAGTAGTGTGGGCAGCCAAGCAAGTAACCTTAAGAACTCATTTCATAACTGTTTTGGGTTTAGGAGTATAGTTGGTCTTCTTATGTTTATAGTTGTTGTAAAAACGACCCACTGAGTTAGATTTTAAGAGCTCCTTAAGTATATCAACTATTTTCTCAACTAAAGGGTTTCGGTTCTGATTTTTATAGTTGATATGGTTACTTTTAGTTTTAAAAGATTGAAAATTTTTAGCATTTTTAGAAAACTTTTGATTAGAACTTTTCTCTTTTGAGTTTGAGGACTCTCCTTTTACAAACTTAGGAGGAGTATTATTCTGTTTAGGAGGAATATTTCTATCATAGCCCAAACTGGATCAGTCACCACATTTTTTTAATCTAGAGAAAAGTTTTTCTAACTTTGGATCACCTTAGGCATACCTTCATGTATCCTTTAAACTCAAAAGTGAAGAGAATTCAAGTTTAAGTTTTTCAATTTTAGATTTCAGATTTTCAATCTAGGAGGTTTCGAATTCTAAATCGCATTTGCATTTTTCAAAACAATCTGAGATATGGGATTTTTCTAAAATAAGAGTTTCAAAATTTTCTTTAAGCTTTGAAAACTTTTCTTTTTGAAGTTAAAGTTTAACAACAATTTTACAACTTTCCTTGTATAGGGCATTGTAAGCATCTTGAAGATCTTCTTCATTTTCATGATCACTATTCAGATTTTTCTTCACTAGTAGAATCATCATGATCTGAAAAAGTGAACTTGGCTAGAGTTATAAGAGCTTTGACTTCATTGCCCGACTCGGTTACAGAATCTTCTGATTAAGAAGAGGCTTCAATGCTAGAAGATTCATCCCAAGTAACTAACATTGCTTTCTTTTTAGGTTTGTCCTTTTTAAGAAACTTGTTTGCTAAATGCACATATTCTTGGCAGTTGTAACATTGACTATCTTTTAAAGATTTCCAAGTTTTAGATTTAGATATTTTCTTATCATTTGATTTTTGAAAGTCAACCCTCTTTTTACTTTTGAAAATCTTGTAAAACTTTTTCGCTAAGAGGCCATATCATCTTCAGAATTATCAAAATCAGAATTTTCTTGAGAAATACATTTAGAAGACTTAAGGGCAATAAATTTACCTTTAGGAGCTTTAAGATTTAACTCGTAGGTTTGTAAAGACCCAACTAATTCTTCTACCCTTATATTGTCCGTATCACGAAGTTCCTGGATCGCAGTCACCTTTGAGTTGAACCGCTCAGGTAGTGAGCGTAGTATCTTTGCACACGCTTTACTTTCTGGGATTTTATCACCAAGACCCCACATAGAGTTTACAATGTCATTTAGTCTAGTATAGAAGTCCATGAACATTTCATTTTCTTCCATATGTATTTTCTCAAATTTAGTTGTGAGGATTTGGACTTAGACTTCTTGACAATTGATGTACCCTCGTGTGTCATTTTTAAAATATCCCAAGCTTGCTTTGCAGTATCACATGATATAATTCTTTTGAACTCATCTGGTGATAGTGCGTAAGTGATTGCATTTAGTGCTTTTGCATTGGCACTACTCTCACTTTTCTGAAGTGTGGTCCAAGAAAAATAAGGTGAGACTTTCATTGATTTTAATCCATCGATACCAGTCACTTCAGTGGTAGGAGGGATCCATTCAGTCACTGTGGCTTGCCACATGCTCTTATCCATGGATTTAAGGAAAATCCTCATCCTGGCTTTCCAATAGGCATAATTGGAGCCATAAAATGGTGGAGGCCTAGTGACTTAAAGACTATCAAAATTTGACATCTTATAAATAGCTTAGATCGATTAGCTCAAGAAATGAATCCAAATATAATGAATTAAAAATAAGTTATTAGGCTCTGATTCCACTCGAAAAGGCCTAGCAATATGTCCTAGAAAGGGGGGGGGGGGGTGAATAGGACTATGCCGAATTTAAAATGATACCAGTGGAATTAAATAATAAGATAGTCTTATAAACAAATAAACGAAAGATAGTACTTTAAATAAATCAAAATACGGAAATACAAAGCAACCTCAATATTCAATTATTGACAGGCTGATACAAATGGTGTTCTAAGGACAACCTTGCACCATAAAAACTAAGGGTTTATGGCAGGACAACCTTACTAGAACGGTTTAAATATCAATATCTCAAACTGAAGA
Source organism: Magnolia changhungtana (assembly GCA_030180095.1). Lineage (NCBI taxonomy): Eukaryota > Viridiplantae > Streptophyta > Magnoliopsida > Magnoliales > Magnoliaceae > Magnolia > Magnolia changhungtana. Next base: position 5,287,423 of record JASAUF010000397.1, read on the forward strand.
GGAATAAAGGAAATAGTAAGAATTGAAATTCTAAACAATTACAACATTCCCCACAATGCTTGAAATGTAAAAGATTACAACATTCACATCCACACATACATTCCACAACTTTGAATGATAAAAGATAGAAATTAAATAAACATTCAAACCACAAGACACAAAGAATTATAGTGGTTCGCCTGTGTGTTCACCAATTGTTAAACAACAATCACACTACTAGCTACTCCACTCCTAATATCCTCACACAGGGGATATCAACGTTCACTATGAAAATAGGTTTCTCAGGTTCACCTAAAACCTTCATAATTGTGTCTTTCAAATGGGCTTACACAATTCAAAAACCCCACTTTCTGAGTTTTCTGGCTCTCCTCAGATAACCAACACAATAAGATTTTTCTGGCTCAATCTCAAAAGAAATCAAAATAAAGGAAATTTATACAAATGTAAAATACCTGGATTTCTTCTTTTGTAGCAGCCCGGAAGAACCAATTGGAGTAGAAGTTCGAATATAGAAGTTCAATTATCCAATACTCACTTTGAAATGGTTTTAGGTTCTAATTGATTTTAAATTAAACCAGTTGGGCTAGCTCTATTTGATTTTGATTCTAAGAAGAAGGAATACAACAATTCCACTATTCAATTCAAATTGGAATATAGAAACAAAATTAAATTGACAAACCTAACAAAAGAGAATATTAAATATGCACAACATAGCTTAAAAATTAACGCAAACTTATCTCAGAGTGAAGCCTTGAATTTTACTTGAATTGGAATTGAGAAACTCTGAAATTCATGTTCTATTTATAAATGCAGAAATCGTGTCTATGACTGGTCGTGTGGCCATCACGACTAGTCCTAGGTCGAACTGTATTTTGAAAATTTAAGCATGATTGGATAAAACCGTTTCACAACTGGTCGTAGGGTGTCCACGACTGGTTGTGATGAACCAGGAGTGGTTGCTGGAGTTTGAGTCATAGTTGCAGGACTGGTTATGAATTAGTCGGCACTGTTCCTATGACCTATCGAGCAGACTCTAGGACTGGTCGAAGCTCAACCAAAAAGTTCTAAAATTTTGCAACAACTTAGGACTGGTCTCGGAATTTCTTAGACTAGCCGAGCCAGTTCCAGGACTAGTCGAACAAAGTTCAGGACTAGTCTTAGAACTGACTAAATACTTATAAAAAGATTCAATTTAAATTATGTATACAAAATGACCTACACTAAGGTCAATCTAAGGTCATTCATACCTTGAATGTGAAGTATGGACATTGAGTCTTCATTTCTTTAGATGATGGTTGACCTTTGAAGATTATGAAGCTTGAGATCTCTACAAGATGTAGCTTGAACTTGAGATCTTCTAAAGCTTAGATTTGTCATTCTTGAGTTGTACTTCATCTTGAGTTGAACATTATCTCGAGTTGTACTTGAGTCTTGAACAAGCACTTGTCTTTTGATGTAGCTCTTAAAATATTCTAAACATTGAAGCTTACAGAAGTGGACAAAGAACTTGACCTTGCATTTCTTGGAGTAGATCACCGTTCTTAACTTGTAGCACTGATGCAGTGTCTTGAACATACAAATCAACATGCTACACAAGACATAAATTATTTTTTTGGCACCACAAAATTTGACAACCAAAGGAGCAAGAAACCATAGTACTTACAAATTCTTCAAGGTCAGTGCATTATTTCGGTTTTTCTTATAGATTTATGCTCTAAACACTTCATTTTCTTATTTGGAGTGCTTGATTTCAAGTTTCCTTGAAGTTTTTGGTGTTTTCTTCTTCAAAATCTGTTTTTGAGAAAACCCATTCCACATCTGTTGTAACTTTTTTCTTCTTTAATTTTCTTATTGCAAATGGATGTTAGAGGGAAAAAGAAAACTTCCCATGGTGCTTCCTCATCTAGATAGACTCCTTTAATAAGGCTCCATCTTTGGTCACCCGAAGATGATCCCTCATATGTGCGGGATATAAGAATGCGCAATGTTATTGTTGAGCGACTTGTTAATCTTGAACACATTGCTCCTTTTGGTCTCCTTCCTTTTCTAAAAGTTGCAGGATAGGCTAACATTATACATTTGGGTGGGCCAGCATACCAGTCTATTGCGCAGGCTATGTTTGCCTGTATTTCTAAATTTTTGACAAAGAATTTAACGTTTTCAATTTCTACTAAAGAAGGTCCATTTGATATAGACCGCTATCTAATTTTGGCTCTAATGGACATACCTGTTAATGATGAGGGTATTCCTATTCATACTCTAGTTGAAAAACCGTCAAAATCAGAAAAATGTATGCTAACTAGAGATTTATGTAATATAGATGCGCAATGGACTCATAAAGGGAATGCGTTTGATTCCAAGTACTTGTTACCCAGATATAAATTTCTTTATCGAATATTTATTTCAAATCTGTATCCTCGTTCTGATAACAAAACAGAACTGACTTCCTTTATGGTTCGGGTTTTGCATTCCATCATCTCTGGTACTCAAGTTTGTCTTCCATATTTAATCTGTCATTTTATCATTCAATTTTATCTTCATCCTGGATACAGTGATATTCCATTTACCTATCTTATGATTGTGTTAGTTACTCTCATGCTTTTTGCTATGCCTGTTGGAGAGGCTCCTATTCATCATCTTATTTTCAATAATTCAAATATAAACAAAATGAAATTAGAACTGGCTCCTGGCCAAGTGAATGTGGGTGGTGGTGGAGCTGAAGCAGGGAATGTAGGAGAAGGTGGCGATCTTCCTCCTGATGATATCAATATGGATGGCATTTTTGATGAAATTGATTCAGACTCTACAAATGATCCTGACTATGAGCCGTCCAATTTTGATGCTCGTCTTCATGCACTTGAGGAGAAGGTAGGGAACATGAATGCTACCCATGATTTACAATTTAAATATATGCACAAGTATCTTAGGTGCTTGAACAAGGGCCTTCATCAACTTGAACCTACCATACCTACTCCTTCTTCAGGATCTGATTAGGTGTTTTTATCCTATGGTCTGTAATAACTCTTATGATACTTTTCTTTCTTTCAGTTTTTGAGACTGACTGTGGATGGACTTGCATTATGTTGGTTTATGATGATTTCTGTTGGATGTACTCTATTTGCCTTTATCTGTCATATCTTGCATGTTTGTTCCCTTATTCCTTTGTCTAATTGTGACAAAAGGGGGGAGAATGGTTTGTCATTATTGCTTATCGATATGGACTTGGATTGTGCTACTCAGGGGGAGTAAGTTTTATTTTTAATGATAGTGTGTTCTGGTTATTATAACTGGTGCATGATTCTTTATTGAGCATGTAATGCTTCTCTTTAACTGGTACATGATTCTTTATTGAACATATAATGCTACTCTTATTTTTTATGGAGTGTGTTTTGTCACGAATTTGACAAAGGGGGAGATTGTAAGTGATATGGTTATTTGCTCCTTTAATTGTCAAATTTTGTTGTGCCAAAATCATAGTCTGTGTCTTGTGTAGCACATTGATATATATGTTCAAGACAATGCATCACATGCACAAGGACACTACTTCAAGTAGGACAAAGCTTTAAGTTAAATACAATGATCTACTTCAAGAAATGCAAGATCAAGTACATTGTTCTCTTCTGTAAGCTTCAGAGTTTTTAGAACTACATTGAAAGACGAGATCTTGTTCAAGACTCAAGGTGTAGTACAACTCAAGAACTACAAGTTCAAGGTTCTAAAGATCTCAAGTTCAAGCTTCAACATGTGTCGAGACCTCAAGCTTCATGAACTTAAAAAATCACTAATCATCTGAAGAAAAGAATGTTCAATGTTCATACTTCATGTCTCAAGTATGAAAGACCTTAGATTAACCTTAGGGTAGGTCATTTTGAATACATAATTCAAATTAAATTACTTTATAGATGTTTGGTCTATTCTTCGACTAGTTATGGACTCTATTCGACCAATTCTAGCACTAGCTCGACCAGTCCAAGAAATTCCACGACCAATCCTAAGTTGTTGTAAATTTTTGAAATTTCTTGGTTGAGTTACGACCAATCCTGGAGTCTTCTCGACTGGTCGTGTGAACAGTGTCGACTCATTCACGGCCAGTCCAGCAGCTACGACTCAAACTCCAGCAACCATTCCTGGTTCCTCACGACCAGTCATGGAGGTCCCTCGACCAGTCGTGCATGGCCTACGACCAGTCATGGAACGATTTTATCCGATCGCGCTTAAAATTTCAAAATGCGGTTCGTCTTACAACCAGTCATAGTGTTCTTACGACCAGTCGTAGGTGTGATTTCTGCAACTATAAATAGAGAACAATTTTCAGAGTTTGAAAACTCAATTCAAGTAAAATCAACACTCTGAGAGATAAGTTTGTAATCTTCTTAAGCTAAATTGTGCATATTTAATATTCTCTTTTGTTAGCTTTTTATATTTGATTTTGTTTCTGCATTCTAATCTGATTTGAAAGAGGAGTTGTGATATTCCACTTCTTGAAATCAAAATCAAATAGAGCTAGCCCAACTTGATTTAATTTAAAATCAATTTAGAATCTAAAACCATTTCTTAAGTGAGTATTGGACATTGAACTTCTATTCGAACTTCTACTCCGATTTGGTTCCTCCGGGTTGCAACAAAAGGAGAAATCCGGGTATTTTACATTTGTGTAAATCTTCCATGTTTTTGGTTTCTTTGAGATTAAGCCAGAAAAATCTCTAAGTGTTGGTTATCTAAGGAGAGCCAGAAAACTCAGAGTGTGGGGTTCTTTGAATTGTGTAAGCCCATTAGAAAGACACAATTGTGAGGGTTTTTGGTGAACCTATGAAAAACCTATTTTCATAGTGAATGTTAATATCCACTGTGTGAGGATATTAGGAGTGGAGTAGCAAGTTGTGTGGCTGTTGTTTTACAGTTGGTGCACACACAGGCTAACCAATATAATTCTTTGTGTCTTGTGATTTGAATGTTTGTTTATTTTTCCATATCTTTTATCATTCGAAGTTGTGGGATATATGTGTGGATGTGAATGTTGTAATATTTACATTATTGGGAATGTGTAATATTTTAGACTTCCATTATTGCTATTTACTTTTTATTTCTCTTCAGTTTGAGATATTGATACTTAAACCGTTCTAGTAAGGTTGTCCTACCATAAACCCTTGGTTGTCCTTAGAACAACATTTGTATCAACCTCTCAAGACTAGAATTTTGAGGTTGTTTTACATTTCCGTACTGTGATTTGTTTAAAGTGTTATCTTTCCTTTATTCATTTAAATTCTGTTGTTAAAGTTTTAATTTGGCATAGTCCTATTCACCCCTCCCCCCTTCTAGGACATATAGCTTGGCCTTTTCAAATATCATAGAGAATAGACCCACTAACAATAGAACTCAACTTGGTGAAAGAAGTGAATCAACTCGAATGGTCAGATTCGGTCCCATTTCCAGAAAGGGGAGAGAGCACACGGATTGCCAGCTTGGCAAGGAGAAAACGATTTCCGTTTCTGGAAATTGTTGTGCACAACTCTAGTTTGGTCGAGAATCGTGTGCCCAAACGTATAGGAAAACCAGAGGAGTTAGTTGTCTTTTGGTCGAGCCCACTATCGAAATCATATGCACGGTTTGGATTGGATCTGGCCCACCATGACCACAATGGATTGATTTTGGGTGGCTAGAAGCACAATCATGCCTGTATGCTTGACCACTTGCACACGTCCCTATGAGCACGCATGTGTGCATGAATGCACATGGTCGGCATGGTTTTGGTCCGAACGAGCTTCCCGACATGATGGACCGTCCGGATCTGGGAAGAGAACCCTCCTTCATGGGCCACGATTACAGATATGAATGGCTATCCGTCCGTTGGTAGAAAGGGAAGGAGAGATATTTCCTTCTTCGGAAATTCGTCGGTCAAACCCAGTTTGATCGAGTTTCTTAGTCCAGTACACTGCTGGTGTACATGCCCTGTGAACACGCACCATGTGCGTGGGGTCCACCATGATGATTCAGAGAAATTTGGTCCGTTCATCATATTCTGTGGGTCCTATTTCGACGTTGGCCAATGATGAGGCAGATTTAAGGCTAAGGTGGGCCATAATATTGGATTTGTGCATCTAAATGGCGTTACTTGACGATCTCCAAAGATTTAACGGTTAGATCTTTTTCCTAATCTGGTTTAATTAACTATTTAGGGTCTTGAGGGCCGATCACATGGAATTTAATAGTAAATTCTGATTATATATGATTATATTGTTTTATATTAATAAAATTACATTAATAACAAGTAATAATGTAATTTGTTATATATAATTTATATTATCACAAATTTTTAATATATATAAATTATATGAATATTAGTGAAAAAGAAACAAAGATTAATATATATTATTTGTATAGTTATATATGTCTTATGTTTAATTTTATAGAAAATGTTAAATTGTTTGAAATATGTTATTTATTATATTTTTTTATGTAATATTGTAACGCTCTGAAAATCAGGGGTCGAGTAGCAACTCAACACCCGAGTTCCAAAATATCACTTATACAACATAAATGCTTATGATTGAATGTTGTCTGTGTTAGTGCAATAATCATGAGTGGGATTATACCCAAACAGTAATTCATACTCCAGATCAAGTTATAAAACTGTAACGCCCTGAAAATCGGGGGTCGAGCATAAACTCAACTCCCGAGTTCCAACTCATCACTTATGCAACAAAATGAATGATGATTGAATGTTGTCTGCATTAATGTAGTGAACATGAGTGAGATTAAACCAAAACAGCATATCATACTCCAGAGACAATTAAATTGCAAGCGGAAGACTATGATAGATACATAAAATATATAAACTGTGGTGAGTCTCCAGAGTGTGATAACATTACTAGGTTAAATAATTACAAGTAAAGTTCCAAAATATACCAAATGTGTAAGGTCCTCTAGTCAACATCCCTGTAACCCCATCGATCAAGGCACGACTTACATGAAGCCACCAGAAAATAACATATACAAGAAAGTGTCCTCATCATCGCAGAGGTCTGGCTCCGCCTCCCAAGCATCGCCATCTGCAATCAGACAAAGTCTCGTGGGTGTTCGGAACACCGTCCCATAACGTGGGAGTGAGTAGGTAACTCAGTGGAACAATAAGGCACAGGTTAACATGTTATCAATATAGTCAAGCAGTAATGATTAAGCAGTACAATCAAACACTCCTAACTACTCTTTTTAATGCAAGTATGAATGCAGTCATGATGGATGCCCTCACCACACCCTCCCTCGTACGACACCATCTTACGTTCGCGGCATGCTTTCATCCCTCAGTGCTCCACATCTTTCAGGAACATGCAATGCATGATGAGCATGATGCGAGTTTTATTAGTCCATTTCAAACAGCAGGATTGGAAAACTAAGGTACCTCCCTTGTATCATTCCCAAACATGATCCATTCTAGGGTCGTCAGTCCTAGTTAATCTCAGACGATGGTGTGTTTTCTAGGTCACTGTAAAGGCTGCCAAGGCTGTTACGCACAAAGGTTACACCACTTCCCATCACCTCTTTAACGATTCATCACTATACAGAAACAGGCCTAGTTCATACTCTCTATACTGCGGCAAAACTCGTCGCCTCATCACAAATTCAGAGTATGCTCGAGGTCACTACAAAGGGCTGTCATGGCTGTTGCTCGCATTCGTTGCACCACTCCCTCATCACCTTATCATTGTAGGCCGACAGCATGAATATAGTGTCCCATACCACCATAATCGGCTCATGAGTCTGGTTGCTCACTGGTCACTACGGGGAGGCACGTGACCCCAGCGTAGGCCGACAGCTCGACCACGGTGTCCCATACCACCATGCCCAGCTCATGAGTCTTAGCGAATCGAGGTACCATGGTTAACGGGATTCCACTAGTAAGTTTGATACCCTAGGTTCAAGCAGTAGCGATCAAACATGGTGAACATACATTAGACAGATCGGGTTACTTGACGAGCTCGACTAGCTCGAGCATACAACAAGTTGAACGATATGAAGCGCATAAGCACTTCGTGTGGCCAGCCACTATCGCCAACCGAAGTATGACTCGGGTTCGACGAACACATCTCACGTGGCAAATGAATCCCAGCCACGATTTCAATCCCATTACTGATTACTTGGACTATAATCATAGCCCCAAAAATAATCAATCCTTATTTAGAGCATGTAGAGTAAAACATGATAAACAAAGTAATTCATAAAGCATATTATAAAGCATGTTATAAAGCACTATATAAATAAGAAATATAAACACATATATTTCATAAGTAAGCGGATAAAGTAAACAACCAACATGGAGGAAATCATACATGTCTCTAAGGTAGTTGAGAATCCCATCTCAACACCTACCTAAGGTACCATCATCCAAACACTTACTCTCACAAGCATTTTCACAAACACTTAGAATACACTATTTGAACATACATAGTGTATGTTAGTAAAACATGTATTAGGGCGAATCCTTTTGCCAAGCAAGTATTTCACGCATATATAACATGTTCATGCAGCAAATAGTCATGGCAAATACATCTTCAAAATATATACGTATACGGTACTTTCTAGAATACACAATTTCTACATACATAGTGTATATTAGCAAAACATGTATTAGGACGAGTCCTTTTGCCAAACAAGTATTTTATCCATGTATAATATATTCATACAACAAATAATCATGTCAAACATATTTCCAAAATTTATACGTATATGGTACTTTCTACAAATACCTAGAGTATGTAAAATTTCATATTCTTCACCTTTAATCGAAACGGAAAATAGACAACACTTTGTACATATGCAATTGCATACAGATCATGAATCTATCATTATCTGACATTGAAAGCATTGAAAACCATAACCTATACATCTAAAGTCCGCACCTTTTGTCGTAGAATTGTAACGAATACGATAAGTTTGCCAAGTTTCTGTATTCGGCAGTTTGGCCACCTATAGATCGAAATAGGTTAGTTATTTCATAACCTACAACCTATACTACCCTAAAAAAGATTAAGGTTAGAGTTACTTACCTAGAAACGGAGCCAGAATCACCGAGAAAGTGATTAGAATGGAGCGGTTGAGCATGGATAGTAGCAGGGAAGAAGGGCAGGAAGACTCTCCTACATCTCCCACACTTTCTCTCTCTTTTCTATCTTCTCTCTCTAGGGTTTCTCTCAAATTCGTATGGCCATGAGAGAGAGGTTTCTAAGGTCCTTATATAGCCTAAAAACACTCCAAAATATACTCCAGGTCAAGGTATACTTAGGTTATAACCAAAGCGAACCTGTTTCAGCTCAACGGAGGACTTCTGGCGGGCCTCCTTGAGCCAAAGGTCGGACTTAAGCTCACAGACTATGGATCTAGCTTCCATTAAGTTTTCGTTCCAGTAGGGTTCTTAGATCACGCATGGTGGACCAGTTTCAGTTCAACGGTCAGCGGATCTCCATCGGAGATTCCGAGTACATGAATATGTGTATGAAATTTCTCCTGATCCGAGGGTGTAATTTGGTCTGATTCTGACGGTCTGGTTGCTTAAAACTGATCCGCAAGCGAGAGGTGCCAGATTATTATTTAAGATATTTATTTAAAAAGAAATTCAAGTGTTTTCACACTCCTCACTCCGGACTCAAGCGAATTACACTAGGACACTATCTGGATTTGATTTCTGAGATGGTTGTCAAGCCCAGCGAGGCGGTCCTAAGTCCTTAACTTCGTATTATTTGGACTCCCGATGTGCGGTCCAGACCTGATACGGAGTTTCAAAGTGCTCCCGAGAGCAGTCGGGTAATGAGATTGATCCTAGATTTTACGGTAACCTAGCATCAAGGATTCTACAAGTTTTGGGTCTTGCAGATCATATTTAAATCGATTCAAACGGATTTCATAGCTAATCTAGTTTAGCACTTAGTTACTTTGTCTCATTTCTAAAGGATTTAATCCTCAGTGATTTCTGTCTGAGGTGGTACTTAGTCCTGTAAGATTTCTGTCTGAGGTGGTATCTAGGCCTTTATAGTTTGTATATAAGGTGATCCAAGTTATAATACTTACTAAAGCACGTCCTAGTCACAATAGAAGGAAATCCTAGGGCAGGAGAGGCGGATGTTCTAAATAACCTATTCGTTTTGTGAAATTCCATAAGGGTATTGGTTAAAAGCCCATTCTATTTCTGTACTCACTAGTTACAACAATTTATACTTTAAGAATTGTTCTTCATCACCTAAACCTTAAGATTAGTGTCTAATGTAAAATTACATAGGTACTTTGTGAAGGATAAGTTAGTGAAGTGAGAGTTGTGAAGGAAATGGGTTAAGAAGCGATTTTAGACTGTGGGATTCAGTTCTGACAAGTTAATAAGGTGTTAGGAGTGACCCATTGCCTAAGGACATCTAATCCCAGGTTGGCAAAAATCCGGGATGTTACAAAAACACTAGCGGAAGACTGAAAGATGTATATAAATGCGTATAAAGCCAGAAACAGTCACAATCGGTCTCCAGAGTATGAACACCTTACTGAGTCACCATATACATGTATTAGTTTCAAAATCAAAATGCCAAAAAAAGGTACAACTATAATGGTAAACCCTGTAGCCCCGTCATCTAAATGGCCTAAGTGAAGCCTACAGAGAACTCATGTAGGAGAACTCATCCTAATCATCATAGTAATCAGGCTCAGCCTCCTGCGTATTGTCGATACATGCATCTAAGATAGAGTCTGGAGGGTGTCCAAAACACCGTCCCGTAACGTGGGAGTGAGTAGCTAACTCAGTGGAACAATAAAGCATAGGTTAATATGTTATCAATTCAGTCAAGCAGTAATGATAAAGCAGAATAATCAAACAATCCTAATTACTCTTGTTAATGCAAGGATGAAATGTAGTCATGATGCATGCCCTGCCAAACTACCCTCGTGCGACACCATCTTATGTCCACCGCATGCGTTCATCCCTCAGTGCTCCACAACGCCAGGCACATGCAGTGCTATGTTATGAGCCTGATTACCGAGTTATTATTAGTCCTTTTCATACAACAGTATTGAGAAACTAAGGTACCTCCCTTATATCATTCCCAAACAATGATCCATTCTAGGGTCATCAGTCCTAGATAATCTCATATGATAATGTGGCTCTAGGTCGCTGTAAAGGGCTGTTAGGGCTATTACATGCACTCATTGCACTGCTCCCCCATCACCTTATCAATACAGGCCTAGTTTATACTTTTTTTTACTATGGGAAGGATCGTTGCATCTCCGCAGATTCAGAGTACGCTCAAGGTTACTACAAAGGGCTGCCAAGGCTGTTACATGCAATCATTACACCACTCCCCCATCACCTTATCAATGTAGGCCGACTGCTCGAATACAGTGTCCCATACCACCGTATTCAGCTCACGAGTCTGGATTGCTCACTGGTCACTACGAGGAGCACATCGCCCCAACGTAGGCCGACAGCTCGACCACGGTGTCCCATACCACCATGCCCGGCTCATGAGTCTTAGCGAATCGAGGTACCAAGGTTAACGGGGTTACACTGGTAAGTTTGGTACCTTAGGTTCAAGCAGTAGCGTCCAAACATGGTGAACATACATTAGACAGATCGGGTTACTTGACGAGCTCGACTAGCATGAGCGCACGACAAGTTGAACGACATGAAGTGCATAAGCCCTTCGTGTGGCCTAACCACTGTCGCCAACCAAAGTACAGCTCGGGTTCGTCAAACACGTCTTACGTGGCAAATGAATCTCAGCCACGAATTCAATCCCATTACCGACTGCCTGGACTAAATCATAGTCCCAACTTCATTTTATTTCATCAAGAATCATATGAGATATTTAAAGCAAGAATAAACAAGTAATTCAATTCTTACAATCAAAGAAGCATGTTATGAAATACAACACAAACAAGATTTCACACACATTCACTTCATGAAATAAAATAGACATTACAATGTAACGTACATGTAGAAAATCATGCACATAATTGAGATAACCGAGATTCGTATCTCGATCCTCCTACAAAGTATTCTAGGTAATCACTAGCACATTCAGACATTTTCACAAACACATAGACTACATACATCACCTTACATGATGTATGAGAATTACACATGTGTTAGGCCAAATCCTTTCACTAAGGAGTTTCCCCGCATACCACGTGCATATGACCCATGACGGATAACCATGGTGTGCATGAATCCGAGCTCCATGTTCATTCAAACATTTCTACAAACACTTGGGCTATACACTTAGTCACATATAACGTATATTTGCAGTGACGTGATTTTGGGCAAGTCCTTTCGCTAAGGAGTTGTTGCACATGTATTAGGCATATTTTCACGATAAATAAACATTTTAAGCATAAATCCAAATTCCAAACATATTCAAACATTCCAACATATGCATAGAATACACTATATTCTACATAGTTCATGTAAACTCGTATAACGAAACAGACGACGCATTTTGCATGTGTAATAGCACCCTTGTCAGTTATAAATCATTAACCGATATTGAAAGCTTTGAAAACCATAACCTATACGTCTATAGTCCGCACCTTACGCTGTAGAAGCGTAATGAATGTGATAGAATTGCTAAGTCTTCGTTCACGATAGTATAACGACCTAAATCACATGTTATGTTAGCTATTTCGCTACTTGTATCAATTGAAACCCTAGAACAGGTTAGAGTTAGGTCTTTCTTACCTAAGAACGAAGCCAGAATCGCCGGGATAGCGATTTGAAAGTGATGGTTAAGCATGTAGATCGGCAAGATAGAGTATCAGGAAGCGTCTCCCACTATTCTCACACTTTCCCTCTCTTTTCTCTCTTCTCTCTCCTAGGTTTTCTCAAATTTATATGGGCTGAATGAGAGAGGGTTTAAGGTCCTTATATAGGCCTGAAACTCAAGGAAATAGACTCAGGGCCATAGTATACTTAGGTTATGTCTAAAGGGAGACTGTTCCGGCTCAACGAAGCATTTTTGCAGCCCCCCCCCCCCTTGAGCCAATGGTCGGACTTAAGCTCCCTGACCATGGATCTAGGTCAAGTTAGGTTTTCAGTCCGATCGGGTTTACAGATCGCCCGTGGCGTACCAGTTTCAGTTCAATGGTCCACGATCACTGATCAGGGCCACAAGTACACTGGCCTGTGTATGAAATTTCTCTTGATCCGAGGGTGTATTTAGCTCAGAATCTGATGGTCTGAATCCTTATATTCGGCCTGCAAGCGACAAGTCTCAGATTACTTAAATTCAGAATTTATTTCTAATTAGTTTCACGTTTCTCACACTCTTCACTCCAGGCTCAAACGAATAGCCCCAGGACACTATCTGGATTTAATTTCTGAGATGGTTGTCAAGCCCAGCAAGGTGGTCCTATTCGTTTAGCTTCGTGTCAATCGGACTTTCGACGTGCGGTCCAGGTCCGATTGGAGTTTCGTGATGCTCCCTAGAGCAATCGGGTAATGAGATTGATCCTAGATTATAGGGTAACGTAGCGTCAACGATTCCACAAGTTTTGGGTCTTGCGGATTGTGTTTAAAGTGATTCAAGCTAATTCTACTGAGCATTTAGTTTAATACTTAACTAAATTATGCCCTAATCACGAAAGAATATGATCCTAAGGCAGTTCTACGCCCCTTTCTGGCATTTTTAGGTAGTATATCATTTTAATTATTTTTCTAGTAGTTTTTCATCACGTCTACTTCATCTTTACTAAATTTCATTAGGTTTCATGGTGTTGAAAAATTCTAAAAATTCTAGAAGCGGCAGCTATCCAAACTAATGCTTTCTGGATAGTTGTTACAATGACCTATATTTAACTATATTAAACTTTTTATTATATTTTTCTATTATTTTTATATGTAACTAGATTTATTAAGCTTCAATCTGTTTTTGAATCACCTAAATCGGAGTTATAACGAGGGAGATGATTTTTCAAAGTCGAATGAATAGTGCAAAATTTTTCTGTCGAAAACGGGCCGCTGGCCCGCTGCGGCTCTGCCAGGCCCGCATTTTGGCGAGGCCTCGCCAACTCGACGAGGCCCTCACCGCTCGCTATCCTGTTTGAGGTGATTTTGTCATCCGGTATTCAAAATAGGTGTATTTTACAAGCCAAGTTGAGTTATTTGACGTGCAATACATGTTTTTGGGGTAGGAGAAGCTGATCTATCCAAACAACTTACTTATTTCATGAGATTCCAAAAGGTTAATGGTTAAAAACCCCACTTATTTATTTATTTACTATTCATAGTAATTTTTAGGTTAGGTATTGATCAACATCACCTAAACTTTAAGATTTGTGTCTAATATGAAAGTACTTAGAAAATTTTGAAGGATAAGGTAGTGAAAGGTGAGATTTTTGAAGGAAATGTGAGGTTTTGAAGAAAATGGTTTGAAAAGGGGTTTGATACTTTTGAATTAAGTGTTTGAGAAGTTAATCAGGTGTTAGGATAGACCCATCGCCTAAGGACGTCTAACTCTAGGTTGGGAAAAATCCAGGGTGTTACAATCTACCCCCCTTAAAAATAATTTTGTCCCCGAAATTGCCTAAGGGAGATGAGTAAAGATTTTATTACTTCCTTTGCCTAAGCCTTATTAACTTCAATTTATAAGTGTGGTAGGGTGTATACTATTCATGCTAGTCTGGTACATTTTAGTCTCTACCCCCCTTAAAAACTTAGTTCTTTATCTCTTACTTATGTCCTGATGGTTTGCTACAAGTTATTTCTTTATCTATTTGGAGTCTTGATGACGATTCCCCACTACTTAGAGTAAGATACCTATTTTCAATGTTTGACCAACACGGAGAGACAGTTGTAGTGGGCTTGATCCCGATACATCGATCATCTACCTGACTAGGGTAGAAGGCTCATTGTATCCCTTCCTAGTCCTGATAGATCCTGGTCTTCTACTCGGTCAAAGCAGTGAGTCCATTGGTAGTCGCCCAGGATTGAGAATTGGGTCAAGCCACGAATGTTTTGCAGTTGTATATTTCAGTAACTCCGTAGTCCGATCCCTCTAAAAGCTTAGGGAATACCCATCACTGAAAGGTTTCAAGTTCTTATTTCTAAGGTTGCCATTTAGGTCTTGGTCTAAGAGAGTCCTCGTTATAATATATGTCCAAGAAAAAGGTGAATCCATATCTTAATAGATCATCCTAAAGAGGTTTCCAATAGTATAGAATTGGCTAAGGTTTCTATTAACATTTGCGAATACACTAACTTTATTTATTGTGACTTAACTCGTAACTATTATTAAGTCTATTAGTACGAATTGATTTAATACTTGAACCCTAAATGCTTTTATTCCAGCAATTTCAACGTTAACGGTCTAAGGAAGGTTCAACCCCTATTTAGTGACCATCTAGTGACCTAACCTTTCATCTAACTTGAATCAATTTCCTTCGATCCTGGGCCAGTGGGGCAAGGGCCAACCATGTTTTCATTACGCCACTTTGATCAAAGAGGTGTATTAGCTGACCTAACTAGACTCATATTGTTCTACCCCCCTTAAAATTATTCTCACCCTCAAGGCTCAAGGATTTATGTCCTGATCTGTATGTTGGAACAAGGCGTAATTTGGGACCTATCCTTGACACGGAATGGGAAACGGCCATGGCTGATGTGTACTGCAACATTGGTACCTATGGTTATAGAAAGAAACTAAAGATAATGGGCATTGTGGTTGATTTTAAGGACGGGTGTGAGTTTGTGGCAAGATGTCTAATTCTACCCAAGGAGGACCCTTTTTGTTAAGGTCCTGACTTACTTTCTTTAATCATGTCTAGTTTGATACTGTAAGATAATCTATACATTATTAGCACATAAGGGGTTGGGACACAAGAGGTTAACGGACAGGCTATCTTTCTAAGTTTATATGCACAACATGGATGCCCGAATGGTCTATGACTGGGGACCTAATTCCTAACTGTCTGTTGCCCATTTGAGAAATTTCTTGGGCCTAAAAAGAAAAGTCTCTATTAACTATACTTTCCTAACACTTCTCGAAGAAGAAGTTATAAACTTTTGGTTGTAAGTGGTAGGGCCAACACAGAAGGAAATTTATGTAGTGGGTCTGAGCCAGATACACAGACCTTCTGCCTAGCCAGGATAGAAAAATTTGTCGTATCAGTTCTTAATCCTAGTTTATCCCGACCTTCTGCTTGATCAGAGCATAAAGTTCATTGGTAACTACCAGGATTAAAAATTCGATTCAAATTGCGAATACTTCGCTTATATGTAGGTTCTTTACTCTGTGTTCCTGATTGTAATAAGTCCTTGAGAAGGCATTTCTAAGGGGTGCATTAATTTGACCTAATGTTAAATCCAAGGGATATATAAGTTTCCTCTGAGTGTGAATAGTTACTAATCAACAATCTTCCTAAGAGTTACTAAAGAAGCCTATAGTATTAGGAGGATTCAACGAAAGAATGAGCTTTCACTCCAACCTAATCAAGCCGACTAACTAAGTCTATCGGTCTCTGACATTCCCTAGTGTAACCAGTAGCCTAGTCTTAATTTAGGAGTAGCGGTGATCCAATAGGTGTAATCCAAAGTCCACGCTCATACGCTAAATGATTTCATGCCATTTCTAATACAAGAAATTATTTTATCGCTTAGGGTAAAAAGTTGTTTGATCAGAATTGAGTTACCCGAACTTGAATTTAGCTACGCGCAAGCACTACACATATGTTCATACCAGCTAAGGTGGTCCTAGGGTTCATGTTATCAATTTATTAAATTTCCTACACTGTCAAATCCTTTAAAATCTAAGAGTACCAACTTTAGTTCCAAAACTCTAAGGGACTATTTGGCCAATGGCATTAAGTTGTATTAAATGGATTTCATTGCTAATCCCACATCGGGATTTGGAAATGGCATATTTGGAAGGAGGGTGGGATGGGATTAAAATCAATTTCATAGGCTTTAGAAAATGAGCATTGTGTTGGAAAGTGTGAGATGGGATTTCCAAACCCCATGATGATGAATTTCTAAGTGTAATTTGAAAGAAAAGCCCGAGATTTACTTGTAATTGCATACATTCCAAACATGGTGTTGATAACCATGGGATACACCCAGTCTAGAGATAATACCTTACACATGCATTTATTGTTACTTTTACAATTCCATTCACCTTAAACTCGCCTAATGCAGTTGGCCGAACAGGCCCTAAATGTCCCAACATGTGGAGGTTATGAAAGGTATGGGACACAAAAATATAGATTTTGTGCTCATATGGGTGTGAGATGGTGAGGCCAAGAGGAGTGAGAGATGGGTTTAGAGGTGTAATGGTGGAGGGTGGAAGGAGTTCGCAATTGTCAAATATAACTCCAACTTGTCCAGCTTTCTACACATTTGATAACAAAAGGAGTTTCATGCATTTCATTTAACAAAATTTGTCACAATACAGGGAATAAAGTTCTACATGAATTATGACAGGAACGCATGCGGCTATACTAAGCCCGAACCACCAAGCACAAATACACTTTCTACTTACTACGATACTAAGCACAAGAATCATTTAAACACAAACATCCTAAAACAACAATGAATAAGCTACAGAGCGACAGTATGGATGACTAGGCATTCGAGTCTGGCGACGGAGGAGGGCACCCTTTCTCTTTCCTATGAGAGAAAGAAAGGAGGAGATAAAAAATATGGCCGTAACTAGCTCAAAGAAGGCCATTGGAGAGGAACAAAGTTTGGGATTAAGATGGATGGAGTTGTGAAGTAATGAGTCACAAAAGGGGGTTTTTGGACTCATAACAAGGAAAAGAAGGAGATGGGAGATGCATGTAACTGTAGAGGGCAATTGGGAGCATAAAATGATGAAAACACTAATTTTTTAAGAAGAATGAGGTGGGATATGAAGTTCCCACGATTTTAAGATATAATATGGGGATTTGAGAGTTCAAATGAGAGGGGATGAAGAGTGTAGACAACAATGGAGGAGGGTCTTGACAGGTTGATAGGTATGGTGCACGAAAATGAAAGAGGAAGAGGTTGGAGGGGCAATTTTTGTGAAAAATCAGAAGTTTTGTGGAGAAAGGAGAGCTTGGAGTGGTGGTTTGTGAAGGAGGTATATGTTTGGGGGGGTTTTAATCGAGCAACCATGGATCAGTGGGCCATACTAGGCCCTAAACACGATCGGCCCAACCAGCCTGCCCGGCCGAGCCCGGTGACCGGCGAGGCCTCGCCACTCCCTGGACAAACTAGAGAGGCCTCGCCATTTGGGTGAGGATCTCTTGCCCCCTAAGCCCCAAAAAGGTTTGGGTCTCTCTGGATTAGCGTGGGTAGGCCCACGACCCCGATTTGCTTCATTTCGGGTTGTTTTAGGAAGTTTCTGATACATACTTGTATTTACCAACTTTTGACGATTGGGATGGGGGGAGTTGTAATCTAAACCCATCGTTTGACGGTCTAGAAGTGTTTTGGGGTCGACTCGTGCAACCACGGTTGAGTACAGACTCAAACAAAATGACCAATTTCAGTGAACGTCACCAATTGGCGAAATCGGGATAACTATGACTATTTCTACAATTTTCTCGCACCCACTTAAGTCGAAAGGCGATAGCGTACGTCGTGTGACTATAACCCAGGTCCGGTTTAATCCAAATCATGCTTTGATACCAACTTGTAATGCCCTAAAAATCGGGGGTCGAGTAGCAACTTAACACCCGAGTTCCAAAACATCACTTATGTAACATAAATGCTTATGATTAAATGTTGTCTGTGTTAGTGCAATAATCATGAGTGGGATTATACCCAAACAGTAATTCATACTCTAGATCAAGTTATAAAATGCAAGCGGAAGACTGAAAGATGTATATAAATGCATATAAAGCCAGAAACGGTCACAATCGGCCTCAAGAGTATGAACACCTTACTGAGTCACCATATACATGTATTAGTTTTAAAATCAGAATGCCAAAAAAAGTACAACTATAATGGTAAACCCTATAGCCTCGTCATCTGAATGGCCTAAGCGAAGTCTCTAGAGAACTGCATGTAGGAGAACTCATCCTTATCATCATAGTAATCAGGCTCAGCCTCCTGCGTCTCGCCGATACTTATATCTAAGACAGTCTTGTGGGTGTCCAGAACACCGTCCCGTAATATGGGAGTGAGTAGCTAACTCAGTGGAACAATAAAGCATAGGTTAACATGTTATCAATTCAGTCAAGTAGTAATGATAAAGTAGTATAATCAAACAATCTTAATTACTCTTGTTAATGCAAGGATGAAATGTAGTCATGATGCATGCCCTTGCCAAACCACCCTCGTGCGACACCATCTTACATCCGTGGCATGCGTTCATCCCTCAGTGCTCCACAACGCCAGGCACATGCAGTGCTATGTTATGAGCATGATTACCGAGTTGTTATTAGTCCTTTTCATACAGCAGTATTGGGAAACTAAGGTACCTCCCTTATATCATTCCCAAACAATGATCCATTCTAGGGTCGTCAGTCTTAGATAATCTCATATGATAATGTGGCTCTAGGTCGCTGTAAAGGGCTGTTATATGCACTCGTTGCACCGCTCCCCCATCAATTTATCAATACAGGCCTAGTTTATACTCTGTTTACTATGAGAAGGCTTGTCGCCTCTGCGCAGATTCAGAGTATGCTCGAGGTCACTACAAAGGGCTGACAGGACTGTTACACGCAATCGTTACACCACTCCCCCATCACCTTATCAGTGTAGGCCAACAGCTCGAATACAGTGTCCCATACCACCGTATTTGGCTCACGAGTCTGAATTGCTCACTGGTCACTATGAGGAGGCACATCACCCCAGTATAGGCCGACAGCTTGACCACTGTGTCCCATACCACCATGCCCGGCTCATGAGTCTTAGCGGATCGTGGTACCAAGGTTAACGGGATTACACTGATAAGTTTGGTACCTTAGGTTCAAGCAGTAGCGTCCAAACATGGTGAACATACATTAGATAGATCGGGTTACTTGACGAGCTTGACTAGTACGAGCGCACGACGAGTTGAACAATATGAAGTGCATAAGCCCTTCGTGTGGCTTAACCACTGTCGCCAACCGAAGTACGGTTCGAGTTCGTCAAACACGTCTTACGTGACAAATGAATCTCAGCCACGAATTCAATCCTGTTACTGACTGCCTGGACTAAATCATAGTCCCAACCTCATTTTATTTCATCAAGAATCATATGAGTTAGCAAAAGAAGGAATAAACAAGTAATTCAATTCTTACAATCAAAGAAGCATGTTATGAAATACAACACAAACAAGATTTCACACACATTCACTTCATGAAATAAAACAGACATTACACTCTAACGTACATGTAGAAAATCATGCACATAATTGAGGTAACCGAGATTCGTATCTCGATCCTCCTACAAAGTATTCTAGGTGATCACTAGCACATTCAGACATTTTCACAAACACATAGACTACATACATCACCTTACATGATGTATGAGGATTACACATGTGTTAGGCCAAATCCTTTCACTAGGGAGTTGTCCCGCATACCACGTGCATATACCCATGACGGATAACCATGGTGTGCATGAATTCGAGCTCCATGTTCATTCAAACATTTCTACAAACACTTGGGCTACACACTTAGTCACATATAACGTATATTTGCAGTGACGTGATTTTGGGCAAGTCCTTTCGCTAAGGAGTTGTCGCACATGTATTAGGCATATATTCATGACAAATAAACATGTTAAGTACAAATCCAAATTCCAAACATATTCAAACATTCCAACATATGCATAGAATACACTATATTCTACATAGTTCATGTAAACTCGTATAACGAAACAGACAATGCATTTTGCATGTGTAATAGCACCCTTGTCAGTTATAAATAATTAACCAACATTGAAAGCTTTGAAAACCATAACCTATACGTCTATAGTCCGCACCTTACACTGTAGAAGCATAACGAACACGATAGAATTACTAAGTCTTCGTCCACGATAGTATAACGACCTAAATCACGAGTTATGTTAGCTATTTCGTTACTTGTATCAATTGAAACCTTAAAACAAGTTAGAGTTAGGTTTTTCTTATCTAAGAACGAAGCCGGAATCGCTGGAATAGCGATTTGAAAGTGACGGTTAAGCACGTAGATTGGCAAGATAGAGTATCAGGAAGCTTCTCCCACTATTCTCACACTTGCCCTCTCTTTTCTCTTTTCTCTCTCCTAGGTTTTCTCAAATTCATATGGGCTGAATGAGAGAGGGTTTAAGGTCCTTATATAAGCCCAAAACTCACGAAAATAGACTCAGGGCCATGGTATACTTAGGTTATGTCCAAAGGGAGACTGTTCCGGCTCAACGGAGCATTTTCGGAGCCCCCCCTTGAGCCAAAGGTCGGACTTAAGCTCCTTGAACATGGATCTAGGTCAAGTTAGGTTTTCAGTCCGATCGGGTTTACAGATTGCCCATGGCGGACCGGTTTCAGTTCAACGGTCCACGATCACCGATCAGGGCCACAAGTACACTGGCCTGTGTAAGAAATTTCCTCTGATCCGAGGGTGTATTTGGGTCAGAATCTGATGGTCTGAATCGTTATATTCAGCCTGCAAGCGACAAGTCTCAGATTACTTAAATTCAAAATTTATTTCTAATTATTTTCATGTTTCTCACACTCTTCACTCCGGGCTCAAGCGAATAGCCCCGAGATACTATTTAGATTTAATTTTTGAGATGGTTGTCAAGCCCAGCAAGGTAGTCTTAATCGTTTAACTTCGCGTTAATTGGACTTTCGACGTGCAGTCCAGGTCCGATGCGGAGTTTTGTGATGCTCCCGAGAGCAATCGGGTAATGAGATTGATCCTAAATTATAGGGTAACATAACGTCAATGATTCCACAAGTTTTGGGTCTAGCAGATCGTGTTTAAAGTGATTTAAGCTAATTCTACTGAGCATTCAGTTTAATATTTAACTAAATTATGCCCTAATCATGAAAGAATATGATCCTAAGGCAGTTCTACGGCCCTTGCTGGTGCTTTTAGGTAGTATATCATTTTAATTATTTTTTTAATAGTTTTTTTTATCACTTCTACTTCATCTCTACCAAATTTCATTAGGTTTCGTGGTGTAGAAGAATTCTAAAAATTCTAGAAGCGGTAGCTATCCAAATTAATGCTTTCCAGATAGTTGTCACAATGACCTATATTTAACTATATTAATATTTTTATTATATTTTTCTATTATTTTATATGAAACTAGACTTGTTAAGCTTCAATCGGATTTTTGAATCACCTAAATCAGAATTATAACGAGGGAGATATGATTTTTCAAAGTCGGACAAATAGTGTAAAATTTTTCTGTCGAACACGGGCCACTGGCCCGCTGCGGCTCTGCCAGGCCCGCATTTTGGCGAGGCCTCGCCAACTCGGCAAGGCCCTCGCTGTTCATTGTCCTGTTTGGGGTGATTTCGCCATCCGGTATTCGAAATAGGTGTATTTTACAACCTAGGATGAGTTATTTGATGTGCAATACATGTTTTTGGGGTAGGAGAAGCTGATCTATCCAAATAACCTACTTATTTCGTGAGATTCTAAAAGGTTAATGGTTAAAAATCCCTCTTATTTATTTATTTACTATTCATAGTAATTTTTAGGTTAAGTATTGATCAACATCACCTAAACTTTAATATTTGTGTCTAGTATGAAAGCACTTAGAAAATTTTGAAGGATAAGGTAGTGAAAGGTGAGATTTTTGAAGGAAATGTGAGGTTTTGAAGAAAATGGTTTGAAAAGGGATTTGAGACTTTTGAATTGAGTGTTTGAGAAGTTAATCAGGTGTTAGGATCGACCCATCGCCTAACGACGTCTAACTCCAAGTTAGAAAAAATCCGGGGTGTTACAAATATAAATTTTATGATTTGTAATTTATATTAACGATGTTACAAATGTATAAATATAATATGGATTATAACTATATATCATTTTAATATGTAATTTTAAATATTTATAAAATATATAAATAACATTTCATAATCTATATATTTATGTTGTATTATAGTATTTATTATAAATGATTATTAGTTAGATTAAGATATATATATATATATATTAAATTATATATATCTGATAAGTATTACATATTACACATACTGAATTGGATGACCAATCTAATGATCGGATAATTCCAAAATTGATCCTAAGCAAACCTCATGTTTCCCGTACTAGCTTAGGAAACTTTTGACAATTGCATTTATAACCCGATGGCTAACCTATTCAATTAAGCAGTTATTCATCCTATCCAGGTTGTGGATCTTATGTATTGCCGCAAGCCTCGATGGTTAGCTTAGATTGCAAGTTGGATGGTTATACAAGATGCAAACCTATTACAATAAATCAAGGCTCAACCCAAGCTGGATTGACTTTGGACCTTACATATGTATTATGGGTTGTCCTAGCCCAAATTCAAATGTTTGGAAAGCCATTAGGGGTCTAGGTCAAATTAAACTAAACTCTTAGGGGTCCATCATTGCCATGGTCCATGTCAAATATTTAAGATGGACAGATCGTGAATCACTGGATGATGACGTGTAATGTAAGCTACTTGTGTTCCCATGCACACTCGTGCTAAATTTAATTTAAATGGTAACACTCGAGTACTGGAAAGTACGGGGTGTTACATCACATCCCTAATGGGTTGAGTATCTATGACAATAAAATCTACTGGATAGTAGAATTTATCAACTTGGACCAACATATCCTCAACATCCCTTGTGGTACACGAACCATTGATCAACAAGTTGTAACGTGGTCCGAGTTGGTTTTAATTCACGTAGACCTAGTTGTTCGTAAACCGAGAAAGGAATCAGATTTACACTCGCCCCCAAGTCAAGAAGTGCATGCTCAATCTTATGATTCCTGATTACATAAGTAATAGCTGGGCTACTAGGATCCTTGTATTTTTGTGGCATATCTTGCTTGAGGATGACACACACTTTTTCTGTCAAAAAGATTTTCTTTTGTATGTTTTTCATCTTTTAATAATGTATAAATCTTTCAGAAATTTGGTATATGAAGGGATTTTAAAAGGGCCAAGCTATATGCCCTAGAGGGGGGTGAATAGGGCAATGCCAAATAAAACTTAAAACAGCGGAATAATAAAAGATATAAATAACAATGCTGAAATAATAACAATCTCAAAGCATATGAAATATGAGAATGATACTAAATCAGTTCTAAGGACAACCTTACACCAAAAATCAATGGCTTATGGTAGGACAACCTTATTTCTAGAACGATCTAGAAAACACAAATGATATGGAAAATAAATCAAGAATAACTTAAAGAAATAAATCCTAAGTTATTACACCATTAAACCACACTTGCTTGAAATGAAAATTACAACATTCATCCACAAAAGCAATCCACAATAATAAAGGAATAAATGAATAAAGAAATCAAGCACATCCATAACACAACGATATATAGTGGTTCTTTGTGTGTTCACCAAGCTGTTAGCCAATAGCCACATGAGAATGCTACTCCACTCTAATATCCTCACACGGGGATATTAGCATGCACTATCAAAATAGGTTTTCACGGGTTCACCCAAAACCTTCACAATTGTGTCTTTTTATCTCGGGCTTACACAATCTAAAAACTCCCACAATCTGAGTTTTCTGGCTCTCCTCAGATAACCAAAACAATGAGATTTTTCTGGCAAATCTCAAACAAAACCAAAGAAAGTAAATTACAAAGTAAAATACCTAGATCTCCTTTTGAAGTAGCCCAGTAGAACCAATCAGAGTAGATGAATGATACGTCATTCAATGTCCAATACTCACATAAAGAATGGTTCTAAGCCTAATTGATTTTAGATTAAATTAAGAATTGCAAGGCCTATTTGATTTTGATCCTAGAAGAAGGAATATCACAAATTCCTCTTTTCTAAATAAGATTGGAATATGGATCAAAATCACAATAGAAAAATGCTAACAAAAGGAATATTAAATATGCACAATAGCTTAAAAAAATAATCACTACTTATCTCAGAGTATAGCCTTAAATCGCTTGAATGGAATGGAATTGAATGAATAAACTCTGAAATTCGTGCACTATTTATAGCCTCAAAAATCCCATCCTGGACTGGTCTTAGAATCCTAGGACTGGTCGTAGCGTCAAAGATTTTGAAAGATTTCCGCGGGATTAGATTTGTTATACTCACGACTGGTCTTAGGTAGTCTACGACTGGTCGTGAGACACCTACGACCAGTTGAGATACTCGAGATAAGTCGCTGGAGTTCGAGTCGTAAAACTACGACTGGTCGAAGGATGAGTCGTAGGACTTCTCAGGATTGGTCGAAGCAAGTCCAGAACTAGTCGAAGGACAACCAGGAAAATTCAAAAATTTGTGACAACCTAGGACTGGTCCTGAGAAACCTAAGACTGGTCGAAGCAAAGCTAGGACTGGTCTTAAGATTTCTAGGACTGGTCTTGGAACAGTCACACCAAGTAAATTAAAATATTCGGATTATGTATCCAGAATGACCTATCATCTAGACCAACCTAAGGTCAATCTAAGGTCAAACAAACCTTGAGTGAGATGGACATTGAAGTCTTGAAGGTCTGTATTCTCAGATGATCTTGAAGTAGAAGCTTGAGTCGAGTTGATGGTCTTTCTCGAGCTTAGTACATTCTTGACTTGTCTTGATGAAGTCTTCTAATCTTGAACTTGATAGAAGCAAACTTGGAGTCTTCTATTCTTGTAGACTTCATTCATGACATGTCTTGCAAGCATTCTTCATTTATGATCTTGTCTTGAAAACATTCTTCATTCATGATCTTGTCTTGAAGCAGTGTGTAGTCTTGAAGCAGTGTGTAGTCACAAACAAGAAACACAAGAAGTACAAGACATATAGGTTTTGGCACTACAAAATTTGACAACCAAAGGGATATGAAATTATAGCACTAACAATCTCCCCCTTTATCAAATTTGTGACAAAACACATTTATAAATATAAGAGTAAAATGAAGAAAGAATCATGAGCCATCAGAGTGAGAAAAAGAAATACTCTACTCCCCCTAAGTGAGTAGAAACAATCAACCATTTTCAAGTAATCACTTTCTTCCTTTCTCCCATTCTCCCCCTTTCCATACTATTCCATACTACTCCCCCTTTTTGTCACAAAATGACAAGGGAAGGCCAAAGGAGAGAAGAGAACACCATATGAAGAGTCAAGATTTAATTATCAAATTAGTACAACACTTCAATGTCATCAATCCAAACCATACAACCAAAGTCATCAAACGTAATAATAATACAGAAACCATCATATTCAAACCAAAAAAACCCACCTAATCAGATCCAAATGAAGGAGCAGGGATGGTTGGATCAATCTGATGTAAACCCCTATTAATGCGACGAAGATATTTTCGCATATATTTAAATTGCATATCATGGGCTACACTCAGGTTATCAACATTCTCCTCCAATGCACTTAGACGTGCATTATAACCAGAAGATGGATCATAATCAGAATCATTTTGGGAGTCAGTTTCAATTTCTTCAAATATATTATCCATATTTATATCAGCCTGTGGAGGAAGATCAGCAGCTTCTCCTTCATTTCCAGCTTCAACACCTTCACCACCACCTTCATAGAATTAACCAGGAAGCAAATCCAACTTCATCTTATTTAAATTTGTAACGCCCTGAAAATCGGGGGTCGAGCATAAACTCAACTCCCGAGTTCCAGAACATCACTTATGCAACAAAATGAATGATGATTGAATGTTGACTGTATTCGTGCATTGAACATGAGTGAGATTAAGCCAAAACAGACATATCATACTCGACAGTTAATTTTGCAAGCGGAAGACTATGATAAATAGCTAAAATATATAAACTATGATGAGTCTCGAGTGTGATAACATTACCAGGTTAAATAAATACAAGTACAGTTCTAAAATATACCAAATATGTAAGTTTAATGTCTTCTATCCCCAGTACCACAGCCCCGTCGATACAGTACCAGGTCTTCAGAGACCCGTCAGAGGGTTACATGATAGGAGAACTCCTCCTCATCATCATAGAAGTAGTCCGGCTCTGCTTCATAAGCATCGCCATCATCTGAAATTCAACAAATCTGTTTGGTGTGTACAACACCGTCCCGTAACGTGGGAGTGAGTAGCTAACTCAGTGGAACAATAAGGCATAAGTTAACATGTTATCGATGCAGTCAAGCAGTAATGATAAAGCAGTAAATCAAGCACTCCTAGTTACTCTGATTAATGCAAGTATGAATGCAGGTATGATGGATGCCCTCTCCGACATACTCCCTCAAGCGACACCATCTCACGTTCGCGCATGCTTACATCCCACAGTGCTCCACATCTTCCAGGCACATGCGATGCATGATGAGTATGATTACCGAGTTTTTAATTATTCCATTTCAAACAGCAGGATTGGGAAACTAAGGTACCTCCCTTGTATCATTCCCAAACATGATCCAATCTAGGGTCGTCGATCTAGTTAATATCAGACGATGGTGTGTTTTCTAGGTCCTTTGCAGAGAGGTGCCCTGACATTACGCACAAAGGTTGCACCACTCCCCCATCACCCCTTAAACGATTCATCACTATACAACTATACGAAACGAGGCCTAGTTCATACTCTATATATCGCGGCGAACCCTAAAGCGCCGCTGCGACTTCGAGAATATGCTCGCGGTCACTACAAAGGCTGCCGGGGCATTACGCACAAAGGTTGCACCACTCCCCATCACCTTATCAATGTAGGCCGACGGCGCGAATATAGTTTCCCATACCACCATAATCGGCTCACGAGTTAAGTGCTCACTTTGGTCACTACGGGAGGCACGTAGCCCCGGCGTAGGCCGACGGCTCGACCACGGTGTCCCATACCACCATGCCGGCTCATGAGTCTTAGCGGATCGAGGTACCATGGTTAAAGGGATTTTCCCGGTAAGTTTGGTACCCTAGGTTCAGGCAATAGCGACCAAACATGGTGAACATACATTAGACAAATCGGGTTACATGACGAGCTCGGCTAGCTCGAGCGCACAACAAGTTGAACGACATGAAGTGCATAAGCACTTGGCGTGGCCAACCACTATCGCCAACCGAAGTACGACTCGAGTTCGTAGAACACATCTCACGTGGCGACATGAAACTCAACCACGATCTCCAATCTAGTACCGATTGTCTGGACTATAAACATAGCCCCAAGCACAATCAATTGTCATCCATATCATGTGGAGTAAAGCATGATAAACAAAGTAATTCAAGCATGATGAATAAAGTAATTCAAACATGCTAGTAAGCATGTTATAAGCATATTATAAAGCATGATATAAAGCATGTTATAAAACACTACAGTAATAGGAATACAAACACATGTATTGTAAGTAAGTGGTTTAAGTGATCAACCTCATGGAGGTAATCATACACGTCGCTAGGATAGTTGAGAATCCAATCTCAACACCCTTAAACATTACAATTTACTAACTATTACTCATTCAGACATTTCAACAAACACTTTAAAATACAGGAATCAACATACATGACATATGTTGATCACGAGTATAAGGCCAAATCCTTTCACTAGGGAGTTACCCCAATCATAACACGCATACACCCATGACGGATAGTCATGGCAAGCGAGAAACCAAGTTCCATATTCATTGAGTCATTTCCACAAACACTTGGGCCACACATTTTAGCATATATAGTGTGTATTGGCCGTGGCGTGATTTAGGCAAATCCTTTCGTCAAAGGGGTATTGCCAATGCAACAATCAATTATCCATGACAATTAGTCATGGCGAGCACGAATGAGAATTCTATACTCATTCAGTCATTTTCACAACACGTAGAATACACTATTACAACATACATGGTGTATGTTAGCAAAACATGTATTAGGGCTATCCTTTAGCCAAGTGAGTATTTTATTCATGTATAATATATTACTACAACAAATAATCATGATAAATACATCTCCAAAATTTATACGTATACAGTATTTTCTAGAATACGCATTTTCAACATACATAGTGTATACAAGCAAACATATATTACGGCGATTCCCTTCGCCAAGCAAATATTTTATACGCACATAATATATTTATACGACAATTAATCATGACAAACACATCGCTAAAATATACATGTATACGGTACTTCGTACAATACCGTATTTCTACATACATAGTGTTTACAAAGGAACATAGATTGCGGCGATTCCTTTCGCCAAACTAGTATTTTAATCATGTATTGTATAATCATATATTAAATAAATATGTCAAACATTATTCCAAAAGAAATACGTATACGGTATTTCTAAAATACGTAATTTCAACATACGTCGCATTTACAAGTGAACATATATTTTGGCGGTTCCTTTCGCTAAACTAGTATTTTATTCATATATTATATAATCATACATTAAATAAACATGTCAAACATTTATCCAAAAAAAATACGTATACGGTATTTCTACGTATACCTAGAATATGTGAAATTCCATATTTCACAACGTTAATCGAAACAGGAAACGGAAAGCACTTTGTACATGTGCAATTGCAAGCGAGATCATGAATCTACCATTACCACGACATTGAAAGCGTTGAAAACCGTAACTTATACACTTAAAGTCCTCACCTTTGCCTTTGGAAACGCAGCGAATCGCAAGGGTGGAAGAGCTTAAAATTATACGGGAGTTTTCTAGCCTAAAGAGCGGAATCGGTTAGTTGTTACACAACCCACACCTATACAACTCAAATCGGATCTAGGGTTAGGGTTTCTTACCTAGAAATGACGAGGAATCGTTGGGAAAGCGGCAAGAATGAGGTGGTTAAGCACCGATAGCAAATGGAATTTAAGAATGACGGGGAGTTTCTCCCGGATCTCCCACACTTTCTCTCTCTTTTCTCTCTCCCCAAACTCAAATTCGTATGGGCTGTGAGAGAGGGTGCTCTAAGGCCCTTATATAGCCTAAAACATTCGAAATTAGACTTAGGTTCATGGGGAATCTTGCTTATATAGGATATTCGCCGCTTTTCGGCTCAAAAGGAGGTTCTGGTGGCCCTCCTTGAACCAAACGTCGGACTTAAGCTCTCCATCTATGGATCTACGTGGGATTACGTTTTGACTCGATCGGATACCCGGATCACACGTGGCGGACCACTTTCGGATTCGACGGTCGGTGGGCCACGATCGAAATTCCAAGTACATGTAAATGTTCTGAAATTTTCTTAATCCGAGGGTGTAATTTGGTGCGATTCGACGGTCGGGTTGCTTATCTTGACGCGTCAACGAATGATGCGAGATCACTATTCCGATATTTATTTTGGAATAGGAATAGTGTTTTTCACACACCCTCGCTCGAATCGAAACGAATGGCCGTGGGACATCGGATGGACCTGATTTTTGAGATGATTGTCAAGCCCAACGAGGCGATCCTAAGTCCTTAACTTTGCGTTAATCGGATTTCCGATGTACGGTCTAGACCTAATATGAAGTTTCGTTTCATTCCCGAGAGCAGCCGGGAAATGAGTTTGGTTCTAAACTTTAGGGTAACCTAGCGTCACTTGTTCTGCAAGTTTTGGGTCTTGCAGAACGTATTTAAAGCGATCTAACGGATTTCGTAGCTAATCGGTTCGCACTTAGTTACTTTGTCTCATTTCTAAAGGATTTAATCCTACGTGATTTTACGGTCGAGGTGGTACTGGGCCTTTGGAGTTTGTATATAAAGTGATCCAAGTTATACTACTTAGCTAGTTTAAGATAGTGTCTAGGGTGAAAGTTCTTAGAAAAATTGGAAGATCAAGGTGATGAAGGGTGAGATTTGTGAAGGAAATGAGTTCAAAGGCGGCTTTAGACTTTGGGATACTGATTCGACAAGTTAATGAGGTATCAGGATCGACCCATTGCCTAAGGACATCTAATCCCAGGTTGGCAAAAATCCGGGGCGTTACAATCTACCCCCCTTAAAACAAAATTTCGTCCCCGAAATTGCCTAAGGGCCCGTTTGGACGGGCGGATTCGCCCGTATTAAGAGGGATTAAGGACATCAAATCCAATGAGCCGTATATCTTGCTGTTTGTATTGACGCGGGTGGATTGGGTAATGTCTGTTTGTATTGAGGCATGCAAACGAGGGATTCGCAAATCCGCCTCCGCATCTACAACTTTTGGGCTAGTGGCCTGTCCAAACGTGCACAGTGGATGGGCATTGGATCGCACTCCAATTGGATAGGAGACAATCCACTTGCATATATTAAATTACTTCGTTTAATGTGCACTCCAACCGAATGCTATGTAATCCACCTTAATACGCCCGTCCAAACGGGCCCTAAGGGTAATAAGGAAAGATTTCTATTATTTCATTTGCCTAAGACTTATTGATTTCGAGTTCCTACGCGTGGTAGGGCACATACTAGTCTGGTTCCTTTTAGTCTATCCCCCTTAAAACATGTTTCTTTATTCATTTCTCGTACACTGATAGTTTGCTACAATTTATTTCTGTACCTATTTGGAGTCTCGACGATAATTCCCAACAATTTAGAGTAAGATAGTTGTTTTCAATGTTTGACCAACACGGAGAGAGACGATAATGGTTGGCTTGATCCCGATACATCGATCATCTACACGACCGGGGTAGGAGGCTCATCGTATCCCTTCCGGATCTGGTGAATCTGGTCTTCGCTCGGTCGGCGGTGAGTCCATTGGTAGTCACCCAGGATTGAGGTGGGTCAAGCCGCGAATGCTTCGCAGTTGTATATTTCAGTAACTCCGTAGTCCGATCACTCTAGAAACGTAGGGAATGTCCATCATTGAAAGGTTCAAATTGTTTATTCTAAGGTTGCCCTTTAGGTCTTAGTCTAAGAGAGTCCTCGATATTATCTATGTCTAAGGAAAGGGTGAATCAAATCTTACTAAATCATCTTAAAACGGTTTCTCATAGTAGAACTTACTAGGGCTTCTATAATGTTTGTATTTATCGAGCACTGTTTCGATCCTGGGCCAGTGGAGTAGGGTCCACCATGCGTTCGCTGTGCCACCCAGATCAAGAGATGCAATAGGTAACCTAACTAGAGTGGGCTCATAATGTTCTACCCCCCTTAAAATTTTATTTTCACCCTCAAGGCTCAAGATTTATGTCCTGCTCCGTATATCGGAACAAGGTGTAGTTTAGGATCTATCCTTGACATGAAATGGGATGCGATCTCCCACTACATTGGTCTTCTTTTCATCAATGTTGTGTATTATGGCATTGATACCTATGGGAAAGGAGCTAAAGATGAAGGAGCTAAAGATGAAGTTTGTGGCGAGATGCCTAATTCTACTAAGGAATTTTTGTTGCGGTCTAGACTTATCCTATTTAATCATGTCTAGCTTAATAGGCAGGCTATCTTTTTACGTTCATAAGCACAATACGTATGCCGACATGGCATGTGATTTGGGACCTAATTCCTAACTGTCTGTTGCCCATTTGGACAACTCCTTAGGTCTAAAAGATAGTCTCTACCAGCTATATACTCCTAACACTTTTCAAGGACAAAATTATAAACTTTTAGTTGTAAATGTCGGGCCAACACGGAAAGAATGTTGTGTAGTGGGTCTGAGTCGGATACATGGATCTTCTGCCTAGCTAGGACAGAAAATTGTCATATCATTTCTTAATCCTAGCTGATCCTGACCTTCTGCTTGATCAGAGCATAGGGTTCATTGGTCACAACTAGGATTGAGAATTCGATCCAAACCGCGAATACCTCACTAATGTGTAGTTTCTCTGCCCCGTGTTCCCGATTGTACTAAGTCCTTGAGAAGGCGATTCTAAGGGGTGTATTGATTTGACCTAACATTAAATCAATGGGATACTGAGCGTGTATAATTTCTATGTCATACAACCTTCCTATGAGTTATTAAAGGAGCCTATGAGTATCAATAGGATTTCAACAAAGGAACGGGGTCTCGCTCCTACCTGATCAAACCGACTCACTAAGTATATCACTCAATTAGCTCAGCATTTTTTGTCGTTTACATTTCTTAGCCTAATCAGCAGCCTAGGCTCAACTGATGAGTAGCGGTAATCCACCAGTTGTAATCTAAAGTCTATGCTTACACACTAGATGATTTTAGATCATTTCTAATACAAGAAAGTATTCATCGTGTAGGGTCAAATGTTGTCTAAGTGGAATTGAGTTGTCTGTACTTGACGCTCGAGCATTTCACACATGCTTACATCGGCTAAGAAGATCCTGGAGTTTGTATTATTAATTTGTTGGATTTCCTATATGATCAGGTCTGTCGAAAACTAGGAGTATCGCTCTGGGTCCAAAACTGTAAGGCCTATCTATCAAACAAGCATTTACTCCAAAAGCTTAAGCTATCAGAGTGTGGTGGGTTAATGTATATCAAGGGACTTTATCATTTCAACACAATTTGGCCAGTGGCCTTAAATTGTATTAAATGGGACCGCATTACTAATCCTACCTTGGGATTGGGTGTGACATGGTTGGTAGGAGGGTGGGAGGGGATTAATTTTATAGGCCTTGGAAAATGAGCCTGGTGTTGGAAAAACGTGAGATGGGATTTTCCATATCCCACGATGGGGAGATTTCTAAGTGTTATTGGAAAGGAATTCTCGGAATTTACTCTTAATTGCGTACATTCTAAACATGGTGTCGAAAGACATAGGATACACCCAATCTAGGGGCCATACCCAACATATACATTTATTATTACTTTCACAATTCTATCCACCGTAAACTTACCTAATGTAATTTGGCCGAACGGACCCTAAATGTTCTCAAATACTTAAAACATTCTACCAACTACTACACCTATCAACAGGAAAACATAACCACCCTAAGATAGTAGCCCATGAAAACTACAAGACAACATATGGATGAGCTCGGATAGAGCCATGGAAAATGAGGATAAGGGAAATGGAGGGCTGGAGTTTTTGGTTCTCCACGGATTAGAGTCTCAACAGACGTCGTAGAGGCCCAATAGATAGGGTTTGAAGAAGGAAAATGAATAGATGGGATGGGTTGAGAGCTTACCCGAATTTGAGCTCCAAATGGGGCATGTAAGTGATCAAAAGAAAGAGAATGGAGAGGGTAGGAAGTAGGTTATGTTGTAAACGTTGGAAGAGGATGAGTTGGGCAGGAAATGATGAAATGAGCGATTAGAGGGAAGGTTTGAGAGGTAAAACAGCAAGTCGAAGAGAAAGGTGGGCTTGGAGGGGCGTTTGAGAGAGAGGGGCAAAAACGACGTGAAAAAGGGGTCCCCCAGAAAATTTGGTAGGCACCATACGGGCCTAGGGAAGTTCTACGCCTTTTCTAGTATTTCTAGTTGGTCTATTATTTTAATTATTTTTTTACTAGTTCATCATCAAGTATACTTCATCTCTACCAAATTTCATTATATTTTGTCTTGTAGAAAAATTCTAAAAATTCTAGAAGCAGCAGCTGTCCAAACTAATAACTTTCGGACAGTTGACACAACGATCCATATTTAACTATATTAAATATTTTATTATATTTTTTACTTATTTTGATATGAAACTATACTTATCAAGCTTAAATCTGGCTTTTGAATCACCTAAATCGGAGTTATAATGAGGGAGATATGACTTTTTAAAATCGGACCAAAATCGCAGAAAATAAGTGGCCGAAAACGGGCCAGCAACGAACTGCGGCCCGACCGGGCCCGCTGGACCGCGGTCTACCGCGGTAACCGCGGTGGGACCGCGGTCCACCTTGTCCGGCACCGTGCCGCCGCTGCTTGGTGGTGTTCTCCACCCTCCCAAGAGGCCAATGGTACCCCGGGTCAGCCCCGGGTCCCCCCGGATTGATGCGTGTGGCCCACGACTCCGTTTCGAGTCGTTTCGGGTCAAATTAGGCGTATCTTGCAATCTGGAATGAGTTATCTGATATATAATATATGATTTTGGGGTAGAACGAGCTAATATATCCAAATAACCTATTTAATTGGTTAGATTCCAAAGTTTGAATGGTCAAAAGTCTAATTTATACATATATTTACTATTTATAATAACTTTTTGTTTCAGTATTATTCTTCATCATTTATATGTTAGAATTTATATCTGGTATGAAAGGATTTAGAAAAAAATTGAAGAATGAAGTGGTGCAAGGAGAGGTTTTGAATGAATTGGGTAAAAAAAGGGGTTTTAAGCTTTGGTGTTGTGGTTGACCCACAACCTAAGAACATTTATTTCTAGGGAATGACTCAAACCTATCAACTGATGACCTAGAGGCAATTCGAGATCGTTTCGTGTAATCATTGAGGCCTACGGGTCCAATCTCTACGGTTGGTCTCAACTAATTGTGTTATTTGACGAAATTAGAGAACCTAAGTCTGTTTCTACATTTCGTTGCTCCCTCCTAAGTCAGAGTGCGTCATAGTGCGTCGTGTGACCATAACCCAGGTCCAGTTTAATCCAAATCATGCTCTGATACCATCTTGTAACGCCCTGAAAATCGGGGGTCGAGCATAAACTCAACTCCCGAGTTCCAGAACATCACTTATGCAACAAAATGAATGATGATTGAATGTTGATTTGTATTCGTGCATTGAACATGAGTGAGATTAAGCCAAAAAGCTTGACATATCATACTCAGAGAAGGCAGTTAATTTTGCAAGCGGAAGACTATGATAGATAGATAAAATATATAAACTATGATGAGTCTCCGAGTGTGATAACATTACCGGGTTAAATAAATACAAGTACGATTCTAAAATATACCAAATATGTAAGTTTAATGTCTTCTATCCCAGTACCACGGCCCCGTCGATACGGTGATGCAGGTCTTGAGAGACCCGTCAGAGGGTTACTGATAGGAGAACTCCTCCTCATCATCATAGAAGTAGTCCGGCTCGCTTCATAAGCATCGCCATCATCCGAAATTCAACAAATCTGTTTGGTGTGTACAACACCGTCCGTAACGTGGGAGTGAGTAGCTAACTCGGTGGAACAATAAGGCATAAGTTAACATGTTATCGATGCAGTCAAGCAAGTAATGATAAAGCGATAAATCAAGCACTCCTAGTTACTCGATTAATGCAAGTATGAATGCGGTATGATGGATGCCCTCTCCGACATACTCCCTCAGCGACACCATCTCACGTTCGCGCATGCTTACATCCCACAGTGCTCCACATCTTCCAGGCACATGCGATGCATGATGAGTATGATTACCGAGTTTTTAATTATTCCATTTCAAACAGCAGGATTGGGAAACTAAGGTACCTCCCTTGTATCATTCCCAAACATGATCCAATCTAGGGTCGTCAGTCCTAGTTAATATCAGACGATGGT
Organism: Magnolia changhungtana; assembly: GCA_030180095.1. Classification (NCBI taxonomy): domain Eukaryota; kingdom Viridiplantae; phylum Streptophyta; class Magnoliopsida; order Magnoliales; family Magnoliaceae; genus Magnolia; species Magnolia changhungtana. Next base: position 5,323,755 of record JASAUF010000397.1, read on the forward strand.
GTGTTTTCTAGGTCACTGCAGAGGTGCCAAGGATATTACGCACAAAGGTTGCACCACTCCCCCATCACCCCTTAAACGATTCATCACTATACAGCTATACAGAAACAGGCCTAGTTCATACTCTATATATCGCGGCGAACCCTAAGGCGCACTGCGACTTCAGAATATGCTCGCGGTCACTACAAAGGGTGCTGTGGTCATTACGCACAAAGGTTGCACCACTCCCCCATCACCTTATCAATGTAGGCCGAGGCAGCGCGAATATAGTGTCCCATACCACCATAATCGGTTCACGAGTTAAGTTGCTCACTTTGGTCACTACGGGAGGCACGTAGCCCCAGCGTAGGCCGACAGCTCGACCACGGTGTCCCATACCACCATGCCCGGCTCATGAGTCTTAGCGGATCGAGGTACCATGGTTAACGGGATTTTCACTGGTAAGTTTGGTACCCTAGGTTCAAGCAATAGCGACCAAACATGGTGAACATACATTAGACAAATCGGGTTACATGACGAGCTCGGCTAGCTCGAGCGCACAACAAGTTGAACGACATGAAGTGCATAAGCACTTCGCGTGGCCAACCACTATCGCCAACCGAAGTACGACTCGAGTTCGTCGAACACATCTCACGTGGCGACATGAAACTCAACCACGATCTCCAATCTAGTACCGATTGTCTGGACTATAAACATAGCCCCAAGCACAATCAATTGTCATCCATATCATGTGGAGTAAAGCATGATAAACAAAGTAATTCAAGCATGATGAATAAAGTAATTCAAACATGCTAGTAGGCATGTTATAAGCATATTATAAAGCATGATATAAAGCATGTTGTAAAACACTACAGTAATAGGAATACAAACACATGTATTGTAAGTAAGTGGTTTAAGTGATCAACCTCATGGAGGTAATCATACACGTCGCTAGGATAGTTGAGAATCCAATCTCAACACCCTTAAACATTACAATTTACTAACTACTACTCATTCAGACATTTCAACAAACACTTTAAAATACGAGAATCAACATACATGACATATGTTGATCACAGAGGTATAAGGCCAAATCCTTTCACTAGGAGTTACCCCAATCATAACACGCATACACCCATGACGGATAGTCATGGCAAGCAGGAAACCAAGTTCCATATTCATTCAGTCATTTCCACAAACACTTGGGCCACACATTTTAGCATATATAGTGTGTATTGGCCGTGGCGTGATTTAGGGCAAATCCTTTCGTCAAAGGGGTATTGCCAATGCAACAATCAATTATCCATGACAATTAGTCATGGCGAGCACGAATGAGAATTCTATACTCATTCAGTCATTTTCACAACACTTAGAATACACTATTACAACATACATGGTGTATGTTAGCAAAACATGTATTAGGGCTATCCTTTAGCCAAGTGAGTATTTTATTCATGTATAATATATTACTACAACAAATAATCATGATAAATACATCTCCAAAATTTATACGTATACAGTATTTTCTAGAATACGCATTTTCAACATACATAGTGTATACAAGCAAACATGTATTACGGCGATTCCCTTCGCCAAGCAAATATTTTATACGCACATAATATATTTATACGACAATTAATCATGACAAACACATCGCTAAAATATACATGTATACGGTACTTCGTACAATACCGTATTTCTACATACATAGTGTTTACAAAGGAACATAGATTGCGGCGATTCCTTTCGCCAAACTAGTATTTTAATCATGTATTGTATAATCATATATTAAATAAATATGTCAAACATTATTCCAAAAGAAATACGTATACGGTATTTCTAAAATACGTAATTTCAACATACGTCGCATTTACAAGTGAACATATATTTTGGCGGTTCCTTTCGCTAAACTAGTATTTTATTCATATATTATATAATCATACATTAAATAAACATGTCAAACATTTATCCAAAAAAAATACGTATACGGTATTTCTACGTATACCTAGAATATGTGAAATTCCATATTTCACAACGTTAATCAAAACAGGAAACGGAAAGCACTTTGTACATGTGCAATTGCAAGCAGATCATGAATCTACCATTATCTGACATTGAAAGCGTTGAAAACCGTAACTTATACACTTAAAGTCCTCACCTTTGCCTTTGGAAACGCAACGAATCAGCAAGGGTGGAAGAACTTCCGTATACGGGAGTTTTCTAGCCTAAAGAGCGGAATCGGTTAGTTGTTACACAACCCACAGCCTATACAACTCAAATCAGATCTAGGGTTAGGGTTTCTTACCTAGAAATGACGCCTTGGAATCGTGCGGAAAGTGCGAGAATGAAGGTGAGGTGGTTAAGCACCGATAGCACTTGGTGGAGAATGACAGGAGTTTCTCCCAGATCTCCCACACTTTCTCTCTCTTTTCTCTCTCCCCAAACTCAAATTCGTATGGTGTGAGAGAGGGTGCTCTAAGGCCCTTATATAGCCTAAAACATTCGAAATTAGACTTAGGTTCATGGGAGTGCTTTTATATAGGATATTCGTCGCTTTTCCAGCTCAAAAGGGAGGTTCTGGTGGCCCTCCTTGAACCAAACGTCAGACTTAAGCTCTCCATCTATGGATCTACGTGGGATTACGTTTTTGACTCGATCGGATACCCAGATCACACGTGGCGGACCACTTTCAGTTCGACGGTCAGTGGGCCACGATCAGAAATTCCAAGTACATGTAAATGTTCCTGAAATTTTTCTTAATCCGAGGGTGTAATTTGGTCTGATTCTGACGTCAGGTTGCTTAATACTGACGCGTCAACGAATGATGCCAGATCACTATTCCAGATATTTATTTTGGAATAGGAATAGTGTTTTTCACACACCCTCGCTCTGAATCGAAACGAATGGCCGTGGGACATCGGATGGACCTGATTTTTGAGATGATTGTCAAGCCCAACGAGGCGATCCTAAGTCCTTAACTTTGCGTTAATCAGATTTCCGATGTGCAGTCTAGACCTAATATGAAGTTTTGTTTCATTCCCGAGAGCAGCCGGGAAATGAGTTTGGTTCTAAACTTTAGGGTAACCTAGCGTCACTTGTTCTGCAAGTTTTGGGTCTTGCAGAACGTATTTAAAGCGATTCGAACGGATTTCGTAGCTAATCTGGTTTCGCACTTAGTTACTTTGTCTCATTTCTAAAGGATTTAATCCTACGTGATTTCTGGTCGAGGTGGTACTCAGGCCTTTGGAGTTTGTATATAAAGTGATCCAAGTTATACTACTTAGCTAGTTTAAGATAGTGTCTAGGGTGAAAGTTCTTAGAAAAATTGGAAGATCAAGGTGATGAAGGGTGAGATTTGTGAAGGAAATGAGTTCAAAGGCGGCTTTAGACTTTGGGATACAGTTCTGACAAGTTAATGAGGTATCAGGATCGACCCATTGCCTAAGGACATCTAATCCCAGGTTGGCAAAAATCCGGGGCGTTACAAAATTAGTATTATTGAATAAAAGATGATGAATTGGTGCCTCATTCTCAGGTAAAGCAACGAGCATATGTGTGGCTAAACAAGTCATAAGATAACCAAATGGAATATCACTATGACCGGATGAAGGCAATGAATGATAAAATGACATATCAAAGAAGGTAAACAGACAACCATGCCGGACACAGAGTGCAATACCCGAACCATGAAGGCGATTAACTTGGTTTTATTGCTGACCGTGGATACGTTTGAAGTGAAGATCCTCTGCAAAACTCGTATCTGGGTAATAAAATTTTGAAGGGAGCACATTTCCTTTGTGCGTCAATGCACTTCCATATTGCATAAATCTCTTGTCAACATTTGTTTTTCCGATTCGATGGTTTGTCATATAATGTATGAATCGGAATACCTTCATCTTTGACAGGTATATCCATAATACCTGATATCAAATGTCGATCTATCAAAAATTTCCCTTCTCTAGTAGCAATTGAGAACGTTAAATTATCAAGGGAAAAATCAGAGATACATGCATCCATAGATTGTGCAATGGACTGGTATGCAGGCCCACCCCAAAATAAAATATTAGTCCAGCCAACAGATTCAAGGAGAGGTGTAATCTCAAATTGTTCAATGTGATTGAGAATTACAGGACTCTCAACGATAACTTTACTGTTACGTAACTCCCGTACATCATTGGGATCATCTTCGGGTGAACGAAGGTGCCGTCTTGTTATAGATGTAGATCTAGATGAAGATGGACCATGGGATGTTTTCTTTTTCCCTCTAACATCCATTTTCAACAAGATTTACCAAGGACCAAGCACAAAGAACACTAGAAGTGGTGGGTTTCTCTAGATCAGATTTTTAGAGAGGAAACCCTAAACAATCAACAAAAGACGAGATCTAGCTTATGGAATAAACAAATCAAAGCATAGAAAGCATAAATCTTCAATAAAAATGAAGAAAAATGACTTATCTTGAAGAAAATTACGAACTCTCAAGACTGGTCGAGCCACAACTCGTCAAAGGAAGAAGAGGAAATGAAGAACAAATTGATTTTTTCCAAATTATATGATGCTCACGATCTCTACGACCGGTCGAGTGCAGTCCACGACCGGTCGAGTCAGGACCGGTCGTGTATGGCAAAGGCCGGTCGAGCATCGACAAAAATAAATATTTTTATGCAGAAATTGAAATTTATTCACATAAAAATTTAAAATATAGTACACTATGATACATGCAGACAAGTATATTCAATTTAAAATGCACATACCAAGATCAAATTTCATTTTAGTAAACCTGCTTTTGTCAAGCGGTTTAGTAAATATATCAGCAAGTTGGACATTAGTTGGAATATATTCCAAAGAGATAGCTTTTTCTTCAACTAATTCACGAATGTAATGATACCTAATGTCAATATGCTTAGTACGCGAATCTTTGAATTGGATTTTGGAAATATTGATAGCACTGGAATTATCACAATGTAAGATCATTAAATCTTGATTAATTCCATAATCGCTTAACATGCGTTTCATCCATACGAGTTGTGTACATGCATATCCTGCTGCGATATACTCAGCCTCAGCAGTGGAAAGTGATATTGAACTTTGCTTCTTGCTAAACCAAGAAACTAAATAATTTTCAATGTAAAAACAACCACCACTGGTTGATTTTCTATCATCAATATTACCAGCCCAATCAGCATCAGAATACCCAGCTAATTTAACATTAGTATCAAAATGATACTAAAGACCCAAATTAGTTGTACTTGCGACATATCTAATAATCCGTTTGACAGCAGTAAGATGTGAATCTTTAGGTTTAGACTGATATCTCGCACAAATACCAACGCTAAAAGCGATATCAGGTCTACTAGCAGTTAGGTATAATAAACTACCAATCATACTACGATATAGCTTAGGATCTACATCTTTACATGTAGAGTCTTTTGAGAGTCTCAAGGTTGTACTCATAGGAGTATCAAATTTTTTACCATTTTCAAATCCAAACCTTTTAACCAAGTTTGTAGCATACTTGGTTTGAGAAATGAAGATTCCATCAGGTTGTTGTTTTACTTGTAACCTTAGGAACTAATTTAGTTCACCAACCATGCTCATTTCGAATCTTGATTTCATCAACTCTGCAAACTCAATAGACATGTTAGAACATGTTGATCCATAAATAATATCGTCTACATAGATCTGAACCATTAAAATCTCATTATTATGTTTCTTAACAAATAATGTCTTATCGACACTTCCCACTTGAAAACTATGACTAAGTAAGAATTTAGTCAATTTTTCATACCATGCCCTGGGCGCTTGTTTCAGACCATAGAGAGCCTTTTTGAGACGAAATACATGATCAGAAAGCTTGGGGTCTTCAAACCCTGAGGGTTGTTCTACATAAACTTCTTCGTGTAAATCGCCATTTAAGAAGGTACTCTTTACATCCATCTGATAAATTTTAAACTTTCTAAAGCAAGCGATGGAAATAAAAAGTCTAATAAATTCAAGGCGAGCGACTGGAGCAAAGGTTTCATCGTAATCGATACCTTCAATCTGAGTGTACCCTTGTACAACCAGTCTAGCCTTGTTTCGTATAACATTTCCAACTTCATCAGACTTATTTTTAAAGATCCATTTTGTTCCAATAATGTGTTTATCTTTAGGTCTAGGAATAAGATACCAGACATCATTACGAACAAATTGATTAAGTTCATCCTGCATAGCTACTATCCAATTTTTGTCAGAAAGAGCTTCTTTTACATTGACCGGTTCTATTTGGGATGTAAAACAAACATAATTGCCTAGGTTTTCAAGTTGTTTGCGTGTACGAACTCTAGTGAGAGGATTTCCAAGGATTTGATTAGTTGGATGATCTTTGACAGTCCTAGGTTCAGATTGAGATGAAGAGGTATCTTGATTTTCAATTATAAGAATTTCATCATCATCTGAACTCAGAGCAGGTGTATTCAAATGATCATCAATGACCACATTGATGGACTCTTGAATCACACCTGTTCTTTTATTTAGAACCCTATAGGCTCGACTGTTTAAGGAATATCCAAGGAAAATACCTTCATCACTCTTCGTATCAAATTTTTCCAAATTTTCATGACCTCGTAAAATGTAACACTTACTGCCAAAAATTTGAAAGTATTTGACAGTAGGTTTCTTTTCGAACCATAACTCATAAGCAGTCTTATTTTCAGATTTACTAGTTAAACGCGATTAATAATGTAGCAAGCGGTATTAATTGCTTGACTAAAGATTTTTGGAGAGCTTCATACTATTTAACATGACATTAGCCATATCTGAAGCACTCTATTTTTTCTCTCAACTATACCATTTTGTTGAGGAGTTTTGGTATGCAAAGAATTCATGTGATATTCCACGATCACTACGAGAATTTCTCAAAGCGCTATTTTCGAATTCAGAACCATGATCACTACGGATCTTATAAACTTGAGAACCTTTTTCATTTTGGATTCGTTTGATGATCTTCTTTACCTTATCTAGGGTTTCAGATTTGTCTTTTAAGAACGATACCCAAGTGAATCTAGTAAAGTCATCTACGATAACCAAGATGTATTTTTTGCCGCCTCGACTCTCCATTCTAGTTGGTCCAATGAGATCCATGTGGAGAAGCTCGAGAGGTCTGGATGTGGTATTGGAGTTCACTTTCTTGTGAGAGCTCCTAATTTGTTTGCCCAACTGGCATTGACCACATATTTTGTCTACTTTTTGTAATTTGGGTAGACCTCTAATAAGTTCTCTTTTGCTCAATCTAAATAAGTTCCGGTAGTGTACATGTCCAAGGCGTTTATGCCATAATTCAATCTCATCAGTATGGACCATGTAACACGATTGAGTAGATGAGCTTGCATTACTAACGATGTAGCAGTTTTCAGAAGTTCTGCCACCAGTTAATATAACGGAACCCTCTTTATTAACAATCTCACAACCTTGATTAGAAAACTTTACATTATGATTGTTGTCGTATATCTGAGATATACTCAGTAAGTTGTGTTTCAAGCCCTCAACATATAATACATTTTTAAATAAGGGAAGGTTATAATTTGAAGCGTACCTTGGCCAATGATTTTGCAATTGCTTCCATCACCAAAAGTGACTGACCCATCAGTCCTGTCTTCAAGATCGGTGAATAAAGCTTTGTCACCTGTCATATGTCTGGAGCATCCACTGTCAAGGTACCACTTTGAATGGCTTGTCGCTTTGAAAGTAGTGTGGGCAACCAAGCAGTCAACTTTAGGAACTCATATCAGTACTGTTTTGGGTTTAGGAGTGTAGTTGAACTTTTTCTGTCTATTGTTATATGAATGACCTATAGAGTTAAATTTTAATAGCTCCTTGAGAAGATCAATAATCTTTTCAACCAAAGGATTTTGGTTTTGAAGATTGAAGTTGGCATGGCTATTTTTAGATTTTTGAAAGGTCCTTGAATTTTTTGAAAAACCTCGATAAGTATACTTTACTTTTGAGTTCGAAGACTCTCCTTTCACAAACTTAGGAGCAGTATTCTTTTGTTTAGGAGAAGTATTCTTATCATAGCCCAACCCAGATCTATCGCTACATTTTCTCAATCCGGATAATAATTTTTTCAATTTAGGATCACCTTGGGCATATCTCCAAGTGTCTTTTAAACTCAAAAGAGAAGCTACTTCATTTTTGAGTTTCTTGTTCTCGGTTTTCAAATCATCAACTTGGGAGGTTTTGATTTTTAAATCACATTTGGTCTTTTCAAAAAAAAATTAAAAATATGAGATTTTTCTAAAACAAGAGACTCATAATCTTCTTTAAGTTTAGAAAATTTTTCCTTTTGTAATTTAAGCTTGACAACAATTTTACAACTCTCCTTATAAAGGGCATTGAATGCATCCTGAAGATCATCTTCATTGTCACAATCACTATTCAGATTCTCTTCGCTAGTTACTTCATCATAATCTGAAAAAGTGACTTTGGCTAGAGTCATAAGGGCTTTAACATCATCTCCTGACTCATTTTCAGAATCTTCTGATTTCGAAGAGGATTCCGAATCAGATGATTCATCCCAAGTAGCCAACATACTCTTCCTTTTTTATTTGTCCTTTTTAGGACATTTGTTAGCCAAGTGCCCATACTCTTGTGGTTGTAACATTGACTATCTTTCAAAGATTTTCGAGCTCTAGGTTTAGATTGTCTCTTATCGTTTGATTTTTGAAAATCTCCTCTTTTCTTATTTTTCAAAATTTTATAAAACCTTTTTACAAAAAGTGCCATATCATCTTCAGAATTTTCAAAGTCTGAAGTGCTCTCTTGTGGAATATTTTTAGATGACTTGAGAGCAATTGATTTTTCTTTTGGAGCTTTAAAGTTCAATTCGTAGGTTTGTAAAGAACCAACTAGTTCCTCAACCCTCATGTTATCCGTATCACAAAGTTCCTGAATCGTAGTTACTTTTGAATTGAACCGTTCAGGAAGTGAGCGTAGTATCTTTGCACATACTTTGCTTTCTGGGATTCTATCACCAAGACCCCACATTGAGTTTACAATGTCATTCAATCTAGTGTAGAAGTCCATAAACATTTCATTCTCCTCCATATGAATTTCTTCAAATTTAGTTGTGAGGAGTTGGACTTTAGATTTCTTGACAATTGATGTACCCTCTTGTGTCATTTCTAAAAGATCCCATGCTTGTTTAGCATTTTCACACGAGATGATTCTTTTGAATTCATCTAGTGACAGTAATTGCATTTAGTGCTTTTGCATTGGCACTACTTTCACTTTTCTGAAGTGTGGTCCAAAGAGCATAAGATATTACTTTCATTGATTTTAAACCATCTTCATCAGTTACTTCAGTGATAGGTAGTTTCCATCCGTTTACTATGGCCAGCCACACACTTTCATCCATGGATTTGAGAAAGATTCTCATCCTTGCTTTCCAATAGGCATAGTTTGTGCCATTAAAGGGTGGTGGCCTAGTGACAGATAGGCTTTCAAAATTTGACATCTTAATATAGCTTAGATCGTTAGCTCAGGAAATAAATCCAATAAATAAGCAATAAGCATGAGCTATTAGGCTCTGATACCACTTGAAAGGGCTAACCTATATGCCCTAGAGGGGGGTGAATAGGGTAATACCAAATAAAACTTAAAACAGCGGAATAATAAAAGATATAAATAACAATGCTGAAATAATAACAATCTCAAAGCATATGAAATATGAGAATGATACTAAATCAGTTCTAAGGACAACCTTACACCAAAAACCAATGGCTTATGGTAGGACAACCTTATTTCTAGAACGATCTAGAAAACACAAATGATATGGAAAATAAATCAAGAATAACTTAAAGAAATAAATCCTAAGTTATTACACCATTCAACCACACTTGCTTGAAATGAAAATTACAACATTCATCCACAAAAGCAATCCACAATAATAAAGGAATAAATGAATAAAGAAATCAAGCACATCCACAATACAATGATATATAGTGGTTCACCTGTGTGTTCACCAACTGTTAGCCAACAGCCACATAGAATGCTACTCCACTCCTAATATCCTCACACAGGGGATATTAGCATGCACTATCAAAATAGGTTTTCACAGGTTCACCCAAAACCTTCACAATTGTGTCTTTTTATCTCGAGCTTACACAATCCAAAAACTCCCACAACTGAGTTTTACGGCTCTCCTCGATAACTGAAAACAATGAGATTTTTCGCAAATCTCAAACAAAACCAGAGAAAGTAAATTACAAAGTAAAATACCGGATCTCCTTTTGAAGTAGCCCAGTAGAACTAATCGGAGTAGATGAATGATACGTCGTTCAATGTCCAATACTCACATAAAGAATGGTTCTAAGTCTAATTGATTTTAGATTAAATCAAGAAGAGCAAGGTCTATTTGATTTTGATCCCAGAAGAAGGAATATCACAAATTCCTCTTTTCTAAATAAGATTGGAATATGGATCAAAATCACAATAGAAAAATGCTAACAAAAGGAATATTAAATATGCATAATAGCTTAAAAAAATAATCACTACTTATCTCAGAGTATAGCCTTAAATCGCTTGAATGGAATGGAATTGAATGAATAAACTCTGAAATTCGTGCACTATTTATAGCCTCAAAAATCCCATCTTGGACTGGTCTTAGAATCCTAGGACTGGTCGTAGCGTCAAAGATTTTGAAAGATTTCCCTGGGATTAGATTTGTTATACTCACGACTGGTCTTAGGTAGTCTACGACCGGTCGTGGACCACCTACGACTGGTCAAGATACTCGAGATAAGTCGCTGGAGTTCGAGTCGTAGAACTACGACTGGTCGAAGGATGAGTCGCAGGACTTCTCAGGACTGGTCGAAGCAAGTCCAGGACTAGTCGAAGGATAACCAGGAAAATTCAAAAATCTGTAACAACCTAGGACTGGTCCTGAGAAACCTAAGACTGGTCGAAGCAAAGCTAGGACTGGTCTTAGAACAGTCACACCAAGTAAATTATAATATTCAGATTATGTATCCAGAATGACCTATCATCTAGACCAACCTAAGGTCAATCTAAGGTCAAACAAACCTTGAGTGAGATGGACATTGAAGTCATGAAGGTCTGTATTCTCAGATGATCTTGAAGTAGAAGCTTGAGTCGAGTTGATGGTCTTTCTCGAGCTTGGTACATTCTTGACTTGTCTTGATGAAGTCTTCTAATCTTGAACTTGATAGAAGCAAACTTGGAGTCTTCTATTCTTGTAGACTTCATTCATGACATGTCTTGCAAGCATTCTTCATTTATGATATTGTCTTGAAAACATTCTTCATTCATGATCTTGTCTTGAAGCAGTGTGTAGTCTTGAAGCAGTGTGTAGTCACAAACAAGAAACACAAGAAGTACAAGACATATAGGTTTTGGCACTACAAAATTTGACAACCAAAGGGATATGAAATCATAACACTAACAGATTTGTTTATTGATATCCAGAAGAGGGATATACACCTTCAACTACGTAACCACCTCTAGAATATCTATAACGTCTTGGAAAAATCTGTACAAAGACCTAAGTACCACCTCAAGCAGAAATATCTAAGGACCGTATCTCATCGTAATTAAGGCAAAAAGTGGTTAAGTGCTAAACTAAGTAATCAGTGGATTTAGCTCGAACCACCATTTCCACAAATGACATGACCTAAAACCATTAATACCACTGACTCAACACTACATAAAAACCTAGGAAAAATCCTAAGAGCCCGTCTCTCTCGGGAGTACATTGAAACCTCATATCGGACTTGGACCGCTCGTCGAAAGTTTGATGACTGCGAAACTATAGGATTATGTCTGTCCTACTGGGCTGTACAACCATCGCAGGAATCGAGCCCAGATAGTATCCAGAAATTCACAACTTGAACCCTGAGTAAAGTGTGTGAGAAACACGAATATCTTTAGAAAATGTAATAAAACTTAAGTGAATTGGGCTGTTCGCCCACAGGCGAATTTAAGGATTTCGGACCGTTTGTTTCTGACTAAATTTCACTCATGGAAAAAGAAAATTTCCCTGCTCATATCCTTATACTCATGTCCCCGATCGAGCAAGTTGGACCATTGATCTGACACAGGTCCTCCACGGTCGATCGGCCTATCCAATCGCACCAAAATCACATCCTGACATAGATCCATTGTCAGGGAACTTACCCTATGCCGTAAGTGAATAATGGGCCTCCCTATGTGCTCTGTTTGTAAAAAAAAGTCGCCCTTTGGATATAACCTAAGTATACCAGGGCCCTATGGCCATTTGCATCACTTATGGGCTTATATATAGCCCTTATTTCACCTCATTTATATTCCATACGAATTTCTCTAAACCCTATGAGAGAGAAGAGAGAAAAGAAGAGAAAAGAGGAAAGAGAGGAGAGAGATTTTGGGAGATTGTTGCTAGGATTCCTTCTCACAACTACAAGCACCGAATCACCTCCCCATTTCGCTACACGATACGTTTTAACTACGATTTGGGTAAGAAAACCTAATCCTAATCTTGATTTAGAAATCCAGATAGCGTAATCGACAAACTAGCTAACCTATTTCGTTATTTAGGTGTCTGACGTTCTGTTTTCGGGAACGTAGAATTCGAACCAAGTCCGAATCGAGTATTCCGACGAAAGGTGCGGACTATAAACGTTTAGGTTATGGTTTTCAATGCTTTCAATGTCAGCTAATGATTTATATCTAACTTGATTGCTGCCATATTATCTTAGATATGACGTTTTTTATATATTATACATGTGTGAAGTATGTTGAATACAAGATAAATCCCATGTGTTTGTTGAAATGTTTGAATAAATATGAAATTGTGATTTGTGATTGCCATGACTGTTAGTCTAGGATTCATGTTTGTCATATGCATGATGATCTCTTTGTGTAAGGAATTGGCATAGTATATGTCGTGACTAATCTAGTCTATGTATTTGGTGAAGTGTAACTTAGGTGTCTGATAAAATGTTTGAATGAGAAAATGTTGATAAATTGTATTCATTAAGTGTATTAAGATAGGATTCTCAATTACCTTAATCATATGCATAGTTTCTTTCTTGTAACCATAATTGTTGCTACGTGATTTATGGATAAAATGCAAGTGTTTGGTAACATGTTCGATGTGTTTGATGAAATGCTTAAATGAGAATTTTCACTTGGATTGTTTGTTAAATGCTGAATTGGTTATCCTATATACTTAATTGCTGCATCTGAGTAAGATTGGGGCTACGACCTAGCTCAGGCAATCAGTAATAGTCTTATTCAGGTGGCCGAATTAGTCTCACCACATTGGATGTGTTTGAAAAATTTGGGTTGCATGACGACTGTCGACAATGGTTAGGCCACAAGGGGTGCTTATGCGCTCCATGTCGATTAAATCAGCATGTAGTCGTACCAATTGAACTTGTTTAATAAACCGACTGGCCTATTGTATGTTTACCATGTGTAGACACCATTGCTTAAATCTAAATTACCACTTACCAATGTAAAAGCCCGTTTCAACCATGGTATTACGATCTGCTAAGACTCATGGGCCGGGCATGGTGGTATGGGACACCGTGTTCGAGCTGTCGGCCTACGCTAGGGTGACAAGCCTCCCCATAGTGACCAGTGAGCAACCCAGACTCGTGAATTGGGCATGGTGGTACGAGACACCGTGTTCGAGCTGTCGGCCTACGCTGAGGTGACGAGCCTCCCCATAGTGACTGTGAGTATAAACTTTGAACTTGCCTATCGACTGCTTTTTCATTAAGGGTGATGCCCTACAACTTGCCTATCGTATCTGGTTAACTAGGATTGACGACTCTAATGGATCCTTCGTTTGGGCTAATGATATAAAGGGAGGTACCTTAACTTCCTGAACCTGCTGTATGAATAAGCTTAATTAATTAATCGGCTAACATGGCCATGCATCGCATTGCATTAGCTTGGATGTGCTTTTGGCGAGGAAGGTGCACTTTAGGGAGTGTTGTTGTATGCGAACTTAGTTGTCGGAGTCACTTGTGATGGAACTTTGTGTGAGGGCATACATCATTACTTGCACGACATTCCTGCATTAACAAGAGTAGCTAGGAAGTGATTGTTGTATTCCTTTATCATTACTGCTTGATTGACTTGATAACATGTTAACCTTTGCCTTATAGTACCACTGATTAAATATATCCTGGGACACGGCACAGTAGATGACATTCATAGCTTTAGCTTTAGAAGTCTGTTTATCTTTATCAAATGCCATCTACATCTTTTGGATTTGGATTTTGTGATAGTTGTGCCACTATCTAATGCAACTTGATTCATTGGTGGCACATATCCATTTTCAACTATATCCCAAACGTTATGATCCAAAGATCTCAGAAAGTAGTGCATCCTAGCCTTCTAGTATACATAATTTAAGCCGTCAAATACTGGAGGTCTAATGAAAGATGAGCCCTCTCCTTTGGCCATATTCCAAACTTTAGTCAAGATCACTCTCTAGGCAGTGAAGCCCTTGAAGAGAGACCCGCTCTGATACCAAATGAAATAGCGGTGAAGACCGCTTAAGTTGAAGTCAGAATATGCCAATGTCCTAGAGGGGGGTGAATAGGACTTTTTAAAGATTTATGAGTTATTTAAAAATCCTATCACTATAATCCTATCATGTATGCAACTTTCAGGATTACTCAAATGTAACTGTACTGGCTTCCAAGCCAAGTAGAGGGTCCAATCACAAACTAATAAGGATATAGCAATATACAACTTAGTCTATGTTAGATGTGACTGTGTGTGTGCGTGAGATATGATCAGATATACGAATATGAATGCATTATTATGAATCACACATAAAGAAAGCAATCACAAACACAGTCATTTTATAGTGGTTCGACGATAAGTCTACTCCACTCCCAGCTGTCGCACTCAACCCTTGAGTGTACTAGAATTCACAGAGGAGGTTTCCCATGGTTCACCTCAAACCTAAGGTTTTAAATCAGGTTTACCTTCAACCTTTACACGGAGGTTTCTACTCGCTTCACCTATAACCCTGGAGTTTCACTGGTTCACTCCTAACCAGATGTTTATGCTCTCCATAGAGCAAGGGTCCACACAACGCACCCAGAGGTTTCTACTCGGTTCACCTCTAACCCTGGAGTTTCACTGGTTCACTCCTAACCAGATGTTTATGCTCTCCATAGAGAAAGGGTCCACACAATGCACCCACAACGTACACTCCCGCCGGAGGCCTCCTTGAGGACTTCAAAGGGTGAGAACCACTTAAGACCCAATCCTAGAAAGGAATGATCGCAAGTGTCCTCCTGGACTCTAAATACTTACAGATAAGTTGATGAGTCCCGTTAAGCGCAACGCCGAAGATCTCCTCCTCCTTGTTAACGAAGAGTCTTCTGCTCCTTTGATCCACAACACAAAAGATATACCAAGACTAGGCTTAGGGTTGGGTCAAAGGGAAGATGGAATCCTACTCTCTAAAGGTTTTTCTATAAGGAAGGTAGAGTAGTTCCAATCTTATGCATTCAAGGCATCCCAGTATAATGATTTGTCATTAAGGTAGTAGCTGAAGGATCCTTGAATGCGAAAGTTTATTTCCCAATCCACTCTATTGAATATCAATGGTGAGGGTGGATTAGAGGATGAACTCCCTTGAGAGAAAGGGCTTTAGGTATAGGATATAAGTTGAAACACTCAAAAGCTCTCTCTACTTTCTCTCATAGCAACAAAAGACAAGTCCTCTATAAATAGGCAAAAAGTTCCAACGGATATAAAACGGTCACATTTATGACAGAGTTCGATATCATCGAGCAGGTTCGATATCATCGAGCAGGTTCGATATCATTGAGCGTATACTCTCGATAGCAACGATGGTCTGCTTGATGACTCAGACTCGATGTCATACGCTTTTGAAACTCTTTGCCAATTGGTCGATGAATTGAAGCTATTGTCGATGTCATCGGATTTCGAACTCCAATTTCATCGATGACAGGTTTGATCCATCGACACATGAAAAATGAGAGAGACTTGACTTTGAGATATTTCAGGTTTTCATGAATGATCGGGGGAACCGTCGAGGTCATCGGAATTTGAATGTCGATGATATCAAGATCAGAGTCGAGGTATTGATAAATCCGGCTGATTTATCTTTGAACTTGCTAGACAGATTATGACATTGTTTGATGCAATCGATCTGGTGTCGATATCATCGATATTTGAATATTGATTAAATCGAAGGGCCCCCGATCGTAGTTAAAAAATAACCTGAAATAACTATTGTAAGAAATGCGTGTCCACTGTAGATATCATCGATGGACCTCCGATCTTATCGATATTTGATTTCAGATCATATCGGACAGTCATCGATATATCGAAGGAATTTGAGATTTTCATTAAAAAACATGGGCACCGAAAATCAGGCTGTCGATCTTATCGAGCCACTCTCTATGGTCTTGAGTTTTGAATATCGATGATATCGATATGTGTATCGATACATCGATAATTCGTCCAGATAAGTTGTGAAGTTGCTGGACATATTTAGTGCTTTTATCGATGATATCGATATGTGTATCGATATATTGATAAATCCGTTCAGATGAATATTTAGTTGCTGGTCATTTTGGTCCTCTTATCGATAATATCGATAAGGTATCGAGGACATCGACAGTGCAGATCGATCGTATCGAGGGTGCTTCGATAAAATTAACAGGGTGATAAAAACTTAGAGATTTTCCTATTTTATAAAAAGTTTTCTCACCTTAAAAACCCTAAGATGTCTATCTTATTTTTAGGGTTTTAATCACCTAGTGTTTTGGGACGCGGGATGTGAGGCTATGATTTGCCTATTGCGAGCTTCCACACATCTGGTTGAGGCAGACGCTTGAAATAATCTTCTTATCGAGTTCTGTAGCCAGTCTGACTCACCGTACATGTAACTTGACAAACCAGGGCACTAGCAGGTGCACTTTTAACTCCCACCCTGGGGCGGTGTTTTAAAATACCAACCAGACTCTATTGTAGATGCAGGTGATGGGGAAGTCTACGCAGTGGAGTTGGACTTCACAGATGAGGAGGAAGAATCCTCCTACGTTCAACTCTCAGGTGGGTCTACGTAGACCTCGTGCTGATTCAACGGGATTACAGGGACATATGGGTTAGTTGGACACTTTACATTTTTTTTTATATTTTGTCTATTTTGAAATAATACATGTATATATTCAGCCCGATTACATAATCATACTTTGGAGGTTGTGAAACACTTACCTGTTCAAATATATATGTTTTAGTCTTCCGTTTTCTTAACTTAATTATATCTGGAGTATGATATGCTATTTTGGTATAATCCCACTCATGTTTAACTTATTAATATGGACGAAATCTGAACATCATTATCCATGTTGCATAAGTGATATGCTGGATCTCGGGAGTAGAGCTTTACTTGACCCTCGAAATCTGGGGCGTTACAATATCCTGAGAGTTAGATAGAGGTTTTGGTGCTATCAATCGCTGAGGGAATGGTGCAATTGGCTTACAATCTTTTTCCGGTTCTTCCTCTTGTGGAGCAATGCTAGGTCTATCATTCGCATCTTCTTACAGATCCTTAAGCTTTTCAGCCCTCACTGACATGGATTTATCAATTGTCTTCCCACTCCTAAGAGTAGTGATAGACTTTTCTTGCTCCATCTGATTTGAAGAGCTCAAGTCACTAATTTCACATTGCAGTTTTTGATTGAGGAGGGGTTAGGCTAAAAGCATCCATATTTCCCCTCTTACTAAGTGTGACTCAATCCTTTAAATTGACGATGCAAACATTCCTATTGTTGTTTTGAGATTTTGGAACGCTTGTACTGTATTTTGGTTGAATAGCTCTTGGTTTTGCATGAATTTTTGAACCATATCCTCTTGACGCCTCTTTTAATTTAAGGGTTAAGGGTCTCTTGTGGGTTAGTCGTTTGTCCATTCCTCCAAATGAAATTATGATGTTTTCTCCAACTAGAATTATATGTATTCGAGATAGGTCCACTGAAAGGTCTTTGGTAGTTGTTCATGACATTTGAGGAATTGTTGGGCAATTTTCAGTTGTATGTATGTTGCAAGTACAAATACTACAAATAACTTCCGCATCCTTATCATGTTTGATACGTTCCATCATCTTAAGTTCCATAGCCTCAACTTTTCTTATGAGATTGGCCACTCTTGCATTTATATCATCTTCCTCTTTTAAAACATAAATTCCTCTCCTTTCCTTTGATTGAGTAGGCTTAGGGTCTTAGGGAGGTATCTGTAAGTGCTATGTTGTATAAAGCACCCTTATTTGTCAAATTTCAATGAGACAAAATAGGTTATAGTGAGACTCATTCATCTGATGAAAAGTTCACCTTCAAGTGAATCAAGATGGAAAGTTCACCTTCAAGATCAACACATGAAGTTGGAAAGTGCAAGACATGAAGATGGTTACTTCAAGTTTGAGTTTTACTTCACTTCAAATTCAAGATTAAGCTATAACTTCAAGTTTACTTCAAGTAGAAGATCCACTAAACGCTACTGAAGATTCAAGTAGAAACTTCAAGGTATATACTTCAATGTCCAATAATTTCAGGCATACTTGACCCTAAAAAGACCCGAGACTTAGGTTCTTTCATATGCTAAACATACACGAGTTTTTATACTTTGGTTAGGTTTTGGTTCAACAAGTTCAAGCCTAAGTTCGACTAGTCCAAGCTCTAGTTCGACCAGTCCAAGAAATACTTCCACCAGTCCAAGATTCAAACTCAAAAAATGGACTTTTCTAGTAGTTCCTCAACCAGTCGAGCAGGGTGTTCGACCAGTCATGGGCACACCCTTGACCAGTCGAAGGGAGCTCTACTCGAACTGCAACAACTGATTTTGTGCTCCCTTGACTAGTCGAAGGCAATGCTCAACCAGTCGAGCAGGGAGCTTGACTAGTCAAGCAAGCCCTTTGACCAGTCGAAGGACAATTTAATCTAATCACACCCAAAATTTGAAATTTGGTTGATTCTTAGACAAGTCGAAGGAGACCTTAGACCAGTCAAAGCAACCATTTTTAGCCTATAAATAGAAGTTTTTTCTCATCTAATTCATTCATTAAAGCCACAAAAAAAGCCTTCACTTTGCGAGAGAAAAGTCCCCATCATCTTCAAGCTATAGCACGGTAATTTTAAATCTTTCAATAGCTTTTTGTTTTTGTAATTCGTTGATCTCTTTTATGAATCTTATGCTTTAAAGGGAGTTCATACTCTTCCTTATGAGATCTAAGGAATTCAAATAAGTAGCCCAAGGTTTGAATTAATTTAAAATCAATTTAGAACTTAGAACCCTTGATTGTGTTATTGGATATTGAACATTTCTACATCAAGCGAAGCGGTTCTACGGGCTTACATCAAAGAGCATCTTTCGAAGAAGATAAGTATTCTTTATTCATTTTTGGTTTCTTGAGATATCCAAAAAATCTCTGTATTGGTTTTAACTGAGATAGCCAGAAAATCTTAGCATGGGATTTTGATTGTGATAGCCCATTTGAAAACACAATTGTATAGGTTTTAAGGTGAACCTGAGAAAAACTTGATTATTAGTGAACGCCAATATCACGTGGGTTGTGATTATTAGGAGTAGAGTAGGTGTGATTGTTTGAAAATAGTTGGTGTACACACTAAACCACTATAACTCCTGCTGTTTTATGGTGAATGATGTATGTGATGTATATGTGTTGAATGGTTATAATTTTTTCATGTACATGTGGTGAATGCTTGTAATAGATAGCTTTCTTCCTTTTCCTCTTGTTTTAGTTTGCGATCTTAATCCTTATTACGTTTAAGAAATCAGGTTGTCCTACCAAAAACATCTGTTTTTGGTGT
Source organism: Magnolia changhungtana (assembly GCA_030180095.1). Classification (NCBI taxonomy): domain Eukaryota; kingdom Viridiplantae; phylum Streptophyta; class Magnoliopsida; order Magnoliales; family Magnoliaceae; genus Magnolia; species Magnolia changhungtana. Next base: position 5,343,593 of record JASAUF010000397.1, read on the forward strand.
AAGGTTGTCTTTTGAACAAGGTTTGAATTAATTTCTCAATACTATTACAGTTGAGATCTCTGATTAGTTCTGATTTATTTAATCTTTCAGCTCTTTAATTTTTAAATTTGCATAGTCCTATTCACCCCCCCCCCCCCTCTAGGACTGAAAGCTCAACCTTTTCAATATCCAATGATTACGCATTTTCAGCAAGTTTATCAAAATAATCCCATGCATCATCGACTTCCTTATTCATGAATTCCCCATTACACATTATCTCCACAAATTGGCGCATGGGCGAGATCAATTCTTCATAAAAGAAGCTTATTATCTGCCATGTTTTGTTGCCATGTTATGGACATGAATTTATGAGATCCTTATATCGCTCCCAACATTGGAAGAAGGTCTCATCATCTTTTTACACAAAATTCATGATTGCTTTCCTTAAGGTATTCATTTTATGATACGAGAAGAACTTTTTAAGGAACTCGTCATCTCAGCCCATGTGCCAATGGACCGTGGTTTTAAGGAATGCAACCATGACTTAGCCTTTTCTTTCAAGGAGAAATGGAACAATTTTAGTCTAACTATGTCCTTAGACACATTTGGAAAGCATAGTGTGGATATTATTTCATCAAACTCTTTCATATGCAAGATTTATATCACTCCCATGTAACATCCACATTCCCTGCATTTAATGGGAATATTATGCAGGAAGGTGTACTCACCACCACTGGTTGTAAATAATCTTATAGAGTACGAGGTGGGGTGCATGATGCACCTCATTCTCATCCTGGGCCTCCTCAACTGGATGTTGAGGTTAATGTGCAGCCATAACTTCTATTGACTCAAAGGATCTTAAGTGGTGTCTAATTTGGTGATGGATAGGCAACTCTTCAACTAATCCTCATTCACTCAAGAGAAACGGAGAGTGTTATCACGAACCCACTTGGGCATGAAACACTTGTAGCCCTAAAATTCTAAACATCTAAAACCTAAGAAAAAGAAAACTAAAGAAAACAAGAAATCCATAAAGAAAAGAGGAAGAGTTGGAAAGAAGTTACCTGATTAGAGTCGCTATTTTAGGATTCTACAAAATAGAAAACAAAGTTAGTTTCTAAAAATAAATTCAGAAAATCCTAACATAGGAACAAAAACCTAACCTTAATCCTAATGCTAATTAATCTCAGAAAAACATAGTCGTAGTCCCTGACAACAACGCCAAAAACTTGTTCACAACCCTAAGTGCAGGGTCGCGATGTAGTAATAACTCAATGAGACTGAGGTCGAATCCACAGGGACTAGTACATATTCTGAAAATAACTAGAACTAGAATTAGAAAAAAGATCTAAATTGAAATCTAGAATAATTAAGAATAATTATGAATGAAATTTCAAAAATCAAAAGGGAACTAGAGCGTCAAGGATCTACTTGTAGCTATCAAGATGCTACCTCATTGATTCAAGAAACACAATTGGAATTGGAGTGCTATCCTATCTAATTGGAAAATTAAATCTCTAAACTTTTCATTGATCTATTGTAAGGCCTGTATCCAAGTCCATACCGTTCCATTGACTTCAACGATCCTCCCCGTCAAATTCCGGCAACCCACGACCTGTAATTTGCATTTGCGCGCGACCCTAAGTAGTGTTCCGTATATCTGAGTCGACTCGACCCAAGACTTGTACCCTAGCGACTGCGCCGTCACCATGGTTCCAACGCCGTGTCTCGCACACCGATGCGATACCCAGGCCAGGAGTTGTGGGCCCGTATTTATATCGAAGAAAACGCCGCGCGTTACAAATCTCAAGAGAATCTCTACTACCCATCACATCAATCAAACAATCACAAGTCAAGTACACAACCCATCCCTCTCTTATACAAGCCATCTTCAAAGTCAACTCGCTCTCTCTCTCTCTCTCTCCACCCATCCCTCTTACATCCAAAATTTAACTAAACCCATACCCTGCATGTCATTCTTCTTACAACATCCATCCCTCTCATCTCATCCTTCTTACAATATCCTCTCCTCTCTCATTCTCTCCACCATTTCCCAAGCTTCCATGAGAGAAAAGTTCTAAAGAGAGAAAAGATCAAGGCCCACTTCTTCCCCTTACATCTCACCATCTAACCCTTCAATCTTCATCCACCATCAAAGAGAAAGCCTAAGAGCTAAGGAGTCCAAGGAGCTAAAGAAGAAGCCAATCGGTGGGTGATTGTAGGATATCCACCGTTCATTTTCATTTGAAGGCCTACTTATGATGGAACCCATTGTGATGTATGTGTTGTAATTAAAGAGGGGCCCATAGTGGCGGGGTCCCTTCACTGCACCGATATCTATCTCTCTATCTCTTTTGGTGATGGAATGTGGCCCACTTGATCTAGATCGTCCATGTGTTGGGCCCCACCTCGCTGCCTGTCCATTTAGACAGGCTTGGATGAAGTAAAAACATAAATATCAGCTTAATGCAAAACGTGGGGCCTGCACTTGATGTCAGTAAGTCTGATCATGAGATATGTGTTAAATCTGGGCCGTTCATTTGCTGGACGCTATGCCAGTGGCCTGCAGTCCAGCAGCTGGACAGCTGCTGTATGGACGTTATCAAGTTCTGTGGGCCCTGATTATGAGGTATGTTTTATATCCAAACCGTTCATCTGTGTGGGACCCACACGTGATGTACATGTCATGTATACACACCGTCCAGTGGTCTGGACGGTGGGGACCACCATGACATATGTGTTTTACATCTAGCCGTCCGTCCAGGCCTGGATGCTAAATGCTGGAGTTCTTTAAATCTATATATATAATACATATATATATATATATTATAATATATATAATACTATGGCGGGCCTCACGGGGACCCACCTGATGGGAAGCTGATTGGCTGGTGTACTTTACATCAGCTATATAGCTGATGTATTAACGTCAGCAGGTTCTATGGGTCCCACATGATACGTGTATTCCATCCTACGCCCATCTAGGTGGGACCCACCATGATGGATTTGTTGTATCCACACCGTCCAATCCATGGACGGTGGGAGCTGATTGGCAGGAATACCTCACACCATCTATATTGCTGTTGTAGATGACGTCAGCAAGATTTGTGGGTCCCGCATGATGTATGTATTTCATACCATGCCGTCCATTTGTTTCATTAACACCGTCTATTTCACGGTGGACCCCACACATAAGGTATGAGTTATATCCCAAACATCCATCATCTGGGCGTTGGGCCACCAATCCTCACACCAGCTATATGGCTACTATATTTATGTCTGCAAGCTTGGGGGCCTGATCATGAGGCACGTCTTTCATCCCAACCGCCCATCTGTTTGGACGTTCGCAATTCTGAGGGTCCAATCATGAGATATGTGTTATATCTAAACCATCAATCAGTATGGATGTCAGCGAGTTCTGTGGGTCTGATCATGAGACGTGTTACATCCACACCGTCCATCCACGGCGTAGATCAGCATATCAGGTGGACCACACTATAAAAATCGGTGGAGGATTGAACGTCCACCATTGAAATCGTTTGGGGTCAAAGAAGTCCTGGATCAATATGAAATTTGTTTTTCCTCTTAATTCAGGTCTTTGTGTCCTTATGAAAAAATTGGATGGAAAATAAACGTTATGGTGGCCCCTTGAATTGTTAATGGTGAAAATCATTATCTTCACTGCTATTTGTGGTATGGTCTAAATGATTTTTTGATATGATTCATTTTTTAGATAATGCTTTAAAATGATCTCTAAATATAGATGAATGGTACAGATAGTCTAGTTAGGACGATGGGTCCCACTTGATGTATACGAAGCCCATTGTTGTGGCCCATGTGATGTAGCCTAGTGTGATGTATGTGAGGTCCAGATGGTGAGGCCCAATGTGATGTATATGAGGCCCATGAGTGAGGCCCGATGTGATGTATGAGAGGCCCATGGGACGTGGCCTATTGTGATGTATTCGAGGCCCATGGGATGTGGCCCATTGTGATATATTGAGGCCCATAGGATGTAGCCCAATGTGATGTATATGAGGCCCTTGTATGAGGCCTAATGTGATGCATGTGAGGCCCATGAGTGAGGCCTAATATGATGTATGTGAGGCCCATAAGTGAGGCCCAATACGATGTATATGAGGACTAATGTGATGTGAGATTCCACCATGATGTATGATGGGCCATGCCTTAGGAGCAATGATGGTTTGATGTCCATATTCTAAGAGTAATTATGGATAGATGTCCACATTGTAACTCTCCCTAGGGCCCATCGTTAGGCCCATTCTTGATATGGTTAGGTTGTCTAAGCCCATCCTTGATACGAGGAGAGTACATTATCATCATATAACATGCTTAGTATAGCTTCACGATGATGCCCGTGCGCATCATATGTATGCTTGATATGAGTGGTGATTGATCATAGCACATGCCATTAGGCGAATTATTATAGGACTCCCTGATAGGAGGAGTTACCCACATGAGCGTGCAGTATGCGCAGGATTGCTGCATGACTGGATAATATGATTCATGCATCTCACATTTGTATGATATGATTTCTGTATGCCCTAGCGACATCAGGGCCATAGCCTCCACAGGCATATCGTGGATGGTAGGATATGACACCAAAAATACTGTTATTAACACTGGGGTGCCATAGATGTCCCTGAGTGAAAATTCCTAAACCTGATGGTACCAGAGGATGACTCCAATATTAAGACCAAGTGGATACATGAGCACACAAGGGTTGTATATCAGTAGGCCGTGTCTCCCATTATGTCGTGGTCGATTAGAAGGGGGTGTGACCTTATCCACCCGAGGGTAGGGGGCAATGCTAGGCTGAGTCTGACCAATTCGTAAATGGGTCCGCTATCGACAGGCCAGACCGATATTAGTAGGTGGATAGATAGGTCTCTTCCACTTGCATGGTTGCGCATCCAGTGGGTAACAATATGGTGTACAGTGTACTAGACCCCGGTGATATATATATATATATATATATATATATATATATATATATATATTCTAGAGTTGAGCTGTATTGATATGTGGGTTTAGATGAGGATTGGTATGCTTGAGTTACATCCACATATGACATTGGCCATGTAGGCCTCACATCGTATGGCCTTAACATAGTCGATAGCATTCTTGCCTTGCATCGTATAGCCCTGGTAGGATGATGACATTCATGGACTTACCAGCATTTCCTCATTAATCTGATATTTCATACTTGCATTTCTATCGAGCGCACACACTTTTACCACCCTCTAAAATTTTTATAAGCTTATGCACAACCGTTACGTGTAGGTGATGATAGGCTGTAGCTGAGCAGGAGCAGGAGCGCGTCGCAGAACTTCTGGAGCTTTATCATTATTATCATTGTATTTTCCTTTATGCACATTGTACTCAAAGTTTTTTTTTATCTTAGTGGATTTGTGATAATGTTGTTGGTTGTTGTTTGTGGGTTATGCCTATGTTTATGCTTATTACGAATCAAATTCATGTTGAAAATCCTCCTTGTAGGATCCTAGGATCAGAACCTGGTATATGAGTGCCGGATTCGGTGATCGAAAATTTTGTGATCCCGATTTTTGAGTTTGGGGTGTAACAGAAGTTGGTAGTAGAGCATAACTCGGGAATAACTTAGAACAACATTACATGTTTGCTATGAGCTTAGAATAATTAGGTCTCGAGTTCAAATAACTTATTGATTTTCTGTATAGACCCTTAACGTATGTGCCTTCGAGAGTTTTCAAGGTTAATAGGCGCCTTTGTTCTTTCCTATAGGACATGCCGCCCAAGAGAGCGACTCTCGCTCCACCACCCGTAATTTCTGCTCTACCGCCCGTGACTCCCACTTTACCACTAGAGATTCCTACTCCCCAGCTCGAGGATGTCACTCCTCTACCCGAGACCTGTACGGATCCGTCCATACCGATGAGTGTCTCCCAGTTACAGTAGATGTTGTAAGCTGTGACAGTCGCCCTCTAGGGGCAGGCCTGCAAGCACCCTGCTGTTACGCCATCCTAGGTAGAGTAGGAGTGCACGAGCGCCCTCCTTCAAGACTTCTGACAGTTTGATCCCCTGCATTTCCAAGGCGAGCCAGACCCCTCTGCAGCAGAGAGATGGCTCTCCGATGTGGAGAAGATTTTTGATACGTTAGGATGTACGACCCAACAGCGGGTTCGGTTAGTTGTATTTCTTCTCCAGGTTGAGGCCAAGCACTGGTGGACCACTATTATCCGTGCAGCAGGGCCTAATTTCGTCTGGACATGGGTGGATTTCATAGACCAATTTTTCCAGCAGTATTTTCCTGACCACATTCAACGATAGTGTGTGCTAGACTTTGAGATTCTAGTATAGGGGGATATGATAGTGGCTCAATATGTGGCTCATTTTGTAACGTTGTCCAGATTTGCACCATACTTGGTAGATGATAAGGGGCTGAAGGCCCGCTGTTTCGAGAACGACTTGCGTTATAGTCTCCCGTGTTGTTGGGCATTAGCTCCTGACTTTTGAGGCGGTAGTACTGAGGGACCAGATCTACAAAGTTAAGTGGGCCAGCCGCAGAGTAACTGTGATCAGAGGAGAGACTAGAAGAGGCAGGCCCCCTCCAGTAGCTCCTAGCAGCATCGGCGACAACAGAGACATAGGAGCCACCCATCTGCTAGAGTACTAGCAGCACCGGCGACATCTCCAGCGCCACCCTAGTGGCCGTTTACAGGGACCTATTTTGGATATGGTGGGAGAGGTCACCGCAGGTATAAGTGCCCCCGTCCTCAACAGCAGTAGCAGCCGAGAGCACCTCAACAGCCTTCAAAGTAGCAGCAGCGACTGCAGCCACCTCCACAGCAGAGGCCTCAGCCGTAGCTGAGACAATAGTACAGGCCACTGCTACGGTAACAGCAACAGCAACACCCTCAGAGGGGACAGGCACCTCCCCAGCCAGTTCACGATAGGTTCTATATGGCTCAGCAGGACCCACAGTCCTCTAGAGGAGTCGTTGAGGGTATACTTCCAATCTTTGCATGCATTGCTCGAGTTTTGTTTGATTTCGGTGCTTCGCACTCCTTTATATCTCAAAAATTTTGCCTATCGTCTGGATTGCCGGTAGAGTCTGCTAGTGAAGTGTTGACCCTATCGATGACCTTAGGGATGACTACTGTATTAGGCTACTTTTGTTCATCTTGCCCCATGTTGGTGGGAGAGATTTTCTTGCCTGCCAACTTGTTTATGTTATCGATGTCAGATTTCAACATTATCCTGGGCATGAATTGGCTTGTCGAGTATCACGCCATCTTGGACTGCTCTGTGAGGACAGTCACATTCTGTATACCAGGCTTGCCGCAGTTCCAGTTCATTGCCGAGCCCAGAGGAGAGCTATTGTCTTATTTGATGTCCTATGCCATTGAGGAGCCCATTGCCTTATGTATCGACCAACTGCCAGTCATTTGTGATTTTCCCGATGTATTTCAGGAGATTTTGGGGTTGTCGCCGCGCCGACACATTGAGTTCCAGATTGATCTTGTGCCTGGTACCGCGCCTATCTCGAAGGCCCCGTATAGTATGACACCGATGGAGTTGTGGGAGCTGCAGCGGTAGTTGGATGAGTTGTGAGGGTTAGGCTTCATCAGTTTGAGCAGTTCACTGTGGGGAGAGCCGGTACTCTTCGTCAGGAAGAAGGATGGCTCATTGAGGCTCTGTGTGGATTACTACGAGCTCAACCAGGTCACGATCAAGAACAAGTACTGTAAGTGCTATAGTTTATATCCCTGTCGGTTGTCAAATTTGTGTTGACAAAATCACTGTTATATAACTTGTATAAGTGAAGCTCTCTCTAAAGATCAACATTCATAAACAAGGTGTAACGACCCGTAAATTTTCGTACTTTGGCTCGAGTACCACCTCGACTAGAAATCAATTAGGATTAAATCCTTTAGAAATTTAACAAAGTTAACTAAGTGCTAAACTCGATTAACCATGAAATCCGTTGGGATCGCTTTAAATACAATCTGCAAGACCCAAAACTTGTAGAATCATTGATGCTAGGTTACCCTAAAGATTAGGATCAAACTCATTACCCTTTGCTCTGAATGAAATGAAACTTGTTTTTAGGTCTAGACCGCACATCTAAGTCCGATTAACATGAAATTAAGGAACTAGGACCGCCTTCTCGGGCTTGACAACCACCTCAGAAATCAGGTCCAGTCGATGTCCCACGGCCATTCATTTGGATCCGGAGCGAGGGAGTGTGAAAAAACACTATTCCCTTTACAAAATAAATATCTGAAATAGTGATCTGGCACCATTCGCTTGCGCTTCAGTATTAAGCAACCAGACCGTCAGAATCAGACCAAATTACACCCTCGGATCAGGAAAAATTTCAGGAACATTTACATGTACTTGGAATTTCGGATCGTGGCCCACTGACCATTGAACTGAAAGTGGTCCGCCACGTGCGATCTGGGAATCCGATCAAGTCAAAAACGTAATCCCACGTAGATCCATGTGTGGAGAGCTTAAGTCTGACGTTTGGCTCAAGGAGGGCCACCAGAACCCCTCTTTTGAGCTGGAAAAGTGACGAAATACCTATATTAGTAGTAACCCTTGAACCTGAGTCTATTTTGGAGAGGTTTTAGGCTATAAAAGGAGCTTAGAACAGCCCCTCTCACAGCCATACGAATTTGGGATAAAACCCTAGAGAGAGAGAGAGAAAAGGGAGTGAAAAACTTGGGATTTGTGGGAGAACTTCCTCCTCCTGCTTTCGATCACTGCACGGCCTACACCACCTCTTTCCAGGCGCTTTCCCGGCGGTATCCACTCCGTTTTAAGGTGAGAAAACCCTAACCCTAGGTCTGATTTGAAGTGCATAGACTATAGGTTGTGAAAAGGCTAACCGATTCCGCTCTTTAGGCTAGAAAACTCCCGAATACGGAAGCTCATCCAACCTTACTGATCCGTTGTGATTCCAAGGGCTAAGGTGAGGACTTTAGGTGTATAGGTTACGGTTTTCAATGCTTTCAATGTCAGATAATGATAGATTCATGATCTGCATGCAAATGCACATGTACAAAGTGCTTTCCGTTTTCTGTTTCGATTAACGTTGTAGAATATGGAATGTCACATACTCTAGGTATACGTAGAAATACCGTATACATATTTTTTTTGGAAAAATGTTTGACATGTTTATTTAATGTATGATTATACAACATATGGATAAAATACTAGTTTGGCGAAAAAGGAATCGCTGTAATACATGCTCGCTTGTAAATACTACGTATGTAGAAATTGTGTATTCTAGAAATACCGTATATGTGTAAATTTTGGAAATGCGTTTGTCGTGATTATTTGCTGTATGATTATGGTATACATGGATAAAACAACCGCTTGGCGAAAGGATAGCCCTAATACGTATTTTGCTAACATACATCATGTATGTTGGAATGGTGTACTCTAAGTGTTTGTGTAAACGCTTGTGAGTGTAAATGTTTAAGTGTTAGTGCCTTAGATAGGTGCTGATATGGAATTTCCGACTACCTTAGAGACATGTAGGATACCCTCCATGTGGTGGTTTACTTTAGCCACTCACTTGTGATGTATACGTAATTGTGTCCCTATTTGTATAGTACTTTACAACATGCTTTACAACATGCTTTATATCATGCTTCATAACATGCTTTATGATATGCCTCCTAACGTGTTGTATTACTTTGTTTATCATGCTTAACTCCATATGCTATTGATGAGAACTGTATGAGTTTGGGACTATGTTTATAGTCCAGGCATTCGGTACCAGACTGGAAATTGTGGCTGCGATTCATGTCGCCACAAGGAATGTGTCTGGCGAACCCGAGTCGTACTTTGGTTGGCGATAGTGGTTGGCCACACGGAGTGCTTTTGCGCTTTATATTGCCCAACTTGTTGTGCGTTCGAGCTAGTCAGGCTCGTCAAGTAACCCGATTGTCAAATGTGTGTTCACCATGTTTGGTCATTACTGTTTGAACCTAGGGTACCAAACTTACTAGTGGCGATCCCGTTAACCAAGGTACCTTGATTCGCTAAGACTCATGAGCCGGACATGGTGGTATGGGACACCGTGGCCGAGCTGTCGGCCTATGCTGGGGCCAAGTGCCTCCCCATAGTGACCATTGAGCAACCCGAACTCGTGAGCCGAATACGGTGGTATGGGACACTGTATTCGAGCTGTCGATACTTACGGCGAGAGCCGAGTACGGTGAGACCTGTGCTCGTGCTGACGGGTGATGAGTCCTCTGTAGTATCTTCGAGTATACTCCAAGGGTCTGTGATTGGCGACGAGTCTTTCACAGCAACTAGAGTATGAGTTGAGCCGAGTACGGTGAGACCTGTACTCGAGCTGACGGCTAGTGATTGAGCCGAGTACGGTGAGACCTGTACTTGAGCTGACGGTCAGCAATTGAGCCGCATACGGTGAGATCTGTATCCGTGCTGACGGGTGACGAGCCCTTTGCGATGCCTTCGCTATGCCTCTCAAACCATAATATCGTATGAGATTAACTAGGATTGACGACCCTAGAATGGATCATGTTTGGGAATGATACAAGGGAGGTACCTTACTTTCCCAATACTGCTGTTTGAAATGGAATAATAATAACTCGGTAATCATGTTCATCATAGCACCGCATGTGCCTTGTAGATGTGGAGCACTGAGGGAGTTAAGCATTCGCGAACGTAAGATGATGTCGCATGAGGGTGGTTTGGCAAGGGCATACATCATCATGTCATTTCATTCTCGCACTTAATAAGAGTAGTTAGAATTGTTTGATTTGTATTGCTTTATCATTACTGCTTGATTGAATTGATAACATGTTAACCTATGCTTTTATTGTTCCACTGAGTTAGCTACTCACCCCCACGTTATGGGACGGTGTTTGCAACACCAACCAGACTCTGTCACAGGTATAGGCGGCGCGTCGGTTCAGGAGCCGGAGCCCGATTTCGACGAGGATCAGGATGAGTTCTCATTTATGCAGTACTCTGACGGCTATGCTTAGGCCGACTGCATCACGGGGACTTCAGGACTCATCTTTTAGATTCTATTTTGATTTTGATTCAGAAATAGTATATGTATATGGATACTCAGTTAGTGTTCATACTTAGGTGTTCATATAAATTTTGTTCTTTATATACTTTAAATATACAATTTCAGTATTCCACTTGCCTTTATACAATTGAACTGGAGTATGAATTACTGTTTTGGTATAATCTCATTCATGTTTATTGCTCTAACTCAGATAACATTTAACCATCATTGTATATGTTGCATAAGTGATGCGTTAGAACTCGGGAGTTGAGTTCATACTCGACCCCCAAATTTCAGGGCGTTACACAAGGAAAGCTCACAACAAGCAAAGATTACAAGTATAAAGATCAACCTTGACTTCAAGAATTGCTCTCAAGACAAGACTCAAGAATACAAGACTTCAAGAAGAGTACAAAGTAGTTCGTATAGAACTCAAGTCACTTTCGAGGTTGAGCTACATGAAGACTTCAAGGCTTAAAACTTCTAGGTCACTTGTTCCTAATGTTTTCAATGTCCTTACTTCTTGATTGGGGTTTGAATGACCATAGGTTGACCTTAGAAGTAAGCCATTTTGGATACATAAGTCATATGTATATGACACTTGTGTTTGGGCAGTTTGGGGACTTGTCCTAGGCTTTCTTCCACTAGTCTTAGCTTTGCTTCGACCAGTCCAAGAAATTCCTCGATCGGTCATAATTTTGTTACAAAATTCATATAAATTCTGTTAGGCTTCGACCAGTCGAAGGAACAGTGTCGACTGCTTCTACGACCAGTCGTAAATCTTCGATTCAAAGTCCAGCGATAATTTACAAGGTCTTCGACTGGGATCGAAGGAGACCTTCGACCAGTCGAAGGTGACCTACGACCAGTCGAAGGAGGCCTTCGACCAATCGTAGAACAGTCAAAGCTTATCGCGCCTGATTTTTTTTAAATCTGTTATTTCTTCGACTAGTCGAAGAGCTCCTTAGACCAGTCGAAGATGTGATCTGCTCACCTATAAATAGACCACAAAATTCAGAAGAATTCAAGCAATTAATTAATGCATTCAAGCCTATCTTCTTCAAACTTCTGAGAGATAATTTTGTGCTCCATCTAAGCTAAGTGTGCTTATTTTATACTCTCTTTCTTTAGCTTTATTTAATTGATTTTGTTTCTGCTATTCCAATCTAATTTGATAAGAGGAATTGTTATTCCCTTTCTTTGGAATCAAAATCAATTAAGACAAGCCCTAGTTGGTCTAATTTAAAATCTATTAGAATTAGAACCATTGTAATTGAGTACTGGACATTGAACTTGAACATTCAATCATTTACTCTGATTTGGTTCTACCGGGCTGCTATAACGAAGGAGTTAATCAGGTATTTTACGTTTAATTGTAAATTTCTGTCTGTTTTGGTTTCTTTCAAGATTTGCTAGAAAAATCTTGTTGTATTGGTTATCTGAGGAGAGCCAGGAAAACTCAGAAGTAGGGTTTTTTTTTTATTGTGTAAGCCCACAGACAAAGACACAATTGTAAAGGTTTTGGGTGAACCTGTAAAAACCTATTTTGTGAGTGAACGCTAATATCCCCTGTGTGAGGATATTAGGAGTGGAGTAACATTCTGTGTGGCTATTGTTTAACAGTTGGTGAACACACAAGCGAACCACTATAATCCCTTGTGTTGTGGTTGAATGATTTACATTTCTAATCTTTAATATTCATTTGTGGGATGTATGTGTGGTGGTGAATGTTATAATCATTTAATTCAAGCATTGTGGGAATTTTGTAATAATTTAGAATTTACTTTATGCTATTCCTTTATCTGCTTGAATTTAAATTTCCTTTAAAGTTGTTCCAGCAAGGTTGCCCTGCCATTTTTATGGTGTATGGCTGTCCCTAGAACAATACATTTGTGATTACACTTTATTTCAATTTGTACTTAATTCTGTATTCCTCTTTGGTTTGAGATTTGATACAAAGATCCTTCTAGAAATAAGGTTGTCCTACCATAAACTCTGGTTTTTGGTGAAAGGTTGTCCTTAGAATAAAATTTGTATCAATCCCTCAAGATCAGATTTTTGAGGTTGTTTTACTTTCCTGCATTGTGATTTATTTTGGCTATCATATTGTTTTTTAATTCCACTGTTATAACATTTATTTAACATAGTCCCATTCACCCCCCCCCCCTCCCCTCTAGGACATATAGCTAGGCCTTTTCAAGTGGTATCAGAGCCTAATAGCTCGTTCTTATTGCTATTTATTTGGATTTATTTCCTGAGCTAACGATCTAGGCTATTTAAAAAGATGTCAAATTTTGATAGCCTTTCAGTCACGAGGCCTCCACCATTTGATGGCTCCAACTATGCCTATTGGAAAGCCAGAATGAGAATCTTCCCAAAATCAATGGATGAGAGTGTGTGGCGAGCCACAATAATCAAATGGAGAACTCCTACCATTGAAGTAACTGAATCCGACGGTTCAAAAACTATGTCTGTACCTGCTTATTATTTATGGACTACTCTTCAGAAAAGTGAGTATAGTGCCAATGCTAAAGCACTAAATGCAATCACTTGCGCACTATCATCGGATGAGTTCAAAAGAATCATATCCTGTGATACCGAGAAACAAGCCTGGGATATACTTGAAATGACACATGAGGGTACATCAATTGTCAAAAAGTCTAAAGTCCAACTCCTTACAACCAAATTTGAAGAAATTCATATCGAGGAAAATGAAATGTTTATGGACTTTTACACTAGACTAAATGACATTGTAAACTCAATGTGGGGTCTTGGCGATAAAATCCCAGAAAGTAAAGTGTGTGCAAAGATATTACGCTTACTTCCTGAACGGTTCAATTCTAAAGTAACTGCGATCCAGGAACTTCGTGATACGGATAATATGAGGGTAGAGGAATTAGTTGGTTCTTTACAAACCTACGAGTTAAACTTTAAAGCTCCTAAAGGTAAATCGATTGCACTAAAATCCTCTAAATGTAATTCAGAAGAAAATTCTTATTCAGAAGATGATATGGCTCTTTTGGCTAAGAAATTTTACAAGATTTTTAAAAGCAAGAAAAGGGTTGATTTCCAAAAATCAAACGATAAAAAGAAGTTTAGATCCAAATCTGAAAAATCTTTGAAAGATAGTCAATGTTACAACTGTCAAGAATATGGGCATTTGGCAAATAGATGTCCCAAAAAGGACAAACCCAAGAAGAAGAGTACGTTGGCTACGTGGGATTAATCATCTGATTTTGAAACTTCTTCTGAATCAGAAGATTCTGAAACTGAGTCAGGGAATGAAGTTAAAGCACTTATGACTCTAACGAAATTCACATTTTCAGATAATGACTCAACAAGTGAAGAAAATCTGAGTAGTGAATATGAAAATGAAGATGATCTTCAAGATGCTTACAATGCCCTATACAAAGAAAGTTGTAAAATTGTTGTCAAACTTAAACTTCAAAAAGAAAAGTTTTCTAAACTCAAAGAATGTTTTGAATCAGTTGTCTTAGAAAATTCACAAATTTCAGATTGTTTTGAAAAATCAAAATGCGATTTGGAATTCAAAAATTCTTTAATTATTGATTTGAAATCTGAGATTAAAAATTCAAAAAGGAAGTATCTTCTCTTCTGAGTCAAAAGGACACATGAAAATATGCCTAAGGTGATCCAAAGTTAGAAAAACTCTTATCCGGATCAAGAAAATGTGGCGATCTATCCGGGCTGGGCTATGATAAAAATTTATCTCCTAAACAAAAGTATACTCCTCCTATGTTTGTGAAAGGAGAGTCCTCAAACTCAAAAGAGAAAAATACTTATCAAGGTTTTTCTAAAAATCCAAAACTCTTCAAAACCCTGGAAGTGACCATGTCAACTTTAATCAGAAATGAAATCCACTAGCTGAAAAGATAGTAGTTTTACTCAAGGAGCTCCTAAAATCTAACTCTACAGGTTATTCTTATAACTATAAACAAAAGAAGAACAACTATGTTCCTAAACCCAAAACAGTTATGAAATGGGTTCCAAAAGTCACCTGCTTGGTTGCTCACATTGCTTTCAAAGCAACAAGTCATTCAAAGTGGTACCTAAACAGTGGATGCTCTAGGCATATGACAGGTGACAAAGCTTTATTCACGGATCTAAAAAATATGACTGATGGTTCAATCACATTTGGTGATGGTAGCAACTGCAAGATTATAGGCCAAGGTACGGTTCAACTTTTTAATCTTCCTGTATTTAAAAATGTTTTATATGTTGAAGGCCTAAAACATAACTTACTTAGCATATCTCAGATATGTGATAATAACCATAATGTTCGGTTCTCTAATCAAAGCTGTGAGATACTAAATAATAAGGGTTCTATAATATTAATTGGACGTAGAACATCTGAAAATTGCTATATTATTAGCGAATCCAGCTCATCTAATCAAGCATGTTACATGGTTCATACAGATGAGATTGATTTATGGCACAAACGTCTTGGACATGTTCATTATCGAAATTTATATAGATTGAGCAATCAAGAACTTATAAGAGGTTTACCCAAACTTCAGAAATTAGATAAAATACGTGGTGAATGCCAGATAGGTAAACAAACAAGGAACTCACACAAAAAGGTGAATTCAAATACCACATCAAAATCACTCGAACTTCTTCACATGGATCTAATTGGACCTACTAGAACGGAAAGTCGTGGTGATAAAAAATATATTCTGGTAATAGTTGATGACTTTACCAGATACACTTGGGTAGTCTTCTTAAGGGATAAACCTGAAACCCTTAAAGAAGTAAGAAAAGTTCTCAAAAGGATTCAAACTGAAAAATCTTCTCAAATCAGTAAGATTCGTAGTGATCATGGATCTGAATTTGAGAATAGCAATTTTGAGAAGTTCTGTACCGACCAAGGAATATTACATGAATTCTCAGCTCCCAAAACTCTACAACAAAATGGAATTGTGGAAAGAAAGAATAGGGTGCTTCAAGAAATGGCTAATGTCATGTTGAATAGCATGAAGCTCTCTAAAAATCTTTGGGCTGAAGCTGTAAATACAACTTGCTATATTATTAACCGAGTTTATACTAGCAAAGATAATAATAAAACGGCTTATGAATTATGGTTTAACAAAAAGCCTACTGTCAAATACTTTTGAGTTTTTGGCAGCAAATGCTATATTTTACGTGATCGTGAAAATTTGGGAAAATTCGATACAAAGAGTGATGAAGGGATTTTTCTAGGATATTCCTTAAACAGTCGTGCTTATAGGGTTCTGAACAAAAGGACTGGTGTGATTCAAGAATCCATCAATGTTGTCATTGATGATCACTTAAATAAGCCATTTTCTAATTCAGATAATGATGAAGTTCTAATCATTGATAAACCCGATACTTCATCAAATCAGACTGAATCTGAATTGAGGACTGTTAAAGATCATCCAACCACTCAAATTCTTGGAAACCCTCTCACTGGTGTTCGCACCCGTAGACAACTTGAGGATTTATGTAATTATGTATGTTTTACATCCCAAATAGAACCATCCAATGTAAAAGAAGCTCTTGCTGATGAGAACTAGATTGTTGCAATGCAAGAAGAACTTAATCAATTTGTAAGAAATGATGTTTGGTATCTCGTACCAAGACCTAAAGACAAACACATCATTGGAACAAAATGGATTTTCAAAAATAAGTCGGACGAAAGTGGAAATATAATTAGAAACAAGGCTAGACTAGTGGTACAAGGTTATACTCAAGTAGAAGGAATTGATTTTGATGAAACTTTTGCACCAGTAGCACGTCTTGAATCTATCAAACTATTTATATCCATTGCATGTTTTAGAAAGATAAAAATATATCAAATGGATGTGAAAAATACTTTTCTAAATGGCGATTTACATGAAGAAGTATATGTTGAACAGCCGATGGGTTTTGAAGATCCCAAAAATACTGATCATGTGTATCGGCTTAAAAAGGCACTTTATGGATTAAAACAAGCTCCTAGGGCATGGTATGAGAAACTAACAAAATTTCTTTTAAGTCACAATTTTCAAATGGGATCTGTTAATAAAACTCTATTTGTTAAAAAACATAATGATCATATTTTAATAGTATAAATTTATGTTGATGATATCATCTATGGATCAACTTGTACTAACTTGACTACTGGGTTTGCAGACTTGATGAAATCACAGTTTGAAATGAGCAAGGTTGGGGAATTAACTTATTGTTTGCAAGTTAAGCAGTAACCTGAAGGAATATTCATCTCTCAATCTAAGTATGCCTTGAATCTAATTAAGAGATTTGGATTTGAGAATGGCAAGAATTTCGATACTCCTATGAGTACTACCCTGAAACTCTCAAAAGACTCTAATGGTAAAAATATTGATTCAAAACTTTATCGGAGTATGATTGGTAGTTTGTTATATTTAACTGCTAGTAGACCTGATATTTCTTTAAGTGTTGGTATTTGCGCAAGATTTCAATCTGATCCAAAAGAATCTCACTTGATTGCTGTTAAGCGGATTATTAGATATGTTGCAAGTACTATAAATCTTGGTCTCTGGTATCCTCATGAGACTAGTGTCCAACTTATTGGGTACTCAGATGCTGATTGGGCTGGTAATCTAGATGATAGAAAATCAACCAGTGGTGGTTGCTTTTACATTGGAAATTGTTTAGTTTCCTGGTTTAGTAAGAAACAAAATTTATATCACTTTCAACAAGCCAGAGTATATATCGTAATGGTAATGCATGTACACACTTGTTTGGATGCAACGAATGCTAAGTGATTATGGAATTAAACAGGATTCTATTATTGCATTGTGATAATTCGAGTGCAATAAATATTTAAAAACTCCTATTCAGCATTCTCGTACTAAGCACATTGACATTAGATTTCATTATATTAGGGAATTGGTAGAAGAAAAAGTTATATCTCTGGAATATATTCCTACTGAAGATCAAAGAGCTGATATTTTCACAAAACCTCTTGATAAAATTAGGTTTAATAAGATAAAATTTGATCTTGGCATGTGTATTTCAAAATGATTATTTATGCCTACGTGTATCATAATGTATATATTTGCTAGGATTAATTCCATTTTCTTTAAAAATTGCAAGAAATATGTATTTTTGGACTTCCTTCGACCTGTCGTGAGTATACTCGACTAGTCGACCTACGACCGGTCGTAGATACCTACGACCAGTCGTAGATCTCGGAAATCACTTAAATTTGGGGATTTTTGCTTTCTTCCTCATTTCATCTTTTTTCTCTAAGGAGCCGAGCGTCGACTTGTCGAACCCACCATTCTTGTTCTTCAAGGTTAGTGTTCCATTTACGTTTTTCTTGCAAATAAGTGTCTAGATTGCTCTCTTTTCTAACTTGAAGCTTTCTATTTAGGATTTCATTGAGATTTGGGGTTTGGATTTTGAAAAATTTGATTGTAGTAAACCCATTTCTCAATCCTTTGCAACTCTTTATTTCCGTGTTATTGTTGTTGCATGTGGCTTCTAGAGGAAGAAAATCCACTTCTCGTGGTCCTTCTTCTTCTTTCAGATTGACCAAACGTCATCTTCTTGAGCCTACTAATGATTCTTCTTATGTTATAGACCTTAGAGCTCGTAATGTTATTGTTGAACATCCTGTTGATATTAACCATATTGCACCTTTTGATATCCTTTCTTTGCTTGAAGCTGTAGGTTGGGTTAACTTATTGCATTGGGGTGGGCCTGCATACCGGTCCATTGCTCAATCCATGTTTACATGTATTAGTGACTTCTCACTGGATAATTTAACTTTTAAAATATCTACTAGTGAAGGGCCATTTGAAATTGATCGTCATTTAATTTCTGCCCTTATGGATATTCCAGTGAATGATGAGGGCATTCCTATTCATAATTTGGTGATAAACCCTCTCAGTATCTGAAAAACGTATGCTCACTAGAGACTTGTGCAACATGAATGTTCACTGGACTAAAAAAGGGGATGCGCTTCCCGCAGGGTATTTGTTACCTAAATAAAGAGTACTCCACAAAATCTGTGTCTAATCTGTATCCTCGGTCAGGTAATAAAACTGACTTGACCTCATTTATGGTACGTATTATTCATGCTATTTCCAGTGGTACTCAGATTTGTCTGCCTTCCTTAATCTGTCATTTCCTTCTTCAGTTTAGACTCCATCCTGGTCATAGTGACATCCCTTTTGGTTATTTAATGACTGTATTAGCTACACATATGTTGGTCGATATGCCAGTTAATGAGGCACCTATCCATCATCTGATTTTCAACAACTCTAATCTCAATAAGATGAAGCTGGAATTACTTCCTGAACAAGGTGGTAATGGTGGTGGTGCTGGTCATGAAGACGCGGGGGATGACATTAATATGGATGATATCTTTGAGGAACTGGATTCTGATTCAACAAATGATCCAGATTTTGTACCATCTGATTTTGATGCACGTCTGAGTGCATTGGAGGGTAAAGTTGAAAATTTGAATGAAAAGATAGAAAACATGTCTGTTGCTCATGATTCTCAATTCAAGTACATGCAGAAATATCTTCGGCGATTAAATAAGGGCATGCACCAACTTGATCCCTCTATTCCTGCTCTGTCTTCTAGTTCTAATTCTGACTAGTTTATATGGGATTTTCTGGTTTTTAATAACTTTAACTCTTAGCACTAAGCCATCCGATTTGGAATTGGATACTATTTTTCTTTTATCCTGGATATTTGTTTATTGTGACACTATGCTTATTTTGAGTTGTCTGTTTCTGTTTTTCTGCTATTATCTCATATCTCATCTTATTTTCTCTCATATATCCCTTTACATTGTTATTTTCTTTGTCATATTGTGACAAAAAGGGGGAGAATGGTTATGTTACTTAGGTTGGAATGGTTGAATGTTAGATATTGATTTAATTTGCAGGTAAGCCAGAATTGATGTCAACTGGTTTATATGTTGCTCTAACCGGTTATCATGTGTTTATATTTATCTTGGTTATATCTTGTTATGTGTTTTGTCACTAATTTGACAAAGGGGGAGATTGTAAGTGCTATAGTTTATATCCCTGTCGGTTGTCAAATTTGTGTTGACAAAATCACTGTTATATAACTTGTATAAGTGAAGCTCTCTCTAAAGATCAACATTCATAAACAAGCAAAGCTCACAACAAGCAAAGATTACAAGTATAAAGATCAACCTTGACTTTAAGAATTGCTCTCAAGACAAGACTCAAGAATACAAGACTTCAAGAAGAGTACAAAGTAGTTCGTATAGAACTCAAGTCACTTTCGAGGTTGAGCTACATCAAGACTTCAAGGCTTAAAACTTCTAAGGCACTTGTTCCTAATGTTTTCAATGTCCTTACTTCTTGATTGGGGTTTGAATGACCATAGGTTGACCTTAGAAGTAGGCCATTTTGGATACATAAGTCATATGTATATGACACTTGTGTTTGGGCAGTTCGGGGACTTGTCCTAGGCTTTCTTCCACTAGTCCTAGCTTTGCTTCGACCAGTCCAAGAAATTCCTCGATCGGTCGTAAGTTTGTTACAAAATTCGTATAAATTCTGTTAGAAGGAGGTCTTCGACCAGTCGAAGGAACAGTGTCGACTGCTTCTACGACCAGTCGTAAATCTTCGATTCAAAGTCCAGCGATAATTTACAAGGTCTTCGACCAGTCGAAGGAGACCTTCGACCAGTCGAAGGTGACCTACGACCAGTCGAAGGAGGCCTTCGACCAGTCGTAGAACAGTCAAAGCTTATCGCGCCTGATTTTTTTCAAATCTGTTATTTCTTCGACTAGTCGAAGAGCTCCTTAGACCAGTCGAAGATGTGATCCGCTCACCTATAAATAGAGCATGAAATTCAGAAGAATTCAAGCAATTAATTAATGCATTCAAGCCTATCTTCGTCAAACTTCTGAGAGATAATTTTGTGGTCCATCTAAGCTAAGTGTGCTTATTTTATACTCTCTTTCTTTAGCTTTATTTAATTGATTTTGTTTCTGCTATTCCAATCTAATTTGATAAGAGGAATTGTTATTCCCTTTCTTTGGAATCAAAATCAATTAAGACAAGCCCTAGTTGGTCTAATTTAAAATCTATTAGAACTAGAACCATTGTAATTGAGTACTGGACATTGAACTTGAACATTCAATCATTTACTCTGATTTGGTTCTACCGGCCTACTATAACGAAGGAGTTAATCAGGTATTTTACGTTTAATTGTAAATTCCTGTCTGTTTTGATTTCTTTTAAGATTTGCCAGAAAAATCTTGTTGTATTGGTTATCTGAGGAGAGCCAGGAAAACTCAGAAGTGGGGTTTTTTTTTTATTGTGTAAGCCCACAGATAAAGACACAATTGTAAAGGTTTTGGGAACCTGTGAAAACCTATTTTGTGAGTGAACGCTAATATCCCCTGTGTGAGGATATTAGGAGTGGAGTAGCATTCTGTGTGGCTATTGTTTAACAGTTGGTGAACACACAGGCGAACCACTATAATCCCTTGTGTTGTGGTTGAATGATTTACATTTCTAATCTTTAATATTCATTTGTGGGATGTATGTGTGGTGGTGAATGTTGTAATCGTTTAATTCAAGCATTGTGGGAATTTTGTAATAATTTAGAATTTACTTTCTACTATTCCTTTATCTGCTTGAATTTAAATTTCCTTTAAAGTTGTTCCAGCAAGGTTGTCCTGCCATTTTTATGGTGTATGGCTGTCCCTAGAACAGTACATTTGTGATTACACTTTATTTCAATTTGTGCTTAATTCTGTATTCCTCGTTGGTTTGAGATTTGATACAAAGATCCTTCTAGAAATAAGGTTGTCCTACCATAAACTCTGGTTTTTGGTGAAAGGTTGTCCTTAGAATAACATATGTATTAACCCTCAAGATTAGATTTTTGAGGTTGTTTTACTTTCCTGCATTGTGATTTATTTTGGCTATCATATTGTTTTTTAATTCCGCTGTTATAACATTTATTTGGCATAGTCCTGTTCACCCCCCCTCTAGGACATATAGCTAGACCTTTTCAAGTACCCGCTCCCGAGGATAGATGATTTATTTGATTAGCTGCAGGGTGCTTAGTTCTTTTCGAAGATTAACCTGCATTCCAGTTATCATCAGATTCGAGTCCGAAAGGAGGACATTCTGAAGACAACTTTCAGGATGAGCTATGGTCATTTTTAGTTCCAAGTCATGTCATTCGGACTGACTAATGCACCCGCGATATTCATGCAGTTGATGAACGAGGTCTTCCGTCCTTATCTCGATTAGTTTATTGTGGTCTTCATTAACGATATTCTGATATATTCGAGGACCCGTGAGGACCACGAGCAACATCTGGAGATTGCATTACAGACCGTCCATGCCCACCAGCTGTATGCGAAGCTGGAGAAGTATGAGTTTTGGCAGGAAGAAGTGAAGTTCCTTAGTCATTTGGTGATGAGGGAGGGTGTCGCAGTGGACCTTTCAAATAGAGATGCAGTGCGTCAGTGGGGTTAGCCCACGAACGCGTCTGAGATCTGCAATTTTCTTGGTTTGACGGGATATTATCGACGCTTTATTGAGAGATTCTCTCATATTGCAGCACTGCTGACTAGGTTGACCCAAAAGGGCGCAGAGTTTATGTGGAGTGACACCTATGAGCTAGCATTTATGGAGCTAAAGGACCGCCTCATGTCCGTTCCTGTCCTCACTCTTCCCTCTAGGAGTGAAGGATTTTTTGTATTTATCGATGCTTCGCATGTGGGTTTGGGTGTTGTCCTGATGCAGCACGGGATGCCAGTGGCTTATGCGTCTCACCAGCTTAAGGTCTATGAACTAAACTACCCCACACATGATTTGGAGCTGGTAGTAATTGTCTTCGCACTGAAGGTGTGGAGGCACTATCTCTATGGGGTTAGGTTCGAGCTCCTCTCCGACCACAAGAGCTTGAAGTATTTATTCTCTCAGTCTGAGCTGAACATGAAGCAGAGATGTTAGATGGAGCACCTGAAGGACTGTGATTTTGATCTCCAGTACCATTTAGGTAAGGCGAACATGGTGGCGGATGCCCTCGGCTGACAGCCACGGGGCCTGGTGGCCATACGATGACTCATGAGTGGAAGATGCTTGAGGATGTGACAGCAATAACTTCGAGATCGGTCTGCAGTCTTCTATCGTGCAGTATTGAGCTTGTTGATTTAACCCTCTCTTATCGCAAGGGTGATCGAGGTTCAGCAGACAGATGAGTCATTACAGAGTTATAGAGCAGAGGTGACATTTAAGAGTTAGTCAGTTGGCAGATCAGTTCTGATGGTGGACTTTGCTTCAGAGGCCAATTATGTGTCCTGAATATTCCTGAGTTGCCAGAGATCTTATGGCTAAGGCACATCGATCACAGTTTTCTATCCACCTTAGCTCGACGAAGATGTACTGTGATATGAGGCGATAGTATTTTTGGGTGGGGATTAAGCACCAGATCACTAGTTTTGTAGCCGAGTGCGACACATGCCAGCGTGTTAAGGCCGATCATCAAAGACCCCCTGGTCCATTGTAGTCATTAAGCATCCCATTGTGGAAGTGGGATCACATATCCACCAATTTTATCATGGGATTGTCGGGGACTCAGCGCGGTCATGACACCATCTGGGTTGTCTTTGATCATCTGACGAAGTCGGCACATTTTCTTACAATTCGTGTGACCTGGCCTTTGGACCGGTTTGCCAGATTATTCATTGAGGAGATTATGAGACTGCACGACATTCTAATTTCGATAGTTTCTGACCAAGATCCGATGTTCATGTCTCAATTTTGGAGGAGCTTTCAGGGAGCGAAGGGGTTTGTTTTGCAGCTCAACACCGCGTATCATCAGCAGACCGATGAGTAGACAGAGAAGGTCAACTAGATCTTTGAAGATATGCTTCAAGCTTGCTTGATTGACTTTGGGGGTAGCTGGGTTGAGCATCTGCGATTGGCTGAGTTCGCGTATAACAACAGCTATCAGGCGATCATTGGCATGACTCCTTTTGAGGCACTATATGGTAGACCATGCAAATCACTGAGTTGTTAGACCAAGATTGGAGAACAGCGTTTCCTAGGTCCCAAGCTTGTGCAGCAGACATCAGAGGTCATCGATATCATCAGGCAGAGGATGCGCACAGCTCAGAGCGGGCAGAAGAGTTTTACTGATCGTCGGCGTCGTCCCTTGGAGTTTGTCATTGGGGACCATGTGTATCGCAAGGTCTCACCCATGAAGGGTGTGGTTCTTTTTAGGGCGAAGGGCAAGCTTGCCCCGAGATTCATTGGACCTTTCAAGATCACTGAGGGTGTTGGCGCTGTGGCCTATCGGCTTGGCTTACCATCTCAGTTGTTTAGCGTCCACAACATTTTCCATGTTTTTATTTTGAGGAAGTGTGGGTCAGACATCGTTCCTGTTATTGATTGGCAACCGCTGGAGACTCGTGAGGATGCTTTTTATGTTGAGCAGCCAGTTTATATCCATGATCGAAAGGAGCAGGTCCGCCGGACCAAGGTCATTCCCTTGGTGAAGGTGCAGTGGGATCACCATTCTATTAATGAGGCGTCTTGGGAGCGCGAGGCCGAGATTCGAGAGCTCTATCCCCATCTCTTTAATGATTAATTATATGTTGTATCTTGTATGTTTCTCTGATTTTATATGATGATGCTATGTTTCCTTTTTCCTTATGAGTTATGTCTAATTGAGCGATAGTGTAAATTTCGAGGATGAAATTTTTATTAGGAGGGGAGAGCTGTAAGGCCCGTATCCTAGTCGGTGCCATTCCTTAGACTTACACGATCCTCCCCATTGAATTTCGGTAACCCGTGACTTATAATTAGCATTTGCGCACGACCTTAAGTCGCATCCCATATATCTGAGTTGACTTGACCCGAGACTTGTACCCTAGTGACTGTGCTGTCGTCGAGGTTCCAACGCCGCGTCTCACGCGCTGATGCGATACCTAGGCTAAGAGTTGTAGGCCCATGTTTATATCAAGGAAAACGTCATGTGTTGCAAATCCCAAGAGAATCTCTACAACCCATCATATCAATCAATCAATCACAAGTCAAGTACACAACCCATCCCTCTCTTACACAAGACATCCCCAAAGTCAACTCTCTCTCTCTCCACCCATCCCTCTCTCATCCAAAATTCAACCAAGCCCATACCCTCCATGTCATTCTTCTTACAATATCCATCCCTCTCAGCCCATCCTTCTTACAGCATCCTCTCCTCTCTCATTCTCTCCACCATTTCTAAAGCTTCCATGAGAGAAAAACTCTAAGGAGAGAAAAGATCAAGGCCCACTTCCTACCCCCATATCTCACCATCCAATCCTTCAATCTTCATCATCCACCATAAAAGGGAAAGCCTAGGAGCTAAGGAGTCCAAGGAGCTAAAGAAGAAGCTAATTAGTGGGTGCTTGTAGGATATTTATTGTTGATTTTCATTTGAAGGCCAACTTGTTATGGGACCCATTTCGATGTATGTGTTGTAATCAAAGAGGCGCCAATAGTGGCAGGGTCCCTCCACTACACCGATCTCTCTCTCTCTCTCTCTCTCTCTCTCTCTCTCTTTTGGTGATGGAATGTGGCCCGCCTGATCTAGACTGTCCATACATTGGGCACCACCTCGCTGCTTGTCCATTTGGATAGGCCTGAATGAAGTAAAAACACAAATATTAGCTTAATGCAAAACGTGGGGCCCACACTTGACATCATTAGGTTTGATCATGAGATATGTGTTAAATTTGGGTCGTCCATCTGCCGGACTGCTGGGCCAGTAGCTGGATAGCTGCTGTATGGACATTATCAAGTTCTATGGGCCCTGATTATGAGGTATGTTTTATATCCAAACCATTTATCCGTGTGGGACCCACACGTGATGCACATGTCTTGTATCCACACCATCCAGTGGTCTGGACGGTGGGGACCACCATGATATATGTGTTTTAAATCCAGCCGTCCGTCCAAGCTTGGACGCTGGACAGTGGAGTTCTTTATATATATATATAATAATACATATATATTATAATATATATAATACTATGGTGGGACCCACCTGATGGGAAGCTAATTGGCTGGTGTACTTTACAACAGCTATATAATTAATGTATTGAAGTCAGCAGGTTCTGTGGGTCCCACATGATACGTGTATTCCATCCTACGCCCATCTGGGTGGGACCCACCACGATGGATTTGTTGTATCCACACTATCCAATCCATGGATGGTGAGAGCTGATTGATTGGAGTACCTCACACCATCTATATTGTTGTTGTAGATGACGTCAGCAAGATTTGTGGGTCCCGCATGATGTATGTATTTCATACCATGCCGTCCATTTGTTTCATCAACACCGTCTATTTCTCGGTGGACCCCACACATGAGGTATGCGTTATATCCCAAACGTCCATCATTTGGACGATGGGCCACCATTACTCACACCAGCTATATGGCTGTTATATTTACGTCCGCAAGCTTGGGGGCCTGATCATGAGGCACGCCTTTCATCCCAACCGCCCATTTGTTTGGGCGTCCGGAATTCTGAGGGTCCAATAATGAGATATGTGTTATATCTAAACCATCAATCAGTATGGACGTCAGCGAGTTCGGTGGGTCTGATCATGAGATGTGTTACATCCACACCATCCATCCACGCCGTAGATCAGCATATCAGGTGGACCACACTGTAAAAATCGGTGGAGGATTGAACGTCCACCATTGAAACCGTTTAGGATCACAGAAGTCCTAGATTAATAAGAAATTTGTTTTTCCTCTTAATTCAGGCCTTTGTGACCTTTTGAACAGATTGGATGGAAAATAAATGTTATGGTGGCCCTGTGAATTGTTAACGGTGAAAATCATTATCTTCACTGCTATTTGTGGTATGGTCCAGATGATCTTTCGATATGATTAATTTTTTGGGTAATGCTCTAAAATGATCTCTAAATATAGATGAATGGGACGTGGCCCTTCTATGAGGCCCAATGTGATGTATATGAGGCCCATGAGTGAGGCCGGATGTGATGTATGAGAGGCCCATGGGATGTGGCCCAATGCGATGTATATGAGGCCCTTGTATGAGGCCTAATGTGATGCATATGAGGCCCATGAGTGAGGCCCAATACGATGTATGTGAGGCCCTTCTGTGAGGCCCAAAGCCATGTATATGAGGACCGATGTGATGTGAGATTCCACCATGATGTATGATGGGCCATGCCTTGGGAGCAATGATGGTTTATGTCCACAATGTAAGAGCAATGATGGTTAGATGTCCACATTATAACTCTCCCTAGGGCCCGTCGTTAGGCCCATTCTTGATATGAGTAGGCCGTCTAGGCCCATCTTAATATGAGGAGAGTACATCATCATCATATAACATGCTTAGTATAGCTTCACGATGATGCCCATGTGCATTATATGTATGCTTGATATGAGGAGTGATTAATCATAGCATATGCCATTGGGCAAATTATTATGAGACTCCCTAATAGGAGGAGTTGCCCACATGAGCGTGCGATACGCGCAGGATTGGTGCATGACTGGATAGTATGATTTATGCATCTTGCATTTGTGTGATGTGATTTCTATACGCCCTAGCAACATCAGGGCCATTGCCTCCACGGGCATATCGTGGATGGCAAGATAGGACACCGAAAATACTGTTACTAGCATCGGGGCGCTATAGATGTCCCTTGGTGAAAATCCCTAAACCCGATGGTACCAGAAGATGATTCCAACATCGAGACTGAGTTGATACATGAGCGCACGAGGGCGGTATACCAGTAGGCCGCGTCTCCCACTATGTCGTGGTCGGTTGGAAGGGGGTGTGGCCTTATCTGCCCGAGGGTAGGGGGCAACGCTAGGATGATTCTGACCAACTCATAAATGGATCATCTATCGACGGGCCGCACCTATATTGGTAGGCGTATAGTGAGGTCTCGTCCACTTGCATGGTTATGCGTCCAGTGGGCGGTGATATGGTGTATAGTGTATGTCACACCCCAAACTCAGAAACTGGGCTCACAATATTCCCGATCGCCGAATCTGGTGCCGATGGCCTCCGTAGTATCCCATTCTTGGCTTCCAGTACCCATACGCCATATTCTGATCCTGGGATCCAACGAGGAGGATTTTTAACATGAATTTCTTTGTAGATAAGTATAACTACAAGTTCACCCAAATCACAAAGGTAATATCATCATCACATATCCACTAAAATAAAAAACTTAAGTACAAACATGAAGAGAAAATACAAGATAAATGTCAAAAGCTCCAGAAGCTCTACCACACGCTCTTGCCTTAGCTCGACTGCATCCTATCATCACCTGCACGCATCTATCGTAGATAAGCTTATAGAAAGCTTAGAGGGTGGTGTATGTGTGTGTGCAAGATAAGTGTCAATCACACAAATATCAGTGTAAGCAGAATACTAACAAGGCTATAAGTCATTCAATATTAGATTATGCAATACAGATCGGCTATGCAATGTGGAATCATAATGAGCCAAATATTAGATACCAAGGATGCAATACAATATGCAATTATGAAGAGCCACAAATACCATCAACCTCATCTAGGCCATATAAATGCAGAAACATAGCAACCCAAATACCATATGCCACGGATGTAATGCAATACGGAGATCCTAGTAAGTCCATGATACCACCAACCTTATTCAGGCTATACAAAATAGAAGCATAGTAAACCAAATGCTATGTGCTGAGGATGCAATGCAATATGCGGTGCGAATCTAGAGCGTGAAGTCGGGATGATAGTACGTAGTATCGCAGGCTATAGGGTCCATCACAAGGGACTTCTATCCAAACCAGCCCTATACCTGAATTTGGATAGCCAGACTCAATGTGGTAAACTCCTAATCTCAGGTTGGTCAAGCACTCGAACCGAAATCCTGGCTATTGCAAAGGTACACATAACAAACTAGTTACACACCACCAGCCAGAGTGGATAGTGAATGAATGAATGAATAAGTAAAATGCTAAGTATACAACTCCTGCTTAATAAGTCCACATATCAGTACCATACATCTCTAGGATCATCACCGGGGTCTAGTACACTCAACGTCAGCTTGTCACCCCATCGAGGGCATAACTGGGTAAGTGGAAGAGACCTCACTATCCGCCTACCAATATCTATCATGCTCATCGATAGCAGACCCATTTATGAGCTGGTCTGACTCAGCCTAACATTACCTACTCCCTCAGGCGGGTAAGGCTACACCCCCTCCCAACCAATCATGACACAGTGAGAGACGAGGCCTACTGGTATATGACCCTTATGCGCTCATATAAATCCACTCGGTCTAGACGTTGGGGCATCCCCTAGCCTCGGGATTTTAGGGATTTTCACCCAGGGACATTTATCGCGCTCGTATGCTAGAAACAAAAATTTCTGGTGTCCCATCTGGCCATCCACGATATGCACGTGAAGGCCATGGTCATGATGTCGCTAGGGTTTACAGTAGTCATATCACAAAATGCGAGATATATGAGTCATACCATTCAGTCATGCATCAAACCTACGCGTACCGTGCGCTCATATGGGACAACTCCATCTCTCATGGAGTCCCATAAACAATCAGCCCAATGGCACATGCTATGCTCAATCACTCCTCATAACAAGCATGCAGATGATGCGTATGGGCATGTATCGTGAAGTATGCCAAGCATGATTATAATCACATACATCATAGTGGGCCGATATAAGATGGCCCATGGCCCATATAGGTGAATGAGTGGTGTTCAATAATCACCTACACATGGTGGGCCTCACACATACAATGAGCCTCATGCATATAATGGTCCTCACACATATGATGAGCCTCTTACATCATAATTGGGCCTCACACAATCATAATGAACCTTATACAATCACAACAAGCCTCATACAATCACAACGGGCCTCGTACCATCGCAATGGGTCTCATACAATCATAATGAGTCTTATATAATCACAATGGGCCTCATATAATCACAATGGGCCTCAACAATCATAACGGGCCTCACATGGTTACAATGGG
Source organism: Magnolia changhungtana (assembly GCA_030180095.1). Lineage (NCBI taxonomy): Eukaryota > Viridiplantae > Streptophyta > Magnoliopsida > Magnoliales > Magnoliaceae > Magnolia > Magnolia changhungtana. The sequence continues at coordinate 5,373,658 of JASAUF010000397.1, forward strand.
CCTCATACAATCACAATGGGCCTCATACAATAACAATTAACCATGCAATGACCTTATACAATCATAATGCTATACTAACACATACTCAGTGCATATACTAACATAGTCATAATCAATAATCGGCCTATATATGGTGGGGTCCATAGAGGGACAATAGGTCTAATCCATAACATGAGGATCGGTCCTTAACAGTGGATATACCAAATCTAATACCATAGATTCTTCTACCTATGGCCAGAGTGATGATGCATCCTCCTCATAATAAGGATGGGTCTAGATGGCCTACTCATGAGCCTAAGAGTGGGCTTCCAGGTTTAGGTACTTCTACTAGCGTCAATGGGGACCCAAAGAATTGGAATAGCTTAATAAGGTGAGATGGATCATACTAATAATAATAGGGGCCCATCAATTTGGGTTAGCCTACTAAGGGGAAATGAGAATGAGCCTAATATAATCACAATGGGCCTCATACCATCTCAATGGCTTATATCATGATGTTATACTATCATATACTCATAGGCGGCATCGATAATCGGCCTACACACAAGGCTGGGTCCATAGATGGACAACAGATCCATAACATGAGTGTCAGTCCTCAATTATGGTATACCAAATCTAATACCACAGATCCTTCCATGTACGATGAGAATGAACTCTCCTTATATTAAGGTTAGGCCTAGGTGGCTTACCTATAATCATAAGGATCCGGAATGGGCTTCCTTCACCATACTATTATATGGCCCGCTAGATGCCCTAGGGGGCCCAAATAAGTCCTAGATGGACTCCAAGATTAAAAATAACCCTACTAGCAACCAATGGGGCCCAACATTTTGAGTTAGCCTAATAAGAATAGATGGACCATGCAATTATCAATGGGGCCCAATGATCAGGGTCATCCCACTTAGAGAAGGATGAGAATGGGCCTAACAAAGGCCTAAGGGAAGGTCACAATGTGGACATTTAACCATCATTGCCTATCAATGTGGACATTTAACCAACATTGCTCCCAAGGAGTGGCCCGCATAGAGCCTAACATATAGTGGGGCCCATGGCTTCACATAAGGGCCTCACATACAACATAATAAGCCTCACACAAGAGGCCAAATATATATCACAAAGGGCCTCACTCATGGGCCACATATGCATTACATTGGGCCTCACTCATGGGCCTCATATACATCATAACGGGCCTCACACAAAGACCTAATGGAATAGCCCATAGCCCTCAAATGGCTTGGAATAAAATGGACTTCTCTCATGTTATCTCATACATCATCGTGGCCTCACCACATGAGCCTCTCATACATTACAATGGGCTGCACATATGGGCCACAAAAATATCATATTGGGTCGCACATATGAGCCATATAAACATCATATTGGGCCGCACATATGGGCCATACAAATGTCATATTGGGCCACACATATGGGCCATACAAATATCATATTAGGCAGCATATATGGGCTATACAAACATCATATTGGGCCGCACATATGGGCTATACAAACATCATATTGGGCTGCACATATGGGCCACACAAATATCATATTGGGCCTCACCATGTGGGCCTCATATATATCACATCGGGCCTCATCATATGGGCCTTATATTCATCACATTAGCCACATTACATGGGCTTGATATACATCACAATGGACCTCATATGCATCATCGTGGGCCGCATCACATGGGCTTCTCATATATCACAGTGGGCCTCATCATATGGGCTTCTCAAACATTACAATGGGCCGCACATATGGGCCACACAAATATCATATTGGGTCGTGCAAATGGGCAACATATACATCACAACAGGCCTTGTGGGGCAGTGTGTATTTAATGAAGGTGGGCTCTACACAAGTAGCAGGTGGGCCCTACACCTAATAGATGGGCCACACAGATGAATGGCCTGGATATAACACATAGAATATGGTGGTTCCCACCGTCCTAGCTGGATGATGTGGATGCCACACGTGCAACATGTGGGGCCCAAATAGACAGTGAGGACAAAACACATAAATCATGGTGGTTTCCACTGTCCAAACCATTGGACGGTGTAAATAAAATACATAAATCATAATGGGGTCCACTGCACGGACGGTTGGGATCAACCCATACATCACGTGTGGGGTCCACACGACCATGATATGGACAGTGTGGGTGAAACCCAAACATCAGGTGGGATCCCCACGTCCATGTGGCTGGATGATGTGGGTACAACGTACGTTACAGCAGGCCCCACATTTGCTGCCCAACGTGGATAAAACATATACATCATATGGCCCCTCCACCGTCCCAGCGTCTGGACGGTGGGGATGTAACACATATATCACGAGGGGCCCCACATGGCACACTGTCCAGATGGACGGTGTGAATATACAACACATATATTAAGGTAGGCCCACCCCCACGGGGTGGGTCCCATGCCCTTAAAACGAAGGGTTATGTGGGTAAAACCCATACATCAGGTGGAGTCCCACTAGAGTTTTTGGATAAAGCTGATATTTGTGTTTTGCATCTCCTGCAGCGCCTGCTGCTAGACGATGCAGATACAATACATAAATCATGGTGGTCCACACATGTGGACGGTGGATGAAACACTTACATCAAGTGGTCCCACATGTGGACAGTGTACGTATACAACTGTAACAGCCCGAATTTTACCCAACCTGGAATTAGACGTCCTTAGGCGATGGGTCGATCCTAACACCTTATTAACCTGTCAGAACTCAATCCCAAAGTCTAAAGCAGCTTTTAAACCCATTTCCTTCACTAATCCCACCCTTCACCACCTTGATCTTTTAATTTTTCTAAGTACTTTCACCCTAGATACTATCTTAAACTAGCTAAGTATTATAGCTTGGATCACCTTATGTACAAACTAAAAAGGCCTAGGTACCACCTCAGATAGAAATCTTACAGGACTAAATCCTTAGAAATTTGACAAAGTTAACTAAGTGCTAAACTAGATTAGCTACGAAATCCACTTGATCCACTTTTAATAGGATCTGTAAGACCTAAAACTTGTAGAATCATTGACGCTAGGTTACCCTAAAATCTAGGATCAATCTCATTACCCGGCTACTCTCGGGAGCATCTCGAAACTCCGTATGAGATCGGGACCGCACGTCGGAAGTCCGAATAACACGAAGTTAAGGAATTAGGACTGCCTCGCTGGGCTTGACAACCATCTCGGAAATTAAATCCAGACAGTGTCCCACAGCTGTTCGCTTGAGTCCGGAGCGTGTGAGTGTGAGAATACTTGATTTTCTTTAAAAATAAATATCTCAAATAGTAATCTGAGACTTGTCGCTTGCAGATTAGTTTTAGGCAACCAGACCGTCAGAATCTGACCCAAATACACCCTCGGATCAAGAAAAATTTCATAAACATATCCATGTACTCGGAATCTCCGATCGAGATCCACTGACTGTTGAACTGAAACTGGTCCGCCACGCGTGATCTGGAATCCCGACTGAAATGAAAACTTGACTAAACATAGATCCACCATTAGTGAGCTTATGTCCGACCGCACATAGAAAAGGGGCCGCCAGAAGTCCTCCGTTGAGCTGAAACAGATGCCCTTTAGACAAAACCCAAGTATACCTTGACCTTAAGTCTAATTTGGTGAGTTTTTAGGCTATATAAGGACCTTAGAACCCTCTCTCTCATAGCCATATGAATTTGAGATTTGAGAGAGAGAGAGAGAAAAGAGAGAGAAAGTGTGGGAGACGTGGGAGAGTCTCCCTGCCCTTCTTCCCTGCTGCTATCCATGCTCCACCACCCATTCTAATCGCTTTCCCGGCGATTCCAGCTCCGTTTCTAGGTAAGAAACCCTAACCCTAATCTGATTTGGGGTGTTGATAGTTGTAGGTTATGAAATAGCTAACCTATTCCATTCTATAGGTTGCCAAACTGCCGAATACGGAAGCTTAGCAAACCTATCGACTTTATTACGATTCTACAACAAAAGGTGAGGACTTTAGGTGTATAGGTTATGGTTTTCAACGCTTTTAATGTCAGATAATGATAGATTCATGATCTGCATGCAATTGCACATGTACAAAGTGCTTTCTGTTTTCTGTTTCGATTAAAGACGTAGAATAAGGAATTTTACATATTCTAGGTATTCATAGAAAATACCGTATACGTATATATTTTTGAAATGTGTTTGACATGATTATTTGTTGTATGAATATATGATATATGGATAAAATACTTATTTGGCGAAAGGATTCGCCTTAATACATTTTATGCTAATATACACTATGTATGTAGAAATACTGTATTGTAGAAAGTACTGTATACGTATATATTTTGGAAGTGTGTTTGGCATGATTATTTTCTGTATGAATATATTATATGTGCTAAAATACTCGCTTGGCGAAAGGACTCGCCCTAATACATGTTTTGTTAACATACACTAAGTATGTTAAAATAGTGTATGCTAAGTGTTTGTGAAAATGCTTGTGTGAGTAAGTGTTTGGATGATGATGCCTTAGGTGGGTGTTGAGATGGGATTCTCAACTACCTTTGAGATATGTATGATTTCCTCCATGAGGTTATTTACTTAAACCGCTTACTTGTGAATTATATGTGTTTGTATTATTGTTTATATGGTGCTTTATGACATACTTTATAACATGCTTTATATATGCTTATGACAGGTTTGTTAGCATGCTTAAATTACTTTGTTTATTATGTTCTACTCCACATGCTTTGAATATGGATTAATTGCGATTGGGACTATGTTTATAGTCCAGACAATCGGTACCAGACTTGAGATCGTGGTTGAGATTCATTTTGCCATGTAGGATGTGTTTGACGAACCCGAGTCGTACTTCAGTTGGTGACAGTGGTTAGGCCACGCGAAGTGCTTATGCACTTCATGTAGTTCAATTGATTGTGCGCTCGAGCTAGTCAGGCTCGTCAAGTAACTCGATATGTCTAATGTATGTTCACCATGCTTGGTCGCTACTGCTTGAACCTAGGGTGCCAAACTTACCAATGGAATCCCGTTAACCATGGTACCTCGATCCGCTAAGACTCATGAGCCGGGCATGGTGGTATGGGACACCGTGGTCGAGCTATCGGCCTACCCTGGGGTCACGTGCCTCCCCGTAATGACCAGTGAGCAACTAGACTCGTGAGCCAATTATAGTGGTATGGGACACTATATTCGTGCTGTCGGCCTACATTGATAAGGTGATGGGGGAGCGGTGTAACCTTTGCGCGTAACAGCCCTAGCAGCCCTTTGTAGTGACCTCGAGCATACTCTGAATTTGCGGTGAGGCGACGAGATTTGCCGCAGTGTATAGAGTATGAACTAGGCCTATATCTGTATAGTAATGAACCGTTAAAAATGTGATGGGGGAGTGGTATAACCTTTGTGCGTAACAGCCCTGACAGCCTTTGCAGCGACCTAGAAACACACCATCGTATAAGATTAATTAGGATGGACAACCCTAGAATGGATCATGTTTGGGAATGATACAAGGGAGGTACCTTAGTTTTCCAATACTGCTGTTTGAAATGGACTAATAACTACTTGGTAATCATGCTCATCATCGCACTGCATGTGCCTGGTAGATGTGGAGCACTGAGGGATGAATGCATTCGCGAACGTAAGATGGTGTCGCATGAGGGTGGTTTGGCAAGGGCATACATCATGTCATTTCATACTTGCATTAAATAAGAGTAGTTAGAATTGTTTGATTGTACTGCTTTATCATTACTGCTTGACTGAATTGATAACATGTTAACCTATGCTTTATTGTTCCACTAAGTTGGCCACTCATTCCCACGTTACGGAACTATTTTAAAACACCCACCAGACCCTGTATCAGATGTAGGTATCACTGGGGCACAGGAGACTAAGCCCGACTTTTATGACAATCAGGAGGAGTTCTCCTACATGCAGTTCGCTGGAGGCTTCACGTAGGCTGTTCAGTGCTATGGGGCTACAGGGTTGATAATTTCAGTTGTACTATTTTGACATTTTGATTCAGAACCAATATGTATATATATGGTGACTCAGTTAGTGTTCATACTCCAGAGATCGAGAATGTTTTGTTTTATATATATCTATATACACCTTTCAGTCTTCCGCTTACGTTTTATACATGGATCTGGAGTATGAATTACTATTTTGGTAGAATCTCACTCATATTTATTGTACTAACACAGACAACATTTAATCATCATTATCTATGTTACATAAGTGATGTTCTGGAACTCGAGAGTTGAGTTTATGCTCGACCCCCGATTTTCAGGGCGTTACAATTGGTATCAGAGCATGATTTGGATTAAACCGGACCTGGGTTATGGTCACATGATGCACTCTGATGCACTTTGACTTAGGAGGGAGCGACGGAACATAGAAACCGACTTATGATTTTCCAAACTCGCCGAACGACGAAACCGACCGAAATCGACCATTGAGATTGAGCCGTACACACCCATGATCACGCGAAATGATCCCGAATCATTTTTAGGTCATCTATTAATGAGTCTAGATCACAATCCACCTCATCCCAACTGTTGAAAATTGGTTGAATATGTGATAAACGTGATGAGGATAACTACTCCGAATCCTCAGAGCTTCTCTGGACTCCTCATAGAGACTTCTCGAATCTACGAGAAAAGAAAGCAGAAAATAAAAATAAATTCTAATAAATTCAAAATTAATTAATGAATGACTAAAACCAAAAATGAGTTCACAACCCTTTAAATAGGGATACCAAGTAATGGGAAAGAAATCAGAATCAAACTACAACTAAAACTCCTAGGATTCGCGACTTACTATAAGGTCGTGATGTCTACTAGTGCGCAAGGTTTTCAGTTAAAAATAGTAAGCATCCTATTTAGCTTCACCAAACCATTCTCCTAATTATTCTAAGCTCTTTTCGCGTTGGGTGCAACTCCTACAGCCTAACGGATGAAGAGTAATCAAACTAAAACTACTATTTATAGTAAAGACGAAATTGAAACAGGGAAATGACCATCGATCCAAGGTTTTTTCACAATTTCGGGCTGTGCAACCTAGCAACGCTAGGTTGGTTGACTTCATTAGCTCGTTCTACCCCAAAATCATATATTGTACATCAGATAACTCATTCCAGATTATAAGATATGTCCGTTTTGACCCGAAACGACTCGAAACGGAGTCGGGGGCCAAACGGAGCACCTCCAGGGGGACCTAGGGTGGGACCCAGGGTTTTTTGGGGCCTAGGGGGTAGGAGGATCTCGCCCATGGGGCGGGACCTCAAGATCTGAACAGTTGGTCGGTGAACAGTTGGTCGGTGAGGCCCTCGCCCGGTCGGCGAGGCCTCGCTAGAAATTGGGCTTGGCCGGGCCCGCGGCTCAGGCTGATCCTCTTTGGGGGTCTAATAAACCCCCTGATGCAGCTCCCATCCCATTTCAATGTCCCAAAACCCTACCTCCTTCACAAACCTCCCCTTCAAGCCGTTTTCTCTCTCTTAACTTGTTGTTTTCTCTTCAAAATCGCCCTTCCAATCGTCCTCTCTGCTAGTTCCGATCGCAACTCACCCATTCTCATCGTCCACAACAGTCCTTTCCTCCCTACCCTCTCTGTTTCTCTTGTTTGAGCTCTCACACCCCCATTTGAAGCTCAAAAACGTGTAACCTTCTAACACATCCCATTTCTCCCTTGTTCCTTCTTCATTCCCTGTCATTTGGACCTCTACAATGTCGTTGAGGCTCCAATCCGTGGAGAACCAAACCTCCAGGTCTTTCCCTCTCTCTCCATCACTTTTCATTCACTTTTTCATGGCTCTATCCGATGTTCATACCCCAAGTGCAGGGTTGTGATGTAGTAATAAACTCGGTAAGACCGAGGTCGAATCCACAGGGACTGAAACCTGTACGTGATCTAAAAATAACCAGATCTAGAACTAGGCTAAGATGAAATCTAAATTGAGTGTAATTTGAAGAATAATGGTGAAATAATTATCTAAAACTTAAGAAAATTCAGAGGTGGAAAATTAGGGATTCAGAGGATCTACTTGTAGAGATCAAGGAGATCTACACTTGATTCATGAAAATCAACTGAACTTCTTTTGATGTAGTTTTGAAAAGATGAAAGGTATATGAATTAGAATGGATTCCATCACCAAACCATGCCCAGGAGACAAAGCAAACAACAGAATTAAACTAATTACCAACCAACCAATGTATGAAGGTTAGGAAGGGTACCGACATCCAACCATGCCCAGGAGACGATGGTGAACAACAGGGCTTCCTGACGTCATAAACATAAAGAGGAAAAGAACATGCTCAAAGCCATTGCAGACCCATTGTAATTTCAGTCACAACAGACCATTAAAGACTGAAAACATTCCCTTAATAAAATTAAATCAAAATCCATTCAGTTTAAACAAAGGCACAAGCAAAGAGGCATCCCATCACGCTACAAGCTTCACCTCTTAGCCCTAGCTAAGAGGTTTAGCCCATAAACATGATTAGGCTAATCTCTAAACAAAAATAAAATAAACAAAAGAAGAAAAAAAACTAAAAGAGAAACTCTACTCCCTCTCCTCTGTGCTTCACGTCCTAGCCCACAGCCTTCTCCACGTCCTCCTACTGCTGTTTCTCTCTCTCTCTCTCTTATATAAGCACCAAGTGGGGAGGTTGATCGAGACTCCTTTACAAAGCCAATCAGGTCGCGCACAGCAAAACACGAAATAACCTGCGGTGGCATCAGTGGGGTCCACATACCCCACTAATTGAGAAATCCACCCCGTCCATTCTACTCGTGGCAGAAAATACCTGAGAAATGTATATTTTTTTTAAGTTTAATGCGGCCCACCAACTCAAACGTTTCCACCGTCAATCTTCCGTTTGACAGCTAGAATCTTCTAATAGCTTGCATGGAAGGAAACGGACACCTAGGTGTAGGTTACACCCTATCTCTTGACTTAATGGACGGTTCAGATCATTGATCTAAGCCATCAGTGGAACCCACAACGCAGAACCGGCGTCGGTTCTCGCATGACGCCGCGTGGCGATGGTTATGCTCCTCAAGGCTGATGAGTTCGGTGGGCCCCACCTTGATGTTTTTGATAAGATCCACCCCGTCCATTGGATCGACGTCGAAAAACCGTCCGGGAAAGCATATTTTTGGAGAAAAATTGGTGCAGCCCACAAAGTTTTCATTCACCGTCCATCTTGCCTTCGAACGGACGAAAAGAAGATCTTCATTGTCTTCCGAGATTCCGCCACCTTAACAGTGGTAATAGGGACCACATGGAGCTAATGGACGGTCCGGATCATACTTTTGATGTGCGGTGGTGGCCCACAAAAATCCACCCGCAAGCTCTGTTCGAGCTTCCGCGGACGAAAGAAGGAAAGCTCGGTCAGAGCTTTGTTTGACCGAACTCCTTGATTTGGCGCTTTGCGATTGCACGGTCATTGTGCACTCCTAGTCACATTCGGTGGGTCCCACCTTGATGTATGTGTGAAATCTGCTCCATCCATCCGTTTCTCCATCTTAATTAAACAGTTGAGACCAAAATTGAAGCATATCCAGAGATTAGGTGGGCCTAGAATCATGATTCTGAGGGCTAATCTGTCCATTAGGCCACTTCTAGGGGAATCCGACGGCTGAAATTTGATGTGTACGGTTAATATAGGGCGTTCAGGCCATGTATGAAGTCTTGTGTCAATCGGATGGCGGAAACCCTATGTTCTTGCATTTTGGACGTCCTTTGGGCCACTTGAGCTTCAGTTTCTTGATTTCCTTGGATCTCGGGCGTTGATCTTGGTTCCCTGGGGTCGTTCCCTTGCTCTAGTGACTTCAGAGCGTCAAATCCATCCTTTCAGCACCATTATTCAGTCCCTGCTTGTAATTACCCCCTGTATTACAAATGTGATTAAAAAGTCGTTAAACAGTTATTATGCCCGTAAATCTAGGTAATACATGGGGTCTAATATGCAATATTTGACCCTCAACATCCGAGCTTGGTATGGCCATCTTCTCAGATGTCTAGCTATCCATATGTTGTCTTGTAGTTTGCATGGGCTACTGTCTTAAGGTGGTTATGTTTTCATGTTGATAGGTGTAGTAGTTGGTAGAATGTTTTAGATGTTTGAGAACGTTTAGGGCCCGTTCGGCCAAATTACATTAGGTGAGTTAGGTGGATAGAATTGTATAAGTAATAATAAATATATGTGTAGGGTATGGCCCCTAGATTGGGTGTATCCCATGTTTTCCAATGCCATGTTTGGAATATATGCAATGAAAAGTATATCCCGGGTTTTCCTATTACACTTAGAAATTTCTCATCATGGGATTTGGAAATCCCATCTCACACTTTCCAACACAAGACTCATTTTCCAAAGCCTATAAAATTAATATCCTCCCACCCTTCTATTAAACATGTCACTCCAAATCCTGAGGTGGGATTAGTAATGCAGACCCATTTAATACAACTTAAGACCACTGGCCAAATAGTGTTGAAGCGATAATATCCTTTGATATATATTAACCCACCACACTCTAACAACTTAAGCTTTTAGAGTAAATGGTTGTTTGACAAATAGGCCCTTAGAGTTTTGGACCTAGAGTGGTGTTCCTAGATTTCGACAGACCTAACCGTATAGAAAATCCAATAAGTAATAGTGTGAACCGTAGGACCTTCTTAACTGGTATGAGCATGTGTGAAGTGCTCGAGAGTAGTTGAATTTAAGTCCGTACAACTCAATTCCAATTAGACAACGTTTGACCCTAAACGATAAACAATTTCTTGTATTAGAAAGGGTATAAAATCATCTAGTGTATAAGCATAGACTTTGGACTAAACCTATGGATTTCCACTACTCCTAAATTAAGACTAGACCACCGGTTACATTAGAGAATGCCAGAGACCGATAAATGTAGCTAGGTCAAATCAATATACCTCTTTGATCTGGGTGACGCATCGGAAGCATGGTGGACCCTACCTCACTGGCCCAGGATTGAAACGGTGCTCGTTGAATACGAACAATATAGAAGCCCTAGCAAGTTCTACTATGAGAAACCGTTTTAGGATGATCTAGTAAGATTTAATTCACTATTTCCTTGGACATAGATAATACCGAGGACTCTTTTAGACTAAGACCTAAAGGGTAACCTTAGACATAGACAATCTAAGCCTTTCAAAGATGGACATTCCCTACGTTTGTAGAGTGATCGGTCTACGGAGATACTGAAATATAAACTACGGAGCATTTGCGGCTTGACTCAATTCTCAATCCTGGGCGACTACCAATGGACTCACTGCTTGGCCGAGCAGAAGCCAGGATCCACTAGGATTCAGAAGGGATACGATGAGCTTTCTACCCTGGCTCGGTAGATGATCGATGTATCGGGATCAAGCCCACTATAATCTTCTCTCCATATTGGTCAAACAATGAAAACATCTTACTCTAACTTGTTGGGAATTGTCGTCAAGACTCCAAATAGGTAAAGAAATCCATTGTAGCAAACCATCAGGATATGAGAAATGGATAAAGAAATAAGTTTCAAGGGGGGTAGACTAAAAATGAACTAGGCTATTATATACCCTACCACGCGTAGAAACTCGAAATCAATAAAACTTAGGCAAAAGAAATAATTAAATCTTTCTTTATTACCCTTAGCCAATTTTGGGGATGAAATTTTATTTTAAGGGGGGTAGATTGTAATAGCCCGGATTTTTCCCAACCTGGAATTAGACATTCTTAGGTGATGGGTCGATCCTAACACCTTATTAACTTGTCAGAACTCAATCCCAAAGTCTAAAGCAGCTTTTGAACCCATTTCCTTCACAATCTCACCCTTCACCACCTTGATCTTTTAATTTTTCTAAGTACTTTCACCCTAGATACTATCTTAAACTAGCTAAGTATTATAGCTTGGATCATCTTATGTACAAACTAAAAAGGCCTAGGTACCACCTCAGATAGAAATCTTATAGGACTAAATCCTTTAGAAATTTGACAAAGTTAACTAAGTGTTAAACTAGATTAGCTACGAAATCCACTTGATCCACTTTAAATAGGATCTGCAAGACCTAAAACTTGTAGAATCATTGACGCTAGGTTACCCTAAAATCTAGGATCAATCTCATTACCCGACTGCTTTAGGGAGCATCTTGAAACTTTGTATCAGATCGGGACCGCACGTCGGAAGTTCGAATAATACGAACTTAAGGAATTAGGACCGCCTTGCTGGGCTTGACAACCATCTCGGAAATCAAATCCAGACAGTGTCCCACGGCTGTTCGCTTGAGTTCGGAGCGTGTGAGTGTGAGAATACTTGATTTTCTTTAAAAATAGATATCTCAAATAGTAATGTGAGACTTGTCGCTTGCGGATCAGTTTTAGGCAACCAGATCATCAGAATCTGACCCAAATACACGCTCGGATCAGGAAAAATTTCATAAACATATCCATATACTCGGAATCTTCAATCGAGATCCACTGACCATTGAACTGAAACTGGTCTGCCACGCGTGATCTGGAATCCCGACTGAAACGAAAACTTGACTAAACATAGATCTAGCGTTAGTGAGCTTAAGTCCGACCGCACATAGAAAAGGGGCCGCCAGAAGTCCTCCGTTGAGCTGAAACAGATGCCCTTTGGACAAAACCCAAGTATACCTTGATCTTAAGTCTAATTTGGTGAGTTTTTAGGCTATATAAGGACCTTAGAACCCTCTCTCTCACAGCCATATGAATTTGAGATTTGAGAGAGAGAGAAAAGAGAAAGAAAGTGTGGGAGATGTGGGAGAGTCTCCCTGCCCTTCTTCCCTGCTGCTATCCATACTCCACCACTCCGTTTTAATCGCTTTCCCGACGATGCCAGCTCCGTTTCTAGGTAAGAAACCCTAACCCTAATCTGATTTGGGGTGTTGATAGTTGTAGGTTATGAAATAGCTAACCTATTTCATTCTATAGGTTGTCAAACTGCCGAATACGGAAGCTTAGCAAATCTATCGACTCCGTTACGATTCTATGACAAAAGGTGAGGACTTTAGGTGTATAGGTTATGGTTTTCAACGCTTTTAATGTCAGATAATGATAGATTCATGATCTGCATGCAATTGCACATGTACAAAGTGCTTTCTATTTTCTGTTTCGATTAAAGACGTAAAATATGGAATTTTACATATTCTAGGTATTCATAGAAAATACCGTATGTGTATATATTTTGGAAATGTGTTTGACATGATTATTTGTTGTATGAATATATGATATATGGATAAAATACTTATTTGGTGAAAGGATTCGCCCTAATACATGTTATGCTAATATACACTATGTATGTAGAAATAGTGTATTATAGAAAGTACTGTATACGTATATATTTTGGAAGTGTGTTTAGCATGATTATTTGCTGTATGAATATATTATATGTGCGTAAAATACTCGCTCGGAGAAAGGACTCTCCCTAATACATATTTTGCTAACATACACTAAGTATATTGAAATAGTGTATGCTAAGTGTTTGTGAAAATGCTTGTGTGAGTAAGTGTTTGGATGATGATGCCTTAGGTGGGTGTTGAGATGGGATTCTCAACTACCTTTGAGATATGTATGATTTCCTCCATGAGGTTATTTACTTAAACCGCTTACTTGTGAATTATATGTGTTTGTATTCTTGTTTATATGGTGCTTTATGACATACTTTATAACATGCTTTATATATGCTTATGACAGGTTTGTTAGCATGCTTGAATTACTTTGTTTATTATGTTCTACTCCACATGCTTTGAATATGGATTAATTATGATTGGGACTATGTTTATAGTCCAGACAATCGGTACCAGACTTGAGATCGTGGTTGAGATTCATTTTGCCACGTAGGATGTGTTTGACGAACCCGAGTCGTACTTCAGTTGGTGACAGTGGTTAGGCCACGCGAAGTGCTTATGCACTTCATGTCGTTCAATTGATTGTGCGCTCGAGCTAGTCAGGCTCGTCAAGTAACTCGATATGTCTAATGTATGTTCACCATGTTTGGTCGCTACTGCTTGAACCTAGGGTGCCAAACTTACCAGTGAAATTCCGTTAACCATGGTACCTCGATCCACTAAGACTCATGAGCTGGGCATGGTGGTATGGGGCACCGTGGTCGAGCTGTTGGCCTACGCTGGGGCCACGTGCCTCCCCATAGTGACCAGTGAGCAACCAGACTCGTGAGCCGATTATGGTGGTATGGGACACTATATTCGTGTTGTCGGCCTACATTGATAAGGTGATGGGGGAGTGGTGTAACCTTTGTGCGTAACAGCCCTAGCAGCCCTTTGTAGTGACCTCGAGCATACTCTGAATTTGCGGTGAGGCGACGAGTTTTGCCGCAGTGTATAGAGTATGAACTAGGCCTGTATCTGTATAGTGATGAACCGTTAAAAAGGTGATGGGGGAGTGGTGTAACCTTTGTGCGTAACAGCCCTGACAGCCTTTGCAGCGACCTAGAAACACACCATCGTATGAGATTAACTAGGATTGACGACCCTAGAATGGATCATGTTTGGGAATGATACAAGGGAGGTACCTTAGTTTCCCAATACTGCTGTTTGAAATGGACTAATAACTACTCGGTAATCATGCTCATCATCGCACTGCATGTGCCTGGTAGATGTGGAGCACTGAGGGATGAACGCATTCGCGAACGTAAGATGGTGTCGCATGAGGGTGGTTTGGCAAGGGCATACATCATGTCATTTCATACTTGCATTAAATAAGATTAGTTAGAATTGTTTGATTGTACTTCTTTATCATTACTGCTTGACTGAATTGATAACATGTTAACCTATGCTTTATTGTTCCACTAAGTTGGCCACTCATTTCCATGTTATGGGACGGTATTTTAAAATACCCACCAGACCCTGTATCAGATGTAGGTATCACTGGGGCACAGGAGACTAAGCCCGACTTCTATGACGATCAAGAGGAATTCTCCTACATGCAAAGGTCACGGAGGCTTTGCATAGGTCAGTCGATCTGCTACGGAGACTACGGGGCTGTGGTTGATAATTTCAGTTGTACTATTTTGACATTTTGATTCAGAACCAACATGTATATATACGGTGATTCAGTTAGTGTTCATACTCCGGAGATCGAGAATGTTTTGTTTTGTATATATCTATATACACCTTTCAGTCTTCTGCTTACATTTTATACATGGATCTGGAGTATGAATTACTGTTTTGGTAGAATCTCACTCATGTTTATTGTACTAACACAGACAACATTTAATCATCCTTATCTATGTTGCATAAGTGATGTTCTGGAACTCGAGAGTTGAGTTTATGCTCGACCCCCGATTTTTAGGGCATTACAACAACACATCATGTGGGGTCCACGTCAGCGTGGCCCACTCGTTTTAGGATCAAAGCTGATATTTAGGTTTTCTCTATGGTCCGGGACAGCCCAAAACGGACAGCAATGGTCGGCCTCGGACATGGCAGCGAGGTGGGCCTCGCTTGGAAGCGGTGCATCCCATGTGGTGGACGGCATGGATAAAAATACATCATAGTGGGCCATAAGATGGGAAAGAGAGAGAGAGAGAGAGAGAGACTGAGGCGGGGGAGATCTGCCACTATGAGCTCCCCTAAGGTTTATACAACACATACATTAAGATGGTCCCCAATCACGTGGGTCCTCAATCATAAAATCAAGGGTGGAAATCCTTTTTTTCCCACAAACAATGAAAATTCACCCACCGATTTCTCTTCTTCTTGGCTCCTTGGAATGCCAAGCTTCTTTGCTTTGATTTTGATGGAGGATGATGAAGATTGAAGGCCTAGGATGAGAGACGAGGGGGTAGAAAGTGGGACACACTTGGCTCTCTTGGGAAGCTTGGACGGTCCTCTCTTTGGTGCTTGGAAAAATTGGTGGAGAAAATGAGAGAGAGAGAGAGAGGAGATGTAAGGAGAGAGGGATGGGTTGTCGTAAGGTAGGGATGGCTGTATGTAAGAAAAGGGATGGGTGGAGAGGAGAGAGAGAGAGAGAGAGAGAGAGAGAGTTGACTTTGGGGATGGCTTGTGTAAGAGAGGGATGGGTTG
This sequence comes from Magnolia changhungtana, assembly GCA_030180095.1. Classification (NCBI taxonomy): domain Eukaryota; kingdom Viridiplantae; phylum Streptophyta; class Magnoliopsida; order Magnoliales; family Magnoliaceae; genus Magnolia; species Magnolia changhungtana. The sequence continues at coordinate 5,389,708 of JASAUF010000397.1, forward strand.
TGCATTTGACTTGTGATTGATTAATTGATGTGATGGGTGGTAGAGGTTCTCTTGAGAATTGCGACACGCGGCGTTTCCTCAAAATATGCGCGGGCCCATAACTCTTGGCCTGGGTATTGCATCGGTGTGCAAGACACGACGTTGGAACTGAAAAGGCCAAGCAAAACATCCTAGAGGGGAGGGGGTGAATAAGACTATGCCAAATTAAAAAATAAATGCAGAATTAAAAGATAAATAACACAATCAAATGTGAAAGAAGCACAAGTAAATAGTAACCTCAAATGTAGTAGTCTTGAGAGGTTGATACAAACATAGTTCTTATGACAACCTAATACTAAAAACCAAAGGCTTGTGGCAGGACAACCTTACTAAAACGTTTGTAAGTATCAAAAACCCAAACCAATAAAGAGGGAAAGAAAATAAAGTAAGTTATTACAATATTCCCACAAGAGCATAAAATAAATTACACCATTCACCACAAATGCTCAAAGTAAATTACAACATTGACACACGTAAGCACATTCAATCATCCACCACAACTCCAGGAACTATAGTGGTTCATTTGTGTATACACCAACTGTTAGAAAACAACCATATAACTACTTCACTGTTAATATCCACTCCCTCGGGATATTAGTGTTCACTATGAAAAAAGGTTTTCCAAGGTTTACCTTAAAACCTTCACAATTATGTCTTTAGTTGGGCTTACACAAAAACCTTGGATATGACTCAACCTATGGTCAATCTAGGGTCATCCATACCTTGTTTGTGAGTTAGAACAACTGAAACATCATTTACTTTAGAACCTTGAAGCTTGAGTTCGATCTCTTGAACTTGAGCTTGAGTTACGCTTGAGTTCTTGAGCCTTTAGCATACAATATTTGAACTTCAAACTTGAACTTGAGTTCTTGAATTTGAGCTTGAAACCATGAACTTCAACAATCTTCTCAACTTGAAAATGTAGGCAAGTTTAACGAGATGCAGACAACTTTGAAATGCACGAACCTGATCAATTCAACTCAAAGCATGATACGAATTCTAGATGGTTTGGCACAACAAAATTTGATAACTCTTTGGGTGCTAGATTTACACTATAGCACTTACAATCTCCCCCTTTGTCAAATTTGTGGCAAAACCAAATAAAGAATCATGCACAGTAAAGAATTATTCTCCAATAAAGAATCATGCACTAAATGAGCAACAAATGATCAATAGGCTCGACTCCCCCTCAATCCAGGAGAGGTGATTTGCAGAAACTATAAAAAATTCCACACTACATTCCATATTCCACAATCAACACAATCATCTCCACAATTTCTCCCCCTTTTTGTCACAATATGACAAAGGAAAGAGATATAAAGAAAAGAGAAGTGAATGAAATAAGAGAGGAAAGAGCATCACCATGATAATCATAATATCAACTTAAGGCATTATATCATGTCCACATAGTAAGAAGTATCAAACTAAGAATTATCCAAACACACAAAGAGTAGAAAGAGTTAACACAAGTCCAGAATAAAATAAAAAGCTAGTCAGATCCAGATGATGGAGTAGAAATAGATGGATCTATATGATGTAGTCCGTTGTTAATGCGCCTAAGGTATTTGTGCATGTCTTTGAATTGACTTTCTTAGGATACATTGTAAGTGTTATGGTCTCATACTTCTTGGTTGTCAAATTTGTGATGTGTCAGAACATCTATCTATGTAAACATCTATCTATGTCCTGTGCGTGTATGATGATTTATATGAATTCAAGACACTGCATAAATACTTCACAAGACACTGCATAAATACTTCAAGAAGCTACATGTTGAAGTATCAAGAAGCTACAATGTTGATGTTCAAGTCTCATGACTTCAAGACTAATAAGCAATGCATGAAGTAGTTGTTATGCTGATGAAGATCTCAAGTTTGAAGCTACAACAAGTTCAAGATCTCAAGCCTGATATGGTTCAAACAAACTACATTCGTTGAATGGTTGAAGTTCAATGTCCATACGACATGATTCAGGTTTGAATGACCTTAGGTTGACCCTTTAAGTAGGTCATTTTGGATACATAAATCAAATGTTTATTTTACTTAAGTTTGGTCTATTCCAAGACCAGTCCTAGCTCTTGTCGACTGAGCCCTAGCATTGGTTCGACTAGTCCAAGAAATTCCATGACCAGTCCTAAGTTGTTGAAGATTTTTTTCAGAATTTTTGGAACGCCCACGACCGGGCCCCGGAGGTCCTTCGACCGGTCGTAGGTGTGGTGGCTTCGACTGTCGTCCACGACGGGCCGTGATTCTACGACTCAAAATCCAGCAATGTTATCCTCGGTCCTACGACCGGCCGTAGGATCTACGACCTGGGCCGTAGGTGACCCACGACCAGTCGTAGGGTACTCACGATCGTCGTAGGAACGACTTTCAAAGATCGCGCTCAATATTTCAAAAATCTGTTTGAGCTACGACCAGTCCAAGGTTTCCAAGACCAGTCGTAGGAACGATTTTTGCTTCTATAAATTGAACACGAAATTCAGAGTTTTCTCACTTCAACTCCATTCAATTCAAGAATTTTCAAGTGATCACTCTGAGATAAGTCTGTGTTTATTTTAAGCTACATTGTGCTTATTTAATATTCCTTTTTGCTAGCTTATTTAATTTGATTTTGTTTCTATATTCCAATCTTATTTGAAAAGAGGAATTATCTTATTCCTTCTTCTTGGAATCAAAATCAAATATAGCTACGCCCAACGAGTTAAATCTAAAATCTATTAGAATTTAGAACCTTATGAATGTGAGTATTGGAAATTGAACTTTGACATTCAATCATCTACTCCGATTGGTTCTACCGGGCTGCTAAGAAAAGGTGAAATTCAGGTATTTTACAATTCTGTAAAATTTATTTACTTTTGGTTTTTATCTTTGAGATTAAGCGAAAAATCTCATTGTATTGGTTGTCTGAGGAAAACCAGAAAACTCAGAAAAGAGGGGTTTTTGAATTGTGTAAGCCCTAGTGAAAAAGACACAATTGTAAAGGTTTTTGGTGAACCTGTGAAAACCTATTTGATAGTGAACGCTAATATCCCCTGTGTGAGGATATTAGGAGTGGAGTAGCATTCTGTGTGGCTGTTGGAAAACAGTTGGTGTACACACAAAGTAACCACTATAACTCTTTGTCTTGTGGATTGAATGCTTGCTTAATTTTCATATCTTTTATCATTCGATTGTGTGGAATGTACAAGTGGATGTGAATGTTGTAATTATTTACATTTCAAGCAAGTGTGAGGATTCTTGTAATAATTTAGATTTATACTTCTGCATTTAATTTCAATTCCTTGCTATTTCATTTACTTATTTTAAAATTGAGTCCTTGATCCAAAAGAGGTTCTAGAAATAAGGTTGTCCTACCATAAGCCCTTGTTTATTATGGTGTAAGGTTGTCCTTAGAACTAATTTTGTATCAATCTCTCAATACTTATTTATCAAGGTGATTTAAAATTTAGTATTGTGAATTGATTTATTTTATAAGGCTATTGGTTTACTTTATTTCCGCTGATTTTATTTTAAATTTGGCATAGTCCTATTCACCCCCCCTCTAGGACATATAGTTTGGCCTTTTCAAGTGGTATCAGAGCCTAATAGCTCATTTTTATTGCTTTTTATTTGGATTTATTTCCTGAGCTAACGTTCTAAGCTATATAAAAAGATGTCAAATTTTGATAGCCTTTCAGTTACTAGGCCTCCACCTTTTGATGGTTCCAACTATGCCTATTGGAAAGCCAGAATGAGGATCTTCCTCAAATCAATGGATGAAAGTGTGTGGCAAGCCACAGTGACTGAATGGAAACCTCCTACCATGGAAGTAACTGGTGTTGATGGTTCAAAATCTATGAAAATTACACCGTATTACCAATGGACCACACTTCAGAAAAATGAGAGTAGTGCTAATGCTAAAGCACTAAATGCAATCACTTGCGCACTATCACCGGATGAGTTCAAAAGAATCATATCCTGTGATACTGCAAAGCAAGCCTGGGATATTTTAGAAATGACACACGAAGGTACATCAATTGTCAAGAAATCTAAAGTCCAACTCCTCACAACTAAATTTGAAGAAATTCATATGGAGGAAAATGAAATGTTTATGGACTTTTTTACTAGATTGAATGACATTGTTAACTCAATGTGGGGTCTTGGCGATAAGATCCCAGAAAGTAAAGTGTGTGCAAAAATACTACGCTCTCTTCCTGAACGGTTCAATTCTAAGGTAACCGCAATCCAGGAACTTCGTGATACAGACAATATGAAGGTAGAAGAATTAGTTGGTTCTTTACAAACCTATGAATTAAGTTTTAAAGCTCCTAAAGGTAAATCTATTGCCTTGAAGTCATCTAAAAGTATTACTCAAGAAAATTCAGATTCAGAAAAGTCTGAAGATGATATGGCCCTTTTGGCGAAAAAGTTTTATAAGATTTTCAAAAGTAAGAAAAGAGTCGACTTTCAAAAGGCAAATGAAAAGAAACGTACTAAACCTAAGTCTAAAACTTGGAAATCATTGAAAGATAGTCAATGCTACAACTCGTCAAGAATATGGGCATTTAGCAAACAAATGTCCTAAAAGGACAGATCCAAAAGGAAAGGTATGTTGGCTACTTGGGATGAATCATCTGATTTGAAGCTTCTTCTGAATCAGAAAATTCAGAAACCGAGTCAGTAGTGAATTAAAGGCCCTTATGACTCTAGCCAAGTTTACCTTTTCTGATCACGATGATTCAACAAGTGAAGAAAATTTGGATAGTGATCATGAAAATGATGAAGATCTTCAAGATGCTTACAATGCCTTATATAAGGAAAGTTGTAAAATTGCTGTCAAACTTAAACTTCAAAAAGAAAAGTTTTTTAAACTTAAAGAATGTTTTGAAACCCTTGTTTTAGAAAAATCTCAAATTTCAAATTGTTTTGAAAAATCAAAGTGTGATCTAGAATTCAAAACCTCCCTAATTGAAAATTTGAAATCTGAAAATGAGAAACTTAAAAATGAAGTATCTTCTCTTCTGAGTTTGAAGGACACATGGAGATATGCCCAAGGTGATCCAAAATTAGAAAAATTATTATCCGGATCAAGAAAATGTGGCGATCGATCCGGGTTGGGCTTTGATAAAAACACATCTCCTAAACAGAAGAATACCCCTCCCAATTTTGTGAAAGGAGAGACTTCTAACTCAAAAGGAAAAGGTACTAGTCATGTTTTTTCTAAAAATACAAAAACTTTTCAAAAACACAAAAACAGCTATATAAATTTCAAAAATCAGATTCGAAACCCACTAGCTGAAAAAATTGTTGATTTACTTAAGGAGCTATTAAAATCTAACTCAGTAGGTCACTCTTATAACTATAAACAAAAGAAGACCAATTATTCTCCTAAACCAAAAACAGTACTGAAATGGGTTCCTAAGGTTGCTTGTTTGGTTGCTCACACTGCTTTCAAAGCTACAAGCCAGTCAAAATGGTACTTAGACAGTGGATGCTCCAGACATATGACAGGCGACAAAGCTTTATTCACCGATCTTAAAGATATGACTGATGGATCAGTCACATTTGGTGATGGTAGCAACTGCAAGATAATTGGCAAAGGTACGGTTCAACTCTATAACCTTCCTTATTTAAAAATGTTTTATATGTTGAGGGTTTAAAACACAACTGTTGAGCATATCTCAAATATGCGATAACAACCATAATGTTAAATTTTCTAATCAAGGTTGTGAAATTATAAATGAAAAAGGTTCTCAGTAATATTAACTGTCGCAGAACTTCAAAACGCTATATAGTAAGCAATGGTAGCTCATCTGAACAAACGTGCTACATGGTCCATACCGATGAGACAGTAATTATGGCATAAACGCCTTGGACATGTACACTACCGAAATCTATACAAATTGAGCAAAAGTGAACTAGTTAGAGGTCTACCTAAGATGCAAAAGTAGACAAGATTTGTGGTGAATGCCAAGTATGGTAAACAAACTAGGAGCTCTCACAAAAAGGTAAACTCCAATATCACCACAAGACCACTCGAGCTTCTCCACATGGATCTTATAGACCAACAAGAACGGAAAGTCGAGGTGGCAAAAAGTACATCTTAGTTATTGTAGATGATTACACAAGATACACTTGGGTTTCATTCTTGAGAGATAAATCGAAACCCTTGATGGAGTTAAAAGATTATAAAACGGATTCAAACTGAAAAATGTTCTCAAGTCAGCAAGATCCGTAGTGATCATGGATCCGAGTTCAAAAATAGCGGTTTTGAGAAATTTTGTAGCGATCATGGAATATCGCATGAATTCTCTCGCACCTAAAACTCCTCAACAAAATGGAATTGTCGAGAGGAAGAATAGAGTGCTTCAAGAAATGGGAAATGTTATGTTAAATAGCATGAAGCTCCCTAGAACTCTCGGGTCAAGCGTTGAATACAAACTGCTACATTATTAACCGTGTTTATATTTGTAAATCTAATAATAAAACGGCTTATGAAATGTGGTTTGAGAAAAGCCTTTGTCAAATACTTTCAAGTTTTTGGCAAAGAAGTGCTATATTTTGCGTGACCGTGAAAATTTGGGAAAGTTCGACACTAAAAGTGATGAAGGGATCTTTTAGGATATTCTTTGAACAGTCGTGCATATCGTGTTCTGAACAACAGGACCGGTGTGATTCAAGAGTCAATAAATGTTGTGATTGACGATCTTTTGAATACACCTGTCCCTAGTTCAGATAATGATGAAGTTCTTATACTTGAAAAACAAGAAATTCCATCAAGTGAAACTAATCCAGAATTAAGGACTGTTAAAGATCATCCAACTTCTCAAATACTTGGAAACCCTCTCACTGGTGTGCGCACTCGTAGACAATTAGAGGACATATGTAACTACGTATGCTTTACATCCCAGATTGAACCGGTTAATGTAAAAGAAGCACTTTCAGATGAAAACTGGATTCTTGCGATGCAAGAAGAACTTAATCAGTTTGTTAGAAATGATGTCTGGCACCTTGTTCCTAGACCTAAAGATAAACATATTATTGGAACAAAATGGATTTTCAAAAACAAATCTGATGAACTTGGAAATATTATTCGAAATAAAGCAAGACTAGTTGTACAGGGGTATACACAAATTGAAGGTATTGACTATAATGAAACATTTGCTCCTGTAGCTTCGTCTTGAATCAATCGACTTTTTATCTCCATTGCATGTTTTAGGAAGATTAAAATTTACCAAATGGATGTAAAGAGTGCCTTTCTGAATGGTGATTTACATGAAGAGGTATATGTTGAACAACCTACAGGGTTTGAAGATCCTAAATTTACTGATCATGTGTATCATCTTAAGAAGGCTCTCTATGGTCTAAAACAAGCTCCCAGAGCATGGTACGAAAAATTGACTAAGTTTTTACTGAGTCATAATTTTCAGATGGGATGTGTTGATAAGACGCTCTTTGTTAAGAAACATAACGATGATATTCTAATGGTTCAAATATATGTTGACGATATTATTTATGGATCAACCTGTACTAACATGACTGTTGAGTTTGCAGATTTGATGAAGTCTAAATTCGAAATGAGCATGGTTGGAGAATTAAACTATTTTCTAGGGTTGCAAGTAAAACAACAACCTGATGGAATTTTTATCTCTCAAACCAAATATGCTCAGAGTTTAATTAAGAAATTTGGATTTGAGAAAGGTAAAAATTATGATACTCCTATGAGTACAACTTTGAGACTCTCAAAAGACTCTACAGGTAATAATGTGGATCCTAAATTGTATCGTAGTTTGATTGGTAGTTTGCTTTATCTGACTGCTAGTAGACCAGATATTGCTTTGAGTGTTGGTATTTGTGCTCGTTATCAATCAAATCCTAAAGAATCTCACTTAAGCATTGTTAAGCGGATTATGCGATATGTCGCAAGTTCTACTAAACGGGTCTCTGGTATCCACATGAGACTAATGTTCAATTTAGCCAGGTACACACAGATGTCGATCAAATTTTGGAAACATTTGATGATAGGAAATCAACCAAAGTGGTGGTTGTTTCTACATTGGAAATTGTCTTGTTTCTTGGTTTAGCAAGAAGCAAAGTTCTATATCGCTATCAACGGTGAAATTTGAGGTCAATACATTGTCTTTGAAATGCATGTACTCAACTTGTTTGGATGAAACGAATGTTAAGCGATTATGGAATTACTCAGATTCTATGATTTTATTTTGTGATAATTCCGGCAATAAATATCTCTAAAAATCCATTTCAAGATTCACGCATACTAAACATATTGACATTAGATTTCACTACATTCGTGAATTAGTGGAAGAAAAATTAATATATCTGGATTACATTTCAACCGAGACTCAACTTGCGGACATTTTCACTAAACCGCTCGACAAAAGCAGGTTTAATAAATTAAAGTTTGACCTCGGTATGTGCAATTTAAATTGAATTTGCATGATTTGGTGTATCATAATGTACATAAATTGATGTTTTATTTGCTTAAATTTGAAAATTATTTAAAAAATTGTAAATTTTATGTCGTACTCGAGCAGTCGTGAGTATACACGACCGGTCGTGCCACGACCGGTCGAGCACTTACACGACCAGTCGTGAAACTCGGAATTTCACTTTAATTTGGGGATTTTGACTCTTCTTCTTCATTTCTTTTTATCCTCCAACGGCTCTAGCTACGACCGGTCGAACCCACCTTCATAGTTCTTCAAGGTTAGTAGTTCTTTTGCATTTTCTTTGTAGATTCTTGCTTCTAGTGTTTCAAATCTCATTCTTGTGGAATCTATTTGGTCGTTCATTGCAAGTTTGGGGTTTTATCTTGAAAAATCTGTTCTATCTAAACCTCATTTTTTTTCTATCTTGCATCCTGTTGTTTCCTTGAAATCCTTCTTAGAAAATGGATGTTAGAGGTAAAAAGAAAACTACTCGAGGTCCATCTTCATCTAGATCAGCCTCTATTGTACAACGTCATCTTCGCTCTCCCGAAAATGATTCTTCTGATGCTCGGGATTTGCGTATGCGCAATGTTATTGTTGAACGTCATGTTAATATTAATCACATTGCTTCTTTCGGTATCCTTCCTCTGTTGGAATCTGTGGGATGGGAGAACATCTTACATTGGGGTGGAGCTGCATACCAGTCCATTGCCCAATCCATGTTTGCATGTATCGTGATTTTTCTCTTGAGGATTTTACTTTTAAAGTTGAAACTCAAGAAGGAATGTTTTTAGTGGATCGACATTTGATTGCTGACATTATGGAAATACCTGTCAATGATGAGAGCATTCCAATTAATATTTTACATGACAGTCTCTCAGAATCTGAACGAAAAATGCTTACTAGAGATTTATGTCATTTGGATGTTCATTGGACTCATAAAGGTCATGTACTTCCCTCAAGGTATTTGTTACCCGCACACACAGTACTTCATCGGATATTCATCTCAAATCTTTATCCACGATCTGGTAATAAACCGAACTCACCGCTTTCATGGTTCGTGTTTTGCATTCTGTTGTCTCTGGTGCAAAAATATGTCTACCGTCTTTGATTTGTCATTCCATTATTTTGTCTCGTCACCATCCTGGCCACAGTGATATACCCTTTGGTTATTTATTGACTATGCTGGCAAATCATATGCTCGTGGCTATGCCTACTAGAGAAAAACCCATCCATAATCTTCCTTTTAATAATTCCAATCTTAACAAGATGAATTTAGAATTGGCTGAAGGCCAAGTGGATGCTGGTAGCAGTGGTGCTGAAGGTGAAATGTTGAAGCTAGTGATCTTCCGAAGACGTGAATATGGATGATTTATTTGAAGAACTTGAATCGACTTACTGATGATCCTGATTTTCAGCCTTCTGATTTTGATGAAAGATTGAATTCACTTCAAGAGCAGGTGGCTCAAATTCGTGTTACCCAAGACACACAATTTTCCTATTTACGCAAATATATGAGGCGGATTGCTAAGGGTTTACATAAAATTGATCCATCTAATCCTGCACCCTCTTCTGGTTCTGACTGAATTTTTAATGGGTCTGTAATATTTTTTCTTGAACTTTACATGCTTACTGACTTTTTGGATTATGCACTATGTTTTCTTGAATCAACTCCTATTGCTGCTTTTCTTCCTTTGTCATTTTGTGTCAAAAAGGGGGAGAAGTTTTGGTCTTTGATGATTTATTTATGATGATTTATTTATTACTCAAGCTATTACTCAGGGGGAGTTAAGCTTCTCAGGGGTTGTTATAGGAGAATGATGCTTGTTATTACTTAACATATGATGCTTGTTATTACTTAACATATCTATGTATGTTTCTCTATTGTGAACTTGTTTATACTTCTCTTATGTCTATTGGAAGTATTATTATTACTTGGGTGTTTTGTCACAAATTTGACAAAGGGGGAGATTGTAAGTGTTATGGTCTCATACTTCTTGGTTGTCAAATTTGTGATGTGTCAAAACATCTATCTATGTAAACATCTATCTATGTCCCGTATGCGTGTATGATGATTTATATGAATTCAAGACACTGCATAAATACTTCACAAGACACTGCATAAATACTTCAAGAAGCTACATGTTGAAGTATCAAGAAGCTACAATGTTGATGTTCAAGTCTCATGACTTCAAGACTAATAAGCAATGCATGAAGTAGTTGTTATGCTGTATGAAGATCTCAAGTTTGAAGCTACAACAAGTTCAAGATCTCAAGCCTGATATGGTTCAAACAAACTACATTCGTTGAATGGTTGAAGTTCAATGTCCATACGACATGATTCAGGTTTGAATGACCTTAGGTTGACCCTTTAAGTAGGTCATTTTGGATACATAAATCAAATGTTTATTTTACTTAAGTTTGGTCTATTCCAAGACCGGTCCTAGCTCTTGTCGACCGCCTCGGCATTGGTTCGACTAGTCCAAGAAATTCCATGACCACCCTAAGTTGTTGAAGATTTTTTTCGAATTTTTGAACGCCCACGACCGCCTGGAGGTCCTTCGACCGGTCGTAGGTGTGGCTTCGACTCCCACGACCGGTCGTGATTCTACGACTCAAAATCCAAAGAATGATATCTCGGTCTTACGACTGGGCCGTAGGGATCTACGACCGGTCGTAGGTGACCCACGACGGCCGTAGGGTACTCACGATCGGGCCGTAGGAACGACTTTCAAAGATCGCGCTCAATATTTCAAAAATTGTTTGAGCTACGACCACCCAAGGTTTCCAAGACCGCCGTAGAACGATTTTTGCTTCTATAAATTGAACACGAAATTCGAGTTTTCTCACTTCAACTCCATTCAATTCAAGAATTTTCAAGTGATCACTCGAGATAAGTCTGTGTTTATTTTAAGCTACATTGTGCTTATTTAATATTCCTTTTTTGCTAGCTTATTTAATTTGATTTTGTTTCTATATTCCAATCTTATTTGAAAAGAGGAATTATCTTATTCCTTCTTCTTGGAATCAAAATCAAATATAGCTACGCCCAACGAGTTAAATCTAAAATCTATTAGAATTTAGAACCTTATGAATGTGAGTATTGGAAATTGAACTTTGACATTCAATCATCTACTCCGATTGGTTCTACCGGCCGCTAAGAAAAGGTGAAATTGTGTATTTTACAATTCTCAGTAAAATTTATTTACTTTTGGTTTTATTTGAGATTAAGCCAGAAAAATCTCATTGTACTGGTTTTGTTTGAGGTTGAGCCAGAAAAATCTCATTGTTTTGGTTGTCTCGAGGAAAACCAAAAACTTAGAAAGAGGGGTTTTTGAATTGTGTAAGCCCAAGTGAAAAAGACACAATTGTAAAGGTTTTTGGTGAACCTGTGAAAACCTATTTGATAGTGAACACTAATATCCCCTGTGTGAGGATATTAGAGTGGAGTAGCATTCTCGTGTGGCTGTTGGAAAACAGTTGGTGTACACAAAGTAACCACTATAACTCTTTGTCTTGTGGTTTGAATGCTTGCTTAATTTTCATATCTTTTATCATTCGATTGTGTGGAATGTACAAGTGGATGTGAATGTTGTAATTATTTACATTTCAAGCAAGTGTGGGGATTCTTGTAATAATTTAGATTTATACTTCTGCATTTAATTTCAATTCCTTGCTATTTCATTTACTTATATTAAAATTGAGTCCTTGATCCAAAAGAGGTTCTAGAAATAAGGTTGTCCTACCATAAGCTCTTGTTTATTATGGTGTAAGGTTGTCCTTAGAACTAAATTTGTATCAATCTCTCAATACTTATTTATCAAGGTGATTTAAAATTTAGTATTGTGAATTGATTTATATTATAAGGCTATTGGTTTACTTTATTTCCGCTGATTTATTTTAAATTTGGCATAGTCCTATTCACCCCCCCCCCCTCTAGGACATATAGTTTGGCCTCTTCACACATGCAGACCTTCTACCTTTTCCTCTAGGAAGCGCAATCGCTCATCAAAATCAGAAGGTTGAAAATCTGGATCAACCGCAAAATCTGAATCTATCTCATCAAACAAGTTATCCATATTAACATCATCAGGAGGCAAAACATCTTCCTCTCCAGTTTCTTCAGCAGCTCCTCTAGCACCCCCATCAACTTGGCCAAGAGCCAACCTCAGATTCATCTAATTATTAATGTTTGAATTGTTGAAGGGTAAATGGTTAATAAGAGCTTCTCCAATAGGCATAACCACAAGACTATGGGTAGCAAGTGTGGTCATTAGAAATATAAAGGGAATATCACTATACCAAGATGGAGACGAAACTGAATGATAATGTAGCAAATAAGAGATGATAATGTAATGATGACTGTTGAACTGAAATGGGGTGCGCCGCGGTCGATCCATAAATCCGATCAGACCAAAATCTTTACCTAACATAGATCCATTGTCAGGGAACTTTTCTCAGACCGTATACAGGCAATGGACCTCTAGATGAGCTCCATTGGCCCGAAACAAACAACTTTTGGCTATAACCTAAGTATACCATGGCCGTGGGGCCATTGACATCAGTTTTGGGCCTATATAAGGGCCTTAACCCACCCATATCTCATTCCATACAAATTTCCTAACCCTAAGAGAGGAGAGAAAAGAGAAGGAAAAGGTAAGGAGAAGTGAGAGAGAGTTGTGGTTTGTTGCTGAGATTCATTCCCGCCGCTCGATGTGCTGAATCTCCTCTTCTGTGTTGCTATACCGACGATTTCAACTCCATTTTTGAGTAAGGAATCCTAACCCTAACCCGAAAGTGCCCTGGTTTGTCAATTAGCATGAGTGTTGAGTCGGCCAGACAGAGAAGCTCCATAGGAAGATCAATCAACCGTCTGCCTCAACCAGATGTGGGCCCGAACTCACCACTGGTAAATCTAAGCCTCACATCCCATGTCCCAAAACACCAAGTAATTAAAACCCTTAAAACAAATTAGAACATCATATGGTTTGAGTTAGAAAACTTTTTCAAAATTCAGAAAATCTCCAAGTTTTTTAGCTCTATCGATTTTATTGATATACTGATCGATATTATCGACATGCACTGTCGATGTCCTCGATGCCTAAACGATATCATCGAAATGAGGACAGAATATGTCCAGCAACCACATACTCATCTGGACGGAATTATCAATGTACCGATATACCTATCGATATCATCGATATTCAAATCTTGAGTCTATCGAAGTTGACTCGATAAAATTGACAGCAGAGAAATTGAGTCCCTATTTTTACTAAGAAAAATGATAAGATCATCGATATATCGAGGTCCTGCTCAATAGCATCGGAATTCAAATCTTGATGATATCAGAAGGCCTTCGATGATATCGGTCTTGGACTCACAAATATCCAGCAAATATTTCAGGATAATTAATCTTTGATCAAGGGTCACTCGAGAGAATCGATATTCAAATATCGATGATATTGGTACAGTATTGATTGCATTGAACAAGGACATAAACTGTCCAATAAGCTTAATAGAAAATCTATTGGATTTATCGATGCATGACACAACTATCGATATCACCGACATCAAATTCCGATGATATTGAAGGTCCCTCGATCATTCTTTTGAACCTGAAATATTTCAAAGCAAGTCTCTCTCATTTTTAAATGTCGAGGAATCAAACCTCGTGTCGAATAATATCAGAGTTCGAAATCCGATGATATCGACACCTGTCTCGATTCCCTCGACCAGCTGGCAAAAGGTTTCAAAAGCGTATGACATTGAGTTTGTGTCATCGAGCAGACAGTCGATGCAATCGAGAGTATACGCTCGATGATATCGAACCCGCTCAATGATATTGAAGTCTGTCATAAATGTGACCGTTTTATATCCGTTGGAACCTTTTTGCCTATATAAAGAAGACTTGTCTATTATTGCTGGTAGAGAAAGAAGAGAGTGCTTTTGAGTGTTTAACCTTTGATTATACACCTAAAGCCCTTTCTCTCATGGAAGTTCATTCTCCAATCCACCCTCACCATTGATATTCAATAGAGTGGATTGGGGAATGAACTTCTGCATTCAAGGATCCTCCAGCTTCCATCTTAATGGCAAATCATTAGGCTGGGATGCCTTGAATGCATATAAGATTGGAATAGCTCTATTTTCCTTATAGGAAAATAATTAGGAGAGTAGGATTCCATCATAGCCTTGACCTAACCCGTCGCCATGTATTGGTACATCTTCTGAGTTGCGGTTCAAGGAAGCAGAAGATTCTTCATCAACAAAGGAGGAGATCTTCGACAACGTGCTGAAAGGGACTCATCTGCTTATTTATAAGTTATCAAAGTCCAGAGGACCCTTATGATCATTCCTTTGTAGGATTAGGTCTAAGGTGTTTCTCACCCCTTGCAAGTCCTCTAGGAGGCCTCCGGCGAGAGTGTACGTAGTGGGTGCATTATGTTCACCCTTGCTTTGTGGAGAGCATAAACAGTTAGGATCTTGTGGAAGATCCTTGGCCAGTGTGCCTAAAAGTGGGTGCGTTGTGTTGACCCTTGCTCGTGAGAGCATAAATAGTTAGGGTCTTGTGGAAGATCCATGGCCAGTGTGCCTAAAAGTGGGTGCTTTGTGTTGACCCGTGCTCGTGAGAGCATAAACAGTCAACCTAGGTGTAGGTTATAAAGGTTAAAGGTGAACCTGATTTAAAACCTTGGGTTTGGGGTGAATCATGTGAAACCTCCTTAGTGAAATCCGGTACACTCAAGGGTTGAGTGTGGTTACAGGTAGTGGAGTAGACAAGTAGTCGAACGACTATAAAAATGACTGTGTTATTTTCTGAAAAGGCCAAGCTATATGTCCTAAAGGGGGGGGGGGTTGAATAGGACTATGCCAAATTAAAATAAAATCAGCGGAACAAAATTAATCAATAGACTTACAACTATAAATCAATTGTCAATGCTGAAATCAAATCACCTTAATAAATAAGTATTGAGAGATTGATACAAATTCAGTTCTAAGGACAACCTTACACCATAATAAACAAGGGCTTGTGGTAGGACAACCTTATTTCTAGAACTTCTTTTGGATCAAGAACTCAATGTTAATAGAGATAAATGAATAGCAGAGAATTGAAATTAAATGCAGAAATGTAGATCTAATTTATTACAACAATCTCCACACTTGCTTGAAATGTAAATTGTTACAACATTCACATCCACATGTACATTTCACACAATTGAATGATAAAAGATATGAAAATTAAGCAAGCATTCAATCCACAAGACAGAGTTATAGTGGTTCGCCTGTGTGTACATCAACTGTTCTGCAACAGCCACACAGAATGCTACTCCACTCCTAATATCCTCACACAGGGGATATTAGCGTTCACTATCAAATAGGTTTTCACAGGTTCACCCAAAACCTTTACAATTGTGTCTTTTTAACTTAGGCTTACACAATTCAAAAACCCACACTTTTGAGTTTTCTGGCTCTCCTTAGATAACCACACAATTTAAGATTTTTCTGGTGAATCCCAGACAAAAACCAAAAAGGAATGGAATTTACAAAATTGTAAAATACCTCGAGTTCTCCTCTTGTAGCTGCCCGGAAGAACCAATTGGAGTAGACGTTCGAATATAGAAGTTTAATGTCTACAACTCACTTTAATATGGTTCTAAGTTCTAATTGATTTTAGATTTAAACCAGTTGGGCGTAGCTATATTTGATTTTGATTCCAAGAAGAAGGAATAAGTCAATTCTTCTTTTCAAATCAGATTGGAATACATAAACAAAATCAAATCAAATAAGCTATCAAAAAGAGAAAGAAATTATGCACAAAATAGCTTAAAAATAAACACAAACTTATCTCAGAGTGGAGCCTTGAATTCACTTAATTATTTGATGAAAAACTTCGAAATTCGTGTACTATTTATAACAGAAGAAATTTGTCTTCGACTGGTCCTAGGGTCACCACGACTGGTCTTGAAATAAACTGATTTTTGAATTTTTGAGCACGATCACATCAGACCGTTTTACGACTGGTCGTAGGTAGTCCACGACTGGTCAAAGGCAGTCCACGACCGGTCGAGACCCCTATACGACTGGTCGTACGATACTTGATTTAGTCCCTGAAGTTTTAGTCGAAGCTTTATGACTGGTCGAAGGTTGAGTCGAGACCATCTCACGACCGGTCGAGTAGACTCCAGGACTGGTCGTAGGCGAACCAAAAAATCCAATAAATTGCAACCATTTTAAGACTGGTCTTAGAACTTCTTAGACTGGTCAAGACAGTACTAGGACTGGTCGAACAGGGTCTAGGACTGGTCTTAGAGTAGACCAAAATCATGTAATAATATTCATTTGGATTATGTATCCAAAGTAACCTAGCCTAAGGTCAATCTAATGGTCTATCAAACCTGGAACATGAAGTATGGACATTGAACACTTCATTTGCTTAGACTTTGATCTTTACGAAGCTTGATTCCTTCTCGATGTAGCTTGACTACTTCAAAAGCTTCAATGTAACTTTAAGTTGTACTTGAGTCCCGCATTTAGATTTGAATCTTAAACTTGCACTTGAACTTGAGTCTTGACCCGGAGTTCTCTCTTAATATTATAGCTTAAACTATCATAAAGCTTGAAGAATTCTTTGAGCTATACTTCAAGTGTTGACGAGGTGTCTCTAACAAATTTATCAAGATATAAACACACAACATATGGAGAAGTTTTGACACACAAAATTTGACAATCAAAGAGGAATCAAATCATAGCACTTACAATCTCCCCCTTTGTCAAATTTGTGACAAAACACTTCTCATACTTCAATAAGATAAGCATCACATTATATAATAACAAATCATGCACCAGTTGTTAACTGAGACAACCCAACTCCCCCTGTCAACGCAAACTCAACTCTCCCTGAGTTAATACACCTCAACTCCCTCTGACACTACGCCAAAACAGTGAAAAAAGGACGGTCCAAAACCGTCTCAAATGACCAAAAAGGGCGGTCATGGACGGTCGCATAGGCCGTTAAATTTTGACATGTCTTATTACTTAAAGGACGGTTGAAAACCGTCATTCTTATTGACGAAAAAAGATAGTCATGGACATTCCTAGAAAAGGATGGTCATGGACCGTCCTTAAAAAGGACTATAATGGACTGTCTCTTATGAGCTTTCAAAGGACGGCCATGGACCGTCCTTTAAAAGGACTTTCATAGACCATCCTTAAAAAGGACTGTCATGGACAGTCTCTTATGACTCTTCAAAGGATAGCCATGGCCCGTCCTTTAAAAGGACTGTCATGGACCGTCTTTTATGAGCCTTGAAAGGACGGTGATGGACCGTCCTTTAAAAGGACTGCTACGGGCCGTCCCTTATGACCGTTGAAGAACATTTTCAAATTTGACCTGTTACATTCATCGTATTCTTCCTAATATACACCTGTTATACAATATATTTCATCACATTCACATTCACATCCATATAAACCCAAACTACGTAAATCCATCTAAACATAAACTACATCCATCCAAACACAAACAATCTTATCCACATTACATTCATCCCTGCGTAATACATATAAGTTTAACTTAAAAAGTAAAAAAAAAAAGGAAAAAAATTAGCAACAATTTTTTTTTAAAAAAAAAAACACGCACACACCCCACATACTCACGCTGGTGGAATTTCACCACCTATGGATGCTCGAACCCTTGAGCGATCAGCAACAATTTTCTGTCTTTCATCTGATAAAAAAATATTCAACCAACAAAACATTATAATTCAGAATCATGAAGAATTGCAGAAACTTCTTCCAAAGAAGTGGACACTTTTTTAAAATAAAACTGATCATTAAAATAAAACTAATACGAGCAAATAATGCAAAAAAGTGTTTCAATTAATAGAAACAACAACAAAAATTAAAGCTTTGTAAAAAGGGGCATGTGTTAAAAGGGATATGTTGCCATGTGATTTGGCTACATTATTACAGCAATTCGGTTCGGGTTTGGGATCGGGTTTAGGTTTGGGTTTTCAACTTTAGGTTTAGGTTAGGGAGTTGAGATTAGGATTATGTGTAGGTCTAAGTTTAGGGATTTGAGAATACATTTAGGTTATAGGTTATAGGTTTAGGTTTAGGTTTAGGTTTTAAGTTTAGGTTAAGGTTTAGGAAATTGAGAATAGGTAAAGGTTTAGGTTTAGGAAATCGGGTTCGGGTTCGGGATCGGGTTTAGGTTTGGGTTTTCAAGTTTAGGTTTGGTTTAGGTTAGGGAGTTGAGATTAGGATTAGGTGTAGGTTTAGGTTTAGGGATTTGAGAATACATTTAGGTTTTAAGTTATTGGTTAAGGTTTAGGTTTTAGGTTTAGGTTAAGGTTAGGTTATAGGTTATAAGTTTAGGTTATAGGTTATAGGTTATAAGTTAAGGTTTTAGGTCTTATAAGCTATAGGTTTAAGGAATTGAGAATATGTTAAGGTTTAGAAATCAGGTTCGGGTTCGGGATCGGGTTTAGGTTTGGGTTTTCATGTTTAGGTTTAGGTTTAGGTTAGGGAGTTGAGATTAGGATTAGGAGTAGGTTTAGGTTTAAGGATTTGAGAATACTTTTAGGTTTAGGTTTAGGTTTTAGGTTATTGGTTAAGGTTTAGGTTTTAGGTTTAGGTTAAGGTTAGGTTATAGGTTATAGGTTTAGGTTATAGGTCATAGGTTTTGGTTTTAAGGTTATAGGTTTAGGTTAAGGTTAAGGTTTTAGGTCTTATAAACTATAAGTTTAGGAAATCGGGTTTGGGTTCGAGATCAAAGTTTAGTTTGGGTTTTCAAGTTTAGGTTTAGGTTTAGGTTAGGGAGTTGAGATTAGGATTAGGTGTAGGTTTAAGTTTAGGGATTTGAGAATAGGTTAAGGTTTAAGTTTATCAAATCAAGTTCGGGTTCGGGATCAGGTTTAAGGTTTGGGTTTTCAAGTTTAGGTTTAGGTTTAGGTTTAGGTTAGGGAGTTGAGATTAGGATTAGGTGTAGGTTTAGGTTTAGAGATTTGCGAATACATTTAGCTTTTAGGTCATAGGTTTTGGTTTTGGTTTTGGTTTAGGTTATAGGTTTAGGTTTAGGTTTAGGTTAGGGAGTTGAGATTAGGATTAGGGTGTAGGTTTAGGTTTAGAGATTTGCGAATACATTTAGCTTTTAGGTCATAGGTTTTGGTTTTGGTTTAGGTTTAGGTTATAGGTTTAGGTTTAGGTTTAGGTTTAGGTTAGGGAGTTGAGATTAGGATTAGGTGAAGGTTTAGGTTTAGGGATTTGAGAATAGGGTAAGGTTTAGGTTTAGGAATTCGTGTTCTGTGTTCACGATTGGGTTTAGGTTTGGGTTTTCAAGTTTAGGTTTAGGTTTTGGTTAGGGAGTTTAGATTAGGATTAGGTGTAGGTTTAGGTTTAGAGATTTGAGAATAGGTTAAGGTTTAGGTTTAAGAAATCGGGTTCGGGTTCGGGATTGGGTTTTATGTTTGGATTTTCAAGTTTAGGTTTAGGTGTAAGTTAGGAGTTGAGATTAGGATTAGGTGTAGGTTTAGGTTTAGAGATTTGATAATACATTTAGGTTTTAGGTCATAGGTTTTGGTTTAGGTTTAGGTTTAGGTTATAAGCTATAGGTTTAGGGAATTGAGAATAAGTTAAGGTTTAGGTTTTAGAAATTGGGTTCGGGTTCGGGATCGGGTTTAGGTTTGGGTTTTCAAGTTTAGGTTTAGGTTTAGGTTAGGGAGTTGAGGATACATTTAGGTGTAGGTTTAGGAATACATTTAGGTTTAGGTTTGGGATTAGGTGTAGGTTTAGGTTTAGGGATTTGACAATACGGTTTTAGGTCATAGGTTTAGGTTTTAGGCTTAGGTTTAGGTTATAGGTTTAGGTTTAGGGTATAAGTGTAGGTTATAGGTTTAGGTTTAGGTTAGGTTATAGGTTAAGGTTTAGGGGAATTGAGAATAGGTTAAGGTTTGGGTTTAGGAAATCGGGTTCGGGATGGGGTTTAGGTTTGGGTTTTCAAGTTTAGGTTTAGGTTTAGGTTGGGGAGTTGAGATTAGGATTAGGTGTATGTTTAGGTTTAGGATTTGAGAATACATTTAGGTTTTAGGTTTATTTTTAGGTTTTAGGTTATTGGTTAAGGTTTAGGTTAAGGTTAGGTTATAGGTTATAAGTTTAGGTTATAGGTTATAGGTTAAGGTTTTAGGTCATAGGTTTTGGTTTTAAGGTGGTTTAGGTTTAGGTTAAGGTTAAGGTTTTAGGTCTTATAAGCTATAGGTTTAGGGGAATTGAGAATATGTTAAGGTTTAGGTTTAGGAAATCGGGTTCGGGTTCGGGTTTGGGATCGGGTTTAGGTTTGGGTTTTCAAGTTTAGGTTTAGGTTTAGGATAGGGAGTTGGGATTAGGATTAGGTGTAGGTTTAGATTTAGGGATTTGAAAATAGGTTAAGGTTTAGGTTTAGGAATTCGGGTTTGGGTTTGGGATTGGGTTTTCAAGCTTAGGTTTAGGTTTAGGTTAGGGAGTTTAGATTAGGATTAGGTGTAGGTTTTAGTTTAGGGATTTGAGAATAGGTTAAGGTTTAGGTTTAGAAATCGGGTTCGGGTTCGAGATCGGGTTTAGGTTTGGGTTTTAGGTTTAGGTTTAGGTTTAGGTTAGGGAGTTGAGATTAAGATTAGGTGTAGGTTTAGGTTTAGAGATTTGAGAATTCATTTAGGTTTTAGGTCATAAAATTTGGTTTAGGTTAAGGTTATAGGTTTAGGTTAAGGTTAAGGTTTAGGTTTAGGTTATAAGCTATAGATTTAGAGAATTGAGAATAGGTTAAGGTTTAGGTTTAGGGAATCGGGTTCGGGTTCGGGATCGGGTTTAGGTTTGGGTTTTCAAGTTTAGGTTTAGGTTTAGGTTAGGGAGTTGAGATTAGGATTAGGTGTAGGTTTAGGTTTAGGGAATTGAGAATACATTTAGGTTTTAGTTTTAGGTTTAGGTTTTAGGTTATTGGTTAAGGTTTAGGTTTTAGGTTTAGGTTAAGGTTAGGTTATAGGTTATAAGTTTAGGTTATAGGTTATAGGTTGAGGTTTTAGGTCATAGGTTTTGGTTTTAAGGTCATAGGTTTAGGTTAAGGTTAAGGTTTTAGGTCTTATAAGCTATAAGTTTAGGAAATTGAGAATATGTTAAGGTTTAGGTTTAGGAAATCGGGTTTGGGATCGGGTTTAGGTTTGGGTTTTCAAGTTTAGGTTTGGGTTTAGGTTAGGGAGTTGAGATTAGGATTAGGTGTAGGTTTAGGTTTGGGATTTGAAAATAAGTTAAGGTTTAAGTTTAGGAATTCGGGTTCGGGTTTGGGATTAGGTTTAGGTTTGGGTTTTCTAGTTTAGGTTTAGGTTTAGGTTATGGAGTTTAGATTAGGATTAGGTGTAGGTTTAAGTTTAGGGATTTGAGAATAGGTTAAGTTTTAGGTTTAAGAAATCGGGTTCGTGTTCTGGATCGGGTTTTAGGTTTGGGTTTTCAAGTTTAGGTTTAGGTTTAGGTTAGGGAGTTGAGATTAGGATTGAGTGTAGGTTTAGGTTTAGAGATTTGAGAATACATTTAGGTTTTAGGTCATAAGTTTTGGTTTAGCTTAAGGTTATAGGTTTAGGTTAAGGTTTAGGTTTAGGTTTAGGTTATAAGCTAGAGGTTTAGGGAATTGAGAATAGGTTAAGGTTTAGGTTAAGGGAATCGGCTTCGGGTTCGGGATTGGGTTTAGGTTTGGGTTTTCAAGTTTAGGTTTAGGTTTAGGTTAGGGAGTTGAGAATAGGATTAGGTGTAGGTTTACGTTTAGGGATTTGAGAACACATTTAGGTTTTAGGTTTACGTTTTAGGTTTAGGTTATAGGTAGGTTATAGGTTATAGCTATAGGGAATTGAGAATCGGTTATGGTTTAGGTTTAACAAATCGGGTTCGGGTTCGGGATCGGGTTTAGGTTTGGGTTTTCAAGTTTAGGTTTAGGTTTAGGTTAGGGAGTTGAGATTAGGACTAGGTGTAGGTTTAGGTTTAGAGATTTGAGAATACATTTAGGTTTTAGGTCATAGGTTTTGATTTAGGTTAAGGTTATAGGTTTAGGTTAAGGTTAAGGTTTAGGTTTAGGTTATAAGCTATAGGTTTAGGGAATTAAGAATAGGTTAAGGTTTAGGTTTAGGGAATCGGGTTTGGGTTCGAGATCGGGTTTAGGTTTGGGTTTTCAAGTTTAGGTTTAGGAGTTAAGATTATGATTAGGTGTAGGTTTAGGTTTACGGATTTGAGAATACATTTTGGTTTTAGGTTTAGTTTAGGTTTTAATTTAATGGTTAAGGTTTTTAGGTTTTAGGTTTAAGTTAAGGTTAGGTTATAGGTTATAAGTTTTGGTTATAGGTTATAGGTTAAGGTTTTAGGTCATAGGTTTTGGTTTTAAGGTCATAGGTTTAGGTTAAGGTTAAGGTTTTAGGTCTTATAAGCTATAAGTTTAGGAAATTGAGAATATGTTAAGGTTTAGGTTTAGGAAATCGGGTTCAGGATCGGGTTTAGGTTTAGGTTTTCAAGTTTAGGTTTAGGTTTAGGTTAGGGAGTTGAGATTATGATTAGTTTTAGGTTTAGGTTTAGGGATTTGAAAATAGGTTAAGGTTTAGGTTTAGGAATTCTCGGTTCGGGTTTGGGATTAGGTTTAGGTTTAGGTTTTCAAGTTTAGGTTTAGGTTTAGGTTTAGGTTGGGGAGTTTAGATTAGGATTAGGTGTAGGTTTAAGTTTAGGGATTTGAGAATAGGTTAAGGTTTAGGTTTAAGAAATCGGGTTTGGGTTCGGGATCGGGTTTTAGGTTTGGGTTTTCAAGTTTAGGTTTAGGTTTAGGTTAGGGAGTTGAGATTAGGATTGGGTGTAGGTTTAGGCTTAGAGATTTGAGAATACATTTAGGTTTTAGGTCATAGGTTTTGGTTTAGGTTAAGGTTATAGGTTCAGGTTAAGGTTTAGGTTTAGGTTTAGGTTATAAGCTATAGGTTTAGGGAATTGAGAATAGGTTAAGGTTTAGGTTAAGGAATCGGCTTCGGGTTCGGGATTGGGTTTAGGTTTGGGTTTTCAAGTTTAGGTTTAGGTTTAAGTTTAGGTTAGGGAGTTGAGAATAAGATTAGGTGTAGGTTTACGTTTAGGGATTTGAGAACACATTTAGGTTTTAGGTTTACGTTTTAGGTTTAGGTTATAGGTAGGTTGTAGGTTATAGGTTATAGCTATAGGGAATTGAGAATCGGTTATGGTTTAGGTTTAACAAATCAGGTTCGGGTTCGGGATCGGGTTTAGGTTTGGGTTTTCAAGTTTAGGTTTAGGTTTAGGTTAGGGAGTTGAGATTAGGATTAGGTGTATGTTTTGGTTTAGAGATTTGAGAATGCATTTAGGTTTTAGGTCATAGGTTTTGGTTTAGGTTAAGGTTATAGGTTTAGTTTAAGGTTATGGTTTAGGTTTAGGTTATAAGCTATATGTTTAGGGAAATAAGAATAGGTTAAGGTTTAGGTTTAGGAATCGGGTTCGGGTTCAGATCGGGTTTAGGTTTGGGTTTTCAAGTTTAGGTTTAGGTTTAGGTTTAGGAGTTAAGATTAGGATTAGGTGTAGGTTTAGGTTTAGGGATTTGAGAATACATTTTGGTTTTAGGTTTAGGTTTAGGTTTTAATTTATTGGTTAAGGTTTAGGTTTTAGGTTTAAGTTAAGGTTAGGTTATAGGTTATAAGTTTAGGTTATAGGTTATAGGTTAAGGTTTTAGGTCATAGGTTTTGGTTTTAAGGTCATAGGTTTAGGTTAAGGTTAAGGTTTTAGGTCTTATAAGTTATAAGTTTAGGAAATTGAGAATATGTTAAGGTTTAGGTTTAGAAATTGGGTTCGGGATCGGGTTTAGGTTTGGGTTTTCAAGTTTAGGTTTAGGTTTAGGTTAGGGAGTTGAGATTAGGATTAGTTGTAGGTTTAGGTTTAGGGATTTGAAAATAGGTTAAGGTTTAGGTTTAGGAATTCGGGTTCGGGTTTGGGATTAGGTTTAGGTTTGGGTTTTCAAGTTGAGGTTTAGGTTTAGGTTAGGGAGTTTAGATTAGGATTAGGTGTAGGTTTAAGTTTAGGGATTTGAGAATAGGTTAAGGTTTAGGTTTAAGAAATCGGGTTTGGGTTCGAGATTGGGTTTTAGGTTTGGGTTTTCAAGTTTAGGTTTAGGTTTAGGTTAGGGAGTTGAGATTAGGATTGGGTGTAGGTTTAGGTTTAGATATTTGAGAATACATTTAGGTTTTAGGTCATAGGTTTTGGTTTAGGTTAAGGTTATAGGTTATGGTTTAGGTTAAGGTTTAGGTTTAGGTTTAGGTTATAAGCTATAGGTTAGGGAATTGAGAATAGGTTAGGTTTAGGTTTAGGGAATAGGTTCGGGTTCGGGATTGGGTTTAGGTTTGGGTTTTCAAGTTTAAGTTTAGGTTTAGGTTAGGGAGTTGAGAATAGGATTAGGTATAGGTTTACGTTTAGGGATTTGAGAACACATTTAGGTGTAGGTTTACGTTTTAGGTTTAGGTTATAGGTAGGTTATAGGTTATAGCTATAGGGAATTGAGAATCAGTTATGGTTTAGGTTTAGCAAATCGGGTTCGGGTTTAGGTTTGGGTTTTCAAGTTTAGGTTTAGGTTTAGGTTAGGGAGTTGAGATTAGGATTAGGTGTAAGTTTAGGTTTAGAGATTTGAGAATACATTTAGGTTTTAGGTCATAGGTTTTGGTTTAGGTTAAGGTTATAGGTTTAGGTTAAGGTTAAGGTTTAGGTTTAGGTTATAAGCTATAGGTTTAGGGAATTAAGAATAGGTTAAGGTTTAGGTTTAGGGAATCAGGTTCGGGTTCGGGATCAGGTTTAGGTTTGGGTTTTCAAGTTTAGGTTTAGATTTAGGTTAGGGAGTTAAGATTAGGATTAGGTGTAGGTTTAGGTTTAGGGATTTGAGAATACATTTTGGTTTTAGGTTTACGTTTAGGTTTTAATTTATTGGTTAAGGTTTAGGTTTTAGGTTTAAGTTAAGGTTAGGTAATAGGTTATAAGTTTAGGTTATAGGTTATATGTTAAGGTTTTAGGTCATAGGTTTTGGTTTTAAGGTCATAAGTTTAGGTTAAGGTTAAGGGTTTAGGTCTTATAAGCTATAAGTTTAGGAAATTGAGAATATGTTAAGGTTTAGGTTTAGGAAATCGGGTTCGGGATCGGGTTTAGGTTTGGGTTTTCAAGTTTAGGTTTAGGTTTAGGTTAGGGAGTTGAGATTAGGATTTGTTGTAGGTTTAGGTTTAGGGATTTGAAAATAGGTTAAGGTTTAGGTTTGGGAATTCGGGTTCGGGTTTGGGATTAGGTTTAGGTTTGGGTTTTCAAGTTTAGGTTTAGGTTTAGGTTAGGGAGTTTAGATTAGGATTAGGTGTAGGTTTAAGTTTAGGGATTTGAGAAGATGTTAAAGTTTAGGTTTAAGAAATCGGGTTTGGGTTCTGGATCGGGTTTTAGGTTTGGGTTTTCAAGTTTAGGTTTAGGTTTAGGTTAGGGAGTTGAGATTAGGATTAGGTGTAGGTTTAGGTTTAGAGATTTGAGAATACATTTGGTTTTAGGTCATAGGTTTTGGTTTAGGTTAAGGTTATAGGTTTAGGTTAGGTTTAGGTTTAGGTTTAGGTTTTAGGTTTAGGGAATTGAGAATAGGTTAAGGTTTAGGTTTAGGGAATCGTGTTCGAGTTCGGGATCGGGTTTAGGTTTGGGTTTTCAAGTTTAGGTTTAGGTTTAGGTTAGGGAGTTGAGAATGGGATTAGGTGTAGGTTTACGTTTAGCGATTTTAGAACACATTTAGGTGTAGGTTTACGTTTTAGGTTTAGGTTATAGGTAGGTTATAGGTTATAGCTATAGGGAATTGAGAATCGGTTATAGTTTAGGTTTAGCAAATCGGGTTCGGGTTTAGGTTTGGGTTTTCAAGTTTAGGTTTAGGTTTAGGTTAGGGAGTTGAGATTAGGATTAGGTGTAGGTTTAGATTTAGAGATTTGAGAATACATTTTGGTTTTAGTTCATAGGTTTTGGTTTAGGGTAAGGTTATAGGTTTAGGTTAAGGTTTAGGTTTAGGTTTAGGTTATAAGCTATAGGTTTAGGGAATTGAGAATAGGTTAAGGTTTAGGTTCAGGGAATCAGGTTCGGGTTCAGGATCGGGTTTAGGTTTGGGTTTTCAAGTTTAGGTTTAGGTTTAGGTTAGGGAGTTGAGAATAGGATTAGGTATAGGTTTACGTTTAGGGATTTGAGAACACATTTAGGTTTTAGGTTTACATTTTAGGTTTAGGTTATAGGTAGGTTATAGGTTATAGCTATAGGGAATTGAGAATCGGTTATGGTTTAGGTTTAGCAAATCGGGTTCGGGTTTAGGTTTGGGTTTTCAAGTTTAGGTTTAGGTTTAGGCTAGGGAGTTGAGATTAGGATTAGGTGTAGGTTTAGGTTTAGAGATTTGTGAATACATTTAGGTTTTAGGTCATAGGTTTTGGTTTAGGTTAAGGTTATAGGTTTAGGTTATCAGCTATAAGTTTAAGGAATTGAGAATAGGTTATGGTATAGGTTTAAGAAATCGGGTTCGGGATCGGGTTTAGGTTTGGATTTTCAAGTTTAGGTTTACCTTTAGGTTAGGGAGTTGAGATTAGGATTAGGTGTAGGTTTAGGTTTAGGGATTTGAGAATACATTTAGGTATTAGGTCATAGGATTTGGTTTAGGTTAAGGTTATAGGTTTAGGTTAAGGTTTAGGTTTAGGTTTAGGTTAAGGTTTAGGTTTAGGTTATAAGCTATAGGTTCAGGGAATTGAGAATAGGTTAATGTATAGGTTTAGGAAATGGGTTTGGGTTCCGGATCGAGTTTAGGTTCGGGTTCTCAAGTTTAGGTTTAAGTTTAGGTTTGGGAGTTGAGATTAGGATTAGGTGTAGGTTTAGGATTAGAGATTTGAGAATACATTTAAGTTTTAGGTCATAGGATTTGGTTTAGGTTAAGGTTATAGGTTTAGGTTAAGGTTTATGTTTAGATTTAGGTTATAAGCTATAGGTTTAGGGAATTGAGAATAGGTTAAGGTTTAGGTTTATGAAATCGGGTTCGGTTTAGGTTTGGGTTTTCAAGTTTAGGTTAGGGAGTTGATATTAGGATTAGGAGTACGTTTAGGTTTAGGGATTTGAGAATACATTTTGGTTTTAGGTTTAGGTTTAGGTTTTAGGTTATATGTTAAGGTTTAGGTTATGGTTTGGGTTAAGGTTTAGGTTTTAGGCTTAGGTTTAGGTTATAGGTTTAGGTTTAGGTTATAAGTGTAGGTTATATGTTTAAGTTTAAGTTAGGTTATAGGTTAAGGTTTAGGGAATTGAGAAAAGGTTAAGGTTTAGGTTTTGGAAATGGGTTCGGGTTCGGGATCAGGTTTAGGTTTGGGTTTTCAAGTTAGGTCTAGGTTTAGGTTAGAGAGTTGAGATTAGGATTAGGTGAAGGTTTAGGTTTAGGGATTTAGGTTTAAGGTTTAATTTGGGTTCGGGTTTGGGATCGGGTTTAGGTTTGGGTTTTCAAGTATAGGTTTAGGTTTAGGTTAGGGAGTTGATAATAGGTTAAGGTTTAGGTTTAGAAATCGGGTTCGAGTTTGGGATCACGTTTAGGTTTGGGTTTTCAAGTTTAGGTTTAGGTTTAGGTTAGGGAGTTGAGATTAGAATTAGGTGTAGGTTTAGGTTTAGGGATTTGAGTTTAGGTTGTAGGTTTAGCTTTAGGTTTAAGTTATAGGCTTAGGTTATAGGTTATAGGTTATAAGTTATATGTTTAGGTTAAGGTTTAAGAATTCGGGTTCGGGTTCGGGTTTAGATTCGGGTTTAGGTTATAGGTTTAGGGATCTGAGAATAGTTTTTGGTTATAAGTATAGGTTTAGGTTAGGTTATAGGTTAAGGTTTAAGGATTTGAGAATAGTTTTAGGTTATAAGTAAGGTTTTAGGTTTAAGTATAGGCTTAAGTTATTGGTTATAGGTTATATGTTTAGGTTAAGGTTTAGGAATTCGGGTTCGGGTTTCGATTCAGGTTTATGTTATAGGTTTTGGGATTTGAGAATAGTTTTAGGTTATAAGTATAGGTTTAGGTTAGGTTATAGGTTAAGGTTTAAGGATTTGAGAATAGTTTTAGGTTATAAGTAAGGTTTTAGGTTTAGGTATAGGCTTAAGTTATAGGTTATAGGTTATATGTTTAGGTTAAGGTTTAGGAATTTGGGTTTGGGTTTGGGTTTAGGTTATAAGTTTTGGTTTTGGTTTAGATTATAGGTTTTAGTTTAGGTTAGGTTTAGGTTATAGGTTATAGGTTATAGGTTATGGGATTTGAGAATGGGTTCGGGTTTTGGTTATAGGTTTTGGATTTGGTTATATGTTTTGGTTTAGGTTATAGGTTATAGGTTTAGGTTTAGGTTGTGTTTTGGGATTTGAGAATAGGTTTAAGTTAAGGTCATAAGTTTAGGTTTAGGAAATCGGGATCGGGTTCGGGTTCGAGTTTAGTTTTGGGTTTTCAAGTTTAGGTTTAAGTTTAGGTTAGGGAGTTGAGATTAGGATTAGGTGTAGGTTTAGGTTTAGGGATTTGAGAATATGTTAAGGTCTAGGAAATTGGGTTCGGGTTCGAGATCGGGTTTACATTTGGGTTTTAGGTTTAGGCCAAGCGTTTAGGGATTCAGATTCGGGTTTTGAGATCAGGTTTAGGTTTGGGTTTTCAAGTTTAGGTCTAGGTTTAGGTTAGGGAGTTGAGATTAGGATTAGGTGTAGGTTTAAGTTTAGGGATTTGAGAATATGTTAAGGTTTAGGTATAGGAAATCAAGTTTGGGTTCGAGATTAGGTTTATGTTTGGGTTTTAGGTTTAGGCTAAGGGTTTATGGATTCAGATTTGGGTTCGGGATCGGGTTTGGGTTTAGGTTTAGGTTTAGGTTTAGGTTTAGGTTTAGGTTTAGGTTTAGGTTTAGGTTTAGGTTTAGGTTTTAGGTTTAGGTTTAGGTTATAGGTTTAGGTTTAGGTTATAAGTGTAGGTTATAGGTTACGGTTTAGGGAATTGAGAATAGGTTAAGGTTTAGGTTTAGGAAATCAGGTTCGGTTGGTTCGGGTTTGTGTACGGATTTAGGTTTAGGTTTTCAAGTTTAGGTTTAGGTTAAGGAGTAGATTAGGATTAGGTGTAGGTTTAGGTTTAGGGATTCTCTAGTATTATCTACTATTGAACCTAGTATTATCTACTATATACTAGTAACATACAACCAATACTGGGGCACCATATCATAAGCTACAAGAATTTCATGTCCCCCTAAACAAGGTATCCTCCATTAATAATATATATATATATATATTGTAAGTTTTTTTATTTTCATTTACATTCCCAAATATATTCATCATCCATCCAAGAAAATTGAAATAAGTACTGTCGATCTATCTTATCTTACCAACCGCCTTATGTTTCTTTTCACCATTGTAACTCATATTTGTTGCAGCTGCTAGTTCACCATCAGTAGTCTCCCTAACAAAATCTTTGTGTAGTCCCTCCATTTGAAGCAGTGGCTGAAGTTACAAGAAGTAGGACTGATTAGTCTTTCCATGTTTTGAAAAAAAATCAAATTCTTTATTTTTGGCTGCAAGTTACTTATAATTATCATTGGCTTTTAATCTATTTATAATGAAAATCTTAAATATCACCTGATAGCAACTACTAATCATCAAAAACTCCCATTGATTCACATCAAGTATTTCCACAAATTTTAAGAATTGATAAATGCAAAAGCACCCACACGAGATTGCATCATCTAAACCACAAAAAATTATAATAAATTTGCATAACACTTCATTTTTCAACCAATATGCATCAAACTGCTTAAGAACATCCCAAATTCCATTGGTTTTTCATCCCAAAACAAATGAAAACAGCCCACACATCATCCTAAAGTCACATTGATTTTCACCAAATCAAAGAAAGTTCAAAAGGAGAGATACCCATATGAGATTTCCTTCTTGACAATAGAAAAATTATTATAGTAGAATCCAAATGGATTCACATCAAATGATTACACAGACTTGAAGAACTAATAAATGAAAAAGAACTCAAATGAGATTCTGTTACATATAATAGAAAAAACCCACATAATACTCCTTTTTAAAACTAATCCAAATTTGATGAACATCGAAATAAAAAAATATGCATAAAATTGCTTCAAAACATCCCAAATTTCACTGATTTTCCAAAAGGAAAAAAAAACAACTACACATCTACTAAAATCAAATTGCTTTTCACCAATCTCAAGTGGACCACATTACAGGAAATAGTGTTGAATGAGCATCGACCATTAAAAATATTTTGGGGGCCATAAAAGTTTTGGATCAAGCTGATTTTTGTTTTTTCCCTTCATCCGGGGTATATAATCTTTGTTAATACCCATCATACACAAAACCTAGAAAGGGAGTTGAATTTGAAAGCAAACACCAAAATCCAATAAAGGGAATAAAAATCTATAAAGCCCTAGATGCCAGCATTAGATCAACAATGGTGTATGTGAGCATCATAGGTGTTGAACCCATCCTAAATATAGATTGATCAAGGAACTGTATCAATCATACCTATGCTTCCTGAATCCTTATAAAATTCCCACTAGCCTTTGCCTCTGCTAATTTTCCCTTCCAGACCTTATTAAGACCTTTGTATTCATACCATCTGTCTCGGAAACTAAAATTACAAAGCACAGTAAGTACCATTTAGTTTGGAAGAAGTTACAATTACATTCCTTTTAAATCCAACTTAAAAGTAACATGATTGCATTTTACAGCCCAATCTTTTTTAAGTGTGAATGCTCAAGAAGTCACAATCTGCTTATTTCCTCATTAGAATAATGCTGCACAATTCATTTCAAGAGTGCATCCAAACGCGCACAAACGTTAACAAAAGCAGAAGCAAGCACAAAAAGATCCAAAGAAGCATCATACTTTTCAGAGCCATAAAGTTAATAACATTGCATTTGCTACAATAAAATGATTTTTTTAAAGGTAACAAAAGCACATTAAAAAGAAAAAGACTATATAAAGAGAAGGTGAGAACCACTCCAACTATTTACATGAAAAAAATAATTAATTCCCTCACAAAAGCTCAAGGCTCTATGCTTATGGCTTTCAACACGACCCAACCTCTTGCTCAAAGTTATAAAACACTCATGATTTCTTCTTCCCAAATAGCCTAGAGCCCTGCCAACAAGTATAAATACCATGGGATTTGCAACTCCTTTTTGAGATTCACCTCATGCCAAGATAATAAGAAAAGATCAATAGAAGCTGAATATTTTTAAATAAATCAATTAATAGAATCTGTACTCAAGAAACTGATTATAAGAAATAAAAATAAAAAGTAAAATCCTAGATCAATAAAAATTGAATTTTTACGAGTTATATAATCTTCAATATGAAGATCCTGTAGAACCAAAAGAAATATAATGGAAAGAATGTACCACATAGCTGAAACTAAATTCCAAAAAGGTTCTTCTGAAAATATCTCTACGTCGGTGAATTTATGGGGCATACTCCAACCTTCTTCTAGACAAATGATAGTCTCCCGTCCACATCAAAAGAACCGAGCACATCATTACTTCCTCCTCTCAATAAGTGAGAATATGAAGTGTCGCTAGCTACGGAAGAAGCATATGCAACTCCAGATTCACTACTTATAGCAGAAGTATAGGCAGTTCCAAGTTCTCCCTGTATCACATCTATCATGCTCAAAGCAGGATGCGGATTGTGTACTGAGTAACTCAGCATGCTTAGCGTATTAAGTAAACTCTGTGGGGTCCACCATGATTTTTATATTTTATCCTCTCCATCTCCATCCATCCATTTTAAAAGATAATTTTAGGGCTCTAAACCAAAAATAAAGTATATCCAAATCTCAAGGCGACCTCACCATGGAAACTGTGTGAATTGAAATTATACCATTGAAAATTTCCTGGGAGCCACAGAAGTTTTAGATCAACATGTTATTTGTGTTTTCCTGTTATCCATGTCTATGTGATCTTATGAACAGGTTGGATGACAAATAAACATCACTGTGTGGCCTACCAAGGTTTTAATGGTGGAAATCATTATTCCCACTGTTTTCTATGGTGTGGTCCACTTGAGATTTGGCATGCTTCAATTTTCGGTTCAACTACTAAAATTAGCTGAAAAATGGATGTACGACATGGATAATCCAAACACATTCACAGTAGGCCCAATCGAGTTTACTCAGTAGGATAAAAATGTACTGAGTAACTCAGTACGTAATCTGATTTCCTCAAAGCAGAGGCCTGATCTTCCAGGGGCCTAGCGGCTTGTGGACCCAAATCATGTGAAGTCCTGGGATTCTGAGGATTTACTGATGCAGATGAGGCAATAAGGCCTCAGTTATCCACCCTCTCCATCCTACTAGAAATTCTAGCAATCAAAGTAAAAGCATAGAATTTTCTTTTTTTAATTATAACAATTTAAAAAAAATCATTTTTAAAACAAAAACCTAAATCTACTGACAGTAAGAGAAATAGAAATCAGAAATTTCAAGATTAAGCTTAAAAGGAACTATTTTTTCAAGAAAAAAAAAAGGTGATAAGGAAGCAGAGCTGAAAAGAAAGATAAGAGATGGAGATCACCTCTTTCTAGCGGCCACAGATCTATGAATGGCCGGATCTGCAAACCCCTATCCAATTTTTGATTCCCATCCCCAATCTACAAACCCCGTTCTGGCAAACCCCACAACAGCCTAGATAACCCAAATCACAGCAGCTTCCTGCTCCATCTCCAGCCCGCCACCGCAAACCCAACTAACCCTAGCCCAGACAGACCCCCGGCCACCAGTCCTAGATCCAATCATGCACCAAGAATCCCATTGCCGCCACCTCAAACTCCAACAAATTCCCAATCGTGCACCACCAGTGCCGATCGCGCACCACCTGACACGATCCTGTCTAAAACCCATCATCTTCCCCAGCCGCATTCTCTCGAATGAAAGGAGAGAGAGAGAGAGAGAGAGAGAGAGAGAGAGAGATGTAGCAAGAGGGGGTAGCTGAGAGAGAGAGAGAGAGAGAGGTGGTAAGAGGGGGTAGCCGAGAGAGAGAGAAACCTTCCCACGAGCAAGAAGGGGTAGCTGAGAGGGAGGGAAACCATCCCACGAGTCTGCCAGAATGAAAACCAAATCTGTGGGCGGGTTCTGTTTTTATGCGTGGACGGAGCTAGAAATAGCCGATCGTGTCAAGGGTTCCATGGGGCCCACCATTATGTATATAGTTTATCCAATCCATCCATTCATTTTAAAAGTTATTTTTAGGGCATGATCCAAAAAACAAGTCAGATCGAATGCTCAAGTTGACCACACAAAAAATCAATGATAGGAACTTAATATCTACTTTTTCCTATGGTGTGGTCCACCTGAGATTTGGATTTGCCTATATTTTGGGGACCATTAACTAAAATGGGATGAAAAAATGGATGGACAACATGGATATACATCAGATCATCAGGGTAGGCCCCAAGGTAAGGGTAACACCCTAGGCTGCTGGAGGATACAATTTGGATATAGGCAGAGTCAGAAACGGTGGTCTTATAAGGAGCTCCATGGGGGCCATCATGATGGATGTAGTTTATCCACACCTTTCATTCTTTTTAAGAGATCATTGTAGATATGATCCAAGAAATGAGTCTTGTAGAAGGTTCATGTAGACCACACCATTGGGAAGAAAATTTTCACCGGTAAGAACATATGCAATGCTTCCTATGGTGTGGTCCACTTGAGCCCTCAATCGGCCAACTTTTTTAGGCTTATGCCATAAAATGAGTAGTCAAAATGGATGGACGACTTAGATAAAACCATACATTGCAGTGGGCCCTAGGAAGTTTTTAATGGTAAGTGTTCAATCCCCGATGTTTCTTATGGTGTGGTCCACCTGACATTTGGATCTGCCTAATTTTTAGGACCACGTCCTAAAATGAGCTGGAAAAAAAAAAAGATGGGTAGGATGGATATTTATCAAATCGTCAAGGTGGGCTCCAACGTAAGGGTAACACTTAAAATACCGTGGGAATGCATCCATAATTTTTATTTGAAATCCAACCTATTAAAAGGTTTTTTTTTTTTTTTTTTTTTAAAAAAAAAACATGAAATAAGGTAAAACACAAATATCAGCTTGATCTAAAACTTTCGTGGCCCTTAAACAGTTTTTAATGGCGGGTGTCACTATCCCCACTGTTTTCTATGTTGGAGTCCACTAGAGCTTTGGATTTATCTTTGGATATTGCCCTAAAATGATCTCTCCAAATGGATGGAATGTGTGGATATAAAACATACATCATGGTGGGGCCCAAAATTGAGAGCTATATAAATATCAAGTGGGCCACACCACATGAAAACAATAGTGATTGGATATCCATCATTAAAATCCTATGTAAGGCCCACTGTACTCTTTATTTGGCTTCCAATATATTTATTAGGTCATACAGGCTTAGATGAAGGGGAAAAACAAAAATCATCTCAATGCAAAACTTTTATGGCCCCCAGAATGTTTTAAATGGTTGATGGTCATTTAACACTATTTCTTGTAATGTGGTCCATTTCAAATTGGGATATGCCTCATTTTTTGTCTCATGCCATAAGATAATCTTTAAAAATAGATGGACGACATGGATTAAACACATACATCATGGTTGGGCCCACACAGCACCAACCACAAGCCATTAGATGGTGTAGGGGGAGGAGCCAATTCGTTCCCTTTATTTGTGGTGTGGTCCATTTAATCTTTGGATATGATTCATTTTTTGAATAATTCTATAAAATGATCTTGAAAAATAGATGAATGGTGTGGGTTGATCCCAAATTTTCGGTAAATCCAAAACCCAAGTGGACAATGCCATAGAAAACAGTGTCGAATAATGATTTCCACCATTGATACCTTCCTTGGGCCCACAGTAATGTTTATTTGTCATCCAACATGTTCATAATATCAAAAAAATATGAATGAAGGGAAAACACAAACATCAGCCTAAATGTGGGCCACATCACATAATATAACTGAGGGGTTTCCTTAGAACATTCATAATCATATATTAGGCATGCCTAAATGTGATTCACATATCCAACCCACTCATTATGTGTGTCTCACTTGGATGAGGGATCGGACCAATTTTCAACTGCATCCATGTCTGTATTAACTTATAAACAGGTTGGATCTTAAATAAACATCGCGGCTGGCCCTAAGAAGGTTTTAATAGTGGTTGTCACTATCCCACTCTTTTTTATGGTGGGTCTACTTGAACTTTGGATCTACCCCGTCAGTTAGATGCACCATTCCATGGTAGGCCACGAGCTTAAAAATAAAGTCAATACATGACTTGGGTGGGCCACACCACATACTATAGTTGAGAGGGTTACCCTCCTATTAAAACATTTCATAATTATTTATTGGGCCCACCTAGATGTGGTTCATAGATCCAGCTCATTCATTATGTGTGTCCCACTTGGATGAAGAGTCAAACCAAGTTTCATACACATCCAAAACTCATGTGGGCCCCACCAAATGCTTTTATATGTGGGCGCATACATATTAACCTCATGGGAAGTTCCCATAAGGTGACCTTATAATACCATTTCACTATTTAGGCAACTCCTTCATGGGTGTTACTCTAACCGTGTAGGGCCCACCTTGATATATTTTATGTATATCGACACCGTCCATATATTTTTCCATCATATTTTAAAATGTGATTTCAAATCATAAGAATTAAATAATCTCAGGTGGGCCATACCAATCAAAACAATGATGAATAACTATTAAAAACCTTTTGAAGGTCATAGAAGTTTTGGATCAATTTGATCTTTGTAGTTTACCTTCATCTAGATCTTTTTTACATTATCAACAAGTTGGATTGCAAATAAACATTACTAAAACCTTATGATGGGGCTCTTTATAATTTTTAATGGTGAGGTACTATATTATCATTCTTTCCAATGGTGTCGTCCACTTAAGATTTAAATCTACACAATTTTTTATACCCGGCCCAAAAATGGGTTTGGAGAAACATATATAGTTATCTAACTTTCAATTTTTCTTGTCAAAATACAAAATTTAGTTTTCTTTTTTTTAAAATATATTTTTTTACAATTTGTCAATTTTTTCACAATTTTATTTAATTTTTAAAATTTTCTTTTTCAAAATATCATTTTTTAAATCTCACTTTTGTTATATAACTTTTCAATTTTTATTATCAAAATACAAAATCTAGTTTTCTTTTTTTAAAAATATATTTTTTTTAGAATTTGTCAATTTTTTCACAATTCTGTTTAATTTTTAAAATTTTCTTTTTCAAAATATCCTTTTTTTATCGAAATCTTTTTTTTCTTTCAAAATTATCAACATTATTCAAAGTTATTAATTTTTTTTTAATCTAGATTTTTATAAAATTACATTTTTTTTAAATTTAAAATTTTCTTAAACATTGTTAATTATTTTTCCAAGCTTCTGAACTATTTTTTTTTCAAAATTCATAATTTTTTTGAGCTTTTTCATTTTTGACCTAAGCACTATTAGAGACGGTCTTTAACAGGGCTATAAGACGATTTAGGACCGTCTCTAATAGAGACGGTCTTTGACAAGGTTGTAAGACGGCTAAGGACCGTCTCTAATAGAGACGGTCTTTGACAGTCTCAGATTGCAAGTAAAAGACGGCCAATGACTGTCTCTAATGCAGATAGTCAATGATGGTCTCAGATGACCGCATATAAGACGGTCAAGGACCGTCTCTAATGTGGACGGCCAATGACCGTCTCAGATGACCCATATAAGACGGTCAACGACCGTCTTAAATTATTTGTGGACGTTCAAATTTTTAAGACAATATTAAAGATGGTCAGGGGCCATCTAAAATTTTAGAGACGGTTTACGGCCGTCTCTAAAGCGTCTTTAAACCAAGCAATTTTATAGACGGTCGAGAACCATCTCTAAATCTGTCCTTTTTTCCATTTTTCACATAGTGTGAGTAGGTACACATCATATCAATCATACCTCATAAATAGAATGCACATATTCTCCCCCTTTTTGTCAAAATATGACAAAGTAAGAAACAAAGATAAGACACGAAAGACAGAATTAGAGATAACAACTCAGAAAGAATAATAAAAAGTACAGAGTGAATAACAAAATAAGAGAAGTTTGCAGGGTGAGTCAGATTACATATTAAAAGAAGTAACAAGTGATGTTTTAAGACAGTAATTTACACAACCAAGGAGCGAAACTTAGTAAACTTGTTACAGACCAAAGATTAAACATTCTTAATCGGAACTAGACGATGGAGCAGGAATGTTAGAATCACTTTGGTGAAGGCTCTTCTGTAAGCGCCTAAAATATTTGCGCATATTTTTAAATTGTTGATTGTGGCCAACATTCATCTGTTCTACTTTTTCCTCTAATGCACTAAGACGTGCATTGAAATCAGATGGTTCAAAGTCTGGATCATTTCCAGAATCAGAATCAATTTCATTAAAAATATCATCCATGTCAATATCATCAACCGGCAACTCATCACCTTCGACACCCATCTCAGCTTCAGGAGCAACATCACCCGCATCAACATCAACTTGACCAGGAACCAACTCCAACTTCATCTTATTCAAGTTGGAATTGTTAAATACGAGGTGTCTGATAGGAGCCTTATCGATGGGCATAACGACTAACATGTGAGTGGCTAATACATTTAATAGATATCCAAATGGAATATCACCATGACCAGGATTACTATGAATTTGTATGATAGAGGAACAAATCAAGGAGGAAAAACAGATGTTAGCACCAGTAATGATTGAGTACAAAATACGAACCATAAACAGAGTCAACTCAGTCTTGTTTCCAGAGCGGGGATACAGATTAGAAGTGAAGATACGATGCTGATTAGGTAACCTAATCTCCCACCCCCAACCTAAAATCTACATTGTCCCTGGCAACGACGCCAAAAACTGCTGGATGGCTTGCGATGCCTTGCGAGTTTAAATCTTTTATAGCTGTTGGATGGCTGGGGTCGGTGGCAGAGTCTTAGAAGGACTCGGAGTACAAATTTTCGCAGCCGTGATCGGTGGGCCCCACAGAGGTATTTTTTTGGAAAATCCACCCCGTCCATTGGATTCAGGATGAAATTTCAGTCAGAAATGGGTAGTTTTTAATGTCCATTAACGCGGCCCACAGAAGAAATCACGAAAAGATCAGTTTTGAACATTGCAAAGCAGTCCGTTTGTGGCCTCTGTACCGCACACGTGTGTATGCATGGGAGTGGAATATCAGCATGGTTTTGTAGTATTCATGGCCCTCTACAAGATGGACGGATCAGATTGACCGTACGGGTGACGGGCGGGGCCCACTGTTCTCCGCAAAAACGGCCAGCGGCCGGGTTACGCGGACGCGGATCCGTCTTCTGTGGCAATGGTGGGTCCCATTCCTTCCACTGAATGGAAAATCCACCCCGTCCATTGGGATAAGAACAGAAAACTGTTCAGGAGTGTCAAGATTAGTTCGATTTAGGTGTGGTCCACCAGAGATCTCACCCGACCGTTCAACCTGCGTTTAAAAGGTTGGAAATTGATCTTTGCAGTATTTTACCATTATGCCATATAGGCAATGGTAATAGCTGCCCTAGGAAGCGGATGGACGGTCCGGATTGTCCATTTGGACACTAGGTGGGCCCCACAACCGACGACCGTGGGTCGTTCTCATGACGCTGGAGAAGGCTGGAGAAGGAGCGCGGGTCAGCGCTCTATTTGACCGAGGCAGCGTGCGGTGCACGGGCGGCGTATGTGTACTCAGTGTACACACTTCATACACAGGGCCCACCGTGATATTTTTGAGAAATCTGCACCGTCCATCCTCTTTCTCATATTATTTCCACCGTCAGAACCAAATTTGAGGCAGTTCCAAACATCAGGTGGGTCCCAAATTGTAGATTAACGGGCTGATCTGTCCGTTGGACCACTTCCCAAGATCTCCAAGGTCTGAAATTTACTATGTACGGTTAATTTATGGCCCCCATCACATGTATGAAGTGTTGAATCAATTGGATGGCGGGAACCATGTGATTTTGTAGTCTGGACCCTTTTCGGGCCCCTTTGGCTTGCTTTCCTCATATCTCAGGCATGTACATTCTTCACCATTAGTTCTCTGGAGTCCATCCCGTGCTCTGGTGACTTCAGAACGTCAAATCCATGCCTTTAACATCAATTTTCAATTAACGCTCCTGATTTCATCCTGTAATAAAAACACGATTAAAATCTCCATTAACCCTTATCATGTACGTAAAATTAGGCAATTACTGGAGTCTGGTATGCAACATTCGACACTCATCAGATGTAAAACTCTGTATTTGGGTAACAAGTATCTGGTTTTAAAGGCATTTCCATTTGCAGTCCATGGAGCATTCATGTTGCACAATGCTCTAGTAAAAATATGTTTTTCCGATTCTGACACTCTCTCAGCAAGTGCACTAGGATGAACACCATCATCATTTACTTGAATATCCATAAGGCCGGAAATTAAGTGTCGATCAACATGAAACGGTCCTTCTCTAGTATTAATAGTAAAAGTCAGTTGCTCAGCAAAGAAGTCAGATATGTATGCAACTATGGCCTGTGCTATGGACTGATATGCCGGTCCACCCCAGCGTAAAATGTTTTCCCATCCTACAGATTGAAGGAGAGGAAGGAGACCGTATGGAGCAATATGATTTAAATCAACTGCTTTCTCAACAATAACATTGCGCATACGCAGGTCACGTACATGCGGAGGATCATTTTCAGGATCCCTAAGATGACGTCTAGTGATTGCATTTGAACGAGAAGAAGATGCACCTCTATGAATTTTCTTTTTACCTCTAGATTCCATATTCTTGAAGAAATGAAAGAAAGTTCAAGAAAATATAGATGGGTTTCTCTAGATATAACAAAAAGGAGGAAGAACCCAAAAAGTTGAAGATATATACGAAATAGACAACAATAATCAAGAAAATTAAGAGTTAAGATTAAGATTCTCCAAGAAACGAAGAAAAAATCACTCTAACCTGGAGGAATCGAACACAAGGATTCGACTAGTCGAAGCTCGGCTCGTTGGTGAGGAGGGTTAGAATGAAGAAGAAATAAGTTTTCTCAAATAAAAAAGAGCATCGTGCGCACGACCGGTCCTGGGACATACTCGACCGGTCGTATCAAGACTGGTCGAGCACGTTCTCGACCGGTCTTAGACCAGAGAAAAA
Source organism: Magnolia changhungtana (assembly GCA_030180095.1). Lineage (NCBI taxonomy): Eukaryota > Viridiplantae > Streptophyta > Magnoliopsida > Magnoliales > Magnoliaceae > Magnolia > Magnolia changhungtana. The sequence continues at coordinate 5,430,425 of JASAUF010000397.1, forward strand.
AAATATATGCAATTTTCACAAAATTTTGAAATTTAAATTAATAACATATTAACATCATATACAATATGATACAAAAATGCATGATCAATCATTTAAATTTGCTCATACCAAGATCAAATTTTAATTTGTTAAACCTGCTTTTGTTGAGCAGTTTAGTGAAAATGTCAGCAAGCTGAGTCTTAGTAGGAATATATTCTAAAGATATTATTTTTTCTTCCACTAATTCACGAATGTAATGAAATCGAATGTTAATGTGCTTAGTACGTGAATGCTGGATTAGGTTTTTTGAAATGTTTATCGCACTGGAATTATCACAGTATAAAACCATAGAGTCTTGTGCGATTCCATAATTACTCAGCATACGTTTCATCTAGACCAACTGAGTACAAGCATTTCCTGCTACAATATATTCAGCCTCAGCAGTTGAGAGTGATATAGAACTTTATTTTTTGTTAAACCAAGAAACCAAACAGTTTCCAATATAAAAACAACCACCGCTAGTTGATTTTCTATCATCTATATTTCCTGCCCAATCAGCATCTGAATACCCAGCCAATTGAACACTAGAATCATAAGGATACCAAAGACCCAGATTAACTGAACTTGCGATATATCGAATAATTCATTTAATAGCAGTTAAGTGAGATTCTTTAGGATTAGACTGATATCTAGCACAAATTCCAACACTTAAAGCAATATCAGGTCTACTTGCAGTTAGGTAAAGTAGGCTACCTATCATACTACGATACAATTTAGGATCTACATCTTTACCTGTAGAGTCTATTGAGAGTCTTAGAGTTGTACTCATAGGAGCATCAAAGTTCTTACCATTTTCAAATCTGAATCTCTTAATTAAGTTTAATGCATACTTAGTTTGTGAAATAAAAATTCCATCAGATTGCTGTTTTACTTGCAACCCTAGGAAAAAATTTAATTCACCAACCATGCTCATTTCAAATTTAGATTTCATTAGATCTGCAAACTCAATAGTCATGTTAGTACAAGTTGATCCATAAATTATATCATCAACATAGATTTGAACCATTAAGACATCATCGTTATGTTTCTTAACAAAGAGCGTCTTATCGACACTACCCATCTGAAACTTGTGACTTAGTAAAAACTTAGTCAATTTTTCATACCATGCTCTAGGAGCTTGTTTCAGACCATAGAGAGCCTTTTTAAGACGGTATACATGATTGGTAAGTTTAGGGTCTTCAAACCCAGTCGGTTGTTCAACATATACCTCTTCATGTAGGTCGCCATTCAAAAAGGTGCTCTTTACATTCATTTGAAAATTTCTAAACTTTCTAAAACATGCAATACATATGAAAAGTCTAATCAATTCAAAACGAGCAATTGGGGCAAAAGTTTCTTCATAATCAATTTCTTCAATTTGCATGTACCCTTGCACAACTAGTCTTGCCTTGTTTCGAATGATATTTCTCAATTCATCAGACTTATTTTTGAAAATCCATTTTGTTCCAATAATATGTTTATCTTTAGGTCTAGGAACAAGGTGCTAAACATCATTTCTGACAAACTGATTAAGTTCTTCCTGCATAGCAACAGTCCAGTTTTCATCAGAAAGTGCTTCTTTCACGTTAACCGGTTCTATCTGGGATGTAAAGCATACGTAGTTACATATGTCCTCTAATTGTCTACGAGTGCGCACACCAGGTTTCCAAGTGTTTGATCAGTTAGATGATCTTTAATAGTTCTTAATTCAGAATTAGTTTTACTTGATGAAGTATCTGGTTTTTTATATATAAGAGCTTCATCATTATCTAAACTAGGGGCAGGTGTGTTCAAGTAATCATCAATTACTATATTTATTGACTCTTGAATCACACCGGTCCTGTTATTCAGAATACGATATGCGCGACTGTTTAAAGAGTGTCCTAAAAAGATCTCTTCATCACTTTTAGTATCGAACTTTCCCATATTTTCACGATCACGTAAAATATAACACTTGCTGCCAAAAATTCAAAAATATTTGACAGTAGGCTTTTTCTCAAACCACATTTCATAAGCCGTTTTATTATTAGATTTGCAGATATAAACACGGTTGATAATGTAGCAGGCGGTATTCACTGCTTCAGCTCATAAATTTCTAGGGAGCTTCATGCTATTTAACATAACATTTCCCCTTTCTTGAAGCACTCTATTTTTCTTTCCACAATACCATTTTGTTGTGGAGTTTTGGGCGCAGAGATTCACGTGATATTCCCTGATCACTACAGAGTTTCTCAAAATCGCTATTTTCAAACTCGGATCCATGATCACTACGGATCTTACTAACTTGAGAACATTTTTCAGTTTGAATCCGTTTTATAATCTTTTTCACTTCATCAAGGGTTTCTGATTTGTCCCTCAAGAATGAAACCCAAGTGTATCTTGTATAATCATCTATAATAACCAAGATGTATTTTTTACCACCTCAACTTTCCATTCTGGTTGGTCTTATAAGATCCATATGGAGAAGCTTGAGTGGTCTAGATGTGGTATTGGAGTTCACCTTTTTGTGAGAGCTCCTCGTTTGTTTACCATACTGGCATTCACCACATATTTTGTCTACTTTTTGCACTTTAGGTAGACCTCTAATTAGTTCTCCTTTGCTCAATCTGTACAAATTTTGGTAGTGTACATGTCCAAGGCGTTTATGCCATAATTCTGTCTCATCAGTATGGACCATGTAACACATTTGATTAAATGAGCTTCCATTGCATACTGTATAATAGTTTTCAGAAGTTCTGCGACCAGTTAATATTACAGAACCCTTTTTATCTATAATCTCACAACCTTGATTAGAAAATCTAACACTATGGTTATTGTCACATATTTGAGATATGCTTAACAGGTTGTGTTTTAATCCCTCAACATATAAAACATTCTTAAATAAGAGAAGATTATAAGGTTGAACCGTACCTTGGCCAATAATCTTGCTGTTGCTACCGTCACCAAATGTGACCGATCCATCAGTCATATCTTTTAGATCGGTGAATAAAGCCTTGTCACCTGTAATTTGCCTGGAACATCTACTGTCTAGGTACCATTTTGAATGGCTTGTTGCTTTGAACGCAATGTGGGCAACCAAGCAGGTAACTTTAGGAACCCATTTCAAAACTGTTTTGGGTTTAGGAACATGGTTGGTCTTCTTTTGTCTGATGTTGTAAGAATGACCTACTGAGTTAGATTTTAAGAGCTCCTTAAGTAAATCAATTATTTTTTCAGCAAGAGAATTTCTGTTCTGATTTTTAAAATTTATATAGCTGCTTTTAGGTTTATGAAATGTTTTTGTATTTTTAGAAAAAACTTGACTAGTACCTTTTCCTTTTGAGTCAGAAGTTTCTCCTTTCATAAAGTTGGGAGAAGTATACTGCTATTTAGGAGATGTATTTTTCTCATAGCCCAACCCGGATCTATCGCTATATTTTCTTGATCCGGATAATAATTTTTCTAACTTTGGATCACCCTGGGCATATCTCCATGCATCCTTCAAACTCAGAAGAGAAGATACTTCATTTTTAAGTTTCTCATTTTCAGATTTCAAATCATAAATCAACGAGGTTTTGAATTCTAAATCACATTTTGATTTTTCCAAACAATCTGAAATATTCAATTTTTCTAAAACAAGAGTTTCAAAACATTCTTTGAGTTTAGAAAACTTTTCTTTTTGAAGTTTAAGTTTGACAGCAATTTTACAACTTTCCTTATATAAGGCATTATAAGCATCTTGAAGATCTTCTTCATTTTCATAATCACAATTCAAATTTTCTTCACTTGTTGAATCATCATGATCTGAAAAAGTAAACTTGGCTAGATTCATAAGGGCTTTAACTTCATTGCCCGACTCGATTTCAGAATTTTCTGATTCAGAAGATGCTTCAGAATCAGACGATTCATCCTAAGTAGCCAACATACCCTTTTGAAAGTCGACCCTTTTCTTGCTTTTGAAAATTTTGTAAAACTTTTTCGCCAAAAGAGCCATATCATCTTCAGAATTTTCTAAATCTGAGTTTTCTTGAAGAATACCTTTAGAAGATTTCAAAGCTATAGATTTACCTTTAGGAGCTTTAAAATTTAATTCATAGGTTTGTAAAGAACCAACTAGTTCTTCTACCCTCATATTATTCGTATCACGAAGTTCCTGGATCGCGATTACTTTAGAATTGAACCGTTCAGGAAGTGAGTGTAGTATCTTTGCACACACTTTACTTTCTGGAATTTTATAGCCAAGACCCCATATAGAGTTTACAATGTCATTTAGTCTGGTGTAAAAGTCCATAAACATTTCATTTTCCTCCATATGAATTTCTTCAAATTTGGTTGTGAGGAGTTGGACTTTAGACTTTTTGACAATTGATGTACCCTCGTGTGTCATTTCTAGTATATCCCAGGCTTGCTTTGCAGTATCACAGGATATAATTCTTTTGAACTCATCCGGAGATAGTGCGCAAGTAATTGCATTTAGTGCTTTAGCATTGGCATTATACTCACTTTTCTGAAGGGTGGTCCATAAATAATAAACAGGTACAGACACAGTTTTTGAACCGTCTGATTTAGTTACTTCAATGCTAGGAGAGTTCCATTCGGTCACTGTGGTTCGCCACACACTCTCATCTATTGATTTGAGGAAGATCCTCATTCTGACTTTCCAATAGGCATAGTTGGAGCCATCAAAGGGTGGAGGCCTAATGACTGATAGGCTATCAAAATTTGACATCTTATTAATATAACTTAGATCGTTAGCTCAGGAAATAAATCCAAAAAAAAAAAAACAATAAGAACGAGCTATTAGGCTCTGATACCACTTGAAAAGGCCAAAGTATATGTCCTGGAGAGGGGGGAGGGGGGGGGGGTGAATAGGACTATGCCAAATTAAAATAAAATCAGTGGAATAAAATTAATCAATAGCCTTACAACTATAAATCAATTGTCAATGCTGAAATCAAATCACCTTAATAAATAAGTATTGAGAGATTCATATAAATTCAGTTCTAAGGATAACCTTACACCATAATAAACAAGGGCTTATGGTAGGACAACCTTATTTCTAAAACTTCTTTTGGATCAAGAACTCAATGTTAATAGAGATAAATGAATAGCAGAGAATTGAAATTAAATGCAGAAATGTAGATCTAATTTATTACAACAATCTCTACACTTGCTTGAAATGTAAATTGTTACAACATTCACATCCACATGTACATTCCACACAATTGAATGATAAAAGATATGAAAATTAAGCAAGCATTCAATCCACAAGACAAAGAGTTATAGTGGTTCACCTGTGTGTACATCAACTGTTCTGCAACAGCCACACAAAATGCTACTCCACTCCTAATATCCTCACACAGGGGATATTAGCGTTCACTATCAAATAGGTTTTCACTGGTTCATCCAAAACCTTTACAATTGTGTCTTTTTAACTTGGGTTTACACAATTCAAAAACCCACACTTCTGAGTTTTCTGGCTCTCCTCAGATAACCACACAATTTGAGATTTTTCTGTCGAATCCCAAACAAAAACCAAAAAGGAATGGGATTTACAGAATTGTAAAATACCTGGATTTCTCCTCTTGTAGCTGCCCGAAAGAACCAATTGGAGTAGACGTTCAAATATAGAAGTTTAATGTCCACAACTCACTTTAATATGGTTCTAAGTTCTAATTGATTTTAGATTTAAACCAGTTGGGCGTAGCTATATTTGATTTTGATTCCAAGAAGAAGGAATAAGTCAATTCCTCTTTTCAAATCAGATTGGAATACAGAAACAAAATTAAATCAAATAAGCTATCAAAAAGAGAAAGAAATTATGCATAAAATAGCTTAAAAATAAACACAAACTTATCTCAGAGTGGAGCCTTGAATTCACTTAATTATTTGATGAAAAACTCTGAAATTCATGTGCTATTTATAGCAGAAGAAATTCATCTTCGACTGGTCCTAAGGTCACCACGACTGGTCTTGAAATAAACTGATTTTTGAATTTTTAAGTGCGATCGCATTAGACCGTTTTACGACTAGTCGTAGGTAGTCAACGATTGGTCAAAGGTAGTCCACGATCGGTTGAGACCCCTCTACGACTGGTCGTGCGACACTTGATTTAGTTACTGGAGTTTGAGTTGAAGCTTTACGACTGGTCGAAGGTCGAGTCGAGACCATCTCACGACCGGTCGTGCAGACTCCAGGACTGGTCGTAGGCGAACCAAAAAATCTGATAAATTATAACCATTTTAGGATTGGTCTTAGAACTTCTTAGACTGGTCGAGATAGTACTAAGACTGGTCGAACAGGATCTAGGACTGGTCTTAGAGTAGACCAAAATCATGTAATAATATTCATTTGGATTATGTATCCAAAGTGACCTACCCTAAGGTCAATCTAATGGTCTATCAAACCTGGAACATGAAGTATGGACATTGAACACTTCATTTGCTTAGACTTTGATCTTTACGAAGCTTGATTCCTTCTCGTTGTAGCTTGACTACTTCAGAAGCTTCAATGTAACTTTAAGTTGTACATGAGTCCCGCATTTAGATTTGAATCTTGAACTTAGACTTGAACTTGAGTCTTGACCCGGAGTTCTCTCTTAATATTGTAGCTTAAACTATCATGAAGCTTGAAGAATTTTTTGAGTTAGACTTTAAGTGTTGACGAGGTGTCTCGAACAAATTTATCAAGATATAAACACACAACATATGGAGAAGTTTTGACACACAAAATTTGACATTCAAAGAGGAATCAAATCATAGCACTTACATTTTCTTTCATTTGCTCATACGATTTCCTTCAATACTTTCATATCTGATTATCTGAGATCACACCTCACACACACTCACAGTCATATCCATCATAAACTAGTTTGCATATTGTTCATCTCTCAAATAGTTTGTGATTAGATCCTCTACCGGGTTTGAAAGCCAGTAGAGTTACTCTTGAGTAATCCTAATATATGCTTGTTGTTAGGATTAGTGTGATAGGATTTTAAATCGTTATAAAATTATTAAAAAGTCCTATTCACCCCCCTTTAGGACATATTGGCATATTCCTACTTCAACTAAAGCGGTCTTCACCGCAATTTCAATTTGTATCAGAGCAGGTCTTTCTTTAAAGGCTTCACCGCCTAGAAAGTGATCTTGACTGAAGTTGAAATATGGCTAAAGGAGAGGGCTCATCGGTCTCTAGACCTCTAGTATTTGATGGATCAAATTATGCATATTGGAAGGTTAAAATGCACTACTTCTTGAGATCTTTGGATCATGATGTTTGAGATATAGTTGAAAGAGGATATGTGCCACCATCTGAACAAATAGTACTTGAAAATGGCACAACAATCACTAAACCAAAATTCAAAGAAATGTGGACAACGTTCGATAAAGAAAACCAAACTGCTAGGCTAAAGTTATGAATGTTATCTACTATACTGTGTCCCAAGATATTTTCAGTCAAATCAGTATGTGTGGGACAACAAAAGAAGCATGGGATTTGTTGGAAACAACCCATGAATGCACAAGCACTGTGAAGACATCTAAACTGCAACTCCTTACTTCACAGTTCGAAAGTCTCAGAATGGAAGAGCATGAGACCTTTATGGAGTTTTTCACAAAACTAAATATCATTTGTAACTCCATGAGTGGATTAGGTGAGAAAGTTCCAGTACCTAAAATCTGTAGGAAAATTCTAAGATCCCTATTGGAATAGTTCAACCCTAAAGTAACAACTATTGAAGAATGTAGGAACATAGATGAAATGAAAGTAGAAGAATTGGTAGGTTCCCTACAAACATTTGAACTACACTTCAAACAAACCCAAAAATCCAAAATAATATCCTCAAAACTTTAAAAAAAAAAACAACAAATGAGGACAATTAAAGTGAAAAAGAAGATGAAGATGAGGAAGTGGCTTTGTTGGCTCAACGATTCAGAAAGTTCTTTCAGAGAAATCGTGCCCATCCATTTAAAGGAAGTAAGATGGACAATAGACCTTTTGCAAGTAAATTTAGTAAAAAGACCAAAGGACTATAATGTTATACCTGTCAGAAGTTTAGACATCTGTCTACTGAATGCCCAAACAGAAAAACCAAGGGCAAAACAATAGCTGCCACATGAGATGATACAAAAGAGTCAAACTCAGAATCTAGCAACTCAGAGAGCGATGGAGATCAGAAATCTTTGAAAATCCCTATGGTCTCCACTACTCCAATCATTCCTAGTGAAACTGAGAACGAGAACCAAGCCACTGAATCATTTCCTTCTGATAATGGGGAATCAGAAGAGAAAGAAGAAGAAGAACAGAATAAACTACAAGATGCTTATAATCAACTTTACATTCATAGCATCAACATTGTTAGAAAACTTGGAATGTCTGAAAATAAAAAGGAATTGCTACAAAAAGATCTGGATAAAACTCTAGAAATTAATACACATCTAATCAATGATTTACAACAATATCATTAAGATAATGATAGACTCGAGAGAATCAACACCTTCCTTAAATCCGAGTCTGTAAAACCAAACAAACAGGTTGAGCTATTAGAAGACAAAAACATGCTCTTTCAAAATGAAAATCATACACTCCTGTTTGATTTAGAAGAATCTAGAAAGATCACTAAGCTAAACTATAAGTTTTCCCAGAGTGGTGAGAAGTTAGAAAAGCTTTTAGGTATGGAAAGACCTGGAAAGGACAAGAGCAGCTTAGGATACGAAAAATCTAAAACAAGATCTAGAAAAGAAGGACAAATGATTGAAAAATCTATCGCTTTAGGAAGTTGTAAGTGCTATGATCTCATGCTCCTTTGATTGTCAAATTTTGATGTGTCAAAACATCTATCTGTGTTGTTTGTTTGTATGATGATTTATGTGTTTAAGATACTACATCAACACTTCATGACATTGGATGTCTTCAAGAAATACAAAGTGTACTTCATCATCCTAATAATGTTCAAAGCTATAATGTTGAAGTTCAAGACTCAAGAAACAACTTCAAGACTCAAGAGCAATGCATGAAGTAGCTTTCAAGCTGATGAAGATTTTAAGATTAAAGCTATAACAAGTTCAAGATCTCAAGCTTGATAAGGTTCAAATGTCTACATTCGTTGAATGGTTGAAGTTCAATGTCCATACAACATGATTCAGGTTTGAATGACCATTAGCTTGACCTTAGAGTAGGTCATTCTGGATACATAACTCAATTATATCTTTAATAGGTTTTTGATTTGTTCTAAGACCAGTCCTAGCCCAAGAAATTCCATGACCAGTCCTAAGTTGTTCAGAATTTTCAGAATTTTTTGGTATATCTATGACCAGTCCTGGTGGTCCTTCTACCGGTCGTAGGAGTGACTTCGACTCGATCTCGACTAGTCGTAAGCCTACAACTTAAAGTCTAGCAAGTAATTCTATGGTCCTACGACCAGTCGTAGAGAGCTAAGACCAGTCGTAGGTGACCCACGTCCGGTCATAGGTTCTCTAAGACTAGTCGTGGAACGACTTTCAAAAATCGCGCTCCTTATTTCAAATATCCGTTAGAGATATGACTAGTCGAAGGTTCCTAAGACCAGTCGTAGATGCAATTTTTGCTTCTATAAATTGAACACGAATTTCAGAGTTTTTCATTCAATTCGTAATATTTTCAAGGCTCCACTCAGAGATAAGTTTATGTTTGTATTTAAGCTATTTTGTGCATAATTGCTTTCTCTTTTTACTAGCTTATTTAATTTGATTTTGTTTCTATATTCCAATCTTATTTGAAAAGAGGAATTACCTTATTCCTTCTTCTTGGAATCAAAATCAAATATAGCTACGCCCAACTGTTAAAATCTAAAATCTATTAGAACTTAGAACCATATTAAAGTGAGTATTGGAAATTGAACTTTGACATTCAATCATCTACTCCGATTAGTTCTACCGGGCTGCTACGAAAAGGAGAAATCCAGGTATTTTACAATTCTGTAAAATTTCATTTCTTTTGGTTTAGTTTGAGGTTAAGCCAGAAAAATCTCATTGTATTGGTTATCTGAGGAGAGCCAGAAAACTCAGAAAAGAGGGGTTTTTGAATTGTGTAAGCCCAAGTGAAAAAGACACAATTGTAAAGGTTTTGGGTGAACCTATGAACACCTATTTGATAGTGAACGCTAATATCCCCTGTGTGAGGATATTAGGAGTGGAGTAGCATTCTGTATGGCTATTGAAAGACAGTTGGTGTACACACAGGCGAACCACTATAACTCTTTGTCTTATGGATTGAATGCTTTCTTAATTTTCATATTTTTTATCATTCAATTGTGTAAAATGTACATGTGGATGTAAATGTTGTAACAATTTACATTTCAAGCAAGTGTGGGGATTGTTGTAATAAATTAGATCTATATTTCTGCATTTAATTTCAATTATTTACTATTCATTTATTTCTATTAAATTTGAGTTCTTGAACCAAAAGACGTTCTAGAAATAAGGTTGTCCTACCATAAGCCCTTGTTTATTATGGTGTAAGGTTATCCTTAGAACTGAATTTGTATCAATCTCTCAATACTTATTTATTAAGGTGTTTTGATTTCAGTATTGTGAATTGATTTATAATTATAAGGCTATTGATTTATTTTATTCCACTGATTTTATTTTAATTTGGCATAGTCCTATTTACCCCCCCTCTAGGACATATAGTTTGGCCTTTTCAAGTGGTATCAAAGCCTAATAGCTCGTTCTTATTACTTTTTATTTGGATTTATTTCCTGCGCTAACGATCTAAGCTATATAAAAAGATGTCAAATTTTGATAGCCTTTCAGTCACTAGGCCTCCACCATTTAATGGCTCCAACTATACCTATTGGAAAGCCAGAATGAGGATCTTCCTCAAATCAATGGATGAGAGTGTGTGGTGAGCCACAGTGACTGAATGGAACCCTCATACCATTGAAGTAACTGAATTCGACGGTTCAAAAGTCATGCATGCACCGCTATTATTTATGGACCACCCTTCAGAAAAGTGAGTATAGTGCCAATGCTAAAGCACTAAATGCAATCACTTGCGCACTATCACTGGATGAGTTCAAAAGAATTATATCCTGTGATACTGCAAAGCAAGCCTGGGATATACTAGCAATGACACACGAGGGTACATCAATTGTCAAAATGTCTAAAGTCCAACTCCTCACAACCAAATTTGAAGAAATTCATATGGAGGAAAATGAAATGTTTATGGACTTTTACACTAGACTAAATGACATTGTAAACTCAATGTGGGGTCTTGGCGATAAAATTTCAGAAAGTATAGTGTGTGCAAAGATACTACGCTCACTTCCTGAATGGTTCAATTCTAAAGTAACCGCGATCCAGGAACTTCGTGATACGGATAATATGAGGGTAGAAGAACTAGTTGGTTCTTTACAAACCTATGAATTAAATTTTAAAGTTCCTAAAGGTAAATCTATAGCTTTGAAATCATCTAAAGGTATTTCTCAAGAAAACTCAGATTTAGAAAATTCTGAAGATGATATGGCTCTTTTGGCGAAAAGTTTTATAAAATTTTCAAAAGCAAGAAAAGGGTCGACTTTCAAAAGGTAAATGAAAAGAAACGATCTAAACCCAAGTCCAAGACTTGGAAGTCTTTGAAAGATAGTCAATGTTACAAGTGCCAAGAATATGGGCATTTATCAAACAAATGTCCTAAAAAGGATAGACCCAGAAGGAAGGGTATGTTGGCTACTTGGGATGAATCGTCTGATTCTGAAGCATCTTCTGAATCAGAAAATTCTGAAACCGAGTCGGGCAGTGAGGTTAAAGCCCTTATGACTCTAGCCAAGTTTACTTTTTCAGATCATGATGATTTAACAAGTGAAGAAAATTTGGATAGTGATCATGAAAATGAAGAAGATCTTCAAGATGCTTATAATGCCTTATATAAATAAAGTTGTAAAATTGCTGTCAAACTTAAACTTCAAAAAGAAAAGTTTTTTAAACTTAAAGAACGTTTTGAAACTCTTATTTTAGAAAAATTCCGAATTTTAGATTGTTTTGAAAAATCAAAGTGTGATTTGGAATTCAAAACCTCTCTGATTGAAGATTTGAAATCTAAAAATGAGAAACTTTAAAATGAAGTATCTTCTCTTCTGAGTTTGAAGGACACATGGAGATATGCCCAAGGTGATCTAAAATTAGAAAAATTATTATCCGAATCAAGAAAATGTGGTGATCGATCCGGGTTGGGCTATGATAAAAATACATCTCCTAAACAGAAGAATACTCCTCCCAACTCTGTGAAAGGAGAGACTTCTAACTCAAAAGGAAAAGGTACTAGTCAAGTTTTTTCTAAAAATACAAAAACTTTTCAAAAACTTAAAAGCAGCTATATAAATCTTAAAAATCAGATCAGAAACCCACTAGTTGAAAAGATAAATGATTTACTAAAGAAGCTCTTAAAATCTAACTCAGTAGGTCACTCTTACAACTATAAACAAAAGAAGATCAACTATACTCTTAAACCCAAAATAGTTCTGAAATGGGTTCCAAAGGTTGCCTGTTTCGTTGCTCACACTGCTTTCAAAGCTTCAAGCCATTCAAAATGGTACCTAGATAGTGGATGCTCTAGACATATGACAGGCGACAAGGCTCTATTCACTGATCTTAAAGATATGACTGATGGGTCAGTCACATTTAGTGATGGTAGCAACTGCAAGATAATTGGCAAAGGTACGATTCAACTCTATAACCTTCCCTTATTTAAAGATGTTTTATATGTTGAGGGTTTAAAACACAACCTGTTAAGCATATCTCAAAAAATTGATAACAACCAGAGTGTTAAATTTTCTAATCAAGGTTGTGAAATTATAAACAAAAAGGGTTCTGTAATATTAACTGGTCGCAAAACTTCTGAAAACTGCTATATAGTAAGCGATGGTAGCTCATCTAACCAAACGTGCTACGTGGTCCATACCAATGAGATAGAATTATGGTATAAATGCCTCGGACATGTACACTACCGAAATTTATACAGATTGAGCAAAGGAGAACTAATTAGAGGTCTACCTAAGATGCAAAAAGTAGATAAGATTTGTAGTGAATGCCAGTATGGTAAACTAGGAGCTCTCACAAAAAGGTGAACTCCAATACCACCATAAGACCACTCGAGCTTCTCCATATGGATCTTATAGGACCAACGAGAATGGAAAGTCGAGGTGGCAAAAAATATATCTTGGTTATCGTAGATGATTATACAAGATACACTTGGGTTTCATTCTTGAGGGATAAATCAGAAACCCTTGATGAAGTAAAAAAAATTATAAAATGGATCTAAACTGAAAAATGTTCTCAAGTTAGTAAGATCCGTAGTGATCATGGATCCGAGTTTAAAAATTGTAGTTTTGAGAAATTCTGTAGCGATCAAGGAATATCACATGAATTCTCTGCACCTAAGACTCCTCAACAAAATGGAATTTTTGAGAGGAAAAATAGAGTGCTTCAAGAAATGGGAAATGTTATGTTAAATAGCATGAAGCTTCTCTGGAATCTCTGGGCTGAAGCAGTGAATACCGCCTGCTACATTATTAACTGTGTTTATATTTATAAATTTAATGATAAAACGGCTTATGAAATGTGGTTTACGAAAAGCCTTCTTTCAAATACTTTCAAGTTTTTGGCAGCAAGTGCTATATTTTGCATGATCGTGAAAATTTGGGAAAGTTCGACATTAAAAGTGATGAAGGGATCTTTTTAGGATATTCTTTAAATAGTCGTGCATATCGTGTTCTGAACAACAGGACCGGTGTGATTCAAGAGTCAATAAATGTTGTAATTGACGATCATTTGAATACACCTGCCCCTAGTTCAGATACTGATGAAGTTCTTATATTTGAAAAACTAGAAACTTCATCAAGTGAAACTAATTTTGAATTGAGGACTGTTAAAGATCATCCAACTTCTCAAATACTTGGAAACCCTCTCACTGGTGTGCGCACTTGTAGACAATTAGAGGACATATGTAACTACATATGCTTTACACCTAGATAGAACTGGTTAACGTGAAAGAAGCACTTTCTGATGAAAACTGGACAGTTGTGATGCAGTAAGAACTTAACCAGTTTGTCAGAAATGATGTCTGGTACCTTGTTCCTAGACCTAAAGATAAACATATTATTGGAACAAAATGGATTTTCAAAAACAAGTCTGATGAACTTGGAAATATTATTCGAAATAAAGCAAGGCTAGTTGTACAGGGGTACACACAAATTGAAGGTATTGACTATGATGAAACCTTTACCCCTGTAGCTCTTCTTGAATCAATTAGACTTTTTATTTCCATAGCTTGCTTTAGGAAAATTAAAATTTACCAAATGGATGTAAAGAGTGCCTTTTTGAATGGTGATTTACATGAAGAGGTATATGTTGAACAACCTACAGGGTTTGAAGACCCTAAGTTTACTGATCATGTATATCGTCTTAAAAAGGCTTTCTATGCTCTGAAACAAGCTCCCAGAGCATGGTACAAAAAACCGACTAAGTTTTTACTGAGTCGTAATTTTCAGATGGGAAGTGTTGATAAGACGCTCTTTGTTAAGAAACATAACAATGATATTCTAATGGTTCAAATATATGTTGATGATATTATTTATGGATCAACGTACTAACATGACTGTTGAGTTTGCAGATTTAATGAAATCTAAGTTCGAAATGAGCATGGTTGGGGAATTAAATTATTTCGTAGGGTTGCAAGTGAAACAACAACCTGATGGAATTTTTATCTCTCAAACCAAATATACTCTGAACTTAATTAAGAAGTTTGGATTTGAGAATGGTAAAAATTTTGATACTCCTATGAGTACAACTTTGAGACTCTCAAAAGACTCTACAGGTAAAGATGTGGATCTTAAATTATATCGTAGTTTGATTAGTAGTTTGCTTTACTTGACTACAAGTAGACCAGATATCACTTTGAGTGTTGGTATTTGTGCTCGTTATCAGTCAAATCCTAAAGAATCTCACTTAACTGCTGTTAAGCGGATTGTGCGATATGTCGCAAGTTCTGCTAAACTGGGTCTCTGGTATCCTCATGAGACTAATGTTCAATTAGCCAGGTACTCAGATGCTAACTGGGCTGGAAACATTGATGATAGGAAATCAACTAGTGGTGGTTGTTTCTATATCAAAAATTGTCTTGTTTCTTGGTTTAGCAAGAAGCAAAGTTCTATATCGCTATCAACAGTTGAGGCTGAATACATTGTAGCTGGAAATGCATGTACTCAGCTTGTTTGGATGAAACGCATGTTAAGCTATTATGGAATTACACAGGATTCTATGATTTTGTATTGTGATAATTATAGTGCAATAAATATCTAAAAAAATCCAGTTCAGCATTCACGTACTAAGCATATTGACATTAGATTTCATTTCATTCATGAATTAGTGGAAGAAAAATTAATATCTTTGGAATACATTCCAACTGAGACTCAACTTGCGGATATTTTCACTAAACCGCTTAACAAAAGCAAGTTTAATAAATTAAAGTTTGATCTCGGAATATGCGATTTAACTTGAATTTGCATGCTTTGGTATATCATAATGTACATATATTTGATGGCTTATTTTCTTAAATTTTAAAATCATTTTAAAAATGCAAATTTTAGTCGTGAGTGTTTCGACCGAGTCGTGAGTATTACGTAGGTCTTCCAGGTCGGCCACATCCACGACCGGTCGTGAAACTCGTGAATTCACTTTATTTTGGGGTTTTGGCTCTTCTTCTTCATTTCCTTTTGTCTCACCAATGAGCCTAGCCTTGACCGGTCAAACTCACCTTCATGATACTTCAAGGTTAGTGGTTCTTTTACAATTTCCTTATAGATTCTTGTTATTGGTGCTTCAAATTTCACTCTTGTAGAATCTATTTGCTCTTTCATTGCAAGTTTGGGGTTTTCTCTTAAAAAAATTGTTCTATCAAAACCCCACTTCTTCTTTCTTGAATCTTGTAGTTTCCTTGATTCCTCCTTTGAAAATGGATGTTAGGGGTAAAAAGAAAACAACCCATGGTCCCTCTTCATCTCGATCAGCATCTATTACGCAACGTCATATTAGATCTCCCGAAAATGATCCATCAAATGCTCGGGATTTACGTATGCGCAATGTTATAGTTGAACATCCTGTTAATATTAATCACATTGCTTCATTTGGTATCCTTCCTCTATTGCAATCTGTGGGATGGGATAACATCTCACATTGGGGTGGAGCTGCATACCAGTCCATTGCCCAATCCATGGTTTCATGTATCTGTGAATTTTCTCTTGAGAATTTAACTTTTAAAATTGATACTCAAGAAGGCTTATTTACTGTGGATCACCATTTGATAGCTCACCTTATGGAAATTCCTATCAATGATGAGGGCATTCCGATTCATATATTATCTGATAAAATCTCAGAATCTGAAAGACGAATGCTTACTAGGGATTTATTTAATTTGGATGTTCACTAGACTCATAAAGGTTCACTTTCTTTTAGGTATTTGTTACCCAGACATAGAGTGCTTCACAGGATTTTCATCTCAAATCTATATCCGCATTCTGGTAATAAAACCGAACTCACTACATTCATGGTTCGTGTTTTGCATTCCATCATCTTTGGTGTGAAAATCTGTCTGCCTTCATTAATTTGTCACTCCATTATTCAGTTTCGTCTCCATCCAGGTCATAGGGATATTCCCTTTGGTTATCTGATGACTATGTTAGCCAATCATATGCTTGTGGCTATGCCTGTTAGAGAGAAACCCATCCATCATCTCCCTTTTAATAATTTTAATATTAACAAGATGAATTTAGAATTGGCTGATGGCCAAGTGGATGTTGGTAGCAGTGGTGCTGAAGCAGGGAATATAGATGAAGTTGGTGATCTTCCTGCAAGCATAAATATGGATGATATTTTTGAAGACCTTGAGTCAGACTCGGCTGATGATCCTGACTTTCAGCCTTCTGATTTTAATGAGAGGTTGAATTCTCTTCAGGAATAGGTGGCTCAAATTCGTGTTACCCAAGACACACAATTTTCTTATTTACGCAAATATATGAGGCGTGTTGCTAGGGGTTTACACAAAAGTGATCCATCTAATCCTGCTCCCTCTTCTGGTTCTGACTGACAATTTTACGTTTGGTCTGTAATAAGTGGTATTTAACTTTACTCTATGGTCGCATTATGTTTGCTTGACTAATTGTTGTTGAATTATGCACTATGCACTTCGAACTTTTTATCTCTTGCATCTATATTCCATCTCCTACCTTCCTTAACCTTAGCTTGCCCTTATTTTTTCTTCCTTTATCATTTGTGTCAAAAAGGGGGAGAAGTTTGGTGAAGTTTTGGTTGTATTTAATGATTATGATTATGAGATTGTAGAGTAGTTTGGATGAGCTGTTACTCAAGGGGAGTAAGCTGGATGTTGCTTATGGGAGTAAGCTGGATGTTGCTTATGATGTCTATATAACTGGTGCATAATTCATTATTGAACCTGTTGTGCTTGTATCTCTCTTATTATTATTATTTGGGTGTTTTGTCACAAATTTGACAAAGGGGGAGATTGTAAGTGCTATGATCTCATGCTCCTTTGGTTGTCAAATTTTGATGTGTCAAAACATCTATCTGTGTCTTGTGTTTGTATGATGATTTATATGTGTTCAAGACATTGCATCAACACTTCATGACATTGGATGTCTTCAAGAAATACAATGTGTACTTCATCATCCTATCAATGTTCAAAGCTACAATGTTGAAGTTCAAGACTCAAGAAATAACTTCAAGACTCAGGAGCAATGCATGAAGTAGCTTTCAAGCTGATGAAGATTTTAAGATTAAAGGTACAACAAGTTCAAGATCTCAAGCTTGATAAGGTTCAAATGTCTACATTCGTTGAATGGTTGAAGTTCAATGTCCATACGACATGATTCAGGTTTGAATAACCATTAAGTTGACCTTAGAGTAGGTCATTTCGGATACATAACTCAATTATATCTTTAATAGATTTTCGGTCTATTCTAAGACCAGTCCTAGCCCCTATTCGACCAGTCCTGGCATTGACTCGACCAGTCTAAGAAATTCCACGATCAGTCCTAAGTTGTTAAAAAATTTTGGAATTTTTTGGTACACTTACGACCAGTCCTGGTGGTCCTTGGATCAGTCCTGGTGGTCCTTCGACCGGTCATAGGAGTGACTTCGACTCGATCTCGACCAGTCGTAAGTCTATGACTTAAAGTCCAGCAACCAATTCTATGGTCCTACGACCAGTTGTAGAGAGCTACGACCAGTCGTAGGTGACCCACGATCGGTCGTAGGTTCTTTAAGACCAGTCGTGGAACGACTTTCAAAAATCACGCTCCTTATTTCAAATATCCGTTAGAGCTACGACCAGTCAAAGGTTCCTAAGACTAGTCGTAGATGCGATTTCTACTTCTATAAATTGAATACGAATTTCAGAGTTTTTCATTCAATTCATAATATTTTCAAGGCTCCACTCTGAGATAAGTTTGTGTTTGTATTTAAGCTATTTTGTTCATAATTGCTCTCTTTTTGCTAGCTTATTTAATTTGATTTTGTTTCTATATTCTAATCTTATTTGAAAAGAGAAATTACCTTATTCCTTCTTCTTGGAATCAAAATCAAATATAGCTACGCCCAACTGGTTAAATCTAAAATCTATTAGAACTTAGAACCATATTAAAGTGAGTATTGGAAATTGAACTTTGACATTCAATCATCTACTCTGATTGGTTCTCCGGGCTGCTACGAAAAGGAGAAATCCAGGTATTTTACAATTCTGTAAAATTTCATTTCTTTTAGTTTTGTTTGAGGTTAAGCCAGAAAAATCTCATTGTATTGGTTATCTGAGGAGAGCCAGAAAACTCAGAAAAGAGGGGTTTTTGAATCGTGTAAGCCCAAGTGAAAAAGACACAATTGTAAAGGTTTTGGGTGAACCTGTAAACACCTATTTGATAGTGAACGCTAATATCCCCTGTGTGAGGATATTAGGAGTGGAGTAGCATTCTGTGTGGCTGTTGAAAGACAGTTGGTGTACACACAGGCGAACCACTATAACTCTTTGTCTTATGGATTGAATACTTGCTTAATTTTCATATCTTTTATCATTCAATTGTGTGGAATGTACATGCGGATGTGAATGTTGTAACAATTTACATTTCAAGCAAGTGTGGAGATTGTTGTAATAAATTAGATCTATATTCTGCATTTAATTTCAATTCTTTGCTATTCATTTATTTCTATTAAATTTGAGTTCTTGATCCAAAAGACGTTCTAGAAATAAGGTTGTCCTACCATAAGCCCTTATTTATTATAGTGTAAGGTTGTCCTTAGAACTGAATTTGTATCAATCTCTCAATACTTATTTATTAAGGTGATTTGATTTCAGCATTGTGAATTGATTTATAATTGTAAGGCTATTGATTTATTTTATTCCACTGATTTTATTTTAATTTGGCATAGTCCTATTCACCCCCCCTCTAGGATATATAGCTTGGCCTTTTCAGAAGTAACGCTAGAATTGCTCCAGTTTGTCATTTATGTGGTGATTCGGGTTATTACAAGTTTGAATGCTTATCTCAACATAGCCCTGGTCAGAATCATATTGGAAAATTCAAACCAACCAGAGAAATGCAAAATGTCTAGAGTCAACTTAGGAATATGGATAAAAGAGATCCACATCCATCAACACCTAAAATGTCTAACAAGGAGCTATTGAATCAAGTGGTTGAATTAAATAAGAACACAAAATCTACCGCTGTCAAAAATAGGTTCCAAAAGAAAAGAAGAATTGTCTGTTTACTCATTCAAACCATATACCAGGCAATGAAACAAAGTTGTACCTGGATAGCGGATGTTCAAGACATGTCACAGGTGACAAATCCCTTCTTTTAAACTATTCAGATCTTAATGATGGGATGGTCACTTATGGAGACGGAAGCACCACTTTGTTTCATCAAAGGAATTAATTTGCTAAAAAATGAGAATGCTTTCAGCATAAAAGGATTGATGCATAATCTATTGAGCATATCTCAAATCTGTGACAATAACCATGTGGTTACATTCAACAAGGATGAATGCGAAATCTCAAACTTATCGGGAAAAACAGTAATGAGGGGTTCTCGCATAAATAACCACTGCTATGTCATTAAAGGTAAAGGAAGGAATGATCCCTATGCCCAAAATTATTGAGCATAGAAAAACAAGTCCAGGTCATGCATCGAGATCTGGATATTTGCTAAAATGATGCAATTTTGTTAAACTCTTAATGTCATATCTGAGGTCACTCTCCTCGTCTTTTGTACATAAACATCTTAATGTTTATAATTTTGATTTATACAAATCTTATACAAAATTTTGCTGTGTTTATGGTTAATTCAAAGATAGTTTAGACTATGCATGAAAGTCCGTCGATCTGTGGAAAAATAAAAAATACTCACCTTCGATATGTCTGTCGATAAGTCATGTGCTTTCTCTATCAAATCGATCAACAATCGATATCATCGATACCTCTTTAGAAATTGGAAAGTCACTTGATTGAGACTATTATCAAAGCCATTATCGATAACATCGAATGAGGATCATCGACATAATCGAAACTAAGTTCAATGAAATCAATGAATGAAGCCCAATAAAAAGCAGTCGAGCGGGAAAATTTTTATTTCTTTCGAAAAGGCATTTCACTCTTTCACTGCTCAGCCGGAAGTTCATCGGTGGGTCCTAGAAGCTCCATAAATCCGGTAATACCCCTCTATACATCAAGATTCCATCTTCTTTTTGGGTATCTCCTTTTCAAGTTGGGTTTTGTCCGTCTTTCTCAAAACTTTCAAATTCTCTTTTTTTTTTCACATGGGAAAAGACAAAGGGAAAGTGTCTGGTGCGGGAGAGTCTTCTAGAACCTCTCGACAAAAAGCACTTACCTCTAAAGAAAAAGCAAGAGGCCCAGAACGTGGGACCCCTACAAGACAATGCACTAGATCGCATGGTGGGTCCCAGTCCGAGGCACCCGAACCTCCATCGGTTAAAATAAATCCGGTCTTGGCAAAGTTTACTAGGAGAAAAGTTATTCATGAGAGAAAAGTCGATAGGAGTTGTCTAATTCCATATAACCTGAAACCTCTGTATGTTGTCATAGATTGGTTGCCCATTCTTGATTTTGGTGGACCTGTCATCTTGAACGAACATATAATTTCTTCGCCACCTGTCATTCTCCAGTATCCGATCCACCATCCATCACTATGATCGTGATGGTGATGATTTGCAGATCACTCCTAAGTCTATTGCAGGAATTTTTAATCTTACTCTATCGCTTGTTGGACTACCAGATCTGGATCTAAAAAATATTGAGACTCAGTCCATGGTCACCAAGTTTCTCTGTCATAATCGTGACATCCCATGGCACCAAGGCAATGCTCTAAAAGCCAAATTCATGGAACCTTGATTTCGAATTTTACATGGAATCTTTGCCTCGAACATCTATTATAGAGGTTCTAACAGGGTTGATATTATAGGGTTCATGACTACAATAATTCATTAAGTAGCCTCTGGAGTCAAGGTCTGTTTGCCTACTCTTATTGTGCACCATTTGGTCCATGCCTTTCATATGGCTAGGCATATCCATCTGCCCTACCCCTAGATCATACACACAGTGTGCAACGCCATTGATTTTTCGACTACGAGTGATTTGGAACTTCCACTTCAAGTTTTCAACAAAAGCAACATTCGAAGAATGAACTTGAAGTTCCATAGGTATCTCGAGGATCCTCTAGAGGAAGGCATTCAAGCAGAAGGAGAAGGAGGTGCAGGTGACGCTCCCACTGAAGGGACTGAGGTGGCTGGAGATGAAGCTCCTGGACCCCATCAAGCACCGTCGACATCAACTCCTGGGCATGCTAAATGATTTAAGCTCTATTAAGATTGGATTGGAGCGATTCAGCGAGATGTCTCCCAGTTCAGGGAATCGATGAACGAGCGTCTTACCATCTTGGAACGGCTGGTCCAAGGAGTGCAGTAGACTGTACAACAATTGGTTGATCCGATGACTTGCCGTCGGGATGACACGACACCATCTACCTCTGCTCCTCCGCTGTAGTACGAGTCTCTGAACGCTATAACATTCACCCTCTCTTATCTCTTTGTATGTGCATAAGTATCTTTTTGAATGCTCTACGCCCTCATGAGTGAATGTGATAGCTTCCTAACAGTTTTACATTTTTTTTTATATGCTGTATATGCCCATGAGTGGGTTTGCTACTGATGGTTACTTATGGGTGCCCATAAATGGGCTTGGTAATGTTGTTGGGATAACTGTTTATCTTTTGCCATTCTTGGGTAGTATAGATATGTTTTTGGATATTCTGAATATGGCTAGGTATAATTCACATATTTAATGTCATAATTATGCTTTAAGATCCCCCGGTTTATTTAGTTTATGATATGTAGAATGCATGTGATGGTTTGATCATTCTTATCTCTACTTATATCACTGCTCTATTTGATCTGCTATGTATACATAGTTTCTGAAAATGATGTCTGGTTAAACTGTTTTGATCATTATACATCTATCTTTTATAAATGTATGCTTTTTGAATGGTGGTTCTACCTAAAGCTTCAAACTTCAGTCAATATCAACTGTTATATTTATCTTTGTCAACGACTGATAAAAAGGGGGAGAACAATTCAAACACCTATGAAGGAAAATTGTATATCTGTTTATGAATGGTGTTGCAGGTGTTAGGGGGAGCAGCTGCACCAAGATAGGGGGAGTTTGCAGATAGGGGAAGTAGCTTCTGAATCCTTTTGAATGATTATGTGTGTACCCACTAGATTAAACGGTAAAATTGTATAAAGTGTATGTGTACACAATTTAGGATGTCAGTATAGAAGTTGTTCTATGGTGTTGTGGTATTTGTCACGTAATTGAGAAATGGGGAGATTGAAAGTGTCATGGTTTGTTAATTAGCGTGAGTGTTGAGTTGATCAGACAGAGAAGCTCCATAGGAAGATCAATCAACCATCTACCTTAATCGGATGTGGTCTCGAACTCGCCACAGGTAAATCTAAGCCTCACATCCCATGTCCCAAAACATTAGGTAATTAAAATCCTTAAAACAAATTAAAACATCATAGGGTTTTGAGTTAGAAAACTTTTTCAAATTTTAGAAAATCTCCGAGTTTTCTAGCTTTGTCAATTTTATCGATATACTGATCGATATTATCAACATGCTTCGTCGATGTCCTCGATGTCTAAACGATATCATCGAAATGAGGACAAAATATGTCCAGCAACCACATACTCATTTGGTTGAAATTTTTATTGGGTGGGGAGAGCTGTAAGACCTGTATCCTAGTCCGTACTATTCCGTCGACTCCGGCGATCCTTCCTGTTGAATTTCGCTAACCTGCGACCTATAATCAATGTTTGCACGTGATCCTAAGTCGTATCCTGTAGATTTGAGTCGGCTTAATCCGAGACTTGTACCATTACGACCGCACCATCGCTGCGGTTCCGACGCTGGGTCTTGCGCACCGATCTGATACCCTGGCCAAAAGATGTGGGCCAGCGCTTATTTCGAAGAAACACCGCGAGTTTGCAATCACAAGAGAATCTCTACAACATGTCACATCAATCAATCACCTCATGTCAAGTAAACACACCCATGCTTTCTTTCTCTACAAGTGAAGCAACCACCAAGTCAACTCTCTCTCACCCTCTCTCTTACACACCCATACCTGTCAAGTACATCACTCACCTCACCCATCACTCACCTCACATCCATCACTCCTTACAACCCTCTCTCTCTCTCTCTCTCTCTCTCTCTCTCTCTCTCTCTTTCTTGCCACACTTTCCAAGCAACACCAAAAAGAGAAAAGAGTGTGGACGTCCAACATTTCTAAGGAGAGAAAAGTGGTTTTGTGTGGCCCAGTTTCCCATCCCAAAACCCATCATCCTAACCCTTCAAATCTCATCACCTTCCATCAAAGAGGAACACAAGGAGATCGAATTTCCAACAGACCAAGAAGATCAAACGATGGGTGCTCTATTAGGCCTAAATTTCCTTTTTTTTTATGAAGGGCCAAGTGAGGCCTACCGATTGATGGTTGGAACTCACTTTGGACCCTAGGTGTGGCCGATGGCCTACCTTGATCCTCATGATCATTCCATAATGGGGCCATTCTCCATGGACCCCATCATGATGTTTATTCTCCTTGCATGAATAGGGTCATCTAGACCTTAAATTTTAGTGGAGAGAGGATCTCCACCATTGATTTTTGGTTTGATGGGCCCACGTGTAATGGGACCCACTTAATGTATGATTGAATGCTTGAAAGGAGGGCCCATAGTGTCGAGGTCCATCCATACATATATGTCTCTCTCTGTCACTCTTTCCCTTTTTCTGTGTGATGACGTAGTTGTGTGGCCCACTTGGATGGACCCCACTTTGATGTATGTATTACCCACGCTATCCAACCCTTTCTTTTGGTGGCCCACATCCCTAGGTGGGGCCCACCTTAAATGAATTGTGTAGAAGCCCAAACCGTCCAACGTCCAGGGACGCTGGACTTAAAATGGAAACAAAAATACTAGCCTTGGTTCAAGGCTATTTGGGTGGGTGAAAAGGCCAAGCTATCTGTCCTAGAGGGGGGGGGGAGGGGGGGGGGTGAATAGGACTATGCCAAATTAAAATAAAATCAGCGGAATAAAATTAATCAATACCTTACAATTATAAATCAATTATCAATGCTGAAATCAAATCACCTTAATACATAAGTATTGAGAGATTGATACAAATTCAGTTTTAAGGACAACCTTACACCATAATAAACAAGGGCTTATGGTAAGACAACCAAATTTCTAAAACTTCTTTTAGATCAAGAACTCAATTTTAATAGAGATAAATGAATAGTAGAGAATTGAAATTAAATGTAGAAATGTAGATCTAATTTATTACAACAATCTCCACAGTTGCTTGAAATGTAAATTGTTACAACATTCACATCCACACGTACATTCCACACAATTGAATGATTAAAGAAATAAGAATTAAGCAAGCATTCAATTCACAAGACAAAGAGTTATAGTGGTTCGCCTGTGTGTACACCAACTGTTCTCTAACAGCCACATAGAATGCTACTCTACTCCTAATATCCTCACACAAGGGATATTAGCGTTCACCATCAAATAGGTTTTCACTGGTTCACCCAAAACCTTTACAATTGTGTCTTTTTCACCTGAGCTTACACAATTCAAAAACCCACACTTATGAGTTTTTTGGCTCTCCTCAGATAACCACACAATTTAAGATTTTTCTGGCGAATCCTAAACAAAAACCAAAAAGAAATGAAATTTACAGAATTGTAAAATACCTGAATTTCTCCTCTTGTATCTGCCCGGAAGAACCAATTGGAGTAGACATTCGAATATAGAAGTTTAATGTCCACAACTCACTTTAATATAGTTCTAAGTTCTAATTGATTTTAGATTTAAACTAGTTGGGCGTAGCTATATTTGATTTTGATTCCAAGAAGAAGGAATAAGTTGATTCCTCTTTTCAAATCAGATTGGAATACAGAAACAAAATCAAATTAAATAAGCTATCAAAAAGAGAAAGAAATTATGCACAAAATAGCTTAAAAATAAACACAAACTTATCTCAGAGTGGAGCCTTGAATTCACTTAATTATTCAATGAAAAACTCTAAAATTCGTGTGCTATTTATAGTAGAAGAAATTCGTCTTCGACTGGTCCTAGGGTCACCACGACTGGTCTTGAAATAAACTGATTTTTGAATTTTGAACTCGATCGTATCAGGCCATTTTACGACCGGTCGTAGGTAGTCCACGATGGTTGAAGGCAGTCCACGACTGGTCGAGACCCCACTACGACTGGTCGTGTGACACTTGAGTTAGTCGCTGGAGTTTGAGTCGTAGCTTTACGACTGGTCGAAGGTCAAGTCGAGACCATTTCATGATCGGTCGAGCATACTCCAGGACTGGTCGTAGGCGAACCAAATTTTTTTTATAAATTGCAACCATTTTAGTACTGATCTTAGAACTTCTTAGACTGGTCGAGACAATACTAGGACTGGTCGAACACGGTCTAGGACTGGTCTTAGAGTAGACCAAAATCATGTAATAATATTCATTTGGATTATGTATCCAAAGTGACCTATCCTAAGGTCAATCTAATGGTCTATCAAACCTAGAACATGAAGTATGGATGTTGAACACTTCATTTGCTTAGACTTTGATCTTTACGAAGCTTGATTTCTTCTCAATGTAGCTTAACTACTTCAGAAGCTTCAATATAACTTTAAGTTGTACTTGAGTCCCGCATTTAGATTTGAATCTTGAACTTGCACTTGAACTTGAGTCTTGACCCGGAGTTCTCTCTTAATATTGTAGCTTGAACTATCATGAAGCTTGAAGAATTCTTTGAGCTAGACTTCAAGTGTTGACGAGGTGTCTCGAACAAATTTATCAAGATATAAACACATAACATACGGAGACATTTTGATACATAGAATTTGACAATCAAAGAGGAATCAAATCATAGCACTTACAATCTCCCCCTTTGTCAAATTTGTGACAAAACACTTCTCATACTTCAATAAAATAAGATAAGCATTCAATAAAATAAGCATCACATTATATAATAACAAATCATGTACCAGTTGTTAACTGAGACAACAACTCAACTCCCCCTGAGTTAATACACCTCAGCTCCCTCTGAGTAGGTATACATCATATCAATCATACCTCATAAATAAATAAAATGCACACATTCTCCCCCTTTTTGTCAAAATATGACAAAAGAAGAAACAAAGATAGGACATGAAAGACAGAATTAGAGATATCAACTCAGAAAGATAAAATAATAAAAAGTGCAGAGTGAATAACAAAACAAGAGAAGTTTACAAAGTGATGTTTTAAGACAGTAATCCACACAACCAAGGAACGAAATTTAGTAAACCTGTTACAGACCAAAGATTAAACATTCTCAATCAGATCCAGACGATGGAGCCAGAATGTTATGATCACTTTGGTGAAGGCTCTTCT
Organism: Magnolia changhungtana; assembly: GCA_030180095.1. NCBI lineage: Eukaryota > Viridiplantae > Streptophyta > Magnoliopsida > Magnoliales > Magnoliaceae > Magnolia > Magnolia changhungtana. The sequence continues at coordinate 5,457,487 of JASAUF010000397.1, forward strand.
GTAAGCGCCTAAAATATTTGCGCATATTTTTAAATTGTTGATTGTGGCCAACATTCATCTGTTCTACTTTTTCTTTTAGAGCACTAAGATGTGCATTGAAATCAGATGGTTCAAAGTCTGGATCATTTCCAGAATCAAAATCAATTTCATTAAAAATATCATCCATGTCAATATCATCGGCCGACAACTCATCACCTTCGACACCCATCTCAGCTTTAGCAGCAGCATCACCCGCATCAACATCAACTTGAGCAGGAGCCAACTTCAACTTCATCTTATTCAGGTTGGAATTGTTAAATATGAGGTGTCTGATAGGAGCCTCACCGACGGGCATAGCGACTAACATGTGAGTGGCTAATACATTTAACAGATATCCAAAAGGAATACCACCATGACCAGGATTACTACGAATTTGTATGATAGAGGAACAAATTAAGGAGGGAAAACAGATGTTAGCACCAGTAATGAACGAGTACAAAATACGAACCATAAACAGAGTCAACTCAGTCTTGTTTCCAGAGCGGGGATACAGATTAGAAGTAAACATCTCCCTCACTTTCTCTCTCTTTTCCCTCTCTCAATCCAAATTCATATGGCTGGAATGGGAGAGGGTTTAAGGTCCTTTTATAGCCTAAAACCTTCCCAAAATAGACTCAGGTTCAAGGGTTACTGCAAATATAGGTATTTCGTCACTTTTCCAGCTCAAAAGAGTGTTTCTGGTGGCCCCCCTTGAGCCAAACGTTAGACTTAAGCTCTCTACTCATGGATCTACGTGGGACTACGTTTTCGACTCGAACGGATTCCCAGATCGCACATGGCGGACCAGTTTCAGTTCAACGGTCAGTGGGCCACGATCCGAAATTCTAAGTACATGTAAATGTTCCTGAAATTTTTCCTGATCCGAGGGTGTAATTTGGTCGACTCTGACGGTCTGGTTGCTTAACACTGATGCGCAAGCGAATGGTGCCAGATCACTATTCCAGATATTTATTTTGTAAAGGGAATAGTGTTTTTCACACACCCTCACTCCGGATCCAAACGAATGGCCGTGGGACATCTGCTGGACCTGATTTTAGAGATGATTGTCAAACCCAGTGAGGCGGTCCTAAGTCCTTAACCTCGTATTATTCGGACTCCCGATGTGTGGTCCAGATCAGATACGAAATTTCAACGTGCTCCCGAGAGCAGCAGGGTAATGAGATTGATCCTAGATTTTAGGGTAACCTAGCGTCAATGATTCTACAAGTTTTGGGTCTTGCAGATCGTATTTAAAGCGATTCAAAGGGATTTCGTAGCTAATCTAGTTTAGCACTTAGTTACTTTGTCTCATTTCTAAAGGATTTAGTCCTAAGTGAATTCTGGTCGAGGTGGTACTCAGGCCTTTGGAGTTTGTATATAAAGTGATCCAAGTTATACTACTTAGCTAGTTTAAGATAGTGTCTAGGGTGAAAGTTCTTAGAAAAATTGGAAGATCAAGGTGATGAAGGGTGAGGTTTGTGAAGGAAATGAGTTCAAAGGCGGCTTTAGACTTTGGGATTCAGTTCTGACAAGTTAATGAGGTATTAGGATCGACCAATTGCCTAAGGACATCTAATCCCAGGTTGGCAAAAATCCGAGGCATTACAATCTACCCCCCTTAAAACAAAATTTCGTCCCCGAAATTGCCTAAGGGTAATAAGGAAAGATTTCTATTATTTCATTTGCCTAAGACTTATTGATTTCGAGTTTCTACGCGTGGTAGGGCATATACTAGTCTGGTTCCTTTTAGTCTACCCCCCTTAAAACATGTTTTTTTATTCATTTCTCGTACTCTGATAGTTTGCTACAATTTATTTCTGTACCTATTTGGAGTCTCGACGATAATTCCCACCAATTTAGAGTAAGATAGTTGTTTTCAATGTTTGACCAACACGGAGAGACGTTTATGGTGGGCTTGATCCCGATACATCGATCATCTACCGAGCTAAGGTAGAAAGCTTATCGTATCCCTTCCGAATCCTAGTGGATCCTGGTCTTCTGCTCATCAGCAGTGAGTCTGTTGGTAGTCACACAGGATTGAGAATTGGGTCAAGCCACGAATGTTTCGCAGTTGGATATTTCATTAACTCCATAGTCCGATCACTCTAAAAACGTAGGGAATGTCCATCATTGAAAAAAAAACTCAAATTGTCTATGTCTAAGGAAGTGGTGAATCAAATCTCACTAGATGATCCTAAAATGGTTTCATAGTAGAACTTGTTAGGGCTTCGATAATGTGCATATGTTAACGAGCACCGTTTCAATCCTGGGCCAGTGGAGTAGGGTCCACCACGCTTCCACTGCGCCACCTAGATCAAGAGATGCAATAGGTAACCTAACTAGATTGGGCTCATAATATTCTACCCCCCTTAAAACTTATTTTCACCCTCAAGGCTTAAGATTTATGTCCTGCTTCGTACATCGAAACAAGGAGTAATTTACAACCTATCCCTGACATGAAATGAGATGCGGTCTCCCACTACATTGGTCTTCTTTTCATCAATGTTGTGTATTATGGCATTGATACCTATGGTCATAGAAAGGAGCTAAAGATGAAGGGTATTGTGGTTGATTCGGGGTCAGGTGTGAGTTTGTGGCGAGATGCCTAATTCTACTAAGGAATTTTGTCGCGGTCCAGACTTATCCTATTTAATCATGTCTAGCTTAATAGGCAGGCTATCTTTTTACGTTCATAAGCACAATATGTATGCCGACATGGCATGTGATTTGGGACCTAATTCCTAACTGTCTATTGCCCATTTGGGCAATTCCTTAGGCCTAAAAGACAAAGTCTCTATCAGCTATATACTCCTAACACTTTTCAAGGACAAAATTATAAACTTTTAGTTGTAAATGTCAGCCAACACGGAAAGAATGTTGTGTAGTGGGTCCGAGTCGGATACATGGATCTTCTGCCTAGCTAGGACAGAAAATTGTCATATCATTTCTTAATCCCGATTGATCCCGACCTTCGCTTGATCGAGCATAAGGTTCATTGGTCACTACCAGGATTGAGAATTCGATTCAAACTGCAAATACCTCGCTTAAATGTAGTTTCTCTACTCCGTGTTCCCATTGTACTAAGTCCTTGAGAAGGCGATTCTAAGGGGTGTATTGATTTGACCTAACATTAAATTAATGGGATACTGAGCGTGTATAGTTACTAATCAAACAACTTTTCTAAGAATTATTAAAGGAGCCTATGAGTATTAAGGGGTCTGACGAAGGAGTGAGGTCTCACTCTAACCTAATCCAGCCTATTAACTAAGTCCATCTTTCAACTATCTTGCAATTATCTTAGCATAATCAGTCTTTTACGTTCCGTAGTAGAACTAGTAGCCTAGTCTCAATTTATGAATAGTGATAATCTATTAGTCTATGCTTACACACTAGATGATTTCAGATCATTTCTAATACAAGAAATTATTTATCGTGTAGGGTCAAATGTTGTCTAAGTGGAATTGAGTTGTCTGTACTTGACGCTCGAGCATTTCACACATGCTCACACCAGCTAAGAAGATCCCGGGGTTTGTATTATTAATTTGTTGGATTTCCTATATGGTCAGGTCTGTCGAAAACTAGGAGTATCGCTCTAGGTCCAAAACTGTAAGGCCTATTAGTCAAACAACCATTTACTCCAAAAGCTTAAGCTATCAGAGTGTGGTGGGTTAATGTATATCAAGGGACTTTATCACTTCAACACAATTTGGCCAGTGGCCTTAAGTTGTATTAAATGGGACCACATTACTAATCCTACCTTGGGATTGGGTGTGACATGGTTGGTAGGAGGGTGGGAGGGGATTAAATTTTATAGGCCTTGGAAAATGAGCCTGGTGTTGGAAAAACGTGAGATGGGATTTTCCATATCCCACGATGGGGAAATTTCTAAGTGTTATTGGAAAGGAATTCTCGGAATTTACTCTTAATTGCGTACATTCTAAACATGGTGTCGGAAGACATAGGATACACCCAATCTAGGGGCCATACCCTACATACACATTTATTATTACTTTTACAATTCTATCCACCGTAAACTTACCTAATGTAATTTGGCCGAACGGACCCTAAACGTTCTCAAATACCTAAAACATTCTACCAACTACTACACCTATCAACAGGAAAACATAACCACCCTAAGATAGTAGCCCATGCAAACTACAAGACAACATATGGATGAGCTCGGATAGAGCCATGGAAGATGAGGATAAAGGAAATGGGGAAATTTGGAGTTTTGGTTCTTATGGACTTGAGCCTCAACAGGGATTGTAAAGGTCAAAAAGGTAGGGAATGAAGAAGGTAAAAGGGAGAAATGAGATAGGTTAGAAGGCTACACGATTTTGAGTCACAAATGGGGCATGTAAAAGCCCAAATGAGAGAGAACGGAGAGGGTAGAGGGGTAGGGATTGTTGTAACTGATGGAGATGGATGGATTATGGTTGAAAATATTAGATTGAAAGATTAGAGGAAGGATTTGAGAAAAAAATTAGAAATAGAAGGGGAGGGCATTTGGAAGGGATGAAATGGGAGATTGGGGTGCTCCAGCTCTTTAAAACCCAACCATTTGCCAAAATGGCACGTGCCAGGGGGTAGGGGAGGTCGGGCCGACCAACCTCAACCCTGGCCCCACTCTAGATGGGCCACCAGACCGCGGCTCCGCCGTGGTCCGCCTTGGCCGGAACCGCGCCACCGCGGTGGGGCCGTGTTCTCTATGGTCCCAAGGTGCCAAATGCACCCTGGTTCGACCCTTGGTCCCATCGGATCTAAGTGAGGAGGCCCCCGAATCCGATTCGCTCCATTTCGGGTAGTTTCGTGATAATCGGACGTAACTTGCAATCCGGAATGAGTTATCTGATGTAAAATATATGAATTTGGGGTAGAACGAGCTAATGAAGCCAACCAACCCAGCTAAGCTGGGTTGCGTAGCCCGGAATTGCGAAAAAAAGCCCCCGATTGACAGTCATTTCCCTGTTTTAATTTCGTTTTACTAAAATAGTAATTTTTGTTTGATTACTCTTCATCTGTTGGGCTTTAGGAGTTGCGCTCATCGCGTAAAGAGCTTAGAATAATTAGGAGAATGGTTTGGTGAAGCCAAATAGGACACTTATTATTCTTGGCTGAAAACTTTGCGCACTAGTAGACATCACCACCTTATAGTAAGTCGCGAATTCTAGGTGTTTTAGTTGTAGTTTGTTTCTGATTTCCTTCCCAAGACTTGGTATTCCCATTTAAAGGGTTGTGAACTCATTTTTCTTCATCCATTAATCAATTTTGGATTTATTAGAATTTATTTCTAGTTTCTGCTTTCTTTCCCCATGGATTCGAGAAGTCTCGTGAGGAGTCCAGAGAAGTTAGAGGATTCGGAGTAGTTATCCTCATCACGCCTATCCTATATTCTACCGATGGTCAACGGTTAAGGTGAAGTGGATTGTAATCTAGACTCATTGATAGACGGCCTAGGAATGTTTTAAGGTCGACCTGTGCGACCATGGTTGAATACAGACTCGATTTCGGCGTTCATTTTCAGTGAACTAGCCGTTTGATGGAACAGGGATGTCTAAGATTGTTTCTACATTCCGTCGCTCCCTCCTAAGTCAGAGTGCGTCAGTGTGCGTCGTGTGACCATAACCCAGGTCCGGTTTAATCAAAATTATGCTCTGATACCATCTTGTAATGCCCTGAAAATCGGGGGTCGAGCATAAACTCAACTCCCGAGTTCCAGAACATCACTTATGCAACAAAATGAATGGTGATTGAATATTGACTGTATTCGTGCATCGAACATGAGTGAGATTAAGCCAAAACAGTATATCATACTCCAGAGACAGTTAATTTTGCAAGCGGAAGACTATGTTAGATAGATAAAATATATAAACTATGATGAGTCTCCGGAGTGTGATAACATTACCAGGTTAAATAAATAGAAGTACAGTTCTAAAATATACCAAATGTGTAAGTTTAATGTCTTCTATCCCCAGTATCACAGCCCCGACAATACAGTGCTAGGTCTTCAGAGACCCGTCAGAGGGTTACATGATAGGACAACTCCTCCTCATCACCATAGAAGTAGTCCGGCTCTGCTTCATAAGCATCGCCATCATCTGAAATTCAACAAATCTGTTTGGTGTGTACAACATCGTCCCGTAACGTGGGAGTGAGTAGCTAACTCAGTGGAACAATAAGGCATAAGTTATCATGTTATCAATACAGTCAAGCAGTAATGATAAAGCAGTAAATCAAACACTCCTAGTTACTTTGATTAATGCAAGTATGAATGCATGTATGATGGATGCCCTCACCGACATACTCCCTAATGCGACACCATCTCACGTTTGCGGCATGCTTACATCCCACAGTGCTCCACATCTTCCAGGCACATGCGATGCATGATGAGCATGATTACCGAGTTTTTAATTAGTCCATTTCAAACAGCAGGATTGGGAAACTAAGGTACCTCCCTTGTATCATTCTCAAACATGATCCATTCTAAGGTCATCAGTTCTAGTTAATATCAGACGATGGTGTGTTTTCTAGGTCATTGCGAGAGGACGCTGTGGGCATTATGCACAAAGGTTGCACCACTCCCCATCACCCCTTAAACGATTCATCACTATCGTAGACTTGCCTAGTTCATACTTTATATATCGCGGCGAACCCTAAGGCGCACTGCGACTTGAGAATATGCTCGCGGTCACTACAAAGGGCTGTCGTGGCATTACGCACAAAGGTTGCACCACCCCCATCACCTTATCAATGTAGTAGTGACGGCGCATGAATATAGTGTCCCATACCACCATAATCGGCTCACGAGTTAAGTTGCTCACTTGGTCACTATGGGGAGGCACGTAGCCCAGCGTAGGCCGACAAACTCGACCACGGTGTCCCATACCACCATGCCCGGCTCATGAGTCTTAGCGGATCGAGGTACCATGGTTAATAGGGTTTTCTCTGGTAAGTTTGGTACCCTAGGTTCAAGCAGTAGCGACCAAACATGGTGAACATACATTAGACAAATCGGGTTACATGACGAGCTCGACTAGCTCGAGCGCACAACAAGTTGAACGACATGAAGTGCATAAGCACTTTGCGTGGCGAACCACTATCGCCAACTGAAGTACGACTCGAGTTCGTCGAACACATCTCACGTGGCGACATGAAACTCAACCACGATCTCCAATCTAGTACCGATTGTCTGGACTATAATCATAGCCCCAAGCACAATCAATTGTCATCCATAGCATGTGGAGTAAAGCATGATAGACAAAGTAATTCAAGCATGATAAATAAAGTATTTCAAACATGCTAGTAGGCATGTTAAAAGCATATTATAAAGCATGATATAAAGCATGTTGTAAAACACTACATTAATAGGAATACAAACACATGTATTGTAAGTAAGTGGTTTAAGTGATCAACCTCATGGAGGTAATCATACACGTCGCTAGGGTAGTTGAGAATCCAATCTCAACACCCTCCTAAGGCATCAACATTCAAACACTTGCTCACACAAGCATTTTCACAAACACTTAAGTACACTAGTACAACATACATGGTGTATGTTAGCAAAACATGTATTAGGGCTATCCTTTAGCCAAGTGAGTATTTTATTCATGTATAATATATTACTACAACAAATAATCATGATAAATACATCTCCAAAATTTATACGTATACAGTATTTTCTAGAATACGCATTTTCAACATACATAGTGTATATAAGCAAACATGTATTACGGCGATTCCCTTCGCCAAGAAAATATTTTATACGCACATAATATATTTATACGACAATTAATCATGACAAACACATCGCTAAAATATACATGTATACGGTACTTCTTACAATACCGTATTTCTACATACATAGTGTTTATTAGTAAACATTTATTTAGGCGAATCCTTTCGCCAAATAAGTATTTTATCCATACGTCATATATCTATACGACAAATAAACATGTCAAACACATTTCCATAAAAAATACGTATACGGTATTTTATACGAATACCTAGAGTATGTGAAATTCCAAATTCTACAATTCTAATCGAAACAGAAAACAGAAAGCACTTTGTACATGTGCAATTGCATGCAGATCATGAATCTACCATTATCTGACATTGAAAGCGTTGAAAACCGTAACTTATACACTTAAAGTCCTCACCTTGTGTCGTAGAATCGTAATGGAGTCGATAGGTTCGCTAAGCTCCCGTATTCGGCAGTTTGGCAACCTATGGGACGAAATACGTTAGCTATTTCATAACCTACAACCTAAACAACCCTAAAACAGATTAGGGTTAGAGTTTCTTACCTAGAAACGACGCCGGAATCGCCGGGAAAGCGATGGGAATCAGACGGTGGAGCCCGAATAGCGGCAGGGAACAGCAGCAGGGAATTCCTCCCACATCTCCCTCACTTTCTCTCTCTTTTCCCTCTCTCAATCCAAATTCGTATGGCTGGAATGGGAGAGGGTTTAAGGTCCTTTTATAGCCTAAAACCTTCCCAAAATAGACTCAGGTTCAAGGGTTACTGCTAATATAGGTATTTCGTCACTTTTCGGCTCGAAAAGAGTGTTTACGGTGGCCCCCTTGAGCTAAACGTCAGACTTAAGCTCTCTACTCATGGATCTACATGGGACTACGTTTTCGACTCGAGCGGATTCCCGGATCGCACGTGGCGGACAGTTTCGATTCAACGGTCGGTAGGCCACGATCCAGAAATTCAAGTACATGTAAATGTTCTGAAATTTTTCCCGATCCGAGGGTGTAATTTGGTCGACTCGATGGTCTGGTTGCTTATCGATGATGCGCAGCGAATGGTACCAGATCAATATTCCAGATATTTATTTTGTAAAGGGAATAGTGTTTTTCACACACCCTCACTCCGGATCCAAACGAATGGCCGTGGGACATCGGTTGGACCTGATTTTAGAGATGATTGTCAAGCCCAGTGAGGCGGTCCAAGTCCTTAACCTTGTATTATTCGGACTCCCGATGTGTGGTCCAGATCAGATACGGAATTTCAACGTGCTCGAGAGAAGCGACGGGGTAATGAGATTGATCCTAGATTTTAGGGTAACCTAGCGTCAATGATTCTACAAGTTTTGGGTCTTGCAGATCGTATTTAAAGCGATTCGAACGGATTTCGTACCTAATCTAGTTTAGCACTTAGTTACTTTGTCTCATTTCTAAAGGATTTAGTCCTAAGTGAATTCTAGTCGAGGTGGTACTCAGGCCTTTGGAGTTTGTATATAAAGTGATCCAAGTTATACTACTTAGCTAGTTTAAGATAGTGTCTAGGGTGAAAGTTCTTAGAAAAATTGGAAGATCAAGGTGATGAAGGGTGAGGTTTGTGAAGGAAATGAGTTCAAAGGCGGCTTTAGACTTTGGGATTCAGTTCTGACAAGTTAATGAGGTATTAGGATCGACCAATTGCCTAAGGACATCTAATCCCAGGTTGGCAAAAATCCGGGGCGTTACAGTATTCTTCTTTTTGAGCCTACATTCATTTGCATAATGTCTAGGTTTTCTATAGTTAAGACATTTGCCTCTTTTCTTATTATTATCCCGACTTGATTCCACGAGATTCGCCTTTGAATCTATCTCATTTCCATTTCCTTTTTGGTCTCTGATTCTATTGGCCTCTTTTATTTGTATGTGTACAATAGTAGTTTCTAAAGAAACACTATTCTTTTTATGTTTCATTCTATTCTTATATTATTTCCAGGAGGGCGGTAGCTTTTCTATCAGTGCTCTTGACAGAAACGTTCATCCAACTTAATTCCTTCAATCAATAGTTCATGAACTAGATTTTGAAAATCATAATTTTGATTAGTGACAGGTTTATCATCTGTCATTTCATAATGAAGGAAATTAGCGATTGCATGTTTCTTAGCGCTTGCATCTTCCAAAATGTATTCTTTTCTAAAGCAGTCCATATGTATTTAGTAGACTCGTAAAAAACATACACATCATATAGTTCGTTCAACAAAAAGTTCAGAATATAATTTTTACAATTATTTTTCATCTGCTACTTCAATTTGATTTGCTGAATATATAGTAAATGATTCAGATAGTATGTATGAAACTTCAAGGGTAGTCAGTGCAAACATTAGTTTTTATTTCCACCGTTTAAAGCATTGTCCAGCGAGCAGTTCGAATTTGGCTAACTCAGCAAAGGTATTTACTATTATGGTAGCCATAGTGTATTTAATTCAACAATTTAATTTCAAGATTGTTGGAATATTTGGTTGAATTAAATAGAGTATTAACATCTAGAACTAAAAAAGAAAACAAAATTTGAGAAATAGGACTTATTGAATTGAATCGAGGCGTGACGTGAGTACTTGACTTGAAATCGAATTTGCTCCCCTTGGACAACATCCCAAGTGCAAAAGGTTTCCAGAACAATTGACCTCTAGGATATAATGACTATGACTTGGTCCAAGTGGTGCACTCACTGTACGCGGGCTCAAACTACTTATAGTTTAACCCGAAAGTGCTGAGTTAACTCAGCGATGAACTCGACAACAACAAAAACTTATAAACCAGTAAACCAAGAGTTTTATAAAAGGAGAAAGAATTTTTCATAATTTCAAATATGAATCGGAAGTCTTTATATAGACTCTGAAGTGGTGCATAATCACCCTTTAGAAAGGTTAGGTCCATTGGGTTTAAGCCCAACAGGTGCAACCAACCGAAACGGACATACTTCTCTATTTTAAAACGAAAAGGCGCAAGTGTGAGTACACTCTCACAAATAAAGTCTTGTGAGTTCCCATACACACACACACCCATGCGAGTACACCGGCACCCTCGCCCGCGCCCACGCCTAGCCCAGCCCGTTGTGTCACGTCGCACATGCGCACACACACACGGACTCGACTCGGTACGGCACGTCATGACACGGGCACAGCTTGGCGCGAGCACACGTGTGTGGTCAATGACATAGATTAGAGCTATTGGCATAGCCCCTCCACAGGACCAAATTCACATGCCCCCTGAATGGGGCTCAAGCCCCAAGGTAAAATGTCTATCTTATATACAAGATGTTTTCCTTTGGTTAAATCCAATGTGGGACAAAACCCACAACCCAAAAGCACTAAAAATATCAAATGTGGAGAGAAACCAAAATATTTGAAATTCAATTTAATATAAATTTTGAAATAAAATACAACAAACAGTTCATGTTAGGGCTTGATTTTGATGCCCGATTAATAAATAGGCTAGAGTGATGCCTATGTTTCAAAAAAAATCTTAGAATTCTAGTATATGCATTGGTTTTTAAAAATCACTCGAGTTTATAGAAATTATCTTCTAACTCTCAAAATATTTTTCGCATACTTTGCTCAGGATTAGCAAAATGCTGGTTGGAGATTGTGTTGAGGGTCAAATATTACATATTAGACCCCAGTTATTACTTGATTTTATGCACATGACAATGCTTAACGTACTATTTTAATCATGTTTGTGTTGCAAGGTGAATTTAAGAGCTTGGACTGAAAAAGGGTGTTAAAGGCATGGATTTGAAACTCAAGAATCACCAAGGCAAGGGAAAGATCTTAGGAGATCGAGATTGAAGAATTCACATGCCAAAGATGCGAGAAAATCATGTGATTGACGATAAAGAGGCCTGAAAGTCGTCCTGCATGTAAGATCATAGGGTTCCCACTATCCGTTTGGCTCGAAACTTTATATCTAGCCTGAGGACCCTAAATTAACCGTACGCGTCGAAATTCAGTCTTTGGATCTTTGCAGAAGTGGCCCAACGGATAGATCAGCCACTAAATCACTGATTTGGGGCCCACCTGATATCTGGATATCCTTCGATTTTAGTCTCAACCCCTCAAATTAGATGAAAAAATGGATGGACGGAGCAGATTTCTGGTGAACATCACAGTGGACCCCACATTGGGGTGCATGCACATACAATGCACGTAATAGCGCAGTACACCGGACTAGAAGACTGGTCAAAGGTTTTGACCCGACCCCATCTTCTCTTACACACAACGTCCGTACATCCGGACGTTGTGATGTGTAGTGGGCCACCACCATCATCCTGATGGATGATCTTAACCATTCATTCGATTTAGGGGGCACTGACCATAACGATGGTGACCTTCTGCTCCCATGCATGTGTACACATGCAGATCACTGTCAAACACATGATGAACGACAACGTGATTTGATATAGTAGGCCGCATCAAAACTCGATCAAAACCACACATTTTCAACCAAAATCTCGCCGAGAATCCAATGAACGGGGTGGATTTCTCCGAAAACATCACTATGGGGCCCATCGAGTGTCTCAGCACAAGAACATTCTCCAATTACGCACGTCTGAAAATCATTTCCACTGTGGCCAATTGCGCAATCTTAGCCGTGATCGGATGGCCTATTTGGACTATCCAAAAGTTCAGAAAGGTGGCTATGCCCGTAGTTAAAAAGTCAGATCCCAAGCTTGGACGATCGGCCGTCCAAAACGATCCTCCAAACGCAACTCAGAAGGCATTTTTCGCGGTTGCGCAAGACTTACGTATGCTGCCTTCTCTCCTTATGCAACTGACTTCTCTCACCACAACCGACCTATTTATTTTCTATAAATGGGAGAGAGAGCGTGGAGAGAAATTCATTCAAGGACGTGAGCAAGGAGTGTGGGAAATGAGAGAGAGAGAGAGAGAGAGAGAGAGGGAGAGCGGTGGAGCGAGCCAGTTTAAGAAAGTTTTTCTTCCTCTTCTTATTTAGTTTTCTTCCTTGATGTTTTTAAGAGTTTATAGCTTCATCATGTCTATGATAGGCTAAACCTCTTATCTAGGGCTAAGAGGTGAAGCTTGTAGCATGATGGGTTGTTTTCTTTGCTTTAATTCATGTTTTAGCCGAATTATCTTTGATTCTAGTTTGATTATAAGGAATGCTTTTAGTTTTTAATAGTTTGTTGTGACTTAAATTACAATGTATCTATGATAGCTTTGAGCATGTTCTTTGCATTATTGTGATTATGAAATCAGGAACCCTATTGTTCACCATCGCCCCTTGGACATGGTTGGATGTAACGCCCTGAATTTCAATGGTCGAGCAAAGGCTCAACTCTTGAGATTCATCGCATCACTTATGCAACATAGATAATGATGATTAAATGTTGTCCATATTAGTACATTAAACATGAATGAGATTACACTAAATCAGCATATCATACTCCAGAGAGAGAATATTAAGCAAGCGGAAGACTGTGATAAATATGTAAAGTATATGCATGTTTCACAACCTCCAGAGTATGAGTGTGTTACTGGGCTGAATATATACATGTTTTGTTCCAAAATATATAAAATGACAAAATGTGAAAGTCCAACTAAATCATATAATCCTTGTAATCTCGTCGATCAGTACATGGTCTACATAGACCTGCCTGATAACTGAACGTAGGAGAATTCTTCCTCCTTGTCTATGAAATTCCAATCAGCAGCATAGATATCATCGCCACCTGCATCTACAACAGAGTCTGATTGGTGTTTTTAAACATCGTCCCAGAGTGGGAGTGAGTGATCAACTCAGTGGTACTATGAGGTAAAGATTAACATGTTATCAATTCAGTTAAGCAGTAATGATAAAGAAATACAACAAACATTCCCTAACTACTCTGGTTAATACAAGGATGATATGTGGTAATGATGCATGCCCTCACCTACACTCCCTCAGTGACACCATCTCACGGTCGCACATGCTACTCCCATTGTGACTTCATTGCCAAAGCACATGCATTGCGGTGCATGCACGTGTTAGCCGAGTTTCTTGATTAGGCTTATTCATATAGTAGATTTGAGAAGCTAAGGTACTGCCCTTTATATTATTTACCCAAATGATGATCCATATAGGGTCGTCAATCCTAGTTAAACACATACGATAGGCAAGTTATAGGGCAACATTACCCCTGATTTGAAAAGCAATGGATAAGCAAGTTTGTGAGTTTACACTCGAGATCACAACGGAAGGTTCGTCACCTAAGCGTAGGCATAATTTATACTCGAGGTCACTACGAGAAGGCTTGTCACCTTAGCGTAGGCCGATGGCTCGAATACTAAGGTTCGTCACCCCAACGTAGGCTCGAATACTACGGGGAAGCTCGTCACCCCAAAGTAGGCTGACAGCTTGACCACGGTGTCTCATACAACCATGCCTAGCTCATGAGTCTTAGCGGATCGTGGTACTAAGGTTAAATGGGCTTTACATTGGTAATTGGTACCTTAAATTCAAGCAGTAACGTCCATAGATGGTAAACACATATTAAGCCAATCGGGTTACTTGATAAGTTCGATTAGTACGAGCGCATGCTAAATTAATTAACATGAAGTGCATACACACTCCTCGTAGCCTAACTACTACCGATAATCACTGTATGACTCAGATTCATCGAACGTATCCGTTATGGCAAGACTAGTTCAGCCACTTGATCAGAAACCGTTATCGATTACCTGGACTACGTATTAGTCCCAATCATACTCTAATACAATATGCATTCGTATGTGATATTCAATCAACATCTAACAACCAATTCAAATATAAATTTCATTTACGCATTTTAACAAACTCATAGTGAACATATTATCATACATATGTATTTTATAAATCACGTAGTAGCAAGATAGGTTACATGAAGGAAACTGTAACTATAAATAAGGTAATTGAGAATCTTATCTTAACACCCTCATTAAGTACATTTCAACAAGCAATTTCTTATTCAAACATTTTATCAAACACTTAGACTACACATTTCAACATACATGTAATAAATTAGTTATAACATATATTATGTCAAATCCTTTTATAAAGGAGTTGTCATATGTACAATAAACATGAATTCTAGGTTAATAGTCATGGCAAGCATAAATCATAATTTCCTATTCATTCAAACATTTCAACAAACACATGGAATGCATTTAGTATACAACCTAGTTTACACATACATGAAATATCGAAAAAGTCGTAACTAAGATCATATGGCAGCAATCAAGTCAGACATAAATCATTTCTAACATTAAAAGCCTTGAAAACCATAACCTAAACATTTATAGTCTGCATCTTTCATCGGTATGCTCGTTACGAACTTAGTTCATACACCACGTCTTTGTCTATGGCACAATGACTACCTAAACATTTAAATAGGTTAGATATTTTATCGATTTCTCTATTTAGATTCCTAAAATAGATTAGGGTTAGGATTTCTTACCCAAAAATGGAGTTAAAACAAGTTGAGTAGCTAGACGTAAAGGCGATTCGATGAATGGAGTAGCAGAACAGGCGTACTGCAGCAAACCCCAAAGGTTTCCCTTCGATCTCCACTCTTTTCTCCTCTTTTCTCTCTTCTCTCTCCTAGGGTTAGAGAAAATTCATATGGAATGAGAGGGGTGGGTTAAGGGCATTATATAGGCCCAGAAGTGATGTAAATGACCCCATGGCCAAGGTATACTTAGGTTATAGCCAAAAAGCGTCTGTTTCAGGCCAACGGAGCTCATCTGGAGGTCTATTACTCGCATACGGTTTGAAGAAAGTTCCCTGACAATGGATCTGCTCCAGGTTAAGATTTTGGTCTGATCGGATTAGTGGATTAATCGTAGAGGACCCATTTCAGTTCAATGGTCATCGTTACTTGATCAGGGCCACAAGCATATCGATATGTGTAGGCAAATTTCCCTGATCTAAGGGTATAGTTTGGTCAGAATCAGACAGTCTGGAACCATCAATTTCACCCATAAGCGAATGGTCCAATTTACTTAAATTTGAGTTTTTTTTCTTAAGATATTCGCGTTTCTCACACACTTTACTCAGGGCTCTAGTTGTACATTTCTGGACACTATTCGGGCTCGATTCCCATGATGGTTGTCAAGCCTAGTAAGGCAGTCATAACCATATAGTTTCGCGGTAGTGGAACTTTCAATGCGTGGTCCAGGCCCGATATGGAGTTTCAATGTGCTCCTGAGAGCAACTGGGTTTTGAGATTGATCCTAGGTTTTTAGGTAATGTTGGGTTAACGATTATAATGGTTTTGGGTCTTGCAGTTCGTATAGAAAGTGGTTCGAGCTAATTCTCTGATTCATTTAGTTTAGTACTTAATTAATTTTTACCTAATTTCTACAAAATTCGATCCTTAGTGATTTCTGCCTGAGGTGATACTCGGGTCTTTGTACGGATTTTTTCAAGACGTTACATTGGATGATGGAATCCTTCTAATTTTCATAATTATCTCAGAGTGTTTGTGGATTGATAAATTTTGTTGTTTGCATTGTCTCATGGACATGGTTTTGTGATGAAATTAATGCTAGTTCTCATACCTCTCATCTATTGAGGACTAGATCAAAGGAAGTTCAGAATTGGTTTTAATGAATTATCTTCTAACTAAATGAAAATAGGACTTTGATTCTAGTTGTGATCGTGAATCAAGCATAGATCTCCCTGATCTCTACAAGTGGATCCTTGGAAACCCTAGTTTCCCACCTCTGAATTTTACAAGTTTTAGTTTAATAATTCATTATTATTCTCTTAAATTATTTTGATTTAGAAACATCCTCTTCTAGTTCTAGTTACTTTCAAATTACGTACAAGGTTCAGTCCCCGTGGATTCGACCTCGGTCTTACCGAGATTATTACTACATCACAACCCTATACTTAGGGTGGTGAAACAGTGGGCGTTTAATGGATGGCCTGACCCACCGGTTGGCCAAACGGCGTTCGTCTTGGAAATTTGAGCGTCGGCCAATGGACGGCCTGGATAAAACTCATATACATGGTGGTCCCACTGGATGTGGGCCACCCAGGAAGTGGGCCAGGCTGCTGGGCTTCCCATAAACGGCACAGTGGGCCTGAGAAGTTTCAACGGTAGGCATCAACCATTATTGTCTAGTAGCATGTTGGTTCAGCTAAATGGTGTGGATAAAATACACATCATGGTGGGTCTCACTAGATGTGGGCCAGCTTTTGAGCCTCCTACAAACATCACAATGAGGCTCAGAAGGTTTCCACGGTGGGCGTCAGCTGTCACGCCCCGAATTAGGAGACCGTGCTCACAAGATCCCGATCGCCGAATCCGGCGCCGACAGCCTCCGTAGTACCCCATTCTCGGCTCCCGGCACCCATATACTAGGTTCCGATCCTGGGATGCTACAAGGAGGATTTCTGATAATCCATGTGATTCGTAATGAGCATAACCAAGCATAACCCACGAACAATAACCACAAGAACACCATCACAAAATCCACTATGAACAAAAACTTTGAATACAGTGCGTAGAAAGGGAAATACAAGATAGTACAAATAACAAAAACTCCAAAAGCTCGGTGGCACGCTCCAACAACGGCGAGACTACAGCTGCGTCCTGGCGTCACCTGCACGCATCAATCGTGCATAAACTTATAGAAAGCTTAAAGGGCGGTGTAAGTGTGTGTGAACGTGCTCAAAATGCAATGCCGGAGTAATGCGGAATCATGCTGATGAGTACGTAAATGCAACCAGCCGTACCAAGGCTATGCAGTACAAGATGTGAATGCTATCGGCCATATCAAGGCCATGCGATGCAATATGCAAGTCAAGCATGTCAATCCTCATACCAATGCAACTCCTCACTAGAGCATCAAATCAGTACGGTTCTCAGTATGGATAATCACCAGGGTTCAGTACACTCCAAATGGCACTGTCTCTCTCCAAGCAGCACAGTCCAAGTGAGCGTAAGAAACCTCACTATCCGCCTGGCCAATAGTCAGCCAATACCTATCTGGTACGTCGATAGCGAACCCATTTCCGAGCTGGTCAAACTCAGCCTAGTAATGCCCCCTGCTCTCGGGCGAGTAAGGCCACCACTCCTTTCCAACCGACCACGACACAGTGGGAGACGCGGCCTCATGGTATTCGGCCCTCGTGTGCTCATATATCCACTCAGTCTCGACGTTGGAGTCATCCTCTGGTACCATCGGGTTTAGGGACTCTCACCCAGGGACATCTATGGCGCCCCAATTACTTGGAACAAGATTTTTCAGTATCCAACCAGCCAACCACGATATATCTGTGGAGGTTATGGCCCTGATGTCGCTAGGGCATATCTCAATCATACAGATGCAAATGCATGAACCGCACTATCAATCATGCAACCATCCTGCGTGAAGCACGCGCTCATGCAGGGCAACACCGCCTATCGGGAGCCAGTAAATGGTCTGCCCGAAGGCATATGCTATGATCAGACACTTCTCATCTCAAGCATACATATGATGCGTATGATCATGAATCATGGGCCGTGCTAAACATGTTATAAAGCAATAAACTATCCTCTCAATGAAGATGGGCCTAGATTGCCTACATGAAACAGATACGGGACTATCAGTGGCCTTAGGGAGAGTTATAATGTGGACATCGAACCAACATTACTCGTACAATGTGGACGTCAAACCAACATAATCCCCAAGACTCGGCTTACCTCAAATACCATTAAGTAAATCCTGGTGGAATCACACATTGCAATGTGCCTTAGGTACATCCCATTGGGCCCTAAATACATCAAATGGGCCGTATCTCATAGGCCTTATATTCATCAAGTGGGCCACCTCAATGACTCTCACCAATGGGCCCTAGGTACATTGCAATGGGCCATCATCCATGGGCCTGAGAATGTATTAAAATGGGCCCAATCACATAGGCTTTATGTGAATCAAACGGGCCTAATCACATAGGCCATATACATATCAAAGTGGGCCTCAACAATAGGCCACAAATACCTCAAATGGGCCTCATAACGTGGGCCAATATATATCAGAGTAGGCCCCAACAACGGGCCCTAAAAAACACATCAAGATGGCCTACACACATGGGCCCATATGTATCAAAGTGGGCCTTAATAACGGGCCTAAAAATATACATCAAGATGGGCCTAAGTACATGAGCCCATATGCATCTAAGTGGGCCACATGTGAAGCCCACCATAATGCTTATTTTACTATTTATCTATTAATCAAGGGGCCCACCAAAATATTTTTTTAAGGCCATGTTGATAAGGGCAAGGAGGGCCCACCAAAATATTTATTTTTTATCCGTCGGTTGATAAGGCCACTGTGTGGGGCCCACCAAAATATTTATTTTCTATCCTTTGTTGATGAGGTCATCTGACCTAATGGCCCTTGAAATGTTTATTTGAAATCCAACCTATTTACAAGATCACGGACGGGCCCACCGTGGTATTTATTTTCCATCAAACCTATTCACAAGGTCACACATGACCTGGGCCCATGATCAGGGGTCCCACCGCGAGGTGGTTCACAAATCCAACCCATACATTATGTGTGTCCCACTTGTCTCAGGGTCCAGACCAAGTTTCAGCCCCATTAAAAATTTAGGTAAGCCCCACCGTGTATTTTTATATGATTTAGGCATGTCTTCACATGATTTAGATGGTATGGCCCACCTAAGTTCGATATCTGGTGATTTTTAGGCGAGCCCCTTTCAGAAGGGGACCCACAATGGACGGTGTTGATGTCCAAAACGCATCATGGTGGGGCCCATGGCCCAGGACAAGTGGGTCGGCCGGATTGGTCGCACTTGCCGCCTTGCGGCATTGTCTGTCGTCTGCCCGTCCAATGACGACAGTACAGCAGACTACTTATATATATATATATATATATATATATATATATATATATATTTGGAGCCCACCGAAATGTGATTCACGATCCAGCCCACCCATTATGTGTGTCCGCTTTCGGCCGTCAGGCAGGGTTTCAACTGCATCCAAACTTCAGGTGGGTCTCACCAAGTACTTTTATATGATCTGGCATGTCTTTACATGGTTTTAGAGGGTATAGCCCACTTGATGATCGGATCATCTTGAAACTTCAACTCAACGCCTAAAATGGTCTGAAGATCAGAATGGACGGTGTGGATCAGTCTCATACATCAAGGTGGGGCCTGCATGAGCAGCCCACTCCAAAAGTAACTCTTTTTTTTTTTTTTGCTTTGCATGTTAACGTCATTAACGTCCTTAACGTCCAGTGTCCACAGACGCTGGACGGTATACACCACCTCATGGTGGGTCCCACATACACAGACCCCATGGTTGGTCCCACATGCACGTGGCCCACCATGCACATGTATATATTAATATATATTATAATAATATAATATACTATACCGCTATATATATATATATAAATGAAGGGTGGGTTTCACCTGAAATGCGGTGGACCACACCGTCTGATGGATGGAGTGGATTTAACATACTTTGGTGGGGTCCACAACATTCAAGGAGACAAGAAAGAAAGAGAGAGATAGAGAAAGAGACAAGAGAGAAAGGCGGTGATGGTGGGGCCCCGCCACTATGGGCCCCACATGATACAATTCATACATCAAAAATGGGTCCCACCAACAAGTGGCCCTAAGAAAAGAAATTTAACGGTGGATCACCCACCTCTTGCACTCCTCCTTGCCTCCTAGCACTTCAATGCTCCTTTGCTTGACTTTTAATGGTGGATGATGGACTTTTGATGGTGTGGATGAGTGATGAGAGGGGTGGGGAAAGTGGGCCACACTAGTTGCTCTTGGAAGGGAGAGAAGAGTTTGGACGTGTGAGAGGGAGAAAATGGGAGAATGAGAGAGAGAAAAAAAATAAATTAAAAGGAGAGGGAGGGATGGAGGGATGATGTCATGGGCATGGGTAGAGTTGAAAAAGAGAGAGAGAGAGTTGACTTGGGCTTGCTTGTGTAAGAGAGAGGCATGGGTTGTTGTACTTGGGTAGGTGTGACTTGTCTTGAGTGATTGATTTGATTGATGGGACATCTCATAGAGATTCCCTCGAAGTTCACAACGTGCGGTGTTTTATTAGAATTGAACGCAGGCCGACATCTTCTAGCCTGTGTATCGGGTCGGTGTGTGAGTCGTGGCGTTAGAATCGAGGCGACGGCGCGGTCGCCAAGATACAGGTTTTGAGTCGAGCCGACTTCGGCATGCGGGACTCAGATTAGGATCGCGTGCAACGTCGGAAACAGGTCGATGATTGCCGAAATTCAACCGAAAGGATCGCGAAAACCGACGGAACAGTACGGTCTACGATACGGGTCTTACATCAGTCCACTGCAGTCAGTAGGTGGGCCTGCTTGCTCACTGGATAATGAGGCTTGCTGGCCCTGTTCAGGTGTCCAGGCAATGGACAGTGAGGATATAATGCATGCATCAAGGTGGGTCCACGTGGTGGCTCACTAGCTCAATGATTTAGCTGATATTGGTGTTTTCCCTACAT
The DNA here is from genome assembly GCA_030180095.1 of Magnolia changhungtana. Lineage (NCBI taxonomy): Eukaryota > Viridiplantae > Streptophyta > Magnoliopsida > Magnoliales > Magnoliaceae > Magnolia > Magnolia changhungtana. The sequence goes on from JASAUF010000397.1 coordinate 5,478,761, forward strand.
CCAGGCTTGTAAAAAATGGACAGCCAGGTGGGCCGCTGGACGGTCAATCCAGCCAGGTGGGCCCTGTTGCTGGATGGCAAGGGCATCCCACGAATGGGACAAAGTGGATACAGTACACATATTAAGGTGGGGTCCACGTGAGTGGGCCACCCCACTTCCAAATCAAGTTAATATTTGTGTTTTCCTTCCACATGGGCTTGTGTGACTGGCCGGTCATACAGGCCCAAAGTGGACAGCGATGTAGCCCCATTTGTGGACAACGGTTTAGTTAACTAAATGGACAGTGTGGATAAAATTCATGCATCATGATGGTGGGCCATCAACAGGGAAAGAAAGAGATAAAAAGAGAGGCGCATGGTGGAAGGGAGCTTTGCCACTATAAGCTCCCTTTGAGCTATATTACATACATCAAGATGCATCCCAAAATACGTGGGCCCTCAATTAAGGAAATCAAGGTGGAGATACCATACCCACCACAAACTCAAGGTCTAGATGACCTCTAAAAATAGATTATCAAATAAACATCATGGTGGGGTTCATGGAGAATGGCCTTATCATGGATCTCACACACACACACACACATATATATTATGGTGGGCCTTTGGCCATACCTTAGGTCCCAAATAGGATCCATACCATTAATAGGTAGGCCCCACTTGGCCCATCACTAAAAATTACAATATAATCCTATAAACACCCACCTATAGCTCTTCTTCTTAGTTCCTTGATATCCTTAGCTCCTAAGCTTCCACTTTAATGGTAGATGATGAAGATTGGATGGTTGGATGGCGAGATTGGGTGGTAGGGAGATAGGTCTTGCTTGGGTATTCTTTTTCTCTCCTTAGGATTTTTCTTCTCTTGGTTGCTAGGGAATGGGTAGAGAAATGAGATTGAATGAGTGAAAGATGGGAGGTGTAAGGAGAGAGGGATGGGTGTGTAAGAAGGGATGGGGTGAAAGGTATGGTGGTGTAAGAGGAGTGACTTTGGGAATGGGTTGCTTATTCTGGTGGGAAGAAAGGCATAGGCTAGTCATGGGTTGTACTTGACTAGTTGATGTGAAAGGATGGGTAGAGATTCTTCTCTTGGGAATCGCAACGTGCGTTATTTTCTCGAAATATACGTGGGCCCACAACTCCTAACCTAGGTATCGCATTGGTGCACAAGATGCAGTATTGGAACCACGACGACAGTACGGTCACGGGGGTATAAGTTTTGAGTCGAGTCGACTCAGGTCTTCGAGATACGACTTAAGGTCCCACACAATCGTTGTCTATAAGTCGCGGGTTGCCATAATTCGATGAGGAGGATCGTGAGAGTTGGTGGAACGGTATGGTACCAGGATACGAGCCTTACACATTGTCTCGACCAATTGGCACATGGGAGATGTCAGTCCATCATAGAAAAAGTTCGCAATGTGTCATGTTTTAAAACTGTGTTGTGGGCATGAACTAACAAGATCCTTGAACTGCTCCCAACATTGGAAGAATGTTTCATCTTCCTTTTAGGCAAAGTTCATGATCGACTTTCTAAGGGTGTTCGTCTTATGGTATGGGGAATTTTTCTTTATGAACTCCCTTGTCATATTATTCCATCTACTAATATATCGAGGACGTAGTGAATGCAACCATGTCTTAGCTTTCTCTTTCAAAGAAAAAGGAAAGAGTTTCAGCCAGATTGTGTCATCGGACATGTTTGGAAAGTATAGAGTGGCTATAATCTCATCAAACTCTTTCAACTGTAAGTACTAATTTTCAGATTCAAGCCCATGAAATTTTGGAAAGAGTTGGATCACCCTTGGCTTGGTATCCATGTGTCCCAGATTTTTTGAAAAAATCATGCATGAGGGTGTGCTCACCCTCACCGGTTGTAGATAATCTCATAAAGTACGAGGCGGGGGTGCTTGATGCACCTCATTCTCATCCTGGACTTCCTCAACCCGAGGTTGAGGTTGTCTTCCCGGTTGATTGACCAGTTGATTGGCAGCCATCACTTCAATTGACTCTGAGGATCTCGAGTGGTGTCTAATCCTATGATGGATAGATAACCCCTCAACCAATCCTCATTCACTCAAAAGACATTAAGTGTTGTCACGGACCCACTTGGGCATGAAACACTCTCAGCCCTCAATTTCATATTCTAACCTAAACCTAAAAGAAAGAAGAAAATAGAAATCTAGAAATTGAAAGAGAGAGGGAATTAGAAAGAAGTTACCAAATTAGAAGATCCTAAATTAAGATCCTGCAAAACAAAGCAAAACAAGTGAGTTTCTAAAACAGAAATTCTAAAATTAGAAAATTTCTAAAAACAAAAGTAGAAAGATGAGTTAGTTTCTAAAAATAGAAAATAGAAAGTTTTTAAAAAGATAAAAAGTTAGTTTCTAAAATCAAATTAGGAAAGTTTCTAAACCTAAAATTAGAAAGCTAAGTTAGTTTCTAAAATCAAATTAGGAAAGTTTCTAAACCTAAAATTAGAAAGCTAAGTTAGTTTCTAAAATAATTCAGAAAAACCCTCATCCTAAATAATAAAAAGTAAATAAATCCTGATCTTAACCTACTTCTAAAACTAATCAATCCCAGAAAAACACAGTTGTTAGTCCCCGGCAACGGCGCCAAAAAACTTGTTCACAACCCCAAGTGCGGGGTCGCGATGTAGTAATAATCTCGATGAGACTGAGGTCAAATCCACGAGGACTAATCTTGTGTGTCTATTCTAAAAGTGATTAGAATCAAAACTAGGAGAAGATCTAACCTAAATCAGGAAAGTAGGGAGTAATTGTGAGATGATGAGTTTAGAAACTTAAGAATTTAAAGGTGGGAACTAGGGTTTCCAGGGATCAACTAGTAGCAATTGGGAAGCTACCTTGCATGATTCAAGGACATAACTGGAATCAGAGTCTTATCCTATCACGCACCAAACTTGAAAACTTGGCTCACAGAATTCGCGATCACCGAATCCAGTGCCAACAGACTCCGTAGTAACCCATTCACTGCTCTGACACCCATACGCCAGATTCTGATCCTGGGATCCTACAAGGAGGATTTTTAATATGATTTTTTTTTTTTGTAATGAAGGATAACCCTAAGCATAACCAAGTCACAAAATAACATCACCACATATCCACTATAAAAAAATCGTTTGAGTACAATGCGAAAAGGGAAATACAAGTATAACCAAAAGCTCCAAGAAGATCTGCCACGCGCTCCTGCCTCAGCGCTGATGCGACCTAACATCATCTACACGCAACAGTCATGCATAAGCTTACAATGAAGCTTAGAGGGTGTGTGCGTGTGTGCACAATGCATGTGTCAAGCATATATTATCAGAGTAAGCGGAAATACTTGCAAGTCCATGAATGTTGTCAGCCACACCAAGGATATGCGATGCATGGCCTACGTAGCCAAATGTCATATGCAAGATACAATGCAAGTATGCCAGTCCTCATCAAGTTCACATATCAATACAGTTCATCTCTGGGATATCACCAGGGTCTAGTACACTCTACACCAGATTGCCGCCCCAACTGGCATGCACAAGCATGAAAGTGAAAAAAACCTCACTACCCACATGGCTAGTAGTCTGCCAATATCTACCCGACTCATCGATAATGGACCCATTTACGAGCTGGTCAAACTCAGCCTAGTTTTACCCCTACCCTTAGGTGGATAAGGCCACACCCCTTCCAACCGGCCATGACATAGTGGGAGATGCGGCCTAATGGTATTCGGCACTAGGGCACTCATGTATCCATTTGGTCTCGACGTTTGAGCAACCTCATGGTAGCATAAGGGTTTAGGGTCTTTCACCCACGGACATCCAAAATGCATATATTCTAGAACCAAACATTTTCAGTATCTAATATAGTCATCCATGATAAGCCTATGGAGGCCACAACCCTGATATCGCTAGGGCACCAAGTGATCATGTCACACAAAATATGAGATGCATGAGTCATACCATCAATCATTAATCAAACATGTGCGTACCGCGCAATCGTGTGGGGCAACTCCGTCTCACAGGGAGTCTCATTAACATCTCAGACTAATGCTATGATTAATCACTCCTCGTAACATGCATACAAATGATGCGTATGGGCATGTATCATGATGTTATACTAAGCATGTTCTCAGTGTGTCCTATTAGACTAAGTACATTAGCATGATTATCAAATATAACAGGCGATGATCGGCCTTAACCGGTATGTCACCTATAAGAGTAGGGGCTGAACGATATGCCCCACTAGACATATAAAAGTCTATTTGGTATGGTCCATGTTAGACTATCATAACCTACTCAAGGTATTAGCATATCATATATCCTAAGGCGGGGTCCCTTACAAGGACAGTGGATCTAACCCACGCATGGAGATAAGCTTCAACAGTGGATATACTAAATGTGATACTACATATTCTTCCATCTACGGCAAGGGGTGATGATGTACTAAACAATAAATGGCCTAGGCGTCATACTTACATCAAGAATGGGCCTCATGGGTAAGTCTAATGGCTATACAACAAGGTGATTTGAGAGGGTGAAACTATGTATAATAAGTGGGCTTCCTCACCCTATATCATGCAATAAACTGGGCCTGCCCGATCTATACACAAGGTGGGTTCCAAGGTTTGGATAATTACCACAAGTCATGGTGGAGAGCACCATCATCAATGGGGGCCCAATGGTTTGGGTTAACCCAACAAGTGTAGGGTGAAAATGGGCTTAACAATGGGCCTTAGGGAGGTTTACAATGGTGGACAGTTAACCACCATTGTCTCCTAATGTACGGTCCATTTGGGATTGGAATCGGAATCACAACGAGGCCCGAGGCCCTTATACTATTTAAAAAATAGACGGATAGCGTTCGCACATTACTCACACATGGTGGGCCTTACAAGGTAGCCCCATAATGGGCGTGTAACCTACAAATCGGGGTGGGCCTCTCAAGGAAATGCGGCCCCATGGTCCTAAAATGAATGGACAGGGTGAGTAGCACATACATCAAGGTGTCGGGGGGCTCATGAAGCACTAATGGGCCCCAACACGCTAGACAACATGGATATAAAATATATACAACAGGTGGGTCTACACATCATAATGGGCCTCATCACAACAGGCCTACATATCTCAATGGGCCTCATCACATGGGCCTTATATATAGAATAAGTGGGCCTCACACATCAGCAATTAGCCTCACACATCAGCAAGTGGGCCTACTTGGCTGGACGGTCAACCCATGCTGGCCACTGGCCCTGTCCGGGCGTCCTACAGATGGATGGTGTGGATACAATGCATACATCAGGGTGGGTCCACATTTACGTGGCCCACCAGCTGCTAAAAAAGCTACTATTAGTAGTTTCCCTTCATCCAGGCCTGCTAAAGAGGACAGCCAGGTGGGCCTTGCCCACTGATGGTGTCGATGGAACATATACATTAGGTGGGTCCTACCGTCCATGTGATAGATGGTGTGGATGAAACATATACATCAGGTTGGTCCCATCGTCCACATTGGACAATACATATATCAGGTGGGTCCCATCGTCCCACGCTAGATGGTGATGGACGGTGTGGATACAACACATCATCAAGGTGGGGTCCACGTGAGTGGACCACCCAACCCAATCAAATGGATATTTATGTTTTCCCTTCGTCTAGGTAGGCCCGAAAACAGGCAGCATGGTGGGCCGACTGGACATGGCAGCAAGGTGGGCCCCGATTTTGGACAGCGGGTTGGTCTACTATATGAACAGTGTGGATAAAATTCATACATCGAGGTGGGCCATTAATAGGGAAAGAGAGAGAGAGAGAGAGAGAGAGAGAGAGAGAGAGTGTGTGTGTGTGTGTGTGTGTGTGTGCGCGAGGGAGGAGCTTCGCCACTATGAGCTCCCCTCCAAGCATTACAACACATACATCAAATGGGTCCCACCATATGTTGGTCTACAAATATGAAATCAAGGTGGGGATACCATCCCGACCACATGATCAAGGGGTCTAGATGACCACTACATGTTAGCTATCAAAATAAGCATCATAGTGGGGTCCATGTAGAATGGCCCCATCATGGAATAAACATATGTATTTTGGTGGGCCATTGGCCACACCTTGGGTCCAAAATGGGATCTCAACCATTAACCGGTAGGCCCCACTTGCCGCATGCATCAAAATTATGATCTAAACCTAAGATCACCCACTTATTGCTCCTCTTCTTTAGCTCCTCGGAATCCTTGGCTCCTAAGCTCTTTCTTTGATGGTGGATGATGAAGTTTGGATGGTTGGTTGGTGAGATTGGGTGTTAGGGGGATAGGTCTTTACTTGGCTTCTCTTTTCTCTCCTTAGTCTTTTTCTCTCTTAGTTGCTAGGGTAATGGTGGGAGAAATGGGATGGAATGAGTGAGGAATAGGTGTTGTAAGAAGAGGTGACATGGAGGGTATGGGCTTAGTTAACTTTTAGGGGCATGAGGTGGCATGGGGTATGGGTTGCTTTACATTTAGTTAGGAAAGGGATGGGATAGGTACGAGTTAATTTGACTTGATGGTGAGAGAGGTATGGGTTGTACTTAAATAGTGATGTGATAGGTTAGGTAGAGATTCTTTGGAATCTTTCAGAATTCACAACCTACGGCGTTTCCTCGAGATATACACGGCCCCACCACTCTTAGCCTAGGCATCACATTGGTACGTAATATGTGGCATTGGAACTGCGGCGACAATGCGATCGCGAGGGTATAAGTTTCGAGTTGAGTCGACTTAGGTCTTTGGGATGCGACTTAAGATCGTGCACAATTGCTGTCTACAAGTTACCGGTTGACAAAATTCGACAAAGAGGATCGCTGGAGTTGATGAAGCGGTACGGTACTAGGATACGAGCCTTATAACTCTCCCCTCCTAATAAAAATTTCATCATCGAAATTTACACTATAACACATCTAAACAGATCTCATACTGAAAGGAAAGAGAAATGATAACATCATATATAATTAGAGAATACAAATACAGTCAATCATTGAAGAGATGGGGATAGCGCTCGAGAATCTCAGCCTCTCGCTCCCAAGATGCCTCATCTACACTATGATGACCCCACTGCAGCTTTACCAATTAGATAACCTTGGTCCGGAGGACCTGCTTCTTCTGACCAAGGATACAAAGTGGCTTCTCAAAATAAGAACCGTCCTCACGAACCTCCAAAGCCTGTCAATCTATCACAGGGACGATGTCTGACACACACTTCCTCAACATAGAAACATGAAAATGTTGTGGACGCCAGAATACTGAAGTGGTAAGGCAAGCCTGTAGGCCACGTGCCAATGTGCCCAGTAATCTCGAAAGGTCCTATGAATCTCGAGGCAAGCTTTCCCTTCGCTCCAAAATGAACCACACCATTCATGGGTGAGACCTTGAGATACACATGGTCCCCAACTGCGAACTCCAAGGGATGACGCCAACGATCAGCAAAACTCTTCTGCCGGCTCTAAGCTATGTGCATCCTCCGCCCGATATATCGATGAGCTCTGATGTCCTTTGCACAAGCTCGGGACCTAGGAGACGATGCTCTCCAGCCTCGGTCCAATAAATCGGAGATCTACTTAAAAGGAGTTATGCCAATGGTCGCATGATAGTTGTTGTTGTATGCGAATCAGCCAATCGCAGATGATCATCCCAACTACCTGAGAAGTCAATCACATAAGCCCGAAGCATGTCCTCAAGGATCTGGTTGACCCTTTCGGTCTGCCCATTAGTCTGTGGATGATACGCTGTGCTGAACTGCAAGGTAGACCCCATTGCCCTCTAAAAACTTCTCCAAAACTGAGACGTCAACATCGGGTCTCGATTAGAAATGATTGAAACTGGAACACTGTGCAGTCTCACAATCTCCTAGATGAATATCCTGGCAAGCCGGTCTAAAGGCTAGGTTGCATGAATCGTAAGAAAATGTGCTGACTTCATCAGTCGATCAACGACAACCCGGATAACGTCATGACCGCGCTGAGTACTCGACAAACCCGTAACAAAATTTGTGGATACGTTCTTCCACTTCCACAGCGGGACGCTCAATGGCTATAAGGGACCTGGGGGTCTCGGATGATCACTCTTGACACGCTGTCATGTGTCACACTTGGCCCCGAAACTAGTAATATGGTGGATCATCCCTGCCCAAAAATGCTCTCCTCATGTCATGGTACATCTTTGTAGAGCTAGGGTAGATAGTAAACCTCAATCGATGTGCCTCGGTTATCAGATCTCTGCGCAACTCTATAATGTCTGGGACATACAATCGGCCTCTGAAACGAAGTCCACCATTTGAACTAATTTACCACTCTGACTGCTCTTCTGATTGTAGAAAGTGTCCTGGTTTGTCAATTAGCGTGAATGTTGAGTCAGTCAGACTGCAGAGCCTCATAGGAAGATCAATTCAAGCGTCTGTCTCAACCGGATGTGTGCAAGCTCGTCATAGGTAAATCTAAGCCTCACATCCCATGTCCCAAAACACCAGGTATATGAAACCCTTAAAATAAACTAGAACATCTTAGGGTTTTAAGTTAAGAAAACTTTTTTTCAAAATAGGAAAATTCTCTAAGTTTTCTTGCTTTATCGATTTTATTGATTCACATCTCGATATGATTGACCTGCGCTGTCGATGTCTTCGATACCTAAATGATATCATCGGAATGAGGACAAAATTGTCCAGTAACCACATATATATCTGGATGGATTTATCTATGTATCGATATACCTATCGATATCATCAATATTTGAATCTCGAGTTCATCGAAGGTGACTCGATAATATCGACAGGCAGATCTCCAGCGCTCCTATTTTTTCTTAAGAATATCATATATACATCGATATATCGAAGCCTCCTCGATACCATCGAAATTTAAATCTTGATGATATCGGAAGGCTCTCGATGATATCGGTCTTGGGCGCCAAGTTCTTCCAGCAAAATGTTCAGGATGGTTTATCTATGATCGGGGGTCTCTCGATAGAATCGATATTCAAATATCGATAATATCGGTACGGTCTCGATTGCATCAAACATGGACATAAACTGTCCAGTGAGCTTAAAGAAAAATCCATTGGATTTATCAATGCATCGACATAGGTATCGATATCATTGACATTCAAATTTCGATGGTCCCTCGATCATCCTTGTAAACCTGAAATATTTCAAGTCAAGTCTCTCTCATTATTCAAATGTCGATGAATCGACACTAGTATTGATAGAATCGGAGTTCGAAATCCGATGACATCGACACCTGTTTCGATTCCATCGACCAGTTGACAAGACGTTTTAAAAGCGTATGACATTTGAGTTTGTGTCATCGAGCAGACCATCGATGCAATCAAGAGTATACAGTCGATGATATCAAACCCGCTCAATGATATCGAACTCTGTCATAAATGTGACCGTTTTATATCCATTGAAACCTTTTGCCTATGTATAGAAGACTTGTCTATTATTGCTGGTAGAGAAAGAAGAGAGTGCTTTTGAGTGTTTTACCTAAAAGCCCTTTCTCTTAGGGAAGTTCATCCTCCAATCCACCCTCAGCATTGATATTCAATAGAGTGGATTGGGGAATGAACTTCCGCATTCAAGGATCCTCCAACTACTACCTTAATGGCAAATCATTAAGCTGGGATGCCTGTATAATCGGAATCACTCTATCTTCCTTATAGGGAAACCTTTTATAGAGTCGGATTCCGTTTTAACCTTGACCTAACCCAAAGCCTCATATTGGTACATCATTTATGTTGTGGATCAAGGAAGCTAAAGATTCTTCATCAATAAGGAGGAGATCTACGTCAACGTGCTGAATGGGACTCATCCACTTATTTGTAAGTTACTAGAGTCCAGAGGACACTTGTGATCATTCCTTTTTAAGATTGGGTCTTAGGTGTTTCTCACCCTTGCAGCCTCCGGTGGGACTGTACGTGGTGGGTACATAGTGTTGACCCTTACTCTGTGGAGAGCATAAACTTCCAATTGAAGGTGAACCTGTCTAAAACCTTAGGTTCGAGGTGATCCAAGTGAAACCTCTGTTAGGGTCTTATGGAAGATCTTTAGCTAGTATGCCTAAAAGTGGGTGCATCGTGTTGACCCTTGCTCGTGAGAGAGTAAACAGTCAGCCTTAGTGTAGGTTGTAAAGGTTGAAGGTGAACCTGATTTAAAACCTTAGGTTTGAGGTGAACTGCTGTTAAACCTCCTTAGTGAAATCCGGTACACTCAAGGTTTGAGTGTAGTTACCGGGAGTGGAGTAGACAAGTAGTCGAACCATGAGCACCACGCTCAAACTTTCCAAAGATGTAAATGTTAAGAGTGTAGATCATCATCTCTACCGGAGTATGATAGGCAGCCTACTATATCTCACTACTAGCCGTCCTGATATATCCTTTAGCGTGTGAGTATGTGCTCGATATCAGGCAGATCCTAAGGAGTCTCACCTAACGGCCATTAAGAGGATCATTAAATACATAGTAGGAACTACCTCCTTCAGACTGTGGTATCCATTTGAAACATCCACTATCATCGCTAGATACTCTGATGCCAACTGGGCAGGAAATTTGGATGATCAGAAATTAACAAGCGGAGGATGCTTTTATATTAGAAACTGTCTGGTCTACTAGCAGAGTAAGAAGCAAAACTCAATATCATTATCCACTCCCGAGGCTGAATACATTGCTGCTGAAAGTTGTTGTGCACAACTCCTTTGGAAGGAACAGATGTTGTTGGACTACGGGATTGAACAACCCACGATGAGTCTCTTCTGTGATAACACAAGCACAATTAACAGTTCAAAGAATCTTGTCCAACATTCTTGGACCAAGCACATTGACATCCGTCATCATTTTATCCGAGAACTTGTTAATGACAAGATTATTACATTGGACTATGTTTCCACAGAAAAGCAACTCGCAGATATCCTCACCAAACCTCTTGATGCAAATAGGTTTAGTGACCTTTAAAAATCCATTGGAGTATGCACTCATTAAAAATATCCAAGTAAACATGAGCCACATAGGTAAATCTTCACTCTAGGACATTCATGGTTAAGTGTCAGCCACAAGTCTAAACCTCTTGTATTAACCATGTCAGTTTTGGGATGCCAAATTATAACATTCTCGATGTTATCTGAATTGTGTTGATATCAATGAAATTTATAGTTCGATGATATCGATACTTAATGTCGATGAAATCGAAGAATCTCAGGTATATAAGCTAATAACCAACGGTCTTTCTCAACGGTTGAACTGCATTAAATGAATAATTGTTTGTCCAACAACCATCGGTACAATTCTTTCATGTTGATGTTATCGATAGCTGATCGATATAATCGACAAAGCTGCTATATCAAGAGAAGACTGCTTTTGAATTCCAACTCGTTTCTTTCCTCTTCTCTGATTACTTCCTCTCTCCCTTATCAATCTCTCACATCTACAAATCATGATCAAGGGGAAAGGTAAGTCAACTCTTCACTCCCTGCACTCAAAGAACATACAATCAGGATCTAGTAGGCATCCACCTATGAATGGACATCCACTCCCCATTGTTGAACGTCTAGTGCTCAATAGTGCCATAGAGCCTTTTGGGGTGGACCTACTTTTAGAAGTAATAAGTTGACAGAATATTTTAAATCTTGGGGGATCATATCAGCTGGGTGTAATTCAAGAATTCTTCAAACACTGTCATGTTATTAGTACTGATCCCCCCAGCATTCAGGTTAAACTCACACATTACTCAAAGGTTATTACTCCAATCACCGTGGCTCACCTTCTAGACCTTGATGTCATGAGAATCCCAGTGGCCAACAGGAATCTCAATGGTCTGGGAACATGGGGTGAGGTCACTCACGCACTATGTTAAGGGACCACTATCCCTTGAAATGATGATAATTCACTTCATATTAATCATCTTGGACCCACTTTTAAAATCCTCCACAACATCTTTGGGTCCAATGTCTATCCATGTGATGTGAATGATAATCATCTTTCCCCATTTGTGTTGAATGTTTTGTATGATGTGTTTCAAGAAGTTCAGGTATGCCTCCCAACGCTTCTTCTTAAGCAGTTAATTCATATCATCTAAGGCAACCATAAGAATACACTTGCCTTTCCTGTACTCATCTGTAAACTAGCTCATTATGTTGGTCTCCCTACCACATCTGATGTTGTCCATCTAGAAGCCTGGTTTGATAGTGATGTAGCCTAGGTGGCTCAATAGTTATGTCTCCCTTCATCTCTTCCAGAGAATAGTGCTCCTTTGCAGTCGGCCGCTCAACATGCTCCACCTTCATGTCCTTGGGGATCTAATCGAATGCCACTGCTAAGTCCAAAGTCTATCACAAATCGCCAAGCTCATCACCTTGAATGTCACCTGCTGAATGAGATGGCTACTATGGAGGAGCACCTTTACAACTGTGAGAGATGACTCACCATGATTGAAGAGAAAGTTGACGCCCTTCAACAAACCAACCAATAGGTGGTAGATTTGCTCACACATGGTGATCCTCGGGGATGGTAAGAGCTGACTGGGAAAGTTCTATGTTACTGTGATTTTTCATGTTTTTGGTACCCATAAATCGGGGTTGTGTTTTTTTCTTATATAACTGTTTATCTATTGCCAGTCTTGGGCAGTTTATTTTTGGATATTTTTGCATATGGCTAGATATAATTCACACTTTTACTGCCATAATTAAGCCTCATAGATCCCCTGGTTTATCTGATGTGGAATGCATGTGATGTCTCTTAATGATTATCCTATCTGCTATATCACTGCTTTATCTAATCTGCTATGCATACATACCTACCGCAAATGATGTCTGTTAATCCACTGTTTAAACATTTTACATCTATTTATTATATGCATATTCCTCTGAATGATGGTTCTCCCAAATAATTCAAACTTCAGTCAATATCAACTGTTATATCTTTGTCAATGACTGAAAAAAGGGGAAGAACGGTCTAAATACCCCGAACGGAAAATTGTGTATCTACTTAAATTGTGTTGCAGGTGTTAGGGGGAGTGGCTGCACCAAGACAAGGGGAGATCGAAGTCAGGGGGAGCAGATACTAGGTTGTGTACATGTCTTCATTAGAAATTGTAAAATTGTATAAATGCATGTACACACAATTTAGGATGTGTTTGTCTAGATACTGTTCTAGGGTGTTTTGGTATTTTCGTCACATAATTAACAAAGGGGGATTGAAAGTGCCTTGGTTTGTCAATTAGCGTGAGTGTTGAGTCAGTTAAACTGCAGAGCCTCATAAGAAGATCAATTCAAGTGCCTGTCTTAACCGGATGTGTGCAAGCTCGTCACAGGTAAATCTAAGCCTCACATCCCATGTCCCAAAACACCAGGTATATGAAACCCTTAAAACAAACTAGAACATCTTAGAGTTTTAAGTTAAGAAAACTTTTTTTTTCAAAATAGAAAAATTCTCTAAGTTTTCTTGCTTTGTCGATTTTATCGATACAAATCTCGATATGAAAGACCTGCGCTATCGATGTCCTCGATACCTAAACGATATCATCAGAATGAGGACAAAAGTGTCCAGCAACCACATATATATCTAGACGGATTTAACAATGTACCGATATACCGATCGATATCATCGATATTTGAATCTCGAGTCCATCAAAGGTGACTCGATAATATCGTAGATCTTCGGTGTCTCTATTTTTTCTTAAGAATATCATATATGCATTAATATATCGAAGCCTCCTCGATACCATCCAAATTCAATTCTCGATAATATCAGAAGGCTCTGGATGATATCGGTTTTGGGCGCCAAGTTCTTGCAGCAAAATGTTTCATGATGGTTTATCTATGATCGGGGGTCTCTCAATAGAATCGATATTCAAATATCGATAATATTGGTACGGTCTCGATTGCATCGAACATGGACATAAACTGTCCAACGAGCTTAAAGAAAAATCTGTTGGATTTATCGATGCATTGACACGAGTATCGATATCATCGACATTCAAATTCCGATGATCTCGATGGTCCCTCGATCATTCTTGTAAACCTGAAATATTTCAAGTCAAGTCTCTCTCATTATTCAAATGTCGATGAATCGACACTAGTATCGATAGAATCGGAGTTCGAAATCCAATGACATCGACACCTGTTTTGATTCTATAAACTAGCTAGCAAGGGGTTTCAAAAGCGTATGACTTTGAGTTTGTGTCATTAAGCGAACAATCGATGCGATCGAGAGTATACGGTCGATGATATTGAACCTACTCGATGATATCGAAATTTGTCATAAATGTGATCGTTTTATATCCATTGAAACCTTTTGCCTATATATAGAGGACTTGTCTATTATTGCTGGTAGAGAAAGAAGAGAGTGCTTTTGAGTGTTTTACCTAAAGCCCTTTCTCTCAGGGAAGTTCATCCTCCAATCCACCCTCATCATTGATATTCAATAGAGTGGATTGGGGAATGAACTTCCGCATTCAAAGATCCTCCTGCTACTACGTTAATGGCAAATCATTAAGCTGGGATGCCTTGAATGCATAATCATAATCACTCTATCTTTCTTATAGGAAAACCTTTGATAGAGTAAGATTCCGTTTTAACCTTGACCCAACCCCAAGCCTCGTATTTGTACATCATCTGTGTTGAGGATCAAGGAAGCTGAAGATTCTTCATTAACAAGGAGGAGATCTTCGTCAACGTACTGAATGAGACTTATCTACTTATTTATAAGTTACTAGAGTCTAGAGGACACTTGTGATAATTTCTTTTTAGGATTAGGTCTTAGGTCGTAGGAGGCATCCGGTGGGAGTGTACATGGTGTGGAGAGCATAAACTTCCGGTTGAAGGTGAACCTGTATAAAATCTTAGGTTCGAGGTGATCCGAGTGAGACCTCCGTTAGGGTCTTATGGAAGATCCTTAGCCAGTGTGCCTAAAAGCGGGTACATTATGTTGACCCTTGCTGTGAGAGCATTAATAGTCAGCCTCAGTGTAGGTTTTAAAGGTTGAAGGTGAACCTGATTTAAAACATTAGGTTTGAGGTGAACCGCTGTGAAACCTCCTTAGTGAAATCCGGTACACTCAAGGGTTGAGTGCGGTTACCAGGAGTGGAGTAGACAAGTAGTCGAACCACTATAAAAATTATTGTGTTTGATATTGTTATTCTTCTATTTATGTGATTTACCTTACTATTTTCATATCTAAATATCTGAGATCACACCTCACACACATACATAGTCATATCCATCATAAACTAGTCTGAATATTGTTCACTTCTTAAATAGTTTATGATTGGATCCTCTACCAAGCTTCGAAGCTAGTGGAGTTACTTTTGAGTAATCCTAATATGTGCTTGTTGTTAGGATTAGTGTAATAGGATTTTAAATAAACCATAAAAACTTTAAAAAGTCCTATTCACCCCCCTCCAGGACATATTAACATATTCTTACTTTAACTAAAGTGGTCTCCACCGCTATTTCAATTGTGCCTCTGCTCTGCAATCCTGTAACGACTGATCTGTCTGCTGAGCCTCGATCACCCTTGTGCAAGAGAGGGTTGAATCGACAGGCTCGATGACTAAACAATTGTAGATTGTAAATCAAACTCGAAGTCGTATTCAGCTACATCCTTGAGCATCCTCCACTCCTGAACCATCATATGCGCTACCAGGCCCCGTTGCTGATGGCTAAGGGCATCTGCCACCACGTTTGCCTTTTTAGGGTGGCACTAAAGATCGAAATTGTAGTCCTTCAAGAGCTCCATCCAGCGTCTCTACTTGATATCCAACTCTGACTACGAGAAGAGATACTTTAAGCTCTTATGTTCAGAGAAGAGGTTGAACCTAACCCCATACAGATAACGCCTCCACACCTTTAGTGCGAAGACAATGGTAGCCAACTCTAGATCATGCGTGGGGTAGTTCTGCTCATGGACCTTGAGCTGGCGAGACGCGAAGGCTATGGGCTTCCCGTGCTAAATCAGGACAACACCCAAGCCAATATGCAAAGCATTGGTAAAAACCACGAATCCTTCACTCCCAGAGGGAAGAGTGAGGACTGGTGTGGACATCAGATGGTCCTTCAGCTTTACAAATGCTCACTCACATGCGTCACTCTAAATGAACTCAGCGCCCTTCCAAGTTAACCTGGTTAACAAGGCTATAATATGGGAGAATCCCTCAATGAAACATCGGTAGTAGCCTGCCAAACTAAGAAAACTGGGGATCTTGGATGCATTTGTGTGAAAGTGTATCTACTTGTACCCTGGTTTGTCAAGTTTCGTGAATGGTAAGTCAGACTGGCTATAGAACTTGATAGGAAGATTATTTTAAGCGTCTGCCTCAACCAGATGTGTGGAAGCTCGCAATAGGTAAATCATAGCCTCACATCCCATGTCCCAAAACACTAAGTGATTAAAACCCTTAAAACAAGATAGACATCTTAGGGTTTTTAAGGTGAGAAAACTTTTTC
Organism: Magnolia changhungtana; assembly: GCA_030180095.1. Taxonomy (NCBI): domain Eukaryota; kingdom Viridiplantae; phylum Streptophyta; class Magnoliopsida; order Magnoliales; family Magnoliaceae; genus Magnolia; species Magnolia changhungtana. Next base: position 5,495,199 of record JASAUF010000397.1, read on the forward strand.
AAAATAGGAAAATCTCTATGTTTTTCTCACCTTGTCAATCTTATCGAAACACCCTCAATATGATTGACCTGATCTATCAATGCCCTCGATACCTTAACGATATTATTGATGAGAGGACCAAAAGTGTCCAACAACTAAATATTCATCTGGACGGATTTATCGATGTATCGATACACATATCGATATCATCGATATAAGTACAAATATGTCCAGCAACTTCATAACATATCTGGACGAATTATCGATGTATCGATACACCTATCGATATCATCGATATTCAAATCTTGAGTCCATCGAGAGTGGCTCGATAAGATCGACAGACAGTTTTCCGGCGCCCCAGTTTTTTAAAGAAAATCTCAAAAGTCTTCGATAGCATCGATGCTCTTCTGATATGATCTAAATTCAAATGTCGATAACATCGGAAGTCCATCGATGATATCGATCGTGGTCGCGCATATCTTACAACAGACATTTCAGGTTGTTCTTAACTACGATCGGGGGCCCTTCGATAGAATCGATATTTAAATATCAATGATATCGGCACCAGGTCGATTGCATCGAACAAAGATACAAATTGGACAGAGAGCTTAAAGACAAATCCGCTGGATTTATCGATGCATCGATTCTGATCTCGATATCATCGACATTCAAATTTCGATGATCTCGACGGTTCCCCCGATCATTTATGAAAACCTAAAATATCTCAAAGTCAAGTCTCTCTCATTTTTCAAGTGTCGATTAATCGAACCTGTCATCGATGGAATCATAGTTCGAAATCTGATGACATTGACAATAGCTTCGATTCATCGACCTATTGGCAAGAAGTTTCAAAAGCATATGACATTGAGTCCGAGTCATCGAGCAGACCATCGATGCTATCTAGAGTATATGCTTAATGATATCGAACCTACTCGATGATATCGAACTCTGTCATAAATGTGACCATTTTATATCCGTTGGAACTTTTTCCCTATATATAAAGCACTTGTCTTTTGTTGCTGTAAGAGAGAAAAGAGAGAGATTTTGTGTGTTTCAACTTATATCCTATATCTAAAGCCCTTTCTCTCGAGGGAGTTCATCCTCCAATCCACCCTCATCATTGATATTCAATAGAGTGGATTGGGGAATGAACTTTTGCATTTAAGGATCCTTCAGCTACTACCTTAATGGAAAATCATTAAGCTGGGATGCCTTGAATACATAAGATTGGAACTACTCTACCTTCCTTATAGGTAAACCTTTAGAGAGTAGGATTTCATCATAACCTTAACCCAACCCTAAGGCTAGTCTTGGTATATCTTTTGTGTTGCGAATCAAGGAAGCAGAAGACTCTTCATCAACAAGGAGGAGGAGATCTTCGACGTTGTGCTTAACGGGACTCATCAACTTATCTGTAAGTATCTATAGTCCAAGAGGACACTTGCGATCATTCCTTTCTAGGATTGGGTCTTAAGTGGTTCTTACCCTTGGAAGGTCTCAAGGAGGCCTCCGGCAGGAGTGTACGTGGTGGGTGCGTTGTATGGACCCTTGCTCTATGGAGAGCATAAACATCTGGTTAGGAGTGAACTATAAAACTCCCGGGTGCATTGTGTGGACCCTTGCTCTATGGAGAGCATAAACATTTGGTTAGGAGTGAACCAGTAAAACTCCAGGGTTAGAGGTGAACTGAGTAGAAACCTCCGTGTAAAGGTTGAAGGTGAACCTGATTTAAAACCTTAGGTTTGAGGTGAACCCTAGGAAAACTCCTTAGTGAAATTCAATACACTCAAGGGTTAAGTGTGGCAGCCGGGAGTGGAGTAGACAAGTAGTCGAACCACTATAAAAATGACTATATCTATGATTGATTCTTACGCTTGATCATTTGTATGATTATGTTAACTGAATTCATATCTACTCACACTTCACACACAGTCACATCCATCATAGACTATAACTGCTTCATTCTTATTATTTGAATAGTTCTGTGATTGGATCCTCTACTGGGCTTGGAAGCCAATTGAGTTACATTTGAGTAATCCTGAAAATTGCATACTAGGATTAGAGTGATAGGATTTTTAATAACTCGTAAACCTTTAAAAAGTCCTATTCACCCCCCTTTAGGACATATTGACATATTCCAACTTCAACTCAAGTGGTCTTCACTGCTATTTCAATTGGTATCGAAGCGGGTCTCTCTTTAAGGGCTTCACCGCCTAGAGAGTGATCTTGACTGAAGTGTGGAATATGGCCAAAGGAGAGGGCTCATCAGTGACTAGACCTCCAGTATTTGATGGTTTAAATTATGCTTTTTGGGAAGTCTAAGATGCACCATTTGGATCATGATGTTTGTATATAGTTGAAACTGGATATGTGCCACCGAGTAATCAAATTGTTCTTGAAAATGGCACAATTATCTCCAAACCTAAATCCAACGAAATGTGGACTACATTCGAGAAAGAAAAACGGACGTTTGAAGCAAAAGCAATGAATGCTATCTACTGTGCTGTGTCCCAAGAAATATTTGTGCGACACATCTAAAGAGGCATGGGGCCTATTGGAAACAACCCATGAGGGAGTAAGCCCAGTAAAAAGGTCCTAGGCACAACTCTTAACATCTCTATTTGAACACATTATAATGAAGGATGATGAGACCTTCATGGAATTTTTTTGGGTGGATTAGGAAAGAAAGTTCTGGTCTAAAAATTTATAGGAAAATACTAAGACCCCTACCAAAACGTTTCAACTCAAAAGTTTCAACCATTGAAGAGTGTAGAAATATGGATGAAATAAAAGTAGAAGGACTAGTTGGTTCCCTATAAACTTTTGAACTACAAACATACTCCTAAATCCAAAAATACTATCCTCTCAACTACAAAGAACACATCAAATGAGGAAGTAGAAATAATGAGGATAAGGAAATGGCTCTCTTTACTCAAAGGTTCAAAAGATTCTTCAACAAGAACTGTGGCCAATCTTTCAGAGGCAATTAGTGGAAAGCAAGAACAATGGTAAATCTGCTTAAAAGTCTAAAGAGCCTCAGTGTTACAATTGTAGAAAATTTGGACATCTGTCCACTGAATGCCTCAACAGGAAAACTAAAAGAAAAGCCATGACAGTTACTTGGGATGACACTGAAGAATCAAACACTGACTTCAGTGATTCAAAAAGCAAGGGAGACTATAAATCATTGAAAATACTCATGACCTCCACATCCACAAACATCCCAGTACTAAATGAGAAAATTGATGAATCTCAAATCAAAGAGTCATTTCCATCAAATGATGAGAAAGAAGAAGAAAAAGATGAGAAGGATAAACAACAAGATGCCTATAATCAACCTTATAAACATAGCATTCATATCCTTAGAAAACTTGAAATGAGCAAAAAAAAATGAGGATAAATTGTTGTAAGAAGATCTAGATAAAACACTGGAAATTAATACACATGTGATCAACAAAATACAGCATTACCACTCAAAAAATGACAAGCTAGAAAGAATGAATCTATCCTTAAAATCTGAATCCTTGAAATTAACTAAACAGATTGAACTACTGAAAGAATGGAAATCATACAGTCAAATTTAGTGCAGAACAATCTAGAAATCTGTTAAGCTAAAGTTTTAGGGATGGGAAGACCTAGTAATGAAAAGAGTGGGTTGGGATATGGAAAATGCAAACCAAGCTCCAAATGCAGCATAAACACATGAGAAATCCACTGCATCAGGAAGTAGAACTAAGGCCACTCTTGTTTGTCATTTACGTGGAGACTCAAGACACTACAAATTTGAATGCATTACAATTGGAAGGACTCAAGTCATGAGTCCAACAAGGTATATGGCAGGAGGTAAGAAACATCCATCTCCACTAAGAATGACAAAGAGAATGGATGAGCTATTGAATCAAGTGGCCCAACTGAATGAGAAGGATTGATCAATCAAGGGAATGTGATTCAATTACCAAATGTGTTTAGACAAACCCATAGTGGAACAAAAACAGCGTCATAAAGAGAGGAGTGAAAAATAAAAGAAATTGCCTTGTGACTCACTCATTTTAAAAAACAGGCAATAATGTTAAGGGGTTCTTAGATAGCGGTTGCTCAGGACATGTAACGGGTGACATATCCCTTCTCGCAAATTATTCAAATCTTGATAATGGGGTGGTCACATTTGGAGACGGAAGCATCGTTAAGGTAATGGGATATGAGATTATTAGAAATGCTCAAAAAATGAGAATGCGATCCTAGTATAATTGTTGACACACAACCTTCTAAGCATTTCTCAAACATGTGACAACAAGCATGAGGAAACATTCAACAAGCTTAAGTGCAAATCCTAGATTTATCAGGAAAACTAGTTATGAAGGGTCTTCGCAACAGTGCTCACTGCTATATTATCATAATTGTGATTTCACAACTTTTTCTACAAATTTTGCTGTGTATACAAGCTGATAAGAAAATATTTTATGATATGCATATCTGAAAGGTCATCGAAGTACATAGATCAATGTCATATTCTTCTCTTCGATAAGTCAGTCGATGATATCAGAAGGACTCGCAGAATCGGAAGCATAGGTGCATGTACACGATATCAAGCAGATCCAAAGAAATCACCTATCAGCAGTTAAAAGGATCATCAAGTATGTGATTGGAACAACCACCTTCGGTTTGTGGTACCCATTTGAAACATCTACAGTCATTACTAGGTACTCCGATGTCAATTGGGCTGAACCACAATGACTTTCCTCTGTGACAACACTAGTGCCATCAATATTTCAAAAATCATGTTCAACATTCTCGGACTAAGCATATTGACATTCATTCATTTTATCTGAGAACTTGTTGAAGAAAAGATCATTGTGTTGGACTATGTGTTTACAGAAAGACATCTTACTGACATAGACTCTTGATGATAATAGATTTGGTGACCTCCAAAAATCTATTGAAATATGTGCAAGATGATAAAATGTAGAGGCAAAATGAGCTAATTTGGCACATCTGAGAACTGATGCTCTCTCTCTTTTTTAAAAGGAGAACGAAGAAGTTGTTTGGCTTTGGTTGAATGTACATGTGCAACATAGGCATATTTCCTTGTACTAACCATTGCCCATTATGTATGTCAAAGAAGAGTAAATTTCAAAAACCTTTAAATTTGACATATCCGATGACATTGAATCAGTATCTATGTCATCGAAGTCGTCTGAAACTTGAATAGTTGCCGTGATAGATGAAATGTTCAGACACTCTGGAATGTGAAACATCGTATATTAGGAAAACATCTTTCAAAGGTCATCAAATCTAACTGGTATACTTTATTCTGACTGCTCTCCTGAAAATTATTGAATATCCTCTCAAGATTAAGACTTAGACTGTGAATTCTATCATTTGAAGCTATACTGTTATGTTTTTTTTTGAGAATTCACAGCTCTTCTCTACACTGATATGCATGGATAAATGTCATTATCTGTTATGGATGGGTTAAAATACTGATGATTGGTGTCTAGGTGACCACAAATGGGATTGGTAATGTTATAGGAATAAGTGTTAATCCACTAATCTTAGGCAGTATAAATACGTTTTTTAGATATTGTTGAATATGGCTGGATATAATTCTCATTTTTACTGCCATAATTATGTTTTATGATCCCCTGATTTATCAAGGTTCCACTATAAAATGCATATGATGTCCTGAATGAACATTTCAACTGCTTTACAACTACTCTATCTTATCCTACATGCATTCATGAATTCTGAAATTGATGTTTGATTGAATTGAGTTAACTTTTATACATCAATGCTCTGCTTCTACCTGCTTGGTTCTCCCATGCAATTCACTCTTCAGTCAATATCACTTGCTATACCTTTGCCAATGACTAACAAAAAGGGGGAGAACAGTTCAAAACACCTCAAGCGAAAAATTATATATCTAATGTTGTTGAAGGTATGAGGGAGAGCAGCTGCACTAAGAAAGGGGGAGTTTTGAAGTAAGGTGGAGCAGATACTTCTAGAATGTGTACATGGGGTAGAAAAATTATAAAATTATGTAAATGCATGTACACATAATTTAGGGTGTGTCTAGAAGTGTTCTAGGGTGTTTTGGGTATTTTGTCACGTAATTGATAAAGGGGGAGATTGAAACTGCACCTACTTGTGCCCTGGTTTGTTAAGTTACGTGAATGGTAAGTCAGACTGGCTACAAAATTTGATAGGAAGATTATTTCAAGTGTCTGCCTCAATCGGATGTGTAGAAGCTCGCAATAGGTAAATCATAGTCTCACATCCCATGTCCCAAAACACCAGGTGATTAAAACCCTTAAAACAAGATAGACATCTTAGGGTTTTTGAGGTGAGAAAACTTTTTCAAAATAGGAAAATCTCTATGTTTTTCTCGCCTTGTCGATCTTATCGAAACACCCTCGATATGATCGACCTGATCTGTCGATGTCCTCGATACCTTAACGATATTATCGATGAAAAGACCAAAAGTGTCCAACAACTAAATATTCATTTGGACGGATTTATCGATGTATCGATACACATATTGATATCATTGATATAAGTACAAATATGTCCAGCAACTTCATAACATATCTGGATGAATTATTGATGTATCGATACACCTATCGATATCATCGATATTCAAATCTCGAGTTCATCGAGAGTGGCTTAATAAGATCGACAGACAGTTTTCCGGCGCACCTGTTTTTTAAAGAAAATCTCAAAAGTCTTTGATAGCATCGATGCTCTTCCGATATGATCTAAATTCAAATGTTGATAACATCGGAAGTCCATTGATGATATCGATCGTGGGCACACATATCTTATAGCAGATATTTCAGGTTCTTAACTATGATCGGGGGCCCTTCGATAGAATCAATATTCAAATATTGATGATATCGGCACCAGGTCGATTGCATCGAATAAGGACACAAATCGTCCAATAAGCTTAAAGACAAATTCGCTGGATTTATCGATGCATCGACTCTGATCTCAATATCATCGACATTCAAATTTTGATGATCCCGATGGTTCCCCCTATCATTCATGAAAACCGGAAATATCTCAAAGTCAAGTCTCTCTCATTTTTCAAGTGTCAATTAATCGAACCCGTCATCGATGGAATCAGAGTTCAAAATCCGATGACATTGATAATAGCTTCGATTCATCGACCTATTGGCAAGAAGTTTCAAAAGCGTATGACATTGAGTCCGAGTCATCGAGCAGACCATCAATGCTATTGAGAGTATACGCTCGATGATATCGAACTCTGTCATAAATGTGACCGTTTTATATCCATTGAAACTTTTTCCCTATATATAGAGGACTTGTCTTTTATCGCTGTAAGAGAGAAAAGAGAGAGCTTTTGTGTGTTTCAACTTATATCCTATATCTAAAGCCCTTTATCTCGAGGGAGTCCATCCTCTAATCCACCCTCATCATTGATATTCAATAGAGTGGATTGGGGAATGAACTTCTGCATTCAAGGATCCTTCAGCTACTACCTTAATGGCAAATCATTAAGTTGGGATGCCTTAAATGCATAAGATTGGAACTACTCTACCTTCCTTATAGGTAAACCTTTAGAGAGTAGGATTCCATCTTAACCTTGACCCAACCCTAAGCCTAGTCTTGGTATATCTTTTATGTTGCAGATCAAGGAAGCTGAAGACTCTTCTTCAACAAGGAGGAGGAGATCTTCGACGTTGTGCTTAACGAGACTCATCAACTTATCGGTAGGTATCTAGAGTCCAAGAAGACACTTGCGATCATTCCTTTCTAGGATTGTGTCTTAAGTGGTTCTAACCCTTTGAAGTCCTCAAAGAGGCCTCCAGCAGGAGTGTACGTGGTGGGTGCGTTGTGTGGACCCTTACTCTGTAGAGAGCATAAACATCTGGTTAAGAGTGAACCAGTAAAACTCCCGGGTGCGTTGTGTGGACCCTTGCTCTATGGAGAGCATAAACATCTGGTTAGGAGTGAACCAGTAAAACTCTAGGGTTAGAGGTGAACTGACTAGAAACCTCCATGTAAAGGTTGAAGGTGAACCTGATTTAAAACCTTAGGTTTGAGGTGAACCCTGGGAAACCTCCTTAGTGAAATCCGGTACACTCTAGGGTTGAGTGCGGCAACCAGGAGTGGAGTAGACAAGTAGTCGAACCACAGTAAAAATGACTGTATCTGTGATTGATTCTTATGCTTGATCATTTGTGTGATTATGTTAACTGAATGCATATCTGCTCACACTTCACACACAGTCACATCCATCATAGACTATAACTGCTTCATGCTTATTATTTGAATAGTTCTGTTATTGGATCCTCTACTAGGCTTGGAAGCCAGTTGAGTTACATTTGAGTAATCTTGAAAATTGCATACTTATTAGGATTAGAGTGATAGGATTTTTAATAACTCGTAAATCTTTAAAAATTCCTATTCACCCCCATTTAGGACATATTGACATATTCCAACTTCAACTCAAGCGGTCTTCATCACTATTTCATCGTGGGCTAGCACCACTGAAGCACAACATCGATTTTCGAGGGGTCCACGCGATGCCTTGCCTCGTCACCACGTGACCGAGGAACTTCACCTCCTCCTGCCAGAATCTCACTTCTCCAACTTCGTATAAAGCTAGTGTGCACAGAGGGTCTGAAGAGTGATCTCCAAATGATGCTCATGCTCCTCATGGGTCCTCATATAAATTAGGATGTCGTCGATGCATACCACAACAAACTGATCGAGATACGAATGAAAGACCTCGTTCATCATCTGCAAGAATACGACAAATGCATCGGTCGGTCCGAAGGATATAACTTAAAACTCAAAATGACCATAGCGGGTCCTGAATGCTATCTTTAGGATATCCTTCTCTCGGACATGCACCTGATGATAACCGGACCGCATGTCTATCTTCGAAAAGAATTGCGCCTCCTGCAGCTGATCAAACAAATCAGCAATCCTTGGGACCAAGTACTTATTCTTAATCGTGACCTTGTTGAGCTCGCAGTAATCTACGCAAAGCCTCAATGAGGCATCCTTCTTCTTCATGAAGAGTACCGGTGCTCTTCACGGTGAACTGCTCAGACGAATAAATCCCAACTCACGTAACTTGTCCAACTGCTTCTACAGTTCCCGCAACTCCAATAGTGCCAAGCGATATGGAGCCTTTGAAATAGGTGCGGTATCGGGCACAAGGTCAATCTAAAACTTAGTATACCGGCGAGGTGGTAACCCCAGAATCTCCTGAAACACATCGAGAAAACTACAGACGACTGATAGTTGGTCGACACATAAGGCAACGGGCTCCTCTACAGTAAAAGACAATAAGCAAGAGAGCTACTCTCCTCTGGGCTCAGTTGCATACCGGAACTGCGGCATGCCAGGTATACAAAACGTGACTGTCCTCGCGAAGCAGTCTAATATGGCGTGATACTTGGCGAGCTAATCCATGCCTAAGATGATATTAAAATTGGACATCGGCAGAACAAACAGATTTGTAGGCAAAAAGGTCACCCTACCAAAATGGGGTAAGATGAGCAAAACTGGCCTAACACTGCAGTCTTCCCCAAGGGCGTCGATACTGACAAACCCTCACGAGTAGAGTCTAACGGCAAACCACTCGATCGGCAGAAATCCTCAGCCACAAAGAAATGCGATGCACCAGAATCAAACAATACATGAGCTATGCATGACGAAACGATGAGTGTACCCTTGACGACCCCTCCAGATGACTCAGGGTCCTGTTGGGTGGCGTAAAATCTACCCTGAGCCTGATAGGGAGGTGCATGTCCCCTCTGCTGAGGTTGCTGCCGCTGCCGTTGTGGTGGCCTAAACTGTTATCTCTACTACTGCGGGGGAGGTCTCACTGGTTGTTATTCTTGCTAGGGCCTCGACGGTAGGTAATGTTGTTGCTGCTGCTGCGGTGGATGCTGTTGTGGCGCCCTTAGCTGCTGCTGCTGCTTCTGAGGGTGGGGACACTCCTACTTGTCGTGCCTCACCTCATCACATCCAAAGCATACACTTGAGAACTGACGTAGAGGTGGTGCTGGTGCTCAGAAAGTTGGGCGGTCCATGCGCCTATGTCACAGTTGATGCTGCTATTAGTGGGAGCTACCAAAAGGGGCCTTCCTCTTCCGGTCTCCTCTCTGATCACGGGCCCTCTGGGAATCAGCCCAATCCGCCTCGATATCTAGGCCCACTGCACGACCTACTCAAATGTCGGGAGCATGTGTCCAACGACACGGCTCCTGAGGCTAAAGTGTAAGCCGTTCTGAAAACGGTGGGCCTTCCACCCCTCATCATCAACCAGATATGTCGTGAATCTGGACAACGCGACGAAACGGACCTCATACTAGGACACCGACATGTCCCCCTGCATAAGAGTCTCAAACTCAAGTGCGTATTGCTGACAAACGTGGTTTGAGAAGAACTTTTGGTCAAACCGGTCAACAAAATCCTCTCATGTCCACTCGAAATCGACCACTGCCGCACGGGTGACTGATGCCCACCAGTGCTCAACCTCGCCCTAGAGAAGAAATATAGCTAACGAGACCCACTGCTGGGTCGTACACCTTATGGTATCAAAAATCTTCTCCACCTCTCTGCTGGTGTGGGGTCAGGATCTCCCTGAAAATGTGGAGGATCTACAGTGTGAAGTCTCGTAGGAGGGCACTCGAGCGCTCCTTCTTGGCTTGTGGGGGCGTATCGGTGGATCGCCTACCCTGCCCCTGAAGAAGGGTGGTCATGGCCTGAAGCGTCTGATGGAGCTGATCTGCGCTCACAGATACGGTCGAAGCCGCACTGGTCTTAGATGGGGGAGCGGGAGTCGTTCGGGTCGCTTTCCTAGGCGTCATGTCCTACAGGAAGGAACAAGAGACATATCAGCCTTGAGAACTCTCAAATGCACACACAATAGGGGACTATATCAGAAAATTACAAACTTGCGGACCTAATCATCCTAAGTTCATAGCAGATATGTGATGTCATCCTCAGGTATTCCCAAGTTATGCTTTGATACCAACTTTTGTCATGTCATAAACTCATAAATCAGGCTCACAGAATTCCCAATCGCCGAATCAGGCGCCGATAGCCTCCATAATACCCCATTCTCGGCTCCTGACACCCATATGCCAGATTTTGATCTTGGGATCCTACAAGGAGGATTTTTAATATGATTTTTTTTTAACGGAGCATAACCACAAGCATAACCAAGTCACAAAATAACATCACCGCATATCCGCTATAAAAAAATCATTTAAGTACAATGCGAAAATGGAGATACAAGTATAACCAAAAGCTCCTAAAAGATCTGCCACATGCTCTTGCCTCAGCATTGTTATGACCTAACGTCACCTACATGCAATGGTCTTGCATAAGCTTACAACAAAGGTCAGATGGTGTGTGCGTGTGTGTGCAATGCATTTGTCAAGCATATAATATCAGAGTAAGTGAAAATACTGATAAGTCCATGAATGCTGTCATCCATACCAAGCTATGCGATGCAACACCTATGTAGCTAACTGTCATATGTAAAATAAAATGTAGGCATGTCAGTCCTCATCGAGTCCACATATCAATACAGTTCATCTCTGGGATATTACCGGGGTCTAGTACACTCCACACTAGATTGCCACCCCAATTGGCACACACAACCATGCAAGTGAAAAAGACCTCACTACTTGCCTGACTAGTAGTCTGCCAATATCTACTCGGCTCGTCGATAGCAGACCCATTTATGAGCTAGTTAAACTCATCCTAGTTTTGCCCCCACCCTCAAGTGGATAAGGCCACACCCCCTTCCAACCGACTACGACACAGTGGGAGATGCGGCCTACTGGTAATCAGCACTCAGGCACTCATGTATCCACTCGGTCTCGACGTTAGAGTAACCTCCTGGTATCACGTTAGAGGCCACACCCCCTTCCAACCGACTACGACACAGTGGGAGATGTGGCCTACTGGTAATCAGCACTCAGCCACTCATGTATCCACTCGGTCTCGACGTTAGAGTAACCTCCTGGTTTAGGGGCTTTCACCCACAGACATCCAAAGTGCCCATATGCTAGAACTAAACATTTTTGGTATCCAATTTAGTCATTCACAATAAGCTTGTGGGGGCCACAACCCTGATGTCGCTAGGGAGCCAAATGATCATATCACACAAAATGCGAGATGCATGAGTCATACCATCCAATCATACATCAAACCTACGCATACCGCACGATCGTGTGGGGCAACTTCGTCTCACAAGGAGTCCCATGAACATCTCAACCCAATGCTATGATCAATCACTCCTCATAACATGCATACAAATGATGCGTATGGGCATGTATCATGATGTTGTACTAAGCATGTTCTTAGTGTGTCCTACTAGACTAAGTACATTAACATGATTATCATATATAGCAGGCGATGATTGGCCTTAAGCGGTATGTCACTTACAAGAGTAGGGGCTGAACGATACACCCCACTAGACATATAGAGGTCTATATGGTATGGTCCATGTTAGACTATCATAACCTACTTAAGGTACTAGCATATTATATATCCTAAGACGGGGTCCCTTACAAGGATGGAGGATCTAACCCACACATCGAGATAAGCTTCAACAGTGGATATACCAAATTTGATATCGCATATTTTTCCATCTATGACAAGGGGTGATGATGTACTGAATAACGAATGGCCTAAGTGTCATACTTACATCATGAATGGGCCTCATGGGTGAGTCTAATGGCTATACAACAAGGTGAGTTGAGAGGGTGAAACTTGAAAGTGTTATGTTGATAAACCCTTAGTATTGTCAAATTTTAGTGTGTCAAACCATTTTAAGTTTGTATCTTGATGTGTATCAAGCTTGTGTTTTTGATCACATTGAAGCTTCGACGTTCGTGCTAAATTTATCTTGCCGATGTCTACGATGAACTTATCGAGATCTTCAAACTGGAAGAAAGTGAAGACTTAGTGTTCAAAAACATTACGGTTCAAGATCTGGAACTAAAAAAAGTTCAAGAACTCAAGACTTAGTTGAAGACTATGTTCGATACGTCGAGTTCAAGCTTCGAAGAGCGAATAATTAAAGTTACTGAAGTGATCGATAGTTTGATGGTTCATATGTTCTATCTCTCAAGTAAGGTATGATTGACCTAGATTGACCTTTGATCATGATTAGATCATTTCATACTTTCGGTCGGTCATTTTGGTCATTTTATAAGTGTAATATTCTGTTCTTTCGACTAGCCCTAGCACTAGCTCGACCAGTCCTAGAATTTCCTCAACCAGTCCAGGATTTGTTATGAATTTTTAAAATTTTTTTGTTGGTCTACGATTAGTCCTGGAAACTGCTTGACCAGTCAAGTGAATAGTGCTCGACCAGTCATGCAGTGCTCGACTCCTTTTCCAGTAAGTAATCTGGACTCACAAGACCAGTCGAGCAGGTAACTCGACCAGTCGTGGGACCCACAAGGCCAGTGGTGTGATTGAAAAATCTTATTGCGCAAGAATTTTTGAAAATTTATTTGGATAAGGCCAGTCGTGCGAACAGATTTTTTACCTATAAATAGTGCTCAAATTTCAGAGTTTTCCATTCAATTCTTATCGTTCTTAAGCAATCACTCTGATTTAATTTTGAGTACATTCTAAGCTACTTTGTGCATATTTTATATTCTTTAAAGTAGCTCTTGTATTTTGATTTCGATTCTTTATTCCATTCTTATGCTAAAAAAAGATATTTGATTTACCCTTTTATGAGATTAAAATCAAAGCAAAGCCCTTACTTATTTAATTAAAAATCATTTAGACTTAAAACCCTATATACTTGTGAGACTGAACATTGAACATTTACGTCGACATCAAGTTGGTTCTACCTGGTTGCTTCAGAATTGTCATACAGATAAGTATTTTACTTTTTCTGTAATTCATTTCTATTTGGTTGGTGAGATTGTTCCAAAAAATCTCCATTTGTGGGTTATCTGAGGTGATCCAGAAAACTCAATGCGTGGGGTTTTTGAATTGTGTAAGCCCACTTGAAAGACACAATTGTGAAGGTTTTAGGTGAACCTTGAAAAACCTATTTTAATTAGTGAACGCTAATATCCTGAGGGAGTGGATATAAGGAGTGGAGTAGTTGTGTGGCTGTTGTTTAATAGTTGGTGTACACTATTAAACAATGCGAACCACTATAATTCTTTGTGTTTGGTGGATGTGTGGTTTATTTCTTTACCTTTTATGATTTAAGATTGTGGGATGTATTTGTGGATGTGAATGTTGTAAACTTTACATTTCAGCATTGTGTGGTGAATGTTGTAATAGATTAGTTGCTATTTCTTTCATATCCTCTTCAGTTTGAGTTTTTGATACTCACCCACGTTCTAGTAAGGTTGTCCTGCCATAAACCATTGGTTTTTGGTGTCAGGTTATCCTTAGAACTAAGTTGGTATCAACCTCTCAATACTTGATTTTTGAGGTTGTTATTTCCTTTGGTTATTTCCTTTTCTTTTGGCTATCTTATTATTTATATTTCGCTTATTACTTTTTATTTGGCATAGTCCTATTCACCCCCCCCCCCCCCCCTCTAGGACATATTGCTTGGCCTTTACAAGTGGTATCAGATCCTAATAGCTTGTTTATTTATATTTAATTCCTAAGCTAACTGATCTGAGCATTTAAGATGTCAAATTTTGATAGCCTTTCTATCACTAGGCCTCCACCTTTTGATGGCTCTAATTATGCTTATTGGAAAACCAAAATGAGAATATTTTTAAGGTCTATTGATGAGAATGTGTGACAAACCACAGTAACTAAATGGACTCCACCTACTATTGAAGTTCTAGGCCTTGATGGATCTAAAACTCTAAAAGTTGCTCCTTATAACACTTGGACCACTCTTCGGAGAACTGAGAGTAGTGCTAATGCCAAGGCTTTAAATGCAATCACTTGTGCACTATCGCCAGATGAATTTAAAAGAATTATATCTTGTGATACTGCTAAACAAGCCTGGGATATCTTAGAAATGACACACGAGGGTACGATTACTGTCAAGAAATCTAAACTACAAATCCTCACAACTAGGTTTGGGGAATTACATATGGAAGAAAGTGAAACATTCATGGACTTCTATACCAAGTTGAATAACATAGTCAACTCTATGTGGGGTCTTGGAGATAGCATCCCAGAAAGCAAAGTCTGTGTAAAGAAAATACGCTCACTACCTGAAAGGTTCAATTCAAAAGTCACGGCCATTCAGGAACTTCGTGATACAGATCATATGCAGGTTGAAGAACTGGTTGGTTCTTTACAAACCTACGAGTTAAACTTTAAAGCTTCGAAAGGTAAATCTATCGCTCTTAAATCTTCTAAAAGTATTTCTCATGAAAATAACAATTCTGATTTAGAAACTTCTGAAGATGATATGGCCCTTTTAGCTAAAAAGTTTTATAAGATTTTCAAAAGTAAAAAGAGGGTTGACGTTCAAAAACCTGTTGAAAAGAAAAGATCAAGATCTAAAAACTGGAAATCTTTAAAAGACAGCCAATGCTATAACTGCCATGAATATGGGCATCTAGTAAACAAATGTCCTAAAAAGGACAAACCTAAAAAGAAAGGTATGTTGGCTACATGGGATGAATCTTCCTACTCTGAAGCCTCTTCTGAGTCAGAAGATTCTGAAACCGAGTTGAGTAATGATGTTAAAGCCCTAATGACTCTAGCCAAGTTCACTTTCTCAGATAATGATACAACCAGTGAAGAAAATCTGGGAAGTGATCATGAAAATAAAGAAGATCTTCAAGATGTATATAATGCCCTATATAGGGAAAGTTGTAAAATAGTTGTTAAATTAGAACTACAGGAAGAAAAGTTTTCAAAATTGAAAGAAAATTTTGATAATATGGTTTTGGAAAAATGGCAACTTTTAGATTGCTTTGAAAAAACTAAGTGTGACTTAGATTTCAAAACATCCCAAGTTGAAAACTTAAAATCTGAAAATGAAAACCTAAAACTAGAAGTCTCTTCACTTTTGAGTTTAAAGGACACTTGAAGGTATGCCCAAGGTGACCCTAAATTAGAAAAACTTCTATCTGGATCCAGAAAATGTGGTGATCGATCTGAATTGGGATAATAAAAATACTCCTCCTAAATATAAGAATACTCCTCCTAAATTCGTTAAAGGAGAGTCTTCTAAAAATCAGAATCATAATCTTTTAGATGAGAAAATTTTAGACTTGCTTAAGGAGCTCTTAAAATTTAACTCAGTGGGTAGGATGTATAACAAATATAATCAAAAGAAGACCAACTATGCTCCTAAACCTAAAACTGTAATAAAATGGGTCCCTAAGGTTTCTTGTTTGGTTGCCCACACCACATTCAAAGCCACGAGCCATTCAAAGTGGTACCTGGATAGTGGTTGCTCCAGACATATGACAGGTGACAAAAGTCTCTTCACCAATCTTAAAGACAAGACTGATGGTTCAGTTGAAAGTGCCCTGGTTTGTCAATTAGCGTAAGTATTGAGTCTGCTAGACAGAGAAACTCCACAGGAAGATCAATTAACCATCTGCCTCAACCGGATGTGGGCCCAAACTCGCCACAAGTAAATCTAAGCCTCACATCCCATGTCCCAAAACACCAAGTATTTAAAACCCTTAGTACTGATTAGAATATCATAGGGTTTTTGAGTTAGAAAACATTTTTCAAAATTTAAAAAAATCTCTAAGTTTTCTACCTCTGTCGATTTATCGATAGTATGATCGATATAATGGAGAAATGTTGTCGAAGTCCTCGAAGCTCACTTAATAATATCGAATGAGGACATATGTTGTCCAACAATCGCATATACTTCTAGACAGAATTATCGATGTATCGATAGACGTATCGATATCATTAAAACTTGAATCTTGAGTCAATCGAAGTTGACTCAATAAAATCAATAGCAAAGATTTTGTGTCCCTATTTTTCTATGGAAAATCATAAAGGTACCCCTCGATATCCTTGGAATTCAACTTTCAATGATATCAGTACAGCCTTTGATGATAACGGACTTGGACACTATTTACCAGCAATATTTTCAGGTTGTTTTATCTTGGATCGAGGGTCACTAGATAGAATTGATATTCAAATATTGATGATATCGAGGCCGGGTCGATTGCATCGAGAAAGGACACAAACTGTCCAGCAATCTTATTGGGAAATCCTTTGGATTTATCGATGCATCGACACTGCCATCGATATCATTGACATTCAAATTTCGATGATATCAAGTGTGCCTCGATCATATCTTTTGACCTGAAAAGTTTCATGACAACTCTTTTACATTTTTCAAATATCAAGGAATCGATCCTCATATCGATGAAATCGGAGTTCGAAATTCGATGACATCGACAAGTGTTTCAATTTCCTTGACTAGCTGGCAAAAGGTTTCAAAAGCGTATGACATTTGAGTTTGTGTCATCGAGCGGCCAGTCGATGCAATCTAGAGTATACGCTCGATGATATCAACATTGCTCGATGATATCGAACTCTGTCATAAATGTAACCGTTTTATATCCGTTGGAACCTTTTGCCTATTTAATGAGAGCTTGTCCTTAGTTGCTGGTAGAGAAAGAAGAGAGTGCTTTTGAGTGTTTAACCTTAGATCATATACCTAAAGCCCTTTTTCTCATGGGAGTTCATCCTCCAATCCACCCTCATCATTGATATTCAATAGAGTGGATTGGGGAATGAACTTCCGCATTCAAAGATCCTCCAACTACCATCTTAATGGTAAATCATTAAGCTAGGATACCTTGAATGCATGAATGATTAGAATCGCTCTATTTCCCTTATAGGAAAACCTTCAATAGAGTAGGATTCCATTACAACCTTGACCCAACCCGTTGCCATGTATTAGTACATCTTCTAAGTTACAGTTCAAGGAAGCAGAAGATTCTTATCAGCGAAGGAGGAAGATTTCGACAATGCACTAAAAGGGACTCATCTGCTTATCTGTAAGTTAGTAGAGTCCAGAGGACCCTTGTGATCATTCCTTTATAAGATTGGGTCTAAGGAGTTTCTCACCCCTTGCAAGTCCTCTTGGAGGCCTCTGGCGGGAGTGTACATGGTGGGTGCGTTGTATTGATCCTTGCTCTGTGAAGAGCAGAAATAGTTAGGGTCTCGTAGGAGATCCTTGGCCTGGGAGATCCTAAAAGTGGGTGCTTTGCGTTGACCCTTGCTAGTAAGAGCATAAACTGTCAGCCTTGAAGGCCTCCGGCGGGAGTGTACATGGTGGGTGCGTTGTGTTGATCCTTACTCTATGAAGAGCATAAATAGTTAGGGTCTCGTAGGAGATCCTTAGCCTAGGAGATCCTAAAAGTGGGTGCTTTGCGTTGACCTTTGCTTGTAAGAGCATAAACTGTCAGCCTAGGTGTAGGTTGTACTGGTTAGAGGTGAACCTGATTTAAAACCTCGAGTTTGAGGTGAACCGTATGAAACCTCCTTAGTGAAATCTGGTACACTCAAGGGTTGAGTGCAGTTGCCATGAGTGGAGTAGACAAGTAGTCAAACCATTATAAAAATGACAGTGTTTCAGATTGCTATTGTCTTTCATTACTTATGTGATTTCCTTAAGTATTTTCATATTTGATTATTTGAGATCACACGTCACACACACACAGAGTCATATCCATCATAAACTAATTTGTACATTACTCATTTCTCTAATAGTTTGTGATTGGATCCTCTACTGAGCTTGGAAGCCAGTAGAGTTACTTTCGAGTAATCCAAATGTATTCTTACTGTTAGGATTAGAGTAATAGGATTTTAAATTGTTATAAATTTTATAAAAGTCCTATTCACCCCCCTCTAAGACATATTGGCATATTCCCACTTCAACTAAAGCGGTCATTACTGCAATTCCAATTGGTATCAGAGCGAGTCTCTCTTTAAGGGCTTCATTGCCTAGAGAGTGATCTTGATTGAAGTTGGGAATATGGCCAAAGTAGAGGGCTCATCGGTCTCTAGACCTCTAGTATTTGATGGATCAAATTATGCTTACTGGAAGGCTAAAATGCACTACTTGCTGAGATCCTTGGATCATGATGTTTGAGATGTAGTTGAAAGAGGATATGTGCCACCATCTGAACAAATAGTACTTGATAATGGCACAACTATCACCAAACCAAAATCTAAAGAGAAGTGGATAGCATTCGATAAAGAAAACCAAACTGCTGAGGCTAAAGCTATGAATGCTATCTACTGTGTTGTGACCCAAGATATTTTCAATCAAATCAATATGTGTGGGACATCTAAAGAAGTATGGTATTTGTTAGAAACAACCCATGAAGGAACAAGCACAGTGAAGAGATCCAAACTAAAACTTTTAACATCACAGTTCGAAAGTCTCAGAATGGAAAAGCATGAAACCTTTATGGAGTTTTTCACAAAACTAAATATCATTTGCAACTCCATGGGTGGATTAAGTGAGAAATTTCTAGTCCTAAAAATTTGTAGGAAAATGCTAAGGTCATTATCAGAATGGTTCAATCCTAAAGTAACAACCATTGAAGAATGTAGAAACATAGATGAAATGAAAGTAGAAGAACTAGTAGGTTCCCTACAAACATTTGAACTACACTTCAAACAAACTCCAAAATCCAAAACTACTGTTCTCAAAACTTTAAAGAAAACAACAAATGAGGACATTGAAAGTGAAAGAGAAGATGAAGATGAGGAAGTGGATTTGTTGGCTCAATAATTCAAAAAGTTCTTTCAGGAAAATCGTGGTCATCCATTTAAAAGGAAAAAGGGTGTATAACAGACAGTCTGCAGGTAAATTTGGTAAAAAGACTAAAGAACCGCAATGTTATGCCTATCAGAAGTTGGGACACCTGTCCACTGAATGCCTAAATAGTAAAATTATGGGTAAGGCAATGGCTGCCACATGGGATGATACGGATGAGTCAAACTCAGAATCTAGAGACTCAGAGAGCGATGGAGACCAGAAATCTTTAAAAATTCTTATGGTCTCCACTACTCCAATCATTCCCAGTGAAACTGAGAATGAGGAAGAACAACAAGCCACTGAATCATTTCCATCAGATAATGAGGAAACTGAAAAGGAAGAAGAAGAAGAAGAACAGAATAAACTACAAGATGCTTACAATCAACATTACATTCATAGCATCAACATTGTTAGAAAACTTGGGATATCTGAAAATAAAAAGGAATTGCTGCAAAAAAAAAAAATGGATAAAACTCTAGAAATGATTACACACCTAATCAATGATTTATAGAAATATCATTCAAATAATGATAGACTTAAAAGAATCAACACCTTCCTTAAATTCGAGTCTGATAAACTAAACAAACGGTTTGAGCTCTTAAAAGATACAAGCATGCTCCTTCAAAATGAAAATTATACACTCCTGTTTGATTTAGAGGAATCCAGAAAAATCGCTAAGCTAAACTATATGTTTTCCTAGAGTGGTGAGAAGTTAGAAAAACTTTTAGGTATAGGAAGACCTGGAAAGGACAATAATGGCTTAGGATATGAAAAATCTAAAACAAAAACTGAAAAAGCAGCACAAATAACTAAGGAATCTGCCACTTCAGGAAGTAACACAAGAATTACTCCAATCTATCATTTATGTGGTGATTCGGGTCACTATAAGTTTGAACACTTGATATCTAGGAGGACACAATAGAATTCTAGTCAAAATAAATTCAAATCAACTAGAAAAATACAGGATGTCAAGAGTTCACCCAAGAATATGGTTAAAGGAAAGACACATCCATCACCACCTAAAATGAATGACAAAATGAAGTTATTGAATCAAGTGGCTGAATCTATCACAGTAAAAAATCCTGTCACAAAATGGGTTCCAAAAGAAAAGAAGAATTGTCTGGTTACTCATTCAAACCATATACCAGGCAATGAAACTAAGTGGTACCTGGATAGCGGATGTTTAAGACATGTCACAGGTGACAAATCTCTTCTTACAAATTATTTAGATCTTAATAATGAGATAGTCACCTATGGAGACGGAAGCACTGCTAAGGTAGTTGGACAGGGAATTATTAAAGGAATAGATCTGCTCAAAAATGAAAATGCCTTCTGCATAAAAGGATTAACACACAATCTTCTAAGTATTTCTCAAATATATGACAGTCGGCATGTGGTTACATTCAACAAAGAAAAATGTGAAATCCTAGACCTCTCAGGAAAATCAGTGATGAAGGGTTCTCACACAAATAACCACTGCTATGTCATCAAAGGTAAAGGGAAGGATGATCCCTTTTCCTAAAAATATTGAGCATAGAAAAATAAATTCAGATCATGCATCGAGACCTAGATATTTGCTAAAATGATGCAATTTTTGTTGAACTCTTAATGTTATAATTGAGGTCTCTCACCTTGTCTTTTGTAAACATCTTGATGTTTATAATTTTTAGTTATATAATACTTGTACAAAATTTTTACTATGTATACGGTTGATTTAAAGATATTCTATACTATACATGACATTTTGTGGAAGTGTGGAAAAATAAAAATTATTCACCTTCGATATATCTGTTGATAAGTCATGTGGATTCTCGATTAATCAATCAAAGGTCAATATTATTGACACCTCCTTGGAATAGGAAGAGTCATATGATCGAGAATGATAATGAAAATAGTTTCGATAACATTGGGTAGGGTCTCTCGATATCATCGAAACAATGGTCGATGATATCGAAGATTGCCACCTAATATAAGGCGATCGAGCAGGAAAAATCACATTTTTTATAATAAAAAAACTGTTTTTCTTTCTTCTTGCTCATCTCCCTTCGTCGGTTTGCACGAAACTTCATCCAAGAGTCATCGACGTTCCTCTAAAACCGGTATTACCCCTTTCATTTCTTCTTTTCAAGATTCCATCTTGCTTTTGGGTTGGGCATTTTTAAGTTTTCAAAAAGAAATTTTGTCTGTTTCTCCTCGAACCCTTCAAATCTCTATCTATTTAAATGAGAAAGGACAAAGGAAAGGTGTCCGGTCCAGGAGAGTCCTCTAGAGCCTCTCGACAAAAAGTCCTTGCCTCAAAAGAAAGAGCAAGGGCCCCTGAACGCAGGACCCCTACACGTCAGCGCACTAGACAGGGTTGCAAAGGGGGTCCCAATCTGAGGCTCCGACACCACCTCCAGTTAGAGTAAATTTGGTTTTGGCTAAGTACACTAGCAGGAAGCTTATCCATGAAATAAAAGTTGACAGGGACTGTTTAATACCATACAATTTGGAACCTCTTTTTGCTGCAATTAATTGGTTGCCTGTTCTTGACTTTGGTGGGCCATGTCAACTTGAACGAACATACCACTTTTTCATTTCCTACCATTCCCTGTGTCTGATCCTCCTTCCATCACTGTGTCTATTGATGGTGATGACATGGAGATCACCCCTGCGTCTATTGCTGGAATTTTCGGTCTGACCCTGTCACCTGTTGGTCTTTCGGATATGGATCTTGAAAATCCTGAAACATGATCAATGGTCACTAAGTTCCTCTGCCATGGACGTGACATTCCTTACTACCAAGGAAATGCACTAAAATCCAAGTTCATGGAACTGCGATTTCGGATCTTTCATGGTATCTTCGCTTCAAACATCCATCCTAGAGGTACCAACTGTTCCGATCTCATCGGGTTTATGACCATGATAGTCTACTCCATAGCCACAGGAATAAAGATCTGCCTCCCTACTCTTATTGTGCACCAGTTAGTCTATGTCATTCATACGTCTAGGGACGTTTAATTGCTCTATCCCTGAATTATACACACAATGTGCAACGCAATCGGTTTTCCATCTACCAGCGATCCGGAACTTCCCCTTCAAGTCTTTAACAAAAACAACATTCGAAGGATGGACTTAAAGTTCCATAAGTTTCCTGAGGATCCACCAGAGGAAGAAATTCACGCAGAAGGAGAAGGAGGTGAAGGTGATGCTCCCACTGAAGGAGTTGGAATGGCTACAAAATAACCTCCTGCGCCCCATCAAGCACCATCCACATCAGTGCCCGGGCATGCGAAAAGATTTAAGCTCTATCAAGATAGGATTGGAGCAATCCAGTGAGATGTCTCCCAGCTCAAGGAATCGGTGAATTAAAGGTTTACCGTCTTGGAATGCCTGGTAAACAGAGTGCAACAAACTATGCCACAGTTGGTTGATTTGCTCACCTACCATCGAGGCGACACGGCACCATCTTCGTCTGCTCCATAGTGTTGGTCTCTGGACGCTATCACATACACCTCACTCTTATTTCCACATATAAGCATTAGTATCTTTTTGGATGTTCTACGTTTCCATGGGCGTATGTGATGACTCACTAACCTGCATAGTCTAACAGTTTTTTTTTTGTGTTGTAAATGCCCATGGATGGCTTACATACTGATGGTTGGTTTTGGGTGCCCACGAATGGGCTTGGTAATTTTTTTTGGATGACTGTTATATTACTGTTAATCTTGGGTGGTGTGTATATATATATATATATATTTGGATATTGTGGGCTTTGGCTGATTATAATTCTCACCTCTTTATTGTCCTATTTTATCTGGTTATCTTTGCAAATGGTGTGTGATTCATGGTGTGCTTAATCTTTATATTAGCTGCTTGATATTTTGCTCTCCTTGATCTCCCGATGCATACATATTCTCTAAAATGACATCTTATTTATCTATTATATGTATGATCTCGGAATGATGGTTCTCCCATATTATTTAAACTTCAGTCAATATCAACTGCTCTATTTACCTTTATCAATGACTAACAAAAAGGGGGAGAACAAATCAAAAACCCCAACAGAAAAATTGTGTATATTTGTTTATGGTGATACAGGTGTTAGGGGGACTAGTTACACCAAGATAGGAGGAGAATGTTGTTAGGGGGAGCAGCTACTGATTGTGTGTATGGTTTCACTAGACATTGTAAAATTGTGTAAAATACATGTACACACAATTTAGGATGTGTTTAGATGCTGTTCTAGGGTGTTTTGATATTTTGTCACGTAATTGACAAAGGGGGAGCCTGAAAGTGCCCTGGTTTATCAAATAGCGTGAGTGTTCGCTAGACAGAGAAGCTCCATAGGAAGATCAATCAACCGTCTGCCTCAACCGGATGCGGGCCCAAACTCGCCACAAGTAAATCTAAGCCTCACATCCCATGTCCCGAAACACCAGGTAATTAAAACCCTTAAAACTGATTAGAATATCATAGGGTTTTTGAGTTAGAAAACTTTTTTCAAAATTCAGAAAAATCTCTTAGTTTTCTACCTCTGTCGATTTATCGATAATATGATTGATATAATCGAGAAATGTTGTCGATGTCCTCGAAGCTCACTCGATAATATCGAATGAGGGCATATATTGTCCAACAACCACATATACTTCTGGACGAAATTATCGATGTATCGATACCATCAAAACTTGAATCTCGATTCTATTAAAGTTGACTCGATAAAATCGACAGCAGAGATTTTGTGTCCCTGTTTTTCTATGAAAAATCATAAAGGTACCCCTCGATATCCTCAGAATTCAACTTTTAATGATATTGGTACGGCCTTCGATGATATAGGACTTGGACACTATTTACTAAAAATATTTTTAGGTTGTTTTATCTTGGATCGAGGGTCACTCGATAAAATTGATATTCAAATTTCAATGATATTGAGGCTGGGTCGATTGCATCGAGAAAGGACATAAACTGTCCAGCAAGCTTACTGGGAAATACTTTGGATTTATCCATGCATCAACACTGCCATCGGTATGATCGACATTCAAATTCCGATGATATCGAGTGTGCCTTGATCATATCTTTTAACCTGAAAAGTTTCAAGGCATCTTTTACATTTTTCAAATGTCGAGGAATCAATCCTCGTATTGATGAAATCGGAGTTCAAAATTTGATGACATCGACGAGTGTTTTGATTTCCTCGACCAGCTGACAAAAGGTTTCAAAAGCGTATGACATTTGAGTTTGTGTCATCGAGCGGCCAGTCAATGCAATCGAGAGTATACACTCGATGATATTGACCCTACTCGATGATATCGAACTCTGTCATAAATGTAACCAATTTATATCCGTTGGAACCTCTTGCCTATTTAATGAGAGCTTATCCTTAGTTGCTGGTAGAGAAAGAAGAGAGTGCTTTTGAGTGTTTAACCTTAGATCATATACCCAAAGCCCTTTCTCTCATGGGAGTTCAACCTCCAATCCACCGTCGTCATTGATTTCGATAAAGTGGATTGGGGAATGAACTTCCTCATTCAAGGATCCTCCAGCTACCATTTTAATGTCAAATCATTAAGCTGGGATGCCTTGAATGCATGAATGATTGGAATCGCTCTATTTCCCTTATAGGAAAACCTTCAATAGAGTAGAATTTCATTAAAACCTTGACCCAACCTGTCGTCATGTATTTGTACATCTTCTGAGTTGCAGTTCATGGAAGCAGAAGATTCTTCATTAGCAAAGGAGGAAGATCTTCAACAATGCGCTGAAAGGGACTCATCTGCTCATCTGTAAGTTTTTAGAGTCCAGAGGACCCTTGTGATCGTTCCTTTATAGGATTGGGTCTAAGGATCTTCTCACCCCTTCCAAGTCCTCTTGGAGGCCTCCGGCGGGAGTGTACGTGATAGGTGCGTTGTGTTCACCCTTGCTCTGTGGAGAGCATAAACAGTTAGGGTCTTGTAAGAGAACCTAAAAGTGGGTGCTTTGTGTTGACCCTTGCTCGTGAGAGCATAAACTTTCAACCTAGGTGTAGGTTGTATTGGTTAGAGGTGAACCTGATTTAACACCTCAGGTTTGAGGTGAACCGTGTGAAACCTCCTTAGTGAAATCTGGTACACGTAAGGGTTGAGTGCGGTTGCCAGGAGTGGAGTAGACAAGTAGTCAAACCACTATAAAAATGACTGTGTTTGAGATTGCAATTGTCTTCCATTACTTATGTGATTTCCTTAAGTATTTTCATATTTGATTATTTGAGATCACACCTCACACACACAGTCATATCCATTATAAACTAATTTACACATTGCTCATTTCTCTAATAGTTAGTGATTGGAACCTCTACCAAGCTTGGAAGCCAATAGAGTTACTTTTGAGTAATCCTAATGTATTCTTACTGTTAGGATTAGAGTAATAAGATTTTAAATTATTAAATTTTTTTTTTATAAAAGTCCTATTCACCCCCCTCTAGGATATATTGGCATATTCCTACTTCAATTAAAGCGGTCATTACCTCATCAGTCAGATTTGGTGATGGTAGCAACTGCAAAATTATTGGCCAATGTACGGTTCAACTCCCTAACCTCCTTCTATTTGAGAATGTTTTATATGTAGAAGGTTTAAAACATAATTTACTAAGCATTTCTCAAATTTGTGATAATAATCACAGTGTAAAATTTTCAAACAAAAAATGTGAAATCTTAAATAAGAATGGTTCTGTAATATTAATTGGTCACAGAACTTCTAAGAACTGCTATATAGTTAGTGACTCAAGCTCATCTAAGCTATCGTATTACATGGTCCATACCGATGAGACCGAAATATGGCATAAGCGCTTATGACATGTACACTACCGCAAAGTATAGATTGAGAAAAAGTGATTTAGTAAGGGGTCTACCCAAAATAAAGAAAATGGATAAGATATGTGGCGAGTGCCAGATTGGTAAACAAACCAGGAGTGCTCATAAAAAGATAAACTCCAATGCCACATCTAAACCACTCGAACTCCTCCACATGGATCTCATTGGACCAACTAGAATGGAGAGTCGAGGTGGCAAGAAGTATATTTTGGTCATTATAGATGACTATACCAGGTATACTTGGGTAGTCTTCTTAAGAGAGATCTAAAACTCTCGACGAAGTAAAAAGGGTACTTAAACGTATTCAAAATGAAAAAGAGTTACAAGTCATTAAGATCCGTAGTGATCATGGTTTTGAGTTTGAAAATAGTAGTTTTGAGAAATTTTATAGTGACTAGGGAATATCACATGAATATTCTGCTCCCAAAACACCACAACAAAATAGGATAGTAGAAAGGAAAAATAGGGTGCTTCAAGAAATGGCTAATGTAATGTTATACAGTATGAAGCTTCCTAAAAATCTCTAGGTTAAAGCCATAAATACTGCTTGTTATATAATTAATCGTGTTTATATTAGAAAATCAAATAATAAAATGGCCTATGAGATGTGGTTTAATAAGAAGCCTTCTGTAAAATACTTTTCAGTTTTCGGCAATAAATGTTATATCTTACGTGACCGAGAACATCTGTGTAAATTTGACACCAAGAGTGATTAAGGGATATTTTTAGGGTATGCTCTGAATAGTCAAGCATAACGGGTACTTAACAAAAGGACCGGTGTAATACAAGAATCTATTAATGTAGTCATTGATGATCATATGAATACACCTATCTTAAGTTCAGAAGATTGTGAAGTTTTTCAAATTGATAAACTAGACTCTTCATCTAATTAAAATAACACTGAACTACGATCAAATAAAGATCATCCTACTGATCAAACCCTTGGAAATCCCCTCACTGGTGTACGCACTCATAAACAATTAGAGGATATGTGTAACTATGTGTGCTTTACATCTCAGAAGGAATCGACTAATGTAAAAGAAGCCCTTACTGATGAAAATTGGATTGTAGCTATGCAAGAAGAGCTCAATCAGTTTGTGAGAAATGATGTTTGATATTTAGTTTAAAGACCAACTGATAAACATATTATCGGAACAAAATGGATTTTCAAGAATAAGTCTAATGAACTTGGTAACATAATTAGAAACAAGGCTAGGCTACAAGGGTATACTCAAATTGAAGGTATTGATTATGATGAAACCTTTACCCCAGTATCTCCTCTTGAGTCAATCAGACTATTTATATCCATTACGTGCTTGAAAATTTTTTTAATATATTAAATAGATGTTAAGAGTGCATTTTTAAATGGTGATTTACATGAAGAAGTATACATTGAACAACCAAAGAGTTTTGAAGACCCTAAGCATGCTAATAATATTTATCGCCTAAAAATGGCACTCTATGGATTGAAATAGGCTCCTAGGGCATGGTACGAGAAATTAACTAAATTCTTGTTATGTCATAAGTTTGTAATGGGAAGTGTAGATAAAACATTATTTGTTAAGAAACATAAAGATCATATTTTAATTGTGTAAATCTATGTTGACGACATAATCTATGGATCTACCTGTGCTAACATGACTGTTGAGTTTACAGATCTTATGAAGTCTAAATTTGAAATGAGCATGATTGAAGAACTAAATTATTTCCTTAGGTTGCAAGTCAAATAGCTTCCTGATGGATTCTTCATCTCTCGAACCAAATATGCTCTGAACTTAGTTAAAAGGTTCAGATTTGAGAGTGGAAAGAATTTTGATACTCCAATGAGTACCACTCTGAAACTCTCTAAGGATTCAACAGGTAAGAGCGTAGATCCTAAGGTATATCGCAGTATGATAGGAAGTTTACTTTATTTAACTGCGAGTCGAGCGGATATTGCTTTTAGTGTTGAAATTTGTGCCAGATATCAATCGAACCTAAAAGAGTCTTACTTGATTGTTGTTAAGTAAATTTTGCGATATGTCACTAGTTCAGCTAATCTTGGTCTCTGGTATCCACATGATACTAATGTGCAATTAGCTGGTTACAGGGATGTAGATTGGGCTGGTAATATTAATGATCGTAAATTAACCAGTGGTGGTTATTTCTATATTGGGAACTGTCTAGTTTCCTGGCTAAGTAAGAAACAAAGTTCCGTATCTCTCTCTACTACTGAGGCTAAATATATTGCTGCAGGTAATGCATGCACTCAGTTAGTATGGATGAAGAGAATGCTAAGCGATTATGGAATTGCGTAAGAATCTATGATGTTATATTGTGATAACACAAGCGCAATTAATATTTTCAAAAATCCTATTCAGCATTCACGAACCAAGCACATTGACATTAGGTATCATTATATTCGTGAATTGGTGGAATAAAAGATAATTTTATTAGAATATATTCTGACTGAGAATCAACTAGCTGACATATTCACAAAACTGCTCAATAAAAATTGATTTTCTAAATTGAAAATTGATCTTGGTATATGCACTATGAATTGATGATTTATGCTCATATGTATCATAATATTTGTATATATTATTTTGCATTTTTATTTTATTTCAATATATACAAAATTACACTTTTTTTTTGTGTTGCACGACCAGTTGAGTACACACTCGACCAGTCATGACACGACCGATCAAGTATGTATACGACCAGTCGTAAAACACGTGAATTGGGTTTTTATTTGAGGAAAAGTGAATTATTTTCATTTCCTTCTTCTCCATCAACCCTAACCATGACCGGTCGAACCCATCTCTAATTACTCTCCGGTTTGTGCTTCATTTTTTATCTCCTTGTGAATGTAAGTTCTTTGATCATCCTTAATCTTGATTTTGCTTCTTGTTTTAAGATTTATGGTGGTTTGATAGTGTTTCTTCCTTAAAATCTGATTTGCTTGGAATCCTTTCATTCATTTTTGTAAACCTCTATTTCTTTGCTATTTTATTGCAATAAAAGGAAGAAATAGGAAGAAAACTACTCGCAATCCCTCTTCTTCCCATTCCGCACCCATTACCGTGCATCATCTTCGGCCTCCCGAAGAGGATCCCGAGAGTATGCGGGATTTTCATCTTAAAAATGTTATTGTTGAGCATGTTGTCATTATTAATCATATTGAGTGCTTCAACATTGTCCCCATCCTTCAAGTTGTAGGATGGGAAAACACACTATCTTGGGGCGGTCCTGCATACCGATCCATTATGCAGGGCATGTATGCTTGTATTTCTAAGTTCTCTCAAGATGATTTGACTTTTACTGTGTCAACTAGAGAAGGTTCAATTAAGGTAAACCATCATTTGATTTCAGCAATTATGAATATACCTGTTGTTGATGACGGTGTACCCATATCTACTTTGCAAGCTAGACCTTCTGAAAATGCTAAACAATTGATTACGAGAGTTCTCTATAACATGAATGCAGAATGGAACGGCGGTACTGTGCTCAATCCAAATATATGTTGCCCAGATATAAGGTCTTGCATCATATTTTTATTTCAAATGTCTATCCTCACTCAGGTAACAAGACTGAGCTAACCCTTTTTGTGGCTCGCATTATGCATTCTGTTGTAACTAGCATCCATATCTGTCTTCCTTCTCTTATCTGTCATCATATTATTCAGTTTTGTGTTCACCCTAGTCATAGCGATATTCCTTTTACTTATCTTATGACTGCCTTAGCTAATCATGCTTTGATAGCTATGCCTGTTGGGGAAGGTTTTATTAATCTCCGTCCATTTAACAACTCTAATATCAACAAGATGAACTTGGACTTGACAACTGGTCAAGTTGATGGGAATGCTGGAGGAGATGAAGAAGCTGAAGATGCTGATGCTTTACCTCATGAAGACGCTAATATGGACGATTTATTTGATGAACTTAATCAGGTTCTGAGGCTGACCTGATTATCAGCCTTCTGGTTTCGATGAGAGGTTGCATATTCTTGAGGAATAGGTGGCTCATATTCAAGTAACCCAAGATTCTCAATTTGCTTATATGTGCTAATACATGAGGTGCATTAATAAGGGTTTACATCAAATTGATCCATCTATTCCTTCTCCCTCTTCAGGATCGGATTAGTTATCTTTTTTATTTGGATGGTATTTGTAATAACTTAATTCTAACTCTTTTCCTTATGACTGCTTGGATAATGTTCTTTAAACTCTTATCTTTGGTATCCGTTCAGATACTTTATTTTATTTGATTTGGATGAATAGTTATTAATTCTCCTTGCTCACTGCTTCTATTACTTTAGCATTATTCTCTTCCTTTGTCATGTTGTGACAAAAAGGGTGAGAACATTGACAATGATGTGAGGATAATGATGATGATGAATGTGGCTAATTTTTATTTTTTTATTTTGCAGAGATTAGTGGATTAAGGGGGAGAGTTTGTTTATTGTTGATTATGGATCATATCATAATATGCTTGTGGAATGTGTTGATTGAATATTTATTGTGCATATTGTAATTTTGGTTTTGTCACAAATTTGACAAAGGGGGAGATTGAAAGTGTTATGTTGATAAACCCTTAGTATTGTCAAATTTTGGTGTGCCAACCCATTTTAAGTTTGTATCTTGATGTGTATCAAGCTTATGTTTTTGTTCACATTGAATCTTCGACGTTCGTGCTAAATTTATCTTACTGATATCTATGACGAACTTACCGCGATCTTCAAACTGGAAGAAAGTGAAGACTTAGTGTTCAAGAACATTATGGTACAAGATCTGGAACCAAAAAAAGTTCAAGAACTTGAGACCTAGTTGAAGACTATGTTCGATATGTTGAGTTCAAGCTTCGAAGAGCGAAGAATTAAAGTTACTGAAGTGATCGATAGTTTGATGGTTCATATGTTCTATCTCACAAGTAAGGTATGATTGACCTAGATTGACCTTAGATCATGATTAGATCATTTCATACTTTTGGTCTGTCATTTTGGTCATTTTATAAGTATAAAATTCTATTCTTTCGATTAGCCCTAGCACTGGCTCGACCAGTCTTAGAATTTACTCGATTAGTCCTAGATTTGTTATGAAATTTTAAAAATTTTCTGTAGGTCTATGACCAGTCCTGGAAACTGCTCGACCAGTCGTGTGAATAGTGCTCGACCAGTCGTGCAGTGCTCGACTCGTTTTTCACCGAGTAATCTAGACTCACATGACCAGTCGTGTGGTGTCCACGACCAGTTGAGCAGGCCGCTCGACCAGTTGTGGGACCCACAAGGCCAGTCGTGCGACTAAAAAATCTTATCACGCCAGAATTTTTGAAAATCTGTTTGCATAAGGCCAGTCATAGCTAACCAAAGGCTAGTCATATGAACCGATTTTCACCTATATATAGTACTCGAATTTTAGAGTTTTGCATTCAATTCTTATCATTCTTAAGCAATCACTCTGAGTTAATTTTGAGTACACTCTAAGCTATTTTGTGCATATTTTAGATTCTTTAAAATAGCTCTTGTATTTTGATTTTGATTCTCTATTCCACTCTTATGCTAAAAAGGGATATTTGATTTACCCTTTTATGAGATTAAAATCAAAGCAAAGCCCTTGCTGATTTAATTAAAATTCATTTAAACTTAGAACCTTATATACTTGTGAGACTGAACGTTGAACATTTACGTCGACATCAAGTTGGTTCAACCGAGCTGCTTCAGAATCGTCATACAGATAAGTATTTTACTTTTTCTGTAATTCAATTCTATTTGGTTGGTGAGATTGTTCTAGAAAATCTCTATTTGTGGTTTATCTGAGGTGATCCAGAAAACTCAGAGCATGGGGTTTTTGAATTGTGTAAACCCACTTGAAAGACACAATTGTGAAGGTTTTAGGTGAACCTTGAAAAACCTATTTTGATTAGTGAACGCTAATATCCTGAGGGAGTGGATATTAGGAGTGGAGTAGTTGTGTGGCTGTTGTTTAACAGTTGGTGTACACACAAGCGAACCAGTATAATTCTTTGTGTTTGGTGGATGTGTGGTTTATTTCTTTACCTTTTATGATTTAAGATTGTGGGATGTATTTGTGGATGTGAATATTATAAAATTTACATTTCAGCATTGTGTGGTGAATGTTGTAATAGATTAGTTGTTATTTCTTTCATATCCTCTTCAGTTTGAGTTTTTGATACTCACTCACGTTCTAGTAAGATTGTCCTACCATAAACCATTGGTTTTTGGTGTCAAGTTGTCCTTAGAACCAAGTTGTTATCAACCTCTCAATACTTGATTTTTGAGGTTGTTATTTCCTTTTCCTTTGGCTATCTTATTGTTTATATTCCGCTTATTATTTTTTATTTGGCATAATCCTATTCAACCCCCCCTCCCCCTTTAGGACATATTGCTCGGCCTTTACAAAGCTTTGTACAATAAGTGGGCTTCCTCACCCTATATCATGCAATAAATTGGGCCTCCCTATGGGGTCCAATCCATACACAAGGTGGGTTCTAAGGTTTGGTTAATTACTACAAGTCTTGGTGGAAAGCACCATCATCGATGGGGGCCCAATGGTTTGGGTTAGCCTAACAAGGGTAGGGTAGAAATGGGCTTAACAATGGCCTAGGGAGGTTTACAACGGTGGACATTTAACCACCATTGTCTCTTAATGTATGGTCTATCTAGGATTAGAATCGGAATCACAACGGGCCCCTCGACCCTTATAATATCTAGAAAATAGATGGATAGCGCACGCATTACTCACACATAGTGGGCCTCACAAGGTAGCCCCATAATGGGTGTGTAACCTGCAGATCAGGGTGGACCTCTCAAGGCAATGGGGGCCCCCATGGTCTTAAAATGAATGGACAAGGTGAGTAGCACTTACATCAAGGTGTCGGGGGGCCAACTAAACACTAATAGGCCTCGTACACGCTGGACAACGTGGATATAAAATACATATAACATGTGGGTCTACACATCATAATGGGCCTCATCACAATGGGCCTATATATCTCAATGGGCCTCATCACATGGGCCTCATATATACAACAAGTGGGACTCACACATCAGCAAGTGGCCTCACACATCAGCAAGTGGGCCTGCTTGGCTGGACGGTCAGCCCATTCTGGCCGTTGGCCCTGTTCGGGCGTACTACAGATGGATGGTGTGGATACAATGCATACATCAAGGTGGGTTCATGTGTATGTGGCCCACCAACGGCTAAACAAGCTGCTATTAGCAGTTTCCCTTCATCCAGGCCTATCTAAAGAGGGTAGCCAGGTGGGCCCTACCCACTGGACGGTGTGGATGAAACATATACATCAGGTGGGTCCCATCGTCCATGCTGGACGATGCTGGACAATACATATATCAGGTGGGTCCCACCGTCCCATGTTGGACGATGCTGGATGGTGTGGATACAACACATCATCAAGGTGGAGTCCACGTGAGTGCGCCACCCCACCCAATCAAATAGATATTTGTATTTTCCCTTCGTCCACGCCGGCACGAAAATGGGCAACAGGGTGGGCCAGCTAGACGTGGCAGCGAGGTGGGCCCTGGTTTTAGACAGCGGA
This sequence comes from Magnolia changhungtana, assembly GCA_030180095.1. Lineage (NCBI taxonomy): Eukaryota > Viridiplantae > Streptophyta > Magnoliopsida > Magnoliales > Magnoliaceae > Magnolia > Magnolia changhungtana. The sequence goes on from JASAUF010000397.1 coordinate 5,529,302, forward strand.
TTGGTCCGCTATATGGATAGCTTGGATAAAATTCATACATTGAGGTGGGCCATCAACAAGGGGAGAGAGGGATAGAGAGAGAGAGAGAGCGTGTGTGTGAGGGAGGAGGTCTGCCACTACGAGCTCCCCTCCAAGCATTACAACACATACATCAAGTGGGTCCCACCACATATGGGTCTACAAACATGAAATTAAGGTGGGGATACCATCCCCACCATAAAATCAAGGGTCTAAATGACCACTACATGTTAGCTATCAAAATAATCATCATGGTGGGGTCCATGAAGAATGGCCCCATCATGGAATAAACATATGTATCTTGGTAGGCCATTAGCCACACCTTAGGTCCAAAATGGGATCTGTACCATTAACCAGTTAGCCCCACTTGCCCCATGCACCAAAATCATGATCTAAACCTAAGATCACCCACATATTGCTCCTCTTCTTTAGCTCCTTGGAATCCTTGGCTCCTAAGCTCTCTCTTTGATGGTGGATGTTTAAGTTTGGATGGTTGGATGGTGAGATTGGGTGGTAGGGAGATGTGTCTTCTCGGGGCTTCTCTTTTCTCTCCTTTATCTTTTTCTCTCTTGGTTGTTAAGGAAATGGAGGAAGAAATGAGATAGAATGAGTAAGGAATGGGTGTTGTAAGAAGAGGTGACATGAAGGGTATGGGCTTAGTTGAATTTTGGGGGCATGAGGTAGCATAGGGTGTAGGTTGCTTTACATTGTTGGTAAGAAAGGGATGGGATAGGTATGGGTTATTTGACTTGATGTTGAGAGAGGTATGGGTTATACTTGACTAGTTATGTGATAGGTTGGGTAGAGATTCTTTGGAATCTCTCAAAATTCGTAATGCATAGTGTTTCCTTGAGATATACGTAGGTCCACAACTCATAACCTTAGCATTGCATTGGTGTGCAAGACGTGACAATGGAACTGCGGTGACAGTGCGATCGAGGGGGTGTAAGTTTTGAGTTGAGTCAACTTTAGTCTTTGGGATGCGATTTAAGATCGCACACAATCGCTGTTTATAGGTCGCGGTTGTCAGAATTCGACGGGGAGAATCGCAGGAGTTGATGTAATAGTATGGTACTAGATATGAGCCTTACATATCCTATCTAATTGGTAAGAAGAGATTTGTCAGATCTCTAAACTTCTCATGGATCTAATCATCAATGGATGCGAGTGGTGAAAATTTGGAAGTGATTCCGTCACCTAACCATGCCAACAGACAAGGTAAACAATAGGATTTACCAATCCCACAACCAATCATAAGAGAATTATGAAAGTTAGGAAGGATTCCATCATCATACCTTACCCAAGGGACGATGGTGAACAACAGGATTTCTTAATTTCACAATCTCAATTTAAGAAAAGGAGATATCTCAAGCTATCACAGATCTATTGTAATTTGTTATAACAAACCATTAAAAACTAAAAATATTCCTTCATAATCAAACTAGAATCCAAGAGAGTTCAACAAAACATGAATCAAAACAAAGCAAACATCCTAATCACGCTACAAGTTTCACCCCTTAGCCCTAGCTAAGGGATCTATCCAGCCATAGACATGATTGGATTAAAAACCCTAGAAGAAAGCATTAAAAACTAAGGAGAAGGGAAAAATAACTCTTAGGGAGCAGCTCTGCCCTTTTGCTCTACTTCTCCAAACCCTAGATATCTTAAAAAGTTCCTAGAAAACCCTATTTATAGGCAAAGTTCTGCAAAATTGCAAAACTGGATTGAATTTATGCAGACTATGTAACGCCTTCGATGTCATCGAAGGGGTTTGAATTTGGAATTTGCGTCTTTTCTTCTTTCGTACTGCGTAAGTTTCTGTATCATCCAACCGTCCTTCGATGTCATCGAGCAAAGCTTCGATTCATCGAACATGTCTTCGAGTCATCGAAAATGGGTCTAAAATAGTCCAACGAGTTGCTTCAATTTCTTTAATAGATTCGATGTCATCGAGGAGTCTTCAATGTTATCGAACACCTTCCTTTGAGTCCTTGAACATGGCTTCGAGTGATCAAGAAAAGCACCCGATATGTCCAGCAACCAACTTGATTTTTCCTCATAAATTCGATGTCATCGAACGATTCTCGATGACACGGTCTTTGTGATTTCTGCGCTTTTTCTTTCGACTTTCTTCCTTTTTCAATTGGTTTTCTTGGATCATGGGGTCTTAAAATCTTCAATCTTAGTCTCCACGTGTCCATTATTTGCTTTAGTGACTTTTGAGCACTAAATCCATGCTTTTAACATTCTTTTCAATCTAAGATCTTAAATTCACCTTACACCACAAACACATGTAAAATATACCATTAAGCCATATTATGTTTGTAAAACAAAGAAATAAATGGGGTCTAATATGCAATATTTGACCCTTAACACCAGCCCATTCAAGTGTGGCAATAACTGGCCATAGTCCACTTAAAATGATAGCTAGACATGTTAAGGCGTTGGATTGGAATCTAATTATGCATGTGGTGACGGCACATGTGCGGTGATTGTGTAATGTGATACTTGTAGTGATAATGATATGTGTATGGTTAGATGCAATGATTGTATTGTATGGTAATTCTAATTTATGTTTATAAGTTGGGATGGTGTTCATTTGGACATAAGGACTAAGTGGACCACCGTATGTATTACCTTGAGTCATAGATAGTGAACCTAGCGCCGTATAATGATGTGACACTTATGCACCCACTTCCTACAGAACTGATGAGGTGAACCACTTAACTCTTAACTGTGAATGAGTATATTTGGTCTACCTTTTGAGTATCTATGGATCTTTACACGTGAATTTGATACATGTTAGAGTGTGTGCATATTCCTTGTGCATGTTTGATGTATAACTTATTGTGGTGGCACTATATGTGATTTCAGCCATGCGATTGGTGCTGAGTGATGGATTAATCCTAATTGTGCTATTATGTGTTGGTGCACACTTGTGACATGGAAGATGTGGACACTCGCATAGCCCGATGATCATGAGGGAAAGTGCACATTAGAATACTATTTTTTCCATGATGGTACGGTGATCATTTTTTATTGGTCAGATGATATTTGTGCATATTGCATATGCACGCACACATACATGTACTGCATCATGCATGAGGAGTGCATGATGTGCATAGTTTGATCATGCGGAGATCATATGCATGTGGTAGAGGATGTTGATATAGGGTACACATGATGGAGTATGTGTTAGAGGATGTTGGTGCGGGGTGCACATGATGGAGTATGTGGTAGAGGATGTTGGTGCAGGGTGCACATGATGGAGTATGTGCTGATGTTATCCAGTTCGAGAGATCGCGGGCTTAGTCCCTGGGTTGAAGTCCCTAAGTGAATATATTGGACACGGTCCCGGGGTTGAAGTCCCAAAAGCTCACTTAATTCTACATTGTAATTTATGTTTATGTCGATGCTAATATTACATGTATATCCTTTCCACGATGAGCGTGGATTGCAGATTAGAAGTGGTTGGCAGAGGAGCCCAATTGGTATTAGGGTTGCCTTGTATGCATATGTGGCTTAGATGCATAGTATTGCTTGAGTGCAATTATACTACATAATGTGCTTGTGGATTATCATTGCATTTTACATAGCATCCTCATGAGATGAATTGAACACCACAGCAATATTGTGGTTATATTGATGAGACAACCACAGTGGCATCGTGGTTGGAAATGTGGACACTAAAAATTTGGGTTTCGTATACTGGGTGCCATACCCCTGGGAAAAATTTCCTAAACCTCGAGTGGTACGCTCGAGCCTTATCGTCAAGACCGGGTGGATGCCATGGGTGACCTGGTGCCAAAGACCATAGTAGGCCTGACTCCCATCGACGCAGTAGGGTGAGAAGAGGTTTGGCCACGCCTAGCTGGAGAGTTGGGGCGAATGTGGTTGGGTTTGACTAGCCCCCGAAATGGGTCTGCTACCGGCATGCCGAGTGGGTATTGGCATGGCCATATGCCCCCCACTAACAAGGCAGGTATGCGAGGCCTCTATCCAACAAGTTTTGAACTTGATCTGGATACCAGGCCCTGGTGATTCCCAATGATGATAACTATATTGTGATGTGGATTTTTAGAGGAGGACCTGCATGCATACATATATCCAGCATACCTTTGCATATCATCACTTGCATTGCATCCTATCCTTTTGGCTTTATGCAGCATTACTTGGTCACTATGCTTTAGCTTGTGTACTCTGATATTTTGATTGTTACTGATGCTTGTACACTACGCACACACGAGTGTACTCACTAGGCTTTTTGCCTAAGCTTCCTATTTCTTATTTATTTTTTTTCAGGCCAGGAGTAGCTTAGAGGACATAGCTTTCTCGATACATTATATCTATTTTGTGATTTGGCAATGTTGATGTTGTGTATCTTTTGAAAAAGCAGTGTACTTGTAACCATCAGGATTTAAAATGGAGACTATTGTTAGTATTGTGATTACAGATCATTATGCTCAAGTACAAGTATTATAAAAAATAAAAAATTTCACTTAAAAATCTTCCTTGTGGTGCACCAAACTCGGTACTTAGTGTATGGAAGTCGAGTGCCAGATCGGGGCATTACGGAAGCTGTCCGTCCTCGGATTTGGGGCGTGACAGTGTGTCCCAATTGAGTGTTGGATCTTCTTAGTTTTTATTATTATGTTTTATTGTTTTATTTTAAAATAGATGGACATAATGGATTCAGTTAGAAACCTCTCAGTGGACCCACAAGGCCAAAGAGACACATTGCTCTATATCTGTCGCAGACTACCGATTAATTTTAACTATTTTCTAATGCCAAAAGCCCTAAAACCCTCGGTTCACAAACATTGCCATCTCTGTCTCTGTCTCCTATCTCCCTCTCACTCTCCCTCCCTTTCCCTCGATCTTCCTCTCCCTCTTCCGATCTCAACCCTCTCCCTCTCTATCTCCCTCTCCCTGCAACATCCACTATCCCACACCAGTCCCCATACATGCGATATCTGATATTGTAGAAGTAGCAAAGCAGTAGCAGCTCTGTATGGGGTGTGTGATCTGTTGTCCACAATTGAATGGGGAAGACTGAAGGGAGGAAGTGAGTGCATTAGCAGCAACAACGCACAGACATGTACATTAGTGCATGGTTACAAACTTACAACTCCCTTGTCTGCATCTGCACCACACACCCAAACTTATTAACTTACAAACTTACAAATATCTTTATCTCTTTTTGATTCATTTCTAGCCGTAATTTTGTAGTCAACTTCTGTAAGTTATGAGAGTTTGCTTCCTTGATTTCCTGCTTATGGTAGTTTGAATCCATTCTCAACAAGATAGGAGGAAGTCCTTATTCTCCTGTGCAGCCCCTGCATGAAGGTAGCTTTAGTTGTTGTTCTCTTTGTGCTTGATGGTTTTGTTATATGCATTGTTATATAGGAAATGTTGATCCTCTACTTTCTCTAATGTGATCCACTTGAGGTTGGGATTTGCTCATCTTTTGGCTCATACCTTGAAATGATCTCTCTAAATTGATGAATATAATACATACATTATGGTAGAGCCCACAGGGTTTGTGGCACACTGTGCAATCCACTTTAGGGTAGAAATCACCTTGTGTAAAAATTAGCCCCATCATGAGGATCACCTTGTGTAAAAATTAGCTCCATCATGAGGATCACCTTGTGTAAAAATCAGCCCCATCTAATCAAGTGGTGTAAGGCCCGTATCCTAGTCCGTCCCGTTTCGTAGACTCCCGTGATCCTCCTCAACAAACTCCGGCGACCCGCGACCTGTAATCGGCATTTGCACGTAACCTTGAGTCACACCCTGTCAACGCAAATTGACTCAACCCGAGACTTATACCCTTACAACCGCACCATCGCCGCGATTTCAACTCCTCGTATCATGCACTGATGCGATACCCAGGCCAGGAGTTGTGGGCCCGTGTATATATCGTGGAAACGCCCCGCGTGGTGAATTCTAAGAGAATCTCTACCACCTTTCAAGTCAATCAAGTTAAGTACCAACCCATACCTTACCCATCCCTCTCTCACCCAAAAGTTAACAACACCCATACCTAGCCATTCCTTTCTTACTAATAAGTCAACAAGCACCATGCCCTCCATGTCACCTCTCCTTACAACACCACTCCTCTCTCTCTCATTTCTCACTCCATCCCAAGCAATCTAAGAGAGAGGACCGTCCAAGCTCTAAGGAGAACAAGGAGAACCTAGTGTGGCCCACTTCCAACCCCCCTAATCACCCATCTTCACCCTTCAATCCTCATCATCCTCCATCAAAGAGGAAGCTTAGAAACTTGGGGAGATCAAGGAGCCTAGAAGATTTACAATTAGTGGGTGTTCATTGCACTAAATCGTGATTTGATTTAGGGCCCACATGATTTGAAACCCATATTGATGTATGTATTGATGCATGTATTAGAGGGGCCTATAGTGGTGGGCCCCTCCATCACTCGTCTCTCTCTCTCTCTCTCTCTCTCTCTCTCTCTCCTCCTCTCTTTATTTTCTTTCCTTTATGATGTGATGATATGTGTGTGTGGCCCAGATGATGTGATCAACAATCTGGACTATCCAAAATTTCTGGAGATCCAGCGAATGCGACCCGCCTTGCTGCCCATATTTGGGCCAGCCAGGATGGAGGGAAGAAAACAAATATCAGCCTGGTCCGTGTGGACCCCACCATGATTCATGTTTTTCATCCATGCCATGTGGGGTGGGCCACGCTGACGTGGGTGCCACTAGGACGTATGTTAGATCCTCACCGTCCATCGGTTGGGCCAGCAGCCCATGACATTGCTAGACATCGTCCAGTAGTTATAGGGCCCACCGAGTTGTGTCCCATCCTCAACGTCCGTTGCTGGACGGTGAGATCCATTATGATATATGTGTTTTATCCACGTCATCCACCTGTAGACGGTGGGCCCTACCCCTGATACATGTGTTGTATACACGTCATCCATCTGTGGGGCCCACACGTGTTGTATGTGCTTTATTAGCACCATCTGTCTGTGGAAGGTGGGTCCCCAACATGATATACGTGATTTATTCCACGTTGTCCACATCTGGACTATGGGGCCCACTCTACACATGGGGCCCCTGCATGATGTAAGTGTTGTATCCTCACCGTCCACGTGGACGATGGGGATTACCATGATGTATGCGTTATATCCTAATGATCCATCTGTTTGGACGTGGGCCCACCCCACACGTGTGACACGTGTGGGCAGGTGGGACCCACCTTGATGTAAGTGTTTTATATCCACACCGTCCGTACTTGGACGGTGGTAGGTGTAGCCCACCATGCTGGATGTGTTTTATCCATGTTGTCAGTCCACGTGGGACGTGTGGACCCCGCATCTGATGTATGAGTTTCACCCATGCCATCCGTCCATGGGTCCCACTTGGGGACTGCCGTGATGTAGGCATGTGGTCTCCTCGTCGTCCATCTGTTTTGGTAGTGGGTGGGGCCCATCTTGATGTACATATTCTATATCTGCCCCATCCATCTCTGGATGGTGCTATATAGGGCTGACAAATGTATGTGTCTCATCTACGCTGGCCATCAGATGGTGGGGTCTGCTGTGCTGTGTGTGCAGTCCACACCATCCTGCATGGGACAGTCCTGAGCCCACATGATGTAAGTGTTTCATCCACACCATCCTAATGGGCTAGGCGTGGACCCACCATGTTGTACATATTTCATCTATGTCATCCAGTCCAGCTGGACGTGGACCCTATCTTGGTGTAGATTCACACTGTGTGTCCATGGGGCCCTGATGTATGTGTTCTAACCCACGCCATCTAGGGTAGCGGCCCAACCTGATGAATGCGTTGAATATCCAGGCTATCCATCCATTTTTCTTGAACCATGGGCTGCCCCATTAGGCCCATGAGTGAGGCCCAATGCGATGTATATGTGTGCCATGAGTGAGGCCCAATGTGATGTATATGTGGCCTTTGAATGAGGCCCATTGTGATGCATTTATGGCCCATTTGGTGAGGCCCATTGTGGTGTATTTATGGCCCATTTGGCGAGGCCCATTGTGGTGTATTTATGGCCCATTTGGCGAGGCCCATTGTGAAGTATTCATGGCTCATTTAGCGAGGCCCATTGTGGTGTATTTATGGCCCATTTGGCGAGGCCCATTGTGGTGTATTTGTGGCCCATTTGGAATATGCAGGGCCCACCTTAGTGTGATGTATTTATGGGCCATTGTGATGAATATGTGGCCCATGTGTGAGGCCCATTATGTTGTGTATTAGACCATTTGTGTGAGGCCCATTATGTTATGTATGAGGCCCTTGCATGAGGCTAGGGACCCACTATATGTTTGGCCCTATGAGGGCCACTCCTTGGGAGCAATGTTGGTTAAATGTCCACATTATGACCTTCCCTTAGGCCTCATTAGGCCCATTCTTGATATGAGTAGGCCTTCTACGCCCATCCTTGACATGAGGAGAGTACATCATCATCATATAACATGCTTAGTATAGCTCCACGATCCATGCCCATACGCATCATATGTATGCTTGTTATGAGTGATTGATCATAGCACATGCCATTGGGCAGATTATTAGGGGACTCCCTGAGAGGCGGAGTTTCCCCACATAAGTGCGCAGTACGCGTAGGTTTGATATATGACTGGATGGTATGACTCATGCATATCGCATTTTATGATATGACCACCATACACCCTAGCAACATCATGGCCGTGGCCTTCACAAGCATGTTATGGATGGCCAGATGGGACACCGAAAATCCTTTTCTACATGGAGTGTCATAGATATCCCTTGGTAAAAGTCCCTAAACCCTCTTGGTACCAAAGGATGCTCCAACATCGAGACCAGGTGGAAAACAAGAGCACCTAGATGCTGAATACCAGTAGGCGGCGATCCCACTAATCGTGGTCGGTTGGAAAGGGGTGTGGCCTTACCCGCCTGAGGGTAAGGAGCATAGCTAGGCTGAGTTCGACTAGCTCCTAAATGGATCCGTTATCGACGTGATGGGTAAATATTGGTTGACTACTGGCCAGGTGGATAGTAAGGTCTCTTCCACTTGCATGGATGTGCGTCTAGTGGGCGGTGATCTGGTGTAGAGTAGTAGACCCCGGTGATGATCACAGAGATGTACAGTGCTAATACATGGATTTATTGAGCAGGAGTTACATACTCAAAATTTCACTCATTCATTCATTCATTCACTATCCATTCGGGCTGGTGGTGTGCAACTAATTGTTATGTGTACCTTCACAATAGCTAGGATTTCAGTTGGGCCACGCTACCAACCTGAGATCATGAGTTTACCACATTAAGTCTGGCTATCCAAATTTAAGTATGGGATTGATTTGGATAGAAGTCCCTTGTGATGGACCCCACAGCTTGCGATACTACGTACTATCATCCCGACTTCACACTCCATCTTGGTCATTTCATTCATACTGCATATTGCATCGCATCCTCGGCATCTGATATTTGGCTTACTATGTCTCCACATTGCATGGCTAGTCTATATTGATTCCTTCGTATATGATACTAGCTTATTGAAAAGGCCTAGCTATATGTCCTAGGGGGGGGGGGGACTAAAACGAATATGATAGCCAAGATAAAACACAATGCAGGAAAGTAAAACAACCTCAAAAATCTGATCTTGAGAGGTTGATACAAATGTTTTTCTAAGGACAACCTTTCACCAAAAACCAGAGTTTATGGTAGGACAACCGTATTTCTAGAAAGATCTTTGTATCATATCTTAAACCAAAGAGGAATACAGAAATAAACACAAACTGAAATAAATTGTAATCACAAATGTATTGTTCTAGGGACAGCCATACACCATAAAAATGGCAGGGGCAACCTTGCTAGAACAACTTTAAAGGAAATTGAATTTCAAGCAGATAAAGGAATAGCAGAAAGTAAATTCTAAATTATTACAAAATTCTCACAATGCTTGAATTAAATGATTACAACATTCACCACCATACATACATCCCACAAATAAATAATTAAAGATTAGAAATGTAAATCATTCAACCACAACACAAGGGATTATAGTGGTTCGCCTGTGTGTTCACCAACTGCAGCCACACAGAATGCTACTCCACTCCTAATATCCTCACATAGGGGATATTAGCATTCACTAACAAAATAGGTTTTCACAGGTTCACCCAAAACCTTTACAATTGTGTCTTTGTCTGCGGGCTTAATCAATTAAAAAAACCCCACTTTTGAGTTTTCCTGGCTCTCCTCAGATAACTAATACAACAAGATTTTTCTGGCAAATCTTGAAAGAAAGCAAAACAGAAAGGAATTTACAATTAAATATAAAATACCTGATTATCTCCTTCGTTGTAGTAGCCCGGTAGAACCAAGTCAGAGTAGATGATTGAATGTCCAAGTTCAATGTCCAGTACTTAATTATAATGGTTCTAATTCTAATATATTTTAAATTAAACCAACTAGGGCTTGCCTTAATTGATTTTGATTCCAAAGAAAGGGAATAACAATTCCTCTTATCAAATTAGATTGGAATAGCAGAAACAAAATCAATTAAATAAAGCTAAAGAAAGAGAATATTAAATAAGCACACTTAGCTTAGATGGAGCACAGAATTATCTCTCAGAAGTTTGACAAAGGTTGGCTTGAATGGATTAATTAATTCACTTCATTCTTCTGAGATTCGTGCTCAATTTATAGGTGAGCAGATCGCGTTTTCAACTGGTCTAGGGAGATCTTCGACTAGTCGAAGAAGTAACAGATTTGAAAAAAATTAGGCGCGATAAGCTTTGACCGTTCTACAACTGGTCGAAGGTCATCTTCGACTGGTCGTAGGTCACCTTCGACTGGTCGAAGACCCTGTAAATAATCGCTGGACTTTGAGTCGAAGTGTTTTGACTGGTCGAAGATGCAGTCGACACTATTCCTTCGACTGGTCGAAGAGATCCCTGGACTGGTTGAAGCCTAAAAGAAAATATCCGAATTTCGTAACAAACTCACGACTGATCGAGGAATTTCTTGTACTGGTCGAAGCAAAGCTAGGACTAGTCGAAGAAAGCCTGGGACAAGCCCTCGAACAGCCCAAACTCATGTGACATATACATATGACTTATGTATCCAAAATGGCCTACTTCTAAGGTCAACCTATGGTCAATCAAACACCCAAACATGAAGTAAGGACATTGAAAACATTAGGAATAAGTGACCTTGAAGTTTAAGCCTCGTAGTCTTGATGTAGCTCAATCTTGAAATCTTGATGTAGCTCAACCTTGAAAGTGTCTTGAGTTCTTTACGAACTGCCTTGTACTCTTCTTGAAGTCTTGCATTCTTGAGTCTTGTCTTGAGAGCAATACTTGCAGTCAAGGTTGATCTTTGTACTTGTGATCTTTGCTTGTTGTGAGCTTTGCTTATCCAATAATGTTGATCTTTGAGAGAGCTTCACTTATGCAAGTTATATAACAGTGATTTTGGTATCACAAATTTGACAACCGACAGGGATATAGACTATAGCACTTACAATCTCCCCCTTTGTCAAATTAGTGACAAAACACATAACCAAGATAAACATAAAGTAGAACAATTGGTTAAAGAAACATGAACCACTTAATATCAACTGGTTTACCTACAAATTAATAGTCATTCAACTACTCCTCTCATAATCAAATCAACATCGTCAGTCACTCCCCCTGAGTAACATAACCAATGCTACTCCTCTCACAATCACATCATTAAGAGCAAACCATTCTCCCCCTTTTTGTCACAATATGACAAAGTAAATAAAAAAAGGAGAACTAAATAAAGGAATATAAGAGAGTAAACATGAGATTATAGCAGCAAAACAGATAGTATTCAACTTAAAATCAGCATAGTTTCACAAAGAACAGATACCTAGCATAAAACTAATCAGACAATAGTATCCAATTCCAAAGCAGTCAACTTAGTGCTAAGTTTTAAGGTTATTATAGACCAGAAAATCCATATAAACTAATCAGAACTAGAACCAGATGACGGAGCAGGAATAGAGGGATCAAGTTGGTGCATGCCTTTGTTCAATCGCCTTAGATATTTGCGCATGTACTTGAGTTATAAATCATGAGCAACCGACATGTTTTCTATCTTTTCATTTATATTCTCAACTTTACCCTCCAATGCACTCAGACGTGCATCAAAATCAGACGGTTCAAAATCTGGATCATTTATTAAATCAGAATCCAGTTCCTCAAAGATGTCATCCATATTAATGTCATCACCAGCTTCTTCATGACCACCACCACCATCTTCACCTTATTCAGGAAGTAATTCTAGCTTCATCTTTTTGAGATTAGAATTGTTGAAAATCAGATGATGGATAGGTGCCTCATTAACAGGCATATCGACCAACATATGTGTAGCCAATACAGTCATTAAATAGCCAAAAGGAATGTCACTATGACCAGGATGGAGTCTAAACTAAAGAATGAAATGACAGATTAAGGATGGTAAACAAATCTGAGTATCACTGGCAATAGCATGGATAACACGAACCATAAACGAAGTCAAGTCGATTTTATTACCCGAACGAGGATACAGATTAGACACAAAGATTCTGTGGAGAATTCTGTATTTGGGTAACAAATACCTTGCGGGAAGCGCATTCCCTTTACAAGTCCAATGAACATTCATGTTGCACAAGTCTCTAGTGAGCATACGTTTTTCAGAAACTAAGGGTTTATCAGTCAAGTTATGAATAGGAATACCCTCATCATTCACAGGAATGTCCATGAGGGCTGAAATTAAATGACGATCAATGTCAAATGACCCTTCACTAGTAGATATTTTAAAAGTTAAATTATCCTGTGAGAAGTCACTAATACATGTAAACATGGATTGGGCAATGGACCGATATGCAGGCCCACCCCAATGTAATAAGTTAACCTAACCTACAGCTTCAAGCATAGGAAGGATGTCAAAAGGTGCAATATGATTAATATCAACAGGATGTTTAACAATAACATTGCGTGATTTAATGTCCGTAACATAAGATGAATCATTATTGGGAACAAGAAGATGACACTCGGTCGATCTGGAGGAAGAAGAAGGACCACGGGAAGTAGTTTTTCTACCTCTAGAAGCCATATGCAACAACAATAACAAGGAAATAAGAAGTTGCAAAGAATTAAGAAGTGAGTTTACCCAAAATAGATTTTTCAAAATCCAAACCCCAAATCTCAATGAAATCCAAAATAGAAAGCTTCAAGTTAGAAAAGAAAGTAATCTAGAAACAGATTTGCAAAAAAAAAAACGTAAATGGAACACTAACCTTGAAGAACAAGAACAGTGGGTTCGACAAGTCGAAGCTCAGATCTTTAGAAAAGAAAAACAAAATGAGGAAGAAAGTAAAAACCCCAATTTTTAAGTGATTCCCGAGATCTACGACTGGTCATGGGTATCTACGACCGGTCGAAGGTCGACTAGTCGAGTATACTCACGACAGGTCGAAGGACGTCCAGAATTTTATATTTCTTGCAATTTTAAAAAATTGGAATTAAACCTAGCAAATATATGCACTATGATACAAGTAGGCATAAATAATCATTTTGAAATACACATGCCAAGATTAAATTTCATCTTTTTAAACCTGCTTTTATCAAGAGGTTTGGTGAAAATATCAGCTCGCTGATCTTCGGTAGGAATATATTCCAGAGATATAACTTTTTCTTCTACCAATTCTCGAATATAATGAAATCTAATGTTAATGTGCTTAGTACGAGAATGTTGAATAGGATTTTTTGAAATATTTATTGCACTGGAATTATCACAATGTAATAACATAGAATCCTATTTAATTCCATAATCACTTAGCATTTGTTGCATCCAAACAAGTTGTGTACATGCATTACCAGCTGCGATATACTCAGCTTCAGCTGTTGAAAGTGATATAGAATTTTGTTTCTTACTAAACCAGGAAACTAAACAATTTCCAATGTAAAAGCAACCACCACTGGTTGATTTTTTATCATCTAGATTACCAGCCCAGTCAGCATCTGAGTACCCAGCCAATTGGACACTAGTCTCATGAGGATACCAGAGACCAAGATTTACAGTACTTGCGACATATCTAATAATCCGCTTGACAGCAATCAAGTGAGATTCTTTTAGATCAGATTGATATCTTGCGTAAATACCAACACTTAGAGAAATATCAGGTCTACTAGCAATTAAATATAACAAACTACCAATCATACTTCGATAAAGTTTTGAATCAACATTTTTACCATTAGAGTCTTTTAAGAGTTTCAGGGTAGTACTCATGGGAGTATCGAAATTCTTGCCATTCTCAAATCCAAATCTCTTGATTAGATTTAAAGCATACTTACATTGAGAAATGAATATTCCTTCAGGTTGTTGCTTTACTTGCAATCCAAGGAAATAAGTCAATTCCCCAACCATGCTCATTTCGAACTGTGATTTCATCAAATCTGTAAACTCAGTAGTCAAGTCAGTACAAGTTGATCCATAAATGATATCATTAACATAAATCTATACCATTAAGATATGATCATTATATTTTTTAACAAATAGAGTTTTATCAACAGATCCCATTTGAAAATTATGACTTAAAAGAAATTTTGTTAATTTCTCATACCATGCCCTAGGTGCTTGTTTTAATCCATAAAGTGCCTTTTTAAGCCGATACACATGATCAGTATTTTTGGGATCTTCAAAACCCATTGGCTGTTCAACATATACTTCTTCATGTAAATCGCCATTTAGAAAAGCACTTTTCACATCCATTTGATATATCTTTATCTTTCTAAAACATGCAATGAATATAAATAGTCTGATAGATTCAAGACGTGCTACTAGTGCAAAAGTTTCATCAAAATCAATTCCTTCAATTTGAGTATAACCTTGTACCACTAGTCTAGCCTTGTTTATAATTATATTTCCACACTCGTCAGACTTATTTTTGAAAATCCATTTTATTCCAATGATATGTTTATCTTTAGGTCTTGGTATGAGATACCAAACATCATTTCTTACAAATTGGTTAAGTTCTTCTTGCATTAAAACAATCCAGTTCTCATCAGCAAGAGTTTCTTTTACATTAGATGGTTCTATTTGGGATGTAAAACATACATAATTACATATATCCTCAAGTTGTCTACGGGTGCGAACACCGGTGAGAGGGTTTTCAAGAATTTAAGTAGTTGGATGATCTTTAACAGTCCTCAACTCAAAGTCAGTCTGATTTAATGAAGTATCGGGTTTATCAATGATTAGAACTTCATCATTATCTGAATTAGGGATTGACGTATTTAAGTGATCATCAATGATAACATTGATAGACTCTTGAATCACACCAATTCTTTTGTTCAGAACTCTAAAAGCACGACTGTTTAAGGAATATCCTAGAAAAATCCCTTCATCACTCTTTGTAATGAATTTTCCCAAATTTTCACAATCTCGTAAAATATAGCACTTGCTGCCAAAAACTCGAAAGTATTTGACAGTAGGCTTTTTATTGAACCACAATTCGTAAGCCGTTTTATTATTATCTTTGCTAGTGTAGACTCGGTTAATAATATAGCAAGCTATGTTGACAGCTTCAGCCCAAAGATTTTTAGAGAGCTTCATGTTATTCAACATGACATTAGCCATTTCTTGAAGTACCCTATTCTTTCTTTCCACAATTCCATTTTGTTGTGGAGTTTTGGGAGCAGAGAATTCATGTAATATTCCTTGGTCGGTACAGAACTTCTCAAAATTGCTATTCTCAAATTCAGATCCATGATCACTACGAATCTTACTGATTTGAGAAGATTTTTCAATTTGAATCCTTTTGAGAACTTTTCTTACTTCTTCAAGGGTTTCAGATTTATCCCTTAAGAAGGCTACCCAAGTGAATCTGGTAAAGTCATCAACTATTACTAGGATATACATTTTCCCACCACAACCTTCCATTCTGATAGGTCCAATTAGATCCATGTGGAGAAGTTCGAGTGGTCTTGATGTGGTATTTGAATTCACCTTTTTGTGTGAGTTCCTTGTTTGTTTGCCTATCTAGCACTCACCACATATTTTATCTAATTTCTGAAGTTTGGGTAAACCTCTTATAAATTCTCGTTTGCTCAATCTATATAAATTTCGATAATGTACATGGCCAAGACGTTTGTGCCATAAATCAGTCTCGTCTGTATGGACCATGTAACATGTTTGATTAGATGATCTGGATTCACTAATAATATAGCAATTTTTAGACGTTCTACATGTAACAACCCGAATCTTCAGGACCCGAGTACACGACCCGTGTCCCAAAAACCCGAGTGTTAACCTTAAAGGATGGTTAAATATTTTTCTTTTATCAGAGAAAGCAAATGAGCGTAGTGTGGACAAGTAAGCATAAAGGAAAATTTCATTATCATTCAAATATACAAGAAGCTGCCCATAATGACTTATACAAACCAATGTCTCTGAAATTAACAAGTACAAGATTTACAAGAATTTAATACATGAAGAATAGCAGAAAACATATAAATATAAGCCGCAAGGCCATGCAACTCCTCCAGGCGAATACAGTCATGCATCCTAAGCGATCATACCCTGCTCCTCATCAAGTCTGAACATGCATATCACTAAAGCCACCTGTACTACCTATACGGTTGTATATTTGATGGATGAGTGGCCAACTCATTGTGAATTTCCCTCAAGATTACACACCTCCGCATTAGGTAAGCATAGTTACAAAACATCCAGACAACCAAAACAAAGTAAATGCAGTCTTATTAGATGCATGATGCGTGAATACAATCATCGCCCTGGGGAAGCTCATTCGTGCGGACAGTGGGCCATCACCCATGCAATCATCGAACCTGGGAAAATCATCCAGTCGAAACAATCGATAGTCGGTGGTCTGGGAGCTAGCAAAACGATACCCCATTGGTCCTTAGGGCACGTGCTACAATATCCAAAATTAGCCACCCATCATCGTTAATATGCTATGGATGCATGATTAGCCTAACCATTATTATTCCAATTACAACCAGCTAGTTTAATAAGCTCAAAGGTCACTACGGGGAGCTCAGAGCCCAGTGTAGACCGACAGCTCAGGCATAGTGTCCCATTCCACCATCTCTGGCTTATGAGGCTACCACCTTAGGATGTTTAATGGATCCCAAGACTTGTGGCCAATCATATTCAGTATATGGGGCTTACCATTGCATGGTTGCACAAAACAAAACATCGAACCCATATAGGAAAAATACCAGAACAAAGCCATATAAGGCGATATCAAACAAGCCACATAGGGCAATTATTAAAATAGGCCACGTAGGGCGAGTATCAAAACCATGCGATAAAAGACCATCCTTAAAAATCATTGGGTACAACAACCCTGGATGGTAGGCCCACATCAATGATCCATCTAGACCACCACCCAATAACCACCAAGTCAAAGGTCCATTACGATCACAACTAGTCAAGTCACATCTCAAGTATGGGTGTACATTCATATGTGGGAATTTTTCACTAATGTACCAGTTTAAAGTCCATAAGCAATACACAAGCATGAACAAATATATAGGATGAACATTAAACAGGCAATATAGCAATTCAATTCCTACCAGTTAACACATGTATCAATTATGAATAAAAACTATAACTTAAGCTAATGAGAAGATGGAAAGCTCAAGGGGAAGAATCATCACCTTATACTTTGGATCACCTTCTAGTGTCGCTAAGTGCTTGCGCCCTTAGAAATATATCCTACCACAAATCATGAACTTGTATAATTAGGTCTAAGTTCTAATAACTACCTAGGGTTTAAGATCATAACCTAGGGTTATCTTTTAGGGTCTTGGTGTAGGATTAGGGTTTCACATCTTAGGGTTTAATTCTAGGTTTAGATTCTATATTTTTGTTTGTAAAATTTTGAATTCTATCTTGTGGGGTCATTAATAATATTATTAAAGGGAATAATGAATGAATAAAAATAATCAATTAAATTAGTTATTAGTTGTAGGAATATTATCGATGATTACTATCATATTAAAATTACCTAACAACAACCTACGATGAATATTAATGCTAATAAGTCCAAAGCAATTATTAATATTAACAATATCACTAATATTAGCTAGCGTAACACTAATAGTCATTTTGATGAAAATAAATAGTATGTCCTAATGTAAATGTTAATATTTTAAGAGTGGCGAAATAAAATGCTATTATCTTGATAATGATAATTTTCAAAAGTATTAACCAATGTTGGTATGGATAATTAACTAATGGTTATTTACATTCAATTTAATAATCCTAGAGAAAAAAATGATAAAAACAATACAATGATAATTGAAATAATTTAAATTTGGGAAGCAATGTGGGCTCACCTGGGCTTTCACTTTTTCCTTCCCTCAAACCTCTGTTGAGGCTATTGGACCAAACAGCCTTACCCACTGAGTCGAACCTTTCGACACAACCAACCATTCTTCTTCTTCCTTTCTCCTTTCTCTCTTTCCTTTTTCTCTTTCATTTCTTCCCTCTCCCTTTTCTTTCCTTATTTCTGTTTTAACTAGAAAACTCAAGAGTGGTGGTCGCGACCCGTGCTTGTGTGTCGAGTCGACTTGCCAGCAGCACAAACCTACCAACGTTCTCCCTCTACTGTTTCCATCTCTCTCTTTTATTGAAATCCCAACAACTCCAGGCCCAACCCGGACCCATACCTTGAGACCACCTGACTCGGCAATGAGGCAGCCAACAACAACCGAGCCCAACTCAGTTTGGTTGACTCGACACAACCAACCTCCTTCTTCTTTCTTTCTCTTCCTTTTTCCCTTCCTTTCTTTCTTTCCTGCACTTCTTCCTCTCACTTTCTTCTTTACTCAGGGAGGTCTGACCACATTAAACGACCGATCTTTCGACCTTTCTCTCCCTCATTCTTTTTCTTTTGTTTTCTTCCTTTCTTCCCTCTTCTCTCATCCATTTCTCCTGTCATCTTAACTCCCAGACCAAACCTCACCCCGGCGTGTCCGACGCCTTAGAGCGGTCGGGAAGATGACCGCTGTTAATGGCGGATTTGGAAACGCCACTCCTCCCTTCAATCTATTCCGATCAGATGGTTCCTATGGGTCTTAGAGAGCTTCTAGATAGGCTCTTTCGAAGCTTGAGGAAGGTTTAGGTGATGAGTTCAAGGGTGGAATGTAACGACCTGAAAATTTCCGTACATTGGGTCGAGTACCACCTCGACCAGAAATCACGTAGGATTAAATCCTATAGAAATTTAACAAAGTTAACTAAGTACTAAACTCAATTAGCTCGAAATCGGTAGGATCGCTTTAAATACGATCTCTACAGAACAAGTGCTTTAGGTTACCCTAAAGTTTAGAACCAAACTCATTTCCCGTCTGCTCTCGGGAATCGAAACCGTATAAGGTATAGGTCGCACATCGGAGTCCGATTAACCCCTAAGGAACTAGGACCTAACTGGGCTTAACAATCATCTCAAAAATCGGCCTTATCCGATATTCCACGGCCATTCGTTTCGAATCGGAGCGAGGTAGTGTGAAAACACTATTCCAAGCCAAAATAAATATCCGGAATAGTGATCGGCATCGTTCGTTGTTGCGTCACATGCCAAGCAACTGACCGTCGGAGAATCGAGACCAAGTTACACCCTCGGATTAAGAAAAATTTCAGAACATTTACATGTACTTGGAATTTCGATCGTGGCCCATCATGCCGTCAATTGAAATCGGTCCGCCACGTGCAACGCATCCGAATGAGTCAAAAATGTAATCTTAGATCCATTGATGATAAGTTTAAGTCGACGTTTGGTTCAAAGAGGGCTACGAGAACTCCCCTTTGATTTTCGAAAATCTTATATGGCTCCCATGAACCTAAGTCTATTTCGTAATGTTTGAGGCTATAAAAGGAGCTTCCTCTCACAGCCATACGAATTTTGCAAGAAACCCTAGAGGGAGAGAGAAAAGAGAGGGAAAGACTTGGAGATCTTGCCGATCTTCCTTTGCTTTGGCTTGCTACACGGCCTACATCTCTCGATCTAGACGCTTTCCGGTGTTTTCCGCCTCATTTGAAGGTAAGAAAACCTAACCCTAGGTCGATTTGCGGTGGAATCGAGGTGGGATGTATACAGGCTAACCGATTCCGCTCTTTAGGCTCGAAACCGTAGTAGACGGAAGATCTATCACCCTCATTGATTCCGTTTCCAAAGGCAAATGTGAGGACTTTAAGCTTATAAGTTACGGTTTTCAACGCTTTCAATGTCAGATAATGGTAGATTCATGATCGCTTGCAATTGCACATGTACAAAGTGCTTTAGTTTCCTGTTTTGATTAGCGGTGTGAAATATGGAATTTCACATATTCTAGGTATACGTATAAATACCGTATACGTATTTTTCTTGGATAAATGTTTGACATGTTTATTTAATGTATGATTATATGCTATATGAATAAAATACTAGTTTGGCGAAAGGAATCGCTAAAATATATGTTTACTTGTAAATGCGCCGTATGTTAAAATTACGTGTTGTAGAAATACCGTATACGTAGTTCTTTTGGAATGATGTTTGACATATTTATTTAATGTATGATTATACCATACGTGATTAAAATACTAGCTTGGCGAAAGGAATCGCCGAAATCTATGTTCCTTTGTAAACACTATGTATGTCGAAATCGGGTATACGTGGAAGTACCCTATACGTATAAAATTTGCTGATGTGTTTGCTATGTTTATTTGCTGTATGAATATGTTGTATATGTATAAAATACTAGCTCGGTAAAGGGACAACCCTAGTACACACTTCCCTAGCATACGTCATGTATGTTGAACTATTGCATTCCAAGTGTTGGAGAGTTCACTTGTGAGTGCAAGTGCTTAAGTGTTAGAATCTTAGGTAGGTCTTTGAGGTGGGATTCTCGGCTACCTTAGAGTCACATACGACACTCTCCATGTGGTTGTTCACTCTAACCACTCGCCTACGAAATGTAAGTATTTGTATACATATTTACATAATGCTTTATAACATGCTTTGAACATGCCTTGTGAGTTGTTTATTAACATGCTTCATGTTATGCTTTTTAATATGCTTACTAGTGTTCTTGAATTACCACATTATCATACCGTATTTCACATGCTATGGTTAGGGTTTGTGAGCTTGGGACTATGTTTGTAGTCCAGGCATGATCAGTTGAAGATGTGGTTGGGATTCGTTCGCCACGCACGATGTGTTGGTGAACCCGTGTCGTACTTCGGTTGGCGATAGTGGTTGGCCACACGAGGTGCTTCTAAGCGCCTCATATCGCCCAACTTGTTGTGCGCTCGAGCTAAGCCGAACATGTCGAAAGGTATGCCTTATGTATGTTCACAATGTCCGGTCGCTAATGCTTGAACCTAGGGTACCAAACTTACCGGTGAAAAATCCCGTTAACTATGGTACTCGATCCGCTAAGACTCATGAGCCGGGCATGGTGGTATGGGACACGTGGTGGTCGAATTCGGCCCCACGCTGGGCTACGTGCCTCCCGTAGTGACCGTGAGCAACTCAACTCGTGAGCCGATTATGGTGGTATGGGACACTATATTTCGGCCGCCGGCCACACGATAAGGTGATGGGGGAAAACCCTTTGTAGTGACCATGAGCATATTCGAAGTTGCGGCGTGCCTTAGAGTTCGCCGCGACATATAGAATATGAACTAGGCTGTTTACGTATAGTTGTATCGTGATGAATCGTTTAAGGGGTGATGGGGAGTGGTGCAACCTTTGTGCGTTTCAGCTACCTCTCTATGGTGACCTAGAAAACACACTATCGTCGATATTAACTAGGGTGACGACCCTAGATTGGATCATGTTTGGATATGAACAAGGGAGGTACCTTAGTTTCCCAATCCTGTTTGTTTGAAATGAACTAATTAAAAACTCGGTAATCATACTCATCATGCATCGCATGTGCTGGAAGATGTGGAGCACTGTGGGATGTAAGCATGCGTGAACGTGAGATGGTGTCGCTTGAGGGAGTATGTCGGAGAGGGCATCCATCATACCTGCATTCATACTTGCATTAATCAGAGTAGCTAGGAGTGTTTGATTTACTGCTTTATCATTACTGCTTGACTGTATTGGTAGCATGATAACCTATATCTTATTGTTCCACTGAGTTAGCTACTCACTCCCACGTTACGGGACGGTGTTGCGCACACCAACCGGACTGTCTCGAGTATAGGCGATCCGGCCATTGCAGGCGGAGCCCGATTATGACGAGGACCGGGAGGAGTTCTCGTATATGCGATTCATGGCGGCCGAATCGATGGGATACTGAAGATTGTACCTAGTATTTTGACACGGAGACATGTATGTTGTGACTCAGGAGGATTCATACTCTGGATAATGAATCATTTATTTTGTTCTTTTACATACATATATATACAGTTCAGTCTTCCGCTTGCTTTTATACAACTGATCTGGAGTATGAATTCTTTGAATTGGTTAATCTCATTCATGTTTCTGGCTCTTAGACAACATTCAAATATCATTAAATATGTTGCATAAGTGATGCGTTGGAACTCGGGAGTTGAGTTACACTCGACCCCCGATTTTCAGGGCGTTACATGGAAGGTGACTGCTGGTTTTCTAGGGTTCTTTGCAACAACTGGAGGAGGGATGTTTTCTATCCCATCTTATAGCAACCTTAGCTCCCTCACGACCCTTAGATGGGTAATGAACGCCCAGGATTTAATCTACTCTGAACCGCTTAGTACACAGCCAAAACTGAAACCGTATGTGGTTTCATCTTACTATGGGTAGGAAACTTTAGGGTGGTTTGAAATGGACGGTTAGGATAAATCCTATACGAATGGCTGAGATTTGAGGATGAGGAGCGTGCTCAGATCGCCGGTTTTGGCAGTAGAGACTGATTTCATTTTTGGAAATATGGTGCCTGCGGGACCTATTTGCACCCAGGATTGTGTGCACGTGTGGTTGCGTGAATGTGTATAGAAGCCATGGTTTTGGCTGGAACGATCCGCCCAACACGATGGACGGTTTAGATCATCAAGGTGGGGCCCAGGTGGGGGCCACGGACGTCTTAAACGGACGGCGTTCGTCTGTTGAAAGTGAAGAGAGAGAGAGAGATTCTCTCCGTTTCAAGAAAGCGTGGGTCAGCGCTGGCTGACCGGGCAGGCTTACCGGGTGCACTGCGGGTACATGTGCACTAGGTGCACTCGCACCCTATGTGGGGTCCACCGTGATGTTTATGATGAATCCACACCGCTCATTCCACTAGAGGGGCCCTTACACATACTTTTAACCAAAGATCAGGTGGGTATACAGCTCAGGTGGCCATACACTTAACTTCCTATACCTAATGGTGGATTTCCGTTAGCCTAGTGGTCGGATCTTCCCTAGATTAAACGTCAACGGTTAAAAAGTCCTAATGGTCCAATTGTAAAGCTTTCATCACCTGTTACCAACCAATACGAATATTAACATAGGTTTCATTATTTTTGTACATTACTTATAATTAAAATAATTAAATCTCATATACATATATACATATAATTTTTATATTAACATAGTATTATATGCATGCCATTGATCACTTATTTATCAATATATGATTCATAACATATAGTCTCATACATATATATGAATTATAAATTGTACAATATCTTATTTAAAATTTGCATCGTTAAATAATATAAAATTTTATTCAAATATCAAATAGTTTTTGGTATACATGTTTATAGAAATATTCACTACTACAGTAATATTTATAACTCAATTATACATTGTGGAATTATTATTTATTATGTTAGTTAATATAATATTATTTTCATAATATCATATATACATTAAATACATACACATCAATTTATCATGAAATTTTAAATCTTCACAAAGTATATACATTTCATAGTGTATATATTTAGGTTGCATTATTTTTATATATATCTTATTTTATTTTATTTTTCTTTGTTTATATTAAGCTAATCTAAATGGTAACACTCGAGTACTAGAAAATACGGGGTGTTACACTACGTCTAGTTAATATTATAGAACCCTTATTGTTTAGTATCTCACAGCTTTGATTAGAGAACCTAACACTATGGTTATTATCACATATTTGTGATATGCTAAGCAAGTTATGTTTTAAGCCTTTAACATATAAAACGTTTTTAAACACAGGAAGATTAAAAAGTTGAACCGTACCTTGGCCTATAATCTTGTAATTGCTACCATCACCAAATGTGACTGAACCATCAGTCATATTTTTTAGATCCGTTAATAAAGCTTTGTCACCTGTCATATGCCTGGAGCATCCACTATCTAGGTACCATTTTGAATGACTCGTTGCTTTGAAAGCAATGTGAGCAACCAAGCATGTGACTTTAGGAACCCATTTCATAACTGTTTTGGGTTTAGGAACATAGTTGGTCTTCTTTTGTTTATAGTTGTAAGAATAACCTATAGAGTTAGATTTTAGGAGCTTCTTGAGTAAATCTACTATCTTTTCAGCTAGTGGATTTCATTTCTGATTAAAGTTGACATGGCTACTTCTAGGTTTTTGAAGAGTTTTTGAATTTCTAGAAAAACCTTGATAAGTATTTTTCCCTTTTGAGTTTGAGGACTCTCCTTTCACAAACATAGGAGGAGTATACTTTTGTTTAGGAGATAAATTTTTATCATAGCCCAACTCAGATAGATCACCACATTTTCTTGATCCGGATAAGAGTTTTTCTAACTTTGGATCACCTTGGGCATATTTTCATGTGTCCTTTTGACTCAGAAGAGAAGATACTTCCTTTTTGAGTTTCTCAATCTCAGATTTCAAATCAACAATTAGGGAGTTTTTGAATTCCAAATCGCATTTAGATTTTTCAAAACAATCTGAAATTTGTGATTTTTCTAAGACAAGTGATTCAAAACATTCTTTGAGTTTAGAAAACTTTTCTTTTTGAAGTTTTAGTTTGACAACAATTTTACAACTTTCCTTATATAGGGCATTGTAAGCGTCTTAAAGATCATCTTCATTTTCATATTCACTACTCAGATTTTCTTCACTTGTCGAGTCATTATCTGAAAATGTGAATTTGGCTAGAGTCATAAGTGCTTTAACTTCATTGCCTGACTCAGTTTCAGAATCTTCTGATTCTGAAGAAGCTTCAGAATCAGATGATTCATCCCATGTAGCCAACATACCCTTCTTCTTAGGTTTGTCCTTTTTAGGACATCTATTTGCTAAGTGCTCATATTCTTGACAGTTGTAACAGTGACTATCTTTCAAAGATTTTCGAGTTTTGGGTCTAAACTTCTTTTTATCATTTGATTTTTGAAAATCAACCCTTTTCTTGCTTTTGAAAATCTTGTAAAATTTCTTAGCTAAAAGAGCCATATCATCTTCTGAATAAGAATTTTCTTCTGAATTATATTTAGAGGATTTTAGTGCAATAGATTTACCTTTAGGAGCTTTAAAGTTTAACTCGTAGGTTTGTAAAGAACCAATTAGTTCTTCTACCCTCATATTAGC
This sequence comes from Magnolia changhungtana, assembly GCA_030180095.1. Lineage (NCBI taxonomy): Eukaryota > Viridiplantae > Streptophyta > Magnoliopsida > Magnoliales > Magnoliaceae > Magnolia > Magnolia changhungtana. The sequence goes on from JASAUF010000397.1 coordinate 5,554,827, forward strand.
CATATCACGAAGTTCCTGGATCGCGGTTACTTTAGAATTGAACCGTTCAGGAAGTGAGCGTAATATCTTTGCACACACTTTACTTTCTGGGATTTTATCGCCAAGACCCCACATTATGTTTACAATATCATTTAGTCTAGTGTAAAAGTCCATAAACATTTCATTTTCCTCCATATGAATTTCTTCAAATTTGGTTATGAGGAGTTGGACTTTAAACTTTTTGACAATTGATGTACCCTCGTGTGTCATTTCTAGTATATCCCAGGCTTGCTTTGCAGTATCACAGGATATGATTCTTTTGAACTCATCCGGTGATAGTGCGCAAGTGATTGCATTTAGTGCTTTAGCATTGGCACTATACTCACTTTTCTGAAGGGTGGTCCATAAATAATAAGCAGGTATAGACATAGTTTTGAACCGTCGGATTCAGTTACTTCAATGGTAGGAGTTTTCCATTCGGTCCTTTGTGGCTCGCCACACACTCTCATCCATTGATTTTAGGAAGATCCTCATTCGGCTTTCCAATAAGCATAGTTGGAGCCATCAAATGGTGGAGGCCTAGTGGATCGAAAGGCTATCAAAATTTGACATCTTTTATATAGCTTAGATCGTTAGCTGGAAATAAATCCAAATAAAAGCAATAAGAACGAGCTATTAGGCTCTGATACCGCTTGAAAAGGCCTAGCTATATGTCATAGGGGGGGGGGAGGGGGTGAATAGGACTATGCCAAATAAAACTTATAACAGTGGAATTAAAAAGAATATGATAACCAAGATAAAACACAATGCAGGAAAGTAAAACAACCTCAAAAATCTGATCTTGAGAGGTTGATACAAATGTTGTTCTAAGAACAACCTTTCACCAAAAACCATAGTTTATGGTAGGACAACCTTATTTCTAGAAAGATCTTTGTATCAAATCTCAAACCAAAGAGGAATACAGAAATAAGCACAAACTGAAATAAATTGTAATCATAAATGTATTGTTCTAGGGACAGCCATACACCATAAAAATGGTAGGGCAACCTTGCTGGAACAACTTTAAAGGAAATTGAATTTCAAGCAGATAAAGGAATAGCAGGAAGTAAATTCTAAACTATTACAAATTCTCACAATGCTTGAATTAAATGTTTACAACATTCACCACCATACATACATCTCACAAATAAATAATTAAAGATTAGAAATATAAATCATTCAACCACAACACAAGGGATTATAGTGGTTCACCAGTGTGTTCACCAACTGTTAAACAACAAGCACACAGAATGCTACTCCACTCCTAATATCCTCACACAGGGGATATTAGCGTTCACTAACAAAATAGGTTTTCACAGGTTCACCCAAAACCTTTACAATTGTGTCTTTGTCTGTAGGCTTACACAATTAAAAAAAACCCCACTTCTGAGTTTTCTTGGCTCTCCTCAGATAACCAATACAACAATATTTTTCTGGCAAATCTTGAAAGAAACCAAAACAGAAAGGAATTTACAATTAAATGTAAAATACCTGATTATCTCCTTCGTTGTAGCAGCCCAGTAGAACCAAGTCAGAGTAGATGATTGAATGTCCAAGTTCAATGTCCAGTACTCAATTATAATGGTTCTAATTCTAATAGATTTTAAATTAAACCAACTAGGGCTTGCCTTAATTGATTTTGATTCCAAAGAAAGGGAATAACAATTCCTCTTATCAAATTAGATTGGAATAGCAGAAACAAAATCAATTAAATAAAGCTAAAGAAAGAGAATATTAAATAAGCACACTTAGCTTAGATGGAGCACAAAATTATCTCTCAGAAGTGTGACGAAGATTGGCTTGAATGGATTAATTAATTCACTTCATTCTTCTGAGATTTATGCTCAATTTATAGGTGAGCAGATCGCGTCTTCAACTGGTTTAGGGAGATCTTCGACTAGTCGAAGAAGTAACAGACTTGAAAAAAATCGGGCGCGATAAGCTTTGACCATTCTTCGACTGGTCGTAGGTCACCTTCGACTGGTTGAAGATCCTATAAATAATCGCTGGACTTTGAGTCGAAGTGTTTCGACTGGTCGAAGATGCAGTCGACACTGTTCCTTCGACTGGTCGAAGAGATCCCTGGACTGGTCGAAGCCTAACAGAAAATATCCAAATTTTGTAACAAACTCACGACTGATCGAGGAATTTCTTGGACTGGCCGAAGCAAAGCTAGGACTAGTCGAAGAAAGCCTAGCACAAGCCCTCGAACAGTCCAAACTCATGTGACATATACATATGACTTATGTATCCAAAATGGCCTACTTCTAAGGTCAACCTATGGTCAATCAAACCCCAAACATGAAGTAAGGACATTGAAAACATTAGGAGCAAGTGACCTTGGAAGTTTAAGCCTTGTAGTCTTGATGTAGCTCAATCTTGAAATCTTGATGTAGCTCAACCTTGAAAGTGTCTTGAGTTCTTTACGAACTGCCTTGTACTCTTCTTGAAGTCTTGTATTCTTGAGTCTTGTCTTGAGAGCAATACTTGCAGTCAAGGTTGATCTTTGTACTTATGATCTTTGTTTGTTGTGAGCTTTGCTTGTCTAAGAATGTTGATCTTTGAGAGAGCTTCACTTATGCAAGTTATATAACAGTGATTTTGGTATCACAAATTTGACAACTGATAGGGATATAGACTATAGCACTTATACTTATTATGTTTTTGCATTGCATAGCCTAGATAAGGTTGATGGTATTTATAGACTTACTGGTGTATTTATGCATTGCTTTGATATTGCATACTTGACACTTACCTTACGTACACACTTACACCATGCTCTAAGCTTTGTATAAGCTTATGCTCGATAGATGTATGCAGGTGGCGTTAGGTTGTATTAGAGTTGAGCTTGGAGCGTGTAGCTGTCTTTTGGAGCTTTGATTTTCGATATATGTATTTTCCTTTCAGCACTGTATTTAACTATTTATATTAGTGGATATGTGATGATGATGTTGACTTTGTGATTTAGGTAAACTTGTGGTTATGCTTCTTATGAAACAAATTTACACTGAAAATCCTCCTTGTAGGATCCCAGGATCAGAATCTGGCGTATGGGCACTAGGGGCCGAGAATGGGGTACTACGGAGGTTGTTGGTACCGGATTCGGTGATCAGGAATTCTGTGAGCCCGGTTTCTAAGTTTGCGGCGTGACAGAAGTTGGTATCTGAGCATAACTTGGAATACCTGAGGATAACATCACATATCTGCTAATAGCTACCCTACACTCTCTAATTGTTGAGAACTTAAAGTGATTAGATCCTTGAATTCGAATAACTTAAAAACTTCCTGATATAGCTCCCTACCATTAAGATTGTGAGGTTGCTTAGTATCCCAATTTCGATCATTTCAGACTGGGATCCAAAGTTCAGTGGGGTCATCATAGCATAGACGAGGCATTTTGTAGGCACTATCCCCATCTCTTCGATGTTTGATTGTATAATGTGGTTCTGATTATTTCTATAGTGATAAGATTTTCCTCCCTTGATGAGCTCTGTATCGGTTGTGTTGTGGTTTAAATTTTGAGGACAAATTTTTTATTAGGAGGGGAGAGATGTAAGGCCCGTATCCTAGTCCGTACTGTTCCATAGACTCCCGCGATCCTCCATGTCGAACTCCGGCTACCCACAACCTGTAATTGGCATTTGCATGCAATCCTGATTCGCACCTGTCAACCCGAATTGACTCGACTCGAGACTTGTACCCTTACGACCACGCCATCGCCGTAGTTCCAACGCCACGTCTTGCACACCGATGCGATACCCAGGCCAGGAGTTGTGGGCCAGCGTATATCTCGAGGAAACTTCGCGCGTTACGAATTCCAAGAGAATCTCTACTACCTTCCAAGTTAATCAAGTCAAGTACCAACCCATACCTTACCTATCCCTCTCTCACCCAAAAGTCAACAACACCCATACCTAGTCATTCCTTTCTTACCAACAAGTCAACAAGCACCATACCCTCCATGTCATCTCTCCTCACAACACCACTCCTATCTCTCTTATTTCTCACTCCATCCCAAGTAATCCAAGAGAGAGGACCGTCCAAGCTCTAAGGAGAGCAAGGAGAACCTAGTGTGGCCCACTTCCAACCCCCCTAATCACCCATCTTCACCCTTCAACTCTCATCATCCTCCATCAAAGAGGATGCTTAGGAACTTGGGGAGATCAAGGAGCTTAGAAGATTTATAATCAGTGGGTGTTCATAGCACTAAATCGTGATTTGATTTAGGGCCCACATGATTTGGAACCCATATTGATGTATGTATTGATGCAGTATTAGAGGGGCCTATAGTGGTGGGCCCCTCCATCACTCGTCTCTCTCTCTCTCTCTCTCTCTCTCCCTCCTCTCTTTATTTTCTTTCCTTTATGATGTGATGATGTGTGTGGCCCACTTGATGTGATCAATAATCTGGACTGTCTAGATTTTCTAAACGTCCAGCGAATGGAGTCCACCTTGCTGCCCATTTTTAGGCCACCCAGGATGGAGGTAAGCAAACAAATATCAGCCTAGTCTATGTGGACCCCACCATGATTCATATTTTTCATCCATGTCATGTGGGGTGGGCCACATTGACGTGGGCCCCACCAGGACGTATGTTATATGCTGATTGTCCATTGGTTGGGCCAACAGCCTAGGACACTGCTGGACATCGTCTAACAGCTGAAGGGCTCAACGAGTTGTGTCCCATCCTCACCGTTCGTTGCTGGATGGTGAGATCCACTATGACGTACGTGTTTTATCCACGTCATCCACCTGTAGACGGTGGGCCCAACCCCTGATGCATGTGTTGTATAGATGTCGTCCATCTGTGGGACCCACACGTGCTGTATGTGCTTTATTATCACCGTTCATCCGTGGAAGGTGGGTCCCCAACATGATATATGTGATTTATTCCATGCCGCCCACATCTGGACTATGGGGCCGACTCTACACATGGGGCCCCTGCATGATGTAAGTGTTGTATCCTCATCGTCCATGTGGACGGTGGGGACTGCCATGATGTATGTGTTATATCCTAATCATCCATCTTTTTGGATGTGGGCCCACCTCACACGTCTGACACGTATGGGCAGGTGAGACCCACCTTGATGTAAGTGTTTTATATCCACATTGTCCGTTCTTGGACGATGGTATGAAATAGCGGTGAAGACCTCTTTAGTTGAAGTAGGGATAAGCTAATATGTACTTACAGATAAGTGGATGAGTCCCATTAAGTACGTTGACGAAGATCTTCTCCTTGATCCGCAACTCAAAAGATGTACCAATGCATGACAAAGGGTTAGGCCAAGGTTATGATGAAATCCTACTCCCAAAAGATTTTCCTATAAGGAAGATAGAGCGATTTCAATCATCTATGCATTCAAGGTATCCCGGCTTCATGATTTGCCAGTAAGGTAGTAGCTGAAGGATCCTTAAATGCGGAAGTTCATTCTCCAATCCACTCTATTGAATATCGATGGTGAGGGTGGATTAGAGGATGAACTCCCTCGAGAGAAAGGGCTTTGGGTATAAGATTTTAGGTTAAAAACTCAAAAGCTCTCTCTTCTTTCTCTCATAGCAACACTAGACAAGCCCTCTTTATATAGGCAAAAGGTTCCAACGAATATAAAATGGTCACATTTATGACAGAGTTCGATATCATCGAGCCGGTTCGATATCATCGAGCGTATACTCTCGATAGTATCGATGGTCTGCTCGATGACTCGAACTCAATGTCATACGCTTTTGAAACCCTTAGCTAGCTGGTCGATAAATTGAAACGATTGTCGATGTCATCGGATTTCGAACTCCGATTCCATCGATGAGAGGTTCGATTCATCGACACTTGAAAAATGAGAGAGACTTGACTTGAAATATTTCAGGTTTTCATGAATGATCGAGGGACCTTCGAGATCATTGGAATTTGAATATCGATGATATCGATAGCAGTGTTGATGCATCGATAAATTGAAAAGGATTTTTCATAAAGCTTGCTGGACAGTTTATGTCCATGCTCGATGCAATCGATATGGCATTGATATCATCGATATTTAAATATCGATTCTATCGAGTGACCCTCGATCATAGATAAACCACCCTGAAATATTTTGCTGGAGAACTTGGCGCCCAAGACTGATATCATCGAAAGCCTTCCGATATCATCGAGGTTTGAATTTCGATGGTATCGAGGAGACTTCGATTTATCGATGCTTATATGATATCCTTAAGAAAAAATAGGGGCGCCGGAAATCTGCCTGTCGATATTATCGAGTCAACTTCGATAGACTTGAGATTTGAATATCGATGATATCGATAAGTGTATCGATACATTAATAATTTCGTCCAGATGTGTATAAGGTTGCTGGACATATTTGGTCCTCTTTTTATGGTATTGATGGATCATCGAGGACTCGACAGTGCAAGTCGATTATATCGAGATGTGTATCGATAAAATCGACAAGGTAAGAAAACTTAGAGAATTTTCCTATTTTGAAAATATTTTCTTACCCTAAAAACCCTATGATATTCTAACATTTTAAAGGGTTTTAGTATACCTAGTGATTTGGGACAAGGGATGTGAGGCTCAGATTTACCTGTGGCAAGCTTGAACACATCCGGTTGAGGTAGACGCTTGAATTGATCTTCCAATCAGGCTCTGTAGTCTAACTGACTCAACACTCATGCTAATTGACAAACCAGGGCACTTTCATGGTAGGTGTAGCCCACCATGCTGGATGTGTTTTATACAGGCCGTCCGTCCACATGGGACGTGTGCACCCCACATCTTATGTATGAGTTTCACCCATGTTGTCCGTTCATGGGTCCCACGTGGGGACTGCCATGATGTATGTGTTTCAGATCCAGACCTCTGGATGGTGGGTTCTTCATGAGGCATGTGTTCTCCACGCCGTCCATTTGTTTTGGTAATGGGTTGGGCCCACCTTGATGTACGTATTATATATCTGCACCGTCCATCTTTGGACGATGTTGTGTGGGGCTGACCAGATGCATGTGTCCCATCTACGCTGGCCATCAGATAGTGGGGTCTGCTATGATGTGTGTGCGGTCCACACCGTCTCGCGTGGGATAGTGCTGGGCCCACATGATGAAAGTGTTTCATCCACACCATCCTGATGGGCTGGGCATGGGCCCACCATGCTGTACATATTTCATCTATGTCGTCCAGTCCAGTTGGATGCGGACCCTATCTTGATGTATATTCACACCGTGTATCCATGGGGCTCTAATGTATGTGTTCTAACCCACGCCATCCAGGGTAGTGGCCCACCCTGATGAATGAGTTGTATATCCAGGTTATCCATCAATTTTTCTTGAACCATGGGCTACCCAATTAAGCCCATGATTGAGGCCCAATGCGATGTATATGTGGCTTTTGAATGAGGCCCATTGTGATGCATTTATGACCCATTTGGCGAGGCCCATTGTGATGTATTTATGACCCATTTAGTGAGGCCCATTGTGGTGTATTTATGGCCCATTTTGTAAGGCCTATTGTGGTGTATTTATGGCCCATTTAGCGAGGTCCATTGTGGAGTATTCATGGCCCATTTAGTTAGGCCCATTGTGTGTATTTATGGCCCATTTAGCGAGGTCCATTGTGGAGTATTCATGGCCCATTTAGTTAGGCCCATTGTGTTGTATTTGTGGCCCATTTGGAATGTGCAAGGCCCACCTTAATGTGATGTATTTATGGCCCATTGTGATGAATATGTCGCCCATGTGTGAGGCCCATTATGTTATGTATTAGACCCTTTGTGTGAGGCCCATTATGTGTATGTATGAGGCCCTCATGTGAGGCCAGGGACCCACTATATGTTTAGCCTTATGAGGGCCACTCCTTAGGAGTAATGTTGGTTGAATGTCCACATTGATGGGTAAGGATGGTTAAATGTCCACGTTGTGAGCTTCCCTTAGGCCTCGTTAGGCCCATTCTTGATATGAGTAGGCTGTCTAGGCCTATCCTTGACATAAGGAGAGTACATCATTATCATATAACATGCTTAGTATAACTCTACAATCCATGCCCATACACATCATACGCATGCTTGTTATGAGGAGTGATTGATCATAGCACATGTCATTGGGCAGATTATTATGGGACTCCCTACGAGACGGAGTTACCCCACATGAGCGCTCGGTACGTGCAGGTATGATGCATGACTGGGTGGTATGACTCATGCATCTACGTTTTGTGATACGACCATCGTACACCCTAGCAACATCAGGGTCGTGGCCTCTACAGGCATGTCATGGATGGCTAGATGGGACACTGAAAATCTTTTTCCACATGGGGTGCCATTAATATTCCTAGGTGAAAGTCCTTAAATCCTCTTGGTACCAAAGGATGCTCCAACATCGAGACCGGGTGGAAAATAAGAGCGCCCAGATGCCGAATACCAGTAGGTGGAGCTCCCATTGATCATGGTCAGTTGGAAAGGGGTATGGCCTTACTCGGCTGAGAGTAGGAGGCATAGCTAGGCTGAGTTCGACCAGCTGGTAAATGGGTTCGCTATCAGCATGTTAGGTAGATATTGGTTGACTACTGGCCAAGCGGATAATGATATCTCTTCCACTTGCATGGTTGCGCGTTTAGTGAGTGACGATCTAGTGTAGAGTGTACTAGACCCCGGGGATGATCACAGAGATGTACAGTACTGATATGAGGATTTATTGAGCAGGAGTTGCATACTCAGCATTTCACTCATTCATTCATTCACTATCTATTCGGGCTGGTGTTGTGCAACTAATTCTTATGTGTACCTTTATAATGGCCAAGATTTCGGTTGGGGCACGCGACCAACCTGAGATCAGGAGTTTACCACATTGAGTCTGGCTATCCAAATTTAAGTATGAGACTAATTTGCATAGAAGTCCCTTGTGATGGACCCCACAGCTTGTGATACTATGTACTATCATCCCGACTTCACACTCCAGCTTGGTCATTTCATTTGTACTGCATATTGCATGACATCCTCGGCATCTGATATTTGGCTTACTATGTCTCCGCATTGCATAACTAATCTATATTGATTCCTTAGTATATGATACTAGCTTATTATGTTTTTGCATTGCATAGCCTGGATAAGGCTGATGGTGTTTATGGACTTACTGGCATATTTTCGCATTGCTCTAATATTGCATACTTGACACTTACCTTACACACACTTACACCACCCTATAAGCTTTATATAAGCTTATGCACGATAGATGCGTGTAAGTGGCGTTAGGTTGCAGCAGCATTGAGCTTGTACTGTGTGGCTGTCTTCTAGAGCTTTGATTTTTGATATATGTATTTCCCTTTTAGCATTGTATTCAATTGTTTATATTAGTGGATATATGATGATGATGTTGCCTTTGTGATTTGGGTAAACTTGTGGTTATGCTTCTTATGAAACAAATTTATACTAAAAATCCTCCTTGTAGGATCCCAAGATTGGACTTTGGCATATGGGTGCTGGGAGCCGAGAATGGGATTCTATGGAGGCTGTCAGCACCGAATTCGGCGATCGAGAGTTCTATGAGCCCAATTTCTAAGTTTGGGGCGTGAGAGGTGGAATACACTTACATTTTGTTATTTATCAGCAACTATAAATTATTGTTTATGGTGTGGTTCACCTGATGATTGGATGGGGTCTGATTTTTGCACAAGGTGATGTTCATGGCGGATCCAACCTATTGGATGGTCATATGCACATTATAGGTCTGTTGGATGTGAGTTATTCTCTTTAAAGAGTACTCGCTTTTAGATTTGGATTGCCTTTGGTTCCTGTAGTCAGAAGCTATGGGGCCCACCATGAATGTTTGTAGGAAATCCACCCCATTCATCTCTCTTTCCGGCCCATGGTAAGATTTGCCCAAGAATGAAGCAGATTCAGAACTCAAGTGGGCCACATGACAGGAAAAAGTGGGCATTGAAATGCCTGCCATATGCCATCTAAACCATTTGTAAGGACATTTCCACTAGGATGAATCGAAACGCAAAGTAGCTTGGTCCAATACTCGTGGCCCGATGAATGTTTCAAAGATGGACGTTCAATCCCCACTGTTTCTTGTCATGTGAGTTTTGGATTTGCCTCATTTTGGGCTCGTGCCCTAACATAAGCTGACAACAGAGGGACTGGGTAGATTTCTAATAAACATCATGGTGGACCCCACCTAGCTTCTGACTGTATGAACTTCCTGTGGTCGGGGATCTAAAGTAATCCATGTCCATCTCCTTTGGACATTTAACATCAATCCTTGTTTCTGTTTCAGTCATGCAACAACTAAAGTGCATAGGGCCACACCCACTGTGCACATGACATGTATCTAGACCCAAATAGACATAAATAGTGGGATCCACTGTGGATGGATCAAACGCCCAAAAATTACTCAGTCGCATTTTTTTACGAACTTTAATATGTTTTCAAGACAACTGTTTCACAATCTCTTAAAGATATTAAGAATTAGATGGGGAACAAAATTAGAACTATAGAGTTTTATTTTCTCCAATAGGTGTTAGTGCTTTAATTCACTTTTTAGATTTAACTGTTTCTTAATTTCACTGAAAGAATTCTAATTTGAGGAATTACATGGGCCCTCAGACGATATAATTGGGGCCCATATGCCCTTATCCTTTTGCTATACTTAGAAAATTCTGAGATTTTAAGAGAGAGTGAGAGAGAGAGTGGGGCCAAGGTGTGGCCCACCATCAGACCTAGAGGGAGTGGACCACACATCATCACTAAGCCATCCATCTATTTGAGGTGAGCCCACACCCCTCTTTCCATTCTCCTCATCATCCTCTTTCTTCCTCTTGTCATTTTCTTTATATGTGTGGGGCCCACTGGAGTGGAGTTCTTATGTGCATGTATTAATGACTATAGTGATTAGCAAGGTGGCCCACATCAGTATGGTCCAACATAATTAATATTATATCAACACCCTTCACATGTAATCCCATTTTTATATCTCGACAGCAACTTATAAAAATCATATAAAATCACACATAGTAAGATCTCAATTAAAACTTGGTGATAATATGAATCATAATATGGGCTATCACTGGACCAAAATTTATAGTTTTCTAACAGTCCAGTCATCTATGGCATTAACTTTACTTGCTTGTTGTCTAGTAGCACATGCAGGATTCCGATTTTCCAAAAATGAACCTATTTTTAATTCCTTTAATGAACACATTAGAAATATATATTTTGTTAGCTTCATAGAAAATTGAACTAGGTTTCTAAAGGTATATAATATACCTTGATCAGAGTTTGGATGGCTGAGATCTTAGCCTTGTATGAAAATGTAACTGGGAGCTTGTTGTGACTATTTTTGTGTGGGCCATATCCGTGATTCCAACGGTCAGATGTATTTGATATTTTTTATTAACTTACTTGAGATAGTTAATAATAATATGTATAGTCCTGTTGAGGGTCAAATATTGCATATTGGACCCCATTTATTTCTTGGTTTTACAAACATAATATGGCTTAATAGTATATTTTACATGTGTTTGTATTACAAGGTGAATTTCAGAGCTTGAATTGAAAAGAACGTTAAAAGCATGAATTTAGTGCTTAAAGGTCACCAAAGCAAAGAAGGGATCCTTGGAGACCAAGATTGAAGATTTCAAGACCCCAAGATCTAAGAAAACTAAGCGGAGAATGAAGGAAGTCGAAAGAACAAGCACAGGAATCACAAAGACTTTGTTATCGAAAACCGTTCGATGACATCGAAGCTTCATTCGATGACATCGAACACTGGTTGATGACATCGAATTTATGAGAAAAAATTAAGTTGGTCGCTGGACATATTGGGTGCTTTTCTTGATTAATCAAAGGCATGTTCGATTACTCAAAGGAAGGTGTTCAATGACATTGAAGACTGCTCGATGTCATCACATTTATTGAAGAAATTGAAGCAACTCATTGGACTATTTTAGAACTATTTTCGATGACTTGAAGACATGTTCGATGGATCGAAGCTTCATTCGATGACATTGAAGGACGGTTCGATGACACAAAGACTTACGTAGTGCGAAAGAAGAAAAGGCACGACTTCCAAATTCAAACCCTTTCGATGACATCGAAGGGTGTTTGATGACATTGAAGGCGCTACGCAGTCTGCATAAATTTGATCCAATTTTTGAGGAACTTTACTTATAAATAGGGTTTTCTAGGCATTTTAGGATATCTAGGGTTTAGAGAAGCATAGAAAAAGGGCGGAGCCGCTTCCCAAGAGTTCTTCTTCCCTTCTACTTAGTTTTTAATGCTTTCTTCTAGGATTTTTAATCCAATCATGTCTATGGTTGGCTAGATCCCTTAGCTAGGGCATGATTGAGATGTTTTTCTTGTTTGATTCTAGTTATTATTGAACTCCTTTGATTCTAGCTTGATATTTAAGAATTACTTTTAGTGTTTAATGGTTTGTTGTGACTGAAATTATAATAGATCTACGATAGCTTGAAGTATCTTCTTCTTCTGTTTAGAGTTTGGGGAAATAGGAAATCCTGCTGTTCTTCATTATCCCTTGGGCATGGATGGGTGATAGAATGCTTTCTATCCTCCACAATTCTCCCATGATTAGTTGTTGGATTGGTGTACCCTGTTGTCTACCATTGTCTCATGGGCATGGTTACGTGATGGAATCACTTCCAATCTTCACAACTTTGATCTGTTGAGAATTAGGTCAATGAAAATTCAAATCTGATCTTATTGAATATCTTCCAATTGGATAGGATAGGACTCCAATTCCAATTGATTCCCTTGAATCAAATAAGGAAACATCTTAATTGTTACAAGTGGATCCTTGGAAACCCTAGTTCCCACCTTTAAATTACTTGAGTTTCTAAACAAACATTTCACAATTACTCCCTCTCCTGATTTAGGTTAGATATTCTCCTAGTTTTGATTCTAATCACTTTCAGAATAGACAAACAAGATTAGTCCTCGTGGATTTGACTTCGGTCTCATTGAGATTATTACTACATCGCGACCCTGCACTTGGGGTTGTGAACAAGTTTTTGGCGCCGTTGCCGGGGCTTAATGGGTGTGTTTATTTTTTCTGAGATTGACTAGTTTTCGAATTAGGTTAAGATTAGGGTTTTTTCTGAATTATTTTAGAAATTAACTTAACTTTCTAATTCTAGGTTTACTTTTTAGAAACTAACTCATCTTTCTTTTTTTTTAGAAACTTTCTAATTTTAAAATTTCAGTTTTTAGAAACTGACTTGTTTTGTTTTGTTTTACAGGATCTTAATTTAAGAACTTCTAATTTGGTAACTTCTTTCTAATTCTCTTGCTTTCTATTTCTACAGTTATATTCTCTTCTTTCTTTTAGGTTTAGGTTAGAATCTGAAATTGAGGGCTGAGAGTGTTTCATGCTCAAGTGGGTCCGTGACAACACTTAACATCTTTTAAGTGAAGGAGGATTGATTGAGGGGTTATCTATCCATCATAGGATTAGACAATACTCGAGATCCTTAGAGTCAATTGAAGTGATGGCTGCCAATCAACTGGGAAGACAACCTCAAGCTCGGCTTGAGGAAGTCCAGGATGAGAATGAGGTGTATCAAGTACCCTGCCTTATACTTTACGAGATTATCTACAACTGGCGAGGATGAGCACGCCCTCATGTATGGTTTTTCTAGAAAATACGGGACACATGGATATCAAGCCAGGGGTGATCCAACTCCTTCCAAAATTTTATGGGCTTGAATCTGAAAATTCGTACTTACACTGATGAGATTATAACCACTATATACTTTCCAAACTTATCCGATGACACGGTCAGGATAAAACTCTTTCCTTTTTCTTTGAAAGAGAAAGCTAAGATGTGGTTGCATTCACTACGTCTTCGATCTATTGGTAGATGGAATGACATGACAAGGGTGTTCATAAAAAAAATTTTTCCATATTATAAAATGAGCACCCTCAAAAAGTCAATCATGAACTTTGCCTAAAAGGAGGATGAAACATTTTTGGGAGCGGTTCAAGGATCTTTCCAATTCATGTTCATAACACGATTTTGAAACGTGGTGTATTACACACTTTTTCTATGATGGTCTGACATCTTCCATGCGGCAATTGGTGGAGACAATGTGCAATGGGGAATTCATAAATAAAAATGTCGATGATGTGTGGGACTACTTGGACAAACTTGCTGAAAACGCACAATCATAGGACACCTCCGCAAAACTAAGCACCACTTCTAAGCCCACTCAATCAAAGTAGAGGGGCAGACTATACCTTCTGAAAGAGGATGATGATATCAATGCTAAAGTGGCTAATCTCATAAGAAAATTCGAGGTCATGGAACTGAAGAAGGATAAGGCTAAGGAAATTGTTTGTGGTATTTGTGCTTACAACATTCACACAACTGAAAATTGTCCAACAATACCTGCCTTTCAAGAGGTATCGAATGATCAATCTAATGTCGTAAATAATTACCAAATACCATTTAATGGACCTACCTCCAATACATACAATCCTAATTGGAGAAATCATCCAAACTTCAGTTGGAGGAATGGACAAACTGCTACCCCTCAAGGTTTCTTCAATTAAATTCCAAATCACGGGGAACCTCAAGAAGAACCGGTTTAAAATTCCACAAAAACTCAGGAGCTTACTCAAGCAATACGAGAACTTACAAAATTTATGCAAAAGATGGATTCACGCGTTACAGTTATAGAGAAGGGGATACTTCTTGTTCAATCTTTCCCCAATCCTAAACCGTAATACGAAATAAGTGATCCAAGCTCTTCAAATCTAATTGAGCAAGCTAAGTCTATCATCACTCTTAGGAGTGGGAAGATAATTGACAAATCTATTCCGGTAAGGGCTGAGAAGTCTAAGGACCTGGAAGTAGATGAAACTGATAGACCTAGCAACACTCCACAAGAGTTAGAACCGGAACTTCAAGGCATGCCGATTGTACCATTCCCCCAATGACTGATTGCACCAAAACCTCTCTCTAACTCTCAGGACATTCTAGAGGTGCTGAAATAAGTGAAGGTCAACATCTCCCTATTGGTTATGGTTAAACAAATACCTTCATATGCCAAATTTTTAAAAAACCTATGCATGAATAAGAGGCGGAAAAGTATCCAAAAGAAGATCTTTTTAACTGAAAAGGTTAGTGCCATCCTAAAGTAAGATGTGCCACAAAAGTACAAAGATCCCGGTAGCCCAACCATCGCTTGTGTAATTGGAAACTACTGGATTGAGCATGCACTTCTTTACTTAAGAGCGTGCGTGAATCTGATCCCTTACTCAGTCTACGAGTAACTGGGTCTGGGTGAATTGAAACCCACCCGAACCACATTACAACTTGTTGATCGCTCAGTTCGTGTATCGAGAGGGATAATCAAGGATGTGTTGGTCCAGGGTGATAAATTCTATTACTCGATAGATTTTATTGTCCTAGATACTAACCCATCGTGGACATGAGCTCTCAAATTCCCGTCATTCTTGGTGGCCCATTCCTTACCACTTCAAGCGCAATCATTAATTGCAGGAATGGAGTCATGAGTATGTCTTTTGAGAATATGAGATTAGAGTTGAATATCTTTTTTAACACAGGCAAACAGTTTGAGGATGAAGACGATTCCCATGATATTAACCTAATTGATTCTTTCATGGAAGATAGAGCATTTTCGACCTTATCCTCTGACTCTCTAGAGACGTGCCTGGCCCACTACCATGATTTTGATGATGACATGATTAGTGAGATGGGGACCATATTGGATACCATGTCGGTACTTGAAATTAATTGGTGGAGGCTAAAATTTGAAGAATTGCCCCAAACTGAAGTAGTGCCTTTACCGTTTAACCTCAAGGCACCGAAGCTTGGCTTAAAACATTTATCCTTTAATTTTAAATATGTCTATTTAGGTCAAGATGAGACATACCCAGTAGTAATTTCTTCCCACCTTGAGCAAGAACAAGAGAGTATGCTCATCTCTACTCTCGTTGAGCATAAGAGAGCCCTTAGATGGTCGATTGCGGACCTCAAGAGAATTGACCCTTCGATTTGTACTCACTGCATTTATTTAAAGGATAGTGCGAAGACCTCCCAGCAACCACAACATAGATTAAATCCAAACATGAAGGAAGTGGTTAAGGCCGAGGTTCTTAAGCTATTGGATGTGGGTATCATATGCCCTATATTCGATAGCTAATGGGTGAGTCCAACTCAGGTGGTTCCCAAGAAGTCCGGAATCACCATCGTAGCCAATGCCAATAATGAACTTGTGTCAACTAGAATCACCACTGGTTGGAGAATGTACATTGACTACAGGAAATTGAATATCGTCACGAGGAAAGACTACTTTCCTTTGTCCTTCATCGATTAAATTTTAGAAAGGTTAGCTCGCCATTCCTATTACTGTTTCTTTGATGGGTATTCGGGCTATAATCCGATAGACATAGCCCTTGAAGACCAAGAAAAGACCGGTTCACATGTCCTTTTGGCACTTTTGCTTACCAAAGGATGTCATTCAGACTATGTAATGCCCCCGCCACCTTTCAATGATGTATGATAAGTATTTTTTCTGACATGGTGGGGCAATATTTAGAGGTCATCATGGACAACTTCTCGATCTTTGGTCCATCTTTTAGCGATTGTGCTTAAATGTGTGCTAAAAAGATGTGAAGAGAAGAATTTGGTACTCAGGAGAAGTGTCACTTCATAGTTCATAAGGGAATTGTCCTTGGACACATCATCTCATCCAAGGGAATTGAGGTAGATAAGGCTAAAATTGATCTTATTTCTAACCTACCTCCACCCAAGAACATAGGAGACGTGCTATCCTTCTTAGGACACGCCGATTTTTATAGGAGATTCATAAAGGACTATAGTCACCTCTCTCGTCCTCTATTAATCTTCTTCAAAAGGATGCACCATGCATAAGGCCTGTATCCAAGTACCATACCATTCTACCAACTTCGACGATCCTCCCCATTGAATTTCGACGACCCGTGACTTGTAGACAACAATTGCGCATGACCCTAAGTCACATCCTGAAGATCTGAGTCAACTCAACCTATAATCTATACCTTAGCGACCACACCGTCACCGTGGTTCCAATGCCGTGTCTTGCGCACCAATGCGATGCCCAGACTAGGAGTTGTGGGCCTATGTATATCTTAAGAAAATGTCGTGGGTTGCGAATTTTGAGAGATTTCAGAGAATCTCTACCCATCCCTATCCCATCACTAGTCAAGTACACAACCCATCACTAGCTATCATCTTTCTTTCCACCAAGACAAGCAACCTACCCTCAAAGTCAACTCTCATGTCACTCCTTTCTTACACACCCATCACTCTCTTACACACCCATCATTCCTCTCTTACACAACCCATCCCTTCTCTCTCTTTTCATCTCATCCCATCCCATTCTCTCTCATTCTCTACCCATCCTAAGCAACCAAAGAAGAGAAATCGTCCAAGGAGAGAAGAGCTAAGGAGAGAAAATAGCCAAGTGTTAGACCCATTCCCTACCCCTAATCTCATCATCCAACCACTCAATCTTCATCTTTCACCCTTAAAGGATAAGCCTATAAGCTAAGGAGTGTAAGAGACCAAGAAGGAGATCCATAGGTGGGTGATCTTAAGTTTAGATCTTGATTTTGATGATGGGCCAAGTGGGGCCTACCGGTTGATGGTGTGGATCCTATCTGGGACCTAAGGTGTGGCCAATGGCCCACCATGATTCATGTATGTAAATCCATGATGGGGCCATTCTCCATGGACCTCACAATGATGTTTATTTGATAATCAACATGTAAAGGGTCATCTAGACCCTTGATCTTGGGGTGGGGATGGTATCCCCACCTTCATTTACTGTTTTGAGGACCCACATGTTTTGGGAACCATCTTGATGTATGTAGTATAGATCAAGGGAGATCATAGTGGCGGAGCTCCTTTCCACCACACATTCTCTCTCTCTCTCTCTCTCTCTCTCTCTTTTTATCTCTCTCTTTCCCTATTTGGACCCTAATTTGATGTATGAGTTTCATCCACGCCGTCTACCCAAGTGGGAACACGTTGTTGTCGATAATGGCAGTCACATCGCTATCCACTTTGGGCTTGTATGACCGGCCGGTCACACAGGCCCAAGTGGATAGAAAACCCAAATATCAGCTTGATTCCCTAAGTGGGGTGGGCCATACATGTGGACCCCACCTAGATGTATGTGTATTACATCCACACCATCCATTTTAAGAGATCATTTAGGACATAAGCCCAAGAGTGGGTCAGATCCAGCGGGTAGGGGTCTGTCTAGCCACTGGCCCACCTTGATGTACTGTTTATCCGCTCGACCGATCTGATTTAGGTGCGTGTTTGGGGTCAGCCTACCTCTTGGGTGACCCACGTCCAAGTGGGACCCACCATTATACAGGGTTTCCACCCACACTGCCCTTGGGCCTGGCCCGAAATTCAGGCAGACCCAACCTCTGCTGGATCGACGTCTGTGATGTTTGTGTTATATCCATGCCACCCACAAATTTTCAGGGCCCACCTGGATAGGTCCCACCTCCCTAATGGACCATCCCTAGGTGGGACACACCATGTGTATGTGTTTCATCTAGGCTGTCCATTTGTTGGATGCCTAACAGGACCATCACGCTGGTGGGCTAGCCATCCAGCAGCTGGCCCACCTTGCTGTGTGTTTTATATCCGGGCTAACCATTGGTTATGGGGCCCATTAGTGATGTGTGGGACCCCTACACCCTCCATTAATATTCCGCCTGCCACTCTATGGTGTGGGTCCAAATAAATGGAGCATATCCAAATTTCAGGTGGACGCACAACAGGAAACTATTGGGCTAGGGGCGCCCATCATGGGGCTGCCTTGTAAGGCCCACCATGAGGTATGTATTATATACACACTATTCATCTATTTTACTAGGGTCATGTAGTCCCATTGCTTCGACAGGCCCATGTGATGAGGCCCATTATGATGTGTAAGGCCCATGTGATGAGGCCCGTTATATGTGTGAGGCCCACCTGCTGTATGTGAGGCCCATTATGATTGTATGAGGCCCATTGCGATTATATGAGGTCCATTGCGATTGTATGAGGCCCATAGTGATTGTATGAGGCCCACTGTGACTATGTGAGGCCATTGTGTTGTGTGAGGCCCATTGTGATTGTGTGAGGCCCATTATAAGGGGTGAGACCCACCATGATGTGTGTTGTATGCACACTATCCATTTATTTATACAGACCGCCTTATGCAGGCCCACCGTGATGTACGTGATATACGCTCATTATGGGGCTGCCTTGTGAAGCTCACCATGTGTGAGAGATGCACGTACGCTATCCATCCATCCTCCTAGACGTTTTTAGGGCCGAGGGCCCTGTTGTGATTCTGATTCCTATCCCAAATGGACTGCACCTTAGGACAATGGTGGTTAAATGTCCACTATTGTAAACTTCCCTAGGGCCCATTATTAAGCCCATTTCCACCCTTACCTTATTGGGCTAACCCAAACTGTTAGGTCCCCATTTATGTTAGTGACACTAATTAGGCTAACCCAAACCATTGCGCCCCCATTGATAATTATGTTTCCCACCATGCCCTGTAGGATTGTTCAAACCTTGGAGCCCACATTATGTTCATACCGGGCCTTCCATAGAAATGTGGCCCACCTAGATACATGTTCTGCCCAAGTTTAGTGACCATACCCAAGGCCCACTTAGGTGTTAAGCAAGTTACCCAATCCGTTTAGAAGGACACATAGTCCTAGATATATGAACTCCATCGAGCCCGCTTCGTGTATGTATCGGACCCCATAAGGAAGCCTAATTTACTCATGATAAGAGATTGAGAAAGCCTAATTATTCACCCTATGAACTCACCCTATGAACTCACCTTGTTGTATACCCACTTGACTCACCACGAGAGATATATTCTACCCTTGTACCCCATTTGCTAGGACCTTGTGTCACGCACATATCATCCACACCGTCCATCTCCTTGTTGAGACAAGTGTGAGGTCCATCCTTGACATTAGTGTATCATCTAGGTCATCCGCTGTCTGGAGGAGAGTACATCATCACCCCTTGCCGCAGATAGAAGAATATGTGGTATCAAATTTGGTATAACCATTTTTAGTACATCATCACCCCTTGCTGTAGATGGAAGAATATGTGGTATCAGGTTTGGTATAATCATTGTTTAGTACATCATCACCCCTTGTCGTAGATAAAAGAATATGTGGTATCAGATTTGGTATATCCACTGTTGAAGCATATCTCGATTCGTGGGTTAGATCCATCATCCTTGCAGGGGACCCCACCTTAGGATATATGATATACTAGTATCTTAAGTAGGTTATGATAGTCTAACATGGATCATTCCATTTAGACTTCTGTATGTCTAGTGAGGCGTATCGTTTAGCCCCTATTCTTGTAAGTGACATACCGGTTAAGGCCGGTCATCGCCTATTATATTTGATAATCATGATAGTGTACTTAGTTTAGTAGAACACACTGAGAACATGCTTATATAACATCATGATACATGCCCATATGCACCATTTGTATGCATGTTATGAGGAGTGATTGATCATAGCATATGTCATTGGGCTGAGATGTTAATGGGAGTCACTGTGAGACGGAGTTGCCCCACATGATCGCACGGTATACACAGGTTAAGGCATGACTGTATGGTGTGACTCATGCATCTCGTATTTTGTGTGACATGATCATTGTACGCCTTAGAGACACCAGGGTTGTAGCCTCCTTAGGCATATAGTGGATGACCAGATGGGATACCGAAAAAGTTTGGTTTTAACATTTGGACACTATCAATGTCCTTGGGTGAAAGTCCCTAAACCTCCTTGGCTAGGGGATGCTCCAACGTCTAGATCGAGTGAATACATAAGTGCCTGAGTGCCGAATATCAATAGGCTGCGTCTCCCACTATGTCATGGTCGGTTGTGAAGGGGGTGTGACCTTACCCGCCTGGGGTGAAAGGGGGCTCTGCTAAGTTGAGTTTGACCAGCTTGTAAATGGGTCCATTATCAATGAACCAGGTAGGCATTGGTATACTACTGGCCATGCGGATAGTGAGGTCTTTTCCACTCACATGGTTACGCGCGATGGGGCGGCAATCTAGTGTGAAGTGTACTAGACCTCGGTGATATCCCATAGATGTACGATACTGATATGTGGACTTACTGAGTAGATGTTGCGTAATCAGTATTTGACTCATTCATTCATTCATTCATTATCCACTCAGTTTGGGGTATGTAACTAAATCATTAAGTGTACCTTCCTAATGGCCATGATTTCGGTTAGGTGCACAACTAACCTGAGATCAAGAGTTTACCACATTGTGTATAGCTGTCCAAATTTAGGTGTGGGACTGGTTTGGATAGAAGTCCCTTATGACGAACCCATAGCTTGCGATACCATGTACTATCATTTCAAATACACACTAAAGCTTTGTCATTTCTTTTGTATTATATTGCATTGTATATTACATTGCATCCTCTGCATATGACATTTGGTTTACTATGTTTCTACATTACATGGCCTAGATAAGGCTGATGATATTCGTGGACTTGTTAGGATTGCACATTGTATTGCATCCACAACATATGACATTTGACATATTATGTCTTGCATCACATAGCCTTGTTATGGTGTAAAGTATTCATGGACTTAACCAGTATTTTCGCTTACTATGATATTTCGGTGCTTGGCACATGTATTGCGCACACACGCACCACTCTCTAAGCTTTTTAGTAAGCTTATGCATGCCCATTGCATGCAGGTGATGTTAGGTCGTAGCAGCGTTGAGGTAGGAGCTTTTGGAAGATCATTTTGGAGATTTTGTTATTTATGTCTTTCCCTTTCAGTACTGTATTCTAATATTTTTATTAGTGGATATTTGGTGATGATGATATTCTTGTGATTTGGGTAAACTTGTGGTTATACTTCTTTATAAAAAAAAATTAACTCTAAAAATCCTCCTTGTAGGATCCCAGGATCAGAATTTGGCGTATGGGCGCCGGGAGCCAAAAATGGGGTACTACAGAGGTTGTCGGCACCAGATTTGGTAATAGGAAATTTTGTGAACCCGGTTCCAATGTTTAGGGCTTAACACCATATGAGTGGACTGAGCAATGCCATAAAGCTTTTACTAAGCTCAAGGGTATGTTAACCACTTAACCTATCATGCAGTAACTCGACTGGAGCCTTCCTTTTGAACTTATGTGCGACGCGTCTGACTATGCTTTTGGGCTGGTTTTAGGCCAGAGAAAAGAAAAGAAACCCTACATTATTCATTACGTAAGTAGAACTCTAAATCTTGCCCAAGTGAACTACTCTACTATGGAAAAGGAGCTCTTAGTTGTAGTGTTTGCTTTAGACAAATTTAGGTCCTACTTGATCGGATCTAAGATTGTTACTACACAGATCATGTGGTGCTCAAGTATCTTCTTTCTAAGAATGATGCTAAGCCCCGCCTGATAAGATGGATCCTCCTACTTTAAGAATTTGATTTGGAAATAAAATATAAAAAGGGAGTAGAGAACATAGTGGCTGACCATCTTTCTAGACTTGACCTCCCTAATTCCCTTGAGATGGAACCCATAAATGACATGTTCCCTGACAAACAACTGTTTAAAGTCTGCCATGCACCTTCGTTCACTGATATTGCTAATTATCTTGCCACAGGTTTCACGCCGACACATTGGACTGCGCGAGATAGGAAGAAAATTTTCATTAAGGTACGCAAATTCTTCTAGGATGATCCGTATTTATTTAAATATTGCCTAGACCAAATCTTAAGGAGATGTGTGCCAGACAATGAACACCAGAGTGCCATCTCCTTTTGTCATTCTCAGGCCTGTGGTGGTCATTTTTCTGCTAAAAAGACCACGACCAAAATTCTGCTGTGTGGCTTTTATTGGCCCACTATGTTCAAGGACACTCATGAGTTTTACAAAGCTTGTGAGCGTTGTTAAAAATTGGGGGCATTATCTCGTTGAAATACGATGCCTTTGAACCCCATTCTCATCATTGAAGCATTTGATTGCTGGGGCATCGATTTCATGAGACCATTCCTCGAATCTCATGGATACTTATATATTCTGCAAGCCATAGACTATGTCACTAAATGGGTCGAAGAGATCCCGTGCCGAAATAATGACCATTAGACGATCATTAAATTCTTAAAAGAGAACATCCTTTCCTGGTTTGAAATACCTCGGGCCATCATTAGTGTTGGAGGCTCACATTTTTGTAATAGGCCATTCACAAACATAATGAAAAAATATGGCATCTCTCACAAGGTGAGCACTCCATACCACCCACTGACAAGTGGGCAAGCTGAGATTTTCAATAGGGAGATCAAACACATTCTAGAAAAGACGGTTAACCCTGACCATAAGGATTGGTCAATTCGCTTGACTGATGCTTTATTGGCTTACTGTATAGCCTTTAAAACTCCCATTAGAATGTCTCCCTTTAGACTTGTTGTAACGCCCTGAAAATCGGGGGTCGAGCATAAACTCAATTCCCGAGTTCCAGAACATCACTTATGCAACAACATGAATGATGATTGAATGTTGACTGTATTCGTGCATTGAACATGAGTGAGATTAAGCCAAAACAGCATATCATACTCCAGAGACAGTTAAATTTGCAAGCGGAAGACTATGATAGATAGATAAAATATATAACTATGATGAGTCTCCAGAGTGTGATAACATTACCAGGTTAAATAATTACAAGGATAGTTCTAAAATATACCTAATATGATGACGTGTAATGTCTCCTATCCCAAATACCATAACCCGTCAAGACAATACCAGTCTTCATAGACTGTCGAGAGAGATCTGAGATAGGAGAACTCCTCCTCATCACCATAGAAGTAGTCCGGCTCGCTCACAAGCATCGCCATCACACGAAATTCAACAACTGTTTGGTGTGTACAACACCGTCCCGTAACGTGGGAGTGAGTAGCTAACTCGGTGGAACAATAAGGCATAAGTTATCATGTTATCAATACAGTCAAGCAGTAATGATAAAGCAGTAACTCAAGCACTCCTAGTTACTCGATTAATGCAAGTATGAATGCGATATGATGGATGCCCTCTCCGACATACTCCCTCATGCGACACCATCTCACGTTCGCGCATGCTTACATCCCACGTTGCTCCACATCTTTCCGGGCACATGCGATGCATGATGAGCATGATTACCGAGTTTTTAATTAGTCCATTTCAAACAAAGCAGGATTGGGAAACTAAGGTACCTCCCTTGTATCATTTCCAAACATGATCCAATCTAGGGTCGTCAGTCCTAGTTAATATCAGACGATGGTGTGTTTTCTAGGTCACTGCAGAGGTTGCCAGGGTTGTTACGCACAAAGGTTGCACCACTCCCCATCACCCCTTAAACGATTCATCACTATACAACTATACGTAAAACAGCCTAGTTCATACTCTATATATCGCGGCGAACCCTAAGGCACGCCGCAACTTCGAGAATATGCTCGCGGTCACTACAAAGGGCGCTGTGGTCAGTACACACAAAGATTGCACCACTCCCCATCACCTTATCGGTGTAGGCCGACAGGCGCGAATATAGTGTCCCATACCACCATAATCGGCTCACGAGTTGAGTTGCTCACTTTGGTCACTACGGGAGGCACGTAGCCCGCAACAGTAGGCCGACTCGACCACGGTGTCCCATACCACCATGCCCGGCTCATGAGTCTTAGCGGATCGAGGTACCATGGTTAACGGGATTTTCCTTGGTAAGTTTGGTACCCTAGGTTCAAGCATTAGCAACCAAACATGGTGAACATACATAAGGCATACGGTTTTACTTGACATGTTCACATTGGCTCGAGCGCACAACAAGTTGGGCGATATGAAGGCGTAGAAGCACCTCGTGTGGCCAACCACTATCGCCAACCGAAGTACGACACGGGTTCACCAACACATCGTGCGTGGCGGAACGAATCCCAACCACATCTTCAAGTCTCGATCTGGGATGCCGGACTACGAACATAGTCCCAAGCTCAGTCAAATCCTAACCATAGCATGTGAAATACGGCATGATAACTTGGTAATTCAAGAACACTAGCAAGCATAATATAAAGCATAACATGAAGCATGTTAATAACAAGTCGCAAAGCATGTTCACAAGCATGTTATAAAGCATTATGTAAATAAGTATACAAATACTTACATTTCGTAGGCGAGTGGTTAGAGTGAACAACCACATGGAGAGTGTCATATGTGACTCTAAGGTAGCCGAGAATCCCATCTCAGCACCTTCCTAAGATTCTAACACTTAAGCACTTACACTCACAAGTGATTTCACCAACACTTGGAATGTAATATTTCAACATACATTACGTATGCTAGGGAAGTGTGTACTATGGTTGTCCCTTTACCAAACTAGTATTTTATACATATACATCATATTCATACAGCAATTAAACATGGCAATCACATCAACAAATTTTATACGTATAGGGTACTTCCACGTATACCCAATTTCGACATACATAGTGTTTACAAAGGAACATAGAGTTCGGCGATTCCTTTCGCCAAGCTAGTATTTTAATCATGTATTGTATAATCATACATTAAATAAATATGTCAAACATTATTCCAAAAGAAATACGTATACGGTATTTCTACAATACGTAATTTCAACATACGGCGCATTTACAAGTAAACATATATTTTGGCGATTCCTTTCATTAAACTAGTATTTTATTCATATGTTATATAATTATACATTAAATAAACATGTCAAGCATTTATCCAAAAAAAATATGTATACGGTATTTCTACGTATACCTAGAATATGTGAAATTCCATATTTCACACCGTTAATCAAAACAGGAAACGGAAAGCACTTTGTACATGTGCACTGTGCAGATCATGAATCTACCATTATATCGACATTGAAAGCGTTGAAAACCGTAACTTATAAGCTTAAAGTCCTCACCTTTGCCTTTGGAAACGGAACGAATCAGCAAGGGTGATAGATCTTCCGTCTACGGGCGATTTCTAGCCTAAAGAGCGGAATCGGTTAGTCGGTATACATCCCACCTCGATTCCACCGTAAATCAGACCTAGGGTTAGGTTTTCTTACCTTCAAATGAGGCGGAAAACACCGGGAAAACGCCGAGAATAAGGCGGTGTAGGCCGTGTAGCAAGCCAATGCAAGTGGAGGAAGATCGGCAACGATCTCCAAGTCCTTCTCTCTCTCTTTTCTCTCTCTCTCTCTAGGGTTTCCACCAAAATTCGTATGGCTGTGAGAGGGGCTGCTCTAAGCTCCTTTTATAGCCTCAAACATTACGGAAATAGACTTAGGTTCATGGGGTACTGCTTATATAGGATATTCGCCGCTTTTCCAGCTCAAAAGGGAAGTTCTGGTAGCCCTCTTTGAACCAAACGTCAGACTTAAGGTCACCATTGATGGATCTACGTGGGATTACATTTTTGACTCATTTGGATACCCAGATCGCACGTGGCGGACCACTTTCAGTTCGACGGTCAGTGGGCCACGATCAGAAATTCCAAGTACATGTAAATGTTCCTGAAATTTTTCTTAATCCGAGGGTGTAATTTGGTCGATTCGACGGTCGGGTTGCTTATCTTGACGCGTCAACGAACGATGCGAGATCACTATTCCGATATTTATTTTGGCATATGAATAGTGTTTTTCACACTACCTCGCTCCGATTCGAAACGAATGGCCGTGGAACATCGGATAAAGCGATTTTGAGATGATTGTTAAGTCGGGGCGGCCCTAGTTCCTTAGCTTCGGGTTAATCGGACTCCGATGTGCGATCTAGACCTAATACGGTTTCGTTTCATTCCAGAGAGCAGACGGGAAATGAGTTTGGTTCTAAACTTTAGGGTAACCTAGCGTCACTTGTTCTCCGCAAGTTTTGGGTCTTGCATAGATCGTATTTAAAGCGATCCAAACGGATTTCGTAGCTAATGGTTTCGCACTTAGTTACTTTGTCTCATTTCTAAAGGATTTAGTCCTAAGTGAATTAAGTCGAGGTGGTACTCAGGCCTTTGGAGTTTGTATATAAAGTGATCCAAGTTATACTACTTAGCTAGTTTAAGATAGTGTCTAGGGTGAAAGTTATTAGAAAAATTGGAAGATCAAGGTGATGAAGGGTGAGGTTTGTGAAGGAAATGAGTTCAAAGGCGGCTTTAGACTTTGGGATTCAGTTCTGACAAGTTAATGAGGTATTACGATCAAACCATTGCCTAAGGTCATCTAATCCCAGGTTGGCAAAAATCCGGGGCGTTACACTTGTCCATGGGAAAGCTTGCCACTTACCGATAGAGTTGGAACATAGAGTCTACTAGGCTATAAAGAATTTGAAATTTGACTTGGACAACACTGGCTTGTTGCATAAGCTACAATTGAAGGAACTCGAGGAGATCCGGAATGATGCGTACGAGAACTTGAGAATTTACAAGGAAAGGATGAAAGTGTTTCAAGACCAACATATTCTTTGAAAATCATTCACACCAGGTTAGAAAATCCTCTTATATAATTCATGGTTACATCTCTTTTCGGGAAAGCTCCGATCTCGTTGGACCGGCCCGTTCGCTATTACAAAAGTGTATGCTCATGGGGCTATCGAGATAAAGAATCCAGATAATGGAAATGAATTCAAAGTAAATGGACATCAATTAAAGCCGTTTGTTGAAAAATTCGATTCAGAGGACATGTCCATGCCTCTGCGTGATCCTCTTTACCAGGATTGATCTCCTAATCTGATGGAGGTATAGGTAGGTTTATCGCTTTCATAGGACTAGGGTAGCTTGCTTTATGCTATTTTAGGATAGTTTGCTTATACTTTATTGAGTTTTATTTTGTGTTAACCCATTTTTATGTTGAGATCCCTGAAAAAGTTTCAAATTTCTTTCCTCTAGGTACTATCTTTCCATCACCATTCCCTTTCTTTTCGTTGCCTCATTTGCATTACATGCCTATTTCTTGTACATTGAGGACAATGTATATTTTTGTGGGGGGTGTGGGGATTAGGTAACTTAATCAGTGTTTTTCTCAGTTATGAGCAAATTTTTTGGAAATTTTTCAATATTTTGAGTTGAACTCTATTTGGAAGGCAAGAAATTGTGTAATTAAGAATGATTGGAGTATGATGAGATGAGAGATTGGATTTTAAATTGTTAGAGCTTGATCATTTAAGTAAATTATCATCTAAGGTTCTTGAACAATTAAGAGAATAAGCTTGAATAGCATGTTAATCTAAACCACGAGACACGTTCTATTTGCTTTCTTGGAGTGTGCCTAAGTTTCTAATAGTTAGTATGTGGACCATTGTTAGATATTGAGAATTTAGTCTGGAGAACTATGTCCACCTTAAGAGATGAAAAACCAGTTAAAAAATAGGAGATCGACAAAAAGGTCATAAAGAATGAAAAATGGTAGCATCTTTAAGGGGAATGAAAAATGTCTTTGAAAAGGATGTAATGTTTGAAAAAGAGGAATAAATATTGGTGACCATCGATATAAAATCAAAAATTGGAAAAAGAATGAAAAAGGGGATAGGTTTAGAATCAGTACTTGAGTTTTTAATTAATCTTATGATGATGAACATGGCCAACATTATGGAACAAAAGTAGCCTTCTGAGAAGTAAAATTGATTGTCACCAAGCACATTGGAAAACTTGATATTTGAACTTCCATTCTGATTTAATTGATAAAGAACCTACTTGATTAAGTGCCTAGTTGATTTGACTCTAAGTTTTCAAAGATCCCACAATCTCACTTAACGTTACTCATTCATACTTGATTGCACAAAAGATTATTTTTCGAAAAAGGTTTTAAACTTGAGATTGAAATTATTTTTTATATATTTTGCTCGGGACTAGTAAAATGCTAGTTGGGGGTTGTGTTGAGGGTTAAATATTGCATATTGGACCTCATTTATTTCTTAGTTTTGCAAACATAATATGGCTTAATGGTATATTTTACATGTGTTTGTATTGCAAAGTGAATTCAAGAGCTTGGATCGAAAAGAATGCTAAAGCATGGATTTAGTGCCCAAAAGTCACCAAAGCAAAGAAGGGATCTTTGAAGACCAAGATTGAAGATTTCAAGACCCCAAGATCCAAAAACACCAAGTGGAGAAGGAAGTCGAAAGAACAAGCGTAAAAATTATAAAGACTGTGTCATCGAGAAGCGTTCAATGACATCAAACACTGGTCAATGACATCGAATTTATAAGGAAAAATTGAGTTGGTCGCTGGACATATTAGGTGCTTTTTTCGAATAATCAAAGCCATGTTCGATGACATCGAAGACTGCTCGATGACATCGAATTTATTGAAGAAATTGAAGCATCACGTTGGACTATTTTGGACCCATTTTTAATGACTCAAAGACATGTTCGATGGATCGAAGCTTCGCTCGATGACATCAAATGACGGTTTGATGACACAGAGACTTACATAGTGTGAAAGAAGAAAAGGTGCGACTTTCGGATTCAAACCCCTTCGATGACATCAAAGGGTGTTCTATAACATCGAAGGCGTTACGCAGTCTGCGTAAATTCGATCCGATTTTACAATTTTGTGAAACTTTGCCTATAAATAGGGTTTTCTAGGCTTTTTAGGATATCTAGGGTTTGGAGAAGTAGAGCAAAAGGGCAAAGCAGCTTCCCAAGAGTTTTTCTTCCTTTCTCCTTAATTTTTAATGCTTTCTTCTAAGGTTTTTAATCCAATCATGTTTATGGTTGGCTAGATCCCTTAGCTAAGGCTAAGGTGTGAAGCTTGTAGAGTGATTGAGATGTTTTTCTTGTTTGATTCTAGTTATTATTGAACTCCTTTGATTCTAGTTTGATATTTAAGGAATACTTTTAGTGTTTAATGGTTTGTTGTGACTGAAATTACAATGGATCTATGATAGCTTAAAGTATCTTCTTCTTCTATTTGGAGTTTGTGGAAATAGGAAATCCTGTTGTTCTCCATTATCCCTTAGGCATGGATGGGTGACGGAACACTTTCTATCATCCATAATTCTCCCATGGTTAGTTGTTAGATTGGTGTACCCTGTTGTCTACCATTATCTCCTGGGCATGGTTAGGTAATGGAATCACTTTCAATCTTCACAACTTTTATCCATTGAGAATTTAGTTAATGGAAATTCAAATATGATCTTACTGAATATATTCCAATTGGATAGGATAGGACTCTAATTCCAATTAAGTGTCTTGAATCAAATAAGGAAACATCCTAATTGCTACAAGTGGATCCATGGAAACCCCAGTTCCCACCTTTAAATTTCTTGAGTTTATAAACAAACACTTCACAATTACTCCCTCTACTAACCTGATTTAGGTTAGATCTTCTCCTAATTTTGATTCTAATTGCTTTCAAAATAAACACACAAGATTAGTCCTCGTGGATTCGACCTCGGTATCACCGAGCTTATTACTACATTGCAACCCTGCACTTGGGGTTGTGAACAGGTCCCTATGGTCAGATTCTTTGATGATAGAATTTAGTAAATTTCGGACCAACAGATACTTTTATAAGGATAAACCTTGAATTGTTATGTGTGGTCCAGATGGATCCAAGGCTCTATATGGTTGAAAACCTATATACAACATAAATAATGTATTCCTAAAACATCCATTGGATCGGATTTTCTAACAGAGAACTTGATCATAGAAATTTGATCAATACATTTCATGTGCTACTTGATGTGTATGTTGGATATATGTTATACATAACATTTATCCTCTTATTGATCCATTGGGTGTGGGATCACTTGTGATTTATACATTTTATTAGTTCATCCAAAATGGACACCCATGTACATTGTTGTGTGTCTTTTATCTATGGCTTGCTAGCGTGTGGGCTCCACTTGACATTGGATCTATTTTATTTCCTTTGTACTTTTTGTTTGCTGAAATATTTCAAAGTACTTAACTGTATTGTATATAGGCCTCTTTGACACCTCATACTGGGCCCCACTCTGTATTTAAGGGTACCACTATGGGGGATGTTTAATTATTATATCAGTGAGTTGGGATGTCCCACCATTTTGTCAGGAATGATCCTCAAGTGTTTGGAAAGTGGGCCCTAAGTTGTGATAAACCTATTGCTGAAAACTGTTTGAATATTTTTATGTTTTGTACCAACTTTGGGCCTCTTTAGTGGACCCCACACAAAATATATGAGTAGGTCGCCACTTGGAACCTTTAATCTATACTAATGAATAGAGAAATAATATTTTACTTAGGCCAAATAGGACCCCACATAATCGGGGAGTGGATCCCAAAATGGGGCCAGGCATGGTTGCGTAGAAAATTCTATGTAGAAAATTAAAATAACTATGTTTGGCCCTACACCAAATATTATGTGTACATAACCAGTTGGTCCCATTTTATATTTTTTTTGAAGTACATATATAGGAATACCAAGGGCACCTGACGACATGCTGAATGGTGATCCCTCGTGATCGTGGGACATACTTAAACTTGGACCAAAACTAATTCTGCACTATGTTTCCTGCACAGTTTCTCAAGTACCCATGTTTGGGCCATCACCGTAAATTGTACATACCTAACTAATGAGGCTCGTCTTATAATTTGTAAATCTCATACATAAATCTGCCAGGTAACTATTTTCTTTCACCATATGTGGGCCCCACATGATCATAAATCTGACTTGAAAATGGCCCAAAACTAACCTTGCGCCAAAAGTCTGTTTGATATAGAATTCATTTAGGCCACATCCATGGGGTCCACCACCTTCCCAAATAATCTAATAGAGTATCTAAACCATGAAAATGAATTATCTAAACCCTGTACATGTACCCTTAGGTGGTGTTGGACCCAAAACCTTAAGTGGGCCTTTTGCTTGCTGGTTGTATCTTTGTATCGTAAGTCTTACCTTGTATATGTCATAAAGTGATTGTTGCTAAACCTTATGATTGGGTGATAGACAGCCCTTGTCGCCGCCCATCCATCTCTCTTAGACTATTTTTAACATTAATCCATCCAAATGAAGTAACATTAAGGCCCAAGTGGGCTATCTTATATGAGCCACACCCTTGCCAAATAAGGACCACTTAGTATATTGTATTGTAACACCCTAAAAATCGGGGGTCAAGTATAACTCAACACCCGAGTTCCAACGCATCACATAGGCAACATAAATAGTGATAATTAAATGTTGTTTGTGTTAGAGCAATAAACATGAGTGAGATTATACCAAAACAGTAATTCATACTCCAGATCAATTGTACAAAGGCAAGCGGAAGACTGAAACTGTATATATAATGTATGTAAAGGAACAAAACCATCCTGATCTCCAGAGTATGAATACTAACTGAGTATTCATATACATATATTGTTCCTGAATAAAGAAAAAATTAAAATACAACTAAAGTTAAATCCTGAAGTCCCCGCGATCCAGTCGGCCTAAGCATAGCCGTCAGAGTACTGTATATATGAGAACTCGTCTTGATCCTCATCGTACTCTGGTTCTGTCTCCTGAATCAACGCATCCTCTATACCTGCGACAGAGTCTGGTTGGTGTGTACAACACTGTCCCGTAACGTGGGAGTGAGTAGCTAACTCAGTGGAACAATAAAGCATAGGTTAACATGTTATCAATTCAGTCAAGCAGTAAGGATAAAGCAGTACAATCAAACAATCCTAACTACTCTTATTAAATGCAAGTATGAAATGACATGATGAATGCCCTTGCCAAACCACCCTCATGCGACATCATCTTACGTTCGCGGATGCATACCTCCCTCAGTGCTCCACATCTACTAGGCACATGCGGTGTGATGATGCGTATGATTACCGAGTAGTTATTAGTCCATTTCAAACCGCAGTATTGGGAAACTAAGGTACCTCCCTTGTATCATTCCCAAACATGATCAATTCTAGGGTCGTCAATCCTAGTTAATCTCATATGACAATGTGTTTCTAGGTCACTGCAGAGGCTGCTAGGGCTGTTATACGGAATCGTTGCACCACTCTCCCATCACCTCTTTAACAATTCATCACTATACAGACATAGGCCTAGCTCATACTCTATACACTACGGCAAATCTCGTCGCCTCACCACAAATTCAGAGTATGCTCGAGGTCACTACAAAGGGCTGTCAGGGCTGTTACACAAAATCGTTGCACCACTCCCCCATCACCTTATCAATGTAGGCCGACAGCACGAATATAGTGTCCTATAGCACCATAATCGGCTCACAAGTTTGGTTGCTCACTGGTCACTACGGGGAGGCACGTGGCCCCAGCATAGGTCGACAGCTCGACCACGGTGTCCCATACCACCATGCCCGACTCATGAGTCTTAGCGGATCGAGGTACCATGGTTAAAAGGGATTCCACTGGTAAGTTTGGTACCCTAGGTTCAAGCAGTGGTGACTAAACATTAAACATATCGGGTTACTTGACAAGCCTGACTACCTCGAGCACACAATTAATTGGACGACATGAAGTGCATAAGCACTTCGCGTGGCCTAACCACTATCACTAACAGACATACGACTCGGGATCGTCAAGTCTCAACCACGATCTCAAGCCTGGTACCGATTGTCTGGACTATAGGCATATTCCCAAACCCAATCAATCTTAATTCATAGCATGTGGAGTAAAGCATAATAAGCAAAGTAATTCAAGCATGTTAGTAAGCATGTCATAAAGCATGTTATAAAGCATGTTATGAAGCATTACATAAATAGGAATACAAACACATAAATTGCACAAGTAAGCGGTTTAAGTAATCATCCTCATGGAGGAAATCATACAGGTCTCTAAGGTAGTTGAGAATCCCATCTCAACACCCTCCTAAGGCATCAACATCCAAACACTTACTCACACAAGCATTTTCATAAACACTTAACATCCACTTTTTCAACATACTTAGTGTATGTTAGTAAACATGTATTAGGGCGAGTCCATTCGCCAAGCAAGTATTTTATGCATATATAATATATTTATTCAACAAATAATCATGGCAAACACATCTCTAAAATATGTGTGTATTCGGTACTTTCTACAATACGGTATTTCTACATACATAGTGTATATTAGTAAAACATGTATTTGGGCGAATCCTTTCGCCAGTTAAGTATTTTATCCATATATCGTATATTCATACAACAAATAATCATGTCAAACACATTTCCAAAATTTATACGTATACGGTATTTTCTACGAATACCTAGAATATGTAAAATTTCATAATCTACATCGTTAATCGAAACAGAAAACGGAAAGCACTTTGTACATTTGCAATTGCATGCATATCATGAATCTATCATTATCTGACATTCAAAGCATTTAAAACCATAACCTATACATGTAAAGTCCTCACCTTACACCGTGGAATAGTAACGGATCAGTTAGGTTTTCCAAGCTTTCGTATCTGGCAGTTTGGTAACCTAAAGAATGAAATAGGTTAGCTATTTCATATCCTACAACCTTCACACCCCAAAATAGATCTAGGGTTAGGGTTTCTTACCTAGAAACGAAGTCGGTATCGCCGGGAAAACAACAAGAAAGGGGTGGTGTAGCTTGTGTAGCGGCAGGGGGTGGTAGTAGGAAGGATCTCCCACAACTCTCTAGCTTTCTCTCTCTTTTTCTCTCTTCTCACTTAGGGTTTTCCTCAAATTCGTATAGCTGTGAGAGAGGGGATTCTAAGGCCCTTATATAGCCTAAAAAGTCTCTAAAGTAGACTTAAGGTCAAGGTAAACTTGGGTTATAACCAAAGCGGCGTTCTTTCAGCTCAACAGAGGATTTCGGGTGGGCCTCCCTAAGCCAAAAGTCGGACTTAAGCTCACTAACCTTGGATTACGTGGAGTTAAGTTTTCATCTCAGTCGGATTCCCAGATCACGCGTAGCGGACCAGTTTCAATTCAATGGTCAGTGGGCCTCAATCCGAAATTGAAAGTACATGTAAATGTTCCTAAAATTTTTCCTGATCCGAGGGTGTATTTGGGTCAGATTCTAACGGTCTGGTTGCTTACAAATTGACCGTAAGTATCAAGTCTCAGATCACTATTCCAGATATTTATTTTGTAAAGGAAACATGAGTTTTCACACTCCTTCGCTCCGGGCTCAAGCAAACAGCCGTGGGACACTGTCTGGGGCTGATTTCTGAGATGGTTGTCAAGCCCAGCGAGGCTGTCCTAAGTCCTTAGCCTCGTATTATTCGGACACCCGATGTGTGGTCCAGACCTAATACGGAGTTTCAATGTGTTCCCGAAACCAGTCGGATCATGATTTTGATCCTAGATTTTAGGGTAACCTAGCGTCAATGATTCTACAAGTTTTGGGTCTTGCAGCTCGTATTTAAAGCAATTCAATTGGATTTCATGGCTAATCTAGTTTAGCACTTAGTTAACTTTGTCAAATTTCTAAAAGATTTAATCCTAAGTGATTTCTGGTCGAGGTGGTACTCGATCTATTATACGAAAATTTACGAGTCGTTACAATCTATCCCCCTTAAACAAAAATTTCATCCTCGAAATTTGTACCTTTTCGTACTTAAGAATCTGAGGGTAGTTCTTTCTGACCTCGGCCTCAGTCTCCCACGTAGCCTCCTCTTCAGAATGATGCGTCCATAGTACCTTCACAAGTGGAATGACCTTGCTACGCAGTACCTGCTCCTTCCTGTCAAGTATACACATTGGACGCAGCTCATATGTAGCATCCTCGCTCAGCTGTACCTGCTCCCATCTGATGATATGTGAAGGATCAAGAACATACTTCTTCAGTATAGATACATGAAATATGTTGTGTACAGCTGCAAGTGGTGTGGGCAAAGTGAGACGGTAAGCCACAGCACCCACTCGATCCAATATCTGAAACGGACTAATAAACCTCGGTGTGAGCTTCCCCTTCTTCCCGAACCGAAGGACTCCCTTCATAGGGAAAACTCTGAGGAACACATGGTCACCGACCTTGAACTCAAGCGGTATCCGCCTCGTATCGGCGTAACTCTTCTGCCTGCTCTACGCTGTAAGAAATCGATGCCTGATGATGTCGACCTTCTCTGTGGTCGCCTGTACCAACTCTGAGCCAATCAGACTATGCTCGCCAACCTCAGCCCAACAATGCGGTGCTCTGCAAGGACGACCATACAGGGCCTCATATGGCACCATACCAATACTCGCCTGGAAGTTGTTGTTGTAGGCGAACTCTGCATAAGGAAGACAGTCATCCCAATTGTCCTTGAAGTCCAACACACATGCTCGCAACATATCCTCCAGAATCTGATTCACACGCTCTGTCTGCCTGTCCGTCTAAGGATGAAACGTCGTACTGAACTTCAACTTCACACCCATCGCTTCCTGAATATGAGTCCAGAAGATAGATATGAACTGAGTGTCCCTGTCCGACACGATCTCTAAAGGAACTCCATGCAGACGGACGATCTCCCTGATGTACAATCTAGCCAGCTCGTCTGAAGAGTTCGTAACTCTGATAGGGAGGAAATGGGCCGATTTGGTCAACCAGTCCACAATCACCCAAATGGAATCGTGTCCCTTCCTCGTCTTCGGCAACCCTGATATGAAGTCCATGGAGATGAAGTCTCACTTCCATTCTGCTATGGGCATGGGCTAAAGTAGTCCAGGAGGTCGGCGGTGTTCTGCCTTGACCTACTGCACGTCAGGCAATGAGAAACGAACTCAGCGATGTGGGCCTTCATGTTATCTCACCAATACGACCGTCTCATATCCTGGTACATCTTCGTATTACCAGGATGCATCGCAAGCTTCGAGTTATGGGCAGACTCAATAAGCTCATGTCTCAAGTCAGGTGCGTCAGGCACGCATAGGTGGCCACGAAATCTTAGACCCCCTTCTGAATCAACTCTCCACTCAGAGTCCTCGGCGTCGCTAGCTTGCTCTCGAAGCTTAGACAACCGCACATCACCCTTCTGGGCCTCAACAATCCTGTCATCAACTAGTGGTCGTACCCGAACGTTCCCAACACACTCGAATGACTCCTCTACGGTGAGTCTCTGCTCGAAGTCCCCCACGAACTCAACCATGTCCCACTCTGCTATCATTAACGGAGTCGCAAATGCTATAACCTTCTTATGGCTCAACGCGTCTGCCACAAGATTCGCCTTGCCCGGATAGTAGGAAACCTCGAACTTGAAGTCCTTCAAGGTATCCATCCATCGGCATTGCCTCATATTCAAGTCTCGCTGCGTGAATATATACTTAAGGCTCTTGTGGTCACAGAAAAGCTCAAACTCCTCTCTGTAGAGGTAATGTCTCCAGAGCTTCAATACAAAGATGACAGCTACCAACTCCAGGTCGTGTGTAGGGTAATTCTCCTCGTGCTTCCTTAATTGTCTTGAGGCATACGCAATCACCCTGTCCTTCTGCATAAGGACACAACCCAAACCAATGCGAGACGCGTCAATGTATATCGTGTACTTCACCCCTTACTCTTGCAATACTAGCATAGGGGC
This sequence comes from Magnolia changhungtana, assembly GCA_030180095.1. Lineage (NCBI taxonomy): Eukaryota > Viridiplantae > Streptophyta > Magnoliopsida > Magnoliales > Magnoliaceae > Magnolia > Magnolia changhungtana. The sequence goes on from JASAUF010000397.1 coordinate 5,592,323, forward strand.
GGACGTCAACCTATCCTTCAGCTCCTTGAAAGCTACTTTTGCCTTCTCATTCCAGGCGAACTTCAGGTTCTTCCGTGTCAACTGAGACAACGGCCTGGTAATCTTCGAGAAATCTCGAATGAAGCGTCTGTAATACCCTGTCAGACCAAGGAAACTCCTCACCTCGATAACTAAACCAGGCTGCTGCCAATCCTGAACCATGGCTACCTTGGCAAGGTCCGCGGCTATCCCATCCTTGGACACCACATGTCTGAGGAACTTGACTTCCTCCTACCAGAAGTCGCACTTCTTATACTGTGCGTATAACTGATTCTTCTTCAACGATCCATCACCGCTCTCAGGTCTTCCTCGTGCTCCTCCCGACTCGTAGAGTATATTAAAATGTCATCAATAAAGATGATGACGAATCGGTATAGGAATGGTCAAAGTACATGGTTCATCAGGTCCATGAACACAGCCAGTGCGTTCATAAGACCGAACGACATCATTAAAAACTCGTAGTGCCCAAAGCATGTCCTGAAAGCCGTCTTCTGCACGTCCTCATCTTGGACGCGCAGCTAATGATACCTTAACTGTAGATCAATCTTCGAAAAATACTGCGCCCCCTTCAACTGATCAAACAGATCATCTATCCCGAGCAAAGGATACTTGTTCTTCACCGTGACCTGGTTCAACCTACGGTAACCAATACACAACCGCAGTGTCTAGTGCTTCTTCACAAATAGGACAGGTGCTCCCCAAGGAGACACACTAGGTCATATGAAACCCTTCTCTACTAGCTCGTCAATCTGTCTCCGCAGCTCTTCCATCTCACATGGAGGCATACGATAAGTCGGCAATGAGATAGGTGTCGCACCAGGCGTAAGATCAATGGTAAAATCGATCTCACGTCGAGGAGGCAAACCAGGAATAGTCTTATACACATCTGTAAACTCCTGAACCACCAGCGTATCTTCCAATGCCGGACCATCGATCGGTGCTAATAAAGCAGTATAACAGTCAACACGGCAGGGCCAACTGACCTGCACTGGAAATGTGAAAGCTGTGCCGTCAGATCCATAGGCCGTCACAACTTGAGTATCACAATCTATCTCTGCCCTCATCTTCGAGAGCCAGTCCATACCGAGAATAATGTCGTAATGCCAGAGTGGAGTAGCAATGAGGTCGATGAGCACTGTCCTACTACCCAAATCCATGGAACAACCCTCACATATCCATGCAACATCCGAAAAAGTCCCAGTGGCCCTAGTGAGTCCCAATCCCTTCGTGGGAATAGTACACAAAGATAGACGTTTAACTGCCTCATATGAAATAATAGAAGTAGTGGACCCAGTGTCCACTAATAAGGAGACGGAAGTACCGTGAATGTGGGCCGTACCCTCAAAAGTCATCGGGGCTGAAATCGACGTCTCAGGTGCCTCGGCAACAAGTGTATGTACTAGAGCCTGCTGCTAACGGTTCAGCTATGGAACCAACGTCCGTTGAGGCGGCCTGAAACGTGATACAGGAGGTCGGAAGGAAGGATGAGCAGGGGCAGTCTGTAAAGGTGGTGCTGATATGGCCTGAGGGCGAGGGCGGTTCAGCCTCTGCGGCAGTGAGAACCCGCTAGTCATCATACGAGAAAAATAGCTCTCTGCAGGATGCCCCGGTTTCCCTCAATACGTACAGGTCATAAGAGGGCGCCTCATAGGAACTACTGGCACCACGGCCCTGGGGGGAGAGTCGATACGAGGCTTCTGGCCTAAGAAAGGCATGCTCTGCACCTCCGGTCATGGTCTCGTAACCATAGTACCACGAGAACGGGCTAGCCGATCAACATCCTACTCAGCCATCATAGACATGTGCACCAGCTCCGCATAAGAAGGTATAATGATGCAGCACATCTTTGATCATATGTCAGGTTACAGACCCCCAGAAAAATGATGCATCTACATCTGCTCATCAACCAGGATAGTCGGGACAAAGCTGCCCAACTCTGTGAAGCGGTGCTCATACTCAGTAACCGTCATGCCTCCCTGCCTAAGGCGTAGAAACTCATCCTCCTGCTCATGTCTGTAGGTCTGCGGGTAATACTTCTCATGAAACCGGAACTCGAATGCCGCCAGGTTCACACATAGTCCGCTGCGACAGACCGCAGCACATTATCCCACCACAAATTGGCCTCCCTCTCAAACATGAAAGTGGCCAACTCGACCTGCTCTGCCTCAGTACAGTGCAGCATCCGTAGCATCTTGGAGATGCGGTCTAGCCAAAACTCAGCCTCCTCGTGTCTGTGAGAACCCATGAATGAGGGAGGCCTCAAGCGCTGGAATCGCTTGAGCAGGCCACGTGTACCAACATCTCCAGTAGGGGGTGCAACGGGTGTGGGCAGAGGCACATCCTCAAATTGAGCAGGAGGCTCTGTATGCTCAGCAAGATGTGCAGATGTCAGAGGTGGAGTCGCACTCCCACCCTGAGATAAGGCCTCCGCAATAGTGGTCATAAGCTGCTGGTGCTGCTGCTACTGCTCATCTACTGCTGATGCATCATCAACATCAACTGCTCGATCCTATCAGTAGGTGGAACAGTCTGCGGGTCATGCTGTGCAGATAATGATGCCCGGTACTACTCGCGAACTGGGGGCGTATAAGGTGGCAGTCCACCAGTAGGACCAGCAGGAGGCTGATCAGAATCTAACCCTCGGTCCATAGGACCACCTCTACCAGAAGGAGTCTGGTCCATCGAGCTAGTAAGAAGGAGGTGTGTCGTGCTCCGCGTATACTTCCGCCACATGCCCTATACAACATAGGGTGCAACATTGGTGAGATAAAGCATAGCAACACATCATATAAGCACTTTAAGCATTCCACACATCTCATAGCAAAAGAGGCTACATGTTTTTCATTTACCCAAAATTGTCATAATACATGAACTACAGAGTTACATGAATCATGACAGAAATTACATGTGAGCCAGTTACATCCAAAACATCAAATACTTAAAACATATTACTAACTACTACATCATTAACATGAAAGCATAAACCACCTAATGCGGTAACTAAAACAACCATAATAACAACTTAGATGACTAGGCATCCGAATCAGGCGATGAAGGAGGAGCATTCTTATCCTGTAAACAACACAGGGTGGCCTTCAAGGTGCGAGACACCTTGCCGAGCTTGGTTTAGACCCGCCGACTTCCTGTGGCAGGGCGGCTTAGCCCTCCTCAAGACGGGCTAAGCGTGCATCTATGACAGCCCGATCGGTGCCCTGCTCCTGAGTCGCAGGAGGTGAACTCTCCTATGTATCCTGGGCCTCAGGTACCTCTTCTTCTTCTCCTATTTCATTGCCACTCCCATGCTCAGACTCTTCTTCTTTGCTCACTATTTCATCCTCACTCTCCTCATGTCGGGCCCGTCTGCGTCGCGCCCCAAGTTCCATCTGATGAAGAGTACTTTCATCGATTTGGTGGATCGGTACTGGCCTTTCCACCCCTAGACTGTAGCCAAAATCCCATGCAATCTTGCATATGAGTCGACCGAAAGGAAGCGAATCAGAGCTCCTGGTGGAGCGTGCGATATTCACATTCTGTCGCAACACAAATGTAAGCACACACAAGTTCACCCCCTGCCCTACTTAGTACAGAAAGTCTACCATGAGTCGCGTGCACTCGCTACGATTACTGTGCCTGGGGTAGAGATTATATGTGAAGATATGATGTAATAGGCGGAAGTCGTTTGACATGTGGGATGCCAGCAGACTTTTGTTCGGCTGCCACTCAGCCAGTTTGCCACCACAAAGGTAACGTGTGCGACGATCCTTTTCACGAACAGTCCTCAGATTCTGCTCGTTAGCATGTATGTCACCAAGAGGCATATTCATAAGCCGCGCAATCACTCTCACATCAACGGTGACAAACAGTTCCACCCCAACCAAGAGCCGGAACTACAAAGGGTCCAGTGTAGGCTTACGAATGTTGGCGTAGAAGGCTCGGACAGTACCAGGATTTGCACGACCCCTGGCCTCAAATAGCGGACCCCAGTGGGCCGCCTCCACTTGCTCGAATAAGTAGTACTCCTCGAAGAGCCGACCATCCACCTGGGCTTCAAAGAGAACCCTACGGTCCTTATATACTCCATGAGGTAGTGCCGCCAACTGAGCCCGTTCAGCAGGGATCCTAGGATTAAGGTCCCGCTTCATTCGAAATTCCTGGGCAAAGCTCGAGCTAGCGGCGGTGTCTCTCGGCCGCCTTGATCGTGTAGGGCGACTAGGCCCAGCCTCATCAGCGACACTCTTTCTCTTGCCCATCAGAGAGATGATGGTGGAAATGGAGAAAATGGTTGTAATGACTTCAAAAAGGGCCATGGAAAATAAAAGGAGAGAGAAAGGGCTGGAAAAGTGATTCCTCCACGAATTTAGGGCCCAACAGATATTGTAGAGGCCAGAGAGACAGAGAATGAAGGATATAAGAGGGAGGAATGGGGTAGGGTGGGAGGCTACACGTTTTGGATCTTCAAACGCATGGTGTTGGGGCCGAAATGAGAGGGAATCAAATGGGTAAGGGGTGTGGACTGCTGCATACGAAGGAAAGGGATGGGTGATGGTCGAAAATGGGAGATTGAGCATTTGGAAGGGCGATTTGAGAGAGAGGGCAGCAATGCAAGAGGGAAAAACGGCTTGAAGGGGAGGGTTGTGAAGGAGGTGGGGTTTTAGGAGATGAAATTGGGACGGGAGCAAGGTCAGGGGGTGTATAAGACCACCTAAAGTGATCGGCCCAGGCCGCGGGCCCGGCCCAGCCCAGAAAGGGGCGAGGCCTCGCTAAAAATTTTTTCAGTTTTTAAAGGGGGGCCCGATGGGCATGGTCCACCAGTCCCCTAGGGCCCATAAAACACTTGGTCCCACCCTGGGTACCCCTGGATCAACTTGGATAGGCCCCCGACCCCGATTCGCTTGATTTCAGGTATTTTCGGGTACCTTCAGACACATACTGACACTTGTAGATTTTTGACTATTGGGATAAGGTGTATTGTGATCTAGACACGTCAATAGATGGACTAGAAGTGATTTGGGATCGACTCGTGCGATCAGGATCGAGTACGAACTCGACCAAAACGCTCGTTTTTTATGAACTTCGCCAAATGGCAAAATCGGGAAAGCCTAAGATTGTTTCTATATTTTGGCGCACCCTCCTAAGTTGTAATGCGTCAGCGTACATCGTGGAAACATAACTCAGGTCTGGTTTAATCAAAATCATGCTCTGATACCAACTTGTAACACCCTGAAAATTGGGGGTCGAGTATAACTCAACACCCGAGTTCCAACGCATCACATATGCAACATAAATAGTGATGATTAAATGTTGTCTATGTTAGAGCAATAAACATGAGTGAGATTATACCAAAACAGTAATTCATACTCCAGATCAATTGTACAAAGGCAAGCGGAAGATTGAAACTGTATATATAATGTATGTAAAGGAACAAAACTATCCTGATCTCCAGAGTATGAACACTAACTGAGTATCCATATACATATATTGTTCCTGAATGAAGAAAAATCAAAATACAACTAAAGTTAAATCCTGAAGTCCCCACGATCCAGTCGGCCAAAGCATAGCCGTCAGAGTACTGCATATATGAGAACTCGTCCTGGTCCTCATCGTACTCTGGCTCTGTCTCCTGAATCGACGCATCCTCTATACCTGCGACAGAGTTTGGTTGGTGTGTACAACACCGTCCCGTAACATGGGAGTGAGTAGCTAACTCAGTGGAACAATAAAGCATAGGTTAACATGTTATCAATTTAGTCAAGCAGTAAGGATAAAGCAGTACAATCAAACAATCCTAACTACTCTTATTAAATGCAAGTATGAAATGACATGATGAATGCCCTTGCCAAACCACCCTCATGCGACATCATCTTACGTTCGCGGATGCATACCTCCCTCAATGCTCCACATCTACTAGGCACATGCGATGCGATGATGCGCATGATTACTGAGTAGTTATTAGTCCATTTCAAATAGTAGTATTGGGAAACTAAGGTACCTCCCTTGTATCATTCCCAAACATGATCCATTCTAGGGTCGTCAATCCTAGTTAATCTCATACGACAATGTGTTTCTAGGTCACTGCATAGGCTGCTAGGGTTGTTACACAGAATCATTGCACCACTCCCCCATCACCTCTTTAACGATTCATCACTATACAAATACAGGCCTAGCTCATACTTTATATACTACGGCAAATCTCGTCGCCTCTCCGCAAATTCAGAGTATGCTCGAGGTCACTACAAAGGGTTGTCAGGGCTGTTACACGGAATCGTTGCACCACTCCCCCATCACCTTATCAATGTAGGCTGACAGTATGAATATAGTGTCCCATACCACCATAATCGGCTCACGAGTTTGGTTGCTCACTGGTCACTACGGGGAGGCACGTGGCCCTAGCGTAGGCTGACAGCTCGACCACGGTGTCCCATACCACCATGCCCGGCTCATGAGTCTTAGCGGATCGAGGTACCATGGTTAAAAGCGATTCCACTGGTAAGTTTGATACCCTAAGTTCAAGCAGTGGTGACCAAACATGGTGACCATACATTAGACATATCGCGTTACTTGACGAGCCTGAGTAGCTCGAGCGCATAATTAATTGGACGACATGAAGTGCATAAGCACTTCGCGTGGCCTAACCACTGTCGTCAACAGACGTACGACTCGGGATCGTCAAACACATCTTGCGTGGCGACACAAATCTCAACCACGACCTCAAGTCTAGTACCGATTGTCTGGACTATAATCATAGTCCCAAACCCAATCAATCCTAATTTATAGCATGTGGAGTATAGCATAATAAGCAAAGTAATTCAAGCACGTTAGTAAGCATGTCATAAAGCATGTTATAAAGCATATTATGAAGCATTACATAAATAGTAATACGAACACATAAATTGCACAAGTAAGCGGTTTAAGTAATCATCCTCATGGAGGAAATCATACAGGTCTCTAAGGTAGTTGAGAATCCCATCTCCACACCCTCCTAAGGCATTAACATCCAAACACTTACTCACACAAGCATTTTCACAAACACTTAACATACACTTTTTCAACATACTTAGTGTATGTTAGTAAACATGTATTAGGGCGAGTCCATTCGCCAAGCAAGTATTTTACACATATATAATATATTTATTTAACAAATAATCATGGCAAACACATCTCTAAAATATGTGTGTATTCGGTACTTTCTACAATACGGTATTTCTACATACATAGTGTATATTAGTAAAACATGTATTTGGGCGAATCCTTTCACCAATTAAGTATTTTATCTATATATCATATATTCATACAACAAATAATCATGTCAAACACATTGCCAAAATTTATACGTATACGGCATTTTCTATGAATACCTAGAATATGTAAAATTCCATAATCTACATCGTTAATCGAAACAGAAAATGAAAAGCACTTTGTACATGTGCAATTGCTTGCAGATCATGAATCTATCATTATCTGACATTGAAAGCGTTGAAAACCGTAACCTATACACCTAAAGTCCTCACCTTACACCATGGAATCGCAACGGATCAGCTAGGTTTTCCAAGCTTTCGTATCTGGCAGGTTGGTAACCTAAATAATGAAATAGGTTAGCTATTTCATATCCTACAACCTTCACACCCCAAAACAGATCTAAGGTTAGGGTTTCTTACCTAGAAACGAAATCAGTATCGCCGGGAAAACAACAAGAAAGGGGTGGTACAGCTTATGTAGCGGCAGGGGGTGGTAGTAGGAAGGATCTACCACAAGTCTCTAGCTTTCTCTCTCTTTTTCTCTCTTCTCACTTAAGGTTTTCCTCAAATTCGTATGGCTATGAGAGAGGGGATTCTAAGGCCCTTATATAGCCTAAAAAGTCTCCAAAGTAGACTTAAGGTCAAGGTATACTTGGGTTATAACTAAAGTGGCGTTCTTTCAGCTCAACGGATGATTTCCGGCAGGCCTCCCTGAGCCAAAAGTCAGACTTAAGCTCACTAACCTTGGATCTATGTGGAGTTAAGTTTTCATCTCAGTCGGATTCCCAGATCACGCGTCGCAGACCAGTTTCAGTTCAACGGTCAGTGGGCCTCGATCCGAAATTCCAAGTACATGTAAATGTTTTTAAAAATTTTCCTGATTCAAGGGTGTATTTGGGTCAGATTATGATGGTCTGGTTGCTGACAAATTGACCACAAGTATCAAGTCTCAGATCACTATTCTAGATATTTATTTTGTAAAGGAAACATGAGTTTTCACACTCCTTCGCTCCGGGCTCAAGCGAACAGCCGTGGGACACTGTCTGGGGCTGATTTCCAAGATGGTTGTCAAGCCCAGCGAGGCATCCTAAGTCCTTAACCTCATATTATTCGGACTCCCGATGTGTGGTCCAAACCTGATACAGAGTTTCAATGTGTTCCCGAAAGCAGTCGGGTAATGAGTTTGATCCTAGATTTTAGGGTAACCTAGTATCAATGATTCTACAAGTTTTGGGTCTTGTAGATCGTATTTAAAGCGATTCAATTAGATTTCATGGCTAATCTAGTTTAGCACATAGTTAACTTTGTCAAATTTCTAAAGGATTTAATCGTAAGTGATTTCTGGTCGAGGTGGTACTCGATCCATTGTACGAAAATTTACGAGTCGTTACATGTGTAAACTTGATCTTTTACGTGGTGGGACATGTGGTGGACAACCTTGCTGCCAAATTTCTTTCCTTAGGTCATATGTGGCATCGGGCCAATCCAAATGAAGTAAAACTAAGGCCCAGTGGGCGCAATCCTAAGAGAAACACGTGGGAGTAGAAAGCCCGTCGTGGAAAATCTTCTTAGGCCCGTTAGGTAGGCCAATTGCCTAGTGGGCAGCATGCCTTACACACTACCACTAGTCAGCTAGGCCACACTTAAAGAGGCCTATTTGGATTATATAAGTTATAATAGACAAGCCTTCATATTTTACTTGTGAATGAGGTTCATGAGCCCAACACGATGTGGAATCTGTGCAATGTTGGCATGTGGGTCTTATGTTTCGAATTGTCATTTTATCTCTTGTTTGACGTTGGAGTTGTGGGGCATTGTTGAGGGTCAAATATTGCATATTTTCTCCTATTTATTTCTTTGTTTTACAAACATAATATGCCTTAATGATATATTTTTCATATGTTTGTGTTGCAAGGTGAATTGAAAAGAATGCTAAAAGCATGAATTTAGTGCTCAAAAGTCACCAAAGCAAAGAATGGATCTTTGGAGACCAAGATTGAAGATTTCAAGACCCCAAGATCCAAGAAAACTAAGTGGATAAGAAAGGAAGTCCAAAGAACAAGCGCATATATCACAAAGACTGTGTCATCAAGAACTGTTCACAACACGAAGCGCAGGGTCGTGGTCATCCTTCCATAAGTAAAGGTACCTAAAGGACATGTGAACGTGATCTTTTCTTGATCTTCAAGGGCTATCTCCATCTGATTGTAGCCCAAATATTCGTCAAGGAAATAGTAATATAAATAACCCGCTAGCCTTTCCAAAATTTGATCAATATAGGGTAAAGGAAAGTGGTCATTCCTCGTGATGGTATTCAACTTTCTACAGTCAATACACATTCTCCAACCAGTAGTAACTCTAGTTAGCACGAGTTCATTGTTTGCATTGACTATGATGGTGATTCCGGACTTCTTAGGATCCACCTGAGTTGGACTCACCCATTGACTATCGGATATAGGATATATGATACCCACATCCAATAGTTTAAGAACCTCGGCCTTAACCACTTCCTTCATATTTGGATTTAGTCTACGTTATGGTTGTCATGAGGTCTTGCATTATCCTCTAGATGAATACGGTGAGTACAAATCAAAAGGTCAATTCCTCTGATATCCACAATCGACCATCCAAGGGCTCATTTATTCTCAATGAGAGTAGAGATGAGCATACTCTCCTGTTCTTACTCAAGGTAGGAAGAAATCACCACCGGGTATGTCTCATCTTGACCTAAATAGACATATTTCATATCAGAGGGCAAAGGTTTTAGGTCAAGTTTCGGTGCCTTTAGGTTAGACGGCAAAGGCACTACATCAGTTTGTGGCAATTTTTCAAATTGTGGCCTTCACCAGTTAACTTCAACTACCGACATATCATCAAGCATGACACCCATCTCCCTAATCATATCATCATCTAAATCATGGGAGTGGGCCAAGCACATCTCTGGAGGGTCAGAGGATAAGGTCAGAAGTGCTCTATCTTCCACGTTAGAATCAATCAGGTTAATATCATGGAAATCATCTTCATCCTCTAACTGTTTGCCTATGTTGAAAAAAACATTCAACTCCAATGTCATATTCTCGAAAGACATACTCATGACTCCATTCCTATAATTAATGATTGCGTTTGAAGCGGCAAGGAATGGGCAACCAAGAATGACGGGAATTTGAGTGCTCATGTTCACGATGGGTTGAGTATCCAAGACGATAAAATCTACTAGGTAATAGAATCTGTCAACCTGGACCAACACATCCTCTATTATCCCTCTCGGTACATGAAATGAGCGATTGGAAAGTTATAATGTAGTTTGGGTGGGTTTCAATTCACCCAAACTTAGTTGTTCGTAGACCGAGTAAGGAATTAGATTTACACTCGCTCCTAAACTAAGAAGTGCATGCTCAATTTGGTAGTTCCCAATTACACAAGCGACGGTTGGGCTACCGGGATCTTTGTATTTCTATTGCACATCTTACTTTAGGATGACACTCACTTTTCAGTCAAGAAGATTTTCTTTTGAATAATTTGACTTGTTTTGGTCGTAGACAAGCGAAGGTATTTGTTTAACCACATCCAGTTAAGGAATGTTGACCTTAACTTATTTCAGCACCTCTAGAATGTCCTGAGAGTTAGAGAGAGGTTTTGTTGTAACCAACCGTTGGGGGAATGGAACAATCAGCTTGCCTTGAAGTTCTGGTTCCAATTCTTGTGGAGCAATGCTAGGTCTATCATCGTTGTCCTCTTCCGGGTCTTTAAGCTTTTCAGCCCTAACCAAAATGGTTTTGTTAATGGTCTTCCCACTCCTAAGAGTAGTGATAGATTTAGCTTGCTTCATCTGATTTGAAGAGCTTGGATCAGTTATCTCATATTACAGTTTGGGATTGGGGGGAGGTTGAGCAGGAAGCATCCCCTTTCCCCCAATTGATAAATGCGACTCTATCCTTTGAATAGATGATACAAGTGTTCCCAACGATGATCTAATATCCTGGTTAAGTAGCTCTTGGTCTCGAATATGTTTTTGAACCAGATACTCTCGAGGATTCACTTGATTTGGAATTTGATTGAAGAAACCTTGAGGGGTAGCAGTTTGTCCATTCCTCTAACTGAAGTTTGGATGATTTCTCCAACTAGGATTGTATGTATTAGAGTTAGGTCAATTGAAAGGTTTTGGTAATTGTTCATAACATTAAATTTCTCATTCAGCACCTCTTGAAAGGTAGGTATTGTTGGACAATTTTCAGTCATGTGAACGTTGCAAGCACAAATATCGCAAATAATTTCCTTAACCTTATCCTTCTTTAGTTCCATGGCCTTGAATATCCTTATGAGATTAGACACTTTAGCATTGATATCATCATCCTCTTTCAAAAGGTACAATCCGCCCCTTTCCTTTGATTGAGTGGGCCTAGAAGTGGTACTTGATTTTGGGTAGATGTCCCATGATTGTGTGTTTTCAGCAAGTCTATCCAGGTAGTCCCACATATCATTGACATTTTTATTCATGAATTCCCCATTACATATTGTCTCAACCAAATAGCACATGGAAGATGTCAGTCCATCATAGAAAAAGTGTGTAATGCACCACGTTTCAAAATCTTGTTGTGGGCATGAATTGACAAGATCCTTGAACTGCTCCCAACATTGGAAGAATGTTTCATCCTCCTTTTGGCGAAGTTCATGATTTACTTTATAAGGGTGTTTGTTTTATGATGTGGATTTTTATTTTTATTTTTATGAACTCCCTTATCATGTCATTCCATGTGCCAATAGATCTGGGACGTAGTGAATGTAACTACATCTTACCTTTCTCTTTTAAAGAAAAGGGAAAGAGTTTCAGTCTGACCATATCCTCAGACACGTTAGGAAAATATAAAGTGGCTATAATCTCATTAAACTCTTTCAAGTGTGGATATGGACTTTCATATTTAAATCCATGGAATTTTGGAAGGAGTTGGATCACTCCTGGATTGATATCCATGTGTCCCATATTTTCTAGAAAAACTATGCATGAGGGCGCGCTCACCCTTGTCGGTTGTAAATAATCTCTTAAAGTACAAGGCGGGGTTGCTTGGTACACCTCATTCACATCCTGGACTTCCTCAACTCTAGGTTAAGGTTGTCTTCCTAGTTGATTGATCGGTTGATTGGCAGCTATAACCTTAATTAACTCTGAGGATCTCGAGTGGTGTCTAATCCTGTGATTGATAGATAACCCTTCAACCAATCCTCCTTCACTCAAAAGATGTCGAGTGTTGTCATGGACCCACTTGGGCATGAAACACTCTTAGCCCTTAATTTCAGATTCTAACCTAAACCTAAAAGAAAGAAGGGAAATATAAATCTATAAATAGAAAGAGAGAGGGAATTAGAAAGAAGTTACCAAATTAGAAGTTCTTAAATTAAGATCCTATAAAACGAAACAAAACAAGTCAGTTTCTAAAAATAAAAATTCTAAAATTAGAAAGTTTCCAAAACAAATTAAGAAAGTAAACTAGTTTTAAAAAAAAGGAAAGTTTCTAAAAACTGAAAATAGAAAGTTATGCTAGTTTCTAAAATAATTCAGAAAACCCTAATCATAAAAATATAAACTAGAAAAACCTTAATTTTAACCTAATTCCAAAACTAGCTAATCTCAGAAAAACACAACCGTCAGTCCCGGACAACTGCGCCAAAAACTTGTTAACAACCCCAAGTGTAGGGTCGAGATATAGTAATAATCTTGGTAAGACCGAGGTCGAATCCATAGGGACTAAACTTATGTCTCTTCTGAAAGCAACTAGAACTAGAACTAGAAGAAGATGAAAACCTAAATCTGGATGTATAGAGAGTAATTGTGAGAGATTTAATGAAAGTTTTAAGAAATTCAAAGGTGGGAAACTAGGGTTTCCAAGGATCCACTTGCAGAGATCAGGGAGATCTATGCTTGATTCAAGTCACACAATTGGAATCGGAGTCCCATCCTATCCAATTGGAAGATATCTCAGTAAAATCAAACCTGAACTTCCTTTGACCTAGTTCTCAATGGATGAGAGGTATGAGAACTGGAAGTGATTTCATCACAAAACCATGCCTAGGAGACAAGACAAATAGTAGGATTTACCAATCCCATAACCAATCATAAGAGAATTGGGAAGATTAGGTAGGATTCTATCACCTAACCATGCCCATGGGACGATAATGAACAACGGGATTTCCAAATTTCACAATCTTAATTCATGAATAGAACATACTCAAAGCTATCGCAAATCTATTGTAATTTAAGTGACAACAAACCATTAAAAACTGAAAGTATTCCTTATAATCCAACTAGAATCAAAGATAATTCAACTTAAACATGAATTAAAATAATAGAAAACATCCCATCACGCTACAAGCTTCTCCTCTTAGCCATAGCTAAGAGGTTTAGCCAACCATTGACATGATTGAACTAGATCTCTTAAGAAAAGTATAAAAACAACTAAGGAAAGGGAAGAAAAACTCTTAGCGATGACTTCTCCCCACTTTTGCTCCACTCCTTAAACCCTAGATGATGTTTAAGGATGCCATAGGGACTCCTATTTGTACTTTTAGGCCTTAGACTTTCACACCAAGTGAAAATTTTGGCAAACCATCTCAAATTTACGCAGTCCGCGCAAGTTTTGCGTAACCCTCGACTGGTCGTGGGCTGTCCTCTACCGGTCGAGGGTCTCCTTCGACTAGTCAAGCGGGGTGAAGATTTAAAATTTTTACTACCTGGAGTTAGAGTTAAGATGCCTTCAACCGGTCGAGTAGAGGCTAGGACCGGTCATGCGTAGCCAGGACTGGTCGAGCCTTAGGACTAATTAAAGATCACCGAATTTTACTTCAGAACTCTGATTTTCTTCATTCTTGACTTGATTTTCTTGGATCTTCAGTATGTGCATTCTTCATTCTTGTTTCATTAGATCCATTCTTGTCTTTAGTGATTCTTGAGCGTTAAATCCATGCTTTTAACATCCTTTTCAATCCATGCTCTTAAATTCACCTTGCAACATAAACATTATTAAAATAGAACATTAAGCATTATCATGTTCATAAAACCAAGTAATAGATGAGGTCCAATATGCAATATTTGACCCTCAACATTAGGATATAAAAAATTGGTGACATACATATGTATATACTAAATTAAATTCTATAGTAACACTCGAGGATTTCAATACTCTAGTATTAAAAAGTTCAGGGTGTTACATTTGTATAAGACCTTAGCTTATGTAGGGCCTAAATCAAAGTATTTGTGTAGGTCACCGGACACAAGTGTGTTCATGATATTCTCTGTAGGAGCCTTCGACAGGAGTAAACATGGGTCCTTGTATTAGAAACGAGGTTGTTGGTTAGCTTATGGAAAACTAAGTAAAGTCTCTTGTGGGAGCCTCCGACGATAGTGTACGTCAGTAAGTTCTTATGTAGGACCGATGTTTGTGGTGAGCCTATAGAAAATCACGAAAAGTCTCTTACGGGGCCGGTCCTTTATAGGATTGTAAAGGTTAGAGGTCAACTTGATTTAAAACATCCGATAGTGAAATCCGGTAGACTCATGGGTTGAGTGCATTCACCAGAAGTGGAGTAAGGAAACTAAACCACAATATATGCTTGTGTTTAGGATTGTTATTTGAGCACTTGTTTAATTATGCTTATGTGATTGAATGTTTAATTATTAGTAAGCATGATTAGATAAATGCTAGGAGTTGATAGTTAGTGCATCCCACACACACATGTACACTATCATGGTTATAAACTAGTTGCTTAATTGGCCTATCATTTGTAATTTATGTGATTGGACCCAAAATTGGCTTTGAAGCCTTAGAGTTAATTGCCTTATTTAGCTTAGTTGCATATTAGATTAAGTAGGCAATTAAATATTAAAAGACATAAAATTTTAATTGGTCCTAATCACTTTCTCTCAAATATAGCCTTCATTTTGCAGTCTCATATAACTTTTGTAACGCAGTTGTGGTAATTCCGTTACACCACGTATAAATTCATTGACCGCTCGCATGTACTAAACGTGACAGAAAACAAACCGAGTGCCAATAACATATAATTAATCAACATCTTAGGATTACAAGTTTTGGAGTTTTTGGCTTTGGCTGATTGTAAGGCTTCTGGTTATTGGGTTACAGGGTTTAGGATTTTCTGGTTGCGATCTAGGTTAATGACTCTACGGGGTGTCTACACATATACTCTCACATCCTTACATAGATGCATGGCCCATGCAGAACAAACCAGTCTAGTCTTGGACTAGGGTTATGAACATGGTGTGTTCCAACACTTGAACAGTCTGGATATCAATATTTGTGCCACGAAAAAGTTCAACCTTTTTGCGTGAGTGTCCCACAAGGGTATTTATCCACTAGGTCCACTATCGACGAGCCGAGCCGATATTGGTAGGCAAGTAGTGAGGTCTCTTTCACTTGCTTGGTTGCACGACTAGGCAGGTGGTGGCCAGTGTGGAGTGTACTAGACCCCGGTGATGATCCCAGAGATGTACGATATTGATATGTGTACTTACTGAGTAGGAGTTGCGTACTCAGCATTTCATTCATTCATTCATTCACTATCCGGTCAGGCTGGTGGTGCGGAACTAGGTCATTATGTGTACCCTTGCAATGGCCATGATTTTTTTTAGGTATGCGACTAACCTGAGATCAGGAGTTTACAACATTGTGTCCAACTATCCAAATTAGGTGTTGGCCAGTTTGGATAGAAGTCCCTTATGATGAACCCCACAACTTGCAATACTATGTACTATCATCCCGACTTCACACTCTAGCTTAGTCATTTCATTTGCACCGCATATTGCATTGCATCTTCAGCACATAACATTTGGGTTGCTATGTTTCTGCATTTATATGGCCTAGATGAGGCTAATGGTATACATGACTCATCAGGAATTGTATATTGCATTGCATCCTTGACATCTGATATTTGGCTCTCTACGACTTTGCATTTACATAGCCGATCTGCATTGCACACTCTGATATTGTTTGACTTATGGATTTGCTAATATTTCTACTTACTCTGATATTTGCATACTTGACACTTATCTTGTGCACACACTTACACCACCCTCTAAGCTTTCTAAAAGCTTATGCACGATAGGTGCGTACAAGTGGCGTTAGGTCGCAGCAGCGTTGCACTTGGAGCGTGCAACTGTCTTTTAGAGCTTTGATTTTTGATATATGTATTTTCCTTTCAACACTGTATTCAACTGTTTATATTAGTGGATATGTGATGATGATGCTGCCTTTGTGATTTGGGTAAGCATGTGGTTATGCTTCTTACGAGATAAATATACGTTGGAAAATCATCCTTGTAGGATCCTAGGATCGAAATCTGGCGTATGGGCATTGGAAACCGAGAAAGGGGTACTACGGAGGCTGTTAGCGTCAGATTCGGTGATCGGGAATTTTGTGAGCCGGATTTTCGAGTTTGGGGTGTAACATGTTGTGCACACGCTTCTACAAGTGGGGCCCATGATAAAGTTTTCTAATAAATCTACACCATACATCTGCCTTCCCATCGAACTTAAAAGGGTTGAGTCCAAAATTGAGGCATATCCAGATATCTGGTGGGCCCCAAATCGGTGATTTATGGCTAATCTTTCCATTAGACCACTTCTACAAAGATCTGAGGGATGAAATTTTTCGTGTACGGTTACTTTTTGATACTCAAGCCAAATATGAAGTTTCGTGCCAAACAGATGGTAGGAACCCTATGATCTTGCATTCAGGACGATTTTCAGGCTTCCTTATCTTCAATTACTTGGTTTCCTCGGATCTTCGGTGTGTGAATTCTTCGATCTTAATCTCCTAAGATCCGTCCCTTGCCTTGGTGATTTTTTAGCATCAAATCTATGCTTTTAGTACCCTTTTCAGTCCAAGCTCCTAAATTCACCTTGCAACACAAACATGATTAAAATAGAACATTTAGCATTATCATGTTCATAAAACCAAGTGATAACTGGGGTCAAATATGCAATATTTGATCCTCAACACAATCTCAACCAGCATTTTGCTAGTCCCGAGCAAAGTATGTGAAAAAAATAATTTGAGAATCACAAGACAACTTTTACAAGCTCAAGTAATTTTTGAAAACCAATCTAGACAATAAAGTTCTAAAATATATTAATGTTGAGTCTTACATCATTCTAAACTCGAGTGCTTGGTAAATTTCACGGTCAAGTTCAAAGTATTAATCCATCAATTAGAACAATTCTAAACATTGAGTTTCATGGGTGCATAGTGCAACCTCGACTTCTCACAATTGGTTCAATCGTCAATTTTCATGATAACATTGATAATCAAAAAGCGCAATCTAAATATCCCAACCTAAACTAAAACTTACCTAATAGTTCAGCCTTTTTATTCTTCCAGCTTTTGATTTTTCCATGAATGGCTTCACGCTATGTCAACCTTATTAAAGAGCTTTAATAGGTAGCCATCTTCGATGACAACTATTTTTTTTTTTTAGTTAGGTATTTTCTTTTTTTTTCTTCTTTAAACATGATGGACAAATTCCCCAGGTTAGTTCCTTTTATGCTTAGTGATTACCAAGTTAACAATTCAATATCAAACTGAAACCTTAATGTGTAAGCTAGATATGACATGTGATAATCATGACTCAATCAATGTTTAAAATTCTAATCATGGATTAATAATTCGAACTTAACTGTGAAATCTAACAGCTAATTGAATCTAAGAGTCATAAATCGGTAACATTAAGTATCTCATACTTTTATATCAAGAATATCATTCAAAATCACTCGAATTCACAAAATATCAAGAATATCCTTCAAAATCACTTGAATTCACAAAATTTTCAGAAAAAATTTAATTTTTTTCACAATTTTTGCTCAAGACTGAGAAAACACTTATTAGGTGACCTAATCTCCCATCCCCAACCTAAAATTTACATTGTCCTCAATGTAAAAGATATAAGCCTGCAATGCACATGAGATAACGAAAGTAAAGGAGAAGAGATGGAAAGGTAGTACCTGATGGAGGAGTTTTTAAAGCTTTTTTTCAAAGGATCTCAGTGTGACGGTGGATAGCACAAGAGTTTATCAACCTAAAACAAACTATGCTAAAATAGAATAAAACAATCTATCCTAAACAACATAAAGTTGACTATCCTAAAATGACATAAAGTAAACTATCCTAGAACAGAAAACAGAAAGCCTAACTACACCTCCATCAGACTAGGATATTAATCCTAATAAACAGGATCATACAAAGGTATGGACATATCCTCTGAATCAAATTTCTTAATAAATGGCTTTAATCGATGTCCATTTACTTTAAACTCATTGTCATTGGTTAGATTCCGAATCTCAATAGCCCCATGAGGATAAACATTGATAACAGTGAAAGGGCCGGTCCAACGAGATCGAAGTTTTTCTGGGAAGAGATGTAATCGAGAATTATACAAAAGGACTTTCTGACCTGGTCTGAATGATTTCCGAAGAATGTGTTGGTCATGAAATGCCTCATCCTGTCCTTGTAAATTCTCGAATTCTCGTACGCATCGTTCTGGATTTCTTCAAGTTCATTTAACTGAAGTTTGCGCAACGAGCCAGCGTAGTCCAAATTAAAATTAAGATTTTTAATTGCCCAGTAGGCTCTATGTTTCAACTCTACAGGCAAGTGACACGTTTTCTCATAAACAACCTAAAGGGAAACATTCCAATATGGGTCTTCAATGCAGTACGGTAAGCCCATAAAACATCGGTTAATCAACTAGATCAATCCTTACGGTTAGAGTTAACCATCTTTTCCAAGATGTGTTTAATTTCCCTATTAGAAATCTCAGCTTGCCCACTTGTTTGTGGGTGGTATGGAGTGCTCACCTTATAGGAAATGCCATATTTCTTCATTAAATTTACGAATGGCCTATTACAAAAATGTGAGACCCCATTACTAATGATGGCTCGAGGCATTCTGAATCAGGAAATGATGTTTTCTTTTAAGAATTTAATAACCGTTTGATGGTTATTGTTCCAGCATGGGATCGCTTCGACCCATTTAGTGACATAGTCTACTGCGAGCAAAATATATAAATGTTTAAAGACTGAGGGAATGGTCCCATGAAATCAATGCCCCAACAATTAAATGCTTATATGATAAGAATGGGATTTAAGGGCATCATTTTTCAACGGGACAATGCTACTAACTTCTAACAACGCTTACAAGCCTTGCAAAATTCATGAGTATCCTTGAATATAGTGGGCCAGTAAAATTCACACTATAGGATCTTAGTCGTGGTCTTTTTAGCAGAAAAGTGACCACCACAGGCCTGAGAGTGACAGAAGGAGATGACACTTTTATGTTTATCATCTGGCATACATCTCCTTAAGATTTGGTCTGGGCAATATTTAAACAAATACGGATCATCATAGAAGAATTTGCACACCTCGGTGAAAAATTTCTTCTTTTCTTATGCAGTCCAATGTGTCAATGTAAAACCTGTGGCAAGATAATTAGCAATATCAGTAAACCAAGGTGAATGGGAGGCTTCAAACAGTTGTTCGTAAGGGAACATGTCATTGATATGTGTCGTGTCAAGGGAATTAGGGAGATCAAGTCAAGAAAGATGGTCAACCACCACGTTCTCTACTCCCCTTTTATCTTTTATTTCTAAATTAAATTCTTAGAGTAGGAGGATCCATCTTATCAGGTGGGGCTTAATATCATTCTTAGAAAGAAGATACTTGAGCGCCACATGATCCATGTAAATGACGATCTTGGATCCGATCAAGTAGGACCTAAATTTGTCCAAAGCGAACACTACTGCTAAGAGTTCCTTTTTCGTAGCTGAGTAGTTCACTTAGGCAGGATTTAGAGTTCTACTTGCGTAATGAATAACGTAAGGCTTCTTTTCTTTTCTCTGGCCTAAAATTACCCCAAGAGCATAGTCAGATGCATCGCACACAAGTTCATAAGGAAGGATCCAGTCGGGTGGCTAAATGATAGGTGCAGTGGTTAACATGCCCTTAAGCTTAATGAAAGCTTCCTGGTGTTGTTCAGTCCACTCGTATGGTGCATCCTTTTGAAGTACATTACATAGAGGATGAGAGAGAAGACTAAATCCCTTTATGAATCTTCTGTAAAAGCTGGCATGTCCTAAAAGGAATCGCATGTCTCGTATGTTCTTGGGTGGAGGTAGGTTAGAGATAAGATCAAATTTTGTCTTATCTACCTCTATTCCTTTGGATGAGATGATATTTCCAAGGACTTTACGAACCATGAAATGACACTTCTCCCAATTAAGTACCAAATTCTTTTCATCACATCGCTTCAGTACATTTTTCAAAATTTCCAAGCATTCGCTGAAGGATGGACCAAAAAATGAGAAATTGTCAATGAAGACCACTAGATATTGTCCCACTATATTAAAAAAAATACTCATCATACATCACTAAAAGGTGGCGGGAGCATTGCACAGTCCAAATAGCATCCTTTGGTAAGCAAAGGTGTCGTAAGGACATAAAAATGTGGTCTTTTCCTGATCTTCAAGGGCTATCTCTATCTAGTTGTAGCCCGAATATCCATCAAGGAAATGTAATAGGAATGACCAGCTAGCCTTTCTAAGATTTGATCAATAAAGGGCAAAGGAAAATGGTCCTTCCTTGTGACAGTATTTAACTTCCTATAGTCAATGCATATTCTCCAACCAGTAGTAACTCTAGTTGTCACGAGTTCATTGCTGGCATTGGCTATGATGGTGATTCCAGACTTCTTGGGAACCACCTGAGTTGGACTCACCCATTGACTAACGGATATAGGGTATATGATACCCACATCCAATAGTTTAAGAACCTTGGCCTTAACCACTTCTTTCATGTTTGGATTTAGTCTACGTTGTGATTACCTTGAGGTCTTCGTATTATCCTCGAGATAAATGCGATGAGTACAAATCGAAGGGTCAATTCCCTTAAGGTCTGCAATCGTCCATCCAAGGACTCCCTTATGCTCAATAAGAGTAGATATGAGCATACTCTCCTATTCTTGCTCAAGGTGGAAAGAAATCACCATCAGGTATGTCTCATCTTAACCTAAATAGACATATTTCAAATCAGAGGGCAAAGGTTTCAGGTTAAGCTTCAGTACCTTGAGGTTAGACTATAGAGGCACTTCATCAGTTTGAGGCAACTCTTCAAATTATGGCCTCCACCGATTAACTTCAAGTACCGACACAGTATCAAGCATGACACCCATCTCTCTAATCATGTCATCATCAAAATCATTGGAGTGGGCCAGGCACGTCTCTAGAGGGTCAGATGATAAAGTCAAAGGTGTTTTATCTTCCACGAAAGAGTCAATCATGTTAATGTCATGGAAATCATCATCATCCTCTAACCGTCTGCCTGTATTGAAAAAGATATTTAGCTCAAATGTCATATTCTTGAAAGACATATTCATGACTCCATTCCTGCAATTAATGATTATGTTTGAAGTGGTAAGGAATGGGCGACCAACAATGACGGGAATCTGAGTACTCATGTTGCTGATCGGTTTTGTATCCAGGATGATAAAATCTACAGGGTAGTAGAATCTGTCAACCTAGACCAACACATCCTCAATTATCCCTCTTGGTACACGAACTTAGCGATCAGTTAGTTGTAATGTGGTTAGGGTGAGTTTTAATTCACCCAAACCTAATTGTTTATAGACCGAGTAAAGAATTAGATTTACGCTTTCTCCCATGTCAAGAAGTGCTTGCTCTATTCGGTAGTTCCCAATTACACAAGGTATAGTTGGGCCACCAGGATCTTTGAATTTCTATGGCACATCTTGTTTTAGGATGCAACTCACTTTCTCAATTAAGAAGATTTTCTTTTGAATACTCTGTTGTCTATTGGTCGTACATAAGTCTTTAAGAAATTTAGCATATGACCGTATTTGTTTAACCGCATCCAGTATAGGAATATTGACCTTCACTTATTTCAACACCTCTAGAATGTCTTGAGAGTTTGAGAGAGGTTTTGGTGTAACCAACCATTGAAAAAATGGAGCAATCGGCTTCCCTTAAGGTTCTGGTTCTAATTCTTGTGGAGCAATGCTGGGTCTATCCTTGTTATCCTCTTCTGGGTCCTTGGGCTTTTCGGCCCTAACCGAAATAGTTTTGTCAATGGTCTTCCCACTCCTAAGAGTGGTGATAGATTTAACTTGCTCCATCTGATTTGAAAAGCTCAGGTCGCTAACTTCATATTGTGGTTTTGGATTGGGAAGAGGTTAAGCTAGAAGGTTTCCCTTATTCCCAATCGCACTTTTACTCTCAAGTCCTTGTATGGCCTTTGTGAGGTCTTGAAAGGCTTATAGCATACCCTGATTGAAAAGCACTTACTTTTGAAGATGTTTTAAAACTGAGTCCTCTTGAGGTTTCTCTTGATGTGGAATTTGATTGAAGAAACTTTGAGGGGTAGTAGTTTGTCTATTCCTCCAATAGAAGTTCAGATGATTTCTCCAACTAGGATTGAATGTATTGAAGGTAGGTCCATTGAAAGGTCTTTGGTAATTGTTCACGGCATTGGATTGCTCGTTCAACACCTCTTGAAAGGCAGGTATTATGGGACAATTTTCAGTTGTGTGAATGTTGCAAGCACAAATACCGCAAACAGTTTCCTTAACCTTATCCTTCTTTAATTCCATGGCCTCAAGTTTCATGGTAAGATTAGCCATTTTAGCACTGATATCATCATCCTCTTTCAGGAGATACATTTCATCCCTTTCTTTGAATTGAGTCGGCCTAGACATGGTGCTTGGTTTTGGGGAGAAGTCCAATGATTGTGTGTTTTCAGCAAGCATATCAAAATAGTCCCACACATCATCGACACTTTTATTCATAAATTCCCCATTACACATTGTCTCGACTAATTGGCGTATGGGAGATGTCAGTCCATCATAAAAGAAGTTCATGATGTGCCACGTTTCAAAACCGTGTTGTGGGCATGAACTGATAAGATCCTTGAACCGCTCCCAACATTGGAAGAATGTTTCATCTTCCTCTTGGGTGAAGTTCATGATCGACTTTCTAAGGGTGTTCATCTTATGGTATGGGAAAATTTTCTTTATGAACTCCTTTGTCAGGTCATTCGATCTACCAATAGATCGAGGACATAGTGAATGCAACCACGTCTTAGCTTTTTCTTTCAAAGAAAAGGAAAGAGTTTCAGCCTGACCGTGTCATCAGACACGTTAGGAAAATATAGAGTTGCTATGATTTCATCAAACTCTTTCAAGTAAAGATATGGATTTTCATATTCAAGCCCATGAAATTTTGGAAGGAGTTGGATCATCCTTGACTTAATATCCATGTGTCCTATATGTTCTAAAAAAACCATGCATGAGGGTGTACTCACCCTCGCCGGTTGTAAATAATCTCGTAAAGTGCATGGCGGGGATGCTTGATGCACCTCATTCTCATCCTGGACTTCCTTAGCCCTAGGTTAAGGTTGTTGATTTACTGGTTGATTTGTAGCCATCACTTTAATTAACTCTGAGGATCTCGAGTGGTGTCTACTCCTGTGATGGATAGATAACACCTCAACCAATACTCCTTCACTCAAAAGACGTTGAGTGTTATCACGGACCCACTTGGGCATGAAACACTCTCAGCCCTCAATTTCAGATTCTAACCTAAACCTAAAAAGGAAGAAAGGAAATAGAAATCTAGAATTAGAAAGAGAGAGGGAATTAGAAAGAAGTTACCAAATTGGAAGTTCCTAAGTTAGGTCCTACAAAGCAAAACAAAACAAGTCAGTTTCTAAAATAGGAATTCTAAAATTAGAAAGTTCTAATAGAAAGTAAACTAGTTTCTAAAAAAGGAAAATTTCTAAAAATAGAAAATAAAAAATTTCTAAAAGACTGATTAGGAAAGTTCTAAACCCTAGAATTAGAAAACAAGTTAGTTTCTAAAAATAAAAGAAATCCTAGAATTAGAAAGTTTCTAAAAATAGAAAATAAAACCTATTCCTAAACATAGAAAAACTCTAATCTTAAACTAATTCCAAAACTAGTTAATCTAAGAAAAACGCAACCGTCAATCCCTGACAACGACGCCAAAAACTTGTTCACAACCCCAAGTGTAGGGTCGCGATGTAGTAATAATCTCAGTAAGATTGAGGTCAAATCAAAGGGACTGAACCTTGTACGTAATCTGAAAGTAACTAGAATTAGAATGAGAAGAAGATGTAATCTAAATCAGGAGAATTTAAGAAAATCACTGTAAATTATGTAACTGAAACTTGTAAAATTCAAAGGTGGGAAACTAGGGTTTCCAAGGATCCACTTGTAGAGATCAGGGAGATCTATGCTTGATTCACAAACATGATTGGAATTAGAGTCCCATCTTCATCCAATTAGAAGATAATTCATTAAAAATCAAATTTGAACTTCCTTTGATCTAGTTCTCAATGGATGATAGGTATGAGAACTAGAAGTGATTCCATCACAAAACCATGCCTATGAGATAAAGAAAAGAACGGAAGTTTACTAATTCACAACCAATCTAAGAAAATCATGAAGATTAGAAGGATTCCATCATTCAACCATGTCCATGAAACGATGGTGAACAACAAGGTTCCCAAGTTCACAATCCCTATAATGAAAAGAACATACTTAAACTATCGCAGATCTATTGTAATTTAAGTCACAACAAACCATTAAAAACTAAAAGTAAATCTTATAATCAAACTAGAATCAAAGATAGTTTAACAATTATGAATCAAAGCAATAGGAAGTATTCCATCACACTACAAGCTTCACCTCTTAGCCCTAGTTAAGAGGTTTAGCTAATCATGGTCATGATTAACCAAAAACTCTCTTAAAAACTTCAAGGAAGAAAACTAAAGAGGAAGGAAAAGAAACTCCTTGCTAGCCGTCCACTCTCTCTCTCTCTCTCTCTCTCTCTCTCTCTCTCTCTCTCTCTCTCTCTCCCCTTGCTCGCCTTTGCTTCTCACGTCCCCTGGCTGCCCTCTAATGCTCTCTCTCTCTCTCTCTCTCTCTCTCTCTCCTTTAACACCCAACATAGGTCAGTTGAGGTGGAGTCAGTTGTGTGCATAGACTTACGCAGCTCTCTCCTTTCGCAGCAAAAACATGAGAATGAGTTGTGTTTGGATTGGTTTTCGGGGAAGGAACCGTCCACGTTGTCCATACTAACTCCATAGGAAGGGTTAAGACCCCCTCCTTAAGACTTTAGATGCTGTGGATCATCGGTCCGACCATGATCTTGGTCACACAATGCCCTACAGTTGGCCTACGGCGTCCAGACTCAGTTCGTACGTATTTTATGTATGTACTTGCACTGAGATGCATGGTGGGCCCATGGTCAACATCAAAAGAGAAATCCACTCCATCCATTGGATTCGTGGGGAAATTTTGGTCGGAGATGACGTGATACATTTTGGATTTGGTGTGGCCCACAAAGTCTTTGTTTCCTGTTGTCCATCCTACGTTTGGTTGTGATTTTCGTGTGCACGTGCATGGCAGTATATGGACGCCATGGGTTTGGTCGGTCCCACTGTCCAAACACATTGGCTAGTTCAGATCGACCATCTAGTCAAAGGTGGTGGGCCACAACACATCACAGCGGTCGTCCGTGCGAACGCTGGCGGAAGAAGAAAATGACAGTAACCATTTTAGGCTGGGAGTCGAGTCAGCGTACATTGACTGACTCCCTTGATTTGGAGCGTCGCCAGTGCATGTGTGTTGTGCACACGCTTCTGTAAGTGGGGCCCATGGTGATGTTTTCTAATAAATCCACACCGTTCATTTGCCTTCCCATCGAAATTAAAGGGTTGAATCCAAAATTTAGGCATATCCAGAGATCAGGTGGGCCCCAAATCAGTGATTTATGGCTGATCTTTCCGTTGGACCACTTCCATAAAGATCCAAGGGCTTAAAATTTTCGTGTACAGTTACTTTTTGATACTCAGGCCATATATGAAGTTTCTTGCCAAACGGATGGGTGGGAACCCTGTGATCTTGCGTACATGACGATTTTCAAGCTTCCTTTTCTTTAATCACTTGGTTTCCTCAGATCTTTGGTGTGTGAATTCTTCAATCTCGGTCTCCTAAGATCCGTCTCTTGCCTTGGTGATTTTTTAGCATCAAATCTATGCTTTTAGTACCCTTTTCAGTCCAAGCTCCAATTCACCTTGCAACACAAACATGATTAAAATAGAACGTTAAGCATTATCATGTTCATAAAACCAAGTGATAACTAAGGTCTAATATGCAATATTTAACCCTCAACATTATCTTGGCTAATGGTTTTGCTTCTGCCCATTTGGTGAAATAGTCAACGGCCATGACGACAAACTTAGTCTGACCTTTACCCATAAGGAGTGAACCGATAATATCGATCCCTCACTGAGCAAATGCCTATGGCCCGACCATTGGGGTGAGCTCTTCCAGGGGTAATTGAGGTATACTAGCAAATCTTTATGTAACATCCCAGATTTTTGCCAACTTGGGATTAGACGTCCTTAGGCAATGGATCAATCCTAACACAGGTTTAACTTCTTAAACACTCAATTAAAGCCTCAAATCCCTTTTCAAACCATTTTCTTCACAAATCCCTCCCTTCACTACCTTGTGCTTTCAATTTTTCAAAGCACTTTCGCCCTAGACACTATCTTAAACTAGCTAAGTAGTCAAACTTGGATCACTTTATATACAAACTACAAAGGCCCAGGTACCACCTCAGACAGAAATCACTTAGGACTAAATCCTTTAGAAATGAGATAAAGTAACTAAGTGTGAAACCAGATTAGCTACGAAATCCGTTTGAGTCACTTTAAATACGATCTGCAAGACCCAAAACTTGCAGAATCATTGACGCTAGGTTACCCTAAAATTTAGGATCAATCTCATTACCCGGCTGCTCTTGGGAGTATCTCGAAACTCCATATCGGATCTGGACCGCACGTCAGAAGTCCGATTAACACGAAGTTAAGGAACTAGGACCGCCTTGCTGGGCTTGACAACCATCTCGGAAATCAAATCCAAACAGTGTTCCACGGCTGTTCGCTTGAGTCCGGAGCGAGAGAGTGTGAAAACACTTGTTTTCTTTAAAAATAAATATCTTGAATAGTAATCTGAGACTCGTTGCTTGCGGATCAGTTTTAAGCAACCAGACCGTCAGAATCTGACCAAATTACACCCTCGGATCAGGAAAAATTTCATACACATTTACATGTACTGGAATCTCCGATCGAGATCCGTGACCGTTGAGCGGCCTGGTCCGCCACACGTGATCTGGAATCCCGACCGAAACGAAAACTTAATAGAATGTAGATCCAGCGTTAGTGAGCTTAAGTCCGACCTTTGGCTCAAGGAGGCCCGCCGAAGTCCTCCGTTGGGCTGAAAAAGTCCTGCTTTGGTTATAACCTAAGTATACTTTGAACAGGAGTCTATTTCGGTAAATTTTTAGGCTATATAAGGACCTTAAACCCTCTCTCATGGTAGCCATACGAATTTGAGATTGAGAGGGAGAAAAGAGAGAGAAAGTGTGGGAGATGTGGGAGGAACTCCCTACTATTGTTCCCTGCCGCTATTCGGGCTCCACCGCCTGATTCTCATCGCTTTCCCAGCGATTCCGACGTCATTTCTAGGTAAGAAACCCTAACCCTAACCTGTTTTAGGGTTGTATAGGTCGTAGGTTATGAAATAGCTAATCTATTTCATTCTCTAGGTTGCTAAACTCCCGTATACGGAAGCTTAGCGAACTTATCGACTTCGTTACGATTCTACGACAAAAGGTGAGGACTTTAGGTGTATAGGTTGTGGTTTTCAATGCTTTCAATGTCAGATAATGGTAGATACATGATCTGCATGCAATTGCACATGTACAAAGTGCTTTCCGTTTTCTGTTTCGATTAAAATTGTAGAATATGGAATTTCACATATTCTAGGTATTCGTATAAAATACCATATACGTATTTTTTTTGGAAATGTGTTTGACATGTTTATTTGTCGTATGGATATACGATATATGGATAAAAGACTTATTTGGCGAAAGGAATCGCCGAAATACATGTTTTACTAATATACACTATGTATGTAGAAATACTGTATTGTAAGGAGTGCCGTATACATGTATATTTTGGAAATGTGTTTGCCATGATTATGTGTCGTATGATTATATGATATATGGATAAATTACTTATTTGGCGAAAAGAATCGCCGTAATACACGTTTGCTTGTATACACTATGTATGTTGAAAATGCGTATTCTAGAAAATACTGTATACGTATAAATTTTGGAGATGTATTTATCTTGATTATTTGCTGTAGTAATATATTATACATAGATAAAATACTCACTTGGCTAAAGGATAGCCCTAATACATATTTTGCTAACATACACCATGTATGTTGTAATAGTGTATTCTAAGTGTTTGTGAAAATGACTGAATGAGTATAGAATTCTCATTCGTGTGCATGACTAATTGTCATGGATAATTGATTGTTGTATTGGCAATACCCCTTTGACGAAAGGATTTGCCCTAAATCACGCCATGGCCAATACACACTATATATGCTAAAATGTGTGGCCCAAGTGTTTATGGAAATGACTGAATGAATATGGAACTTGGATTCCTGCTTGCCATGACTATCTGTCATGGGTGTATGCGTGTTATGATTGGGGTAACTCCCTAGTGAAAGGATTTGGCCTTATACCTCTGTGATCAACATATGTCATGTATGTTGATTCCTGTATTTTAAAGTGTTTGTTGAAATGTCTGAATGAGTAGTAGTTAGTAAATTGTAATGTTTAAGGGTGTTGAGATATGATTCTCAACTCCTTTAACTATGTGTATGATTTCCTTGAATAGCTGTGTGATTAGGAATTGAATAGGTACAAACTCATGCTTGTGTTGTGCTTTATAACATGCTCAACTGCTTTTATGATTTTAATTATGTAATGCATATGTTAAATTCATGTTTACGTTGTACGATCCGTCATGGGTGATGGGGGAGTGGAGTAACGAATGCGTGCAAATGACCACAAAATTTCTGACTAGACGGATATTATCAAACTTTGATTGTATGATTTGAACCTTGATCCATTACTGCTTTACTATTTGAAATTGATTGTGTTTGGGGCTATGTTTATAGTCCAGACAATCACTACCAGAATTGAATTCGTGGCTGTGATTCATTTGCCACGTGAGATGTGTTCGACGAACTCGAGTCGTACTTCGGTTGACGATAGTGGTTGGCCATGCGAAGTGCTTATGCACTTCATGTCGTTTAACTTGTTGTGCGCTCGAGCTAGTTGAGCTCGTCAGGCAACCCGATCTGTCTTATGTATGTTCACCATGTTTGGACTCTACTGCTTGAACCTAGGGTACCAAACTTACCAGTGGAATCCCTTTTAACCATGGTACCTCGATCCGCTAAGACTCATGAGCCGGGCATGGTGGTATGGGACACCGTGGTCGCGCTGTCTGCCTACGTTGGGGCTACGTGCCTCCCCGTAGTGACTAGTGAGCACCTTAACTCGTGAGCCGATTATGGTGGTATGAGACACTATATTCGTGCTGTCAACCTACATTGATAAGGTGATGGGGGAGTGGTGCAACGTATGCGAGCAACAGCCCTGGCAGCCCTTTATAGTGACCTCGAGCATACTCTGAAATCACGGTGAACCTTAGAGTTTGTCGCGGTATATAGAGTATGAACTAGGCTTGTTTCTGTATAGCGATGAATTGTTTAAGGGGTGATGGGGGAGTGGTGCAACCTTTGTGCGTAACAATACAGCGGCCTCTCAAGCAGTGACCTAGAAAATACACCATCGTCGGATATTAACTAGGATGACGACCCTAGAATGGATCATGTTTGGGAATGATACAAGGAGGTACCTTAGTTTCCCAACCTCGCTTTGTTTGAAATGGATTAATTAAAAACTTCGGTAATCATGCTCATCATGCATCGCATGTGCACTGGAAGATGCCCCTCCAAGCCCCTTTTTCTTTCTCTAACTTGCGCAGCCTCTCAAACCTTCCCTCTAATCACCATTTCATCATTTCGCCCAAATCATCCTCCTCCAACATTTACAACATAACTCACCCCCTACCCTCTCTCAAGCTCTCTCATTAGCTATGTGGACCTTGTGGAATGTAAGCATGCCGCGAACGTGAGATGGTGTCGCATGAGGGAGTATGTCGTTGAGGGCATCCATCATACCTGCATTCATACTTACATTAATCAGAGTAACTAGGAGTGTTTGATTTACTGCTTTATCATTACTGCTTGACTGTATTGATAACATGATAACTTATGCCTTATTGTTCCACTGAGTTAGCTACTCACTCCCATGATACAGGACGGTGTTGTACACACCAACCAGATTTATTGAGTTTCAGATGATGGCGATGCTTATGAAGCAGAGCCGGACTACTTCTATGGTGATGAGGAGGAGTTCTCCTATCTGTATCTCTTTGATAGGTCTATGAAGACCTGGTATTGTATTGACGGGGCTATGGTATTTGGGATAGGAGACATTATACTTCCTCACATTAGGTATATTTTAGAACTGTACTTGTAATTATTTAACCTGGAAATGTTATCACACTCTGGAGACTCATCATAGTTTATATATTTTATCTATCTATTATAGTCTTCCGCTTGTAATTTAACTGTCTCTGGAGTATGATATGTTGTTTTGGCTTAATCTCACTCATGTTCAATGCACGAATACAGTCAACATTCAATCATTATTCATTTTGTTGCATAAGTGATGTTCTGGAACTCGGGAGTTGAGTTTATGCTCGACCCCCGATTTTCGGGGCATTACACTTTAACATTTGTCGCATCTCTGGATGAGCTTCCATGCTTCATGATGGATGGTTGGCTAGTAGTAACCTTATCGAATGACCTTGTGTGCTGACGCTCATCCCCCATAGTGGTTCCCACAGATTCTGTCGTGGATTTCCCTTATGATGTATTTCACCTCCTCTGGTTGGATGTTAAACTTAAATATTGCATATTTTCCCCCACTTATTACTTGGTTTTATGAACATGATAATGTTTAATGTCCTATTTTAATCATGTTTTTGTTGCAAGGTGAATTTAAGAGCTTGGATTGAAAAGAATGCTAAAAGCATGGATTTAACACTTAAGAATACCAAGCCAAAGATTGGATCTTAAAAGACCAAGAATAAAGAATTGACATACCAAATATCTAAAAAAAAAAACTAAGTCAAGAATGAAGAGAATCGAAGTTTTGAAGTGAATTTCTGTGATCCTTGACTAGTCCTGGCTTCGCTTTGACTAGTCGAGGCTCCTGCTCGACTAGTCCTGGATCCTGCACGACCAATCGAAGATTCCTCGACTCGAACTCTAGTGACAAAATTCTCAAAAATCCCATCATCCTTGGCTAGTTGAAGGTTATCCTCAACCAGTCGAAGGTTGTCCTCGACCAATCTAAGGTTGCGTAGA
This sequence comes from Magnolia changhungtana, assembly GCA_030180095.1. Classification (NCBI taxonomy): domain Eukaryota; kingdom Viridiplantae; phylum Streptophyta; class Magnoliopsida; order Magnoliales; family Magnoliaceae; genus Magnolia; species Magnolia changhungtana. The sequence goes on from JASAUF010000397.1 coordinate 5,624,055, forward strand.
CAACACATAAATTGCGGAAATTTGAGACGATTTCTGGATTTTTCCAACTCGGTGCGAAAGTTGGCATCTTCTAGGGTTTAAGGAGTGGAGCAAAAGGGTGGAGCCACTGTCTGAGAGTTTTTATTCTTATTCCTTAGTTGATCTTTTTTTTTGTTTATTTAAGTGTCTTTAGTTCAATCATGCCTATGGTTGGCTAAACCTCTTAGCTAGGGATAAGAGGTGAAACTTGTAGCGTGATTGGGATGTTTGCTTTGTTTTGATTCATGTTTTGTTGAACTCTCTTGGATTCTAGTTTAATTATAAGAAATATTTTTAGTGTTTAATGGTTTATTGTGATAAATTACGATAAATCTGCGATTGCTTTAAATATCTTCTTTTCCTGAATTAAGATTGTCAAATTAGGAAATCCTTCTGTTCACCATCGTCCCTTAGGCATGGTAGGGTGATGAAATCCTTCCCAACTTTCACAATTCTCTTATGATTGGTTGTGGGATTGGTAAAGTCCTATTATTTGCCTTGTCTCCTGGGCAGGGTTAGGTGATGGAATCACTTCCAAATCTTCACCACTCTTATTCGTTGATGATTAGATCCATGAGAAGTTCAGAGATCTGACAAATCTCTTCTTATCAATTGGATAGGATAGGACTCTGATTCCAATTGTGTCCTTAAATCATGCAAGGAAGTTTTCCAATTGCTACAAGTGGATCCTTGGAAATCCTAGTTCCCACCTCTAAATTCACTAGTTTTAATTACTTTAATCATAATTACTCTCTCAAATATTTTAGATTTAGGTTTACATCTTCTAGTTCTAGTTCTAGTTAGTTTCAAAAGACACACAAGTTTAGTCCCTGTGGATTCGACCTCGATCTCACCGAGATTATTACTACATCGCGACCCTATACTTGGGGCTGTGAACATCAAACCCATCTTAGGTAAGGAAGGTAGAATCCTTTCTTATAAAGTATACCGGTGAGTATGGTATATTGGGCAGCTTTGATCCTCATCCACCATGCTTCCGTTTGATCCTTAGGTAGCTTGCTCCTCTCGAGGTATTTGATGATCGGATCCATCCAGGTCGATTTTGAGCTTATAGGAAGTATGGTCATGAGCTTAATTTCTTGGATGCTCGGTCTGGCTCGGAATTCGATCGGGATGGACCTCAGGATTTAATCCTTATCTGCCATAGCGAGCTTCACTAACATGTCAGCTTTTGAGTTCTTAGCTTGTGTAATCAGGGTGACACTAAATTTCTAAAACTTACCGATCAATTCTTTGGCTCTTTAGAGGTAAGCTTTCATGCGTTCTTTCTTAGCTTGATAGGCGTCAGCTATTCAGTTGACGACCAATTGTGAGTCGCTAAAAACTTCAAGGTGTTGATCTCCCATGTTTGCCACCAATTTGAGTCCTACGAGCAAGGCGTCGTATTCCTCAGTATTATTGGAGGCTTGAAATCTAAATCTCAAGGCGCACTGTATACACGTATGGTCAAGGGTCTCCAGGACTATCCCGGGCCCGCTTGCCTTAGAGTTGGATGAGCCATCAATGTAGAGCATCCACTTGGGTGGGTTGGGTTTGACTTAGGCGTCAGACGGTTTAATGATGTCTGGGGTGAGTTCTGGCCTAGGTAGGTCAGTTGTAGCTAAGTCAGTGATCAGATCTTGCTCGGGAGAACAAGTTAGCTCAACAATGAAGTCGGCTACCACCTGACCCTATATTACGACCTGCAGCTAGTATTTTATGTCGAACTCACTTAATTCTATCGCCCACTTAGTCAGCTGACCCAAGGCTTTGGGTTTTTGGAGGACTTAACATAATGGTTGGTATGTCAAAATGATAATTTTGTGAGCTTGGAAATACGGCCACAGGCGTCGGGATGAGATAACCAAAGCCAAGGCCAGTTTTTCTAACGTAGGGTACCTCATCTCTGCAGGGACTAGTGCTTTGTTGACATAATAGACTGGGAACGGCTTTCCCTCATGCTTTCTAATCAACGTCGAGATGATTGTTGCATCAAATATGGCTAAGTATAGCAAGAGGGTCTCTCCTAGCTTGGGTTTAGAGGGCAGGGGCGGCAATCCTGGGTATTGCTTGAGCTGTTGGAAGGTTGCCTCGCATTTTGTGGTCCAGTTTACTATATGTATCCCTTTCAACTATTTGAAGAAGGGGAGACACTTGTCCTTAGCTCAGGACACGAAGCGGTCAAGGGCCGCTACTCTTCCACCGATCCTCTATATGTCTTTAATCGTCTTTGGTGACTACATGTTAAGTAGGGCCTTAATTTTCTTTTGATTTGCCTCGATCCCTCACTAGTTAACAAAAAAATGAGAAATTTTCCCGAGCTAACGCCAAAAGTGCACTTGCTCGGATTTAATTTCATTTGGTATTTGTGAAGGATGAGGAACATTTCTTCCAAGTTGTCTACATGATCAGTAACTACGATGCTCTTGACAAGCATGTCTTCGATATAAACTTCCATAGTTCACCCTTTTTAGACAAGCGAACATCTTGTTAACCAACTGCTGATAGGTCGCTCCTGTAATTTTCAAACCGAAGGGCATCACACGGTAACAATAAAGACCTTTGTCAATGACAAAGGTAGTCTTAGATTTATCGTTAGAATGCATTACAATCTGATTGTATCTTGAATATGCATCAATAAAACTAAGCAATTCATGACCCACTGTACTGTCAACCAACTGATAGATTCTGGGAAGAGGGAAGCTACCTTGAGGGTAGACTTTGTTCAGAGTTGTGTAGTTTACACAGACCTGCCACTTCCCGTTAGCTTTTTTGACCAGTACAATGTTGGCCACCTTGTTCGGGTAGTAGACTTCTTCGATGAAACCAGCATTGAGGAGCTTCCCGACCTCTTCTTCAATCACGGCATTGTTGAGGGTCAAATATTGCATAATATGGCTTAAACATAATATGGCTTAATGGTATATTTTACTTGTGTTTGCATTACAAGGTGAATTTAAGAGCTTGGATTGAAAAGAATGCTAAAAGTATGGATTTAGTGTTCAAAAGTCACCAAAACAAAGAAGGGATCTTTGGAGACTAAGATTGAAGATTTTAAGACCCCAAGATACAAGAAAACCAGGTGGACAAGGAAGGAAGTCGAAAGAACAAGCGCAGGAATCACAAAGACCGTGTCATCGAGAACCGTTCTATGACATCGAATCTTCATTCGATGACATCGAACACTAGTCGATGACATCGAATTTATGAGAAAAAATCGAGTTGGTCGCTGGACATATTGGGTGCTTTTCTTGATTAATCAAAGCCATGTTCGATGACTCGAAGGAAGGTGCTCGATGACATTGAAGACTGCTCGATGACATCGAATTTATTGAAGAAATTAAAGCAACTCGTTGGACTGTTTTGGACCCACTTTCGATGACTCGAAGACATGTTCGATGGATCGAAGCTTCGCTCGATGACATCGAAGGATGGTTTGATGACACAGAGACTTTCGCAGTACGAAAGAAGAAAATGCACGACTTCCATCGAAGGGTGTTCGATGACATCGAAGGCATTACGTGGTCTGCATAAATTCGATCCCGTTTTGCGATTTTGTGGAACTTTTTTATAAATAGGGTTTTTTAGGCACTTTTTATGATATCTAGGGTTTGGAGAAGCAAAGCAAAAGGGTGGAGCCACTTTCCAAGAGTTCTTCTTCCCTTCTCCTTAGTTTTTAATGCTTTTTTTTAGGGTTTTTAATCCAATCATGTCTATGGTTGGCTAAGGCTAAGGGGTGAAGCTTGTAGCGTGATTGAGATGTTTTTCTAGTTTGATTCTGGTTATTGTTGAACTCCTTTGATTCTAGTTTGATATTTAAGGAATACTTTTAGTGTTTAATGGTTGTTGTGACTGGAATTACAATGGATCTGCGATAGCTTGAAGTATCTTCTTCTTCTGTTTGGAGTTTGTGGAAAAAGGAAATCCTGTTGTTCTCCATCGTCCCTTGGGCATGGATGGGTGACAGAACCCTTTCTATTCTTCATAATTCTCTCATGTTGGTTGTTAGATCGGTATATCCTGTTGCCTACCATAGTCTCCTGGGCATGGTTAGGTGATGGAATCACTTTCAATCTTCACAGCTTTCATCCATTGTGAATTAGGTCAATGGAAGTTCAGATTTGATCTTATTAAATATCTTCCAATTGGATAGGATCGGACTCCAATTCCAATTGAGTGCCTTGAATCGAATAAGGAAACATCCTAATTGCTACAACTGGATCCCTGGAAATGCTAGTTCCCACCTTTATATTTCTTAAGTTTTCCATTAAATCTCTCACAATTACTCTTTATACTTTCCTGATTTAGGTTAGATCTTCTCCTAATTTTGATTCTAATCACTTTCAGAATAGACATAGAAGATTAGTCCTCGTGAATTCGACCTTGGTCTCACCAACATTATTATTACATCACGACCCTACACTTAGGGTTGTGAATAGACATACCTCTTAGGACCAAGGGCACGTCGCTTCTGTCAAATTGGTTAGGAGGACAAGGCGAAGTTCAGTTAATGCGTGATGATGGCAGGATCAAGTCCAGGCATATCTTCATGGGACCAGGTGAAAATGTCGGCGTAAGTCGAAGGAGGGCGACCATCTTATCATGTAGTGGCAATGTCAAGGACGACCCTATTTGGACAGTTTTAGACGGGACGAACTCGTCCAGAGGAATAGCAATGAGGTCTTCCATGGGTCGGCCTCTCTCTTAAGATTCTTCATGCGGATCTAGAGATTCGATGGTAATTGCTTCTCGCGAGGCTTTTAGGGCCATCGCGTAGCATTGACAAGCATCATGTTGATCCCCTTTAATGATCCTAACTCCTTGCTCGGTCAAGAATTTCATTGTCAGGTGGTAGGTTGATACCATAACTTGTAGGACGTACACCGATGGTTATCCAAGGATGGCATTGTAGACAGATGGTTGGTCGACCACGAAAAAATTGACCATTACTGTGGTTTGATTTTGTCCCTCCCCGGCCAAGAGGGGGAGCTAGATGGCTCCTTAATACAATACCTATCCGCCCGAAAAATCGACTAATGTAGTTTTGACAGGTCAGAGTAGAGACTGACCAACTCCCATTTTGTCAAAGGTTTGAAGGAAGAGCACATCCGCTGATGATCCTATGTCAACAAGAATCTGAAACACTTTTCAGTTGGTGATAGTTAAAGTCATTACAAGTGCATCATCATGGGGGAGGTGGATACCTTGGGCGTCCTCTTCAATGAAGGCTATGCTGTATTTCTCTATCTTCTGCTCTTTTGGAGGTCAACCGAGGAGCAGAACTTCTTCCTCAGGATGACTAATAATCCTAGCATGTTCTTTTCGAGCATTATTCGAGTCGCCTCCTCATCTGTGGCCTCCAAAGATAGTGCTGATTTCCCAGTTGGTTGATTGTTGATCGGTTGTTCCTCCATAACCTTGATCCTATCTCCTCTATTGTTGACGTAGTCCCTGAGATGGCCATTACGAATGAGTGCCTCGATTTCTTGCTCGAGGTCGAAGTAGTCGCTCGTGTTATGCCCATGATCTCGGTGGAAGAGGCAGTATTTGTTTTTGCTTCTTTTGTCAAGGTTAGACTTCAACTTATTCGGCCAACGGAGAGGATGCTTATCCTTGATCTCCATCAAGACTTGTTCCAGTGTCTTGGTCAAAGGAGTGTAAGTCTTGAACTTACAGTCGGGCCGTTTGTTAGATTTTCGGTCGTCTCGAGATTGGTCGTCCTTTCTCTTCTTATTGGCCTAACTAGGCTTGACCTTCTTCTGCTTTTTGGCTGTAGGATTTTTGCTTTAGGCATTGTCCCGTAAGATCCAGGATTCCTCGGCGTTAGCATACTTCTACGATCGGTTCAGAAATTCAACCAAGGTGGTAGGAAGGTTTTTATCCAGAGCGAAGAGGAAAGGCTTATCTCTTAGCCTGCTCATGATGGTGTTCGGGGTGATTTCGTCTGAATGTTTCCAAACTTGTAGTGCTTCTAGGTTGAAGGGCTTGATGTAGTCCTTTAAGAGTTCGCTCTCTTTTTAGATTATGTGAAGAAAATGAGTAGGTTCTTTGAGTCTCTTCTTCCCTTTGATGAAGTTCGTGACCAAAGCTTGGCTGAGGTTTGAGAATGAGCTAATGGACCTCAGTTTTAATTGTTTAAACCATAGTCAAGCAGAATCAGCCAAAGTCAAAGAGAATGCTCGGCACATGACCGCATCAGAAGCGTCATGGAGTTCCACATAGATCCAGAAGGATTCCATGTGCTCTGATGAGTCAGTATTCCCTATGAAGGGCATGATCTGAGGTAGTCGAAACCTGTCCGATAGTCGTGCCTGCAGAATCACACCAATGAATGGGGATTCAGTTTCTTCCATTGTGATCATCGCTAAATTAGCTAAGTATGTCTATTGCATGTTGCTAACCTGGTCCCATAGGCTCTTTAGTTCGACTTTCCATGGCTCCCCACTCTTAGCAGTAGTTGAAAGTGCCCTCGTTTGTCAAGTTACTTGAGTGATGAGTCATATTGTCTACAGAGCCTGATAAGAAGATCATTTCAAGCGTCTGCCTCAACAGGAATTGTGCAAGCTCGCCACAGGTAAATTTAATGCCTCACATCCCTTGTCCCAAAACACTACGTGAATAAAACCCTTAAAAATAAGTTAGAAAAGCATAAGGTTTTTAGGTGAGAAAACTTTTTTCAAAATAGGAAAATCTCTAAGTTTTTCTCGCCTTGTCGATTTTAATGAAACACCATCGATATGATCGACCTGCGCTGTCGAGTCCTTGATGCTTTATAGATATGTCCAGCAACTTCACAACATATTTGGACGAATTATTGATGTATCGATACACCTATCGATACCATCGATACTCAAATCTCGAGCCCATTGAAAGTGGCTCGATAAGATCGACAGGGAGATTTTTGGCGCCCCTATTTTTTAGAGAAAATTTAGAATTTCTCCGATATATCGATGCACCGTCCGATATCATTTGAAATCAAATATCAATAAGATCGGAAGTCCATCGATGATATCGATCGTGGGCGCGCATTTCTTTCAGCAAATATTTCAGGTTGTTTTTAACTTTGATCAGGGGCCATTTGAGGAAATCGATATTCATATGTCGATGATATCCAGGCCGAGTCGATTGCATCGAAACTGGACACAAACTATCCAGCGAGTTTACTGGTAAATCTATTAGATTTATCGATGCATCAACACTACCTTCGATATCATCGATATAAAATTCCGATGACATCGGCTGACCCTCGATCATATCCTAAAAACTTGAAATATTTTATGTCAAGTCTCTCTCATTTTTCAAGTATCAATAGATCGAACATACCATCGATGGAATTAAAGTTTGAAATCCGATGGTATCGACAGTGGTTTCAATTCATCGACCATCTGACAAAAGGTTTCAAAAGTGTATGACTTTGAGTTAAAGTCATCGAGCAGACCATCGATGCTATCGAGAGTATACGCTCGATGATATCGAACCTGCTCGATGATATCGAACTCAGTCATAAATGTGACCATTTTATATCCGTTGGAACCTTTTGCCTATATATAGAGGACTTGTCTATTGTTGCTGAGAGAGAGAAAGTAGAGAGAGCTTTTGAGTGTTTAACCTTAGATCATATACCCAAAGCCCTTTCTCTCAAGGAAGTTCATCCTCCAATCCACCCTCATCATTGATATTCAATAGAGTGGATTGGGGAATGAACTTCCGCATTCAAGGATCCTCCAGCTACTACCTTAATGGCAAATCATTAAGCTGGGATGCCTTGAATGCCTAAATGAATGGAACTACTCTATCTTTCTTATAGGAAAATCTTTAGGGAGTAGGATTCTATCATAACCTTGACCCAACCCATCACCATATATCGGTACATCTTTTTATGTTGCGGATCAGAGCAGAAGACTCTTTGTCAACAAGGAGGAGGAGATCTTTGACATTGTGCTAATCGGGACTCATCAACTTATTTGAAAGTATCTAGAGTCCAAGAGGACACTCGTGATCATTCCTTTTTAGGATTGGGTCTTAAGTGGTTCTCACCCTTTGAAGTCCTCAAGGAGGCCTCCGACGGGAGTGTACATGGTGAGTGCGTTGTGTGGACCCTTGGTCTGTAGAGAGCATAAACATCTGGTTAAGAGTGACCAGTAAAACTCTTGGGTTTAAGGTGAAGAGTGTAGAAACCTCCAGTAGGGTCTTATGGAAGATCCTTGGCTAGTGTGCCTAAAAGTGGGTGCGTTGTGTTGACCCTTGCTCGTGAGAGCATAAATAGACAGCCTCCATGTAGGTTGCAAATGTTAAAGGTGAACCTAATTTAAAACCTTAGGTTTGAGGTGAACCACTATGAAACTTCCTTAGTGAAATCTGGTACACTCAAGGGTTGAGTGCGGTTACTGGGAGTGGAGTAGCCAAGTAGTCGAACCACTATAAAAATGACTGTGTTTGTGTAACACCCTAGATTTTCCTAACCTGGCAATGGATGCCCTTGGACGTAGAACTACCCTAGGACCTTATTCTGTTGTAATTAGGGCATGATTTAGTTAAGTATTAATAGCTTGGATCACTTTATATACAAACTATAAAGGCCTAAGTACCACCTCAGGCAGAAATCAAATAGGATCAAATCCTTTATAAACTAAACGAGAATTAATTTAGCGTCAAACTAGATTCTTTGTGCAATGGGCCCTAATCACTTTAAATACGAACTGCAAGATCCAAAACTTGTAGAATCGTTAACGCTACATTACCCTTTAATCTAGGATCAATCTCATTACCCAGTTGCTCTTGGGAGCATATTGAAACTTCGTATCGGACCTGGACCGCATGTCGAAAGTCCGATTTCTACGAAATTATATAATTAAGATCGCCTTGCTGGACTTAACCACCATCTCAAAAATCAAGTCCAGATAGTGTCCCGCAGCTATCCACTTGAGCTCGGAGCGAAGTGTGTGAGAAACGTGAATATATTTATAAATGAAATTCGAATTTAAGTAATCTGAGACTTGTCGCTTGCGGGCCGAATATAAGGATTCTGACCGTCAGAATCTGACCCAAATACACCCTCGAATCAGGAAAAATTTTATACACAGGTCCGTGTACTTGTGACCCTGATCAGTGATCATGGACCGTTGAACTGAAACTAGTCCGCCACGGGCGATCTGTAAACTTGATCGGACCGAAAACTTAGCTTGACCTAGATCCAATATAAGGGAGCTTAAGTATGACCTTAGGCTCAAGGGGAGGCTTCGAAAGTGCTTCGTTGAGCTGAAATAGATGCTCTTTGGACATAACCCAAGTATACCATGGCCTTGGGGCCATTTCGGTCAGTTTTGGGCCTATATAAGGGCCTTAAGCCCTCACTCTCTCATTTCATACGAATTTAGGAGAGAGAAGAGAGGAAAGAGAGAGAAAGAGAGAGAGGGAGAGTTGGAGTTCATCCCTGGAATTCAATCTCATCACTCCACGGGCTGAACCAGCTTTTTTGTATTGCTACTCCGGCGATTCTGATCCCGTTCTTAGGTAAGAAATCTAACCCCTAATCTGTTCTAGGGTTTCAATTATGGCTAATAGTGAAATAGCTAACTCAACTCGTGTTATAGGTTTCCATCATTGACAAAGACTTAGAGTCTCTATCGAATTTGTTACGCTTCTACGGCATAAGGTGCGGACAATAGACATATAGGTTATGGTTTTCAAAGCTTTTAATGTCGGTTAATGATAGATTCCTGACATGGATACTATCACATGCAAAATGCGATGTTTGTTTTGTGTTTCAATTATATATGAACTAGGTGGAGTTCAGCGTATTCTTTGTATTTGTAGAAAGTCCTGTATACGTATAAAATTTGAAAGTGTGTTTGCCATGATTAATTGCCATGTGTATATACTAGTTATGTGTGTAACAACTCCTTAGCGAAATGATTAGCCTTAATACATGTTATATCAACATACGTTGTGTATGTTATTAAGTGTAGTCTAAGTGTTTGTTGAAATGACTGAATGAAGATGAAATCATGATTTGTGCCTATCGTGGCTATGGAATGCATGTACATGATGGTTGTGTACGTGACAACTCCTTGTTGGAAGGATTTGTCCAAGTATATGACACAAATCAACATATGTCATAAATGTTAATATGTATAGTATAAGTGTTTGATAAAATGTCTGTATGAGTAAGTATTTGGTGACTTGTACTGTCTATGGGTGTTGAGATAAGGTTCTCAACTACCTTAACTACGCGTATAAATCCTTCTATGTATATCTTATATTATATTGTCTGATTACTTATGAAATGCATATGGGTGAATGCATGTTTATATTATATTTCATAAAATGCTCGAACGGTTGTAGGATTTAACTTACTGCTTAATTATCTAACACGAATTCTTGTTGGTATTGAGTGTGGTTGGGACTATGAAGTAGTCCAGGCAATCGGTAACAGATTCTGTTTTCGTGGCTGAGGTTGTTTTACCACAAAGGATGTGTCGATGAATCCGAGTCGTACTATGGTTGTCGACAGTAGTTAAGCCACACAAAGTGCTCATGCACTTCATGTCGATCAGCTCGATGTGCGCTCGTACTAGTCGAGCTCGTCAAGTACCTCGATTTTCCTATTGTATGTTCACTATGTACGGATGCTAATGTTTGAAACTAAGTTACCAAACTCACCAGTGAAACCCTGTTAAACCATGGTACCTCGATCCGCTAAGACTCATGAGCCGGACATGGTGGTATGGGACACCGTGATTGAGCTATCGGCCTACACTGGGGCGACGAGCCTCCCCGTAGTGACCAGTGAGTAACCAAAGCTCGTGAGTCGAACACGGTGGTATGGGACACTGTATTCGAACTGTCGGCCTACACTATAAGGTGATGAGCCCTTTGTAGTGACCTCGAGCATGATCTGACTCTACGTGGAGGTAACAACCCTTCCATAGCAATAAAGTATAAACTAGGCCTGTACTGATAAAGAGACGAGCCCTTTGTAACGACCTAGAACCGCAACATCGTATGAGATTTACTAAGACTGACGACCCTAGAATGGATCATTATTGTGTATTGATATAAGGGAGGTACCTTAGTTTCCCAATCCTGCTGTATGAAAAGGACTAATAAAAAAACTTGGTAATCATGCTCATAACATCGCACTACATGTGCCCCGGGTTGAAGAGCACAGAGGGAAGAAAGCATAGCGCGACCATAAATGGTGTCGCACGAGGGAGTGTAGGCGAGGGTATACATCATGAATACATTTTATCCTTGCATTAATAAGACTATCTAGGAATGTTTGGTTGTACTACTTTATCATTATTGCTTGACTGAGTTAATAACATGTTAACCTCTGCTTTATATTTCCACTGAGTTGATCACTCACTTCCACGTTACGGGACAGTATTGTACACATCAACCAGACCCTATCTTAGTTTCAGATGATGGCGATGCTTGTGAAGTGGAGCTGAACTTTTATGATGATGAGGAGGGTTTCTCCTATGTGAAGCTATCAGGTGGGTCTATGTAGACCATCTTCTGATCGACGGGATTACAGGGTTGCTGATTAAACGCCATTACACTTTAGTTTGCACTTTTAAAATACCCATGTATATTCATTTTGTTCATTTTTGGTATATACATGTCTATATTTAACCTGGTAACATGTTCATACTCTGGAGACTTAACAACAATTTATAAATTTTATATATCTATCACAGTCTTCCGCTTACGTAATTTAACTGTCTCTAGAGTATGATATGTTGTTTTGGTCTAATCCCATTCATGTTTCAATGCACTCATCATAATCATCATTATCTATGTTGCATAAGTGATGCGTTGGAACTCAGGAGCTAAGCTTTGCTCGACCCCCGATTTTCAGGGCGTTACAGTTTGTGATTGCGCTTCTTCTGTGTTTGTGATTCATGTCGATGCATTCATATTTATATATCTGATCACACCTCACACACATTCATAGTCATATCCATCATAAACTAAGTTATATATTGCTACTTCTTGAATAGTTTGTGATTGGATCCTCTACCAGGCTTGGAAGCCAGTAGAGTTACATTTGAGTAATCCTAATATATGTCTGTTGTTAGGATTAGTGTAATAAGATTTTAAAATAAATCATAAAAACTTTTAAAAGTCCTATTCACCCTCCTCTAGGACATATTGACATATTCCTTCTTCAACTAGTGCGGTCTTCACCGCATTTTCAATTGGTATCAGAGCGGGTCTCTCTTTAAGGGCTTCATCGCCTAGAGAGTGATCTTGACTGAAGTTGAGAATATAGCCAAAGGAGAGGGCTCATTAGTCACTAGACCTCTAGTATTTGATGGCTCAAATTATGCATACTGGAAGACAGGGATGCACTACTTTCTGAGATCTTTGAACCATGATGTTTGGGATATAGTTGAAAATGGATATGTGCCACCTACTGAACAAATTGTACTTCACAGTGGCATAACCATCACAAAACCCAAACCGAAAAAAAAGTGGACAACATTCGACAAAGAAAGGCAAACATTTGAAGCCAAGGCTATGAATGCTATCTACTGTGCCGAGTCCCAGGACATATTCAATCAGATAAGTATGTGTGGGACATCCAAGAAAGCATGGGATCTATTGGAAACAACTCATCAAGGCACAAGCACTGTGAAGAGGTCTAAACTTCAACTCCTGACTTCACAGTTTGAAAGTTTCAGAATGGAAGAGCATGAGACATTTATGGAGTTTTTCATAAAGCTGAATATTATCTATAACTCCATGGGTGGATTGGGAGAAAAAGTTTCGGTACCAAAAATTTGTAGGAAAATCTTAAGATCCTTTCTGGAATGATTTAATCCTAAGGTTACAACAATTGAGGAGTGCAGGAAGAATGATGAGATGAAAGTAGAAGAACTGGTAGGTTCCCTACAAACTTTCGAACCACAATGTTATGCCTGTCATGAGTATGGACACCTGTCTACTGAATGCCCGAACAGAAAAACTAAGGGCAAGGCAATGGCTGCTACGTGGGATGATACTGAGGAGTCAAATTCAGAATCTAGTGACTTAGAAAGTGATGAAGATCAGAAATCATTGAAAATACTCATGGTCTCCACTGCTTCAATCATTCCCACTGAATCTGAGAACGAGAAAGAACAACAAGCCACTAAATCATTTTCATCTGATAATGAGGGAACTGAAGAAGAAGAAGAAGAAGAAGAAAAGGAGAAGCTACAAGATGCTTACAATCAACTATATATCCATAACATCAAAGTGGTTAAAAGACTTGGAAAATTTGAGAACAAATTGGAATTGCTGCAAAAAGATTTGGACAAAACTCTAGAAATTAATACACATCTAATCAATGACTTACAACAATATCACTCTGACAATGATAGACTTGAGAGATTTAACTCCTTCCTTAAATCCAAGTCTGAGAAATTGAACAGACAGGTTGAGATCTTGAAAGATAAAAATATGTTGCTTTAAAATGAAAAGCATACACTCCTGTTTAATCTAGAAGAGTACAGAAAGACTGCTAAGTAAAACTGTAAGTTTTCCCTGAGTGGTGAGAAGTTAGAAAAACTTTTAGGTATGGAAAATCTGAAAATAACAAAAATGGCTTAGGATATGAGAAAGTTAGAGCCAAAACTAGGTATGGAACACAAATACTTGAAAGATCTAATACCTCCAGTAGGAACACAAAGACTAATCATGTAGTTGAATCAGATAAGAAAATTAAATCTACTTCAAGTAAGAACCCTATCACAAAGTGGATAATTAAAGAAAAGAAGAATTATCTTACTACTCACTCAAATCACTTAACAGGCAATGATTCTAAGTGGTACCTTGACAGTGGTTACTCAAGACATGTAACCGGTGACATGTCCCTTCTTTCAAATTATGAGAACCTTCATAATGGGATAGTCACCTATGGAGATGGAACCACTGCTGAAGTAATTGGACAGGGAATCATAAAAGGAATTCAGTTGCTTGAAAATGAGAATGCTTTCTGCATAGAAGGTCTGACACATAATCTCCTAAGCATATCTTAAATCTGTGATAATGGACATGTGGTTAAATTTAACAAACAAGAGTGTGAAATCCTGGACCTATCAAGAAAATCAATAATGAAGGGTCATCGCACAAGCAATCATTGCTACACTATCAAAGGCATAGAGAGAACTGATGCCTAGAAGTCCTGAGCATAAAAAGACAAGTCTAGATCATGCATCTAGATCTGAATATTTGCTAAAAAGATGCAATTTTGCTGAGCGTTAAATGATATATCTGAGGTTCCTCACCTCAATCTTTTGTATATAAACATCCAAATGTTTAGAATTTTTGATATGTACAGTCATTGTACATAATTTTGCTGAGTAAGCTATTAAGTCACAGAAATACTATAAGTATACTTGAAAGGTCGTCTGTATGCTGAAAAAGAAAAATATTCCTCTTCGATATGTCTATCGATGTGACATTCCCGATTAATTGATCCTGAGTCGATATCATCGACATCTCTTCAGAATGTGGAAAGTCATATGATCAGGACTACTATCGAAGCAATTGTTGATAACATCGGATAAGGATCATCGATATAATCGAAAGTAAGGTTAATAAAATTGAAGAATGCCGCCTAATAAAAAGCAGTCGAGCGGAAAAATCCTATTTTTCTGAAAAAATTTCTGTTTTGCCCTCTACTCGAATCCTCGGCCAGAAGATCATCGGTGGGTCCCAGAAGCTTCAAAAGAAACGACTATTATCCTTCCAAGTCTTCCACTCCAGAGTCTTTAGTCGGGTATTTTCTGTTCTTTTGGTTGACCATCCTTACCTTTCCCTGTCTCATACGCTAAAAAATCATGAACAAAGGGAAAGGTAAGTCTCTTCACTCATTACAATCAAAGAACAGGCAATCTGAATCCAGTAGGCGTCAACCTATTCCTATAGAAGGACGTCCATTCACCATTGTTGAACGTCTAGTACTCAATAGTGCTATTGAATCTTTTGGAGTGGACTTACTTTTGGAAGTAATAGGTTGGCAGAACATCCTCAATCTTAGAGGATCGTATCAATTAGGGGTGATTCAAGAATTCTTTAATCACTGTCATGTCACTAGTAATGATCCCCCTAGCATTCAAGTCGAACTTGCACATTACTCAAAGATCATCACTCCGATCACCCTAGCTCATCTTCTAGATCTTGATGTCACTCGGATTCCAGTAACTAACAGGAATCTCAACGGTCTGGGTGTATGGGGAGAAATTACTCATGCATTATGTCAAGGCACTACCGTTCCACGAAATGATGACAATTTGCTTCACATCAACTATCTTGGACCCACTTTCAAAATTCTTCATAACATTTTTGGGTCTAATGTATATCCCTGTGATGTCAAAAGAAATCATCTCTCTTCATTTATGATCAATGTGTTGTATGATATACATCAAAAAAATCAAGTGTGCCTGCTGACTCTTCTCCTCAAGCAAATCATCTGTGTCAATGGACGGATTGCTACGCATGTCTATTTTGCCCTGACTAAATACTTTACTGCAAAATCCTTAAGCAGTTTTTTTTTAGATGACATTTTGATCAGGATAACTGTTAATTTGCTGTTAATCTTGGTCAGTTTATTTTAGAAAGTTAGAATTATTTTTTTTTGGGTTCATTTTGAGAATGGCTGAGTATAATTCTTATTTTTACTGCCATGATTTTGTTTTAAGGTTCCCCTGGTTTATCAAGTTTCTGATATGGTATGCAAGTACTATTCCTTACTGATTATTTAATCTGCTATATCACTATTGTATCTGATCTACTATGCATCCATACATTCTGAAATTGATGACTGCGTAAACTGAGTTGATTATTATACATCAATTGATCTGCTTCTGCCTGGTCGGTTCTCCCAAGTAATTCACTCTTCAGTCAATATCACTTGATCTATCTTTGTCAATGACTGACAAAAAGGGGGAGAACATTTGCAAGCACCCCGAACGAAAAAATTATGTATCTGCTTGAATGGTTGTGCAGGTGTTTAGGGGGAGCAACTGCAACAAGAAAGGGGGAGTTTACAAGTAAGGGAGAGCAGCTACTGGTAATGTACATGGGCTAAAAATTGTAAAATTATGTAAAAGTATGTACACACAATTTAGGGTGTGTTTGTCTAGAGTATTTTAGGGTGTTTTGGGTTTTCGTCACGTAATTGAAAAGAGGGGAGATTAAAAGTGCCCTGGTTTGCCAAGTTACGTGAGTGATGAGTCAGATTGTCTACAGAGCCTGATAAGAAGATCATTTCAAGCGTCTATCTCAACCGGATGTGTGCAAGCTCGCCACAAGTAAATTTAAAGCCTCACATCCCTTATCCAAAACACAAAGTGAATAAAACCCTTAAAAACAAGTTAGAAAAGCATAGAGTTTTTAGGTGAGAAAACTTTTTCAAAATAGGAAAATCTCTAAGTTTTTCTCACCTTGTCGATTTTATCGAAACACCCTCGATATGATTGACCTGCACTGTCATGTCCTCGATGCTTCATCGATATGATCAGAAAGAGTACCAAATATGTCCAGCAACTTCACAACATATCTGAATGAATTATCGATGTATCGATACACCTATCGATACCATCGATACTCAAATCTCGAGCCCATCGAAAGTGGCTCGATAAGATTGACAGGCAGATTTTCGGCGCCCCTGTTTTTTAGAGAAAATTTTGAATTTCTTCGATATATCGATGCACCGTCCGATATGATCTAAAATCAAATATCGATAAGATCGAAAGTTTATCTATGATATCGACCGTGGGCACGCATTTCTTTACACAGATATTTCAGGTTGTTTTCAACTTTGATCGAGGGCCATTTGAGGAAATTGATATTCATATGTCAATGATATCGAGGTCGAGTCGATTGAATCAAAACTGGACACAAAATTCCAACGAATTTACTGGTAAATCTATTAGATTTGTCGATGCATCGACACTGCCTTTGATGTCATTGATATACAAATTCTGATAACATCGGCTGACCTTCGATCATATCCTAAAAACCTAAAATATTTCATGACAAGTCTCTCTCATTTTTCAAGTGTCGATAGATCGAACCTACCATAGATAGAATCGGAGTTCGTAATCCGATGATATTGACAAAGGTTTTGATTGATCGACCATCTAGCAAAAGGTTTTAAAAGCGTATGACTTTGAGTTAAAGTCATCGAGCAAACCATCGATGCTATCGAGAGTATACGCTCGATGATACCGAACCTGCTCGATGATATCGAACTCAGTCATAAATGTGACTGCTTTATGTCTGTTGGAACCTTTTGCCTATATATAGAGGACTTGTCTATTGTTGCTGAGTGAGAGAAAGTAGAGAGAGCTTTTGACTGTTTAACCTTAGATCATATACCCAAAGCCCTTTCTCTCAAGGAAGTTCATCATCCAATCCACCCTCATCATTGATATTCAATAGAGTGGATTGGGGAATGAACTTCCTCATTCAAGGATCCTCCAGCTACTACCTTAATGACAAATCATTAACTTGGGATGCCTTGAATACCAAGATGATTGAAACTACTCTATCTTCCTTATAGGAAAACCTTTAGGGAGTAGGATTCCATCATAACCTTGACCCAACCCATCATCATATATCCGTACATCTTTTTGTGTTGTGGATCAAGGGAGCAGAAGACTCTTTGTCTACAAGGAGTAGTAGATCTTCGGCATTGTGCTAATCGAAACTCATCAACTTATTTATAAGTATCTAGAGTCTAAGAGGACACTTGTGATCATTCCTTTTTAGGATTGGGTCTTAAGTGGTTCTCACCCTTTGAAGTCCTCAAGGAGGCCTCTGGCAATAGGGTACGTGATGGGTGCGTTGTGTGAACCCTCACTCTATGGAGAGTATAAACATCTGGTTAAGAGTGAACCAGTAAAACTCTTGGGTTTGAGGTGAACCATGTAGAATCTCCAGTAGGGTCTTATGGAAGATCCTTAGCCAATGTGCCTAAAAGTGGGTGCATTGTATTGACCCTTGCTTGTGAGAGCATAGACAGTTAGCCTCAATGTAGGTTATAAAGGTTAAAGGTGAACCTGATTTAAAACCTTTGGTTTGAGGTGAACCACTATGAAATCTCCTTAGTGAAATCTGATACACTCAAGGGTTGAGTGGGGTTACCGGGAGTGGAGTAGACAAGTAGTCAACCCACTATAAAAATGATTGTGTTTGTGATTGCTCTTCTTCTGTGTTTGTGATTCATGTCGATGCATTCATATTTATATATCTGATCACAACTCACACACATTCACAGTCATATCCATCGTAAACTAAGTTATATATTGCTACTTCTTGAATAGTTTGTGATTGGATCCTCTAGCAGGCTTGGAAGCCAGTAGAGTTACATTTGAGTAATCCTAATATATCGGATGGACCCCGCATTGATGTATGTCTCGTACCAAAGAGGGATCCATCTTGATGTGATTTAATGACCCACCATTTGGATTTGCCTGTTTAGAGGAAGATACAAATATCAGCCCCATCCTAGCAGTGGGTGGCCCACCTACATGGACTCACCTTGATGCAACTGTCCATTTATTTGGACATGTACCCATCTGTTGTGTTGACAACAACAAGTTTTGTGGGTCTATATCATGAGGTATGTGTATGGGAGCCACCCTAGGCTACACCAAGATGTATGAGTTTTATACCCACGCCGTTTATCAGGAGCGGGACCCACGCGAGGCACATGTGGTGTCCGCTCCGTCCATCTGGGACGGTGGGACCCACCATGAGAGGTGGGTGTTTTCAGCCAAACCGCCAACCTCCCTGGACGTTGAAAGCAAAAATATCAGTTTGATTCAAAATTTTTGGTGGACTGCTCATGCAGGCCCCACCTTGGTGTATGTTTCTGATCCAAGCCGTTCATTCCTTTTCCTAGCTCATTTTAGGCGTTGAGCTGAAAAATGAACATAATCTGATAATCAAGTGGGCCATACCATAGGAAATAGTGGTATTATCGTTAAAATACACTGTGATCCTTCTATTTGTCGAAAACATGTCATATATTGGTCTCATTGGGTCGATTTGGGGCCGTAGAACTCAATGGCCGGGTTGGATTTTTCAAATGCAGGCCCTATATATGAAAAACCACAGAAAAAAATTAAAAAAAATTTAGGCAGCAGCGCCTGCTGGTGCCGCTGACGCCAGTAGCGCCTCTGCTGTGTGAACGTCGGACGAGCAGGGACCATGGGTCCCAGTCGTGGGCCCCACCATGATGTATGTGAGAATCCAAGCCGTGCATTTGGTAGGCCTCCCTCTGAGCAGCGTACACTCCAAAAATCAACCGTATACAACACTCAGGTGGCCCACGTTACAGGAAATAGTCGTGTTGAATGTCTACCATTGAAACTCCCTTTGGGTGTCACGTGAGTTTTGGATCGTTATGAAAGTTATTTTCGCTCTTCGTCTAGACTTGTATGACCTTATCAATGGTTAGGATGGCAAATAAACATTGTGGTGGGCCCCACGTGGGACCCACATGAGGTATGTGTTTTATCCACATCGTCCACAGCCGTGGACGGTGGAACCCACCCGGTGTATGTGTTTTATCATCACCGTCCAGTAATGGATGGTGGAATCTACACCACAAATATATGTGTTCTATGTGTGTCGTCCATCTGTGCAGGACCCCACCATTATGAGGTATATGTTATATTCAACCGTCCTTCCATTTGCAGGTAGGGTCCACCATGATGTAGTGTTGTAGCCGTACCGTCCAGCCTACTGGACGGTGGGCCCCTAGCAGTATATGACTGGTGTGATGAAATCATCCAGTTTTATGGACCCCAGCTGAGTAGCTGCTGTGTGTGTGTGTGTGTGTATATATATATAAAATATTATATTATATATAATATTATATATATATATGGATTATATATTATATTATATATAATATACATGATGGTGGGCCTCCATGTGGACCCCCACCATGATGCATGTGTTGTGTCCAATCTGTCTAACCATTTTAATAGATAATTTTAAGGCTTTAGGCAAAAAAAAAGAGACAGATCTATAGTTCAAGTGGACCCCACCTTACTACATGTATGAGGCCGTTGTTGAGACCCACCTTGATGTACTTTGTGGCCCATCCGTCGGGCCCACTTTGATGTACCTTTGACCCATGAACGGGGCCCACCTGTTGTGTGTTTTGAGGTCCAGGTGCAGGGCCCACCTGTTATGTATATTGAGGCCCATGTGATTAAGTCCATCTTGATGTATTTGAGGCTCATGTTGTGAGGCCCATTGTAATGTATTTGGGGCCCATGGGCTAAGGCCCATTGTGATGTATTAGGGCCCATGGGTTTAGGCCCATTTGATGTATTTGAGGCCCATGGGTCGAGGCCCAATAGGATGTATACAAGGTCTATTGCATTATATGATTCCACCGTGGGTTATGTGTTGCCCTTTATGGCGGGTCATGCCTTGGGAGCAATGTTGGTTTGACGTCCACATTGTAAGTACAACGTTGGTTAAATGTCCGCATTGTGACTCTCCCTAGGGTCCAATGATAGGTTCATACTTGTAGTGTGTAGACCTCCTAGGCCCATCTTCGTTATGAACATAGCCCATTTGCTACATGTGCAGGGCTCACCTATTGTGCATTGATGCGGCCCAACTAATGTATATTGAGGCCCATGGGTCGTAGCCCATTGCGATGTATATTTGAGGCCCAGATATGAGGCCTATTGCGATGTAATTGTGACTTATATGATGAGGCCCAGTATTATGTATCTGAAATTCATTTGGTTAGGCCCAATGAGGTGTATTTCCGGCCCATAGGTTGTGGCCCATTGTGATGTATATTTGGCCCATGTGAGGTGGCCGATTGTGATGTAATCGAGGCTCACATGATGGGGCCCACCTATTAAGTATTTACAGTCCATGGGTTATGGTCCATGCAATGCTTTTGAGGCCCATGTGCATGGTCCACCTATTGTGTAATTATGTCCCGATTGGTAAGGCCCATTGATATGTATTTGTAGGCTGTTTGGTAAGGCCCATTGTACGACCCACCTGATGTAATACGGCCTACTGTGATATGTTTTCGGTCCATATGATGAGGCCGATGTGGTGTATTATGGATCATGTGCCGAGGCCCATTGGGATGTATATAAGGCCCATTGGTGCGGCCCAGGTGGTGCGACCCATTGTGACGTATTCGAGGATCGTAGTATGTGACCTAATATGATGCGTTGCAGCCCATTCGATAAGGCCCAGTGCAATGTACATTAGGTCCTTGTGTGAGATCGTGGGGCCCATTATATGTTCGGCCCTATGTGGACCATTTCTTGGGAATGATGTTGGTTAAATGTCTACATTGTTGGGTAATGATGGTTAGATGTTTACAGTATGACTTTTTCTTAGCCTGGTAAGGTCCATCCTCATCATTCTCTAGTGGGTTAACCCAAACGAATGGGCCCCATTGATATTGCTTGGTCCATTATCGGTCGTCCACATATGGACCTCGCCTTGCGATCGAGGCCAATTATCGTGATCGATTGCCAGTTATGAGTATCGAGGCCGATTATCGATCGATTCCGATTGTCGTGGCCGATCCTGATTTCGATTGCCGAGACCGAATATCAAGAACTATGTGGTGTATATGCGACCCGTAGTGATGTGTATTCGGCCTGTGTGATGTAAATGTAGCCCGTGTTTCAGGCCTAATGTGATGAAAAGGAGGTCTATGTGATGAGGCTCATTGTGATGTATTCATGGCCTATGGGCAAGGCCCATTGTGATATGTATTAGGCCCATGATGCATTGCCCATTTGATGTATTCAAGACCCATGTGTAGGGCCCACATGTCATGTATTTGAGGCCCATTGTGATGTATTCATGGCCCATGGGCAAGGCCCATTGTGATGTATTCATGGCCTATAGGCAAGGCCCATTGTGATATGTATTAGGCCCATGAGCAGGGTCCACCCATTGTGTATATGTGGCCTTTGAGTAAGGCCCATGGTGTTGTATATTGGGCCCTTGTGTGAGGTCATGGGTCCACTATATGTTAGCTCTATGTGGGCCATTCTTTGGGGGCAATGATGGTTAAATGTCCACATTGTCGAAGCCGATTGTTGAGGCCGATTATTAACACCGATCATGAGTATGTGGCAGCATAGGATCATCGTACATGCCCATATGCATCATCTGCATATTTGTTATGAGATGTGGTTGACCATTGCATATGTCATTGAGCACGTTGTTATGAGACTCTCTGATAGGCGAAGGTTATCTTATATGAGCACATGGCATGCGCAGGATTGATGCATGACTGGATTGTATGACTCATGCATCTTGCATTATGATTATTGTATGCCCTAGCAACATCAAGGCTGTAGCCTCCACAGACATATTATGGATGGCCAGACGAGACACCAAAAATTTGTTCTAGCATCGAGCTGCCATAGATGGCCTTAGGTGAAAATTTCTAAAACCCTTTTGGTACGGGAGGATGCCCCAACGTCGGGACCGAGTGGATACACATGAGCGCCCGAGTGTCGAATACCAGGAGGCCGTGTCTCCCACTGTGCGATGGTCGGTTAGGAGGGGGTGTGGCCTTACCCCCCCGAGCATAGGGGGCATTACTAGGCTAAGTCTGACCAGCTCAAGGAATGGGTCCGCTATCGACGTGCCGAATAGGTATTGGTAGACTATTGGCCAGGCGGATAGTGAGGTTTCTTACGCTCACTTGGATTGTGCGGCTGGAAGAGCGGCAGTGCCATTTGTAGTGTACTAAACCCCGGTAATGATCCAAGAGAGGAACCGTACTGATATGTGGACTTAGTGAGTAGGAGTTGCATACTCATGCATTCATTTCTTCACTATCCACTCGGGCTGGTGGTACGTAACTAATTGTTGTGTATTTTTGCATGGCCAAGATTTCGGTTGGGCGCACGACTAACCTGAGATCAGGAGTTTACCACATTGAGTCTGACTATCCAAATTTAGGTATGGGACTGGTTTGGATAGAAGTCCCTTGTGATGGACCCCATAGCCTACGATACTACATACTATCATCCCGACTTCACTCCAGCATGGTCATTTCATCCGCACCGCATATTACATTGCATCCGCAGTACTTATCATTCTAGGTTGCTATGTTTCTGTATTGATATGACCGTTAGCATTCATGTCTTGCATCGCATAGCCTTTGTACGACCGAAGGCACTCATAGACTTATCAGTATATTTCCGCTTATTTTGATATTGTATGATTTATGGTATTGCATCCTCGGCATTTAATATTTGACTTTCTTTAACTCCTCATTTGTATAGCTGAATTACATTGCATACCGTGACATTGTATGACTCACGAACTGCCAGTATTTCTGCTTACTCTGATTACTCTGATTACTATGATTACTTTGATATTGCTTACTTGGCACTTACCTTGTGCACACACTTTCACCACTCACTAAGCTTTCTATAAGCTTATGCACGATAAATGCGTGCAGGTGGCGTTAGGTCGCAGGAGCATTGAGCTTGGAGTGTGCAACGGACTTTTGGAGCTTTAATTTTTGTCATATGTATTTTCCTTTCAGTACTGTATTCAACAGTTTATATTAGTGGATATGTGATGATGATGTTGCCTTTATGATTTAGGTATTCTTGTGGTTATGCTTATTGCGAGATAAATGCACACAAAAAAAAATCCTCCTTATAGGATCCCAGGATCGGAATCTGGTGCATAGGCACTGGGAACCGAGAATGGGGTACTACGGAGGCTCTCGGCACCAGATTTGGTGATCAGGGTTCTTGTGATTCCGATCTCTAGGTTTGGGGCGTGACATAGACTCAATGTGGTAAACTCCTGATCTCATATTGGTTACGTACCCAACCGAAATCATGGTCATAGCGAAGGTTCACATAACGATTTAGTTGCGTACCACCAGCCCGAGTGGGTAGTGAATGAATGAATGAATGAGTCATACGCTGTAAGTGCTATAGTTTATATCCCTTTCTGTTGTCAAATTTGTGGTGCCAAAGACACTGGTATGTAACTTGTTACGTGAAGCTCTACTCAAGATCAAACATAGATCCACTCAAGATCAACTTTGATGAACAAGCAATGCTCACAAGTGTAAAGAAGAAAGTTCTACTCAAGTTCAACTGTGATTGACAAGTATTGCTTTCAAGTCAAGACATTGCAAGATGTCAAGAAACTTACAAGTTCGATCGTAAAGAACTCAAGATACTTTCAAGGATTAGCTACAACAAGACTTCAAGGTTTACTACTTTCAAAGGTCACTTGTCCTTAAGTTTCAATGTCCTTCACAATTGAGGTTTGACTGACCTTAGGTTGACCTTTAGAGTAGGCCATTTTGGATACATAAGTCATATGTTTGATTTACGTGAGCTTGGTCAGTTATAAGACTAGTCCTAGACTTTGTTCAACTAGTCCTAGCACTGCTTCGACTTGTCTAAGAAATTCCTGGATCAGTCGTAAGTTTGTTACAAAATTTGAATATTTTCTATTAAGCTCCGACTAGTCCTGGGGTCTGTTCGACTAGTCAAAGGAACAGTGTCGACTGCATCTAAGACCAGTCGTAAACCTATGACTCAAAGTCCAGCGTTGAAATTTGGATCCTACGACTAGTCGAAGGAAACCTATGACCAGTCGAAGGAGACCTACGACTAGTCGAAGAATACATTCGACCAGTCATGAAACGATCAAATCTTATCGCGCCCGAATTTTCAAATATTTATTGGTTCTATGACCAGTCGAAGAGCTCCTTAGACCAGTCGAAGACGTGATTTTCTCACCTATAAATAGAGCACGAATCTCAGAAGAAATTAATTAATTCAGGCTAATCTAATTCGACCTTCTGAGAGATAGTTTTGTGCTCCATCAAAGCTAAGTGTGCTTATTTAATATTCTCTTTTTTTAGCTTTATTTGATTGATTTTGTTTCTAGCATTCTAATCTTATATGAAAAGAGGAATTGTTGTTTTTCTTCTTTTGGAATCAAAATCAATTAAAGCTAGCCCGTTGTTTTTAATTTAAAATCTATTAGAACCTAGAACCATTATAAAGTGAGTATTGGACATTGATCTTGGACATTCAAATCTCTACTCCAATTTGGTTCTTCTGGGCTGCTACAACGAAGGAGATAATCAGGTATTTTACATTTGTTGTAAATTCTATTTAGTTTTCTTTTGAGATTTACTAGAAAAATCTCATTGTATTGGTTATCCGAGGAGAGCCACAAAACTCAGAAGTGGGGTTTTTTTTTTAATTGTGTAAGCCCACAGATAAAGACACAATTGTGAAGGTTTTAGGTGAATTTGGGAAAACCTATTTTTGTTAATGAACGCTAATATCCCCTGTGTGAGGATATTAGGAGTGGAGTAGTTGTGTGGCTGTTGTTGAACAGTTGATGTACACACAGGAGAACCACTATAATCCCTTGTGTTTTGTAGTTATTTGATATTCATTTCAAATCTTTAATTATTCAGTGTGGGATGTATATGTGAATGTGAATGTTGTAATCATTTCATTTCAAGCTCAGTGATGAATGTTGTAATAATTAGATTTATATTTCTACAATTTATCACTTACTATTACTTTATTGGTTTGAGCTTCTGTTTTTATATTTGTTCTAGAAATAAGGTTGTCTTACCATAAACTTTATTTTTTGGTGTAAGGTTGTCTTTAGAACAATTTTTGATTGCTTTCCATTCCTATATTGCAATTCAAGTTTAGTGATTTAAATTCTTATTCTTTATTCCACTGTATATTTTATTTAAATTTGGAATAGTCCTATTCACCCCCCCTCTAGGATATATAGCTTGGCCATTTCAAGTGGTATCAAAGCCTAATAGCTCATTCTTATTACTTTATATTTGGATTTATTTCCTGAGCTAAAGATCTAAGCTATATATATATATATATATATAATATGTCAAATTTTGATAGCCTATCAGTCACTAGGCCTCCACCTTTCAATGGCTCTAATTATGCCTATTGGAAAGCCAGGATGCGGATCTTCCTCAAATCCATAGATGAAAGTGTGTGGCTAGCCACAATGAATGGTTGGACCCCTCCTACCACTGAAGTAACTGGTGTTGATGGTTCAAAAACCATAAAAATAACGGCTTATTTTTCTTAGACCACACTTCAGAAAAGTGAGAGTAGTGCAAATGCTAAAGCACTAAATGCAGTTACATGTGCACTATCACCGCGTGTATTCAAAAGATTATATCCTATGATTCTGCAAAATAATTTTGGGATATATTGGAAATGACACACGAGGGTACATCAATTGTCAAGAAATCTAAGATACAAATCCTCACAACTAAATTTGAGGAAATACGTATGAAAGAAAATGAAATTTTCATGGACTTCTGTACCAGATTGAATGACATTGTAAACTCTATGTAGGGTCTAGGTGATAAAATCCCGGAAAGCAAGATATGTGCTAAAATACTACGCTCACTTCCTGAACGGTTCAATTCTAAAGTAACTGCAATCTAGGAACTTCGTGATACAGATAATATGAAGGTTGAGGAATTAGTTGGATCTTTACAGACTTATGAGTTAAACTTTAAAGCACCTAAAAGTAAATCCATTGCTCTCAAATCTACTAAAGGTATTTCTCAAGAAAACTCGGATTCAGAAAATTCTGAAGACGATATGGCTCTTTTAGCAAAGAAATTTTACAAGATTTTCAAAAGCAAGAAAAGGGTAAATCTTCAAAAATCAAACAATTAGAAAAGATCTAAACCTAAATACAAAAATTGGAAGTCATTGAAAGATAATCAATGTTACAACTGCCAAGAGTATGGACACTTAGCAAACAAATGTCCTAAAAAGGACAAACAAAAAAGAAAGGGTATGTTGGCTACATGGGATGAATCATCTGATTCTGAAGTTTCTTTTGAATCAGAAGATTCTGAAACTGAGTCGGGTAATGAAGTTAAAGCCCTTATGACTCTAGCCAAATTCACATTCTCAGATAATGATTCAACAAGTGAAGAAAATCTAAACAGTGAATGTGAAAATGAAGAAGATCTTCAAGATGCTTATAACGCACTATATAAGGAAAGTTGTAAAATTGCTGTCAAACTTAAACTTCAAAAGGAAAATTTTTTTAAACTTAAAGAATGTTTTGAATCACTTGTTTTAAAAAAATCCCAAATTTTAGATTGTTTTGAAAATTCAAAATGCAATTTAGAATTCAAAACCTCCCTGATTGAAAATCTGAAATCTGAAAATGAGAAACTTAAAAATGAAGTATCTTCTCTTCTGAGTTTAAGGGACACATGGAGATATGCCCAAGGTGATACAAAGTTAGAAAAATTATTATCTGGATCAAGAAAATGTGGCGATCGATTCGGGTTGGGCTATGAGAAGAATATATCTTCTAAACAAAAGTATACTTCTCCCAAGTTTGTGAAAGGAGAGTCCTCAAACTCAAAAGGGAAAAGTACTTACCAAGGTTTTTCTAAAACTTTTCAAAAACCTATAAGCAGCCATGTTAATTTTAAAAATCAGAACTGAAACCCTCTTGCTGTAAAGATAGTTGATTTACTCAAGGAGCTCTTAAAATCTAACTCAGTAGGTCATTCTTACAACAACAGACAAAAGAAGACCAACTATACTCCTAAACCCAAAACAGTTCTGAAATGGGTTCCTAAAGTTGCCTGCTTGGTTGCTCACACCGCTTTCAAAGCAACAAACCATTCAAAGTCGTACCTAGATAGTGGATGCTCCATGCATATGACTGGTGATAAAGGTTTGCTCACCGATCTCAAAGACATGACTGATGGTCCAATCACATTTGGTGATGACAGCAGCTACAAGATTATAGGCCAAGGTACGGTTCATCTCTATAACCTTCCTTTGTTTAAAAATGTTTTATATGTAGAAAGTTTGAAACATAACTTGCTTAGCATATCTCAAATATGCGATAATAACCATAGTGTACGATTTTCTAATCAAAGCTGTGAGATTCTAAACAAGGGTTCAGTAATACTAACTGGACGTAGAACCTCTGAAAACTGCTATATTGTTAGCCAATCCAGCTCATCTAATCAATCATGTTACATAGTCCATACAGACGAGACTTATTTATGGCACAAACGTCTTGGACATGTACACTACCGAAATCTATATAAATTGACTAAACGAGAATTATAAGAGGTTTACCCAAATTACAAAAATTAGATAAAATATGTGGTGAATACCAGATTGGCAAACAAACAAGGAACTCACACAAAAAGGTGAATTCCAATACCACATCAAGACCACTCGAGCTTCTCCATATGGATCTAGTAGGATCCACCAGGACGAAAAGTCGAGGTGGCAAAAAATATATCTTGGTAATTGTAGATGACTTTACTAGATATACTTGGGTAATCTTCTTAAGGGACAAATCTGAAACCCTTGAAGAAGTAAGAAAAGTTCTCAAAAGGATTCAAACTGAAAAAGGTTCTCAAATCAGTAAGATTCGTAGTGATCATGGATCTGAATTTGAGAATAGCGGTTTTGAGAAGTTCTGTAACGACCAGAGAATATTACATGAATTCTCAGCACCCAAAACTCCACAATAAAATGGTATAGTGGTGTAACGACCCGTAAATTTCCGTACATTGGGTCGAGTACCACCTCGACCAGAAATCACGTAGGATTAAATCCTTTAGAAATTTAACAAAGTTAACTAAGTACTAAACTCAATTAGCCATGAAATCCGTTGGGATCGCTTTAAATACGATCTGCAAGACCCAAAACTTGCAGAACAAGTGACGCTTAGGTTACCCTAAAGTTTAGAACCAAACTCATTTCCCAGCTGCTCTCGGGGATGAAACAAAACTTCGTATTAGGTCTAGATCGCACATCGGAAGTCCGATTAACACGAAGCTAAGGAACTAGGACCGCCTCACTGGACTTGACAATCATCTCAAAAATCAGGTCCATCCGATGTTCCACAACCATTCGTTTCGATTCGGAGCGAGGGAGTGTGAAAAACACTATTCCTATTCCAAAATAAATATCAGGAATAGTGATCTGGCATCGTTCATTGACGCGTCAGTATTAAGCAACCTGACCGTCAGAATCAGACCAAATTACACCCTCGGATTAAGAAAAATTTCAGAAACATTTACATGTACTTAGAATTTCTGATCGTGGCCCACTGACCGTTGAACTGAAAGTGGTCCGCCACGTGCGATCTGGGAATCCGATCAAGATGAAAACGTAATCCCACGTGGATCCATAGATGGTGAGCTTAAGTCTGACGTTTGGCTCAAGGAGGGCCATCAGAACCTCCCTTTTGAGCTGGAAAAGTGGCGAAATGCCTATATAAGCAGTCACCCTTGAACCTGAGTCTATTTTGGGAATGTTTTTGGCTATGAAAGGGGCTTAGAACAGCCCCTCTCACAGCCATACGAATTTGGGAGAAAAACCCTAGAGGGAGAGAGAGAAAAGAGAGAGAAGAGCTTGGGTTTTGTGGGAGATCTTCCTCCTACTACTTTCATTTGTCGCACGGCCTACACCGCCCTGTTCTAGGTGCTTTCCCAGCGGTATCCATCCCATTTGAAGGTAAGAAACCCTAACCCTAGGCCTGATTTAAGGTAGAATCGTTGTGGGTTATGAAAAAGCTAACCGATTCCGCTCTTTAGGCTAGAAATCTCCCGTATACGGAAGTTCTACTACCCTTGCTGATTCGTTTCGTTTCCAAAGGCAAAGGTGAGGACTTTAAGTGTATAAGTTGCGATTTTCAACGCTTTCAATGTCAGATAATGGTAGATTCATGATCTGCATGCAATTGCACATGTACAAAGTGCCTTCCATTTTCTGTTTCGATTAGAAGTGTAGAATTTGGAATTTCACATACTTTAGGTATTCGTATAAAATACCGTATACGTATTTTTTTGGAAAATGTGTTTGACATGTTTAATTGTCGTATGGACATATGATGTATGGATAAAATACTCATTTGGCGAAAGGATTAGCCGAAATATATGTTTACTAATATACGCCATGTATGTAGAAATACGGTATTGTAAGAAGTACCGTATACGTGTATATTTTTGCAACGTGTTTGTCACGATTAATTGTTGTATAAATATATTAAGTGCGTATAAATTAATTGCTTGGCGAAAAGAATCGCCGTATTACAAGTTCCCTTGTAAACATTATGTATGTCGAAATTGGGTATACGAGGAAGTACCCTATACGTATAAAATTTGCTAATGTGATTGTCAGGTTTATTTGCTGTATGAATATGATGTATATGTATAAAATACTAGTTTGGTAAAGGGACAACCCTAGTGCACTTTCCTCTAGCATACGTCATGTATGTTGAAATAGTGCATTCCAAGTATTGGTGAAACCACTTGTGAGTGTAAGTGCTTAAGTGTTAGAACCGTAGGTAGGTGCTGAGATGGGATTCTTAGCTACCTTAGAGTCACATGTGACATTCTCCATGTGGTTGTTCACTCTAACCACTCGCCTATGAAATATAAGTATTTGTATCCCTATTTGCATAATGCTTTATAACATGCTTTTGAACATGCTTTGTGACTTGTTTATTAACATGCTTCATGATATGCTTTATAATATGATTGCTAGTGTTCTTGAATTACCATGTTATCATGCCGTATTTCACATGCTATGGTTAGGACTTGACTGAGCTTGGGACTATGTCCATAGTCCAGGCATCCGGTGTCAGACTTGAAGTTGTGGTTGGGATGCGTTCCGCCACACATGATGTGTTGGCGAACCCGTGTCGTACTTCGGTTGGCGATAGTGGTTGGCCACACGAGGTGCTTCTGCGCTTCATATCGCCCAACTTATTATGCGCTCGAGCCAGCCGAACACATCAAGTAACCCGTGTGTCTTATGTATGTTCACCATGTTTGGTCACTAATGTTTGAACCTAGGGTACCAAACTTACCAGTGAAAATCTCGTTAACCATGGTACCTCGATCCGCTAAGACTCATGAGCCGGGCATGTGGTATGGGACACCGTGGTCGAGCTGTCGGCCTACGGTGGGGCTACGTGCCTCCCCGTGGTGACCAGTGAGCAACTTAACTCGTGAGCCGATTATGGTGGTATGGGACACTATATTCGCGCTGTCGGCCTACATTGATAAGGTGATGGGGGAGTGGTGCAACCTTTGTGCGTAATGTCACCCAGCGCCCTTTGTAATGACCGCGAGCATATTCGAAGTTGCAGTGCGCCTTAGGGTTCGCCGCGATATATAGAGTATGAATTAGGCTGTTTTCGTATAGTGATGAATCGTTTAAGGGGTGATGGGGAGTGGTGCAACCTTTGTGCGTAATGCTGACCACAAGCGGCCTCTGCGAAGTGACCTAGAAAACACACCATCGTCTGATATTAACTAGGACTGACGACCCTAGATTGGATCATGTTTGGAAATGATACAAGGGAGGTACCTTAGTTTCCCAATCCTGCTATTTGAAATGGACTAATTAAAAACTCGGTAATCATACTCATCATGCATCGCATGTGCCTGGAAGATGTGGAGCACTGTGGGATGTAAGCATGCCGCGAACGTGAGATGGTGTCACATGAGGGAGTATGTCGGTGAGGGCATCCATCATACCTGCATTCATACTTGCATTAATCAGAGTAACTAGGAGTGTTTGATTTACTGCTTTATCATTACTGCTTGACTGTATTGATAACATGATAACTTATGCATTATTGTTCCACTGAGTTAGCTACTCACTCCCACGTTACGGGACGGTGTTGCGCACACCAACCAGACTCTGTCTCAGGTTTAGGCGATCCTACTTCTCTGGAGGCGGAGCCTGATTATGACGAGGACCAGGAGGAGTTCTCGTATATGCAGTTCTCTGGCGGCTTCGACTAGGTCGCCAGGATCGATGGGTTCTACAGGGATTGTACCTAGTTTATTTTTGACTTTTTGATTATGAACAGAAATGTATATGGACTCAGATGGATTCATACTCTGGAGAATGAAACGTTTATTTTGTTTCTTTACATACATATATATACAGTTCAGTCTTCCGCTTGCTTTTATATAATTGATCTGGAGTATGAATTACTGTTTTGGTATAATCTCATTCATGTTTATTGCTCTAACACAGACAACATTCAAACATCATTAAATATGTTGCAGAAGTGATGCGTTGGAACTCGGGAGTTGAGTTACACTCGACCCCCGATTTTCAGGGCGTTACAAGTGGAAAGGAAAAATAGAGTACTTCAAGAAATGGTTAATGTCATGTTGAATAGTATGAAGCTCTCTAAGAATCTTTGGGCTGAAGCAGTCAATATAGCTTGTTATATTATTAATCGGGTTTACATTAGTAAAGGTAATAATAAAACAGCTTATGAAATGTGGTTCGATAGAAAGCCTACTGTCAAATACTTTCGAATTTTTGGCAGCAAGTGCTATATTTTACGAGATCGTGAAAATCTGGAAAAGTTTGATACGAAGAGTGATGAAGGGATATTTTTAGGATATTCTTTAAACAGTCGTGCTTATAGGGTACTGAACAAAAGGACCGATGTGATTCAATAGTCCATCAATGTGGTCATTGATGATCACTTAAACACACCAGTCTCAAGTTCAGATAATGATGAAATTCTTGTAATTAATAAACCTGATACTTCATCTAATCAGACTGATTCTGAACTAAGGACTGTTAAAGATCATCCAACTACACAGATTCTTGGAAACAATCTCATTGGTGTTCGTACTCGTAGACAACTTGAGGATATATGTAATTACACATGTTTTACATCCCAGATAGAACCATCTAAGGTAAAAGAAGCTCTTGCTGATGAAAACTGGATTGTTGCAATGCAAGAATAGCTTAACCAATTTGTGAGAAATGATGTTTGGTATCTCTCGTACCCAGACCTAAAGATAAACACATCATTGGAACCGAATGGTACGAGAAATTAACAAAGTTTCTATTAAGCCATAATTTTCAAATGGGATGTGTTGATAAAACTCTATTTATTAGAAAACATAATGAGCACATCTTATTAGTACAAATCTATGTCGATGATATCATTTATGGATCTACCTATACTGACATGACTATTGAGTTTGCAGATTTGATGAAATCTCAGTTTGAAATGAGCATGGTTGGGGAATTAAATTATTTCCTTGGGTTACAAGTAAAGTAATAACCTGATGGAATGTTCATATCTCTATCTAAGTATGCTATGAATCTAATTAAGAGATTTGGATTTGAGAATGGTAAGAATTTCGATACTCCTATGAGTACAACTTTGAAACTCTCAAAAGATTCTATAGGTAAAAATGTAGATTCGAAATTATATCGAAGTATGATTGGAAGTTTACTATATTTAACTACTAGTAGACCTGATATTTCTCTAAGTGTTGGTATTTACGTAAGATATCAATCTGTTCTAAAAGAATCGCACTTGATTGTTGTCAAACGGATTGTTAGATATGTCGCAAGTACTGTTAATCTCGGTCTCTGGTATCCTCATGAGACTAATGTTCAATTAGCTGGATACTCGGATGCTGACTGGGCTGGTAATCTAGATGATAGAAAATCAACCAGTGGTGGTTGCTTTTATATAAAAAATTATTTAGTTTCCTGGTTTAGCAAGAAACAAAATTCTATATCACTTTCAACAGCTGAAGCTGAGTATATCGCAGCTGGTAATGCATGTACGCAGCTTGTTTAGATGCAACGAATGCTAAGTGATTATGGAATTAAACAGGATTCTATGTTATTACATTGTGATAACTCCAGTGCCATAAATATTTTGAAAAATCCTATTCAGCATTCTCGTACTAAACATATTGACATTAGATTTCATTATATTAGGGAATTAGTAGAAGAAAAAGTTATATCTCTGGAATATATCCCTACCGAGGATCAACGAGCTGACATTTTCACTAAACCACTCGACAAAAGCAGGTTTACCAAAATGAAATTTGATCTTGGCATGTGCATTTTAAAATGATTATTAATGCCTACTCGTATCATAGTGTATATATTTGCTAGTTTAAATTTCAATTTTTTTATTATTATGCAAGAAATCTGAATTTTTGGCCGGTACTCGACCAGTTGTGAGTATACACGACCAGTCATACTTTGACCGGTCGTGCATATCCATGACCAGTCATAGATTGCGGTGAGTCACTTAAAAATTGGGGATTTCACTTTCTTCCTCATTCCGTTTTTACTTTCTAAGGAGCCGAGCCTCGACTAGTCGAACCCATTGTTACATTTCTTCAAGGTTAGTGATCCATTTACGTTCTTCTTGCAGATCTGGGTCTAGATTGCTTCCTTTTCTCTCTTGGAGCTTTCTATTTTGGATTTCATTGTGATTTGAGGTTTTTCTTTTACAAAATCTGATTTGAGCAAACCCTCTTCTCAAACCTTTGCAACCTTTTCTTTTCTTGAAATCTTTGTAGCAAATGGCTTCTGGAGGAAAGAAAACAACAACCCATGGTCTGTCTTCTTCTTCCAGATCAGCCCTGATTACTAAATGTCATCTTTGGCCTCTTAATGATAATCCATCTTATGTTCGGGACATCAGATTACGCAATATTATTGTTGAACACCCTATTTTCATTAATCATGTTGAACCTTTTGACATCCATCCTATGCTTAAATCTGTAGGTTGGAATAACTTATTACATTGAGGTGGGCCAGAATACCGGTCCATTGCCAAATCCATGTTTGCATGTATTAGTGCTTTTTCATTGGATGAGTTAACATTTAAAATATCTACTAGAGAAGGGTCTTTTAACGTTGATCGTCATTTGATTTCAACTCTTATGGACATTCCAGTGAATGATGAGGGTATTCCCATCCATAATTTGACTGATAAACCCTCAGTTTCTGAAAAAAGTATGCTCACTAGAGACTTGTGCAACATGGATGATCAATGTTCACATAAAGGGAATGCACTTCCCGTAAGGTATTTGTTACCGAAATACAGAGTTCTCCACAAAATCTTTGTGTCTAATCTGTATCCTCGTTCGGGTAATAAAACCAATTTGACTTCGTATATGGTTCGTGTTATCCATGTTGTTGTCAGTGGTACTCAGATTTGTTTACCATCCTTAATCTGTCATTTCATTGTTCAGTTTAGACTCCATTCGGACAGTGACATTCCTTTTGCCTATTTGATGACTGTATTGGCTACACATATGTTAGTCGATATGCCGGTTGGAGAGGCATCTATCTATCATCTGATTTTCAATAATTCTAATATCAATAAGATGAAGCTGGATTTCCATCCTAATCAAGGTTGTGGTGGTGGTCATGATGAACATGAGGGAGAAGTTAGTGATCTTCCTCCTGATGACATAAATATAGATGACATCTTTGAAGAACTTGAATCTGATTCTACGAATGATTCAGATTTTGCACCATCTGATGTTGATGCACGTTTGAGTGCATTGGAGGATAAAGTTAATAATATAAATGTTAAGATGGAAAACATGTCTGTTGCTCATGATTTATAATTCAAGTATATGTATAAATATCTTAGGCGATTGAATAAGGGGATTTATAAACTTGATCCATCTATCCCTGCTCATTCTTCTGGTTCAGATTAGTGTTTAAGTTGTTCAAGTTGTAATAACTTTACTACTATGGTGTTAGCTTTGCTTAAACTCAGTATTTGATTTTTATGAGTTAATTATGCTTTTATCTCATATCTTGTCTATCTGTTCCTTGTTTTCCTTTGTCCTCTTATGACAAAAAGGGGGAGAATGGATATATTTCACTTATTTGGATATGTTTTATTCAGGGGGAGCTTTGTATGTATGTGTTATAAAGACATGTATGGAGAATGGATATGTTGAATATTTACATATTTGCAGGTTCATATTAACTGTGCCAGTTGATGACAACTGGTCCATGATTCGTTACTCAGATATTCTGTATTCTATGCATGATTTGGTACTCAGATATTCTGTGTTTTGTAAACATATCTTAGTAGTGTGTTTTGTCACTAATTTGACAAAGGGGGAGATTGTAAGTGCTATAGTTTATATCCCTTTCAGTTGTTAAATTTGTGGTGCCAAAGACACTGGTATGTAACTTGCTATGTGAAGCTCTACTCAAGATCAAACATAGATTCACTCAAGATAAACTTTGATGAACAAGCAATGCTCACAAGTGTAAAGAAGAAAGTTCTACTCAAGTTCAACTGTGATTGACAAGTATTGCTCTCAAGTCAAGACATTGCAAGATGTCAAGAAGCTTACAAGTTCGATCGTAAAGAACTCAAGATACTTTCAAGGATTAGCTACCATAAGACTTCAAGGTTCACTACTTTCAAAGGTCACTTGTCCTTAAGTTTCAATGTCCTTACGTCACAATTGAGATTTGACGGACCTTAGGTTGACCTTTAGAGTAGGCCATTTTGGATACATAAGTCATATGTTTGATTTACGTGAGTTTGGTCAGTTCTAAGACTAGTCCTAGACTTTGTTCGACTAGTCCTATCACTGCTTCGACTTGTCTAAGAAATTCATGGATCAGTCATAAGTTTGTTACAAAATTTGGATATTTTCTGATAGGCTTCAACTAGTCCTGGGGTCTGTTCGACTAGTCGAAGGAACAGTGTCGACTGCATCTAAGACCAGTTATAAACCTACGACTCAAAGTCCAGCACTGAAATTTGGATCCTACAACCAATCGAAGGAGACCTACGACCAGTAGAAGGATACTTTCGACCAGTCGTGAAACGGTCAAATCTTATCGCGCCCGAATTTTTAAATATCTGTTGGTTCTATGACCAGTCGAAGAGCTCCTTAGACCAGTCAAAGACGTGATTTGCTCACCTGTAAATAGAGCACGAATCTCAGAAGAAATTAATTAATTCAAGCTAATCTAATTTGGCCTTCTGAGAGATAATTCTGTGCTCCATCAAAGCTAAGTGTGCTTATTTAATATTCTCTTTCTTTAGCTTTATTTGATTGATTTTGTTTCTAGCATTCCAATCTTATATGAAAAGAGGAATTGTTGTTTTCCTTCTTTTGGAATCAAAATCAATTAAAGTTAGCCTGTTGTTTTTAATTTAAAATCTATTAGAACCTAGAACCATTATAAAGTGAGTATTGAACATTGATCTTGGACATTCAAATCTTTACTCTAATTTGGTTCTTCTGGGCTGCTACAACGAAGGAGATAATCAGGTATTTTACATTTATTGTAAATTCTGTTTAGTTTTCTTTTGAGATTTACCAGAAAAATCTCATTATATTGGTTATCTGAGGAGAGCCAGAAAACTCAGAAGTGGGGTTTTTTTTTTAATTGTGTAAGCCCACAGATAAAGACACAATTGTGAAGGTTTTAGGTGAACTTGGGAAAACTTATTTTTGTTAGTGAATGCTAATATCCCCTGTGTGAGGATATTAGGAGTGGAGTAGCTGTGTGGCTGCTGTTGAACAGTTGGTGTACACACAGGCGAACCACCATAATCCCTTGTGTTTTGTGGTTGTTTGATATTCATTTCATATCTTTAATTATTCAGTGTGAGATGTATATGTGGATGTGAATGTTGTAATTATTTCATTTCAAGCTTAGTGGTGAATGTTGTAATAGTTAGATTTATATTTCTGCAATTTATCGCTTACTATTACTTTATTAGTTTGAGCTTCTGTTTCTATATTTGTTTTAGAAATAAGGTTGTCCTACCATAAACTTTGGTTTTTGGTGTAAGGTTGTCCTTATAACAATTTTTTATTGCTTTTCATTCCTATACTGCAATTCAAGTTTAGTGATTTAAATTCTTATTCTTTATTCCGCTGTATATTTTATTTAAATTTGGCGATTTCAGATGCTGAGTATGCAACTCCTACTTAGTAAGTCCACATATAACCACCACAATGCTTCCAATGTGGGACAAGGTTCCACCCCACTATATGCACAGTAGCCTGCCAACCATTAGTAGCTCGCCCAGCCCCTTAGGCCCTGCCCACATCAACATCCGCCTACATGTGCCCACCCACGTGTACAACAGTGATGGTGCATCACAATATCAGTACCGTACATCTCTGAATATCATCAGGGTCTAGTACACTCCACACCAGATTGCCACCCCATCTTGTGCAACTAGGCAAGTGGAAGAGACCTCACTATCTGCCTGGCCAGTAGTCTGCCAATAACTGCCTGGCTCATCAATAGCGGACCCATTTCCCGAGCTGGTCAAACTCAACCTAGCTATGCCCCCTTCACTCAGGTGGGGTAAGGTCACACCCCCTTCCAACCGACCACGGCACAGTGTGAGATACGGCCTACCAGTATTCAACACTCAGGCGCTCATGTATCCAATCAGTCTAAACGTTAGAGCATCCCCTAGCCACGGGGGTTTAGGGACTTTCACCCACAGACATCCAAAGAGACCATATGCTGAATCCCAAACATTTTCGGTGTCCCATCTGACCATCTACGATAAAGTTGTGGATGTCACAACCCTGATGTTGCTAGGGCACCAAATGATCATGTCAAAAAATGCAAGATGCATGAGTCATACCATCCAGTCATGCATCAAACATGCACATACCGTACGATCATGTGGGGTAACTCCGTCTCATAAGGAGTCCCATAAACATCTGATCCCAATGACATATGTTATGATCAATCATTCCTCACAACATGCATACATATGATGCATATCGACATATGCCATGATATCATTATACTAAGCATGTCCTCAGATGTATAACAGACAACAATAAACCACAATCGGCCTTAACTAGTATAACACATACAAAGAGTAGTAGCTAAACGACATGCCCCTTCTGCATTTATAGGAGTCCATGAGGTATGTCCCATGTTACACTATCATTAGCCTCGCAGGTGCTAATATATCATATATCCCAAGACGGGGTCCCCCGAAAGGACGGTGGATCTGACCCATACATTAACGTGGTCTCCACATAGTGGATATACCAAATCTGATATCACATATTCTTCCATCTACGGCAAGAGGTGATGATGTACTAAAAAAATGGATAGCCTAGGCGTCATACTTACATCAAGAATGGGCCTCAAGGGTGAGTCTAATGGCTATACAACAAGGTGTGTTGAGAGAGAGAGAATCATGTACAACAAGTCAGCTTCCTTGCCCTCTCTTATCATGCCATAAACTGGGCCTTTTTTTAGGGTTCGATGTGAGCATAAGGTGGGCTTTGGCGAGGTCCATACATCTAGGGCTATGTGCCCTTCCAAATGGATTAGATAGCCCACTCAACATCTAAGTGGGCGTTGTGTATAGACACTAAACTTGGGTAGACACATATATCTAGGTGGGCCACATTACCGATGGAAGGCTCGATATGAACACAAGGTGGGCTCCAAGGCTAGGACAATCCTACAGGGTATGGTGGAAAGCACCATTATCAAATGGGGGCCCAACGGTTTTGGGTTAGCCTAATGGGTGTTACTAATCATTAATGGGGGCCAATGATTATTTATAGCCCCAACCAGGTGGAAACGGGCTTATCAATGGACCCTACGGAGGTTTATCGCAACATCAATGGGGGCCCAATGGATTGGGATAGCCCAATAAGGGGAGGACGGGTATT
Source organism: Magnolia changhungtana (assembly GCA_030180095.1). NCBI lineage: Eukaryota > Viridiplantae > Streptophyta > Magnoliopsida > Magnoliales > Magnoliaceae > Magnolia > Magnolia changhungtana. The sequence goes on from JASAUF010000397.1 coordinate 5,663,626, forward strand.
GCTAACACCAATGGGGACCCAATGGATTTGGGTTAGCCTGGTAGGGTGAGATGAGTATCATCAATGGGGGCCCAACGGTTTGGGATAGCCCAATAAGGAAGATGGGGAGTGGGCTTACAATGGGCCCTACGGAGATTTGCAACGGTGGGCCTTTAAACACTATTACTTCTAAGGTGCAGCCCATTTGGGACTTAGGTTTGACTAACAATGGGACCTACGACCCTTATACTATCTAGAGGATGGATGAATAATGCGTGTACAACACACACATCATGGTGGGCCTCATAAGGCAGCCCATAGCCTAGGAAGAATGGGTGGATAGTGTGTGTAACACTTACATTAAAGTGGGCCTCATGGGGGCAACCCATGGCCCGAAAAAAGTGGATGGACAACATGCATACAACACATATATCATGGTGGGCCTTACAAGGTAGACACACACTCCCAAACATAGATGGGCAGCGTGTATTGGTAACACATACAAACGGTGGGTTCAATCGGCTAGACGTCCACCCAATTTAGGCCTGCTGGATGTCCAGTACTTGGACGACCTGGAAGATGGGGAGTGGGCTTACAATGGACCTAGGTCACCAAAAGGTGGGCCCTGTCTAGGTGGGCCTCAAAACGGATGGATGATAATGATAAAACATGAACATTATGGTAATTCTAACAAGGTGCCGGACGATCAGCCCTGTCCCAGCATTGGGCCTGATTGGACAGCCTATAGATGGACGGTCTAGATGAAACACATCCTCATGGTGGGTCCCACTGGCACGTGGGCCACCCAAAAAGGTGGGTCGGCTGCTGGGCCTCCCACAAACATAATAGCGGGCTTGAGAAGGCACCCATAGCAGTGCCTGTTCCACAGATCCCTACATCATGGCTTGATTGGGCCTGGGTTCTTATCACTGTTGATGGGCCCATGGCCCTAATGATCTGGAAAGCTTGGTAGACGGTGTGTATATAACATGTAGAGATCAAGGTGGGGTCCACTTGAGTGGGCCACACTGCTCCAAATCTAGCAGATGATGGGTAATCCCCACCGGACAGACCTACTAGACGGTCTGGGTAGTGCCCAGCTACTAGGTCTATCTAGACTGTGGGCCACCCTGAAATCTCACCTCCACGTGGATGATGGATATAGATCACACACATCAAGGTTGGGTCCACGTGAGTGTGGCCCACCAGCTATAATTCGAGCTGACATCAGTGTTTTCCTCTCCATCAGCATCGGCTGCTAGACAGTAGTTGGTTCGGCTGAAGATGGTCTGCCTGTTCCAATTTCTGGGTAGGTAGGTGATTGACGGTTAGATATAAAGCATGTACATCAAGGTGGGGTTCACATCAGTGGCCCACTAGTTAAGGAACAAACTGATATTTGTGGTTCCCTCTACACTGGGACCTGCTGCTAGACAACAGTCTGTTGGACTAATTACGGCCCATCTGGCCCCCGTTTTGGATGGTCAGGGATTGGATGGTTAGGATCAAATACCTACATCCTGGGAGGGTCCACGTAGGTGGACCACACGGTCCTGGGACCATTCTAATATGTGTGTTTTCCTTTCATCGGGGCTTGTGTGATCGCTAGACGTCCAACAACTTAGACAGTAAGGGCATGCTTGCTACTGGACGATCCAGATTCCTCTCACAATCATCAGGTGGGCCATGAAATATGGGAGGGAGAGAGAGAGAGAGAGAGAGAGAGAGAGAGAGAGAGAGAGAGAGAGAGAGAGAGAGAGAGAGAGAGAGAGATAAACGTGTGGCGGGGGAGTTCCGCCACTATGAGCTCCCCTAAAGCTTACAACATATACATCAAATGGATCCCACCACAAGTGGGACCTCAAATCATCAAAATCAATGGTGGACGTCCCATTCCCACCAATCAAATTGCAACATCTATATGACCATCTTACAACCAAAATAAACATCATGATGGGGTCCATGGAGAATAGCCCCATCATGGAATTCATATATGCATCATGGTGGGCCATTGGCTACACCTAAGGCCCAAAATGGGGTCCCTACCATCAATCGGTAGACCCCTCTTGTCCCATGAACACAATTCACATCTAAACCTAAGGTTCACCCACCGTTGGATCTTCTTCTTGGTTCTTTAGGATGCTTAGCTCTTAGGCTTCTTCTTTGATTGAGGAAGATGAAGATTGAAGGGCTTAGATGAGAGATTAGGGGTAGGAAGTGGGCCACACACTGGGTTCTCCTTAGGGGTCATTTGGCACCGTGGATTGGAGGGGGTTTCAAATCCCCTTGGTTGTTTGGCACATAAAGTAACTGGGGGTTGCAAATCCAGGGGGTTTCTAATCCCCTCTTTGAGGGGGCTTGCAATCCACGGTGAGAGCTTGGATTATACCTAAAATCATTTCAATAGTTGTAGGTGTGACATGTGTGTCACTGTACACTATCATTCTATTGGGCACATGGCCCACTAGTGATGATCAACACCATCCAAACATTGTTCACGTAAATCAACACCATTTAAACATTGTCCAACATCATCCAAACATTGTCCATATTAATCAACGATTAAAAATCATTGGTTAGTCAGTTAGACATGATCATGTGCTTACAATCCATCCGAGACTTGGAATTTCATCATTTTCAGGCAAAACATATATTTCAGCGGGCTTATCACAACCATATTGTGAAAAATTATATATCTTAGTAATTAAAGATATTAAAGTTGATTTAGTAATTAAATTGAAAGCCTTGTAAATATACCATGCATATGTATTTTTGGATTGAAGTTGATTCACACTCTAGGGTGCCAAATACACTGAGGATTGCAAATCCAGGGGGTTTCCAATCCCGGGGGTTCCAAATCTAGGGGGTTTCAAATCCATGCTCCCAAACAGGCCCTTAGAGCTTCTCTCCTTGGAATGCTTGGATGTCCTCACCTCTCTTGGTTGCTTGGAATGGGTAGAGAAAATGAGAGAGAATGAGATGAGATGGATTGCTTGCATAAGAGAGATGGGATGGAGTGATGGGTGGTGTGACCTAAGGGTTGACTATGGGGGTAGGTTGCTTGTCTTGGGGAGAAAGAAAGCATGGGTTTGAAATGATAGTGATGGGTTGTGTACTTGACTAGTTGATGTGAAAGGTGGGTAGAGATTCTCTAGAATCTCTCAGAATTCACAATGCGCGGCGTTTCCTCGAGATATACGTAGGCCCATAACTCCTAGCCTGGGTATCGCATTGGTGTATAAGACGTGGCATTAGAACTATGGCGATAGCGCGGTCGCTAGGATGCAAGTTTCGAGTCAAGTCAACTTATAGCTACGGGATGCGATTTAAGGTCGCTCTCAAATGCAATCTACACGTCGCGGGTCGACGGAATTCAACGAGGAGGATCACGGGAGTCTTAAAGAATGGTATGGTACTAGGATACGGGCCTTACAATATATGGTCGGGCTTTATCCGACCTATGACTGTTCTATGATCGATTTGTAATTGACCTATTAGGTCGGAACACTGCTCATTCAAATGGGCTCGTAGCCGTGTTCTGAGAATCCCCTTATAGTTGCATCGACCTCCTTAAAGGTTGGCCTGTTTCTAGATATAGACACCTTATCAGGCTCAGGTTCCAAAAGGTCGTGCTGGTCAAGTATGAAAGTGCCCTGATTTGTCAATTAGCGCGAGTACTGAGTCAACAAGTCAAGCGAACCCCATAGGAAGATCATTCAAGCATCTACCTCAACTGGATGTTTGCTCCGAGCTTGTCAAACGTAAATTAAGGCTCATATCCCATGTCCTAAAACACCTAAGTATATATAAAACCTTAAAGTGAGTAGAACAACATAGGTGTTTTTGTAGGAAAACTTATCTTGCAAAACAGGAAAATTTCCAAGTTTTCAACCTTTCTCGATATATCGATATCACATTGATGTGATCGAACACCTGTTATTGATGTCCTCAAAAATTACTCGATATCATCAAATTGAGGACATCTTGTGTCTAACAACCAACTTGATCCTTAGACAACATTCTCAATGAATCGATGGACTCTTCGATATCATCGAAATTCAAATACCGATAACATTGAGATAGCTCGATATAATTGAATTCTAGTTAGTTTGTGTCCAGCGTGGTGTTAAGGCAAAATTCATATTTATCGATGACTTTAAGCAAGCCTCGATTCAATTAGAGATCAAATTCCGATGATATCGAGGGGCCTTCAATGTTATCGAATTCGAACCAAACTAGTCCAGCGAGCTCAATAGGAAAATCCTCTAGAAATGGCCGAGGAATTGATGATGTCTTGATATGATCGTAATTTATATATCGATGAAATCGATATATACTCGATATCATCAAAATGGATCAAAGATTATGCAGCAATCTCTTTTGAAAATCATGTGGAAATGATCAATGTATCGAACAGATTGTCGATGAAATCAGAATTCAAACTCTGATGACATCGACGCACGCTCGATGACATCAATCCTCAGGTAAAAAGTTTCAGGTATATACTTCAGTGGAGTTTGTATCATCGAACCTTGCTTTGGTAGCATCGAAAGTATACGTTCGATGAAATCAAAGCAGACCCGATGATATCGAACTCAGTCAAAATCTGACATCTTTATTACCATTGGAACTTTTTGTCTATTTAAGGAGAGCTTGTTCTTGGTTGTTGTATTAAGAAAAAGAGAGAGAGCTTTGAAAGAGTAACTACATATCATCTAACCTAAGCCCTTTTTCTCATGGGAGTTCATCCTTCAATTCACCCTCATCATTGATCTATAGAGTGGATTGGGGAATGAACTTTCGCATTCAAGGATCATCTAACTACCACCTTAATGGCAAATCATTGAGCTAGGATCCCTTGAATGCCTAAGATCTTAGAATTACTCTGTCTCTTCAATGATTATCATTTAATAGAGTAATTACCAACATAACCTTGACCCAACCCATCGCCATACATCGGAGCATCATTGGTGTTGCGGTTCAAGGGAGTTGAAGATTCTTCGTCATCAAAGGAGGAGATCTTCATCAAGCTTAATGGAGCTCATCTACTTATCTATAAGTCATTAGAGTCCAGAGACCCTGCTAATCATTCCTTTGTGTAAGATTGGGTCACAGGTGATTCTCACCCCTTTCAAGTCCTTATAAGAGGCCTTTGATGGGAGAGTACGTGTGGGTGTAGAGCATAAACTTAGGTCCTTAGTGTAGGTCCTTGGCCTGTGTGGCCTAAAAGTTAGGTTCCTTGTGTGGATCCTTGGCCTGTGTGGCCTAAAAGGTTAGGTTCTTTGTGTCGATCCTTTGCTCGTGTGTAGAGCATAAAACCCGAGTAATGTGTGTTGACCCTTGCTCCTGTGCGGGGCATAAACCTGTGTCTTGTGGAGACATGCTTAGGTTCCTTGTGTAAGTCTTAAAGTCGACCTTGTGTAGGTTGTGAAGGTTAGAGGTGAGCCTGATTTAAAACCTTCGTTAGTGAGATCTGGTACACTCAAGGGTTGAGTGCATCTGACAGAAGTGGAGTAGGCACGTAGTCAAGCCACTATAAACGATGTGTTTGGGATTGATATTTTTACCTTACTATTTGTGTTTACTTTGAATGTTCTCATAAAGCATGCTAACATGATTATTTAGAACTGATAAGAATCACATCCCACAAACACACACAGTCATATCGTTCATTCATTATAGACTAAGATTGCATACTATTTAAATACTGGATAGTCTTATGATTGTATCCTCTATTTGGCTTGGAAGAAATTAGAGTTAAATTGGGGTCATCTTAATAGTTGTTTGTTAAATTAAGATTATGATAATGGGATTTTAAATCATCATAAAATTTTATAAAGTCATATTTACCCCCCTCTAGGACACTTTGACCTATTCCTACTTCTACTAGTGCAGTCATTACCGCAATTTCAATTGGTATCAGAGAGGGTCTCTCTTAAGGGTGTCACCGCCTAGAGAGTGATATTGACCGATGTTGGAATCATGACCAAAGGAGATGGCTCATCTGTGACTAGACCTCATGTATTTGATGGATTAAATTATGCTTATTGGAAGGCTAAGATGCATTACTTTCTAAGATCTTTGGATCATGATGTTTGGGACATTGTTGAAAACGGATATGTGCCCCCAACCGATCAAGTGGTACTTGAAAATAGCACAACTATCTCTAAACCAAAATTTGAAGAAATGTGGACTGCATTTGATAAAGAAAAGCAAACCTCTGAAGCTAAAGCAATGAATGATATTTATTGTGTTGTGTCTCAAGAAGTATTTAATCAAATTAGTATGTGCGGCACATCAAAACAAGCATGGGATTTGTTAAAAACAACCCATTAGGGAGCCAGCACAGTAAAAAGATCCAAACCACAGCTCCTGACATCACAGTGTGAAAGTCTCAGAATGGAAGAGCATGAGACCTTCATGGAATTCTTCACAAAACTGAACATCATCTGCAACTCTATGGGTGGATTAGGAGAAAAAGTTTCGGTCCTAAAAATCTGTAGGAAAATTCTAAGATCCTTACCGAAACGGTTCAACTCAAAAGTTACAACCATTGAATAGTGTAGAAACATGGATGAAATGAAAATAGAATAACTAGTAGGTTCCCTACAAACATTTGAACTACACTTCAAGCAAACTCTTAAACACAAAAATATTGTCCTCAAAACTTCAAAGCACACCACAAATGAGGAAGAGGAAAGTGAAAAGGATAATGAGGATGTGGAAGTAGCTCTCTTGGCTCAAAGGTTCAAAAAAAATTTCAACAAAAATCATAGTCGGCCATATAGAGGCAAACAAATGGACAATAAAGGCAAACCATCCAAAAAGTCCAGAGAACCTTAGTGTTACAACTATTGGAAATTTGGACATTTGTCCACTGAATGGCCCAACAGAAAAACTAAAGGAAAGGCCATGGCTACCACTTGGGATGACACTGAATAATCAAACTTAGACTTCAGTGATTTAGAGAGTGATAGAGACCAAAAGCCTTTGAAAAATACTCATGGCCTACAAATATTCCAGTGATAATCGAGGAAATTAATGAACCTCAAATCGAAGTGACATTTCCATCAGATGATGAGAAAGAAGAAGAAGAGGAAGAGAAGGATAAATTACAGGATTCCTATAACCAACTTTATACACATAACATCCATATCCTTAAAAGACTTGGGATGAATGAAACTAAAAATAAATTGCTGCAAATGGATCTAGATAAAATGTAATGCTGTGAGTTTCGGGGGTCGACCAAAGCTCTACTCCCGAGATCCAACGCATCACTTACACAACATGGATAATGATGTTTATATGTCGTCCATATGAATACATTAAACATGAGTGGGATTATACTAAAATAGTATATCATACTCCAGAGATAATGTAATTAAGCAACGGAAGTCTGAATCACAAGTATCTAATTATGAAAGTATTTAAAAAAAAAAAAAAAAACTCTGGAGTATGAGTATGTAACCGGGCTGAATATATACATGTATTGTTTCGGAATAGACAAAATATCAAAATGTAAAGCATTCAATTAATCCATAAGTCCCTGTAATCCCGTCGAATCAGAACAAGGTCTACGAAGACCCGCCTGATAACTGAACATGCACTACCAAAAAAACGGGCAAAGGCTACGGATAAAATCCGTAGCCATAGACCTATGGCTACGGTTTTAGTCCGTAGCACGACCGTAGTCGTAGGTGCCGTAACAATAGGCCTGGAACCTATAGCTATGGATTTAATCCGTAGCTATAGGTTACAACAGCTACAGATATAATCCGTAGCAATTATACCTGTAGCCATAAGCATAAACAGCTACAAATATTATTTGTAGCTAAAAGTCAGTAGCAATTTGCCAAAATTAACAATGGCTACAGCTGTCAGATTATCGGCTATGGCTAATATCCGTAGCTATTTCGTACATTAAAAAAAATAGTCATTTGTTCATTCAATTACCACCTGCATAATCATTCATTCATTCCATTACAATCAATTACAATCATCCATTCATTCATTCCATTGCAATCAATTAAATCATTCATTCATTCCATTGCAATCAATTAAATCATTCATTCAATTATAATTACAATAATGCTGAAATTACAATTGTGCAATCCACTCCTTTTCCTTTCAATTTCTTAGCGACCTCTGTAAAATTACTTCCACGGTCATTTATGTAGTACTTTGAAGAGTTGTCGCCGTGAACCTACACCCAGAAATACACATTTCCCCCTCAACCACTGGTTCATCAGCAGGCCTCTCCACCTTCACTCCAACGTCTTCAGAGTAGTCGTCATGAACCTACAACCCAGAAATTTACATCATGTTTCAGTATTATACATTGATTAACAACTACCCATCACGATCCATATAACAAACACCTGACATACTGTTTGCATTAAGTAAACAACTGACTAAATAACCAAATGATTACTTCCTAAGCATCTACATTAGTACTAATAAAACAACCAAATACATCCACATATATAATATGGATGCATGATGCATCAATACTACAATTGAACAACCAAACATTTAACTTGATGTGGTACTAATGCTGTCAAATGGCGTAAGAGATAATTGAGGCTTGGTGGGTGAAAAACTATTACACGAATCAGGCAAGTTTTAACTCATATGAGTCAATAACTCCTACAAGGAACATTCTACACCATGATGACTCGGCACTAGGTTAAAACATGCCAAATCTTGCACATTATCAAATGAATCCAGTCAAACGAGCCAAACTTGTACAAATTGAATGATCTAGCATAAAGAAGTTCAAAAGAAGAAAAGGAAGCAAAAGAAGGATATTGAAGAGATTACATCCAAGTTCCATGAAGCTACACACAAACATTGCCACAAGAAGATATATAAAGAAGGTGACTTCATTATAGTTTATCTTCACAAAGAAAAAGTTTTACAAGGGAAACTTATAACAAGCTAAAGTTTAAGAAGATTGGTCCATGCCAAGTCAAGAAGAAGTTGAGTGACAAATGCTTTGTGCTTGAGTTGCCAGATGACTTAGATATCTTGCTGACTTTCAATGTACCAGATTTGGATCAATACTTGGGAGCATGTTGGTTTGTCATACAATTTTGCTCTACGTGAGGAAAAGTCATCACCATTTTAAATTGGTAGTGACCTATCATATGAGTCTAGCCCACTCACATGCCCAACAAAAGAAAGATAAGTGCTATGGTGATTTGCCCTCTATTACAACACATGTCCATGTTTAATTTGATGGGAAAATCGGGCAACTAAAAACTTTGTGAGGCCCACTGTAAACCAGCTTCCACAGATCATATTAGGCTATATGTCAAAAAAGCAGGTTGATAGAAAACTCGAGTGGGCCACAACATAGGGAACGATGGGAATGGAGATGCCCATCATTGAAACCTTTCTAGGGCCACCTAATGTTTATACGACATCAAAACTGTTCATAAGGTGAGTACATCCAGGATGAATGGTGAAAAAAATTCCAGAGATAAAAACTTTGATGAGCCCCAGGAAGACATCAATGGTGTGCATCTCATCTCATCCCATCCCCACTGTTCCTAGTGGAGTGGCCCTCTTTTGGAGTTGAATCATCCTAATTTTGCAAATTTTTGCTGCGCCCAAAACCTTGAAGTTACATGCATTGGAATAACAACACGAATCGCCCCCCGAGTGAATCACAAAGCATTATCTAAAAAGAAAACCATCCTAATGGCAGGCCCAAGTGAAGATAGGACCACACTCCGAAATCAATTCTGGTCGACCATTCTACCTCTGATTAATTGACATTTGCTGTTTTTTTTTTTTTTTTTAAAGGTGAGAAACACACACTATTACACCCACCCACACACACACATACACGAGTTATCGAACCCATGACCTTAGAGTGGAAACACAGTGTTTACCACTGACCTTAGCTAGTTAAATATGGTATAGGCCATCTAAATAGGGGGCCACAGTTGGTCCAGTTTAATTTAAGATTATGCACTCCCTTGCATATCAACCACCAGGCCAAAGCAACTGCATATGATTTTTCATAAACGGAAACTGTACATGGCCATAACGACAAGGCCAATCATATCAATGATAGGGATAACACTGGACATTAAATCAATGATATGGATCACTATAGAGGGGATAATGGGACTAACTCTACAAAACATGACTCGCCTGAGTCATTTTGCTGACACGCTCCAGTGAAATTTTGTAGGTGGATCGAGTCAAGTCCCAAGTTCCGATCTTGGCAACCACGGTTTGAATTAGTTGTCGAACTCACTACAAATACTAGGATTCACGCAACAATTACTAGAACTACATTAATGTGCACAGAACCAAGCAACCAAAATGATGAGTAACTGGTCAATATTACTTAAACAATTTTAAGATTAATATCATGAAAGGACAACAAACCAAGATTTAACCACAAATCCAATGATTGAGTTGCATGAACAAATTCAGTACAAATGTGTTATAAAATGGAGAAGCAAAAAAACAAAGAAGAGATAGGACTAAGGTCAAGTAAATAATGGAGAAATGCAGTGTATAAACAATAAAGGAAATGCCAAACTATAGATGATACATACTCAATGGAGAAGTCAAAAGCAACATCCTTTAAAGTGACTTTTTTCAAACGATTCTGAACTAAATATGTTGCATTCTCCTTGCAATGCATTTTCCCGCAGAAGCACTTATTCAAATATAGAATAACTCTCCGATCAATAATATCATTCTTGAAGTTAACTTTGCACAAAAGTATTTCCTGGAAGAGAAAAATATAATGTAATCAAAAGAAGCAAAAATGTTTTGTTACTGAAGAAGAATAAATTAATGCAAAGATAAATGAAAAATGGATATACTGAAAATAAAATACTATCATATCGATGGTACCTTCATCGATTCCCATGAAGAGTTGTTACTCTGAGAAGAATCAAGAACTGCTTTATATGGCAGGATTTGATACTACAGTAGCAGCTAATACACCAACCGGTTCACCAGCAAGAGAACTTCCGGGACTATTTTCGTCCACCTGTCCATACTCAAATTGAATTATACAATTGCTGCAGAGGTTTCTCACTGTCCCATCATAACAGATAACGACATCTCTAAGTGTGGCCATTAGATTTTTAAACAAAGTTCCTGGTTCAGTAAGTCCTCTGGAAGAACAGATCAACACTTCCCTGGATGATATGGAATGGACCAACTCTTCATGGGGGTCAGACCTTGAAAAAAGGAGCTCTTAACTAACCCAAATGCCTCAGAAGGATAGTCAACACCATTAACAGAATACTTATTTTGGAAGTGGAAACTCATATTCTCAACCAAACGCTTGAATAAAACTTCCCTCGGTCATAAAGTTGAAGCCCCAAAAAGCCAAGTTGTTGAACAACCTTACTGATAGCTGAATCATTTTTAGAATCTATCAAATTACCCAAAGCAGATAACTTTAGAATACGAGTCACGATGGGCAGTTTTACAGTTTTCAGGTAGCTTTCCACTTGTAACTCTACAAGTTTATTGTAATTTGATCTCAAGTGAAGCAGCAAAGGTGATATGTCCTGAATCTTCTTCTTTATATCTTCAAGAATGTACCTTGGGAATGTCAAAATCATTCAAGCCAACACTATATCCTTCTAAAAGAGAATCTCCATCAAGAATTGGCGGCAACATATTAAAGAACTTAACAACCTCTTCTATTCCTTCTTGTCAAGAAATGAAGTAACAATCTCTGTGAATGATGACCGCAGAAATCTCTAGTGAAATCAATCCTCACCATTTCACTTTTACCGATCAAATGCCTCTCCCCAAAGCAAGAAAAATGCAGGTAAAGCACTCAGTACTATTTGCAAAATAGTCCACAGAGGACCTGACGGTGAGCCTTAAGCAAAGCAGGTTCTGGTAAAACTGGTGAAACACACATAGCCAATTGTTGCGCAGTTGCTTTGTTCAAGAAAAAAAAGTCCTAAACATGAGTTTAAGTGACAATAAAGAATCATGCACCAATTGTAAATTCAGACTACTACTATAAGAACTACGGATTTGCTTTTCAACACTAAACAGCTCCAAAACTTCTGCCTTTGCTGCTAAAGACCGTGGATAAAATATATGAACACAATCCCCATCAAAATTTGCACCTAGGGGAGCACAAATAAGAGGATTGATCTTAACAGTATGGTCATCATGCACATAGACAAAAAATGCTTGTAATGAATGTTTATGAGTACTAGGTGGCCTATTAATGAAAACAATGTCTCCGTCCATAATATGCCTATTTATGATTTGACAAAAACGCTTGTAACAGTATGGTCGTCATGCACACTTCACCCTTCACCAACATGAGACAAAATATATCAGTTCATACTCAAATTTGGTGTGCATATTTGTGCTGTATAATCTGTACTAATTGCAAACATGCTTTGATCTTAAGAACATACAGGTAAAGCAACAAAAGTTCACATAAGTTCGATCACTACATGACTCCTCAAAGAAAAGAACATGGCCCCTGACGTTGAAAACCACTCATATTAGCATACTTACTTGAGAAGCGAGAACCAAAAAACAGGGCAACATTAACAACTGCCTGTGTGCATCTGAAACTTACTTTCTTCATCTTCTCTAGGTCAAACTCGATGGATTTGATAGCCTTAGAAATTTGCATTATCTGCACATTCAATCTATGTCACTAGCAAGATTTGGTATAAGGATAATTAGTGGTTGAGGTCCATTTCTTGGCTCAAATGTCACTAGCAAGATTTGGTATAACAGACAAATTACCAACAAACAAAAAGGACAAAAAGGACAAAAGAAATTTGGACCATGCACGTGTGCCAACTCTACACATGTGGATGACCATGGATGCAGGTCTAAGAGTAGCATTCCTTCAGATAAAGTTGTCTAACATCCCTAGTGAAGTACTCCTAAGTACAAAACCTACTACAAGCACATGCATACACTCATAAAGGTAAAGGATTTATAGAACTTCACTTGATCCACATCAAGAGATTTGTCAAAACCCTGTACAAGTAAATAAATTATTGCTTTGTATCTGTTCTTACGCTAACGCTTCTAGGTCTCTATAAGTAGACAATGGCTAAAGGACTAGCTGGACTTAAACTTCACTAATGATTCCTTGTTTCCTCCTACTTCCCTGTCACTTTCAGCCTGCATTTTCAAAACAATAGGTTTATGATGCATCTAATATCTAGTATACTTCTAACCAATTGGAGTATCCAGCTTTGTGTGATGCCTAGAACTAAAAAGAAATAGGGAAAAAGAGAGAAAAAGAAAGAGAAGGAAAAGAAAAGATTCACACAACCTGATGCATTGGAACCTTGTAATTCAATTCATCTGGAGCTACTTCAAACTTCTAATGCCTCACTCAGTTTCAACATAAGGAGCATTCAACAAAGTTTTCAACACATCGAGAGAATTTGGTGAATTTCAAATAATGGAGGTGGGTTGGCAATATTATAACACTAATGTGTGCCTTTGTATTTTGAAATGACAGAGAAGGAAGAAATCAACAAGTGAAAATTGAAAGAGTGAACTCACCAAGCAGCATCGGGATCAGTTGTTGTGCAAAAGGGAGGAGATGCCAGAATCTTTGATTTCCGAATACAATGAATATGATTTGTAGGCTTTTGCCACACTGCAAATGGGCCCCTCTCTGCAATTTTCTTCCAACACAGCCGCCTTGTCAGACTCCGCTTCCTAGTGGGCTGGTTTCAAATGTGGGTGCACAATATGCCTAGCACATCCCTGAAATTTCAACAATATCAGCCATGAGCTAGATTCTTGAAAACAACAATTAACTAATGAAAGAAATCATTTTAGGTGCATGGCAATTAAAAAGAAGAAGAAGAAGAAGAAGAAGAAGAAGAAGAAAAACCCCCACAAATTCTACCCATCTAAACATGGTATATGAATTTAGCAATTTAAAATGTGGACATGAAAAAAGTAATAGTTATTTTAATCAACATAGTTCGAAAACGAACCAACGTTCTTTCATGTCATCATCTTACCTTGTCTGTATCATTTACACAGATCTCTGAGCATCCAGAAACACAACATTTTCCCCAGCCACATGCGACCATGTTGCAATGACTTTGTCTTTATATGCAGACGTGTCCTCAAACTATTTCACACATAGTTGCCTAAATTGCCAAATCTGTACTTTTTCTTTGTCATCTCAAAATTACATCCTCCCAAAATAGAAATGCTCACTGATCAAGTTGCCATGGCCTTAAATTTACACAAAAAAAAAAACCTGTTTTAAGGAACTGTTAAGATGTTATCACCTAAAAAACTGGAATACAAAGTCTAAGAAAATGTATAAAGTGGTTAGGATTGTTCAACTAATTTGATCTTGGTCTTGTGACTTGAGAACAGTGGGTTGCACAATTAGTTGGTTTTATTTGGGCCTACATATGACACATACAATTTTTGAGTGCATCTGTATAAGTTTGTCTTCTTTTCTTTCTTTCTTTTTTTTTTTTTTTTGATTTTTTATCGGTAGAATCATGTGATATAGAAGAAGAAACTAACCGGTGTTCCCTTCTTAAGTAAGTGAATTGCAAAAGATGAGACTCTAAACTGAATCTTCACATAGGGCTGCATATATAAAGACATAGAACACAAACCATTAGCAAAAAAAATCTAAATATCGCTTTCTCCCACCATCTTAGAGCTTTGCTAATACAAAGGCTCATCTGCAATTCCATTAAAAAGATAAGCCTACACAAAAAAACCCAAAAAAAGTCTGATCTTTAAAGGGATTGAAGCATTAATAGTACATATATGTGGATTAAAGCCCCTAAAAATAACAAAAATCTGATAATGAAATAATCATATGCAAATAAAAGCAACAATAAAAACCACAAAAGAAAAATAAAAACCATAGAATCAGGGAATGGAAAAACAACCCAAAGAAATCGAAAAGGGTAAAGTCCATTTCAATTTCATCTTAAAAGCCTTGAACTTTGGTAGAAATCATACAATGATGAAAACGGAACAATAACTCTACAAAAATCAGAATATCTTCGCAAAATTTAGAAACAGATGGAGATTCCAAAAATCCCCCTTTGATTATACACACACACACACACACACACACACACACACACACCTAAAGTCTATAACATGAAAAACCCAACAAAAGCCATAAAAAAAATATAACTTGTAATGCTTTAAATTTCAAAAGAATCAAAGAAACTAGAGTAATAGAAGGAACCAACAAACAAAATTCTTCTCTTGAAATCTTTTTTTTTTTTTTTTTTGAATGTACAATAACAAAGAATGGATAGAGATTACACATGTGCTTGACAAGCTTGGAGATTTCCTCTCTTGGGTATCATTTGAGTTTTTGGTAGAAACATCTTCCGGCCATGAAAATCGCTATTGGAAGAAGATTTCAGGGATGAAAACTGAATAGAAGGAAGGCAATTTGGTGTGGTGGGCCAGCCTCAAGTTGGAAGGAGACAACATCAAGGACCATGTCCACTTCAAAGAACGGTGCCCTTTCATCAGGTGTTGATGATTCTTCTTTACACGGGAATGGATCCTCTCTCTCTCTCTCTCATTTGTGTGTAGACGTGTTTGTTAGCTGACCATAAAGCTGCTGGTGTGAAAGTCCATCTTTCTATATTGAAGAGCATTCAACTGTCATAGAAGAAAGGAGTATTGGTAAAAGTTATAAAACATACAGAACCATTTGAAATTGAAGAATAACTACAGAGTCAACAGTAAAATAGATACCAAAGCAAGACAATCATGAATGCAGGATTCCTTCAGTAGCATCTGTTGCATTTTTCACCAATGCCTGGCCAAAATATTCAATAGTAATCATCAACATAATTAACTGAGCATTGTAGCTTAACAACCACTAGTAAACATGCCCAATAAGAAATCTAGATATTACAGAAAGAAACTAACCATTCTTATGTTTTCTAGTGAGATGCACCCATTCTTATTCGACTCCAATAGTGCAAATTGTTCTTTCATATAAAAAAGCTCATCCACAGTCAATGTCTTTGCAAGAGCCTGTTGCAAATGTGAACAAAATGAAATCTAAGTATGTAACATAATCAGTGAACTAAGACAGTTTCTTTGTAGTCATCGGATTTGGTTTAAATGTGTATAAAAAATTTAAAAGAAGAAGAAGGAGAAGAAGAAGGTGATGTAGTAATGCAAACTTGAAGAACGAGAAAGATCAAGGCCTCAAATTTGAAAGAAGGATTATGCTTCAAAAGAACCTAATTATAATTTTACGTACTAAATGTTTCCCTCACCCACCTCCAATCTATGTATAAAGAACTTTATTTTTTTCAAACAATACCCATCTCGGGCATAAGCTGCACATCTGTGCTAAACACATTGAAATAGCTAGTAGGATAAAATCTAAGTTCATGGTCTTGTTCATTTACAAGCACCATCCACATTGAAATAGCTGGTAGGATAAAATCTAAGTTTTGTGCCAATCCCTGAAAGAAATCAATGCTGAATGGAAAACAAACTACATCAAGAATTTACTATAATAACAAATAAAAAATAAAAAATAAAAAAGAGCAGGGAAGGATGAGCAGAGATAATTTCTAATGAGGAGATCAGAGTCACATGTAAGCAATTACACTAAATGAGAAAAATGGCCAACTCACACCACCTGTTTATAAGAAGTGCTCTCCTAAGGATTCCAATTGCAGAACAAGAAATCGTAGCTTGATCCATGTAGCAGAACTGGTTACTTAAGAAAACAACATGGAGCTATGTTAGGCATTTCATGTCCAGTCCATTTAAATCAAACGCAATTGTTACCCTGACCTAATTTTGCAGCTATATTATTAAAGGCCGTGTATGTTATTTAACCATGTGTGATCATTCTTATCCGAAGAAACTTGCTTTTCAATACCTAGAAGACCTCAAAAACGAATTTGAGAAATTCAATGGGAGTCAAATAGAAACTGATGCCAGGCCCTATGCTTTTATTAAATTTGGTATGTCTTCTACACCTAGTTCTATTTTTCTTCTACACATCTTGTCCTATTCCATTCATGCATTACTTAATATTAGATTAATCTTTGTTCTAATTCCTTGTTGTTTCTTTTGCTGGATTGCTGATTTTTCTTTTTCTTTTTTCTTTTTGTTTTAAAGATACATTCATACGGAAAACTGGTTGTACCATAGCTTGTGATACTGATTGACTATCTTGCCATTTCTCCGAAATTTGTTTGAAAGTAAATCTTTCTGAAGCTAAAGATCGTGAAATACAATGTCAGAAGCCCGCATTTGGATTTTGCAATCATGTCGAATTTCAATCATCATCTTGATGTAGATGAAATCAATAAAAACTAGGATGAATTAAGCAAGTTTGAGGTCTTGTTGTTTTTAATGATAGTTCTCAGCATTCAGCAAGAAATACATACCCACAATAGTCACACATACGGTGACAACTATGAGAATAAGGCTAGCCCTCTCAATTTTGAACAGGAGTTGGGACCTGGCCAGACAGAGTAAAAATTTTGAATAGATCCAGGCCAACCAGCTCAAAATCCAAGCCAAAGACAACCTTAGGCTTGGCCTGTTGACAACCCTATCAGTATAATTCACTAAGACTTGTTCCAACCTCCAACACAGTCCAGTTTTGGAATATGAATTACTCAGCAACTTGTTTCTTTGATCACTAAAACACTTTCTTTTACCATCGCCCACCAAAAACAAGTTGACTCACTTCTGCAAATAGATGGTTAAGAAAAATATAAAATAGTTGATGCATCCCAGTGATGGTCAAGGAAAAGTACTTGGCTAGTTCAAAACTCTCTGCTTTCAAGTTAACTGCATCACCAGTGGTCAACTTTCGATTGAAAAAAATGTCAGAGGTTGGTGGCTAGGATCTTTCATCTAGAAGATTTTTAGGGATGGACTATCCACTGTAGGGTTAATTAGATCAGTGGCACAAAACCTTGGGCAGGCCCCACTTCTATAATACCCTCAGGGCCAGAGAAACCAATACATATCTCTGGGGCCGAGAATCACATAATTCCTCATTATTGAATGCATGAGATAAATGCATCCAACCTCCGAAAATGATAACAAAGTAAATCTGTGATATAAACAATTTCTTGCAACCAAGTAATCTGACAAGGCTCACAAGAGTGTCAACAAAGAGGTCATGGGTTTGAGTACCCATTGTGGTGTGTGGGTGGTTGTGTGTGTGTGTGTTGAAAAAAAGTTATCTGACAAGGCAAAGATAAGTAGAAACGAGAATATAAATAAAAAAATTAATCAGGAACAAAACCACTCATTTTCAACATTTCAGTCAAGCTTTGTAACCCTATACTAAGATGGCATCTTATCCTTCAAATTCAAATATCTTCGACCCCATAAACACAATGGTCCAATCCCACGAAAAAGTTTCAATCACTCAGTAAATGCTTAGGCCCTGTTTGGTTGCACTTGAGAATGATTTCATCTCATTTTAGTTAAAAGAAATTGTGTATTAGAAACATAGCATAAGGCACCAGGTTGCATCCACCTGTATTTCACGACATTTCATGACTAATCAATCTAATTTGGTGAAAAATATTGTGAAATTTGTTGACATCAAGTGCAGCCAAAAACACCCTTATATAAATTATGGGTTATCATAATTATTTTTAATCCTTACCAAAATCTCTAAGTGCGCATTTGGGTACCTCGCATCTTTGAGAGCCATGTGAGTGAAACTTTCATGAGATCCAACCCAAACATAAAACATGCTCCAAATGGAACCCAAATATCATGACCACCCAGAACTTTGGTTGTCCATGCTGTAGCAAAAAGCTAGGATGGGACGCCCAATATTAGCTTTTGTGTAGGGGCCACCATAGTGTTTACACACCATCCAATCCATTCATCTGATGTGCTTCATCAGGATGAAAGAATTACGAAAAAAAACATTACAAAACATAGGTGGGCCATACCACGTGAATTTAGAGGTTTTGAGTTATAAATTTTTTAAGGAAGCTGAACTGAATGCTGAATCAACCTGATTTTTAGATTGAGGCTAAACAAGGGCATTCCCGCCAGGTACCCGACACCACCACCACATCGCTTTTTTTCTTTTTTGTCTAATTGGCGACTAAACAGGGCCCTATAGAATCGAATTGATGGTGGTACGAATAATCGTTTCATGAAATTAGTTTGAATTAAAAGTCACACAGTTCTAAAATCTATCATCCCCGCCGCACACATACTCATATCGCATTTTTCTTTTGTTTCTTGCAGCAACTGCACACATGAATAAATACATGCATGAAACGATTTCAAGCATTTTTCAGATCAATCACATCAACAAAGCAGAGAGATTCAACCAAAAAAAAAAAAACCCAAAAAATTACAAACCTACAGCTCTTATGATCAATCAAGAAATTAATCAGAAGATCAGCTGACAAAATCAGATTCCAGGTTAGAAATTCCACAGAACTCCACAAAGATTGCAAGAAAACAATTAAAATAAAAAACCAAATCGGAAAGGAAAGATGGTAGAAACACGTAAATAGCATGAAGAAAGAGATTCAAGAGATAGAGACAAGATCTTACCGAGCAAAAATGAAAAATCTCTTCTTCTTTTTCTCTCGCAAAGAGAGCTTCTGGATGAACAGTCTGAATCATCACGCCACCGCAAGGCAGAAGGGCGATCGACTAGCGACGCTCGAAAGAGGGAAGGGAGGAAGAAAAGGGCAGTCGAAAAGGGGAAAATGAAAATTTCGCTGATGAAATGGGATAATAATTCAAATCCGTAAAATGTGAGTTTAACATATTGTATATAATATAAGGTATTCCCAGCCGTACAATTAAGAGTCCATTTAGTGGATGTTTAACATACTATTACATAAGATAATTATCAATATAAACCATATACAACAAGACCCATCATTTAGATGGTCTGGATAGACATATATGAAACCCAAATTTTCTATGAACGAGTCACCACTATTTAATAAAAAATGTAAATCTAACAAGCTTTTACCGTACAAATGAAAACAGTGGCTTGCACTTTGTATCTGGTAGGGCTTTATGGGCCCCACCATGATGTTTTTGTTTAATCCACACCGTAAATCCATTAGTAAACAATTTTTTAAGGTTTATATCAAAAAATCAGATCGAAATAAATCTTGGGTGAACAACACCATAGGAAAACAATAGCGATCAAACGTCCACCCTTAAAAATCCTAGCTTTAGCTACGGATTCTTCTATTTTAGCTACGGATTAAATCCGTAGCTAATTAGCTACAGATTAAAGCCGTAGCTATAGGCCTTTATAGTCCGTAGCCTTTGCTCATTTTTTTGGTAGTGATGGGAGAATTCCTCCTCGTCCATGAAATCCATTTCAGCTGCATAGACTCTATCATTACCTGCATCTACAACAGAGTCTGGTTGGTGTTTTAAAACACCATCCCAGTTGGGAATGAGTAGCTAATTCAATGGAACTATAAAGCAAAGGTTAACATGTTATCAATTCAGTTAAGCAGTAATGATAAAGTAATACATCAAACAATCCTAGCTACTTGTATTAATGCAGGGATGATATGTGGAAATGATACATGCCCTCGCCTGCACTCCCTTAGCGATTTCATCTCACAGTCGCGCATGACAAACTCCCTAAACGTGCACTTCCTCACTAAAGCACGTGCAATGCCGTGCATGGTCGTGTTAGTCAAGTAGTTAATTAGGCTTATTCGTACAGCTGATTCGGAAAACTAAGGTACCTCCCTTTATATCATTAACCCAATGGGGATCCATCTAGGGTTGTCAATCCTAGTTAATCACATACGATAGGCAAGTTGTAGGGCATCACCACTAATGAAAGTAGTGGATAGGCAAGTTTAATTGATTATACTTGAGGTCACTCCACCAACGCCCTACCAACTGAAGTATTATCTTTGAAGGGGTTATGGATCAGACGGTACACCCCAACCCACGCTGGGACCACAGCTAGGCTGCACCGGTGTAGGCTGACAGCTCGAATACGGTTTTTTATACCACCGTATTCGGCGCATGAGTTTGGGTTGCTCACTGGTTACTACGGGGAGGCTCGTCACCCCAGTGTAGGTCAACAGCTCGACCACAGTGTCCAATACCATCATGTCTGGTTCATGAGTCTTAGCAGATCATGGTACCATGGTTGAACGGGCTTTACCTTCACGCAATAGTTTCCATACATGGTAAACACATAATAGGCCAATCGAGTTATTTGATAAGTTCGATTGGTACGAGCACACGCTGAATTAATCTACATAGAGCTCATAAGCACTCCATGTGGCCTAACCACTATTGACAATCGTCGTACGAATCAGATTCATTGAACGTATCCAATGTGGTGAGACTAGTTCGGCCACTCAATTGGGAACCGTTACCGATCGCCTGGAGTACTTTGTAGTCCTAATCATACTCAAATGTTGCATATGGATACATGTGATAATCATGTAAACATTTAACAAACAATCCATCTTGTAACGCCCTGAAAATCGGGGGTCGAGCATAAACTCAACTCCCGAGTTCCAGAACATCACTTATGCAACAAAATGAATGATGATTGAATGTTGACTGTATTCGTGCATTGAACATGAGTGAGATTAAGCCAAAACTGAAGATATCATACTCCGAGACAAGTTAATTTTGCAAGCGGAAGACTATGATAGATAGATAAAATATATAAACTATGATGAGTCTCCAGAGTGTGATAACATTACCAGGTTAAATAAATACAAGTACAGTTCTAAAATATACCACATGTGTAAGTTTAATGTCTTCTATCCCCAGTACCACAGCCCCGACAATACAGTACCAGGTCTTCAGAGACCCATCAGAGGGTTACATGATAGGAGAACTCCTCTTTATCACCATAGAAGTAGTCCGGCTCTGCTTCATAAGCATCACCATCATCTGAAATTCAACAAATCTGTTTGGTGTGTACAACACCGTCCCGTAACGTGGGAGTGAGTAGCTAACTCAGTGGAACAATAAGGCATAAGTTATCATGTTATCAATACAGTCAAGCAGTAATGATAAAGCAGTAAATCAAGCACTCCTAGTTACTCTGATTAATGCAAGTATGAATGCAGGTATGATGGATGCCCTCGCCGACATACTCCCTCATGCGACACCATCTCACGTTCACGGCATGCTTACAAGTGCTCCACATCTTTCCGGGCACATGCGATGCATGATGAGCATGATTACCGAAGTTTTAATTAGTCTATTTCAAACAAATGCGGGATTGGGAAACTAAGGTACCTCCCTTGTATCATTCCCAAACATGATCCATTCTAGGGTCGTCGCCCTAGTTAATATCGACGATGGTGTATTTTCTAGGTCACTCACAGAGAAGTGCCCGGTCATTACGCACAAAGGTTGCACCACTCCCCCATCACCCCTTAAACGATTCATCACTATACAGAAACAGACCTAGTTCATACTCTATATATCGCGGCGAACCCTAAGGCGCACTGCGACTTTAGAATATGCTCGCGGTCACTACAAAGGGCTGCCAGGGCTGTTACGCACAAAGGTTGCACCACTCCCCATCACCTTATCAATGTAGGCCGACAGCGCGAATATAGTGTCCCATACCACCATAATCGGCTCACGAGTTAAGTTGCTCACTGGTCACTACGGGGAGGCACGTAGCCCCAGCGTAGGCCGACAGCTCGACCACGGTGTCCCATACCACCATGCCCGGCTTATGAGTCTTAGCGGATCGAGGTACCATGGTTAAAATGGTTTTCACTGGTAAGTTTGGTGCCCTAGGTTCAAGCAATAGTGACCAAACATGGTGAACATACATTAGACAAATCGGGTTACATGACGAGCTCGGCTAGCTCGAGCATACAACAAGTCGAACGACATGAAGTGCATAAACACTTCGCGTGGCCAACCACTATCGCCAACCGAAGTACGACTCGAGTTCGTCTAACACATCTCACGTGGTGACATGAAACTCAACCACGATCTCCAATCTAGTACCGATTGTCTGGACTATAATCATAGCCCCAAGCATAATCAATTGTCATCCATAGCATGTGGAGTAAAGCATGATAAACAAAGTAATTCAAGCATGATAAATAAAGTAATTTAAACATGCTAGTAGGCATGTTATAAGCATAGTATAAAGCATGATATAAAGCATGTTGTAAAACACTACATTAATAGGAATACAAACACATGTATTGTAAGTAAGTGGTTTAGGTGATCAACCTCATGGAGGTAATCATACACGTCGCTAGGATAGTTGAGAATCCAATCTCAACACCCTTAAACATTACAATTTACTAACTACTACTACTCATTCAGACATTTCAACAAACACTTTAAAATACAAGAATCAACATACATGACATATGTTGATCACAGAGGTATAAGGCCAAATCCTTTCACTAGGGAGTTACCCCAATCATAACACGCATACACCCATGACGGATAGTCATGGTAAGCAGGAAACCAAGTTCCATATTCATTCAGTCATTTCCACAAACACTTGGGCCACACATTTTAGCATATATAGTGTGTATTGACCGTGGCGTGATTTAGGGTAAATCCTTTCGTCAAAGGGGTATTGCCAATACAACAATCAATTATCCATGACAATTAGTCATGGCGAGCACGAATGAGAATTCTATACTCATTCAGTCATTTTCACAACACTTAGAATACACTATTACAACATACATGGTGTATGTTAGCAAAACATGTATTAGGGATATCCTTTAGCCAAGTGAGTATTTTATCCATGTATAATATATTACTACAGCAAATAATCATGATAACTATATCTCCAAAATTTATACGTATACAGTATTTTCTAGAATACGCATTTTCAACATACATAGTGTATACAAACAAACATGTATTACGGCGATTCTTTTCGCCAAATAAGTAATTTATCCATATGTCATATAATCAAGGCAAACACATTTCCAAAATATACATGTATACGGCACTCCTTACAATACAGTATTTCTACATACATAGTGTATATTAGTAAAACATGTATTTCGGCGAATCCTTTCGCCAAATAAGTCTTTTATCCATATATCGTATATCCATACGACAAATAAACATGTCAAACACATTTCCATAAAAAATACGTATATGGTATTTTATACGAATACCTAGAGTATGTGAAATTCCAAATTCTACAATTCTAATCGAAACGAAAACTGAAAGCACTTCAGTACATGTGCAATTGCATGCAGATCATGAATCTACCATTATCTCGATATTGAAAGCGTTGAAAACCGCAACTTATACACTTAAAGTCCTCACCTTGTGTCGTAGAATCGAATCTTGAGTAGGTTCGCTAAGCTTCAGTATACGGGAGTTTGGCAACCTAGAGAATGAAATAGGTTAGCTATTTCCTAACCTACAACTGTCTAATCCCCAAACAGGTTAGGGTTAGGGTTTATTACCTAGAAATGGCAATAGGAATCAGGAAAAGTGGCAAGAATGAGGTGGTTAAGCACCGATAGCAGCAGGGAACAGCAGTAGGGAGTTTCTCCCAGATCTCCCACACTTTCTCTCTCTTTTCTCTCCATCAAATCCAAATTCGTATGGCTGCCATGAGAGAGGGTTTAAGGTCCTTATATAGTCTCAAAATTCCCCAAAATAGACTCAGGTTCAAGGGTTATGCTTTAATATAGGTATTTCGTCACTTTTCCGGCTCAAAAGAGAGGTTCTCGTAGCCCTCCTTGAGCCAAACATTAGACTTAAGCTCACCACCTATGGATCTATGTGGGATTACGTTTTCGACTAATCGGATTCCCGGATCGCACGTGGCGGACCACTTTCGTTCAATCGGCCGGTCGGTGGGCCACGATCGAAATTCCAAGTACATGTAAATGTTCCCGAAATTTTTCTTAATCCGAGGGTGTAATTTGGTCTCGACGGTCAAAGTTGCTTATCTCTGACGCATGGTGTTTAAAGTGCGATCACTATTCCTGATATTTATTTTGGAATAGGAATAGTGTTTTTCACACACCCTCGCTCCGAATCGAAACGAATGGCCGTGGGACATCGGCTGGGCCTGATTTTTGAGATGATTGTCAAGTCCAGTGAGGCGGTCCTAGTTCCTTAGCTTCGTGTTAATCGGACTTCCGATGTGCGATCTAGACCTAATACGAAGTTTTGTTTCATTCCCGAGAGCAGCCGGGAAATGAGATTGATCCTAGATTTTGGGGTAACCTAGCGTCAATGATTCTACAAGTTTTGGGTCTTGCAGAACGTATTTAAAGCGATTCGAACGGATTTCGTAGCTAATCTGGTTTCACACCTAGTTACTTTGTCTCATTTCTAAAGGATTTAGTCCTAAGTGATTTACGTCGAGGTGGTACTCGGTGCCTTTGTAGTTTGTATATACAGTGATCCAAGTTATATTACTTAGCTAGTTTAAGATAGTGTCTAGGGTGAAAGTTCTTAGAAAAATTGGAAGATCAAGGTGGTGAAGGGTGAGGTTTGTGAAGGAAATGAGTTCAAAGGCGGCTTTAGACTTTGGGATTCAGTTCTGACAAGTTAATGAGGTATTAGGATCGACCCATTGCCTAAGGACATCTAATCCCAGGTTGGAAAAAATCCGGGGCGTTACAAAGTACAACACTCATTTGAGCATTTTATTCAACATATTGAACATGTCACCGAACATTGCAATTCCTCCATAAATTGCATAGTTGAAATTAATGTTACATGAAGGAAATTATACATATAGATAAGGTAATTGAGAATCCCATCTCAACACCCTTATTAAATACAATTCATCAAGCAATTTCTCAGTCAGACATTTTATCAAACACTTAGCCTACACATTACCAAATACATAGACTAGATTAGTTATGACATGAACTATAGCAATTTTCTACGCAGCATAGGCTATAAAGCATATAACAAACATGGATCTTAGATTAGAAATCATAACAAGTACAAATCATAATTCCAAGTTCATTCAAACATTTCAACAAACACATGGAATGCATATTTGTTCAACATAGTTCGTACATGTGTAACATATGGAAAACGTCGTAACTAAAATCATATGACAGCAATCAAGTCAGACATAAATCATTAACTAACATTGAAAGACTTGAAAACCATAACCTAAATGTTTATAGTCCGCAACTTTCATCGAAAAACTCATTTTGAACTAGTTCGAATCCTACGCTTCCATCTACAGAACAATGGCTACCTAAATCATGAAATAGGTTAGCTATTTCGTTGATTTCTCTATTTAGATTCCTAAATCAATATTAGGGTTAGGATTTCTTACTAAAATCATAGCCGGAAGAGGGTTGGATAGTGAAAGAAAATGGCGATCTAGCATGTAGAGTCTTGTGGGAGGATTCCTGCAACGATCTCCTAGACTCTCCCTCTCTCCTCACTCTTTTCCCCTCTTTTCTCTCTTCTCTCTCCTAGGGTTTGGAGAAAATCATATGGAATAGAAATGGGGTGGTTTAAGGGTGTTATAAAGGCCCAGAATTGATACAAATGGCCCCAGGGCCATGGTTTTCTTGGGTTATAGCGAAAAGGCGCCTGTTTCGGGCAAACGGGACTCATCTGGAGGTCCATTACCTATGTATGTCATAAAGTAAGTTCCCTGACAATGGATCTAGGCCAGGATAGGATTTCAGTCTGATCGGATTAATAGATCGAGTATGGAGGACCTGTATCAGTTTAATGGTCATACACACTCGATCAGGGCCACAAGTATACGGACTCATGCAGCGAAATTTCCTTGATCTATGGGTGAAGTTTGGTCAAAATCTGACTGTTTAAAATCTTCAATTTCTCCTGTAAGCGAATGGCCCAATTCACTTAAGTTTTTTTTCATTTTTTAAAGGTATTCCCGTTTCTCACACACTTTACTCAGGGCTCAAGTTGTGCAGTTCTGGATACTATTTGGGCTCGATTCCCACGATAGTTGTCAAGCCCAATAAGATGGTCATAACCTTATAGTTTCGCGGTCGTCAGACTTTCGATGCGTGGTCCAGGTCCGATACGGAGTTTCAATGTGCTCCCGAGAGCAACTGGGTTTTGAGATTGCTCCTATATTTTTAAGTAATGTTGGGCTAGTGATTTTAATGGGGTTGGGTCTTGTAGTTTGTATAGAAGTGGTTTAAGCTAAATCCATCGATTGTTTAGTTAGTACTTAACTAAATCCGCCCTAATTATAATAAAATAAGGTCCTAGGGTAGTTCTATGTCCCTTTTTGGTACTTTTAGTTAGTATATTATTTTAATTATTTTTCTTATAGTTCCTCATCAAGTCTACTTCATCTTCACCAAATTTCATTAGATTTCGTGTTGTAGAAAAAATTTAAAATTTTTGGAAGTAGCAGCTATCCGAACTAATAAATTTTGGATAGTTGTCACATCAACCTAGATTCAACTATATTAAAATTTTTATTATATTTTTTACTTATTTATATATGAAACTAGACTTAACAAGGTTCAATCTAAATTTTTAATCACCTAAATCGGAGTTATATTGAAGGAGATATGACTTTTTGAAGTCGGTCGAAAAGTGTAGAAAATTGCAGCGAGGTTCCACCGAAATTCGGTGCACCGGCGGCGCGCACCGGTCCGCTAGTCATCCTGGTGGTGGTTCTACTGGCCGATATTTGAAATGAGTGTATCTTGCTAACTGGAATGAGTTATTCAACGTACAATATATGATTTTGGGTTAGGAGAAGCTGCTCTATCCACATAACCTATTTATTTTGTGAGATTCCATAATCTTAATAGTGCAAAACCCATTTTATTTATATATTTACTATTTATAGTAAATTTTAGTTCAAGTATTGTTCTTTATCATTTAAACTTTAGGATTAGTGTCTAATATGAAAGTACTTAGAAATATTTGAAGAATAGGGTGGTGAAAGGTGAGATTTTGAAGGAGATGAGTTGGAAAGGGGTTTTTGAGACTTTAGGGTTGAGTTCTGATAAGTCAATAAGGTGTTATGATTGACCCATTGCCTAAGGACATCTAACTCCAAGTTGGAAAAAAAGTGGGATGTTACATAAAACTTTAGAGATCAATACACACTTGATCAATGATCTTTAACAATACCTCTCTGAAAATGATAAGCTAGAAAGAACCAATTTTTCCCTCAAATCTAAGTCTTTAAAACTGACTAAACAGATTGAACTATTGAAAGATGAAAATATGCATCTGAAAAATGAAAATCACACACTTGGGTTTGATGCAGAACAATTTAGGAAGTCTATTGAACTGAATTACAAATTCTCCCAGAGTAGTGAAAAATTAGAAAGACTCTTAGGCATGGGAAAACCTAAAAAAGACAAGTGTGGATTGCGATATGAAAATGTCAAATCAAGTCCCAAAAATGCATCACCAATGATTAAGAAATTAGCTGCATCAGGAAGTAAAACAAAAGCTACTCTGATCCGTCATTCATGCGGAGACTTGGACCATTTTAAATTTGAATGTATTGCTCCTAGATGGACTCAATCCAATTCCAGTCTGAATCATATTGGTAAATACAGACCAACCGGAAGAACAGTACAAAATGCCAAGAGTCCACCAAACAATATGGTAAGAGGTAAGACACATCCATCTCCACCCACAATGACCAAGAGAATGGAGGAGCTATTGATTCAAGTGGCTCAACTAAATTAGAAAACAAATGATCTAATAAAACAAGAAAAAATGATTCAGTTACCTAATGTGCCCAGACATGTTCCTGAAAAAGTAAAGGAAACATCCTCAAGGAAACCTATCACAACATGGGTAGTGAAAGAAATGAAAAATTGCCTTGTCACTCACTCAAATCATATAACAGGAAATAATACTAAGTGATACCTAGATAGCGGGTGCTCAAGACATGTCACGGGTGACAAATCTCCTCTCAAATTACTCAAATCTTGATGATGGGATAGTTACTTATGGTGATGGAAGCACCACTAAGGTAGGAGGGCATGAAACCATAGACGGAATGGAGGTACTAAAAAATGAGAATGCTTTTTGCATAAAAGGACTGACTCACAATCTTTTAAGCATCTCTCAAATATGTGACAACAAGCATGTGGTTACATTTGACAAGTTAAAGTGCAAGATCCTAGACTTATCAGGAAAACCAGTTATGGAGGGTCTTTGCACCAGTGACCACTGCTATGTCATCAAAGGCAATGGAAAGGTTGATCCATATGCCCAATAACAATTGAGCATGAAAAACAAGTCTAGGTCATGACATCAAGACCTGAGTGGATGTGTGAAATGATGCATTCGTAACAATTATTATGATATATCTGACGTTTCTATACCTCAAAAAACACATGTAAAATATATCATTAAGCCATATTATGTTTGTAAAACCAAGAAATAAATGGGGTCCAATATGCAACATTTAACCCTCAACATGGGATCCAGGGGGCTTCTAAGCTTCCCGCTGAGGCACGACCCTCGGGGAGGGTGGAGGCGGAAGAGAGGCAAGGAACCCTTCGTCAGGAAGTGGAGGAGATACTTCCATGGATCAACCGTCATATGGCCGAAGATGAGTACGCCGGTTTCTTCAGCTCTCCTAGGGATACGCTTCTCGGGCACGTGTCAACAATCCTCCTTGGAGTAAGCACCTCATCTGAAGCTGATTTGTATTCAATTTTTTTGGTGATTGCTTGTTCTTTACCTCTTTTTTAGTTCGCCCCATGTGTATTGAGAGTGCATGTCGAGTTTGCTCAGATACAAACTCGGGTGGAGGTGGCTGAGCAACAGGTGGCTCACTCTGAAACTGAGCTGCAGGCTACGAAGACAGCTCTTGAGGCATCTTTCGCTGAAAAGCCGAGGTAGTCGCTGGGCTGGAGGAAGCTAAGGGTTTACACGATGAGTGCCATGCTTGGCTTGTCGAGACCGAGGTGAAGCTAGAGAAGCTGAGGAAGGAGAATAAGGCTACAATCGTCATGGCTCGAAAGGAGGCTGTTAGTGAGTTCAAAACGTCTCAGGCATTCATAGACAAGAGGGAAAACCTCTTCCACCAAGGTCACACTGAGTACGTGAGGGCGATGAGGCAGACTTGCCCGAAGCTCGATCTCTCTGTGTAACGACCTGAAAATTTCCGTACATTGGGTCGAGTACCACCTCGACCAGAAATCACGTAGGATTAAATCCTTTAGAAATTTAACAAAGTTAACTAAGTACTAAACTCAATTAGCTATGAAATCCGTTAGATCGCTTTAAATACGATCTCGCAAGACCCAAAACTTGCGAACAAATTCTAGGTTACCCTAAAGTTTAGAACCAAACTCATTTCCCGTCTCGCTCTCGGGAATGAAACGAAACTTCGATTAGGTCCGGATCGCACATCGGGATTCGATTAACCCGAAGCTAAGGAACTAGCCGCCCCACCTTGGGCTTAACAATCATCTCAAAAATCACCTTATCCGATGTTCCATGGCCATTCGTTTCGAATCGGAGCGAGGTAGTGTGAAAAACACTATTCATAAGCCAAAATAAATATCCGGAATAGTGATCGGCATCATTCGTTGACGCGTCAAGTATTAAGCAACCCGACCGTGAATCGACCAAATTACACCTCGGATTAAGAAAAATTTCAGAACATTTACATGTACTTGGAATCTCGATCGTGGCCCATCGCCGAATCGAAAGTGGTCCGCCACGTGCGATCTGCGTGATCCGAATGAGTCAAAACGTAATCCCACGTAGATCCATTGATGGTGAGCTTAAGTCGACGTTTGGTTCAAAGAGGGCCACAGAACTTCCCTTTTGAGTTGGAAAAGCGGCGAATATCCTATATAAGCGGACCCCATGAACCTAAGTCTATTCTCGTAATGTTTGAGGCTATAAAAGGAGCTTAGATCAGCCCCTCTCCAGCCATACGAATTTTGGAAGAAACCCTAGAGGAAGAGAGAGAAAGAGAGAGAAGGACTTGGAGATTGTTGCCAATCTTCCTCCTCCTCCGCTTTGGCTTGCTACAGCCACAGCTCTATTCTAGACGCTTTCCCCGGCGTTTTCCACCTCATTTGAAGGTAAGAAACCCTAACCCTAGGTCGATTTGAGTTGGAATCGAGGTAGGATGTATCATAACCGATTCCGCTCTTTAGGCTAGAAATCGCCTGTAGACGGAAGATCCATTACCCTTGCTGATTCGTTCCGTTTCCAAAGGCAAAGGTGAGGACTTTAAGTGTATAAGTTAAGGTTTTCAACGCTTTCAATGTCAGATAATGGTAGATTCATGATCTGCTTGCAATTGCACATGTACAAAGTGCTTTCCGTTTCCTGTTTTGATTAGCGGTGTGAAATATGGAATTTCACATATTCTAGGTATACGTAGAAATACCGTATACGTATTTTTTTTGGATAAATGCTTGACATGTTTATTTAATGTATAATTATATCACATATGAATAAAATACTAGTTTGGCGAAAGGAATCGCCAAAATATATGTTTATTTGTAAATGCGCCGTATGTTGAAATTACGTATTGTAGAAATACCGTATACGTAGTTCTTTTGGAATAATGTTTGACATATTTATTTAATGTATGATTATACAATACATGATTAAAATACTAGATGAAAGGGCCGAAATCTATGTTCCTTTGTAAACACTATGTATGTCGAAATTGGGTATACGTGGAAGTACCCTATACGTATAAAAGTTGCTGATGTGATTGTCATGTTTAATTGCTGTATGAACATGATGTATATGTATAAAATACTAGTTTGGTAAAGGGACAATCCTAGTATACATTTCTCTAGCATACGTCATGTATGTTAAAATATTGCATTCCAAGTGTTGGTGAATTCACTTGTGAGTGTGAATGCTTAAGTGTTAGAACCTTAGTTAGGTGCTGAGATGGGATTCTCCGCTACCTTAGAGTCACATATGACTCTCTCCACGTGGTTGTTCACTCTAACCACTCACCTATGAACTCTAAGTATTTGTAACCCTATGTGTATAGTGCTTTATAACATGCTTTACAACATGCTTTACAACATGCCTTATAACATGCTTTACTTCATGCTTTATAATACATGCTTTACCTCATGCTTTACTTCATGCTTTACAACCGATTGAGTTTGGGACTATGCCTATAGTCCAAACATTTACAGAGACTTGCGGTTGTCAGAGATTCATATCGCCACAACGGACGTGTCACAGCGAACCCCAGTCGTACTTCGGTTGGCGATAGTGGTTGGCCACACGGAGTGCACTGCGCTCCATATCGCTCAACTTGTGGTGCGCTCGAGCTAGTCGAACTCGTCAAGCAAACCGATATGTGTATATGTATGTTCACCATGTTTGGTCGCTCTTGCTTGAACCTAGGGTACCAAACTTACCAGTGGCGATCCAGTTAACCATGGTACCTCAATCCGCTAAGACGCATGAGCCGGGCATGGTGGTATGGGACACCGTGGTCGATTTGTCGGCCTTGGCTGGGGTCATGTGCCTCCCCGTAGTGACCATTGCGCAACCAAACTCGTGAGCCGATTATGGTGGTATGGGACACTATATTTTCGATACAGCTTTGAGACACATTGTGTTCGTCTTTGACAGCGACGAGTCCTCCGTAGTATCTTCGAGTATACTCCAAGTGCTGTGATTGGCGAAGTCTTTCACGTAACTAGAGTATGAGTTGAGCCGAGTACGGTGAGACTGTACTTGAGCCGACGGCTAGTGATTGGGCCAAGTACGGTGAGATATGTACTTGAGGCGACGGCCGACAATTGAGCCGCATACGGTGAGATCTGTATCCGCGTTGACGGGTGACGAGCCCTTGCGATGCCTTCACTACGCTTCTCAAACCATAATATCGTATGAGATTAGCTAGGATTGACGACCCTAGAATGGATCATGTTTGGGAATGATACAAGGGAGGTACCTTAGTTTCCCAAACTCTTGGTTGAAATGGATTAATAAAAACTTGGTAATCATGAGCATCATCGCACCGCATGTGCTTTGTAGATGTGGCGCACCGAGGGAGTTAGCATTCGAACGTAAGATGATGTCGCTTGAGGGTGGTTTGGCAAGGGCATACTGACATCATGTCATATCATTTTGCACTTAACAAGAGTAATTAGAAATGTTTGATTTGTCTGCGTTATCATTCTTGCTTGATTGATTTGATAACATGTTAACCTATGCTTTATTGTTCCCGAGTTAGCTACTCACTCCCACGTTACGGGACGGTGTTTGCAACACCCACCGGACTCTGTCAGCAGGTGTAGATGGCGCCTCAAGAGCTCGACTTCGAGGAGGATCGGGAGGAGTTCTCCTTTATGCGAGACTCGACGGCTATGCTTAGCCACGTGCATCGCGGGATTTCAGGCCTCTTTGAGGATTGTATTTTGATTTTTGACTTAGAAACAATACGTGTATATTTTCGTTAGTACTCATACTCGAAGTTCACAAAATTTTGATACTTTACATATTTTGAATATAAAATTTCAGTCTTCCGCTTGCCTTTATACAATTGAACTGGAGTATGAATTCTTGTTTTGGTATAATCTCATTCATGTTTATTGCGCTAACTCAGACAACATTTAACCATCATTGTGTATGTTACATAAGTGATGCGTTGGAACTCGGGAGTTGAGTTCATACTCGACCCCTGAATTTCAGGGCGTTACACTCTGCTTTTGACGAGTCAGAGTCGACTTCCGATGGGTCGGACGATGAAGCAGCTCTAGAGGCGACTCTCGAGCAACCTTCTGAGGCACAATGATCATCTTTTGTAGAGCAGTATTTCCTTCATCCTGCTCTACCTTTTCCTTTTTCGGCTTCAATCACTTCAAGCGCACCTCACCCGTGCCTTTTTAAGCTTTAAGCACTTCAAGCACAACTAGCCCGTGCCTTTTAAAGCTTTAATACTTAGTCATTTGTAGATCGGTGTGTAAATGTTATAATGTAAATCTAACACCCAAAGAGTTGTCAAATTTTGTTATACCAAGCCATTTAGAATTTATATCATGCTTTGAGTTGAATTGATCAGGTTCGTGCATTTTAAAGTTGTCTACATCTTCGTCGAACTTGCCTACATTTACAAGTTAAAGAGAAGATTATTGAAGTTCAAATATTGTACGCTAAAGGCTCAAGAACTCAAGTTCAAGTTTAAAGTTCAAATACTATACGCTAAAGACTCAAGAACTCAAGCATAACTCAAGATCAAGTTCAAGAGATCGAACTCAAGCTTCACGTATCACAAGAAATCAAGGTTCTAAAGCAAATGATGTTTCAACTGTTCCAACTCATAAACAAGGTATGGATGACCCTAGATTGACGATAGGTTGAGTCATATTCATTGCATATTTTATGTGGGTAATTTCATAAGTTTATATGTCATTTTCTCGACTAGTCTTAGTCCTTATTCGATTAGTCCAAGTACTGGCTCGACCAGTCTAAGAGTTTTCTTGACCAGTCCAAGGTTTGTTACAATTTTTAAAAATTTTCTGTTGGACTCTCGACCAGTCTTAGAGACTGCTTGACCAGTCGAGTGAACAGTGATCGACTCAACATCCAGTAAGCTTTTCTAGTCCCACTCAACCAGTCGAGTAACGATCTTATTTTATCGCGCCAAAATTTTTGAAATGTGGTTGGTCCTTCGACTAGTCGAACCGACCTTTAGACCAGTCGAGTGAACAGTATTTTCACTTATAAATAGAGTACAAATTTTAAAGTTTTTTCATTTATTCTAAGCTAAATTAAGACACCACTTTGAGAGATAAGTTTGTGAATTTATTAAGATATATTGTGCTCATTTTATATTCTTTTTATTAGCTTTTGTAATTTGATTTTGTGATCTTCATTCCAATCTTATATTAAGAAGGGATTTGTGTTTTACCCTTTCTTGAGATCAAAATCAAATCAAGCTAGCCCAGGTTAATTTAATTAACAATCATTTAGAACTAGAACTTTTTCGTCTGTGAGACTGGACATTGAACATCTTCGTCTACATCAAATTGGTTCTATCGGGCTTCTTCGGAAGGAGAATTTCTAGATAAGTACTATTTATATTTTGTATATCTTTTGTAGTTTCTGAGTTTGTGCTAGGAAAATATCATTTTTAGTTTTATCTTAGGTAATCCAGAAAATCTTAGAGTGTGGGGTTTTTGTAATTGTGTAAACCCAACTAAAGACACAATTATGAAGGTTTTAAGGTGAACCTTTGAAAACCTTTTTCATAGTGAAAGCCAATATCCTGTGGGTGTGGATATTGGGAGTGGAGTAGTTATGTGGCTGTTTTTCTAACAGTTGGTGTACACACAAACGAACCACTATAATTCTTGGAGTTGTGGTAGATGAGTGAATGTGCTTATGTGTGTGAATGTTGTAATTTACTTTGAGCATTTGTGGTGAATGGTGTAAATTTTTTTTTTATGCACTTGTAGTGAATGTTGTAATAACTTAGTTTATTTTCTTTGCCCCTTTATTGGTTTGGGTTTTTGATACTTACAAAAGTTCTAGTAAGACTGTCCTGCCATAAGCCTTTAGTTTTTAGTGTTAGGTTGTCCTTAGAACTAAGTTTGTATCAATCTCTCAAGACTAGTACATTTGAGGTTGCTATTTACTTGTGCTTCTTTATTATTTAATTGTGCTATCTATCTTTATATTCAGCATTTATTTTTAATTTGGCATAGTCCTATTCACCCCCCCCCCCCCTCTAGGACGTTTAACTTGGCCGTTTCAAGTGGTATTACAGCCTAATAGCTCTTTTTTATTATTATTATTTGGATTCATTTCCTGAGCTAACCGAACTAACTTTATAAGATGTCAAATTTTGTTAACCTCTCAATTACTGGGCCTCCACCTTTTGATGGCTCCAATTATGCCTATTGGAAAGCTAGAATGGGGATTTTTTTAAGGTCTATAGATGAGAGCGTGTGGCAAGCCACAGTGACCAAATGGACCCCTCCGACTCATGAAGTAACTGGCACTGATGGAACTAAGACTATAAAAGAATTACCATATTTTACATGGACCACTCTTCAAAAAAATGAGAGTAGTGTCAATGCAAAGGATTTAAATGCAATTACTTGCACACTATCACTAAATGAATTCAAGAGAATTATATCTTGTGATACTGTAAAGCAAGCTTGGGACATTCTAGAAATGACACATGAGGGTTCGACTATAGTCAAGAAATCCAAACTTCAAATCCTCACTACTCGGTTTGAGGAGATATGTATGGAAGAAAGTGAAACTTTCATGGACTTCTATATTAAGTTAAATGACACAGTCAACTCTATGTGGGGTCTTAGTGATAGCATCATAGAAAGTAAAGTCTGTGCAAAGATACTGCGTTCATTGCCTGATAGGTTCAATTCTAAGGTGACTGCGATCCAGAAACTTCATGATATGTATAATATGAGGGTTGAAGAGCTGGTTGGTTCTTTACAAACCTACAAGTTAAACTTTAAGGCTCCTAAAGGTAAGTCCACCGCCCTTAAGTATTCTAAAAATATTTTTCATGAAAATGCTAGTAATTCTTATTATGAAAACTCTGAAGATGATATGACACTATTAGCCAAGAAGTTTTATAAAATTTTCAAAAGTAAAAAGATGGTAGGTTTTCAAAAACCTTCAGAAAAGAAAAGAACTAGATCTAAAAATTGAAAATCTATTAAAGACTGCCAATGTTTCAACTGCCATGAATATGGGCATCTGGCAAACAAATGTCCATAGAGGGACAAATCTAAAAAGAAAGGCATATTGGCTACATGGGATGAATCATCTTACTCTGAAGCCTCTTCTGAGTCAGAAGATTCTGAACCCGAGTCTGCTAATGAGGTTAAAGCCTTAATGACTCTAGCCAAAGTCACTTACTCAGACAGCTGTGATTCAACTTGTGATGAAAATCTGAGAAGTGATCCTGAAAATGATAAGAATTTACAAGATGCATATGATGCCCTATACAGGGAAAGTTATAAGATATCTGTAAAAGTAAAACTTAAAAAAGAAAAAATTTTAAAACTAAAAGAGAATTTAGATAATCTAGCTTGAGAAAAATTCCACTCTTCAGATTATTTTGAAAAAATCAAGTGTGATTTAGATTTCAAAACATCCAAAGTTGAAATCCTAAAATCTAAAAATGAAAAACTGAAACTAGATGTCTCTTCTCTCTTGAGTTTGAAGGATACTTAGAGGTATGCCCAGGGTGATCTTAAACTAGAAAAAATGTTAACCAGATCAAAGAAATGTGGCTATAGATCTGATCTGAGCTACGATAAAAATACGCCTCCTAAATATAAGAACACTCCTAAATTTGTTAAAGGGGAATCCTCTAACTCAAAAGGGAAAAGTCTGAATCAAAATAATTTTAAAATTCCTAAAACTTTTCAGGCTATGAAACCTAAAAGCAACCATATCAACTATAGAAATCAGAATCATAATCTGTTAGCTGAGAAAATTGTAGATTTACTCGAGGAGCTATTAAAATCTAACTCAAAGGGTAGAACATATAACAAATACAAGCATAGAAAAATCAACTATACTCCAAAACCCAAAACAGTAATGAAATGGGTCCCTAAGGTTGCTTATCTGGTTGCCTATACCACTGTCAAGGCTTCGAGTCAATCAAAGTGGTACCTAAACAGTGGTTGCCCTAAACACATGACATGTGACAAAAATTTGTTCACCAATCTCAGAGATATGATTGATGGTTCAGTCACATTTGGTGATGGTAGCAACTGCAGAATAGTTGGCCAAGGTACGGTTTAACTCTTTAATCTTCCTCCATTTGAGAATATCTTGTTTGTAGAAGGTCATAAACATAATCTCTAAAGCATTTCTCAAATTTGTGATAATAAGCATAACATAAAATTCACCAACCAAGGGTGTGAAATTTCTAAGGAGAATGGTTCTATGATATTAACTGGTTGCAGAACATCTGAAAACTGCTATATAGTCAGTAATTCGAGATCGTCTAAGTTATTGTGTTACATGGTCCAAATCAATGAGACCGATTTATGGCATAAATGCCTAGGACATGTACACTACCGTAGTCTTTATAGGCTGAGCAAAGGTGACGTAATAAGAGGTCTACCCAAGATTAAGAAATTGGATAAAATCTGTGGCGAATGTCAGATTGGGAAACAAACTAGGACTGCTCACAAGAAAGTGAACTCCAGTACCACATTCAACCTTGAACTCCTCCACATAGATCTCATTGGACCAACTAGAACGGAGAGTTGAGGAGGTAAGAAATATATTCTGGTTATAGTAGATGACTTTACCATATATACATGGGTAGTTTTCACGAGAGAGAAATCAGAAACTCTTGATGCAGTGAAAAGGATACTCAAGAGTATCCATACTGAGAAGGAATCACATGTCTCTAAAATCCATAGTGATCATGGTTTTGAATTTGATAGTAGTAGTTTTGAGAAGTTCTGTGGTGATCACAGAATATCGCATGAGTATTCTGCACCCAAGACACCTCAACAGAATGGGGTAGTTGAAAGAAAAAATTGAGTATTTCAAGAAATGACTAATGTGATGTTAAATAGCATGAAACTTCCTACAAATCTTTGGACCGAAACAGTGAACACGGCTTATTATATTATTAACCATGTTTATACTAGAAAATCTAATAATAAGACTGTATATGAACTATAGTTTAATAAGAAGCTTACTATCAAACACTTTCGAGTTTTTGGCAGCATGTGCTACATTTTGCGTGACCGGGAAAATCTAGGAAAATTCGGCACTAAAAGCGACGAAGGGATATTCTTAGGGTATGCTCTAAACAGTCAAGCGTATCGTGTTCTCAACAAAAGGACTGTTGTAAGTCAAGAGTCCATTAATGTGGTTGTAGATGATCACTTGAATACATCTGTCTCAAGTTCAGAAGATGACGAAGTCTCTTTGTTTGATAAACCAGACTCTTCATCCAGTCAGAATGACACTGAACTGTGGTCAGTTAAAGACCATCCAATTGATCAAATTGTTGGAAACCCTCTCACTGGTGTGCGCACTCATAGACAATTAGAAAATATTTGTAATTATGTGTGCTTCACATCCCAGATTGAGCCGACCAACATAAAAGAAGCGCTTGCTGATGAAAACTGGATAGTAGTAATGCAAGAAGTACTTAATCAATTCATAAGGAATGGTGTATGGTACTTAGTTCCTAGACCTGATGATCAACATATTATTGGGACTAAATGAATTTTTAAAAATAAGTCTGATGAACTTGGTAATATTATAAGAAACAAGGCTAGACTGGTTGTACAAGGGTACACTCAGATAGAAGGCATCGATTATGATGAAACTTTTGCCCCAGTAGCTCGTCTTGAATCTATCAGACTGTTTATATCTATTATTTGTTACAAAAAATTCAAAAATTATCAAATAAATGTTAAGAGTGCTTTCTTGAACTGTGATTTGCATGAGGAAGTATTTGTTAAACAGCCTAAGGGTTTTGAAGACCCTAAACATACTGATCATATTAATCGCCTAAAAATGGCACTTTATGGATTAAAACAAGCTCCCAGGGTATGGTATGAGAAATTGACTAAGTTTTTACTAAGTCATAACTTTATAATGGGGAGTGTTGATAAGACACTTTTTGTAAAGAAACACAATGATCATATACTAATAGTACAGATATATGTTGATAACATTATCTATGGATCTACCTGTTCTAACATGACTGTTGAGTTTGTAGATTTAATGAAGTCCAAATTTGATATGAGCATGGTTGGAGAACTAAACTGTTTCTTTGGTTTGCAAGTAAAACAGCTTGCTAATGGGTTCTTTATCTCTCAAACCAAATACGCTCTAAACTTGATGAAAAAGTTTGGTTTTGAGAGCGGTAAAAATTTCGATACTCCTATGAGTACGACACTTAAACTCTCTAAGGATTTAATAGGGAAAAGTGTAGATCCTAAGTTATATCGCAACATGATAGTAGTTTATTATATTTAACTATGAGCCGACCCGATATTGCATTCAACGCAAGAATCTATGCTAGATATTAATCGGGCCTTAAAGAGTCTCACCTGATTGCTGTAAAGCACATTTTGAGATATGTCGCAAGTTCGGCAAAACTCGGCCTTTGGTATCCTCATGATACTAATGTTCAATTAGTCGGTTATTCGGATGCTGATTGGGCTGGTAATATTGATGACCATAAGTCTACCAGCGGTGGATGTTTTTTTGTTGAGAAATGTCTAATTTCATGGCATAATAAGAAATAGAGTTCCGTATCACTTTCCACAGCTAAGGCTGAGTATATTGCAGCTGGTAATTCATGCACCCAACTTGTGTGGATGAAGAGGATGTTAAGTGATTACGGATTTGCGTAAGATTCTATAGTGTTGTATTGCGACAATTCTAGTGCAATTAACATTTCTAAAAATCCAATTCAACATCACGAACTAAGCATATTAACATTAGATATCATTATATTCGTGAATTAGTAGAAGATAAGATTATTTCTTTAGAATATATTCAGACTGAAAATCATCTTGCAGACATTTTTAC
Source organism: Magnolia changhungtana (assembly GCA_030180095.1). NCBI lineage: Eukaryota > Viridiplantae > Streptophyta > Magnoliopsida > Magnoliales > Magnoliaceae > Magnolia > Magnolia changhungtana. The sequence goes on from JASAUF010000397.1 coordinate 5,704,069, forward strand.
AAAACCACTTGACAGAAACAGGTTTGCTAAATTAAAATTGGATATGGGTATGTACAATATGATCTGAATTGCTTGTGTTTATTTTACTATATTGCATGTTTTTATTTTATTCTAGACATGTATTAACTCTTTCTACTCTTTGTGTGTTTGGATAATTCTTGGTCTTATACTTTTACTTCTTACGATATGGACATGATACTATACTTTAAGTTGATATTATGATTATCATGGTGATGCTCTTTCCTCTCTTATTTCATTTATATCTCTTATCTTTAAATGTATTTCCTTTGTCATATTGTGACAAAAGGGGGGAGAAATTGTGGAGATGATTGTGTGATTATGGAATATGGAATGTAGGGATGTATGAAATTTTTTTTCCACCTCTCCGGGATTGAGTGGGAGTAATGGAATGAGGGGGGAGACGAGACTGTTGATCATTTATTGCTCATATGGTGTATGATTCGTTATTGTGCGTATAACTGGTGCATGATTCTTTATTTGGTTTTGTCACAAATTTGACAAAGGGGGAGATTATAAATGCTATAATGTAAATCTAGCACCCGAAGAGTTGTCAAATTTTGTTGTGCCAAACCATTTAGAATTTGTATCATGCTTTGAGTTGAATTGATCAGGTTATACATTTTAAAGTTGTCTGCATCTTCATCAAACTTTCCTACATTTTCAAGTTGAAGAGAAGATTGTTGAAGTTAAAATATTGTACGCTAAAGGCTCAAGAACTCAAGTTCAAATTTGAAGTTCAAATACTATATGCTAAAGACTCAATAACTCAAGCATAACTCAAGCTCAAGTTCAAGAGATCGAACTCAAGCTTCACGTATCACAAGAAACCAAGGTTATGAAGCAAATGATGTTTCAATTGTTCCAACTCACAAACAAGGTATGGATGACCCTAGATTGACCATAGGTTGAGTCATATTCACTGCATATTTTATGTGGGTCATTTCATAAGTTTATAGGTCATTTTCTCGACTAGTCTTAGTCCTTGTTCGACTAGTCCAAGTATTGGCTTATAATGCCCTAAATTTCGAGGGTCAATCAAAGCTCTACTCCCAAGATTCAGAACATCACTTATGCAGTATGGATGATGATATTCAGATTTCATCTATGTTAATGAGTTAAGTATGCGTTGGATTATACTAAACAACATATCATACTCTAGATATAATTAAGTTAAGCAAGCGGAAGTCTAAAACATATCTATTTAAGTATGCAGGTGTTTCACAAAACCTCCAGACTATGAGTACGTAACAGGGTTCAATATATACACATATTGTTTCAAAATGAATAAAATGAATATGTAAAAGTGTTCGACTAAGTCTAGATGTCCCAGTGATCCCTCCGTATCGGTATGAGGTCTACATCGACCCGCCCGAGAGTTGAAAGTAGGAGAATTCCTCCTCCTCATCTAAGAAGTCCTACTCCATTACATAAACTTCATCCGCACATGCATCTAAATCAGAGACTGGTTAATTTTTAAAATATCGTCCCATTGTGGGAGTGAGTAATCAACTCATTGGTTTTATAAGGCAAAAGTTATACATGTTATCAAGTCAATTAAAGTAGTAATGATAAGGCAATCATAACAATCACTTCCTAACTACTCTTTTTAATGCAGAAAATGGAGTACAAGTAATGATGCGTGCGCTCACTACAAAGCTCCCTCATAAGCGACTCCGATAACCTATTTCGCATATGACAACACTTCCTCAAAACGGTGCAACTCTAACGCCTTCTTGTCACATCCTAACTAATGCAGTGCAGTGAATGATTATGTTAGTCGAGTAATTATTAAATTCAATTCATCCAGCATATTGGCGAAGCTATGATACTGACGTTATATCATGAGTCCTTATCTGAATCACATGGTTCGTTATCGCACTAGCGACTCCTTACTAGTGTCCCTTGATCCAAATTTAGGTGTCACCCATTTTTCTCACAAAACAACAATTTCAAAGGTACAGTATGATACCTAAATGTATGAGGATCAACCCGGTATGGGTTGTCACCCAAACCGAGTATGATTACTTAGTTCCGAGGTGTGGGCTTTTCACATAAAATCAAAAAAAAAAACCACACATAAGGAAAGGGCTCATCACCCAGTTCCATTTATGGCTAGATCGTTTGAACGATACTCTAGTATGGAACTATCGGCCGGGTAATTTGACAGGGGCCATCCAAACAAGGACCTATCACTTTCATTAGTGCTCGATGGTCACTACGGGGAGGCTCGTTACCCCAGCATAGGCCAATAGCATGGACATAGTGTCCCATACCACCATGCCTAGCTCTAGAGTCTTAGTTGCTCATTGGTCACTACGGGGAGGCTCGTCACCCCAGCGTAGGCAAACAACTCAGACACGGTGTCCCATACCACCATGCCCTGCTCATGAGTCTTAGTGGGATCGCAACAATAACAGTTATGAGTAGGTTAAATCAATGGTAATAGTGGTATCCCAGATTCTATTAAATGTTATACAATCACTAAGCACAAGAATGATTGAGCTTACATTAGACTGATGCGAATGACTACAGAGGACCTCGGGCAAACCGAGATTGGGTGCAAAGCATCCCGTGTAGCTCCAACTACTGTTGATCATCCGTGTCCAACTCCAGTCGGCCGTATAAGCCTGGGATAGCCTCCCTAAAGCTGGCTAACCATGTATTTGGATAATTTGCAGAGCTTGATCCACCACCACAATACCATTCGATAATCGTAGTTTTTTTAAGCATTCAATAAACAATCCATGTGGATTTCTCATGTGGGCATTTCATCAACCACATAGACCATGCTAATACAATATGCATTTATCAATTGATTTTATAGAAGAAAATATACATACGCATAAAACAATGAAGAATCCTACCTTAATACTCGTAGCAAATACAATTCATCAACAATTTCTCATTTAGATAATTTATCAAACACATAGACTACGTTAGTTACAACATATGTTTTATCAATTCTTTATACAGAGAGATCTACATGCTTATGACAATGATGAATCCTTGATTAGTAATCATAACAAGCACTAATCATTTTGTATTGCTCACTTAAACATTTCAATAAACACATAGGGTGCATCATTTATTTGTCACAGTTCATAGGTGTATCTCATACAGAAATCAATGTGTTTAAGACAATACGGTAGCAATCAACATAGACATAAATCATTACCCATCATGAAAGCATTGATAAACCGCAACCTAAGCATTTATAGTCTACACCTTTCGTTAGTATGCTCGACTCGGACTCGGTCCAATTCAACGTTTCCAAAAATGGAACGTCAGGCACCTAAATGATGAAACTAGTTAGCTAGGTTGACGTACAACTATCATGGAGCTCTACAACGATATTAGGGTTAGTATTTCTTACCCGAAATCATAGCCGAATGAGATTTGGTAGCACAACGGGGCAGTGATTTGGCGTATGGATTCGTGGAAGAAGGTTTCTTCACCGATCTCCCAAAGTCCTTCCTCTCTCTTTCCTCTTTTCACCTCTTTTCTCCTCTCTCTCCCTTAGGGTTTTACAAAATTCGTATATTGGAGAGAGAGAGAGAGAGAGTGAAATGAGGGCTATTTATAGGCCGAGTTGTGATGTAAATGGCCCAAGGGCCACTTTATACATTATTTATACCCGGGGGCGGTTGTTTTTAACGAACAGGGCTCATAGGGAGGTTCACTGCTCATCTACGTCATGGGGAACACTCCCTGACAATGGATCCATGCCAGGACATGATCTCAGTGCGATCGGATGAGTCGATCGACCGTAGAGAGCCTGTCTCAGATCAACGGTCATACGTGTTCAATCGGGGCCACGGTTATGCAGATATGAGCAGGGAAATTTCCTTTCCCATGGGTAAAGTTTGCATGAGAGCGAATGACCCAATTCACTTAAGTCCGAATTCTTCAACTTTGCGTGAGAGCGAACAACCCAATTCACTTAAGTTTCAGTTCATTTTCTAAGGATATTCGCATTTCTCTCACACTTCACTCATGGATCAAGTTGGACGTTTCTGGACACTATCTGAGCTTGATTCCCGCGATGGTTGTCAAGCCCAGCAGGACGGACATAGTCCTATAATTTCAGAACTAGTGGCCCACTAACAAGCGGTCTAGAGCTTGTTCAGGAAATCAGGGCATTTCTGGAATGAATTAGGTCTCAAGATTTCATGTGAACAATTATTAGGGTTTGGATTAGCTAAGTTCATAGTGTGACCTATTCGCAACCAGTGACAATGAAGATTCGATTATACTCACTCTAAACCGTCAATTCTTAGGGTAAAAGGATACTGACTCAGTTTGGTTTGTTAATTAAGATCCGACCCTTAGTTGTCACAACTTTTGACATGTCTTTATTTAGTTATGGTCATCTCAATTATTTAGCGATAGCTCGACTAGACTTGGACCCTACGTGAACAAATCCCGAGGCTAAGCTCGATGTTCAAGTGATCGGGTGGATTCGTTGGTCTTCTACGGTCGATCACAATCTTATTTGTGCGAATCTTTATCGGTACCAGCCGCGTATAAGCCCTTCTCGAGTGTCAAGGTTCAGTAAGTGATGACGTGGCTAGTTATAAAAAAGAAAATTTAAGGATTTTTAAAATTTTCAAAATAGCAAAAATTCAGAGTGTTATAATCTACCCCCCGTAAAAATAATTTCGTCCCTAAAATTGCCTAAGGGTAATAAGTAAAGATTTTATTATTTCATTTTCCTAAGTTTTATTGATTTCAAGTTTATATGCATAGTAGGGTGTATAATATCTATGGTAATTTGGCTCACTTTAGTCTACCCCCATTAAAAAATTTTCACCCTAATGGTTTACTACAATTTATTTATTTATCTATTTATTTTTAAAGATTTGAATTCATGACAATGATTCTGCTTTATCTAGAATAAAATTTTTTATTTTCAATGTTCGACTAACACAAAGAGATGGTTATAATGGGCTTGAATCTGATACATCGATCATCTACCTAACCAGGGTAGAAGGCTCATTGTATCCCTTCTTAGTCATGGTGGATCCTGGTCTTCTCCTTGGTCAAAGCAGTGAGTCCATTGACAGTTGCCCAAGATTGAGAATTGGGTTAAGCCGTGAAAGCTTCACAAGTGTATAATTCCATAATTCCAAAGTCTGATCAATCTAAATGTTTAGGGAATGTCCATCATTGAGAAGTTTAAATCTCCTATTTACAAGGTTGTCCTTTGGGTCTTGGTCTAAGAGAGTTCTCATTTTAATTTATGTCTAAAGTAGTGGTTAATAAATCTCTCAATATGCCTATGGTTAAAGGTCATCTTAAAAAGGGTTTCTAATGGTATAAAATTATATATATATATATATATATATATATTATCATGTCAATCTTACGGCTAGTGGGTTATGAGCAACTGCACTTTAGTTTCGTTAACTTCGAGAGGGAAAGAAGAATCGAGAGTTTTAAGGTTTCCGAAGGTTTGGAGTGCTAATAACGCTAATATGGATGCAGGAAGTGAAAGATGAAGAATATCATCTTCTCGATGTTGTTTAAACCTTGAGTTCATAAGAGAATAAGAGCACTCAAAATATATTTCACTATAGTCCACCCCTAACACGAGCTTATGGAGTATTAAACTATGAAACTCAATCCTACTCAAGTATCCTAATTTAATTGCACAAAAATAACTTAACCAAAAATATATGAATATACATATATATATATATATATATATATGTATGTATGTATGTATAATCAAATTTAACCACAGGATGATTCATAGTATAATTATAAATAATTCCTAAATAGACACCAAATACTAAACTTTAATATGAAAAGATATGACTAGTCTATTGGCAATTCAAAGTTATAGAAATTTTTGGTTTCAACCCTTCTATTATTTATAACATATTTGTCACCTTTACTTACCATATTATTTTTATAATTTTTATAGTAATCCATTGTTAAGCTTACTTTTATTTCATAAAATTTTGTTCTATTCGAAGTTCCATAAAAATTATAAAAATTCGGGAAGTACTAGTTGTCCAAGACCAACGATTTTTTATATGATTCCATAATGTCTTTATTCCTTATAACATTGTCGATATTTCCATTTAGTGAAATATTTTTAAAATTTTAATGGTGGTTTATCATTAAGTTTAAAGTCATCCCACAAAATTTCAGTTCATTTGGAGTTGTAGAAAAATTATTAAAATTCTACAAGTTGTATAGTTGTCAAAGCATCTTAGTTTTAACTATATTAAAAATTTTATTTTATTTTGCACTTATTTTTGTATGAACCTAGACTTATCAAGCTTCAATTTGGCTTTTAAATCACCTAAATAGGAGTTGTATTGAGTGAGATATGACTTTTTGAAGTTGGTAAAAAAATACAGAAAATCGCAGAAATCTGGCAATGCACCGCCAATATGGCGGTGCCCCCACACTCCGCTGGGGCTTCCGGCGGTGCCGCCGCGCCCTGTTGGTGGTCCTGATGGTGGTTCTGCCACTCAATTTTTAAAACGAGTGTATTTCTTAATTCATAATGAGTTACTCGACATGCCATATATGATTTTAGGGTAGGAGAAGTTGTTCTATCCAAATAACCTAACTATTTTATGAAATTCCATAAGTTTAATGGTAAAAAGTGTATTTTATTTATATGTTTACTATTTATAGTAAATTTTAGTTTAATTATAGTTCTTCATCCTTTGATCTTTACGATTTGTTTCTAATATGAAAGTACCAGGAAAGATTTAAAGAATAAAGTGATGGAAGGTGAGATTTTTGAAGGTGATTGGTCTTTTGAGAGCCTTAGGTGATGGGTTTGGTGCTCAAATAAGCAAAAGGGAAGAAATGTAAGGGAGATTAGGAGAGAGTTTGAGGTGAAGAGGGTGTAAAATGCAAGGTAAAAGGGGATTTAGAAGTATGGAAATAGAGGTTTGGGAGAGAGGGAGGATTTTTTTTTTTTTTTTTTTTTAAGGGTTAGAGGGTTAGAGGGGGTTTGTAATAGGTGAAATGAGGAAAAAAGGGTGGTATAGATGTTTAAAGGGGGGTCCAACACGTAGGAGGGACCCACCATACTCGGCCCAGCGGCGATGCGCCACTGATCCCGCGGTGCTGTCGAGCCTTGTTGGTCGGGCCGGTGGATCTCGTGGTGCCGCCATGCCCTACTGGTCGGCCCAGCAGATCTTGCCGATCCCCCCCCCCCAATGTTTATTTTTGGTCCGTGGGGCCCCCTAAGCCCCACTGAACTCCTTGGTTTGGGTCTTTAGGCCTGTAGGGTCCATTTTTTATGGTCCAACCTACATGTATTCACGCCACCTGGATCTGATTCAGGTTCAAAATTCATCAACTGACGACTCAAACCCATCGACTGACGGCCTAGAGGCAACTTAGGTCACTGCATGTGATCTAAGTCCTTCAGTCATACGTTGTAGACTAAATTATCGTGTTTAGTCTCGCCTGTCGGTGAAACTTTGGGATCCTAATATCGTCTCTAAATTCCATTGCCCCCTTTCTAAGTCAGAGTGTGTCATGTGGCCTATAACCCCATGTCCAGTTTAATCCAAATCATACTTTGATACCAACTTTTAACGCCATGAATTTTGAGGTTCGAACAAAGCTCTACTCCAGAGATTCAGAACATCACATATGAAGTATGTATGATGATATTAAGATTTTGTCTATGTTAATGAGTTAAGCATGGATGAGATTATACTAAACAACATATCATACTCTGGATATAATTAGGTTAAGGAAGCGGAAGTCTAAAATATATCTATTTAAGTATGCAGGTGTTTCACAAAACCTCCAGAGTATGAGTACGTAACCAGGTTCAATATATACACGTATTATTTCAAAATGAATAAAATGAATATGTAAAAGTGTTCGACTAAGCCCAGATGTCCCAGTGATCCATGCGTATCAATACAAGGTCTACATCGACCCGCCCGAGAGTTGAAAGTAGGAGAATTCCTCCTCCTCATCTAAGAAGTCCTGCTCCATTGCATAAACTTCATTTGCACCTGCATCTAAATCAGAGTCTGGTTAGTGTTTTAAAACACCGTCCCAGAGTGGGAGTGAGTGATCAACTTAGTGGTTCTATAAGGCAAAAGTTACACATGTTATCAAGTCAATCAAAGCAGTAATGATAAGGCAATCATAACAATCACTTCCTAACTACTCTTTTTAATGCAAAAAATGGAGTGCAAGTAATGACGCATGTCCTCACATCAAAGCTAACTCACAAGCAACTCCGACAACCTATTTTGCATATGATAACACTTCCTCAAAACGGTGCAACTCCAACGCCTTCTTGGCACATCCTAACTAATGCAGTGTGGTGAATGATTATGTTAGCCAAGTAATTATTAAATTTAATTCATCCAGCATGTTGGCAAAGCTAGGATACCGATGTTATATCACGAGTCCTTATCTGAATCACATAGTTCGTCATCGCACGTAGCAACTCCTTACTAGTGTCCCTTTAACCAATTTAGGTGTCACCTATTTTTTTCACAAAACAACAATTCCAAAGGTATGGTATGATACCTAAATGTATGGGGATCAACATGGTATGGGTCGTCACCCAAACTAACTATGATCACTCAGTTTCGAGGTATGGGCTTTTCATATAAAACAAAAAAAAAAACACATAAGGAAAGGGCTTGTCACCCAATTCCATTTATGCCATAGTCGTTCGAACGGTACTCTAGCACAGAACTATCGGCTGGGTAATTTGACGACGGCCATTCGAACAAGGACCTATCACATCCATTAGTGCTTATGGTCATTACGGGGAGGCTCGTCACCCCAGCATAGGCCGACAGCATGGACATAGTGTCCCATACCACCATGCCCAACTCCCGAGTCTTAGTTGCTCATTGGTCACTATGGGGAGGCTCGTCACCCCAACGTAGGCCGATGGCTTTGACACAGTGTCCCATACCACCATGCTCGGCTCATGAGTCTTAGTGGGATCGCAACAGTAACAGTTATGAGTAGGCTAAATCAATGGTAGCGGTGGTATCCCAGATTCTATTAAATGTTATAAAATCACCAAGCACAAGAATGATCGAGCTTGCATTACACTGATGTGAACGACTACGGAGGACCTCGGGCAAACCGACATTAGGTACAAAGCATCCTGTGTAGCTCCAACTACTGTCGATCATCCGTGTTCAACTCCGGTAAGCCATATAAGCCTGGGATATTCTCCCTAAAGCTGCCTATCCACGTATTTGGATAATTTGCAGAGCTCGGTCCACCACCACAATACCATTCGGTAATCCTAGTTTTTCTAAGCATTCAACAAACAATCAATGTGGATTTCTCATGTGGGCATTTCATCAAACACATAGACTCTGCTAATACAACATGCATTTATCAATAGATTTCATAGAAGAAAATATACATATGTATAAAACAATGAAGAATCCTACCTTAATACTCGTAGTAAATACAATTCATCAACAATTTCTCATTCAGACAATTTATCAAACACATAGACTACGTTAGTTACATCATATGTTTTATCAATTCTTTATACAGAGAGATCTACATGCATATGACAATGATGAATCCTAGATTAGTAATCATTGCAAGCATTAATAATTTTGTATTGCTCATTTAAACATTTCAACAAACACATAAGGTGCATCATTTATTTATCATAGTTCTTAAGTGTACCTCATACAGAAATCAACGTGTTTAAGACAATACGGTAGCAATCAAGACAGACATAAATCATTAGCCATCATGAAAGCATTGATAAACTGCAACCTAAGCATTTATAGTTTGCACCTTTCGTTAGTATGCTTTAACTTGGACTCGGTCCAAATTCTACATTTCTAAAAATGGAACGTCAGGCACCTAAATGATGAAACTGGTTAGCTAGGTTGACGTACAACTATCCTAGAGTACTACACCGATATTAGGGTTAGTATTTCTTACCCAAAATTGTAGCCAAACGAGATTTGGTAGCTCAATGGGGCGATGATTTGCATGTGGATTCGTAGAGGTTTCTGCACCGATCTCCTAAAGTCCTTCCTCTCTCTCTTTCCTCTTTTCTGTTCTTTTCTCCTCTCTCTCCCTTAGGGTTTTATAACATTCGTATAAGGGAGAGAGAGAGAGTGAAATGAGGGCTATTTATAGGCACAGTTGTGATGTAAATGGCCCCAAGGCCACTTTATACATTGTTTATACCCCGTGAGCGGCTGTTTTTGACGAACAGGACTCATAGGGAGGTCCACTGCTCATCTACGTCATGGGGTACACTTCCTGACAATGGATCCATGCCAGGACATGATCTCGGTGCGATCGGATGAGTCGATCAACCGTTGAGAGCCTATCTCAGATCAATGGTCATACGGGTTCAATCGGGGCCACGGTTATACGGATACGTGCAGAGAAATTTCCTTTTCCCATAGGTAAAGTTTGGTCATAAACTAACGGTCTGAATTCTTCAACTTTGCGTGAGAGCGAGCGGCCCAATTCACTTATGTTTCAGTTCATTTTCTAAGGGTATTCGCATTTCTCACACACTTCACTCATGACTCAAGTTGGACATTTTTTGACACTATTTGGGCTTGATTCCCATGATGGTTGTCAAACCCAACAGTACGGACATAGTCCTATAATTTCAGAACTAGTGGCCCACTAACGAGAGGTGTAAAGCTCGTTCAGGAAATCGAGGCATTTCTGGAGTGAATTAGGTATCAAGATTCCATGTGCGCAATTATTAAGGTTTGGATTAGCTAAGTTAATAGTGTGACCTATTCGCAACCAGTGGAAATGAAGATTTATTTATAATCACTCTAAACCATCTGTTCTTAAGCTTAAAAGGATACTGACTCAGTTTGGTTTGTTAATTAAGATTCGACCCTTAGTTGTCACAACTTTTGGCATGTCTTTTTTTAGTTACGATCATCTTAATTAGTCAGTGATAGGTCGAATAGAATTGGACCCTATGTGAATAAATCCCAAGTCTAAGATCAATGTTTAAGTGATCGGGCGGATTTGTTGGTCTTCTATGGTTAATCTATCCTATTTGTACGGTTCTTTATTGGTACCAGCCACGTATAAGCCCATCTCGAGTGTCGAGGGTCAGTAAGTGATGATGTGGCTAGTTATAAAAAGGAAAATTTAAGGATTTTTGAAAATTTTAAAATAGTGAAAATTTGAGGTGTTACAATCTACCCCCCTTAAAAACAATTTTGTCCCTGAAACTGCCTAAGGGTAATAAGTAAAGATTTTGTTAATTCATTTGCCTAAGTTTTACTGGTTTCAAGTTTATATGCGTGGTAAGGTGTATACTATTTATGCTAGTTTGGCTCACTTTAGTCTACTCCCCTTAAAACTTTTTCACCCTGATGGTTTACTATAATTTATTTATTTATCTATTTATTTTTAAAGATTTGGATTCATAACAACGATTCCCCTCTATCTAGAGTAAAAATATTTATTTTCAATGTTCAACCAACACGGAGAGACGGTTGTAGTGGGCTTGAATCCGATACATCGATCATCTACCTGACCAGGGTAGAAGGCTCATTGTATCCCTTCTTAGTCCTAGTGGATCCTGGTCTTCTACTGGGTCAAAGCAGTGAGGCCATTAGTAGTCACTCAGGATTGAGAATTGGGTCAAGCCATGAATGCTTCGCAGTTGTATAACTCCATAATTTCGTAGTTTGATCAATCTAAATGTTTAGGGAATGTCTATCATTAAAAAGTTTAAATCTCCTATTTATAAGGTTGTCCTTTGGGTCTTGGTCTAAGAGAGTTATCATTTTAATTTATGTCCAAAGTAGGGGTTAATAAATCACTCAATATGCCTATGGTCAAAGGTAATCCTAAAAAGGGTTTCTAATGGCATAAAATTATATATATATATATATATATATATATATTGCCATTTCGATCTTATGGCTAGTGGGTTATAAGCAACTACACTTCAGTTTCGTTAACTTCGAGAGGGAAGCAAGAATCGAGAGTTCTAAGGTATTCTGGAGGTTTGGAGTGCTAATAATGCTAATAAATACATAGAAAGTGAAAGATGAAGAATATCATCTTCTCGATGTTGTTTGAACCTTGAGTTCATAAGAGAATAAGAACACTTAAAATATATTTCACTATAGTCTGCCCCTAACATGAGCTTACGGGGTATTAAACTATGAAACTCAATCCTACTCAAGGATCCTAATTTAATTGCACAAAAACAACTTAAAAAAATATATATGTATATATATATATATATATATGTGTGTGTATGTATAATCAAATTTAACCACATGATGATTCTTAGTATGATTATAAATAATTCCTAAATAGACACAAAATACTAAACTTTAATATGAAAAGATATGACTAGTCTATTGGCAATTTGAAGTTGTTGAAAATTTTGGTTTCCACCCTTATATTATTTATAACATATTTATCACCTATAGTTACCATATTATTTTTATAATTTTTATAGTAATCCATTGTTAAGCTTACTTTTATTTTACAAAATTTTGTTTCATTCAAAGTTCCATAAAAATTATAAAAATTCAGGAAGTACTAATTGTCAAAGACCATTGATTTTCTATATGATTCCATAATGTCCTTATTCCTTATAAAATTTTCTATATTTTTATTTTGTGAAATATTTTTAAAATTTTTATGGTGGTTTATCATTAAGTTTAAAGTCATCCCACAAAATTTTAGTTCATTTGGAGTTGTAGAAAAATTATTAAAATTCTAGAAGTTGGACAGTTATCAAATCATCATAGATTTAACTATATTAATATTTTTATTTTATTTTCTACTTATTTTTATATGAAACTAAACTTATCAAGCTTCAATCTAGCTTTTGAATCACTTAAATCAGAGTTGTATTGAGGGAGATATGACTTTTTGAAGTTGGTCAAAAAATACAGAAAATCGTAGAAATCTGGCGGTGTGCCGCCGATCTAGCAGTGCCGCCGTGCTTCGCTGGGGCTTCCACTGGTGCACCACCGATTGGGCGGTGCCGCCGTGCCCTACTGATGGTCTTAATGGTGGTTCTGCCACTCGATTTTTGAAACAAGTGCATTTCTCAATCCTTAAGGAGTTACTCGACGTGCCATATATGATTTTGGGGTAGGAGAAGCTGATCTATCCAAATAACCTAGTTATTTTATGAAATTCCATAATTTTAATGGTCAAAATTCTATTTTATTCATATTTTTACTATTTATAGTAAATTTTAGTTTAATTATAGTTCTTAATCCTTTGAGCTTTAGGATTTGTGTCTAATATCAAAGTACTTAGAAAGATTTAAAGAATAAAGTGATGGAAGGTGAGATTTTTTAAGGAGATGGGTGTTTGGGAGCCTTAGGTGATGAGTTTGGTGATCAAATGAGCAAAAGGGAAGCAATGCAAGGGAGATTAGGAGAGAGTTAAGGTGAAGGGCATGTAGAATGTAAGGGAAAAGGGGATTTAGAAGCTTGGAAATGGAGATTTGAGAGAGAGGGAGGTTTTTTTTAGGGTTAGAGGGCTAGAAGGGTTTGCAATAGGTGAAATGAGGGAAAAAGTGTAGTATGAATGTTTAAAGGGGGCCCCCACACGTGGAAGGGACCCACCATACTCGGCCCAACAGGGGTGCGCCGACGATCCCGCGGCGCTGTTGCGCCCTGCTGGTCGGGCCAGTGGTCCGCCGCCGATCTCGCGGTGCTGTCGCACCCTGCTGGCCTGTCTAGCGGTGGCCACCCTCCCCCCTAGGTGTTTATTTTTGGTCCGTGGGACCCCTTGGGCCCCACTAAACTCCTTGGTTTGGGTCCTTAGGCTCGTAGGGTCCAACGCGCATGTATTCGCGTCACCTAGATCCGACTAAGGTTCGAAATTTGTCAACTAACAACTCAAACCCGTCTACTGACGGCCTAGAGGTGACTTAGATCACTGTACGTGATCTAAGTCCTTTAATCGTACGTTGTGAACTAAATTACCGTGTTTGGTCTTACCTGTCGGTGAAACTTTAGGATCTTAATATCGTCTCTAAAATCCATCGCCTCATTTCTAAGTCAGAGTGCGTCATGTGGCCAATAACCCCAGGTCCAGTTTCATCCAAATCGTGCTTTGATACTAACTTGTAACGGCCTAAATTTCGAGGGTCAAGTAAAGTTCTACTCCCAAGATTAAGAACATCACTTATGCAGTATAGATGATGATATTCAGATTTTGTCCATGTTAATGAGTTTAGCATACGTGGGATAATACTAAACAACATATCATACTCTGGATATAATTAGGTTAAGCAAGCAGAAGTCTAAAACGTATCTATTTAAGTATGCATGTGTTTCAAAAAACCTCCAGAGTATGAGTACATAACCGGGTTCAATATATACATGTATTGTTTCAAAATGAACAAAATGAATATGTAAAAGTGTTCGACTAAGCCCAGATGTCCCAGTGATCCCTGAATATCGGTACAAGGTCTACAAGAAGTCCTGCTCCATTGCATAAACTTCATCTACACCTGCATCTAAATTAGAGTCTGGTTAGTTTTTTAAAACACCGTCCAGAATGGGAGTGAGTGATCAACTCAGTGGTTCTATAAGGAAAAAGTTACACATGTTATCAAGTCAATCAAAGCAGTAATAATAAGGTAATCACAACAATCACTTCCTAACTACTCTTTTTAATGCAGAAAATGGAGTGCAAGTAATGATGCATGCCCTCACATTAAAGCTCCCTCATAATCAACTCCGACAACCTATTTCGCATATGACAACACTTCCTCAAAATGGTACAACTCCAACACTTTCTTGCCACATCCTAACTAATCCAGTGCGGTGAATTATTATGTTAGCCGAGTAATATTGAATTCAATTCATCCAGTATATTGGCGAAGCTAGGATACCGATGTTATTGTAAGTGCTATGGTTTCTTGCTCCTTTGATTGTTAAATTTTGTGGCGCCAAAACCTCAATCTGTGTCTTATGTAGCACATTGATATACATATGTTCAAAGCACTGCATCACAATGCTCCAAGTCAAGAAATGCAAGATCAATTAAATTGTTCTCTTCTCTAAAGCATCAGAGTTTTAAAGCTACATCGAAGACGAAATCTTGTTCAAAGACTCTAGGTGAAGTACAATTCAAGGACTATGAATTCAAGCTTCTGAAGATTTCAAGCTTCATCAAGTGTCAAGGTCTCAAGCTTCTTGAATTTCAAAATCATTTGAAGAAGAGAAGGTTCAATGTTCATACTTCATGGTGAAGGTATGATTGACCTTAGATTGACCTTAGGGTAGGTCATTTTGTATACATAATTCAAATTGAATCACTTTACATGTATTTGGACTGTTCTAGTCCTAGCACTTGCCCGAGCAGTCCAAGAAATTCCAGGACCAGTCCTATGTTAGTTGCAATTTTTTAGAATTTTTTGTTCGTCTACGACCAGTCTTGAAGACTGCTCGACCGATTGAGTGAACAGTGCATGACTCGTTCACGACCAGTCTTATAGCCACGACTTAAACTACAATAACAAATTCTAGTTCCTCATGACCACTCGTGGGAAGGTCACGACTAGTCGTGGAGGGCTCATGACCGGTCGTGAAGATCTTTCGACTAGTCGTGGAACGGTTTTATCTAATCGCACTCAAAATTTAAAAATTTGTTCGACCTTCGACCAGTCGCAGTGTCCACAGGACCAGTCGAAGATGCGATTTCTACAACTATAAATAGAACACGAATTTCAGAGTTTCATATCCAATTCAAGTAAAATCAAGGCATCACTCTGAGAGATAAGTTTTTTATTTTTAAGCTACATTGTGCTTATTTAATATTCTCTTTTATTAGCTTTTCATATTTGATTTTGTTTCTGCATTCTAATCTAACTTGAAAGAGGAATTGTGATATTCCACTTTTTTGAATTAAAATCAAATAGAGCTAGCCCAACTGGTTTAATTTAAAATCAATTAGAACCTAGAGCCATTTCAAAGTGAGTGTGGACATTAAACTTCTATATTCGAACTTCTACTCTGATTTGGTTCTTCCGGGCTACTACAAAAGGAGAAATCCATGTATTTTACATCTGTGTAAATCTTTTATTGTATTGGTTTCTTTGAGATTAAGCTAGAAAAATCTCATTGTTTTGGTTATCTGAGGTGAGCCAGAAAACTCATAGTGGGGTTTTTGGATTGTGTAAGCCCATTTAAAAGACACAATTGTGAGGGTTTTAGGTGAACCTGGAAAAACCTATTTTAATAGTGAACGCTAATATCCCCTATGTGAGGATATTAGGAGTGGAGTAGCAAGTTGTGTGGCTATTGTTTAACAGTTGGTGTACACACAGGCCAACCATTATAAGTCTTTGCGTTTTGTGGATGTGTGATTTATTTTATATATCTTTTATCATTCAAGTTTGTGGGATGTATGTATAGATATGAATGTTGTAATATTTACATTTCAAGCATTGTGGGGAATGTTGTAATAGTATAGATTTCAATTCTTGCTATTTCCTTTTTATTTCTCTACAATTTGAGTTTTTAATTCTCTATTTGTTCTAGTAAGGTTGTTCTTGCCATAAACCCTTGGTTTTTATGGTGAAAGGTTGTCCTTAAAACAATTAGAATTTGAGGTTGCTTTACATTTTGTATTACGGATTGCTCTTTCCTTTACTTGGCTATATTATTGTTTAATTTCGCTGGTATTATTTTAAAATTTGTCATAGTCCTGTTCACTCCCCATTTAGGACATATAGCTTGGCCTTTTCAAGTGGTATCGAAGCCAATTAGCTTGTGCTAATTGTTATATTTTTGGATTTATTTCCCTGAGCTAATCGATCTAAGCTATTTATAAAATGTCAAATTTTGTTAGCCTTTCAGTCACTAGACTTCCACCATTCGATGGCTCCAATAACGCCTATTGGAAAGCCAGAATGAGGATTTTCTTAAAATCCATGGATGAAAGTGTGTGGCTAGCCACAATGACTGAATGGACGCCTCCTACCATTGAAGTAACCGGTATCGATGGATCTAAATCTATGAAAATCTCACATTATTTTTCTTGGACCACTCTTCAGAAAAGTGAGAGTAGTGCCAATGCAAAGGCACTAAGTGCAATCACTTGCGCACTATCACCGGATGAATTCAAAAGAATTATATCATGTGATACTATAAAGCAAGCTTGAGATATTTTAGAAATGACACACGAGGGAACATCAATTGTCAAGAAATCTAAAGTCCAAATCCTTACAACCAAATTTGAGGAAATACATATGGAAGAAAATGAAATGTTTATGGACTTCTATACAACATTAAATGACATTGTGAACTCTATGTGGGGTCTTGGTGACAAAATCCCAGAAAGTAAAGTGTGTGCAAAGATACTATGCTCACTTCCTGAACGGTTCAATTCTAAGGTAACTGCGATCTAGGAACTTTGTGATATGGATAATATGAGGGTAGAAGAATTAGTTGGGTCTTTACAAACCTATGAGTTAAACTTTAAAGATCTTAAAGGTAAATCTATAGCCCTTAAATTTTCTAAAAATGTTTTTCAAGAAAATAATAGTATTTCTGATTTAGAAAACACAGAAGATGATATAGCCCTTCTAGCGAAAAAGTTTTACAAAATTTTCAAAAGTAAAAAGAGAGTTGATTTTCAAAAATCTAATGATAAGAAAAGATTTAATTCTAAAACTTGGAAATCATTAAAAGACAGTCAATGTTACAACTACCAAGAATATGGGCATTTGGCAAACAAGTGTCCTAAGAAGGACAAACCCAAAAAGAAAAGTATGTTGGCTACTTAGGATGAATCTTCCGGTTCTGAAGCTTCTTCTGAATCAGAAGATTCTGAAACCGAGTCAGGCAATGAAGTCAAAGCTCTTATGACTCTAGCCAAGTTCACTTTTTTAGATAATGATGATTTAACTAGTGAAAAAAATCTGGATAGTGGTCATTAAAATGAAGAAGATCTTCAAGATGCTTATAATGCCCTTTATAAGGAGAGTTGTAAAATTGTTGTTAAACTTAAACTTTGGAAAGAAAAGTTTTCAAAGCTTAAAGAAAATTTTGAAACTCTTGTTTTAGAAAAATCCCACATTTCAGATTATTTTGAAAAATGCAAATGCGATTTAGATTTCAAAACCTCCCTTATTGAAAATCTTAAATCTGAAAATGAAAAACTTAAAGTTGAAGTCTCTTCACTTTTGAGTTTAAAGGATACATGGAGGTATGCCCAAGGTGATCCAAAGTTAGAAAAACTTTTGTCTGGATCAAGAAAATGTGGCGACCGATCCGATTTGGGCTATGATTGAAATATTCCTTCTAAACAGAAGAATACTCCTCCCAAGTTTGTGAAAGGAGAAACCTCAAACTCAAAAGGGAAAAGTACAAATCAAAACTTTTCTAAAAATACTAAAACTTTTCAAAAACCTAAAACCAATTATATCAACTATAAAAATCAGAACCAAAACCCTTTAGCTCAAAAAAATAGTTGATTTACTTAAGGAGCTCTTAAAATCTAACTCAGCGGGTCATTCTTAAAACAACTACAAACATAAGAAGACCAACTATACTCCTAAACCCAAAACGGTTATGAAATGGGTTCCTAAGGTTACTTACTTGGTTGCCCACACGGTTTTTAAAGCTATAAGTCATTCACAGTGGTACTTAGATAGTGGATGCTCAAGGCATATGACTGGTGATAAAGGTCTATTCACCGATCTCAAAGACATGGCTGATGGTTTAGTCACATTTGGTGATGGTAGCAATTGCAGGATTATTGGCCAAGGTATGGTTCAAGTCTTTAACCTTCCCTTATTTAAGAATGTTTTATACGTTGAAGGATTAAAACACAACCTGTTAAGCATATCTCAAATATGCAATAACAATCATAGTGTAAAATTTACTAATCAAGGTTATGAAATTTTAAAGAAAAAGGGTTCTGTAATATTAACTGGTCGTAGAACTTCTAAAAATTGCTATATTGTTAGTGATTCTATCTCATCTAGTCAAACGTGTTACATGGTCCAAACCAATGAGTCTGAGTTATGGCATAAACGCCTTAGACATGTACACTACCAAAATCTGTACAGATTGAACAAAAGAGAACTGAAAAGAGGTCTACCTAAATTACAGAAAGTACATAAAATATGTGGCGAATGCTAGATTGGCAAACAAACTAGGAGTGCTCACAAAAAGGTGAACTCCAATGCCACATCAAGACTACTTGAGCTTATCCACATGGATCTTAGAGGACCTGCCAGGACGGAGAATCGAGGTGGCAAAAAATATATACTGGTAATTGTGGGTGATTATACCAGATTCACCTTGGTAGCCTTCTTAAGGGATAAATCACAAACCCTTGATGAAGTAAAAAGAGTTCTCAAATGAATTCAAACTAAAAATGTTCTCAAGTCTGTAAGATCCGTAGTGATCATGGATCAAAATTTGAGAATAGCAGTTTTGAGAAATTCTGTAGCGATTAGGGAATATCACATGAATTCTCTTCACCCAAAACACCACAACAAAATGGAATTGTTGAAAGAAAAAATAGAGTACTTTAAGAAATGGCTAATGTAATATTTCAAAGTATGAAGCTATCTAAAAATCTTTGGGATGAAGCAGTAAATACTACCTGCTATATAATAAATCGTGTTTACACTACTAAGTTAAATAATAAAACACTTATGAAATGTGGTTTGATAAGAAGCCTACTGTCAAATACTTTCAAGTTTTTGGCAGCAAGTGCTATATTTTACGTGACTATGAAAATCTGGAGAAGTTTGACACTAAAAGTGATGAATGGATCTTTTAGGGTATTCTTTAATCAGTCGAGCATATCAAGTACTGAATAGGACTGGTGTTATTCAATAATCCATCAATGTGGTCATTGACGATCACTTGAATACACCTAACTTAAGTTTAGATAATGATGAAGTTCTTTTAATTAGTAAACCAAATACTTTATCAAATCAAAAATCAAACTAACTTTGAACTGAGGACTGTTAAAGATTATCCAACCACTCAAATTCTTGAAAACCCTCTCAATGGTGTGCGCACTCATAGACAACTAGAAGATATATGTAATTACGAGTGCTTTACATCCCAGATAGAACTGGATAACGTAAAAGAAGCTCTCACTGACGAACACTGGATTGTTGCAATGCAAGAAGATCTTAATCAATTTGTGAGAAATGATGTTTGGTATCTTGTTCCTAGAGCTAAAGATAAACATATTATCAGAACTAAGTGGATTTTCAAAAATAAGTCTGATGAACTTGGTAATATAATTCGAAACAAGGCTAGACTGGTTGTACAAGGGTACAGTCAAATTGAAGGAATCGATTATGATGAAACCTTTGCCCCAATAGCTCGTCTTGAATCAATCAGACTATTGATATCAATTGCTTATTTCAGAAAGATCAAAATATAGCAAATGGATGTAAAGAGTGCCTTCTTAAATGGTGATCTACATGAAGAAGTGTATGTTTAACAACCAATGAGTTTCAAAGACCCTAAGAACTCTGATCATGTCTATCATCCTAAAAGGGCTCTCTATGGTTTGAAACAAGCTCCCAGGGCATGGTACGAAAAATTGACTAAGTTTCATCTAAGTTATAATTTTCAAATGGGAAGTGTTGATAAGACTCTTTTTGTTAAGAAATATAACGATCATATCTTAATGGTGTAGATCTATATTGATGATATTATTTATGGATCTACCTATACTAACATAACCATTGAGTTTGCAGATTTAATGAAATCTAAGTTTGAAATGAGCATGGTTGGGGAATTGAATTATTTCCTAGGGTTACAAGTTAAATAACAACCTGATGGTATGTTTATTTCTCAAACCAAATATGCTTTAAACTCAATTAAAAAGTTCGGATTTGAGAATGGTAAAAATTTTGATACTCCTACGAGTAAAACTTTAAAACTCTCAAAGGACTCTACAGGTAAAAGTATAGATCCTAAATTATATCGTAGTATGATTGGCAGTTTACTTTATTTAACTGCAAGTAGACCTGATATTGCTTTTAGTGTTGGCATTTGTGTTAGATATCAATTTGATCCTAAAGAGTCTCATCTAATTATTGTTAAGCAGATTATGAGATATGTCACAAGTTCAGCTAATTTGGGTCTCTGGTGTCCCCATGATACTAGTGTTCAGTTGGCTGAGTACACAGATGCTGATTGAGCTGGTAATATCGATGATAGGAAATCAACCAATGGTGGTTTTTTCTATATTGAAAATTGCATAGTTTCTTGGTTTAGCAAGAAATAAATTTATGTATCGCTTTCAACTGCTGAGGCTGAATACATCGCAGCTAGAAATACATGTACTCAGCTTATATGGATGAATAGAATGTTAAGCGATTGCGGAATTGCACAGGATTCTATGGTTTAATTTTGTGATAATTCTAGTGCAATAAATATTTCTAAAAATCCAATCCAGCATTCACGTACCAAGCATATTGACATTAGGTATCATTACATTCGTTAATTAATAGAAGAAAAAATAATTTCTTTGGAATACATTCCTACCGAGACTCAACTTGCTGACATTTTCACTAAACCACACGACAAAAGCAGGTTTAATAAATTAAAATTTGATCTTAGTATGTGCATTCTAAATTGATTATTCATGCATGTTTGTGTCATAATATATATATATATATTTGATAATTTATTGGTTTAAATTTTAAACTTTTATGAAAAATGCAAGTTTTTGTTTGTACAAGACCAGTCAAGGATGTGCTCGACCGGTCATGGCACGACCATCGAGGATGTCCCACGACCAACGTGTAGTACGCTGGACCTTTTTAATTTGGAGAAAATCACTTTCTTTCTCATTTTCTATTTCTTCTCCAACAGGCCGAAGCACGACTAGTCGTACTCAACTGTTTGATTCATCAAGGTTAGTGCATTATTTCCGTTATTCTTGTAGATTTAAGCTCTATTCACTTCATTTTCTTCCTTGGAGTGCTTCATTTCTAGTTGCCTTGAAGTTTTTGGGGTTTTCTTCTCCAAAATTTGATTTTGAAGAAACCCACTCTGCATCTTTTACACCCACTTGATTCCTTCATTTCTTAGTTGTAAATGGATACTAGAGGTAAAAAGAAAACTTTCCGTGATACTTCATCATCTCTATCAACTGTAACAAGGCACCACCTTCAGTCACCTGAAGATGATCCCTCCCATGTGCGGAATTTACGATTGCGCAATGTTATCATTAAACGACTTGTCGATCTTAAACCCATTGCTCCTTTTGACTTCCTTCAACTTCTCCAATCTGTAGGATGGGCTAACATTCTACATTGGGTGGGCCAGCATACCAGCCTATTATGCAAGCTATGTTTACGTGTATTACTGAATTTTCGACTGAGAATTTAACGTTTAAAATCGCAACTAGAAAATGTCCATTTGATATAGATCGTCATTTAATTTTTTCTTTGATGGACATACCTGTTAATGATGATGGCATTCCTATTCACACTCTAGCTGAAAAACCATCGGAATCAGACAAATGAGTGCTCACTAGAGCATTATGCAACATAGATGCCCAATGGACTCATAAGGGGAATGCGCTCGCCTCAAAGTTCTTGTTACCTAGATACAGGGTTTTGCATCGAATATTTATTTCCAATCTATATCCTCGTTCAGGTAACAAAACTGAACTAACTTCGTTTATGGTTCGTATTTTGCATTCCATTATCTCTAGTGCAAATGTCTATCTGCCTTCTTTAATATGTCATTCCATTATTCAGTTTCGCCTCCATCCAAGACACAGTGATATTCCATTTGCCTATCTTATGACTGTGTTAGCTACTCACATGCTAGTCGTTATGCCTGTTGGAGAGGCTTCTATTCATCACCTTATTTTCAATAATTTTAATATAAATAAGATGAAATTGGAATTGGCTCCTGGTCAAGTAGATCTTAGTAGTGGTGGAGCTGAAGCTGTGAATGTAGAAGAAGGTGGTGATCTACCTCCTGATGATATAAATATGAATGACATTTTTTATGAAATTGAATTAGACTCTGGAAATGATCCTGACTATGAGCCATCTGATTTTGATGCACGTCTACGTGCACTTGAGGAGAAGGTAGAGAACATGAATGTTGCCCATGATTTGTAATTTAAATATATGCGCAAGTATCTTAGGCGCTTAAATAAGGGCCTTCATCAAATGGATCTTACCATACCTGCTCCTTCCTCAGGATCTGATTAAGTGTTTTATCCTTTCGTCTATAATAACTTTCATACTACTTTGTTTTTGTTAGTATGTGAGCTTTGATTTTACTTTAGGTTGCTGGTTAATGATATGTGAACTTTGAATTTGCTTATACTTCTTTCATATCTTGACTACTTCACTCCTTTATTACTCTCTTGTTCCTTTTCCTCTTCCATATCATAAATGCTTCCTTTGTCATATTGTGATAAAAAGGGGGAGAATACTTACGTTTGTTTGCTTATGGATATGGGTGGATTGTGAAAAGTAGTAAGTAGCATTGAGCATTAGATATATGTGTGTGTGTGTGTGCGCTACTCAGGGGCAGTAAGTAAGAAGGTGAACCAGGCAATAACTAGTTTTCTTCTATAACTGGTGCATGATTCTTTATGAGTATAAGTAAGAAGGTGAACCAAGCAATAACTGGTTTTCTTTTATAACTGGTGCATGATTCTTTATGTGTATATTGGTTATATTATTGTTAAGTGTGTTTTGTCACAAATTTGACAAAGGGGGAGATTGTAAGTGCAATGGTTTCTTGCTCCTTTGATTGTCAAATTTTGCGGTGCCAAAACCTCAATCTGTGTCTTGTATAGCACGTTGATATACATATGTTCAAAGCACTACATCACAATGCTCCAAGTCAAGAAATGCAAGATCAATTACATTGTTCTCTTCTCTAAAGCATCAGAGTTTTAAAGCTACATCGAAGATGAAATCTTGTTCAAAGACTCTAGGTGAAGTACAAGTCAAGGACTATGAATTGAAGCTTTTGAAGATTTAAAGCTTCATTAAGTGTCAAGGTCTCAAGCTTCTTGAATTTCAAAATCATCTGAAGAAGAGAAGGTTCAATGTTCATACTTCATGGTGAAGGTATGATTAACCTTAGGGTAGGTCATTTTGTATACATAATTCAAATTGAATCACTTTACATATATTTGGACTGTTCTAAGACTAGTCCTGAACCCTGTTTGACTAGTCCTAACACTTGCTCGACTATTCCAAGAAATTCTAGGACCAGTCCTACGTTGGTTTCAAAATTTCAGAATTATTTGTTCATCTACGACCAGTCTTGGAGACTGCTCAACCTGTAACGACTCGAAAATTTTCGTACAAAGATCCGACTACCACCTTGACCAAAAATCACTTAGGATTAAATCTTTTTAGAAATTTAACAAAGTTAACTAAGTGCTAAACTAGATCAGCCATGAAATCTGCTAGAATCGCTTTAAATACGATCGGCAAGACCTCAAACTTGTAGAATCATTGACGCTAGGTTATCCTAAAATCTAGGATCAAACTCATTACCCGACTGCTCTCGGGAGCACATCAAAACTCTGTATCAGGTCTGGACTGCACATCGGGAGACCGAATAATACGAAGTTAAGGACTTGGGACCGCCTCGCTGGGCTTGACAACCATTTCGAAAATCAAATTCAGACAGTGTCCTACGGCTGTTCGCTTGAGTCCGGAGCGAGAGAGTGTGAGAACACTTGTTTTCTTTATAAAATAAATATCTCAAATAGTAATCGGAGACTTGTTACTTGCGGACATTTTATAAGCAACCAGACCGTCAGAATCTGACCCAATTACACCCTCAGATCAGGAAAATTTTCATAAACATATCCATGTACTTGGAATTTCAGATCGGGTTTCACTGACCGTTGAATTGAAACTAGTCCACCACGCGTGATCTGGGAATCCGACTGAAACGAAAACTTAACTCCACCTAGATCCAAGGTTGGTGAGCTTAAGTCTGACCTTTGGCTCAAGGAAGCCTGCCAGAAGTCCTCTGTTGAGCTGAAACTATGTCGCTTTGGTTATAACCTAAGTATACCTTGTCCACAAGTCTATTTCAGTATGTTTCAGGCTATATAAGGACCTTAGAACCCTCTCTCTCATAGCCATACGAATTTGAGAGAAACCCTAGAGAGAGAAGAGAGAAAATAGAGAGAAAGTGTGAGAGAAGTGGGAGAAACTCCCTGCTACTATTTCCTACCGCTACCCAAGCTCCACCACTCCATTCTTGTCGCGTTCCTGGTGAATCCGACTTCGTTTCTAGGTAAGAAACCCTAACCCTAATATTTTTTCAGGTTGTATAAGTTGTAGGTTATGAAATAGCTAACCTTTTTCCTTCTATAGGTTACCAAACTGCCGAATACGGAAGCTTGACAAACTTATCGTATTCGTTACGATTCTATGGTAAAAGGTGAGGAATTTAGGTGTATAGGTTATGGTTTTCAACACTTTCAATGTCAGATAATGATAGATTCATGATCTGCATGCAATTGCATATGTACAAAGTGCTGTCTGTATTTCATTTCGATTAAAGATGAAGAATATGGAATTTTACATATTTTAGGTATTCATAGAAAATACCGTATATGTATAAATTTTGGAAATGTGTTTGCCATGATTATTTGTTGTATGAATATAATATATATGGATAAAATACTTAGTTGGTGAAAGGACTCGCCCTAATACATGATTTGTTAATATACACTATGTATGTAGAAATAGTGTATTCTAGAATGTACTGTATACGTATAGATTTTGGAGATGTGTTTGTCATGATTATTTGCTGTATGAATATATTATATATGCATAAAATACTTGCTTGGCAAAAGTACTTGCCCTAATACATGTTTTGCTAACATACACTATGTATGTTGAAATTGTGTATTCTAAGTGTTTGTGAAAATGCTTGTGAGAGTAAGTGTTTGGATGATGGTGCCTTAGGTAGGTGTTGAGATGGGATTCTCAACTACCTTAGAGACGTATATGATTTTCTCCATGTTGATTGTTTAACTTAACCGCTTACTTATGAAATATATGTGTTTGTATTTCTTGTTTACATGGTGCTTTATAACATGCTTTATGACATGCTTGTTAACATGCTTGAATTACTTTGTTTATTATGCCTTACTCTACATGCTCTAAATAAGGTTTGATTGGGTTTGGGACTATGATTATAGTCCAGACAATCGATACCAGACTTGAGATAGTGGTTGAGATTCATTTCACCACGTAGGATGTGTTCGACGAACCCAAGTCGTACTTCAGTTGGCGACAGTGGTTAGGCCATGTGAAGTGCTTATGTACTTTATATTATTCAGTTGATTGTGCGTTCGAGCTAGTTAGGCTCATCAAGTAACCCGATATGTCTAATGTATGTTCACCATGTTTGGACGTTACTGCTTGAAC
Organism: Magnolia changhungtana; assembly: GCA_030180095.1. Classification (NCBI taxonomy): domain Eukaryota; kingdom Viridiplantae; phylum Streptophyta; class Magnoliopsida; order Magnoliales; family Magnoliaceae; genus Magnolia; species Magnolia changhungtana. The sequence goes on from JASAUF010000397.1 coordinate 5,730,470, forward strand.
CTAAGGTACCAAACTTACCAGTAAAATCCCATTAACCATGGTACCTCGATCTGCTAAGACTCATGAGCCAGGCATAGTGGTATGGGACATCGTAGTCGAGCTATCGGCCTACGCTAGGGCCACGTGCCCCCCCATAGTGACCAGTGAGCAACCTGACTCGTGAGCCGATTATGGTGGTATGGGACACTATATTCGTGCTATCGGCCTACATTGATAAGGTGATGGGGGAGTGGTGTAACCATTGTATGTAACAGCCCTGACAGCCCTTTGTAGTGACCTCGAGCATACTCTGAATTTGCGGTGAGGCGACAAGTTTTGCCGCGGTGTATAGAGTATGAACTAGGCCTATATCAGCTTAGTGATAAACCGTTAAAGAGGTGATGGGGGAGTGGTGTAACCATTGTGCGTAACAGCCCTAGCAGCCTCTGCAGCGACCTAGAAACATATTATCATATGAGATTAACTAGGACTGACGACCCTATAATGAATCATGTTTAGGAATGATACAAGGGAGGTACCTTAGTTTCCCAATACTGCTGTTTGAAATGGACTAATTACAACTCGGTAATCATGTGCATCATACATTGCATGTGCCTGGAAGATGTGAAGCATTGAGGAATGCAAGCATGCCGTGAACGTAAGATGGTGTTGCACGAGGGAGTGTGTGGTGAGGGCATACATCATGACTATATTCATACTTGCATTAATAAGAGTAGTTAGGAGTGTTTGATTATACTGCTTTATCATTACTGCTTGATTGAGTTGATAACATGTTAACCTATGCTTTATTGTTCCACTGAGTTAGCTACTTACTCCCACATTACAGGACGGTGTTGTACACACCAACCGGACTCTATCTCAGGTGTAGATGAGATGACGACTCAGGAGGCTAAGCCGAACTATGATGAGGACTAGGATGAGTTCTCATTTATGCAGTATTCTGGTGGCTTCAACTAGACTGTCAGGATCACTGAGACTTGCAGGAATTACTCCTTAATTGTACTTTTGACATTTTGTTCTTAAAACAGATATATGTATATGGTGACTCAGATGGGTTCATACTCTGGAGATTGAGATAGTTTTATTTCTTTTATATACATATATATACAGTTTCAGTCTTCCGCTTGCCTTTATACAATTGATCTGGAGTATGAATTACTGTTTTGGTATAATCTCACCCATGTTTATTGCTCTAATACAGGCAACATTTAATCATCATTATCTATGTTGCATAAGTGATGTTTTTGAACTCGAGAGTTGAGTTGCTACTCGACCCTCGAATTTCAGGGCATTACAAGTTGGTATCAGAGCATGATTTTGATTAAATCAGACCTGAGTTATGTTCCCACGACGTACGCTGACGCAGTGCAACTTAGGAGGGTGCGAGAATAATATAGAAACAGTCTTAAGTATCCCAATTTCATCCAATGACAAAGTTCACTGAAAATGAACGCCGAAATCGAGTCTGTACTCAACCCTGGTGGTACAGGTCAACCTTAAAACACTTCTAGGCCGTCAAACGACGGGTCTGGATCATAATCCACCCAATCACAGCCGTTGAAATTTGGTAAAATACCGTTATGTGTTAAAATGTACTCAGGAGGACCCAAAACGACTAAAAACAGAGTCGGGGGCCACACGATGCAATCCGAAAGGACCCAGGACAAACCCAAGGGGTATTAGACACCTTGGGGGGTGGATAACACCACCCCACTGCGGTGGCACGGCGCCGGGCAAGGCGGATCACGGCGGAACTGCAGTCACCGCGCCAGGCCGCGGTCGGGTTAGCCCACTCAGGTTGGGTCGGGCCTGGTCAGGGTCGGCCCAACCCCAACAACAGTGTGAGGCCCGCAAAATTTTTTGGGGGTCCCTATTTAGGTCTGTATCAGCCCCTCTCTCTCACATTCTTCCCTTCCAAGCTCCCTTCCCTTCCAAGTTCAATTTTTCTCTCAAATCTTTCCTCCAATTTTTCAATCCACTAATTTCGACCATAGCCCATCCCCTTCCATCAGTTACAGCAAACCCTACCACCTATCCTCTCTGTTTCTCACATTTAAAGCCCTTAAATCTCCTCCTTTTGCCTCAAATTCGTGTAACCTTCTAGCTTATCCCATTTCTCCCTTGTTCCTTCATCATTCCCTATTACTTGGGCTTCTACAAGCCCTGTGGAGACCTAAATCCGGGAAGAACTCAAATCTCCAGCCCCTTCCTCTCTCTTTCCTCTATTTTCATGGCCCTTTTCGAGTTAATTACAGCCATTTTCTCCATTTCCTCCATCCTCTCTCTCATGGGAAAGAGGAAAACTACTGCAGATGATGCTGGGCCGAGCCGCCCAGCCCGTTCCAGAAGAAGGGCTGACGTTGAAGCCGGCACTAGCACCGTTCGAGAGTATAGGTCGAAACGGGACCTAGATCCCCAACTTTCGATCAGAGATGCCCTTCCGATAGGCTTTGAATACGGTCGTTTGCTGACTGTAAGATAGTGTTCGAAGCTCATGTGGATGAGAGAATGTTTGGGCTCCACGCGATGATGGACTGTTTGGTGGACATCGGATGGGGTCCTATATTTGAAGGCGAGTCTCCTGCATATGAGAACATGGTTCGTGCCTTCTATGCCCATATCGTAGACCCATCGTTGGAGCCTCTTCAGTTTACGGTCTCTGTGAGGGGCATAAGGCTCATAATTACTGTGGTTGAGATGGCGCGGATCATGAACATCCCACATGGTGAAGTGCTTCCTAATGACAACTTCTCTAGGAGTGCACGAGAAAGGGATCGCCGTCGTGATACCTCTGTGGTCGATGGGTTTCTTGGACGAGAGGAAACTGTCTTTCGTCATCGAAGTTGACAGATGACTTCCGTTTGCTCCACCACATTTCCACATATAATGTGTATCTACGGTGGGGTAACCGCACGGAGTATACTCGATTGATGGTGGACTTCTTATACAGGATTGGACATGGGGACAACTTATGCCTACCCACGTTTGTCCTATTTCAGATAGTTCAGGTCATTCGATATGTCAGGAATGACCTCTTGCTCCCATTTGGCTGCCTGATATGCAAGATGGCTCGTGATGTCGGCTACAGGCTTAACATGGAAGACCTTGCGCCAGTCCAGATCATAAGTAAGGCTACACTTAACAATATGAGGATCGGCCTTCGACAACGGTAAGCCCGACTCGACGAGTCTAGAGATGAGTCAGATAATGCCGGTGAGGAGAGTATTGACCTCGAGGCAGGAAGCGAAGAAGGAGGCGGTGATGAGATCCAGGAAGAGGAAGATGAGGCCTAGGATACAGAGGAGAGTTCACCTCCTGCAGCTCAGGAGCAGGACACCGATCGGGCTACCATAGATGCGCGTTTAGCCCGTCTCGAGGAGGGCCAAGCCGCCCTGCAACAGGAAGTCGTGTGGGTCTAAACCAAGCTCACAAGGTGTCTCGCACCTTGAAGGCCATCCTGTGCTATCTACAGGACAAGAATGCTCCTCCTCCATCACCTGATTCGGATGCCTAGCCATCCAAGTTATTGTTTGTAGTTGTTTTGGCTACCGCATTAGGCGGTTTATGTTTCTATGTTGAAGGATGTAGCAGTTAGTTGTATGTTTTTGTAGTTGTTGAAGCTTGGTTGCATTAGCTTCCTTGCATCTCCTGTCATGATTCATGTAACTCTGTATTCCATGTATTATGATAATTTTGGTAATGAAATGCATACAACCTCTTTTGCTATGATGTGTGTGGAATGCTTAAGTGATGATGTATTGTGTTGTAATGCTTTATCTCACATACAATGTACCCTATGTCGTATAGCGCATGCCACAGAGATCTATGAGGAGCACGGTACCCCTCTTGCTCACTGACTCGATGGACCAAACTCCTTCCCGCAGGGGTGGTCCTACGGGCCCGGGTTCTGGCTCTGATCAGCCCTCTGCTGGTCCTACTAGTGGACTGCCACCTTATACACCTCCGGTTCGGGAAGCAGCACCGGGCATCCTCATCTACACAGCATGACCCACAGGTTGCTCCACCTCCTGACAGGTTTGAGCAGATGATGATGCTGATGCAGCAGCAGCATCAGCAACTTTTTGTGGTCTTATCATCTCAGGGTGGCAGTGCGACTCCACCTCCGATATCTACACGCCCTACTGAGACTGCCGAGCCTCCTGCTCAGTTTGGGGATGTGCCTATGCCCACACCTATTACGTACCCTACAGGAGACGTGGGTACTCACGGTTTACTTGAGCGATTCCAGCGCTTGAGGCCTCCGAATTTTACGGGTTCTTACAGACCCTAGGAGGCTGAGTACTGGTTAGACCACGTCTCAAAGATATTGAAGATGCTGCATTGTTCTGAGGCTGAACAGGTTGAGTTGGCTGCCTTCATGTTTGAGAAGGAGGCTAGCTTATGGTGGGACAGTATACTGCGGACCGTTACAGTAGGATATGTGTGGACCTGGGCAGCATTTGAGTTTCGCTTCCACGAGAAATATTACCCTCAGGCCTACAGACACGAGAGGGAGAATGAGTTTCTACGCCTCAGGCAGGGAGGCATGACAGTCACGGAGTACGAGCATCGCTTCACCGAGTTGGGCCGTTTTGTCCCGACTATACTCGCTGATGAGCCGATGAGGATTCGACGCTTCACTAGGGGATTGCGACCTGACATCCGGTCGAAGATGTGTTGTATCTGCATACCATCTTATGCGGAGTTGATTCATATGTCTATTGGGGCGGAGCAGGATGTTGATCAGCTGGCACGCTCCCATGGTTCTATGGTTACGAGGCCACGACTAGATGTTCAGGGCAAGCCTTTCCTAGGCAAGAGGCCTCGTGCTGACTCGTCCCCCAGGATCGCAGTGCCAGTGGCTCTGATGAGGCGCCCTATTGTGACCTGTATGTATTGCGGGAAACAGGGTCATCTTGTTGGGAGTTGTTTTATGTGGATGAAGGATAGTGGGTTCTCTCCGCCGCAGATGATTGGTCGTTCTCGCCCACAGGCTATATCGGCTCCACCACTTCGGATGGCACCTGCGCATCTGTCATTCAGACTGCCTGCACCTCATTTTCGACCTCCTCAATAGCCCATGGTACCTCAGCCTAACCGATCCAAGCAGGCGCATGTTCATGCGCTTACCACAGAGGAACCAGATACTGCATCTTCAGCGCCTATGGCCTTCGAGGTCACTGCACACCTCCAAAGTACTCCCGTCTTCTTACTGGTGGACACTGGGTCCACTACCTCTATGGTTTCATGCACGGCAGTCAAGCAACTGGGTTTAGTTACTGCTCCTACGAGAGGAGTGAGGGTTATCACTGCTACAGGGACTTCATCTAAGGTTACTCATATGTGTGAGGGCTGCCCGATAGACTTGGGTGGCAGAGTGATACTAGTTGACCTGATTGTCGTCCCCCTATTCCATTACGACATTATCTTCGGTATGGATTGGCTCACTGAGATGCGAGCTGAGATCGACTACGAGACTAGGGTGGTGACAGCCTATGGACTTGAGGGCACGGCCTTTACTTTTCCTGTTCAGGTCAGTCACGCTACTCGGTTGTGATGTTACACTTCTTCGTTAGAGGCTACTGATGTTTCGATGCTTGAGGATACGCCGGTAGTTCAGGCTTTTGCGGATGTTTTTACACCGATTCCTGGGTTACCACCTCGGCACGAGATCGACTTCACCATTGATCTTACGCCCGGTGCGACACCCATCTCTTTACCAACGTATCGCATGCCTCCGTGTGAGATGGAGGAACTGCAGAAACAGATTGACGGGCTGGTAGAGAAAGGCTTTATACGACCTAGTGTGTCTCCCTCGGGATCACCTGTACTATTTGTGAAGAAGAAGGATGGCTCACTATGGTTGTGTATTAATTACCGTAGGTTGAACCAGGTCACCGTGAAGAACAAGTATCCTTTGCCCAGGATAGATGATCTGTTTAATCAGTTGAAAGGGGCGAAGTATTTCTCGAAGATTGACTTGCAGTCAGGGTACTATCAGTTGTGTGTCAGAGATGAAGACGTGCAGATGACAACTTTCAGGACATGTTTTGGGCATTACGAGTTCTTGGTGATGTCGTTCAGTCTTACGAACGCACCGGCCGTGTTCATGGACTTGATGAACAAGGTATTTCGGCCATACTTATACTGATTCATCATCATATTCATTGATGACATCCTGATATATTCCACGAGTCGGGAAGAGCATGAGGTGCACCTGAGAGCGGTGTTGGATGCCTTGAGGAAGAATCGGTTGTTTGCGTAATATAAGAAGTGTGACTTCTGGCCGGAAGAAGTCAAGTTCCTGGGACATGTGGTGTCTAAGGATAGGATAACAGTGGACCTTGCTAAGGTAACCGTGGTTCAGGATTGAAAGCAGCGTGGCTCGGTTACCGAGGTGAGGAGTTTTCTTGGCCTGACAGGGTATTATAGAAGCTTCATTCGGGACTTCTCAAAGATTGCCAGGCCGTTGTCACAGTTGACACGTAAGGATTTGAGGTTCGCCTGGAATGAGAAGGCAGAAGCAGCTTTTCAGGAGCTGAAGGACAGATTGACGTCTGCCCCTGTGCTAGTATTGCCAGAGCAAGGGGTGAAGTACACGATATACACTGACGCGTCTCGTGTTGGTTTGGGTTGTGTCCTTATGCAGAAGGACAGGGTGATTGCGTATGCCTCGAGACAACTAAGGAAGCACGAGGAGAATTACCCTACACACGACCTTGAGTTGGCAGCTGTCATCTTTGCATTGAAGCTCTGGAGATATTACCTCTATAGAGAGGAGTTCGAGCTTTTCTGTGACCATAAGAGCCTTAAGTATATATTCACGCAGCGAGACTTGAATATGAGGCAGCGCAGATGGATGGAAACCTTGAAGGACTTCAAGTTCGAGGTCTCCTACCATCCTGGCAAGGCTAACCTTGTGGCGGATGCATTGAGCCGCAAGAAGGCGATTGCATTTGCTGCTCCGCTGATGATAGCAGAGTGGGATATGTTAGAGTTCGTGCGGGACTTGGAGCAGAAACTCACGGTGGAGGAGCCATTTGAGTGTGTTGCGCACGTTCAGGTGCAACCACTTATTGATGGCTCCATATGAGGCCCTGTATGGTCGTCCTTGCAGAGCACCGCATTGTTGGGTTGAGGTTGGCGAGCGTAGTCTGATTGGCCCAGAGTTGGTACAGGCAACCTCAGAGAAGATCGACATTATCAGGCGTCGACTTCTTACAGCACAGAGCAGACAGAAGAGCTACGCCGATACGAGGTGGCGACCGCTTGAGTTTGAGGTTGGGGACCATGTGTTCCTCAGAGTTTCTCCTATGAAGGGAGTCCTTCGGTTTGGGAAGAAGAGAAAGCTTACACAGAGGTTTATCGGTCTATTTCAGATCCTTGATCGAGTGGGTGCCGTGGCATATCGTCTCGCTTTGCCCACACCACTTGTAGCTGTATATAACGTCTTTCATGTATCTATGCTGAAGAAGTACGTTCTTAATCCTTCACACATTATCAGCTGGGAGCAGGCACAGTTGAGCGAGGATGCTACATATGAGCTGCACCCGACGCGTATACTAGACAGGAAGGAGCAGGTACTGTGTAGCAAGGTCATTCCACTCGTGAAGGTACTGTGGACACATCATACAGAGGAGGAAGCTACGTGGGAGATAGAAGCTGAGATCCAAAAGAACTACCCTCAGCTCCTCGAGGAGTACGAAAAGGTAGTAATTTCGAGGACGAAATTTTTCATTAAGGGGGGTAGATTGTAACGACTCCAAAATTTCCGTACAAAGACCCGAGTACCACCTCGACCAGAAATCACTTAGGATTAAATCCTTTAGAAATTTGACAAAGTTAACTAAGTGCTAAACTAGATTAGCCATGAAATCCGGTAGAATCGCTTTAAATACGATCAGCAAGACCCCAAACTTGTAGAATCATTGACGCTAGGTTATCCTAAAATCTAGGATCAAACTTATTACCCGACTGCTCTCGGGAGCACATCGAAACTCCGTATTAGGTTTGGACCGCACATCGGGAGTTCGAATAATACAAAGTTAAGGACTTGGGACCGCCTCACTGGGCTTGACAACCATCTCAGAAATCAAATCCAAATAGTGTCCCACGGCTGTTCGCTTGAGTTTGGAGCGAGAGAGTGTGAGAACACTTGTTTTCTTTACAAAATAAATATCTCAATTAGTAATCTGAGACTTGTTACTTGCGGACATTTTGTAAGCAACCAGACCATCAGAATCTGACCCAATTACACCCTCGGATCAGGAAAAATTTCATAAACATATCCATGTACTTGAAATTTCAGATCAGGTTTCACTAACCGTTGAATTGAAACTGGTCCGCCATGCGTGATCTGGGAATCTGACTGAAATGAAAACTTAACTCCACCTAGATCCAATGTTGGTGAGCTTAAGTCCGACCTTTGGCTCAAGAAGGCCTGCCAGAAGTGCTCCGTTGAGCTGAAACTGTGTCGCTTTAATTATAACCTAAGTATACCTTGTCCACAAGTCTATTTCAGTGTGTTTTAGGCTATATAAGGACCTTAGAACCCTCTCTCTCTCATAACCATACGAATTTGAGAGAAACCCTAGAGAGAGAAGAGAGAAAAGAGAGAGAAAGTGTGAGAGAAGTGGGAGAAACTCCCTGCTACTATTTCTTACCGCTACCCAAGCTCCACCACTCTATTCTTGTCGCGTTCCCGGCGAATCCGACTTCGTTTCTAGGTAAGAAACCCTAACCCTAATCTGTTTTGGGGTTGTGTAAGTTGTAGGTTATGAAATATCTAACCTATTTCATTCTATAGGTTACCAAACTGCCGAATACGGAAGCTTGGCAAACCTATCGTATTTGTTATGATTTCACGGTAAAAGGTGAGGACTTTAGGTGTATAGTTATGATTTTCAACACTTTCAATGTCAGATAATGATAGATTCATGATCTGCAAGTAATTGCACATGTACAAAGTGCTGTCTGTATTTCGTTTCGATTAAAGACGAAGAATTTGTAATTTTACATATTCTAGGTATTCATAGAAAATATTGTATACGTATAAATTTTGGAAATGTGTTTGCCATGATTATTTGTTGTATAAATATAATATATATGGATAAAATACTTAGTTGGCGAAAGGACTCGCCCTAATACATGATTTGCTAATACATTCTATGTATATAGAAATAGTGTATTCTAGAAAGTACCGTATACGTATAAATTTTGGAGATGTGTTTGCCATGATTATTTGCTGTATGAATATATTATATATGCATAAAATACTTGCTTGGCAAAAGGACTCACCCTAATACATGTTTTGTAAACATACACTATGTATGTTGAAATCGTGTATTCTAAGTGTTTGTGAAAATGCTTGTAAGAGTAAGTGTTTGGATGATGGTGCCTTAGGTAGGTGTTGAGATGGGATTCTCAACTACCTTAGAGACGTATATGATTTCCTCCATGTTAATTGTTTAACTTAACCGCTTACTAATGAAATATATGTGTTTGTATTTCTTGTTTACATGGTGTTTTATAACATGCTTTATGACATGCTTGTTAACATGTGTGAATTACTTTGTTTATTATGCTTTACTCTACATGCTCTAAATAAGGTTTGATTGGGTTTGGGACTATGATTATAGTTCAGACAATTGGTACCAGACTTGAGATCATGGTTGAGATTCATTTCGCCACGTAGGATGTGTTCGAAGAACCCGAGTCGTACTTCAGTTGGCGACAGTGGTTAGGCCACATGAAGTGCTTATTTACTTCATCTCATTCAGTTAATTGTGCGCTCGAGCTAGTTAGGCTCGTCAAGTAACCTGATATTTCTAATGTATGGTCACCATTTTGGACGCTACTGCTTGAACCTAGGGTACCAAACTTTCCAGTGAAATCCCGTTAACCATGGTACCTCGATCTACTAAGACTCATGAGCCGGGCATGGTGGTATGGGACACCGTGGTCAAGCTGTCGGCATACACTGGAGCCACGTGCCTCCCCGTAGTGACCAGTGAGCAACCTGACTCATGAGCCGATTATGGTGGTATGGGACACTATATTCGTGCTGTCGGCCTACATTGATAAGGTGATGGGGGAGTGGTGTAACCATTGTGTGTAACAGGCCTGACAGCCCTTTGTAGTAACCTCGAGCATACTCTAAATTTGCGGTGAGGCGACGAGTTTTGCCGCGATGTATAGAGTTTGAACTAGGCCTGTATCAATTTAGTGATGAACCGTTAAAGAGGTGATAGGGGAGTGGTGTAACCATTGTGCGTAACAGCCCTGACAACCTCTGCAGTGACCTAGAAACATATTATCGTATGAGATTAGCTAGGACTAACGACCCTAGAATGGATCATGTTTTGGAATGATACAAGGGAGGTACCTTAGTTTCCCAATACTGCTGTTTGAAATGGACTAATAACAACTCGGTAATCATGCTCATCATACATTGCATGTGCCTGGAAGATGTGGAGCACTGAGGAATGCAAGCATGCCGCGAACGTAAGATGGTGTCGCACGAGGGAGTGTGTGGTGAGGGCATACATCATGACTATATTCATACTTGCATTAATAAGAGTAGTTAGGAGTGTTTGATTATACTGCTTTGTCATTACTGCTTGACTAGTTGATAACATGTTAACCTATGCTTTATTGTTCCACTGAGTTAGCTACTCACTCCCACGTTACGGGACGGTGTTGTATACACCAACCAGACTCTGTCTCAGGTGTAGATGAGATGACGACTCAGGAGGCTGAGCCGGACTATGACGAGGACCAGGATGAGTTCTCATTTATGTAGCATTCTGGTGGCTTCGATTAGACTGCCAAGATCGACAAGACTTGCAGGGATTACTCCTTAGTTGTACTTTTGACATTTTGTTCTTAAAACAGATATATGTATATGGTGACTCAGATGGGTTCATACTCTGGAGATTGAGATAGTTTTGTTTCTTTTACATACATATATATACAGTTTCAGTCTTCCACTTGCCTTTATACAATTGATCTGGAGTATGAATTACTGTTTTGGTATAATCTCACTCATGTTTATTGCTCTAACATTGACAACATTTAATCATCATTATCTATGTTGCATAAGTGATGTTTTGGAACTCGAGAGTTGAGTTGCTACTCGACCCTTGAATTTCAGGGCGTTACACGACCGGTCGAGTGAACAGTGCACGACTCATTCATGACCAGTCCTACAGCCCCGACTCAAACTACAACAATGAATTCTGGTTCCTCACAACCAGTTATGGAGGGCTCACGACCGGTCGTGAAGAGCCTTCGACCAGTCATGGAATGGTTTTATCCGATTGTGCTCAAATTTCAAAAATTTGTTTGACCTTCGACCAGTCATAGTGTCCACAGGGCCAGTCGAAGATGTGATTTCTACAACTATAAATAGAACACAAATTTTAGAGTTTCATATCCAATTCAAGTAAAATCAAGGCATCGCTCTAAGAGATAAGTTTGTGTTATTTTTAAGCAACATTGTACTTATTTAATGTTCTCTTTTGTTAGCTTTTCATATTTGATTTTGTTTCTGCATTCAAATCTAACTTGAAAGAGGAATTGTGATATTCCACTTTTTGGAATCAAAATCAAATAGAGCTAGCCCAACTGGTTTAATTTAAAATCAATTAGAACCTAGAACCATTTCAAAGTGAGTGTGGACATTGAACTTCTATATTCGAACTTCTACTCCGATTTGGTTCTTCCAGGCTGCTACAAAAGGACAAATTCAGGTATTTTACATTTGTGTAAATCTTTTATTGTGTTGGTTTCTTTTGAGATTAAGTTAGAAAAATCTCATTGTTTTGGTTATCTGAGGTGAGCCAGAAAACTCAGAGTGGGGTTTTTGGATTGTGTAAGACCATTTAAAAGACACAATTGTGAGGGTTTTAGGTGAACCTGGAAAAACTTATTTTAATAGTGAATGCTAATATCCCCTGTGTGAGGATATTAGGAGTGGACTAGCAAGCTGTATGGCTATTGTTTAATAGTTGGTGTACACACAGGCGAACCACTATAACTCTTTGCGTTTTGTGGATGTGTGATTTATTTTCTATATATTTTATCATTCAAGTTTGTGGGATGTATGTGTGGATGTGAATGTCATAATATTTACATTTCAATAATTGTGAAAAATGTTGTAGTAAGGTTGTCCTTGCCATAAACCCTTGGTTTTTATGATGAAAGGTTGTCCTTAGAACAATTAGAATTTGAGGTTGCTTTACATTCTGTATTATGGATTGCTATCTTTCCTTTACTTGGCTATCTTATTGTTTAATTCCGCTAGTATTTATTACATCTCGGAAAAATCCGTACAAAGACTCGAGTACCACCTCAGGAAATCACTCAAGACCAAATCCTTTAGAAATTAGACGAAATTAATTAAGTGCTAAACTAGATTAGCTATGAAATTAGCTTGAACTACTTTAAATACGAACTGCAAGACCCAAAACTAGCAGAATCATTAACGCTACACTACCCTAAAACCTAGGATCAATCACAAAACCCAGCTGCTCTCGGGAGCACACCGAAACTCCATATCGGACCTCGACCGCGTGTCAAAAGTCTGATTACCGTGAAACTATACGAATATGACTGCCTTGCTAGGCTTAACAATCATCTCAGGAATTAAGTCCTAACAATGTCCAGCAATGCACAACTTGAGCTCGAAACAAAGTGTGTGAGAAATGCGATTATCTTTAGGAAATGTACTCAGATTTAAGTGAATCAAGTCGTTCACTTGCAGGACAAATCTAAGCTTCCAGACCGTCAGAATCTGACCCAAATACACCCCGGATCAGGGAAATTTTCCAGCACAGGTTAGTGTACTTGTGGCCCCGATTGAGCGACGATGATCGTTGAACTGAAACTGGTTCGCCACGGTCGATATGCAAATTCGATCGGATTGAAAACTTAACTAAACCTAGATCCAATGTCAGGGAGCTTAAGTCTGACCGTACGCGGAAAAGGGCCTTCAGATGTGCTCCGTTGGACCAAAACAGCCTCTATTTGAATATAACCTAAGTATACCATGACCCTGGGGCCATTCCCATTAGTTCTGGGCCTATATAAGGGGCCTTAAACCCTCTCACTCCCTTCATATACGAATTTGCAAACCCTAGAGAGAGAAAGTGAGTGAGAGTTCATTCTTGGGATTCAATCCCGCCATTCCACGTACCTAACTACCACTTCTGTATCACTATTCCAGCGATTTCGATGTCGTTCTTAGGTAAGAAAAACCTAACCCTAATATGTTTTAGGGTTTTAACTAGTGTAAGTGATGAAATAACTAACCTATTTCATACTGTAGATTGTCGTTGTGCCGTAGACAAAGACTCGGTATACAAACTAAGTTCGATACTTGTTTACCGGTGAAAAGTGCGGACTATAAATGCTTAAGTTATAGTTTTCAAGGCTTTCAATGTCAGTTAATGATTTATGACTGACTTGAATGCTATCACATGTTTAGATACGACGTTTCCTGTGCTTTGCACATATAAATCAATTACGTTAAATATAGTGAATTCCACGTGTTTGTTGAAATGTCTGATTGAGTATGGAATTAAGATTTGTGATTAACATGATTATTGATTGAGAATACCTAATTGTTGTACATGTGGCAATTCTTATGTGAAAGGATTTGCTATAATATGTGTTTTAATAAGTCAATTACATGTGTGTAATATGTGTAGCCTAAGTGTTTGATAAAATGCCTGAGTGTGAAAATGCTTGTTTAAATGCATGTAATGAGGGCGTTAAGATAGGATTCTCAATCCCCTTATATAAGGTTACAGTTTACTTCATGTAATCTATCTTACTACTATGTAACTTATGAATGAAATGCTTATGTATGTACATGTACTCTTCATGTTCGTTAAAACACTGTTATGAGATTTATATTTACATTGATGGTTGCATGCGCTCTTGACTGTCACATGTGAATGTTATTGTTCTAGAATGTATTTGGGGCTACGTCGTAGTCCAGGCAGTTGGTAACGGTCTATAGTCGGTGGACGAACTGTTTTAGCCCCGATAGATGCATTTGACGAATCCAAGTTGTACATCGTTTGATGACAGTGGTTAGGCCATATGGAATGCTTATGCACTCCATGTCAATCAAATCAACATGCTCTCGTACTAATCGGGCTTGTCAAGTAACCCAATTAGCCTGATGTCTGTTCACCATGTATGGAAGCTATTGTGTAAGTGCGATAGTTGATAGCTTCACTATATTGTCAAATTTGTGGTGCCAAAGACATTGTATGTATCTTGTTATGAAGCTTGCATATGTGAAGAACAAAGCTCTACACATGATATGTCAAGTCAAGACAAATGTCTCACAAGAACAGCTTCAATAGACAAGCAATGTTCACAAGTTAAGACTCGAGAATGTGAGAATGTTCGACTTAGTTCAAGACAAGTAAATTCAAGATCTCAAGAAGCTTTCAAGTTCAAGCTACACCAAGATCTCAAGCTTCATTGTGCTCAAGGTTGCTCGTCTAAATTTCAATGTCCTTACTTCACTATTAAGGTATGTTTGACCTTAGGCTGACCTTTAGAGTAGGTCATTTTGGATACATAATTCAGTTTGGTCTGTTCTAAGACTAGTCCTGGACCTTGTTCGACTAGTCCTAGTACTGCTTCGACCTGTCTTAGAATTGCCTGCACCAGTCGTAAGTTTCTTGTAAAAATTTGAAATTTTCTGTTAAGTTTCGACCAGTCCTGGGGTCTATTCGACTAGTTATATGAACAATGTTGACTGCTTCTTCGACCTGTAGTAGACCTACAACTCAATCTATAGCGTTGAAATTTGACTTTCATCAACTAGTTGTGAGCAACTTCGATCAGTCGTAGACTACCTACGACCAATCGTGAAACTGTCTTATCTTATCGTGCTCGAATTTTCAAATCTTTGTTGGTCCTACGACCAGTCGTAGCGACGTCTAGACCAGTCAGAGACATGATTTGCTCACCTATAAATAGAGTACGAATCTCAGAATAAAATAAGTAATTTAAGCTAATTTAATTCAGCCTTCTGAGAGATAAGTCTCTGCTCCATTTAAGTTAAGTGTGCATATTTAATATTTTCTTTCTTTAGCTTTTTAAATTGATTTTATTTCTTGTATTCTAATTTGATCTGAAAAGAGGAAGTGTTGTTTTCCTTTTTCTGGAATCAAAATCAATTAAAGCTAGCCCATTTATTTTAACTTAAAATCTATTAGAACTTAGAACCATTATATAGTGAGTATTGGACATTGAACTTTAACATTCAAACCTCTACTCCGACTTGGTTCTTCCGGGCTGCTACAACAAAGAAGAGAAACATGTATTTTACATTTTGTGTAATTTACTTTATTTGGTTTTATTTAAGGTTAAGACAGAAAAATCTCAAAGTTGTTTGGTTATCTTGAGGAGAGCTAGAAAACTCAGAAGTAAGGGTTTTTGAATTATGTAAGCCCTTTGAAAAAGATACAATTGTGAAGGTTTTGGGTGAACCTATGAAAACCTATTTGATACTGAACGTTAATATCCCCTGTGTGAGGATATTAGGAGTGGAGTAGCAATCTATGTGGCTGTTGTTGAACAGTTGGTGTACACACAGGCAAACCACTATAACTCTTTGTGTTGTGTGGATATGTGCTTTATTTTCCTATCTTTCATTATTCAGTTGTGGAATGTATGTGTGGATGTGAATGTTGTAATTATTATATTTCAAGCATTGTGGGAATATTGTAATAATTTAGATTTAAATTCCTGCAATTTATTTCAATTCCTTGCTATTTATTTATTCCTCTTTTGTTTGTGTTTTGATACAAAGATCTTTTTAGAAATAAGGTTGTCCTACCATAAACCCTTTATTTTTTGTGTAAGGTTGTCCTTAGAACAACTTTTGTATCAACCTCTCAACTCTTGTTTATTGAGATTACTTTTCATTTCAACATTGTGAATTAATTTACTTTATTTGGCTATCTCATTATTAAATTCAGCTATAATTATTTTAAATTTGGCGTTGTCCTATTCACCCCCTTCTAGGATATATAACTTGACCATTTTAAGTGGTATCAAAGCCAAATAGCTCGCTTTTAATTGTTATTCATGGATTTATTTCCTGAGCTAACGATCTAAGCTATATAAATATGATGTTAAATTTTGATAGCCTTTCAATCACTAGGCCTTCACCTTTTGATGGCACCAATTATGCCTATTGGAAAGCCAGGATGAGGATCTTTCTCAAATCCATGGATGAAAATGTGTGGTTAGCCACAGTAAATGAATGGACCCCTCCTACCACTGAAGTAACTGGAATCGATGGTTCAAAATCAATGAGAGTAACACCTTATTTCTCATAGACCACACTTCAGAAAAGTGAGAGTAGTGCAAATGTAAAAGCACTAAATGCAATCACTTATGCATATCACTGAATGAATTCAAAAGACTTCTATCCTGTGATTCTGCAAAACAAGCTTGGGATATATTGGAAATGACACACGAGGGTACTTCAATTTTCAAGAAATCTAAAATACAAATCCTTACAACTAAATTTGAGGAAATACGTATGGAAAAAAATGAAATGTTCATGGACTTCCATACTAGATTAAATGACATTGTAAACTCTATGTGGGGTCTAGGTGATAAAATCCCTGAAAGCAAGATATGTGCTAAAATACTACGCTCACTTCCTAAACGGTTCAATTCTAAAGTAATGGCAATCCAGGAACTTCATGATACAGACAATATGACGGTTGAGGAATTAGTTGGCTCATTACAGACTTATGAGTTAACCTTTAAAGCTCTAAAAGTTAAATCTATTGCCTTAAAAACTTCTAAAAATGGTTTTCAAGAAAATGATTTAAACTCTGATTTAGAAAACTCTGAAGATGATATGGCCCTTTTGGTGAAAAGGTTTTATAAGATTTTTAAAAGTAAAAAGAGGGTTGATCTTCGAAAG
The DNA here is from genome assembly GCA_030180095.1 of Magnolia changhungtana. Classification (NCBI taxonomy): domain Eukaryota; kingdom Viridiplantae; phylum Streptophyta; class Magnoliopsida; order Magnoliales; family Magnoliaceae; genus Magnolia; species Magnolia changhungtana. Next base: position 5,747,436 of record JASAUF010000397.1, read on the forward strand.
GCATATGATAAAAAGAAACCTAAACCTAAATCAAGAAAATCATTAAAAGACAGTCAATGTTACAACTTCCATGAGTATGGGTATATGGCTAACAAATGTCCTAATAAGGGCAAGTCGAAAAAGAAAAGTTTGATGGCTACTTGGGATGAGTCCTCTAATTCTGAAGCCTCCTCTGAATCAGAAAATTCTGAAACGGAGTCGGGCTGTGATGTTAAGGCCCTTATGACTCTAGCCAAATTCACCTTTTCAGATAATGATGACTCGACTAGTGAAGAAATCTGAATAGTAAATTTGAAAATGAAGATGATCTTCAAGATTCTTACAATGCCCTATACAAGGAAAGTTGTAAAATTGCTGTGAAATTGAAACTTCAAAAGAGAAATTTTCTAAACTCAAAGAAATTTATGAAACTCTTGTTTTAGAAAAGTCCCACATTTCAAACTGTTTTGAAAAGACAAAATGCGATTTGGATTTTAAAACCTCCCAGGTTGAAAATCTTAAATCTGAAAACGAACTTCTAAAATTGGAAGTCTCTTCTCTCTTGAGTTTAAAGGAAACCTGTAAATATGCCCATGGTGATCCTAAATTAGAAAAACTCTTATCAGGATCAAGAAAATGTGGCGATCGATCCAGTTTGGGCTATGTTCCTCCTAAAACAAAGAACACTCCTCCCAAGTTCGTAAAGGGAGAGACCTTAAACTCAAAAGGGAAAGATCAAATATTTTCTAAAATCCCTAAATCTTTTCAAAAACCTAAAAACTATATCAACTATAATATACAAAACCAAAATCCTTTGGCTGAAAAGATAATTAATTGAGCTTCTAAAGTCTAACTCACTAGGTCATACTTATAACTCTTACAAATGAAAGAAGTCCAACTATCCACCTAAACCCAAAACGGTTATGAAATGGGTTCCAAAGGGTATCTGCTTGGTTGCCCACGCAGCTTTCAAAGCTACAAGCCATTCTAAGTGGTACCTAGACAGCGGATGCTCAAGGCATATGACTGGTGATAAAGGTTTATTCACTGATCTCAAAGACATGACTGATGGTTCAGTCACATTTGGTGATGGCAGCAACTGCAAGATTATGGGCCAAGGTATGGTTCAACTTCATAACCTTCCTTTGTTCAATAATGTTTTATATGTTGAATGTCTAAAATATAACTTGCTTAGCATATCTCAAATATGTGATAATAACCATAGTGTAAGATTTTCTAATCAAAGTTGTGAGATTCTAAATAACAATGGTTCGGTAATATTAACTGGACGGAAAACGTCTAAAAACTGTTATATTGTAAGTGAATCCAGCTCAACTAGTCAATCTTGTTACATGGTCCATACAGACGAGACTGATTTATGGTATAAATGTCTTGGACATATACACTACCGAAATCTATATAGATTGAGCAAATGGGAACTTATAAGAGGTCTACCCAAACTACAAAAATTAGATAAGATATGTGGCGAATGCCAAATTAGCAAACAAACAAGGAACTCACACAAAAAGGTGAATTCCAATACCACATCAAGACCACTCGAGCTTCTCCATATGGATCTGATAGGACCTACCAGGATGGAGAGTCGAGGTGGCAAAAGATATATCCTGGTAATTGTAGATGATTTTACCAGATATACATGGGTAGTCTTCTTAAGAGACAAATCTGAAACCCTTGAAGAAGGAAGAAAAGTTCTCAAAAGGATTCAAACTGAAAAAGGTTTTCAAATCTGTAAGATTCGTAGTGATCATGAATTCGATTTTTAGAATAGCGGTTTTGAGAAGTTCTGTAGTGACCAGGGAATATTACATGAATTCTCGGTGCCTAAAACTCTACAACAAAATGGTATAGTTGAAAGGAAAAATAGAGTGCTTCAAGAAATGGCTAATGTCATGTTGAATAACATGAAGCTCTCTAAGAATCTTTGGGCTAAAGTAGTCAATATAGCTTGTTATATCATTAATCGGGTTTACATTAGTAAAAGTAATAATAAAATGGCTTACGAAATGTGGTTCGATAAAAATCCTACTGTCAAATACTTTCGAGTTTTTGGTAGCAAGTGATATATTTTACGAGATAGTGAAAATCTAGGAAAGTTTGATACGAAGAGTGATGAAGGGATCTTTTTAAGATATTCTTTAAACAGTCGAGCTTATAGGGTTCTGAACAAAAGGACCGGTGTGATTTAAGAGTCCATTAATGTGGTCATTGATGATTGCTTAAACACACCAGTCTCAAGTCCAAATAATGATGAAGTTCTTGTAATTGATAAACCTGATACTTCATCTAATCAGACTAATTCTGAATTGAGGACTGTTAAAGATCATCTAGCCACATAGATTCTTCGAAACCCTCTCACTGGTGTTCGTACCCATAAACAACTTGAGGATATATGTAATTATGTATGTTTTACGTCCCAAATAGAACCATCTAACGTATAAGAAGCTCTTGTTGATGAAAACTGGATAGTTGCTATGCAAGAAGAACTTAATCAATTTATTTGAAATGATGTCTGGTATCTTGTTCCTAGACCTAAAGATAAACATATTATAGGAATAAAGTGAATTTTTAAAAATAAATCTGATGAACTTGGAAATATTATTCGACCCAAGGCAAGATTAGTTGTACAAAGGTACACTCAAATTGAAGGTATTGATTACGATGAAACCTTTGCCCCAGTTGCTCGTCTTGAATCAATCAGACTTTTTATATCCATTGCGTGCTTTAGAAAGTTTAAAATTTTTTAAATGGATGTAAAGAGTGTCTTTTTAAATGGCAATTTACATGAAGAAGTATATGTTGAACAACCTACAGGGTTTGAAGACCCTAAGTTTACTGATCATGTATACCATCTTAAAAAAGCTCTCTATGGTCTAAAACAAGCTCCCAGAGCATGGTACGAGAAATTGACTAAGTTTTTACTTTGTCATAACTTTCAAATGGAAAGTGTTGATAAAACATTGTTTGTTAAGAAACATAAAGAAACATAACGAAGATATCTTAATGGTTCAAATCTACGTTGTTGATATTATTTATGGATCTACCTGTACTAACATGACTATTGAGTTTGCAGATTTGATGAAATCTCAGTTTGAAATGAGCATGGTTGGGGAATTGAATTATTTCCTTAGGTTACAAGTAAAACAACGACCTGATGGAATGTTCATCTCTCAATCTAAATTGCTATGAATTTGATTCAGAGATTTGGATTTGAGAATGGTAAAAATTTTAATACTCCTATGAGTATAACCTTGAAAATCTCAAAACATTCTGCAGGTAAAAATGTGGATCCGAAATTATATCGAAACATGATTGGTAGTTTACTATATTTAACTGCTAGTAGACCTGATATTGCTTTAAGTGTTGGTATTTGTGCTAGATATCAGTCTGATCCTAAAGAATCTCATTTAATTGCTGTTAAACGAATTATGCGTTATGTCGCAAGTACTGCTAATCTTGGACTCTGGTATCCTCATGACACTAGTGTTCAATTAGCTGGGTACTCGGATGTTGACTGGGCTGGTAATCTTGATGATAAAAAATCTATCAGTGGTGGTTGCTTTTATATTGAAAACTGTTTAGTTTCTTGGTTTAGCAAGAAACAAAGTTCTATATCACTTTCAACTACTGAAGCTGAATATATCGCAGCTGGTAATGCGTGTATACAGCTTGTTTGGATGAATCATATGCTAAGTGATTATGGAATTAAACATGATTCCATGTTATCATATTGTGATAATACTAGTGCCATAAATATTTCGAAAAATCCAATTCAGCATTCTCGTACTAAGCACATTGACATTAGATTTCATTATATTCATGAATTAGTAGAAGAAAAAGTTATATCTTTGGATTATATCCCTACCGAGAATCAACGTGCTGACATTTTCACTAAACCACTTGATAAAAGCAGGTTTAAACAAAATGAAATTTGATCTTAGCATGTGCAATCTAAAATGATTAATTATGCCTATTTGTATCATATTGTATATATTTGCTTATTTAAATTTCATTCCTTAAGAAATATGAAAGAAATTTGATTTTTGGTGGTACTCGACCAGTCGTGGCACGACTGGTCGAAGAAAACCCACGAACAGTCGTAGATCGCGGTGATTGACTTAAATTTGGGGGAAATCACTTTCTTCCTCATTTCTTCTTCTCTCTTCGACGAACCGTCGCCCGACCAGTCGAACCCATCTTTCAAAATCTTCAAGGTTAGTGCTCCATTTGCATTTTTCTTGTAGATTTGTGTCTATATTACTTTTATTTCTCTCTTAAAGTTATCTATTTCGAATTTCGTTGAGATTTGGGATTTTTCTACACCCAAATTTGATTAAAGAAAACCCACTTCTCAATCCTTTGCAACTCTTTGTCTCCTTGAAATCTTTGTTACAAATGACATCTAGAGGTAGAAAGACAACATCCCGTGGTCCGTCTTCATCTAGATCGGCCCCTATCACTAAGCATCATCTTCGGGTCCCCGATGATGATCTGTCTTATGTTTAGGACATCAAATTACGTAATGTTATTATTGAACATCCAGTTAATATTAATCATGTTGCTCCATTTGATATCCTTCCTATTCTTCAGACTGTAGGTTGGGATAACTTATTACATTGGGGTGGGCCAGAATACCGGTCCATTGCTCAGTCCATGTTCGGTTGCATAAGTGAGTTTTCACTAGAAAATTTAACTTTTAAAATAGCCACAAGAGAAGGACCATTTGACGTTGATCGTCATTTGATTTCAGCTCTTATGGAAATTCCTGTGAATGATAAGGGCATTCCTATCCATAACTTATCTGAAAAACTCTCAGTAACTGAAAAACGTATGCTCACTAGAGATCTATGCAATTTGGATGTTTAATACCAAATATAGAATCTTCACAAGATCTTTGTGTCTAACGTGTATCCTCGATCTAGTTCTAAATCCAAATTGACATCCTTCATGGTTCGTGTTCTTCATAATGTTGCCAGAGGTGCTCATCTTTGTTTACCATCCTTAATTTGTCACTACATTATTCAATTTCGACTCCATCCAGGTCACAGTGACTTCCCTTTTGCTTATTTGATGACTGTGTTGGCTACACATATGTTAATCGACATGCCTGTTGGAGAAGCTCCTATCCATCATCTAATATTTAAAAATTCTAACCTTAATAAGATGAAGCTGGATATGCTTCCTAGTCAAGGTGATGGTAATGGTGGTGCCGAAGCTAGACATGAAGAAGAAGCTGATGATCTTCCTCCTGATGATATTAACATGGATGATATTTTTGAAGAACTTGAATCTGATTCAGCAAATGATTCTGATTATGAACCATTTGAATTTGATGCGCATTTGCATGGTTTGGAGGAGAAGGTTAAAAATATGAATATTAAGATAGATAACATGAATGTTGCCCATGATTTACAGTTCAAATATATGCACAAATATCTTAGGCGCTTGAACAAGGGCATGCATCAACTTGATACTTCCATCCCTGTTCCTTCATCTGGCTCAAATTAGTTTTATTTTACTGGACTGTAATAACGTTATTTCTCTACTCTCTCTCTCTCTCTGTTTGTGAGATTGTTGCTACTTTTGACTTATCTCTATTTATGGATTTTATGTATTGTTTATCCTATTTTCCCATATATCCTATCTTTTTCACTCTCTCATTTTAACTCAGCTATTTGTTCATTGCTTCCTTTGTCCTATTGTGACAAAAAGGAGGAGAATGGATGTTTAATGGATGTATGTTACTAAGGGGGAGTATGTGCAGAGTAGTATGTTACTCAGGGGGAGTATGTGCAGAGGTGGAATATATGTTGAAATGATTTGTAGATTCATGCTATTATGAATGTGTGCCGGTTGATATTAACTGGTGCATGATTCTTTAACCAGATATTTTATTTTATGAAATATTGTACATGTGTTTTGTCGCTAATTTAACAAAGGGGGAGATTGTAAGTGCTATAGTTGATAGCCTCACTATATTGTTAAATTTGTGGTGCCAAAGGCACTGTATGTATCTTGTTATAAAGCTTGCATATATGAAGAATAAAGCTCTACACATGATATGTCAAGTCAAGACAAATGTCTCACAAGATCAGCTTCAATAGACAAGCAATGTTCACAAGTCAAGACTCAAGAATGTGAGAATATTTGACTTAGTTCAAGACAAGTATAATTCAAGATCTCAAGAAGCTTTTAAGTTCAAGCTACACCAAGATCTCAAGCTTCATTGTGCTCAACGTCACTCGTCTAAATTTCAATGTCCTTACTTCACTATTAAGGTATGTTTGACCTTAGGTTGACCTTTAGAGTAGGTCATTTCGGATACATAATTCATATGTTTTATATAAGTGAGTTTGGTCTGTTCTACGATTAGTCCTGGACCTTTTTTGACTAGTCCTAACACTACTTCGACCTGTCTTAGATTGCCTGGACAAGTCGTAAGTTTGTTAGAAAAATTCAGAATTTTTTGTTAAGCTTTGACCAGTCTTGGGGTCTGTTTGACTAGTCATATGAACAGTGTTTACTGCTTCTTCGACCTGTCGTAGACCTACAACTCAATCTACAGCATTGAAATTCGACTTGCTTCAACTAGTCGTGAGCAACCTTCGACCAACGAAGGTCTCCTTCGACCAGTCGTAGACTACCTATGACCAGTCGTGAAACTGCCTTATCTTATCGTGCTTGAATTTTCAAATTTCCGTTGGTCCTACGACCAGTCGTAGCGACTTCTAGACCAGTCAAAGACGTGATTTGCTCACCTATAAATAGAGCACGAATCTCAGAATAAAACAAGTAATTCAAGCTAATTTAATTCGGCCTTCTGAGAGATAAGTCTCTGCTCCATTTAAGCTAAGCGTGCATATTTAATATTTTCTTTCTTTAGCTTTTTAAATTGATTTTGTTTCTTGTATTCCAATCTGATCTGAAAAGAGGAAGTGTTGTTTTCTTTTTTCTGGAATCAAAATCAATTAAAGCTAGCCCATTTGTTTTAATATAAAATCTATTAGAACTTAGAACCATTATATAGTGAGTATTGGACATTGAACTTTGACATTCAAACCTCTACTTCGACTTAGCTCTTCCGGGCTGCTACAACAAAGAAGATAAATAAGTATTTTACATTTTATGTAATTTACTTTATTTGGTTTTATTTGAGGTTAAGCCAGAAAAATCTCAAAGTTGTTTGGTTATCTGAGGAGAGCCGGAAAACTCAGAAGTAAGGGTTTTGAATTGTGTAAGCCCTTTGAAAAAGACACAATTGTGAAGGTTTTGGATGAACCTGTGAAAACCTATTTGATAATGAATGCTAACATCCCCTGTGTGAGGATATTAGGTGTGGAGTAGCAATCTGTGTAACTGTTGTTGAACAGTTGGTGTACACACAGGAGAACCACTATAACTCTTTGTGTTGTGTGGATGTATGCTTTATTTTCTTATCTTTCATTATTCAGTTATGGAATGTATGTGTGGATGTGAATGTTGTAATTATTACATTTCAAGCATTGTGGGAATATTGTAATAATTTAGATTTAAATTCTTATAATTTATTTCAATTCCTTACTATTTATTTATTCCTCTTTTATTTGTGTTTTAATACAAAGATCTTTCTAGAAATAAGGTTGTCCTACCATAAACCCTTGGTTTTTGGTGTAAGGTTGTCCTTAGAATAACTTTTGTATCAACCTCTCAATTCTTGTTTATTGAGGTTACTTTTCATTTCAGCATTGTGAATTGATTTACTTTATTTGGCTTTCTCATTATTAAATTCAGCTGTAATTATTTTAAATTTGGTGTTGTCCTATTCACCCCCCCCCCCCCCCCCCTTCTAGAACATATAGCTTGGCCATTTCATACTGCTTGAATCTAAGGTACCAAACTCTCCAATGGAAAGACCATTAACCTTGGTACCTCGATCTGCTAAGACTCATGAACCAGACATGATGCTATGGGACACCGTGGTCGAGTTGTCAGCCTACACTGGGGCGACGAGCCTCCCCGTAGTGACCAGTGAGCAACACCGCCTCGTGACCCAAATACAGTGGTATGGGACACTGTATTCGAGCTGTCAGCATATACTGATCAGGTGACAGCCCTTTGTAGTGATTTTGAGCATACTTTGAGATTGCGTTGAGGCGACGAGCCTTTCCATAGCAACTAGAGTATAAACTAGGCTTACACTGATCAAGCGACGAGCCCTCTGTAGTGACCTAGAACCGAAACATCGTATGAGATTTATTAGGACTGACGACCCTAAAATGGATCATTATTTGGGAATTTATATAAGGGAGGTACCTTAGCTTCCCAATCTTGTTATATGAATAAACTTAAGTAAGAACTTGGTTAACACGATCATAACATCGCATTGAATGGTTCTTTGGCGAGGAAGTATCATGTGTCTGGAGTGGTGCATGCCGCGACCATGAGATGAAGTTTACAAAGGGAGTGCAAGCGAGGGCATGCATCATATCATACCATATTTGCAATAACAAAAGTATTTAGGGCTTGATTGTTATACTGCTTTATCATTATTACGTGATTGAATTGATAATATGTTAACCTTTACCTTATAGTTCCACTGAGTTGATCACTCACTCCTACATTCTTGGACGGTGCTTTAAACATCAACTAGCCTCTGTCTTAGTTGCAGATAGCGACACGACGTATGAGGCAGAGCCTGACTTTTACGACGACGAGGAGGAGTTCTCCTACATGTAGTTATCAGGCGGGTTCACTTAGACAGGGGCTACAGGGCTTATCATTTGTAGTTGGACTATCTTTGATATTTTGTATTTTGAACTAATACATATAATTATTTGACCTGGCAATGTATTCATACTCTGGAGACCGATTATGGTCTATACATTCCATATATGCTTATATACATCCCTCAGTCTTCCGCTTGCCTTATTTAACTACCTCTGGAGTATGATATACTGATTTGGTATAATCCCACTCATGTTTAATGCACTAATACAGACAATATTCAATCATCATCATATATGTTGCATAAGTGATGTTTTGGAACTTGGGAGATGGGCTCTTACACGACCCCCGATTTTCAGGGTATTACAGTATTATTTTTAAATTTGGCATAGTCCTATTCACCCCCTATAGGACATATAGCTTGGCATTTTCAGTTATATCATAAGTCTTTATCCGAATCACATGGTTCGTCATCGCACGTAGCGACTCCTTACTAGTGTCCCTTGATCCAATTTAGGTGTCACCCATTTTGCTCACAAAATAACAATTCTAATGGTATGGTATGATACCTAAATGTATGAGGATCAACCTGGTATGGATTGCCACTCAAACCGAGTATGATCACTCAGTTCCGAGGTGTGGGCTTTTCACATAAAATAAAAAAAACACATAAGGAAAGGGCTCGTTACCCAATTCCATTTACGCCCAGGTCATTTAAACGGTACTCTGGCATGGAACTATCGGCCAGGTAATTTGACGGGGGCCATTCGAATAAAGACCTATCACCTCCATTAGTGCTCAATGGTCACTATGGGGAGGCTCGTCACCCCAACATAGGCCGATGGCACGGACATAGTGTCCTATACCATCATGCCCGGCTCCCGAGTCTTAGTTGCTCATTAGTCACTACGGGGAGACTTGTCACCCCAGCATAGGCCGACAGCTCAAACACGGTGTCCCATACCACCATGCCCGGCTCATGAGTCTTAGTGGAATCGCAACAGTAACGGTTATGAGTAGGCTAAATCAATGGTAGCAGTGGTATCCCAGATTTTATAAAATGTTATATAATCACCAAGCACAAGAATGATCAAGTTTGCATTAGACTAATGCGAACAACTACGGAGGACATCGGGCAAACCGACATTGTGTGCAAAGCATCCTGTGTAGCTCCAACTACTGTCGATCGCCCTTGTTCAACTCCAGTCGGCCGTATAAGCCTGGGATATCCTCCCCAAAGTTGCCTATACACGTATTTGGATAATTTGTGGAGCTCGGTCCACCACCACAATACCATTCGATAATCCTAGTTTTTTTAAGCATTTAACAAACAATCCTTGTGGATTTCTCATGTGGGCATTTCATCAAACACATAGACCATGCTAATACAACATGCATTTATCAATTGATTTCATAGAAGAAAATATACATATGTATAAAACAATGAAGAATCCTACCTTAATACTCGTAGTAAATACAATTCATCAACAATTTTTCATTTAGACAATTTATAAAACACATAAACAATGTTAGTTACGACATATGTTTTATCAATTCTTTATACAGAGAGATCTACATGCATATGACAATGATGAATCCTAGATTAGTAATCATGACAAGCACTAATCATTTTGTATTGCTCATTTAAACATTTCAATAAACACATAGGGTGCATCATTTATTTATCACAGTTCATAGGTGTATCTCATACAGAAATCAACATGTTTAAGACAATACGGTTGCAATCAAGACAGACATAAATCATTAGCCATCATGAAAGCATTGATAAACTGCAACCTAAGTGTTTATAGTCCACACCTTTCGTTAGTATGCTTAACTCGGACTCGATCCAAATTCTACGTTTTCAAAAATGGAACGTCAGACACCTAAATGATGAAATGGGTTAGATAGGTTGACGTACAACTATCCTGGAGCTCTACAATAATATTAGGGTTAGTATTTCTTACCTGAAATTGTAGCTGAATGAGATTTGGTAGCGCAATAGGGCGGTGATTTGGCGTGTGGATTCATGGAAGAAGGTTTCTGCATCGATCTTCCAAAGTCCTTCCTCTCTCTTTCTTCTTTTCTTCTCTTTTCTCCTCTCTCTCCCTTAGGGTTTGCAAAATTCGTCTATGGGAGAGAGAGAGAGAGAGTGAAATTCGGGCTATTTATAGGCCCAGTTGTGATGCAAATGGCCCCAGGGCTGCTTTTTACATTGTTTATACCCCGGGGGCGGCTGTTTTTTACGAACATGGCTCATAGGAAGGTCCACCACTCATCTAGGTCATGGGGTACACTGCCTGACAATAGATCCATACCATAACATGATCTTAGTGCGATCGGATGAGTCGATCGACCGTGGAGAGCTTGTCTCAGATCAACAGTTGTGCATGTTCAATCAGGGCCACAGTTATATGGATATGTGCGGAAAATTTCCTTTCCCCATGAGTGAAGTTTGGTCACAAACTAACGGTCCGAATTCTTCAACTTTGCGTGAGAGAGAACGACCTAATTCACTTAAGTTTCAGTTCATTTTCTAAGGATATTCGCGTTTCTCACACACTTCACCCATGACTCAAGTTGGACATTTCTGGACATTATCTGGGCTTGATTCCCGCAATGGTTGTCAAGCCCAGCAGGAAATACATAGTCCTATAATTTCAAAACTAGTGGCCCACTAACGAGCGGTCTAAAACTTGTTTAGGAAATCGGGGTATTTCTGGAATGGATTAGGAATCAAGATTTCTTGTACGCAATTATTAGTATTTGGATTAGCTAAGTTCATAGTGTGACTTATTCGCAACCAGTGGAAATGAAGATTTGATTATAATCACTTTAAACCATCAGTTCTTAGGCTAAAAGGATACTAACTCAGTTTGGTTTGTTAATTAAGATCTGACCCTTAGTTGTCACAACTTTTGGCATATCTTTATTTAGTTATGGTCATCTCAATTAGTCAGTGATAGGTCGGCTAGAATTGGACCCTACATGAACAAATCTTGATGCTAAGCTCGATGTTTAAGTGATCGGGTGGATTCGTTGGTCTTTTACGGTCGATCAATCTTATTTGTACAGTTCTTTATCGGTACCAGACGCATATAAGCCCATCTCGAGTGTCGAGGGTCAGTAAGTGCTAACATGGCTAGTTATAAAAAAGAAAATTTAAGAATTTTTGAAAATTTCAAACTAGTGAAAATTTGGGGTGTTACATGGCTCAACCAGTCTAAGAGTTTTCTCGACCAGTCCAAGGTTTGTTATAATTTTTTGGAATTTTTTGTTGGACTCTTGACCAGTCCTAGAGACTATTCGACCAGTCAAGTGAACAGTGCTCAACTCAAAGTCCTGCAAGCTTTTCTTGTCCCACTCGACCAGTCGAGCAAGCCACTCGGCTAGTTGAGTAACGATCTTATCTTATCGCGCCATAGATTTTGAAATATGCTTGGTCCTTTGACCAGTCGAACTGACCCTTAGACCAGTCAAGTGAACATTATTTACACATATAAATAGAGTATGAATTTTAAATTTTTTTTTCATTCATTTTAAGCTAAATCAAGACACCACTCTGAGAGTAAGTTTATGAATTTATTAAGCTATATTGTGCTTATTTTAGATTCTTTTTATTAGCTTTTATAATTTAATTTTATGATCTTCATTCCAATCTTATATTAAGAAGAGATTTGTGTTTTACCCATTATTGAGATCAAAATCAAATCAAGCTAACCCAGGTTGATTTAATTAAAAATTATTTAGAACTAGAACCTTTTCATCTGTGAGACTGGACATTGAACATCTTCGTCTACATCAAATTGGTTCCACCGGGCTTCTTCAGAAAGAGAATTTTTAGATAAGTACTATTTATATTTTGTATATCTTTTGTGGTTTGTGATGTTGTGCCAGGAAAATCTCATTTTTGGTTTTGTCTAAGGTAATCCAGAAAATCTCAGATTGTGGGGTTTTTGTAATTGTGTAAGCCCAACTAAAGACACAATTGTGAAGGTTTTAAGGTGAACATTGGAAAACTTTTTTCATAGTGAAAGCCAATATCCCATGGGTGTGGATATTGGGAGTGGAGTAGTTGTGTGGCTATTTTTCTAATAGTTGGTGTACACACAAACAAACCAGTATAATTCTTGGAGTTGTGGTGGATGAGTGAATGTGCTTAAGTGTGTGAATGTTGTAATTTACTTTGAGCATTTATGGTGAATGGTGTAATTTATTTTATGTACTTGTGGTGAATGTTGTAATAACTTAGTTTATTTTCTTTGCCTCTTTATTGGTTTGGGTTTTTTATACTTACAAAAGTTCTAGTAAGGTTGTCCTGCCATAAGTCTTTGGTTTTTGGTGTTAGGTTGTCCTTAGAACTAAGTTTGTATCAACCTCTCAAGACTAGTACATTTAAGGTTGTTGTTTACTTGTGCTTCTTTATTATTTAATTGTGCTATCTATTTTGATATTCTACATTTATTTTTAATTTGGCTTAGTCCTATTCACCCCCCCTAGGACATTTAGCTTAGCTTTTACAAGTGGTATTAGGGCCTAATAGCTCTTTTTTCTTTATTATTTGGATTTATTTCTTCAGCTAATCGATCTGACCTTATAAGATGTCAAATTTTAATAACCTCTCAATTACTAGGCCTCCACCTTTTGATGGCTCCAACTATGCCTATTGGAAAGCCAGAATGAGGATCTTTTTAAGGTTTATAGATGAGAGCGTGTGACAAGCCACAGTGACCAAATGGACCCCTCCTACTCATGAAGTAACTGACTCTGATGGAACTAAGACTATAAAAGAATCAACATATTTTACATGGACCACTCTTCAGAAAAATGAGAGTAGTGCGAATGCAAAGGATTTAAATGCAATTACTTGCACACTATCACCAGATGAATTCAAAAGAATTATATCTTGTGATACTGCAAAACAAACTTGGGACATTCTAGAAATAACACATGAGGGTTCGACTATAGTCAAGAAATCCAAACTTCAAATCCTCACCACTCGGTTTGAGTAGATATGTATGGAAGAAAGTGAAACTTTCATGGACTTCTATACTAAGTTAAATGACATAGTTAACGCTATGTGGGGTCTTGGTGATAGCTGAAATAATAGTGAAGACCTCTTCAGTTGAAGTATGAATATGCCAATATGTCTTAGAGGGGGGGAATAGGACTTTTTAAAGTTTTTATGGTTTAAGATCCTATCACTCTAATCCTAACTACAAGCATATATTAGGATTACTTAAGAGTAACTCTACTGGATTCCAAGCCCAGTAGAGGATCCAATCACAAACTATTTGAAAGCTGAACAATATGCAAACTAGTTTATGATGGTTATGACTGTGCGTGTGAGGTGTGATCTCAAATAATCATATATGAGAGCATTCAAGGAAATCACATAAACAAATGAAAGACAATAGCAATCTTAAACACAGTCATTTTTATAGTAGTTTTGACTACTTGTTTACTCCACTCCCGGCAGACACACTCAACCTTTAAGTGTACTGGATTTCACTAAGGAGGTTTCACAGCAGTTCGCCTCAAAGCAAATGTTTTAAATCAGGTTCACCTTCAACCTTTACAACCTACGCCTAGGTTGACTATTTATGCTCTCTAAGCAAGGGTCAACACATAGCACCCGGTTTTAGGCACACTGGATAAGGATCCACATAAGGAACCTCCGTTTATGCTCCCTGAGCAAGGGTCAACAAATAGCACCCGGTTTAGGCACACTACCCAGGATCCACACAAGGAACCTAACTGTTTATGCTCTCCACAGAGCAAAGGTCAACACAACTCACCCACTACGTACACTCCCACCAGCGGCCTCCTACGAAGGCTTGCAAGGGTGAGAAACACCTTAGACCCAATCATAAAAAGGAGAGATCACAAGTGTCCTCTGAACTCTAATAACTTATAAATAAGTGGATGAGTCTCATTCAGTACGTTGATTAAGATCTCCTCCTTGTTGATGAAGAATCTTTGGCTTCCTTAATCCACAACACAGATGATGTACCAATACGAGGCTTTGGGTTGGGTCAAGGTTAAGACGGAATCTTACTTTATAAAATGTTTTCCTATAAGGAAGATAGAGTGATTCCAATCATGCATTCAAGGCATCCTAGCTTAATGATTTGCCAATAAGGTAGTAGGTGGAGAATCCTTGAATGTGGAAGTTCATTCTCCAATCCACTTTATTGAATATCAATGATGAGGGTGGATTGGAGGCTGAACTTCCCTGAGAGAAAGGGCTTTGGGTATATGATCTAAGGTAAAACACACAAAAGCACTCTCTTCTTTCTCTACCAACAACAATAGACAAGTCCTCTTTATATAGGTAAAAGGTTCTATAACACCCCAGATTTTTGCCAACCTAGAGATAGAAGTCCTTAGGCAAGGGGTCGATCCTAACCTCTTTTTAACTTCTCAAACCTCAAATCCTTTAGAAATTAAATGAGAATTACCTAAGTGCTAAACTAGATTCTATGCGAAATCAGCACTAATCACTTTAAATACGATCTGCAAGACCTAAAACTTATAGAATCATTGACGCTAGGTTACCCTAAAATCTAGGATCAATCTCATTACCCAGTTGCTCTTGGGAGCATCACGAAACTCCGTATCGGACCTAGACCGCACATTAAAAGTCCGATTAACGCGAGCTAAACGGCTAGGACCGCCTTGCTGGGTTGACACCCATCTCGAAAATCAACTCCAGATAATGTCTCGGGCTCTTCGCTTGAGCCCGGAGTGAAGTGTGTGAGAAAACGTGGTTTTCTTTAGAAATTAAATCTAATTTAAGTAATCTGAGACTTATCGCTTGCGGGCCTAATATACGCAATCAGACCGTCAGAATCTGACCTAAATACACCCTTGGATCAGGAGAAATTTCATACACATGGTAGTGTACTTGTAACCTTGATCGAGTTACGGTGACCGTTGAACTGAAACTGGTCCGCCACATGCGATCTGGAAACTCGATTGGAACGAAAACTTAACTCAAACTAGATCTATGGTCAGAGAGCTTAAGTCCGACCTTTGGCTCAAGGGGGGCTCCGGAAGAGCTCCGTTGAGCTGAAACAGATGCTCTTTGGACATAACCTAAGTATACCTTGGCCCTGGCGCCATTCCCATCAGTTTTGGACCTATATAAGGGCCTTAAGCCCTCACTCTCTCATCCCATACGAATTTGGAAAACCCTAGGAGAGAGAAGAGAGGAAAGAAAAGGAAAGAGAGAGAGAGAGAGTTGGAGTCCATCCCTGGGATTCAATCCCATCATTGCACGGACTGAATTAGCCCTTCCGTACCGCTCTACCGGTGATACCGATCTCGTTCTTAGGTAAGAAAACCTAACCCTAATCTGTTTTCGGGTTTCAGGTAGTGTAGATTATGAAATAACTAACCCAACTCATGCTATACGTTGATATACCCTCGTTGACGAAGCCTTAGAGTTTCTAGCGAATTCGTTACGCTTCTACGGTGTAAGGTGCGGACTTTAAATGTATAGGTTATGGTTTTCAAGGCTTTCAATGTCAGTTAATGATATATTACTGACGTGGATGCTATTACACATGCACAAAGTGCTGTCCGTTTCATTTTTCAGATATACGTTAACTATGTTGAATATACGGTATTCCTCGTATTTGTAAAAAATATCGTATACGTATGAAATACGGATTTATGCTTGCCATGATTAATTGCTATCTATGTATGCTAGATGCATGTGTATCAACTTCTGGGTGAATGGATGAGCCTAAGACCTGTTATATTAACATACGTCGTGTATGTACAAGTTGTAGCCTACGTGTTTGTGAAAATGTCTACGTAGGTATAAACTATGCATTAGTGTACACCACGACTAACCATCGTGGATATGTGATTGTTGTATAGGTGGCAATTCTTTGACAAAAGGACTTGCCCTAATACGTATTCTAACTACTACATACCATATATGATGTTATGTGCAGACTAAGTGTATGTAAAAATGTTTGTATGAGTAAGTGCTTATAAATTCTTCTCTAATTGAATGTTGAGATATGATTCCCAACTCCTTTAACTATGTGTATGCTTTCCTCCATGTATTATACATTATAATGTTTGTTTATCTATGTAATGCATATGTATAAATCCATGTTTAAGTTGTATTCCAACAAAGCCGTGAAGGGTGATGGGGGAGTGGTGTAACAATTCCGTGCAACAGCCCTAAAGCGGGCACGATTGTATGATTTGAAATCTTGATCCATTATTACTTTAACTATCTTCTAGGATATTTTGTTCTAATTGAATGTGATTGGGGCTATTGTATAGTCCAGGCAATCAGTAACAGAACCTAGATTGGTGGATGATGTTGTTTCGCCACACAGGATGTGTTCGACGAATCTGAGTTGTACTTCGGTTATCGACAGTGGTTAGGCCACACGGAGTGCTTATGCGCTTCATGTTGATCAATTCGATGTGCGCTTGTGTTAGTCGAGCTCGTCAAGTAACCCGATTGACTCTATGTATGTTCACCATGTTTGGACGCTACTGCTTGAACCTAAGGTACCAAACTCACCAGTGGAAACCCCGTTAACCTTGGTACCTCGATCCGCTAAGAATCATGAGCCGAACATGGTAGTATGAGACACTGTGGTTGAGCTATCGGCCTACGCCGAGGCGACGAGCCCACCCGTAGTGACCAATGAGCAACCCAGACTCGTGAGCTGAATACGGTGGTATGGGACACTGTATTTGAGCTGTCGGCCTACACTGTTTTAGTGACAAAGCCATGATAGGTGATGGGGGAGTGGTGTAACGATTCCATGCAACAGCCCCGGCAGCCCTAGACGTGCCCTTTGTAGTGACCTTGAGCATACACTAAACTTGCGTTGAGGCGATGAGCCTTTCCGTAGTAATCAGAGTATGAACTAGGCCTGTATTGATTTGGTGACGAGCCCTTTGTAGCGACCTAGAACCGCAATATCGTATGAGATTTACTAGGACTGACGACCCTAGAATGGATCATTGTTTGGGTATTGATATAAGGGAGGTACTTTAGTTTCCCAACCCTGTTGTATGAAAAGGGCTAATAAGAACTTGATAATCATATGCATGTACCGCATTACGCGTGCGTTCAGGCGTAGCAGGTCAAGCACTGAGGCAGTGTTGTTCATACACGAACGTGAGATGAAGTCACTGAGCGAGCATAGGCGAGCGCATGCATCATACATTCATACCATTCTTGCATTAACAAGAGTACTTAGGGATGTGTGATTTACTGCTTTATCATTACCACTTGATTGAATTGATAACATGTTAACCTCTGCTTTATTGTTCCACTGAGTTGATAACTCACTCTCACGTTACGGGACGGTGTATACACACCAACCAGACCTTGTTTAAGTTTCAGATGATGGCGATGCTTGCGAAGTGGAGCCGGTCTTTATGATGATGAGGAGGGTTTCTCCTTTATGCAGCTATCAGGGGGGTCTATGTAGACCATCTTCTGATTGACGGGGCTACAGGGATTATCATTGTAGTTGTACTATTTTGACATTTTGATTTTTGAGACTATTACATGTATATGGTGACTCAGTGATGTATTCATACTCTGGAGACCGATCGTGATCTTTGACTTATATATGTGTATTTATATCTTTCAGTCTTCCGCTTGCGTTTTACAACTTGATCTGGAGTATGAATTACTGTTTTGGTATAATCCCACTCATGATTGATGCACTAACACAGACAACATTGAATCATGAGCATATATGTTGCATAAGTGATGTTTTGGAACTCAAGAGTTGAGTTGCTACTCGACCCCCGATTTTCAGGGCGTTACAGGTTCCAACGGATATAAAACGGTCACATTTATGACAGAGTTCGATATCATCGAGCGTATACTCTCGATAGCATTGATGGTCCGCTTAATGACACAAACTCAAATGTCATACACTTTTGAAACCTCTTGCTAGCTGGTCGATTGAATCGAAACAGGTGTCGATGTCATTGAATTTCAAACTCCGATTCTATCGATACTAGTATCGATTTATCGACATTTGAAAATGAGAGAGACTTGACTTGAAATATTTCAGGTTTACAAGAATGATCGAGGGACCTTCGAGATCATCGGAATTTGAATGTCGATAATATCGATAACTGTGTCGAGGCATCAAAAAATCCAACGGATTTCTCATTAAGCTTGCTAGACAGTTTATGTCATTGTTTGATGCCATCGAAACAGTACCAATATCATCGATATTTGAATATCGATTCTATCGTGTGACCCTCGATCATAAATAAATAATCCTGAAATATTTTGCTGGAAAAACTCGGTGCCCATGACTGATATCGTTGAGATCCTTCCGATATCATCGAGATTTGAATTTCAATGGTATCGAGGGGGCTTCGATATATCGATGCACATATAATATTCTTAAGTTAAAACGGGGGCACTTGATATCTGCCAATCAATATTATCGAGTCACTTTCGATGGACTCGAGATTCAAATATCGATGATATCGATAGGTATATTGATACATCGATAAATCTATCCAGATGTACATGTGGTTGTTAGACACTTTTGTCCTCATTCCGATGGAATCGATTTATCATCGAGGACATCGACAGTGTAGGTCAATAATATCGAACAGTATATCGATAAAATCGATAGAGCAAAAAAACTTAGAGATTTTCTGAATTTTGATAAAGTTTTCTAACTCAAAAAACCCTATGATATTCTAACTTATTTTAAGGGTTTTATTTACCTGGTGTTTGGGGACATGGGATGTGAGGCTTAGATTTATCCGTGGCGAGCTTGTACACATCCGGTTGAGGCAGACGCTTTGAATTGATCTTCTTATGAGGCTCTGCAGTCTAGCTGACTCAACACTCACGCTAATTGATAAACTAGGGCACTTTCAATCTCCCCCTTTGTCAATTACGTTGTAAAATACCAAAACACCCTAGACTAGTATCTAGACAAACACATCCTAAATTGTGTGTACATGCATTTTAAACAATTTTACAATTTCTAGTGAAACCATGTACACAACCTAGTATCTGCTCCCCCTAACTGTGAACTCCCCTTATCTTGGTGCAGCTGCTCCCTCTAACACCTGCAACACCATTCAAGCAGATATACAATTTTCCGTTTGAGGTGTTTGAACTCTTCTCCCCATTTTTGTCAGTCATTGACAAAGATATAACAGTTGATATTGACTGAAGTTTAAAGCAATGTAGGAGAACCATCATTCAGAGGAATATGCATATAACAGATAGATGTATAATGGTCAAACAGTTGATTAATCAGACATCATTTGCAATAAGTATGTATGCATAGCAGATTGGATAAAGCAGTGATATAGCAGAGAGGATAATTATTAAAAGAACATCATATGCATGCCATATGTCAGAAACTGAATAAACCAGGTGACCTATGAGACAATCATGGCAGTAAAAATAGTGAATTATAACATCCATATCTAAATATCCAAAACACAGACTGCCACATACAGTAGTAGATTAACAGTTATCCCAACAAAAATCACCAAGCCCATTTAAGGGCACCCAGAAATAACCATCAGTATTTAGCCCAATTGTGGGCATATACAAAAATAAAATAAAAAATGTTAACAATGTGAAAAATGAAAAAAAAGGACAGATTTAGAGACAGTTCTAGACTGTCTCTAAAATTGGGTTTAAAGACGCTTTAGAGACGGCCGTAAACCGTCTCTAAAATTTTAGACGGCCCCTGACCGTCCTTAATATTGTCTTAAAATTTTGAACGTCCACAAATCATTTAAGACGGTCATTGACCGTCTATATACGGTCATCTGAGACGGTCATTGGCTGTCCACATTAGAGACGGTCCTTGACCGCCTTATATGCAGTCATTTGAGACGGTCATTGGCCATCTACATTAGAGATGGTCATTGGCCGTCTTTTACTTGTAATCTGAGACTGTGAAAGACCGTCTCTATTAGAGACGGTCCTTAGCCGTCTTATAGCCCTGCCAAAGACCGTCTCTATTAGAAACAGTCCTAAACCATCTCTATTAGAGATTGTCAAAGGCCGTCTCTATTAGAGACGGTCCTAAACCGTCTTATAGCCCTGTCAAAGACCGTCTCTATTAGAGACTGTCAAAGACCATCTCTATTAGAGACGGTCCTAAACCGTCTTTAATACTCAGGTCAAAAATTAAGAAGGTCAAAAAAATTATGAATTTCGAAAAAAAAAAATAGTTGAAAAGCTTAGAAAAATAATTAACAATGATTTTAAAAATTTTAAATTTAAAAAAAAATGTAATTTTATAAAAATTTAGATTTTGAAAATAATAATAATAATAACTTTGAATAATGTTGATAATTTTGAAAAAAAAAATCGATAAAAAAATGATATTTTAAAAAAGAAAATTAAAAAAATTAAACAATAATGTGAAAAAATTGACAAATTGTAAAAAAATATATATTTTTTAAAAAAGAAAACTAGATTTTGTATTTTGACAAGAAAAATTAAAAAGTTATATAACAAAAGTGAGATTTGAAAAATGATATTTTGAAAAAAAAATTTTAAAAATTAAACAAAATTGTGAAAAAAATAACAAATTTGAAATATATATATATATATATATATATATATATATATATATATATATATATATATATATATATATATATATAAAAAGAAAACTAGATTTTGTATTTTAACAAGAAAAATTGAAAAGTTAGATAACAAAAATGAAATTTTGATGATGTGTTGTATATCCTTGCCACCCATACGTTTCTCCAACCCATTTTTGGGCCAGGTATAAAAAAATTGTCTAGATTTAAATCTTAAGTGGACCACACGACTAGAAAGAATGATAATATATATAGTCCCTCGCCATTAAAAATTATAAAGAGCCCATCGTAAGGTTTTAGTAATGTTTATTTGTAATCTAACTTGTTGATAATGTAAAAAAGATCTAGATGAAGGTAAACTACAAAGATCAAATTGATCCAAAACGTTTGTGGCCTTCAAAAGGTTTTTAATGGTTATTCATCATTGTTTTGATTGGTATGGCCCACCTGAGATTATTTAGTTCTTATGATCTGAAATCACATCCTATAATATAATGAAAAAATATATGGACGGTGTCGATATACATAAAATATATCAAGGTGGACCCTACACGGTTAGAGTAACACCCATGAAGGAGTTACCTAAATAGTGAAATGGTACTATAAGGTCACCTCATGGGAACTTCCCATGAGGTTAATCTGTGTGGGCCCCACATGATGTGTGTAGAATATCAATGCCATGCATTTGATGTGTCCCCTTTAAGTAAAAAAATCAGTCATATATATACGAAACTTAAGTGGGCCATAACATTTAAAACTATGTGAAGACATCCCTAAAACATATAAAAGCATTTGGTGGGGCCCACATGAGTTTTGGATGTGTATGAAACTTGGTCTGACACCTCATCTAAGTGGGACACACATAATGAATGGGTTAGATCTATGAACCACATATAGGTGGGCCCATTAAATGATTATGAATGTTTTAATGGGAGGTTAACCCTCTCAACTATAGTATGTGGTGTGGCCCACCCAAGTGATGGATTGACTTTATTTTTAAGCTCGTGGCCCACCATGGAATGGTGCATCTGATTGACAGGGCAGATCCAAAGTTCAAGTGGACCCACCATAGAAAAGAGTGGGATAGTGACACCTACTATTGAAACCTTCGAAGGGCCCGCCGCGATGTTTATTTGAGATCCAATCTATTTATAAGTTAATACAGATATGGATGCGGTTGAAACTTGGTCTGATATCCCTCATCCAAGTGGGACACACATAATGAGTGGGTTGGATATGTGAATTACATTTAGGCAGGCCCAATATATGATTATGAATGTTTTAAGGAAACCCTTCTCTACTACATTTAGGTGAGTTACTCGTTACTTTTACTAGAGTAAACTTTGTGGGGTCCACTTTTATTTATTTATTTTATCCACTCCATTCATCCATGTAACTGATAATTTGAGGTTTAAAGAATAAAAAGGAAGCATATCCAAAGCTCAAGTGGACCACACCATAGGAAATAGTGTGATTGAACCTCTACCATTTAAAATTTCTTGGAGGCCATAGAAGTTTTGGATTAAGCTGATGTTTGTGTTTTCCATTCATTCATATATTTTTGATATTATGAACAACCTTTAACCATTTTTAGACAATCTAATCAGTCCAGATTGAAAAGTAAATAACTTCAGATGTTTAAATCAAAATTCACTTAGCTGTGTGGGCCCCACCATGATGTATGTGTTTAATCCAAGCCATCCATCTATTTTTAAATATCATCTTGTGGCATGAGACAAAAAATGAGGCATATCCCACTTTGAAATGGACCACATTACGAGAAATAGTGTTGAATGAGCGTCAACCATTTAAAACATTTTGGGGGCCATAAAAGTTTTGAATTAAGATGATTTTTTTTCCCTTCTTCATTTAAGCCTGTATGACCTAATAAAAAGATTGGATGCCAATTAAAGTGTATAGTGGGCCTTACATAGGATTTTAATGATGGATATCCAATCACTATTGTTTTCATGTGGTGTGGTCCACTTGATATTTATATACCTCTCAATTTTGGGCCCCACCATGATGTATGTTTTATATCCACACCTTCCATTCATTTGGAGAGATCATTTTAGGGCAATATCCAAAGATAAATCCAACCTGTATCTAATCCGCATCCGGCAACTCTCTCTCTCTCTCGCCCTAATCCTTTGGAAGTAGATTGCGTACTGAGTAACTCAGTACCCTTAGCGTAGTGAGTAAACCGTGTGGGGTCCATTGTTATTTATTTATTTTATCCACCCTGTTAATCTATGTTAACAGATAAATTTAGGGGGTGATCCCAAAAATGAAGAAAATTAAAATCTCAAGTGGACTACAGTACAGGAAACAGTTTGATTGAACATCTACCATTGAAAATTTTTTGGAGGCCAAAGAAGTTTTGGATCAAGCTGATGTTTGTGCTTTCTCTTCATCCATGTCGTCCATTCATTTTTCAAGATAATTTTAGTGGTTGAGTCTAAAATAAAAGTATTCCCAAAGCTCAAATGGACCACTTGATAAGAAACAATGTGAATAATGATTTCTAACGTTGAAACAATACTGGGGCCCATAGTGATTTTTATTTGTCATCCAACCTGTTCATAAGATTACATAGAGATGGATGAAGGTAAATATATATATATATATATATATATATATATATATATATATCAGCTTATCTAAAACTTTAGTGGGCCCCAAGAAATTTTCAACGGTATAATTTCAATTCACACTATTTCCCATGGTGAGGTCCACTTGAGATTTGGATATATCTAATTTTTGGGATCAAGCCATACAATTATTTGTTAAAATGGATGGACGGAGTAGATAAAATATACAAATCACGGTGGACCTCACAGAGTTTACTCAGTACGCTTAGCATAGTGAATTACTTAGTACGCAATCTGCTTCCCTCTCTCTCAGTATGCAATCCGCTCTCCCTCCACTTCCCTCTCTCAGTACGTAATTTGCTCTCCCTCCCTCCCTCTCTCGTCGGTAGCAAATCCGCATCCACCTCTCCTCTCTCCCTCTCTCATCCTCCTCTTCTCCCTCTCTCTCTCTCAACCTGTCAGTAGCTAATCCGCGTCCCCCTCTCAACCTGTCAGTAGCTAATCCGCGTCCCCCTCTCAACCTGTCAGTAGCTAATCCGTGCCCCCCTCTCCTCTCTCTCTCGCGCTCCTCTTTCTACTTCAAACCCTAACCCATCATCCACCGACGATGTCCATAGTCTTCCCCAGCTGCGGTAGTAGCGGATCTCATTCCAATGCATGGTCGTCCAACCTCCATCAACAACAGCTACCATCACAAGAGGCTTCTCGTCCCTCATTGTCAACAATAGCCACCATCAAATTGAAGGTACTCTCTCGATCTCTCTTCCTTCATCTTTGTCTATCTCACTTCCCCTTTCAATTTAGGGATTTTAGGGCTTACAAATTTGGGGATTTTAGGGCTTACAGATTTAGAGATTTTAGGGCTTACAGATTTGGGGATTTTAGGGCTTACAGATTTGGGGATTTTAGGGCTTACAGATTTGGGGATTTTAGGGCTTATAGATTTTGGGGATTTTAGGGCTTAGAGATTTAGTGATTTTAGGGCTTACAGATTTAGGGGATTTTAGGGCTTACAGATTTGGGGATTTTAGGGCCCCAAGAATGTCATGTGCAGATAAAAGCCCCTATTGTATCATATATTAGCTGTTATTGGGAAAAAATGGTCTTTTGAAAATAGAGGCTATTGTTTCACATGCATTTTTCATAACATAACAAATGTAGAGTGACCCTCCTGTCTAAATTGGCTGTTATCACTGGTGTTTTCTAAAACTTCACTTCTTTTTTTTGTATTTATTAAATACGTTTTAAATCAAGTTTTGAACCAGTGTTAGTTGTCCATTTGTCTCATGGACTATAATCCACCTGATGAGCAAAGTGGTCTGAGTTTTTTTGGCTAGGATGTCTACAAGGAGAACAAAAAGAAATTACATGGATAATCTGTTACCAAATTTAGCTAGATTTGACCTTTTGATATATCAGCTGGTATTCCTCAATGCCTTAACTAAATATGATTTCTTATGTCATATATCAATTAAATAGTGTTTGGATGGCTGGCTGTATAATAACAAGCTTGCTGTTGTAAATTATCATGGCCATTTGACTGGCTGGCACTATAATGACTAGCTTCTTGTTTGGATCAAGATTTAAACTAAACTGAGAGAGGAGGAGAATGCAAATTCAAACCCTTTTTGTGTGTGTGTGTGTGGGGGGGGGGAAAAGAGAATGCATTTCTTTCTATCTTTTTTTGTTTTGTTTTATTTTGTGTTTGTGTTTGCATTTGTTTATTTTTTAAAGAATTTTGGCAAGAGTGTAGAATTTGGGCAAGCATTTTCCATGTTTTTTTTTTCCTTAGGTGAAATGTGTCTTCTTGGATGATAGTTCACATAATGAACATTCATGAGTTCTCTTGGAGAATGGGCACCCATTCCTGCTTGTCTTCGCTATAAACATTTAAATATCCTCTTGCAAATGCATCAATTCTTTAATGCTACTTCTTATATCCACTTAGATTATCTGTAACCCATTTATCAAGGATGTCTTATGATGCAAATTCCTTCTATACTTATATTTTGCAAAATAACAGGGAAGACAAAACAGCTGAGAAACAAAATTATGTTATTTTTCTAACAAGGCTCTACGATACAGTATTTGATGTTGATCATGATAAAGAAAGAGCTCAAGCCATAGGTATTGAACCAAATGGATTCAGCTTTGATGGGGCAGATTTCTCAGGTGTTGATTATGCTCTCAACAGGTAAGTGTGGTCAACACATTTGCTACTTAGATATTGTTGTAATCTGCAACTACTTTATTGGCTATTGCATCTCTTTTAAATGGAAACATTGTAAAAGTAGTACTTCTTAACAATGATGGTAATGTTTTGCAATTCATTGGTACGTAACCACAATGCTAGTACTTCTTAACAATGATGATAATGATTCTAAACCTTCAACAGGTGGTAATTTTGGGATCATGTTTTTATACGTTAGGTCGTAACATAACATTAACATGGCCTTTCTGTTACCTGACGCTGTGATTTTAAATGCCAAGCCTCATACATAACAAGCGGTGTCCATCTGAAGCCCTAGCATTTAGAGGGATTGTTTCAATATCTTTCAGTATGTTACTTATCAGAAAAAAAAAAAAAAACAGTTTTTGCCTACTTTTGAGGTTTTTATGCTTCCAATGGCATATTATTTCTATTCTCAGTCAGGACTGTATAATTATGGATGATAGGTTATGCTTTAAACTTCATTGATGTAGTGAAAAATAAGAGTTTCCTTGGGGTCTAAAGGGGTTTTAAAAGAAAAATTGATGGTGGAGTTGTTAGCTTTAGTTCACAAAGCTTGAGTTCCGATCATAGAGCATTACTGCTTGGTTCTAATGGCTACTTTTCAGTAATTTTACCATACAATGTCTACCAACTTGTGTTTGTGTGGTCTCACATGCAGCCAGTTGAAACTGTATTATCATCCAGGTGGTGCATAATTGCCTACTTATTGTCTGTGTAAGTCTGTATGACCTCCAATCCATCCAATTGGTTTGCCCCACCATGAAGATCACTTGGTGCAAAAATCCGAATTATCCACTCATCAAGCGGTCATACTTGTACATAGGACCAGTTTGGCGGTTGTCCATTGTTTTTTGTGGTCCACATGATGAGGGGATTGGTCTGATTTTTGCATCAGGTGTTCTTTGTGGTGGGGCCAAGCAATGAGTGCATCATCACAGTTTTTGCATTTATGTATTTCTATTTTGTTGATGAATTACTTTACTATGAATAATTGCACATCATTTTTAGGCTTTAACTAGATATTTAATTTGTACTCTCCAGATTTTATAGGTGATGCTGCTAGCACATTTCAGGCAATTGATGAGCGAATTTACACATATGCATGACCAAGCTGCTCATCCAAGTTGCTTAAACTATATCTAAGCTATGCAAGTTTACATTTTTTTTTTGTTGAGATTCCATTTGGCTTAAACTATATTCCAGTTCCTTTTGAACAAGCAGCTTAAACTATATCTAAGCTGTGTAAGTTTACATCTCATTGCTTTGGAGACGAGTTAATAGCTGAAAAATGATAACATGAGAATGGCCTATACTACTGTATGCATTTGGCACCAATTCTTAATGTTGGCAACTCACCCACCCTACACTTGGCATACCTGTACCTCTCCAAAGGTCACACTGATTGCATGATCTTAACTGTTTGAAATTGTCGTTAGATTTAGACCATTTTCTTTTTTACTATCCTGAGGAACTTTGAGTTGTACTATTCTTTGTAAACATCTATATGCTTCAATCTCCTTTGATCTGCACTCAAACCTATTGTGTTGAAGGGCACATCTATTCTGTTGGGTAGAACACTTATTTTAATATCACAGTGATTGGATAATCTCAACCATCTGATATTACCGTTGAATTTAGACCATTTTCTTTTTGACTAAGGTATTGAGGAACTTTGAGTTGCACTCCTCTTTCCTAAACGTGTACATTTTTTCTTAACCTCAAGTTACACTCTTCTTCTTCTTCCTCTTCTTCTTCTTCTTCTTTCACGTTGACATGTTTTAATCCCACCTTGTGTCTTGTAGGCCACATCCATTCAATTTGGTATAGATCCTTTTTGTTAATTTTACACAAGTACACATTTGTTAAAATATCATTGTAAAGCCTTTTCTTTTAAAAAACTCATTATGAGAAGGAAGCGTTAACTGTGATGGCACTTCATAGCATGCTTTTTATCATATAATTTCATTGTGAACAGGGAACTACAGTGAGAGTAGAATTTGGTGATTCCACCACTGCTGCAGATCCCTAAACTTAAACCTATAACCTATAACCTAAACCTAAACTTAAACCTAAAACCTAAATGTATTCTCAAATCCCTAAACCTAAACCTACTCCTAAACCTGATCTCAACTCCCTAACCTAAACCTAAACCTAAACTTGAAAACCCAAACCTAAACCGGATCCCGAACCTGAACCTGATTTCCTAAACCTAAACCTTAACCTATTCTCAATTCCCTAAACCTATATGTAATGCCCTGAAAATCGGGGGTCGAGCATAAACTCAACTCCCGAATTCCAACGCATCACTTATGCAACATAAAGAATGATGGTTGAATGTTGTTCATATTAGTGCATTAAAGATGAATGGGATTAAGCCAAAACAACATATCATACTCTAGAGACAGCTAAATTATGCAAGTGGAAGACTGTGATAGATATATAAAATATATATAAACTATTGTAAGACTCCAGAGTATGAACATGTTACCAGGTTAAATATATCAATGTATACTCCAAAAATGGACAAAATGAATATACAAGGGTACTCCAAAAGAGCAAACTAAAGTGTAATGGCATCTAATCATCAACCTTGTAACCCCGTCGATCAGAAGATGGTCTACATAGACCCACCTGATAGCTGTGTAAGGAGAAACCCTCCTCATCATCATAAAAGTACTGCTCCACTTCGCAAGCATCGTTATCATCTGTAACTCAAATAGGGTCTGGTTTGGTGTTTAAACACCATCCTGTAACGTGGGAGTGAGTGATCAACTCAGTGGAACAATAGAGCATAGGTTAACATGTTATCAATTCAGTCAAGCAGTAATGACAAAGCAGTACAATCAAACACTCCAAAATACTCTTATTAATGCAAGTATGGAATGCAGTCATGATGCATGCCCTTGCCAAACCACCCTCATGCGACACCATCTTATGTCCGCAGCATGCGTTCATCCCTTAGTGTTCCACATCTTCCAGGCACATGCAGTGCTATGTTATGAGCGTGATTACTAAGTTATTATTAGTCCTTTTCATACAGCAGTATTAGGAAACTAAGGTACCTCCCCTATAACATTCCCAAACAATGATCCATTCTAGGGTCGTCAATCCTAGATAATCTCATACGATGATGCGGTTCTAGGTCGATATAAAGGGCTGTCAGGGCTGTTACATGCACTTGTTGCACCGCTCCGCCATCACCTTATCAATACAGGCCTAGTTTATACTCTGTTTACTATGGGAAGGCTCATCGCCTCTTTGCAGATTCAGAGTATGCTCGAGGTCACTACAAAGGGCTACCAGGGCTATTACACGTAATCGTTAACCACTACCCCATCACCTTATTAGTGTAGGCCGACAGCTCCAATACAGTGTCCCAGACCACCGTATTCGGCTCACGAGTCTGGGTTGCTCACTGGTCACTACGAAGAGGCTCGTGGCCCCAGCGTAGGCCGACAGCTCGACCACGATGTCCCATACCACCATGTCTGGCTCATGAGTCTTAGCGGATTGAGGTACCAAGGTTAACGGGGTTACATTGGTAAGTTTGGTACCTTAGGTTCAAGCAGTAGCGTCCATACATGGTGAACATACAATAGAGGATCGGGTTACTTGATAGGCTCAACTAGCATGAGTGCACATCGCATCGATCAAAATGAAGTGCATAAGCATTTCGTGTGGCCTAAACACTACTGACAACCAACATACGACCCGGGTTTGTCAAACACGTCCTACGTGGCAAAATGAATCTTAGCCACGACTTCAAGCCTGTTACTGATTGCCTGGACTATAACATAGCCCCAATCACATTTAATCCGTAATCAGAAATCATGTATAATAGTCAAAGCAGAACTAACAAAGTAATTCAAACATGTTAACAAGCATGTTATAAAGCACCATATAAACAAGAAATACAAATACATACATTTCATAAGTAAGCAATTAAATTAAACAACTAACATGGAGGAAATCATATACATCTCTAAGGTAGTTGAGAATCCTATCTCAACACCTACCTAAAGCACAATCATCTAAGTACTTACTCATACATGCATTTTCACAAACACTTAGAATACACTTATTTAACATACATAATGTATATTAGCAAAAACATGTATTTGGGCGAATCCTTTCACCAAGTATTGCACATATATGTAGCATGTACATACAGTAATTTATCATGGCAAACACACTTTCAAAATTTGCACGTATATGGTATTTTCTGCAAATATACAGAATACACAATATGCCATAATTTGCATACGTAACTGAATCGCAAAATAAACGTCGCATTGTGCATGTACAATAACACCCAAATCATGAATCTATCATTATCTGACATTGAATGCTTTGAAAATTTTAACCTATACATTTAAAGTCTGCACCTTACGCTGTAGAAACGTAACGAACGCGATAGAATTGCTAAGTCTTCATCCACGATAGTATAATGACCTAAATCACGAGTTATGTTAGCTATTTCGCTACTTGTATCAATTGAAACCCTAAAACAGGTTAGAGTTAGGTTTTTATTGCCTAAGAACGAAGCCGGAATCGCCGAGATAGTGATTGGAAAGTGATGGTTATGCACATAGATCGGCAGGGTAGATAACAGAAAGGTTCTCCCACTTCTCTCACACTTTCTCTCTCTTTTCTCTCTTCTCTCTCCTAAGGTTTCTCTCAAATTTGTATGGGCTGAATGAGAGAGGGTTTAAGGTCCTTATATAAGCTAAAAACTCACCAAATTAGACTTAGGGCCCTGGTATACTTAGGTTATGTCCAAACATGGACAGTTCCGTCTCAATGGAGCACTTCTGGAGCCTCCCCTTGAGCCAAAGGTCGGACTTAAGCTCACTGACTATGGATCTAGGTCAAGTTAAGTTTTTAGTCCAATCGGGTTCCCAGATCACATGTGGCAGACCAGTTTCAATTCAACGGTCACCGAAACTCGATCAGGGTTACAACTACACTGACCTGTGTATGAAATTTCCCCTGATCCGAGGGTGTATTTAGGTCAGATTCTGATGGTCTGATTGCTTATATCAGGCCCCCAAGTGACAAGTTTAAGATTACTTAAATTTAAAATTTATTTCTAATTATTTTCACATTTCTCACACTCTTCACTCTGGGCTCAAGCGAATAGCCCCGGGACACTGTCTAGATTTGATTTCCGAGATGGTTGTCAAGCCCAGCAAGGCAATCCTAATTCTATAACTTCGTATTATTTGGACTTTCGATGTGCGGTCCAAATCTAATGCGGAGATTCGTGGTGCTCCCGAGAGCAACCGGGTAATGAGATTGATCCTAGATTATAGGGTAACATAGCATCAACGATTCTACACGTTTTGGGTCTTGCAGATTATATTTAAAGTGATTCAAGCGGATTTCGTAACTAATCCAGTTTAGTACTTAGTTAACTTTGTCTAATTCCTAAAGGATTTGAGGTTTGAGAGGTTCATAAGGGGTTAGGATCTACCCCTTGCTTAAGGACATCTAACTCCAGGTTGGTAAAAATCTGGGGTGTTACAATCTATCCCCCTTAAAAATAATTTCGTCCCCGAAATTGGCTAAGGGTAAGAAGTAAAGATTTTATTATTTCTTTTGCCTAAGTTTTATGGACTTTAAGTTTTTGTGCGTGGTAGGGTGTATACTATCTATACTAGTCTAGTTTACTGTAGTTTATCCTCCTTAAAACTTCTTCGCCTTAAAATTAGCTAAGGCTCCCATTAAGTTCGTATTTAACGAGCACATCTATGGATACATTGACCTCGGTTATTATAATTCAGCTCGTACCCATTGTTAGGCTCTTTCAGTAATAAGAATTGGTTTAATACTTAAACCCTAATTGCTTTCCTTCTAGTAACTACAATATTGACGTCCTGAGGAAGATTCAGATCCTATTTGGTGACCTAACCTTACATATCTCATGGATCAATTTCCTTCGATCCTGGGCCAGTGGGGCGTGGGTCCACCACGCTTCCGCTGCGCAACTCTGATCCAATGGATGTATTAACTGACCTAATTACATTGGGCTCATAATATGCTAACCCCCCTTAAAAAGAATTTTTAGCCTCAAGGCTCAAGAATCTGTGTCCTGATCCATATGTCCGAACAAGGTATGATTTAGAACCTATCCTTGACGCAAAATGGGAAATACATTGGTCTGCCTTTCATCGATGATGTGTACTATGGCATTGATACCTATGGTTATAAAAAGGAGCTAAAGATAATAAGCATTGTGGTTGATTTCAAGGACAGATGTGAGTTTGTGGCAAGATGTCTAATTCTACCCAAGGAAGACCCTTTTTGTTAAGGTGTAATGCCCTGAAAATCGGGGGTCGAGTATAACTCAACTCCTGAGTTCCAACGCATCACTTATGCAACATATTTAATGATGTTTGAATGTTGTCTGTGTTAGAGCAATAAACATGAATGAGATTATACCAAAACAGTAATTCATACTCCAAATCAATTGTATAAAAGCAAGCGGAAGACTGAACTGTATATATATGTATGTAAAGATACAAAATAAACGTTTCATTCTCCAGAGTATGAATCCATCTGAGTCACCATATACATGTCTGTTTATAATCAAAATGTCAAAAATAAACTAGGTACAATCCCTGTAAAACCCGTCGGTCCTCGCAACCTGGTCGAAGCCACCAGAGAACTGCATATACGAGAACTCCTCCTGGTCCTCTTCATAATCAGGCTCCGCCTCCAGAGTTGTCGGCTCGCCTAAACCTGAGACAGAGTCTGGTTGGTGGGAGCAACACCGTCCCGTAACGTGGGAGTGAGTAGCTAACTCAGTGGAACAATAAGGCATAAGTTATCATATTATCAATGCAGTCAAGTAGTAATGATAAAGCAGGAAGTCAAACACTCCTAGTTACTCTGATTAATGCAAGTATGAATGCAGGTATGATGGATGCCCTCAACGACATACTCCCTCATGTGACACCATCTCACGTTCACGGCATGCTTACATCCCACAGTGCTCCACATCTTCCAGGCACATGCGATGCATGATGAGCATGATTACTGAGTTTTTAATTAATCCATTTCAAACAGCAGGGTTGGGAAACTAAGGTACCTCCCTTGTATCATTCCCAAACATTATCTATGCTAGGGTCGTCAGTCCTAGTTAATATCAGACGATGGTGTGTTTTCTAGGTCACTGCAGAGGCTGTCAGGGCTGTTACGCACAAAGGTTGCACCACTCCCCCATCACCCCTTAAACGATTCATCACTATACAGAAACAGGCCTAGTTCATACTCTATATATCGCGGCGAACCCTAAGGCGCACTGCGACTTCAGAATATGCTTGCGGTCACTACAAAGGGTTGTCAGGGCTGTTACGCACAAAGGTTGCACCACTCCCCCATCACCCTATCAATGTAGGCCGACAGCGCGAATATAGTGTCTCATACCACCATAATTGGCTCACGAGTTACGTTGCTCACTAGTCACTACGGGGAGGCACGTAGCCCCAGTGTAGGCCGATAGCTCAACCACGGTGTCCCATACCACCATGCCCGGCTCATGAGTCTTAGCGGATCGAGGTACCATGGTTAACGGGATTTTCAGTGGTAAGTTTGGTACCCTAGGTTCAAACATTAGTGACCAAACATGGTGAACATACATAAGACACACGAGTTACTTGACGTGTTCGGCTGGCTCGAGCGCATAACAAGTTGGGCGATATGAAGCGCAGAAGCACCTCGTGTGGCCAACCACTATCGCCAACCGAAGTACGACACGGGTTCGCCAAAACATCATGTGTGGCGAAACGAATCTCAACCACAATTCCAAGTCTGATACCGGATGCCTGGACTATGGACATAGTCCCAAGCTCAATCAATTCCTAACCATAACATGTGAAGTACAGTTGATAAACAAGGTAATTCAGAAATGCTAGCAATCATGTTATAAAGCATGTCATAAAGCATGTTAATAAACAAGTTACAAAGCATGTTCAAAAGCATGTTGTAAAGCACTATACAAATAGGAATACAAATACATCTAGTTCATAGGTGAGTGGTTAGAGTAAATAACCACATGGAGGGTATCATATGTGACTCTAAGGTAGTTGAGAATCCCATCTCAGCACCTACCTAAGGTTCTAACACTAGCAAGTTTTACAAACACTTGGAATGCACTTTTTCAACATACATGGCGTATGTTAGAGGAAAGTGCACTAGGGCTGTCCCTTTACCAAACTAGTATTTTATACGTATAGATCATATTCATACAGCAAGTAATCATGATAATTACATCAGCAAAATTTATACGTATGGGGTATTTTCTAGGATGCTCAATTTTGGCATACATAGTGTTTACAAGGGAACTTATATTACGGCGATTCTTTTCGCCACGCAAATAATTTATACGCACATAATATATTTATACAATAATTAATCATGACAAACACATCGGTAAAATATACATGTATACGGTACTTCTTACAATACCGTATTTCTACATACACGGTGTATATCAGTAAACATGTATTTAGGCGAACCCTTTCGCCAAATAAGTATTTTATCCATACATCATATATCCATACGACAATTAAACATGTCAAACACATTTCCATAAAAAATACGTATACAGTATTTTATACGAATACCTAGAGTATGTGAAATTCCAAATTCTACAATTCTAATCGAAACAGAAAACAGAAAGCACATTGTACATGTGCAATTGCATGCAGATCATGAATCTACCATTATCTGACATTGAAAGCGTTGAAAAACGTAACCTATACACCTAAAGTCCTCACCTTGTCCCTTGGAATCTCAACAAATCAGCAAGGTTGGATAAGCTTCCGTATTCGGGAGCTTTCTAGCCTAAGGAGTGAAATCGGTTAGCTATTTCACAACTTAAAGCCTTTACACTTCAAATCAGACCTAGGGTTAGGGTTTCTCACCTTAAAACGAAGTCAGTGACGCTGGAAAAATGTTAAGGAAGTGGTGGTGCAGCCCGTTGGATGATCTACAACAGTAGGAGGGAAGTACTCCCACAAATCCCAAACTTTTCTCTCCTTTTTCTCTCTCTCTCACTAGGGGTTTATCCCAAATTCGTATGGCTGTGAGAGGGGCTGTTCTAAGGCTCTTTTATAGCCTAAAACCTTCCCAAAATAGGCTCAGGTTCAAGGGTTACTGCTATTATAGGTATTTCGACACTTTTCCAGCTCAAAAGAGTGTTTCTGGTGGGCCCCCTTGAGCCAAACGTCAGACTTAAGCTCACCACTCATGGATCCACGTGGGATTATGTTTTTGACTCGATCGGATTCCCAGATCACATGTGGCGGATCAGCTTCAGTTCAACGGTCAGTGGGCCACGATCCAAAATTCCAAGTACATGTAAATGTTCCTGAAATTTTTCCTGATCCGAGGGTGTAATTTGGTCTGATTCTGATAGTCTGGTTGCTTAATACTGATCCTCAACCGAATGGTGCCAGATCACTATTCCAGATATTTATTTTGTAAAGGAAAGAGTGATTTTCACACTCCCTCACTCCGGACTCAAGCGAATAGCCGTGGGACATCGATTGGACCTGATTTCCGAGATGGTTATCGAGCCCAGCGAGGCGGTCCAAAGTCCTTAACTTTGCTTTAATCGGATTTCCGATGTGCGGTCTAGACCTAATACGGAGTTTCAAGTCATTCCCGAGAGTAGCCGGGTAATGAGTTTGATCCTAAAATTTAGGGTAACCTAGCGTCAATGATTCTCAATGTTTTGGGTCTTACAGATCGTATTTAAAGCGATCCAAACGGATTTCATGGCTAATCGAGTTTAGCACTTAGTTAACTTTGTTAAATTTCTAAAGGATTTAATCCTAAGTGATTTCTGGTCGAGGTGATACTCGAACCAAAGTACGGAAATTTACGGGTCGTTACAATCTACCCCCCTTAAACAAAAAATTTCGTCCTCGAAATTTATACCTTTTCGTACTCGAGAATCTGAGGGTAGTTCTTCCTGACCTCGGCCTCAGTCTCCCAAGTAGCTTCCTCCTCGGAATGGTGTGTCCATAGTACCTTCACAAGCGGAATGACCTTGCTACGCAGTACCTGCTCCTTCCTGTCAAGGATACGTGTCAGGCGCAACTCATACATAGCATCCTCGCTCAGCTGTACCTGCTCCCATCTGATGATATGCGAAGGATCAGGAACGTACTTCTTCAGCATAGATACATGAAATACGTTGTGTACAGATGCAAGTGGTGTGGGCAAAGTGAGACGATACGCCACATCACCCACTCGATCTAGTATCTGAAATGCACCAATAAATCTCGGTGTGAGCTTCCCCTTCTTCCCAAACCGAAGGACTCCCTTCATAGGGGAAACTCCAAGGAACACATGATCCCCAACCTCAAACTCAAGCGGTCGCCGCCTTGTATCGGCGTAACTCTTCTGCCTGCTCTGTGCTGTAAGTAGTCGACGCCTAATAATGTCGACCTTCTCTGTAGTCGCCTGTACCAACTCCGGGCCAATCAGACTACGCTCGCCAACCTCAGCCCAACAGTGCGATGCTCTACAAGGACAACCATATAGGGCCTCATATGGCGCCATGCCAATAGTCGCCTGGAAGCTGTTGTTGTAGGCGAACTTTGCGTAAGGAAGACAGTCATCCCAGCTGTCCTTGAAGTCCAACACACATGCCCGCAACATATCCTCCAGAATCCGGTTCACCCTGCCTCGTCCGCCCATCGATCCCTAAGGATGGAACGCCGTACTGAACTTCAACTTTACACCCATCGCCTCCTGGATACGAGTCCAGAAGATGGATGTGAACCGAGTGTCTCTGTCCGACACGATCTCTAATGGAACTCCATGTAGGCGGACGATCTCCCTGAGTACAATCTAGCCAGCTCATCTGCAGAGTTCGTAACTCTGATAGGGAGGAAATGGGCCGATTTGGTCAACCGGTCCACAATCACCCAAATGGAATCGTGTCCTCTCCTCGTCTTCGGCAGCCCTGATATGAAATCCATGGAG
This sequence comes from Magnolia changhungtana, assembly GCA_030180095.1. NCBI lineage: Eukaryota > Viridiplantae > Streptophyta > Magnoliopsida > Magnoliales > Magnoliaceae > Magnolia > Magnolia changhungtana. Next base: position 5,784,555 of record JASAUF010000397.1, read on the forward strand.
ATGAAGTCCCACTTCCACTCTGCTATGGGCATGGGCTGAAGTAGTCCAGGAGGTCGGCGATGTTCAGCCTTGACCTGCTGGCACGTGAGACATCGAGATACAAACTCAGCGATGTAGGCCTTCATGTTATCCCACCAATACATCCGTCTCATATCCTGGTACATCTTTGTGCTACCAGGGTGCATCGCAAGCTTCGAGTTATGGGCAGATTCGAGAAGCTCGAGTCTCAAGTCAGGCACATCAGGAACGCATAGGCGGCCACGGAATCGTAGACCCTCATCAGAACTAACTCTCCACTCGAAATCCTCGGCGTCGCTAGCTTGATCTCGAAGCTCAGCCAGCCGCATATCGCCCTCCTGGGCCCCAACAATCCTGTCATCAATAAGTGGTCGCACCCGAACTTGCACAACACACTCAAATGGCTCCTCCACAGTAAGTCTCTGCTCGAAGTCCCGCACGAACTCAACCATGTCCCACTCAGCTATCATCAATGGTGCCACAAATGTTATCACCTTCTTGCGGCTCAACGCGTCTGCCACAAGTTTCGCCTTGCCAGGATGGTAGGAAACCTCGAACTTGAAGTCCTTCAAAGTCTCCATCCATCGACGTTGTCTTATATTCAAGTCTCGCTATGTGAATATGTACTTAAGGCTCTTATGGTCGCAGAAAAGCTCGAACTCCTCTCCGTAGAGGCAATGTCCCCAGAGCTTCAATGCAAAAATGACGGCTGCGAACTCCAGGTCATGTGTAGGGCAATTCTCCTCGTGCTTCCTTAATTGTCTCGAGGCATATGAAATCACCCTATCCTTCTGCATTGGGACACAACCCAAACCAACGCGAGACACGTCAGTATATATCATGTATTTCTCCCCTTGCTCTGGCAATACTAGTACAAGGGCGGACGTCAACTTGTCCTTCAGCTCCTTAAAAGCTGCCTCCGTCTTCTCATTCCAGGCGAACTTCAGGTCCTTCCGAGTCAACTGAGACAATGGTCTGGCGATCTTCGAAAAATTCTGAATGAAGCGTCTGTAATACCCAGCCAGACCAAGGAAACTCCTCACCTTGGTAACCAAGCCAGGCTGCTGTCATTCCTGAACCGCGGCTACCTTAGCAAGGTCCACTGCTATCCCATCCTTGGACACTACATGTCTGAGGAACTTGACTTCCTCTTGCCAGAAGTCGCACTTCTAGTATTGTGCGAACAACTGGTTCTTCTTCAGTGCACCCAACACCGCTCTCAGGTGCTCCTCGTGCTCCTCCCGACTCATAGAGTATATCAAGATGTCATCAATAAAGACGATGACGAATCGGTACAGGAAAGGCCAAAATACCCGGTTCATCAGATCCATGAACACGGCTGGTGCGTTCGTAAGGCCGAACGACATCACCAGAAACTCATAGTGCCTAAAGCACGTCCTGAAGGCTGTCTTCTGCACGTCCTCATCTCTCACGCGCAACTGGTGGTACCCCGACTGAAGATCAATCTTCGAAAAATACTTCACCCCCCTCAACTGATCAAACTGATCATCTATCGTAGGTAAAGGATACTTGTTCTTCACTGTGACCTGGTTCAACCTACGGTAGTCAATACATAACCGTAGCGACCCGTCCTTCTTCTTCACAAATAGCACAGGTGCTCCCCAAGGAGACACACTAGGTCGTATAAAACCCTTGTCTACTAGATCGTCAATTTGTTTCCGCAGCTCCTCCATCTCACATGGAGGCATACGATAAGTCGGCAGTGAGATGGGTGTCGCACCCTGCGTAAGATCAATTGTAAAATCGATCTCGCGTCGAGGAGGTAAACCAGGAATAGTCTCAAACATGCCTGCAAATTCTCAAACCACCGGCGTATTCCTCAATGTCGGACCATCAATCGGCGCCAATAAAGTAGTATAACAATCAACACGGCAGGGCCAACTGACCTGTACTGGAAACGTGAAAGTTGTGCCATCAAGTCCATAGGCAGTCACGATCCGAGTATCACAATCAACCACCCTCATCTTGGCGAGCCAATCCATACCAAGGATAACGTCGTAGTACCATAGTGGAGCAACAATGAGGTCGACGAGCACTGTGCTGCTACCCAAAACTATCGAGCAACCCTCGCATAACCGCGTGACATCCGAGAAGGTCCCAGTGGCCATAGTGAGTCTCGTTCCCTTAGCGGGAATAGTATGCAAAGATAGATGTTTAACCGCCCCACAAGAAAAAATTGAAGTAGTGGACCCAGTGTCCACCAATAAGGAAACGGAAGTACCATGAATGTAAGTCGTACCCTCAAAAGCCATCGATGCCGAAATCGACGTCTCAGGTGCCTCAGCCACAAGTGTATGAACTCGCGCCTGCTGCTGACGGTTCGGCTGAGGGGCCAAGGGCCATTGCGGCGGCCTGAACCGTGATACAGGAGGTCAGACGGAAGGATGGGTAGGTATCGTCTATAAAGGTGGAGTCGATATAGCCTGCGGGCGAGAATGACCCAACATCTGTGGTGGAGAGAAACCACTATCCTTCATCTGCGCGAAACAGCTCCCAATAAGATGACCCTGCTTCCCGCAGTATGTGCAGGTCACAATAGGGCATCTCACAGGAACTACTGGTGCCGCAGCCCTGGGAGGCGAATCAGCACGAGGCCTCTTACCTAGAATAGGCCTGCTCTTTAAGTCCTGGCGTGGCCTCGCAACCATAGCACCATGCGATCTGGCCAGTTGGTCCACATCCTGCTCGGCCGTCATAGACATGTAGACCAGTGCTGCGTAGGTAGGTATACTGAGGCAGCATATCCTTGACCGTATCTCCGGTCGCAAACCCATGGAAAAAAGACGCATCCGCATCTGCTCATCCACCAGTATAGTCGGGACAAAGCAGCCCAACTCTGTGAAGCGGTGCTCGTACTCCGTAATCGTCATGCCTCCCTGCCTGAGGCGCAGAAACTCATCCTCCCGCTCATGTCAATAAGTCGCGGGTAGTATTTCTCGTGGAACCGAACTCGAAAGCCTCCTAAGTCCACACGTGTCTGCCGCGACAGGACCGCAAAGACGCTATCCCACCATAAACCGGCCTCCCTCTCAAACATGAAAGTGGCCACCAACTCGCTGCGCTCTCGAACAATGCAAGATCCGAAGCATCTTAGAGATGCGGTCAAGCCAAAACTCGCCTCCTCGGGTCATGAGTGCCCATGAATGAAGGAGGTCTCAAGCGCTGAAATCGCTTAAGTAAACCGCGGGTACTGGCATCTCCAGTAGGAGGCGCAACGGGTGAGGGCAGAGGCACATCCTCACACTGAGCAGGAGGCTCCGAGTGCTCAGCAAGACGAGCAGATGTTGTAGGTGGAGTCGCACTACCACCCCGGGATAAGGCCTCAGCAATAGTGGCCATAAGCTGCGGTGCTGGCTGCGTCGCCGTATCTCGTCGCCGCACTGCACCGCGGTGCATCATCAACATCAATCGCTGCTCGATCCTATCGCAGTAGGTGGAGAGGTGTGAATCATCGCGCAGATGAAGAGGCCGCACGCTCACGGACCGGGGCGTGTAAGGTGGTGGCGATCCACCTAAGCAGACCAAAGCAGAGGCTGATTAGAACCTAACCCACGGTCCGCAGGACCGCCACTACCAGAAGGAGTCGGGTCCATAGAGCAAGTCAGACGGAGATGTGCCGTGCTCCACGTGTATTGTCGCGGCATGCCCTATACAACATAGGGTACAACCTTTGTGAGATAAAGCATAGCACGCATCATAAAGCTCTTTAAGCATTCCACACATCATCATAACAAAGAGGCTACATGCCTTTCATTTACCCAAAATTGTCATAATACATGGAAAATAAAGTTACATGAATCATGACAGAAATCACATGATAGCTAATACATCCATAACATCAAACACTTAAAACATGCTACTATCTACTACATCATCTTCATGAAAACATAAACCGCCTATCGCGACAACCAAAACAAACAACCACACACAACAACGTGGATGACTAGGCATCCGAATCAGGCAATGAAGGAGGGGCGTTCTTGTCCTGCAGACAACACAGGATGGCCTTTAAGGTACGAGACACCTTGCCAATCTTGGTTCGGACTCGCCCAACTTCCTGCTGCAGGGCGGCTTGACCCTCCTCAAGACGGGCTAAACGTGCATCAAAGGCATCCCAATCCACGCCCTGCTCCTGAGCCACAGGAGGTGAACTCCCCTCAGTGTCCTGAGCCTCAGGTTCCTCTTCCTCATCTTCGGCTTCACTTCCATCTTCACTCGTATCTTCATCGCCCACAATCTCATCCTCACTCTCGACCTGTCGGGCCCGTTGTCGCTGTGCCCCAAGTTTCAACTGTTTGAGAATATTTTCATCAATCCGGTGGACCTGTACTAGCATTTCTGCCCCCAGACTATAGCCATACTCCCGTGCGATCCTGCAATGAGTCGGCCGAAAGGAAACGAATCAGAACTCCTGGTGGAGCGTGCAACACCCATGATCTGTCGCAACACGAAAGTGGGCACACATAAGTTCACCCACTGCCCCACTTGGTATAGAAAATCAACCATAAGGCGCGTGCACTCGCTGCGATTATTGTGTCTGAGGTAGAGATTGTATGTGAAGATGTGATGTAGTAGGCGGAAGTCTTCAGACATGTGGGACGCTAACAGGCTTTTGTTTGGTTGTCATTCAGCTAGTCGGCCACCACAAAGGTATCGGGTGCGATGATTCCTTTCACGAGCAGTCGCCAGATTTAGCTCGCTAGCATGTACGTCACCAAGGGGCATATTCATAAGCCGCGCGATCATCCTCACATCAACGGTGACGAACAGATCCACCCCAACTATGAGCCGGAACTGCAAAGGGTCGAGTGAAGGCTCGAGAATGTTGGCGTAGAAGGATCTGACAGTGACGGAATTTGCGCGACCCCTGACCTCAAATAACGGACCCTAGAGGGCCGCCTCCACTTGTTCAAACAAATAATACTCCCCAAATAGCTGACCACCCACCTGGGCTTCGAAAAGAACTCTGCGGTCCTCATAGACTCCATGATGTAGCGCCGCCAACTGCACCCGTTCGACAGGGATCCGGGGATCAAGGTCCCGCTTCGTGCGAAACTCCCGGGCAAAGCTCGAGCTAGCGGCAGTGCCTCGCGGCCGCCTCGATCGTGTAGGGCGACTAGGCCCGGCCTCATCAGCGGTACTCTTCCTCTTGCTCATCAGAGAGAGGATGGTGGAGATGGAGAAAATGGCCGCCACAACACTAAAAAGGGCCATGGAAAAATGACGAAATAGAGGAAAAGGGGCTGATCTCCCAAGTTCTCCACGATCAGCTGACCCAACAGATGGGGGAGGGTGAAAAATGAAGGGAAATGAAGAAAGGAAAAGGAAAGATCTGTTGGGGAGATAGCTCCCACGATTTTGGGACCTCCAACAGCGTGTAGGGGGTCCAAACGAGTGAAACGAAGAGGAAATGGAGAAGAGGGCAGCACTCCACGATGGAGGGAGGTGGGTTGTGGTCGAAATCGGTAGAGAAGAGAGGTGGAGAGGCGATTTGCAAGAGAGGGCAGCAAGATGGAAGGGAAAAACGGCCAAGGGAGTGGGTTTGTGAAGGAAGGGGGTGTTTTCGAAATGGATTTAGGAAGGGAGCTAGGGCAGGGGATTGTAGGGACCCCCAAAGTCGACCGGCCCAGGCCGCGGGCCCGGCCCAACCCGAATGTCGGCGAGGCCTCGCCGAACCGGCAAGGGCATCGCCAAAAAAATTTTGATTTTTTAAAAAGGGCCTCCGTGGCCCTGTTCGTATAGTCTCTTGGGCCCCAAAAATATCTGGGTCCCACCTTGGGTACCCCTGGATCAGCGTGGGTAGGCCTCCGACCCCGATTTGCTCCATTTCGGGCACTTTCGGGTACTCCCAAACACACGCTGACCTTTGTGGGTTTTTGACTGCCTGAGCAAGGTGTATTGTGCTCTAGACACGTCAATAGATGGCCTAGAAGTGATTTGGGATCCATAAGTGTGGTCGGGATTGAGTACGAACTCGATCAAAATGTCCATTTTCAATGAACTTCGCCGAACGGCGAAATCGGGAGGCCCTAAGACTGTTTCTATATTTTTACGCACCCTCCTAGGTTGTAATGCATCAGCGTACGTAGTGGGGAAATAACTCAGGTCCGGTTTAATCAAAATCATGCTTTGATACTAACTTGTAACGCCCTGAAAATCGGGGGTCGAGTATAACTCAACTCCCGAGTTCCAACGCATCACTTATGCAACATATTTAATGATATTTGAATGTTGTCTGTGTTAGAGCAATAAACATGAATGAGATTATACCAAAACAGTAATTCATACTCCAGATCAATTGTATAAAAGCAAGCGAAAGACTGAACTGTATATATATGTATGTAAAGATATAAAATAAACGTTTCATTCTCCAGAGTATGAATCCATCTGAGTCACCATATACATGTCTGTTTATAATCAAAATGTCAAAAATAAACTAGGTACAATCCCTGTAAAACCCGTCGGTCCTGGCAACCTAGTCGAAGCCGCCAGAGAACTGCATATACGAGAACTCCTCCTGGTCCTCTTCATAATCAGGCTCCGCCTCCAGAGTTGTCGGCTCGCCTAAACCTGAGACAGAGTCTGGTTGGTGTGCGCAACACCGTCCCGTAACGTGGGAGTGAGTAGCTAACTCAGTGGAACAATAAGGCATAAGTTATCATATTATCAATGCAGTCAAGTAGTAATGATAAAGCAGGAAGTCAAACACTCCTAGTTACTCTGATTAATGCAAGTATGAATGCAGGTATGATGGATGCCCTCACCGACATACTCCCTCATGCGACACCATCTCACGTTCGCGGCATGCTTACATCACACAGTGCTCCACATCTTCCAAGTACATGCGATGCATGATAAGCATGATTACCGAGTTTTTAATTAATCCATTTCAAACAGCAGGGTTGGAAAACTAAGGTACCTCCCTTGTATCATTCCCAAACATGATCCATTCTAGGGTCGTCAGTCCTAGTTAATATCAGACGATGGTGTGTTTTCTAGGTCACCGCAGAGGTCGCTGTGGCGTTACGCACAAAGGTTACACCACTCCCCATCACCCCTTAAACGATTCATCACTATACGTAAACAGCCTAGTTCATACTCTATATATCGCGGCGAACCCTAAGGCGTCATCGCGACTTGAGAATATGCTCGCGGTCACTACAAAGGGCCGCTAGGGGGTCACGCACAAAGGTTGCACCACTCTCCCATCACCTTATCAATGTAGGTCGCGCGAATATAGTGTCCCATACCACCATAATCGGCTCATGAGTTACGTTGCTCACGGTCACTACGGGGAGGCACGTAGCCCCGCCGTAGGCCGACACAACAGGTGTCCCATACCACTATGCCCGGCTCATGAGTCTTAGCGGATCGAGGTACCATGGTTAACGGGATTTTCACCGGTAAGTTTGGTAGGTTCAAACATTAGCGACCAAACATGGTGAACATACATAAGACACACGGGTTACTTGACGTGTCGGGTGGCTCATATACAACAAGTTGGGCGATATGAAGCGCGAAGCACCTCGTGTGGCCAACCACTATCGCCAACCGAAGTACGACACGGGTTCGCCAAAACATCATGTGTGGCGAAACGAATCTCAACCACAATTCCAAGTCTGATACCGGATGCCTGGACTATGAATATAGTCCCAAGCTCAATCAATTCCTAACCATAACATGTGAAGTACAGTATGATAAACAAGGTAATTCAGAAATGCTAGCAATCATGTTATAAAGCATGTCATAAAGCATGTTAATAAACAAGTTACAAAGCATGTTCAAAAGCATGTTGTAAAGTACTATACAAATAGGAATACAAATACATCTAGTTCATAGGTGAGTGGTTAGAGTAAATAACCACATGGAGGGTATCATATGTGACTCTAAGGTAGTTGAGAATCCCATCTCAGCACCTACCTAAGGTTCTAACACTAGCAAGTTTTACAAACACTTGGAATGCACTTTTTCAACATACATGGCGTATGTTAGAGGAAAGTGCACTAGGGCTGTCCCTTTACCAAACTAGTATTTTATACGTATAGTTCATATTCATACAGCAAGTAATCATGATAATTACATCAGCAAAATTTATACATATGGGGTATTTTCTAGGATGCTCAATTTCGGCATACATAGTGTTTACAAGGGAACTTATATTACGGCGATTCTTTTCGCCAAGCAAATAATTTATACGCACATAATATATTTATACAATAATTAATCATGATAAACACATCAGTAAAATATACACGTATACGGTACTTCTTACAATACCGTATTTCTACATACACGGTGTATATCAGTAAACATGTATTTAGGCGAACCCTTTCGCCAAATAAGTATTTTATCCATACATCATATATCCATACGACAATTAAACATTTCAAACATATTTCCATAAAAAATACGTATACGGTATTTTATACGAATACCTAGAGTATGTGAAATTCCAAATTCTACAATTCTAATCGAAACAGAAAACGGAAAGCACATTGTACATGTGCAATTGCATGCAGATCATGAATCTACCATTATCTGACATTGAAAGCGTTGAAAAACGTAACCTATAAACCTAAAGTCCTCACCTCGTCTCTTGGAATCTCAACAAATCAGCAAGGTTGGATAAGCTTCCGTATTCGGGAGCTTTCTAGCCTAAGGAGTGAAATCGGTTAGCTATTTCACAACTTAAAGCCTTTACACTTCAAATCAGACCTAGGGTTAGGGTTTCTCACCTTAAAATGGAGTCGGTGACGCCAGAAAAATGTTAAGGAAGTGGTGGTGCAGTCTGTTGGATGATCTACAATAGTAGGAGGGAAGTACTCCCACAAATCCTAAACTTTTCTCTCATTTTTTTCTCTCTCTCACTAGGGTTTTATCCCAAATTCGTATGGCTGTGAGAGGGGCTGTTCTAAGGCTCTTTTATAGCCTAAAACCTTCCCAGAATAGGCTCAGGTTCAAGGGTTACTGCTATTATAGGTATTTTGACAGTTTTCCAGCTCAAAAGAGTGTTTCTGGTGGCCCCCCTTGAGCCAAACGTCAGACTTAAGCTCACCACTCATGGATCCACGTGGGATTATGTTTTCGACTTGATCGGATTTCTAGATCACACGTGGCGGACCAGCTTCAGTTCAACGGTCAGTAGGCCACGATCCGAAATTCCAAGTACATGTAAATGTTCCTGAAATTTTTCCTGATCCGAGGGTGTAATTTGGTCTGATTCTGACAGTCTGGTTGCTTAATACTGATCCGCAATCAAATGGTGCCAGATCACTATTCCAGATATTTATTTTGTAAAGGAAAGAGTGATTTTCACACTCCCTCACTCCGGACCCAAGCGAATAGCCGTGGGACATCGATTGGACCTGATTTTCGAGATGGTTATCGAGCCCAGCGAGGCGGTCCTAAGTCCTTAACTTTGCGTTAATCGGATTTCCGATGTGCGGTCTAGACCTAATACGGAGTTTCAAGTCATTCCCGAGAGTAGCCGGGTAATGAGTTTGATCCTAACATTTAGGGTAACCTAGCGTCAATGATTCTCAATGTTTTTGGTCTTGCAGATCGTATTTAAAGTGATCCAAACGAATTTCATGGCTAATCGAGTTTAACACTTAGTTAACTTTGTTAAATTTTTAAAGGATTTAATCCTAAGTGATTTCTGGTCGAGGTGATACTTGAACCAAAGTACGGAAATTTACGGGTCGTTACATAAGGTCCCAACTTACTTTCTTTAATCATGTCTAGTTTGATACTGTAAGATAATCTATACATTATTTGGACATAAGGAGTTGGGAAACAAAAGTTAATGGACAAGCTATCTTTCTAAGTTCATATGCACAACATGGATGCTCGAATGGTCTATGACTAGGGACCTAATTCCTAAATGTCTGTTACCCATTTGATAAATTTCTTAGGCCTAAAAAGAAAAGTCTCTATTGACTATTGTAATGCCCTGAAAATCGGGGGTTGAGCAAAGCTCAACTCCCGAGTTCGAACGCATCACTTATGCAATATAGATAATGATGATTATGATGAGAACATTGAAACATGAATGGAATTACATCAAAACAGCATAAAATACTCCAGAGACAGTTAAATTGCAAGCGGAAGACTGTGATATATGTATAAAATATATAAACTATGGTAAGTCTCCAGAGTGTGATAATATTACCAGGTAAATGAATGACAAGTATAATTCCAAAATATATAAAATTGTGTAAGGTCATCTAGTCGACATCCCTGTAACCCTGCGATCAAGACACGGCTCACATGAAGCCGCCAAAAATAGCATATACAAGAAAGCACCCTTATCGTCGTAAAGGCTCGGCTTTGCCTCACAAGCATCGCCATCACTTGCGGCTAAGACAGTCTGGTTGGTGTTGCAAGCACCGTCCCGTAACGTGGGAGTGAGTAGCTAACTAAGTGGAATCATAGAGCAAAGATTAACATGTTATCAAATCAATCAAGCGATAATGATAAAGCAAGCAAATCAAACATTCCTAAGTACTGTAATTAATGCAAGGATGAGATACAATAATGATGCATGCCCTCGCCAACATACTCCCTCATGCGACACCATCTTACATCCTCGCCAACATGCTTTCATCCCTTAATGCTCTACATCTTCTAGGCACATGCAGTGCGATATGAACATGATTACCGAGTTATTATTAGTCCTTTTCATACAGTAGTATTAGGAAACTAGGGTACCTCTCTTATATCATTCTGAAATAATGATCCATTCTAGGGTCGTCAGTCCTAGATAATCTCATATGATGATGCGGTTTTAGGTCACTGTAAAGGGCTACTAGGGTTGTTGCACGCACTCGTTGCACCGCTCCCTCATCACCTTATCAATACAAGCCTAGTTTATACTCTATTTACTAGGGAAGGCTCGTCGTCTCACCGCAGATTTAAAGTATGATCGAGGTCACTACACCCGATACGGTTAGGGCTGTCAGGGCTGTTACATACATTCGTTACACCACTCCCCCATCACCCATCAAAACAGTATAGGCCGACAGCTCAAATACAGTGTCCCATACCACCGTATTCGGCTCACGAGTCTAGGTTACTCATTGGTCACTATAGGGAGGCACATCACCCCAGCGTAGGCCGACAGCTCGACCACGGTGTCCCATACCACCATGCCCTGCTAATGAGTCTTAGCGGATCGAGGTCCAAGGTTAACGGGGTTACACTGGTAAGTTTGGTACCATAGGTTCAAGCAGTAGCGTCCAAACATGGTGAACATACATTAGACAGATCAGTTTACTTGACGAGCTCGACTAGCATGAGCGCACAGCCAGCTGACGACATGAAGTGCATAAGCACTTCGCGTGGCCTAACCACTGTCGCCAATTGAAGTATGACTCAGGTTCGTTAAACACATCCTACGTGGCGAAAAGAATCTCAGCCATGACTTCATGCCTGTTACCGATTGCCTAGACTATCACATAGCCCCAATCACATTTAAATCCTATCCAGGAGCATGTATAGTAGTCTAAGCAGAATTAACAAAGTAATTCAAGCATGTTAACAAGCATGTTATAAAGCACAATTTAAACAAGAAATACAGACACATACATTTCATAAGTAAGCGATTAAATTAAACAACCAACATGGAAGAAATCATATACATTTATAAGTTAGTTGAGAATCCTATTTTAACACCTACCTAAAGCACAATCATCAAAGTACTTACTCTTACAAGCATTTTGACAAACACTTAGAATACATTTATTTAACATACATAACATATATTAGCAAAAACATGTATTAGGGTGAATCCTTTCATCGAGTAAGTATTACACATATATATAGCATGTACACACAATGATTAATCATGGCAAACACACTTTCATATTTTGAACGTATATGGTATTTTCTACAAATATACAGAATACACTATACGCCATAATTTGTATACGTAACTGAATCGCAAAATGAACATCGCATTGTATATGTGAAATAACATGCAGATCATGAATCTAACATTAAAAGTTTTGAAAAATGACAACTTAAGCGTCTAAAATCTGCACCTTACGCCGTAGAAGCATAACGAACTCAATAAAGACTCTAAGTCTTCGTATACGTGGAATATCAACCTGTACTACAAGCTAGGTTAGCTATCAAACTACTAGCATTAATGGAACCCTAAAACAAGTTAGGGTTAGGTCTTTCTTACCTAAGAACGAAGTTAGAATCGTTGGAATGACGATTTGATAGTAAGAAAGAAGCACGTGGATTAGCAGAACAACTGTTAAGAAGAACCTCTCACTCTTCTCTCACTTTCTCTCTTTTCTCTCTTCTATCTCCTAGGTTTTCTCAAATTCATATGGTAAGAATGAGAGAGGGTTTAAGGTCCTTATATAGGCCCAAAACTCTCTAAAATAGACCCAGGGTCAAGGTATACTTAGGTTATGTCCAAAGGGTATCTGCTCCAGCTTAATGGAGCACTTCTGGAGCCCCCCCTTGAGCCAAAAGTCAGACTTAAGCTCACTGACTATGGATCTAGGTCGAGTTAAGTTTTCATTCCAATCGAGTTTCCAGATCGTACGTGACGGACCAGTTTTAGTTCAACGGTCACAGAGTCTCGATCCGGGTTACAAGTACACAGACATGTATGGGAAATGTTTCCTGATCTGAGGGTGTATTTGGGTCAGATTTCGACGGTCTGATTGCTTATATTTGGCCCGCAAACATAAGTCTCAGATTACTTAAATTTAATTTAATTTCTAAAGAAACCCGGGCTTTCTCACACTCCTCGCTCCGGGCTCGAGCGAATAGCCGTGGGACACTATCTGGATTTGATTTCCGAGATGATTGTCAAGCCCAGCAAGGCGGTCCTAATTCTATAACCTCATATTATTCAGACTTTCGATGTGCGGTCCAGATCTGATACGCAGTTTCGTGATGCTCTCGAGAGCAGCCGGGTAATGAGATTGATCCAAAATTTTAGGGTAACCTAGTGTAACTGATTCTACAAGTTTTGGGTCTTGCAGATCGGATTTAAAGTGATTAGTGCGGATTTCGTATGTGATCTAGTTTAGCACTTCGTTAACTTTGTCTAATTTCTAAAGGATTTAGTCTTATAAGATTTCTGCCTGAGGTGATACTCGGGCCTTTGGTAGTTTGTATAGAAGGTGGTTCAAAAAATTAACACTTAACTAAATCACGCCCTAATTATAATAGAAGAAGGTCCTAGGGCAGGAGAGGCTGATGTTTCTAAATAACCTATTCGTCGATGATTCCATAAGGTTATTTTGAGTTTGAGTATTGTTCTTCATCACCTAAACTCTAAGATTTGTGCCTAATGTGAAAGTACTTAGAAAGATTTAAAGAACGAGGTGGTGCGAGGTGAGATTTGTGAAGGAAAAGGGTTAAAAAGCGATTTTAGACCTTGGGATTGAGTTCTGACAAGTTAATAAGGTGTTCGGATCGACCCATTACCTAAGGATGTCTATCTCTAGGTTGGCAAAAATCTGGGGTGTTACAATCTACCCCCGTTAAAAATAATTTCATCCCCGAAATTGGCTAAGGGTAATAAGTAAGGATTCTATTATTTCATTACCTAAGACTTATTGGTTTCAAATTTATATGCGTGGTCGGGTGTATCTTGTCCATGCTAGTCTGGTACATTTTAGTCTCTACCCCCTTAAAAATTATTTCTTTATCTCTTACTTATGTCTTGATGGTTTGCTACAATGGATTTCTTCATCTATTTGGAGTCTTGACGATGATTCGCAACAATTTAGAGTAAGATAGTTGTTTTCAATGTTTGACCAACACGGAGAGACGGTTATAGTGGGCTTGATCCTGATACATCGATCATCTACCTAACTAGGGTAGAAGGCTCATTGTATCCATTCCTAGTCCTGGTGGCTCCTGGTCTTCTGTTCGGTCAAGTAGTGAGTCCATTGGTAGTCGCCCAGGATTGAGAATTGGGTCAAGCCGCGAATGTTTCGCAGTTGTATATTTCAGTAACTCCGTAGTCCGATCACTAAAAAAAACTTAGGGAATGCCCATCACTGAAAGGGTCAAATTGCTATTTCTAAGGTTGCCCTTTAGGTCTTAGTCTAAGAGAGTCCTCGTTATAATCTATGTCTGCGATAGGGGTGAATCAATACCTTACTAGATCATCCTAAAACAGTTTCTCATAGTAGAACTTGCTAAGGCTTCTATTATGTTCGTATTCAATGGGCACAGTTGTAGATACGTTGACCTTGGCTATTGTAATTCAGTTCGTACCCATTGTTAGGCCTATCCTGTAATATGAATTGGTTTACTACTTAAACCCTAATTGATTTCCTTCTAGTAACTCCATTATTGACGTTCTAAAGAGAATTTAGATCCTATTTGGTGACCTAACCTTACGTATCCTGGATCAATTTTCATTCGATCCTGGGCCAATGGGCTATCGGCCCACCAAGTTTTCATTGCGCCTATGAGTGGGTAGACGAGTATACCTGCCTAACTTGACCACATTAATAACCTTTCTATCCCCCTTAAAATAATTTCTACCTCCAGGGTTCAAGATCTATGTCCTATTCTGTATGTCGGAACAAGGTGTAATTTAGGACCTATCCTTGACATGAAATGGGATATGATTTCCCAATATATTTGTCTTCCTTTTATCGATGATGTGTGCTATGGCATTTGTACCTATGGTCACAGAAAGGAGCTAAAGATTATGGGTATTGTGGTTGATTTCAGGGAAAGGTATGAGTTTGTGGCAAGATGCCTGACTCTACCAAGGAGTTTTGTCACAGTCCAGACTTATCCTATTTAATCATGTCTATCTTAACAGGAAGGCTATCTTTCTACGTTCATATGCACAATATGTATGCCAACATGGCATGCGATTTGGGACCGGATTCCTAACTGTCTGTTGCCCATTTGGGAAATTCCTTGGGCCTAAAAAGAAAATCTCTATTGGCTATATGCTCCTAACGCTTCTCAAAGATGAAGTAATAAACTTTGGGTGTAAGTGGTAGGGCCAACACGGAAGAAAAGTTGTATAGTGGGTCTAAGCCAGATACATAAATCTTCTGCCTCGCAAGGACAGAAAATTTGTTGTATCAGTTCTTAATCCTAGTTGATCCCGACCTTCCGCTTGATCAGAGCATAGAGTTCATTGGTAACTACCAGGATTGAGAATTCAATTTAAACTGCGAATTCTTCGCTTATATATATAGTTCCTCTACTCCGTGTTCCCGATTGTAATAAGTCTTTGGGAAGACAATCCTAGGGGGTGTGTTGTTTTGATCTAACGTTCAATCAGAGGGATATATAGCTTTTCTGTAAGCGTAAATAGTTTTTAAGTTAAAATAACCTTCCTAAGAGTTATTAAAGAAGCCTGTGAGTACTAAGGGGATTCAACGAAGGAATGGGGTCTCGCTCCAACCTAATCAAGTCAACTAACTAAATCTATCTTTCAATTATCTTAGCATAATTAGTCTTTTACGTCCCTTAGTATAACCAGTAACCTAATCTTAATGTACATTCCTAAAAATGATCCAATCATTGTAATTTGATGTTTATACTCATACGCTAGATGATTTCATACCATTTTTAATATGAGAAGATGTTTTATCGCTTAGGGTCAAAAGCCGTCTGATTGGAATTGAGTTGCCTGAACTTGAATTTAAATACACTTGAGCACTACACACATGCTCATACTAGCTAAGAAGGTCTTAGGGTTCACATTATTAATTTGTTGAATTTCCTATACTGCCAAATTTGTTTTCAAAGTCTAGGAGTACCAACTTTAGGTCCAAAACTCTAAGGGACTGTTTGACCAGTGATTATAAGTTGTATTAAATGGGACTGCATTACTAATCCCACCACGGGATTAGGAGTGGCATGTTTGGTAGGAGGGTGGGAGGGGATTAAAATTAATTTCATAGGCTTTGGAAAATGAGTCTTGTGTTGAAAAGTGTGAGATGAGATTTCCAAATCCCATGATAATGAATCTCTAAGTGTACTTGGAAAGGAAAATTCTGGGATTTACTCTTAATTGCATACACTCCAAACATGGTATTGCAAAATATGGGATACACCCAATCTAGGGACTACCTTACACATGCATTTATTGTTACGTTTACAATTCCATCCACCTTACTCACCTAATGCAGTTGTCCGAACGGGACCTAAATGTTCCAAACAAAAATTGTAGGTCTTGTGCTCAAATGAAAGGAATTGAAGAAGATAGAAGAGGGATTTGTTGGGTTTCGAAATCTTGATCCTACATAGGATGTAGCCTTACGTGGACCATGACAGAAGATGCATGTGAGCTAATACAACTAAGGCGTCAAACACTAGAACATACTACCAACGATTACACCATTAGGCCTATCAACATGAAAACACAAGTATCTTAATGCAGCAACAAACAAACCACGAGACAACGACATGGATAACTAGGCGGAAATCTAGAAAAATAGTCGTACTAAGCTCGAATAGAGCTATGGAAAAGTGAAGAAAAGGGAGGAAAGGGCTGGGGTCTTTAGGTCTCCACGGATTTAAGCCTCAACAGGGATTGTAAAGGCCCAAATGACAAGGTTTGAAGAAGGAAAGTGAAGAAAATGGATGGGTTAGTGAGCTTACACGATTTTCAGCTTCAAAGGGGGGTGTAGGAGCTCAAATGAAAGGGAATGGAGAGGGTAGAGGGTAGGTGTTGCTACAAACGATTGAGGGGTGTGGGTTTTAACAGAAAATGATGAAATAGGCGATCGGAGGGGAGGTTTGAGAGAGAAAATCGAATTTTTAAAGAAAAGGAAGAGCTTGGAGGGGGGTTTCGTGAAGGAGATATGCATTTGAGGTGGTTTTAAACCATGAACCATATACCAGGGGGTCACCCTAGCCCCCAAACAGCATCGGTCCGACTGGCCCGCCTAGGCCAGCCCACTGACCGGAGAGGCCTCGCCGACCTGGCGAGGGCCTCGCCACCCTCTGGACTAACCGGTGATGACTTGCCGTTTGGGTGAGGTCCTCATGATCCCTTGGCCCAAAAAAGGTATGGGTCCCACCCTGGGTCCCCCTGTAAGTGCTCCGTTTGGCCCCCGACTCCATTTGAGGCATTTTCGGGTCTAATTTACAAACTAAAATTATTTTATTAGACGTGTAATAATGATTTTGGGGTAAGAGACGCTATTCTATCCAACTAACCTATTTATTTCACGAGATTCCATAATTTAAATGGTCAAAAGTCCAATTTATACATATATTTACTATTTATAGTAAATTCTTGTTTAAGTATTATTCTTCATCATTTATACGTTAGGATTTATGTCTAGTATGAAAGGACTTAGAAAAAGTTGAAGAATGAGGTAGTGAAAAGAGAGATTTTAAAGGAAATGGGTTAGACTTTAGGATTGAGTTCTAAGAAGTTGTTTTCAATATCTTAGTTGATAATTCATGAGAGTGGTGAGATTGATGAGGGATGTTGCTTATAGAGTAAGAGCTGGATGGATGAAGTGGAGATGTGCCTTTAGAGTTTTATGTGATAGTCGCAAACCAAATCAACTAATGGGGAGATCTTCTAGGATAGCTATAAGACCATTCATGCTTTATAGACCAGAATCTTAGGCTATCAATCGACAACATATTCATAGGATGTGTAGTTGAAATAGGGATGTTGAGATGGATAGGTGTCAAGATGAGGAATGACAGATATAGAAATGAATGCATTCGAGGGAACTTTGGGGTATCATTCATAGGTTTTAAGATAAGGGAAAGTAGGCATTGATGCTTTGGCCATGCGAGATAGAGACCAAGAACAACACCGGTTGGGGGTGAGTTGGTTTTAAGTTGAAGGTTCTAAAAGGGTAAAGAGAAGGCACAAAAGGATGTACTTGGAGGCAAAAAGAAATGATTTAATGATCTATGATTTAAGTGAGGATAATCCGGGATAGAGTGGAATGGTGGAACATATGAACTTAAACATTTTCTTTCCTTTATGGTCCTAGATTTTATTATTGTTGCGATCCTTTGTGTGGCCTACTAAATTACTTAGTAGCAATAGAGATTCGGTCTGTGGTGGTGGTGAGATTTGGGTGCAGTTGGGTATATAAATCATAACAAAAAAAATTAGAAGAACTCACAATTGTGGACTAAATTACAATATTCAGTCTCGCCTGTCGGCAAAACTTGGGATTCTAATGTGGTTTCTAAGTTTTATCGCCTCTTTCCTAATTCAGAGTGCGTCATGTTACCATAACCTAGGCCCGATTTAATCCAAATCATGCTCTGATACCATCTTATAATACCCTGAAAATCAGGGGTCGAGCAAAGCTCAGCGCTCGAGTTCCAACGCATCACTTATGCAACATAGATAATGATGATTATAATGAGAGCATTGAAACATGAATGGGAATATACCAAAACAACATATCATACTCCAGAGATAGTTAAATTGCAAGCGGAAGACTGTGATATATGTATAAAATATATAAACTATGATAGGTCTCCAGAGTGTGATAATGTTACCAGGTTAATGAATGACAAGTACAATTTTAAAATATACAAAATTGTGTAAGGTCATCTAGTCGACATCCCTGTAACCCCGTCGATCAAGACACAGCTCACATGAAGCCACCAAAAACAGCATATACAAGAAAGCATCCTTGTCGTCGCAAAGGCCTGGCTTTGCCTCACAAGCATTGCCATCACCTGCAGCTAAGACAGTCTAGTTGGTGTTGCAAGCACTGTCCCGTAACGTGGGAGTGAGTAGCTAACTCAGTGGAATCATAGAGCAAAGATTAACATGTTATCAAATCAATCAAGCAATAATGATAAAGCAAGAAAATCAAACATTCCTAAGTACTGTAATTAATGCAAGGATGAGATATAATAATGATGCACGCCCTCGCCAACATACTCCCTCGTGCGACACCATCTTACGTCCTCGCCAACATGCTTTCATCCCTCAGTGCTCCACATCTTCCAGGCACATGCAGTGCGATATGAACATGATTACCGAGTTGTTATTAGTCCTTTTTATACAGTAGTATTGGGAAATTAGGGTACCTCCCTTATATCATTGCCAAATAATGATCCATTCTAGGGTCGTCAGTCCTAGATAATCTCATACGATGATGCGGTTCTAGGTCGCTTTAAAGGGCTGCCAGGGCTGTTGCACGCACTCGTTGCACCGCTCCCCCATCACCTTATCAATACAGGCCTAGTTTATACTCTGTTTACTATGGGAAGGCTCATCGCCTCACTGCAGATTCAAAGTATGCTCGAGGTCACTACACCCGGCACAGTTAGGGCTATCAGGGCTATTACACACACTCATTACGCCACTCCCCCATCACCCATCAAAACAGTGTAGGCCGACAGCTGGAATACAGTGTCCCATACCACCGTATTCAGCTCAGGAGTCTGGGTTACTCATTGGTCACTACGGGGAGGCACATCGCCCTAGCGTAGGCTGATAGCTCGACCACGGTGTCCCATACCACCATGCCCAGCTTATGAGTCTTAGCGGATCGAGGTCCAAGGTTAACGGGGTTATACTGATAAGTTTGGTACTATAGGTTCAAGCAGTAACGTCCAAACATGGTGAACATATATTAGACAGATCGGGTTACTTGACGAGCTTGACTAGCATGAGCGCACAGCCAGCTGACGACATGAAGTACATAAGTACTTCGCATGGCCTAACTACTGTCGCCAATCGAAGAACGACTCGGGTTCGTCAAACATGTCCTACGTGGCGAAATGAATCTCAGCCACGACTTCAAGCCTGTTACCGATTGCCTGGACTATCACATAGCCCCAATCACATTCAAATCCTATCCAAGAGCATGTATAGTAGTCAAAGCAGAATTAACAAAGTAATTCAAGTATGTTAATATGTTAACAAGCATGTTATAAAGCACAATTTAAACAGAAAATACAGACACATACATTTCATAAGTAAGCGATTAAATTAAACAACCAACATGGAGGAAATCATATACATCGCTAAGTTAGTTGAGAATCCTATCTCAACACCTACCTAAAGCATAATCATCTAAGTACTTACTCTTACAAGCATTTTCACAAACACTTAGAATACATTTATTTAACATACATAACGTATATTAGCAAAAACATATATTAGGGTGAATCCTTTCGCCGAGTAAGTATTACACATATATATAGCATGTACACACAATGATTAATCATGGCAAACACACTTTCATATTTTGTACATATACAGTATTTTCTACAAATATACAGAATACACTATACGTCATAATTTGCATACGTAATTGAATCGTAAAATGAACATCACATTGTACATGTAAAATAACACGCAGATCATGAATCTATCATTATCTGACATTGAAAGCTTTGAAAAATGACAACCTAAGCATCTAAAATTAGCACCTTACGCCATAGAAACGTAACGAACTCAATAAAGACTCTAAGTCTTCGTATTTGTGGAATATCAACCTGTAATACAAGCTAGGTTAGATATCAAACTACTAGCATTAATGGAAACCCTAAAACAAGTTAGGGTTAGGTCTTTCTTACCTAAGAACAAAGTTAGAATTGTTGGAATGATGATTTGATAGCAAGAAAGAAGCACGTGGATTAGCAGAACAACTGCTAAGAAGAACCTCTCACTCTTCTCTCACTTTCTCTTTTCTCTCTTCTCTCTCCTAAGTTTTCTCAAATTCGAATGGTGAGAATGAGAGAGGGTTTAAGGTCCTTATATAGGCCCAAAACTCTCCAAAATAGACCCAGGGTCAAGGTATACTTAGGTTATGTCCAAAGGGCATCTGTTCCAGCTCAACGGAGCGCTTCTAGAGCCCCCCCTTGAGCCAAAGGTCGGACTTAAGCTCACTGACTATGGATCTAGGTCGAGTTAAGTTTCATTCTAATCGGGTTTCCAGATCGTACGTGACGAACCAGTTTCAATTCAACGGTCACAGAGTCTCGATCAGGGTTACAAGTACACAGACATGTATGGGAAATGTTTCCTGATCCAAGGGTGTATTTGGGTCTGATTTCGACGGTTTGATTGCTTATATTTGGCCCACAAACATCAAGTCTCAGATTACTTAAATTTAATTTAATTTCTAAAGAAACCCAGGCTTTCTCACACTCCTCGCTCCGGGCTCGAGCGAATAGCCATGGGACACTATCTGGATTTGATTTTCGAGATGGTTGTCAAGCCCAGCAAGGTGGTCCTAATTCTATAACCTCATATTATTCAGACTTTTGATGTGTGGTCCAGATCTGATACGCAGTTTCGTGATGCTCTCGAGGCAGCCAAGTAATGAGATTGATCCTAGATTTTAGGGTAACCTAGCGTCACTAATTCTACAAGTTTTGGGTCTTACAGATCGGATTTAAAGTGACTAATGCAGATTTCATATGTAATCTAGTTTAGCACTTCGTTAACTTTGTCTAATTTCTAAAGGATTTAGTCCTATAGATTTCTACTTGAGGTGATACTCGGGCCTTTGGTAGTTTGTATAGAAGGTGGTTCAAAGAATTAATACTTAACTAAATCACGCCCTAATTACAACAGAAGAAGGTCCTAGGACAGGAGAGGCTGATGTTTCTAAATAACCTATTCGTCGATGATTCCATAAGGTTATTTTGAGTTTGAGTATTGTTCTTCATCACCTAAACTCCAAGATTTGTGTCTAATGTGAAAGTACTTAGAAAGATTTAAAGAACGAAGTGGTGTAAGGTGAGATTTGTGAAGGAAAAGGGTTAAAAAGCGATTTTAGACTTTGGGATTGAGTTCTGACAAGTTAATAAGGTGTTCGGATCGACCCATTGCCTAAGGACGTCTATCTCCAGGTTGGCAAAAATCTGAGGTGTTACAACTATACTTTCCTAATACTTCTCAAAGATGAAGTTATAAACTTTTGGTTGTAAGTGGTAGGGCCAACACGGAAGGAAAGTTATCTAGTGGGTCTGAGCCGGATACACAGACCTTCTACCTCGTGAGGACAGAAAATTTGTTGTATCAGTTCTTAATCCTTGTTGATCCCGACCTTCTGCTTGATCAGAGCATGAAGTTTATTAGTAACTACCAGGATTGAGAATTCAATTCAAACCGCGGATACTTCGCTTATATGTAGGTTCTTTACTCCATGTTCCTAATTGTAATAAGTCCTTGAGAAGGCATTTCTAAGGGGTGCATTGATTTGACCTAATGTTAAATCTAAGGGATATATAAGTTTCCTCTGAGTGTGAATAGTTACTAATCAACAACCTTCCTAAGAGTAACTAAAGAAGCCTATAGTATTAGGGGGATTCAATGAAAGAATGAGCTTTCACTCCAACCTAATTCAAGCCGACTAACTAAGTTTATCGGTCTCTGACATTCCCTAGTGTAACCAGTAGCCTAGTCTTAATTTAGGAGTAGTGGTGATCCAATAGGTGTAATCCAAAGTCCACGCTCATACGCTAATTGATTTCATGCCATTTCTAATACAAGAAATTATTTTATTGCTTAGGGTCAAAAGTTGTTTGATCGGAATTGAGTTGCCCGAACTTGAATTTAACTGCGCGCAAGCACTACACATATGTTCATACCAGCTAAGGTGGTCCTAGGGTTCTCGTTATCAATTTATTGAATTTCCTACACTGTCAAATCCTTTAAAATCTACGAGTACCAACTTTAGTTCTAAAACTCTAAGGGCCTATTTGGCCAGTGGTATTAAGTTGTATTAAATAGATTGCATTGCTAAAACCACTTTGGGATTGGGAATGACATGTTTGGAAGGAATGTGGGATGGGATTTATGGGTTCGGAAGGTTATGAGACACAAAAGTTAGGTTTTGTGCTCATGTGAGTGTGAAATGGTGAGGCCAAGAGGAGTAAGAGATGGGTTTAGAGGAGTAATGGTGGAGGGGTGGAAGGAGTTCACAATTGTCAAGTACAACTCCAACTTGTCAAGTATTCTACACATTCGATAACAAAAGGAGATTCATGCATTTCATTTAACCCAAAATCATCACAATACATGGGATGTAGAGTTATGTGAATCATGACAGAAGATGCATGTGAGCTAATACAACCAAGGCTTCAAACATCTAAAATATTATACCAACTACTACACCCATTAACATGAAAACATAAATATCCTAAGGCAGTAACCAAAGCAAACTACAAGACAACAATATAGATGACTAGGCATCTGAGTCTGGCGATGGAGAAGGGGCACCCTTATTCTTCAGGCAGCACATGATAGTTTTCAACACGCGAGTTACTTTCTTGAACTTATTCTTTATAAGGCCCTGAAGATCCATGACATCCTGTCGTAGGACAGCTTGACCCTATCGTAGCTCAGCATAATCCTCCTCCAGTCGATCTATACGAGCATCCCAAGCAGCCCGATTAGTGTCCTACACCGGTACCGTAGGAGGGGAGCTCTCCTCTTGTAACAGCCCAAATTTTTGCCAACCTGGAATTAGACGTCCTTAGGCAATGGGCTACTCCTAACACCTTATTAACTTTTCAGAACTGAATCCCACAGTCTAAAATCGCTTCTGAACTCATTTCCTTCACAAATCCAACCCTTCACCACCTTGTTCTTTCAATTTTCCTATGTACTTTCACCCTAGACACTATCTTAAACTAGTTAAGTATTATAACTTGGATCACCTTATATATAAACTACAAAGGCCTGAGTACCACCTTGACCAGAAATCTCTTAGGATTAAATCCTTTAAAAATGAGATAAAGTAAATAAGTGATAAACTAAATTAGCTATGAAATCCATTTGAATTGCTTTAAATACGATCTACAAGACCTAAAACTTATGGAATCAGTGACGCTAGGTTACCCTAAAATCTAGGATCAAACTCATTACCCGTCTACTCTTGGGAGCACATTGAAACTCCATATCAGGTTTGGACTGCACATCAAGAGTCCGAATAATAAGAGGTTAAGGACTTAGGACCGCCTTGCTGGACTTGACAACCATCTCAGAAATCAAAGCCAGATAGTGTCCCAGTGTAATTCGCTTGAGTTTGGAGCAAGGAGTGTGAAAACACTTAGATTTCTTTAAAAATAAATATCTCAAATAGTAATCTGAGACTTGTCGCTTGCGGGTCAGTATTAAGCAACCTGACCATCAGAATTTGACCCAAATACACCCTCGGATCAGGAAAAATTTCATACACATATCCATGTACTCGGAATCTCCGATTGAGATCCGCTGACCATTGAACTGAAACTGGTCTGCCACGCGTGATCTGAGAACCCTACTAGAACGAAAACTTAATAGAACCTAGATCCATAGTTAATGAGCTTAAGTCCGACCTTTGGCTCAAGGAGGCCCGCCAGAAGTTCTCCGTTGAGCTGAAACAGGTTCGCTTTGGTTATAACCTAAGTATAGTTTGACCTGGAGTCTATTTTGGTGAGTTTTTAGACTATATAAGGACCTTAAACCCTCTCTCATTGCAGCCATACAAATTTTAGAGAAACTCTAGAGAGAGAAGAGAGAAAAGCGAGAGAAAGTGTGGGAGATGTGGGAGAATCTCCCTGCCATGTTTCCCTGCTGCTCCATGAGCTCCACCACTCCATTCTAATCGCTTTCCCGACAATTCTAGCTCCATTTCTAGGTAAGAAACCCTAACCCAAATTTGTTTTGGGGTTGTATAGGTTGTAGGTTATGAAATAGCTAACCTATTTCATTCTACAGGTTACCAAACTGCCGTATTCAGAAACTTAGCAATTCTATCGACTCCGTTTCGATTCTACGATAAAAGGTGCGGACTTTAGGTGTATAGGTTATGGTTTTCAATGCTTTCAATGCCAGATAATGATAGATTCATTATCTACTTACAATTGCACATGTACAAAGTGCTTTCCGTTTTCTGTTTCGATTAAAGTTGTAGAATATGAAATTTTACATATTCTAGGTATTCGTAGAAAATACCGTATATGTATATTTTTTGGAAATGTGTTTGACATGATTATTTATTGTATGAATGTACGATATATGGATAAAAGACTTATTTGGCAAAAGGATTCGCCCTAATGCATGTTTTGCTAATATACACTATGTATGTAGAAATACTGTATTGTAGAAAGTATCGTATACGTATATATTTTAGAGATGTGTTTGCCATGATTATTTATTGTATAAATATATTATATATGCATAAAATACTTGCTTGGCGAAAGGACTCGCCCTAATACATGTTTGCTAACATACACTAAGTATGTTGAAATATTGTATGCTAAGTGTTTGTGAAAATGCTTGAGAGAGTAAGTGTTTGGATGATGATGCCTTAGGCAGGTGTTGAGATAGGATTCTCAACTACCTTAGAGACCGGTATGATTTCCTCCATGTGGTTAATTACTTTGACTGCTTACTTATGAAATATATGTGTTTGTGTTTCTTGTTTATATAGTGCTTTATAACATGCTTTATAACATGTTTTATATCATGCTTTATGACATGCTTGTTAACATGCCTGAATTACTTGCTTATTTAATTCTGCTCTGTTTACTTCACATGTTTATATTGTATTCCATGAAATCCGTGAAGGGTGATGGGGGAGTGGTGTAACGATTCCGTGCAACAGCCCTGACAGCCCTAAACGGATAATACCAGACTTTGATTGTATGATTTGAATCTTGATCCATTACTATTTTACCTATCTGCAATTGAATGTGATTGAGGCTATTGTATAGTCCAGACAGTTGGTAATGAGACCGAATTTGTGGCTGAGATTCATTCGCCACGTAGGACGTGTTTGACGAACCCGAGTCGTGCGTTGCTTGTCGGCAGTGGTTAGGCCGCACGAAGTGCTTATGCACTTCATATCGTACAACTCAACGGGCACTCGTGCTAGTTGAGCTCGTCAAGTAACCCGATCTGTCTTATGTATGTTCACCATGTTTGGACGCCACTGCTTGAACCTAGGGTACCAAACTTACCAGTGAAATCCCTTTTAACCATGGTACCTCGATCCGCTAAGACTCATGAGCCGGACATGGTGGTATGGGACACCGTGGTCGAGCTGTCGGCCTACGCTGGGGCCACGTGCCTCCCCGTAGTGACCAGTGAGCAACCAGACTTGTGAGCTGATTATAGTGGTATGGGACACTATATTCGTGCTGTCAGCCTACATTGATAAAGTGATGGGGGAGTGGTGCAACGATTCCATGTAACAGCCTTAACAGCCCTTTGTAGTGACCTCGAGCATACTCTGAATTTGCGGTGAGGCGACGAGTTTTACCACAGTGTATAGAGTATGAGCTAGGCCTGTATCTGTATAGTGATGAATCGTTAAAGAGGTGATGGGGGAGTGGTGCAACGATTCCGTGTAACAGCCCTGGCAGCCTCTGCAGCAACCTAGAAACACATTATCATATGAGATTAACTAGGATTGACGACCCTAGAATGGATCATGTTTGGGAATGATACAAGGGAGGTACCTTAGTTTCCGAATACTACTGTTTGAAATGGACTAATAACTACTCGGTAATCATGCTCATCATCACACCGAATGTGCCTAGTAGACGTGGAGCACTGAGGGAGGTATGCATCCGCGAACGTAAGATGATGTCACATGAGGGTGGTTTGGCTAGGGCATACATCATGACTGCATTCATACTTGCATTAATAAGAGTAGTTAGGAGTGTTTGATTTTACTGCATTATCATTACTGCTTAAATGAATTGATAACATGTTAACCTATGCTTTACTGTTCCACTAAGTTGATCACTCACTTCTACGTTACGGGACGGTGTTGTACACACCAACTAGATTTGTTGAGTTTCAGGTGATGGTGATGCTTATGAAGCAGAGCCGGACTACTTCTATGATGAGGAGGAGTTCTCCTATCTGTATCTCTCTGGCAGGTCTATGAAGACCTGGTATTGTATTGACGGGGCTATGGTACTTGGGATAGAAGACATTACACTTCCTCACATTTGGTAAATTTTAGAATTGTACTTATAATTATTTAACCTGGTAACATTATCACACTCTGGAGACTCACCACAGTTTTTATATTCTATATGTCTATCACAGTCTTCCGCTTGCACTTTAACTGTCTCTGGAGTATGATATGCTGTTTTGGCTTAATCTCACTCATGTTCAATGCACGAATATAGTCAACATTCAATCATCATTCATTTTGTTGCATAAGTGATGTTCTAGAACTCGGGAGTTGAGTTACTACTCGACCCTCGATTTTCGGGATGTTACACCTCTTTATCTTGGGCCTCCTCTTCCTCTTCTTCCTGTTCCTCCTCTTCTATCTCAACTCCATCTTCTTCTTCACTCTCTTCTTCCTCGCTCTCTGTCTCATCATCACTCTTCTTAAGTCGAGCTTGGCGTTACCGTGGCCCGATCCCCATCTTGTTGAGGGTAGTCTCGTCGATGTGATGATCCGGGACCGGCATCTTCGCCCCAAGACTGTATCCAAACTCACATGCAATCTTGCATATGAGTCGACCGAAGGGGAGTGAATCAGCCCTTCTAGCGGAGAGTGCAATATTAATTATCTGTCGCAACACGAACGTAGGCACGCACAGGTTCGCTCTCTACCCCACTTGATACAGGAAGTCTACCATGAGGCGCGTACACTCACTGCGATTGCTCCACCTAGGGTAGACGTTGAACGTGAAGATGTGATGGAGCAAATGAAAGTTGTCAGACATATCGGTCGCTAAAAGACTTTTGTTCGGCTGCCACTCGACCAGTCGACCACCACAAAGGAAACGTGTGAGATGATCCCTTTCACGAACACTCCTCAGATTTAGCTCGCTAGCATGCACCTCGCCAAGGGGCACATTCAAAAGCCGGGATATCAATCTGACATCAACTGTGGCCAACCGATCCCTTCCATATGGGATCTGGAACTGCAAGGGTTCAAGCGTAGGCTCATGAATGTTGGCATAAAAAGCTCGGATAGTGCTCGCACTGGCGCGAGACCTACCATCAAATAGTGGACCCCAATGGGCCCATTTCAGGAACTCGAACAACAGATATTCTCCAAAGAGCCGCCCATCCACCTGATCTTCAAAAAGGGCCCTACAACCCTCACACACTCCATGAGACAGCTCCGCCAATAGAGCCCTTTCCGCAGGAATCCGGGAATCAAGATCCCGCTTCGTCTGAAACTCCCGAGCGGCGCTTGTGCTAGCGGCGGCGCCTCTCGGCCTCCTTGAACGCGTAGGGCAGCTAGCCCCAGCTTCATCCACGGCCCCCTTTCTCTTTCTCATGAGAGAAATGATGGTGGAAATCGAGAAAATGGCAGCAATGAACTAGAAGAATGCCATGGAAAGTGAAGAAAAGGGAGAAATAGGGCTGAAGTTTCTAGTTCTCCATGAATTTGAGCCTCAACAGGGGTTTATAAAGACCCAAATGACAGGGATTGAAGAAAGAAAATGAAGAGATGGGATGGGTTGAGAGCTTACACAAATTTGAGCTTCAAATGGGGGTGTAGGAGCTCAAACGAAAGAGAATGGAGAGGATAGGGGAGTAAGTATGGCTGTAAACGATGGAGGTACATGGATTGTGACAGAAAATGACGGAATGGGCGATTGAAGGGGAGGTTGCAGAGAGAAAACAGTAACTTTGAGGGAAAGGGATAGCTTGGGGGTGTGTTTTGTGAAGGAGGTAGGTGTTTGGGAGTGTTTTAGTCGACGGCCCACACACCAAGGGATTACCCTAGCCCCTAAAAAGCATCGGCCCGAGCGGCCCGCCCGGTCGGGCCCATTAACCGGCGAGGCCTCGCCGACTCGGTGAGGGCCTTGCCACTCTTTGGACAAAGTGGCGATGCCTCACCACTTGGGCGAGGTCTTCGTGCCTCTTAGGCCCCAAAAATGTCTGGGTCCTACCTCGGGTCCCTCTGGAATGGTGTAGGTGGCCCTCGACTCCGGTTTGAGTCGTTTCGGGTCGTTTCGGGAAGTTTCTGATACATATTTGTATTTACTAATTTCTAACAGCTGGGATAGGGTGAGTTATGATCTAAACCCATCATTTGATGGTTTAAAATTGTTTTGGGGTCGACTCATGCGATCACAGTTGAGTACAGACTCAAACAAAATGACCGATTTCAGTGAACTTTGCCAATTGGCGAAGTCAGGATACCTATGACTGTTTCTACATTTTTTTCTCACACCCACCTAAGTCAAAAGGTGATAGTGTATGTCGTGTGACCATAACCTAGGTCCGGTTTAATCCAAATCATGCTCTGATACCATCTTGTAATGCCCTAAAAATCGGGGATCGAGCATAAAATCAACTCACAAGTTCCAATGCATCACTTATGCAACATAAAGAATGATGATTGAATGTTGTTCATATTAGTGCATTAAAGATGAATGGGATTAAGCCAAAACAACATATCATACTCCAGAGACAGTTAAATTATGCAAGCGGAAGACTGTGATAGATATATAAACTATTGTAAGTCTCCAGAGTATGAACATGTTACCAGGTTAAATATATCAATGTATACTCCAAAAATGGACAGAATGAATATACAAGGGTGCTCCAATAGAACAAACTAAAGTGTAATGGCATCTAATCATCAACCTTATAGCCCCGTCGATCAGAAGATGGTCTACATAGACCCACCTGATAGTTGTGTAAGGAGAAACCCTCATCATCATAAAAGTCCAGCTCCGCTTTGCAAGCATCACCATCATCTGAAACTCAAATAGGGTCTAGTTTGGTGTTTAAACACCGTCCTGTAACATGGGAGTGAGTGATCAACTCAGTGGAACAATAGTGTATAGGTTAACATGTTATCAATTCAGTCAAGCAGTAATGTAAAGTAGTACAATCAAACACTCCTAAATACTCTTATTAATGCAAGTATGGAATGCAGTCATGATGCATGCCCTTACCAAACCACCCTCATACGACACCATCTTATGTCCGCGGCATGCATTCATCCCTTAGTACTCCACATCTTCTAGGCACATGTAGTGCTATGTTATGAGCGTGATTACCAAGTTATTATTAGTCTTTTTCATACAGCAGTATTAGAAAAATAAGGTACCTCCCATATAACATTCCTAAATAATGATCCATTCTAGGGTCGTTAGTCCTAGATAATCTCAAATGATGATGCGGTTCTAGGTCGCTGTAAAGGGCTACCAGGGCTATTACACGCACTCGTTGCACCGCTCCCCCATCACCTTATCAATACAGGCCTAGTTTATACTCTGTTTACTACGGGAAGGCTCATCGCCTCTCCGCAGATTCAGAGTATGCTCGAGGTCACTACAAAGGGCTGTCAGGGCTGTTACACACAATCGTTACACCACTCCCCCATCACCTTATCAGTGTAGGCCGACAGCTCGACCACAGTGTCCCATACCACCATGTCCGGCTCATGAGTCTTAGCGGATCGAGGTAGTAAGGTTAACGGGATTACACTAGTAAGTTTGGTACCTTAGGTTCAAGCAGTAGCTTCCATACATGGTGAACATACAATAGCGGATCGGGTTACTTGACAGGCTCGACTAGCATGAGCACACATCGCATCGATCGACATGAAGTACATATGCACTTCGTGTGGCCTAACCACTGCCGACGACCAACATACGACACGGGTTTGTCAAACATGTCCTACGTGGCAAAATGAATCTCAACCACGACTTCAAGCCTGTTACCGATTTCCTGGACTATAACATAGTCCCAATCACATTCAATCTGTAATCAAAAAACATATATAATACTCAAAGCAGAACTAACAAAGTAATTCAAACATGTTAACAAGCATGTTATAAAGCACCATATAAACAGGAAATACAAACACATACATTTTATAAGTAAGCAATTAAATTAAACAACTAACATGGAGGAAATCATATACATCTCTAAGGTAGTTGAGAATCCTATCTCAACACCTACCTAAAGCACAATCATCTAAGTACTTACTCATACAAGCATTTTCACAAACACTTAGAATACACTTATTTAACATACATAACGTATATTAGCAAAAACATGTATTTGGGCAAATCCTTTCACCGAGTAAGTATTACACATATATATAGCATGTACATACAGTAATTTATCATGGAAAACACACTTTCAAAATTTGTACGTATACGGTATTTTCTACAAATATACAGAATACACAATATGCCATAATTTGCATACGTAACTGAATCGCAAAACGAACGTTGCATTGTGAATGTACAATAACACCTAGATCATGAATATATCATTATCTGACATCTAGGTCCCTAACCTAAACCTAAACCTAAACTTGAAAACCCAAACCCGAACCCGATTTCCTAAACCTAAACCTTAACCTATTCTCAATTCCCTAAACTTATAGCTTATAACCTTAACCTAAACCTAAACCTAAACCTTAACCTAAACCTAAACCTAGAACCTATAACCTAAACCTAAACGTAAACCTAAAACCTAATTGTATTCTCAAAGCCCTAAACCTAAACCTACACCTAATCCTAATCTCAACTCCCTAACCTAAACCTAAACATAAACTTGAAAACCCAAACCTAAACTCGATCCCAAACTCGAACCCGATTTCAACCTACACCTAATCCTAATCTTAACTCCCTAACCTAAACTTAAACCTAAACTTGAAAACCCAAACCTAAACCCAATCCGAACCCGAACTCGATTTCCTAAACTAAACTTTAACCTATTCTCAATTCCCTAAAGCTATAACCTATATACTATAACGTATAACCTAAACCTAAACCTATAACCTAAACCTAAACCTTAACCTAAACCTAAACCAAAACCTATAACCTAAACTTATATCCTATAACCTAAACCTAAACTTATAACCTAAAACCTAAACCTAAACCTAAAACCTAAATGTATTCTCAAATCCCTAAACTCGGACCTACACCTAATCCTAATCTTAACTCCCTAACCTAAACCTAAACCTAAACTTGAAAACCCAAACCTAAACCCAATCCAGAACCAGAATCGGGATTTCCTAAACCTAAACCTTAACATATTCTCAATTCCCTAGACCTTAATCCATAACCTAACCTAAACCTAAACTTATAACCTGCACTTATAACCTAAACCTATAACCTAAACTTAAGCCTATAACCTAAACCTAAACCTAAAACCAAAATGTATTCTCAAATCCTTAAACATAAACCTACACCTAATCCTAATCTCAACTCCCTAACCTAAACTTAAACCTAAACTTGAAAACCCGAACCTAAACTCGATCCCGAACCCGAACTCGAACCCGATTTCCTAAACCTAAACCTTAACCTATTCTCAATTCCCTAAAGCTATAACCTATATACTATAACCTATAACCTAAACCTATAACCTTAACCTAAACCTAGAATGTAAACCTAAACCAAAACCTATAAGCTATAACTTAAACTTATAACCTATTACCTAACCTTAACCTAAACCTAAAGCCTAAACCTAAACCTAAACCTAAACCTAAAACCTAAAACCTAAACCTAAACCTAAAACCTAAATGTATTCTCAAATCTCTAAACCTAGACCTACACCTAATCCTAATCTCAACTCCCTAACCTAAACCTAAACCTAAACTTGAAAACCCAAACCTAAACCCGATCCCGAACTCGAACCCGATTGCTGTAATAATGTAGCCCAATCACATGGCAACAAACAAGAATGTATCCCGTTTAACACATGCCCCTTTTTACAAAGCTTTAATTTTTTTTTTGTTGTTTTTATTAACTTGAATTAAAACACTTGTTTGCATTAGTTTTATTTTAATGATTAGTTTTATTTTTAAAAAGTGCCCACTTTTTTGGAAGAAGTTTCTGCAATTCTTCATGATTTTGAATTATAATGTTTTGTTGGTTGAATATTTTTTTATTAGATGAAAGACACAGAAAAAAAAAAATTTGTTGTTGATTTTTTTCCTTTTTTTATTTATGATTTTAAACTTATATGTATTATGCGTGGATGAATGTAATGTGGATAAGATTACATTTGGATGGATGTAGTTTATGTATGGATGAATGTAGTTTATGTTTGGTTGAATTTACATAGTTTGGGTTTAGATGGATGTAAATGTGAATATGATGAAATATATTATATAACAGGTGTATATCAGGAAGAATACGATGAAATATATTGTAACAGGTGTATATTGATCGTCTCAAATTTGAAAATGTCCTTAAAGGGTCATAAGAGACGGTTCGTAGCAGTCCTTTTTAGGGACGGTCCATGACCATCCTTTGAAGGCTCATAAGAGACGGTTCATAGCAGTCCTTTCTAAGGATGGTCCATGACCGTCCTTTCAAAGGACGATCCATGGCCATCCTTTGAAGGCTCATAAGAGACAGTCTATAACAGTCCTTTTTAAGGACGGTCCACGATCGTCCTTTGAAGGCTCATAAGAGACGGTCCATGACAGTCCTTTTTAAGGACGGTCCATGGCCGTCCTTTGAAGGCTCATTAGAGATGGTCCATGATCGTCCTTTTTTTGTCAATAAGAATGATGGTTTTCAACCGTCCTTTAAGTAATACGACACGTCAAAATATGACAGCCCCTGCGACAGTCCATGACCGTCCTTTTTGGTCATTTGAGATGATTTTGGACCATCCTTTTTTTCACTGTTTTAGCATAGTGGTAAGCCTATGCAAGTTAGAGAGCTTTCACATACACTCATGAGAGCATAAAACATTCAAAAAGATACTAATGTTTATACATGGAAATAAGAGCGAAGTGTATGTGATAGCATCCAGAAACCAATTCTTATGGAGCTGAGGAAGATGGTGTCGTGTCGTCGCGCCAGCAAGTGAGAAGATCAACCAACTGTTGTACTGTCTGCTGCACTCCTTGGACCAGCCGTTCCAAGGCGGTAAGCCTCTCGTGCACCGAGTGGACATCCCTCTGAATTGCTCCAATCCTATCCAGCTTGAAACATTTGGCATACCCGGGCGTTGATGTTGACGCAGCTGGATCGGGTCCAGGGGGTTCATCTTCGGCCATTTCAGTCCCTTGAGTGGGAGTGACACATGCACCTCCTTCTTCTTCTACTTGAATACCTTCCTCTGGGTCCTTAGGGTACTTGTGGAACTTCAAGTCCATTTTGTGAATGTTGCTTTTGTTGAAGCTTTGGAGAGGAAGAACTGGATCAGTGGTCGTTGGGAAGCCGATGGCATTGCAAACCATATTTTATGATCCAGGGATAGGGCAGATGAAGGTCCCTGGATGTATGAATGGCGTATACCAACTGGTGGACAAGTAGAGTCGGAAGACAGATCTTTATCCCTTTGGCGATTGAGTACACTAGCATGGTCATGAAACCTGTGAGATCGGACCGGTTGGTACTTCTACGGTATATATTTGTAGTGAAGATACCATATAAAACCCGAAATCTTAGTTCAATGTACCTAGATTTCAATGCATTCCCTTGATACCAAGGGATGTCCCTACCATGACAAAGATACTTAGTCACCATTGACCGAATTTCAACATTTTCGAGGTCCATTTCAGGGAGACCCTCCAGTGCCATTGTCAGTCCAAGGATATTTGCCATTGTAGGGGCATGATCAGCACATCATCCCATCCAGAGAGACCATTATAGAAGGAGGATCAAACACGGGTGAGTGACATGTGGTAAGAAAGTTGCATGTTCGTTCGAGTTGGCATGGCCCACCAAAATCTAGGACAAGCAACCAGTCGATTACAACAAACAGGGATTCCAGATTATATGGTTTTAAACAATCCCTGTCTACTTTCCTCTCGTGAATGAGCTTCCTACCCATATATTTTGCTAGACGTGGATTTAAGTTAGCCAGAGGAGGCGCCGGTGTTTCTGTAATGACCCGTAAATTTCTGTACAAGGGTTCGAGTATCACCTCGACCAAAAATCACTTAGGATTAAATCCTTTAGAAATTTAACAAAGTTAACTAAGTGCTAAACTAGATTAGCCATGAAATCCGTTAGAATCGCTTTAAATACGATCTGTAAGACCCAAAACTTATAGAATCATTGACGCTAGGTTACACTAAAGTTTAGGATCAAACTCATTACCCGGCTATTCTCGGGAATGACTTGGAACTTCATATTAGGTCTAGACCGCACATCGGAAGTCCGATTAACACGAAGTTAAGGAACTAGGACCACCTCACTGGGTCGACAACCATCTCGGAAATCAAGTCCAGACAATGTCCCACGGCCATTCGATCGCGTCCGGAGTGAGGGAGTATGAAAACCACCATTTCCTTTACAAAATAAATATCTTGAATAGTGATCTGGCACCATTTGTTTGCGGATCAGTATTAAGCAACCAAACCGTCAGAATTAGACCAAATTACACCCTCGGATCAGGAAAAATTTCAGGTACAATTACATGTACTTGGAATTTCGGATCGTAGCCCACTGACCGTTGAACCGAAAGTGGTCCGCTCCGTGTGATCTGGGAATCCGATCGAGTCGAAAACGTAATCTCACATAGATCCATGAGTTGTGAGCTTAAGTCTGACGTTTGGCTCAAGGGGGGCCGCCAGAAACACTCTTTTGAGCTGGAAAAGCGTCGAATTGCTTATAATAGTCGTACCTCTTGAACCGGAGTTTGTTCCGGGGAGGTTTTATGATATATATAAGGGCCTTAGAACAGCCCCTCTCACAGCCATACGAATTTGGGATAAAACCCTAGAGAGAGAGAGAGAAAAAAAGAGAGAGAAAGCTTAGGAGAAGTGGGAGAATCTTCCTCCTACTGTTGCAAATCGCCCCACGGGCTGCACCACTCCTTCCTTGACATTTTCCCGGTGACACCGACTCCGTTTTAAGGTAATAAATCCTAACCCTAGACCTGTTTTGAGGAGTATAGGCTATAGGTTATGAAATAGCTAACCGATTTCCCCCTTTAGGCTAGAAAACTCCCGAATACGGAAGCCCATCAAACCTTGCTGATCTGTTGAGATTCCAAGAGGCAAGGTGAGGACTTTAGGTGTATAGGTTACGGTTTTCAATGCTTTCAATGTCAGATAATGGTAGATTCATGATCTGCATGCAATTGCACATGTACAAAGTGCTTTCCGTTTTTTGTTTCGATTAAAATTGTAGATTTTGGAATTTCACATACTCTAGGTATTCGTATAAAATACCGTATACGTATTTTTTATGGAAATGTGTTTGACATGTTTATTTGTCGTATGGATATATGACGTATGGATAAAATACTTAATTGGCGAAAGGATTCGCCTAAATACATGTTTACTAATAAACACTATGTATGTAGAAATACGGTATTGTAAGAAGTACCGTATACATGTATATTTTAGTGAGGTGTTTGTCATGATTAATTATTGTAAAAATATATTATGTGTGCATAAAATAATTGCTTGGCGAAAGGAATCGCCGTAATACAAGTTCCCTTGTAAATACTATGTATGTCGAAATTGGGTATCCTAGAAAATACCCCATGCGTATAAATTTTGCTGATGTAATTATCATGATTATTTGCTGTATGAATATGATATATACGTATAAAATACTAGTTTGGTAAAGGGACAACCCTAGTGCACTTTCCTCTAACATACGTCATGTATGTTGAAATAGTGCATTCCAAGTGTTGGTGAAATTGCTTGTGAGTGTAAGTGCTTAAGTGTTAGTGCCTTAGGTAGGTGCTGAGATGGGGTTCTCAACTACCTTAGAGTCATGTATGATACCCTCCATGTGGTTGTTTACTATAACCACTCATTTATGAAATATATGTATTTGTATCCCTATTTGTATAGTGCTTTACAACATGCTTTTGAATATGCTTTGTAACTTGTTTATTAACATGCTTTATGACATGCTTTATAACATGATTGCTAGTGTTCTTGAATTACCATGTTATCATGCTGTACTTCACATGCTATGGTTAGGAATTGATTGAGCTTGGGACTATGTCCATAGTCCTGGCATCCGGTATCAGACTTGGAGTTGTGGTTGAGATTAGTTTCGCCACACATGATGTGTTGGGGAACCCGTGGCGTACTTCGGTTGACGATAGTGGTTGGCCACACGAGGTGCTTCTGTGCTTCGTATCGCCCAACTTGTTGTGCGCTCGAGCCAACCGAACACGTCAAGTAACCCCGTGTGTCTTATGTATGTTCACCATATTTGGTCGCTAATGTTTGAACCTAGGGTACCAAACTTACCAGTGAAAATACCGTTAACCATGGTACCTCGATCCGCTAAGACTCATGAGTCGGGCATGGTGGTATGGGACACCGTGGTCGAGCTGTCGGCCTACATTGGGGCTACGTGCCTCCCCGTAGTGACCAGTGAGCAACTTAACTCGTGAGCCGATTATGGTGGTATGGGACACTATATTCGCGCTATCGGCCTACATTGATAAGGTGATGGGGGAGTGGTGCAACCTTTGTGCGTAATGACCACAGCGAGCCCTTTGTAGTGACCGCGAGCATATTCTGAAGTCGCAGCGCCTTAGGGTTCGCCGCGATATATAGAGTATGAACTAGGCCTGTTTCTGTATTGTGATGAATCGTTTAAGGGGTGATGGGGGAGCGGTGCAACCTTTGTGTGTAACAGCCCTGGCAGCCTCTGCAGTGACCTAGAAAACACACCATCGTCTGATATTAACTAGGACTGACGACCCTAGAATGGATCATGTTTGGGAATGATACAAGGGAGGTACCTTAGTTTCCCAATCCTGCTGTTTGAAATGGATTAATTAAAAACTCGGTAATCATGCTCATCATGCATCGCATGTGCCTGGAAGATGTGGAGCACTGTGGGATGTAAGCATGCCACGAGCGTGAGATGGTGTCGCATGAGGGAGTATGTCGGTGAGGGCATCCATCATACCTGCATACATACTTGCATTAATAAGAGTAACTAGGAGTGTTTGACTTCCTGCTTTATCATTACTGCTTGACTGCATTGATAATATGATAACTTATGCCTTATTGTTCCACTGAGTTAGCTACTCACTCCCACGTTACGGGACGGTGTTGCACACACCAACTAGATTCTGTCTCAGGTTTAGGCGAGCCGACAACTCGGAGGTAGAGCCTGATTATGACGAGGACCAGGAGGAGTTCTCGTATATGCAGTTCTCTGGTGGCTTCGACTAGGCTGTCAGGATGGCGGGTTTTTGCAGGGATTGTACTTAGTTTTATTTTTGATATGTTGTTTATAAAACAGACATGTTTATGGTGACTCAGATGGATTCATACTCTAGAGAATGAAACGTTTATTTTGTTCTTTACATACATATATATATAGTTCAGTCTTCCGCTTGCTTTTATACAATTGACCTGGAGTATGAATTAGTGTTTTGGTATAATCTTATTCATGTTTATTGCTCTAACACAGACAACATTCAAACATCCTTAAATATGTTGCATAAGTGATGCGTTGGAACTCGAGAGTTGAGTTACACTCGACCCCCGATTTTCAGGGCGTTACATGTTGGTATCAGAGCATGTTTTTGATTAAACCGGACCTGAGTTATGTTCCCACAACGTACGCTGACGCATGACAACCTAAGAGGGTGCGAGAAAACAAAGAAACAGTCCTAGGTTTTCCCGACTTCGTCATTCGACGAAGTTCATCGAAAATAGACATTTTAATCGAGTTTGTACTCAATCCTGACCGCACGTATCGATCCCAAATCACTTATAGACCGTCTATTGACGTGTCTAGATCACTATCCACCCAAATTCAGTCGTTAAAAATTAGAAAAGATCAGTCCAGATCTGAAATTTCTCAGAAACATCTGATCTGGAACCGAATCGAGTCGAGGGCCTCCCCACTTAAATCCAAAGGGACCCAGGGTCGAACCAAGGTGCATTTGGCACCTTGGGATCATGGGGAACATGGCCCAACCACGGCGGTGCGGCTCCGGCCAAGGCGGACTGCGGCGCCGCAGCGGTCACCGCGGTGCACCGCCGTCAGGTGGCCCATCTGGTGTGGGGCCGGGCCTGGGAACGGTCGGCCCGACCTCCCCAATCGTGTGGTGGGTGCGGTTTGGGCTGGGGTTTAAGATTTTTGGGGCTGGAGTCCCCCTCCCTCTCACATCTTCCCATCCAAACGCCCATCCCCTCCATTTCTGATTTTTCTCTCAACCCATTCCCCTAAATCACTTAATCCCCCATTTTCGTCCATAACTCACCCACTCCCATTGATCACAACAGCCCTAGCCACCTACCCTACCCTTCCCTTTCACGTTTGAGCTCTCATATCCCCCATTTGGAGCTCAAATTCGTGCAACCTTCAAACCCATCCCGTTTCTCCCTTGTTCCTTCTTCATTTCTTGTCATTCGTGTCTATCCAACGCCTGTTGGGACTGTTGGTTGTGGAGAACCAAAGAGGTCAGCCCTTCTCTCCCTTTCCTCCATCTCCATGGCTCTTTTTGAGTTGGTCACGGCCATATTTTCCTTGTCTTTCATCCTCTCTCTCATGGGAAAGAGGAAAACTAATGATGCTGAAGCTGAGCCGAGTCGCCCTACTCATTCCAGAAGAAGGGCTGATGATCGGGCCGACTCTTGCACTGTTCGGGAGTATAGGTCGAAGCGAGACCTGGATCCCCAACTGCCGCTTAGGGATGCACTACCGATCGGTTTCGAATACGGTCGTTTTGCTAACCGTAAGGTCGTGTTTGAAGCTCACGTGGATGAAGGGATGTTTGGAACACACCCGATGATAGACCATTTGGTGGATGTCGTCGGATGGGGTCCTATATTTGAAGGCGAGTCTCCCGCATGTGAGAACACGGTTCGCGCCTTCTACGCTCATATCATAGACCCATCGTTGGAGCCTCTTCAGTTCACTGTCTCTGTGAGGGGCATAAGGCGTACGATTACTGTGGCTGAGGTGGCACGACTCCTGAACATCTCGCGTGGTGAAGTGCTTCCAAACGACTTCTCCAGGAGTGCGCGAGAAAGGGATCGTCGTACGCGATACCTTTATGGTCGACAGGTCTCTTGGACGCGAGGAAACTGTCTTCCATCGATGAAGATGACGGATGACTTCCATTTGCTCCACCATATTTTCACATATAATGTGTATCCACGGTCGAGTAACCGTACAAGTGTACTCGGTTGATGGTGGATTTTCTATACAGGATGGGACATGGAGACAACTTATGCCTACCCACGTTCTTCATGTATCAGATAGTTCAGGTTGTCCGATCTGTTAGGAATGACCTCTCACTCCCATTTGGCCGCTTGATATGTAGGATGGCTCGTGATGTCGGCTATAGGCTCAACATGGAAGACCTTGCGTCAGTCTGAGTCATAAATGAGGCTATACTTAACAACATGAAGATCGGCCCTCGCCAGCTGCAAGCCCGGCTCGACGAGTCTGGCGATGACTCGGATAGTGCCGGTGAGGAGGGTGTTGACCTCGAGGCTGGTAGCGAAGATGGTGGTGGTGATGAGATTCAGGAAGAGGAACCTGCGGCCCAGGATACTGAGGAGAGTTCACCTCCTGCGGCCCAGGAGCAAGGCACCAATCGGGCTTCCATAGATGCGCGTTTAGCACGTCTCGAGGAGGGCCAAGCCGCCCTGCGACAGGAAGTCAGGCGGGTCCAAACCAAGCTAAGCAAGGTGACTCGCACCTTGAAGGTCATCCTGTGTTGTCTACAGGACAAGAATACTCCTCCTCCATCGCCTGATTCGGATGCCTAGTCTTCTACGTTGTTGTGTGTGGTTATTTCTTTTGGTTACCGCGTTAGGCGGTTTATGTTTTCATGTAGAAGATCTAGTAGATAGTAGTATGTTTTAAGTGTTTGATGTTGTAGACGTATCGGCTTGCATGTTATTTCTGTCATGATTCATGTAACTCTGTATTCCATGTATTGTGACAATTTTGGGTAAATGAAAAGCATGTAGCCTCTTTTGTTATGATGATGTGTGGAATGCTTAAGGTGCTTATATGATGCGTGCTATGCTTTATCTCACCAATGTTATACCCTATGTTGTATAGGGCATGCCGCGATAATATACGCGGAGCACGGCACACCTCCGCCTTACTGACTCTATGGACCAGACTCCTTCTGGTAGTGGCGGTCCTGCGGACCGTGGGTTGGGTTCTGATCAGCCTCCTGCTAGTCCTACCGGTGGACTGCCACCTTACATGCCCCCGGTTCGTGAGCAGTACCGGGCATCATCATCTGCGCAACATGATTCACAGGCTGCTCCACCTACTGATAGGATCGAGCAGTTGATGTTGATGATGCACCAGCAGCAGATGCAGTAGTAATAGATACAGCAGCAGCATCACCAGAAGCTTATGACCACTATTGTTGAGGCCTTATCCCAGG
Organism: Magnolia changhungtana; assembly: GCA_030180095.1. NCBI lineage: Eukaryota > Viridiplantae > Streptophyta > Magnoliopsida > Magnoliales > Magnoliaceae > Magnolia > Magnolia changhungtana. The sequence continues at coordinate 5,825,797 of JASAUF010000397.1, forward strand.
GTGGTAATGCGACTCCACCTACGACATCTGCTCATCCTGCTGAGCATTCGGAGCCCCCTGCTCAGTGTGAGGATGTGCCTCTGCCCTCACCCGTTGTGCCTCCTACTGGAGATGTCAGTACCCGCGGTTTACTCGAGCGATTTCAGCGCTTGAGACCTCTTTCATTCATGAGCACTCATAGACCCGAGGAGGCAGAGTTTTGGCTTGACCGCATCTCCAAGATGCTTCGGATATTGCACTGTTCAGAGGTAGAGCAGGTTGAGCTGGCCGCTTTCATGTTTGAGAGGGAGGCCAGTTTATGGTAGGATAGTGTGCTGCGGTCTGTTGCACCAGACCACATGTGGACTTGGGAGGCTTTCGAGTTTCGGTTCCACGAGAAATACTACCCCCAGACGTATCGACATGAGCGGGAGGATGAGTTTCTGCGCCTCAAGCAGGGAGGCATGACGATTACGGAGTACGAGCACCGCTTCACAGAGTTGGGCCGCTTTGTCCCGACTATACTGGTGGATGAGCAGATGCGGATGCGCCGTTTTTCCTTGGGTTTGCGACCGGAGATACGGTCGAAGATATGCTGCCTCAGTATACTTACCTATGTAGCACTGGTTCACATGTCTTTGACGGCAGAGTAGGATGTGGACCGGTTGGCCCGATCTCGTGGTGCTATGGTTACGAGGCCACGACAGGAGATACAGAGCAGGCCTATCCTAGGCAAGAGGCCTCGTGTTGACTCGCCTCCCAGGATCGCAGCTCCAGTGGCTCCGGTGAGGCGCCCTATTGTGACCTGCGTGTACTGTGGGAAGCAAGGTCATCTTATTGGGAGTTGTTTCGCGCAGATGAAGGATAGTGGTTTCTCTCCGCCACAGATGTTGGGTCGTTCTCGCCCGCAGGCCTTATCGACTACACCTTTACAGACTATACCTACACATCCTTCCTTTCGACCTCCTGCATCATGGTTCAGGCCGCCGCAACGGCCCTTGGCCCCTCAGCCGAACCGTCAACAGCAGGCGCGCGTTCATACGCTTGTGGCTGAGGCACCTGAGACGTCACTTGCGGCCCCGATAACTTTTGAGGGTATGGCTCACATTCTCGGTACTTCTGTTTCCTTGTTGGTGGACACTGGGTCCACTACTTCTATTATTTCTTGTGGGGCAGTTAAACGTCTATCTTTACGTACTATTCCCACTAAGGGACTGAGACTTACTACGGCCACTGGTACTTTTTCTGATATCGCACGGTTATATGAGGGTTGCTCTGTGGATTTGGGTAGCCGCACCATGCTCCTCGACCTCATCGTTGCTCCGCTGTGGCACTATGATGTTATTCTCAGTATGGACTAGCTCTCGAAGATGAGAGCAGAGATAGATTGCGATACTCGAGTCGTGACGGCCTATGACTCAGACGACGCAGCTTTCACGTTTCCAAGTCAGTCGGTTGGCGTTGCCGTGTTGGTGTTATCCGCTTTATTAGCGCCAATTGATGGTCCGACGTTGAGAAATACGCTGGTGGTTCGAGAATTTGCAGGCGTGTTTGAGACTATTCCTGATTTACCTCCTCGGCGCGAGATCGATTTTACAATTGATCTTACACCTGGTGCGACACCCATGTCATTTCTGACTTATCGTATGCTCTATGTGAGATGGAGGAGCTGCGAAAACAGAATGACGAGCTGGTAGACAAGGGTTTTATACGACCTAGTGTGTCTCCTTGGGGAGCACCTTTGCTATTTGTGAAGAAGAAGGACGGGTCGCTACGGTTATGTATTGACTACCGTAGGTTGAACCAGGTCACAGTGAAGAATAAGTATCCTTTGCCCAGGATAGATGATCTGTTTGATCAGTTGAGGGGGGCGAAGTATTTTTTGAAGATTGATCTACAGTCGGGATACCACCAGTTGCGCGTGAGAAATGAGGACGTGCAGAAGACAACCTTCAGGACGTGCTTTGGGCACTATGAGTTCTTGGTGATGTCGTTCGGCCTTACGAACGCACCAGCCGTATTCATGGATCTGATGAACCGGGTATTTCGGCCCTTCCTATTCTGATTCGTCATCATCTTTATTGATGACATTTTGATATACTCTACTAGTCGGGAGGAGCACGAGGAACACCTGAGGGCGGTGTTGGGTACATTGAAGAAGAACCAGTTGTTCGCACAGTACAAGAAGTACGACTTCTGGCAGGAGGAAATCAAGTTCCTCAGTCATGTAGTGTCCAAGGATGGGATATCAGTGGACCTTGCTAAGGTAGCCGCGGTTCAGAATTGGCACCAGCCTGGCTCGGTTACCGAAGTAAGGAGTTTTCTTGGCCTGGCAGGGTATTACAGGCGCTTCATTCATGATTTCTCAAATATTGTCAGGCCGTTGTCTCAGTTGACCCGGAAGGACTTGAAGTTCACCTGGAATAAGAAGGCGGAAGTAGCTTTCAAGGAGCTGAAGGACAAGTTGACGTCCGCCCCTGTGCTAGTATTGCCAGAGCAAGGGGAGAAATACACGATATATACTAACACGTCTCGCGTTGGTTTAGGTTGTGTCCTGATGCAGAAGGACAGGGTGATTTCGTATGCCTCGAGACAATTAAGGAAGCACGAGGAGAATTACCCTACACATGACCTGGAGTTGGCAGCTGTCATCTTTGCATTGAAGCTCTGGAGAAATTACCTCTACGGAGAGGAGTTCGAGCTTTTCTGTGACCACAAGAGCCTTAAGTACATATTCACATAGCGAGACTTGAATACGAGACAACGTCGATGGATGGAGACCTTGAAGGACTTCAAGTTCGAGGTTTCCTACCATCCTGGCAAGGTGAACCTTGTGGCAGACGCGTTGAGCCGCAAGAAGGCAATAGCATTTGCGACACCGTTGATGATAGTTGAGTGGGACATGGTTGAGTTCGTGCGGGACTTTGAGCAGAGACTCACTGTGGAGGAGTCATTTGAGTGTGCTGCGCACGTTCGGGTGCGACCACTTATTGACGACAGGGTTATTGAGGCCCAGAAGGGCTATGTGCGGCTGTCTGAGCTTCGAGAGCAAGCTAGCGACGCCGAGGACTCCGAGTGGAGAGTTGGTTCTGATGAGGGTCTATGATTTCGTGGCCGCCTATGCATTCCTGATATGCCTGACTTGAGACGCGAGCTTCTCGAGTCTGCCCATAACTCGAAGCTTGCGATGCATCCTGGTAGCACGAAGATGTACCAGGATTTGAGACGGATGTATTGGTGGGATAATATGAAGGCCCACATCACTGAGTTTGTGTCTCGATGTCTGACGTGCCAGCAGGTCAAGGCTGAACATCGCCGACCTCCTGGACTGCTTCAGCCCATGCCCATAGCAGAGTGGAAGTGGGACTTCATCTCCATGGACTTCATATCTAGGTTGTCGAAGACGAGGAAGGGACACGATTCTATTTGGGTGATTGTGGACCGGTTGACCAAATCGGCCCATTTCCTCCCTATCAGAGTTACAAACTCTGCAGATGAGCTGGCTAGGTTATACATTAGGGAGATCGTCCATCTGCATGGAGTTCCTTTAGAGATCGTGTCGGACAGAGACACTCGGTTCACATCTATCTTCTGGACTCGTATCCAGGAGGCGATGGGTGTGAAGTTGAAGTTCAGTACGGCGTTTCATCCTCAGACTGATGGGCAGACAGAGCGGGTGAATCAGATTCTGGAGGATATGTTGCGGGCATGTGTGTTGGACTTCAAGGACAACTGGGATGACTGTCTCCCTTACGCAGAGTTCGCCTACAACAACAGTTTTCAGGCGACTATTGGTATGGCGCCATATGAGGCCCTATATGGTCGTCCTTGCAAGACACCGCATTGTTGGGCTGAGGTTGGCGAGCATAGTCTGATTGGCCCGGAGTTGGTTCAGGCAACTACAGAAAAGGTCGACATCATCAGGCGTCGACTACTTACAGCACAGAGCAGGCAAAAGAGTTACGCCGATACGAGGCGGCGACCGCTTGAGTTCGAGGTCGGGGATCATGTATTCCTTCGAGTTTCCCCTATGAAGGGAGTCCTTCGGTTTGGGAAGAAGGGGAAGCTCACGCCGAGGTTTATCGGTCCATTTCAGATACTGGATCGCGTGGGTGATGTGGCGTATCGTCTCGCTTTGCCCACACCACTTGCATCTGTACACAACGTATTTCATGTATCTATGCTGAAGAAGTACGTTCCTGATCCTTCACATATCATCAAATGGAAGCAGGTACAGCTGAGCAAGAATGCTACGTATGAGTTGCGCCCGACGCGTATCCTTGACAGAAAGGAGCAGGTTCTGCGTAGCAAGGTCATTCCACTCGTGAAGGTACTATGGACACATCATTCAGAGGAGGAAGCTACTTGGGAGACTGAGGCCGAGGTTAGGAAGAACTACCCCAGATTCTTGAGGAATACAAAAAGGTACAAATTTCGAGGACGAAATTTTTGTTTAAGGGGGGTAGATTGTAACGACCCGTAAATTTCCGTACAAGGGTTCGAGTATCACCTCGACCAGAAATCACTTAGGATTAAATCCTTTAGAAATTTAACAAAGTTAACTAAGTGCTAAACTAGATTAGCCATGAAATCCGTTAGAATCGCTTTAAATACGATCTGTAAGACCCAAAACTTATAGAATCATTGACGCTAGGTTACCCTGAAGTTTAGGATCAAACTCATTACCCGGCTATTCTCGGGAATGACTTGGAACTTCATATTAGGTCTAGACCGCACATCGGAAGTCCGATTAACACGAAGTTAAGGAACTAGGACCGCCTCACTAGGCTCGACAACCATCTCGGAAATCAAGTCCAGACAATGTCCCACGGCCATTCGATCGCGTCCGGAGGGAGGGAGCGTGAAAACCACCATTTCCTTTACAAAATAAATATCTTGAATAGTGATCTAGCACAATTTGTTTGCGGATCAGTATTAAGCAACCAGACTGTCAGAATCAGACCAAATTACACCCTCGGATCAGGAAAATTTTCAGGTACATTTACATGTACTTGGAATTTCGGATCGTGGCCCACTGACCGTTGAACTGAAAGTGGTCCGCTCCGTGTGATCTGGGAATCCGATCGAGTCGAAAACGTAATCCCACGTAGATCCATGAGTTGTGAGCTTAAGTCTGATGTTTGGCTCAAGGGGGGCCGCCAGAAACACTCTTTTGAGCTGGAAAAGCACCGAATTGCTTATAATAGTCGTACCTCTTGAACCGGAGTCTGTTCCGGGGAGGTTTTAGGCTATATAAGGGCCTTAGAACAGCCCCTCTCATAGCCATACGAATTTGGGATAAAACCCTAGAGAGAGAGAGAAAAGAGAGAAAGCTTAGGAGAAGTGGGAGAATCTTCCTTCTACTGTTGTAAATCGCCCCACGGGCTACACCACCCCTTCCTTGACGTTTTCCTGGCAACACCGACTCCGTTTTAAGGTAATAAATCCTAACCCTAGACCTGTTTTGAGGAGTATAGGCTATAGGTTATGAAATAGCTAACCGATTTCCCTCTTTAGGCTAGAAAACTCCCAAATACGGAAGCCCATCAAACCTTGCTGATCCGTTGAGATTCCAAGAGGCAAGGTGAGGACTTTAGGTGTATAGGTTGCGGTTTTCAACGTTTTCAATGTCAGATAATGGTAGATTCATGATCTGCATGTAATTGCACATGTACAAAGTGCTTTCTGTTTTCTGTTTCGATTAAAATTGTAGAATTTGGAATTTCACATACTCTAGGTATTCGTATAAAATACCATATACATTTTTTTTATGGAAATGTGTTTGACATGTTTATTTGTCGTATGGATATATGACGTATGGATAAAATACTTAATTGGCGAAAGGATTCGCCTAAATATATGTTTACTAATAAACACTATGTATGTAGAAATACGGTATTGTAAGAAGTACCGTATACATGTATATTTTAGCGAGGTGTTCGTCATGATTAATTGTTGTAAAAATTATATTACGTGTGCATAAAATAATTTCTTGGCGAAAGGAATCGCCGTAATACAAGTTCCCTTGTAAATACTATGTATGTCGAAATTGGGTATCCTAGAAAATACCCCATGCGTATAAATTTTGCTGATGTAATTATCATGATTATTTGCTGTATGAATATGATATATACGTATAATATACTAGTTTGGTAAAGGGACAACCCTAGTGCACTTTCCTCTAACATACGTCATGTATGTTGAAATAATGCATTCCAAGTGTTGGTGAAATTGCTTGTGAGTGTAAGTGCTTAAGTGTTAGTGTCTTAGGTAGGTGATAAGATGGGGTTCTCAACTACCTTAGAGTCATGTATGATACCCTCCATGTGGTTGTTTACTCTAACCACTCACTTATGAAATATATGTATTTGTATCCCTATTTGTATAGTGCTTTACAACATGCTTTTGAATATGCTTTGTAACTTGTTTATTAACATGCTTTATGACATGCTTTATAACATGATTGCTAGTGTTCTTGAATTACCATGTTATCATGCTGTACTTCACATGCTATGGTTAGGAATTGATTGAGCTTGGGACTATGTCCATAGTCCAGGCATCCGGTATCAGACTTGGAGTTGTGGTTGAGATTCGTTTCGCCACACATGATGTGTTGGCGAACCCGTGTCGTACTTCGGTTGGCGATAGTGGTTGGCCACACGAGGTGCTTCTGCGCTTCATATCGCCCAACTTGTTGTGCGCTCGAGCCAGCCGAACACGTCAAGTAACCCGTGTGTCTTATGTATGTTCACCATGTTTGGTCGCTAATGTTTGAACCTAGGGTACCAAACTTACCAGTGAAAATCCTGTTTACCATGGTACCTCGATCCGCTAAGACTCATGAGCCGGGCATGGTGGTATGGGACACCGTGGTCGAGCTGTCGGCCTACGCTGGGGCTACGTGCCTCCCCGTAGTGACCAGTGAGCAACTTAACTCGTGAGCCGATTATGGTGGTATGGGACACTATATTCGCATTGTCGGCCTACATTGATAAGGTGATGGGGAGTGGTGCAACCTTTGTGCGTAATGGCCCAGCGGCCCTTTGTAGTGACCGCGAGCATATTCTGAAGTCGCAGTGCGCCTTAGGGTTCGCCGCGATATATAGAGTATGAACTAGGCCTGTTTCTGTATTGTGATGAATCGTTTAAGGGGTGATGGGGGAGCGGTGCAACCTTTGTGTGTAACAGCCCTTGCAGCCTCTATAGTGACCTAGAAAACACACCATCGTCTGATATTAACTAGGACTGACGACCCTAGAATGGATCATGTTTGGGAATGATACAAGGGAGGTACCTTAGTTTCCCAATCCTGCTGTTTGAAATGGATTAATTAAAAACTCGGTAATCATGCTCATCATGCATCGCATGTGCCTGGAAGATGTGGAGCACTGTAGGATGTAAGCATGCCGCGAGCGTGAGATGGTGTCGCATGAGGGAGTATGTCGGTGAGGGCATCCATCATACCTGCATACATACTTGCATTAATAAGAGTAACTAGGAGTGTTTGACTTCTGCTTTATCATTCTTGCTTGATTTGCATTGATAATATGATAACTTATGCCTTATTATTCCACTGAGTTAGCTACTCACTCCCACGTTATGGGACGGTGTTGCGCACACCAACCAGACTCTGTCTCAGGTTTAGGCGAGCCGACAACTCTGGAGGCAGAGCCTGATTATGACGAGGACCAGGAGGAGTTCTCGTATATGCAGTTCTCTGGCGGCTTCGACTAGGCTGTCAAGACTGGCGGGTTTTGCAGGGATTGTACTTAGTTTTATTTTTGATATTAGTTTTATTTTTGATATGTTGTTTATAAAACAGACATGTTTATGGTGACTCAGATGGATTCATACTCTAGATAATGAAACGTTTATTTTGTTCTTTATATACATATATATATAGTTCAGTCTTCCGCTTGCTTTTATACAATTGACCTGGAGTATGAATTACTGTTTTGGTATAATTTTATTCATGTTTATTGCTCTAACATAGACAACATTCAAATATCCTTAAATATGTTGCATAAGTGATGCGTTGGAACTCGAGAGTTGAGTTACACTCGACCCCCGATTTTCAGGGCGTTACAGTTTCAGATTGGGACCCACCACGTGAAGTTTGTCGAGATCTCTGACAAGTGGGGGTCCCTCATTTAGGAGCTCTTGCCTTTTCTTTTGAGGCAAGGGTCTTTCGTCAAGAGGCTCTGAACGACTCCCCAAGTCCCGACACCGTTTCTTTGTTCTTACCCATAAAGACAGATTTGGGAAGAATGGATAAAATTCATCTTTTAAAGAAACTGACAATACCCAACCAAAAAGCAAGATAGACTATAGAATGGAAGGATAATACTAGTTCTCGAGGAGCTTCCAGGACCCACGATGTACCTTCGACTGAGGGGATGAGCAAAAAAAAATTGGAATGCCCATTTTTGAAAAATAAAATAAAAATTTTCTGCCCGACCACCTTTTATCAGGCGGGCAGTCTTTGATATCATCAACCAGTGTTTCGATGATATCGATGTAACTCCCCCGATGTAATCGAGACCATCTTTGATATCATTCTCGATCATATGGCTTTTTACATTCCGAAGAGACGTCGATGATATCGACCTTGGATCGATTAATCGAGAATGACTTATCGATAGATATATCGAGGATGAATGTTTTCAATTTTCAGCATTCAAACAACCCTTTATGTATACTTTTAGTATATCTATTAGTCAACAGTATACACATCAAAATTATGTACAGACATTGTACAAATCAAAATTATAAACATTTAAAATGTTTATATAAAAAAGATTAAGGTGAGAGACCTCAGATATATCATTAAAAGCTCAGCCAAAAATTGCATCATTTTAGCAAATATCCAGATCTAGATGCATGACCTGGACTTGTCTTTACATGCTTGATATTTCAGGGTATAGAGTTTATACAATTCAGTTTTTCTTTTACTATCCATTTTGAGACAGAATTCTTTTCTGTGGTAGATTTAGTTTTCATGGTTATCTTACCCACTTGATCCAATGATCCCTTCATCCTGTCTTTCATTATGGGTGGTGACGGATGAGTGTTTCTCCTAGGTGGACTTTTGACATTCTATATTTTTCTGATTGGTTTGAATTTATCGATATGATTTTGACTAGAGTTATGTGAAGTTCTTCTAGGTGTCAAGCATTAAAACTTATAATGACCTAAATCACCACATAAATGACAAATTGGAGTAGTTTTTATATTACTACCTGAAGTAGCCGATTTTTCAGTTTTTGATGCTACATTTCCTGTTCTTGTTTTAGTTTTATCATACTCTAGGCCACTCTTGTCTCTTCCTTGTCTTCCTATCCCTAATAATTTTTTGAGCTTTTCACCACTCTGGGAGAATTTATAGTTTATTTCAGCAAAATTTCTCGATTTTTCTAAGTCAGACCGAAGTGTGTGATTCTCATTCTAGAGATGCCTATTTTCATCTTCTAATAATTCAACTTGTTTGATAAGCTTTGATGAGTCAGTTTTTAGGGATAGGTTGATTCTTTCCAACTTGTCATTATATGAATAATATTGTTGTAGATCATTAATTAGATGTGATATGATTTCCAACGTTTTGTGCAGATCCTTTTGCAGTAGTTCCTTCTTGTTTTCAAATATTCCAAGTCTTTTAAGAATGTTGATGCTATGAATATAAAGTTGATTGTAAGCATCTTGTAGTTTGTTTTTATCTTCTTCTTCTTCCTTTTCCGTTTCCTCATTATCTGACGAAAATGATTCAGTGGCTTGCTGTTCTTTCTCGTTCTCAAATTCACTGGGAATGATTGAAGTAGTGGAAACCATAAGAATTTTCAAGGATTTCTGGTCTCCATCACTCTCCAAGTCACTAGATTCTGAGTTTGACTCTTCTGTATCATCCCATATGGCAGCCATCACCTTACCCTTAGTTTTTCTATTTGGGCATTCAGTAGATATGTGTCCATACTTCTAACAAGCATAGCATTGTGGTTCTTTGGTCTTTCTACCAAATTTGCCTGTAGGGGGTTTGTTGTCCACCTTTCTACCTTTGGAGGGACGATTACGATTCTTCTGAAAGAATTTTCTAAATCATTGTGCCAACAAAGCTACTTCCTCATCTTCATCTTCCTTTTCACTTCCACTGTCCTCATTCATTGTTTTCTTTAACATTTTTAGGACAGTTGTTTAGGATTTTTGGGTTTGTTTGAAGTGTAGTTCAAAGGTTTGTAGGGAACATACTAGTTCTTCTACTTTCATTTCATCAATATTCCTACACTCTTCAATAGTTTTTACTTTGGGATTAAACTGTTCCGGTATTGATCTAAGTATTTTCCTACAGATTTTTTGAACTGAAACTTTTTCACCCAATCCACCCATGTGAAAGTGCCCTGGTTTGTCAAGTTACGTGAGTGTTGAGTCAGACTGTCTACGGAGCCTAATAAGAAGATCAATTCAAGCGTCTGCCTCAACCAGATGTGTGCAAGCTCGCCACAGGTAAATCTAAAGCCTCACATCCTATGTCCCAAAACACCAGGTGAATAAAACCCTTAAAAACAAGTTAGAAAATCATAGGGTTTTAAGGTGAGAAAACTTTTTTCAAAACAGGAAAATTTCTAAGTTTTTCTTGCCTTGTCGATTTTATTGAAACACCTTCGATATGATCGACCTGCTCTGTCGATGTCCTCGATGCTTAAACGATATCATCGAAAAGAGGACAAAAATGTCCAACAACCACATGTATATCTGGACTGATTTATCGATGTATCGATCCACATATCGATATCATCGATACTCGAATTTTGAGTCCATTGATAATGACTCGATAAGATCGACAGGCAGGTTTCCGGTGCCCTGTTTTTTAAAGAATATTTCAAATTTCTTTGACATATCGATGCACCTTCCGATATGATCTGAAATCAAATATTGATAAGATCGGAAGTCTATCAATGATATTGACCGTGGGCGTGCATGTCTTCCAACAAATGTTTCAGGTTGGTTTTTACTTTGATCGGGGCCCATTCGAGGAAATCAATATTCATATATCGATGATATTGAGGCCAAGTCGATTGGATCAAATGTGGACACAATTTGTCCAGCGAGCTTATTGGTAAATTTGTAAGATTTATCGATCCCATCGACATTGCCTTCGATAGCATCGATATGCAAATTCCGATGACATCAGCTGTAACATCCTGGATTTTTGCCAATCTGGAATTAGACGTCCTTAGGCAATGGGTCGATCCTAACACCTTATTAACTTGTCAGAACTTAATCCCAAAGTCTAAAACCATTTTTGAACCCATTTCCTTCACAAATCTCACCCTTCACCACCTTGATCTTTCAATTTTTCTAAGTACTTTCACCCTAGACACTATCTTAAACTAGCTAAGTAGTATAACTTGGATCACTTTATATACAAACTACAAAGGACTAAGTACCACCTCAGACAGAAATCTTATAGGACTAAATCCTTTAGAAATGAGACAAAGTAACTAAGTGTTAAACTAGATTAGCTACGAAATTCGCTTGAATCACTTTAAATACTATCTGCAAGACCTAAAACTTGTAGAATCATTGACGCTAGGTTACCCTAAAATCTAGGTCAAACTCATTACCCGGCTGCTCTCGGGAGCATCTCGAAACTCTATATCAGATCTGGACCGCACGTCGGAAGTCCGATTAACACGAAGTTAAGGAATTAGGACCGCCTTGCTGGGCTTGACAACCATCTCGGAAATCAAATCCAAACAGTGTCCCAGCGCTATTCGCTTGAGCTCGGAGCGGAGAGTATGAGAAATGTGAAAATAATTCTAAATTAAATTCAAAATAATGAAATCTGAGACTTGTCACTTGCGGGTCAGTATTAAGCAACCAGACCGTCAGAATCAGACCAAATTATACCCTCGATTCAGGAATATTTCCCCAAACATATCCATGTACTCGGAATCTCCGATCGAGATCCACTGACCGTTGAACTGAAAATGGTCTGCCACGTGCAATCTGGAAACCCGATTGGAACGAAACCTCAGCTGAACCTAGATCCAGTGTTAGTGAGCTTAAGTCCGACCTTTGGCTCAAGGAGGCCCGCCAGAAGTCCTCCGTTGACTTGAAACTGACTCACTTTGGTTATAACCTAAGTATACCTTGACCATAAGTCTATTTCGGTGTATTTTTAGGCTATATAAGGACCTTAGAACCCTCTCTCTCACAGCTATACGAATTTGAGAGAAACCCTAGAGAGAGAAGAGAGAAAAGAGAGGAGTGAGAGAAGTGGGAGAAACTCCCTACTACTATCCCCTGCCGCTACACAAGCTGCACCACCCCATTCTCATCGCTTTCTCGGCGATTCCGACGTCATTTCTAGGTAAGAAACCCTAACCCTAAACTGATTTGGGGTTTTGGTAGTTGTAGGTTATGAAATAGCTAACTTATTTCGTTCTTTAGGTCGCCAAATCATCGTAGGCGAAAGCCTAGCAAATCTATCGAGTTCTTTCCAATTCTACGACAAAAGGTGCGGACTTTAGATGTATAGGTTATGGTTTTCAACTCTTTCGATGTCAGATAATGATAGATTCATGATTTGCATGCAATTGCATATGTACAAAGTGCTGTCTGTTTTCCGTTTCGATTAAAGATGAAGAATATGGAATTTTACATACTTTAGGTATTTGTAGAAAGTACCATATACGTATAAATTTTGAAGATGTGTTTGTCATGATTATTTGTTGTATGAATATATTATATATGGATAAAATACCTATTTGGTGAAAGGACTCGCCCTAATAAATGTTTTGCTAATATACACTATGTAGTGAAAATAATGTATTCTAAGTGTTTGTGAAAATGACTGAATGAGTATAAAATTCTCATTCATGCTCGCCATGACTAATTGTCATGGATATATGATTGTTGTATTGGCGATATCCCTTTTGCGAAAGGATTTGCCCTAAATCACGCCACAGCCAATATACACTATATATGTTACAATGTGTGGCCCAAGTATTCGTGGAAATGACTGAATGCATATGGAACTTAGATTCATGCTTGCCATGATTATCCATTGTGGGTGCACGCGTGTTATAATTGGGGCAACTCCCTAGTGAAAAGATTTGGCCTAATGCCTATGTGATGAACATATGTCATGTATGTTGATGTATGTAGTTTAAAGTGTTTGTTGAAATGTCTGAATGAGTAGTAGTTAGTAAATTATAATGTATAAGGGTGTTGAGATATAATTCTCAACTTCTTTAACTATGTGTATGATTTCTTTAGATATTTGTGTGATTAGGAATTGAATATGTATAAACTCATGCTTATGTTATACTTCATAACATGCTCAACTGATTGTATGATTTTATCTGTGTAATGCATATGTTTAAATTCATGTTTATGTTATATTCTATAAGTGTCATGAAGGGTGATGGGGGAGTGGTGTAACGAGTGCGTGCAACAGCCCTGGCAGCCCTAAGCGGATGTTATCAGACTTTGATTGTATGATTTGAATCTTGATCCATTACTGCTTTACCTATCTGCAATTGAATGTGATTGGGGCTATTGTATAGTCCAGGTAGTCGGTAATGGGATCGAATTCGTGGCTAAGATTCATTTGCCATGTAGGACGTGTTTGACGAACCCGAGTCGTGCGTTGCTTGTCGGCAGTGGTTAGGCCACACGAAGTGCTTATGCACTTCATGTCGTACAACTCAACGTGCGCTCGTGCTAGTCGAGCTTGTCAAGTAACCCGATCTATCTTATGTATGTTCACCATGTTTGGACGCTACTGCTTGAACCTAAGGTACCAAACTTACCAGTGGTGTAACGCCCTGAAAATTGGGGGTTGTGCATAAACTCAACTCCCGAGTTCCAGAACATCACTTATGCAACAAAATGAATGATGATTGCATGTTGACTGTATTCGTGCATTGAACATGAGTGAGATTAAGCCAAAACAGCATATCATACTCCAGAGACAGTTAAATTGCAAGCAGAAGATGATGATGATAGATAAAATATATAAACTGTGATGAGTCTCCAGAGTGTGATAACATTACTAGGTTAAATAATTACAAGTACAGTTCTAAAATATACCAAATGTGTAAGTGTAATATCTTCTATCCCAAGTACCATAGCCTCGTCAATGCGACTGTGCAGTCTTGAGAGACCCGTCAGAGAGTTACATGATAGGAGAACTCCTCCTCATCACCATAGAAGTAGTCCGACTACGCTTCATAAGCATCGCCATCATCTGAAATTTAACAAATGGTTGGTGTGTACAACACCGTCCCGTAACGTGGGAGTGAGTGATCAACTCAGTGGAACAGTAAAGCATAGGTTAACATGTTATTAATTCAATCAAGCAGTAATGATAAAGCAGTACAAATCAAACAATTCTAACTACTCTTATTAAGTGCGAGAATGAAATGACATGATGTTGTATGCCCTTGCCAAACCACCCTCATGCGACATCATCTTACGTTCGCGAATGCTTAACTCCCTCAGTGCGCCACATCTACTAAGCACATGCGATGCGATGATGATCATGATTGCCGAGTTATTATTAGTCCATTTCAAACAGCAGTATTGGAAAACTAAGGTACCTCCCTTGTATCATTCACAAACATGATCCATTCTAGGGTCGTCAGTCCTAGTTAATCTCATACAATATTATGGTTTGAGAGGCGTAGCGAAGGCATCACAAAGGGCTCGTCACCGTCAAGACGGATCTGAGATCTCACCGTATGCGGCTAATTGTTGACCGTCGGCTCGAGTACGGGTCTCACCGTACTCGGCTCAATCACTAGCCGTCGGCTCAAATACTGGTCTCACCGTACTCGGCTCAACTCATACTCCGGTTCTTTGTGAAAGACTCGTCGCCAATCACGGACCTTGGAGTATACTCGAAGATACTACAGAGGACTCGTCGCCCGTCAGCACGAGTACAGGTCTCACCGTACTCGGCTCTTATCGTAAGTATCGACAACTCGAATATAGTGTCCCATACCACCATAATCGGGTCACGAGTCTAGTTGCTCACTGGTCACTGCGGGGAGGCACGTGGCCCAGAGGTGGCCGACTCGACCACGGTGTCCCATACCACCATGCCCGGCTCATGAGTCTTAGCGGATCGAGGTACCATGGTTAAAAGGGATTTCACTGGTAAGTTTGGTACCCTAGGTTCAAGCAGTAGCGACCAAACATGGTGAACATACATAAGACAGATCGAGTTACTTGACGAGCTCGGCTAGCTCGAGCGCACAACAAGTTGAACGACATGAAGTGCATAAGCACTTCGCGTGGCCAACCACTATCGCCAACCGAAGTACGACTCGGGTTCGTCAAACACATCTCACGTGGCAAATGAATCACAGCCACGAATTCAATTCTGGTACCGATTATCTGGACTATAATCATAGCCCCAAACATGATAACTTGTAGATAGATAAAGCAGTAATGGATCAAGATTCCACTCATACAATCAAGGTATGGTATTATCCGTTTAGGGTTATGGTATTGCACGCACTCGTTGCTCCGCTCCCCCATCACCCATGACGGATCATACAACGTAAATATAAATTTAAACATATGCATTACATAGTTATAATCATAAAGCAGTTGAGCATGTTTTGAATCACAACACAAGCATGAGTTTATACATGTTCAATTCCTAATCACACAACAATCCAAGGAGATCATACACATAGTTAAAAGAGGTTGAGAATCATATCTCAACACCCTTAAACATTACAATTTGCTAACTACTACTCATTCAGACATTTCAAGAAACACTTGAACAAACATGCATCAACATACATGACATATGTCGATCACATAGGCATTAGGCCAAATCCTTTCACTAGGGAGTTGCCCCAATCATAACACGCGTACACCCATGATGGATAGTCATGGTAAGCAGGAATCCAAGTTCCATATTCATTCAGTCATTTCCACAAACACTTGGGCCACACATTTTAGCATATATGGTGTCTATTGGCCATGGCATGATTTAGGGCAAATCCTTTCGTCAAAAGGGTATCGCCAATACAACAATCATGAATCCATGACAATTAGTCATGGCGAGCACGAATGAGGATTCTATACTCATTCAGTCATTTTCACAAACACTTAGAATACACTAATAAAACATACATGGTGTATGTTAGCAAAACATGTATTAGGGCTATCTTTAGCCAAGTGAGTATTTTATCCATGTATAATATATTACTACAACAAATAATCATGATAAATGCATCTCCAAAATTTATACGTATACAGTATTTTCTAGAATACGCATTTTCAACATACATACTGTATACAAGCAAACATGTATTACGGCGATTCCCTTCGCCAAGAAATTATTTTATACACACATAATATACTTATACGATGATTAATCATGACAAACACATCGCTAAAATATGCATGTATACGGTACTTCTTACAATACCGTATTTCTACATACATAGTGTTTATTAGTAAACATGTATTTAGGCGAATCCTTTCGCTAAATAAGTATTTTATCCATACGTCATATATCCATACAACAAATAAACATGTCAAACACATTTCCATAAAAAATACGTATACGGTATTTTATACGAATACCTAGAGTATGTGAAATTCCAAATTCTACAATTCTAATCGAAACTGAAAACGGAAAGCACTTTGTACATGTGCAATTGCATACAGATCATGAATCTACCATTATCTGACATTGAAAGCATTGAAACCCATAACCTATATACCTAAAGTTCGCACCTTGTATCGTAGAATCGTAACTAAGTCGATAGGTTCGCTAAGCTTCCGTATACGGGAGTTTGGCAACCTAGAGAATGAAATAGGTTAGCTATTTCCTAACCTACAATCTGTCTAATCCCCAAACAAAGTTAGGGTTAGGGTTTATTACCTAGAAATGACGTCGGAATCGCCGGAAAGTGGCAAGAATGGGGGGGTTAAGCACCGATAGCAAGCAGGGTAGGGCGGCAAGGAGATCTTCCCACAACTCCCACACTTTCTCTTTCTTTTCCCTCTCTCAAATCTCAAATTCGTATGGCTGCCATGAGAGAGGGTTTAAGGTCCTTATATAGTCTCAAAACTCACCGAAATAGACTCAGGTTCAAGGGTTATTGCTATTATAAGCATTTTGGCGATGTTTCAGATCAAAAGAGTATTTCTGGTGGCCCCCCTTGAGCCAAACGTCAGACTTAAGCTCATCACACATGAATCTATGTGGGATTACGTTTTCGACTCGATCGGATTCCCAGATCGCACGTGGCGGACCACTTTCAGTTCAACGGTCAGTGGGCCACGATCCGAAATTCCAAGCACATGTAAATGTTCCTGAAATTTTTCTTAATCCGAGGGTGTAATTTAGTCTGATTCTGACGGTCTGGTTGCTTAATACTGATGCGCAAGCGAATGGTGCCAGATCACTATTCCAGATATTTATTTTGTAAAGGGAATAGTGTTTTTCACACACCCTCGCTCCGGACTCAAGCGAATGGCCGTGGGACATCGAGTGGACCTGATTTCCGAGGTGGTTGTCAAGCCCAGTGAGGCGGTCCTAGTTCCTTAACTTCGTATTGTTCGGACTCCCGATGTGCAGTCCAGATCAGATACGGAGTTTCGAGATGCTCCCGAGAGCAGCCGGTTAATGAGTTTGATCCTAGATTTTTGGGTAACCTAGCGTCAATGATTCTACAAGTTTTGAGTCTTGCAGATCATATTTAAAGCGATTGGTGCTAATTTCACAGGCACTCTAGTTTAACACTAGCTAAATCTCACTTAATTTCTAAAGGGTTTAGTCCTATAAGATTTCTGTCTGAGGTGATACCTGGGCCTTTGTAGTTTGTATATAAAGTGATCTAAGTTATACTACTTAACTAGTTTAGGATAATGTCTAGGATGAAAGTACTTTGAAAATTTTAAAGAAAAAGGTAGTGAAGGGTGGAATTTGTGAAGAAAGTGGTTAAGGAGCGATTTTTAGACTGTGGGATTTAGTTATGACAAGTTAATAAGGTCTTAGGATCGACCCATTGCCTAAGGATGTCTAATTCCAGGTTGGCAAATATCCGGGGTGTTACAAGTGGAGACCCCGTTAACTATAGTACCTCGATCCGCTAAGACTCATGAGCTGGACATGGTGGTATGGGACACCGTGGTCAAGCTGTCGGCCTACGCTGGGGCCACGTGCCTCCCCGTAGTGACCATTGAGCAACCAGACTCGTGAGCCGAATATGGTGGTATGGGACACTGTATTCGAGCTGTTGACACCTATGGCGAGAGCCAAATACGGTGAGACCTGTATTCGTGCTGACGTGCGACGAGCCCTTCGTAGTGTCTTCGAGTATACTCTACAGTATGTGATTGGCGATGAGCCCTTCGCAACAACTAGAGCATGAGGTGAGCCGAGTACGGTGAGACCTGTATTCGAGCTGACGGCCGCGATTGAGCCGAGTACTATGAGACCTATATTCGAGCTGACGGCCAGCAATTGAGCCACATACGGTGAGATCTGTATCCATGCTGACGGGTGACGAGCCCTTTGCGGTGCCTTTGTGATGCCTCTCGAGCCATAATATCGTATGAGATTATCTAGGTTTGACGACCCTAGAATGGATCATGTTTGAGAATGATACAAGGGAGGTACCTTAGTTTCCCAATGCTATTGTTTGAAATGGACTAATAAGAACTTGGTAATCATGCTCATCATGCATTGCATGTGCTTGGAAGATGTGGAGCACTGAGGAATGCAAGCATGCCGCGAACATAAGATGGTGTCGCACGAGGGAGTGTGTGGTGAGGGCATTCATCATGACTGCATTCATACTTACATTAATAGGAGTATTTAGAATTGTTGATTATACTGCTTTATCATTACTGCTTGACTATTTTGATAACATGTTAACCTATGCTTTATTGTTCCACTGAGTTTATCACTCAATCCCACGTTATGGGACGGTGTTGTACATATCAACCAAACTTTGTCTGATTGCAGATGGCGACGCTACTTTTGAGGTGGAGCCGGACCTTTGCATTATATATGATACTTGCTCATATTGGTTGTTTTCTGGCAGCTTCATGTGAGCCATGTCTTGATTGACGAGGTTACAAGGATGTTGACTAGATGACACTGCACATTTGGTATATTTTAGAATTGTACTTGTAATTATTTAACCTGGTAACGTTATCACACTCTGGAGACTCACCACAGTTTATATATTTTATATATCTATCACAGTCTTCCGCTTGCAATTTAACTGTCTTTGGAGTATGATATGCTGTTTTGGTATAATCCCATTCATGTTTTAATGCTCTCATCATAATCATCATTATCTGTGTTACATAAGTGATGCGCTGGAACTTGGGAGCTGAGCTTTGCTCGACCCCCGATTTTCAGGGCGTTACATTGGCTGACCCTTAATCATATCCTAAAAACCTGAAATATTTCAAGTCAAGTCTCTCTCATTTTTTAAGTGTCGATGGATCGATTCTATCATCGATGGAATCGAAGTTTGAAATCTGATGACATCAACAGTTGTTTCAATTCATTGACCAGCTGGCAAAAGGTTTCAAAAGCATATGACTTTGAGTTCGAGTCATTGAACAGACCATTGATCCTATCGAGAGTATACGCTCGATGATATCGAACCTGCTCGATGATATCGAACTCAGTCATAAATGTGACTGTTTTATATCCACTGGAACCTTTTGCCTATATATAGAGGACTTGTCTATTGTTGCTGGGACAGAAAGTAGAGAGAGCTTTTGAGTGTTTCACCTTAAATCATATACCCAAAGCCCTTTCTCTCAAGGAAGTTCATCCTCCAATCAACCCTCACCATTGATATTCAATAGAGTGGATCGGGGAATGAACTTCCGCATTCAAGGATCTTCCAGCTACTACCTTAATGACAAATCATTAAGTTGGGATGCCTTGAATGCATAAGATTGGAATCTCTCTATCTTCCTGATAGAAAAATATTTTGAGAGTAGGATTCCATCTTGACCTTGACCCAACCCGAAGCCAAGTATTGACAAATCATTTTGTGTTGCGGATCAAGGGAGCAGAAGACTCTTCGTCAACAAGGAGGAGGAGATCTTCGGCATTGTGCTTATCGGGACTCGTCAACTTATTTGTAAGTATCTAGAGTCCAAGAAGACACTTGTGATCATTCCTTTGTAGGATTGGGTCTTAAGTGGTTCTCACCCTTTAAAGTCCTCAAGGAGGTTTCCGGCGGGAGTGTACGTGGTGGGTGCGTTGTGTGGACCCTTACTCTATGGAGAGTATAAACATCTGGTTAAAGGTGAACTAGTAAAACCTTAGGTTTGAGGTCAACCACTGTGAAACCTTGGGTTTGAGGTAAATGTGTAGAAACCTCCAGCAGGGTCTTATGGAAGATCCTTGGCTAGTATGCCTAAAAGTGGGTGCGTTGTGTTAACCCTTGCTCGTGAGAGCATAAATAGTTAGCCTTAGTGTAGGTTGTAAAGGTTGAAGGTGAACCTGATTTAAAACCTTAGGTTTGAGGTGAACCGCTGTGAAACCTCCTTAGTGAAATCCGGTACACTCAAGGGTTGAGTGTTGTTACCGGGAGTGGAGTAGACAAGTCGTCAAACCACTATAAAAATGACTGTGTTTGAGATTACTATTCTTTTAATTGTGTGATTTACTTTAATATGTGCATATCTGAATATTAGAGATCACACCTCACACACTTACACAGTCATATCCATCATAAACTAGTTTGCATATTGTTTACTTCTTAAACAGTTTGTGATTGGATCCTCTACTAGGCTTGGAAGCCAGTAGAGTTATTTTTGAGTAATCCTAATATGTGCTTATTGTTAAGATTAGTGTAATAGGATTTTAAATAAATCATAAAAACTTGTAAAAGTCCTGTTCACCCCCGTAGGACATATTGGCACATTCCTTCTTCAACTAGTGCGGTCTTCACCGCCATTTCACCATGGAGTTGCAAATGATATTCAACTTAGTGAAGAACTCCATAAAGGTCTCATGCTCTTCCATTCTGAGACTTTCGAACTGTGAGGTCAGTAGTTCTAGTTTGGACCTCTTCACAATACTTGTGCCTTCATGGGTTGTTTTCAATAGATCCCATGCTTCTTTGGATGTCCCGCACGTACTTATTTGATTGAATATATCCTGGGACACGGCATAGTAGATGGCGTACATAGCTTTAGCTTCAGCAGTTTGTCTTTCTTTATTAAACATCGTCGACTTCTCTTTGGGTTTGGGTTTTGTGATGGTTGTGTCATTGTCAAGTATAATTTGTTCAGATGGTGGCACATATCCACTTTCAATTATATCCCAAACATCATGATCCAAAGATCTCAGAAAGTGGTGCATCTTAGTCTTCTAGCATGCATAATTTGAACCATCAAATACTGGAAGCCTAGAGACTGATGAGCCCTCTCCTTTGGCCATATTCCCAACTTTAGTCAAAATAACTCTCTAGGCAATGAAGCCTTTAAAGAGAGACCTGCTCTGATACCAATTGAAATAGCAGTGAAGACCGCTTTAGTTGAAGTAAGAATATGCCAATATGTCCTAGAGCGGGGTGAATAGGACTTTTTAAAGTTTTTATGGTTTAAGATCCTATCACTCTAATCCTAACAACAAGCATATATTAGGATTACTCAAGAATAACTCTATTGGCTTCCAAGCCTGGTAGAGGATCCAATCACAACCGATTTGAAAGCTGAACAATATGCAAACTAGTTTATGATGGATATGACTATGCGTGTGACGTGTGATCTCAGATAATCAGATATGAAAGCATTCAAGGAAATCACAAAAATAAACGAAAGACAATACCAATCTTAAACACAGTCAATTTTATAATGGTTCGACTACTTGTCTACCCCACTCCCGGCAGACGCACTCAACCTTTGAGTGTGCCGTATTTCACTATGGAGGTTTTACAGCGGTTCACCTCAAACCTAAGGTTTTAAATTAGTTTCACCTTCAACCTTTACAACCTACACCTATGCTGACTGTTTATGCTCCCTGAGCAAGGGTCAACACATAGCACTCGGTTTTAGGCACACTGGCCAAGGATCCACACAGGGAACCTCAGTTTATGCTCCCTGAGCAAGGGTCAACACATATCACCCAGTTTTAGGCACACTGGCCAAGGATCCACACAAGGAACCTAACTGTTTATGCTCTCCATAGAGCAAGGGTCAACACAACACATCCACTACATACACTGCTGCCGGAGGCCTCCTACGAGGGCTTGCAAGGGTGAGAAATAACTTAGACCCAATCTTAAAAAAGGAATGATCACAAGTGTCCTCTGGACTCTAATAACTTACAAATAAGTGGATGAGTCACATTCAGCACGTTGACGAAGATCTCCTCCTTGTTGATGAAGAATCTTTGGCTTCCTTGATCCACAACACAGATGATGTACCAATACGAGGCTTCGGGTTGGGTCAAGGTTAAGACAGAATCCTACTCTATAAAATGTTTTCCTATGAGGAAGATAGAGTGATTTCGATCATGCGTTCAAGGCATCCCAACTTAATGATTTGCCAATAAGGTAGTAGCTGGAGGATTCTTGAATGCGGAAGTTCATTCCCCAATCCACTCTATTGAATATTAATGATGAGGGTGGAATGGAGGATGAACTTCCCTAAGAGAAAGGGCTTTAGGTATAAGATTTAAGGTTAAAATTCATAAAAGCACTCTCTTCTTTCTCTACCAGCAACAATAAACAAGTCCTCTTTATATGGGCAGAAGGTTCAAACGGATATAAAACAGTCACATTTATGACAGAGTTCGATATCATTGAGCATGTTTGATACCATCGAGCGTATGCTCTCGATAGCATCGATGGTCTGCTCGATGACACAAACTTAAATGTCATACACTTTTGAAACCTCTTACCAGCTAGTTGATGAAATCAAGACAGGTGTCGATGTCATCGAATTTCGAACTTCGATTCTATCGATACTAGTGTCGATTCATCGACATTTGAAAATGAGAGACTTGACTTGAAATATTTCAGGTTTACAAGCATGATCGAGGGACCTTCGAGATCATCGGAATTTGAATGTCGATGATATCGATAACCGTGTCGAGGCATAAAAAAATCCAACGAATTTCTCATTAAGCTTGCTGGACAGTTTATGTCCTTGTTCGATGTCATCGAAACAATACCGATATCATCGATATTTGAATATCGATTCTATCGAGTGACCCTCGATCATAGATAAACAATCCTGAAATATTTTGCTGGAAAAACTCAGCGCCCATGACCGAAATCATCTAGATCCTTCCAATATCATCGAGATTTGAATTTCTATGGTATCGAGGGGGCTTCGATATATCGATACACATATGATATTCTTATGTTAAAACAGGGGCACCGGATATCCACCTGTCGATATTATCGAGTCACTTTCGACGGACTCGAGATTTAAATATCGATGATATCGATACATCGATAAATCCGTCCAGATGTACATGTGGTTGCTGGACACTTTTGTCATCATTCCAATGAAATCGATTTATCATCGAGGACATCGACAACGCAGGTCGATAATATCGAACAGTATATCGATGAAATCAACAGAGAAAGAAAACTTAGAGATTTTCTGAATTTTGAAAAAGTTTTCTAACTCAAAAAATCGTATGATATTCTAACTTGTTTTAAGGGACATGAGATGTGAGGCTTAGATTTACCTGTGGTGAGCTTGCACACATCCGGTTGAGGCAGACGCTTTGAATTGATCTTCCTATGAGGCTCTGCAATCTAGCTGACTCAACACTCATGCTAATTGACAAACTAGGGCACTTTCAATAGCATCCTAGAAAGTAAAGTCTATGCAAAGATACTGCGCTCATTGCCTAATAGGTTCAATTATAAGGTGACTGTGATCCAGGAACTTTGTGATATGGATAATATGAGGGTTAAAGAGCTGGTTGGTTCTTTACAAACCTACGAGTAAACTTTAAGGATCCTAAAGGTAAGTCCATCGCCCTTAAGTCTTCTAAAAATATTTCTCATGAAAATGCTAGTAATTTTGATTATGAAAACTCTGAAGATTGTATGACACTATTAGCCAAGAAGTTTTATAAAATTTTTAAAAGTAAAAATAGGGTAGATTTTTAAAAACTTTCAGAAAAGAAAGAATGCAAACAAATGTCCAAAGAGGGATATATCTAAAAAGAAAGGCATGTTGGCTACATGGGATGAATCATCTTTCTCTGAAGCCTCTTTTGAGTCAGAAGATTCTGAACCCGAGTCTACTAATGAGGTTAAAGCCTTAATGACTCTAGCCAAAGTTACTTACTGTAAGACCCGTATCCTAGTTCGTACTGTTCCGATGAATCCTGCGATCATTTCCGTCGAAGTCCGGCAATCCACGACTGATAATCGATGTTGCGATCGATCGTAAGTCGTATCCTTTAGATTCGAGTCGGTTTAATCCGAGACCTATATCATTGCGACCGCACCGTCGCCGCGGTTCCAACGCCGCGACTCACGCACCGATCCGATACCCTGACCAGAAGATGCGGGCCGGCGTTTATTTCGAAGAAACGCCGCGCTTTTACGATCCCGAGAGAATCTCTACACAATGTCAAATCAATCACATCAATCAATCAATCACATCAATCAATCAATCACTTCAATGTCAAGTACAAGCAACCCATGCTTTCTCTCTCCAAAGTCAACTTTTTCTCACCCTCTCTCTTACACCACCTTACATGTCAAGTACCACATCCATCACTCACCTCACCCTTTCACCCATCACACCCATCCCTCTCTCCTTACAACTCTTTCTCTCTCCCTCTTTTCTCACACCATTTCCAAGCAAGAGAGAGCCCACACGTCCAAGCCATTTGCAAGAGAGAAATGTGATTTTGGTGGCCCACCTTTCCCATTCCAAATCAATCATCCTAGCCATCCATTTCCCATCTCCACCATTAAAGAGGAGCACAAGGAGGGTGGCGTTCCAACGGACCGAAAAGATCAACCGGTGGGTGCCTTATAGGATAGGTTATTCATGTTTTGATGATGGACCGAGTGAGGCCTACCGATCAATGGTATGGATCTCACTTGGGACCTTAAAATGTGGCCGATGGCCCACTTTGATCTTCATGATCGTTCTGTGATGGGGCCATTCTCCATGGACCCCATCATGATGTTTATTTTCTAGTTTGTAATGGGTCATCTAGACCTTTCATTTTGGTGGAGAAGGGATCTCCACCGTTGATCCTTGATTTGGTGGGCCCACATGCAATGGGACCCACTCGATGTATGATTGCTTATAAGGGAGGGCTCATAGTGGCGGAGCCCTCCATCATGCGTGGCCCGTCTCTCTCTCATCTCTCTCCCTCTCTTTTATTTATTTATTTAATTATCTTTGTGTGTGATGAAGTAGCCATGTGGCCCACTTGGATGGACCCCACCATGAAGCATGAACTAGATCCAACCCATTTGTAGGTGGGGCCCACTTTATTGGTGTGTATGTTCCACACCACCCATCATTTGGTGGCCCACGTGGGCCCACATGAAGTGAACAACAGTCCAGCGTCAGGGATCTCTGGACGTTGAATTGAAAACACAAATATAAGCTTAATTCCTAAGCTTTAGAAGGGGTTGTGCATGTAGGCCCCACCTTGATAAATAACTTCAATCCACGCCGTCCATCCTATTTACCAGCTCATTTTAGGCGTTGAGCCGAAAAATGAGGCCAATCAGATTATTTGGTGGGCCATAACTTAGAAAACTGTAACTTGTACCGTTGAAAAATCACCTTATTTGTCTATTCACCAAAACCCCTCGAATATTGGGCTTGTTTGGCTTGTCTTAAGCCATGGGGATCAGTGGACAGAGTGGATTCAACTTTTGCGGGCCCCACATGCGAAATACCTTGAAGATACACGTTTTCAAAAAAAAAAAAAAAAAAACAAAAAAAAGCGACACAAGATGTCGTCCTCTTTGACAAAGGACGCCATGGCGTCTGGCGTGAAACGGGCAGGGACCCACGGCTCCAGCCGTGGGCCCCACCATGATGTATATTTTGTATCCACGCCATCCATTTGGTGGGCCACTGCATGAAGTGGGCCCCCTCCAAAAATCAGGCCAATCCAGTGCTCAGGTAGCCCACATCATAGGAAACAGTGTGAATGAACGTTTACCATTGAAACTGTTTTGGGGTCCACTGAAGCTTCAGATCAAGCTGAAAATTGTTTTTTCCACTTCTTTCAGGTCTGTGTGACCTTATGAACGGAGTGGATGGAAGATAAATGCCATGGTGGGCCCCACATGGGACCCACAGTGATGTATGTATTTCTCCTCCACCGTCCGCCTGGACGGTGGAGCCCACCATGATATATGTGTTGTATTCACCGTCCAGGGGACGGTGGGTGCGGCAGTGGGTGTGTGCGTGCATGTGTGTGTGTGTGTGTGTGCGCGTGTGTGTGTGCGTGTGTGTGGTGCTTGCGTGTGTGTGTATATATATATGTATTATAATATACCATATTATACATAAATATATATATAATGGTGGGCCTTAAGAATTTTAATGGTGGATTGGCTCATTTGATACATATGATTCGCCCACCTTGGTACATATATGGGGCCCATATTGGTGTATTTATGGCCGTTGTTGAGAGCCCACCTTGGTATATACATATGGCCCATGTGATTTTGGCCCATTTGAGGTATTTAAATGCCCATGGGTTATGGCCCATTGCAATGTACATAAGGCCCACTAATGTGGCCCACTTGATTTATATAAGGCCCATATGAGATGGCCCATTTGATGTATTTGAGGACTATAGGTCGAGGCCTAATGAGATGTATATTGGTTCATTGCAATGTGTGATTTCCTATGGTTTGTGTATTGGTACTTTATGGCAGGCTATGCCTTGGGAACAATGTTGGTTTGACGTCCACATTGTAGAGATAATGTTGGTTAAATGTCCGCATTGTCACACTCCTTAAGGCCCACCGATAGGTCCATACTTATACTCTGCAGGCCGTATAGGCCCATCTCTGTGATACGCAGAGCCCATCCCTATATACATGTTTAGTATAAATCCATGATTCATTATCATACGCATCATATGTATGACTGGTATGAGGAGTGACTGATCATAGCATATGCCTTCGGGCGAACTGTTTATGGGCTCCCTGATAGGCGGAGTTGCCCTGCATGAGCGCATGGTTTACGCAGATTGTTGCATGACCGGTAGTGTGACTCATGCACTTGCATTGTGTGATTGTAGTTCGTATGCCCTAGCGACACCAGGGGCCATAGCCTCCAGACAAATCGTGGGTGGTGGATTGGATACCTAGGAAATGTTTGGTTCTAGCATACGGGCGCCATAGATGTCCCTGGGTGAAAAAAACCCGATGGTACCAGAGGATGACTCCAACGTCCAGACCGAGTGGATGTACGAGCGCATGAGGGCCGAATACTAGGAGGCCGCGTCTCCCACTGTGTCGTGGTCGGTTGGAAAGGGGTGTGACCTTACCCGCCTGAGTGAGGGGGCAATTTCTAGGTTGAGTTTGACCAAACTTGAGGAATCGGTCCGCTATCGACGAGCCGGGCCCGATAGAGGCGGATAGTGAGGTATCTTTCGCTCTTCCGGTTGTGCGTCCGGATAGGGACGGCAAGCCGGGCGTAGAGTGTACTAGACCCCGGTGATTATCCGGACCGATAATCGTATTGACATAAGGATTGGCATGCTTGAGCGCATCTTGCATCGCATGGTCTTGGTATGGCCGATGCACTCATATCTTGTCCGCATAGCCTTGGTACGGTGACCGCATTCATGTACTCATTGGACGATTCCGCATTACTCGACCCCGCATCTCGAGCACGCTCAGTGCGCACACACTTACACCACCCTCTAAGCTTTCTATAAGCTTATGCACGATTGATGCGTGCGGTGACGCCAGACGCAGCCGTAGTCTCGCCATAGCTTGGAGTGTGCAAATGACTCGGAGCTTTTGTTATTAGCACTATTTTGTATTTCCTTTCTTACGCCTTGTACTTAAAGTTTTTGTTCATAGTGGATTTTGTGATGGTGTTCTTGTGGTTATTGTTCGTGGGTTATGCTTGTGGTTATGCTCATTATGAATTAAATTGATTATTAGAAATCCTCCTTGTAGCATCCCAGGATCGGAACTTGGCGTATGGGCCGGGAGTCGAGAATGGGGTTCTACTGAAACACTGATTCGGCGATCGGGAATTTTGTGAGCCCGGTTTCCGAGTTTGGGGCGTGACACTTACTCAGACAGTTGTGATTCAACTTGTGATGAAAATCTGAGAAGTGATCCTGAAAATGATGAGAATTTACGAGATGCCTATGATGCCTTATATAGGGAAAGTTGTAAGATTGCTATAAAAGTAAAACTTTAAAAAGAGAAAAATTTTAAAACTAAAAGAAAATTTAGATAATCTAGTTTTAGAAAAATCCCACTTTTTAGATTATTTTCAAAAAAATCAAGTGTGATTTAGATTTCAAAACATCCCAAGTTGAAATCCTAAAATCTAAAAATGAAAAACTGAAATTAGAAGTCTCTTCTCTCTTGAGTTTGAAGGATACTTGGAGGTATGCCCAGGGTGATCTTAAACTAGAAAAATTGTTAACCGGATCAATGAAATGTGGCGATAGATCTAGTCTGGGCTACGATATGAATACGCCTCCTAAATATAAGAACACTCCTCCTAAATTTGTTAAAGGGGAGTCTTCTAACTCAAAAGGGAAAAGTCTGAATCAAAATAATTTTAAAAATCCTAAAACTTTTAAGGCTATGAAACTTAAAAGCAACCATATCAACTATAGAAATCCGAATTATAATCCCTTAGCTGAGAAAATTATAGATTTACTCAAGGAGCTATTAAAATCTAACTCGAAGGGTAGAACATATAACAAATACAAGCATAGAAAAACCAACTATACTCCAAAACCCAAAACAGTAATGAAATGGGTCTCTAAGGTTGCTTATCTGGTTGCCCACACCACTGTCAAGGCTTTGAGTCAATCAAAGTGGTACCTAGATAGTGGTTGCTCTAGACACATGACAGGTGATAAAGATTTGTTCACCAATCTCAAAGATATGACTGATGGTTCAGTCACATTTGGTGATAGTAGCAACATGCAGAATAGTTGGCCAAGGTACGGTTCAACTCTTTAATCTTCCTCCATTTGAGAATGTCTTCTTTGTAGAAGGTCTTAAACATAATCTCTAAAGCATTTATCAAATTTGTGATAATAAGCATAGTATAAAATTTAACAACCAAGGGTGTGGAATTTCTAATGAGAATGGTTCTGTGATATTAATTGGTCATAGAACATCTAAAAACTGCTATATAGTCAGTAATTCGAGATCATCTAAGTTATCGTGTTACATGGTCCAAACCGATGAGAATGATTTATGGCATAAATGCCTAGGACATGTACACTACCGTAGTCTTTATAGACTGAGAAAAGGTGAAGTAATAAGAGGTCTACCCAACATTAAGAAGTTGGATAAAATTTGTGGCGAATGTCAGATTGGGAAACAAACTATGAGTGCTCACAAGAAAGTGAACTCCAGTGCCACATTTAAACCTCTTGAACTCCTCCACATGGATCTCATTGGACTGACTAGAACTGAGAGTCGAGGAAGTAAGAAATATATTCTGGTTATAGTAGATGACTTTACCAGATATACATGGGTAGTTTTAATGAGAGAGAAATCAGAAACTCTCGATGAAGTGAAAAGGATACTCAAGCGTATCCAAACTGAGAAGGAATCACATGTCTCTAAAATCCGTAGTAATCATGGTTCTGAATTTGATAATAGTAGTTTTGAGAAGTTTTGTAGTGATCATGGAATATCGCATGAGTATTCTGCACCCAAGACACCTCAACAGAATGGGGTAGTTGAAAGAAAAAATCGAGTACTTTAAGAAATGACTAAATTGATGTTAAATAGCATGAAACTTCCTACAAATCTTTGGGCTGAAGTAGTAAACATGGCTTGTTATATTATTAACCATGTTTATACTAGAAAATCTAATAATAAGACTGCATATGAACTATGGTTCAATAAGAAGCCTACTGTCAAATACTTTCGAGTTTTTGGTAGTAAGTGCTACATTTTGCGTGATCGGGAAAATCTGGGAAAATTTGGCATTAAAAGTGACGAAGGGATATTCTTAGGGTTTATTCTAAACAGTCTAGCATATCGTGTTCTCAACAAAAGGACTGGTGTAATTCAAGAATCCATTAATGTGGTTATAGATGATCACTTGAATACACCTGTCTCAAGTTCAGAAGATGATGAAGTCTCTTTGTTTGATAAACTAGACTCTTCATCCAGTCAGAATGACACTGAACTGCAGTCAGTTAAAGACCATCCAATTGATCAAATTCTTAAAAATCCTCTCATTGGTGTGCGCACTAGTAGACAATTAGAAAACATTTGTAGTTATGTGTGCTTCACATCCCAGATTGAGCCGACTAACGTAAAAGAAGCGCTTGCTGATGAAAATTAGATAGTAGCAATGCAAGAAGAACTTAATCAATTCATAAGGAATGATGTATGGTACTTAGTTCCTAGACCTGATGATAAACATATTATTGGAGCTAAATGGATTTTTAAAAATAAGTCTGATGAACTTGGTAATATTATAAGAAATAAGGTTAGACTGGTTGTACAAGGGTACACTCAGATAGAAGGCATCGATTATGCTGAAATTTTTACCCTAGTAGCTCATCTTGAATCTATCAGACTATTTATATCAATTGCTTGTTACAAAAAAAGTTAAAAATTATCAAATGAATGCTAAGAGTGCTTTCCTGAACGGTGATCTGCATGAGGAAGTATATGTTGAACAACCTAAGGGTTTTGAAGACCCTAAACATACTGATCATGTTTATCACCTAAAAAAGGCACTCTATGGATTAAAACAAGCTCCCAGGGCATGGTACGAGAAATTGACTAAGTTTTTACTAAGTCATAACTTTATAATGGGGAGTGTTGATAAGACACTTTTTGTAAAGAAACACAATGATCACATACTAATAGTACATATATTTGTTGATGACATTATCTATGGATCTACCTATTCTAACATGACCATTGAGTTTGCAGGTTTAATGAAGTCCAAATTTGAAATGAGCATGGTTGGTTTTGAGGAAGTATATGTTAAACTAAACTATTTCTTAGGTTTGTAAGTAAAATAGCTTGCTGATGGATTCTTTATCTCTCAAACCAAATATGCTTTAAACTTGATGAAAAAGTTTAGTTTTGAGAGTGGTAAAAATTTTGATACTCCTATGAGTACGACACTTAAATTCTCCAAGGATTCGACCGGGAAAAGCGTCCTAAGTTGTATCACAACATGATAGTAGTTTATTATATTTAACTGCGAGTAGACCTGATATTGCGTTCAGCGTAGGAATCTATACCAGATATCAATTGGACCCTAAAGAGTCCCACCTGATTGCTATAAAACGCATTTGAGATATGTCGCAAGTTTGGTCAAACTCGGCCTTTAGTATCCTCATGATACTAATGTTCAATTAGCCGGTTTTTCAGATGTTGATTGGGCTGGTAATATTGATGACCGCAAGTCTACCAATGACGGATGTTTTTATGGCAGGAACAAACTAGTTTTATAGCATAGTAAGAAACAGAGTTCTGTATCACTTTCCATAGCTGAGGCTGAGTATATTGTAGCTGGTAATACATGCACCCAGCTTGTGTGGATGAAGAGGATGTTAAGTGATTACGGATTTGCGCAAGATTCTATGGTGTTGTATTGCGACAATTCTAGCGTAATTAACATTTTTAAAAATCTAATTCGGCATTCATGAAAGCATATTGACATTAAATATCATTATATTCGTGAATTAGTGGAAGATAAGATTATTTCTTTAGAATATATTCAAACTGAAAATTAACTTGCAAGCATTTTTACAAAATCACTTGACAGAAACCGGTTTGCTAAATTAAAATTGGATATGGATATGTGCAATATGATCTGAATTGCTTGTATTTATTTTTACTATATTGCATGTTTTTATTTTATTCTGGACATGTATTAACTCTTTCTGCTCTTTGTGTGTTTGGATAATTCTTGGTCTTTTACTTTTTCTTCTTATTATGTGGACATGATATTATACTTTAAGTTGATATTATGATTGTCATGGTAATGCTCTTTCCTCTCTTATTTCATTTACATCTCTTATCTTTATATGTCTTTCCTTTATCATATTGTGACAAAAGGGGGAAGAAATTGTGGAGATGATTGTGTGATTGTGGAATATGGAATGTAGGGATGTATGGAATTTTTTTTCACCTCTCCTGGATTGAACGGGAATAATGGAATGAGGGGGAGACGAGACTGTTGATCATTTGTTGCTCATATGGTGCACGATTCATTATTGTGCGTATAACTGGTACATGATTCTTCATTTGGTTTTGTCACAAATTTGATAAAGGGGGAGATTATAAATGCTATTGTGTAAATCTAGCACTTGAAGAGTTGTCAAATTTTTTTGTGCCAAATCATTTAGAATTTGTATCATGCTTTGAGTTGAATTGATCAGATTCATGCATTTTGAAGTTGTCTGCATCTTCGTCGAACTTGCATATATTTTCAAGTTGAAGAGAAGATTGTTGAAGTTTAAATAATGTATGCTAAAGGCTCAAGAACTCAAGTTCAAGTTTGAAGTTCAAATATTGTATGCTAAAGACTTAAGAACTCAAGCGTAACTCAAGCTCGATTTCAAGAGATCGAACTCAAGCTTTACATATCACAAGAAATCAAGGTTCTGAAGCAAATGACGTTTTAATTGTTCCAACTCACAAATAAGGTATGGATGACCCTAGATTGACCATAGGTTGGGTCATATTCATTACATATTTTATGTGGGTCATTTCATAAGTTTATAGGTCATTTTCTCGATTAGTCTTAGTCCTTGTTCGACTAGTCCAAGTACAGGCTCGACCTGTCTAAGAGTTTTCTCGACTAGTCCAAAGTTTGTTGGAATTTTCTAGAATTTTCTATTAGATTCTCGACCAGTCCTGGAGACTGCTCGACTAATCGAGTGAACAGTGCTCGACCGGTCGTGCAGTGCTTGACTCAAAGTCTAGCAAGCTTTTCTGGTCCGACTCGACCAGTCGACTGCATTGCTTGACCAGTCTAGCAGGCCACTCGACCAGTTGAGCAAGCCACTTGACCAGTTAAGTAACGATCTTATCTTATCGCGCCAAAAATTTTGAAATGTGCTTAGTCCTTTGACCAGTTGAACCAACCTTTAAACCAGTCGAGTGAATAGTATTTTCACCTATAAATAGAGCACGAATTTCAGATTTTCATTCATTCTAAGCTAAATCAAGACACCACTCTGAGAGATAAGTTTGTGAATTTATTAAACTATATTGTGCTCATTTTAGATTCTTTTTATTAGCTTTTGTAATTTAATTTTGTGATCTTCATTCCAATCTTATATTAAGAAGGGATTTGTGTTTTACCCTTTCTTGAGATCAAAATCAAATCAAGCTAGCCCAGGTTGATTTAATTAAAAATCATTTAGAATTAGAACCTTTTCATCTGTGAGACTGGGCATTGAACATCTTCGTTTACATCGAATTGGTTCTACTGGGCTTCTTCAGAAGGAGAATTTCCAGATAAGTACTATTTATATTTTGTATATCTTTTGTGGTTTGTGAGGTTGTGCCATGAAAATCTCATTTTTAGTTTTGCATGAGCTAATCCAGAAAATCTCAGAGTGTGGGGTTTTTGTAATTGTATAAGCCCAACTAAAGACACAATTGTAAAGGTTTTAAGGTGAACATTGGAAAATCTTTTTTTATAGTGAAAGCCAATATCCCATGGATGTGGATATTATGAGTGGAGTAGTTGTGTGGTTGTTTTTCTAATAGTTGGTGTACACACAAACAAACCACTGTAATTCCTGGAGTTGTGGTGGATGAGCGAATGTGCTCATGTGTGTGAATGTTGTAATTTACTTTGACCATTTGCGGTGAATGGTGTAATTTATTTTATGCACTTGTGGTGAATGTTGTAATAACTTAGTTTATTTTCTTTGCCTCTTTATTAGTTTGGGTTTTTGATACTTACAAACGTTCTAGTAAGGTTGTCCTGCCATAAGCCTTTGGTTTTTGGTGTTAGGTTGTCCTTAAAACTAAGTTTGTATCAACCTCTTAAGACTAGTACATTTGAGGTTGTTATTTACTTGTTCTTCTTTATTATTTGATTGTGCTATCTATCTTTATATTTCGCATTTTTCTAAAAAAAATTTGGCATAGTCCTATTCACTCCCCCCCCCCCCTCTAAGACGTTTAGCTCGCCCTTTTCATTGTGTACATGTATTTTTCTGGGACATTACTGATATAATCATGCCCTTTGGGCCTTTATCAATGAAAATACTTCTTTGTCTTGAATTCTGGATTTCTGAGCTAAGTAGGTCGTTTTGTACTTCATATGACTGTTTCAGACTAAGCTTAAGTTGTAACTCGGACATTAGTCGGATGTTGTGCTTAGTATTGTTGCAACTTGTCTAAACTAGTTAGTTCAGACGTAGTTCAGTCATTGATCGGATCTAGGTCGATCATTGATCAGATCAAGATTGCTTGTTAATTAAACCTTAGTTGGTCGTTGATCAGATCGAGATCACCCAGTTATCAAATCTTAGCCGAAAATTAATCGAATAACGTGCTGACGCTTTATTAATGTAACTCAGAATTGAATAATACATAATGAACGTCATACTGACCCAATTTAAGGGTAATAGATCTTCAAATGTTTGGTGTTCCAAGGGTGCGGGAACAGTTGTCCAACTAAATCCTCTAGTCGATATGAACCAGGTTGACTTGTACTCGAAACCACATAGGGTCCTTCCTAGTTTGGACCTAAGGTTCCCGACCCTTTCTCCTTAGTATTCTGGAACATCCTCCGAAGAACGAAATCTCTGACTCAAAATCTTCTGACCTTCATCCATGCACTATAGAAGCGTGATACCTGTTGTTGGTGAATGACAGTCCAAGTCCGAGCTAGTTCCCTTTGCTCTTCGAGGAGGTCGAGACTGAGGGCCATAAGCTCGGTATTGGTTTGTTCGTTGAATGAACCTGTTTGGGCCATATGCAGTTTGATCTCTACGGGAGTGACTGCCTCTACTCCATATGCTAAGGAAACAAGAGTCTCTCAGGTAGCTGTTCAGGCAGTAGTTCGATATGCCTAAAGGATTTTTAGGAGTTCTTCGGCCCATACTCCTTTAGCATCCCCGAGCTTGGTATAAAGATGATGCTTGATGACCTTATTGGTTGCTTCGACCTGTCCATGCGCTTGTAGATGTCGTGGTGAAGACTTGACATTGCGAATTCTGAGGTTCTTACACATCTCTTGGTACTGTTTATTATCGAACTATTTCCTATTGTCAAAGATGATAGTCCGAGGGATCCCAAACTTACATATGATGTTCTTCCAATCGAAGTCTATGATCTTTTGATTGGTTATCTGTTCACTACCCCAAGTGTAGGGTCGCGATGTAGTAATAATCTCGGTAAGACCGAGGTCAAATCACAGGGACTGAACCTTGTATGTAATCAAAAAGTAACTAGAACTAGAATGATAAGAAATGTAATCTAAATCAGGAGAATTTAAGAAAATCACTGTAAATTATGTAACTGAAACTTGTAAAATTCAAAGGTGGGAAACTAGGGTTTCCAAGGATCCACTTGTAGAGATCGGGGAGATCTATACTTGATTCACGAACACGAATGGAATCAGTGTCCCATCTTCATCCAATTGGAAGATAATTCATAAAAAATCAAATCTGAACTTCCGTTG
Organism: Magnolia changhungtana; assembly: GCA_030180095.1. Lineage (NCBI taxonomy): Eukaryota > Viridiplantae > Streptophyta > Magnoliopsida > Magnoliales > Magnoliaceae > Magnolia > Magnolia changhungtana. Next base: position 5,861,623 of record JASAUF010000397.1, read on the forward strand.
TTCTAGTTCTTAATGGATGATAGGTATGAAAGCTAGAAGTGATTCCATCACAAAACCATGCCTATGAGATAAAGTAAACAACGAAATTTTCCTAATTCACAACCAATCTGAGAGAATCATGAAGATTAGAAGGATTCCATTATTCAACCATGTCCATGAAACAATGGTGAACAACAAGGTTCCCAAGTTCGCAATCCCTATAATGAAAAGAACTTACTCAAAGCTATCGTAGATCTATTGTAATTTAAGTCACAACAAATCATTAAAAGTATTTCTTATAATCAAACAAGAATCAAAGATAGTTCAACAATCATGAATCAAAGCAATAAGAAGTATCCCATCACACTACAAGCTTCACCTCTTAGCCTTAGCTAAGAGGTTTAGCCAATCATGGTCATGATTAACCTAAAAATCTCTTAAAAACTTCAAGGAAGAAAACTAAAGAGGAAGGAAAAGAAACTCCTTGATAGTCATCCACTCCCTCTCTCTCTTGCTCGCCTTTATTTCTCATGTCCCTTGGCTGCCCTCTACATGCTCTCTCTCTCCTTTAATAGCCAACATAGGTCGGTTGAGCTGGAGTTGGTTGTGTGCGTAGACTTACGCAACTCTCTCATTTCGCAGTGAAAATGCGAGAATGAGTTGTGTTTGGATTGGTTTTCACGGAAGGAACTATCCATGTTGTCCATTTTGACTCTATAGGAAGGGTCAAGACCCCCTCCTCGAGACTTTGGACAATACGGATCATCGGTCCGACCGTGATCTTGGTCACACAATGCCCCATAATGGGCCCGGTGGCGTCCGGACGTTGTTCACACGTCTTTTGCGCATGTACCTACACTGAGATGCTTAGTAGGCCCATGGTCAATATCAAAAGAGAAATCCACTCCGTCTATTGGCTTTGTGGTAGAATTTTGGTTGGAGATGACGTGATACATTTTGGATTCAGTGTGGCCCATGAAGTCTTTTTTTTTCGGCTGTCCATCCTACATTTGGTCGTGATTTTCGTGTGTGCACGTGCATGGCTATATATGGACGCCATGGGTTTGGTCAGCCCCACCGTCCGAACACATTGGCCTCTTCGGATCGACCATCTGGTCAAAGGTGGTGGGCCATAACACATCACACCAGTCGTACATACGGATGCTGGCAGAAGAAGAAAACGACAATTACCGCTTTAGGCTTGGAGCTGGGTCAACATGCACTGACAGACTCCCCTGATTCAGTGCGTCGCTAGTGCACGTGTGCTGTGTAAGGCCCGTTTCCTAGACCGTACCGTTCCTTAGACTCCCGCAATCCTTCCCAATGAATTCCGGTGACCCGCGACCTGTAGGCATTATTTGCGCGTGACCCTGAGTCATATCCCATAAATTTGAGTCGACTCGACCCGAGACATGTACCCTAGTGACCCGCTGTCGCTGCAGTTCCAACGCCGCATCTTGTGCACCGATGCGATACCCAGGCCAAGAGTTATGGGACTGCATATATCTCGCGGAAAACACCGCGCTTTGCAAATTCCAAGAGATTCCAAAGAATCTCTACCCACCTTTCAAATCAATCAATCAGTCAATTAAGTAAAACCCATCACTCACCCATACCTCTCTTCCCCAAAGTTAATACAACCCATACCTCTCAAGTCAAGTACAACCATCACTTACACCCATCGCTTACCCATCACACCCATCCCTCTCCCTTACAACCACTCTCTCTCTCTTTCTCTCTCTCTCTCTCTTCCCTACCCATTTTCCAATTAACCAAAGAGGAGAGACCATCCAAGCATTCCCAAAGAGAGAAAGAGCCAAGTGTGGCCCACTTCCTACCCCAAAACCCTCATCTCAACCCTTCAACCTTCATCATCTACCATCAAAGAAGAAACCAAGGAGCTTAGCTTGCCATAGATACAAGAAGAAAAGAAATCGGTGGGTGTTCATAGCATTAGAACTCGATTTTTTATTTAGGGCCACATGATTTAGGACTCATCTTGATGCATGTAATATTTTGGCGAGGAGCTCATAGTGGCGGAGCTCCTCCCTCACACGTCTCTCTCTCTCTCTCTCTCTCTCTCTCTCTCTCTCTCTCTTCTTCTTCTTCTTCTTCTTCTTCTTCTCTTCTTCTTCTTCTTCTTCCCTGATATGCATGCCACCTGATGTATGTATTGTATCCTTGCTGTCCATCCTGTGGGACCACCAACAGGCCCACCTTGCTGTCCAGCAAGCGGACTACCCATGCTGCTATTATAGGCCTAATTTGTTTAATGGATAACAACAATATCAACTGGATTTTGGGCAGAGTGGCCCACATGTGTGTGAACCCACCTCATGCATGTATTCTATATCTGGGTTGTCCATCTGCTTGATGGGCAACAGCTTGCTGATGCAGTTGACGTCAGCAAGTTCTGTGGGCTGAGCACGAGATATGTGTTATGTCCATACCATCCATCCATTGGCAGATGTGTGGGGCCCACCCCACACGTGCTGCACGTGTGGGATGGGACCCATCTTAATGTACGTATTCTATATCTGCACCGTCCATTTGATTGGGACGGTGTTGTAGGACGCCACCGTGATGCATGTGTTTTATAGCCACACCGTCCACCTATTTTCTTTGGTGTGTAACCCACCCCACACGTGTTGCATGTGTGGGGTGGGGCCCACCAGATGTATGCATTGTATATGCACCGTCCATCCATAGATCTCTCTGATCATGAGGCCCAGATAGAACTGGCTAGGCAGAAATATTCCCAGCAGCAGGACCGTTGAAATGTTAACGTCTTATCCATTCCACCCATCCAGGCCCACTTGGAAAGGTCCCACCCTCTGGTGGACCGTCTGCAGGTGGGGCCCACTATATATTTTTGTATTATAACTTCATTGTTCCTTTGTACATCTCCTAGATCCAGAGTTCTTGTGGGCCACACCATAGTGATAGCAGAGGTAGTGCTTTTGCACTTCCAAACCCACCATGTTGTATGTGCCTTCCATTCATCTGGCCCATCTAGTGGGTGGGACCCACTGTGATGTACGTGTCTCTCATCTACACCATCCACCCTATGAGATCATCTCCAGCCAGAGTCCAAGAGCGGGATTAGACGGTCACGGTGGGAAAACCGCCCACCGCAGCCCAATGTGATGTATGTGTTTTATCACCCAGGCCCATTGATTTGGGTGGGTGTATAGGATCGGCCCAGCTCCTGGGAGGCCCACGTGCCAGTGGGACCCATCGTGATGATGTGTTTGATCCTGACCATCCATCTATGGGACACCTAGCCAGGCCCAACAATGGAGTTGGGCTGACCACCTAGCAGATTGGCTGGGCCTTCCATAATGCATATGTTTATCCACTCCATCATTCATTGTGCGGCCCACCTAGACGGGTTCCACTCTCTAGTGGACCGTCCCCAAGTGAGGCCCACCATATGTCTATGTGTGATATCCAAGTCGTCCATTCGTTGGACGTCCAGCGACAGGCCCTCCTGCTGTATGTGTTATTTATCCAAGTCGTTCACCCATTCCTCTGGGCCTTGGGCTGCCTTGTAAGGCCCACCATGGTGTGTGTGTGTTATATGCACACTGTTCATCCTTTTTTTAGTGCCATGGCCATTGTATTATACGGCCCACCGTGAGGTGTGTTGTATACACATTGTCCATCCATTTTCTAGACCATGGGCTGCCTCATGAGGCCCAATGTGACATATATGAGGCCCAATATGAGGTATTTGAGGCCCATGTGATGAGGCCCATGTGATGTATTTGTGGCCCATCTGGAGAGGTCCAATATGATGTGTACGAGGCCTAGATGATGAGGCTCAATGTGATGTATTTGAGGCCCATGAGATGTGGCCCATTATGATGTATATGAGGCCCATGAGATGTGGCCCATTATGATGTATTTGAGGTCCATGGGATGTGGCCCATTGTGATGTATATTAGGCCCAAGTGACGTATATGTGGCCTTTGTGTGAGGCCCGATGTGATGTATACGAGGCTCTTATATGAGGCCCAATTGTGATGAGTGATTCCACTATGATGTATGTGTTATATTCACACCGTACATCCATATCTCTAAGGTCGTGGGCACCATTGCCTTGAGAGGCCCACCCTGATTTATGGGTTATATGCCCACCTTGGGGCTACCTTATGAGGCCTATCATGATGTATTTGTTGTATACACGATGTCCATCCATTTTTCCCTAATTTGTAAAAGGGCAGAGAGCCCCATTATGATTCCTATTCCGATCCCAAATGGATCGCACCTTGGGAGTAATGGTGGTTAAATGTCCACATTGTAATCCTCCTCGGGGCCCATTGTTAGGTCCATTCTCATCTCCTCTTAATGGGCTAACCCAATTCGTTGGCCTCCGACTATTATTAGTATGACCCATCTCACTTTATTGGGCCATCCCAAACCGTTGGGCCCACCTTGATGTTAGTGATACCTATTGGGCTACCCAAACCATTGGGCCCCCATTGATGATGGTGCCTTACACCATGCCTTATAGAATTACCCACACCTTGGAGTCCACCTTGCATATATATTGGACCCTATAGGGAAGTCCAGTTTATTGCATGATAGAGAGAGTAAGGAAGCCCACTTATTGTACTTAAACTCGGCTCTGCCCTCTGTAACACCCTGAAAATCGGGGGTCGAGCAGAGCCTTAACTCCCGAGTTCCGATGCATCACTTATGTAACATAGATAATGATGATTAAATGTTGTCCGTATTAGTGCATTAAACATGAGTGGGATTATACCAAAACAACGTATCATACTCCAGAGACAATTGAATTACACAAGCGGAAGATTGTGATGAGTATATAAAGAATATAAGTGGTTGTAGGTCCCAGAGCATGAACATGATACCATGTTAAATAATTACATATTTAGTTCCAAAATATATAAAATGATAAAGTATAATGACATCTAATCCATATCCCTGTAGCTCCGATGATGCAACTTTAGGTCTACATAGACCCGGCAGAGAGTTGTAGGTAGGAGAACTCCTCGTCATCATAGAAGACAGGCTCTATCTCATAAGCTTCGTCATCACCTGAAACTACAACAGAGTCTGGTTCGTGTTTCAAAACACCGTCTCAGAGTGGGAGTGAGTGATCAACTCAATGGAGCTATAAGATAAAGGTTAACATGTTATCAATTCAGTCAAGTAGTAATAATAAAGCAATACAACAAGCATTCCTAAGTACTCTTGTTAATGCAAGGATGATATGTGTTAATGATAAATGCCCTCGCCTGCACTCCCTTTGCGACATCATCTAATGAGAGCGCATGCAACCCTTTCACTATGCTCAACTCCTACGTCAAAGGCACATGTAATGCGGTGCATGATCGTGTTAGCCCAGTCTTTTATTAGACTCATTCATACAACAGGTTCAGGAAGCTAAGGTACCTCCCTTTATATCATTTATCCAAACAATGATCCATCTAGGGTCATTAATTCTAGTCAATCACAGACGATAGGCAAGTTATAGGGTAACGTCACCCCTGAATTAGAAACAGTGGATAGGCAAGTTCAGGTCACTACGAAGAGGCTCGTCACCTCAGCGTAGGCCTTAGTTTATACTCGAGGTCATTACGGGAAGGCTCATCACCTTAGCATTGGCCGACAACTCGAATACAGTGTCCCATACCACTGTATTCAGCTCAAGAGTTTGGTTTGCTCAATGGACACTACGGGGAGGCTCGTCACCCTAGCGTAGGCCAACAGCTCGACTACAGTGTCCCATGCCACCATGCCCGGCTCATGAGTCTTAGCGGATTGTGGTACCAAGGTTAAACGGGCTTTTTATTGGTAAGTTGGTACCTTAGATTCAAGCAGTAGTGTCCACACTTGGTGAACATAAATTAAGGCAATTGGGTTACTTGGACAAGCTCGACTGGTACGAACATACGTTGAATTAATCGGCATGAAGTGTATAAGCACTCCTTGTGGCCTAACCACTGTCGATAATCACCGTATGACTGAGACACAGCGAACGTGTCCGTGGTGGCTAAATTGATTCAGCCACTTGATTGGAAGTCATTACCGATTGCCTAGACTACATCATAGCCCTAATCACAACCCAAAACAATAGCATTCATATGTGATAGTCAAAGATAGCATGTGACAACTAATCTAAATATAAATCTTAATTAAGCATTTCAATAAACACATAGTGCACATGTTATTTATACATAGGCGTTTCATCCATAAATCACGTAAAAGTAAGATAGGTTACATAAAGGAAACTGTAACTATAGATAAGGGAATTGAGAATTCCATCTCAACACCCTCATTAAATACACTTCAACAAGCATTTTCTCATTCAGGCAATTTATCAAACACTTAGACCACACATATCACATACATGTAATAAATTAGTTAAAACATATATTATAGCAAATCCTTCCACATGGGAGTTGCCACACGTACAACAAACATGTATTCTCGAACAACAATCATGGCAAGCAACAAATCATAATTCCATATTCATGCAAACATTTTAACAAACACATGGAATACATTAATTTCAACATAGTTCATATATATATATGTAATACGCAGAAACATCGTATCTAAGCATATGTGGTAGCAATCAAGTCAGTCATAAATAATTAACTGACATTGAAAGTCTTGAAAACCATAACTTATAAGTTTATAGTCTGCACCTCCCATTGGTAAACCGATTAAGAACACGGTTTGAGCAGTACGCCTTTGTCTACGGCACAACGATGCCTAAATCAATGAAATAGGTTAGCTATTTCTCCAACTCCTCTATTTAAATCCTTAAAACAGATTAGGGTTAGGGTTTCTTACCCAAAAACAGAATCAAAATTGCCAGTGTAGCGAGATGGGAGAGGCAATTCAGCACGTGGGACGACGGGAATGAATCCCGGCAACTATCTCCCACTCTCTCTCTTCTCCTCACTCTTTCATTCTCTTTTCTCTCTTCTCTCTCTTAGGGTTTTGTAAATTCATATGAAATGAGAGAGGGGTGGGTTAAGGCCCTTATATAGGCCCAAAACTGATGTCAATGGCCCCAGGGCCATGGTTTAGGTTATAGCCAAAAGTCATCTGTTTTGGGCCAACGAAGCTATCTGGAGGTCCATTTCCTGCATATGGTCCGGAGAAAGTTCCCTGGCAATGGATCTACGTCAAGTTAAGTTTTTGGTCTGATCAGATTCATGGATCTACCGAGGTGGACCAGTTTCAGTTCAATGGCTATCGTCACCTAATCAGGGCCACAAGTACACTGATATGCATAGGAAAATTTCCCTGATCCGAGGGTATAGTTAGGTCAGAATTTGGAGGTTAGAAACCTTAATTTATCTTGCTTGTAAACAGCCCAAATCACTTAAATCTGACTTCATTTTCTAAAGGTATTTACGTTTCTTACGCACTTCGCTTCGGGCTCAAGTTGTGCATTTCTGGGTACTATTTGTACTTGATTCCCGAGATGGATGTCAAGCCCAGTAAGGCAGTCATAATTGTATAGCTTCACAATAATCAGACTTTTGACGTGTGGTCCAAGTCTCAAACGAAGTTTCAAGATGCTCCCGAGAGCAACTGGGTTTTGAGATTGATCCTAGGTTTTTAGGTAATGTAGAGCTAGTGATTCTACTGGTTTTGAGTCTTGCAGTTTGTATAAAAAGTGGTTCAAACTAATTCCACTAATTTATTCAGTTTAGTACTTAATTAATTTTCATCTAATTTCTAAAAGATTCGACCCCTAGTGATTTCTGCCTGAGGTGGTACTCGGGTCTTTGTACGGATTTTTTCGAGACGGTACAATCTACCCCCCTTAAAGAAAAATTTCGTCCTTGAAATTAGTACTTTTTCGTACTCCTCGAGAATTTGAGGGTAGTTCTTACGGACCTCAGCCTCTGTTTCGCAAGTAGCCTCTTCCTCAGTGTGGTGTGTCCAGAGTACCTTCACAAGCAGGATAACCTTCCTGCGCAGCACCTGCTCCTTCCTATCTAGAATCCGTGTCGGTCGCTGTACTTAAGTAGCATGTTCACTCAACTGTACCTGATCCTATCTGATAATGTGGGAAGGGTCAGGAATGTATTTCTTCAGTATCGATACATGAAATATATTATGCACACCTGCGAGTGTTATGGGCAAAGCAAGGCACTACGCCACCACGTCCACTCGCTCTAGTATCTGGAATGGGGCAATGAATCTCGGCGTGAGCTTCCCTTTTTTTCCAAACCAGAGGACTCCCTTCATGGGGGAAACTTTAGGAATACATGGTCCCAACCTCAAACTCTAGCAGTGGTCATCTCGTATCGGCGTAGCTCTTCTGTCTGCTCTGTGCTGCCAAAAGCCTATGCCTGATAATGTCGATCTTCTCTAAGGTCACCTGTACTAACTCTAGGCCAATCAAACTCTTCTCACCAACTTCTGCCCAGCAATGCGGTGCTCGACATGGACGCCCATATAGTGCTTCGTAGGGGGCCATGCCAATACTCGCCTAAAAGCTGTTATTATATGCGAACTCGGTGTAAGTAAGACAATCATCCCAACTGTCCTTGAAATCAAGCACACAAGCTCACAATATATCCTCTAACACCTGATTTATCCATTCTATCTACCCGTCAGTCTGTGGGTGAAACACGGTGCTGAACTTCAGTTTCACACCCATCGCTTCCTAAATACGAGTCCAGAAGATAGATGTGAATCGTGTGTCTCGATCCGACACGATCTCCATAGGAACTCCATGCAGAGGTACTATCTCCTTAATGTACAGCCTGTCCAAATCGTCTGCTGAGTTTGAGACCTAATAGGGAGAAAATGAGCCGATTTTGTTAACAGGTCCACAATCGCCCAAATGGAGTCATTTCCCTACCTCGTCTTCGGTAACCCTGAGATGAAATCCATAGCGATGAAATCTCATTTCCATTCCGCTATGGGCATGGGCTGAAGCAGTGCGGGAGGTCGGTGATGCTCTACCTTACTGGTACGTGAGACAACGGGACACATAATCTGCTATATGGGCCTTCATGTTGTCCCACCAACACGACCTCTTGATATCTCGATACATCTTCGTATTACCAGGATGCATCGCCATCTTCAAATTGTGAGCAGCCTCGAGGACTTCCCTTCTCAAGTCATGAAGATTTGGGATGCATAGGCAGCCATGATAACATAAACCCCCATCTGTACCAACTCTCCATTCTGAGTCTTCACTGTCTCTCACCTGCTCCCTCATCTTTGCCAATAGTTCATCATCTTTTTGAGCTGCAATAATCCTGTCATCAATGAGTGGCTGCACATGAACATGTGCGACGCTCACGAATGGCTCCTCTACCGTAAGTTTCTGCTCGAAGTCTAGCACAAATTCGACCATGTTCCATTCATCGATCATTAGCGGAGCTGCAATTGCTATAGTCTTCTTGCGGCTCAACGCGTTTGCCATAAGGTTGGCCTTACCAAGATGTATGAGACCTCGAACTTGAAGTCCTTTAAGGTTTCCATCCATTGTCACTGCCTCATATTCAAGTCCCTCTGTGTGAATACGTATAGGAGGCTCTTGTGGTCGCAAAAGAGCTCGAACTCCTCTCCATAGAGGTAATGTCTCCAGAGCTTTAATGCAAAGATGACGGCCGTTATTTCTAGGTCGTGCATAGGGTAGTTTTCCTCGTATTTCCTCAACTATCGCGATGTATAGGCGATCACCATGTCCTTCTGCATAAGGACACAACCCAAACCAACACGAGACGGGTCGGTGTATATCGTATACTTGACCCCTTGCTCTGACAATACTAACACAGGGGCAAACACCAACTTGTCCTTTAGTTCCTAAAACATTGCTTCTGTCTTCTCATTCCAGGTAAACTTAAGATCCTTTCGAGTCAGCTGAGACAACGGTCTGACTATCTTGGAAAAGTCTCTAATGAATCGACAGTAGTAGCTAGCAAGTCCCAGAAAAATTCTCACTTCTGTAACTGAACCAGGATGCTCCCAGTCCTAAACTATGGTCACCTTAGTAAGGTCCACCGCTCTCCCTTCCTTAGACACCACATGTCCCAGGAACTTGACTTCTTCCTTCTAGAAGTCGCACTTCTTATACTTCACAAACAACTAGTTCTTCCTGAGGGTATCAAAGACTGCTCGTAGGTGTTCGTCGTGCACCTTCCGACTCTTGGAATATATCAAGATGTCATCTATAAACATGATGACGACACCGTGTTCATCAGGTCCATGAACACGGCTAGTGCGTTTGTGAGTCTAAACAACATCACGAGGAACTTGGAGTACCCAAAACTGGTTCTGAAAGCGGTCTTCTACACGTCCTCATCCCTGACGCGCAACTGGTGATACCCTGACTGTAAGACAATTTCGAGAAATACTGTACCCCTTTCAACTAATCGAATAGATCTATCCTGGGCAAAAGATACTTGTTTTTCACTGTCACTTAGTTCAACCTGCAATAATCAATACACAATCGTAGTGATCCATCCTTCTTCTTCATGAATAACATAGGTGCTCCCCAGGGAGATACACTCGGTCGTATAAAGCCTGCATCTAACAGATCATCGATCTGTCTCCTCAACTCCTCCATTTCACATGTAGGCATGCGATAAGTCAGTAGTGAAATGGGAGTTGCACCAGGCACAAGGTCAATGGTAAAATCAATCTCGTGCTGAGGAGGTAATCCAGGTATCTTCCTGAACACGTCAGCAAAAATCCTGAACTACTGGCGTGTTCCCAAGTATCGGACTATCAACATTCTCTAGCAGGGTAGCATAACAACTAATGCAGTAGTACCAACTGACCTGCACTGGGAATGTAAAGGGCGTGCCCTCAGGTCCATGAGCTGTCACCACCCTAGTATCACAATCAATCTCTGCCTATATCTTGGTGAGCCAATCCGTACCAAGAATCACATCGTAATGACATAACGGGGCAATAATCAAGGTGACGAGTACTGTTCTGCTCCCTAAGTCTATCGAACAACCCTTACACATCTTAGTAGTATATGAGAAGGTCCTCGTGGCGGTAAGGAGTCTCAACCCAACCATAGGACTAGTTTCCAACTGCAGTTGCTTGACTGTTGCGCATGATATTACAGAGATAGTGGACCCAATGTCCACCATTAAGAAGACTGGTGTACCTTGAATATGTGTCGTGACTTCGAAAGCCATCGGTGCTGTAACTGCTGTCTCGGGTGCCTCAGCTATAAGTGAGTGCACATGAGCCTATTGAAAATGGTTCGGTTGCAGTGCCATAGGTAGCTGAGGTAGCCTAAATCGACGTGTAGGTGGCCTGTAAGAAGGCTTACAGGTAGTACTGAATGTAGAGGTGGAGCTGAGATCACTGGTGGCATCTGTCGGTTGATCTTTTAAGGAGGAATAAAGTCATTGTCCCTCATCTTGGTGAAATAGTAGGTGTCTGCATGGCTCGACCTCTTACAGTAGGAGAGTTTGTATGAGGCCTCTTGTCGAGGAATGGTCGGCCTAGCATGTTTGGTCGAGGCCTAGGAACCATAGGTACGCGTGTATGGGATAGCCTGTCCCCATCCTGCTCCGCTCGCAAAGACATGTCCACTAGCTCAGCATAGTTCCGTATGCTAGCGCAACACATCTTCGAGTGTATCTCGGGTTGTAGACCCTCAGAAAATTGCCGCATTCGCATCGGAAGGTTTGCTAATATTAGGGGAGTATATCTGGCAAGCTCTGTGAACATGTTCTCTACTCTACCACGGTCATTCTTCCCTGATGGAGGCGAAGGAACTCTCCCTCCTTGTTATGGTAAGTGAGAGGGAAGTACTTCCCGTGGAAGCGTGTTTTAAAGGCCGCCTATGTCCATACATGCCCTACAGGAACTGTCCATAGGATGCTATCCCACCAGAGACTGGACTCCTTCTCACACATGTAGGTGACCAACTCCACCTACTTTGCCTTAGTGCAGTGCAGTGGCTTCAGCATCTTAAAGATGAGGTCAAGCTAATACTTGGCCTCCTCTGGTTTATGAGTACCCACAAATGTAGGAGGTCGAAAGTGCTAGAATCGCTCAAATAAGCCGCTGACACCCACGTTTCCAGCAGGGTGCACAGGTGGTGCAGGTGGAGCTGTGCTCATGTTCTAGGGAAGGGCCCTTGTGATGGTGGTCCATATCTGCTATTGCTACTACAAAGGAGTGTCATATGCTCTAACCTATCAGGAGAAGAAGCAAGCTGAGGTACTTTAGGTGTTGAAGTAGACGCACGGTTCTGCTTAGGAACTGGTGGTACAACAGGTGTCAGCCCATTGGTGGGGCCAGTGGGGCAGAGAATCTGGCATAGTCTCGCAATCCGAGCCCAAACTGGGGTCCGTATGGCTATCGCTGAGGGGATGTGCCCCGTCAATCGAGTCGCCAAGTGTAAGACATGTCGTACTCCGAGTGACCTTAGGTAGTATTCCCTATATACAACATAGGGTGCAACCCATGTAAGATTTTCCACAACAACGCTCAATTTCTCAAGCATTCCACACATTTCATAGCAAAAGGAGTTACATGCATTTTATTTAACAAAATTTGTCACAATACATGAGATATAGCTTTACATGAATCATGACAGGAAACGCATGTGAGATAATTTAAGCAAGTTTCTAACACTAAAACATATCAACCACTCTACCACATTACTAAGTCTATCAAGGCTATAACACAAAATAGGAAAGCAAAGAAAACCTAAAGATGACTACAACAGAGGACTAGACGTCTAAATCTGGTGATGGTGGAGGAGCATCCTTGTCCTACAGAGAACACAGGATAACCCTCAAGGTGTGAGACACTTTGCTAAATTTCCACTTCACGAAGGCCTGATTCTCTTATGACTTGGCTCAGGTCTATTTGACCTCCTGTCGCAGGGCAACCTAGCTCTCCTTGATCTGAGCCAAATGGGCTTCTAAAGCAGCCCGATCACTGTCGCACTCATGTGTAGCAGGAGGAGAGCCCTCTTCAGTGTCTTAGGCCTCCTCTTATTTCTCTTCTTACTCTTCCTCTTCCTTGATTTCTTCCTCTATCTCACCTCCACCTTCTTCATCACTCTCTTCCTCTCCACTTCCTGTCTCATCCTCACTCTCATCGAATCGGGCTTGATGTTGTCATGGCCCCATATGAAAGTGCCCTAGTTTGTCAATTAGCATGAGTGTTGAGTCAGCTAGACTGCAAGGCCTCATAGGAAGAATAATTCAAAGTGCCTGCCTCAACCGAAGGTGTGCAAACTCGCCATAGGTAAATCTAAGCCTCACAACCTATGTCCCAAAATACCAGGTAAATAAAATCCTTAAAATAAGTTAGAACATTATAAGGTTTTTAAGTTAAGAAAACTTTTTCAAAATAAGAAAATCTCTAAGTTTTCTTGCTTTGTTAATTTTATTGATACACGGCTCGATATGATCTGCCTACTCTGTTGATGTCCTCGATGAAAAATTGATTCCATCGGAATGAGGACAAAAGTGTCCAACAACCACACACACACACACACACACACACACACACATATATATATATATATATATATCTGAACGGATTTATCGATGTATCGATATACCTATCAATATCATCGATATTTGAATTTCGAGTCCATCGAAGGTGACTCGATAATATTGACAAGCAGATCTCCGGTGCTCCTAATTTTACTTAAGTATATCATATGTGCATCGATATATTGAAGCCCTTCTCGATACCATCGAAGTTCAAATCTCGATGACATCGGAAGGCTCTCGATGATATCGGTATTGGGCACAAAGATTTCCAACAAAATATTTCAGGATAGTTTATCTATGATCGAGGGTCACTAGATAGAATCAATATTCAAATATCGATGATATCGATACTGCATCGATTGCATCGAACAAGGACATAAACTGCCCAATAAGCTTAATGAGAAATCCATTGGATTTATCGATGCATCGACATGGGTATCGATATCATCGACATTTAAATTCCGATGATCACAAAGGTCCCTCGATCATTCTTATAAACCTGAAATATTTTAAGACAAGTCTCTCTCATTTTCAAATGTTGAGGAATCGAACCTCACATTGATGAAATCGGATTTCAAAATCCGATGACATCAACACGTGTTTCGATTCCCTCGACCAGCTGGAAAAAGGTTTCAAAAGTGTATGACATTTAAGTGTGTCATCGAGTGGCCCATCGATACAATCGAGAGTATACGCTCGATGATATCGAACCTTCTCGATGATATCGAACTCTGTCATAAATGTGTTTATATCCGTTGGAACCTGCTGCTTATATAAAGAGGACTTGTCTATTGTTGCTGGTAGAGAAAGAAGCGAGTGATTTTGAGTGTTTTAACCTTAAATCTTATACCCAAAGCCCTTTCTCTCAGGGAAGTTCATCCTCCAATCCACCCTCATCATTGATATTCAATAGAGTGATTGGGGAATGAACTTCCTCATTCAAGGATCCTCCAGCTACCATCTTAATGACAAATCATTAAGCAGGGATGCCTTTAATGCATAAATGATCAGAATCACTCTATCTTCCTTATAGGAAAACATTTTATAGAGTAAGATTCCGTCTTAACCTTGACCCAACCCGAAGCCTTGTATTGGTACATCATCTGTGTTGAGGATTAAAGAAGCAGAAGATTCTTCATCAACAAGGAGGAGATCTTCGTCAACGTGTTGGATAGGACTCATCCACTTATTTGTAAGTTATTAGAGTCCAGAGGACACTTGTGATCATTCCTTTTTAGGATTGGGTTTAAGGTGTTTCTCACCCTTTCAAGCCCTCGTAGGAGGCCTCCAGCAGGAGTGTTGACCCTTGCTCTATGGAGGGCATAAACAGTTAGGGTCTTGTAGAAGATCCTTGGCTAGTGTGCCTAAAAGTGGGTGCGTTATGTTGACCCTTGCTCGTGAGAGCATAAACGGTGAGGTTCCTTGTGTGGATCCTTAGCCAGTGTGCCTAAAACTGGGTGTTATGTGTTGACCCTTGCTCAGGGAGCATAAACAGTCAGCCTAGGTGTAGGTTGTAAAGGTTGAAGGTGAACCTATTTTAAAACCTTAGGTTTGAGGTGAACCGCTATAAAACCTCCTTAGTGAAATCCGGCACACTCAAGGGTTGAGTGCGTCTGTCAAGAGTGGAGTAGGCAAGTAGTCGAACCACTATAAAAATGACTATGTTCGAGATTGTTATTGTCTCTCATTTGTTTATGTGATTTCCGTGATTACTTTCTGTAACGCCCTGAAAATCGGGGGTCGAGTATGAACTCAACTCCCGAGTTCCAACACATCACTTATGCAACATACACAATGATGGTTAAATGTTGTCTGAGTTAGAGCAATAAATATGAATGAGATTATACCAAAATAGTAAATCATACTCCAGTTCAATTGTATAAAGGCAAGCGGAAGACTGAAATTTTATATTCGAAGTATTTAAAGTAACAAAATTTTGTGAACTCCAGAGTATGAGTACTAACTGAGTACCAATATACATGTATTGTTTCTAAGTCAAAAATTCAAAATACAATCCCATAGGTAAGCCCTGGAATCCCCGCGATGCAGTCGGCCTAAGCATAGCCTTCAGAGTACTGCATAAAGGAGAACTCATCCTGATCCTCCTCGAAGTCGGGCTCTGGCTCCTGAACCGAGGCACCATCTATACCTGCGACAGAGTCTGGTGGGTGTTGCAAACACCGTCCCGTAACGTGGGAGTGAGTAGCTAACTCAGTGGAACAATAAAGCATAGGTTAACATGTTATCAATTCAATCAAGAGTAATGATAAAGCAGTACAAATCAAACAATTCTAACTACTCTTATTAAGTGCGAAAATAAAATGACATGATGCTGTATGCCCTTGCCAAACCACCCTCAAGCGACATCATCTTACGTTCACGAATGCTTAACTCCCTCAGTGCGCCACATCTACTAAGCACATGCGGTATGATGATGATCATGATTTCCGAGTTATTATTAGTCCATTTCAACCAGCAGTATTGGGAAACTAAGGTACCTCCTTGTATCACCCAAACATGATCCATTCTAGGGTCGTCAATCCTAGCTATTCTCATACGATATTATGGTTTAAGAAGCGTAGTGAAGGCATCGCAAAGGGCTCGTCACCCGTCAGCGCGGATACAGATCTCACCGTATGCGGCTCAATTGCTGGCCGTCAGCTCAAGTACAGGTCTTACCGTACTTGGCTCAATCACTAGCCGTCAGCTCGAGTAGGTCTCACCATACTCGGCTCAACTCATACTCTAGTTCTTTGTGAAAGACTCGTCGCCAATCACAGACACTTGGAGTATACTCGAAGATACTACGGAGGACTCGTCGCCCGTCAGCACGAGCACAGGTCTCACCGTACTCGGCTCTCGCCATATGTATCGACAGCTCGAATATAGTGTCCCATACCACCATAATCGGCTCACGAGTTTGGTTGCGCAATGGTCACTACGGGGAGGCACATGGCCCCAGCGTAGGCCGACAGCTCAACCACGGTGTCCCATACCACCATGCCCGGCTCATGCGTCTTAGTGGATCGAGGTACCATGGTTAACGGGATCGCCACTGGTAAGTTTGGTACCCTAGGTTCAAGCAGTAGTGACCAAACATGGTGAACACACATATACAATTCGGTTTACTTGACGAGCCTGACTAGCTCGAGCGCACAACAAGTTGGGTGATATGAAGCACAAAAGTACTCCGTGTGGCCAACTACTATCGCCAACCGAAGTACGACTCGGGTTCGCCAGACACATCCTTTGTGGAGACATGCATCTCAGCCACAATCTCAAGTCTGGTACCGAATGTTTGGACTATAGGCATAGTCCCAAACTCAAACAGTTCTCATCAATAGCATGTGGAGTAAAGCATGATAAACAAGCAATACAAGCATGTTAGTAGGCATGTTATAAAGCATGAAGTAAAGCATGAAGTAAAGCATGTTGTAAAGCATGTTGTAAAGCACTATACACATAGGGATACAATTACATACACATCACAAGTGAGTGGTTATAGCGAACCACCGCATGGAGGGGATCCTACATGTCTCTAAGGGAGTCGGGAATCCCATATCAGCACTTCTCTAAGGCACTAACACTCAAGCATTTACACACACAAGCATCTATACAAACACTTAGAATATACTATTCCAACATACATGATGTATGTTAGCAAAATACGTGTTAGGGCTGTCCCTTCGTCACGTGAGTATTTTACCCATGTATATCATAATCATACAGCAAATAATCATTTCAATTGTATTTCCAAAATTCACACATATGCGGTATTTCTAGAATACACAATTTCAACATACTAGGCATTTACAAGCGAACATGTATTTCAGCTATTCCTTTTGCCAAACTAGTATTTTATCCATATATTATATAATCATACATTAAATAAACATGTCAAATATTTTTCCAAAAAAAAATACGTATACGGTATTTCTACGTATACCTAGAGTATGTGAAATTCCATATTCTACAACGTTAATCGAAACAGGAAACGGAAAGCACTTTGTACATGTGCATTTACATGCAGATCATGAATCTATCATTATCTGACATTGAAAGCGTTGAAACCGTAACTTATACACTTAAAGTCCTCACCTTTGCCCTTGGAATCACAACGAATCAGCAAGGGTCGTTGAGCTTCCATATACGGGAGTTTTCTAGCCTAAAGAGCGGAATCAGTTAGCCTTTACATAACCTACAACGAACTTACATCAAATCAGACCTAGGGTTAGGGTTTCTTACCTTCAAACGGAATGGATACCGCCGAGAAAACACCTGGAAAGGAGCGGTGTAGGCCGTGCGACAACCGAAAGCAGTAGGAGGAAGATCACCCACAAATTCCAAGCTCTTCTCTCTCTTTTCTCTCTCTCTCTCTCTAGGGTTTTATCCCAAATTTGTATGGCTGTGAGAGGGGCTGTTCTAAGCTCCTTTTATAGCCAAAAATATTCCTAAAATAGACTCAGGTTCAAGGGTTACTGCTAATATAGGATATTCGTCACTTTTCCAGCTCAAAGGAGAGGTTCTGGTAGCCCTCCTTGAGCCAAACGTCAGACTTAAGCTCACCACCTATGGATCTATGTGGGATTACGTTTTTAACTTAATCGGATTCCCAGATCGCACGTGGCGGACCACTTTCAGTTCGACGGTCAGTGGGCCACGATCAGAAATTCCAAGTACATGTAAATGTTCCTGAAATTTTTCTTAATCCGAGGGTGTAATTTGGTCGGATTTTGACGGTCAGGTTGCTCAATACTGACGTACAAGCGAAAGGTGCCAGATCACTATTTCTGATATTTATTTTGGGATGAGAATAGTATTTTTCACACACCCTCGCTCCGGATCGAAACGAATGGCCGTGGGACATCAGCTGGACCTAATTTTTGAGATGATTGTCAAGCCCAGTGAGGCGGTCCTAGTTCCTTAGCTTCGTGTTAATCGGACTCCCGATGTGCGATCTAGACCTAATACGAACTTTCGTTTCATTCCCGAGAGCAGCCGGGAAATGAGTTTGGTTCTAAACTTTAGGGTAACCTAGAGTCACTTGTTTTACAAGTTTTGGGTCTTGCAGATCGTATTTAAAGCGATCCCAACAGATCACATGGCTAAACGAGTTTAGTACTTAGTTAACTTTGTTAACTTTCTAAAGGATTTAATCCTAAATAATTTCTGGTCGAGGTGGCACTCGAGCCAACGTACGGAAATTTACGGGTCGTTACACTTTCATATCTGATTATCTGAGATCACACCTCACACACACGCACAGTCATATCCATTATAAACTAGTTTGGATATTGTTCAGTCTTTAAATAGTTTGTGATTGATCCTCTAACGGGCTTGGAAGCCAGTAGAGTTACTCTTGAGTAATCCTAATATATGCTTGTTGTTAGGATTAGAGTGATAGGAATTTAAAATTACGATAAAATTCTCAAAAAGCCCTATTCACCCCCCTATAGGACATATTGGCACATTCCTACTTCAAGTAAAGCGGTCTTCACCACTATTTCAATTGGTATCAGAGCGGGTCTCTCTTTAAGGGCTTCACTGCCTAGAGAGTGATCTTGGCCGAAGTTAGGAATATGGCTAAAGAGAGGGCTCATTTAAAATTGATGGATCAAATTATGCATACTGGAAGGCTAGGATGCACTACTTTCTGAGATCTTTGAATCATGATTTTTAGGATATAGTTGAAAGTGGATATGTGCCACCATTTGAACAAATTGTACTTGACAATGGCATAACTATCATAAAACCCAAACCCAAAGAGAAGTGGACGACATTCAATAAAGAGAAACAGACCGCTGAAGCTAAAGCTATGAATGCCATCTACTGTGCCGTGTCCCAAGATATATTCAATCAAATAAGTATGTGTGGGACATCCAAAGAAGTATGGGATTTATTGGAAACAACCCATGAAGGTACAAACACTGTGAAGAGATCTAAACTGCAACTCCTGACTTTACAGTTCAAAAGTCTTGGAATGGAAGAGCATGAGACCTTTATGGAGTTTTTCACGAAGCTGAATATCATTTGCAACTCCATGGGTGGATTAGGTGAGAAAGTTCTGGTCTCAAAAATTTGTAGAAAAATACTAAGATCACTGCCAGAATGGTTCAACCCTAAAGTAACAACCATTGAAGAGTGTAAGAATATTGATGAAATGAAAGTAGAAGAACTAGTAGGTTCCCTACAAACTTTTGAACTATACTTCAAACAAACCCCTAAATCCAAAACAACTATCCTAAAAACTTCAAAGAAAACAACAAATGAGGACAGTGGAAGTGAAAGAGAAGATGAAGATGAGGAAGTGGCTATGTTGGCTCAACAGTTCAGAAAATTCTTCCAGAGAAACCGTGGTCATCCTTCCAGAGAAAGAAAGATGGATAACAGACCTTCTACAGGCAAATTTGGTAAAAAGACCAAAGAACCACAATGTTATGCCTGTCAGAAGTATGGACATTTATCTACTGAATGCCCAAACTGAAAAACTAAGGGCAAAGCAATGGCTGCAACATGAGATGATAGAGAAGAGTCAAACTCAGAATCTAGTGACTCAGAGAGCGATGGTGACAAAAAATCCTTAAAAATTCTTATGGTCTCCACCACTCCAATCATTCCCATTGAAACTGAAAATGAGAATGAACTACAAGCCACTGAATCATTTTCGTCTAATAATGAGGAAATTGTAGAAGAAGAAGACGAAGAAAAGGATAAACTACAAGATGCTTACAATCAACTATACATCCATAGCATCAACATAGTTAGAAGACTTGGAATATCTGAAAACAAAAATGAATTGCTACAAAAAGATCTGGATAAAACTCTTGAGATTAATATACATCTAATCAATTATTTACAGCAATATCATTTAGATAATGATGGACTCAAGAGAATTATCACCTTCCTTAAATCTGAGTCTGAAAAACTAAACAAATAGGTTGATCAATTAAAAGATAAGAATATGCTCCTTCAAAATGAAAATCATACACTCCTGTTTGATTTAGAGGAATCTATAAATTTTGCTAAGCTAAACTATAAGTTTTCCCATAGTGGTGAAAAGCTAGAAAAACTTTAAAGTATGGGAAGACCTGAAAAATACAAGAGCGGCTTAGGATATGATAAATTTAAATCAAAATCTGGAAATGCAACACTAATAACTGAAAAATCTGCTGCTTCGGGAAGTGACATAAGAACTACTCCAATGTGTCATTTGTGTGGTGATTCTGGTCATTACAAGTTCGAATGCGTGACACCTAAGAGGACTCAACATACCTCTGGTCAGAATCATATTGGAAATTTCAAACCACCAGAGAAATGCAGAATGTCAGGAGTCCACCTAGGAATATGGATAGCTGTAATGCACATTCATCACCACCCAAAATGACTAATAGAATGAAGGACTTATTTAATCAAATGGATAAAGTAAACAAGAAAGCTAAATCCATCATAGTTAAAAACTCTGCCGTGAAATGGGTAGTAAAAGGGAAGAACTAGTCCAGATCATGCATCAAGATCTGGATATTTACTGAAATGATGCAATTTGCTGAGCTCCAAAATGTTATATCTGAGGTCCCTCACCTCAATCCTTTTGTACATAAACATTGTGATGTTTATAATTTTGGGTTGTACAAAACTTGTACAAAATTTTGCTGTGTATACAGTTGATTCAAGGATATATTGTCCTATACATGGATGTTGGTCAAACTGTGGATAAACAAAAAATATCTATATTTGATATATCTCCTGAAAAGTCATTCTCGATTAATTGATCGTGGGTCGATACCATCGACACCACCGTGGAATGGGAAAAGTCATGTGATTGAGAATGATATTGAAGACAGGCTTGATAATATCGATCAGGGTCTCTCAATATCATTGAAGCAAGGATCGATGATGTCGATAGTTACCGCCTGGTATAAGGGTAAGGAGTGCGAAAAAGGGGAAATGTTTTCCAGATTTTTTTTCCTTCATCTTCCCTGCTTGCTCCTCTCAACCGGACAGCTTGGTCCCTCAACAAACAGCCCCAAATGTACCACAAATCCGGTAATACCCTTCTACACATCAAGATTACATCTTTCTTTTGGGTATCTCCTTTTTAGTGGGTTTTGTCCCCTTTCTCAAATCCTTTAAAACCTTTTTTATCCTAATGGGAAAAGACAAAGGAAAAGTATCCAGACCTGGTGAGTCATCAAGAACGTCTTGATAAAAAGTACTTACCCCTAAAGAAAAAGCAAGTGGCCCGGAATGTGGGACCCCTACAAGTCAGCGCATTAGATCACGTGGTGGGTCCCAATCCGAGGCACCGACACCTCCATTGGTAAAAGCAAATCCGGTCTTGGAAAAGTTCACTGGGAGAAAGGTTATTCAGGAGAGAAAAGTCAATCGGAGTTGTCTAATTCCATATAACCTTGTAACGCCCTGAAAATTGGGGGTCGAGGTGCAACTCAACTCCCGACTTCCAAAACATCACTTATGCAACATATATGCTTATGATTAAATGTTGTCTGTGTTAGTGCATTAATCATGAGTGGGATTATACCAAAATAATAATTCATACTCCAGATCAAGTGGTAAAACGCAAGCGGAAGACTGACGTATATAAGTCAAAAGAGCACGATCGGTCTCCAGAGTATGAATACATCACTGAGTCACCATATACATGTAATAGTCTCAAAATCAAAATGTCAAACAGTATAACTACAACAATAATCCCTGTAGCCCCATCGATCCGGATAGCCTAAGCAAAGCGGCCAGAGAATTAGATATAAGAGAACTCGTCCTGATCACAATAGTAATCAAGCTCTGCCTTTGGGGTCACGTCGTCATCTAAAATCAAGATAGAGTCTGGTTGATGTTTAAAACACCGTCCCGTAACGTGGGAGTGAGTGATCAACTCAGTGGAACTATTCAGCAAAGGTTAACATGTTATCAATTCAGCCAAGCAGTAATAATAAAGCAGTAAAATCAAACATACTTAGATACTCTTATTAATGCAAAAATGATATGAACAATGATGCATGCCCTCGCCTACACTACCTCGTGTGACACTATCTTACGGTCGCGGCATGCTTTCTTCCCCCTGTGCTCTTCAGCCCGGGGCACATGCAGTGCGATGTTATGAACGTGATTACCGAGTTCTTATTAGTCCATTTCATACAGCAGGATTGAGACACTAAGGTACCTCCCTTATATCATTCCCAAACAAGGATCCATTCTAGGGTCGTCAGTCCTAGTAAATCTCATACTATGTTACGGTTCTAGGTCGATGCAAAGGGCTCATCACCAAATTAGTACATGACTAGTTTATACTCTAGATGCTACGGAAGGGTTGTTGCCTCCACATAGACTCAGAGTATGCTCGAGGTCACTACAAAGGGCTCCTCACCAAATCAGTGTAGTCTAACAGCTTGAATACAGTGTCCCATACTACCGTATTCAGCTCACGAGGCGATTTTGCTCACTGGTCACTACGGGGAGGCTCGTCGCCCCAGCGTAGGCCGACTACTCGACCATGGTGTCCCATACCACCATGTCCGGCTCATGAGTCTTAGCGGATCGAGGTACCAAGGTTAAACGAGATTTCACTGGTGAGTTTGATACCTTAGGTTCAAGCAGTAGCGTCCATACATGGTGAACATATATCGGGCAAATCGGGTTACTGGACGAGCTCGACTATTATGAGCGCATATGAAGTTGATTGACATGGAGTGCGTAAACGCTCCGTGTGGCCTAACCACTGCCAACAACTCTAGTACGACTCGGGTTCGTCAAGCATGTCCTACGTGGTGAATGAATCTCAGCCACGAACTCAAAGCCTGTTACCGATTGCCTGGACTATACTATAGTCCCAAACACATTCAATCCTTAACCAATAAGCATGTGAAGTAGTCAGAGCAAAAGTAACCAAGTAATTCAAACATATTAACAAGCATGTTATAAAACTCAATGTAAACAGGAAATCCAAATACATACATTTTAGAAGTAAGCGATTAAACTAAATAACTTGCATGGAGGAAATCATACACATCTCTAAGGTAGTTGAGAATCCTATCTCAACACCCACCTAAAGCATTATCTCCTAAGTACTTACTCATACAACATTTTCACAAACACTTAAGACTACACTTATTTAACATACATAACGTATATTAGTCAAAACATGTATTAGGGCGAATCCTTTCGCCGAGGAGTTGTTACACATATATCTAGCATATACTCACAATAGTTAATAATGGCAAACACATTTTCATATTTCGTACATATACAGTATTTTCTACAAATACACAGAATACACTAAACTCCAAAATTTTCATATATAACCAAAATGCGAAACAAATATCGCATTTTACATGTGTAATTTCATCCACATCAAGAATCTATCATTATCCGACATTGAAAGCTTTGAAAACCATAACCTATACGTTTATAGTCCGCACCTTACGCCGTAGAAGCGTAACAAATTCGGCAGAGACTCCAAGTCTTTGTCAACGATAGAATGACAACCTATAGCATGAGTTAAGTCAGCTATCTCGCCACTTGTAACAATTGAAACCCTAGAACAGAATAGAGTTAGGTTTTCTTAACTAAGAACGAAGTCAGAATCGTCGGAATAACTATTAAATCATGATGAATAGGCACGTAGAATAGCAGGGATCGAATCCTAGGAGTAACTCCTACTTCTCTCTTACTTTCTTTCTCTTTCCTCTCTTCTCTCACCTAGGGTTTATACCAAATTCGTATGAAGTGAATGAGAGAGGGTTTAAGGTCCTTATATATACCTAAAACTGATGGAAATGGCCCAAGGGCTAAGGTATACTTAGGTTATAGCCAAATGGAGTCTGTTTCAGCTCAATGGAGCACTTCCGGAGCCCCCCTTGAGCTAGAGGTTGGACTTGAGCTCTCTGACCATAGATCTAGGTTCAGTTAAGTTTTCAGTCCGATCGAATTTACAGATCGCCCGTGGCGGACCAGTTTCAGTTCAACCGTCCACGATCACCGATCAGGTCCACAAGTATATTGACCTGTGTATGAAATTTCACCTGATCCAAGGGTGTATTTGGGTCAGATTCTGACAGTCTGAGTCCTTATAGTCAGCCCACAAGCGGCAAGTCTCAGATTACTTAAATTAGATTTTATTTCTGAAGAAAACCACGTTTTCTCACACTCTTCACTCCGGGCTCAAGTAAATAGCCCTGGGACACTATCTGAATTTGATATCCGAGATGGTTGTCAAGCTAAGCAAGGCGGTCCTAAACGTTTAGTCTCGTGGTCATCGGACTTTCGACGTGAGGTCCAGATCCGATACGGAGTTTCAATGTGCCCCTGAGAGCAACTGGGTAATAAGATTGATCTTAGATTTTAGGGTAACCTAGCATCAATGATTCTACAAGTTTGGGTCTTGCAGGTCGTATTTAAAGTGGATCAAGTGGATTTTGCAACTAATCTAGTTTAACACCTGGTTAAACATGTTTAATTTCTAAAGGATTTGGTCCTGAGTAATTTCTGTCTGAGGTGGTACTCATGTCTTTGTACGGAATTTTTCAAGTCATTACAATCTACCCCCCTCAAAGAAAAATTTTGTCATCGAAATTAGTACCTTTTCGTACTCCTCGAGAATTTGAGGGTAGTTCGTTCTAACTTCAGCCTCTGTCTCCCAAGTAGCCTCTTCCTCAGTATGATGCATCCACAATACCTTCACAAGTGGGATGACCTTGCTACACAAGACCTACTCCTTCCTGTCTAAAATACACGTCGGATGCAGTATATATGTAGCGTCCTCGCTCAACTGCACCTGTTCCCATATGATAATGTGGGAAGGATCAGGAACATATTTCTTTAGCATAGATACATGAAATACGTTGTGTATGCCCGCAAGTGGTGTGGGCAAAGCAAGACGGTATGCCACCACACCCACTCGGTCTAATATCTGGAATAGGCCAATGAACCGCGGCGTAAGCTTCCCTTTCTTGCCAAAACACAGGACTCCCTTCATGGGGGAAACTCAGAGGAATATATGGTCCTCAACTTCGAACTCTAGTGGTCACCACCTCGTATCGGTATAACTCTTCTGTCTACTCTGGGCCGTCAGAAGTCGACACCTGATAATGTCGATCTTCTCTGAGGTCGCCTGTACTAACTCTGGGTTAATCAGACTCTTCTCACCAACCTCTGCCCAACGGTAAGGTGCTCGATAGGAGCGCCCGTACAAAGCCTCGTAAGGAGCCATGCCAATACTCGCCTGAAAACTGTTATTGTAGGCGAACTCTGCATACGGGAGATAGTCATCCCAACTGTCCTTGGAGTCCAAAACATAAGCCCGTAGCATATCCTCTAAAATTCGATTCACTCGCTCCGTCTGCCCGTCGGTCTATAGATGGAACACGGTACTGAACTTCAACTTCGCATTCATCGCTTCCTAGATACGAGTCCATAAGATAGATGTGAATTGCGTGTCTCCGTCCGACATGATCTCCAGAGGAACTCCATGTAGACGCACTATTTCTTTGATGTACAATCTGGCCAAGTTGTCTACCGAGTTCAAAACTCTGATGGGGAGGAAATGGGCCGATTTCGTTAACTGGTCTATAATCACCCAAATGGAATCATGTCCCTTCCTCGTCTTCGGTAGCCCTGAGATGAAATCCATAGAGATGAAATTCCATTTGCATTCAGCTATGGGTAGGGGCCGAAGTAGTCCAGGAGGTTGGTGATGCTCTGCCTTGACCTGCTGGCACGTGAGACAACAGGGGACATATTCTGCTATAGAAACCTTCATATTGTCCCACCAATACGACCTCTTTATGTCTTGATACATCTTCGTGCTACCAAGATGCATCACAAGCTTCGGTCTGTGGGCAGCCTCGAGAATCTCATGTCTCAAGTCATGAATGTATGGGACGCATAGGTGGCCACGGTATCATAGGCCCCCATCTGTGCCAACTCTCCACTCAAAGTCCTCATCATCGCTAGTTTGCTCTCAAAGCTCAGACAATCGTGCATCACCCTTCTGAGCCTCGATAATCCTGTTATCAATAAGTGACCGCACCCAAATATGCGCGACACTCTCGAATGGCTCCTCCATGGTGAGTTTCTGCTCGAAGTCCTACACGAACTCCACCATGTGCCATTCCTCAACCATCAGCGGAGCCGCAAATGTTATCGCCTTCTTGCAACTCAACGCGTCTGCCAAAAGGTTGGCCTTGCCGGGATGGTAGGAGACCTCGAACTTAAAGTCTTTCAAGGTCTCCATCCATCGGCGCTACCTCATATTCAAGTCCCGCTGAGTGAATATATAATGAAGGCTCTTGTGGTCGCAGAAAAGCTCGAACTCCTCTCCATAGAGATAATGTCTCCAGAGCTTTAATGCAAATATGACTGCTGCTAACTCGAGGTCGTGTGTAGGGTAGTTCTCCTCGATTTCCTCAACTGTCTTGAGGCATATGTAATCACCCTGTCCTTTTGTATAAGGACACATCCCAAACTAACTCAAGACACGTCGGTGTAAATCGTATACTTGACCCCTTGTTCTAGCAATACTAGAACAGGGGCGGACATCAGTCTGTCGTTCAGCTCCTGAAAAGCTGCTTCCACTTTCTCATTCCAGGTAAACTTCAGATCCTTTCCTGTCAACTGAGACAACGGTCTGGCTATCTTGGAGTAGTCCTAAATGAATTGTCGATAGTAGCTAGCGAGCCCTAGAAAACTCCTCACCTCAGTAACTGAACCAGGCTGCTTCCAATCCTGAACTACAGCTACCCTAGCAAGGTCCACCGCTATCCCTTCCTTGGACACCAAATGTCCCAAGAACTTGACTTTCTCTTTCCAGAAGTCACATTTCTTGTACTGTGCGAACAAGTAGTTTTTCCTCAGAGTATCTAAAATTGCTTGTAGGTGTTCTTTGTGCTCTTCCCGATCGCAGAGTATATCAGGATTTCATCGATAAACATGATGACAAATCGGTATAGAAATGGCCGAAATACCCGGTTTATCAAATCCATGAACATGGCCGGTACGTTCATAAGACTGAACGATATCACAAGGAACTCGTAATGCCTAAAACTGGTCCAAAAGGCCATCTTCTGCACGTCTTCATCCCTGACGTGCAATTAATGATACCCTGACTATAGATCAATCTTCGAGAAGTATCATGCCCCTTTCAACTGATCAAACAAATTGTCTATCCTGGGCAAAGAATACTTGTTCTTCACGGTCAATTGGTTCAACTTGCGGTAATCAATACATAATCGCAGCGACCCATCCTTCTTCTTGACAAGCAACACAGGTGCTCCCTAAGGAGACACACTGTGTCGTATGAAGCCCTTCTCTACCAGCTCATCAATTTATTTCCTCAGTTCCTCCATCTCACATGGAGGCATCCAATAAATAGGTAATGAAATGGGGGTCGCACCAGGCACAAGATCAATAGTAAAATCGATCTCGCATCAAGGAGGTAATCTAGGGATCGTCCTGAACCCATCCTCAAATTACCAAACTACTGGCATGTTCCCTAACGTCGGCCCATCAACATGCTCTATTAAAGTAGCGTAACATCTAACCCGACATGGGTAACTAACTTGCACTGGAAAAGTAAAGACCGTGCCATCAGGTCCGTTGGTTGTCACGACCCGATTATCACAATCAATCTCTACCTTCATCTCGGTGAGCCAGTCCATACTGAGGATAATGTTGTAGTGCCATAGTGGGGTGACAATGAGGTCAACGAATACTGTCCTATTACCCAAGTCTACTGAGCAACCCTCACACGTCCGTGTGACATCCAAAAAAGTCTCTGTAGCAGTAGTGAGCCTCACTCCCCTCGTGGGAGTAGTATGTAAAGCTAGACGCTTAACTACCGCATAGAAAATAGAGGTAGTGGACCCAGTGTCCATTAATAAGAAGACAGGAGTACCTTAGACATGTGTAATGACCTCGAAGGCCATAGGTGCTGAAGGTGCTGTCTCTGGCTCTTCTACTGTAAGTGCATGAACGCATGCCTGCTGAGGTCGGTTGGGTTGAGGCACCATAGATCACTGAGGTGGCCTAAATCGAGGTGTAGGGGACCTGAAGGATGGATGTGCAGGTGTTGTCTGTAGGGGTGGTACTGAAATGGATTGGGAAACCTGGCGGTTAATCCTCTACGATAGTGAAAACCCACTGTCTCTCATATGTACAAAACAGCTCTCCGTAGCATGACCTGGTCTCCCACAGTAAGTGCATGTCACACCCGGGTGTCTTATCGGAACTATTGGCGCCGCAATCTTGGGAGGAGAGTCGGTACGAGGCCTCTTACCGAAGAAATGCCTACTCAGCATATCAGGTCGTGGTCTAGTAACCATAGCCCCACGAGAACATGTCAATCGATCCCCGTCCTGCTCTGCCCATATAGACATGTGTATTAGCTCAGCATAGGAGGGTATACTCGCACAACACATCTTCGACCGAATGTCAGGTCGCAGGCCCTCGGAGAAACGCCACATCCGCATCTGCGCTCTGCAAGTATAGTAGGGACGTATCTGCCCAACTCTGTAAACTGGTGCTCGTACTCTGTCACTGTCATGCCTCCCTGTCTGAGGTGTAAGAACTCATTCTCCTTCTCGTGCCGGTACGTTTGGGGATAGTACTTCTCATGAAAGCGGAATTCAAAAGTTGCCCATGTCTATATATAGCCAACTGCAACTATTCGCAGAACACTATCCCACCACAAGCTAGCCTCCTTTTCAAACATAATGGTGGCCAACTCGACCTACTTCTGCTCTGTACATTGTAGCATCCTCAGCATCTTGGAGATGGGGTCGAGCTAATATTCGGCCTCCTCGGGTCTGTGAGAACTCATAAAGGTAGGAGGCCTCAAGCGCTCGAATCGCTCGAGGAGACCACTCGTACCCAAATTCCCGATAGGGTATGCAGTAGGTGCAGGGAGACGCACACCCTCATCCTGATCAGAAGGCCCTACAGTCTTAGCAGGGCATATAAATGGTGAAGGTGGAGTCGCACTTCCACCCTGAGCTAGGGCCCCTGCAATAGTGGCCAAAAGCTGCTGCTGATGATGCATCTGTTGCTGCTGGTGTTGCACCTGTTGCTGGTGCATCATCATCGACAACTGCTCCAACCTATCTGTAGGTGGGGCAGACTGAGGCACATGCTGCATCGAAGAGGACACACAGTTCTGCTCACGAACCGGTGGTGTGTACAATGGTGGTCCAACTTCAGGACCAATAGAAGGCTAAGACTTAGGTATGGTCTCACGAACCAGGCCCAAACCAGGGTCGGCACGACCATCACTCTGGGAAGGTACCTGATCCATCGAACCAGTAAGTGCGAGGCGTGCCGTGCTCCGCTTGACCTTTCATGGCATGCCCTATATGACATAGGGTGTAATTTGTGTAAGATGTGGCATAACAATACACAATCCTTTAAGCATTCTACACACTTCATAGTAAAAGGGACTGCATGCATTTCATTCACTAAAATTTGTCATAATACATGGAATACAAAGTTAAATGAATCATGACAGAAGTTGCATGTGAGTTAATACAACCTAAGCTTCAAACACTAAAAAGTATTCTACTAACTACTACCGACTAGGCCCATCAACATGAACACAAGCATAACCTAAAACAATAACCAAAATAAGTTGTAAGACAACGGCATAGATGATTAGGCATCCGAGTCTGGCGAAGGAGGAGGGGCGCCCTTAGATAAGCCGGCCGAAGGGGAGCAAATCAGTACTTCTATTGGAACGTATGGTAAGAACTATCTGTCGTAAAACATACGTAAGCACACAACTTCTCTCCCTGCCCCGCTTGGTATAGAAAATCTACCATTAGGTGCGTGCACTCACTATGATTGCCCCACTTAGGGTACACGTTAAACGTGTAGATATGGTGGAGTAAGTGGAAATCATCCGTCATGTTTAACGCCAGGAGGTTATTGTTTGGGTACCATTGAACTAGTCAACCACAAAGGAACCATGTGCGGCGATCCCTTTCACATGCACTCTTCAGATTCTTCTTGCTCGCTTGAACTTGGCCAAGAGGTATCCAAATGAGTCGAGCTATCAGGCCAGCATCAATTATGGCCTCCCGACCTCTTCCGGCGGGAATCTTAAACTGCAAGGGCTCCAATGTAGGCTCTTGAATGTGGGCGTAGAAAGCTCAGACAGTACCCACATTCGCATGATATTTTTCCTCAAACACGGGGCCCCAACCGGCTTCACCCAGGCACTCCAATAACAGATACTCCCCAAAGAGCCGCCCATCCACCTGAGCTTCAAAAAGGACCCTACGGTCTGCATATCTTTCATAGGACAACTCCGCCAGTAGAGCCCTTGGGCAAGGAGCCTGGGGATTGAGATCCCACTTAGTCCGCACCTCGCGTTCAATGCCCGTGCTTGCGGTGGCGCCTCTCGGTCTCCTTGAACTAGTGGGGCGACTAGGCCCAACTTCATCCACGGCACCCTTTCTCTTTCCCATGAGAGAAAGAATGGTGAAAATTGAGAAAATAGACATAATAAGCTCAAATAGAGCCTTAGAAAAGTGAAGAAAAGGGAGGAAAGGGATGAGATATTTGGGTCTCCACAGATTTGAGCCTCAAATGAGGGTGTAAAGGCTCAAATAAAAGGGGATAAAGAAGGAAAATGAAGAGATGAGATGGTTGAGCAGGTTTACATGAATTTGATATTCAAATGGTGGGTTTAAGAGCTCGAATGAGAGAGAATGGAGGGGTTAGGCAGCAATGGAGAAGGGTTTACATCAGGTAGTGGAGAGAGTGCATGAAAATGGAAGATAGAACTCGTGGTGGGGTGATTTGAGAGAGAAATAAGAAGTTTTGAAGAAAAGGGAAAGCTTGAAGGGGTGGTTTGTGAAGGAGGGGAGAGTTTGGAGGGGTTTAAACCAAAATCCCATGGACAGGTGGGCCACACAATGCCCTAACCGCAATTGGCTCGGTCGGTCCGCCAGGCCTAGCCCACTGGCGGTGAGGCCTCGCCGGTCTCTGGAGGTTCTGGAGAGGGCTCACCCCTTGGGCGAGGTCCTCCTGCCCCCCTTGGTCCAAAAATATGTGAGGCCCACCTTGGGTCCCACCAAATTTGTTTGGTTTGGCCCCTGACTCCGATTTGAGTCGTTTCGGGGCCTTTCAAGTATGTTGCTGATGTACAACTGTACATAGGGATTTTTGAAGGTTGGGATGGGGTAATTTGTGGTCTAGACCCGTCGTTTAATGGTCTAAGAGTGATCCGGGGTTGCTTTAAGTGATAATGGGAGGTGTATGGACTCGATTTCGACGATCGATATCGATGAACTTCGTCAATTGGCAAAATCAGGAAAACCTAAGCTTGTGTAACATCCTGGATTTTTGCCAACCTGGGATTAGACGTCCTTAGGCAATGGGTCGATCCTAAGACCTTATCAACTTGTCAAAACTCAATCCCACAGTCTAAAATCACTCCTTAATCCATTTCCTTCACAAATCCCACCCTTCACCACCTTACTTCTTAAATTTTCAAAGTACTTTCACCCTAGACACTATCTTAAACTAGTTAAGTAGTACACCTTGGATCACTTTATATACAAACTACAAAGGCCCAGGTACCACCTCAGACAGAAATCTTACAAGACTAAACCCTTTAGAAATTAAGTGAGATTTAGCTAGTGTTAAACTAGAGTGCCTGTGAAATTAGCACCAATCGCTTTAAATACGATCTGCAAGACTCAAAACTTGTAGAATCATTGACGCTTGGTTACCCTAAAACTTAGGATCAAACTCATTACCCGGTTGCTCTCAGGAGCATCTCGAAACTCCGTATCTGGTCTAGATCGCACATCAGAAGTCTGATTAACACGAAGCTAAGGAACTAGGACCGCCTCACTGGGCTTGATTATCATCTCAAAAATCAGGTCCAGCCGATGTACCACGGTCATTCGTTTGGATCCGGAGCGAGGGTGTGTGAAAAACACTATTCCCTTTACAAAATAAATATCTGGAATAGTGATCTGGCACCATTCGCTTGCGCATCAGTATTAAGCAACCAGACCGTCAGAATCAGACCAGATTACACCCTCGGATCAGGAAAAATTTCAGGAACATTTACATGTACTTGGAATTTCGGATCGTGGCCCACCGACCGTCGAACTGAAAATGGTCCGCCACGTGCGATCTGGGAATCTGATCAAGTCGAAAGCGTAATCCCATGTAGATCCATGTGTTGAGAGCTTAAGCCTGACGTTTGGCTCGAGGAGGGCCACCAGAAACACTCTTTTGAGCTGGAACATCGCTGAAATGCTTATAATAGCAGTAACCCTTGAACCTGAGTCTATTTTGGGAAGGTTTTAGGCTATAAAAGGACCTTAAACCCTCTCCCATTCCAGCCATACGAATTTGGATTTGAGAGAGAGAAAAGAGAGAGAAAGTGAGGGAGATGTGGGAGGAACTCCCTGCTGCTGTTCCCTGCCGCTATTCGGGCTCCACCGCCTGATTCTCATCGCTTTTCCGGCGATTCCGGTGTCGTTTCTAGGTAAGAAACCCTAACCCTAACTTGTTTTAGGGTTGTTTAGGTTGTAGGTTATGAAATAGCTAACGTATTTCGTTCCATAGGTTGCCAAACTCCCGTATACGGAAGCTTAGCGAACCTATCAACTCCGTTACGATTCTACGACACAAGATGCAGACTTTAGGTGTGTAGGTTATGGTTTTCAACGCTTTCAATGTCAGATAATGATAGATTCATGATCTGCATGCAATTGCACATGTATAAAATGCTTTCCGTTTTCTGTTCCGATTAGAATTGTAGAATTTGGAAATTTACATACTCTAGGTATTCGTATAAAATACCGTATACGTATTTTTTATGAAAATGTGTTTGACATGTTTATTTGACGTATGGATATATGACGTATGGATAAAATACTTATTTGGCGAAAGGATTCGCCTAAATACATGTTTACTAATAAACACTATGTATGTAAAAATATGGTATTGTAAGAAGTACCGTATACATGTATATTTTAGCGATGTGTTTGTCATGATTAATCGTCATATAAATATATTATGTGCGTATAAAATAATTGCTTGGCGAAGGGAATCACCGTAATACATGTTTGCTTGTATACAGTATGTATGTTGAAAATGCGTATTCTAGAAAATACTGTATACGTATAAATTTTGGAGATGCATTTATCATGATTATTTGCTGTAGTAATATATTATACATGGGTAAAATACTCACTTGGCTAAAGGATAGCCCTAATACATGTTTTGCTAACATACACCATGTATGTTGTATTAGTGTATTCTAAGTGTTTGTGAAAATGACTGAATGAGTATAGAATCCTCATTCGTGCTCGCCATGACTAATTGTCATGGATTCATGATTGTTGTATTGGCGATACCCTTTTGACGAAAGGATTTGCCCTAAATCACGCCATGGCCAATAGACACCATATATGCTAAAATGTGTGGCCCAAGTGTTTGTGGAAATGACTGAATGAATATGGAACTTGGATTCCTGCTTGCCATGACTATCCGTCGTGGGTGTACGCATGTTATGATTGGGGCAACTCCCTAGTGAAAGGATTTAGCCTAATGCCTATGTGATCGACATATATCATGTATGATGATGCATGTTTGTTTAAGTGTTTCTTGAAATGTCTGAATGAGTAGTAGTTAGCAAATTGTAATGTATAAAGGTGTTGAGATATGATTCTCAACCTCTTTTAACTATGTGTATGATCTCCTTGGATTGTTGTGTGATTAGGAATTGAACATATATAAACTCATGCTTGTGTTGTGATTCATAACATGCTCAACTGCTTTATGATTATAACAATGTAATGCATATGTTTAAATTTATATTTACGTTGTATGATCCGTCATGGGTGATGGGGGAGCGGAGCAACGAGTGCGTGCAACAGCCCTCACAGCACCCTAAACGGATAATACCATACCTTGATAGTATGAGTTGAATCTTGATCCATTACTGCTTTATCTATCCGCAAGTTATCATGTTTGGGGCTATAATTGTAGTCCAGACAATCGGTACCAGAATTGAATTTGTGGCTGTGATTCATTTGCCACGTGAGATGTGTTCGACGAACCTGAGTCGTACTTCGGTTGGCGATAGTGGTTGGCCACGCGAAGTGCTTATACATTTCATGTCGTTCAACTTGTTGTGCGCTCGAGGTAGCCGAGCTCGTCAAGTAACCCGATCTGTCTTATGTATGTTCACCATGTTTGGTCATTCTTGCTGAACCTAGGGTACCAAACTTACCAGTGAAATCCCTTTTAACCATGGTACCTCGATCCGCTAAGACTCATGAGCCGGGCATGGTGGTATGGGACACCGTGGTCGAGCTGTCGGCCTACGCTGGGGCCACGTGCCTCCCCGTAGTGACCAGTGAGCAACCAGACTCGTGAGCCGATTATGGTGGTATGGGATACTATATTCGAGCTGTCGATACTTACGGCGAGAGCCGAGTACGGTGAGACCTGTACTCGTGCTGACGGGCGACGAGTCCTCTGTAGTATCTTCGAGTATACTCCAAGGTCTGTGATTGGCGACGAGTCTTTCACAGCAACTAGAGTATGAGTTGAGCCGAGTACGGTGAGACCTGTATTCGAGCTGACGGCTAGTGATTGAGCCGAGTACGGTGAGTCCTGTACTCGAGCTGATGGTCAGCAATTGAGCCGCATACGGTGAGATCTGTATCTGTGCTGACGGGTGACGAGCCCTTTGTGATGCCTTCGCTACCCCTCTCAAACCATAACATCGTATGAGATTAACTAGGACTGACGACCCTAGAATGGATCATGTTTGGGAATGATACAAGGGAGGTACCTTAGTTTCCCAATACTGCTATTTGAAATGGACTAATAATAACTCGGTAATCATGATCATCATCGCACCGCATGTGCTTAGTAGATGTGGCACACTGAGGGAGTTAAGCATTCGCGAACGTAAGATGATGTCGGGTGGTTTGGCAAGGGCATACAGCATCATGTCATTTCATTCTCGCACTTAATAAGAGTAGTTAGAATTGTTTGATTTGTACTGCTTTATCATTACTGCTTGATTGAATTAATAACATGTTAACCTATGCTTTACTGTTCCACTGAGTTGATCACTCACTCCCATGTTACGGGACGATGTTGTACACACCAACCAGATTTGTTGAATTTCAGATGATGGCGATGCTTATGAAGCAGAGCCGGACTACTTCTATGGTGATGAGGAGGAGTTCTCCCATCATGTAACTCTTTGACGGGTCTCTGAAGACCTGGTACTGCATTGACGGGGCTATGGTACTTGGGATAGAAGATATTACACTTACACATTTGGTATATTTTAGAACTGTACTTGTACTTATTTAACCTAGTAATGTTATCACACTCTGGAGACTCATCACAGTTTATATATTTTATCTATCTATCATCGTCTTTCGCTTGCAATTTAATTGTCTCTGGAGTATGATATGCTGTTTTGGCTTAATCTCACTCATGTTCAATGCACGAATACAGTCAACATTCAATCATCATTCATTTTGTTGCATAAGTGATGTTCTGGAACTCGGGAGTTGAGTTTATGCTCGACCCCCAATTTTCAGGGCGTTACAAGTTGGTATCAGAGCATGATTTGGATTAAACCGGACCTGGGTTATGGTCACACGACGCACACTGACGCACTCTGACTTAGGAGGGAGCGATGGAATGTAGAAACAGTCTTAGGCATCCCTGCTCCGTCCAACGGCTAGTTCGCTGAAAGCAAACGCCGAAATCGAGTACGTATTAACCCTTGGTCGCACGGGTCGACCTTATAATATTCCTAGGCCGTCTATTAAAGAGTCTAGATTACAATCCACCTCACCCCAACCATTGAAAATAGATAGAATACGGGATAAACGTGATGAGGATAACTACTCCGAATCCTCGGAGCTTCTCTGGACTCCTCACAGAGACTTCCCAAATCCACGAGAAAAGAAAAGCAAAAAATAGGAATAAATTCTAATTAATTCGAATTGATTAATAAATGACTATAAAAAAAATTGATTTCACAACCCTTTAAATAGGAATACCTAGCAATGGTAAAGAAATCAGAAACAAACTACAACTAAAACTCCTAGAATTCGCGACTTACCATAAGGTGGTGATGTCTACCAGTGCGCAAAGTTTTCAGCCAAGAATAATAAGTGTCCTATTTGGCTTCACCAAACCATTCTCCTAATTATTCTAAGCTCTTTACGCGATGAGCGCAATCCTAAAGCCCAATGGATGAAGAGTAATTAAACTAAAAATTACTATTTTAGTAAAACGAAATTAAAACGGGGAAATGACTGTCAATCGGAGGCTTTTTTCACAATTCCGAGCTGCGCAACCCTGCATAGCTAGGTTGGTTGGCTTCATTAGCTCGTTCTACCCCAAATTCATATATTTTACATCAGATAACTCATTCTGGATTGTAAGTTACTTCCGATTATCCCGAAACTAACCGAAATGGAGCGAATCGGATTCGGGGGCCTCCCCACTTAGATCCGATGGGACCCAGGGTCGAACCAAGGTGCATTTGGTACCTTGGGACCACAGAGAACACGACCCCATCGCGGCGGTGCGGTTCCGGCCAAGGTGGACCGCGGTGGAGCCTCAGTTCCGGCGGCAGACCACTGTCCGGTGGCCCATCTGGTGTGGGGCCAGGGCTGGGGTTGGTCGGCCCGACCTCCCCTACCCCCTGGCACGTGCCATTTTGGAAAATGTTCGGGATTTTGGGGGCTGGAGCACCCCTCTCTCTCTCACATCTTCCCTTCCAAACGCCCTCCCCTTCTATTTCTGATTTTTTTCCTCAAATCCTTCCTCCAATCTTTCAATCCACTATTTTCAACCATGATTCACCCACTTCCATCGATCACAGCCACACCTACCTTCTACCCTTGTCGTTTCCCTCATTTGGACACTCACACCTCCCATTCGAAGCTCACATTCGTGTAAGCTCTCAACCCATCCCATCTATTCATTTTTCCTCCTTCAATCCCTGTCAGTTGGGGCCTTTGCAATCTCTGTTGAGGCTCAAGTCTGTGGGGAACCAGAGAAATCAGCCCTTGTTCTCCCCTTTTCTTCACTTCTCTATGGCCTTCACAATCTCCAAATGATGGGACATTTGGGGCCCGTTCAATCAACTACATTAAGTGGGATTAGGTGGATGGAATTGTAAAAGTAATAATAAATCTATGTGTAGGTATGGTCCCTAGATTGGGTGTATCCCATGTGTTCTGACATCATGTTTAGAATGTACACAATTAAAAGTAAATTCCGAGATTTCCTTTCCCATAACACTTAGAAGTTCATTACCCTGGGATTTGGAACTCCCATCTCGCGCTTTCCCACACAAGGCTCATTTTCCAAAGCCTATACCATTAATTTTAATCCCCACCCACCCTCCTACCAAACATGCCACTCCCAAACTCGAGGTAGGATTAGCAATGCAGTCCCATTCAATACAACTTAAGATCGCTGGCCAAGTAGGCCTTTGAAATTTGGACCTAGAGCGGTGCTCCTAGATTTTGACAGACTTGACAGTATAGGAAACTCAATAAATACATAATATGAGCCTTAGGACCTTCATAGCTAGTATAAACAGGTGTGTAGTGCTCAAGCGTAATTAAATTCAAGTTCGGGCAACTTAATTCCACTTAGACAACTTTAACCCTAAGCGATAACCAATTTCTTGTATTAGAAACCATCTAGCGTAAGTCGGCTTGATTAGGTTGGAACGAGACCCCGTTCCTTCGTTAAATCCCCTTGGTACTCATAGGCTTCTTCAACAACTCTTAGGGAGCTTGTTTGGCGTAGAAACTATTCACGATTAGAGAAAACCTATATATCCCTTGGATTCAATGTTAGGTCCAACCAATACATCCCTTAGAATTTCCTTCTCAAGGACTTAGTACAATCGGGAACACGGAGTAGAGAAACTACATATAAGCGAGGTATTCGCAGTTCGAATCGCATTCTCAATCCTAGTAGTGACCAATGAACCCTATGCTCTGATCAAGCAGAAGGCCAGGATCGACTAGGATTAAGGAATGATATGGCAACTTTCTGTTTTAGCTAGGCAGGAGGTCAATGTATCTGACTCCGACCCACTACACATCATTCCTTCCGTGTTGGCCCGACCACTTACAACTAAAAGTTTATAACTTCGTCTTCGAGAAGTGTTAAGAACATATAGCCAATAGAGATTTTCTTTTAGGCCCCAAGGAATTACCTAAAGGGGCAACAATTAGTTAGGAATTAGGTCTCAAATCGCATGCCACGTCGGCATACATATTGTACTTATGAACGTAGAAAGATAGCCTGCCTGTTAAGCCAGACATCATTAAATAGGATAAGTCTGGACCGCGACAAAAACCCCTTGGTAGAATTAGGCATCTTGCCTCAAACTCACACTTGCCCCTGACATCAACCACATTACCTATCATTTTTTTTGCTCCTCTCGATCCCCATAGGTATCAATGCCATCGTACACATTGTCGATGAAAGGCCGACCAATGTATTTTCCATTTCATGTCAAGGATAGGTTATAAATTACACCTTGTTCCGACATACGGATCAGGGCATAGCTCTTGAGCCTTGAGGGTGAAACTAAAATTTTAAGGGGGGTAGAACATTATGAGCCCAATCTAGTTAGGTCACCTGATACGCCTCTTTGATCTGGGTGGCGCAGCGGAAACGCGGTGGACCCTACCCCACTGGCCCAGGATCGAAACGGTGCTCGTCGAATACGAACATTATAGAAGCCCTAGCCTGCCCTACTATGAGAAAATGTTTTAGGATGATCTAGTAAGATTTGATTCCCCATTTCCTTTAACATAGATAATAACGAGGACTCTCTTAGACTAAGACCTAAAGGGCAACCTTAGAATGGACAATTTGAACCTTTCAATGATGGACATTCCCTACGTTCTAGAGTGATCGGACCACGGAGTTACTGAAATATACAACTGCGAAACATTCGCGGCTTGACCCAATTCTCAATCATGGGCGACTACCAATGGACTCACTGCTTGGCCGAGCAGAAGACCAGGATCCACCAGGATTCGGAAGTGATACGATGACCTTCCTACCCTGGCCCGGTAGATGATCGATGTATCGGTATTGAGCCCACTATTACTGTCTCTCCGTGTTGGTCAAATAATGAAAACGACTATCTTACTCTAAATGGTTGGGAGTTGTCGTCAAGACTCCAAATAGGTAAAGAAATAAATTGTAGCAAATCATCAGGGTATAAGCAATGGATAAAGAAATTTTGTTTTAAGGGGGGTAGACTAAACTGAACCAGCTGGTATATACCCTACCATGCGTAGAAACTTGGAATCAATAAGTCTTAGGCAAATGAAATAATAGAAATCTTCCCTTATTACCCTTAGCCAATTTCGGAGACGAAATTTTGTTTTAAGGGGGGTAGATTGTAACATCCCGGATTTTTGCCAACCTGGGATTAGACGTCCTTAGGCAATGGGTCGATCCTAAGACCTTATCAACTTGTCAAAACTCAATCCCACAGTCTAAAATCGCTCCTTAATCCATTTCCTTCACAAATCCCACCCTTCACCACCTTGCTCCTTAAATTTTTAAAGTACTTTCACCCTAGACACTATCTTAAACTAGCTAAGTAGTATACCTTAGATCACTTTATATACAAACTACAAAGGCCCAGGTACCACCTCAGACAGAAATCTTACAGGACTAAACCCTTTAGAAATTAAGTGAGATTTAGCTAGTGTTAAACTAGAGTGCCTGTGAAATTAGCACCAATCGCTTTAAATACGATCTGCAATACTCAAAACTTGTAGAATCATTGACGCTTGGTTACCCTAAAACTTAGGATCAAACTCATTACCCGATTGCTCTCGGGAGCATCTCGAAACTCCGTATCTGGTCTAGATCGCACATCAGAAGTCCGATTAACACGAAGCTAAGGAACTAGGACCGCCTCACTGGGCTTGACTATCATCTCAAAAATCGAGGTCGGTAGATGTCCCACGACCATTCGTTTGGATCCTGAGCGAGGGTGTGTGAAAAACACTATTCCCTTTACAAAATAAATATCCGGAATAGTGATCGGCACCATTCGCTTGCGCATCGGTGATAAGCAACCAGACCTGTCGAATCGGACATTACACCCTCGGATCAGGAAAAATTTCAGGAACATTTACATGTACTTGGAATTTCGGATCGTGGCCCACCGACCGTCGAACTGAAAATGGTCCGCCACGTGCGATCTAGGAATCCGATCAAGTCGAAAGCGTAATCCCATGTAGATCCATGTGTTGAGAGCTTAAGCCTGACATTTGGCTCGAGGAGGGCCACCAGAAACACTCTTTTGAGCTGGAACATCGCCGAAATGCTTATAATAGCAGTAACCCTTGAACCTGAGTCTATTTTGGGAAGGTTTTAGGCTATAAAAGGACC
This sequence comes from Magnolia changhungtana, assembly GCA_030180095.1. Taxonomy (NCBI): domain Eukaryota; kingdom Viridiplantae; phylum Streptophyta; class Magnoliopsida; order Magnoliales; family Magnoliaceae; genus Magnolia; species Magnolia changhungtana. The sequence goes on from JASAUF010000397.1 coordinate 5,902,542, forward strand.
TTAAACCCTCTCCCATTCCAGCCATACGAATTTGGATTTGAGAGAGAGAAAAGAGAGAGAAAGTGAGGGAGATGTGGGAGGAACTCCCTGCTGCTGTTCCCTGTCGCTATTCGGGCTCCACCGCCTGATTCTCATCGCTTTTCCGGCGATTTCGGCGTCGTTTCTAGGTAAGAAACCCTAACCCTAACCTGTTTTAAGGTTGTTTAGGTTGTAGGTTATTAAATAGCTAACGTATTTCGTTCCATAGGTTGCCAAACTCCCGTATAAGGAAGCTTAGCGAACCTATCAACTCCGTTACGATTCTACGACACAAGGTGCGGACTTTAGGTGTATAGGTTATGGTTTTCAACGCTTTCAATGTCAGATAATGATAGATTCATGATCTGCATGCAATTGCACATGTACAAAATGCTTTCCATTTTCTGTTTCGATTAGAATTGTAGAATTTGGAAATTTACATACTTTAGGTATTCGTATAAAATACCGTATACGTATTTTTTATGGAAATGTGTTTGACATGTTTATTTGACGTATGGATATATGATGTATGGATAAAATACTTATTTGGTGAAAGGATTCGCCTAAATACATGTTTACTAATAAACACTATGTATGTAAAAATACGGTATTGTAAGAAGTACCGTATACATGTATATTTTAGCGATGTGTTTGTCATGATTAATCGTCGTATAAATATATTATGTGCGTATAAAATAATTGCTTGGTGATCAGGGTCAAATACTGCATATCAGACCCCGATTATTGCCCTATTTTATGTACATGATAAGGCCTAACATCGGATTTTAATTGTATTTTTGTTACAGGAGGAAATTAGGAGCGTGTATAGCAAAATGATGTTAAAAGCGTGGATTTGACGTTCCGAAGTCACCAGACCACGGGATGGACTCCAGAGAACTGATAATGAAGATTCTATACACCTGGGATCAAGAAACTGAAGCTCAAGGGGCCCGAAAAGGGTCCAGAATGCAAGATCACGTATTTCTCGCCATCCGATCAGTTCGAAACTTCATACATGGGATGAGGGCCGTAAATTAACCGTACATATTAAATTTCAGCCATTGAAGATCTCGGGAAGTGGTCCAACGGACATATCAGCCTGTTAATCTATAATTTGGGACCCGCCTGATATTTGGAACTGCCTCGAATTTGGTCCTGACGGTGGAAATAATATGAGAAAGAGGATGGACGGTGTAGATTTCTCATAAACATTGAAGTGGACCCCACACCATGATGCACGTACACCATGCATATGAACTCAGGCCGTGCACCGGACCGGCTGAGATGGTCAGCGAGCCGCTGACCCGCGGCTCTCCCTCGCAGGATTCGAAAGTCCTAGTGCTCGCTCTCTGATTGAATTTTCTTCCCTTTTCTTAATTGTTTTTTTCTCTTAAAATTGTGCTTAGTAGTTTAGTTCATTATTTGTTAGATTAGTTAAGGAGAGTCATAGATTTGAATGTGACTACCAGTCCTCGTGGGAACGATCTCGTAATACGTACCGTATCTGCATCTGATTCGTATACTTGCGAGTTTAAAAATCATTTAAATCGTGTTGGTTTAAATAAAACATCAAGTTTTTGGCGCCGTTGCCGGGGACTGTTTCGTTCCAAATTAAATTTAGGGTTCTCTCTTATCATAATTCATAGTCTTAGGATTTTACTAACTTTAGTTTTGGAATTTTTTTTTTATTTAATTTTTAGAACTAACCTTTCTGTCTTGTAGGGTCGTTAATAGATCTTCTAACTTGGTAACTTCGTCCTAATTTCGTTACTTTCTTTATTTTTTTTAGATTAGGTCTTATCCCCTAGATACTAACTTGTTTGTTTTGTTGTGCAGGTTTTTAACATAGGAACTTCTACTCTGGTAACATCTTTCTAACTTCTCCTTTACTTTCGGTATTGCTGTAGGATTTTGGTTTCTTCTAGGATTAGACTCAGAGTTAAGGTTCTACCATGGAATCGTGGGTACATGCATACGCTGAGTTGGATAGGTTTTATTGGGAAATGCCTGAAGGATGTGGAATTCAACATATACCTCAAGATTTCTCTCCATCGAGAACAGACCTTGAGAACCGACTAGAACGTTATGTTCCATCGGTTAATAGGGCCGTATACGATCATCATTATGGAAATGAGGATTATTATCAACCATCATATTCTCCCATGTATGATTAGTATGACTATAACCAGTGGCATCATCAAAACTGGGAAGATGAACCAACAACATATTGTAATAATTATTCTCTTGGATCCCATACCTTTGAGATCCAACCAGAAACGATCCAAGAGGATTCATGTTTTGATCCAGAACAATTCAACCAGCATGTTGCGAAATTGATGAAATCATTAGAAGCACTCAATTTGCGCATTGAAAGGATAGAGGAAGCTCGCTCATCCCAACTACAATCCAATCCAGAAATACAATGCGAGGACAGTGATCCTCGCTCGCTTTTAACGAAATCTGGAATTTGGAATGAGGAGTTGGATTCCATTAATGAGCATACGGTTCAATTCCCCGATGAATCGATCTCAATGACTGTTCAAAAGGATGGGGAAGAAACATGGTTGTCTTTCAAATATAATGATGATGACACACCCCACTCACATGACACACTTGAGTTCAATAAAGGGGAAGAGGTTAGTTTATACGAACCTCAACCCAATCTGGAAATAGAATGTGAGGAAAGCGATCTCATCCCAAGTGTGCACTGCATGGAAGTAGATGACGATGCATATTGGGAAGATGATTACGAATGTGCAACCCAAATTCCCTTCGCATCAATCTCAAATTTGGTCCAAGTCAATGATCAAGACGTACACGAAGTGGTCGGTCATAATGAGCCACTCCCCTCCCCTAACATGTCTGATTTAAAGGTAGAGGACGGGCCCCTTACAACCGACCCTTCTAACTCTTGTGAAACGTATTTGGACCACTCCTCTGAATTACATGATGATATGATTCGGGAGATGGACGAGCTACTCGATATGACTCTTGAATTTGAAACCACCCAGTTGAGGCCACCATCTGAACTGTTGAATAATGACGATTCATCGCCTCTTCTGAGTAGTATCGATGAACAGAGTCCACACATCAATGCTACGTATACTGATCCTCAATCTGTCTGTGCAGGGCTGGAGCAAGAGAGCACACCTCCGTTTACCTTCAAAAATGATGAATTCCTTGGGCAGATCATCACGAGCTCTAATGTGAAAAATGAGTCACTCTCAGCTGAATGTCCCAACTCTTTGGATGATTGCTTGGCACACTTTGCAAATTCAAATGATCCCATGATAAGAGACATAGTGAATGCCTTGCAAAACAATATCTCGGTAGTTATCACTGACCGAGAGAACCCTTACTCTGCAGCCCCTCCTTCCACAAATCCTGAATATTTACCATCAAGGGAGGAGGAGCTAACGATTGAACCGAAGTCTACTACTTCGGAATGTGTTGAGACTACGTCACTTTCTGAGAATTTTTCTGACTTTCATCTATGTGTAGTCTCTGATTCACCATGGGATACTAACTTCGAAACTTCTTTTGTCACAGGTGAATCGTATATACTCTGGATACCTCAGGCGAATCAACGAAAATTTCTTATGAGGTACATAAATTTCTTTGGAAAGTCAAGCTCCAAGGCATCCAAGCCTATTGCAAAAAGGGCTTTTGGATGATCCTGTTGAGAAATCTACTGAGAAATTTATCACGATACTGGCCGGAAGAGGAACCTTGCAGCATGACTGAGTAGTTTTTCCCTGCTTTCTTAGGACTAGAGTAGTTTCCTTTATGTTGTTTTAGGATAGACAGTAAACTTAGCGCTCCTGGGAGGCAGCCTAGTCTTTTGTTATATTGTTTTTTTTAGTTATTTACTTCAATGTTTGTGGGTAACATTACTGCAAACCCTCACGAGACTACAACTCGTCCACTAGGGGTAACCTAGGGGTTTAAAGGCTTGTTGCATGCGCTAAATGCAATCGAGAGCACCTGCGAAAGTGGTATAGGTAGGATCTTCTTTTATTTTTCTTTTGTTATTTTTGCTTCTGTTGATTTCTCTCTTGTGCTAACTCGCTTTTACGTTGAAATTTTTTGAGAAAGCCTCTTGTTTCTCCGTCCAGGTACTATCTTTCCCTCATTCCTCTTTTACTTTCATTGTCCTATGTGCATTGCTTGCTTATTTCTTTTACATTGAGGACAATGTAGATTTTAGGTTGGGGGTGGGAGATTAGGTTACCTAATCAGTATTTTCTTGGTCTTGAGCAAAATTTGTGAAAATTTTAAAAAATTTTCTGGAATTTCTACTAAATTCAAAGTGATTTTGAAGGATAGTTGTGATTTTAACATTATAAGATACGTGATGTTCGTAACTTATGACTCTTGGATTCGGCCATCTGCTTGATTTCACAGTCAATTTTGAATTGTTAATCCATGATTAGAAGTTGTAAACATTGATTGAGCCATGATTTCACATATCACATCTCGCTTACACATTAAGTGTTGGTTCGATAACTGAATGATTAACTTGGTAAAAAGAAGAATTAAAAGGCTAAATCTTCACCATAGGTTTGCTCCCTATAGGTGCAGATTTGATTCTCCATAGTTGACATATGAAAAAAATAAATAAATAAATAAATAAAATTAGGCGACAAGTTTTCGCCATAGGTTTGCTCCCTATAGGTGAGAATTTGATTCCCCTCATTTGCGTTACTGCTCATAAAGAAAATCAAAGGCTGGTAAAATGAAAAGTTAATCTGTGAGATAAGTGTTGGTTTCAAGTTTTGATTGTTACGAATTACTAATGATATCATGAATTGACAATTGGATCTCTTACTGATTGTAAGTCGAGATTATACTTTACACTCGTAGAACTCAATGTTTAGGAATGTTCTAATTGATGGATTAATATTTTGAACTTGATTATGAAGTTTACTGTAAGCTTGATTCCAAGAGAAAAATTACACACACCAATCATGAATCTTAGAATTTTCACATCTCAGTTATTTGTTCACTTGTCACTTGAATTTACAGGAATTGTCTTTTATTTCTGAAATTATTTTTCGCATGTTTTGCTCGGGACTAGCAAAATGCTGATTGGGGGTTGTGATCAGGGTCAAATACTGCATATCAGACCCTGATTATTGCCCTATTTTATGTACATGATAAGGCCTAACATCGGATTTTAATTGTATTTTTGTTACAGGAGGAAATTAGGAGCGTGTATAGCAAAATGATGTTAAAAGCGTGGATTTGACGTTCCGAAGTCACCAGACCACGGGATGGACTCCAGAGAACTGATAATGAAGATTTTATACACCTGGGATCAAGAAACTGAAGCTCAAGGGGCCCGAAAAGGGTCCAGAATGCAAGATCACGTATTTCTCGCCATCCGATCAGTTCGAAACTTCATACATGGGATGAGGGCCGTAAATTAACCGTACATATTAAATTTCAGCCATTGAAGATCTCGGGAAGTGGTCCAACGGACAGATCAGCCCGTTAATCTACAATTTGGGACCCGCCTGATATTTGGAACTGCCTCGAATTTAGTCCTGACGGTGGAAATAATATGAGAAAGAGGATGGACTGTGTAGATTTCTCATAAACATGGAAGTGGACCCCACACCATGATGCACGTACACCATGCATATGAACTCAGGCCGTGCACCGGACCGGCTGAGACGGTCAGCGAGCCGCTGACCCGCGTCTCTCCCTCGCAAAACGGCACTCGCCATTCCAGCGTCCCCGCAAGCCGACGCGCTGATCGAGCTGTGGGTCCCACCCTTCATCTAAAACACTGATCTGGACTGTCCATCCGTTTTCTAGGGCGTTCATTACCACTGCCTAGATGGCAGAATCTTAGACTATAGCAGAAGATGGTGTTCCAACCGTTCAAACACCACACGAACGGTCGGGCAGAAAGTCAGGCGGACCTCATCAACAAAAGGCGAAACTCTGCCTTCCCGACCGGTTTTCCGTCCTCCACGCAATGGACGGAGTGGAGTTTCCATGTGATCAATGGAATGGGCCCCACCACTGTCAGCGGACGGAGGTTTGCGTCCGCGAAACGCATGGACACTGCCGACTTTTTCGGAATTTAGTGGGCCCCGTACGTCATCTGGCCGACCGATCCGAGCAGTCCATCGTGTAGAGGGCCATGATTACTACAAAACCATGCTGATAGTTCACTCCCATGCGTACACACATGTGTGGTACAGAGGCCACAAAAGGGCTACCCAGCGACGTTCAAAACTGATCTTTTTGAGATTTCTTCTGTGGGCCACGTTAATGGACCTTCAAAACCACCCATTCTTGACTAAAATTTCATCCTGAATCCAATGGATGGGGTGGATTTTCCAGAAAATGCTTCTGTGGGGCCCACCGATCACGGTTGTGAAAATTTGTATTCCGAGTCCTTCTACGACTCTGCCACCGATTCCAGCCATCCAGTAGCTATAAAAGGAGAGTTTTGGACATGGGTAAGGATTGAGGACCAGGGAATTCGAGATCCAGAGCCAGGGAGAGAAGAAAGAGAAGAAAGAAGAGAGGGAGATCGTTTGGTTTGGTGTTCCGTTTTTTATGAATTTTATTTATCCATCTCTTTTTATGGATTTTATGGGTCACTAATCTCTCAGCTAGGGCTGAGATGAAGCCCCTAATTTGATTAGTTCTTGTATTGGTTGATTTACTTTGAATATTAATTAATTTGTTTCTTTCTCTAAGTGGGCTTGATTGGTTTAAATTCCATACTTCTCCATCTATGAACTTGATCAAAGTATATAGATGGATGTTGTTTGGATGCTTATTACAGGTGCTTGGGTCTGATCAAGAACAGGTTTCCTATAGAGGAAGAAACAGGGTGCTTTAATGAATGTACATTCCATGTACCCGACCAAGGACATGGGATTTGTTATTCATGGCATTGCTTAAAGGAATTAGACATTCTGTATGCCCGATTAAGGACACAGATTGTGCTTTCTCTATATAAGTGGTATCAATTTAGATCAAGGTGAATCAACAAACAAAATAAGGGTTAGGATAATTAGGGGTGGATTCGAAAGTCCTAGTGCTCTCTCTCTGATTGAATTTTCTTCCCTTTTCTTAATTGTTTTTTTTTTACTCTTAAAATTGTGCTTAGTAGTTTAGTTCATTATTTGTTGGATTAGTTAAGGAGAGTCATAGATTTGAATTGTGACGACCAGTCCTCGTGGGAACGATCTCGTAATACGTACCGTATCTGCATCTGATTCGTATACTTGCGAGTTTAAAAATCATTTAAATCGTGTTGGTTTAAATAAAACATCACTTGGCGAAGGGAATCGCCGTAATACATGTTTGCTTGTATACAGTATGTATGTTGAAAATGCGTATTCTAGAAAATACTGTATACGATAAATTTTGGAGATGCATTTATCATGATTATTTGCTGTAGTAATATATTATACATGGGTAAAATACTCACTTGGCTAAAGGATAGCCCTAATACATGTTTTGCTAACATACACCATGTATGTTGTATTAGTGTATTCTAAGTGTTTGTGAAAATGACTGAATGAGTATAGAATCCTCATTCGTGCTCGCCATGACTAATTGTCATGGATTCATGATTGTTGTATTGGCGATACCCTTTTGACGAAAGGATTTGCCCTAAATCACGCCACGGCCAATAGACACCATATATGCTAAAATGTGTGGCCCAAGTGTTTGTGGAAATGACTGAATGAATATGGAACTTGGATTCCTGCTTGCCATGACTATCCGTCATGGGGTGTACACATGTTATGATTGGGGCAACTCCCTAGTGAAAGGATTTGGCCTAATGCCTATGTGATCGACATATGTCATGTATGTTGATGCATGTTTGTTTAAGTGTTTCTTGAAATGTCTGAATGAGTAGTAGTTAGCAAATTGTAATGTATAAGGGTGTTGAGATATGATTCTCAACCTCTTTTAACTATGTGTATGATCTCCTTGGATTGTTGTGTGATTAGGAATTGAACATATATAAACTCATGCTTGTGTTGTGATTCATAACATGCTCAACTGCTTTATGATTATAACTATGTAATGCATATGTTTAAATTTATATTTACGTTCTATGATCCGTCATGGGTGATGGGGAGCGGAGCAACGAAAGTGCGTGCAATTCTAGCGACCCTAAACGGATAATACCATACCTTGATAGTATGAGTTGAATCTTGATCCATTACTGCGTTATCTATCTGCAAGTTATCATGTTTGGGGCTACAATTGTAGTCCAGACAATCGGTACCAGAATTGAATTCGTGGCTGTGATTCATTTGCCACGTGAGATGTGTTCGACGAACCCGAGTCGTACTTCGATTGGCGATAGTGGTTGGCCACGCGAAGTGCTTATGCATTTCATGTCGTTCAACTTGTTGTGTGCTCGAGGTAGCCGAGCTCGTCAAGTAACCCGATCTGTCTTATGTATGTTCACCATGTTTGGTCGCTACTGCCTGAACCTAGGGTACCAAACTTACCAGTGAAATCCCTTTTAACCATGGTACCTCGATCCGCTAAGACTCATGAGCCGGGCATGGTGGTATGGGACACCGTGGTCGAGCTGTAGGCCTACGCTGGGGCCACATGCCTCCCCGTAGTGACCAGTGAGCAACTAGACTCGTGAGCCGATTATGGTGGTATGGGACACTATATTCGAGAGCCGAGTACGGTGAGACCTGTACTCGTGCTGGCGGGCGACGAGTCCTCTGTAGTATCTTCAAGTATACTCCAAGGTCTGTGATTGGCGACGAGTCTTTCACAGCAACTAGAGTATGAGTTGAGCCGAGTACGGTGAGACCTGTATTCGAGCTGACGGCTAGTGATTGAGCCGAGTATTGTGAGACCTGTACTCGAGCTGACGGTTAGCAATTGAGCCGCATACGGTGAGATCTGTATCCGTGCTGACGGGTGACGAGCCCTTTGTGATGCCTTCGCTACGCCTCTCAAACCATAATATCGTATGAGATTAACTAGGACTGACGACCCTAGAATGGATCATGTTTGGGAATGATACAAGGGAGGTACCTTAGTTTCCCAATACTGCTGTTTGAAATAGACTAATAATAACTCGGTAATCATGATCATCATCGCACCGCATGTGCTTAGTTGATGTGGCGCACTGAGGGAGTTAAGCATTCGCGAACGTAAGATGATGTCGCATGAGGGTGGTTTGGCAAGGGCATACAGCATCATGTCATTTCATTCTCGCACTTAATAAGAGTAGTTAGAATTGTTTGATTTGTCTTTGCTTTATCATTCTTGCTTGATTGAATTGATAACATGTTAACTTATGCTTTCTTGTTCCACTTGAGTTGATCACTCACTCCCACGTTACGGGACGGTGTTGTACACACCAACCGCATTTGTTGAATTTTAGATGATGACGATGCTTATGAAGCGAGCCGGACTACTTCTATGGTGATGAGGAGGAGTTCTCCTATCATGTAACTCTCTCGACGGGTCTTTGAAGACCTGTACTGCATTGACGGGGCTATGGTACTTGGGATAGAAGATATTACACTTACACATTTGGTATATTTTAGAACTGTACTTGTACTTATTTAACCTAGTAATGTTATCACACTCTAGAGACTCATCACAGTTTATATATTTTATCTATCTATCATCGTCTTCCGCTTGCAATTTAACTGTCTCTGGAGTATGATATGCTGTTTTGGCTTAATCTCACTGTAACGACCTGAAAAATTCCGTACATTGGGTCGAGTACCACCTCGACCAGAAATCATATAGGATTAAATCCTTTAGAAATTTAACAAAGTTAACTAAGTACTAAACTCAATTAGTTATGAAATCCGTTAGGATTGCTTTAAATACGATCTGCAAGACCCAAAACTTGCAGAATCATTGACGTTAGGTTACCCTAAAGTTTAGAACCAAACTCATTTCCGTCTGCTCTCGAGAATGAAACGAAACTTCGAATTAGGTCTAGATCGCACATCGGGATTCCGATTAACCCGAAGTTAAGGAACTAGGACCGCCCCACCGGGCTTAACAATCATCTCAAAATCGGCCTTATCCGATATTCCACGGCCATTCGTTTCGAATCGGAGCGAGGTAGTGTGAAAAACACTATTCACAAGCCGAAATAAATATCCGGAATAGTGATCCGCATCGTTCGTTGACGCGTCAAGATAAGCAACCCGACCGTCGTAATCGACCAAATTACACCCTCGGATTAAGAAAATTTCAGAACATTTACATGTACTCGAAATTTCGATCGTGGCCCACCGACCGTCGAATCGAAAGTGGTCCGCCACGTGCGATCCGCGTGATCCGAATGAGTCAAAAATGTAATCCCACGTAGATCCATTGATGATAAGTTTAAGTCTGACGTTTGGTTCAAAGAGGGCCACTAGAACTTCCCTTTTGAGTGAAAAGCGGCAAATATCCTATATAAGCAGTACCCCATGAACCTAAGTCTATTTCCGTAATGTTTGAGGCTATAAAAGGAGCTTAGAGCAGCCCCTCTCACAGCCATACGAATTTTAGTGGAAACCCTAGAGAGAGAGAGAGAAAAGAGAGAGAAGGACTTGGAGATCGTTGCCGATCTTCCTCCACTTGCACTGGATTGCTACACGGCCTACACCGCCTTATTCTCGGCGTTTTCCCGGTGTTTTCCGCCTCATTTGAAGGTAAGAAAACCTAACCCTAGGTCTGATTTGAGGTGGAATCTAGGTAGGATGGATACCGACTAACCGATTCCGCTCTTTAGGCTAGAAATCGCCCGTAGACGGAAGATTCATCACCCTTGCTTGATTGTTCCGTTTCAAAAGGCAAAGGTGAGGACTTTAAGCTTATAAGTTACGGTTTTCAACGCTTTCAATGTCGTATAATGGTAGATTCATGATCGCTTGCAATTGCACATGTACAAAGTGCTTTCCGTTTCCTGTTTTGATTAACGGTGTGAAATATGGAATTTCACATATTCTAGGTATACGTAGAAATACCGTATACGTATTTTTTTTGGACAATTGCTTGACATGTTTATTTAATGTTTAATTATATAACATATGAATAAAATACTAGTTTGGCGAAAGGAATCGCCAAATTATATGTTTACTTGTAAATGCGCCGTATGTCGAAATTACGTATTGTAGAAATACCATATACGTATTTCTTTTGGAATAATGTTTAACATATGTATTTAATGTATGATTATACAATACATGATTAAAATACTAGCTTGGCGAAAAGAATCGCCGAAACCTATGTTCCTTTGTAAACACTATGTATGTCGAAATTGGGTATACGTGAAAGTACCCTATACGTATAAAAGTCGCTGATGTGTTTGCTATGTTTATTTGTTGTATGAATATGTTGTATATGTATAAAATACTAGCTCGGTAACGGGACAACCCTAGTACACACTTCCCTAGCATACGTCATGTATGTTGAACTATTGCATTCCACGTGTTGGTGAATTCACTTGTGAGTGTAAGCGCTTAAGTGTTAGAATCTTAGGTAGGTGCTGAGGTGGGATTCTCGGTTGCCTTAGAGTCGCATAGGACACTCTCCATGTGGTTGTTCACTCTAACCACTCGCCTACGAAATGTAAGTATTTGTATACTTATTTACATAATGCTTTATAACATGCTTTTGAACATGCTTTGTGACTTGTTGTTAACATGCTTCATGTTATGCTTATATTATGCTTGCTAGTGTTCTTGAATTACCATGCTATCATGCCTTATTTCACATGCTTTGGTTAGGATTTGACTGAGCTTGGGACTATGTTCGTAGTCCAGGCATCCGGTATCAGACTTGAAGATGTGGTTGGGGTTTCGTTCCGCCACGCACGATGTGTTGGTGAACTCGTGTCGTACTTCGGTTGGCGATAGTGGTTGGCCACACGAGGTGCTTCTGCGCCTCATATCGCCCAACTTGTTGTGCGCTCGAGCTAGCCGAACATGTCGTAAACCGTATGCCTTATGTATGTTCACAATGTCCGGTCGCTAATGCTTGAACCTAGGGTACCAAACTTACGGTGATAATCCCGTTAACCATGGTACCTCGATCCGCTAAGACTCATGAGCCGGGCATGGTGGTATGGGACACCGTGGTCGAGCTGTCGGCCTACGCTGGGGCTACGTGCCTCCCCGTAGTGACCAGTGAGCAACTCAACTCGTGAGCCGATTATGGTGGTATGGGACACTATATTCGCGGCCGTCGGCCTACACTGATAAGGTGATGGGGGAGTGGTGCAGTCTTTGTGTGTACAGCGCCCTTTGTAGTGACCGCGAGCATATTCTGAAGTTGCAACGTGCCTTAGGGTTCGCCGCGACATATAGAATATGAACTAGGGCCTGTTTTCGTATAGTTGTATCGTGATGAATCGTTTAAGGGGTGATGGGGGAGTGGTGCAACCTTTGTGCGTAATGCCACCGGGCAATCTCTGCAAAGTGCCTAGAAAACACACTATCGTCTGATATTAACTAGGACTGACGACCCTAGATTGGATCATGTTTGGATATGATACAAGGGAGGTACCTTAGTTTCCCAATCCTGCTGTTTGAAATGAATTAATTAAAAACTCGGTAATCATACTCATCATGCATCGCATGTGCCTGGAAGATGTGGAGCACTGTGGGATGTAAGCATGCGCGAACGTGAGATGGTGTCGCTTGAGGGAGTACGTCGGAGAGGGCATCCATCATAACTGCATTCATACTTGCATTAATCAGAGTAACTAGGAGTGTTTGATTTACTGCTTTATCATTACTGCTTGACTGTATTGGTAACATGATAACTTATGTCTTATCGTTCCACTGAGTTAGCTACTCACTCCCACGTTACGGGACGGTGTTGCGCACACCAACCGGACTGTCTCAGGTTTAGGCAATCCGGCTATTCTCGGGAGGCGAGCCCGACACGACGAGGACCGGGAGGAGTTCTCGTATATGCGATTCGGCCGGCGGCTTCGACTAGGTCACGGGATCGATGGGATTTACAGAGATTGTATTTAGTTATTTTGACATTTTGTTTATTACACAGACATGTATATTGTGACTCGAAGGATTCATACTGGATAATGAATCATTTATTTTGTTTCTTTACATACATATATATACTGATCAGTCTTCCGCTTGCTTTTATACAACTGATCTGGAGTATGAATTACTGCTTTGGTATAATCTCATTCATGTTTATTGCGCTAACTCAGACAACATTTAACCATCATTGTGTATGTTGCATAAGTGATGCGTTGGAACTCGGGAGTTGAGTTCATACTCGACCCCGATTTTCGTGGCGTTACAAGTTGGTATCGAGCATGATTTTGATTAAACCGGACTGAGTTATGTCCCCACTACGTACGCCGACGCGTTACACTTAGAGGGTGCGCAAAATATAGCAACATGATCTTAGGGTCTCCGATTTCGCCGATTCGGCGAAGTTCATCGCACACGGACGGTTTGATCGAGTGCGTACTCGATCCCAACCACACTTAGGGACCCCAAGTCACTCCTAGACCGTCTATTGACGTGTCCAGTCACAATCCACCAAATATTAGTTGTTAAAAAAAAAAAAATCGATTGGATCGAAAGTTGCCGAATCGACCGTTTTGGCACAAAGCGAGTCCGTGGGCCCCCACGACTAGTCCGTTAACCTTTTGGACCAAGACAGTGGTGCATTTGGCACCCGGGAGTCCGTGGTGAACAAGGCCGATCATGCGGGGCGGCGCGGTTCCGGCAAGCCCGACCGCGGGCGCCACCGCTGCACTGCCGCGGCGGACCGCGCCCCGTTGACTTTCCCGGGCGTGTTTCAAGCGTGGGATGGGTCGGCCCAGCATGCCCTACCCCATGGCACGTGCCATTTTGGCATTAGGTTAGGTTTTAAAGGGCTGAAACACCCATCTCTCCCATTTCCCCTCTTTTTCAAGCACCCCACCTCCATTTTCGATTTTTCTGAAAAACCATCCCTCCAAACCTTCAATCCCTCCATTTTCTTCCATAACTCACACACCCCTACCTCCTACAACAGCCCTAGCCTCTCCCTTTCCCCATTTCCACAAGTTGGAGCTCTCATAACCCTCCTTGGAGCTCAAAATCGGGTAATATACTAACCCATCCCATTTTCTTCTTGTTCCTTCTTCATTTCCTACCTCTAGAGCTTATTCCACACCTGTTGGATTGTTGGTTGTGGAAGATAAAAGAGGTCAGCCCTTTGTTCCCCCATTTTGGAAATTTTCCATGGCCCTCCTTGGTGTGGTGGCCACCATTTTCTCCATTTCCTCCATCCTATCATTCATGGGAAAGAGGAAAACCGCGGCCGACGACGCCGGCCCAAGTAGGCCAGCCCATACCCGAAGAAGATCCGACGCTGGGGCCGGCACAAGCACCGTGCGGGAGTTTAGGTCGAAGCGAGACCTGGATCCTGACCACCCCGCCAGGAATGCTTATCCAATAGGCATGGAATATGGGCGCTTCGCGGGCCGCAAGGTTGTGTTTGAAGCTCATGTGGATGAGAGGATGTTTGGCCTACACCCGATGATGGACCACTTGGTGGACATCGGGTGGAATCATATTTTTGAAGGCGAGTCTCCCGCATGTGAGAACACGGTCCGCGCTTTCTACGCTCACATCGTAGACGCATCACTAGAGCCTCTTCAGTTTACTGTTTCGTGAGGGGCATAAGGCGCACAATCACTGTGGATGAGGTGGTTCGAATCACGAAGATTCCGCTTGGTCAAGTGCATCCTAGTGATGACTTCTCTAGAACTGCGCGGGAAAGGGATCGCCGCATGCGATTTCTCTGTGGTCGCCGAGTTACTTGGAAGCGAGGAAATTGTATTGCAGCGACAAAGATGTCTGAAGACTTTCATTTGCTCCACCACATCTTCACATACAATGTATACCCACGGTGGGGTAACCGCACGGAATGTACAAGGGTGATGGTGGACTTTTTGTACAAGATGGGACGCCTGGGACAACATATGCCCGCCACATTCATCCTATCCCGGATAGTTAATGTTGCTCGTTCTCGCCAGAACGATCTTTCGCTCCCATTTGGCCGACCGATCCGCAGGATGGCTCGTGATGTAGGTTACGATTGAATATGGAGGATCTTGCACCGGTCCGAGTCATAAATGAAGCGACACTCGGGAATATGAAGATCGGCCCCCAATGCGGCAAGCCCGACTCGACGAGTCCGGGAGATGAGTCGGATAGCGCCGGCGAAGAGAGTGTTGACCTCCAGCCGACAAAGTGATGAGGAGCGCAGTGATGACATACAGAGGAAGAACCCGAGGCTCGGGACACGAGGAGAGCTCACCCCTCGCGGCTCGGGAGCGGGGTGTGGATCGAGATGTATCCGATGCGCGATTTGCCCGTTTGAGGAGAGGCAAGCCGCCCCGCAAAGCAAGAGGTTGGACAAGTTCTGGGCCGAGATTGGACAGTTCGGCCGAGCTTGGTCAAGTTCGAACTAAACTTGAAGAGAATGAAGCCTACATGAAGAAGAATTTCAAGAAGATGTCCCGTACGTCAAGGCCATCCTGTGCTGTGCGCAGGATAAGAATGCTCCTCCTCCACCGCCTACTTCGGATGCTTAGTCATCCATATCGTTGTTTGTTGTGTTTGCTTTGGTTACCGCGATAGGCGTTTGTGTTTTCGTTCAGATGATGTATTAGGTAGTAGCATGTTTAGTGTTTAATGTGTGGATGTATTGGCTATCATGTGATTTCCGTCATGATTCATGTAAACTCTGTAGTCCATGTATTCTGACAATTTTGAGTAAATGAAAAGCATATAGCCTCTTTTGTTTGATGATGTGTGGAATGCTTAAGTGCTTTATGGAGTGTATTATGCTGTATCTCACAAATGCTGTACTGTGTTGTATAGGGCATGCCGCGACAAGATATACGCGAGTACGCACACATCTCCTTCGACCGGCTCCATGGACCGTACACCTTCTAGTAGTAGTGGTCCCGCGGACCGTGGGTTGGGTTCCGATCGCCCCCATCGGTCCATGGCGGGTTGCCACCATACACGCCCCGGTCCGTGAGCGTTTCGGCCATCCTCTTCGCAAAGATGACTCCTGTGCCGCTCCGTCGACCGATAGATTTGAGCAGCTGATGATGATGATGCATCGAAGTAGACGACAGAAGAAGAGAGCAAAGAGGCAGAGATGCAGAAGAAGAGACAGAACAGAAGAAGACATCAGATGCCAGCCTTATGGCCACTATCGCTGAGGCCTTGTCCCGTGGTGGTAGTGCGACTCCACCTACGACGTCTGCACATCCCGATGCGCATTCTGAGCCTCCTGCTCAGTGTGAGGGTGTGCCCCTGCCTCCACCCGTGGTGCCTCCTACTGGAGATGTCGGCACGCGCGGTCTACTCGAGCGGTTTCGGCGCTTGAGGCCTCCTTCGTTCATGGGCACTCATAGGCCCGAGGAGGCGTAGTTTTGCTTGACCGCATCTCGAAGATGCTTCGGATGTCGCATTGCTCGAGGCGAGCAGTGTAGAGCCGGCCGCCTTCATGTTTGAGAGGGAGGCGAGTTTATGGTGGGACAAGCAGTGTTGCGGTCTGTCGCAGCCAGACTACGTATGGACCCGGGAGGCTTTTGAGTTCCGGCCCATGAGAAATACTACCCGCCGACTTACCGACATGAGCGGGAGGACGAGTTTCGCGCCCTCGGGCAGGGAGGCATGACTATTACAGAGTACGAGCACCGCTTCACCGAGTTGGGCCGCTTTGTCCCGACTGTACTAGTGGACGAGCAGATGCGGATGCGTCGATTCTCTTTGGGCTTGCGACCGGAGATACGGTCGAAGATATGCTGCTTCACTATACCTACGTATGCAGCACTGGTTCACATGTCTATGACGGCAGAGCAGGATGTGGACCGGTTGGCCCGATCACGTGGCACTATGGGTGCGAGGCCACGACAGGAGATACAGAGCAGGCCTATCCTAGGCAAGAGGCCTCGGGTTGACTCGCCTCCTAGGATCGCAGCGCCAGGGGCTCAGGAGAGGCGCCCTGTTGTGACCTGCACGTACTGCGGGAAACAGGGTCATCTTATTGGGAGTTGCTTCGCGCGGATGAAGGACAGTGGGTTCTCTCCGCCACAGATGATGGGCCGTTCTCACCCACAGCCATATCAGCTCCACCGCTACAGACAGCTCCCGCACATCCTTCCTTCCGACCTCCTGTGCCGCGCTTCAGGCCGCCACAGCGACCCTTGGCTCCTCACCGAACCGCCGCCACAGTGCTCGCGTTCATACTCTTGTAGTAGCTGAGGCGCCTGAGACGTCGGTTTCAGCCCGACGGCCTTCGAGGGTACGGCTTTTATTCGCGACACTCCCGTCTCTTTATTGGTGGACACTGGGTCCACTACTTCTATTATTTCTTGTGGGGCGGTGAAGCGCCTATCTTTGCATACGATTCCCACTAAGGGAATGAGACTCACCACGGCTACCGGGACCTGTTCGGATGTCACACGATTATGCGAGGGTTGCTCGGTAGTTTTGGGTAGCAAAGACACGTGCTCGTCGACCTCATTGTTGCTCCGCAGCGTGGCACTACGGCGTTATCCTTGGCATGGATTGGCTCACCAGATGAGGGCGGAGGTAGATTGCGACACTCGGATCGTGACGGCCATGGACCCGACGGCACATGCCTTTCACGTTCCCGGCAGTGCCGCCTGGCCCCGTCGAGTTGATTGTTATGCTGCTTTGCTTGTGCCGACTGATGGTCCGACAATAGATAGTACGCCAGTGGTTCGAGACTTTGCAGGCGTGTTTGAGACTATCCCGGGTTTACCTCCTCGGCGTGAGATTGATTTTACGATAGATCTTACGCCTGGTGCGACGCCCATCTCGTTGCCTACGTATCGTATGCCTCCATGTGAGATGGAGGAGCTGCGGACACATATTGATGTACTTGTAGAGAGAGGTTTTATTCGACCTAGTGTGTCTCCTTGGGGAGCACCTGTGTTGTTCGTGAAGAAGAAGGACGGGTCGCTACGGTTGTGTATTGATTACCGTAGGTTGAACCAGGTCACGGTGAAGAACAAGTATCCTTTGCCCAGATTGACGATCTGTTCGATCACTGAGAGGGGCGAAGTATTTCTCGAAGATTGATCTCCGTGGTACCACCGTTGCTGCGTGAGAGAGGAGGACGTGCAGAAGACAGCCTTCAGGACGTGCTTTGGGCACTACGAGTTCTTAGTGATGTCGTTCGGTCTGACGAACGCACCAGCCGTGTTCATGGATCTGATGAACCGGGTATTTCGGCCCTTCCTCTACCGATTCGTCATCGTCTTCATCGATGACATCTTGATATACTCCACGAGTTGGGAGGAGCACGAGGAGCACTTGCGAGCGGTATTGGAGACACTGAAGAAGAACCAGTTGTTTGCGCAGTACAAGAAGTGCGACTTCTGGCAGGAGGAAGTCAAGTTCCTGGGACATGTAGTGTCCAAGGATGGGATAGCAGTGGACCTTGCTAAGGTAGCTGTGGTTCAGGATTGGCGCGGCTGAATCGATCGGTTATCGAGGTGAGGAGTTTCCTTGGCCCGGGCCGGATACTACGACGTTTCATTCGGGATTTCTCGAAGATCGCCTGTGCCATTATCTCGGTGACTCGGAAGGACCGAAGTTCGCCTCGGAATGAGAAGGCGGAGGCAGCACTTTTAAGGAGTCAAGGACAAGTTGACGTCCGCCCTCGTGCTAGTATTGCCGAGCAAGGGGTGAAATACACGGTGTATACCGACGCGTCTCGCGTTGGTTTGGGTTGTGTGTTGATGCGTAAAGATAGGGTGATATCGTATGCCTCGAGACAATTAAGGAAGCACGAGGAGAATTACCCTACACATGACCCGGAGTTGGTGTGTCATCTTTGCATTGAAGCTCGGGAGACATTACCTCTATGGTGAGGAGTTCGAGCTTTTTCCGCGACCACAAGAGCCTTAAATACATATTCACGCAATGAGATTTGAATATGAGACAAGTACGATGGATGGAGACCTTGAAGGACTTCAAGTTCGAGGTTTCCTACCATCCCGGCAAGGCGAACCTTGGGCGGACGCGTTGAGCCGCAAGAAGGCGATTGCATTTGCGGCACCGCCGATGATAGCCGAGTGGGATATGGTAGAGTTTGTGCGGGACTTCGAGCGAGAGACTCACCGTCGAGGAGCCATTTGAGTGTGTTGCGCACGTTCGGGTGCGACCACTTATTGACGACAGATTGTTGAGGCCCAAGAGGGCGACATACGGTGTCCCGAGCTTCGAGAGCAAAGCTAGCGACGCCGTGGACCCGAGTGGAGAGTTGGTTCGATGGGGGCTTACGGCCCGTGGCCGCCTATGTGTTCCGGATGTGCTCGACTTGAGACGCGAGCTTCTCGAGTCCGCCCATAACTCGAAGTTTGCGATGCATCCTGGGTAGCACGAAGATGTACCAGGATATGAGACGGACGTATTGGTGGGATAACATGAAGGCCCACATTGCTGAGTTTGTGTCTCGATGTCTGACGTGCCAGCAGGTCAAGGCAGAACATCGCCGACCTCCTGGACTGCTTCAGCCCATGCCTATAGCGGAGTGGAAGTGGGACTTCATCTCCATGGACTTCATATCAGGGTTGCCGAAGACGAGGAAGGGACACGATTCCATTTGGGTGATTGTGGACCGGTTGACCAAATCGGCCCATTTCCTCCCTATCAGAGTTACGAACTCCGCAGATGAGTTGGCTAGATTGTATATCAGGGAGATAGTCCGTCTGCACGGGGTTCCTTTGGAGATTGTGTCGGACAGAGACACGCGGTTCACATCCATCTTCTGGACTCGTATCCAGGAGGCGATGGGTGTGAAGTTGAAGTTCAAGATCTGGCGTTTCATCCTCGGGACCGATGGGCGACAGAGCGAGTGAATCGGATTCTCGGGAGGATATGTTGCGAGCTTGTGTGTTGGACTTCAAGGGACGTTGGGATGACCTGTCTCCGTACGCAGAGTTCGCCTACAACAACGGCTTCCAGCGACTATTGGCATGGCGCCATATGAGGCTCTATATGGTCGACCAGTAGGGCACCGCACTTGTTGGGCGAGGTCGGAGAGCGTAGCTCGATTGGCCCGGAGTTGGTTCAGCGACTACGCAGAAGGTAGACATTATCGCGTCGATTACTCACGCACTGACAAGCAGAGCGAGCAGAAGAGTTACGCCGATACGAGGCGGCGACCGCTGGAGTTCGAGGTCGGTGATCATGTGTTCCTTCGGGTTTCCCCTATGAAGGGAGTCCTTCGGTTTGGGAAGAAGGGGAAGCTCACACCGAGGTTTATCGGTCCATTTCGATACATCGGATCGAGTGGGTGATGTGGCATATCGTCTCGCCTTGCCTACACCACTTGCTTCCGTACACAACGTATTTCATGTATCTATGCTGAAGAAGTACGTTCCTGATCCTTCGCATATCATCGATGGGAGCAGTACATTGAGCGAGGATGCTACATATGAGTTGCCCCGACGCGCATCCTCGACAGAAGGAGCAAAGCCGCGTAGCAAGGTCATCCCGCTTGTGAAGGTGCTTTGGACACATCATTCGAGGAGGAAGCTACGGGAGACCGAGGCCGAAGTCGGGAAGAACTACCCTCGATTCTCGAGGAGTACGAATGTATAAATTTCGAGGATGAAATTTTTTGTTTAAGGGGGGGTAGATTGTAACGACCGAAAAATTCCGTACATTGGGTCGAGTACCACCTCGACCGTAAATCACATAGGATTAAATCCTTTAGAAATTTAACAAAGTTAACTAAGTACTAAACTCAATTAGTTATGAAATCCGTTAGGATCGCTTTAAATACGATCCGCAAGACCCAAAACTTGCGTAATAATCATTGACGCTAGGTTACCCTAAAGTTTAGAACCAAACTCATTTCCGTCCGCTTCTCGGGAATGAAACGAAACTTCGATTAGGTCTAGATCGCACATCGGGATTCCGATTAACCCGAAGTTAAGGAACTAGGACCGCCCACCGGGCTTAACAATCATCTCAAAAATCGGCCTTATCCGATATTCCACGGCCATTCGTTTCGAATCGGAGCGAGGTAGTGTGAAAAACACTATTCACAAGCCGAAATAAATATCCGGAATAGTGATTCGCATCGTTCGTTGACGCGTCAAGATTAAGCAACCGACCGTCGAATCGACCAAATTACACCCTCGGATTAAGAAAATTTCAGAACATTTACATGTACTCGAAATTTCTATCGTGGCCCACCGACCGTCGAATTGAAAGTGGTCCGCCACGTGCGATCTGCGTGATCCGAATGAGTCAAAAATGTAATCCCACGTAGATCCATTGATGATAAGTTTAAGTCTGACGTTTGGTTCAAAGAGGGCCACCAGAACTTCCCTTTTGAGCTGGAAAAGCGGCAAATATCCTATATAAGCAGTACCCCATGAACCTAAGTCTATTTCCGTAATGTTTGAGGCTATAAAAGGAGCTTAGAGCAGCCCCTCTCACAGCCATACGAATTTTAGTGGAAACCCTAGAGAGAGAGAGAGAAAAGAGAGAGAAGGACTTGGAGATCGTTGCCGATCTTCCTCCACTTGCACTGGATTGCTACACGGCCTACACCGCCTTATTCTCGGCGTTTTCCCGGTGTTTTCCGCCTCATTTGAAGGTAAGAAAACCTAACCCTAGGTCTGATTTGAGGTGGAATCTAGGTAGGATGGATACCGACTAACCGATTCCGCTCTTTAGGCTAGAAATCGCCCGTAGACGGAAGATTCATCACCCTTGCTGATTCGTTCCGTTTCAAAAGGCAAAGGTGAGGACTTTAAGCTTATAAGTTACGGTTTTCAACGCTTTCAATGTCAGATAATGGTAGATTCATGATCTGCTTGCAATTGCACATGTACAAAGTGCTTTCCGTTTCCTGTTTTGATTAACGGTGTGAAATATGGAATTTCACATATTCTGGGTATACGTAGAAATACCGTATACGTATTTTTTTTTGGACAATTGCTTGACATGTTTATTTAATGTTTAATTATATAACATATGAATAAAATACTAGTTTGGCGAAAGGAATCGCCAAATTATATGTTTACTTGTAAATGCGCCGTATGTCGAAATTACGTATTGTAGAAATACCGTATACGTATTTCTTTTGGAATAATGTTTAACATATGTATTTAATGTATGATTATACAATACATGATTAAAATACTAGCTTGGCGAAAAGAATCGCCGAAACCTATGTTCCTTTGTAAACACTATGTATGTCGAAATTGGGTATACGTGAAAGTACCCTATACGTATAAAAGTCGCTGATGTGTTTGCTATGTTTATTTGTTGTATGAATATGTTGTATATGTATAAAATACTAGCTCGGTAACGGGACAACCCTAGTACACACTTCCCTAGCATACGTCATGTATGTTGAACTATTGCATTCCACGTGTTGGTGAATTCACTTGTGAGTGTAAGCGCTTAAGTGTTAGAATCTTAGGTAGGTGCTGAGGTGGGATTCTCGGTTGCCTTAGAGTCGCATAAGACACTCTCCATGTGGTTGTTCACTCTAACCACTCGCCTACGAAATGTAAGTATTTGTATACTTATTTACATAATGCTTTATAACATGCTTTTGAACATGCTTTGTGACTTGTTGTTAACATGCTTCATGTTATGCTTATATTATGCTTGCTAGTGTTCTTGAATTACCATGCTATCATGCCTTATTTCACATGCTTTGGTTAGGATTTGACTGAGCTTGGGACTATGTTCGTAGTCCAGGCATCCGGTATCAGACTTGAAGATGTGGTTGGGGTTTCGTTCCGCCACGCACGATGTGTTGGTGAACTCGTGTCGTACTTCGGTTGGCGATAGTGGTTGGCCACACGAGGTGCTTCTGCGCCTCATATCGCCCAACTTGTTGTGCGCTCGAGCTAGCCGAACATGTCAGTAAACCGTATGCCTTATGTATGTTCACAATGTCTGGTCGCTAATGCTTGAACCTAGGGTACCAAACTTACCAGTGATAATCCCGTTAACCATGGTACCTCGATCCGCTAAGACTCATGAGCCGGGCATGGTGGTATGGGACACCGTGGTCGAGCTGTCGGCCTACGCTGGGGCTACGTGCCTCCCCGTAGTGACCAGTGAGCAACTCAACTCGTGAGCCGATTATGGTGGTATGGGACACTATATTCGCGCCGGCCGGCCACACCGATAAGGTGATGGGGAGTGGTGCGGTCTTGTGTGTGTACACCGGCAGCCCTTTGTAGTGACCGCGAGCATATTCTGAAGTTGCAACGTGCCTTAGGGTTCGCCGCGACATATAGAATATGAACTAGGCCTGTTTCTGTATAGTTGTATCGTGATGAATCGTTTAAGGGGTGATGGGGGAGTGGTGCAACCTTTGTGCGTAATGCCCTGGCAGCTCTCTGCAGTGACCTAGAAAACACACTATCGTCTGATATTAACTAGGACTGACGACCCTAGATTGGATCATGTTTGGATATGATACAAGGGAGGTACCTTAGTTTCCCAATCCTGCTGTTTGAAATGAATTAATTAAAAACTCGGTAATCATACTCATCATGCATCGCATGTGCCTGGAAGATGTGGAGCACTGTGGGATGTAAGCATGCGCGAACGTGAGATGGTGTCGCTTGAGGGAGTACGTCGGAGAGGGCATCCATCATAATTGCATTCATACTTGCATTAATCAGAGTAACTAGGAGTGTTTGATTTACTGCTTTATCATTCTGCTTGACTGTATTGGTAACATGATAACTTATGTCTTATCGTTCCACTGAGTTAGCTACTCACTCCCACGTTACGGGACGGTGTTGCGCACACCAACCGACTCTGTCTCGTGTTTAGGCGATCCGGCTATTCCGGGAGGCGGAGCCGACACGACGAGGACCAGGAGGAGTTCTCGTATATGCAGATTATTTGGCGGCTTCGACTAGGTCACGGATCGATGGGATTACAGAGATTGTATTTAGTTATTTTGACATTTTGTTTATTACACAGACATGTATATTGTGACTCGAAGGATTCATACTCTGGATAATGAATCATTTATTTTGTTTCTTTACATACATATATATACAGTCAGTCTTCCGCTTGCTTTTATACAACTGATCTGGAGTATGAATTACTGCTTTGGTATAATCTCATTCATGTTTATTGCGCTAACTCAGACAACATTTAACCATCATTGTGTATGTTGCATAAGTGATGCGTTGGAACTCGGGAGTTGAGTTCATACTCGACCCCCGATTTTCAGGGCGTTACACTCACTCATGTTCAATGCACGAATACAGTCAACATTCAATCATCATTCATTTTGTTGCATAAGTGATGTTCTGGAACTCGGGAGTTGAGTTTATGCTCGACCCCCGATTTTCAGGGCGTTACAGCTTGTTTCTATAATTTCATCGCACCCAACTATGTCAAAAAATGTCAACGTACATCATGTGACCATAACTTAGGTCTGGTTTAATCCAAATCATGCTCTGATACCAACTTGTAACGCCCTGAAAATCAGGGGTCGAGTAGCAACTCAACTCCCGAGTTCCAAAACATTAGTTATGCAACATATATGCTTATGATTAAATGTTGTCTATGTTAGTACATTAATCATGAGTGGGATTATACCAAAACAGTAATTCACACTCCAGATCAAGTGGTAAAATGCAAGTGGACGACTGAAAGACATAAATAAACGTATATTAGTTAAAAGAGCACTATTGGTCTCTAGATTATGAATACATCACTGAGTCACCTTATACATGTAATAGTCTCAAAATCAAAATGTCAAACGTTGTAACTACAATAATAATCCCTGTAACCCCATCGATCCGGATAGCCTAAGCGAAGCCGCCGGAGAACGGCATATAAGAGAACTCGTCTTGATTGTCATAGTAATCAGGCTCTGCCTCTGGGGTCACGTCGTCATCTGAAATCAAGACAGAGTTTAGTTGGTGTTTAAAACACCGTCCCATAACGTGGGAGTGAGTGATCAACTCAGTGGAACTATACAGCAAAGGTTAACATGTTATCAATTTATCCAAGCAGTAATAATAAAGCAGTAAAATCAAACATACATAAATACTCTTATTAATGCAAGAATGATATGAACAATGATGCATGCCCTCGCCTACACTCCCTCGTGCAACACCATCTTACAGTCGCGGTATGCTTTCTTCCCTCTGTGCTCTTCAACCTGGGGCACATGCAGGGCGATGTTATGAACATGATTACCGAGTTCTTATTAGTCCATTTCATACAGCAGGATTGGAAAACTAAGGTACCTCCCTTATATCATTCCCAAACAAGGATCCATTCTAGGGTCGTCAGTCCTAGTAAATCTCATACGATGTTACGGTTCTTGGTCACTACAAATGGCTCGTCACCAAATCAGTGCAGGCCTAGTTTATGCTCTAGATGTTACGGAAGGGTTGTCGCCTCCACATAGACTCAGAGTATGCACGAGGTCACTACAAAGGGCTCCTCACCAAATCAGTGTAGGCCGACAGCTCGAATATAGTGTCTCATACTACCGTATTCGGCTCAGGAGGAGATTTTGCTCACTGGTCACTACAGAGAGGCTCGTCGCCCTAGCGTAGGCCGACAGCTTGACCTCGGTGTCCCATACCACCATGTCCGGCTCATGAGTCTTAGCGGATCGAGGTACCAAAGTTAAACGGTATTTCACTGGTGAGTTTGGTACCTTAGGTTCAAGCAGTAGTGTCCATACATGGTGAACATACATCAGGTAAATCGGGTTACTGGACGAGCTCGACTATTATGAGCGCACCTAAAGTTGATCGACATGGAGTGCGTAAACACTCCGTGTGGCCTAACCACTGCCAATAACTCTTGTAGGACTCGGGTTCGTCAAGCACGTCCTACGTGGTAAATGAATCTCAGCCACGAACTCAAAGCCTGTTACTGATTGCCTGGACTATACTATAGTCCTAAACACGTTCAATCCTTAACCAGTAATCATGTGGAGCAGTCAGAATAGAAGTAACCAAGTAATTCAAACATATTAACAAGTATGTTATAAAACACAATGTAAACAGGAAATCCAAATACATACATCTCAGAAGTAAGCGATTAAACTAAACAACTTGCATGGAGGAAATCATACACATCTCTAAGGTAGTTGAGAATCCTATCTCAACACCCACCTAAAGCACTATCTCCTAAGTACTTACTCATACAAGCATTTTCAATAACACTTAGACTACACTTATTTAACATACATAACGTATATTAGTCAAAACATATATTAGGGCGAATCCTTTCGCCGAGGAGTTGTTACACATATACTAGCATATACTCATAGTAGTTAATCATGGCAAACACATTTTCATATTTCGTACGTATACAGTATTTTATACAAATACACAGAATACACTAAACTCTAAAATTTTCATATATAAAAGAAACGCAAAACAAACATCGCATTTTGTATGTGTAATTTTATCCACATCAGGAATCTATCATTATCCGACATTGAAAGCTTTGAAAACTATAACCTATATATCTATAGTCCGCACCTTACACCGTAGAAGCGTAATGAATTCGATAGAAACTCCAAGTCTTCGTCAATGATGGAATGACAACCTATAGCACAAGTTAAGTCATCTATCTCGCCACTTGTAATAATTGAAACCCTAGAACAAATTAGGGTTAGGTTTTCTTACCTAAGAACGAAGTCAGAATCGCCAGAATAACGATTAGATCATGATGAATAAGTACGTGGAATAGTAGGGATCGAATCCCAGGAGTGACTCATACTTCTCTCTCACTTTCTTTCTCTTTCCTCTCTTCTCTCACCTAGGGTTTATACCAAATTCGTATGGAGTGAATGTGAGAGGGTTTAAGGTCCTTATATAGGCCTAAAACTGATGGAAATGGCCCCAGGGCCAAGGTATACTTAGGTTATAGCCATAGGGAGTTTGTTTCAGCTTAACCGAGCACTTCTGGAGCCCCCTCTTAAGCCAGAGGTCAACTTAAGCTCTCTGACCATGGATCTAGGTTGAGTTAAGTTTTTAGTCCGATCGGATTTACAGATCGACCATGGCGGACCAGTTTCAGTTCAATGGTCCACGATCATCAATCAGGGCCACAAGTACACTGACCTGTGTATGAAATTTTTCTTGATCCAAGGGTGCATTTGGGTCAGATTCTGACGGTCTGAGTCCTTATAGTCAGCCCGCAAGCGACAAGTCTCAAATTTCTTAAATTAGATTTTATTTCTAAAGAAAACCACGTTTTCTCACACTCTTCACTCCACGCTCAAGCAAATAACCCCAGGACACTATCTGAATTTGATTTCTGAGATGGTTGTCAAGCCTAGCAAGGCGTTCCTAAACGTTTAGTCTCGTGGTCATTGGACTTTCGACGTGCGGTCCAGATCCGATATAGAGTTTCAATGTGCCCCCGAGAGCAACTGGGTAATGAGATTGATCCTAGATTTTAGGGTAACCTAGCGTCAATGATTCTACAAGTTTGGGTCTTACAGATCGTATTTAAAGTGGATCAAATGGATTTCGTAGCTAATCTAGTTTAGCACCTAGTTAAACTTGTTTAATTTTCAAAGGATTTGGTCCTGAGTGATTTCTGCCTGAGGTGGTACTCGGGTCTTTGTACAGAATTTTTCGAGTCATTACAAACCTGGAACCTCTGCTTGTTGCCATAGATCGGTCACCCATTCTTGATTTTGGTGGGCCTTGTCATCTTGAAAGAACATATAACTTCTTCGCCGCTTATCATTCTCCAATATCCGACCCTCTGTCCATCACCGTAACCGTCGATGGTGATGATGTGCTGATACTCCTGGTTTTGTTGCAGGGATATTCAATCTTACCTTATCACCAGTAGGACTCTTAGATATGGACATGGAAAATATTGAGGTTCAGTCCATGATCACCAAATTCCTTTGTCATGATTGTGACGTCCAGTGGCACCAAGGGAATGCCCTAAAAGCCAAATTCATGGAACCATGCTATCGGGTCTTGCATGGTATCCTTGCTTTAAACATCTACTCCAGGGGCTCCAACAAGATAGATCTCACGGGATTCATGACTATGATAATTTATTCGGTCGCCTCTAGGATCAAGATTTGTCTACCTACCCTCATCGTGCATCAGTTGGTTTATGCTTTTCATACAATGAGGGATGTTCACTTACCATATCCCTGGATCATACATACTATATGCAATGTCATAACCTTTCCAACTACAAGTGATCCTGTACTTCCTCTCCAAACCTTCAACAAAAGTAACATTCGAAGGATGGATTTGAAGTTTCATAAATATCCTGAGGATCCAGCTGAGGAAGGCATTTAAGTAGAGAGGGAAAGTGGGGCAGGTGACGCTCCCATGGAAGGGACTGAGATGGCTAGAGATGAAGCTCCTAGACCCTATCAATCACCACCGACATCAACTCCCGGGCATGCTAAATGATTTAAGCTCCACCGGGATAGGATCAGAGCAATTCAGTGGGATGTCTCCTAGTTCAGGGAATCAATGAATGAGCGGCTTACCATCCTGGAATGGCTGGTCCATGGAGTACAACAGACTGTACAACAATTGGTTGATCTGATGTCGTGCCACCGAGACGACACGACACCATCCTCCTCTGCTCTGAGTACGGGTCTCTGATTGCTATCACATTCACCCACACTTATCTCTGTGTACGAGCATAAGTATCTTTTTTGATGCTCCACGCCCCCATAAGTGAATATGATAGCTTCCTAACAGTTTAACTTTTTTTTTTGGTGTATATGCCCATGAGTGGGTTTGCTATTGATGGTTACTTCTAAGTGTCTATGGATGGGCTGAATTTTAGTTTGGTCTAGGCGGAATGATCATTCTATTGCCAATCTAGGGCAATATATGTTTTGGATATTTTGAATATGGTCGGGTATAATTCACGTGTTTAATGCCATTCTTATACTTTAAGATCCCCTGGTTTATCTAGTGTCTGATATGGAATGCATGTGATTTTTTTAATGCTATCTGCCATCTGCTTATATCACTACTCTATTTTGTCTGAAATGCATACATTGTTTCTGAATATGATGTCTAATTAAACTCTACTAATCATTATACATCTTTACTTTATATATGTATGTTCTCTGAATGTTGGTTCTCCCAAATACTTCAAACTTCAGTCAATATCTACTCTTATACTATCCTTTGTCAAATGACTGACAAAAATGGGGAGAACAGTTCAAACACCCCGACAAGAGATATGTATTTACTTGTGTATGGTGTTGCAGGTGTTAGCTGGAGTAGCTGCACCAAGATAGGGGGAGTTTACAGATAGGGGGAGCACTTGCTGAATCCTTCTGAATGATTATGTGTGTGCTCACTAGAGTAGAATTGTAAAATTGTGTAAAGTGTATGTACACACAATTTAAGATATTAGTATAGAAGTTGTTATAGGGTGTTTTGGTATTTTGTCACATAATTGCAAAGGGGGAGATGGAAAGTACCCTAGTTCGTCAATTAGTGTGAGTGTTGAGTCAGCTAGATTGTAGAGCCTCATAGGAAGAACAATTCAAAGCGTCTGCCTCAACCAGATGTGTGCAACTCGCCACAGGTAAATCTAAGCCTCACATCCCATGTCCCAAAACACCAGGTAAATAAAACCATTAAAACAAGTTAGAACATCATAGGGTTTTTAAGTTAAGAAAACTTTTTCAAAATCAGAAAATCTCTAAGTTTTATTTCTTTGTCAATTTTATCAATACAAGGCTCGATATGATCAACCTGCTTTGTCGATGTCCTCGATAACAAATCGATTCCATCGGAATGAGGACAAAAGTGTCCAGCAACCACATAAATATCTAGACAGATTTATCGATGTCTCGATATACCTATCGATATCATCGATATTTGATTTTCGAGTCCATCAAAGGTGACTTGATAGTATCGACAGGCAGATCTCCGGTGCCCCTAATTTTGCTCAAGTATATCTTATGTGCATCAATATATTGAAGCCCTTCTCGATACCATCGAAGTTCAAATCTCGATGACATCAGAAGGCGCTTGATGATATCGGTCTTGGACACGAAGATTTCCAGCAAAATATTTCAGGATAGTTTATCTATGATCGAGGGTCACTCGATAGAATCGATATTCAAATATCAATGATATCGATACTGCATCGATTGCATCGAACAAGGACATAAACTATCGAGCAAGCTTAATGAGAAACCATTAGATTTATCGATGCATCGACACGAGTATCGATATTATCGACATTCAAATTACGATGATCTTGAAGGTCCCTCGATCATTCTTATAAACCTGAAATATTTGAAGACGAGTCTCTCTCATTTTCAAATGTCGAGGAATCGAACCTCACATCATGAATCGAATTTTGAAATCCAATGACATTGACACATGTTTCGAAAACCTCGACCAGCTGGCAAAAGGTTTCAAAAGCGTATGACATTTGAGTTTGTGTCATCGAGCGGCCCATCGATACAATCGAGAGTATAAGCTCGATGATATCAAACACGCTTAATGATATCGAACTCTGTCATAAATGTGACCATTTTATATCCGTTGGAACCTTTTGCCTATATAAAGAGGACTTGTCTATTGTTGCTGGTAGAGAAAGAAGCGAGTGTTTTTGAGTGTTTTAACCTTAAATCTTATACCTAAAGCCCTTTCTCTCATAGAAGTTCATCCTCCAATCCACCCTTATCATTGACATTTAATAGAGTGGATTGGGGAATGAACTTCCGCATTCAAGGATCCTCCAGTTACCATCTTAATGGCAAATCATTAAGCTGAGATGCCTTTAATGCGTAAATGATCGGAATCACTCTATCTTCCTTATAGGAAAACATTTTTATAGAGTGGGATTCCGTCTTAACCTTGACCCAACCTGAAGCCTTGTATTGCTACATCATCTGTGTTGTGGGTCAAGGAAGCAGAAGATTCTTCATCAACAAGGAGGAGATCTTTGTCAACGTGTTGAATGAGACTCTTCCACTTATTTGTAAGTTATTAGAGTCTAGAGGACACTTGTGATCCTTCCTTTTTAAGATTAGGTCTAAGGTGTTTCTCACCCTTTTAAGCCCTCGTAGGAGGCCTCCGGAAAGAGTGTACATGGTGGGTGCATTGTGTTGACCCTTGCTCTATGGAGAGCATAAACAGTTAGGGTCTTATTGAAGATCCTTTGCCAGTGTGCCTAAAAGTGGGTGCGTCGTGTTGACCCTTGCTCCTGAGAGCATAAACAGTGAGGTTCCTTATGTGGATCCTTGGCCAGTGTGCCTAAAACTGGGTGTTATGTGTTGACCCTTACTCAGGAAGCATAAATAGTCAGCCTAAGTGTAGGTTGTAAAGGTTGAAGGTGAACTTGATTTAAAACCTTAGGTTTGAGGTGAACCGCTGTGAAACCTCCTTAGTGAAATCTGCCACACTCAAGGGTTGAGTGGAGTAGACAAGTAGTCGAACCACTATAAAAATGATTGTGTTTAAGATTGTTATTATCTCTCATTTGTTTATGTGATTTCCTTGAATGCTTTCATATCTAATTATCTGAGATCACACCTCACACACACGCACAGTCATATCCATCATAAACTAGTTTGCATATTGTTCAGTCTTCAAATAGTTTGTTATTGGATCCTCTAACAGGCTTGGGAGTGAGTAGAGTTACTCTTGAGTAATCCTAATATGTGCTTGTTGTTAGGATTAGAGTGATCGGAGTTTAAAATTATTATAAAATTCTCAAAAAGCCCTATTCACCCCCCCTCTAGGAGATATTGGCACATTCTTACTTCAAGTAAAGTGGTCTTCACCGCTATTTCACCACATTCATGTTGTTGAGAGTAGTGTCATTGATGAAATGATTCAGCGCATGAATTTCTGCTCCAAGTTTGTAGCGGAATTCATGCACAAGCTTGCATATAAGTAGGCCGAATGGGAGTGAAATGCTTATCCTAGGAGAGCATGCGGTCTGAATTATCTATAATAGTACATACGTAGTGTAACATCCTGGATTTTTGCCAACCTAGGATTAGACGTCCTTAGGTAATGGGTCGCTCCAACACCTTATTAACTTGTCAGAACTGAATCTCACAGTCTAAAATCACTTCTTAACCCATTTCCTTCACAACTCTCACTTTCACTACCTTATCCTTCACAAAGTACCTATGTACTTTTACATTAGACACTAATCTTAAGGTTTAGGTGATGAAGAACAATACTTAAACTATAAATTGCTGTAACTAGTAAATACAAAAATAGAATGGGCTTTTAACCAATACCCTTATAGAATTTCACAAAACGAATAGGTTATTTAGAACATCCGCCTCTCCTGCCCTAGGATTTCCTTCTGTTCTGACTAGGACATGCTTTAGTAAGTATTATAACTTGGATCACCTTATATACAAACTACAAAGGCCTAGGTACCACCTCAGACAGAAATCTTATAGGACTAAGTACCACCTCAGACAGAAATCACTTAGGATTAAATCCTTTAGAAATGAGACAAAGTAACTAAGTGCTAAACTAGATTAGCTACGAAATCCGTTTAAATTGCTTTAAATATGATCTGCAAGATCCAAAACTTGTAGAATCATTGACGCTAAGTTACCCTAAAATCTAGGATCAATCTCATTACCTGACTGCTCTCGGGAGCACGTTGAAACTCCGTATCAGCTCTGGACCGCACTTCGGGAGTCCGAATAATACGAGATTAAGGACTTAAGACTGCCTCGCTAGGCTTGACAACCATCTCAGAAATCAAATCCAGCCAGTGTCCCACGGCTGTTCGCTTGAGTTCGGAGTGAGGGAGTGTGAAAGCACTTGTTTTCTTTCCAAAATAAATATCTGGAATAGTGATCTGAGACTTGTTACTTGCGGTCAATTTGTAAGCAACCAGACCGTCACCCTTGGATCAGGAAAAATTTCATAAACATTTACATGTACTTGAAATTTTGGATCAAGACCCGCTGACCGTTGAACTGAAACTGGTCCGCCACGCGTGATCTGGGAATCCGACTGAAATGAAAACTTAACTCTACGTAGATCTAATATTAGTGACCTTAAGTCCGACCTTTGGCTCAAGGAGGCCCGCCAGAAGTCCTCCGTTGAGCTGAAACAAAGCCGTTTTGGATATAACGTAAGTATACCTTGTCCTCAAGTCTAGTTTGGAGAGATTTTAGGCTATATAAGGACCTTAGAACCCTCTCTCTCACAGCCGTATGAATTTGAGAGAAACCCTAGAAAAAGAAGTGAGAAAAGAGAGAGAAAGAGTGAGAGAAGTGGGAGAATCTCCCTGTTACTGTTTCCTACCCCTACCCTAACTCCACCACTCCGTTCTTGCCGCTTTCCCGGCGATACTGACTTCATTTTGAGGTAAGAAACTCTAACCCTAATCATTTTTGGAGTTATAAGGGTTGTAGGTTATGAAATAGCTAACCTATTTCATTCTTTAGGCTACCTAACTGCCGAAGACAGAAGCTTGGCAAACCTAGCTGATCCGTTATGATTCTACAGTATAAGGTGAGGACTTTAGGTGTATAGGTTACAGTTTTTAACACTTTCAATGTTAGATAATGATAGATTCATGATCTGCATGCAATTGCATATGTACAAAGTGCTTTCTGATTTCTGTTTCGATTAAAGACGTAGAATATGGAATTTTACATATTCTAGGTATTTGTAGAAAGTACCGTATACGTATAAATTTTGAAAATATGTTTGACATGATTATTTATTGTATGAATTTATTATACATGGATAAAATACTTGTTTTGTGAAAGGACTCGCCCTAATACATGTTATGCTAATATATATCGTGTATGTAGAAATAGTGTATTGTAGAAAATATCGTATATGTATATATTTTGGAAATGTGTTTGACATGATTATTTGTTGTATGAATATATGAAATATGGATAAAATACTTATTTGGCAAAAGGATTCGCCCTAATACATGTTTGGCTAACATACACTAAGTATATTGAAATAGTGTATGCTAAGTGTTTGTGAAAATGCTTGTGTGAGTAAGTGTTTGGATGATGGTGCCTTAGGTAGGTGTTGGGATGGGATTCTCAACTACCTTAGAGACATGTATGATTTCCTCCATGTTGGTTGTTTACTTTATCCGCTTACTTATGAAATATATGTGTTTGTATTTCCTGTTTATATGGTGCTTTATAACATGCTTTATAATATGCTTTATGAATTACTTTGTTTATCATACTTTACTCTACATGCTCTAAATAAGGATTGATTGTGTTTGGGGCTATGATTATAGTCCAGGCAATCGGTAATGGGATTAAAATCATGACTGGGATTCATTTGCCATGTGAGATGTGTTCGTCAAACCCGAGTCGTACTTGGGTTGGCGATAGTGGCTAGCCACACGAAGTGCTTATGCGCTTCATATCGTTCAACTTGTTGTGCGGTCGAGCTAGTCAAGTTCGTCAAGCAACCCGATCTATCTAATGTATGTTCACCATGTTTGATCGCTACTGCTTGAACCTAAGATACGAAACTTACCAGTGGAATCCTGTTAACCATAGTACCTTGATCTGCTAAGACTCATGAGCTGGGCATGGTGGTATGGGACACCGTGGTCGAGCTGTCGGCCTACGCTGGGGCCACGTGCCTCCCCATAGTGACCAGTGAGCAACCAAACTCGTGAGCCGATTATGGTGGTATGGGACACTATATTCATGTTGTCGGCCTACATTGATAAGGTGATGGGGGAGTGGTGCAACAAATGCGAGCAACAGCCCTGGCAGCCCTTTGTAGTGACCTCGAGCATACTCTGAATTTGCGGTGAGGCAACGAGTTTTGCCGCACTGTGGAGAGTATGAACTAGGCCTGTTTTGTATAATGATGAATCGTTAAAGAGGTGATGGGGGAGTGGTGTAACCTTTGTGCGTAATAGCCCTGGCAGCCTTTGTAGTGACCTAGAAAACACACCATCGTCTAAGATTAACTAAGACTGACGACCCTAGAATGGATCATGTTTGAGAATGATACAAGGGAGGTACCTTAGTTTTCTAATCCTACTGTTTGAAATGGACTAATAAAAACTCGGTAATCATGCTCATCATGCATTGCATGTGCTTGGAAGATGTGGAGCACCGAGGGATAAAAGCATGCCGCGAATGTAAGATGGTGTCGTACGAGGGAGGGTGTGGTGAGGGCATCCATCATGACTGCATTCATACTTGCATTAATAAGAGTAGTTAGGAGTGTTTGATTGTACTGCTTTATCATTACTGCCTGACTGTATTGATAACGTGTTAACCTATACTTTATTGTTCCACTGAGTTAGTTACTCACTCCCACGTTATGGGACGGTGTTCTGAACACCCACCAGACTTTGTCTGATTGTAGATGGCGATGCTTGTGAGGCATAGCCAGACCTCTGCGACGATGAGGACACTTTCTTGTATATGTTATTTTCTGGCGGCTTAATGTAAGTCGTGCCTTGATCGATGGGGTTACAGGGATGTTGACTAGAGGACCTTACACATTTGGTATATTTTGAAACTATACTTGCAATTATTTAACCTGGTAATGTTATCACACTCTGGAGACTCACCACGGTTTATATATTTTATATATCTATCACAGTCTTCGCTTGCAATTTAACTGTCTCTGGAGTATGATATGTTGTTTTGGATTAATCTCACTCATGTTCACTACATTAATGCAGGCAACATTCAATCATCATTCATTTTGTTTCATAAGTGATGCGTTGGAACTCGGGAGTTGAGTTTATGCTCGACCCCCCGATTTTCAGGGCGTTACAAGATGGTATCAGAGCATGATTTGGATTAAACCAGACCTGGGTTATGGTCACATGACACACACTGATGTACTCTGACTTAGGAGGGAGCGACGGGATGTAGAAACAGACTTAGGTTCTCCAATTTCGCTAAATAGCACATTTGGATGAGATCAACTGTAGAGATTGAACCCGTAGGCCACGATGATTGCATGAAATGATCCTAGAACACTTCTAGACTGTCAAACGACGGGTCTAGATCACAATCCACCTCATCCTAACCGTTGAAAATTGGTAGAATATGGGATAAACGTGATGAGGATAACTACTCCGAATCCTCAAAGCTTCTCTGGACTCCTCACAGAGACTTCTCAAATCCATGAGGAAAGAAAGCAGAAAATAGAAATAAATTCTAATAAATTCGAAATTGATTAATGAATAACAAAAAATGAGTTTGCAACCCTTTAAATAGGGATACCAATTAATGGGAAAGAAATCAAAATCGAACTACAACTAAAACTCCTAGAATTTGCGACTTACTATAAAGTCGTAATGTCTACTAGTGCGAAAGGTTTTCGGCCAAAAATAGTAAGTGTCCTATTTGGCTTCACCAAACCATTCTCCTAATTATTCTAAGCTCTTTTCGCATTGGGCACATCTCCTAAAGCCCAACGGATGAAGAGTTATCAAACTAAAACTACTATTTATAGTAAAGACAAAATTGAAACAGGGAAATGACCATCAATCGGGGGGTTTTTCACAATTTTGGGCTGCGCAACCTTGCATAGCTGGTTGGTTAGCTTCATTAGCTCGTTCTACCCTAAATTCATATATTTTACGTCAGATAACTCATTCCAGATTGTAAGATACGTCCGATTTGCCCCGAAACTACCCGAAATGGAGCGAATCGGGGTCGGGGACCTACCCACGTTAATCTAGGGGTGCCCAAGGTGGGACCCAGGGTTTTTTGTGGCCTAGGGGACAGGAGGGTCTCTCCCATGGGGCCCCCCCTCGAAAATTGGACAGCTGGTCGGCGAGGCCCTCGCCCGGTCGGTGAGGCCTCGCCGGTTTTCAGGCCAGGCCGAGCGAGACGGTCGGGCCGATCGTGTTTGGGGGTTGTGGGACCCCCCCTGATGTGTGCCCCGTCCATTGAAACCCCTCCAAAACCCTACTTCCTTCACAAAGTGACCCTCCAAGCTCTCCTTTCTTCACAAAAATTTCAATTTTTTCACAAAACCACCCCTCCAATCACTTCCTCTTTCATTTTCGTGCACCACCATCACTACTCATTTGAAACCCATCTCCCTTGCTGCCTATACGCTCCATTCTCTCTCATTTAAGATCTTAAATCCTTTTCTTTTGCCTCAAAAATCGTGTAGCCTTCTAACCTATCCCATTTCTCCCTTTTACCCTCTTCATTCCCTGTTACTTGGGCCTCTACAACCCTTGCTGAGACCCAAGTCCGTGGAGAACTTAAGCACCAACCCTTTTTCCCCTTTTTCTTCACTCTTCCATAACCTTCACAACCTCCAAATGATGGGACATTTGGGGCCCGTTCGATCAACTACATTAAGTGAGATTTAGGTGGATGGAATTGTAAAAGTAACAATAAATGTATGTGTAAGGTATGGTCCCTATATTGGGTGTATCCCATGTTTTCCAATACCATGTTTGGAATGTATGCAATTAAAAGTAAATTCCGAGATTTCCTTTCAAATAACACTTAGAAACTTCTCATCTTGGGATTTGGAAATCCTATCTCACCCTTTTCCAACACAAGGCTCATTTTCCAAAGCCTATACCATTAATTTTTATCCCCACCCACCCTCCTACCAAACATGTCATTCCCAATCATGAGGTGGGATTAGTAATACAGTCCAATTTAATACAACTTAAGACCACTGGCCAAATAGTGTTGAAGTGATAAAGTCCCTTGATATGCATTAACCCACCACACTCTGATAGCTTAAGCTTTTAGAGTAAATGGTGGTTTGTCAAATAGGCCCTTGGAGTTTTGTACTTAGAGCGGTGCTCCTAAATTTTGACAGACATGACCGTATAGGAAATCCAACAAATATATAATGTGAACCTTAGGACCCTCTTAGTTGAAATGAGCATATGTGAAATGCTCGAGAGTAGTTAAATTTAAGTCCGTACTACTCAATTCCACTTAGACAACGTTTGACCCTACGCGGTAAATAAATTCTTGAATTAGAAATGATCTAAAATCATCTAGTGTATGAGCATAGACTTTGGACTACACCTAAATTAAGACTAGACTACCGGTTACATTAGAGAATGCCAGAGACCGATAAATGTAGTTAGGTTACCTAATACACCTCCTTGATCTGGGCGGCGTAGCGAAAGCGTGGTGGACCCTACCCCACTGGCCTAGGATCGAAACTGTGCTCGTTGAATACGAACATTATATAAGCCATAGCAAGTTCTACTATGAGAAACCGCTTTAGGATGATCTAGTAAGATTTGATTTACCATTTCCTTGGACATTGTAACGCCCCAGATTTTTGCCAACCTGGGATTAGACGTCCTTAGGCAATGAGTCAATCCTAACACAGGTCTAACTTCTTAAACGCTCAATTAAAGTCTCAAATCGTTCCTTAAATCATTTTCTTCACAAATCCCACCCTTCACTACCTTGTGCTTTCAATTTTTCAAAGCACCTTCGCCCTAGACACTATCTTAAACTAGCTAAGTAGTATAACTTGGATCACTTTATATACAAACTACAATGGACTAAGTTCCACCTCAGACGAAAATCACTTAGGATTAAATCCTTTAGAAATTAACAAAGTTAACTAAGTACTAAATTCAATTAGCCATGGAATCCGTTAGGATTGCTTTAAATACGATCTGCAAGACCCAAAAGTTGCAAGAATCATTGACGCTAGGTTATCCTAAAGTTTAGAACCAAACTCATTTCCGTCCGCTCTCGGGAATGAAACGAAACTTCAGATTAGGTCTAGATCGCACATCGGAGTCCGAATAACCCGAAGTAAGGAACTAGGACCGCCCACGGGCTTAACAATCATCTCAAAAATCAGCTCCATCCGATGTCCCACGGTCATTCGTTTCGAATCTGAGACGGGGTAGTGTGAAAAACACTATTCATATCCAAAAATAAATATCCGGAATAGTGATCTGGCATCCTTCGTTGTGACGCGTCAAGATAAGCAACCCGACCGTCGAATCGGACCAAATTACACCCTCGGATTAAGAAAAATTTGGGAACATTTA
Source organism: Magnolia changhungtana (assembly GCA_030180095.1). Classification (NCBI taxonomy): domain Eukaryota; kingdom Viridiplantae; phylum Streptophyta; class Magnoliopsida; order Magnoliales; family Magnoliaceae; genus Magnolia; species Magnolia changhungtana. Next base: position 5,941,580 of record JASAUF010000397.1, read on the forward strand.
CATGTACTTGGAATTTTCGATCGTGGCCCACCGGCCGTCGGCCGAACCGAAAGTGGTCCGCCACGTGCGATCTGGGTATCCGAATGAGTCAAAAACGTAAGCCCACGTAGATCCATCGATGGTGAGCTTAAGTCTGACGTTTGGTTCAAGGAGACCACCAGAACTTCCCTTTTGAGTTGGAAAAGCGGCGAAAATCCTATATTAGCATTACCCCTTGAACCTGAGTCTATTTTCGGAATGTTTTTGGCTATAAAAGGGCCTTTGAGCACCCTCTCTCACAGCCATACGAATTTGAGTTTTGGAGAGAGAAAAGAGAGAGAAAAGAGAGAGAAGGACTTGGAGATCGTTGCCAGATCTTCCACCACTGCATTGGCTCACCACACGGCCTTCATAGCTCCGTTCTAAGTGATTTCCGGCGGTATCCAGCCCATTTGGAGGTAAGAAACCCTAACCCTAGGTCGATTCAAGGTAGAATCGTCGTGGGTTGTGTAAAAGCTAACCGATTCCGCTCTTTAGGCTAGAAATCTCCGTATACGGAAGCTCTTTTACCCTTTTGATTTGTTGAAATTCAAAGGCAAAGGTGAGGACTTTAAGTGTATAAGTTACGGTTTTCAACGCTTTCAATGTCGGATAATGGTAGATTCATGATCGCTTGTAAATGCACATGTACAAAGTGCTTTCCGTTTCTGTTTCGATTAACGTTGTAGAAATTGGAATTTCACATACTCTAGGTATACGTGAGAAATACCGTATACGTATATTTTTTGGATAAATGCTTGACATGTTTATTTAATGTATAATTATATAATATATGAATAAAATACTAGTTTGGCGAAAGGAATTAAAATACATGTTCACTTGTAAATACGACGTATGTTGAAATTACGTATTGTAGAAACACCGTATACGTATTTCTTTTGGAATAATGTTTGACATACTTATTTAATATATGATTATACAATATATGAATAAAATACTAGCTTGGCGAAAGGATTCGCCTAAATACATGTTTACTAACAAACACTATGTATGTAGAAATACGGTATTGTAATGGCACCGTATACATGTATATTTTAGCGATGTGTTTGTCATGATTAATTGTCGTATAAATATATTATGTGCGTATAAAATATTTACTTGGCGCAGGGAATCGCCGTAATACATGTTTGCTTGTATACACTATGTATGTTGAAAATGCGTATTCTAGAAAATACTGTATACGTATAAATTTTCGTGATGCATTTATCATGATTATTTGTTGTAGTAATATATTATACATGAGTAAAATACTCACTTGGCTAAAGGATAGCCCTAATATATGTTTTGCTAACATACACCATGTATGTCGTAATAGTGTATTTTAAGCGTTTCTTGAAATGTCGGAATGAGTAGTAGTTAGCAAAGTGTAATGTATAAGGGTGTTGAGATATGATTCTCAACCTCTTTTAATTATGTGTATGATCTCCTCGAATTGTTGTGTAATTAGGAATTGAACATGTATAAACTCATGCTTGTGTTGTGATTCATAACATGCTCAACTGCTTTATGATTTTAACTATGTAATGCATATGCTTAAATTTATATTTACGTTGTATGATCCGTCATGGGTGATGGGGAGCGGAGCAACGAGTGCGCAACAGCCCTGGCACCCTAAACGGAAAATACCATACCTTGATTGTATGAGTGAAATCTTGATTCACTACTGTTTTATCTATCTGCACTTGATTGTGTTTGGGGCTATGATTATAGTCCAGACAATCGGTACCAGAATTGAATTCGTGGTTGCGATTTATTTGCCACGTGAGATGTGTTCGACAAACCCGAGTCGTACTTCGGTTGGCGATAGTGGTCGGCCACGCGAAGTGCTTATGCACTTCATGTCGTTCAACTTGTTGTGCGCTCGAGCTAGCCGAGCTCGTCAAGTAACCCGATTTGTCTAATGTATGTTCACCATGTTTGGTCGCCTCGCTTGAACCTAGGGTACCAAACTTACCGGTGAAATCCTTTTAACCATGGTACCTCGATCCGCTAAGACGCATGAGCCGGGCATGGTGGTATGGGACACCGTGGTCGATATCGCCTACGCCTGGGGACATGTGCCTCCCGTAGTGACCATTGCGCAACCAACCTCGTGAGCCGATTATGGTGGTATGGGACACTATATTCGAGTGTCGATACTTACGGCGAGAGCGAAAGCAGTGAGTGAGACTCGTGCTCGTCTTGTGGGCGACGAGTCCTCCGTAGTATCCTCGAGTATACTCCAAGTGTCCGTGATTGGTGACGAGTCTTTCACAAGAATAACTAGAGTATGAGTTGAGCCGAGTACGGTGAGACCCGTACTTGAGTGACGGCTAGTGATTGAGCCAAGTATGGTGAGATATGTACTTGAGTGACGGCCGACAATTGAGCCGCATACGGTGAGATCTCAGATCCGTACCTGACGGGTGACGAGCCCTTTGCGATGCCTTCACTACGCTTCTCAAACCATAACATCGTATGAGATTAACTAGGATTGACGACCCTAGAATGGATCATGCTTGGGAATGATACAAGGGAGGTACCTTAGTTTCCCAATATCGCTTGTTTGAAATGGACTAATAAAACTTGGTAATCATGGGCATCATCGCACCGCATGTGCTTTGTAGATGTGGCGACCGAGGGAGTTAGCATTCGCGAACGTAAGATGATGTCGCTTGAGGGTGGTTTGGCAAGGGCATAGACATCATGTCATTTCATTTTTGCACTTAACAAAGAGTAGTTAGAAATGTTTGATTTGTCTTGCTTTATCATTCTTGCTTGATTGAATTGATAACATGTTAACCTATGCTTTCTTGTTCCACTGAGTTGATCACTCACTCCCACGTTACGGGCGGTGTTGTACACACCAACCAGATTTGTTGAGTTTCAGGTGGTGGCGATGCTTGTGAAGCAGAGCCGGACTACTTCTATGATGATAGGAGGAATTCTCCTATCTGTATCTCTCTGGCAGGTCAATGAAGACCTGATATTGTATTTCAATCATCATTCATTTTGTTGCATAAGTGATGTTCTGGAACTCGGGAGTTGAGTTTATGTTCGACCCCCGATTTTCAGGGCGTTACAGACATAGATAATAACAAGGACTCTCTTAGAATAAGACCTAAAGGGCAACCTTAGAAATAGACAATTTGATCCTTTCAATGATGGACATTCCCTAAGTTTCTAGAGTGATCAGACTACGGAATTACTGAAATATACAACTGCGAAACATTCGCTGCTTGACCCAATTCTCAATCTGGTGATCGCTTGATGGACTCTCTCACGATGAGCGAGATGACCAGGATCCACTAGGACTCAGAAGGGATACGATAGGCTTTTTACCCTGGCCCGGTAGATGATCAATGTATCGAGATTAAGCCCACTATAACCATCTCTCCGTGTTAGTCAAACATTAAAAATAACTATCTTACTCTAAATTGTTGGGAATCGAAGCCAAGACTCCAGATAAGTAAAGAAATAAATTGTAGCAAACCATTAGGATACAAGAAATGGATAAAGAAATAAGTTTTAAAGGGGGTAGACTAAAATGAACCAGGCTAGTATATACCCTACCACGTGTAGAAACACGAAATCAATAAAGCTTAGGCAAATAAATAATTAAATCTTTCCTTATTACCCTTAGGCAATTTTGGGGACGAAATTTTATTTTAAGGGGGGTAGATTGTAACATCTTGGATTTTTGCCAACCTGGGATTAGACGTCCTAAGGCAATGGGTCACTCCTAACACCTTATTAACTTGTCAGAACTGAATCCCACAGTCTAAAATCACTTCTTAACCCATTTCCTTCACAACTCTCACTTTCACTACCTTATCTTTCACAAAGTACCTATGTACTTTTACATTAAACATTAATCTTAAGGTTTAGGTGATGAAGAACAATACTTAAACTATAAATTGTTGTAACTAGTAAATACAGAAATAGAATGGGCTTTTAACCAATACCCTTTTGGAATTTCACAAAACGAATAGGTTATTTAGAACATCCGCCTTTCCTGCCCTAGGATTTCCTTCTGTTCTGACTAGGACGTGCTTTAGTAAGTATTATAACTTGGATCACCTTATATACAAACTTCAAAGGCCTAGGTACCACCTCAGATAGAAATCTTACAGGACTAAGTACCACCTCAGACAGAAATCACTTAGGATTAAATCCTTTAGAAATGAGACAAAGTAACTAAGTGCTAAACTATATTAGCTACGAAATCCGTTTGAATCGCTTTAAATATGATCTGCAAGACCCAAAACTTGTAGAATCATTGACGCTAGGTTACCCTAAAATCTAGGATCAATCTCATTACCCGACTGCTCTCGGGAGCACATTGAAACTCCGTATCAGGTCTGGACCGCACATTGGGAGTCTGAATAATACGAGGTTAAGGACTTAGGACCGCCTCTCTAGGCTTGACAACCATCTCGAAAATTAAATTCAGCTAGTGTCTCACGACTGTTTGCTTGAGTCCGGAGCTAGGGAGTGTGAAAGCACTTGTTTTCTTTCCAAAATAAATATCTGGAATAGTGATCTGAGACTTGTTACTTGCAGTCAATTTGTAAGCAACCAGACCGTCAGAATCTGACCAATATACACCTTCGGATCAGGAAAAATTTCATAAACATTTACATGTACTTGGAATTGCGGATCGAGACTCGCTGACCGTTGAACTGAAACTGATCCGCCACGTGTGATCTGGGAATCCTACTGAAACGAAAACTTAACTCTACGTAGATCCAAGGTTGGTGAGCTTAAGTCCGACCTTTAGCTCAAGGAGGCCCGCCAGAAGTCCTCCATTGAGCTGAAACAAAGCCGTTTTGGATATAACCTAAATATACCTTGTCCTCAAGTCTAGTTTAAAGAGATTTTAGGCTATATAAGGACCTTAGAACCCTCTCTCTCACAGCCATATGAATTTGAGAGAAAACTTAGAGAGAAAAGTGAGAAAAGAGAGAGAAAGAGTGAGAGAAGTGGGAGAATCTCCCTGTTACTGTTTCCTGCCCCTACCCAAGCTCCACTACTCCGTTCTTGCCGCTTTCCCGGCGATACCGACTTCGTTTTGAGGTAAGAAACCCTAACCCTAATCAGTTTTGGAGTTGTAAGGGTTATAGGTTATGAAATAGCTAACTTATTTCATTCTTTAGGCTACCTAACTACCGAATATGGAAGCTTGGCAAACCTAGCTGATCCGTTACGATTCTACGGTATAAGGTGAGGACTATAGGTGTATAGGTTACGGTTTTCAATGCTTTCAATGTCAGATAATGATAAATTCATGATCTGCATGCAATTGCACATGTACAAAGTGCTTTCTGATTTCTGTTTCGATTAAAGACATAGAATATGGAATTTTACATATTCTAGGTATTTGTAGAAAGTACCGTATACGTATAAATTTTGAAAATATGTTTGACATGATTATTTGTTGTATGAATTTATTATACATGGATAAAATACTTGTTTTGTGAAAGCACTCGCCCTAATACATGTTATGCTAATATACACCGTGTATGTAGAAATAGTGTATTGTAGAAAATACCGTATACGTATATATTTTAAAAATGTGTTTGACATGATTATTTGTTGTATGAATATATGAAATATGGATGAAATGCTTATTTGGCGGAAGGATTCGCCCTAATACAGGTTTGGCTAATATACACTAAGTATGTTGAAATAGTGTATGCTAAGTGTTTGTGAAAATGCTTGTGTGAGTAAGTGTCTGGATGATGGTGCCTTAGGTAGGTGTTGAGATGGGATTCTCAACTACCTTAGAGACATGTATGATTTCCTCCATGTTGGTTGTTTACTTTATCCGCTTACTTATGAAATATATGTGTTTGTATTTCCTGTTTATATGGTGCTTTATAACATGCTTTATAATATGCTTTATGAATTACTTTGTTTATCATGCTTTACTCTACATACTTTGAATAAGGATTGATTGTGTTTAGGGTTATGATTATTGTCCAGGCAATCGGTAATGGGATTGAAATCGTGGCTGGGATTCATTTCCACGTGAGATGGGTTCGTCGAACCCGAGTCGTACTTCGGTTGGTGATAGTGGCTGGGCACACGAAGTGCTTATGCACTTCATATCGTTCAACTTGTTGTGCGCTCGAGCTAGTCGAGCTCGTCAAGCAACCCGATCTATCTAATGTATGTTCACCATGTTTGATCGCTACTGCTTGAACCTAAGGTACTAAACTTACCAGTGGAATCTCGTTAACCATGGTACCTCGATCCACTAAGACTCATGAGCCGGGCATGGTGGTATGGGACACCGTAGTCAACCTGTCGGCCTATGCTGGGGCCACGTGCCTCCCCGTAGTGACCAGTGAGCAACCAGACTCGTGAGCCGATTATGGTAGTATGGGATACTATATTCATGCTGTCGGCCTACATTGATGGGGTGATGGGGGAGTGGTGCAACGAATACGAGCAACAGCCCTGGAAGCCCTTGGTAGTGACCTCGAGCATACTCTGAATTTGTGGTGAGGTGACGAGTTTTGCCACAGCGTAGAGAGTATGAACTAGGCATGTTTCTGTATAGTGATGAATCATTAAAGAGGTGATGGGGGAGTGGTGTAACCTTTATGCGTAACAGCCCTGGCAGCCTTTGCAGTGACCTAGAAAACACACCATCATCTAAGATTAACTAGGACTGACGACCCTAGAATGGATCATGTTTGGGAATGATATAAGGGAGGTACCTTAGTTTCCCAATCCTGCTGTTTGAAATGGACTAATAAAAACTCGGTAATCATGCTCATCATGCATTGCATGTGCCTGGAAGATGTGGAGCACTGAGGGATGAAAGTATGCCGCGAACGTAAGATGGTGTCGTACGAGGGAAGGTGTGGTGAGGGCATCCATCATGACTGCATCCATACTTGCATTAATAAGAGTAGTTAGGAGTGTTTGATTGTACTGCTTTATCATTACTGCTTGACTATATTGTTAACGTGTTAACCTACGCTTTATTGTTTGTAACATCCCGAATTTTTGCCAACCTGGGATTAGACGTCCTTAGACAATGTGTCGATCCTAACACCTCATTAACTTGTCAGAACTGAATCTCAATGTCTAAAGCTGCCTTTGAACCCATTTCCTTCACAAACCTCACCCTTCACCACCTTGATCTTCCAATTTTTCTAAGAACTTTCACCCTAGACACTATCTTAAACTAGCTAAGTAGTATAACTTGGATCACTTTATACACAAACTACAAAGGACTAAGTACCACCTCAGACGGAAATCACTTAGGATTAAATCCTTTAGAAATGAGACAAAGTAACTAAGTGCTAAACCAGATTAGCTACGAAATCTGTTTGAATGGCTTTAAATACGATCTGCAAGACCCAAAACTTGTAGAATCATTGACGCTAGGTTACCCTAAAATTTAGGATCAAACTCATTACCCGATTGCTCTCGGGAGCACGTTGAAACTCCGTATCTGATCTGGACCGCACATCGGGAGTCTGAAAAATACGAGGTTAAGGACTTGGGACCGCCTCGCTGGGCTTGACAACCATCTCAGAAATCAAATCCAAACAGTGTTCCACGGCTGTTCGCTTGAGTCCGGAGCGAGAGAGTGTGAAAACACTTATTTTCTTTAAAAATAAATATCTTGAATAGTGTCCGAGACTCGTCGCCATGGATCGTTTTAAGCAACTGACTGGTCACAACCGACCAAATTACACCCTCGGATCAGGAAAATTTTCATACACATTTATATGTACTCGAAATCTCCGATCGAGACCTACTGACCGTCGAACTGAAACTGGTCCGCCACGCGTGATCTGGAATCCCGACCAAAATGAAAACTTAATAGAACGTAGATCCAGCGTTAGTGAGCTTGAGTCTGACCTTTGGCTCAATGAGGCCTGCCAGAAGTCCTCCGTTGAGCTGAAACTGACCCGTTTTGGTTATAACCTAAGTATACTTTGACCTGGAGTCTATTTCGGTGAGTTTTTAGACTATATAAGGACCTTAAACCCTCTCTCATTGCAGCCATACGAATTTGGTTTTGAGAGAGAGAAAGTGTGGGAGATGTGGGAGGAACTCCCTGCTGCTGTTCCCTGCCGCTATTCGGGCTCCACCGCCTGATTTTCATCACTTTCCCGGCGATTCTAGCGTCGTTTCTAGGTAAGAAACCCTAACCCTAACCTGTTTTAGGGTTGTATAGGTTGTAGGTTATGAAATAGCTAACCTGTTTCGTTCTTTAGGTTGCAAAACTCCCGTATACGGAAGCTTAGCGAACCTATCGACTCCGTTACGATTCTACGACAAAAGGAGCGGACTTTAGGTGTATAGGTTATGGTTTTCAATGCTTTCAATGTCAGATAATGATAGATTCATGATCTGCATGCAATTGCAAATGTACAAAGTACTTTCCGATTTCTGTTTCGATTAAAGATGCAAATTATGGAATTTTACATATTCTAGGTATTCGAAGAAAATACCGTATACGTATATTTTTTGGAAATGTGTTTGACATGATTATTTATTGTATGAATATACAATATATGGATAAAATACTTATTTGGTAAAAGGATTCGCCTAAATACATGTTTACTAATATACACCATGTATGTAGAAATACGGTATTGTAAGAAGTACTGTATACATGTATATTTTAGCGATGTGTTTGTCATGATTAATTGTTGTATAAATATATTATGTGCGTATAAAATATTTGCTTGGCGAAGAGAATCGCTGTAATACAGGTTCCCTTGTATACACTATGTATGTTGAATTTGTGTATCCTAGAAAATACCACATACGTATAAAATTTGGTGATGTAATTGTCATGATTATTTGTTGTGTGAATATGATATATACGTATAAAATACTAGTTTGGTAAAGGGACAGCCCTAGTACACATTCCGCTAACATACGTCATGTATGTTGAAATTGCGCACTCTAAGTATTTGTGAAATTACTTGTGGGTGTAAGTGCTTAAGGTTTGCACCTTAGGTAGGTGCTGAGATGGAGTTCTCAACTACCTTAGGGTCACGTATGATACCCTTCATGTGGTTATTTACTCTAACCACTCAGTTATGAAATATATGTATTTGTATCCCTATTTGTATAGTGCTCTATAACATGCTTTTTAACATGCTTTGTAACTTGTTTCATAACATGCTTTATAATATGCTTTATAACATGATTGCTAGTGTGCTTGAATTACCTTGTTTATCATGCTTTACTTCACATGCTATGGTTGGGAATTGATTGAGCTTGGGACTATGTCCATAGTCCAGACATCCGGTATCAGACTTGGAGTTGTGGTTGAGATTCATTTCGCCACACATGATGTGTTGGCGAACCCGTGTCGTACTTCTACCCTGGTCAGGTAGATGATCAGGTAGATGATCAGCATAGACGATGAGCCTTCTACCCTGGTCAGGTAGATGATCGATGTATCGGGATCAAGTCAACCATTACCATCTCTCCGTGTTGGTCAAACAATGAAAACAGCTATCTTACTCTAAATTGTTGGGAGTTGTCATCAAGACTCCAAATAGGTAAAGAAATAAATTGTAGCAAACCATCAGGGTATGAGAAATGGATAAAAAAATAAGTTTTAAGGGGGGGTAGACTAAAATGAACCAGCTAGTACATACCCTATCACGCGTAGAAACTTGAAATCCATAAAACTTAGGCAAAAGAAATAATTAAATCTTTCCTTATTACCCTTAGGCAATTTCAGAGATGAAATTTTGTTTTAAAGGGGTTAGATTGTAACATCCCGGATTTTTGCCAACCTAGGTTAGACGTCCTTAGGCAATGGGTCGATCCTAACACCTCATTAACTTGTCAGAACTGAATCCCAATGTCTAAAGCTGCCTTTGAACCCATTTCCTTCACAAACCTCACCCTTCACCACCTTGATCTTTCAATTTTTCTAAGAACTTTCACCCTAGACACTATCTTAAACTAGCTAAGTAGTATAACTTGGATCACTTTATACATAAACTACAAAGGACTAAGTACCACCTCAAACGGAAATCACTTAGGATTAAATCCTTTAGAAATGAGACAAAGTAACTAAGTGCTAAACTAGATTAGCTACGAAATCCGTTTGAATCGCTTTAAATACGATTTGCAATACCCAAAACTTGTAGAATCATTGACGCTAGGTTACGCTAAAATCTAGGATCAAACTCATTACCCGACTGCTCTCGGGAGCATGTTGAAACTCCGAATCTGATCTGGACCGTACATCGGGAGTCCGAACAATACGAGGTTAAGGACTTGGGACCGCCTCACTGGGCTTGACAACCATCTCGGAAATCAAATCCAAACAGTGTTCCACGGCTGTTCGCTTGAGTCCGGAGCGAGAGAGTGTGAAAACACTTATTTTCTTCAAAAATAAATATCTTGAATAGTAATCTGAGACTCGTCGCTTGCGGATCAGTTTTAAGCAACCAGACCGTCAGAATCTGACCAAATTACACCCTCGCATCAGGAAAAATTTCATACACATTTATATGTACTCGAAATCTCCGATCGAGACCTACTGACCGTCGAACTGAAACCGGTCCGCCACGCGTGATCTGGAATCCCGGCCGAAACGAAAACTTAATAGAACGTAGATCCAGCGTTAGTGAGCTTGAGTCCGACCTTTGGCTCAAGGAGGCCCGCCAGAAGTCCTCCGTTGAGCTGAAACTGACCCGTTTTGGTTATAACCTAAGTATACTTTGACCTGGAGTCTATTTCGGTGAGTTTTTAGACTATATAAGGACCTTAAACCCTCTCTCATTGCAGCCATACGAATTTGGTTTTGAGAGAGAGAAAAGAGAGAGAAAGTGTGGGAGATGTGGGAGGAACTCCCTGCTGCTGTTCCCTGCCGCTATTCGGGCTCCACCACCTGATTTTCATCGCTTTCCCGGCGATTCCGGTGTCGTTTATAGGTAAAAAACTCTAACCCTAACCTGTTTTAGGGTTGTATAGGTTGTAGGTTATGAAATAGCTAACTTGTTTCGTTCTCTAGGTTGGCAAACTCCCGTATACGGAAGCTTAGCGAACCTATCAACTCCATTACGATTCTACGACAAAAGGTGCAGACTTTAGGTGTATAGGTTATGGTTTTCAACGCTTTCAATGTCAGATAATGGTAGATTCATGATCTGCATGCAATTGCACATGTACAAAGTGCTTTCCGATTTCCGTTTCGATTAAAGATGCAAATTATGGAATTTTACATATTCTAGGTATTCGTAGAAAATACCGTATACGTATATTTTTTGGAAATGTGTTTGACAAGATTATTGATTGTATGAATATACGATATATGGATAAAATACTTATTTGGTGAAAGGATTCGCCTAAATACATGTTTACTAATATACACCATGTATGTAGAAATACGGTATTGTAAGAAGTACCGTATACATGTATATTTTAGCGATGTGTTTGTCATGATTAATTGTCGTATAAATATATTATGTGCGTATAAAATATTTGCTTGGCGGAGAGAATCGCCGTAATACAGGTTCCCTTGTATACACTATGTATGTTGAATTTGTACATCCTAGAAAATACCCCATACGTATAAATTTTGGTGATGTAATTGTCATGATTATTTGTTGTGTGAATATGATATATACGTATAAAATACTAGTTTGGTAAAGGGACAGCCCTAGTACACATTTCGCTAACATACGTCATGTATGTTGAAATTGCGCACTCTAAGTATTTGTGAAATTGCTTGTGGGTGTAAGTGCTTAAGGTTTGCACCTTAGGTAGGTGCTAAGATGGAGTTCTCAACTACCTTAGGGTCACGTATGATACCCTTCATGTGGTTATTTACTCTAACCACTCAGTTATGAAATATATGTATTTGTATCCCTATTTGTATAGTGCTCTATAACATGCTTTTTAACATGCTTTGTTAGTTGTTTCATAACATGCTTTATAATATGCTTTATAACATGATTGCTAGTGTGCTTGATTACCTTGTTTATCATGCTTTACTTCACATGCTATGGTTGGGAATTGATTGAGCTTGGGACTATGTCCATAGTCCAGACATCCGGTATCAGACTTGGAGTTGTGGTTGAGATTCATTTCGCCACACATGATGTGTTGGCGAACCCGTGTCGTACTTTGGTTGGCGATAGTGGTTGGCCACACGAGGTGCTTCTGCGCTTCATATCGCCCAACTTGTTGTGCGCTCGAGCCAGTCGAACACGTCAAGTAACCCGTGTGTCTTATGTATGTTCACCATGTTTGGTCGCTAATGTTTGAACCTAGGGTACCAAACTTACCAGTGAGAATCCCGTTAACCATGGTACCTCGATCCGCTAAGACTCATGTGTCAGGCATGGTGGCATGGGACACCGTGGTCGAGCTGTCGGCCTACGCTGGGGCCACATGCCTCCCCGTAGTGACCAGTGAGCAACCAAACTCGTGAGCCGATTATGGTGATATGGGACACTATATTCGTGCTGTCGGCCTACATTGATAAGGTGATGGGGGAGCGGTGCAACCTTTGTGCGTAACAGCCCTAGCAGTCCTTTGTAGTGACCTCGAGCATACTCTGAAATCGCAGTGCGCCTTAAGGTTCGCCGTGATATATAGAGTATGAACTAGGCCTGTTTCTGTATTGTGATGAATCGTTTAAGGGGTGTTGGGAGAGTGGTGTAACCTTTGTGCGTAACAGCCCTGGCAGCCTCTGCAGTGACCTAGAAAACACACCATCGTCTGATATTAACTAGGACTGACGACCCTAGAATGGATCATGTTTGGGAATGATACAAGGGAGGTACCTTAGTTTCCCAATCCTGCTGTTTGAAATGGGACTAATTAAAAACTCGGTAATCATACTCATCATGCATTGCATGTGCCTGGAAGATGTGGAGCATTGTGGGATGAAAGCATGTCGTGAGCGTGAGATGGTGTCGCATGAGGGAGTATGTCGGTGAGAGCATCCATCATACCTGCATTCATACTTGCATTAATAAGAGTAGCTAGGAGTGTTTGATTTTACTGCTTTATCATTACTGCTTGACTATATTGATAACATGTTAACCTATGCTTTATTGTTCCACTGAGTTAGCTACTCACTCCCACGTTATGGGACGGTGTTGTACACACCAACCAGATTTGTTGAGTTTCAGATGATGGCGATGCTTATGAAGCAGAGCCGGACTACTTCTATGGTGATGAGGAGGAGTTCTCCTATCTGTATCTCTCTGGCAGGTCTATGAGGACCTCGTATTGTATTGACGGGGCTATGGTACTTGGGATAGAAGACATTATACTTCCTCACATGTGGTATATTTTAGAACTGTACTTGTAATTATTTAACCTGGTAACTTTATCACACTCTGGAGACTCACCACTGTTTTTATATTATATATATCTATCAGTCTTCCTTTTGCAATTTAACTGTCTCTAGAGTATGATATGTTGTTTTGGCTTAATCTCACTCATGTTCACTACTCTAATACAGTCAACATTCAATCATCATTCATTTTGTTGCGTAAGTGATGTTCTGAAACTCGAGAGTTGAGTTACTACTCGACCCTCGATTTTCAGGGCGTTACAAGATGGTATCAGAGCATAATTTGGATTAAACCGGACCTGGGTTATGGTCACACGACGCACACTGACGCACTCTGACGCACTCTGACATAGGAGGGAGCAATGGAATGTAGAAATAGTCTTAGACATCTGTAAGTGTTATGGTCTCATACTCCTTTGGTTGTCAAATTTTGATGTGTCAAAACATCTATCTGTGTCCTGTGCTTGTATGATGATTTATATGAATTCAAGACACTGCATAAATACTTCAAGAAGCTACAAGTTGAACTTTTCAAGAAGCTACATATTGAAGTTCAAGAAGCTACATGTTGAAGTCTCAAGAAGCTACAATGTTGATGTTCAAGTCTTAAGAAACAACTCATGAATTCAAGACTAATAAGCAATGCATGAAGTAGTTGTTATGCTGATGAAGATCTCAAGTTTGAAGCTACAACAAGTTCAAGATCTCAAGCACGATATGGTTCAAACAATCTACATTCGTTGAATGGTTGAAGTTCAATGTCCATACGACATGATTGAGTTTGAATGACCTTAGGTTGACCCTTTAAGTAGGTCACTTTGGATACATAAATCAAATATTTATTTTACATAAGTTTGGTCTATTCTACGACCAGTCCTAGCTCTTATTCGACCAGTCCTGGCATTGGTTCGACCAGTCCAAGAAATTCCACGACCAGTCCTAAGTAGTTGAAGATTTTTCGAAATTTTTGGTACGCCCACGACCAGTCATGGAGGTCCTTCGACCGGTCGTAGGTGTGGCTTCGACTCGTCCACGACCAGTCATGGATCTACGACTCAAAGTCCAACAACGTGATCTATGGTCCTACGACCAGTCGTAAGGATCTACGACCAGTCGTAGGTGACCCACGACCAGTCATAGGCTACTCACGACCAGTTGTGGAACGACTTTCAAAGATCGTGCTTAATTTTTCAAAAATCTGTTTGAGCTACGACCAGTCGAAGGTTTCTAAGACCAGTCGTAGGAACAATTTTTGCCTCTATAAATTGAACATGAAATTCAGAGTTTTCATACTTCAACGCTATTCTATTCAAGAATTTTCAAGTGATCACTCTGAGATAAGTCTGTGTTTATTTTAAGCTACATTATGCTTATTTAATATTCCTTTTTGCTAGCTTATTTAATTTGATTTTGTTTCTATATTCCAATCTTATTTAAAAAGAGGAATTATCTTATTCCTTCTTCTTGGAATCAAAATCAAATATAGCTACGCCCAACGAGTTAAATCTAAAATCTATTAGAAATTAGAACCTTATGAATGTGAGTATTGAAAATTGAACTTTGACATTCAATCATCTACGCGATTGGTTCTACAAAGGCTGCTAAGAAAAGGAGAAATCCAGTATTTTACAATTACAGTAAAATTTATTTACTTTTGGTTTTGTTTGAGGTTAAGCGGAAAAATCTCATTGTCTTGGTTTTGTTTGAGGTTGAGCAGAAAAAATCTCATTGTATTGGTTGTCGAGGAAAACCGAAAACTCGAGAAAAGAGGGTTTTTGAATTGTGTAAGCCCAAGTGAAAAAGACACAATTGTAAAGGTTTTGGTGAACTGTGAAAACCTATTTCATAGTGAGCGCTAATATCCCTGTGTGAGGATATTAGGAGTGGAGTAGCTTTACGTGTGGTGTTGAAAGCAGTTGGTGTACACAAAGGCGAACCACTATAACTCTTTGTCTTGTGGATTGAATGCTTGCTTAATTTTCATATCTTTTATCATTCGATTGTGTGGAATGTACAAGTGGATGTGAATGTTGTAACTATTTACATTTCAAGCAAGTGTGGGGATTGTTGTAATAATTTAGATCTATATCTGCATTTAATTTCAATTCCTTGCTATTTCATTTACTTATATTAAAATTGAGTCCTTGATTCAAAAGAGGTTATAGAAATAAGGTTGTCCTACCATAAGCCGTTGTTTATTATGGTGTAAGGTTGTCCTTAGAACTGAATTTGTATCAATCTCTCAATACTTATTTATCAAGGTGATTTAAATTTAGCATTGTGAATTGATTCATAATTGTAAGGATATTAGTTTACTTTATTTCCGCTGATTTTATTTTAAATTTGGCATAGTCCTATTCACCCCCCCTCTAGGACTTATAGCTTGGCCTTTTCAAGTGGTATCAGAGCCTAATAGCTCATTCTTGTTGCTTTTTATTTGGATTTATTTCCTGAGCTAACGATCTAAGCTATATAAAAAGATGTCAAATTTTGATAGCCTTTCAGTTACTAGGCCTCCACCTTTTGATGGCTCCAACTATGCCTATTGGAAAGCCAGAATGAGGATCTTCCTCAAATCAATGGATGAAAGTGTGTGGCAAGCCACGGTGGTGAATGGAAACCTCCTATCATGGAAGTAAGCTTGGTGTTGATGGTTCAAAATCTATGAAAATTACACCGTATTTCCAATGGACCACACTTGAGAAAAATGAGAGTAGTGCTAATGCTAAAGCACTAAATGCAATCACTTAGCACTATCATAGGATGAGTTCAAAAGAATCATATCTGTGATATCTTAAAGCAAGCCTGGGATATTTTAGAAATGACACACGAAGGTACATCAATTGTCAAGAAATCTAAAGTCCAACTCCTCACAACTAAATTTGAAGAAATTCATATGGAGGAAAATGAAATGTTTATGGACTTTTATACTAGATCGAATGACATTGTAAACTCAATGTGGGGTCTTGGCGATAAGATCAGAAAGTAAAGTGTGTGCAAAAATACTACGCTCTCTTCTGAACGGTTCAATTCTAAGGTAACCGCAATCCAGGAACTTCGTGATACGGATAATATGAAGGTAGAAGAATTAGTTGGTTCTTTACAAACCTATGAATTAAGTTTTAAAGCTCTAAAGGTAAATCTATTGCTTTGAAGTCATCTAAAAGTATTACTCAAGAAAATTCAGATTGAGAAAAGTCGAAGATGATATGGCCCTTTGGCGAAAAAGTTTTATAAGATTTTCAAAAGTAAGAAAAGAGTCGACTTTCAAAAGGCAAATGAAAAGAAACGTTCTAAACCTAAGTCTAAAACTTGGAAGTCATTGAAAGATAGTCAATGTTACAAGCTGTCAAGAATATGGGCATTTAGCAAACAAATGTCCTAAAAGGACAGATCCAAAAGGAAGGGTATGTTGGCTACTTGGGATGAATCGTCGATTGAAGCCTCTCCGAATCGAGAAAATTCGGAAAAGTCGAGGCGGTGAACTTATGGCCCTTATGACTCTAGCCAAGTTTACCTTTTCCGATCACGATGATTCAACAAGTGAAGAAAATTTGGATAGTGATCATGAAAATGATGAAGATCTTCAAGATGCTTACAATGCCTTATATAAGGAAAGTTGTAAAATTGCTGTCAAACTTAAACTTCAAAAAGAAAAGTTTTTTAAACTTAAAGAATGTTTTGAAACCCTTGTTTTAGAAAAATCTCAAATTTCAGATTGTTTTGAAAAATCAAAGTGTGATCTGGAATTCAAAACTTCCCTAATTGAAAGTTTGAAATCTGAAAATGAGAAGCTTAAAAATGAAGTATCTTCTCTTTTGAGTTTGAAGGACACATGGAGATATGCCCAAGGTGATCCAAAATTAGAAAAATTATTATCCGGATCAAGAAAATGTGGCGATCGATCCGGGTTGGGCTATGATAAATACACATCTCCTAAACAGAAGAATACTCGTTCCAATTTTGTGAAAGGAGAGACTTCTAACTCAAAAGGAAAAGGTACTAATCAAGTTTTTTCTAAAAATACAAAAACTCTTCAAAAACACAAAAGCAACTATATAAATTTCAAAAATCAGATTCGAAACCCACTAGTGAAAAAATTGTTGATTTACTTAAGGAGCTATTAAAATCTAACTCAAGTAGGTCACTCTTACAACTATAAACAAAAGAAGACCAATTATTCTCCTAAACCCAAAACAAGATCTTGAAATGGGTTCCTAAGGTTACTTGTTTGGTTGCTCACACTTGCTTTCAAAGCTACAAGCCATTCGAAATGGTACCTAGCAGTGGATGCTCCGGACATATGACAAAGCGACAAAGCTCTATTCACCGATCTTAAAGATATGGTGATGGGTCGGTCACATTTGGTGATGGTAGCAAGCTGCAAGATAATTGGCAAAGGTATGGTCCAACTCTATAACCTTCCCTTATTTAAAAATGTTTTATATGTTGAGGGTTTAAAACACAACTTTGTTGAGCATATCTCAAATATGCGATAACAACCATAATGTTAAATTTTCTAATCAAGGTTGTGAAATTATAAATGAAAAGGGTTATGTAATATTAGCGGTCGCAGAACTTCTGAAAACTGCTATATAGTAAGCAATGGTAGCTCATCTGAACAAACGTGCTACATGGTCCATACCGATGAGACAGAATTATGGCATAAATGCCTTGGACATGTACACTACCGAAATTTATACAGATTGAGCAAAAGTGAACTAATTAGAGGACTACATAAGATGTAAAAAGTAGACAAGATTTGTGGTGAATGCCAGTATGGTAAACAAACTAGGAGCTCTCACAAAAAGGTGAACTCCAATATCACCACAAGACCACTCGAGCTTCTCCACATGGATCTTATAAGACCAACAAGAACGGAAAGTCGAGGTGGCAAAAAGTACATCTTAGTTATTGTAGATGATTATACAAGATACACTTGGGTTTCATTCTTGAGAGATAAATCAGAAACCCTTGATGAAGTGAAAAAGATTATAAAACGGATTCAAACTGAAAAATGTTCTCAAGTCAGCAAGATCCGTAGTGATCATGGATCCGAATTCGAAAATAGCGGTTTTGAGAAATTTTGTAGCAATCAGGGAATATCGCATGAATTCTTTGCACCTAAAACTCCTCAACAAAATGGTATTGTCGAGAGGAAGAATAGAGTGCTTCAAGAAATGGGAAATGTTATGTTAAATAGCATGAAGCTCCCTAGGAATCTCTGGGCTGAAGCAGTCAATACAGCCTGCTACATTATTAACCGTGTTTATATTTGTAAATCTAATAATAAAATGGCTTATGAAATGTGGTTTGAGAAAAAGCCTTCTGTCAAATACTTTCGAGTTTTTGGCAGCAAGTGCTATATTTTGCGTGACCGTGAAAATTTGGGAAAGTTCGACACTAAAAGTGATGAAGGGATCTTTTTAGGATATTCTTTAAACAGTCGTGCATATCGTGTTCGAACAAACAGGACCGGTGTGATTCAAGAGTCAATAAATGTTGTGATTGACGATCTTTTGAATACACACTTCCCTAGTTCGAGATAATGATGAAGTTCTTATACTTGAAAAACAAGAAATTTCATCAAGTGAAACTAATCAGAATTAAGGATTTGTTAAAGATCATCCAACTTCTCAAATACTTGGAAACCCTCTCCTTTGGTGTGCGCACTCGTAGACAATTAGAGGACATATGTAACTACGTATGCTTTACATCCCATTGAGCTGGTTAACGTAAAGAAGCACTTTCGGATGAAAAGCGGATTCTTGCGATGCAAGAAGAACTTAATCAGTTTGTCAGAAATGATGTCTGGCACCTTGTTCCTAGACCTAAAGATAAACATATTATTGGAACAAAATGGATTTTCAAAAACAAATCTGATGAACTTGGAAATATTATTCGAAATAAAGCAAGACTAGTTGTATAGGGGTATACACAAATTGAAGGTATTGACTATAATGAAACATTTGCTCCTGTAGCTCGTCTTGAATCAATCAGACTTTTTATCTCCATTGCATATTTTAGGAAGATTAAAATTTACCAAATGGATGTAAAGAGTGCCTTTCTGAATGGTGATTTACATGAAGAGGTATATGTTGAACAACCTACTGGGGTTTGAAGATCCTAAATTTCTTGATCATGTGTATCATCTTAAGAAGGCTCTCTATGGTCTGAAACAAGCTCCCAGAGCATGGTACGAAAAACTGACTAAGTTTTTACTGAGTAATAATTTTCAGATGGGGTGTGTTGATAAGACACTCTTTGTTAAGAAACATAACGATGATATTCTAATGGTTCAAATATATGTTGTGATATTATTTATGGATCAACTGTACTAACATATTTGTTGAGTTTCTGATTTGATGAAGTCTAAATTGAAATGAGCATGGTTGGAGAATTAAACTATTTTCTACGGTTGCAAGTAAAACAACAACTGATGGAATTTTATCTCTCAAACCAAATATGCTCGAGTTTAATTAAGAAATTTGGATTTGAGAAAGGTAAAAATTTTGATACTCCTATGAGTACAACTTTGAGACTCTCAAAAGACTCTACGGGTAATGTGTGGATCTAAATTGTATCGTAGTTTGATTGGTAGTTTGCTTTATCATTGCTAGTAGACCGAGATATTGCTTTGAGTGTTGGTATTTGTGCTCGTTATCAATCAAATCCTAAAGAATCTCACTTAAGCTACATGTTAAGCGGATTATGCGATATGTCGCAAGTTCTACTAAACTGGGTCTCTGGTATCCACATAAGACTAATGTTCAATTAGTCGGGTATGCAGATGCTGACTGGGCTGGAAACATTGATGATTGGAAATCAACCAGTGGTAGTTGTTTCTACATTAGAAATTGTCTTGTTTCTTGGTTTAGCAAGAAGCAAAGTTCTATATCGCTATCAACAATGACTAAAATTTGAATACATTCTTCTTTGGAAATGCATGTACTCAACTTGTTTGGATGAAACGAATGTTAAGCGATTATGGAATCACTCAGGATTCTATGATTTTATTTTGTGAAATTCCAGTGCAATAAATATCTCTAAAAATCCAGTTCAGCATTCACGTACTAAGCATATTGACATTAGACTTCATTACATTCGTGAATTAGTGGAAGAAAAATTAATATATTTGGATTACATTCCAACCGAGACTCAACTTGCGGACATTTTCACTAAACCGCTCGACAAAAGCAGGTTTAATAAATTAAAATTTGATCTCGGTATGTGCAATTTAAATTGAATTTACATGATTTGGTGTATCATAATGAACATAACTATGATGTTTTATTTGCTTGAATTTGAAAATTATTTAAAAATTTTGCAAATTTTGTGTCGTACTCGACCAGTCGTGAGTATACACGACCGGTCGTGTACGACCAGTAACACTTACACGACCTATCGTGAAACTCGGGATTTCACTTTAATTTGGGGATTTTGACTCTTCTTCTTCATTTCTTTTTACTCTCCAATGGTTCTAGCTTCTGATTTCAGATTCGAACCCACCTTCATAGTACTTCAAGGTTAGTGGTTCTTTTGCATTTTTTTTTGTAGATTCTTGTTATTAGTGTTTCAAATCTCATTCTTGTGGAATCTATTTGGTCGTTCATTGCAAGTTTGGGGTTTTATCTTGAAAAATCTGTTCTATCTAAACCCCATTTCTTCCAACTTGTTGTTTCCTTGAAATCCTTCTGTGAGAATGGATGCTAGAGGTAAAAAGAAAACTACTCGAGGTCCATCTTCTTCTAGATCAAACTTCTATTGTACAACGTCATCTTCGCTCTCCGAAAATGATCCTTCGATGCTCGGGATTTGCGTATGCGCTAATGTTATTGTTGAGCGTCATGTTAATATTAATCACATTGCTTCATTTGGTATCCTTCCTCTGTTGGAATCTGTGGGATGGGATAACATCTTACATTGGGGTGGAGTCGCATACGGTCCATTGCCCAATCCATGTTTGCATGTATCTGTGATTTTCTCTTGAGAATTTAACTTTTAAAGTTGATACTCAAGAAGGATTGTTTTTAGTGGATCGACATTTGATTTCGACATTATGGAAATACCATCAATGATGAGAGCATTCCAATTCATATTTTACATGATCTCTCGAATCTGAACGAAAAATGC
Organism: Magnolia changhungtana; assembly: GCA_030180095.1. Lineage (NCBI taxonomy): Eukaryota > Viridiplantae > Streptophyta > Magnoliopsida > Magnoliales > Magnoliaceae > Magnolia > Magnolia changhungtana. The sequence continues at coordinate 5,963,037 of JASAUF010000397.1, forward strand.
TTACTATAGATTTATGTAATTTGGATGTTCATTGGACTCATAAAGGTCATGTACTTCCCTCAAGGTATTTGTTACCCAGACACAGAGTACTTCATAAGATATTCATCTCAAATCTTTATCCACGTTCTGGTAATAAAACCGAACTCACTGCTTTCATGGTTCGTGTTTTGCATTCTGTAGTCTTTGGTGCAAAAATATGTCTACCTTCTTTAATTTGTCATTCCATTATTTTGTCTCGTCACCATCCTGGACATAGTGATATACCCTTTGGTTATTTATTGACTATGCTGGCAAATCATATGCTCGTAGCTATGCCTACTAGAGAAAAACCCATCCATTGTCTCCCTTTTAATAATTCCAATCTTAACAAGATGAATTTAGAATTGGCTGATGGCCAAGTGGATGCTGGTAGCAGTGGTGCTGAAGCAGGAAATGCTCAAGCTAGTGATCTTCCTGAAGACGTGAATATGGATGATTTATTTGAAGAACTTGAATCGGACTCGGTGATGATCCGATTTTCAAACCTTCGATTTTGATGAGAGATTGAATTCCCTTCAAGAGCAGGTGGCTCAAATTCGTGTTACCCAAGACACGCAATTTTCATATTTACGCAAATATATGAGGCGGGTTGCTAAGGGTTTACATAAAATTGATCCATCTAATCCTGCTCCCTCTTCTGGTTCTGACTGAATTTTTGATGGGTCTGTAATATTTTTTTTACTGAACTTTACATGCTTACTGACTTTTTTAATTATGCACTATGTTCTCTTGAATCAACTCCTATTTTCATTATTATTGATGCTCTTCTTCCTTTGTCATTTTGTGTCAAAAAGGGGGAGAAGTTTTAGAGGCTTTTGATTTATTTGAATTTATTCTTTATGATGTGCTCCTATTACTCAGGCTATTACTCAGGGGGAGTTAAGCTTCTCAGGGGTAGTTATGGGAGAATGATGCTAGTTATTACTTATCATATCTATATAACTGTGCATGCTTCTCTATTGTGAACCTGTTGTGTTTGTACTTCTCTTATGTCTATTGGAAGTATTATTACTTGGGTGTTTTGTTATTACTTGGGTGTTTTGTCATTACTTGGGTGTTTTGTCACAAATTTGACAAAGGGGGAGATTGTAAGTGTTATGGTCTCATACTCATTTGGTTGTCAAATTTTGATGTGTCAAAACATCTATCTGTGTCCTGTGCTTGTATGATGATTTATATGAATTCAAGACACTGCATAAATACTTCAAGAAGCTACAAGTTGAACTTTTCAAGAAGCTACATATTGAAGTTCAAGAAGCTACATGTTGAAGTCTCAAGAAGCTACAATGTTGATGTTCAAGTCTTAAGAAACAACTCATGACTTCAAGACTAATAAGCAATGCATGAAGTAGTTGTTATCTTTGATGAAGATCTCAAGTTTGAAGCTACAACAAGTTCAAGATCTCAAGCTTTGATATGGTTCAAACAATCTACATTCGTTGAATGGTTGAAGTTCAATGTCCATACGACATGATTCAGTTTGAATGACCTTAGGTTGACCCTTTAAGTAGGTCACTTTGGATACATAAATCAAATATTTATTTTACATAAGTTTGGTCTATTCTACGACTGAGCCCTAGCTCTTGTTCGACCGAGTCCTGGCATTGCTTCGACTAGTCAAGAAATTCCACGACCGGTACCCTAAGTAGTTAAAGATTTTTCAGAATTTTTGGTACGCCCACGACCAGTCCTGGAGGTCCTTCGACCGGTCGTATGTGTGGCTTCGACTCGTCCACGACCAGTCGTGGATCTATGACTCAAAGTCCAGCAACGTGATCTATGGTCCTACGACCAGTCGTAAGGATCTACGACCAGTCGTAGGCTACTCACGACCAGTCGTGGAACGACTTTCAAAGATCGCGCTTAATTTTTCAAAAATTTGTTTGAGCTACGACCAGTCGAAGGTTTCTAAGACCAGTCGTAGGAACGATTTTTGCTTCTATAAATTGAACACGAAATTCAGAGTTTTCATACTTCAACTCTATTCTATTCAAGAATTTTCAAGTGATCACTCTGAGATAAGTCTGTGTTTATTTTAAGCTACATTGTGCTTATTTAATATTCCTTTTTACTAGCTTATTTAATTTGATTTTGTTTCTATATTCCAATCTTATTTGAAAAGAGGAATTATCTTATTCCTTCTTCTTGGAATCAAAATCAAATATAGCTACGCCCAACGAGTTAAATCTAAAATCTATTAGAAATTAGAACCTTATGAATGTGAGTATTGGAAATTGAACTTTGACATTCAATCATCTACTCCGATTTGTTCTACCGGGCTGCTAAGGAAAGGAGAAATCCAGGTATTTTACAATTCTGTAAAATTTATTTACTTTTGGTTTTGTTTGAGGTTAAGCCAGAAAAATCTCATTGTACTGGTTTTGTTTGAGGTTGAGCCAGAAAAATCTCATTGTATTGGTTGTCGAGGAAAACCAGAAAAACTCGAGAAAAGAGGGTTTTTGAATTGTGTAAGCCCAAGTGAAAAAGATACAATTGTAAAGGTTTTTGGTGAACTGTGAAAACCTATTTCATAGTGAACGCTAATATCCCCCTGTGTGAGGATATTAGGAGTGGAGTAGCTTTACGTGTGTGTGGTGTTGAAAGACAGTTGGTGTACACACAAGCGAACCACTATAACTCTTTGTCTTGTGGATTGAATGCTTGCTTAATTTTCATATCTTTTATCATTCGATTGTGTGGAATGTACAAGTGGATGTGAATGTTGTAACTATTTACATTTCAAGCAAGTGTGGGGATTGTTGTAATAATTTAGATCTATACTTCTGCATTTAATTTCAATTCCTTGTTATTTCATTTACTTATATTAAAATTGAGTCCTTGATTCAAAAGAGGTTATAGAAATAAGGTTGTCCTACCATAAGCCGTTGTTTATTATGGTGTAAGGTTGTCCTTAAAACTGAATTTGTATCAATCTCTCAGTACTTATTTATCAAGGTGATTTAAATTTAGCATTGTGAATTGATTCATAATTGTAAGGATATTGGTTTACTTTATTTCCATTGATTTTATTTTAAATTTGGCATAGTCCTATTCACCCCCCCTCTAGGACTTATAGCTTGGCCTTTTCAACATCCCTATCCTGTCCAACGGCTTGTTCGCTGAAAGCAAACGCCGAAATCGAGTCCGTATTAACCATTGGTCGCACGGGTCGACCTTAAAATATTCCTAAGCCGTCTATAGATAATTCTAGATTACAATCCACCTCATCCCAACCGTTGAAAATTGGTAATAAGATTGATGATGTAACTATTTTGAATCCTCGGAGCTTCTCTGGACTCCTCACAGAGACTCCTTGAGTCTACGAGAAAAGAAAGCAAAAACTAGAAATAAATTCTAATAAGTTCGAAATTGATTAATGAATGATTAAAAATGAATTCACAACCATTTAAATAGGGATACCAAGCAATGGGAAAGAAATCAGAAACAAACTACAACTAAAACTCCTAGAATTCGTGACTTACCATAAGGTGGTGATGTCTACTAGTGCGCAAAGTTTCCGGCCAAAAATAGTAAGTTTCCTATTTGACTTCACCAAACCGTTCTCCTAATTATTCTAAGCCCTTTACACGATGAGCGTAACTCCTAAAACCCAACGGAGTAAGAGTAATCAAACCAAAACTACTATTTTTTAGTAAAACGAAATTGAAATCGGGAAACGACCATTGATCCGAGTTTTTTTCATAATTCCAGGATGCGCAACCCGGCATAGCTGGGTTGGTTGGCTTCATTAGCTCATTTTACCCAAAAATCATATATTATACTCAGATAACTCATTCCATATTGCAAGATACGTCCGATTTCACCCGAAACGACTCGAAACGGAGTCGGGGGCCACACGCATCAATCCGGGGGGGAACAAAGTGGACCCAGGGTGCATTTGGCACCTTGGGAGGTTGGGGAACATCACCAAACTGCGGCGGCAGCACGCCGACCAACACCGCGGTCACCGCAGCGCGCCGCAGTCAGGTGGGTCCGCTAGTGTTAGGCCGGGCCTGGGCATGGTCGGCCTGACCTCCACGCACGCTTGGTGCCTGCGAAATGTCTGTGGGGTTCCGATTTCTAGTTCTGTAACCCCCCTCTCTCTCACATTTCTCCTTTCCAAACTCCCTTCCCTTCCAATTGCGATTTTCTCTCTCAAATCCTTCCTCCAATCTTTCATTCCACCATATTCGGCCATGATTCGTGCACTCCCATCGATCACAACAATCCCTACCTCCCTACCCTCTCCATTTTCTCGCATTTAAGCCATTACACCTTCCGTTCGTGGCTCCAAAATGTGTAACCTCTCTACCAAACCCATCTCTCCATTTTTCCTTTACAAAACCCTGTCTATTGGGACTCTACGACGTCTGTTGAGACCCCAATCCGTGGAGAACCAAAAACTCCAGCCCCCCATTTCCCCTTATCCTCATTTTCCTTAGCTCTATCCGAGCGTGTATGGCCATTTTCTTGGAGGCCTAATCATCCATACTATGTTTGGTTTGGGATGTAGGCAGTTAAACGTAAATACCGTGTTTTCCTTTCAAATTACACTTAGAAATTCATCATCATGGGGTTTGGAAATCCCATCTCACACTTTTCCAACACAACACTCATTTTCCAAAGCCTATACCAATAGTTTTAATCCCCTCCCACCCTCCTACCAACTATGCCACTCCTAATCCCGAAGAGGGATTAGCAATGCAGTCCCATTTACTATAACTTAAGACCACTGGTCAAATAGTGTTGAAGTGATAAAGTCCCTTGATATACATTAACCCACCACACTCTAACAGTTTAAGCTTTTAGAGTAAATGGTTGTTTGACAAATAGGCCCTAGAGTTTTGGACCTAGAGCGGTACTCATAGTTTTTTATAGACCTGACCGTATGGGAAATCCAACAAATTAATAATGTAAACCCCAGGATCTTCTTAGCTAGTATGAACATGTGTGAAATGCTCATGCGTAATTAAATTCGAGTTCAGGCAACCCAATTCCAATCAGACAACTTTGACCCTAGGCGATAAAACAATCTCTTTTATTAGAAAGGGTATAAAATCATCTGGTGTATAAGCATAGACTTTAGATTACAACTAGTGGACTACTGCTGCTCATAAGTTGAGCCTAGGCTGCTGATTAGACTAAGAAATGAAAACGAAAATAAATAAATAAATAAATAATGCTAAGATAATTGAATGATAGACTTAGTTAGTCGGCTTAAGTCAGTTGGAGCGAGACCCTTTCGTGTCAAGGATAGGTCCTAAATTACACCTTGTTCCGATGTACGGAGCAGGACATAAATCTTGAGCCTTGAGGGTGAAAATAAATTTTTAAGGGGGGTAGAACATTATGAGCCCAATCTGTTTAGGTCACCTATTGCATCTCTTTGATCTGGGTGGCGCAGTGGAAGCGTGGTGGAGACTCTACTTCACTGGCCCAGGATCGAAACTGTGTTCGTTGAATACGAACATTATAGAAGCCCTAGCAAGTTCTATTATGAGAAACCATTTTAGGATCATTTAGTAAGATTTGATTCACCACTTCCTTTGACATAGATAATATCACGGCTTCTCTTAGACTAAGACCTAAAGGGTAACCTTAGACATAGACAATTTGAGCTTTTCAATGATAGACATTTCCTATGTTTTTAGAGTGATCGGACTACGGAGTTACTGAAATATACAACTGCGAAACATTCGCGGCTTGACCCAATTCTCAATCCTGAGCGACTACCCACAGACTCACTGCTTGACCGAGCAGAAGACCAGGATTCACCAGGATCCGGAAGGGATACGATGAGCCTTCTACCCTGGTCAGGTAGATGATCGATGTATCGGGATCAAGTCAACCATTACCATCTCTCCGTGTTGGTCAAACAATGAAAACAACTATCTTACTCTAAAATGTTGGGAGTTGTCGTTAAGACTCCAAATAGGTAAAGAAATAAATTGTAGTAAACCATCAGGGTATGAGAAATGGATAAAGAAATAAGTTTTAAGGGGGGTAGACTAAAATGAACCAGCTAGTACATACCCTATCACGCGTAGAAACTTGAAATCCATAAAACTTAGGCAAAAGAAATAATTAAATCTTTCCTTATTACCCTCAGGCAATTTCGGAGACGAAATTTTGTTTTAAGGGGGTTAGATTGTAACATCCCGGATTTTTACCAACCTGAGTTAGACGTCCTTAGGCAATGGGTCGATCCTAACACCTCATTAACTTGTCAGAACTGAATCCCAATGTTTAAAGCTGCCTTTGAACCCATTTCCTTCACAAACCGCACCCTTCACCACCTTGATCTTCCAATTTTTCTAAGAACTTTCACCCTAGACACTGTCTTCAACTAGGTAAGTAGTATAACTTGGATCACTTTATACACAAACTACAAAGGACTAAGTACCACCTCAGACGGAAATCACTTAGGATTAAATCCTTTAGAAATGAGACAAAGTAACTAAGTGCTAAACTAGATAAGCTACGAAATCTGTTTGAATCGCTTTAAATACGATCTGCAAGACCCAAAACTTGTAGAATCATTGACGCTAGGTTACGCTAAAATCTAGGATCAAACTCATTACCCGACTACTCTCGGGAGCACGTTGAAACTCCGAATCTGATCTGGACCGTACATCGGGAGTCCGAACAATACGAGGTTAAGGACTTGGGACCACCTCACTGGGCTTGACAACCATCTCGGAAATCAAATCCAAATAGTGTTCCACGGCTGTTCGCTTGAGTCCGGAGTGAGAGAGTGTGAAAACACTTGTTTTCTTCAAAAATAAATATCTTGAATAGTGTCGAGACTCGTCGCTTACTTGAGATCGAGTTTTAAGCAAACATGACCGTCGAGAAATCGACCAAATTACACCCTCGCATCAGGAAAAATTTCATACACATTTATATGTACTCGAAATCTCCGATCGAGACCTACTGACTGTCGAACTGAAACTGGTCCGCCACGCGTGATCTGGAATCCCGACCGAAATGAAAACGTAATAGAATGTAGATCCAGCGTTAGTGAGCTTGAGTCCGACCTTTGGCTCAAGGAGGCCCGCCAGAAGTCCTCCGTTGAGCTGAAACTGACCCGTTTTGGTTATAACCTAAGTATACGTTGACCTGGAGTCTATTTCGATGAGTTTTTAGACTATATAAGGACCTTAAACCCTCTCTCATTGCAGCCATACGAATTTGGTTTTGAGAGAGAGAAAAGAGAGAGAAAGTGTGGGGGATGTGGGAGGAACTCCCTGCTGCAGTTCCCTGCCGCTATTCGGGCTCCACCGCCTGATTTTCATCGCTTTCCCGGCGATTCCGGCATCGTTTCTAGGTAAGAAACCCTAACCCTAACCTGTTTTAGGGTTGTATAGGTTGTAGGTTATGAAATAGCTAACCTGTTTCGTTCTCTAGGTAGCCAAACTCCCGTATACGGAAGCTTAGCGAACCTATCGACTCCATTACGATTCTACGAGAAAAGGTGCAGACTTTAGGTGTATAGGTTATGGTTTTCAACACTTTCAATGTCAGATAATGGTAGATTCATGATCTGCATGCAATTGCACATGTACAAAGTGCTTTCTGATTTCTGTTTCGATTAAAGATGCAAATTATGGAATTTTACATATCTAGGTATTCGTAGAAAATACCGTATACGTATATTTTTTAGAAATATGTTTGACAAGATTATTTATTGTATGAATATACGATATATAGATAAAATACTTATTTGGTGAAAGGATTCGCCTAAATACATGTTTACTAATATACACCATGTATGTAGAAATACGGTATTGTAAGAAGTACCGTATACATGTATATTTTAGCGATGTGTTTGTCATGATTAATTGTCATTATAAATATATTATGTGCGTATAAAATATTTGCTTAGCGAAGAGAATCGCCGTAATATCTGAGTTCCCTTGTATACACTATGTATGTTGAATTTGTGTATCCTAGAAAATACCCCATACGTATAAATTTTGGTGATGTAATTGTCATGATTATTTGTTGTGTGAATATGATATATACATATAAAATACTAGTTTGGTAAAGGGACAGCCCTAGTACACATTCCGCTAACATACGTCATGTATGTTGAAATTGCGCACTCTAAGTATTTGTGAAATTGCTTGTGGGTGTAAGTGCTTAAGGTTTGCACCTTAGGTAGGTGCTGAGATGGAGTTCTCAACTACCTTAGGGTCACGTATGATACCCTTCATGTGGTTATTTACTCTAACCACTCAGTTATGAAATATATGTATTTGTATCCCTATTTGTATAGTGCTCTATAACATGCTTTTTAACATGCTTTGTAACTTGTTTCATAACATGCTTTATAATATGCTTTATAACATGATTGCTAGTGTGCTTGAATTACCTTGTTTATCATGCTTTACTTCACATGCTATGGTTGGGAATTGATTGAGCTTAGGACTATATCCATAGTCCAGACATTTGGTATCAGACTTGGAGTTGTGGTTGAGATTCATTTTGCCACACATGATGTGTTGGCGAACCCATGTCGTACTTCGGTTGGCGATAGTGGTTGGCCACACGAGGTGCTTCTGCACTTCATATCGCCCAACTTGTTGTGCGCTCGAGCCAGCCGAACACGTCAAGTAACCCATGTGTCTTATGTATGTTCACCATGTTTGGTCGCTAATGTTTGAACCTAGGGTACCAAACTTACCAGTGAGAATCCCGTTAACCATGGTACCTCGATCCGCTAAGACTCATGAGTCGGGCATGGTGGTATGGGACACCGTGGTCGAGTTGTCGGCCTACGCTGGGGCCACGTGCCTCCCGTAAGTGACCCGTGAGCAACCAAACTCGTGAGCCGATTATGGTGGTATGAGACACTATATTCGCGCTGTCGGCCTACATTGATAAGGTGATGGGGGAGCGGTGCAACCTTTGTGCGTAACAGCCCTGGCAGCCCTTTGTAGTGACCTCGAGCATACTCTGAAATCGAAATGCGCCTTAGGGTTCGCCGTGATATATAGAGTATGAACTAGGCCTGTTTCTGTATTGTGATGAATCGTTTAAGGGGTGATGGGGGAGTGGTGTAACCTTTGTGCGTAACAGCCCTGACAGCCTTTGCAGTGACCTAGAAAACACACCATCGTCTGATATTAACTAGGATTGACGACCCTAGAATGGATCATGTTTGGGAATGATACAAGGGAGGTACCTTAGTTTGCCAATCCTGCTGTTTGAAATGGGACTAATTAAAAACTCGGTAATCATACACATCATGCATTGCATGTGCCTGGAAGATGTGGAGCACTGTGGGATGAAAACATGCCGTGAGCGTGAGATGGTGTCGCATGAGGGAGTATGTCGGTGAGGGCATCCATCATACGTGCATTCATACTTGCATTAATAAGAGTAGCTAGGAGTGTTTGATTTTACTGCTTTATCATTACTGCTTGACTATATTGATAACATGTTAACCTACGCTTTATTGTTCCACTGAGTTAGCTACTCACTCCCACATTATGGGACGGTGTTGTACACACCAACCAGATTTGTTGAGTTTCAGATGATGGCGATGCTTATGAAGCAGAGCCGGACTACTTCTATGGTGATGAGGAGGAGTTCTCCTATCTGTATCTCTCTGGCAGGTCTATGAGGACCTCGTATTGTATTGATGGAGCTATGATAATTGGGATAGAAGACATTATACTTCCTCACATGTGGTATATTTTAGAACTGTACCTGTAATTATTTAACCTGGTAACTTTATCACACTCTGGAGACTCACCACTGTTTTTATATTATATATATCTATCACAGTCTTCCGCATTTGCAATTTAACTTGTCTACGGAGTATGATATGTTGTTTTGGCTTAATCTCACTCATGTTCACTACTCTAATACAGTCAACATTCAATCATCATTCATTTTGTTGCATAAGTGATGTTCTGGAACTCGAGAGTTGAGTTACTACTCGACCCTCGATTTTCAGGGCGTTACAAGATGGTATCAGAGCATAATTTGGATTAAACCGGACCTGTGTTATGGTCACACGATGCATACTGACGCACTCTGACATAGGAGGGAGCGATGGAATGTATAAACAGTCTTAGATATCCCTGTCCTGTCCAACGGCCTGTTCGCTGAAAGCAAACGCCGAAATCGAGTCCGTATTAACCATTTGTCGCACGGGTCGACCTTAAAATATTTCTAGGCCGTCTATAGATAATTCTAGATTACAATCCGCCTCATCCCAACTGTTGAAAATTAGTAATAAGATTGATGATGTAACTATTTTGAATCCTCGGAGCTTCTCTGGACTCCTCATAGAGACTCCTTGAGTCTACGAGAAAAGAAAGCAAAAACTAGAAATAAATGAATGATTAGTTCAAAATTGATTAATGAATGATTAAAAATGAATTCACAACCCTTTAAATAGGGATACCAAGCAATGGGAAAGAAATCAGAAACAAACTACAACTAAAACTCCTAGAATTCGTGACTTACCATAAGGTGGTGATGTCTAATAGTGCGCAAAGTTTCCGGCCAAAAATAGTAAGTTTCCTACTTGACTTCACCAAACCGTTCTCCTAATTATTCTAAGCCCTTTACACGATGAGCGCAACTCCTAAAACCCAACGGAGTAAGAGTAATCAAACCAAAACTACTATTTTTTAGTAAAACGAAATTGAAATCGGGAAACGACCATTGATCCGAGTTTTTTTTCATAATTGTAGGCTGCGCAACCCAGCGTAGCTGGGTTGGTTGGCTTCATTAGCTCATTTTACCTAAAAATCATATATTATACGTCAGATAACTCATTCCATATTGCAAGATACGTCCGATTTCACCCGAAATGACTTGAAACGGAGTCGGGGGCCACACGCATCAATCCGAGGGGGAACAAAGTGGACCTAGGGTGCATTTGGCACCTTGGGAGGTTGGGGAACATCACCAAACTGCGGCGGCAGCACGCAGACCAACACCGCGGTCACCGCGGCGCGCCGCGGTCAGGTGGGTCCGCTAGTGTTGGGCCGGGCCTGGGCATGGTCGGCCTGACCTCCACGCACGCTTGGTGCATGCAAAATGTCTGTGGGGTTCCAATTTCTAGGTCTGTAGCCCCCCTCTCTCTCACATTTCTCCTTTCCAAACTCCCTTCCCTTCCAATTGCGATTTTCTCTCTCAAATCCTTCCTCCAATCTTTCATTCCACCATATTCGGCCATGATTCATGCACTCCCATCGATCACAACAATCCCTACCTCCCTACCCTCTCCGTTTTCTTGCATTTGAGCCATTACACCTTCCGTTCGTGGCTCCAAAACGTGTAACCTCTCTACCGAACCCATCTCTCCATTTTTCCTTTACAAAACCCTGTCTATTGGGACTCTACGACGTCTGTTGAGACCCCAATCCGTGGAGAACCAAAACTCAGCCCCCCCATTTCCCCTTATCCTCATTTTCCTTAGCTCTATCCGAGCGTGTATGGCCATTTTCTTGGAGGCCTAATCATCCATACTATGTTTGGTTTGGGATGTAGGCAGTTAAACGTAAATCCCGTGTTTTCCTTTCAAATTACACTTAGAAATTCATCATCATGGGGTTTGGAAATCCCATCTCACACTTTTCCAACACAAAACTCATTTTCCAAAGCCTATACCAATAGTTTTAATCCCCTCCCACCCTCCTACCAACTATGCCACTCCCAATCCTGAAGAGGGATTAGCAATGCAGTCCCATTTACTACAACTTAAGACCACTGGTCAAATAGTGTTGAAGTGATAAAGTCCCTTGATATACATTAACCCACCACACTCTGACAGTTTAAGCTTTTAGAGTAAATGGTTATTTGACAAATAGGCCCTAGAGTTTTGGACCTAGAGCGGTACTCCTAGTTTTTGATAGACCTGACCGTATAGGAAATCCAACAAATTAATAATGTAAACCCCAGGATCTTCTTAGCTAGTATGAACATGTGTGAATTGCTCGTGCGTAGTTAAATTCGAGTTCAGGCAACCCAATTCCAATCAGACAACTTTGACCCTAGGCGATAAAACAATCTCTTTTATTAGAAAGGGTATAAAATCATCTGGTGTATAAGCATAGACTTTAGATTACAACTAGTGGACTACTGCTGCTCATAAGTTGAGCCTAGGCTGCTGATTAGACTAAGAAATGTAAACGAAAAAAATAAATAGATAAATAAATAAATAATGCTAAGATAATTGAATGATAGACTTAGTTAGTCGGCTTAAGTCAGTTGGAGCGAGACCCTTTCGTGTCAAGGATAGGTCCTAAATTACACCTTGTTCCGATGTACGGAGCAGGACATAAATCTTGAGCCTTGAGGGTGAAAATAAATTTTTAAGGGGGGTAGAACATTATGAGCCCAATCTGTTTAGGTCACCTATTGCATCTCTTTGATCTAGGTGGCGCAGAGGAAGCGTGGTGGAGACCCTACTTCACTGGCCCAGGATCGAAACTGTGTTCGTTGAATACGAACATTATAGAAGCCCTAGCAAGTTCTACTATGAGAAACCATTTTAGGATCATTTAGTAAGATTTGATTCACCACTTGCTTTGACATAGATAATATCACGGCTTCTCTTAGACTAAGACCTAAAGGGTAACCTTAGACATAGACAATTTGAGCTTTTCAATGATGGACATTTCCTACGTTTTTAGAGTGATCGGACTACGGAGTTACTGAAATATACAACTGTGAAACATTCGCGGCTTGACCCAATTCTCAATCCTGAGCGACTACCCACGGACTCACTGCTTGACCGAGCAGAAGACCAGGATTCACCAGGATCCGGAAGGGATACGATGAGCCTTCTACCCTGGTCAGGTAGATGATCGATGTATCGGGATCAAGTCAACCATTACCATCTCTCCGTGTTGGTCAAACAATGAAAACAACTATCTTACTCTAAATTGTTGGGAGTTGTCGTCAAGACTCCAAATAGGTAAAGAAATAAATTGTAGCAAACCATCAGGGTATGAGAAATGGATAAAGAAATAAGTTTTAAGGGGGGTATACTAAAATGAACCAGCTAGTACATACCCTACCACGCGTAGAAACTTGAAATCCATAAAACTTAGGCAAAAGAAATAATTAAATCTTTCCTTATTACCCTTAGGCAATTTCGGAGACGAAATTTTGTTTTAAGGGGGTTAGATTGTAACATCCCGGATTTTGCCAACCTGGGTTAGACGTCCTTAGGCAATGGGTCGATCCTAACACCTCATTAACTTGTCAGAACTGAATCCCAATGTCTAAAGCTGCCTTTGAACCCATTTCCTTCACAAACCTCACCCTTCACCACCTTGATCTTCCAATTTTTCTAAGAACTTTCACCCTAGACACTATCTTAAACTAGCTAAGTAGTATAACTTGGATCACTTTATACACAAACTACAAAGGACTAAGTACCACCTCAGACGGAAATCACTTAGGATTAAATCCTTTAGAAATGAGACAAAGTAACTAAGTGCTAAACTAGATTAGCTACGAAATCCGTTTGAATGCTTTAAATACGATCTCATAAGACCCAAAACTTGTAGAATCATTGGACGCTAGGTTACCTAAAATCTAGGATCAAACTCATTACCCGACTGCTCTCGGGAGCACGTTGAAACTCCGTATCTGATCTGGACCGCACATCGGGAGTCCGAACAATACGAGGTTAAGGACTTGGGACCGCCTCACTGGGCTTGACAACCATCTCGGAAATCAAATCCAAACAGTGTTCCACGGCTGTTCGCTTGAGTCCGGAGCGAGAGAGTGTGAAAACACTTGTTTTCTTTAAAAATAAATATCTTGAATAGTAATCTGAGACTCGTCACTTGCGGATCAGTTTCAAGCAACCAGATCGTCAGAATCTGACCAAATTACACCCTCGGATCAGGAAAAATTTCATACACGTTTATATGTACTCGGAATCTCCGATCGAGACCTACTGACCGTCGAACTGAAACTGGTCCGCCACGCGTGATCTGGAATCCCAACCGAAACGAAAACTTAATAGAACGTAGATCCAGCGTTAGTGAGCTTGAGTCCGACCTTTGGCTCAAGGAGGCCCGCCAGAAGTCCTCCGTTGAGCTGAAACTGACCCGTTTTGGTTATAACCTAAGTTTACTTTGACCTGGAGTCTATTTCGGTGAGTTTTTAGACTATATAAGGACCTTAAACCCTCTCTCATTGTAGCCATACGAATTTGGTTTTGAGAGAGAGAAAAGAGAGAGAAAGTGTGGGAGATGTGGGAGGAACTCCCTGCTGCTGTTCCCTGCCGCTATTCGGGCTCCACCGCCTGATTTTCATCGCTTTCCCGGTGATTCCGGCATCGTTTCTAGGTAAGAAACCCTAACCCTAACCCGTTTTAGGGTTGTATAGGTTGTAGGTTATGAAATAGCTAACCTGTTTCGTTCTCTAGGTTGCCAAACTCCCGTATACGGAAGCTTAGCGAACCTATCGACTCCATTACGATTCTACGAGAAAAGGTGCAGACTTTAGGTGTATAGGTTATGGTTTTCAATGCTTTCAATGTCAGATAATGGTAGATTCATGATCTGCATGCAATTGCACATGTACAAGTGCTTTCTGATTTCTGTTTCGATTAAAGATGCAAATTATGGAATTTTACATATTCTAGGTATTCGTAGAAAATACCGTATACGTATATTTTTTGGAAATATGTTTGACAAGATTATTTATTGTATGAATATACGATATATGGATAAAATACTTATTTGGTGAAAGGATTCGCCTAAATACATGTTTACTAATATACACCATGTATGTAGAAATACGGTATTGTAAGAAGTACCGTATACATGTATATTTTAGCGATGTGTTTGTCATGATTAATTGTCGTATAAATATATTATGTGCGTATAAAATATTTGCTTGGTGAAGAGAATCGCCGTAATATAGGTTCCCTTGTATACACTATGTATGTTGAATTTGTGTATCCTAGAAAATACCCCATACGTATAAATTTTGGTGATGTAATTGTCATGATTATTTGTTGTGTGAATATGATATATACGTATAAAATACTAGTTTGGTAAAGGGACAGCCCTAGTACACATTCCGCTAACATACGTCATGTATGTTGAAATTGCGCACTCTAAGTATTTATGAAATTGCTTGTGGGTGTAAGTGCTTAAGGTTTGCACCTTAGGTAGGTGCTGAGATGGAGTTCTCAACTACCTTAGGGTCACGTATGATACCCTTCATGTGGTTATTTACTCTAACCACTCAGTTATGAAATATATGTATTTGTATCCCTATTTGTATAGTGCTCTATAACATGCTTTTTAACATGCTTTGTAACTTGTTTCATAACATGCTTTATAATATGCTTTATAACATGATTGCTAGTGTGCTTGAATTACCTTGTTTATCATGCTTTACTTCACATGCTATGGTTGGGAATTGATTGAGCTTGGGACTATGTCCATAGTCCAGACATCCCAGGTATCGACTTGGAGTTGTGGTTGAGATTCATTTCGCCACACATGATGTGTTGGCGAACCCGTGTCGTACTTCGGTTGGCGATAGTGGTTGGCCACACGAGGTGCTTCTGCGCTTCATATCGCCCAACTTGTTGTGCGCTCGAGCCAGCCGAACACGTCAAGTAACCCGTGTGTCTTATGTATGTTCACCATGTTTGGTCGCTAATGTTTGAACCTAGGGTACCAAACTTACCAGTGAGAATCCCGTTAACCATGGTACCTCGATCCGCTAAGACTCATGAGTCGGGCATGGTGGTATGGGACACCGTGGTCGAGCTGTCGGCCTACGCTGGGGCCACGTGCCTCCCCGTAGTGACCAGTGAGCAACCAAACTCGTGAGCCGATTATGGTGGTATGAGACACTATATTCGCGCTGTCGGCCTACATTGATAAGGTGATGGGGGAGCGGTGCAACCTTTATGCGTAACAGCCCTGGCAGCCCTTTGTAGTGACCTCGAGCATACTCTGAAATCGCAATGCGCCTTAGGGTTCGCCGTGATATATAGAGTATGAACTAGGCCTGTTTATGTATTGTGATGAATCGTTTAAGGGGTGATGGGGGAGTGGTGTAACCTTTGTGCGTAATGCCTCATGGCGATCTCTGCGGTGACCTAGAAAACACACCATCGTCGATATTAACTAGGGTCGACGACCCTAGAATGGATCATGTTTGGGAATGATAAAAGGGAGGTACCTTAGTTTCCCAATCCTGCTGTTTGAAATGGGACTAATTAAAAACTCGGTAATCATACTCATCATGCATTGCATGTGCCTGGAAGATGTGGAGCACTGTGGGATGAAAGCATGCCGGGAGCGTGAGATGGTGTCGCTTGAGGGAGTATGTCGGTGAGGGCATCCATCATACCTGCATTCATACTTGCATTAATAAGAGTAGCTAGGAGTGTTTGATTTTACTGCTTTATCATTACTGCTTGACTATATTGATAACATGTTAACCTATGCTTTATTGTTCCACTGAGTTAGCTACTCACTCCCACGTTATGGGACGGTGTTGTACACACCAACCAGATTTGTTGAGTTTCAGATGATGGCGATGCTTATGAAGCAGAGCCGGACTACTTCTATGGTGATGAGGAGGAGTTCTCCTATCTGTATCTCTCTGGCAGGTCTATGAAGACCTCGTATTGTATTGACGGGGCTATGGTACTTGGGATAGAAGACATTACACTTCCTCACATGTGGTATATTTTAGAACTGTACTTGTAATTATTTAACCTGGTAACTTTATCACACTCTGGAGACTCACCACTGTTTTTATATTATATATATCTATCACAGTCTTCCGCTGCAATTTAACTGTCTCTAGAGTATGATATGTTGTTTTGGCTTAATCTCACTCATGTTCACTACTCTAATACAGTCAACATTCAATCATCATTCATTTTGTTTCATAAGTGATGTTCTGGAACTCGAGAGTTGAGTTACTACTTGACCCTCGATTTTCAGGCCGTTACATTGTTCCACTGAGTTAGTTACTTACTCCCATGTTACGGGACGGTGTTCCGAACACCCACCAGACTTTATCTAATTGCAGATGGCGATGCTTGTGAGGCGGAGCCAGACCTTTGCGACGATGAGGACACTTTCTTGTATATGTTATTTTCTGGTGGCTTCATGTAAGTTGTGCCTTGATCGATGGGGTTATAGGGATGTTGACTAAAGGACCTTACACATTTGGTATATTTTAGAACTATACTTGTAATTATTTAACCTGGTAATGTTATCACACTCTGGAGACTCACCACAGTTTATATATTTTATATATCTATCACAGTCTTTCCGCTTACAATTTTGTCTCTGGAGTATGATATGCTGTTTTGGCTTAATCTCACTCATGTTCACTACATTAATGCAGACAACATTCAATCATCATTCATTTTGTTGCATAAGTGATGCGTTGGAACTCGGGAGTTGAGTTGATGTTCGACCCCCCGATTTTCAAGGCGTTACACGTAGGCAGGCAAAACTTATCTCCTTGCCTGGCTTGGTATAAGAAATCTACCATCAGATGCGTGCACTGCTGCAATTGCTCCATCAAGGATACACGTTATGTGTGAAGATGTGGCAGAGCAGGCGGAAGTCAGGAGTCATTTTGGATGCTAAGAGGCAATTGCCTGGATTCTAGTGGACCAGTCGGCCACAAAGAAATCTCGTGCGGCGATCTTTTTCATGCGCCTTCCTGAGGTTCTTCTCACTAGCATGAACCTCACCAAGCGGCATCCTCATGAGTCGAGCTATCGAGCCCACATCAACTGTGGCTTCCCGCCTTCCTATGAGAATTGTGAACTGTAAAGGCTCCAGCAATGGCTCTCTTATATGGGCGTAAAAGGCTCGGACAGTGCCCTTGTTCGCACGAGACTTGCCCTTGAATAATGACCCCACCTGGCTTCCAATAGGAGATCCATCACTGGGTGAAGCCCAAATAGTTTCTCGTCCATGTGTGCTTCAAAGAGAACCTTACAGCCTTGAAATCTTTCATGCGCCATATCCGCCAGTAGAGATCTCTCGAGGGGAGCCTGGGGATCGAGATCTTGCTTCGTCCTTATCTCCATATCAACACTTGTACTTACTGCGGTGCCTTTCTGCCTCCTTGAATGGGTAGGGCGGCTAGGCCTGGCTTCATCCGTGGAAGCCCTCTTCTTCCCCATGAGAGAAGAAGTGTGGAGAGCGAGAACATGGTCACCACAAGCTCAAAAAGAGCCATGAAAGAGAAATAAAATGGAGGGATTGGGTGGGTCGTTGGATCTTGAGATTCTTAAGACACAAATGAGAGTTTGTGTACTCAAATGGAAGGAAATGAGGGAGATAAGAGGTGGGTTTAAAAGAAATGATGGGGGGTGTGTATGTAGTGATGAAAAGGAAGAGGATTTGAGATTAAGGGGAGATTTGATAGATTTGGAAAGCTTGGAAGGGTGGGAATGAGAGGATTGAAGCAAATGGGTAGGATATAAGGGGTCCATCAAGTTTTCGTGAGGCCCACAGCCGTGTACATGTTCCGGCCCGGACGATCCGGGCGGCGAGACCTTGCTGATGGGGAGATGCCATCGCCGCTCGCTAGACAGTGAGGCAATGGCTCACCCCAGGGGCGATGACATCTCCCGAGGTGTCGTATGTGTGCAGGGTCCACTTTGGATCCCCCCGATTTAAGTTGTTTGGGCCCCCGAGTCCGTTTGAGTCATTTCGGGTTCCATCTCGTGTATATTCACGCACTTCGGGTTATTTGAGTGTGAAATATGTCGAATTATGGTCTAAACCTATCGATTGACAGTTTGGAAAAGGATTGGGATCACCCTGCATGATCACAGATGCAAACGGGTCCTGATTTTGACTGTCAGTTTTGCCTATCGGCGAAACTTGGAATCCTACGTTCGTTTCTACATTTCATCGCCCCCTCTTAAGTCAAAGTATGTCAGTGTGCATCATGTTACCATAACCCAGGTCCGGTTTAATCTAAATCATGCTTTGATACTAACTTGTAACACCCCGAAAATCGGAGGTCGAGCAGAGGGTTAACTCTGGAGTTCCGACGCATCACTTATGCAACATAGATAATAATGATTAAATGTTGTCCGTATTAGTACATTAAACCTAAGTGGGATTATACCAAAACAACGTATCATACTCCAGAGACAATTGGATTACGCAAGCGGAAGACTGTGATAAGTATATAAAGCGTATAAGGGGTTGGTCCCTAGAGCATGAACATGATACCAGGTTAAATAATTACATGTTTAGTTCTAAAATATACAAAATGATAAAGTGTAATGTCATTTAATCCATATCCCTGTAGCCCTAGTGATGCAACTCCAGGTTTACATAGACCCGCCAGAGAGTTGCAGGTAGGAGAACTCCTTGTCATAGAAGATAGGCTCCATCTCGTAAGCCTCGTCGTCACCCAAAACTACAACAGAGTCTAGTTGGTGTTTTAAAATGCCATCCCAGAGTGGGAGTGAGTGATTAACTCAGTGGAGCTATGAGGTAAAGGTTAACATGTTATCAATTTAATCAAGCAGTAATGATAAAGCAATTCAACAAGCATTCCTAAGTACTCTAGTTAATGCAAGGATGATAAGTGTTAATGATGCATGCCCACTCCTGCACTCCCTCTACGACATCATCTCACGATCATGCATACAACCCTTCCACTATGCTCAACTCCTACGCCAAAGGCACATACAATGCAGTGCATGATTGTGTTAGCCCAGTCCTTTATTAGACCCATTCATACAGCAGGTTCGGGAAGCTAAGGTACTCCTTTTATATCATTTACCCAAACAATGATCCATCTAGGGTTGTCAATCCTAGTCAATCACAGACGATAAGCAAGTTATAAGGCAACGTCACCCCTGAATTAAAAATAGTGGACTGGCAAGTTCAAGTCACTACGAAGAGGCTCGTCACCTCAGCGTAGGCCTTAGTTTATACTCGAGGTCACTATGAGAAGGCTCATCACCTTAGCATAGGCTGACAGCTCAAATGCAGTGTCCCATATAACCATATTCGGCTCACGAGTTTGGTTTGCTCACTGGACACTATGGGGAGGCTAGTCACCCTAGCGTAGGACGACAGCTCGACCATGGTGTCCCATACCACCATGCTCGGCTCATGAGTCTTAGCGGATCGTGGTACCAATGTTAAACGGGCTTTTCACTGGTAAGTTGGTACCTTAGATTTAAGCAGTAGTGTCCATACATGGTGAACATACATTAAGTCAATCAGGTTACTTAGACAAGCTCGACTGGTACGAGTGTACGTTGAATTAATCGACATGAAGTGCGTAAGCACTCCTTGTAGCCTAACCACTATCGATAATCACCGTATGAACGTGTCCGTGGTGGCTAAATTGATTCAGCCACTCGATCGGAAGTTGTTACCAATTGCTTGGACTACATCGTAGCCCCAATAACAACTTAAAATAGTAGCATTTGTAAGTGATAGTCAAAGACAGCATGTGACAACTAATCTAAATATAAATCTCAATTAAGCATTTCAACAAACACATAGTGCACATGTTATTTATACATAGGCGTTTCGTCCATAAATCACGTAAAGGTAAGCTAGGTTACATAAAGGAAACTGTACCCATAGATAGGGAATTGAGAATTCCATCTCAACACCCTCATTAAATACACTTCAACAAGCATTTTCTCATTCAAGCATTTTATCAAACACTTAGACTACACATCTCACATACATGTATTAAATTAGTTAAAACATATATTATAGAAAATCCTTCCACATGGGAGTTGCCACATGTACAACAAGCATGTATTTTCGAACAACGATTATGGTAAGCAACAAATCATACTTCCATATTCATATAAATATTTCAACAAACACATGAAATACATTAATTTCAAAATAGTTCATATATAAATGTAATACGCGGAAACATCGTATCTAAGCATGTGTGGTAGCAATCAAGTCAGTTATAAATCATTAATTGACATTGAAAGCCTTGAAAACCATAATCTAAACATTTATAGTCCGTACCTTCCATCGGTAAACTGATTAAGAACACGGTTTGAATAGTACGCCTTTGTCTACGGCATAACGGCGCCTAAATCAATGAAATAGGTTAGCTATCTCACCAACTCCTCTATTTAAATCCCTAAAATAGACTAGGGTTAGGGTTTCCTACCCAAAAATGGAATCGAAATCGTTGGTGTAGTGACACGGGAGAGGCGATTCAGCACGTGGGATGGCGGGAATGAATCTTGGCAACTATCTCTCACTCTCTCTCTCTCTTCTCCTCACTCTTTCCTTCTCTTTTCTCTCTTCTCTCTCTTAGGATTTTGTAAATTCGTATGGAATGAGAGAGGGGTAGGTTAAGGCCCTTATATAGGCTGAGACCTGATGTCAATGGCCCCAGGGCCATGGTATACTTAGGTTATAGCCAAAAGTCGTCCGTTTCAGGCTAACGGAGCTCATCTGGAGGTCTATTTCCTGCATACGGTCCGGAGAAAGTTCCTTGACAATGGATCTACGTTAGGTTAAGTTTTTGATCCGATCAAATTCATGGATCGACCGCGCTGACCAATTTCAGTTCAACGGCTATCATCACTCGATCAGGGCCACCAGTACATTAATATGCGTAGGGAAATTTTCCTGATCTAAGGGTGTAGTTGGGTCGGAATATGACGGTCAGAAACCTTAAAATTGGCTTTAAGTGAATGGCCCAAATCACTTAAATCTGAGTTCATTTTCTAAAGGTATTCACGTTTCTCACGCACTTCACTCCGGGCTCAAGTTGTGCATTTCTGGGTACTATTTAGACTTGATTCCCGAGGTGGTTGTCAAGCCCAGTAAGGTGGTCATAATCGTATAGCTTTGCGGTAATCGAACTTTCGACGCGCGATCCAGGTCCGAAACAGAGTTTCAAGATGCTCCCGAGAGCAACTGGGTTTTGAGATTGATTATAGGTTTTTAGGTAATGTAGAGTTAGTGATTTTACTGGTTTTATGTCTTGCAGTTCGTGTAGAAAGTGGTTCAAATTAATTTCACTAATTAATTCAGTTTAATACTTAATTAATTTTTATCTAATTTCTAAAAGCTTCGGCCCTTAGTGAATTCTGTCCGAGGTGGTACTCGGGTCTTTGTACGGATTTTTTCGAGACGTTACACCCTCGGTGGGGGATATTGTGACGCTCCGTTACTGTTACACACATGGACTAGCACACGTGGGCGAACATTAATGTGGGTGGGGCCTAAGGGCCTAGGCAAGCTACCAGTGATTGGTAGACTACTGTACTGGTAGGCTATTGTGCACACAGTGAAGGCAGAGCTTTGTCCCACATCAGAAGCATCATCCGATGTTGTGGTTGCTATAAGTTGGATTCCTTCTTTAATTGTCGTGACGTGTTTTAAATCGGTGAGCATCGGCAAAGCAGTCTATATCACCCCTTGATGTAGATGGAAGGATATGCGATACTAGATTTACTATATCCACCATATAGAGCCTATCTTGATGTATGGACAAGATCCGTCGTCCTTCCGGTGGACTCCGTCTTAGAATATATGATATATTAGTACCTTGGAAGGCTAACGTGGGACATGTCGCATTAACTCTTATAGTTGTAGAAGGATCATGTTGTTTAGTTTATAATCTTCGTATGTGACATGTCGGTGAAAGTCGATTATTGTTTATATCTGATAATCATGCTAGTGTACATAGTCTAGTAGGACACACTGAGAACATGCTTAGTAATACATCATGACACATATTCATACGTATCATTTGTATACCTATTTTAAGGAATGTTTGATCATAACATTACTGTTGGGCTGAGATATTTAAGGGACACCTTATGAGACAGAGTTGCCCCACATGAGTGCGCGGTATGCACAGGTTTAATGCATGACTAGATGGGATGACTCACGCATCTCACATTTTGTGATATGACCACTATTCACCCTAGCGACATCAGGGTTGTGGCCTCCATGGGCATGTTGTGGCTAACCAGATGGGACACTGAAAATGTTTGGTTCAAGCATCTGGGCTCATTAGTTGTCTGTGGGTGAAAGTCCCTAAACCTTGGTGGCTAGGATTGTAATGCCCTGAAAATTGGGGGTCGAGCATAAACTTAACCCCAGAGTTCCAACGCATCACTTATGCAACATAAATAAGGATGATTTAATGTTGTCCGTGTTAGTGAATTAAAGATGAATGGGATTAAGCCAAAACAACATATCATACTCTAGAGACAGTTAAATTACGCAAGCGAAAGACTGTGATAGATATATAAAACATATGTAAACTGGGGTAAGTCTCCAGAGTGTGAATATGTTACCAAGTTAAAGA
This sequence comes from Magnolia changhungtana, assembly GCA_030180095.1. NCBI lineage: Eukaryota > Viridiplantae > Streptophyta > Magnoliopsida > Magnoliales > Magnoliaceae > Magnolia > Magnolia changhungtana. The sequence continues at coordinate 5,986,389 of JASAUF010000397.1, forward strand.
ATTATAAGTGTAGTTCCACAATGTACAAAATGAGAAAGTGTAATATTCTCTATCCAAAACCCTGTAGCCCCGTCAACGCAACTCCAGGTCTATATAGACCCGCCAGAGAGTTGCATATAGGAGAGCTCCTCCTCGTCACTGAAAAAGTCTGGTTCTGCTTCATAAGCATCGCCATCACCTGCAGCTAAGACAGAGTCTGGTTGGTGTGTACAACACCGTTCCATAACGTGGGAGTGAGTGATCAACTCAGTGGAACTATAAAGTAGAGGTTAACATGTTATCAACTCAGTCAAGCAGTAATGATAAAGCAGTACAATCAAACATTCCTAGATACTCTTATTAATGCAAGGATGAAATGTGTTCATGATGTATGCTCTCGCCTACACTCCCTCGTGCAACACCATCTTACGGTCGCGGCATGCTTTCTTCCCTCTATGCTCTTCAACCCAGGGCACATGTAGTGCGATGTTATGAGCATGATTACCAAGTTTTTATTAGTCCTTTTTATACAGGAGGATTGGGAAACTAAGGTACCTCCCTTATATCATTTCCTAAACAATGATCCTTTCTAGGGTCGTCAGTCCTAGTAAATCATATACGATAAGCAAGTTATAGGTCACTACCACCAATGCCCTACCAACTGACAGTCTATTTTCGAAGGCTCGTCGCCAACCCGACTAGAGACCACAACCAAGCTACACCGGGGTAGGCCTATTTCATACTCTAGTGCTATGGAAAGGCTCGTCGCCTCTACGTAGGCCTAGAGTATGCTTGAGGTCACTATAAATGGCTCGTCACCAAATCAGTGTAGGCCGACAGCTCGAATACAGTGTCTCATACCACCGTATTCGGTTCACGAGTCTGGTTGATCACTGGTCACTACGGGGAGGCTCGTCGCCCCAACGTAGGCCGACAGCTCGACCACGGTGTCCCATACCACCATGCCCGGCTCATGAGTCCTAGCGGATCGAGGTACCAAGGTTAACGGGGTGTCCACTGGTGAGTTTGGTACCTTAGGTTCAAGTAGTAGCGTCCAAACATGGTGAACATACATCGGGTCAATCGTGTTACTTGACAAGCTCGACTAGCCCGAGCACACGACAAGTTGAACGACATGAAGTGCGTTAGCACTCCGCATGGCCTAACCACTATCGACAACCAAAGTACGGCTCAGATTTTTCGGACACTTCTTTTGTGGCAAAACAACCTCAGCCATTAACACGAAATTTATTACCGATTGCCTGGACTATACAATAGCCCCAATCACATTCAATTACAACAAAATATCCTAGAAGATAGTTAAAGTAGTAATGGATCAAGATTTTAAATCATACAATAAAAGGTCCAATATTGTCCGCTTTAGGGCTTCCAGGGCTGTTGCACGGAATCGTTACACCACTCCCCCATCACCCTTCACGGCTTTGTTTTTACATTTTATGGAATACAACTTAAACATGGATTTATACATATGCATTACATAGATAAACAGACACTATAATATATGGTACATGGAGGAAAATATACACATATTTAAAGGAGTTAAGAATCATATCTCAACACCCTTATACATTACAATTTACTAGCTACTTACTCATTCAGACATTTCAGCAAACACTTTTGACTACTTACATCAACATACATGACTATGTTGATCACATAGGTATTAGGCCAAATCCTTTCACTAGGGAGTTACCCAATTTATAACACGTGTACAGCCACGACGGATAAGCATGGCAAGCATGAATCCAAGTCCCATATTCATTCATTCATTTCCACAAACACTTGGGCTACACACTATATCACATATAACGTATATTTATCGTGACGTGATTTAGGGCAAGTCCTTTCGCTAAGGAGTTGTTGCACATGTAACAAGAACATATTCACGACAGATAATCATGTTAGGCACATATCCAAATTCCATACGTATTCAAACATCTCAACATATACATAGAAAACATTATATTCTACATAGTGCATGTATAACTATAAAGCAAAACAGACGACGTATTTTGCATGTGAAATAGCACCCATGTCAGTTATAAATCATTAACCGACATTGAAAGCCTTAAAAAACATAACCTATACATCTACAGTCCGCACCTTACACCATAGAAGCGTAACGAATTCGTTTTAAACACGTAGTTTAAGTCAACAACGGATTGGCAACCTATAGCATGAATTAGGTTAGTTATTTCATAACCTACACTACCTGAAACCCTAAAACAGATTAGGGTTAGGTTTTCTTACCTAAGAACGGAACTAGAATCGCTGAACTAGCGATACGGTAGCGGCGATTTGATACATAGAACGACAAGGAGGAATCCCTATAGTAAAGCCCTAACTTCCCTCACCTTTTCTCTCTCTCTTTCCTTCTCTTTCTTTTTTCTCCTCTCTCCTAGCTTTAGAAAATCGTATGACATGAGAGAGTGAGGGTTTAAGGTCCTTATATAGGCTTAAAACTGATGAAAATGTCCCCAGGGCCAAGGTATACTTAGGTTATAGCCAAAGGGCGTCTGTTTCAGCTCAACGGAGCATTTCCAAAGCCCCCCTTGAGCCAAAGGTCAGACTTAAGCTCCCTGACCATGAATCTAGGTTAAGTTAAGTTTTCAGTCCGATTGAATTTACCGATCGCCCGTGGCGGACCAGTTTCCGTTCAACGGTCCACGATCATCGATCAGGGCCACAAGTACACCGACCTGTGTATGAAATTTCCCCTAATCTGAGGGTGTATTTGGGTCAGATTCTGACAGTCTGAATCTTTATATTCAGCCCGTAAGCTATAAGTCTCAGATGACTTAAATTTAGATTTTTATTTTTAAAAAATTCACGTTTCTCACACACTTCACTCTGGGCTCAAGTGAATAGCCCCGGGACATTATCTGGATTTGATTTTCGAGATGGTCATCAAGCCCAGCAAGGCGGTCTTAATTATATAATTTCGCAGTAATCGGACTTTCGACGTGCGGTCCAGATCCGATACGGAGTTTTAATGTGCTCCCGAGAGTAACTGGGTAATGAGATTGATCCTAGATTTTAGGGTAACCTAGCGTCAATGATTCTATAAGTTTTAGGTCTTGCGGATCGTATTTAAAGTGATTAGTGCCAATTTCACAGGTACTATAGTTTAGCGCTTAGGTAATTCTCGTTTAAGTTCTAAAGGATTTGAGGTTTGAGACGTTAATAAGGGGTTAGGATCAACCCCTTGCCTAAGGACATCTAACTCCAGGTTAGCAAAAATCTGGGGGGTTACAAGTATATGCCCCAACGTCTAGACTCAGTGGATACATGAGCGCATGAGGGCCATTTACCATTAGGCCGTGTCTCTCACTGTGTTGTGGTCGGTTGAAAGGGGGTGTGGCCATATCTGCCCGAGTGAGGGGGTTGTAAGCTAGGCTAAGTTTCACCAGCTCATGAGTGGGTCCATTACCGATGAGTTGAGTCGATATTGGTAGGCAGGTAGTGAGGTCTTTTTCACTCGCTTGGTTGAGCAGCTAGGGAGGCGGCAGCTAGTGTGGAGTGTACTAGACACCGGTGATGATCCCAGAGATGTACGGTACTGATATGTGGACTTACTGAGTAGGAGTTACGTACTCAGCATTTTATTCATTCATTCATTCACTATCCACTTAGGCTGGTGGTGCGTAACTAGGTTATTATGTGTACCCTTATAATGATCATGATTTCTGTTGGGTACGCGACTAACCTGAGATTAGGAGTTTATCATATTATGTCAAGCTATCCAAATCAGGTATGAGCTAGTTTGGATAGAAGTCCCTTGTGATGAACTCCACAACTTGTAATATTACGTACTATCATCCCGACTTCACACTCCAGCTTGGTCATTTCATTTGCACCGCATATCGCATTGCATCCTCAGCACATAACACTTGGGTTGCTATGTTTTTGTATTTATATGGCCCACATGATGCTGATGGTATTCGTGACTCGTCAGGAATTGTATATTGCATTGCATCCTCAGCATCTGATATTTGGTTCTCTATGACTCTGTATTTGCATAGCCGATCTGCATTGCACACTCTAATATTGTTTAACTTATGGATTTGCTAGTATTTTTGCTTACTCTGATATTTGCATACTTGACACTTATCTTGCGCACACAATTACACCACCCTCTAAGCTTTTTATAAGCTTATGCACGATAGGTGCATGCAAGTGGCGTTAAGTCGCAGCAGTGTTGAGATTGGAGCGTGCAGCTGTCTTCTAGCGCTTTGATTTTATATATATATATTTCCCTTTCAATACTATATTTAACTGTTTATATTAGTGGATATGTGAAGATGATGTTGCCTTTGTGATTTAGGCAAACTTGTGGTTATGCTTCTTACGAGATAAATGTATGTTGAAAAATCCTCCTTATAGGATCCCAGGATCGGAATCTGGCGTATGGGCATTGGAAATGGAGAATGGGGTACTACGGAGGCTATTGGCGTCGGATTCGAAGATCGGAAATTTTGTGTGCCCGGTTTCCGAGTTTGGGGCGTGACATGTTGTGCACACGCTTCTGCAAGTGGGGCCCACGGTGATGTTTTCTAATAAATCTACACCATCCATCTACCTTCCCATCGAACTTAAAAGGTTAGTCCAAAATTGAGGCATATCTAGAGATCAGGTGGGCCCCGAATCGGTGATTTATGGCTGATATTTCTATTGGACCACTTCCACAAAGATCCTAGGGCTGAAATTTTCTGTATACGGTTATTTTTTTATACTTAAGCCAGATATGAAGTTTCGTGCAAAACGGATGGTGGGAACCCTATGATCTAGCATTAAGGATGATTTTCAGGCTTCCTTATCTTCAATCACTTGGTTTCCTCAGATCTTTGGAGTGTGAATTTTTAATCTCAGTCTCCTAAGATTCGTCCCTTGCCTTGGTGAGTTTCGAGCACCAAATTTATGCTTTTAGTACCCTTTTCAGTTCAAGCTCCTAAATTCACCTTGCAACACAAACATGATTAAAATAGAACGTTAAGCATTATCATGTTCATAAAACCAACTGATAACTGGAGTCTAATACGCAATATTTGACCCTCGACAAAATTCCCAACCAGCATTTTACTAATCTCGAGCAAAGTATGCGAGAAAAAATTTTGAGAATTACAAGACGATTTTTATAAGCTTAAGTGATTTTTGAAAACCAATCCAGATAATAAAGTTCTAAAATATATTAATGTTGAGTCTTACATCCTCTTAAACTCGAGGGCTTGATAATTTCACGGTCAAGTTCAAAGTATTAATCCATTAATTAGAATAATTCTAAACATTGAGTTCCATGGGTACATACTACAACCTCGACTTCTCACAATTAAAAGTTCAATTGTCAATTTTCATGATAGCATTGATAATCAAAAAGAGCATTCCAAATATCATAACCTAAACCGAAACTTTTGTAATAGTTCAACCTTTTTATTCTTCCAGCTTTTAATTTTTTCATCGATTGCTTCACGCTATGTCAACATTTTTAAAGAGCTTTAATAGGTAGCCATTTTCGATGACAACTATTTCTTTTTTGTAGTTGGGTATTTTTTTTCTTTAAACGTGATGGACAAATTCCCCGGGCTGGTTCCTTCCATGCTTAGTGATTACCAAGTTAACAATTCAATATCGAAATGAAACCTTAATGTGTAAATTAGATGTGACATGTGATAATCATGACCCAATCAATATTTAAAACTTCTAATCATGGATTAATAATTCAAACTTACCTGTGAAATCTAACAGGTAACTAAATCCAAGAGTTATAAATCGCCAACATCATAAATCGCCAACATTAAGTATCTCATACTTCTATATCAAGAATAACCTTCAAAATCACTCGAATTCACAAAATATCAAGAATATCCTTCAAAATCACTCGAATTCAAAAAATTTTTAGAAAAAATTTCACAATTTTTGCTCAAGACTGAGAAAACACTGATTAGGTGACCTAATCACCCATCCCCAACCTAAAATTTACATTGTCCTCAATGTAAAAGATATAAGCATGCAATGCACATGAGACAACGAAAGTAAAGGAGAAGAGATGGTAAGGTAGTACCTGATGGAGGAGTTTTTAAAGCTTTTTTTTCAAAGGATCTCAGTGTGACGGTGGATTAGTACAGAGTTTATCAACCTAAAACAAACTATGCTAAAGTAGCAGAAAACAACCTATCCTAAACAGCGTAAAGCCGACTATCCTAAAATGACACAAAGCAAACTATCCTAGAACAGAAAACAGAAAGCCTAACTACACCTTCATCAGACTAGGAGATTAATCCTGATAAACAGGATCACACAGAGGTATGGGCATATCCTCTGAATCAACTTTATTAACAAATGGCTTTAATCGATGTCCGTTTACTTTAAACTCATTGTCATTGGTTGGATTCCGAATCACGATAGCCCCATGAAGATAAACACTGATAACAGTGAAAGGGTCAGTCCAACGAGATTGGAGTTTGCCCGGTAAGAGATGTAATCGAGAATTATACAAAAGGACTTTCTGACCTAGTGTGAATGATTTCGAAAAAATGTGATGGTCATGAAATGTCTTCATCCTGTCCTTGTAAATTCTCGAGTTCTCATATGCATCGTTCCTGATTTCTTCAAGTTCATTTAACTGAAGTTTACGCAGCAAGCCAATGTTGTCCAAATTAAAATTCAAATTTTTGATTGCCCAGTAGGCTCTATGTTCCAACTCTACATGCAAGTGGTAAGCTTTCTCATAGATAAGTCTAAAGGGAGACATTTCAATAGGGGTCTTAAATATGGTACGGTAAGCCTATAAAGCATCGGTTAATCAACTTGACTAATCCTTATGGTCAGGGTTAACCATCTTTTCCAAGATGTGTTTAATTTTCCTATTGAAAATCTCAGCTTGCCCACTTGTTTGTGGGTGGCATGGAGTGCTCACCTTATAGGAAATGCCATATTTCTTCATTAAATTCGCGAATGGCCTATTAAAAAAAATGTGAGACCCCATTACTAATGATGGCTCGAGGTGTTCTGAACTGGGAAATGATGTTTTCTTTTAAGAATTTAATGACCGTTTGATGGTCATTGTTCCAGCATAGAATCGCTTTGACCCATTTAGTGACATAGTCTACTGCGAGAAAAATATATAAATGTCCAAATGACTGGGGGAATGGTCCCATGAAATCAATGCCCCAACAATCAAATGCTTTTACGATAAGAATGAGATTCAAGGGCATCATATGTTGATGGGATAATGCTCCCAACTTCTGACAACGCTCACAAGCCTTGTAAAACTCATGAGTATCCTTGAATATAGTGGGTCAGTAAAACTCACACTGCAAGATCTTGGTCGTGATCTTTTTAGCAGAAAAGTGACCACCATAGGCCTAAGAGTGACAAAAGGAGATGACACTTTTATGTTTATCATCTGGCACACATCTCATTAAGATTTAGTTTGGGCAATATTTAAACAAATATGGATCATCCTAGAAGAATTACACACCTCGGTGAAAAAATTCTTCTTATCTTGCGCAGTCCAATGTGTCAATGTAAATCCTGTGGCAAGATAATTAGCAATATCAACAAACCAAGGTGAATGGGAGACTTTGAACAGTTGTTTATCAGGGAACATGTCATTGATATTTTTCGTCTCAAGGGAATTAGGAAGATCAAGGCAAGAAAGATGGTCAGCCATCACTTTATCTACTTCCTTTTTATCTTTTATTTATAAATCAAATTCTTGGAGTAGGAGGATCCATCTTATCAGGGGGGCTTAGCATCGTTCTTAGAAAGACGATACTTGAGCACCACATGATCCGTGTAAATAACGATCTTGGATCCGATCATGTAGGACCTAAATTTGTCCAAAGCGAACACTACAACTAAGAGTTCCTTTTCCGTAATCGAGTAGTTCACTTGGGCAGGATCTAGAGTTCTACTTGCATAATGAATAATGTAGGGTTTCTTTTCTTTTCTCTGGCCTAAAATCGCCCGAAGAGCATAGTTAGACGTTTCGTACATAAGTTCAAAAGGAAGGCTCCAATCGGGTGGTTGCATGATAGGTGAAGTGGTTAACATGCCCTTAAGCTTAATGAAAACTTCCTGACATTGCTCAGTCCACTCGTATGGTGCATCCTTTTGAAGTAGATTACATAGAGGATGAGAGAGAAGAATAAATTCCTTTATGAATCTTCTATAAAAGTGGGCATGTCCTAAAAAGAATTTCATGTCTCGTATTGTAACGACCCGTAAATTTTCGTACGTTGGTTCGAGTACCACCTCGACCAGAAATCAATTAGGATTAAATCCTTTAGAAAATTAACAAAGTTAACTAAGTACTAAACTCGATTAGCCATGAAATCCATTGGGATCGCTTTAAATACGATCTGCAAGACCAAAACTTGCAAAACAAGTATTATTTAGGTTACCCTAAAGTTTAGAACCAAACTCATTTCCTTTGCTCTCGAGAATGAAATGAAACTTCAGTATTAGGTCTAGATCGCACATCGGGGAGTCCGATTAACACGAAGTTAAGGAACTAGGACCGCCTCACTGGGCTTGACAATCATCTCAAAAATCAGGTCCAACCGATGTCCCACGGTCATTCGTTTCAATCCGGAGCGAGGGTGTGTGAAAAACACTATTCCCATCCCAAAATAAATATCAGGAATAGTGATCTGGCACCTTTCGCTTGCGCGTCAAGATAAGCAACTTGACCGTCAGAATCGACCAAATTACACCCTCGGATTAAGAAAAATTTCGGGAACATTTACATGTACTTAGAATTTCTGATCGTGGCCCACCGACCGTCGGGCGAAAGTGGTCCACCACGTGCGATCCGGGAATCCGATCGAGTCGAAAACGTAATCCCACATAGATCCATAGGTGGTGAGCTTAAGTCGACGTTTGGCTCAAGGAGGGCTACGAGAACCTCTCTTTTGAAATTTGGAAAAGTGACGAATATCCTATATTAGCAGTAACCCTTGAACACGAGTCTATTTTGAGAATGTTTTTGGCTATAAAAGGAGCTTAGAACAGCCCCTCTCACAGACCATACGAATTTGGGATAAAACCCAGAGAGAGAGAGAGAGAGAAAAGAGAGAGAAGAGCTTGGAATTTGTGGGTGATCTTCCTCCTACTTGCTTTCGGTTGTCGCACGCCTACACCGCTCCTTTCCAGTGTTTTCTCGGCGGTATCCATTCCGTTTGAAGGTAAGAAATCCTAACCCTAGGTCGATTTGATGTAAGTTCGTTGTAGGTTATGTAAAGGCTAACCGATTCGCTCTTTAGGCTAGAAAACTCCCGTATCTAAGCTCAACGACCCTTGATGATTCGTTGCGATTCCAAGGGCAAAGGTGAGGACTTTAAGTGTATAAATTACAGTTTTCAATGCTTTCAATGTCAGATAATGATAGATTCATGATCTGCATGTAAATGCACATGTACAAAGTGCTTTCCGTTTCCTGTTTCGATTAACGTTGTAGAATATGGAATTTCACATACTCTTGGTATACGTAGAAATACCGTATACGTATTTTTTTTGGAAAAATGTTTGACATGTTTATTTAATGTATGATTATATAATATATGGATAAAATACTAGTTTGGCGAAAGGAATCGCTGAAATACATGTTCGCTTGTAAATGCCTAGTATGTTGAAATTGTGTATTCTAGAAATACCGCATATGTGTAAATTTTAGAAATACAATTGAAATGATTATTTGCTGTATGATTATGATATACATGGGTAAAATACTCACGTGACAAAGGGACAACCCTAACACGTATTTTGCTAACATACATCATGTATGTTGGAATAGTGTATTCTAAGTGTTTGTGTAGATGCTTGTGTGTGTAAATGCTTGAGTGTTAGTGCCTTAGAGAAGTGCTGATATGGGATTCCCGACTCCCTTAGAGACATGTAGGATCCCCTCCATGCGGTGGTTCGCTATAACCACTCACTTGTGATGTGTATGTAATTGTATCCCTATGTGTATAGTGCTTTACAACATGCTTTACAACATGCTTTACTTCATGCCTTACTTCATGCTTTATAACATGCCTGCTAACATGCTTGTATTGCTTGTTTATCATGCTTTACTCCACATGCTATTGATGAGAACTGTTTGAGTTTAGGACTATGCCTATAGTCCAAACATTTGGTACCAGAACTTGAGATTGTGGTTGAGATGCATGTCGCCACAAAGGATGTGTCAGCGAACCCGAGTCGTACTTCGGTTGGCGATAGTGGTTGGCCACACGGAGTGCTTTTGCGCTCCATATCGCCCAACTTGTGGTGCGCTCGAACTAGTCGCTCGTCAAGTAAACCAAAGTGTATATGTGTGTTCACCATGTTTGGTCATTCTTGCTTGAACCTAGGGTACCAAACTTACCGGTGGCGATCCCGTTAACCATGGTACCTCGATCCGCTAAGACGCATGAGCGGGCATGGTGGTATGGGACACCGTGGTCGATTTGTCGGCCTACGCCGGGTCATGTACCTCCCGTAGTGACCATTGCGCAACTAAACTCGTGAGCCGAATACGGTGGTATGAGACACCGTATTCGATTTGTCGATACTTACGGCGAGAGCCAAGTACGGTGAGACTGTGATCGTCTTGACGACGGCACGAGTCCTCCGTAGTATCTTCGAGTATACTCCAAGTGTCCGTGATTGGCGACGAGTCTTTCACAAGAACTAGAGTATGAGTTGAGCCGAGTACGGTGAGACGTACTCGAGTGACGGCTAGTGATTGAGCTGGCACGGTGAGACTGTACTTGAGCGTGACGGCCAAGACAATTGAGCCGCATACGGTGAGATCTCAGATCCGCGCCGATGGGTGACAGAGCCCTTTGCGATGCCTTCACTACGCTTCTCAAACCATAATATCGTATGAGAATAGCTAGGATTGACGACCCTAAAATGGATCACTGTTTGGGTATTGATACAAGGGAGGTACTTTAGATTCCCAATCTTACTGTATGAAAGGGACTAATAACAACTCGGTAATCATGATCATCATCACACCGCATGTGCTTAGTAGATGTGGCGCACTGAGGGAGTTAAGCATTCGCGAACGTAAGATGATGTCGCTTGAGGGTGGTTTGGCAAGGGCATACAGCATCATGTCATTTCATTTTCGCACTTAATAAGAGTAGTTAGAATTGTTTGATTTGTACTGCTTTATCATTACTGCTTGATTGAATTGATAACATGTTAACCTATGCTTTATTGTACTCCCACGTTACGGGACGGTGTTTGTAACACACACCAGACTCTGTCGCAAGTATAGATGGTGCCTCGGTTCAGGAGCCGGAGCCCGACTTCGAGGAGGATCAGGATGAGTTCTCCTTTATGCAGTACTCTGACGGCTATGCTTAGGCCGACCGCATCATGGGATTCCAGGGCTTATCTATGGGATTGTATTTTGAATTTTTAACTTAGAAACAATACATGTATATTGGTACTCAGTTAGTACTCATACTCTGGAGCTCACAAAATTTTGTTACTTTACATACTTCGAATATAAAATTTCAGTCTTCCGCTTGCCTTTATACAATTGAACTGGAGTATGATTTACTGTTTTGGTATAATCTCATTCATGTTTATTACTCTAACTCAGACAACATTTAACCATCATTGTGTATGTTGCATAAGTGATGCGTTGGAACTCGGGAGTTGAGTTCATACTCGACCCCCAATTTTCAGGGCGTTACACGTATATTCTTGGGTGGAGGTAGGTTAGAGATAAGATCAATTTTTGCCTTATCTACCTCGATTCCTTTGGACGAGATGATATGTCTAAGGACAATTCCGTTATGAACCATGAATTGACACTTCCCCCAATTGAGTACCAAATTCTTTTCCTCACCTTGCTTCAGTACATATTTCAAAAATTTCAAGCATTCACTGACGGATGGACCAAAAACTGAGAAATAGTCCATGAAGACCTCTAGATATTGTCCCACCATATCAGAAAAAACACTCATCATGCATCATTGAAAGGTGGTGGGAGCATTGCACAATCCAAATGGCATCCTTTGGTAAGCAAAGGTGTCATAAGGACATGTAAATGTGGTCTTTTCCTGATCTTCAAGGGTTATCTCTATCTAGTTGTAGCCCGGATATCTGTCAAGGAAATAGTAATAGGAATGACTAGCTAACCTTTCTAAGATTTGATCAATAAAGGGCAAAGGAAAATGGTCCTTCCTTGTGACGATATTTAACTTCCTGTAGTCAATGCACATTCTCCAACCAGTAGTAGCTCTAGTTGTCACGAGTTCATTATTGGCATTGGCTACGATGGTGAATCCAGGCTTCTTGTGAACCACCTGAGTTGGACTCACCCATTGACTAATGGATATAGTGTATATGATACCCACATCTAATAGTTTAAGAACCTTGGCCTTAACCACTTCTTTCATGTTTGGATTTAGTTTACATTGTGATTGCCGCGAGGTCTTCGCATTATCCTCGAGATAAATGTAGTGAGTACAAATTGAAGGGTCAATTCCCTTGAAGTCTACAATCGTCCATCCAAGGGCTCCCTTATGCTCAAGAAGAGTAAATATGAGCATACTCTTATGTTATTACTCAAGGTGGGAAGAAATCACCATCAGGTATGTTTCATCTTGATCTAAATAGACATATTTCAAATCAGATGGCAAAGGTTTTAGGTCAAGCTTCAGTGCCTTGAGGTTAGACGGTAGAGGCACTTCATCAGTTTGGGGTAACTCTTCAAATTATAGCCTCCACCTGTTAACTTCAAGTACTGGTATAGCATCAAGCATGGCACCCATCTTTCTAATCATGTCATCATCAAAATCATGGGTGTGGGCCAGGAACGTCTCTAGAGGGTCAGAGGATAAAGTCAAAGGTGTTTTATCTTCCATGAAAGAATCAGTCATGTTAATGTCGTGGAAATCGTCATCATCCACTAACCGTTTGCCTGTATTGAAAAAGATTTTTAACTAAAATGTCATATTCCCGAAAGACATACTCATGACTCTATTCCTGTAATTAATAATTGTGTTTGAAGTGTTAAGAAATGGACAACCAAGAATGACGGGAATCTGAGTGCTCATGTTGCTGATGGGTTCCGTATCCAGGATGATAAAATCTATAGGGTAGTAGAATCTGTTAACCTGGACCAACACATCCTCAATTATCCCTCTTGGTACACGAATTGAGCGATCAATAAGTTGTAACATGGTTAGGGTGGGTTTTAATTCACCCAAACCTCATTGTTTGTAGACCGAGTAAGGAATTAGATTTACGCTCTCTCCCAAGTCAAGAAGTACATGCTCTATTTGGTAGTTCCCAATTACACAATGTATGGTTGGGCTACCAGGATCTTTGAATTTCTGTGGCACATCTTGTTTTAGGATGGCACTCACTTTCTCAATTAAGAAGATTTTCTTTTGAATATTCTGTCATCTTTTGGTTGTACACAAGTCTTTCAGAAATTTGGCATATGAATGTATTTACTTAACCGTATCCAGTAGAGGAATATAGACCTTCACTTGTTTCAACACCTCTAAAATGTCTTGAGAGTTAGAGAGAGGTTTTGGTGTAACCAACCATTGGGAAAATGGAGCAATCAGCTTCCCTTAAGGTTATGATTCTAATTCTTGTGGAGCAATACTAGGTCTATCCTTGTTGTCCTCTTCTGGGTCCTTAGGCTTTTCGGCCCTAACCGGAATAGTTTAGTTAATGGTCTTCCCACTCCTAAGAGTGGTGATAGATTTAGTTTGCTCCATCTGATTTGAAGAGCTTGGGTCACTAACATCATATTGTGGTTTTGGATTGGGAAGAGGTTGAGCTAGAAGGCTTCCCTTATTCCTAATTGCACTTTTAGTTTCAAGTCCTTGTATGGCCTTTGTGAGGTCCTAAAAGGCTTGTAGCATACCCTGATTGAAAAGCTCTTGCTTTTGAAGATGTTTTAGAATTGGGTCCTCTTGAGGTTTCTCTTGATGTTGAATTTGATTGAAGAAACTTTGAGGGGTAGTCGTTTGTCCATTCCTCCAACTGAAGTTCGGATGAGTTCTCTAACTAGGATTGAATGTATTGGAGGTAGGTCCATTGAAAGCTCTTTGGTAATTGTTCACGACATTGGATTGCTCATTCAACACCTCTTAAAAGGTAGGTATTGTTGGACAATTTTCAGTTGTGTGAATGTTGCAAGCACAAATACCGCAAATAGTTTCCTTGGCCTTATCCTTCTTTAATTCCATGAGCTCAAGTTTCCTAGTAAGATTTGCCACTTTAGCACTTATATCATCGTCCTCTTTCAGGAGATACATTCCACCCCTTTCCTTGAATTGAGTCGGCCTAGACATGGTGCTTGGTTTTGGGGAGATGTCTCATGATTGTGTGTTTTCAGCAAGCTTATCAAAATAGTCCCACACATCATCGACACTTTTATTCATAAATTCTCCATTATACATTGTCTCGACTAATTGGCACATGGGAGAGGCCAGTCTATCATAAAAAAAAGTACGTGATGCGTCATGTTTCAAAACTGTGCTGTGAGCATGAGCTGACAAGATCCTTGAATCGCTCTCAACATTAGAAGAATGTTTTATCTTCCTTTTGGGCGAAGTTCATGATCGACTTTCTAAGGGTGTTCGTCTCATGCTATGGGAAAATTTTCTCTATGAACTCCCTTGTCATGTCATTCGATCTACCAATAGATCGAGGACGTAATGAATGCAACCACATCTTAGCTTTCTCTTTTAAAGAAAAAGGAAAGAGTTTCAGCCTGACTGTGTCATCGGACACGTTAGGAAAATCTAGAGTGGCTATGATTTCATCAAACTCTTTCAAGTGAACATATGGATTTTCATATTCAAGTCCATGAAATTTTGGAAGGAGTTGGATCACCCCTGGCTTAATATCCATGTGTCCTATATTTTTTAGAAAAACAATGCATGAGGGTGTACTCACCCCCACTGGTTGTAAATAATCTCGTAAAGTACGAGGCGGGGGTGCTTGATGCACTTCATTCTCATCCTGGACTTCCTCAGCCCTAGGTTGAGTTTGTTGATCTACCGATTGATTTGCATCCATCACTTCAATTAACTCTAAAGATCTCGAGTGGTGTTTACTCCTGTGATGGATAGATAACCCCTCAACCAATCCTCCTTCACTCAAAAGACACTGAGTGTTATCACAGACCCACTTGGGCATGAAACACTCTCAGCCCTCAATTTTATATTCTAAACTAAACTTAAAAAGGAAGAAACGAAATAGAAATCTAGAATTAAAAAGAGAGAGGGAATTAGAAAGAAGTTACCGAATTGGAAGTTCCTAAGTTAGGTCCTGCAAAACAAAACAAAACAAGTCCATTTTTAAAACAGGAATTCTAAAATTAGAAAGTTATAATAGAAAGTAAACTAGTTTCTAAAAAAGGAAATTTTCTAAAAACAAAAAATAGAAAGTTTCTAAAAGACTGATTAGGTAAGTTCTATACCCTAGAATTAGAAAGCAAGTTAGTTTCTAAAAATAAAAGAAATCTTAGAATTAAAAAGTTTCTAAAAATAGGAAATAAAACTTATTCCAGAAAATAGAAAAACACTAAACTTAAACTAATTCCAAAACTAGTTAATCTTAGAAAAATGCAACCGTCAATCCCCGGCAACGACGCCAAAAACTTGTTCATAACCTCAAGTGTAGGGTCGTGATGTAGTGATAAGCTTCGTAAGGCTGAGGTCAAATCAAAGGGACTGAACCTTGTACGTAAGTTGAATGTAATTACAACTAGAATGGGAAGAAGATATAATCTAAATCAGGAGAATTTAAGAAAATCACTGTAAATTATGTAACTTGAACTTGTAAAATTCAAAGGTGGGAAACTAGAGTTTCTAAGGATCCACTTATAGAGATCAGGGAGACCTATGCTTGATTCACGAACATGACTGGAATCAGAGTCCCATCTCCATCCAATTGGAACATAATTCATTAAAAAAAAAATCTGAACTTCTTTTGATCTAGTTTTCAATGGGTGATAGGTGTGAGAACAAGAAGTGATTCCATCACTAAACCATGCCAAATGAAAAGAACGGAATTTTACTAATTCACAACCAATCTGAGAAAATCATGAAGATTAGAAGGATTCCATCATCCAACCATGTCCATGAGACGATGGTGAACAACAAGGTTCCCAAGTTCACAATCCCTATAATGAAAAGAACATACTCAAAGCTATCACAGATCTATTGTAATTTAAGTCGCAACAAACCATTAAAAACTAAAAGTATTTCTTATAATCAAACTAGAATCAACGATAGTTTAACAATCATGAATCAAAGCAATAGGAAGTATTCCATCACACTACAAGCTTCACCTCTTAGCCCTGGCTAAGAGGTTTAGCCAATCATGGTCATGATTAACCTAAAAATCTCTTAAAAACTTCAAGGAAGAAAACTAAAGAAGAAGGAAAAGAAACTCATTGCTAGCCATCCACTCCCTCTCACTCTTGCTTACCTTTGCTTCTCACGTCCCCTGGCTGCCCTCTACACACACACACACACACTCTCTCTCTCTCTCTCTCTCTCTCTCTCTCTCTCTCTCTCTCCTTTAATAGCCAACATAGGTCAGTTGAGGTGGAGTCGGTTGTGTGCATAGACTTACGCAGCTCTCTCCTTTCGCAGTGAAAATGTGAGAATGAGTTGCATTTGGATTGGTTTTCGGGGAAGGAACCATCCATGTTGTCCATTCTGACTCCATAGGAAGGGTCAAGACCCCCTCCTTGAGACTTTGGATGGTGGGGATCATCGGTCCGACCATGATCTTGGTCACACAATGCCTTACAATGGGCCGGCAGCATCTGAACGTTGTTCGCACGTCTTTTACACATGTACCTGCGTTGAGATGCTTGCTGGGCCCATGGTCAACATTAAAAGAGAAATACACTCCATCCATTGGATTCGTGCAGAATTTTGGTTGGAGATGACGTGATACCTTTCGAATTCGGTGTGGCCCACAAAGTCTTTTTTCCTATTGTCCATCCTGCATTTGGTCGTGATTTTCGTGTGTGCACGTGCATGGTTTTATATGGAGCCATGGGTTTGGTCGGCCCCACCATCCAGAACATTGGCCAGTTCAGATCGACCATCTAGTCAAAGGTGGTGGGCCACAACACATCACAGTGGTTGTTCGTGCGAATGCTGACAGAAGAAGAAAATGATAATTTACATTTTAGGCTGGGAGTCGGGTCAGCGTACACTGACCGATTCCCCTGATTCGGTGTGTTGCCAGTGCATGTGTGTTGTGCACACGCTTCTGTAAGTGGGGCCCACGGTGATGTTTTCTAATAAATTCACACCGTCCATCTGCCTTCCCATCAAACTTAAAGGGTTGATTCCAAAATTGAGGCATATCCAAAGATCAGGTGGGCCCCAAATTGGTGATTTATGGCTGATCTTTCCATTGGACCACTTCCACAAAGATCCAAGGACTGAAATTTTTCGTATATGGTTATTTTTTTATACTCAGGCTAGATATGAAGTTTTGTGCCAAACAGATGTTGGGAACCTTGTGATCTTGCATTCAGGACGATATTCAAGCTTCCTTATCTTCAATCACTTAGTTTCCTGAGATCTTTGGTGTGTGAATTCTTCAATCTTAGTCTCCTAAGATCCGTCCCTTGCCTTGGTGATTTTTAAGCATCAAATCCATGCTTTTAGTACCCTTTTCAGTCCAAGCTCCAATTCACCTTGTAACACAAACATGATTAAAATAGAACATTAAGCATTATCGTGTTCAAAAAACTAAGTGATAGCTGGGGTCTAATACGCAATATTTAACCCTCAACAATATCTTTGCTAATGTTTCTACTTCTGCCCATTTAGTGAAATAGTCGACGACCACAACGACGAACTTGGTCTGACCTTTATCAATAAGGAGTGGACCGGTAAGATTGATCCCCCACTGAGCAAATGCCTATGGCCCAACCATTGGGGTGAGCTCTTCCGGGGGTAGTCAAGGTATACTAGCGAATCTTTGACATTTGCCGCATCTCTGGATGAGCTTCCATGCTTCATGTTGGATGGTCGGCCAGTAGTAACCTTGTCGAATGACCTTGCTGACACTTGTCCCGAGAGTGGTTCCTAAAGATTCTATCATGGATTTCCCTTAGGATGTATTTTGCCTCCTCTGGTCGGATGTTAAACTCAAATATTGCATATTTCCCACCATTCATTACTTGGTTTTATGAAGATGATAATGCATAATATCTTATTTTAATCATGTTTTTGTTGCAAGGTGAATTTAAGAGCTTGGATTGAAAAGGATGTTATAAGCATGGATTTAACACTCAATGTAATGCCCTGAAAGTCAGGGGTCGAGTAGCAACTCAACACCCGAGTTCTAAAACATTAGTTATGCAACATAAATGCTTATAATTGAATGTTGTCTGTGATAGTGCAATAATCATGAGTGGGATTATACCAAAATAGTAATTCATACTCCAAATCAAGTTATAAAATGCAAGCGAAAGACTAAAAGATGTATATAAATGTATAGAAAGCCAAAAATGTCATAACCGGTCTCTAGAGTATGAACACCTTACTAAGTCGCCATATATATGTATTTATTTTAAAAGTCAAAATGCCAAAAATGGTACAACTAGAATGGTACACCCTGTAGCCCCGTCATCTAAATGGCCTAAGCGTAGCCTCCAGAGTAATCATAGTAATCAGGCTCAGTCTCCTACGTCTTATCAATACCTGCATCTAAGACAGGGTCTGGTGGGTGTCCAGAACACCATCCCGTAATGTGGGAGTGAGTACCTAACTCAGTGGAACAATAAAGCACATTTTAACATGTTATCAATTCAGTCAAGCAGTAATGATAAAGCAATACAATCAAATACTCCTAAATACTCTTATTAATGCAAGTATGGAATGCAGTCATGATGCATGCCCTCGCTAATGCTCCCTCATGCGACACCATCTTACGTCTACGGCATGCATTCATCCCTCAGTACTCCACATCTTCCAGGTACATGCAGTGCTATGTTATGCGCGTGATTACCGAGTTATTATTAGTCCTTTTCATACAGCAGTATTGGGAATCTAAGGTACCTTCCTTATATCATTCCCAAACAATGATCCATTCTAGGGTCGCCAGTCCTAGATAATCTTATACGATGATGCAGTTCTAGGTCGCTGTAAAGGGCTGTCACTGCTGTTACATGCACTCGTTGCACCGCTCCCCCATCACCTTATCAATATAGGCCTAGTTTATACTCTGCTACTACAGAAGGCTCGTCGCCTCTCCGCAGATTCCGAGTATACCAGAGGTCACTACAAAGGGCTCGTCACCAATTAGTGTAGGCCGACAGCTTGAATACAGTGTCCCATACCACCGTATTTGGCTCACGAGTTTGGGTTGCTCACTGGTCACTACGGGGAGGCACGTGGCCCCAGCGTAGGCCGACAGCTCGACCACGATGTCCCATACCACCATGCTCGGCTCATGAGTCTTAGCGGATCGAGGTACCAAGGTTAACGGGGTTACACTGGTAAGTTTGGTACCCTAGGTTCAAGCAGTAGCGTCCAAACATGGTGAACATACATTAGACAGATCGGGTTACTTGATGAGCCAGACTAACACGAGCGTACAACCAGCTGAACGACATGGAGTGCATAAGCACTTCGCGTGGCCTAACCACTGTCGCCAACTGAAGTACGACTCGGGTTCTTCAAACACATCCTACGTGGCGAATGAATCTCAACCACGAACTCAAGTCTATTACCGATTGTCTGGACTATATTCATAGCCCCAACCACAATCAATCCTTAACCAGAAGCATGTAGAGTAAAGCAGAATAAATAAAGTAAATCAAGCATGTTAACAAGCATTTCAAAAAGCATGTTATAAAGCACAATATAAACAGGAAATGCAAACACATATATTTTATAGTAAGCAGTTAAATTAAACAAGCAACATGGAAGAAATCATATACATCTCTGAGTTAGTTGAGACTCCTATCTCAACACCTACCTAAAGCACAATCATCTAAGCACTCACTCTTACAAGCATTTTCACAAACACTTAGAATACACTTATTAACATACATAACGTATATTAGCAAAAACATGTATTAGGGTAAATTCTTTCACCGAGTAAGTATTACACTTATATATAACATGTACATATAGTAATTTATCATTGCAAACATACTTTCACAATCTATACGTATACAGTAGTTTCTATAAATATATAAAATACACTATACGCCATAATTCGCATACGTAACTGAAACGCAAAACGAATATCGCATTGTACATGTGAAATTGCATCCAGATCATGAATCTATCATTATCTGACATTGAAAGCTTTGAAAACTGTAACCTATACGTCTAAAGTCCGCACCTTACGTCGTAGAAGGGTAAAGAACTCGATAAAATCGATAAGCCTTTGTCTACAGTGATTTGGCAGCCTACAACATGACTCAGATTAGTTATTTCACAAGTCACACTACCTGGAACTCTAAAACAGGTTAGGGTTAGGTTTTCTTACCTAAGAACGAAGCCGGAATCGTCGAAAAAGCGATTAGATAGTGATGGTTAACCACGTAGATTGGCAGGGTAGAATAGTAGGAAGATTCTCCCACTTCTCTCACACTTTCTCTCTCTCTTCTCTCTCCTAGGGTTTCTCTCAAATTCGTATGGGCTGAATGAGAGAGGGTTTAAGGTCCTTATATGGGCTAAAAACTCACCAAATTAGACCCAGGGCCAAGGTATACTTAGGTTATGTCCAAATACGGACTGTCCCATCTCAACGAAGCACTTCTGGAGCCCCCCCTTGAGCCAAAGGTTGGACTTAAGCTCATTGACCTTAAATCCAGGTTAAGTTAAGTTTTTGTTATAGTCAGGTTCCCAGATCACACATGGCGGACCAATTTCAGTTCAACAGTCACCAAAACTCGATCAGGGTTACAAGTACACTGACCTGTGTATGAAATTTTCCCTGATCCAAGGGTGTATTTGGGTCTGATTACTTATATTAGGCCTGTAAGTGACAAGTCTCAAATCACTTAAATTAGATTACATTTCTAAAGAAATCTTCGTTTTCTCACACTCCTTATTCCGGACTCAAGTGAATAGCCCTGGGACACTATATGGCTTTGATTTCTGAGATGGTTGTCAAGCCTAGTAAGGCGGTCCTAATTCTATAACCTCGTATTATTCAGACTTTCGATGTGCGGTCCAGATCTGATATGGAGTTTCATAATGCTCCCAAGAGAAATCGGGTAATGAGATTGATCCTAGATTATAGGGTAATGTAGCGTCAATGATTCCACAAGTTTTGGGTCTAACAGATCGTGTTTAAAGTGATTCAAGCTAATTCTATTGAGCATTCAGTTTAATACTTAACTAAATTATGTCCTAATCACGAAAGAATATGATCCTAAGGCAGTTCTACGCCCCTTTCTGGTGCTTTTAGGTAGTATATCATTTTAATTATTTTTTTAGTAGTTTGTCATCACGTCTACTTCATCTCTACCAAATTTTATTAGGTTTCGTGATGTAGAAAAATTCTAAAAATTCTAGAAGCGGTAGATGTCCAAACTAATGCTTTTCGGATAGTTGTTACAATAACCTATATTTAACTATATTAAAATTTTTATTATATTTTTCTATTATTTTTATATGAAACTAGACTTATTAATCTTTAATTTAGTTTTTAAATCACCTAAATCAGAGTTATAATGAGGGAGATATGATTTTTCAATTAGAAGAACAGTGTAGAATTTTTCTGTTAGAAACGGGCCACTGGCCCACTGCGACCCTGCCAGGCCCGTATTTTGGCGAGGCCTCACCGAGTCACCATTCGCTGTCCTGTTTGGGGTGATTTCGCTATTTGGTATTCGAAATAGGTGTATTTTACAACCCAGGATGAGTTATTCGACGTGCAATATATGTTTTTGGGGTAGGAGAAGCTGATCTATCCATGTAGCCAACTTATTTCATGAGATTCTGAAACGGTTAATAGTTATTTATTTATTTACTATTCATAGCAATTTTTAGTTTAAGTATTGTTCTTCATCACCTAAACATTCGGATTAGAGTCTAATATGAAAGTTCTTTGAAAAGTTTGAAGAATAAGGTGGTGAAAGGTGAGATTTTTGAAGGAAATGTGAGGTTTTGAAGAAAATGGTTTGAAAAGGGATTTGAGACTTTTGAATTAAGTGTTTGAGAAGTTAATTAGGTATTAGGATCGACCCATCGCCTAAGGACATCTAACTCCAGGTTGGGAAAAATTCGGGGTGTTACACTCAAGTATCACCAAGCCAAAGATTGTATCTTAAAAGACCAAGAATGAAGAATTGACATGCCAAAGATCCAAAAAAAAAACAAGTCAAGAATGAAGAGAATCGAAGTTTTGAAGTGAATTTCTATGATCCTTGACTAGTCTTAGCTTCTCTTTAACTAGAATAGGCTCCTGCTCGATTAGTCATGGATCCCGCTCGACCAGTCGAAGATTCCTTGACTCAAACTCCAGTGAAAAATTCTCAAAAATCCTTTCATCCTTGACTAGTCGAAGGAAACCCTCGACCAGTAGAAGGTTATCATCGACCAGTCTAAGGTTACGCAAACAACACATAAATTGCTAAAATTTGAGATAGTTTTCAGATTTTTCCAACTTGGTGCGAAAGTCGGAGTCATAAAACTATATATAGGGGTCCCTAGGATGTTCATAGGCATCTTCTAGGGTTTGAGGAGTGGAGCAAAAGGGTAGAGCCACTGTCTGAGAGTTTTACTTCTTATTCCTTAATTGATCTTTTTTTTTTTTTTTTTAAAGAGTCTTTAGTCCAATCATACCTATGGTTGGCTAAACCTCTTAGCTAGGGCTAAGAGGTGAAACTTGTAGTGTGATTGGGATGTTTGCTTTGTTTTTATTCATGTTTTTTTGAACTCTCTTGGATTCTAGTTTGATTATAAGAAATGTTTTTAGTATTTAATGGTTTGTTGTGACAAATTATAATAGATCTCCAATTGTTATAAATATATTCTTTTCCTGAATTAAGATTGTTAAATTAAGAAATCCTATTATTCACCATCATCCCTTAGGCATGGTAGGGTGACAAAATCCTTCCCAACTTTCACAATTCTCTTATGATTGGTTGTGGGATTGGTAAAATCCTATTATTTTCCTTGTGTCATAGGCATGGGTAGGTGATGGAATCACTTCCAAATCTTCACCACTCTCATTCGTTGATGATTAGATCCATGAGAAGTTCAGAGATTTGAAAATCCCTTTTTATCAATTGGATAGGATAGGATTCTGATTCTAGTTGTGTCCTTGAATCATGCAAGGAAGTTTCCCAATTGCTATAAGTGGATCCTTGGAAAGCCTAATTCACACCTTTAAATTCACTAGTTTTAATTGCTTTAATCACAATTACTCTCTCAAATATTTCAGATTTAGGTTTACATCTTCTTCTAGTTCTAGTTAGTTTAAGAAGTCACACAAGTTCAGTCGCTGTGGATTTGACCTCGGTCTCACTGAGATTATTACTACATCGCAACCCTACACTTGAGGCTGTGAACATCGGACGTATCTCAGGTAAGAAAGGTAGAATCCTTTCTTATAGAGTATATCGTTGAGTATGGTATATTGGGTAGCTTTGAACTTCATCCAATGTGCTTCCATTCGATCCCCAGGTAGCTCGCTGCTCTCGAGGTATTTGATGATCGAATCCATCCAGGTTGATTTTAAGCTGACAAGAAGCATGGTCATGAGCTTAGTTTCATGGATGCTCGGTTTAGTTAGGAATTCGATCAGGATGGACCTCGAGATTTGATCTTCATCTGCCATAGCGAGCTTCGCCAACATGTCAGCTTTTGAGTTCTCATCCTGTGGAATCAGGGTGACACTACATTTTCGAAACTTGCCAATCAATTCTTTGACTCTTTGGAGGTAGGCTTTCATGCATTCTTTCTTAGCTTGATAGGCGTCAGCTATTTAGTTGACGACCAATTGTGAGTCACTAAAAACTTCAAGGTGTTGAGCTCCAATGTTTGCTACCAATTTGAGTCCGACGAGCAAGGCCTCGTATTCCTCAGTATTATTGGAGGCTTGAAATCCAAATCTTAATGCTTATTGTATGCACGTATGGTCAGGGGTCTCCAGGACTATCCTGAGCCCGCTTACCTTAGAGTTAGATAAGCCATCAACGTAGAGCATTCACTTGGGTGGGTGGGGGTATGACTTAGGTGTTAGACAGTTTAATGATGTCTGGGGTGAGTTTTGGTCTAGGTATGTCAGTTGTAGCTCAGTCAGTGATCGGATCTTGCTCAGGAGAACAAGTTAGCTCAACAATGAAGTCAGCTACCGTCTGACCCTTAATCGCGGCCTACAACTAATATTTTATGTCTAACTCACTTAATTCTATCACCCACTTAGTCAGCCGACCCGAGGCTTTGGGTTTTTGGAGGACTTGATGCAATAGTTGGTTAGTCAGAACGACGATTGTGTGAGCTTGGAAATATGGCTACAGGTGTCAGGAAGAGATAACTAAAGCTAAGGCCAATTTTTGTAATGTGGGGTACCTTGTCTCTGTAGGGACCAGCGCTTTGCTGACATAATAGACTGGGAACGGCTTTCCCTCATGCTTTCTAATCAATGTCGAGATGAATGTTACATCGAATACGGCTACGTATAGCAAGAGGGTCTCTCCTAGCTCAGGTTTAGAGAGCAGGGGCGGCGATCCTGGGTATTGCTTCAGTTATTGGAAGGTCGCCTCATATTTTGCGGTCTTGTTTACTATATGCCTCCCTTTCAACTGTTCGAATAAGGGGAGACACTTGTCCTTAGCTCAGGATAAGAAGCGGTTAAGGGCCACTACTTTTCCAGTGAGCCTCTATATGTCTTTGATCATCTTTGGTGACTGCATGTCGAGTAGGGTCTTAATTTTCTCTTAATTTGCCTCGATCCCTTGCTGGCTGAAAAAAAACTGAGAAATTTTCCTGAGCAAACGCTAAAAGCGCACTTGTTTATATTTAATTTCATTCGGTATTTGTGAAGGATGAGGAACATTTCT
The DNA here is from genome assembly GCA_030180095.1 of Magnolia changhungtana. Taxonomy (NCBI): domain Eukaryota; kingdom Viridiplantae; phylum Streptophyta; class Magnoliopsida; order Magnoliales; family Magnoliaceae; genus Magnolia; species Magnolia changhungtana. Next base: position 6,011,416 of record JASAUF010000397.1, read on the forward strand.
TCTAAGTTGTCTACATGATTTGTAACTATGATGCTCTTGACAAGCATGTTGTCGATATAGACTTCCATAGTTTGCCCTATTTGATGAGTGAACATCTTGTTGACCAACCGCTGATAGGTCGTTCCTTCATTTTTCAAACTGAAGGGCATCACACAGTAACAATAAAGACCTTTGTCAGTGACAAAGGTAGTCTTAGATTTATCGTTAGAATGCATTACAACCATTTTATATCTTGAATATGCATCCATAAAACTAAATAATTCATGACCCACTGTACTGTCAACCAACTGATCGATTCTAGGAAGAGGGAAGTTATCTTTAGGGTAGACTTTGTTTAAAGCTGTGTAGTATACACAGACCCGCCACTTCCTATTAACTTTTTTGACCAGTACAATGTTGGCCACCAAGCTCGGGTAGTAGACTTCTTCGATGAAACCAGCTTTGAGGAGATTATCGACCTCTTCTTCAATCACAACACTATTGAGGGTCAAATATTGCATATTGGACCCCATTTATCTCTTGGTTTTACAAACATAATATGGCTTAATGGTATATTTTACATGTGTTTGTATTGCAAGGTGAATTTAAGAGCTTGGATTGAAAAGAATGCCAAAAGCATGGATTTAGTGCTCAAAAGTTACCAAAACAAAGAAGGGATCTTTGGATACCAAGATTGAAGATTTAAGACCCCAAGATCCAAGAAAACCAAGTGGAGAAGGAAGTCAAGAACAAGCGCAGGAATCACAAAGACTGTGTCATCGAGAACTGTTCGATGACATTGTAAGTGCTATGATTTGATTCCTCTTTGATTGTCAAATTTTATGTGTTAAAACGTCTTCGTATGTCTTATGTTTATATCTTGATAAATCTGTTTCAGACACCACGTCAACACTTGAAGTCTAGTTCAAAGAATTCTTCAAGCTTCATGATAGTTCAAGCTACAATGTAGAAGATATTAAAGAAAAGCTCAGGGTCAAGACTCAAGTTCAAGTGCAAGTGGAAGTTCAAGATTCAAATATAAGTACAGGACTCAAGTGTAACTCAAAGTGACATTGATTTCAAAGCTTGTGAAGTAGTCAAGCTACATCAAGAAGAACTCAAGTTTCGTAATGATCAAAGTCTAAGCAGATGAAGTTTTCAATGTCCATACTTCATGATAAACCTTAGATTGACCTTAAGATAGGTCACTTTGGCTACATAATTCATTTTAATATTAATACATGAATATGGTCTATTCTAAGACTAGTCCTAGACCTTGTTCAACCAATCCCAGCACTAGTTCGACCAGTTTAAGAAGTTCATTGACCAGTCCTAGAATTGTTGTATTTTATCAGATTTTCTGGTTCGGCTTCGACCAGTCCTAGAGTCTGCTCGACCGGTCGTGGGATGGTCTCGACTCGACCTTCGACCAGTCATAAAGCTTCGACTCAAACTCCAGTGACTAAATCAAGTGTCGCACGACCAGTCGTGGGACTGCCTTCGACAAGTCGTGGACTGCCTACCACCGGTCGTACAATGGTCTGATCCGATCGCGCTCAAAATTTCAAAAATCAGTTTATTCTTAGAACAGTCGTGGTGACCCCAGGACTAGTCGAAGACGAATTTCTTCAGCTATAAATAGCACATGAATTTCAGAGTTTTTCATTCAAAATTAAGTGAATTCAAGGCTTCACTCTGAGATAAGTTTGTATTTGTTTTAAAGTTATTTTGTGCATAATTGCTTTCTCTTTTTGCTAGCTTATTTAATTTGATTTTGTTCCTGTATTCCAATCTCATTTGAAAAGAGGAATTGTCTTATTCCTTCTTCTTGAAATCAAAATCAAATATAGCTATGCCCAACTAGTTTAAATCAAAAATCAATTAGCACTTAGAACCATATTAAAGTGAGTAGTGAACATTGAACTTCTATATTTAAACATCTACTCCGATTGGTTCTACCGAGCTGTTACGAAAAGGAGAAATCCAGGTATTTTACAATTTTGTAAATTTTATTTTATTTTAGTTTTTGTTTGGGATTCGCCAAAAAAATCTCAATTTGTGTGGTTATCTTATGAGAGCCAGAAAACTCAAAAGTGTGGGTTTTTGAATTGTGTAAGCTCAAGTTAAAAAGACACAATTGTAAAGGTTTTGGGTGAACCTGTGAAAACCTATTTGATAGTAAACGCTAATATCTCCTGTGTGAGGATATTAGGAGTGGAGTAACATTCTGTGTAGCTGTTGAAAGACAGTTGGTATACACATAGGCGAACCACTATAACTCTTTGTCTTGTGGATTGAATGCTTATTTAATTTTCATATCATTTATCATTCAATTTTGTGGAATGTACGTGTGGATGTGAATGTTATAACAATTTACATTTCAAGCAAGTGTGGGGATTGTTGTAATAATTTAGATCTCTATTTCTGCAATTTATTTCAATTCCTTGCTATTTAGTTATTTCTATTCAGATTGAGTTATTGATTCAAAAGACATTCTGGAAATAAGGTTGTCCTACCATAAGCCCTTGTTTATTATGGTGTAAGGTTGTCCTTATAACTGAATTTGTATCAACCTCTCAATACTTATTTATTAAGGTTGAATTAGTTTCAGCATTGTGAATTGATTTATAATTGTAAGGCTATCTATTTATCTTTATTCCGCTGATTTTATTTTAATTTGGCATAGTCCTATTCAACCCCCCCCCCCCTTTAGGACATATAGCTTGGCCATTTCAGACATCGAATCTTCATTCGATGACATCGAACACTGGTCGATGACATTGAATTTATGAGAAAAAATTGAGTTAGTCGCTGGACATATTGGATGCTTTTCTCGATCAATCGGAGCCATGTTCGATGACTCGAAGGAAGGTGCTCGATGACATCGAATTTATTGAAGAAATTGAAGCAACTCGCTGGACTATTTTGGACCCAATTTCGATAACTCGAAGACATGTTCGATGGATCGAAGCTTCGCTCGATGACATGGAAGGACGGTTTGATGACACAGACACTTACGTAGTGCAAAAGAAGAAAATGCACAACTACCATCGAAGGGTGTTCAATGACATCGAAGGCGTTACATAGTCTACGTAAATTTGATCTGGTTTTGTGATTTTATGGAACTTTGCCTATATAGGATATCTAAGGTTTGGGGAAGCAAAGCAAAAGGGCAGAGCCGCTTCCCAAGAGTTTTTCTTCCCTTCTCCTTAGTTTTTAATACTTTCTTCTGGACTTTTTAATCCAATCATGTCTATGGTTGGCTAGATCCCTTAGATAGCGCTAAGGGGTGATGCTTATAGTGTGATTGAGATGTTTTTCTAGTTTGATTCTGGTTATTGTTAAACTCCTTTAATTCTAGTTTGACATTTAAGGAATACTTTTAATGTTTAATAGTTTGTTGTGACTGAAATTACAATGGATCTGCGCGAGATTGCTTGAAGTATCTTCTTCTTCTGATTGGAGTTTGTGGAAATAGGAAATCCTATTATTCTCCATCATCCCTTGGGCATGGATGGGTGACAGAACCCTTTCTATCCTTCACAATTCTCCCATCTTGGTTGTTGGATCGGTATATCTTGTTGTCTACCATAGTCTCCTAGGCATGGTTAGGTGATGGAATCACTTCCAATCTTCACAACTTTCATCTATTGTGAATTAGGTCAATGGAAGTTCATATTTGATCTTATTAAATATCTTCCAATTATATAGGATAGGACTCCAATTCCAATTGAGTGGCTTGAATTGAATAAGGAAACATCCTAATTGCTACAAGTGGATCCCTAGAAACCCTAGTTCCCACCTTTAAATTTCTTAAGTTTTTCATTAAATCTCTCACAATTACTCTTTATACTTTCTTGATTTAGGTTAGATCTTCTCCTAATTTTGATTCTAATCACTTTCGGAATAAACACAGAAGATTAGTCCTCGTGGATTTGACCTCTATCTCACCGAGATTATTACTACATCGCGACCCTGCACTTAGGGTTGTGAACAGGCATACCACTCAGGACCAAGGGCACGTCGCTTCTGCCAAATTGGTCGGGAGGACGAGGCAATGTTCAGTTGATGCGTGATGATGGTAGGATCAATTCTAGGCATATCTTCATAGGACTAGGTGAAAACGTCGGTGTAACATCAGAGGAGGCCGACCATCTTATCATGCATTGGTGATGTCAAGGATGACCCTATTTGGACAGTCTTAGATGGGTCAGACTCGTCCAGAGGGATCATAATGAGGACTTCCATGGGTCGGCCTCTCTCTTGAGATTATTCATGCAGATCCAGAGATTCGAGGCTCTCAGTGCCATCGTGTAGCATTGGCGAGCATCATGTTAATCACCTTTAACGATCCCAACTTCTTGCTCGGCCGGGAATTTCATCGCTAGGTGGTAGGTTGATACCACAACTTGTAGGAGTACACCGATGGTTGTCAAAGGATGGCATTGTAGACAGATGGTTAGTCGACTATGAGGAAATTGACCATCGCTGTGGTTTGATTCTGTCCCTCCTCAGCCAAGAGGGGGAGTTGGATGGTTCCTTAAGGCATGACCTGTCCACCCGAAAAATTGACTAATGTAGTTTTGACAAGTCATAGTAGAGATCGACCAATTCTCATTTTATCAAAGGCTTGAACAAAGAGCACATCTGCTGACGATCCTGTGTCGACAAGAATCCGAAACACTTTTCAGTTGGTGATAGTTAAAGTGATTACCAGTGCATTGTCATGGGGGAGGTGGTGCCTTAGGCGTCCTCTTCAGTGAAGGCTATGCTGTATTTATCTATCTTCTACTCTTTCGAAGGTCAACCGAGGAGCAGAACTTCTTCCTCAGGATGACTAATACTCCTAGCATGTTCTTTCCAAGCATTATTCGAGTCAACTCCTCATCTGTGGCCTCCAAAGATAGTGTGAATTTCCACATTTGGTTGATTGTTGATCGGTTGTTCCTCTACAACCTTGATCCTATCTCCTCTGTTATCGACGTAGTCCCCGAGATGACCATTGCAAATGAGTGCCTCGATTTCTTGCTTGAGGTCGCTCGTGTTGTGCCCATGATCTTGATGGAGGAGGCAGTATCTGCTTTTGTTTTTTTTGCCGGGGTTAGACTTCAACTTATTTAGCCAACGGAGAGGATGCTTATCCTTGATCTCCATCAAGACTTGTTCCGGTGTCTTGGTCAAAGGAGTGTAAGTCTTGAACTTACAGTCGGGCCATTTGTTCAATTTTTGGTCATCTCAAGATTGGTCATCCTTTCTCTTCTTATTAGTCGAACTAGGTTTGACCTTCTTCTGCTTTTTGGCTATAGGATTTTTTCTTTGAGTAGCATCTCGTAAGATCCGAGATTCCTCGGCGTTAGCATACTTCTACGATCGGTTCAAAATTTCAGCTAGTGTGGCAAGAAGGTTTTTATCCAGAGCGAAGAGGAAAGGCTTATCTCTTAGCCGCTCATGATGACATTCGGGGAAATTTCGTCTGAATGTTTCCAAACTTGTAGTGCTTCTAGGTTGAAGCGCTTGATGTAGTCCTTCAGGAGTTCGCTCTCTTTTTGGATTATGTGAAGAAAATGAGCAGGTGCTTTAAGTCTCTTCTTCCCTTCGATGAAGTTCGTGATGGAAGCTTGGCTAAGCTCTGAGAATGAGCTAATGGACCTCGGTTTTAACTGTTTAAACCATAGTCGAGCAGCATCAGCTAGAGTCAAAGAGAATGCTTGGCACATGACCGCATCAGAAGCATCATGGAGTTCCATGTAAATCCGGAAGGATTCCATGTGCTCTGATGGGTTGGTATTCCCTATGAAGGGCGTGATCTGAGGCAGTCGAAACCTGTCCGGTAGTCGTGCCGGCAAAATCTCACCAGTGAATGAGGACTCAGTTTCTTCCATTATGATCATTGCTGTGTTAGCTCAGTATGTCTGCTGCATGTTGCTGATTTGGTTCCAAAGGCTCTTTAGTTCGGCTTTCCATGGGTCCCCGCTCTCAGCAGTAGCTTCGACTGGGGCTTTGTCGCTCCTCCTCCAATCTAATTCATGTCCATGTCGCAGGTCGGAGGTGGGCAAAGGTACAGTTCCAGAAATGTGAGATGGGACAGGCTTGACTGAATTGTGTTGTTAGCTTGGCTGGGGCACAGTATGCATGCAAGAAGGTCAGGAAGGACCATGGCTAGGTTGCCCTTCCTCTTCATCGACTCTCGGTGCATGTTGAGGTTGCATCTGTTCTGGCATCTGTTTAACGTAGCCCATGTCCCCCCTCATATCTCCAAATTCTCTTTTGAGATTGTTTAAGCGACTGTTCCTGGTACAAGTCTGCTGGCCGCTTCTGCCTTAGGCAAAGGAGAAACCCTAATGTCTCTCCTATGGCTCAAACTGCCTTAGTTGTACTGGCGGTTCCGGGACGTGACTAGTCATGGGTAGGGTTACGATCGAAATCGCCACTGGAGGGGATTGAGCTTTATTTTTCCCTTAGCCATTGTAGATGTTGTTGGTAGAGCTGAGAATGGCTTAGAACGTTGTTCCCACAGACGACGCCAAACTGTTGATGCAGTTTTCTGGCAGACCATCTGCGATTGACCCTTTGGTACCTGCATAGGTGTAAAAGAGAAACAAAGGAGACACTGGATAATGCAGGGGAGTCTCCGATGCTTAGGAATGGGGTTTTTTTATAGGGTAGGGCTCAAGAAAAGAGACACCAGTCAAATATTAGGGTTTGAATGTGCGTACCTTTGAAGGTCAGGGATACCTCTATATATAAGGTAAAGAGTCCAATCATACGAGGATCAGATCCTGATATTTTGGAGATCCGTCTGGATGTAGGATATTGGATTCCAATGTTATCGAGATCTGATCTTATCCCTCGAAAATCTGGGGAGAGATCTTCGAGATTTTAAGAGATTCCTCGAATCTATAGCTCAAATTTAGGTCGACTCCAATAGGCTGGTGATGGCTTAGGAATAACCGACTTCGACCTTCTTAATAGATCAACATTCACCATCTTCAACCAATGGTTGGGTCTGTGGGTTTGCGTTCCCTTCAACTGGGTGCTAATGGTCCTTGACCTTGTTATGGGACATCGCCGACCTATAACCGGATGATGGTCGGTCTACGGCTATCCAATAGTCGAGCTATGACTGAGCTATAATCGGGTAGTATGCAATCTAGGGTTGACATATGTCATGCCCCAAACCTGGGAACCGAGCTCACAAAAATCTCGATTGCCGAATCCGGTGCCGACAGCCTCCGTAGTACTCGATTTTTGGCTTCCAGTGTCCATACGCCATATTCTGTTCCTGGGATCCTACAAGGAAGATTTTCAGTGATTTTTTTTTTTTGTAAAGAAGCATAGCCACAAGTATACCTAAATCACAAGAACACCATCATTACCACATATCCACTAATATAAATATTAGAATACAGTGCTAAATCACGATCTTCCATTGCTCCTGCCTCAACGTTGCTATGACCTAACGTCACCCGCACGCAACAGTCATGCATAAGCTACAAGAAGCTTAGAGGGTGGTGTATGTGTGTACAATGCATGTGCCAAGCATATAAATGTCAGAGTAAACAGAAAATACTAGCAAGTCCATAATCGTTCGAGTATAAGGACATAATCAACCAAATGTCATATGCTGAGGATGCAATGTAGATTGGCTATGGAATGCGAAGTCATAACAAGTCGAATGTCATATACTTAGGATACAATACAATATGCAAATCCTAACGAGTCCACGGATACCATCAGCCTTATCTAAGCCATGTAATGCAGAAACATAGTAAACCAAATGTCATATGCTAAGGATGAAATGCTATAAGAAATGTAAAAGAAACGACAAAGCTGGAGTGTGTAGTCGGGATGATAGTACGTGGTATCGCAAGCTATGGGGTTCATCACAAGGGACTTCTATCCAAACCAGTCTCATACCTAAATTTGGATAGCTAGACTCAATGTGGTAAACTCCTGATCTTAGATTGCTTGTGTACCCTATCGAAATCACAGTCATAGCGAAGGTTCACATAACGATTTAATTACGCACCTCCAGCCCGAGTGGGTAGTGAATGAATGAATGAATAAGTCAGATGTTGAGTACGCAACTCCTGCTCAGTAAGTTCACATATAACCACTACAACGCTTCCAATGAAGGACAAGGTTCTCCCCCACTGTATGCATAGTAGCCTGCTAGCACAGTAGCATGCCAACCACTGGTAGCTCACCCAGGCCCCGTCCACATTAGCATCCGCCTACATGTGCCTTCCCACGTGTGCAGTAGTGTTAGCGCGTCATAATATTAGTACCGTACATTTCTCGAATATCATCGCGGTCTAGTACACTCCACACCAGATTGCTGCCCCATCGCGCATAACCAGGTGAGTGGAAGAGACCTCAATATCCACCTGGCCAGTAATCTGCGAATAACTACCCAGATCATCGATAACGAACCCATTTCCCAAGCTGGTCAAACTTAACCTAGCTATGCCCCCTTCACTCGAGCGAGTAAGGTCACACCCCCTTCCAACCGACCACGACATAGTGAAAGATGCGGCCTTCTAGTATTCAACACTCGGGTGCTCATGTATCCACTCGGTCTAGACATTGGAGTATCCCCTGGATATGAGGTTTAGGGACTTTCACCCGTGGACATCCAACATGCCCATATGCTAAATCCCAAACATTTTTAGTATCCCATCTGACCTTCTACGATAAGGCCATGAATGTCACAGCCTGGATGTTGCTAAGGTTCCAAATGATCTTGTCATAAAGTGCGAGATGCATGAGTCATATTGTAATGCCCCAGTTTTCGAGACCCCCGTATAACACTCGTCTCTTAAAAACCCAGGTGTTAACTGATAAGCAAAAGGATAATCAAACCCAAATCAAAGTGCGATTAACAGAACCAAGCGTAGTATAGATAAAATTCAAACAGTAATAATATCCTGTGCCACTCATCTGGGGCCCATTTTAAAACCTTAATTCTCAACATGAATTGAAATGTTAATAAGCAAATAGACTACTAATTTAATCCAAAATAAGCAGCCGCCTCCTGGTACGACACCTCATTGTAAGCCTCCTCCTCGACCTCTGTCGCCTCTGACTCCTCTGCAACTCCCTCTGTCCCTGTGTCCTCTGTACGATTGAATATTAATGAATGAGTGACCAACTCTGTGTGATCTCTCGATAAGATTACACACCGCTGCCCTAAACAAGGAATAGCATAAAAGCATACAGATAATTCAAAACATAGTAGATGTCGTCTTTCTATATGCATGGATGCATGAATGTAATCGTCGGCCCGGTTAAAACATCCAGATGGCGTGTATCTCGGGAAAAACATCCAGATGAATATTGGGGTCGTCACCCAGGGATAAGACTGATTATCAGCATCACACGCAGCATAATCGCAGGGCATGATAATCCGAGTCAATATCACAATCGAATGACTGGTCATAAGTGCAACACATAGCATAATCGCAGGGCAGAGTAATCCAAGTCATCGAAATATGCCATGTATGCATGACTTGTCAGCCCATTATTAGTCCATTTACAACCAGCCAATTTAAGTAAGCTCACGGTCATTATGGGGAGCACATGGCCCAGATAGGCCGATGGTTTAGGCATAGTGTCCCATTACCACCATCCCTAGCCTATGAGACTACTGTCTTAGGGTGTGCGTAGCCCCTATTAACATGTGATCAATCAATTCAACATAAAGGGGCTACCATCAATGCCGATTAGGGGTGAAATGTTAAAATTACAAAAAATGTCGATTTAAACATGTTGGCATGAATGATTAAAAATGAGTAAATAACGGTATTCAGAAGGGTTATGGAGTTCATCCCGAGTCAGTTAGGTGAAACCACACATGGATGGTAAACCCTATGGTCAAACACCACAACCAAAACCTCCATGTCAGGGGCCACTTATGTCACAACCAATCTAGTTACACCTCAAGCACGGACTCTCCTTTACTAGGACTTCCCATGGAGAGATTTTAGCAGTATGTGTGTCATAGCAATATATATTGAAATATGAAAGGGAAATAAGGAATGACACATGTATTCCTATCAATATACAACAACTGAATTTACATGACATAAAGGACTAGATTATTCACTTAAGCAGTTCAGAGAAATCAAGAATCTAAACAATAAATCACGTTAAACAGATTTAAATAGATTTATCTACTTAAGCATGAAAATTATCATGTTAAATAAATAAATTAAGTGAATACAATTTATTTCCACACATAGTTTATCATTAATCTAGCTAGCCATTTACTCTAATAAAGCTACTATTTCTAGTCTAGTTATGGGTGGAAAGCTTAAGGGGAAAGAATCATCACCAGATACGTTGTAGGGTGTCCTTCCGTATGAGCCCTTTCGAGAAGCTATCGTCACTTGAACAAATTCCTAGAGAAATCCCTTGCATTAGCTGATAAGTCCTAAGGTCCTAGTACATCAATGGCTCGTCGAATGACCCAAGCCATGACAGTCCGGTCCTTATTTGAGAGGAGCCCAGGTCAAGCAATACTTGCCCGATGAGTGGGCACAATATACAGTTACCTAGTTGGTAGGGTCCATTGCACAGACGTGCAGATAAGCATCTATACCATGGTGGGACCCCCATACATGGCCCACTGCCATATGGATGGGCTAGCATACTCTATCTATTATTTATACACCACACAGCTTATGTATGTATACATTATGTATACGGTGTTTTTGTATATGCTATATACACTGTGGGTGTATCTCCCAACATTTCCAACTTATACAACATGTATATTATAGCTTATATATACAGCATATCCACATATACAACATATCCATATATACAACATGCATATATACCAGTGTCCAGGTGTATCACGTCCATCCCCTGGACAATTTATATCTACGAGTACAAGGTGGTCTTGCAAGTATGTGGGTCCCATGTGAGCATGGGTGTCGAATCCAAACGGTCTATAAGATGTGGAATCCCAAGAAACCATAGGGGGTGAATTTTCACCCTGATCTAAGATTTCGGTGGACCATAGCAAAGAGAAATGCATTTCAAGGGAAGAAACTATTTGCATTGATCATGGCCCACCGAGGTTTTGGAACAAAGTAAAAATTTGAGCGAGGGGGTTTCACGAGGCTCTGCTCCATGTGGACCATTCGGATTGTCCAGACTCATCTGACATGATGAGATCTCAAAATTTTGCAGTAGCTTACGCGAACTGATATATTCTATTTTTCACTCCCTGGTGCATGCATGCATCGTCAATTTACTTCACGTGTGGGTCCTACATGGGGCCCACCACGTTTATATCTACCCATGCATCATATATACGTATACCCTACATAGTATAGCATCACGTATATTGTATATTTTATATAATATACACACTTATTTATGGACTGTTGAATTATCCAGCAACCACCGTCCAGACCTTCTGGACGGTGCAGATGAGCTTCTCTCAAACTGGCAAGACAGTGGATGGTGTGGATGCAGTAGGGTGGCCCACAGCATTCGTACAGCCTACCATTCTTTAATGTGTGGCCCAACGTAGTGAAGCCCACCTGCAATTTGCACAGGGTCCAAGGCTGGCCCATCAGCACGTAACGTGCATGGTTGGCCCCTATTGCGGTAGTCTTTGGAGGATCATCTCTCGTCCGAATTTCCGGTTTAAGTGTAACCCATCAGAGGGTTGGTTTCACCGTCCATCAGCGGCCAACCCATGGCCACTATCAAGGCGTGATAGACGACAATTCTGGGCCCACGTGAGGGCAGTATCAGTCCATCCCTATGGTCGTTTGTATGACCATCAACACGGCCTGTTCCTAGCTCAAAACAAAGCTCTGTTTAGCCAACTGCACATCCATTATTTGGTCATGGCTTTGGCTGGATTTCAGCCCCAATCAAAGCCGATCATGTGGCCTGATGGATGATCCGATCTCAACTCTAAAAGAGCTTCGTCTCTCTTTGTTCTTGGTACGACGCTCGGCCATTGTTTGGCCGAGTCTTAGCCCGAAACAGGCGCTGCAAAATGGGGTCAGTTTCTACTGTAAATGGGTCAGTTTTCTCACCACAACAGCGCAATGGATTGGCTCAGTTCTGGCCAAAATGGGGACCCTTCGTTTAGCAGGCCTCTCAGTCCATCCCACAGTCATTGTCTGGCTTGGGATTGGACTGAATAACGTCGGTTTTTAACTTTATCTTGGCCATGATCTCAGCTATTACTTGGCTAGATTTTAACCCTAACTGTGGCCTGATATTGGCATGAAACCTGGGCCATTGGTTGGCCAGTTCCTTAGATGTAAAGACAGCCATTGATTGGCATGTTTCCTGACACAGCCCTGGCCCTGAACTCAGCCATTTCTTGGCTTGGTCTCGGTCCAGGAGCGTAATATTTTCAATTATAAGAAAAAAGGGAGATAAAGGAACGAGGGAAGAGTTTTTGATAGGGGCAGTTGTTGCCATTTTTTTTACTTACGTTGAAGCAGAGGGTCGGCTCCCCGTTTCTAACTCTCTCTCTCTTCTTCCTCCCTGGTGTGGATTCAAGGGCTACAATGTGCCCTTTTTATAGTCTAGGGAGAGAGGGATGGATGGTTATGATCGTCCTCACCGTGGACAGCTGAGATTCCTCCTTCCCAGAGAGGAAGGGCATTTCTCTCTCTCTTCACACCGCTGGTTCTCGGTCGGGCGGTTTTTAGGCTAAGATGGACAGTCGCGTTCAATCTCCCTCCTCTGCTTACGAATGATCAAATAGCTATACTGTTTTATTCATGTGGGTCCCATGAAGAATTTGAATGGTTTAGAATGCTCGGAAAGTGGTTGTGGTGGCCCACTTATAGGTTTGAAGTAGGTCAATTTCAAATAGAGTGAAGGTGGGAACGGTCATTTTCCTGATTTTTTTATAATAGGGTTCGGTCAATGGTCGTTTAACTGAACCGACCGTCCCAGTGCACAGTGTTTGTGAACGTATGGGGTGCACATGCAACCCACATGAGGTCCACCATGATGTTTGTGGTAAATCTGTCCCGTCCACCTTTCTTGGGGCCTAAGAATAGGGGTCTTGGCTTATTTTAGTGCGGGGCCAAGGCCTAGGTGGGGTGTGACACATCTTATTGGGATAATCATTGGCCTATATGACAAGATCTGTTGATCAAGCGAGGCTGATACAAATTTTCAATTGTTAATTTGGTGCATTGGTTGTGGTGAAGGCTTCGTCCATCTATTGAGGCATAAAATAAAGAGAAGAGATGGAAAACGAAAGAAAACTGTCATTGTGCGGAAAGTGGAATGCTATTGTGCAGAAAGTATAATCATTGTGCGGAAAACATAATCATTGTGCGGAAAAGACTATCATGCAAAGAAATTGGGGTGCACAGTGATTTTCGCACAAGCAGTTGGCGCATAGTAATTTCCACATAAAAGTAAACGCACAGCAGGTTCCGCACATCGGAGGAGTGCACATCAAGTTCCGCACAATGGGGAGCATGAGGACTCTACATGGCACACTCACATGTGTGAGAGGGCTATAAATACCCCCCGACCCCTCCAGTGGGGTCATGAGCAACTATTCATAGTGAGAGAGAGAAGAGAGATTGCAGAGGAAGAAAGGTAAAGTCCACATGCATTGTGCCGAAGGAGCATTGTGCGGTGTGCAACACCATTGACACACAAAGGATGTTGGTGCACAACGGGTTCCAGCGCACAATACAGCTAGCGCATAAAGGGTTCTAGTGCACTGCAGCTTCTGTCTACACATCACTACAATGCACAACAGCTCCTATCTGTGCACAATGACTCCTGAAATAGTACAATGACTTTTAACAGTGCACAACGGCTTCTGAGATAGTGTTCAATATTATGTTTAATGTTTTTCCCTATTTGCACATAATATGAAGGCCAAATTTTTACATTATGCTAATATTCATGTATATTTTATTTGGAATCAGAGGAGAAAGGGATGTAAAGAACTTAGAATAAATAAAGTAATTATCCTCAATGTTTTCCTTTGTTAATTTGTTCAAATGAACAAAAGTTCCCCATTCGAAATCCATTCGTTTCTTGTCGAAACAAAATGGTGACTCTGGTAAGGACTGTTTCATTTTCATTATCATTTGAATATTAACTTAAGAATTACATAGAAGATAATTGAAATGGCCAAGCTATATGTCATAGAGGGGGGGGGGGGGGGGGGGGGTGAATAGGACTATGCCAAATTAAAATAAAATTAGCAGAATAAAATTAAATAGATAGCCTTACAATTATAGATCAATTCACAATGTTGTAATCAATTCAATCTCAATAAATAAGTATTGAGAGGTTGATAAAAATTCAATTCTAAGGACAACTTTACACCATAATGTAAGTGCTATGATTTGATTCCTCTTTGATTGTCAAATTTTGCATATCAAAACGTCTCCGTATGTTGTGTGTTTATATCTTGATAAATTTATTCGAGACACCTCATCAACACTTGAAGTCTAGCTTAAAGAATTCTTCAAGCTTCATGATAGTTCAAGCCACAATATTAAGAGAGAACTCCGGGTCAAGACTCAAGTTCAAGTGCAAGTTCAAGATTCAAATCTAAATGTGGGACTCAAGTACAACTTAAAGTTACATTGAAGCTTCTGAAGTAGTCAAGCTACATCGAGAAGAAATCAAGCTTCGTAAAGATCAAAGTCTAAGCAAATGAAGTGTTCAATGTCCATACTTCATGTTCCAGGTTTGATAGACCATTAGATTGACCTTAAGGTAGGTCACTTTGGATACATAATCCAAATGAATATTATTACATGATTTTGGTCTACTCTAAGACCATTCCTAGACCCTATTCGACCAGTCCTAGTACTGTCTCGACTAGTCTAAGAAGTTTTAAGACCAGTCCTAAAATGGTTACAATTTATCAGATTTTTTGGTTCGCTTACGACTAGTCCTGGAGTCTGCTCGACCGGTCGTGAGATGGTCTCGACTCGACCTTCGACCAGTCGTAAAGCTACGACTCAAACTCCAGCGACTAAATCAAGTATCGTACGACCAGTCGTAGTGGGGTCTCGACCTATCGTGGACTGCCTTCGACCAGTCGTGGACTACCTACGACCAGTCGTAAAACGGTCTGATGCGATCGCGCTCAAAAATTCAAAAATCAGTTTATTTCAAGACCAGTCGTGGTGACCCTAGGACCAGTTAAAGATGAATTTCTTCTACTATAAATAGCACACGAATTTTAAAGTTTTTCATTGAATAATTAAGTGAATTCAAGGCTCCACTCTGAGATAAGTTTGTGTTTATTTTTAAGCTATTTTGTGCATAATTTCTTTCTCTTTTTGATAGCTTATTTAATTTGATTTTGTTTCTGTATTCCAATCTGATTTAAAAAGAGGAATCGACTTATTTCTTCTTCTTGGAATCAAAATCAAATATAGCTAGGCCCAACTGGTTTAAATCTAAAATCAATTAGAACTTAGAACCATATTAAAGTGAGTTGTGGACATTAAACTTCTATATTCGAACGTCTACTCCAATTGGTTCTTCCGGGCAGCTACAAGAGGAGAAATCCAGGTATTTTACAATTCTGTAAATTCCATTCCTTTTTGGTTTTTGTTTGGGATTCACCAGAAAAATCTCAAATTGTGTGGTTATCTGAGGAGAGCCAGAAAACTCAGAAGTGTGGGTTTTTGAATTGTGTAAGCCCAAGTTAAAAAGACACAATTGTAAAGGTTTTGGGTGAACCTGTGGAAACCTATTCGATAGTGAACGCTAATATCCCCTGTGTGAGGATATTAGGAGTGGAGTAGCATTCTGTATGGCTGTTGAAGAACAGTTGGTGTACACACAGGCGAACCACTATAACTTTTTATCTTATGGATTGAATGCTTGCTTAATTCTTATTTCTTTTATCATTCAATTGTGTGGAATATACGTGTGGATGTGAATGTTGTAACAATTTACATTTCAAGCAAGTGTGGAGATGTTGTAATAAATTAGATCTACATTTCTGCATTTAATTTCAATTCTCCGCTATTCATTTATCTCTATTAAAATTGAGTTCTTGATCCAAAAAAAGTTCTAGAAATAAGGTTGTCCTACCATAAGCCCTTGTTTATTATGGTGTAAGGTTGTCCTTAGAACTGAATTTGTATCAATCTCTCAATACTTATGTATTAAGGTGATTTGATTTCAGCATTGATAATTGATTTATAATTGTAAGGCTATTGATTAATTTTATTCCGCTGATTTTATTTTAATTTGACATAGTCCTATTCGCACCCCCTCCCCCCCCCCCCCCCAGGACATATAGCTTGGCCTTTTCAAGTGGTATCAAAGCCTAATAGCTCGTTCTTATTATTTTTTAGATTTATTTCCTGAGCTAACGATCTAAGATATAAGATGTCAAATTTTGATAGCCTATCAGTCACTAGGCCTCCACCCTTTGATGGCTCCAACTATGCCTATTGGAAAGCCAGAATGAGGATCTTCCTCAAATCAATGGATGAGAGTGTGTGGCGAGCCACAGTGACCGAATGGAACTCTCCTACCATTGAAGTAACTGAATCTGATGGTTCAAAAACTGTGTCTATACCTGCTTATTATTTATGGACCATCCTTCAGAAAAGTGAGTATAGTGCCAATGCTAAAGCACTAAATGCAATCACTTGTGCACTATCACTGGATGAGTTCAAAAGAATTATATCCTGTAATACTGCAAAGCAAGCCTAGGATATACTAGAAATGACACACGAGAGTACATCAATTGTCAAAAAGTCTAAAGTCCAACTCCTCATAACCAAATTTGAAGAAATTCATATGGAGGAAAATGAAATGTTTATGGACTTTTACACTAGACTAAATAACATTGTAAACTCTATGTGGGGTCTTGGCGATAAAATTCTAGAAAGTAAAGTGTGTGCAAAGATACTACGCTCACTTCCTGAACGGTTCAATTCTAAAGTAACCGTGATCCAGGAACTTCGTGATACGGATAATATGAGGGTAGAAGAACTAGTTGGTTCTTTATAAATCTATGAATTAAATTTTAAAGCTCCTAAAGGTAAATCTATAGCTTTGAAATCTTCTAAAGGTATTTCTCAAGAAAACTCAGATTTAAAAAATTCTGAAGATGATATGGCTCTTTTGGCGAAAAAGTTTTATTAAAATTTCAAAAGTAAGAAAAGGGTCGACTTTCAAAGGGAAAATGAAAAGAAACGATCTAAACCTAAGTCCAAAACTTGGAAGTCTTTGAAAGACAGTCAGTGTTACAACTGCCAAGAGTATGTGCATTTAACAAACAAATGTCCTAAAAGGGACAGACCCAGAAGGAAGGGTATGTTGGCTACTTGAGATGAAACGTCTGATTCTGAAGCATCTTCTGAATCAGAAAATTTTGAAACCGAGTCGGGCAGTGAAGTTAAAGCCCTTATGACTCTAGCCAAGTTTACTTTTTCAGATCACGATGATTCAACAAGTGAAGAAAATTTGAATAGTGATTATGAAAATGAAGAAGATCTTCAAGATACTTATAATGCCTTATATAAGGAAAGTTATAAAATTGTTGTCAAACTTAAGCTTCAAAGAGAAAAGTTTTCTAAACTCAAAGAATTTTTTGAAACTCTTGTTTTAGAAAAATCGCATATTTCAGATTGTTTGGAAAAATCAAAATGTGATTTGGAATTTAAAACTTCATTGATTGATGATTTGAAATCTGAAAATGAGAAACTTAAAAATGAAGTATCTTCTCTTCTGAGTTTGAAGGATACATGGAGATATGCCCAGGGTGATCCAAAGTTAGAAAAATTATTATCCGGATCAAGAAAATATGGGGATAGATCCGGGTTGGGCTATGAGAAAAATACATCTCCTAAACAGAAGTATACTTCTCCCAACTTTGTGAAAGGAGAAACTTCTAACTTAAAAGGAAAATGTACTAGTCAAGTTTTTTCTAAAAATACAAAAACTTTTCATAAACCTAAAAGCAACTATATAAAATTTAAAAATCAGAATAGAAATCTTCTTGCTGAAAAAATAATTGATTTACTTAAGGAGATCTTAAAATCTAACTCTGTAGGTCATTCTTACAACATCAGACAAAAGAAGACCAACCATGTTTCTAAACCCAAAACAATTTTGAAATGGGTTCCTAAAGTTACCTGCTTGGTTGCCCACACTGCGTTCAAAGCAACAAGCCATTCAAAATGGTACCTAGACAGTGGATGCTCCAGGCACATGACAGGTGACAAGGCTTTATTCACCGATCTAAAAGATATGACTGATGGATCAGTCACATTTGATGATGGTAACAACTGCAAGATTATTGGCCAAGGTACGGTTCAACTTTATAATCTTCCCTTATTTAAGAATGTTTTATATGTTGAGGGATTAAAACACAACCTGTTAAGCATATCTCAAATATGTGACAACAACCATAGTGTTAAATTTTCTAATCAAGGTTGTGAGATTATAGATAAAAAGGGTTCTATAATATTAACTGGTCGCAGAACTTGTAAAAGCGCTATATAGTATGCAATGGAAGCTCATTTAATCAAACGTGTTACATGGTCCATACTGATGAGACAGAATTATGGCATAAACGTCTTGGACATGTACACTACTGAAATTTATACAGATTGAGCAAAGGAGAACTAATTAGAGGTCTACCTAAAGTGCAAAAAGTAGACAAAATATGTGGTGAATGCCAGTGTGGTAAACAAACGAGGAGCTCTCACAAAAAGGTTAACTCTAATACCACATCTAGACCACTCGAGCTTCTCCATATGGATCTTATAGGACCAACCAGAACGGAAAGTCGAGGCGGCAAAAAATACATCTTGGTTATTGTAGATGATTATACAAGATACACTTGGGTTTCATTCTTGAGGGACAAATCAGAAACCCTTGATGAAGTGAAAAAGATTATAAAATGAATCCAAACTGCAAAATGTTCTCAAGTTAGTAAGATCCGTAGTGATCATGGATCCGAATTTGAAAATAGCGGTTTTGAGAAATTCTGTAGTGATCAGGGAATATCACATGAATTCTCTGCGCCCAAAACTCCACAACAAAATGGTATTGTGGAAAGAAAAAATAGAGTGCTTCAAGAAATGAAAAATGTTATGTTAAATAGCATGAAGTTCCCTAGAAATTTATGGGCTAAAGCAGTGAATACCTGTAACGCCCTGAAAATCGGGGGTCGAGTATGAACTCAACTCCCGAGTTCCAACGCATCACTTATGCAACATACACAATGATGGTTAAATGTTGTCTGAGTTAGTGCAATAAACATGAATGAGATTATACCAAAGCAGTAATTCATACTCCAGATCAGTTGTATAAAAGCAAGCGGAAGACTGACTGTGTATATATGTATGTAAAGAAACAAAATAAATGATTCATTATCCAAAGTATGAATCCTTCTGAGTCACAATATACATGTCTGTATAATAAACAAAATGTCAAAATAACTAAATACAATCTCTGTAAAACCCATCAGTCCCGGCAGCCTAGTCGAAGCCGCCAGCGAACTGCATATACGAGAACTCCTCCTGGTCCTCGTTGTAATCGGGCTCCGCCTCTAGAATAGCCGGATCGCCTAAACCTGAGACAGTATGGTTGGTGTGCGCAACACCGATCTCCGTAACGTGGGAGTGAGTAGCTAACTCAGTGGAACAGTAAGATATAAGTTATCATGTTACCAATACAGTCAAGCAGTAATGATAAAGCAGTAAATCAAACACTCCTAGTTACTCTGATTAATGCAAGTATGAATGCAGTTATGATGGATGCCCTCTCCGACGTACTCCCTCAAGCGACACCATCTCACGTTCGCGCATGCTTACATCCCACAGTGCTCCACATCTTCCAGGCACATGCGATGCATGATGAGTATGATTACCGAGTTTTTAATTAATTCATTTCAAACAGCAGGATTGGGAAACTAAGGTACCTCCCTTTTATCATATCCAAACATGATCCAATCTAGGGTCGTCAGTCCTAGTTAATATCAGACGAAGGTGTGTTTTCTAGGTCACTGCAGAGGCTGCCAGAACATTACGCACAAAGGTTGCACCACTCCCCCATCACCCCTTAAACGATTCATCACGATACAACTATACAGAAACAGGCCTAGTTCATACTCTATGTATCGCGGCGAACCCTAAGGCACGCTGCAACTTCAGAGTATGCTCGCGGTCACTACAAAGGGTCGCTGTGGCTGTACACACAAAGATTGTACCACTCCCCATCACCTTATCGGTGTAGGCCGGACGGCGCGAATATAGTGTCCCATACCACCATAATCGGCTCACGAGTAGAGTTGCTCACCGGTCACTACGGGAGGCACGCATTTGACCCGGCGTAGGCCGACGGCCTCGACCACGGTGTCCCATACCACCATGCCCGGCTCATGAGTCTTAGCAAATCGAGGTACCATGGTTAACGAGATTTTTCACTGGTAAGTTTGGTACCCTAGGTTCAAGCATTAGCGACCAAACCTGGTGAACATACATAAACACATCGGTTTGCTTGACGAGCCTGACTATCTCGAGCGCACCACAAGTTGAGCGATATGGAGCGCAAAAGCACTCCGTGTGGCCAACCACTATCGCCAACCGAAGTACGACTCGGGTTCGCCAGACACGTCCGTTGTGGCGATATGAACCTCAGCCACAACCGTAAATCTGGTACCGCATGTTTGGACTATAGGCATAGTCCCAAACTCAATCAGTTGTGAAGCATGGAGTAAAGCATAAGGCAAAGCATGTATTATAAAGCATGAAATAAAGCATGTTATAAGGCATGTTGTAAAGCATGTTGTAAAGCATGTTATCAAGCATGTTATAAAGCATGTTATAAAGCACTATACACACAGGGATACAAATACCTAGAGTTCATAGGTGAGTGGTTAGAGTGATCAACCACATGGAGAGTGTCATATGTGACACTAAGGTAACCGAGAATCTGAAAAGGCCAAGCTATATGTCCTAGAGGGGGGGTGAATAGGACTATGCCAAATTTAAAAATAAATCAGCGGAACAAAAGTAAATCAATACTCTTACAATAATGAATCAATTCACAATGCTAAATATAAATCACCTTGATAAATAATTATTAAGAGATTGATACAAATTCAGTTCTAAGGACAACCTTACACCATAATAAACAAGGGCTTATGGTAGGACAACCTTATTTCTAGAACCTCTTTTGAATCAAGAACTCAATGTTAATATAAGTAAATGAAATAGCAAGGAATTGAAAATAAATGCAGAAGTAAAGATCTAAATTATTACAACAATCCCCACACTTGCTTGAAAATGTAAATAGTTACAACATTCACATCCACTTGTACATTCCACACAATCAAATGATAAAAGATATGAAAATTAATCAAGCATTCAATCCACAAGACAAAGAGTTATAGTGGTTCGCCTGTGTGTACACCAACTGTTTTACAACAGCCACACAGAATGCTACTCCACTCCTAATATCCTCACACATGGGGGATATTAGCGTTCACTATCAAATAGGTTTTCACAGTTCACCAAAAACCTTTACAATTGTGTCTTTTTCACTTGGGCTTACACAATTCAAAAACCCCTTTTTTTTAGTTTTTCGGTTTTCCTCGACAACCAATACAATGAGATTTTTCCGCTCAATCTCAAACAAAACCAATACAATGAGATTTTTCTCGCTTAACCTCAAACAAAACCAAAAATAAATGAATTTTACGAAATGTAAAATACCCGGATTTTTCCTTTAGAAATGTTCCAAGTAGAACCAATCGGAGTAGATGATTGAATATCAAAGTTCAATTTCCAATACTCACATTCATAGGGTTCTAACTTCTAATAGATTTTAGATTTTAACTTGTCAAGGCGTAGCTATATTTGATTTTGATTCCAAGAAGAAGGAATAATATAATTCCTCTTTTCAAATAAGATTGGAATAGAGAAACAAAATCAAATTAAATAAGCTAGCAAAAAGGAATATTAAATAAGCACAATTTAGCTTAAAATAAACACAGACTTATCTCGAGTGATTACTTGAAATTTCTTGAAAGGAATGGAGTTCGAATGTAAAAACTCTAAATTTCGTGTTCAATTTATAGAAGAAAAATCGTTCCTACGACCGGGTCTTAGAAACCTAGGATCGGTCGTAGCTCTAATGCATTTTTGAAAAATTGAGCGCGATCTTTGAAAACCGTTCCACGATCGTCGTCGTGTGTACCCTACGACCGGTCGTGGGACACCTACGACCGGTCGTGGGACACCTACGACCGGTCGTAGGACCATGAAATAGGTTCTTTGGACTTTCGGTCGTAGCTCCACGACCGATCGTGGACGAGTCGAAGCCAACCTACGACCGGTCGAAGGACCTCCAGGATCGGTCGTGGGCGTTCAAAAAATCCGAAAAATCTTCAACAAATTAGGACCGGTCGTGGAATTTCTTGGACTAGTCGAACCAATGCTAGGGACCGGTCGAACAAGAGCTAGGACAGTCTTGGAACAGACTAAGCTTATGTAGAATAAACATTTGTTTTATGTATCCAAAATGACCTACTTAAAGGGTCAACCTAAGGTCATTCAAACCTGAAATATGACGTATGGACATTGAACTTCAACCATTCAACGAATGTAGATTGTTTGAACCAATATCTGGCTTGAAGTCTTGAACAATATCAGGCTTGAAGTCTTGAACAATATCAGGCTTGAAGTCTTGAGATCTTCATCAACATTTGAACCTTGAGAACTTCAACATCTTGAGCTTCATCTTGTAGCTTTTTGAACTTTAACATCTTGTGCTTCAACTTGTAGCTTTTTGAACTTTAACATCTTGTGCTTCAACTTGTAGCATCTTGAAGTATAAAATCATCATACCAGCACAAGACACAGATAGATGTTTTGACACATCAAAATTTGACAACCAAAGGAGTATGAGACCATAACCCTTACAATCTCCCCCTTTGTCAAATTTGTGACAAAACAAAGACACCAAGTATATAATTCTTCCAATAGACATAAGAGAAGTACAAAGCAAGCACAGATGAACAAGCACAGATGAACAGATGATAAGCAATGTATAGACATGATAAGCAATAATCATATTCCCACAACTCATGAGAAATTTAACTCCCCCTGAGTAATAGCACAACAAAATTTAACTCCCCCTGAGTAATAGCTAGCACAACAACAAAACAAAATTTGTAACATTCACCAAACTTCTCCCCCTTTTTGACACAAAATGACAAAGGAAGAAAAGCAGTTAATGTGCATACCCAATTTGGAGTTAAAGCAAAAAAAAATAGTCCATAACCAACAAAAAGATTAGAGATGCAAGCTAATATCAGTAAATATTACAGACCAAAGAAAAATTCAGTCAGAACCAGAAGAAGGTGCAGGATTAGATGGATCAATTTTGTGTAATCCCTTAGCAATTCGCCTCATATATTTACGCATATAAGAAAATTGTGTGTCTTGAGTAACACGAATTTGAGCCACCTGCTCTTGAAGAGAATTCAACCTTTCATCAAAATCGGAAAGGTGAAAATCGGGATCATCACCGAAAGTCGACTCAAGTTCTTCAAATAAGTCATCCATATTCACGTCCTCGGGAAGATTACTAGCTTCAAGATTACCGCTTCACCACCATCGCTACAAGATCCACTTGGCCTCTAGCCAAATCTAAAGTCATCTTATTAAGATTGGAGTTATTAAAAGGAAGATGGTGGATGGGTTTTTCCCTAGTAGGCATGGCTATGAGCATATGATTTGCTAACCTAGTCAAGAATAACCAAAGGGTATATCACTATGTCCAGGATGGTGACGTGAGAATAATGGAATGACAGATTAAAGAAGGGAGGCATATATTAACACCAGAGACAAAGAATGCAAAACACGAACCATAAAAGAAGTGAGTTCGGTTTTGTTACCAGTAACGTGGATAAAGATTCGAAATGAATATCTTATGAAGTACTCTGTGTCTGGGTAACAAATACCTTGAGGGAAGTACATGACCTTTATGAGTCCAATGAACATCCATATTACATAAGTCTCTAGTAAGCATTCGTCGTTCAGATTCTGAGAGACTATCATGTAAAATATTAATTGGAATGCTTTCATCATTGATAGGTATTTCCATAATATCTGCAATCAAATGTCGATCTACAACAAACAAACCTTCTTGAGTATCAACTTTAAATGTTAAATTCTCAAGAGAAAAATCGCAGATACATGCAAACATGGATTGGACAATGGACTGGTATGCATCTCCACCCCAATGTAGGATGTTATCCCATCCCACAGATTCCAACAAAGAAGGAATACCAAAAGAAGCAATGTGATTGACATTAACATGACGTTCAACAATTACATTACGCATACGCAAATCTCGAGCATCAGTAGAATCATTTTCAGGAGAACGAAGATGACGTTGAACAATGGAAGTTGATCTAGAAGAAGATGGACCTCGAGTAGTTTTCTTTTTACCTCTAGGATCCATTTTCAAAGAAAGATTTCAAGGAAACAACAAAATGCAAGATAGAAGGAATGAGATTTAGATAGAACAGATTTTTTAAGAGAAAACCCCAAATCCTGCAATCAATGATCAAATAGATTCCACAAACATGAGTTTTGAAGCACTAATAGTAAGAATCTACAAGAAAAATGTAAAAGAATCACTAACCTTGAAAAACAATGAAGATGGGTTGGGGCAGCCGTAGCTAGGACGGTTGGAAAGAAATGAAGAAATGAAGAAGAAGACTAAAATCTCTAATTTTAAGTGAAATCCGTGCTTTACGACGATTGTGTCGGTACGTGTTCGACCTAAGTCAGTAGACGACCTGGTCGTGTATTCTCACGACAGGTCGAGTATGACAAAAAATTTACAATTTTTTTTTTTTATATATATTTTTTTAAATAATTTCAAGTTTAAGCAAATAAAACATCAAACTTATGATACACAAAATCATGCAAACTCAATTTAAATTGCACATACCGAGATCAAATTTTAATTTATTAAACCGGCTTTTGTCGAGCGGTTTAGTGAAAATGTCCGCAAGTTGAATCTCGGTTGGAATGTAATCCAAATTTATTAATTTTTCTTCCACTAATTCACGAATGTAATGAAATCTAATGTCAATATGCTTAGTACGTGAATGCTGAACTGGATTTTTAGAGATATTTATTGATCGGAATTATCACAAAATAAAATCATAGAATCTTGAGTAATTCCATAATCGCTTAACATTCGTTTCATCCAAACAAGTTGAGTACATGCATTTCCAAAGAAGAATGTATTCAAATTTCGTTGATTGATAGCGATATAGAACTTTGCTTCTTGCTAAACCAAGAAACAAGACAATTTCCAATGTAGAAACAACCACCACTGGTTGATTTCCTATCATCAATGTTTCCGGCCAAATTTAGTCAAGATCTCTGCATTCTGCGGCTAATTGAACATTAGTCTCATGTGGATACCAGAGACCCAATTTAGTAGAACTCATGCGACATAACGCATAATCCGCTTAACAAAGATAGTTAAGTGAGATTCTTTAGGATTTGATTGATAACGAGCACAAATACCAACACTCAAAGCAATATCGTGTCTACTAGCAGTTAGATAAAGTAAACTACCAATTAAACTACGATATAATTTAGGATCTACATCATTACCTGTAGAGTCTTTTGAGAGTCTTACGCTTGTACTCATTGGAGTATCAAAATTTTTACCTTTCTCAAATCCAAATTTTTAATTAAACTCGAGCATATTTGGTTTGTGAAATAAATATTCCATCAAAGTTGTTGTTTTACTTGCAATCCTAGGAAATAGTTTAATTCTCCAACCATGCTCATTTTGAATTTAGACTTCATCAAATCTGCAAACTCAACAAGTCATGTTAGTACAAGGTTGATCCATAAATAATATCACAACATATATTTGAACCATTAGAATATCATCGTTATATTTCTTAACAAAGAGTGTCTTATCAACACACCCCATCTGAAAGTTATGACTTAGTAAAAACTTAGTCAATTTTTCGTCACATGCTCTGGGAGCTTGTTTCAGACCATAGAGAGCTTTCTTAAGACAATACACATGATCAAGAATTTAGGATCTTCAAACCTCGTAGGTTGTTCAACATATACCTCTTCATGTAAATCACCATTGAGAAAGGCACTCTTAACATCCATTTGATAAATTTTAATTTTCTTAAAACATGCTATGGAGATAAAAGTCGATCGATTCAAGACGAGCTACAGGGCAAATGTTTCATTATAGTCAATACCTTCGATTTGTGTATATCCCCTGTACAACTAGTCTTGCTTTATTTCGAATAATATTTCCAAGCTCATCGATTTGTTTTTGAAAATCCATTTTGTTCCAATAATATGTTTATCTTTAGGTCTAGGAACAAGTTGCCTGACATCATTTCGACAACCGATTAAGTTCTTCTTGCATCGCAAGAATCCAATTTTCATCGAAAGTGCTTCTTTTACGTTACTCGGTTCAACTGGGAGGTAAAGCATACGTAGTTACATATGTCCTCTAATTGTCTACGAGTGCGCACACCAAAGTGAGGGTTTCCAAGTATTTGAGAGGTTGGATGATCTTTAACAGTCCTTAATTCAGGATTAGTTTCACTTGATGAAGTTTCTTGTTTTTCAAGTATAAGAACTTCATCATTATCTAAACTAGGGACAGGTGTCTTCAAAAGATCGTCAATCACAACATTTATTGACTCTTGAATCACACCGGTCCTGTTGTTCAGAACACGATAAGCACGACTGTTTAAAGAATAACCTAAAAAGATCCCTTCATCACTTTTAGTGTCGAATTTTCCCAAATTTTCACGGTCACGCAAAATATAGCACTTGCTGCCAAAAATTCGAAAATATTTGACAGAAGGCTTTTTCTCAAACCACATTTCATAAGCCGTTTTATTATTAGATTTACAAATATAAACACGGTTAATAATGTAACAAGCTGTATTCACTGCTTCAGCCCAGAGATTCCTAGGTAGCTTCATGCTATTTAACATAACATTTCCCATTTCTTGAAGTACTCTATTCTTCCTCTCGACAATTCCATTTTGTTGAGGAGTTTTAGGTGCAGAGAATTCATGCGATATTCCCTGATCGCTACAAAATTTCTCAAAACCGCTATTTTCAAATTCGGATCCATGATCACTACGGATCTTGCTGACTTGAGAACATTTTTCAGTTTGAATCCGTTTTATAATCTTTTTCACTTCATCAAGGGTTTCTGATTTATCTTTCAAGAATGAAACCCAAGTGTATCTTGTATAATCATCTACAATAACTAAGATGTACTTTTTGCCACCTCGACTTTCCGTTCTTGTTGGTCCTATAAGATCCATATGGAGAAGCTCGAGTGGTCTTGTGGTGATATTGGAGTTCACCTTTTTGTGAGAGCTCCTAGTTTGTTTACCATACTGGCATTCACCACAGATCTTGTCTACTTTTTTCATTTTAGGTAGACCTTTTATTAGTTCACTTTTGCTCAATCTGTATAAATTTCTGTAGTGTACATGTCCAAGGCGTTTATGCCATAAATCTGTCTCATCGGTATGGACCATGTAGCACGTTTGATTAGATGAGCTACCATTGCTTACTATATAGCAGTTTTCAGAAGTTCTGCGACCAGTTAATATTACAGAACCCTTTTCATTTGAAATTTCACAACCTTGATTAGTAAATTTAACATTATGGTTGTTATCGCATATTTGAGATATGCTCAACAAGTTGTGTTTTAAACCTTCAACATATAACACATTTTTAAATAAGGGAAGGTTATAGAGTTGGACCGTACCTTTGCCAATTATCTTGCAGTTGCTACCATCACCAAATGTGACTGTCCCATCAGTCATATCATTAAGATCGGTGAATAGAGCTTTGTCGCCTGTCATATGTCTGGAGCATCCACTGTCTAGGTACCATTTTGAATGGCTTGTAGCTTTGAAAGCAAAGTGTGAGCAACCAAACAAGTAACCTTAGGAACCCATTTCAAGATCTTGTTTTGGGTTTAGGAGAATAATTGGTCTTGTTTTGTTTATAGTTATAAGAGTGACCACTTGAGTTAGATTTTAACACTCCTTAAGTAAATCAATAATTTTTTCACTAGCGGGTTTCGAATCGATTTTTGAAATTTATATAGCTGCTTTTGTGTTTTTGAAAGGTTTTTGTATTTTTAGAAACAGCTTGATTAGTACCTTTTCCTTTTGAGTTAGAAGTCTCTCCTTTCACAAAAATGGAAGAAGCATTCTTCTGTTTAGGAGATGTGTTTTTATCAAAGCCCAACCCGGATCGATCACCACAATTTCTTGATCCGGATAATAATTTCTCTAATTTTGGATCACCATGGGCATATCTCCATGTGTCCTTCAAACTCAGAAGAGAGGATACTTCATTTTTAAGTTTCTCATTTTCAGATTTCAAATTTTCAATTAGGGAGGTTTTGCATTCTAAATCACACTTTGATTTTTCAAAACAATCTGAAATTTGAGATTTTTCTAAAACAAGGGTTTCAAAACATTCTTTAAGTTTAAAGAACTTTTCTTTTTGAAGTTTTAGTTTGACAGCAATTTTACAACTTTCTTTATATAAGGCATTGTAAGCATCTTGTAGATCTTCATCATTTTCATGATCACTATCCAAATTTTCTTCACTTGTTGAATCATCGTGATCTGAAAAGGTAAACTTGGCTAGAGTCATAAGGGCCTTAAGTTTCGCCGACTCGATTTTCAATTTTCGATTCAAGAGGCTTAATCGACGATTCATCCCAAGTAGCCAACATACCCTTCCTTTTGGATCTGTCCTTTTTAGGACATTTGTTTGCTAAATGCCCATATTCTTGACAGTTGTAACATTGACTATCTTTCAATGATTTCCAAGTTTTAGACTTAGGTTTAGAACGTTTCTTTTCATTTGCCTTTTGAAAGTCGACTCTTTTCTTACTTTTGAAAATCTTATAAAACTTTTTCGCTAAAGGGCCATATCATCTTCGACTTTTCTCAATCAATTTTCTTGAGTAATACTTTTAGATGACTTCAAAGCAATAGACTTACCTTTAGGAGCTTTAAAACTTAATTCATAGGTTTGCAAAGAACCAACTAATTCTTCTACCTTCATATTGTCCGTATCACGAAGTTCCTGGATTGCGGTTACCTTTGAATTGAACCGTTCAGAAGAGAGCGTAGTATTTTTGCACACACTTTACTTTCTCGAGATCTTTTCACCAAGACCCCACATAGAGTTTACAATGTCATTCAATCTAGTGTAAAAGTCCATAAACATTTCATTTTCCTCCATATGAATTTCTTCAAATTTAGTTGTGAGGAGTTGGACTTTAGATTTCTTGACAATTGTAGTACCTTCGTGTGTCATTTCTAAAATATCCCAAAGCTTGCTTTGCAAGATATCACAGATATGATTCTTTTGAATTCATCCGGTGATAGTGTAAGTGATTGCATTTAGTGCTTTAGCATTAGCACTACTCTCATTTTTTCAAGTGTGGTCCATTGAAAAAATGGTGTAATTTTCATAGATTTTGAACCATCAACACCAAGTTACTTCCATGGTAGGAGGATTCCATTCACCTTTGTGGCTAGCCACACACTTTCATCCATTGATCCGAGGAAGATTCTCATTCGGCTTTCCAATAGGCATAGTTGGAGCCATCAAAAGGTGGAGGCCTAGTAATCGAAAGGCTATCAAAATTTGACATCTTTTTAAATAGCTTAGATCGTTAGCTCAGAAATAAATCCAAATAAAAAGCAACAAAAATGAGCTATTAGGCTCGATACCACTTGAAAAGGCCAAGCTATATGTCCTAGAGGGGGGTGAATAGGACTATGCCAAATTTAAAAATAAATCAATGAACAAAAGTAAATCAATACTCTTACAATAATGAATCAATTCACAATGCTAAATATAAATCACCTTGATAAATAATTATTGAGAGATTGATACAAATTCGATTCTAAGGACAACCTTACACCATAATAAACAAGGGCTTATGGTAGGACAACCTTATTTCTAGAACCTCTTTTGAATCAAGAACTCAATGTTAATATAAGTAAATGAAATAGCAAGGAATTGAAAATAAATGCAAGTATAAAGATCTAAATTATTACAACAATCCCCACACTTGCTTGAAAATGTAAATAGTTACAACATTCACATCCACTTGTACATTCCACACAATCAAATGATAAAAGATATGAAAATTAATCAAGCATTCAATCCACAAGACAAAGAGTTATAGTGGTTCGCTTTGTGTGTACACCAACTGCTTTACAATGTACCACATGAATGCTACTCCACTCTAATATCCTCACACACGGGGATATTAGCGTTCACTATCAAATAGGTTTTCACAGTTCACCAAAAACCTTTACAATTGTGTCTTTTTCACTTGGGCTTACACAATTCAAAAACCCCTTTTTTTTTTTGAGTTTTTTGGTTTTCCTCGGACAACCAATACAATGAGATTTTTTCGCTCAATCTCAAACAAAACCAATACAATGAGATTTTTCTCGCTTAACCTCAAACAAAACCAAAAATAAATGAATTTTAGAAATGTAAAATACCGGATTTTTCCTTTAGCGCCCAGTAGAACCAATCGGAGTAGATGATTGAATATCAAAGTTCAATTTCCAATACTCACATTCATAGGGTTCTAACTTCTAATAGATTTTAGATTTTAACTTGTTGGGCGTAGCTATATTTGATTTTGATTCCAAGAAGAAGGAATAATATAATTCCTCTTTTCAAATAAGATTGGAATAGAGAAACAAAATCAAATTAAATAAGCTAGCAAAAAGGAATATTAAATAAGCACAATTTAGCTTAAAATAAACACAGACTTATCTCAGAGTGATTACTTGAAATTTCTTGAAAGGAATGGAGTTCTGAATGTAAAAACTCAATTTCGTGTTCAATTTATAGAAGAAAAAATCGTTCCTATTTGGTCTTAGAAACCTAGGGACTGGTCGTAGCTCTAACAATGGATTTTTGAAAAATTGAGCGCGATCTTTGAAAACCGTTCTACGACTGGTCGTGTGTACCCTACGACTGGTCGTGGGACACCTACGACTGGTCGTGGGACACCTACGACTGGTCGTAGGACCATGAAATAGGTTGCTGGACTTTCAGTCGTAGCTCCACGACTGATCGTGGACGAGTCGAAGCCAACCTACGACCGGTCGAAGGACCTCCAGGACTGGTCGTGGGCGTTCCAAAAAATCCGAAAAATCTTCAACAAATTAGGACTGGTCGTGGAATTTCTTGGACTAGTCGAACCAATGCTAGGACTGGTCGAACAAGAGCTAGGACAGGTCTTGGAACAGACTAAGCTTATGTAGAATAAACATTTGTTTTATGTATCCAAAATGACCTACTTAAAGGGTCAACCTAAGGTCATTCAAACCTGAAATATGACGTATGGACATTGAACTTCAACCATTCAACGAATGTAGATTGTTTGAACCAATATCTGGCTTGAAGTCTTGAACAATATCAGGCTTGAAGTCTTGAACAATATCAGGCTTGAAGTCTTGAGATCTTCATCAACATTTGAACCTTGAGAACTTCAACATCTTGAGCTTCATCTTGTAGCTTTTTGAACTTTAACATCTTGTGCTTCAACTTGTAGCTTTTTGAACTTTAACATCTTGTGCTTCAACTTGTAGCATCTTGAAGTATAAAATCATCATACCAGCACAAGACACAGATAGATGTTTTGACACATCAAAATTTGACAACCAAAGGAGTATGAGACCATAACCCTTACAGAATCCCATCTCAGCATCTACCTAAGATTCTAACACTTAAGCACTTACACTCACAAGTGATTCCACCAACACTTGGAATGCAATAGTTCAACATACATGACGTATGCTAGGGAAGTGTGTACTAGGGTTGTCCCTTTACCGAGCTAGTATTTTATACATATACATCCTATTCATACAGCAAATAAACATAGCAAACACATCAGCAAATTTTATACGTATAGGGTACTTTCACGTATACCCAATTTCGACATACATAGTGTTTACAAAGGAACATAGGTTTCGGCGATTCCTTTCGCCAAGCTAGTATTTTAATCATGTATTGTATAATCATACATTAAATACATATGTCAAACATTATTCCAAAAGAAATACGTATACGGTATTTCTACAATACGTATTTTCAACATACGGCACATTTACAAAGGAACATATATTTTGGCGATCTCTTTCGCCAAACTAGTATTTTATTCATATGTTATATAAATAAACATTAAATAAACATGTCAAACAATTATCCAAAAAAATTACGTATACGGTATTTCTACGTATACCTAGAATATGTGAAATTCCATATTTCACACCGTTAATCAAAACAGGAAACGGAAGGCACTTTGTACATGTGCAATTGCAAGCAGATCATGAATCTACCATTATCTGACATTGAAAGCGTTGAAAACCGTAACTTATAAGCTTAAAGTCCTCACCTTTGCCTTTGGAAACGGAACGAATCAGCAAGGGTGATAGATCTTCCGTCTACGGGCGATTTCTAGCCTAAAAAGCGGAATCGGTTAGTCGGTATACATCCCACCTCGATTCCACCGCAAATCAGACCTAGGGTTAGGTTTTCTTACCTTCAAATGAGGCGGAAAACACCGGGAGAACGCCGAGAACAAGGCGGTGTAGGCCGTGTAGCAATCCAGTGCAAGTGGAGGAAGATCGGCAACGATCTCCAAGTCCTTCTCTCTCTTTTCTCTCTCTCTCTCTAGGGTTTCCACCAAAATTCGTATGGCTGTGAGAGGGGCTGCTCTAAGCTCCTTTTATAGCCTCAAACCTTACGGAAATAGACTTAGGTTCATGGGGTACTGCCTATATAAGATTTTCGGCGCTTTTCCAGCTCAAAAGGGGAGTTCTGGTAGCCCTCTTTGAACCAAACGTCAGGCTTAAACTTATCATCAATGGATCTACGTGGGATTACATTTTTGACTCATTCGGATGCGCAGATCGCACGTGGCGGACCGATTTCAATTCGACGGTCAGTGGGCCACGATCAGAAATTCCAAGTACATGTAAATGTTCCTGAAATTTTTCTTAATCCGAGGGTGTAATTTGGTCTGATTCTGACGGTCAGGTTGCTTAATCTTGACGCGCGTCAACGAACGATGCCAGATCACTATTCCAGATATTTATTTCGGCTTGTGAATAGTGTTTTTCACACTACCTCGCTCCGATTCGAAACGAATGGCCGTGGAATGTCGGATAAGGCCGATTTTTGAGATGATTGTTAAGCCCAGTGGGGCGGTCCTAGTTCCTTAACTTCGGGTTAATCGGAATCCCGATGTGTGATCTAGACCTAATAAGTTTCGTTTCATTCAGAAGCAGACGGGAAATGAGTTTGGTTCTAAACTTTAGGGTAACCTAGCGTCAATGATTCTGCAAGTTTTGGGTCTTGCAGATCGTATTTAAAGCGATCCTAACGGATTTCATAACTAATTGAGTTTAGTACTTAGTTAACTTTGTTAAATTTCTAAAAGATTTAATCCTATGTGATTTCTGGTCGAGGTGGTACTCGACCCAATGTATGGAATTTTTCAGGTCGTTACAATACCGCCTGCTATATTATCAATCGTGTTTATATCTGCAAATCTAATAATAAAATGGCTTATGAAATGTGGTTTGAGAAAAAGCCTACTGTCAAATATTTTCAAATTTTTGCCAGCAAGTGCTATATTTTACGTGATCGTGAAAATCTGGGAAAGTTTGATACTAAAAGTGATGAAAGGATCTTTTTAGGATACTCTTTAAACAGTCGTGCATATCGTATTCTGAGCAACAGGACCGTTGTGATTCAAGAGTCAATAAATGTAGTAATTAACGATCACTTGAACACACCTGCCCCTAGTTCAGATAATGATGAAGCACTTATATATGAAAAACCAGATACTTCATCAAGTAAAACCAATTCTGAATTAAGAACTACTAAAGATCATCCAACTGATCAAATACTTGGAAACCCTCTCACTGGTGTACGCACTCGTAGACAATTAGAGGACATATGTAACTACGTATGCTTTACATCCCAGATAGAACCGATTAATATAAAAGAAGCACTTTCTGATGAAAACTGGATAGTTACTATGCAGGAAAAACTTAATCAGTTTGTCAGAAATGATGTCTGGCACCTTGTTCCTAGACCTAAAGATAAACATATTATTGGAATAAAATGGATTTTCAAAAATAAGTCTGATGAATTGGGAAATATCATTCAAAATAAGACAAGACTAGTTGTGCAAGGGTACACGCAAATTGAAGGGATTGATTATGATGAAACTTTTGCCCCTGTTGCTCGCCTTGAATCGATCAGACTTTTCATATCTATTGCATGTTTTAGAAAATTTAGAATTTTTCAAATGGATGTAAAGAGCGCCTTTTTGAATGGCGACCTACATGAAGAGGTATATGTTGAACAACTGACTGGGTTTGAAGACCCTAAGCTTACTAATCATGTATACCGCCTTAAAAAGGCTCTCTATGGTCTGAAACAAGCTCCTAGAGCATGTTATGAAAAATTGACTAAGTTCTTACTAAGTCACAAGTTTCAGATGGGTAGTGTCGATAAGACGCTCTTTGTTAAGAAACATAACGATGATATCTTAATGGTTCAAATATATGTTGATGATATAATTTATGGATCAACTTGTACTAACATGACTATTGAGTTTACAGATCTAATGAAATCTGAATTCGAAATGAGCATGGTTGGTGAATTAAATTATTTCATAGGGTTGCAAGTAAAACAGCAATCTGATGGAATTTTTATTTCACAAACTAAGTATGCATTAAACTTGATTAAGAGATTCGGATTTGAAAATGGTAAGAACTTTAATACTCCTATGAGTACAACTCTAAGACTCTCAAAAGACTCTACAGGTAAAGATGTAAATCCTAAATTGTATCGTAGTATGATAGGTAGCCTAGTTTACCTAACTGCAAGTAGACCTGATATTGCTTTAAGTGTTGGAATTTGTGCTAGATATTAGTCTAATCCTAAAGAATCTCATTTAACTGCCGTTAAACGAATTATTCGATATGTCGCAAGTTCAGTTAATCTGGATCTTTGGTATCCCTATGATTATAGTGTTCAATTGGCTGGGTATTCGGATGCTGATTGGGTAGGAAATATAGATGATAGAAAATCAACCAGTAGTGGTTATTTTTACATTGGAAACTGTCAGGTTTCTTGGTTTAGCAAGAAACAAAGTTCCATATCACTCTCAACTGTTGAGGCTAAATATATTGCAGCAGAAAATGCTTGTACTCAGTTGGTTTAGATGAAACGTATACTGAGTGATTATGGAATCGCACAAGACTCTATGGTTTTATACTGTGATAATTCCAGTGCGATAAACATTTCAAAAAACCCAATCCAGCATTCACGTACTAAGCACATTGACATTCGATTTCATTACATTCATGAATTAGTAGAAGAAAAAATAATATCTTTAGAATATATTCCTACCGAGACTCAGCTTGCTGACATTTTCACTAAACCGCTCAACAAAAGCAGGTTTAACAAATTGAAATTTGAACTTGGTATGTGCAATTTTAAATTATTGATCATGCATATTTGTATCATATTGTCTATAATGTTAATGTGTTTAAATTTCAAAATTTTGTGAAAATTGCATATATATTTTTTTTCTCTTTGGTCTAAGACCGGTGGAGGACGTGCTCGACTAGTCTTGATACGATCGGTCGAGCATATCCCAAGACCGGTCGTGCGTGCGATGCCCTTTTTAATTTGGAAAAAACTTATTTCTTCTTCATTCTAACCCTCCTCACCAACGAGCTGAGCTACGACTAGTCGAACCCTTATGTTCGATTCCTCTAGGTTAGAGTGATATTTCTTGTTTCCTTGGAGAATCTTAAGCTTAACTCTTAATTTTCTTGATTATTGTTGTCTATTTCGTATAAATCTTCAACTTTTTGGGTTCTTCTTCCTTTTTGCTAAATCTAGAGAAACCCATCTTTATTTTCTTGAACTTTCTTTCATTTCTTCGAGAATATGGAATCTAGAGGTAAAAAGAAAATTCATAGAGGTGCATCCTTTTCTCGTTCAAATGCAATCACTAGACGTTATCTTAGCGATCCTGAAGATGATCCTCCGTATGTATGTGACCTTCTTATACGCAATGTTATTGTTGAGAAAGCTGTTGATTTAAATCATATTACTCCATACGGTCTCCTTCCTCTCCTTCAATCTGTAGGATGGGAAAACATTTTACGCTAGGGTGGACCGGCATATCAGTCCATAGCACAGGCCATGGTTGCATGTATATCTGACTTCTCTGCTAAGCAACTGACTTTTACTCATGTTGATTGACATTTAATTTCCGGCCTTATGGATATTCAAGTAAATGATGATGGTATTCATCCTAGTGTACTTGCTGAGAGAGTGTCAGAATCGGAAAAACGTATTTTTACTAGAGCTTTGTACAACATGAATGCTCCATGGACTGCAAATGGAAATGCCCTTAAAACCAAATACTTGTTACCCAAATACAGAGTTTTGCATCGTATCTTTACTTCTAATCTGTATCCCCGCTCTGGAAACAAGACTGAGTTGACTCTGTTTATGGTTCATATTTTGTACTCGAAATTACTGGTGCTAACATCTATTTGCCCTCCTTGATTTGTTCCTCTATCATACAAATTCGTAGTAATCCTGGTCATGGTGATATTCCTTTTGGATATCTGTTAAATGTATTAGCCACTCACATGTTAGTCGCTATGCCCATCGGTGAGGCTCCTATCAGACACCTCATATTTAACAATTCCAACCTGAATAAGATGAAGTTGGAGTTGGCTCCTGGTCAAGTCAATGTTGATGCGGGTGATGCTGCTGCTGAAGCTAAGATGGGTGTCGAAGGTGATGAGTTGCCAACCGATGATATTGACATAGATGATATTTTTAATAAAATTGATTCTAATTCTGGAAATGATCCAGAATTTGAACCATCTGATTTCAATACACGTCTTAGTGCTCTAAAAGAAAAAGTAGAACAGATGAATGTTGGCCACAATTAACAATTTAAAAATATGCGCAAATATTTTAGGCGCTTACAGAAGAGCCTTCACCAAAGTGATCATAACATTCCTGCTCCATCGTCTGGTTCCGATTGAGAATATTTAATCTTTGGTCTTAACAGGTTTACTAAATTTCGTTCCTTGGTTGTGTGGATTACTGTCTTAAAATATCACTTTGCAAACTTCTCTTGTTTTGTTATTCACTTTGCACTTTTTATTATTATATCTTTCTGAGTTGATATCTCTAATTCTGTCTTTTATGTCCTATCTTTGTTTGTTCCTTTGTCATATTTCGACAAAAAGGGGGAGAATGTGTGCATTTTATTTATTTATGAGGTATGATAGATATGATGTATACCTACTCAGAGGGAGTTGAAGTGTATTAACTCAGGGGGAGTTGAGTTGTTGTCTCAGTTAACAACTGGTGCATGATTCATTATTATATAATGTGATGCTTATCTTATTGAATGCTTATCTTATTTTATTAAAGTATGAGAAGTGTTTTGTCACAAATTTGACAAAGGGGGAGATTGTAAGTGCTATGATTTGATTCCTCTTTGATTGTCAAATTTTGTGTGTCAAAACGTCTTCGTATGTTGTGTGTTTATATCTTGATAAATTTTTTCGAGACACCTCGTCAACACTTGAAGTCTAGCTTAAAGAATACTTCAAGCTTCATGATAGTTCAAGCTACAATATTAAGAGAGAACTCTGGGTCAAGAGTCAAGTTCAAGTGTAAGTTTAAGATTCAAATCTAATTGCGGGACTCAAGTACAACTTAAAGTTACATTGAAGCTTCTGAAGTAGTCAAGCTACATTGAGAAGAAATCAAGCTTCGTAAAGATCAAAGTCTAAGCAAATAAAGTGTTCAATGTCCATACTTCGTAAAGATCAAAGTCTAAGCAAATGAAGTATTCAATGTCCATACTTCATGTTCTAGGTTTGATAGACCATTAGATTGACCTTAGGGTAGGTCACTTTGGATACATAATCCAAATGAATATTATTACATGATTTTGCTCTACTCTAAAACCAGTCCTAGACCCTGTTGACCAGTCCTAGTACTGTCTCGACCAGTCTAAGAAGTTCCAAGACCAGTCCTAAAATGGTTGCAATTTATCGAATTTTTTAGCTCGCCTACGACCAGTCCTGGAGTCTGCTCGACCGGTCGTGAGATGGTCTTGACTCGACCTTCGACCAGTCATAAAGCTACGACTCAAACTCCAGTGACTAAATCAAGTGTCGCACGACTAGTCGTAGTGGGGTCTCGACCGGTCGTGGACTGCCTTCGACCAGTCGTGGACTACCTACGACCGGTCGTAAAACGGTCTGATGCGATCGCGCTCAAAAATTTAAAAATCAGTTTATTTTAAGACCAGTCGTGGTGATCCTAGGACCAGTCGAAGACGAATTTCTTCTGCTATAAATAGCACACGAATTTCAAAGTTTTTCATTGAATAATTAAGTGAATTCAAGGCTCCACTCTGAGATAAGTTTGTGTTAATTTTTAAGCTATTTTGTGCATAATTTCTTTCTCTTTTTGATAGCTTATTTAATTTGATTTTGTTTCTGTATTCCAATCTGATTTAAAAAGAGGAATCGACTTATTCCTTCTTCTTGGAATCAAAATCAAATATAGCTACGCCCAACTGGTTTAAATCTAAAATCAATTAGAATTTAGAACCATATTAAAGTGAGTTGTGGACATTAAACTTTTATATTCGAACGTATACTCCAATTGGTTCTTCCGGGCAGCTACAAGAGGAGAAATCCAGATATTTTACAATTCTGTAGATTCCATTCCTTTTTATTTTTGTTTGGGATTCGCCAGAAAAATCTCAAATTGTGTGGTTATCTGAGGAGAGCCAGAAAACTCAGAAGTGTGGGTTTTTGAATTGCGTAACCCAAGTTAAAAAGACATAATTGTAAAGGTTTTGGGTGAACCTGTGAAAACTTATTTGATAGTGAGCTCTAATGTCCCCTGTGTGAGGATATTAGGAGTGGAGTAGCATTTTGTGTGGCTGTTGAAGAACAGTTGGTGTACACACAGGCGAACCACTATAACTCTTTGTCTTGTGGATTGAATGCTTGCTTAATTCTTATTTCTTTTATCATTCAATTGTGTGGAATGTACGTGTGGATGTGAATGTTGTAACAATTTACATTTTAAGCAAGGGTGGAGATTGTTGTAATAAATTAGATCTACATTTCTGCATTTAATTTCAATTCTCCGCTATTCATTTATCTCTATTAAAATTGAGTTCTTGATCCAAAAAAAGTTCTAGAAATAAGGTTGTCCTACCATAAGCCCTTGTTTATTATGATGTAAGGTTGTCCTTAGAACTGAATTTGTATCAATCTCTCAATACTTATGTATTAAGGTGATTTGATTTCAGCATTGATAATTGATTTATAATTGTAAAGCTATTGATTAATTTTATTCCGCTGATTTTATTTTAATTTGGCATAGTCCTACTCACCCCCCTTTTAGGACATATAGCTTGGCCTTTTCACATAATAAATAAGGGCTTATGGTAGGACAACCTAATTTCTAGAACGTCTTTTGAATCAATAACTCAATCTGAATAGAAATAACTGAATAACAATGAATTGAAATAAAGTGTAGAAATAAAGATCTAACTCATTACAACACTCCCCAAACTTACTTGAAATGTAAATTGTTACAACATTCACATCCACACGTACAATCCACAATAATTGAATGAAAAATGATATGAATTTTAAGCAAGCATTCAATCCACAAGACAAAGAGTTATAGTGGTTCGCCTGTGTGTACACCAACTGTTTTTCAATAGTCACACAGAATGCTACTCCACTCCTAATATCCTCACACAGGGGATACTAGCATTTACTATCAAATATGTTTTCACAGGTTCACCCAAAACCTTTACAATTATGTCTTTTTAGCTTGGGCTTACATAATTCAAAAACCCACACTTCTAAGTTTTCCGACTCTCCTCAGATAACCACACAAATTGAGGTTTTTCTGGAAAATCTCAAATAAAAACCAAAATATAATGAAATTTACAAAATTGTAAAATACCTAGATTTCTCCTTTACGTAGCAGCCCGGTAGAACCAATCGCAGTAGATATTCGAATATAGAAGTTCAATGTCCACTACTCACTTTAATATGGTTCTAAGTTCTAATTGATTTTAGATTTAAACCAGTTGGGCGTAACTATATTTGATTTTGATTCCAAGAAGAAGGAATAAGTCAATTCCTCTTTTCAAATCAGATTGGAATATAGAAACAAAATTAAATTAAATAGGCTAGCAAAAAGAGAAAGAAATTATGCACAAAATAGCTTAAAAACAAACTAAAACTTATCTCAGAGTGGAGCCTTGAATTCACTTAATTTTCAATGAAAAAACTCTGAAATTCATGTGCTACTTATAGCTACAGAAATTCATCTTCGACTGGTCCTAAGGTTAATACGACTGGTCTTGGAATAAACTGATTTTTGAATTTTTAAGTGCGATCGTATCAGATCGTTGTACGACTAGTCGTAGGCAGTCCACGACTGGTCGAAGGCAGTCCATGACTGGTCGAGACCCCTCTACGACTGGTCATGCAACAATTGATTTAGTCGCTGGAGTTTGAGTCGAATTAGTACGACTAGTCGAAGGTCGAGTCGAGACCTTCCCACGACCGGTCGAGCAGTTTCCAGGACTAGTCGTAGCCGAACCAGAAAATCTGATAAAATACAACAATTCTAAGACTGGTCCTGGCACTTCTTAGACTGGTCGAACCAGTGCTAGGACTAGTCGAATAAGGTCTATGACTGGTCTTAAAGTAGACCAAAATCATGTAATAATATTTATTTGAATTATGTATCCAAAGTGACCTATCCTAAGGTCAATTTAATGGTCTATCAAACCTGGAACATGAAGTATGGACATTGAACACTTCATTTGCTTAGACTTTGATCTTTACGAAGTTTGATTTCTTCTCAATGTAGTTTGACTACTTTAGAAGCTTTAATGTCACTTTAAGTTGTACTTGAGTCCCGTATTTAGATTTGAATCTTGAACTTCGACTTGCACTTGAACTTGAGTCTTGACCCTGAGCTTTTTTTAATATCTTCTACATTATAGCTTGAACTATCATGAAGCTTAAAGAATTCTTTGAGCTAGACTTCAAGTGTTGACATGGTGTCTCGAACAGATTTATCAAGATATAAACACTCGACATACGAAGAAGTTTTGACACATAAAATTTAACAATCAAAGAGGAATCAAATTATAGCACTTACAATCTCCCCCTTTGTCAAATTTGTAACAAAACACTTCTCATATTTCAATAAGATAAGCATCACATTATATGATAACGAATCATGCACCAGTTGTCATAACAACATCCCTTGAGACAACTCAACTCCCTTTGAGTTAGTACACCTCAACTCCCTCTGAGTAGGCATACATATATCAATCATACTCCATCGATACAATACACACATTCTCCCCCTTTTTGTCAAAATATGACAAAGGAAGAAACAAAGATAGAATATGAAAGACAGAAATAGAGATAGCAACTCAAAAAGATAGAAAGATAAAAAGTGCAGAGTTAAGACCAATACAAAAGAAGTAATCAAGGTGAGTTGGAGTACATATTAAAAGAGTTAACAAGTGAAGTTTTAAGATAGTTATCCACACAATCAAGGAAAGTAACTTAGTAAACTTGTTACAGACCAAAGATTAAACATTCTCAATCTGAACCAAAAGATGGAGCAGGAATGTTAGGATCACTTTGATGAAGGCTCTTCTGTAAGCGCCTAAAATATCTGCGCATATTTTTAAATTGTTGATTGTGGCCAACATTCATCTGTTCTACCTTTTCCTCTAATGCACTAAGACGTGCATTGAAATCAAATGGTTCAAAGTCTGTATCATTTCCAGAATCAGAATCAATTTCATTAAAAATATCATCCTTGTCAATATCATCGGCCGGTAACTCATCACCTTCGACACCCATCTCAGCTTCAGCAGCAGATTCACCCGCATCAACATTAACTTAACCATGAGCCAAACCCAACTTCATTTTATTCAGGTTGGAATTGTTAAATATAAGGTGTTGGATAGGAGCCTCACTGACAGGCATAGCGACTAACATGTGAGTGGCTAATACATTCAACAGATATCCAAATGAAATATCACCATGACCAGGATGACTACGAATTTGAATGATAGAGGAACAAATCAAGGAGGGCAAACAGACATTAGCACTAGTAATGATCGAGTACAAAATACGAACCATAAATAGAGTTAACTCAATCTTGTTTCCAGAGCGGGGATACAAATTAAAAGTGAAGATACGATGCAACACTCTGTATTTGGGTAACAAGTATCTGGTTTTGAGGGCATTCCTATTTACAGTCCATGATGCATTCATGTTATACAATGCTCTAGTATAAGTACGTTTTTCTGATTCTGACACTTTCTCAGCAAGTGCACTAGGATGAATACCATCATCATTTATAGGTATGTCCATAAGGCCTGAAATTAAATGTCAGTCAACAGAAAAAGGCCCTTCTCTAGTGCTAATAATGAAAGTCAGTTGCTCAGCAGAAAAGTCAAATATGCATGCAACCATGGCCTGTGCAACGGACTGGTATGCCAGCCCACCCCAGTGCAAAATGTTTTCTCATCTTACAGACTGAAGGAGAGGAAGAAGACCATACAGAGCAATATGATTTAAAATAACTGCTTTTTCAACAATAACATTGTGCATACGCAGGTCACATACACTAGGAGGATCATCTTCAGGATCCCTAAGATGACGTCTAGTGATTGCATTTGAACGGGAAGAAGATGCACCTCTATGAATTTTCTTTTTACCTCTAGATTCCATATTCTTGATGAAATGAAAGAAATTTCAAGAAAAAGAGATGAGTTTCTCTAGAATCAATGAATGAGGAAGGAAAAACCCAACAAGGTGAAAATCTTTATGAAATAGACAACAATAATCAAGAAATCTAAGAGTAAAGATTAAGATTCTTCAAGAAAGTAAGGAAAATCACTCTAACCTGAAGGAATCGGACACAAGGCTTTGACTAGTTGAAGCTTGGCTCGTTGGTGAGGAGAGTTAGAATAAAGAAGAAGAGAGTTTTTCCTAAATTAAAGAGGTTAGCACGTTCCACAACCGGCCTTAGGACATACTTGACGGTTGTATCATGACTGGTCGAGAACGTCCTCGATCGGTCTTAGACCAGAAAAAAAATATGCAATTTTCACAGAATTTTGAAATTTAAAATAATAACATATTAACATTATATACAATATGATACAAAGTTGCATGATCAATTAAAATTACACATACCAAGATCAAGTTTCAATTTATTAAACCTGCTTTTGTCGAGTGGTTTAGTGAAAATGTCAGCAAGCTAAGTCTCAGTAGGAACATATTCTAAAGATACTATTTTTTCTTCCACTAACTCATGAATATAATGAAATCGAATGTCAATGTGCTTAGTACGTGAATGCTGGATTGGGTTTTTCGAAATGTTTATCGCACTGGAATTATCACAGTATAAAACCATTGAGTCCTGTGCGATTCCATAATCACTCAACATTCGTTTCATCCAAACTAACTGAGTACATGCATTTCTTGCTGCAATGTATTCAGCCTCAGCAGTTGAGAGTGATATGGAACTTTGTTTCTTGTTAAACTAAGAAACCAAATAGTTTCCAATGTAAAAACAACCACCGCTGGTTGATTTTCTGTCATCTATATTTCCTGCCCAATCAGCATCCGAATACCCAGCCAATTGAACACTAGTATCATAGGGATACCAAAGACCCGGATTAACTGAACTTGCAACATATCAAATAATTCGCTTAACAGTAGTTAAGTGAGATTCTTTAGGAATAGACTGATATTTAGTACAAATTTCAACACTTAAAGCAATAACAGGTCTACTTGCAATTAGGTAAACTAAGCTACCTATCATACTACGAAACAATTTAGGATCCACATTTTTACCTGTAGAGTCTTTTGAGAGTCTTAGAGTTGTACTCATTAGAGTATCAAAGTTCTTACCATTTTCAAATCCGAACCTCTTAATCAAGTTCAATGCATACTTAGTTTGTGAAATAAAACTTCCATCAGATTGTTGTTTTACTTGCAACCCAAGGAAATAATTTAATATACCAACCATGCTCATTTCGAATTCTGATTTCATTAGATCTGCAAACTCAACAGTCATGTTAGTACAAGTTGATCCATAAATTATATCATCAACATAGATTTGAACCATTAAGATATCATCGTTATGTTTCTTAACAAAGAGCATTTTATCAACACTACCCATCTGAAAATTGTGACTTAGTAAAAACTTAGTCAATTTTTCATACCATGCTCTGGGAGCTTGTTTCAGACCATAGAGAGCCTTTTTAAGGCGGTATATATGATTAGTGAGTTTAGGGTCTTCAAACCCAGTCGGTTGTTCAATATATACCTCTTCAAGTAAGTCGCCATTTAAAAAGGCACTCTTTACATCCATTTGAAAATTTTT
The DNA here is from genome assembly GCA_030180095.1 of Magnolia changhungtana. NCBI lineage: Eukaryota > Viridiplantae > Streptophyta > Magnoliopsida > Magnoliales > Magnoliaceae > Magnolia > Magnolia changhungtana. The sequence continues at coordinate 6,056,016 of JASAUF010000397.1, forward strand.
TAACTTTCTAAAACACGTAATAGATATGAAAAGTCTGATAGATTTAAGGCGAGCAACTAGGGCAAAAGTTTCATCATAATCAATCCCTTCAATTTGCGTGTACCCTTGTACAACTAGTCTTGCCTTGTTTCGAATGATATTTCCTAATTCATCAGACTTGTTTTTAAAAATCCATATTGTTCCAATAATGTGTTTATCTTTAGGTCTAGGAACAAGATACAAGACGTCGTTTCTGACAAACTGATTAAGTTCTTCCTGCATTGCTAATATCTAGTTTTGATCAGAAAGTGCTTCTTTTACGTTTACCGGTTCAACCTGAGAAGTAAAGCACATGTAATTACATATGTCTTCTAGTTGTCTACGAGTGTGTACACCAGTGAGAGGGTTTCCAAGAATTTGATCAGTTGGATGATTTTTAACAGTCCTTAATTTAGAGTCAGTTTCACTTGATGAAGTATCTAGTTTTACAAATATAAGAGCTTCATCATTATCTGAACTAGGGGTAGGTGTATTCAAGTGATCGTCAATTATGACATTTATTGACTCTTGAATCACACCGGTCCTGTTGTTCAGAACACAATATGCACGACTGTTTAATGAGTATCCTAAAAAGATCCCTTCATCACTTTTAGTGTCGAACTTTCCCAGATTTTCACGGTTATGTAAAATATAACATTTTCTACCAAAAACTCGAAAGTATTTGACCGTAGGCTTTTTCTCAAACCACATTTCATAAGCCGTTTTATTATTAAATTTGCAAATATAAATACGATTGATAATGTAGCAGGCGGTGTTCACAGCTTCAGCCCATAAATTTCTAGGGAGCTTCATGCTATTCAACATAACATTTCCCATTTCTTGAAGCACTCTATTTTTCCTTTCCACAATACCATTTTGTTGTGGAGTTTTAGGTGTAGAGAATTCATGTGATATTCCCTGATTGCTACAGAATTTCTCAAAACCGCTATTTTCAAACTCGGATCCATGATTACTTCGAAGCTTACTAACTTGAGAACTTTTTTCAGTTTGGATCTGTTTGATAATCTTTCTCACTTCATCAAGAGTTTATGTTTTGCCTCTTAAAAATGAAACCTAAGTGTATCTTGAATAATCATCTACAATGACCAAGATGAATTTTTTGCCACCTCGACTTTTCGTTCTGGTTGGTCCTATAAGATCCATGTGGAGAAGTTCGAGTGGTCTAGATGTGGTATTTGAGTTCACCTTTTTGTGAGAGCTCCTAGTTTGTTTACCATACTGGCATTCACCACATATCTTGTCTACTTTTTGAATCTTAGGTAGACCTCTAATAAGTTCTCCTTTATTCAATCTATATAAATTCCGGTAGTGTACATGTCCAAGGAGTTTATGCCATAATTCTGTCTCATTGGTATGGACCATGTAACACGATTGATTAGATGAGCTACCGTTGCTTACTATATAGCAGTTTTCAGAAGTTCTGCGACCAGTTAATATTACAAAACCCTTTTTATCTATAATCTCACAACCTTGATTAGAAAATTTAACACTATGGTTGTTGTCGCATATTTGAGATATGCTTAATAGGTTGTGATTTAGTCCCTCAACATATAAAACATTCTTAAATAAGGGAAGATTATAAAGTTGAACCGTACCTTGGCCAATAATCTTGCAGTTGCTACCATCACCAAATGTGACTGACCCATCAGTCATATCTTTTAGATCGGTGAATAAAGCCTTGTCACCTGTCATGTGCCTGGAACATCCACTGTCTAGGTACCATTTTAAATGGCTTGTTGCTTTGAAAGAAGTGTGGGCAACCAAGCAGGCAACTTTAGGAACCCATTTCAGAATTGTTTTGGGTTTAGGAACATAGTTGGTCTTCTTTTGTCTCATGTTATAAAAATGACCGACTGAGTTAGATTTCAGGAGCTTCTTAAGTAAATTAACTATTTTTTCAGCAAGAGGATTTCTAATCTGATTTTTAAAATAGTTGCTTTTAGGTTTTTGAAAAGTTTTTGTATTTTTAGAAAAATTTTGACAAGTACTTTTTCCTTTTGAGTTAGAAGTTTCTCCTTTCACAAAGTTGGGAGGAGTATTCTTCTGTTTAGGAGATGTATTTTTATCATAGCCCAACCCGGATCAATCGCCATATTTTCTTGATCCGGATAATAATTTTTCTAACTTTGGATCACCTTGGGCATATCTCTATGTATCCTTCAAACTCAAAAGAGAAGATACTTCATTTTTAAGTTTCTCATTTTCAGATTTCAAATCACCAATCAGGGAGGTTTTGAATTCCAAATCACATTTTGATTTATTTGAAACAATCTGAAATTTGTGATTTTTCTAAAACAAGAGTTTCAAAACATTCTTTGAGTTTAGAAAACTTTTCCTTTTGAAGTTTAAGTTTGACAGCAATTTTACAACTTTCCTTATATAAGGCATTATAAGCATCTTGAAGATCTTCTTCATTTTCATGATCACTGTTCAAATTTTCTTCACTTGTTAACTCATCATGATCTGAAAAAGCAAACTTGCCTAGAGTCATGAGGGCCTTAACTTCATTGCCCGACTCGGTTTCAGAATTTTCTGATTCAGAAGAGGCTTCAGAATCAAACGATTCATCCCAAGTAGCCAACATACCCTTCCTTTTGGGTCTGTCCTTTTTAGGACATTTGTTTGTTAGATACCCATACTCTTGGCAGTTGTAACACTGACTGTCTTTCAAAGACTTCCAAGTTTTGGACTTAGGTTTTGATTGTTTCTTTTCATTAGTCTTTTGAAAATCGACCCTTTTCTTACTTTTGAAAATTGTATAGAACTTTTTCGCTAAAAGAGCCATATCATCTTCAGAATTTTCTAAATTTGAGTTTTCTTCAGACACATTTTTAGAAGATTTCAAAGCTATAGATTTTCCTTTAGGAGCTTTAAAGTTTAACTCATAGGTTTGTAAAGAACCAACTAGTTCTTCTACCTTCATATTATCCGTATCACAAAGTTCCTGGATCGCAGTTACCTTAGAGTTGAACCGTTCAGGAAGTGAGCGTAGTATCTTTGCACACACTTTACTTTCTAAAATTTTATCGCCGAGACCCCACATAGAGTTTACAATGTCATTTAATCTTGTGTAAAAGTCCATAAACATTTCATTTTCCTCCATATGAATTTCTTCAAATTCGGTTGTGAGGAGTTTGACTTTAGATTATTTTACAATTGAAGTACCCTTGTGTGTCATTTCTAATATATCCCAAGCTTGCTTTGCAGTATCACAGGATATGATTCTTTTGAACTCATCCGGTGATAATGCGCAAGTGATTGCATTTAGTGCTTTTGCATTGGCACTACTCTCACTTTTCTGAAGTGTGGACCAAGATGTATAAGGTGTTATTCTCATTGATTTTGATCCATTGATACCGGTTACTTCAATGGTAGGAGGGCTCCATTCAGTCACTGTGGCTTGCCACGCACTCTCATCCATTGATTTGAGGAAAATCATCATTCAGGCTTTCCAATAGGCATAGTTGGAGCCATCAAAGGGTGGAGGCCTAGTGACTGATAGGCTATCAAAATTTGACATCTTATTTATATAGCTTAGATCGTTATCTCAGGAAATAAATCCAAATAAAAAGCAATAAGAATAAGCTATTAAGCTTTGATACCACTTGAAATGGCCAAGCTATATGTCCTAGAGAGGGGGGGGGGGGGGTGAATAAGATTATGCTAAAATAAAATAAAATCAGCAAAATAAAATTAAATAAATAGACTTACAATTATAGATCAATTCACAATGCTGTAATCAATTCAATCTCAACAAATAAGTATTGAGAGGTTGATACAAATTCAGTTATAAGGACAACCTTACACCATAATAAACAAGGGCTTATGGTAAGACAACCTTATTTCTAAAACGTCTTTTGAATCAATAACTCAATCTGAATAGAAATAACTGAATAACAAGGAATTGAAATAAAGTGTAGAAATAAAGATCTAACTTATTACAGCACTCCCCAAACTTGCTTGAAATGTAAATTGTTACAACATTCACATCCACACGTACAATCCATAATAATTGAATGAAAAATGATATGAATTTTAAGTAAGCATTCAATCCACAAGACAAAGAGTTATAGTGGTTCGCCTTTGTGTACACCAACTATTTTTCAACAGTCACACAGAATGCTACTCCACTCCTAATATCCTCACACAGGGGATACTAGCATTTACTATCAAATAGGTTTTCACAGGTTCACCCAAAACCTTTACAATTGTGTCTTTTTAGCTTGGGCTTACACAATTCAAAAACCCATACTTCTGAGTTTTCTGGCTCTCCTCAGATAACCACACAAATTGAGGTTTTTTGGCGAATCTCAAACAAAAACCAAAATATAATGGAATTTACAAAATTGTAAAATACCTAGATTTCTCCTTTTTGTAGCAGCCCGGTAGAACCAATCGGAGTAGATATTCGAATATAGAAGTTCAATGTCCACTACTCACTTTAATATGGTTCTAAGTTCTAATTGATTTTATATTTAAACCAATTGGTCGTAGCTATATTTGATTTTTATTCCAAGAAGAAGGAATAAGTCAATTCCTCTTTTCAAATCAGATTGGAATACAAAACCAAAATCAAATTAAATAAGTTAGCAAAAAGAGAAAGAAATTATGCACAAAATAACTTAAAAATAAACACAAACTTATCTCAAAGTGGAGCCTTTAATTCACTTAATTTTCAATGAAAAAACTCTAAAATTCATGTGCTATTTATAGCTGCAGAAATTCGTCTTCGACTGGTCCTAGGGTCACCACGACTGGTCTTGGAATAAACTGATTTTTGAATTTTTTAGTGCGATCGCATCAGACCGTTGTATGACTGGTCGCAGGCAGTCCACGACTGGTCGAAGGCAGTCCACGACTGGTCGAGACCCCTCTACGACTGGTCATGCAATAATTGATTTAGTCGCTGGAGTTTGAGTCGAAGCAGTATGACTGGTCGAAGGTCGAGTCGAGACCATCCCACGACTGGTCGAGCAGCTTCCAAGACTGGTCATAGCCGAATCAGAAAATTCGATAAAATACAACAATTCTAGGACTAGTCCTGGCACTTCTTAGACTGGTCGAACCAGTGCTAGGACTGGTCGAACAAGGTCTAGGACTGGTCTTAGAGTAGACCAAAATCATGTAATAATATTCATTTGAATCATGTATCCAAAGTGACCTATCCCAAGGTCAATCTAATGGTCTATCAAACCTGGAACATGAAGTATGGACATTGAACACTTCATTTGCTTAGACTTTGATCTTTATGTAGCTTGATTTCTTCTCGATGTAGCTTGACTACTTCAGAAGCTTTAATGTCACTTTAAGTTGTACTTGAGTCCCGTATTTAGATTTGAATCTTGAACTTCGACTTGCACTTGAACTTGAGTCTTAACCCTAAGCTTTCTTTTAATATCTTCTACATTGTAGCTTGAACTATCATGAAGCTTGAAGAATTCTTTGAGGTAGACTTCAAGTGTTGACATGGTGTCTCGAACAGATTTATCAAGATATAAACACTCGACATATGAAGAAGTTTTAACACACAAAATTTGACAATCAAAGAGGAATCAAATCATTGCACTTACAATAATCACAACTGTTTGGCGTCATTAAGATGCCAAAATGGCGACTTTTAGTGGGAACATCCTACCTTTCATCTCCAAAATAGAGTGTAGTTTAATATAAATACTAATCTGTTATATTCTGTAACAACCCGAATTTTCAGAACCCGAGTACACGACCCGTTTCCCAAAAACCCGAGTGTTAACCTTAAAGGATAGTCAAATATATATTTTTTTCTTCTTTTATCAGAGTAAGCAGATGAGCGTAGAATGGACAAGTAAGCATAAAGGGAAGTTCCATTATCATTTAGAATATACAAGAGAATGCCCATAATGACTTATACAAACCAATGTCCCCATTCTTACAATTACAAAATGAACTAATATTACATGTGAAATAAAGTAAATTACAACAAATTTGAGATATGAAATCCTGTAGCAACCCTTAGCAAATATAATCATGCACCCTTATCAACCATAGCCTGCTCCTCATCAATATGAACATGAATGTCGTTGGAGCCACGCGCATACTCCGTATGGTTATATATTTGATGGATGAGTGGTCAACTCAAGGTGAACTCCCTCAAGATTACACACCGCGCATTAGGTAAGCATAGTTATAAAATAAAGCATACAAAACAGTACATGATGCAGATCTTATTATGTGCATGGATGTATGGAATGCGTTCACGCCCCGGGGATGCTCATCCGTGCGGACAGGGCCGCCACCCATGCAATGCGTTCACGCCCCGGAAGTACTCATCCGTGCGGACAGGGCCGCCACCCATGCAATGCGTTCACGCCCCGGGAGTACTCATCCGTGCGGACAGGGCCGCCGCCCATGCAATCATCGAACCTGGGAAACATCATCCGTACCATGATATACAATACGTACATCACGTACGATAGCAATTTCATTTGGTCGTGCGATGTATGCATGATTAGCCAATCCGTTATTAATCCAATTACAACCACCATTTTAAATAAGCTCAAAGGTCACTACGGGAGCACATGGTAAAAAGTAGGCTCTATTTTGGGCATAGGTCCCATACCACCATCCCCGGCTCATGAGGCTACCACCTTAGGATGTTTAATGGAACCCCGTCGACTAGTGGCCAATCATATTATAATATATGGGGCTTATGTAAGTGTTATGGTCTCATACTCCTTTGGTTGTCAAATTTTGATGTGTCAAAACATCTATTTGTGTCTTGTGCTGGTATGATGATTTTTATTCAAGACACTGCTTAAATACTTCAAAAAGCTACTAGTTGAAGCTCAAGATGTTAAAGTTCAAAAAGCTACAAGATGAAGCTCAAGATGTCAAGATCTCAAAGTTCAATGATATTGTTCAAGACTTCAAGCCGATATTGTTCAAGACTTCAAGCTCGATATTGTTCAAGACTTCAAGCCCGATATTGTTCAAGATTTCAAGCTCGATATTGGTTCAAACAATCTACATTCGTTGAATGGTTGAAGTTCAATGTCCATACGACATGTTTGTGTTTGAATGACCTTAGGTTGACCCTTTAAGTAGGTCATTTTGGATACATAAAACAAATGTTTATTCTACATGAGCTTGGTCTGTTTCCAAGACCAGTCCTAGCTCTTGTTCGACTGGGCCCTAGCATTGGTTCGACTAGTCCATGAAATTCCACGACCTGGGCCCTAATTTGTTGAAGATTTTTCGGATTTTTGGAACGCCCACGACTGGCCCCGGAGGTCCTTCGACCGGTCGTAGGTTGGCTTCGACTGTCCACGATCGGGCCGTGGAGCTACGACCGAAATTCCAAAGAACCTATTTCATGGTCCTACGACTGGGCCGTAGGTGTCCCACGACTGGGCCGTAGGTGTCCCACGACCACTGGGCCGTAGGGTACACACGACCGGGGCCGTGTAGAACGGTTTTCAAAGATCGCGCTCAAATTTTCAAAAATTGTTAGAGCTACGACCACCCTAGGTTTCTAAGACCATCGTAGGAACGATTTTTTCTTCTATAAATTGAACACGAAATTCGTAGTTTTTACATCCAACTCCATTCCTTTCAAGAATTTTCAAGTAATCACTCCGAGATAAGTTCTGTGTTTATTTTAAGCTAAATTGTGCTTATTTAATATTCCTTTTTGCTAGCTTATTTAATTTGATTTTGTTTCTCTATTCCAATCTTATTTGAAAAGAGGAATTATATTATTCCTTCTTCTTGGAATCAAAATCAAATATAGCTACGCCCAACAAGTCAAAATCTAAAATCTATTAGAATCTAGAACCCTATGAATGTGAGTATTAGAAATTGAACTTTGATATTCAATCATCTACTCCGATTGGTTCTAGGGGTCGCTAAAGGAAAATCCAGGTATTTTACAATTTCAGTAAAATTCATTTGTTATTGGTTTTGTTTGAGGTTGCCGAAAAATCTCATTGTATTGGTTTTGTTTGAGATTGAGCGTAAAAATCTCATTGTATTGGTTGTCCGAGGAAAACCAGAAAACTCGAAAAAGGGGTTTTTGAATTGTGTAAGCCCAAGTGAAAAAGACACAATTGTAAAGGTTTTTGGTGAACCCGAGAAAACCTATTTGATAGTGAACGCTAATATCCCCTGTGTGAGGATATTAGAGTGGAGTAGCATTCTCAGTGTGGTCGTTGTAAAAACAGTTGGTGTACACACAGTAACCACTATAACTCTTTGTCTTGTGGATTGAATGCTTGATTAATTTTCATATCTTTTATCATTCGATTGTGTGGAATGTACAAGTGGATGTGAATGTTGTAACTATTTACATTTTCAAGCAAGTGTGGGGATTGTTGTAATAATTTAGATCTTTACTCGCATTTATTTTCAATTCCTTGCTATTTCATTTACTTATATTAACATTGAGTTCTTGATTCAAAAGAGGTTCTAGAAATAAGGTTGTCCTACCATAAGCCCTTGTTTATTATGGTGTAAGGTTGTCCTTAGAACCGAATTTGTATCAATCTCTCAATAATTATTTATCAAGGTGATTTATATTTAGCATTGTGAATTGATTCATTATTGTAAGGGTATTGATTTACTTTAGTTCCACTGATTTATTTTTAAATTTGGCATAGTCCTATTCACCCCCCCCTCTAGACATATAGCTTGGCCTTTTCAAGTGGTATCAAAGCCTAATAGCTCATTTCTTGTTACTTTTTATTTGGATTTATTTCCGAGCTAACGATCTAAGCTATTTAAAAAGATGTCAAATTTTGATAGCCTTTCGCTTACTAGGCCTCCACCTTTTGATGGCTCCAACTATGCCTATTGGAAAGCCGAATGAGAATCTTCCTCGATCAATGGATGAAAGTGTGTGGCTAGCCACAAGTGATCGAATGGAATCCTCCTACCATGGAAGTAACTGGTGTTGATGGTTCAAAATCTATGAAAATTACACCATTTTTCCAATGGACCACACTTCGTAAAAATGAGAGTAGTGCTAATGCTAAAGCACTAAATGCAATCACTTATGCACTATCACCTGGGATGAGTTCAAAAGAATCATATCCTCGTGATACTGCAAAGCAAGCCTGGGATATTTTAGAAATGACACACGAAGGTACTACAATTGTCAAGAAATCTAAAGTCCAACTCCTCACAACTAAATTTGAAGAAATTCATATGGAGGAAAATGAAATGTTTATGGACTTTTACACTAGATTGAATGACATTGTAAACTCTATGTGGGGTCTTGGTGAAAAGATCTCAGAAAGTAAAGTGTGTGCAAAAATACTACGCTCTCTTCCTGAACGGTTCAATTCAAAGGTAACCGCAATCCAGAACTTCGTGATACTGACAATATGAAGGTAGAAGAATTAGTTGGTTCTTTGCAAACCTATGAATTAAGTTTTAAAGCTCCTAAAGGTAAGTCTATTGCTTTGAAGTCATCTAAAAGTATTACTCAAGAAAATTCAGATTCTAAAAGTCTGAAGATGATATGGCCCTTTTAGCGAAAAAGTTTTATAAGATTTTCAAAAGTAAGAAAAGAGTCGACTTTCAAAAGGCAAATGAAAAGAAACGTTCTAAACCTAAGTCTAAAACTTGGAAATCATTGAAAGATAGTCAATGTTACAACTGTCAAGAATATGGGCATTTAGCAAACAAATGTCCTAAAAAGGACAGATCCAAAAGGAAGGGTATGTTGGCTACTTGGGATGAATCGTCTGATTCTGAAGCCTCTTCGAATCGAAATTTAAACCGAGTCTGGGCAAAGAACTTAAGGCCCTTATGACTCTAGCCAAGTTTACCTTTTCAGATCACGATGATTCAACAAGTGAAGAAAATTTGGATAGTGATCATGAAAATGATGAAGATCTACAAGATGCTTACAATGCCTTATATAAAGAAAGTTGTAAAATTGCTGTCAAACTTAAACTTCAAAAAGAAAAGTTCTTTAAACTAAAAGAATGTTTTGAAACCCTTGTTTTAGAAAAATCTCAAATTTCAGATTGTTTTGAAAAATCAAAGTGTGATTTAGAATTCAAAACCTCCCTAATTGAAAATTTAAAATCTGAAAATGATAAACTTAAAAATGAAGTATCCTCTCTTCTGAGTTTGAAGGACACATGGAGATATGCCCAAGGTGATCCAAAATTAGAAAAATTATTATCCGGATCAAGAAAATGTGGTGATCGATCCAAGTTGGGCTTTGACAAAAACACATCTCCTAAAAGAAGAATGCTCCTTCCATTTTTGTGAAAGGAGAGACTTCACTCAAAAGGAAAAGGTACTAATCAAGTTTTTTCTAAAAATACAAAAACCTTTCAAAAACACAAAAGCAAAGCCTATATAAATTTCAAAAATCGATTCAAACCCGCTAGCCGAAAAAATTATTGATTTACTTAAGGAGCTATTAAAATCTAACTCAAGAGGTCACTCTAATAACTATAAACAAAAGAAGACCAATTATTCTCCTAAACCCAAAACAAGATCGAAATGGGTTCCCAAGGTTACTTGTTTGGTTGCTCACACCGCTTTCAAAGCTACAAGCCATTCAAAATGGTACCTAGATAGTGGATGCTCCAGACATATGACAAAGCGACAAAGCTCTATTCACCGATCTTAAAGATATGACCGATGGGTCACCACATTTGGTGATGGTAGCAATCGCAAGATAATTGGCAAAGGTACGATCCAACTCTATAACCTTCCCTTATTTAAAAATGTGTTATATGTTGAGGGTTTAAACACAACTTGTTGAGCATATCTCAAATATGCGATAACAACCATAATGTTAAATTTTCTAATCAAGGTTGTGAAATTACAAATGAAAAGGGTTCTCAGTAATATTAACGGTCGCAGTAACTTCAAAACCGCTATATAGTAAGCAATGGTAGCTCATCTAATCAAACGTGCTACATGGTCCATACCGATGAGACAGATTTATGGCATAAACGCTTGGACATGTACACTACCGAAATTTATACAGATTGAGCAAAAGTGAACTAATAAAAGGTCTACCTAAAATGCGAAAAGTAGACAAGATCTGTGGTGAATGCCAGTATGGTAAACAAACTAGAGCTCTCACAAAAAGGTGAACTCCAATATCACCACAAGACCACTCGAACTTCTCCATATGGATCTTATAGACCAACAAGAACGGAAAGTCGAGGTGGCAAAAAGTACATCTTAGTTATTGTAGATGATTATACAAGATACACTTGGGTTTCATTCTTGAAAGATAAATCGAAACCCTTGATGAAGTGAAAAGATTATAAAACGGATTCAAACCGAAAAATGTTCTCAAGTCAAAGAAGATCCGTAGTGATCATGGATCCGAATTTGAAAATAGCGGTTTTGAGAAATTTTGTAGCGATCGTGAATATCGCATGAATTCTCTCGCACCTAAAACTCCTCAACAAAATGGAATTGTCGAGAGGAAGAATAGAGTGCTTCAAGAAATGGGAAGTGTTATGTTAAATAGCATGAAGCTACCTAGAATCTCGGGTCAAGAAAAGTTGAATACTTTTGCTACATTATTAACCGTGTTTATATTTGTAAATCTAATAATAAAACGGCTTATGAAATGTGGTTTGAAAAAGCCTTCTTCAAATATTTTCGAATTTTTTTGGCAAAGAAGTGCTATATTTTTTGCGTGACCGTGAAAATTTGGGAAAATTCGACACTAAAAGTGATGAAGGGATCTTTTTAGGTTATTCTTTAAACAAAGCCGTGCTTATCGTGTTCTCAACAACAGGACCGGTGTGATTCAAGAGTCAATAAATGTTGTGATTGACGATCTTTTGAAGACACTGTCCCTAGTTTAGATAATGATGAAGTTCTTATACTTGAAAAACAAGAAACTTCATCAAGTGAAACTAATCCCGAATTAAGGACCGTTAAAGATCATCCAACCTCTCAAATACTTGGAAACCCTCTCACCGGTGTGCGCACTCGTAGACAATTAGAGGACATATGTAACTACGTATGCTTTACATCCCGATTGAACCGGTAACGTAAAAGAAGCACTTTTTCGATGAAAATTGATTCTTGCGATGCAAGAAGAACTTAATCAGCTTGTCGAAATGATGTCCGGCAACTTGTTCCTAGACCTAAAGATAAACATATTATTGGAACAAAATGGATTTTCAAAAACAAATGATGAGCTTGGAAATATTATTCAAATAAAGCAAGACTAGTTGTACAGGATATACACAAATCGAAGGTATTGACTATAATGAAACATTTGCCCTCGTAGCTCATCTTGAATCGATCGACTTTTTATCTCCATAGCATGTTTTAAGAAAATTAAAATTTATCAAATGGATGTAAAGAGTGCCTTTCTCGAATGGTGATTTACATGAAGAGGTATATGTTGAACAACCTACATGTGGTTTGAAGATCCTAAATTTATCGATCATGTGTATCGTCTTAAGAAAGCTCTCTATGGTCCGAAACAAGCTCCCGTGAGCATGGTACGAAAAATTGACTAAGTTTTTACCGAGTCATAACTTTCGATGGGATGTGTTGATAAGACACTCTTTGTTAAGAAATATAACGATGATATTCTAATGGTTCAAATATATGTTGACGATATTATTTATGGATCAACCCGTACTAACATGACCGTTGAGTTTGCAGATTTGATGAAGTCTAAATTCGAAATGAGCATGGTTGGAGAATTAAACTATTTCCTAGGATTGCAAGTAAAACAACAACTCCGATGGAATATTTATTTCACAAACCAAATATGCTCGTAGTTTAATTAAAAATTTGGATTTGAGAAAGGTAAAAATTTTGATACTCCAATGAGTACAACTGTAAGACTCTCAAAAGACTCTACAGGTAATGATGTGGATCCTAAATTATATCGTAGTTTGATTGGTAGTTTACTTTATCTAACTCGCTAGTAGACCGATATTGCTTTGAGTGTTGGTATTTGTGCTCGTTATCAATCAAATCCTAAAGAATCTCACTTAATCCGCCGTTAAGCGGATTATGCGATATGTCGCAAGTTCTACTAAATTGGGTCTCTGGTATCCACATGAGACTAATGTTCAATTAGCCTGCACGCAGATGTCGATCGGGCCTGGAAACATTGATGATAGGAAATCAACCAAGTGGTGGTTGTTTCTACATTGGAAATTGTCTTGTTTCTTGGTTTAGCAAGAAGCAAAGTTCTATATCGCTATCAATCATTGGCCGAGGCCGAATACATTGTCACTGAAATGCATGTACTCAACTTGTTTGGATGAAACGAATGTTAAGCGATTATGGAATTACTCAAGATTCTATGATTTTATTTTGTGATAATTCAAAGGCAATAAATATCTCTAAAAATCCAGTCAAAGATTCACGCATTAAGCATATTGACATTAGATTTCATTACATTCGTGAATTAGTGGAAGAAAAATTAATAAATTTGGATTACATTCCAACCGAGATTCAACTTGCATGACATTTTCACTAAACCGCCGACAAAAGCTTCGGTTTAATAAATTAAAATTTGATCAGATGTGCAATTTAAATTGAGTTTGCATGATTTTTGTGTAGCATAAGTTTGATGTTTTATTTGCTTGAAATTATTTAAAAAAAAAAAATTGCAAATTTTTTTGTCATACTCGAATTGTCGTGAGAATACACGATCAGTCGTACTACCACGACGGCCGAACACGTACACGACCTAATTGGCCGTCAGAAAGCACGGGATTTCACTTAAAATTGGGGATTTTAGTCTTCTTCTTCATTTCTTCATTTCTTTCCAACCGTCCTAGCTACGGCGCCCCAACCCATCTTCATTGTTCTTCAAGGTTAGTGATTCTTTTACATTTTTCTTGTAGATTCTTACTATTAGTGCTTCAAAACTTATGTTTGTGGAATCTATTTGATCATTGATTGCAGGATTTGGGGTTTTTCTCTTGAAAAATCTGTTCTATCTAAATCTCATTTCTACTATCTTGCATCTTGTTGTTCCCTTGAAATCTTTGTTTGAAAATGGATCCTAGAGGTAAAAAGAAAACTACTCGAGGTCCATCTTCTTCTAGATCAACTTCTATTGTTCAACGCCATCTTCGTTCTCCTGAAAATGATCCTACTGATGCTCGAGATTTGCGTATGCGTAATGTAATTGTTGAACGTCATGTTAATGTCAATCACATTGCTTCTTTTGGTATTCCTTCTTTGTTGGAATCTGTGGGATGGGATAACATCCTACATTGGGGTGGAGCTGCATACCACCCATTGCCCAATCCATGTTTGCATGTATTCTGCGATTTTTCTCTTGAGAATTTAACATTTAAAGTTGATACTCAAGAAGGTTTGTTTGTTGTAGATCGACATTTGATTGCGATATTATGGAAATACCTATCAATGATGAAAGCATTCCAATTAATATTTTACATGATAGTCTCTCTAATCCGAACGACGAATGCTTACTAGAGATTTATGTAATATGGATGTTCATTGGACTCATAAAGGTCATGTACTTCCCTCAAGGTATTTGTTACCTGCATACGTAGTACTTCATAAGATATTCATTTCAAATCTTTATCCACGTTCGGTAACAAAACCGAACTCACTTCTTTTATGGTTCGTGTTTTGCATTCTGTTGTCTCGGTGTTAATATATGCCTCCCTTCTTTAATCTGTCATTCCATTATTCTGTCACGTCACCATCCTGGACATAGTGATATACCCTTTGGTTATTTACTGACTAGGTTAGCAAATCATATGCTCATAGCCATGCCTACTAGAGAAAAACCCATCCACCATCTCCCTTTTAATAACTCAAATCTTAATAAGATGACTTTAGAATTGGCTAGAGGCCAAGTGGATGCTGGTAGCAGTGGTGGTGAAGCAGGTAATGCTGAAGCTAGTGATCTTCCTGAGGACGTGAATATGGATGACTTATTTGAAGAACTTGAGCCTGACTCCGATGATCCCGATTTTCACCTTTCGATTTTGATGAAAGGTTGAATTCTCTTCAAGAGCAGGTGACTCAAATTCGTGTTACTCAAGACACACAATTTTCCTATATGCGTAAATATATGAGGCGAATTGCTAAGGGTTTACACAATATCGATCCATCTAATCCTGCACCCTCTTCTGGTTCTGACTGAATTTTTTTTGGTCTGTAATATTTACTGATATTAGCTTGCATCTCAAACCTTTTTGTTGGTTATGGACTATTTTTATTTGCTTCAACTCCAACTTGGTTATGCACATTAACTGCTTTTCTTCCTTTGTCATTTTGTGTCAAAAAGGGGGAGAAGTTTGGTGAATGTTATAAATTTTGTTGTGCTATTACTCAGGGGGAGTTCAACTTCTCATGAATTATGGGAAAATGATTATTGCTTATCATGTCTATACATGTCTATACTTTGCTTATCATCTGTACATCTGTGCTTGCTTTGTACTTCTCTTATGTCTATTGGAAGTATTATTACATGTGAAATAAAGTAAATTACAACAAATTTGAGATATGAAATCCTGTAGCAACCCTTAGCAAATATAATCATGCACCCTTATCAACCATAGCCTGCTCCTCATCAATATGAACATGAATATCGTTGGAGCCACCTGCGCTACCTGTATGTATATATTTGATGGATGAGTGGCCAACTCAGTGTGAACTCCCTCAAGATTACATTATTAGGTAAGCATAGTTATAAAATAAAGCATACACAAACATGATGATCTTATTATGTGCATGGATGGGGGAATGCGTTCACGCCCGGGGATGCTCATCCATGTGACAGGCCGCCACCCATGCAATGCGTTCACGCCCGGAAGTACTCATTGGCCGCCACCCATGCAATGCGTTCACGCCCGGAAGTACTCATCCGTGCGGACAGGCCGCCGCCCATGCAATCATGAACAGGAAACATCATCCATCGGAACAATACGTACATCACGTACGATAGCAATAGATGCCGGTCTCGTGCGATGTATGCATGATTCAATCCGTTATTAATCCAATTACAACTACCATTTTAGATAAGTCAAAGGTCACTACGGGAGCACAAGATGTTCGGGCATAGGTCCCATACCACCAATGAGGCTACCACCTTAGGATGTTTAATGGAACCCCGTCGACTAGTGGCCAATCATATTATAATATATGGGGCTTATGTAAGTGTTATGGTCTCATACTCCTTTGGTTGTCAAATTTTGATGTGTCAAAACATCTATTTGTGTCTTGTGCTGGTATGATGATTTTTATTCAAGACACTGCTTAAATACTTCAAAAAGCTACTAGTTGAAGCTCAAGATGTTAAAGTTCAAAAAGCTACAAGATGAAGCTCAAGATGTCAAAGTTCAAGCTGATATTGTTCAAGACTTCAAGCCTGATATTGTTCAAGACTTCAAGCCTGATATTGTTCAAGACTTCAAGCCTGATATTGTTCAAGATTTCAAGCCTGATATTGGTTCAAACAATCTACATTCGTTGAATGGTTGAAGTTCAATGTCCATACGACATGTTTCAGGTTTGAATGACCTTAGGTTGACCCTTTAAGTAGGTCATTTTGGATACATAAAACAAATGTTTATTCTACATGAGCTTGGTCTGTTCCAAGACCAGTCCTAGCTCTTGTTCGACCGGCTCCTAGCATTGGTTCGACTAGTCCATGAAATTCCACGACCACCCTAATTTGTTGAAGATTTTTCGGATTTTTTGGAACGCCCACGACCATCCGGAGGTCCTTCGACCGGCCGTAGGTTGGCTTCGACTTCTCCACGACCGGGCCGTGGAGCTACGACCGAAATTCCAAAGAACCTATTTCATGGTCCTACGACCTGGGCCGTAGGTGTCCCACGACTGGGTCGTAGTGTCCCACGACTGGGCCGTAGGGTACACACGACCGGCCGTAGAACGGTTTTCAAAGATCGCGCTCAAATTTTCAAAAATTGTTAGAGCTACGACCACCCTAGGTTTCTAAGACCACGTAGGAACGATTTTTTCTTCTATAAATTGAACACGAAATTCGTAGTTTTTACATCCGTAACTCCATTCCTTTCAAGAATTTTCAAGTAATCACTCGAGATAAGTCTGTGTTTATTTTAAGCTAAATTGTGCTTATTTAATATTCCTTTTTGCTAGCTTATTTAATTTGATTTTGTTTCTCTATTCCAATCTTATTTGAAAAGAGGAATTATATTATTCCTTCTTCTTGGAATCAAAATCAAAAATAGCTACGCCCAACAAGTCAAAATCTAAAATCTATTAGAATCTAGAACCCTATGAATGTGAGTATTGGAAATTGAACTTTGATATTCAATCATCTACTCCGATTGGTTCTACCGGCCGCTAAAGGAAAATCCGGTATTTTACAATCAGTAAAATTCATTTGTTATTGGTTTTGTTTGAGGTTGCTGAGGAAAAATCTCATTGTATTGGTTTTGTTTGAGATTGAGCCAGAAAAATCTCATTGTGTTGGTTGTCTGAGAAAACCAGAAAACTCAGAAAAAGGGGTTTTTGAATTGTGTAAGCCCAAGTGAAAAAGACACAATTGTAAAGGTTTTTGGTGAACCCGAGAAAACCTATTTGATAGTGAACGCTAATATCCCCGTGTGAGGATATTAGGAGTGGAGTAGCATCTCGTGTGGTCATTGTAAAACAGCTTGGTGTACACACAAAGTAACCACTATAACTCTTTGTCTTGTGGATTGAATGCTTGATTAATTTTCATATCTTTTATCATTCGATTGTGTGGAATGTACAAGTGGATGTGAATGTTGTAACTATTTACATTTTCAAGTAAGTGTGGGGATTGTTGTAATAATTTAAATCTTTACTTCTGCATTTATTTTCAATTCCTTGCTATTTCATTTACTTATATTAACATTGAGTTCTTGATTCAAAAGAGGTTCTAGAAATAAGGTTGTCCTACCATAAGCCCTTGTTTATTATGGTGTAAGGTTGTCCTTAGAACTGAATTTGTATCAATCTCTCAATAATTATTTATCAAGGTGATTTATATTTAGCATTGTGAATTGATTCATTATTGTAAGGGTATTGATTTACTTTAGTTCCGCTGATTTATTTTTAAATTTGGCATAGTCCTATTCACCCCCCCCTCTAGGACATATAGCTTGGCCTTTTCAGCTTACCATCGCATGGTTGCACAGTATAAAACATCGAACCCATGTAGGGAAGATATCAAATAAAACCACGTAGGGCGAGTATCAAAATATGCCACATAGGGCGAATATCAAAACTATACGATAAAGACCATCCTTAAAAACCATTGGGCACAACAACCCTGGATGGTAGGCCCACATCAATGATCCACCTAGACCACTACTCAAAAACCACCGAGTCGAAGGTCCATTATAATCACAAAGAGTCAAGTTACATCCCAAGTATGGGTGTACATTCATACGTGGGAATTTTCCATTAATGTACCAGTTTAAGTTCTGTAAGCAATCCACAAATAATCCACAAGCATGAACAATTATACAGGATAATCATAAAGCATGTAAGACAACAATTCAATTTCCACCAGCTAACACATGTGATTATAAAGGGAGATAGCAATTACGAATTTAAATAAAAACTATAACTTAAGCTAATGAGAAGATGGAAAGCTTAAGAGGAAGAATCATCACCTTATACTTGAATCGCTAACTGATGTTGCTAGGAAGTGCATGCACTCTCAAAGTTGAGTCCTACCATAGATTATGAAGTTTGCACATGAGATTAGTGTTTTACCAAAAGTCTATGGCCGAGATTCACGCAACTAAGGGTTTGGATTACGTTTAGGGTTCTATTATAGAATTAGGGCTTCACACTAGGATTTAGTTATAGGGTTTAGATTCTAGGATTTGAATCCTAGATTATTATTAATATTATTATTATTTTTATCATCGTACAATGTGCCAATTAATATTCATGATAGGAGTATCAACCCATCCATATTAATAATGATGGTTCTTAAGTTCATATTTAAATGCACCGACATTATCAAGTGTTCTTATAATGACTAATAATTTATTAAATAATAGAGGTATAGGATATTTACTAATAGTAAAATGACCAATGATAATAATCATATTACAGGAAATACACAAATCCCATAAAGAAAATTATAACATTTCCTAATGATAATAATCATAGCTGTAAATAATGAATCTAGTCTTTGTAATAGAGATTATGACCTACCATTAAATAAAAGACCATTATTTGATAACTACAATTTCATTTACCATAACTAGGTTATATAGTGGACTTTGATCCTACCATACTTTGTGAAATTTTACCATTAGATCCAACCTAACTTATTATCTACATTTTGAGTATTGGCCTAGGGTTTAGATCATGGATTAAATTTCTAATTGATGTAGTAACGATATTAATTATATTATTGACTAAACATAATAATCTAACAATGGCTAAACAACAACCCACGATGGATCATGTCGCTAATAATTCCAAACAGTTAGTACTATTAACAATATTCTCACATTTAGCCAATGTGACACCAATAGTTGTTTTTATGAAAATAAATAGCATGATCTAGTGTTAATAATAATTTAAGGATGACTAGGTAAAATATTAATATTTTAATAATGAAGATTTTTATATGAAACAACTAATACTTATACGAATCGTTTTATAATCGTTAATCATACCGGATTTTAATAATCCCAAAAATAACGATAGCAATGATGATTAAAATAAATTAAATCTGGACAGAGAAATGTGGGCTCACCTAGTCGACTCAGTTCGAGTCGAGTTGACTCGGTTGCAACACACCAACCCACCTATCTCTTTCTTCTTCTTCTCTCTCTCTTCTTCTTCTACTTGCTCTCATTCCTCTCTTTTTCTTCTTCTCCTGCTAGAATGTCCAGCAAGACACGGACCCAAATTAAACCCATCTTGGCCGAAGTCAAACTCGGTTCAGTGAAGTTGACTTCAGAAGAACCCCGCCTCAACCTCACTTTTCTCTTTTGTTTCTCTCTTCTTTCTTTTCCCATTTTTCTTTCTCACGCTCTTTCCTGCTCTCTTTCACCACCAACCACGGCAGTCCCGCCTAACTCGAACCGAGTCGGCGACTCGCTTCATCGTACATCGTGAGTGTGCCGCACACCCCTCCTCTCTCTCTCCTTCGACACTCTTTCCGGCCTTTTCGGCCAGACGCAAGCCCCACCAAATTCCAATTTGGACTGCCCATGGCCACCACTCAACGGTGCACACCAGAGTCGAGCTCACCTCCCGCTCTCTACTTCTCTCTCTCAGTTCTTCCATTTCCTTCTTCTTTCTTCCCTTTCTTCTTTCTTTCGCCCAGTTAGGATCGTCCCACGTGAGGCCGCCAATCCGGCCAAACCTCGGACCGGACCGGCCGGCGGTCGGGTCGAGATGGTGCGGTGCGCAAAGAATCGCACCACCTTCTCTCCCTCATCCTTCTTTCTCCTTCTTCCTTCTTTGTTTCTTTCTCTCTTTCTTTCTTTCTTTTTCTTTTCAGACACGTCCCACAAGCTTGGACGAGGCCAAAACCATCAGCAGCCGACTGCTTCTTGGTGGAGAAGAAGACCGCCATTAATGGCAGATTCTCTCCTGTCAATTCTTCCTTCATTCCGCGAGCATGGGGTAGTTCCTAGGGGTACACTGGAGCTCGGAGGGTGGGTGGAATGGAGCTTGAACGTCGTTTGGTTGGTGGGTTCGAATGGAGAAGAAAATGGTGGATTTTCGAGTTGAGGCAAGGGAGTGGGAGAGAGACCCGTTGCAACTCCCTATTCTCGACTTAAATCGAGCCCTAAGCTCTCTCAGGGCTGTTGGATGAGGACTGGATGGCCCGGATTGAATACAACCGATCGGTTTTCTCAAAACTGTGGGAGGGAACTAAAACCATCCCTGGTTTTGCAAGGAACGCCCTAAAGCAAAAGAAACGGCCGAGATCGTTCTGGGATGGACGTTCGAGATAAGAGGATTTTCTCCTCACTCGGATCGTTGAGCTGGCAGCAGCGAGGCAGTTTCCATTTTCGGAAACTAGTGTTAGTAGGGCCTCCTTGCATCGAGATTTGTGTGCCCAAACGCACCAGAAAATTTGTCATAACCGTTGGGTTTTCGTGGGGCCCTCTGTGTGAATCCAATGGACGGTTTGGATCATCAAGGTGGGTCCTTCTGGTGGGCCACCACACGTTGCAAACGGACTCTGTCCGTCGGCTGGCAACACGAAGAGAGAGAGAGACCTCCTATTTCAGGAAGTCGCGGGTCAGCGCCCGATTTGAACCTGCTGGGGGTTCGGTGCACCGCGGGTGCTTTGGCACCGGTGCACAAGCACGGTAAGGTGGGCCCACCGTGATGTTTTGTGAGAAATCCACACCATCCATTTTCTTCGTCAGATCATGCTGAGGCCCAGACAAAATAATGGGCCAGATCCTAAATTCAGGCGGGCCATACGAATCAACCTCAGGCCCTAATGGCAGTTTTCTGTCCATCAACGGTCGGATGATCCCGAATTCGAATGTCAACGGTTAAAAGGTATAAATGGACCATATGAAAGGCTTTCATCATATATAACTAACTAGTACGAATATTAATATAATTTTATTATTATTTTTGTGTATTAAAATATTTAAAATCTTATATTCATATGTAAATAAAATTTTAAATATTATCATACTACTATATCCATGCTATTGATCACATATTTATATGATTTGTAATATACAATACCATATGATACATATATATATGAATTGAAATTTTACAATATCATGTTTAGACTCACATTGTTAAATAATATAAATTTTAAAACATTTAATGATTTTGTATACATATGTATGACAGATATTTCAATACGACATTGGCATTTATAATTCAATTACATACCGTAAAATTATTATCCATAATGCTTGGTTAGTATAATATTATTATCATACTATTCTATGTACATTAAATATATAGGTGTCACCCTATTGTAATACATTTTCATACATTTCTATATGATAATTAAATTATCAAAATCCATTTATAATTTTTTGATCTATGATTGTGTAACACTTATATGAAATAAATAAATAAATAAAGATGATTATATAGTTATTAAATATCACAGGATGGTTTGATTCGCCTATTGAGGTGATTGAAGTCCTAGCGATGGGTTGCGTTATACTTAGGCCGGACTTGTATTTATGCTAAGTTTGGTTATACGGTAACACCCGAGTACTGGAAAGTACGGGGTGTTACAAACTACCCCCCTTAAAGTAAATCTCGTCCCCGAGATTTGGTAAAACGCATCCCGATTATTAGCATGATGAGTGATCTGCACACCCTATATCGCTTATGTCCAAGCGTGCTATCGAAACTTGGGTTTAAACGGCCCACAGGAAAATTTTTCTAACCTTTCATACCTTCATCTTAATAAGTTAGACAATGTATGTGCCTAGGTATGAAACCCAACAAGCTATATACAGATCTACCCCCCTTAAAGAAGATTTTACCATCGGGATTCGACAGTGCTTGTCCAACTATTAAAGTTCTAAGTGGTTCGATTCTCATGAAGGTGTATCCCGTTGCTTGTCAACCTTTGAACTTCTTATAGTATTGGCTTAGATTATAACTTCATCTAGGTGGCTACTAATAACATTTCATCCTTCTTATTACTCTCCTGTACTCCTAATGTTAATGCCCTGTTATCCAAAGTACAATACAATTTTCTGGTTTTCAGTATTCGAGCTATCACGGATAAGTGGTTATAGTGGGTTTGAATCCGAGCACGTCGACCCTTTGCCTACATAGAACAGAGGATTACTAGCATCAATTCATAATCTGTTAAATCTCGATCTTTCCGATCTCCCGATCGGCATTGAGATCATTGAGGCTTGCTAGGACATAAATTTGAGACAAACCGCGTACACATCGCATAAACATGATTCCATCAATCCGTGATCCCGATTGTTCTAGACTTTAGGAAAATATCATGCGTTTTTCTGAATTGACAATGAGAGTGCCTAAACTTTATATGAATATGTGCAAATGGCTATCACGCTTCCAGCGCGCACTCTTATTATCAAAGTACTACTTGGAAATCTCAGGACAAAGGGTTTTTTTTTTTTTTTTTTTTTTTTTTAATTGTTATTTTATTTTTATTTTTATATATATATATATATATATATATATATATATATATATATATATATATATACTTTTTTTTTTTTGAACCGAGTTTAAAGGTTGCCAAGTTCATTTAAGATCTCTAATCTAGTTTCAATATGCTTAGTTTAGGGTTGAAATTTCATAGCGTCTTCTTTTTTTTTTTTTTTTTTTTTTTTGAAAGCTAAGTATAAGGAATGTCCTTAGGTAGTCTTAAGTACATCATGATGACTATTTGGTATGCATTTAACTTCTAAGTTCAAATAACAATCTTGGTAGTTCACAAGGGAACCAAGTTTTTGTCCTAGGTTCAAATGACTAGAACTGAAATCTTCAAGGGAAACTAGGATCATTTCTAAGTTCTGTAGTTGTCCAAACAATTCTCTAAGGGGCCTAAAATGTTGAGTATCTATATTTTCAACTTTCCTAAATTCTAGGAGAAATGTGTCTAAGTTCAAATGGCTATCCTTATCATTTCTAGGGAGTAACTATGTAAGTTTAAGGTCCAGGGGTCTAACTTAAACTCTTAAGGGAGTCTAAAGTTTGAATTTTCTATGTTCTCAATTGCTCCTAGCTACCAGGGGATTTCTCATAAGTTCAAATAGTTGTTCTAACAATTTCTAAGGAGACCTAGGTTTTGAATTTCTACATTCTCAGATTGTCCTTTGCTCAGATGAAATTTTATACTGCCATCCAAGTCACTGCTAAGGGAACCTAAGTTTGGGTTTCTACATTCTCCAAATTTTCCAAAGTCTAGGGGAGATTTACCTGAGTTCAAATTTCTACTTTTAACATCCTAACTTGAGACATTTAAGGCTTGTATAAGATCATTTCCCAAGGCCAAGTTTGTCCAAACCATGCTCGATACCAACTGTAACAACCCGAATTTTCAGAACCCGAGTACACGACCCGTTTCCCAAAAACCCGAGTGTTAACCTTAAAGGATAGTCAAATATATATTTTTTTCTTCTTTTATCAGAGTAAGCAGATGAGCGTAGAATGGACAAGTAAGCATAAAGGGAAGTTCCATTATCATTTAGAATATACAAGAGAATGCCCATAATGACTTATACAAACCAATGTCCCCATTCTTACAATTACAAAATGAACTAATATTACATGTGAAATAAAGTAAATTACAACAAATTTGAGAAATGAAATCCTGTAGCAACCCTTAGCAAATATAATCATGCACACTTATCAACCATAGCCTGCTCCTCATCAATATGAACATGAATGTCGTTGGAGCCACCTGCTCTACCTGTACGGTTATATATTTAATGGATGAGTGGCCAACTCAGTGTAAACTCCCCTCAAGATTACACACCGCCGCATTAGGTAAGCATAGTTATAAAATAAAGCATACAAAACAGTACATGATGCAGATCTTATTATGTGCATGGATGTATGGAATGCGTTCACGCCCCGGGGATGCTCATCCGTGCGGACAGGGCCGCCACCCAAGCAATGCGTTCACGCCCCGGAAGTACTCATCCGTGCGGACAGGGCCGCCGCCCATGCAATCATCGAACCTGGGAAACATCATCCAGTCGGAACAATACGTACATCACGTACGATAGCAATAGATGCTGGTTTGTGCGATGTATGCATGATTAGCCAATCCGTTATTAATCCAATTACAACCAGCCATTTTAAATAAGCTCAAAGGTCACTACGGGGAGCACATGGCCCAGCGTAGGCCGACAGCTTGGGCATAGGTCCCATACCACCATCCCCGGCTCATGAGGCTACCACCTTATGATGTTTAATGGAACCCCGTCGACTAGTGGCCAATCATATTATAATATATGGGGCTTACCATCGCATGGTTGCACAGTATAAAACATCGAACCCATGTAGGGAAGATATCAAATAAAACCACGTAGGGCGAGTATCAAAATATGCCACATAGGGCGAATATCAAAACTATACGATAAAGACCATCCTTAAAAACCATTGGGCACAACAACCCTGGATGGTAGGCCCACATCAATGATCCACCTAGACCACTACTCAAAAACCACCGAGTCGAAGGCCAATATGATCACAAAGAGTCAAGTTACATCCCAAGTATGGGTGTACATTCATACGTGGGAATTTTCCATTAATGTACCAGTTTAAGTTCTGTAAGCAATCCACAAATAATCCACAAGCATGAACAATTATACAGGATAATCATAAAGCATGTAAGACAGCAATTCAATTTCCACCAGCTAACACATGTGATTATAAAGGGAGATAGCAATTACGAATTTAAATAAAAACTATAACTTAAGCTAATGAGAAGATGGAAAGCTCAAGGGGAAGAATCATCACCTTATACTTGAATCGCTAACTGATGTTGCTAGGAAGTGCATGCACTCTCAAAGTTGAGTCCTACCATAGATTATGAAGTTTGCACATGAGATTAGTGTTTTACCAAAAGTCTATGGCCGAGATTCACGCAACTAAGGGTTTGGATTACGTTTAGGGTTCTATTATAGAATTAGGGCTTCACACTAGGATTTAGTTATAGGGTTTAGATTCTAGGATTTGAATCCTAGATTATTATTAATATTATTATTATTTTTATCATCGTACAATGTGCCAATTAATATTCATGATAGGAGTATCAACCCATCCATATTAATAATGATGGTTCTTAAGTTCATATTTAAATGCACCGACATTATCAAGTGTTCTTATAATGACTAATAATTTATTAAATAATAGAGGTATAGGATATTTACTAATAGTAAAATGACCAATGATAATAATCATATTACAGGAAATACACAAATCCCATAAAGAAAATTATAACATTTCCTAATGATAATAATCATAGCTGTAAATAATGAATCTAGTCTTTGTAATAGAGATTATGACCTACCATTAAATAAAAGACCATTATTTGATAACTACAATTTCATTTACCATAACTAGGTTATATAGTGGACTTTGATCCTACCATACTTTGTGAAATTTTACCATTAGATCCAACCTAACTTATTATCTACATTTTGAGTATTGGCCTAGGGTTTAGATCTTGGATTAAATTTCTAATTGATGTAGTAACGATATTAATTATATTATTGACTAAACATAATAATCTAACAATGGCTAAACAACAACCCACGATGGATCATGTCGCTAATAATTCCAAACAGTTAGTACTATTAACAATATTCTCACATTTAGCCAATGTGACACCAATAGTTGTTTTTATGAAAATAAATAGCATGATCTAGTGTTAATAATAATTTAAGGATGACTAGGTAAAATATTAATATTTTAATAATGAAGATTTTTATATGAAACAACTAATACTTATACGAATCGTTTTATAATCGTTAATCATACCAGATTTTAATAATCCCAAAAATAACGATAGCAATGATGATTAAAATAAATTAAATCTGGACAGAGAAATGTGGGCTCACCTAGTCGACTCAGTTCGAGTCGAGTTGACTCGGTTGCAACACACCAACCCACCTATCTCTTTCTTCTTCTTCTCTCTCTCTTCTTCTTCTACTTGCTCTCATTCCTCTCTTTTTCTTCTTCTCCGCTAGAATGTCCAGCAAGACACGGACCCAATCCAAACCCATCTTGGCCGAGTCGAACTCGGTTCTACTTTCGAGTTGACTCAAGAACAACCCCGCCTCAACCTCACTTTCTCTCTTTTGTTTCTCTCTTCTTTCTTTTCCCATTTTTCTTTCTCACTCTCTTTCCCGCTCTCTTTCACCAGCCCAACCACGGCAGTCCCGCCTTCTAACCGACCGGTCAGAGTCGACGACTGTCATTCAGACATCGCCAGTGCGTGCACCGCACACCCCTCCTCTCTTCTCCTTCTCGACACTCTTTCCCTGGCCTTTTTCGAAGCCAGGACGCAAGCCCCACCAGTCCAATTTGGACTGCCCATGGCCACCACTCAACGACAGGTGCACACAGCCCGAGTCGAGCTCACCTCCCGCTCTCTACTTCTCTCTCTCAGTTCTTCCATTTCCTTCTTCTTTCTTCCCTTTCTTCTTTCTTTCTGCCCAGTTAGGATCGTCCCACAGAGGCCGCCAATCCAGCCAGCCTCGGACTGGACCTACACGGTCGGGTCAAGATGGTGCTGGTGCGGCAAAGAATCGCACCACCTTCTCTCCCTCATCCTTCTTTCTCCTTCTTCCTTCTTTGTTTCTTTCTCTCTTTCTTTCTTTCTTTTTCTTTTTCGACACGTCCCACAAGCTTGGACGAGGCCAAAACCATCAGCAGCCGACTGCTTCTTGGTGGAGAAGAAGACCGCCATTAATGGCAGATTCTCTCCTGTCAATTCTTCCTTCATTCCGCGAGCATGGGGTAGTTCCTAGGGGTACACTGGAGCTCGGAGGGTGGGTGGAATGGAGCTTGAACGTCGTTTGGTTGGTGGGTTCGAATGGAGAAGAAAATGGTGGATTTTCGAGTTGAGGCAAGGGAGTGGGAGAGAGACCCGTTGCAACTCCCTATTCTCGACTTAAATCGAGCCCTAAGCTCTCTCAGGGCCGTTGGATGAGGACTGGATGACCCGGATTGAATACAGCCGATCGGTTTTCTCAAAACTGTGGGAGGGAACTAAAACCATCCCTGGTTTTGCAAGGAACGCCCTAAAGCAAAAGAAACGGCCGAGATCGTTCTGGGATGGACGTTCGAGATAAGAGAATTTTCTCCTCACTCGGATCGTTGAGCTGGCAGCAGGCAGTTTCCATTTTCAGAAACTAGTGTTAGTAGGGCCTCCTTGCATCGAGATTTGTGTGCCCAAACGCACCAGAAAATTTGTCATAACCGTTGGGTTTTCGTGGGGCCCTCTGTGTGAATCCAATGGACGGTTTGGATCATCAAGGTGGGTCCTTCTGGTGGGCCACCACACGTTGCAAACGGACTCTGTCCGTCGGCTGGCAACACAAGAAGAGAGAGAGAGACCTCCTATTTCGGGAAGTCGCGGGTCAGCGCCCGATTTGAACCTGCTGGGGGTTCGGTGCACCGCGGGTGCTTTGGCACCGGTGCACAAGCACGGTAAGGTGGGCCCACCGTGATGTTTTGTGAGAAATCCACACCATCCATTTTCTTCGTCAGATCACGCTGAGGCCCAGACAAAATAATGGGCCGATCCTAAATTCAGGCGGGCCATACGAATCAACCTCAGGCCCTAATGGCAGTTTTCTGTCCATCAACGGTCGGATGATCCCGAATTCGAATGTCAACTGTTAAAAGGTATAAATGGACCATATGAAAGGCTTTCATCATATATAACTAACTAGTACGAATATTAATATAATTTTATTATTATTTTTGTGTATTAAAATATTTAAAATCTTATATTCATATGTAAATAAAATTTTAAATATTATCATACTACTATATCCATGCTATTGATCACATATTTATTTGATTTGTAATATACAATACCATATGATACATATATATATGAATTGAAATTTTACAATATCATGTTTAGACTCACATTGTTAAATAATATAAATTTTAAAACATTTAATGATTTTGTATACATATGTATGACAGATATTTCAATACGACATTGGCATTTATAATTCAATTACATACTGTAAAATTATTATCCATAATGCTTGGTTAGTATAATATTATTATCATACTATTCTATGTACATTAAATATATAGGTGTCACCCTATTGTAATACATTTTCATACATTTCTATATGATAATTAAATTATCAAAATCCATTTATAATTTTTTGATCTATGATTGTGTAACACTTATATGAAATAAATAAATAAATAAAGATGATTATATAGTTATTAAATATCACAGGATGGTTTGATTCGCCTATTGAGGTGATTGAAGTCCTAGCGATGGGTTGCGTTATACTTAGGCCGGACTTGTATTTATGCTAAGTTTGGTTATACGGTAACACCCGAGTACTGGAAAGTACGGGGTGTTACATATTCTTTCTGGAATATACAAAAGAAGTGAAGAAGAATACTATAATTAACTCAGCAAATGGAAATTACTTAAAGGAGCACAATTTTTTACTTCACCACAACAGGGTTCGTTGTGGAGTATGCTGATAAACCAATTAAACATCGTGAAGACAAAGTGATAGTAAATAAGCAAATGGAATCCCAAACAATTGTTATAGTCATGATTGCCTCACCAATAACACGAGGATAGAAAGATGAATGGATCATCGTCACTCACGGGAGGACCAATGCTCAGAATATAATGGCAGCAAGAACTGCTTCACCACCAAGCAGAGTCAGAGGTCCAGTAACCCGAAATGCTGCCAAGAGGAATCCTGAACTTGCCCCTCCTTCGATATACCCTAAGCAGACAGTTCCACAGCTAACATCACATGATTTCCCCACATTAACAACCCCAAAAGCCAGGTGGACAAGAGCATAAAAAGGTAAAGCATTATTAGTAAACTCATCAGCGTCCACTTCACCCCGATCAGACAGTGGTAATGGAGGTACAGAGAAATTGAAGCAAACTCCATCCTCTCCTCCTTTCATAAGCCCTCTTTCGTTAACCTACTCTTATCCTACTCCTACTACGGTTTCATCGAAGAGTGGAGAAGCCATGGTACACATGGTAGGAACCAATCAGGAAAACATGCCAACCACAGAAGACCATGTAAATGCAGTGGCAGAAGCATAAAGAGTATTGATGGAAGAATGCAGGAATCTCAGAGAAGCTTTAGCAATGCTTGCGCATAATGTCGCCCGAATGGCAGCACCCCCAGTGACTGATAATATGAATGAAAGAGAACAACCTCCCGAGGGGTCGCAACAACCAAGAATGGGGTCGCATGGATCCGTTCCCACTACAGGTATAGTAACATAGGAAGAAGTACAGCAAGTCGTCGAAAAAGCGGTTAGATCAGAAAGAGAACCTGAAGGAATCAGGAGATTCAGATATCGAATGCCATATCCGAGAGAAGTGGAAGATATACCATTCCCTAACAATTTTAAACATCCAGACTTTCAAAGTTCAATGGGGATGGATCACCAGAAGAACATTTGATGCATTTCATCACTAGCATGGGAAATTTCGCCATAGTACCTCAGTACTGTCTTCGATTATTTGGGTCTTCCTTGATAAATAAAGCATTCAGATGGTGTGCTAGTTTAACACCTGGATCGATAAGAACATGGGAACAAATGCAGGATGAATTTATGTCGAATTTCTTCTCGTCAGAGCGTGATGTCAGCATCTCAGAGTTAGCTTCGGTGTGACAGAGAGAAGGAGAGCCAGTGGAAAAATTCATAAACAGATGGAAGACTTTAGGAGCTTCTTGCAGGCAATTGCCAGAGGAGAAAGAACAGGTGAAAATGTGTTTGAATTCTACGGAGACCGGGATAGCATTCGGCCTTACCAGTGCTGACATCCGGACCTTCTGTGACTTGGCTACAAAGGCACATGCTCTAGAATTAATGACTCAGAAAATGCCAGCATTCAAGTGTGATACAGTCAAGAATGGATCTCAGAGATTGATCACGAACATGGTTGAACACGACAAAAGGAACCAGGAAGTAAGAGAAGAAAAGGGTAAAAGAACAGAAAGGAGAGAAGAATCGAGTCATCTTAGAGGAAAATTTTATGATAAAAAGTTCCGATCATTAAATGTTCACGAGGGTTTCGCGTTTGAAAGAGGATGTATTCCCCATGTTGAATCAATTGTTAAAAGCTGGAACGATTGAATTGCCACTGTTAAAGCGTTCCGAAGAAGCATCTAAAATAAAGGAAAGGGACTTCTGTCATTACCACTGTTTAGTAGGGCACCCGACAGAAAATTGCTATACACTGAAGTGTATTATACAGAAAATGATAAACAATAGCGAGATAATAGTTGGGAAAGAGAAGGAAAGAGACAGGAGAGCAACAACAAATGTACTTACTATGCGAGAAGATTATCAAATGAAAAGAAGGGCAGATGATTCGAAGACAACAAGAAAAGTTGTTGTAACTATTTTGCGATTAGGAAGGAAGATGGGTAGTTCGTCAAGGTCAAAGAGTGAAAAAACGAAGGAAGAAGCAACTATGGGTCATGCAGGCAACAATGACAACAATGGAAAAGGAAAAGGAAAAGAGGCAGGAACAGTAGCGTATGATATCATAAGTCACTTGAAAAGCATTCCAGCCTGATTAAGCATTTATGACACTTTGAAGTTGTCAGGGGACTCCCGACAAAGCTTGGTTAGAGCTTTATCAGATGAAAGCATAAGGGAGGTGTTGATGGCTAAATTAGAAAATGAGAAACGAAGAGACTGTCTACCGGTAATCTCTTTCTCTAATGAAGATTTGGTCTGTGATGGCGAACATAATAGGCCATTGATGATAATGGGATATATTTAAGGGTAAACAAGTGAAAAGAATAATGCTGGATAATGGGTCCACTATAAACCTGTTGCCGTTAACGATGCTTGATAAATTAGGTTATCGACACTTGAACCTACGCCCTAGTGGAATGATGATATAGGGCTTTAATCAAGATGGGCAGCGCGCACTTGGAAAGATTATAGTAATGTTGGAGACAGGAGAACTAACTACGCATGTCGTCTGCCATGTCATAGATGCAGTGACTACATACAATCTTCTTCTGGGAATACCGTGGATGCATCAGAATGGCATCATACCTTTTACCTAGCATCAGTGTTTTAAATATTGCAAAGATGGGGTACAACATAAAGTGATAGCCGATGCAAGACCGTATGCGGAAGTTGAAGCTTTTTTTCACAAATGCTAGTTATTATGATGCATTTGTCGGCAGGGGAGAGAAAGAGAATGGTGAAAACAAAATCCAAGAAAATGCATGCAGGGAAATAGTGAGAAAAGAAGGGATGAAATCATCTGCAAAAGAGGAAGCTAAGAAGAAATTTTATTTCATCCCAAAGCATTTACGATAGCCAGGACAACCGCCATTAACACTACTATCGTTTGGACAGTTTGAAATCCTGCAAACAAATTATACAGTACCACTTTGTAACAGCCCGGATTTTTGCCAACCTGGAATTAGATGTCCTTAGGCAATGGGTCACTCCTAACACCCTATTAACCTGTCAGGACTCAATCCCAAAGTCTAAAACTGCTGTTGAACCCACTTCCTTCACAAATCCCACCCTTTACCACCTCGTTCTTTAAATCCTTCTAAGTACTTTCATGTTAGATACTATCTTAAAGTTTAGGTGATGAAGAACAATACTTAAACCAAACATTACTACAAAGGACTGAGTACCACCTCGACCAGAAATCACTTAGGATTAAACCCTTTATAAATTTGACAAAATTAACCAAGTGCTAAACTGGATTAGCTACGAAATCCGTTTGATCCACTTTAAATATGATTTGCAAGACCCAAAACTTGTAGAATCATTGACGCTAGGTTACCCTGAAATCTAGGATCAATCTCATTACCTGGCTGCTCTCGGGAGCATTTCGAAACTCCGTATTAATTCTAGACCGCACATCGGGAGTCCGAATAATACGAGGTTAAGGACTTAGGACCGCCTCGCTGGGCTTGACAACCATCTCGAAAATCAAATCCAGATAGCGTCCCACGGCTGTTCGCTTAAGTCCGGAGCGAGAGGGTGTGAAAACACTTGTTTCTTTACAAAATAAATATCTTGAATAGTAATATGAGACTTGTCGCTTGCTGATCAGTTTTAAGCAACCAGACCATCAGAATCAGACCAAATTACACCCTCAGATTAGGAGAAATTTCATACATATATCCATGTACTCGGAATCTCCGATCGAGATCCGGTGACTGTTGAACTGAAACTGGTCCGCCAAGCATGATCTGAGAACCCTATTGGAACGAAAACTTAATGGAACCTAGATCCATAGTCTGTGAGCTTAAGTCCGACCTTTGGCTCAAGGAGGCCCTCCAGAAGTCCTCCGTTGAGCTGAAACAGGTCCGATTTGGGTATAACCTAAGTATACCTTGACCTGGAGTTTATTTCGGTGAGTTTTTAGACTATATAAGGACCTTAAACCCTCTCTCATTGCAGCCATACGAATTTGAGAGAAACCCTAGAGAGAGAAGAGAGAAAAGAAAGAATGTGTGGGAGATGTGGGAGAATCTCCCTACCGTGCTTCCCTGCCGCTCCACGAGCTCCACCGCTTCGTTTTAATCGCTTTCCCGGCGATTCCAGCTCCGTTTCTAGGTAAGAAACCCAAACCCTAATCTGTTTTGGGGCTGTATAGGTTGTAGGTTATGAAATAGTTAACCTATTTCGTTCTCTAGGTTGCCAAACTGCCGAATACGGAAGCTTAGCAAACCTATCGACTCCGTTACGATTCTACGACACAAGGTGCGGACTTTAGGTGTATAGGTTATGGTTTTCAACGCTTTCAATGTCAGCTAATAATAGATTCATGATCTACATGCAATTGTACATGTACAAAGTGCTTTTTGTTTCCTGTTTCGATTAAAGATGTAGATTATAAAATTTTACATATTCTAGGTATTCGTACAAAATACCGTATACGTATAAATTTTGGAAATGTATTTGACATGATTATTTGTTGTATGAATATATGATATATGGATAAAATACTTATTTGGCGAAAGGATTCACCCAAATACATGTTTTACTAATATACACTATGTATGTAGAAATACCGTATTGTTGAAAGTACCGTATACATATATATTTTAGAGATGTGTTTGCCATGATTATTTGTTATATAAATATACTATATATGCATAAAATATTTACTTGGCGAAAGGACTCGCCCTAATACATGTTTGCTAACATACACTAAGTATGTTGAAATTGTATATTCTAAGTGTTTGTGAAAATGCTTGTGTGAGTAAGTGTTTGGATGTTGATGCCTTAGGAGGGTGTTGAGATGGGATTCTCAACTACCTTAGAGACATGTATGATTTCCTCCATGAGGTTGTTCAGTTTAACCACTTACTTATAAAATATATGTGTTTGTATTCCTGTTTATATAGTGCTTCATAACATGTTTATAACATGCTTTATAATATGCTTTATGATATGCTTGTTAACATGCTCAACTGATTGTATGATTTTATTTATGTAATGCGTATATTTAAATTCATATTTACATTGTATGATCCGTCATGGGTGATGGGGGAGTGGAGCAACAAGTGCGTGCAACAGCCCTGGCAGCCCTAAACGGATAATATCATACTTTGATTGTATGATTTGAATCTTGATGTAACGTCCTGAAAATCGGGGGTCAAGTGTAACTCAACTCCCGAGTTCCAACGCATCACTTATGCAACATAAATAATGCTGATTAAATGTTGTCCGTGTTAGAGCAATAAACATGAGTGAGATTATACCAAAACAGTAATTCATACTCCAGATCATTTGTATAAAGGCAAGCGGAAGACTGAACTGTATATACATGAATGTAAAGAAACAAAATCATTTCATTCTCCAGAGTATGAACCCATCTGAGTCACCATATACATATGTCTGTTTTACGAACAAAATGTCAAAAATTAAACTAAGTAACAATCCCTGCAAAACCCGTCGATCCTGGCAGCCTAGTCGAAGCCGCCAGAGTACTGCATATAGGAGAACTCCTCCTGGTCCTCATCATAATCAAGCTTCGCATCCTGAGTCATCGGCTCACCTAAACCTGAGACAAAGTCTAGTTGGTGTGCGCAACACTGTCCCATAACGTGGGAGTGAGTAGCTAACTCAGTGGAACAATAAAGCATAGGTTCACATGTTATCAATACAGTCACGCAGTAATGATAAAGCAGTAAAATTAAACACTCTTAACTACTCTTATTAATGCAAGTATGAATACCCTCACCACACCCTCCCTCGTGCGACACCATCTCATGTTCGTGGCATGCTTTCATCCCTCAGTGCTCCACATCTTCCAGGCATATGCAATGCATGATGAGCATGATTACCGAGTTTTTAATTAGTCCATTTCAAAGAGCAGGATTGGGAAACTAAGGTACCTCCCTTGTATCATTCCCAAACATGATCCATTATAGGGTCGTCAGTCCTAGTTAATCTCAGACGATGGTGTGTTTTCTAGGTCACTGCAAAGGCTGCCAGGGCTGTTACGCACAAAGGTTACACCACTCCCCCATCACCTCTTTAACGATTCATCACTATACAGAAACAGGCCTAGTTCATACTCTATATACCGCGGCAAACTCTAAGGATCACCGCGATTTTAGAGTATGCTTGAGGTCACTACAAGGGGCTGCCAGGGCTATTACTCACATTCGTTGCACCACTCCCCCATCACCTTATCAATGTAGGCCGACAGCATGAATATAGTGTCCTATACCACTATAATCGGTTCACGAGTCTAGTTGCTCACTGGTCACTACGGGGAGGCACGTGGCCCCAGCGTAGGCCGACAGCTCAACTGCGGTGTCCCATACCACCATGCCCGGCTCATGAGTCTTAGCGGATCGAGGTACCATGGTTAAAGGGGATTTCATTAGTAAGTTTGGTACCCTAGGTTCAAGCAGTAGCGACCAAATATGGTGAACATACATTAGACACATCGGGTTACTTGACGGGCCTGACTAGCTCGAGCGCACAATTAATTAGACGACATGAAGTGCATAAGCACTTCGCGTGGCCTAACCACTGTCGCCAACTGACGTACGACTCGGGTTCGTCAAACACATCTTACGTGGCGACATGAAACTCAACCACGATCTCAAATCTGGTACTGATTGTCTGGACTATAGACATAGTCCCAAACTCAATCAATTTTTATCCATAGCATGTGGAGTAAAGCATGATAAACAAGTAATTCAAGCATGCTAGTAAGCATGTTATAAGGCATGTTATAAAGCATGATATAAAGCATGTTTTAAAGCACTACATCAATAGGAATACAAACACATATATAACAAGTAATTTGTTTAAGTAAACAACCTCATGGAGGTAATCATACATGTCTCTAAGGTAGTCGAGAATCCCATCTCAAC
Source organism: Magnolia changhungtana (assembly GCA_030180095.1). NCBI lineage: Eukaryota > Viridiplantae > Streptophyta > Magnoliopsida > Magnoliales > Magnoliaceae > Magnolia > Magnolia changhungtana. The sequence continues at coordinate 6,092,072 of JASAUF010000397.1, forward strand.
ATCCTCCTAAGGCATCAACATCCCATCACTTACTCACACAAGCATTTCCACAAACACCTAACATACACTATTTCAACATACTTGGTGTATGTTAGCAAACATGTATTAGGGCGAATCCTTTCGCCAAGCAAGCATTTTACGCACACATAATATATTTATACAACAATTAATCATAGCAAACACATCTCTAAAATACACATGTATACGGTACTTCTTACAATACAGTATTTCTACATACATTGTGTATATTAGTAAAACATGTATTTAGACAAATCCTTTCGCCAAATAAGTATTTTATCCATATATCGTATATCCATACAACAAATAATCATGTCAAACACATTTCCAAAAAATATACGTATACGGAATTTTCTACGAATACCTAGAATATGTAAAATTCCATATTCTACAACTTTAATCGAAACAGAAATCGGAAAGCACTTTGTACATGTGCAATTGCTTGCAGATCATGAATCTATCATTATCTGACATTGAAAGCATTGAAAACCATAACCTATACACCTAAAGTCCTCACCTTACTCCTTGAAATTGCAACGAATCAGCTAGGTTCGTTAAGCTTCCGTATTCGACAGTTTTATAGCCTAAAGAGTGAAACCGGTTAGCTATTTCATAACCTATAACCATCACACCCCAAAACAGATCTAGGGTTAGGGTTTCTTACCTTAAAACGGAGTCGGTATCGACGGGAAAGCGAGAAGAAAGGGGTGGTGCAGCCCGTGTGGTGATGGGAAACAGTAGGAGGGAGATTCTCCCACAACTCACTAGCTTTCTCTTTCTTTTTCTCTCTTCTTACTTAGGGTTTTTCTCAAATTTGTATGGCTGTGAGAGAGAGTGCTCTAAGGTTCTTATATAGCCTAAAAAGTCTCTGAAATAGACTTAAGTTCAAGGTATACTTGGGTTATATCCAAATCGGCTTTAATTCAGCTCAAAAGAGGGTTTCTGGCGGCCCTCCTTAAGCCAAAAGTCGGACTTAAGCTCACTAACCTTGGATCTACGTGGAGTTATGTTTTCGTCTCAGTCGCATTCCCAGATCACGTGTGGCGGACCAGTTTCAGTTCAGCGGTCAGTGGGCTTTGATCCGAAATTTCAAGTACATATAAATGTTCCTGAAATTTTTCCTGATTCGAGGGTGTATTTGGGTCAGATGCTGACGGTCTGATTTCTTATAAATTGACCGCAAGTTTCAAGTCTCAAATCACTATTCCAGATATTTATTTTGTAAAGGAATTTTATGTTTTCACCCTCCTTCGCTCCGGACTCAAGCGAACAGTCATGAGACACTGTCTGGGACTGATTTCCGAGATGGTTGTCAAGCCCAGCGAGGCGGTCCTAAGTCCTTAACCTCGTATTATTCGGAGTCCCGATGTGGGGTCCAGACCTGATACAGAGTTTCAAGGTGTTCCCGAGAGCAGTCGGGTAATGAGTTTGATCCTAGATTTTAGGGTAACCTAGCGTCAAGGATTCTACAAGTTTTGGGTCTTGTAGATCGTATTTAAAGCGATCCAAACGGATTTCATGGCTAATCTAGTTTAGCACTTAGTTAACTTTGTCAAATTTCTAAAGGATTTAACTCCTAAATGATTTCTGGTCGAGGTGGTACTCGAGCCATTGTACGGAAATTTACGAGTCGTTACAATCTACCCCCCTTAAACAAAAATTTTGTCCTTGAAATTTGTACCTTTTCGTATTCCTCGAGAATCTGAGGGTAGTTCTTTCTAACTTCGGCCTCAGTCTCCCAAGTGGCTTCCTCCTCTGAATGATGGGTCCATAGTACCTTCACAAGTGGAATGACCTTGCTACACAGTACCTGCTCCTTCCTGTCAATTATACGCGTCGGACGCAGCTCATATGTAGCATCCTCGCTCAGTTGTATCTGCTCCCATCTGATGATATGTGAAGGATCAGGAACCTACTTCTTCAACATAGACACATGAAATACATTGTGTACAGCTGCAAGCGGTGTAGGCAAAGCGAGACGATAAGCCACAACACCCACTCGATCCAGTATCTGAAACGGACCAATAAACCTCGGTGTGAGCTTCCCCTTCTTCCCGAACCGAAGGACTCCCTTCATAGGGGAAACTTGGAGGAACACGTGGTCTCCGACATCGAACTCGAGCGGTCGCCGCCTCGTATCGGCGTAACTCTTCTGTTTGCTCTGCGCTGTAAGAAGCTGACGCCTGATAATGTCGACCTTCTCTGTGGTCACCTGTACCAACTCTGGGCCGATTAGACTATGCTCACCTACCTCAGCCCAATAATGCGGTGCTCTGTAAGGACGACCATACAGGGCCTCATATGGTGTCATACTAATACTCGCCTGGAAGCTGTTGTTGTAAGCGAATTTTGCGTAAGGAAGACTGTCATCCCAACTGTCCTTGAAGTCCAACACACATGCCCGCAACATATCCTCCAGAATCTGATTCACCCGCTTTGTCTGCCCATCAGTCTGAGGATGAAACGTCGTACTGAATTTCAACTTCACACCCATCGCTTCCTGAATATGAGTCCAGAAGATAGATGTGAACCGAGCGTCTCTGTTCAATATGATCTAAAGTGGAACTCCATGCAGACGCACAATCTCTCTGATGTACAGCCTAGCCAGCTCGTCTGCAGAGTTCGTGACTCTGATAGGAAGGAAATGGGCCGATTTAGTCAACCGGTCCACAATCACCCAAATGGAATCGTGTCCCTTCATCGTCTTCGGCAACCCTGATATGAAATCCATGGAGATGAAGTCCCATTCTACTCTGCTATGGGCATGGCTGAAGCAGTCCAGGAGGTCGGCAAAGTTCTGCCTTGACCTACTGGCACGTAGACAACGAGACACATACTCAGCGATGTGGGCCTTCATGTTATCCCACCAATACAACTGTCTCATATCTCGGTACATCTTCATGCTACCAGGATGCATTGCAAGCTTCAAGTTATGGGCAGACTCGAGAAGCTCATGTCTCAAGTCAGGCATGTCAGGAATGCATAGGCGGCCATGGAATCGTAGACCCCCATCAGAACCAACTCTCCACTCGGAGTTCTTGGCGTCGCTAGCTTGCTCTCGAAGCTCAAACGACTGCACATCGCCCTTCTGGGCCGCAACGATCTTTTCATCCACAAGTGGTCGCACCCGAACGTGTGCAACACACTCAAATGGCTCCTCCATGGTAAGTCTCTGCTCTAAGTCCCACATGAACTCAACCATGTCCCACTCTGCTACCATCAACGGAGCCGCAAATGTTATAGCCTTCTTGCGGCTCAACGCGTCTACCATAAGGTTCGCCTTGCCCGGATGGTAGGAAACCTCGAACTTGAAGTCCTTCAAGGTCTCCATCCATCGGCGTTGTCTCATATTCAAGTCTCGCTGCGTGAATATATACTTAAGGCTCTTGTGGTTGCAGAAAAGTTCGAACTCCTCTCCGTAAAGGTAATGTCTCCAGAGCTTCAATGCAAAGATGACAGCTGCCAACTCAAGGTCGTGTGTAGGGTAATTCTCCTCGTGCTTCCTTAATTGTCTCGAGGCATACGCAATCACCCTGTCCTTCTGCATAAGGACACAACCCAGACCAATGTGAGACGTGTCAGTGTATATCATGTACTTCATCCCTTGCTCTGACAATACTAGCACAGGGACGGACGTCAACCTATCCTTCAGCTCCTTGAAAGCTGCTTCTGCCTTCTCATTCCAGGTGAACTTCAGATCCTTCCGTGTCAACTGAGACAATGGCCTAGCAATCTTCAAGAAATCTTGAATGAAGCGTCTGTAATACCGTGCCAGATCAAGGAAATTCCTCACCTCGGTAATTGAGCCAGGCTGCTGCCAATCCTGAACCACGACTACCTTAGGAAAGTCCACTGCTATCCCATCCTTGGACACCACATGTCCGAGGAACTTGACTTCCTCCTGCCAGAAGTTGCACTTCTTATACTGCGCATATAACTGATTCTTCTTCAACGTATCCATCACCACTCTCAGGTGCTCCTCGTGCTCCTCCCGACTCGTAGAGTATATCAAAATGTCATCAATAAAGATGATGACGAATCGGTATAGGAATGGTCGAAGTACTCGGTTCATCAGGTCCATGAACATGGCTGGTGCGTTCGTAAGACCGAACGACATCACTAGAAACTCGTAGTGCCCAAAGCATGTCCTGAAAGCCGTCTTCTGCACGTCCTCATCTCTGATGCGCAGCTGATGATACCCTGATTGCAGATCAATCTTCGAAAAATTCTTCGCCCCCTTCAACTGATCAAACAGATCATCTATCCTGGGCAAAGGATACTTGTTCTTCACCGTGACCTGGTTCAACCTATGGTAATCAATACATAATCGTAGCGTCTCGTCCTTCTTCTTCACAAATAGGACAGGTGCTCCCCAAGGAGACACACTAGGTCGTATGAAACCCTTCTCTACAAGCTCGTCAATATGCTTTCGCAGCTCCTCCATCTCACATGGAGGCATACGATAAGTTGGAAATGAGATGGGTGTCGCACCAGGCGTAAGATCAATGGTAAAATCGATCTCGCGTCGAGGAGGTAAACCAGGAAATAGTCTTAAACACCTCTATAAACTCTCAAACCACCAGCGTATCTTCTAATGCCGGACCATCGATCGACGCTAATAAAGCGGTATAACAGTCAGCACGGCAGGGCCAACTGACCTGCACTGGAAACATGAAAGCTGCGCCGTCAGATCCATAAGCCGTCACGACTTGAGTATCGCAATCTATCTCTGCCCTCATCTTCGACAGCCAGTCCATACTGAGAATAACATCGTAGTGCCATAGCGGAGCAACAATGAGGTCGACGAGCACTGTGCTACTACCCAAATCCATAGAGCAACCCTCAGATATTCATGCGACATCCGAAAAAGTCCTAGTGGCCGTAGTAAGTCTCAATCCCTTCGTAGGAATAGTACGCAAAGATAGACGTTTAACTGCCCCACACGAAATAGTAGAAGTAGTGGACCCAGTGTCCACCAACAAGGAAATGGAAGTACCGTGAATGTGAGTCGTACCGTCAAAAGCTGTCGGGGCCGAAATCAACATCTCAGGTGCCTCAGTAACGAGCGTATGTACTCGAGCCTGCTGTTGACGGTTCGGCTGTGGAACCAAGGGCTGTTGCGGCGGCCTGAAGTGTGATACATGAGGTCGGAAGGAAGGATGAGCAGGGGCAGTCTGTAAAGGTGGAGTCGATAAGGCCTGTAGGCGAGAACGACCCATCATCTGCGGCGGAGAGAAACCACTATCCTTCATCCGCATGAAACAACTCCCAATAGGATGACCCTGTTTCCCGCAGTACGTGCAGGTCACAATAAGGCACCTCATCGGAGCCACTGGCGCTGCGATCCTGGGAGGCGAGTCAGCACGAGGCCTCTTGCCTAGGATAGGCCTGCTCTGTACCTCCTGTCGTGGTCTCGCAACCATAGTATCATGAGAACGGGCTAGCCGATCAACATCCTGCTCAGCCATCATAGACAAGTGCACTAGCTCTGCATAAGAAGGTATACTGATGCAGCACATCTTCGACCGTATGTCAGGTCGCAAACCCAAAGAAAAACGACGCATCCGCATCTGCTCATCAACCAGTATAGTCGGGACAAAGCGGCCCAACTCTGTGAAGTGGTGCTCGTACTCAGTAACCGTCATGCCTCCCTGCCTGAGGCGTAGAAACTCATCCTCCCACTCATGTCTGTAGGTTTGCGGGTAATATGGAACCGGAACTCGAATGCTGCCCACGTCCATACATGGTCCGCTGCGATAGACCGTAGGACACTGTCCCACCATAGACTGGCCTCCCTCTCAAACATGAAAGTGGCCAACTCGACCTTCTCTGCCTCAGTACAGTGCAGCATCCGTAGCATCTTGGAGATGCGGTCTAGCCAGAACTCTGCCTCCTCGAGTCTGTGAGAACCCATGAATGAGAGAGGCCTCAAGCGCTAGAATTGCTCGAGTAGGCCGCGGGTACCAACATCTCCAGTAGGAGGTGCAACGGGTGAGGGCAGAGGCACATCCTCAAACTGATCAGGAGGCTTCGAATGCTCAGCAAGACCTGCAGATGTCGGAGGTGGAGTCGCACTACCACCCTGAGATAAGGCCTCAGCAATAGTGGCCATAAGCTCCTGGTGCTGGTGCTGTTGTATCTGCTGTTGCTGCATCTATTGCTGATGCATCATCAACATCAACTGCTCGATCCTATCAGTAGGTGGAGTAGCCTGTGAGTCATGCTGCGCAGATGATGATGCCAGGTACTGCTCGCGAACTGGGGGCGTATAAGGTGGCAGTCCACCAGCAGGACCAGCAGGAGGCTGATCAGAACCTAACCCTCGATCCATAGGACCACCACTACCAGAAGGAGTCTAGTCCATCGAGTCCATAAGAAGGAGGTGTGCCATGCTCCGCGTATACTGTCGCGGCATGCCCTATACAATATAGGGTGTAACGTTGGTGAGATTAAAGCATATCAACACATTATATAAGCACTTTAAGCACTCCACACATCTCATAGCAAAAGAGACTACATACTTTTCATTTACCCAAAATTGTCATAATACATGGACTGCAGAGTTACATGAATCATGATAGAAATTACATGTGAGCCAATTACATCCAAAGCATCAAACACTTAAAACATGCTACTAACTAATACATCATTAATATGAAAGCATAAACTGCCTAATGCGGTAACCAAAACAACCACAACAATAACTTAGATGACTAGGCATCCGAATCAAGCGATGGAGGAGGAGCATTCTTGTCCTGTAGAAAACACAGGATAGCCTTCAAGGTGCGAGACATCTTGCTTAGCTTGGTTTGGACCCGCCCGACTTCCTGTCGCAGGGCGGCTTAGCCCTCCTCGAGATGGGCTAAACGCGCATCTATGGAAGCCCGATCGGTACCCTGCTCCTGAGTCGCAGGAGGTAAACTCTCCTCTGTATCCTGGGCCTCAGGTTCCTCTTCTTCTTCTCCAGCTTCACTCCCATTCTCACTCTCGTCTTCCTCGTTCTCTATTTCATCCTCACTCTCCACATGTCCGGCCCGTCTGTACCGCGCCCCAAGTTCCATCTGATAGAGAGTACTTTCATCGATCTGGTGGATCGGTGCTGGCCTTTCCACCCCCAGACTATAGCTAAACTCCCGTGCAATCTTGCATATGAGTCGGCCGAAAGGAAGTGAATCTGAGCTCCTGGTGGAGCATGCAATATTCACGATCTGTCGTAACACGAAGGTAGGCACGCACAAGTTCGCCCCCTGCCCCATTTGGTACAGAAAGTCCACCATGAGTCATGTGCACTCGCTGCAATTACTGTGCCTAGGGTAGAGGTTGTACATGAAGATATGATATAATAGGCGAAAGTCGTCTGACATGTGGGATGCTAGCAGGCTTTTGTTCGGCTGCCACTCAACCAATTTGGCACCACAAAGGTAACGTGTGCGACGATCCTTTTCACGAACAGTCCCCAGATTCTGCTCGCTAGCATGTACGTCACCAAGAGGCATATTCATAAGACGCGCAATCACTCTCACATCAACAGTGACAAACAGATCCACCCCAACTATGAGTCAGAATTGCAAAGGGTCCAATGTAGGCTCACGAATATTAGCGTAGAAGGCTCGGACAGTACTAGGATTTGCGTGACCTCTGGCCTCAAATAGTGGACCCCAGTGGGCCGCCTCCACTTGCTCAAATAAGTAGTATTCCCCTAAGAGCCGACCATCTACCTGGGCTTCAAAAAGAACTCTGTAGTCCTCATAAACTCCATGAGGTAGTGCCGCCAACTGAGCCCGTTCAGCAGGGATCCAAGGATCAAGGTCCCGCTTCATTCGAAATTCCCGAGCAAAACTTGAACTAGCGGCGGTGTCTCTCGGCCACCTTGATCGTGTAGGGCGACTAGGCCCAACCTCATCAGCGGTGCTCTTCCTCTTAGCCATACAAGAGAGGATAGTGGAGATGGAGAAAATGGATGAAACAATTTCTAGAAAGGCCATGGAAAATGAAGGAAAAAGAGAGAAAGGGCTGGAAATATAGGTTCTCCATAGATTTAGGGCCCAACAGATATTGTAATGGCCTAACAGATAGAGGTTTAAGAAAGAGAATGAAGGAAACAGGTGGGTGAGGAAGCTCACGCGAGTTTTGAGCTCCAAGTGGGCGTGTGGGGGTCCAAATGAGAAAAATGAAGAGGGAAAGGAGAGGAGGACTGCAATGCACGATGGAAAAGGATGGGTGATGGTCGAAAATGAGAGATTGAGCATTTGGAAGGGCGATTTGCGAGAGAGGGCAGCAATGTAAGAGGGAAAAACAGCTTGGGGAGGGAGTTTGGGAAGGAGGTGTGGGTTTGGGTAATGAAAATGGGACGGGATGGGTTCCAGGGGGTTTATAAAACCCCCAAAGACAATCAGCCCGAGCCGGGGGCCCGGCCCAGCCAAAAAAGTGGCGAGGTCTCACCGACCGGGCGAGGGCCTCGCCAAAAAATTTTGGCTTTTTAAAAAGGAGGCCCCAGGGTCATGTTCCTCCAGTCCCCTAGGCCCCAAAAATCACTAGGTCTCACCCTAGGTACCCCTGGATTTGCGTGGATAGGCCCCCGACCCCAATTCACTCTATTTCGGGCAGTTTCAGGCACTTTCAGACACATACTAACATTTGCAGATTTTTGACTGCTAGGGTAAGGTGTATTGGGAACTAGACACGTCAATAGATGGTCTAGAAGTGATTTGGGATCGACACGTGCGATCAGGATCGAGTACGAACTTGATCAAAATGCCTATTTTTGATGAACTTCGCCAAATGGCGAAATCGGGAAAATCTAGGACTGTTTCTATATTTTTCTCGCACCCTCCTAGGTTGTAATGCGTCAGCGTACGTTGTGGGAACATAACTCAGGTCCGGTTTAATCAAAATCATACTCTGATACCAACTTGTAACGTCGAGAAAATCGGGGGTCGAGTGTAACTCAACTCCCGAGTTCCAACACATCACTTATGCAACATAAATAATGATGATTAAATGTTGTCTGTGTTAGAGAAATAAACATGAGTGAGATTATACCAAAATAGTAATTCATACTCCAGATCATTTGTATAAAGGCAAGCGGAAGACTGAACTGTATATACATGAATGTAAAGAAACAAAATCATTTCATTCTCCAGAGTATGAACCCATCTAAGTCACCATATACATATGTCTGTTTTACGAACAAAATGTCAAAAATTAAACTAAGTAACAATCCCTACAAAACCCATCGATCCTGGCAGCCTAGTCGAAGCTGCCAGAGTACTGCATATAGGAGAACTCCTCCTGGTCCACATTATAATCAGTCTCCGCCTCCTGAGTCATCGACTCACCTAAACCTGAGACAGAGTCTGGTTGGTGTGCGCAACACCGTCCCGTAACGTGGGAGTGAGTAGCTAACTCAGTGGAACAATAAAGCATAGGTTAACATGTTATCAATATAGTCACGCAGTAATGATAAAGCAGTAAAATCAAACACTCCTAACTACTCTTATTAATGCAAGTATGGATACAGGAATGATGGATGCCCTCACCACACCCTCCTTCGTGCGACACCATCTCATGTTCGCGGCAGGCTTTCATCTCTCAGTGCTCCACATCTTCCAGGCATATGCAATGCATGATGAGCATGATTACCGAGTTTTTAATTAGTCCATTTCAAAGAGCAAGATTGGGAAACTAAGGTACCTCCCTTGTATCATTCCCAAACATGATCCATTATAGGGTCGTCAGTCCTAGTTAATCTCAGACGATGGTGTGTTTTCTAGGTCACTGCAAAGGCTGCCAGGGCTATTATGCACAAAGGTTACACCACTCCCCCATCACCTCTTTAACGATTCATCACTATACAGAAACAGGCCTAGTTCATACTCTATATACCGCGGCAAACTCTAAGGATCACCGCGATTTCAGAGTATGCTCGAGGTCACTACAAGGGTCTGCCAGGGCTATTGCTCGCATTCGTTGCACCACTCCCCCATCACCTTATCAATGTAGGCCGACAGCATGAATATAGTGTCCTATACCACTATAATCGGCTAACGAGTCTAGTTGCTCACTGGTCACTATGGGGAGGCACGTGGCCCCAGCGTAGGCCGATAGCTCTACCGCGGTGTAACACCCCGGATTTTTGCCAACCTGGGATTAGACGTCCTTAGGCAATGGATCAATCCTAATACAGGTTTAACTTCTTAAACGCTCAATTAAAGCCTCAAATCTCTTTTCAAACCATTTTCTTCACAAATCCCACCCTTCACTACCTTGTGCTTTCAATTTCTCAAAGCACCTTCACCCTAGACACTATCTTAAACTAGCTAAGTAGTATAACTTGGATCACTTTAGATACAAATTGCAAAGGACTAAATACTACCTCAGACGGAAATCACTTAGGATTAAATCCTTTAGAAATTTGACAAAGTTAACTAAGTGTTAAACTAGATTAGCCATGAAATCCATTTGAATCGCTTTAAATACGATCTGCAAGACCCAAAACTTGTAGAATCATTGACGCTAGGTTACCCTAAAATCTAGGATCAATCTCATTACCCGGCTGCTCTCGGGAGCGCATCGAAACTCCGTATCAGATCTGGACCGCACGTCGGAAGTCCGAATAACTCGAAGTTAAGGACTTAGGATCGCCTCGCTGGGCTTGACAACCATCTCGGAAATCAAATCCAGCCGATGTCCCACGGCTGTTCGCTTGAGTACGGAGCGAGAGAGTGTGAAAACACTTATTTTCTTTAAAAATAAATATCTTGAATAGTAATCTGAGACTCGTCGGTTGCGGATCAGTTTTAAGCAACAGGCAGTCAGAATCCGACCAAATTACACCCTCGGATCAGGAAAAATTTCATACACATTTACATGTACTCGACATCTCCGATCGAGACCCACTGACCGTCGAACTGAAACTGGTCCGCCACGCATGATCTGGGTATCCGACCGAACCGAAAACTTAATAGAATGTAGATCCAGTGTTAGTGAGCTTAAGTCCGACCTTTGGCTCAAGGAGGCCTGCCAGAAGTCCTCCGTTGAGCTGAAAAAGTTCCGCTTTGGCTATAACCTAGGTGAACCTTGTCCAGAAGTCTATTTTGGTAAATTTTTAGGCTATATAAGGACCTTAAACCCTCTCTCATGGCAGCCATATGAATTTGAATTTGAGAGAGAGAAAAGAGAGAGAAAGTGTGGGAGATGTGAGAGGAACTCCCTGCTGCTGTTCCCTGCCGCTATTCGGGCTCCACCGCCTGATTCTCATCGCTTACCCGGTGATTCCGGCGTCGTTTCTAGGTAAGAAACCCTAACCCTAACCTGATTTGGGGCTTGGGTGGTTGTAGGTTATGAAATAGCTAACGTATTTCGTTCCATAGGTTGCCAAACTGCCGAATACGGGAGCTTAGCAAACCTATCAACTCCGTTACAATTCTACGACAAAAGGTGCAGACTTTAGATGTATAGGTTATGGTTTTCAACGCTTTCAATGTCAGATAATGATAGATTCATGATCTGCATGCAATTGCACATGTACAAAGTGCTTTCCGTTTTCAGTTTCGATTAGAATTATAGAATTTGGAATTTCACATACTCTAGGTATTCGTATAAAATACCGTATACGTATTTTTTTATGGCAATGTGTTTGACATGTTTATTTGTCGTATGGATATATGACGTATGGATAAAATACTTATTTGGCGAAAGGATTCGCCTAAATACATGTTTACTAATAAACACTATGTATGTAGAAATACGGTATTGTAAGAAGTACCGTATACATGTATATTTTAGCGATGTGTTTGTCATGATTAATCGTCGTATAAATATATTATGTGCGTATAAAATATTTTCTTGGCGAAGGGAATTGCCGTAATACATGTTTACTTGTATACACTATGTATGTTGAAAATGCGTATTGTAGAAAATACTGTATACGTATAAATTTTGGAGATGTATGTATCATGATTATTTGCTGTAGTAATATATTATACATGGATAAAATACTCACTTGGCTAAAGGATAGCCCTAATACATGTTTTGCTAACATACACCATGTATGTTGTAATAGTCTATTCTAAGTGTTTGTGAAAATGATTGAATGAGTACCGAATTCTCATTCGTACTCGTCATGACTAGTTGTCATGGATTCATGATTGTTGTATTGGCGATACCCCTTTGACGAAAGGATTTGCCCTAAATCACGCCACGGCCAATATACACCATATATGCTAAAATGTGTGGCCCAAGTGTTTGTGGAAATGACTGAATGAATATGAAACTTGGATTCCTGCTTGCCATGAATATCCGTCGTGGGTGTACGCGTGTTATGATTGGGGCAACTCCCTAGGGAAAGGATTTGGCCTAATGCCTATGTGATCGACATATGTCATGTGTGTTGATGTATGTTTGTTTAAGTGTTTCTTGAAATGTCTGAATGAGTAGTAGTTAGCAAATTGTAATGTATAAGGGTGTTGAGATATGATTCTCAACCTCTTCTAACTATTTGTATGATCTCCTTGGATAGTTGTGTGATTAGGAATTGACATGCACAAATTCATGCTCGTGTTGTGCTTCATAACATGCTCAACTGCTTTATGATTTTAACTATGTAGTGTATATGTTTAAATTTATATTTACATTGTATGATCCGTCATGGGTGATGAGGGAGTGGAGCAACGAATCGTGCAGCAGAATGTACACAGCAAAACCCCTAAACGGATACTACCAGACCTCGATTGTATGAGTTGAATCTTGATTCACTACTGCTTTATCTATCTGCACTTGATTGTGTTTGGGGCTATGATTATGGTCCAAACAATCGGTACCAGAATTGAATTCTTGGTTGCGATTCATTTGCCACGTGAGATGTGTTCGATGAACCCGAGTCGTACTTCGGTTGGCGATAGTGGTTGGCCACGCGAAGTGCTTATGCACTTCATGTCGTTCAACTTGTTGTGCGCTCGAGTTTAGAGAGCTCATCAAGTAACCCGATCTGTCTTATTTATATTCACCATGTTTGGTCGCTACTGCTTGAACCTAGGGTACCAAACTTACCAGTGAAATCCCTTTTAACCATGGTACCTCGATCCGCTAAGACTCATTAGCCGGGCATGGTGGTATGGGACACCGTGGTCGATTTGTCGGCCACGCTGGGGCCACGTGCCTCCCCGTAGTGACCAGTGAGCAACCAGACTCGTGAGCCGATTATGGTAGTATGGGACACTATATTCGAGCTGTCGATACTCACGGCGAGAGTCGAGTACGGTGAGACCTGTACTCGTGCTGACGGGCGACGAGTCCTCTGTAGTATCTTCGAGTATACTCCAAGGTCTATGATTGGCAACGAGTCTTTCACAGCAACTGGAGTATGAGTTGAGCTGAGTACGGTGAGACCTGTATTCGAGCTGACGGCTAGTGATTGAGCCGAGTACGGTGAGACCTGTACTCGAGCTGACGGTCGGCAGCAATTGAGCCATATACGGTGAGATCCGTATCCGTGCTGATGGGTGACGAGCCTTTGTGATGCCTTCGCTACGCCTCTCAAACCATAATATCGTATGAGATTAACTAGGACTGACGACCCTAGAATGGATCATGTTTGGGAATGATACAAGGAGGAGGTACCTTAGTTTCCCAATACCTGGCCTGTTTGAAATGGACTAATAATAACTCGATAATCATGATCATCATCGCACCGCATGTGCTTAGTAGATGTGGCACACTGAGGGAGTTAAGCATTCACGAACGTAAGATGATGTCTCATAAGGGTGGTTTGGCAAGGGCATACAGCATCATGTCATTTCATTCTCGCACTTAATAAGAGTAGTTAGAATTGTTTGATTTGTACTGCTTTATCATTATTACTTGATTGAATTGATAACATGTTAACCTATGCTTTATTGTTCCCTTTGAGTTGATCACTCACTCCCACGTTACGGGACGGTGTTGTACACACCAACCGCATTTGTTGAATTTCGATGATGATGGCGATGCTTATGAAGCGAGCCGGACTACTTCTATGGTGATGAGGAGGAGTTCTCCTATCATGTAACTCTCGACGGGTCTCTCGAAGACCTGGTACCTGCATTGACGGGGCTATGGTACTTGGGATAGAAGATATTACACTTACACATTTGGTATATTTTAGAACTGTACTTATAATTATTTAACCTAGTAATGTTATCACACTCTGGAGACTCATCACAGTTTATATATTTTATCTATCTATCATCGTCTTCCGCTTGCAATTTAATTGTCTCTAGAGTATGATATGTTGTTTTGGCTTAATCTCACTCATGTTCAATGCACGAATACAGTCAACATTCAATCATCATTCATTTTGTTGCATAAGTGATGTTCTGGAACTCGGGAGTTGAGTTTATGCTCGATCCCCGATTTTCAGGGCGTTAGAAGTTGGTATCAGAGCATGATTTGGATTAAACCGGACCTGGGTTATGGTCACACGATGCACACTGACGCACTCTGACTTAGGAGGGAGCGACGGAATGTAGAAACAGTCTTTGGCATCCCTGCTCCGTCCAACGGCTAGTTCGCTGAAAGCAAACGCCGAAATCGAGTACGTATTAACCCTTGGTCGCACGGGTCGACCTTATAATATTCCTAGGCCGTCTATTAAAGAGTCTAGATTACAATCCACCTCACCCCAACCATTGAAAATAGATAGAATACGGGATAAACGTGATAAGGATAACTACTCCGAATCCTCGGAGCTTCTCTGGACTCCTCACAGAGACTTCCCAAATCCATGAGAAAAGAAAAACAGAAAGTAGAAATAAATTCTAATAAATTCGAATTGATTAATGAATGACTACAAAAATTGAGTTCACAACCCTTTAAATAGGAATACCAAGCAATGGTAAAGAAATCAGAAACAAACTACAACTAAAACTCCTAGAATTCGTGACTTACCATAAGGTGGTGATGTCTACTAGTGCGCAGAGTTTTCAGCCAAGAATAATAAGTGTCCTATTTGGCTTCACCAAACCATTCTCCTAATTATTCTAAGCTCTTTACGCGATGAGCGCAACTCCTAAAGCCCAATGGATGAAGAGTAATGAAATAAAAAAATTACTATTTTAGTAAAATGAAATTAAAACGGGGAAATGACTGTCAATCGGAGGTTTTTTTCATAATTTCGGGCTGCGTAACCCAGCGTCGCTGGGTTGGTTGGCTTTATTAGCTCGTTTTACCCCAAATTCATATATTTTACATCAGATAACTTATTCCGGATTGCAAGTTACGTCCGATTATCCCGAAACTACCCGAAATGGAGCGAATCGGATTCGGGGGCCTCCCCACTTAGATCCGATGGGACCCAAGGTTGAACCAGGGTGCATTTGGCACCTTGGGACCACAGAGAACATGACCCCACCACGGCGGCGCGGTTCCGGCTAAGGCGGACCGCGGTGGAGCCGCGGTTCCGGCGGCGGACCGCGGTCCGATGGCCCATTTGAGGTGGCTCCAAGGCTGGGATTGGTCGGCCCGACCTCCCCTACCCCCTGGTACGTGCGGTTTTGGCAAATGATTGGGATTTTGGGGGCTAGAGCACCCCACTCTCTCATTTCACCCTTCCAAGCCCTCCAACTTGTTGTTTCTCCCTCCAATCTCATTCTCAATCCTACATTCCACCTTTTTCGACCACCATCCATCCTTCCACAATGTTTACAGTAATACCTACCTTTTCCCCCTCTTCATTCTCTCTCAATTGAGCTCCTACACCCCCCATTTGAGGCTCAAATTCCTGTAAACTCTCAAACCAGCCCATCTCTTCACTTCCTTTCTTTAAGCCCTGTCTGTTGGGCCTCTACAACGTCTGTTGAGACCCCAATCCATGGAGAACCAAACCTCCAGCCCTATCTCTCTCTCTCCATCACTTTCCATTCGCTTTTCCATGGCTCTATCCGAGCATGTACAACCATTCTCTTGGATGTCTAATCATCCATACTGTTGCCTCGTGGTTCGCATGGGTTACTGTCTCAGGGTGCTTATGATTTCATGTTGATGGTTGTAGTTGTTGGTAGAATATTTTAGATATTTGAGGGCGTTTAGGGCCCGTTCGGCCAATTGCATTAGGTGATTTTAGGGTAGATAGAATTGAAAAGGTAACAATAAAGGTATGTGTAAGGTATGGCCCTAGATTGGTTGTATACCATGTTTTCTAATACCGTGTTTGAATTGTATGCCATTAAACGTAAACTCTGTTGTCCTTTCAAATTACACTTAAGAATTCATTATCTTGGGATTTGGAAATCCCAACTCACACTTTCCAACACAATCCTCATTTTCCAAAGCCTATAAAGTAAATTTTAATCCCCGCCCACCCTCCTGCCAAATATGTCATTCTCAATCCCGAAGTGGGATTAGCAATACAGTCCCATTTTAATACAACTTAAGACCATTGGCCAAGTAGTGATGCAGTGATAAAGTCCCTTAATATACTGTAACCCACCACACTTTGACAGCTTGATTAGGCTGGAGCAAGACTCCATTCCTTCGTTGAATCCCCTTAATACTTTAAGCTTCCTTAGTAACTCTTAGGGAGCTTGTTTGGCGTAGAAACTATTCACGATTAGAGAAAACCTATATATCCCTTGGATTCAATGTTAGGTCCAACCAATACATCCCTTAGAATTTCCTTCTTAAGGACTTAGTACAATCGGGAACAAGGAGTAGAGAAACTACATATAAGCGAGGTATTCGCGGTTTGAATCGCATTCTCAAATCTGGTAGTGACCAATGAACCTTATGCTCTGATCAAGCAGAAGGCCGGGATCGACTAGGATTAAGGAATGATATGACAACTTTCTGTTTTAGCTAGGCAGGAGGTCCATGTATCCGACCAGACCCACTACACAACATTCCTTCCGTGTTGGCCCGACCACTTACAACTAAAAGTTTATAACTTCGTCTTCGAGAAGTGTTAAGAACATATAGCCAATAGAGATTTTCTTTTAGGCCCCAAGGAATTACCCAAATGGGCAACAATTAGTTAGGAATTAGGTCTCAAATCGCATGCCACGTCGGCATACATATTGTGCTTATGAACGTAGAAAGATAGCCTGCCTGTTAAGCCAGACATCATTAAATAGGATAAGTCTGGACCGCGGCAAAAACCCCTTGGTAGAATTAGGCATCTTGCCTCAAACTCACACCTGCCCCTGACATCAACCACATTACCCATCATTTTTTTTTGCTCCTCTCGATCCCCATAGGTATCAATGCCATCGTACACATCGTCGATGAAAGGCAGACCAATGTATTTCCCATTTCATGTCAAGGATAGGTTATAAATTACACCTTGTTCCGACATACGGATCAGGGCATAGTTCTTGAGCCTTGAGGGTGAAACTAAAATTTTAAAGGGGGTAGAACATTATGAGCCCAATCTAGTTAGGTCACCTGACATGCCTTTTTGATCAAAGTGGCACAGCAGAAATGCGTTGGACCTTACCCCACTGGCCCAGGATCGAAACGGTGCTCGTCGAATACGAACATTATAGAAGCCCTAGCCTGCCCTACTATGAGAAAATGTTTTAGGATGATCTAGTAAGATTTGATTCCCCATTTCCTTTAACATAGATAATAACGAGGACTCTCTTAGACTAAGACCTAAAGAGCAACCTTAGAATAGACAATTTGAGCCTTTCAATGATGGACATTCCCTACGTTCTAGAGTGATCGGACCACGGAGTTACTAAAATATACAACTGCGAAACATTCGCGGCTTGACCCAATTCTCAATCCTGGGCGACTACCAATGGACTCACTGCTTGGCCGAGCAGAAGACCAGGATCCACCAGGATTCAGAAGTGATACGATGACCTTCCTACCTTGGCCCGGTAGATGATCGATGTATCGGTATCGAGCCCACTATCACCATCTCTCCGTGTTGGTCAAATAATGAAAACGACTATCTTACTCTAAATGGTTAGGAGTTGTCGTCAAGACTCCAAATAGGTAAAGAAATAAACTGTAGCAAATCATCAGGGTATAAGCAATGGATAAAGAAATTTGTTTTAAGGGGGGTAGACTAAAATGAACCAGGCTAGTATATATCCTACCACGTGTAGAAACTCGAAATCAAGAAGTCTTAGGCAAATGAAATAATAGAAATCTTTCCTTATTAACCTTAGGCAATTTCGGGGATGAAATTTTGTTTTAAGGGGGGTAGATTGTAACACCCTGGATTTTTGCCAACCTGGGATTAGACGTCCTTAGGCAATGGATCAATCCTAATACAGGTTTAACTTCTTAAACGCTCAATTAAAGCCTCAAATCTCTTTTCAAACCATTTTCTTCACAAATCCCACCCTTCACTACCTTGTGCTTTCAATTTCTCAAAGCACATTCACCCTAGACACTATCTTAAACTAGCTAAGTAGTATAACTTGGATCACTTTAAATACAAACTGCAAAGGACTAAATACTACCTCAGACGGAAATCACTTAGGATTAAATCCTTTAGAAATTTGACAAAGTTAACTAAGTACTAAACTAGATTAGCCATGAAATCCATTTGAATCGCTTTAAATACGATCTGCAAGACCCAAAACTTGTAGAATCATTGACGCTAGGTTACCCTAAAATCTAGGATCAATCTCATTACCCGGCTGCTCTCGGGAGCGCATCGAAACTCCGTATCAGATCTGGACCGCACGTCGGAAGTTCGAATAACTCGAAGTTAAGGACTTAGGACCGCCTCGCTGGGCTTGACAACCATCTCAGAAATCAAATCCAGCCGATGTCCCACGGCTGTTCACTTGAGTCCGGAGCGAGAGAGTGTGAAAACACTTATTTTCTTTAAAAATAAATATCTTGAATAGTAATCTGAGACTCGTCGGTTGCGGATCAGTTTTAAGCAACCAGACCGTCAGAATCTGACCAAATTACACCCTCGGATCAGGAAAAATTTCATACACATTTACATGTACTCGACATCTCCGATCGAGACCCACTGACCGTCGAACTGAAACTGGTCCGCCACGCATGATCTGGGTATCCGACCGAACCGAAAACTTAATAGAACGTAGATCCAGTGTTAGTGAGCTTAAGTCCGACCTTTGGCTCAAGGAGGCCTGCCAGAAGTCCTCCGTTGAGCTGAAAAAGTTCCGCTTTGGCTATAACCTAGGTGAACCTTGTCCAGAAGTCTATTTTGGTAAATTTTTGGGCTATATAAGGACCTTAAACCCTCTCTCATGGCAGCCATACGAATTTGGATTTGAGAGAGAGAAAAGAGAGAGAAAGTGTGGGAGATGTGGGAGGAACTCCCTGCTGCTGTTCCCTACCGCTATTCGGGCTCCACCGCCTAATTCTCATCGCTTTCCCGGCGATTCCGGCGTCGTTTCTATGTAAGAAACCCTAACCCTAACCTGATTTGGGGCTTGGGTGGTTGTAGGTTATGAAATAGCTAACGTATTTCGTTCCATAGGTTGTCAAACTGCCGAATACGGGAGCTTAGCAAACCGGTCAACTCCATTACGATTCTACAACAAAAGGTGCGGACTTTAGGTGTATAGGTTATGGTTTTCAACGCTTTCAATGTCAGATAATGATAGATTCATGATCTGCATGCAATTGCACATGTACAAAGTGCTTTCCATTTTCAGTTTCGATTAGAATTGTAGAATTTGGAATTTCACATACTCTAGGTATTCGTATAAAATACCGTATACGTATTTTTTTATGGAAATGTGTTTGACATGTTTATTTGTCGTATGGATATATGACGTATGGATAAAATACTTATTTGGCGAAAGGATTCGCCTAAATACATGTTTACTAATAAACACTATGTATGTAGAAATACGGTATTGTAAGAAGTACCGTATACATGTATATTTTAGCGATGTGTTTGTCATGATTAATCGTCATATAAATATATTATGTGCGTATAAAATATTTGCTTGGCGAAGGGAATCGCCGTAATACATGTTTGCTTGTATACACTATGTATGTTGAAAATGTGTATTGTAGAAAATACTGTATACGTATAAATTTTGGAGATGTATTTATCATGATTATTTGCTGTAGTAATATATTATACATGGATAAAATACTCACTTGGCTAAAGGATAGCCCTAATACATGTTTTGCTAACATATACCATGTATGTTGTAATAGTCTATTCTAAGTGTTTGTGAAAATGATTGAATGAGTACCGAATTTTCATTCGTACTCGCCATGACTAGTTGTCATGGATTCATGATTGTTGTATTGGCGATACCCCTTTGACGAAAGGATTTGCCCTAAATCACGCCACGGCCAATATACACCATATATGCTAAAATGTGTGGCCCAAGTGTTTGTGGAAATGACTGAATGAATATGGAACTTGGATTCCTGCTTGCCATGAATATCCGTCGTGGGTGTACGCGTGTTATGATTGGGGCAACTCCCTAGGGAAAGGATTTGGCCTAATGCCTATGTGATCGACATATGTCATGTATGTTGATGTATGTTTGTTTAAGTGTTTCTTGAAATGTCTGAATGAGTAGTAGTTAGCAAATTGTAATGTATAAGGGTGTTGAGATATGATTCTCAACCTCTTCTAACTATTTGTATGATCTCCTTGGATAGTTGTGTGATTAGGAATTGAACATGTACAAATTCATGCTCGTGTTGTGCTTCATAACATGCTCAATCGCTTTATGATTTTAACTATGTAATGTATATGTTTAAATTTATATTTACATTGTATGATCCGTCATAGGTGATGGGGAGTGGAGCAACGAATCGTGCAATGACCACAGCGACCTAAACGGATACTACGGTTCTCGATTGTATGAGTTGAATCTTGATTCACTACTGCTTTATCTATCTGCACTTGATTGTGTTTGGGGCTATGATTATGGTCCAGACAATCGGTACCAGAATTGAATTCGTGGTTGTGATTCATTTACCACGTGAGATGTGTTCGACGAACCCAAGTCGTACTTCGGTTGGCGATAGTGGTTGGCCATGTGAAGTGCTTATGCACTTCATGTCGTTCAACTTGTTGTGCGCTCGAGTTAGTCGAGCTCGTCAAGTAACCCGATATGTCTTATTTATGTTCACCATGTTTGGTCACTACTGCTTGAACCTAGGGTACCAAACTTACCAGTGAAATCCATTTTAACCATGGTACCTCGATCCGCTAAGACTCATGAGCCGGGCATGGTGGTATGGGACACCGTGGTCGAGCTATTGGCCTACGCTGGGGCCACGTGCCTTCCCGTAGTAACCAGTGAGCAACCAGACTCGTGAGCCGATTATGGTGGTATGGGACACTATATTCGAGCTGTCGATACTTACGGCGAGAGTCGAGTACGGTGAGACCTGTACTCGTACTGACCGGCGACGAGTCCTCTGTAGTATCTTCGAGTATACTCCAAGGTCTGTGATTGGTGACAAGTCTTTCACAGCAACTGGAGTATGAGTTGAGCCGAGTACGATGAGACCTGTATTCGAGCTGACGGCTAGTGATTGAGCCGAGTACGGTGAGACCTGTACTCGAGCTGACGGTCAGCAATTGAGCCGCATACTGATGAGATCTCGTATCCGTCTTGACGGGTGACGAGCCCTTTGTGATGCCTTCGCTACGCCTCTCAAACCATAATATCGTATGAGATTAACTAGGGTGACGACCCTAGAATGGATCATGTTTGGGAATGATACAAGGGAGGTACCTTAGTTTTCCCAATCGCTTTGTTTGAAATGGACTAATAATAACTCGGTAATCATGATCATCATCGCACCGCATGTGCTTAGTAGATGTGGCGACTTGAGGGAGTTAAGCATTCGCGAACGTAAGATGATGTCGCATGAGGGTGGTTTGGCAAGGACATACGACATCATGTCATTTCATTCTCGTACTTAATAAGAGTAGTTAGAATTGTTTGATTTGTACTGCTTTATCATTATTACTTGATTGAATTGATAACATGTTAACCTATGCTTTACTGTTCCACTGAGTTGATTACTCACTCCCACGTTACGGGACAGTGTTGTACACACCAACCAGATTTGTTGAATTTCAGATAATGGCGATGCTTATGAAGCAGAGTCGGACTACTTCTATGGTGATGAGGAGTTCTCCTATCATGTAACTCTCGACGGGTCTCTCGAAGACCAGTACTTGCATTGTGGGGCTATGGTACTTGGGATAGAAGATATTATACTTACACATTTGGTATATTTTAGAACTGTACTTGTAATTATTTAACCTAGTAATATTATCACACTCTGGAGACTCATCATAGTTTATATATTTTATCTATCTATCATCGTCTTCCGCTTGCAATTTAATTGTCTCTGGAGTATGATATGTTGTTTTGGCTTAATCTCACTCATGTTCAATGCACGAATACAGTCAACATTCAATCATCATTCATTTTATTACATAAGTGATGTTCTGGAACTCGGGAGTTGAGTTTATGCTCGATCCTCGATTTTCAGGGCGTTACACGCGGTGTCCCATACCACCATGCCCGGCTTATGAGTCTTAGCGGATCGAGGTACCATGGTTAAAGGGGATTTCACTGATAAGTTTGGTACCCTAGGTTCAAGCAGTAGCGACCAAACATGGTGAACATACATTAGACACATCGGGTTACTTGACGGGCCTGACTAGCTCGAGCGCACAATTAATTAGACGACATGAAGTGCATAAGCACTTCGCGTGGCCTAACCACTGTCGCCAACTGACGTACGACTCGGGTTCGTCAAACACATCTTACGTGGTGACATGAAACTCAACCACGATCTCAAATCTGGTACCGATTGTCTGGACTATAGACATAGTCCCAAACTCAATCAATTTTCATCCATAGCATGTGGAGTAAAGCATGATAAACAAAGTAATTCAAGCATGCTAGTAAGCATGTTATAAAGCATGATATAAAGCATGTTTTAAAGCACTACATCAATAGGAATACAAACACATATATAACAAGTAATTGGTTTAACTAAACAACCTCATGGAGGTAATCATACATGTCTCTAAGGTAGTCGAGAATCCCATCTCAACATCCTCCTAAGGCATCAACATCCCATCACTTACACAAGCATTTCCACAAACACCTAACATACACTATTTCAACTTACTTGGTGTATGTTAGCAAACATGTATTAGGGCGAATCCTTTCGCCAAGCAAGCATTTTACGCACACATAATATATTTATACAATAATTAATCATAGCAAACACATCTCTAAAATACACATGTATACGGTACTTCTTACAATACAGTATTTCTACATACATAGTGTATATTAGTAAAACATGTATTTAGGCGAATCCTTTCACCAAATAAGTATTTTATCCATATATCATATATCCATACAATAAATAATCATGTCAAACACATTTCCAAAAAGTATACGTATAAGGAACTTTCTACAAATACCTAGAATATGTAAAATTCCATATTCTACAACTTTAATCGAAACAGAAATCGGAAAGCACTTTGTACATGTACAATTGTATGCAGATCATGAATCTATCATTATCTGACATTGAAAGCGTTGAAAACTGTAACCTATACACCTAAAGTCCTCACCTTACTCCTTGGAATTGCAACGAATCAGCTAGGTTCGTTAGGCTTCCGTATTCGGCAGTTTTATAGCCTAAAGAGTGAAACCGGTTAGCTATTTCATAACCTATAACCATCACACCCCAAAACAGATCTAGGGTTAGGGTTTTTTACCTTAAAACGGAGTCGGTATCGACGGGAAAGCGAGAAAAATGGGGTGGTGCAGCCCGTGTGGTGATTGGAAATAGTAGGAGGGAGATTCTCCCACAACTCACTAGCTTTCTCTCTCTTTTTCTCTCTTCTTACTTAGGGTTTTTCCCAAATTCATATGGTTGTGAGAGAGAGTGCTCTAAGGTCCTTATATAGCCTAAAAAGTCTCTGAAATAGACTTAAGTTCAAGGTATACTTGGGTTATATCCAAATCGGCTTTAATTCAGCTTAAAAGAGGGTTTCTGGCAGCCCTTCTTGAGCCAAAAGTCAGACTTAAGCTCACTAACCTTGGTTCTATGTGGAGTTATGTTTTCATCTCAGTCGGATTCCCAAATCACGCGTGGCGGACCAGTTTCAGTACAGCGGTCAGTGGGCCTTGATCCGAAATTCCAAGTACATGTAAATGTTCCTGAAATTTTTCCTGATCCAAGGGCGTATTTGGGTCAGATTCTAACGGTCTAATTTCTTATAAATTGACCGCAAGTTTCAAGTCTCAGATCACTATTCCAGATATTTATTTTGTAAAGGGATTTTGTGTTTTCACCCTCCTTCGCTCCAGACTCAAGCGAATAGCCGTGGGACACTATCGGGGCTGATTTTCGAGATGGTTGTCAAGCCCAGCGAGGCGGTCCTAAGTCCTTAACCTCGTATTATTCGGAGTCCCGATGTGTGGTCCAGACCTGATACAGAGTTTCAAGGTGTTCCCGAGAGCAGTCGGGTAATGAGTTTGATCCTAGATTTTAGGGTAACCTAGCGTCAAGGATTCTACAAGTTTTGGGTCTTGTAGATCGTATTTAAAGCGATCCAAATGGATTTCATGGCTAATCTAGTTTAGCACTTAGTTAACTTTGTCAAATTTCTAAAGGATTTAACTCCTAAATGATTTCTGGTCGAGGTGGTACTCGAGCCATTGTACGGAAATTTACGAGTCGTTACACTTGATCCATTACTTCTTTAACTATCTGTACTTGAATGTGATTGGGGCTATGATTATAGTCCTGGCAATCGGTAGCGGGATTGAATTCGTGGCTGAGAATCATTTGCCACGTGAGATGTGTTCGACGAACCCGAGTCCTACTTCAGTTGACGATAGTGGTTAGCTACACGAAATGCTTTTGCGCTTCTTATCATTCAACTTGTTGTGCGCTCGAGCTAGCCGAGCTCGTCAAGTAACCCGATCTGTCTAATGTATGTTCACCATGTCTGGTCGCTACTGTTTGAATCTAGGGTACTAAACTTACCAGTGAAATCCCTTTTAACCATGGTACCTCGATCCGCTAAGATTCATGAGCCGGGCATGGTGGTATGGGACACCGTGGTCAAGCTGTCAACCTACGCTGGGGCCACATGCTTCCCCGTAGTGACCAGTGAGCAACCAGACTCGTGAGCTGATTATGGTGGTATGGGACACTATATTCGTGTTGTCGGCCTACATTGATAAGGTGATGAGGGAGTTGTATAACCTTTGTGCGTAACAGCCCTGGCAGCCCTTTGTAGTGACCTCGAGCATACTCTGAAATTGCAGTGAGCCTTAGAGTTTTGCTGCGGTGTATAAAGTATGAACTAGGCCTGTTTCTGTATAGTGATGAATCGTTAAAGAGGTGATGGGGGAGTGGTGTAACCTTTGTGCGTAACAGCCCTGGCAGCCTTTGCAGTGACCTAGAAAACACACCATCGTCTGAGATTAACTAGGACTGACGACCCTAGAATGGATCATGTTTGGGAATGATACAAGGGAGGTACCTTAGTTTTCCAATCCTGCTATTTGAAATGGACTAATAAATACTCGATAATCATGCTCATCATGCATTGCATGTGCTTGGAAGATGTGGAGCACTGAGGGATAAAAGCATGCCGCGAACGTAAGATGGTGTCGCACGAGGGAGGGTGTGGTGAGGGCATACATCATAACTGCATCCATACTTGCATTAATAAGAGTAGTTAGGAGTATTTGATTTTACTACTTTATCATTACTGCTTGACTAAATTGATAACATGTTAACCTATGCTTCACTGTTCTACTGAGTTGATCACTCACTCCCACGTCACGGGACGGTGTTGTACACACCAACTAGGTTTGTTAAATTTCAGGTGATGGCGATGCTTAAGAAGTAGAGCCGGACTAATACTATGATGTTGAGGAGGAGTTCTCCTATCTGTGAGTCTCTGACAGGTCTATGAAGACCTGATATTGTATTGACAGGGCTATGGTGCTTGTGATAGAAGACAATACACATCCTCACATTTGGTATACTTTAGAACTGTAATTGTAATTATTTAACCTGGTAATTTTATTACACTCTGGAGACTCACCACTGTTTTTATATTATATATATCTATCACAGTCTTCCGCTGAAATTTAACTGTCTATAGAGTATGATATGCTGTTTTGGCTTAATCTCACTCATGTTCAATGCACGAATACAGTCAACATTCAATCATCATTCATTTTGTTGTATAAGTGATGTTCTGTACCTCGGGAGTTGAGTTTATGCTCGACCCCCGATTTTCGGGATGTTACAGATGGTATCAGAGCATGATTTTGATTAAACCGGACCTGGGTTATGGTCACACGACGCACTCGGACGCACTCTGACTTAGGAGAGAGAGACGGAACGTAGAAACAGTCATAGGTATCCCGATTTCGCCAATTGGCGAAGTTCACTGAAAACCAACACCGAAATCGAGTTTGTATGCAACCATGGTCGCACGGGTCGACCTTAAAACATTTCTAGGCCGTCTATTGATGATTCTAGATTACATCCACCTCACCCCAACTGTTGAAAATCGGTAGAGTACGGGATAAACGTGATGAGGATAACTACTCCAAATCCTCGGGGCTTCTCTGGACTCCTCACAGAGACTTCTCGAGTCTACGAGAAAAGGAAGCAGAAAATAGAAATAAATTCTAATAAGTTCAAAATTGATTAATGAAGGACTAAAAACGAGTTCACAACCCTTTAAGTAGGAATACCAAGTAATGGGAAAGAAATCAGAAACAAACTATAATTAAGACTCGTAGATTTTACGACTTACTATAAGGTCGTGATGTCTCCTAGTGCGCAGGGTTTTCAGCCAAAAAAAATAGTATCCTATTTGACTTCACCAAACCGTTCTCCTAATTATTCTAAGCTCTTTTCACAATGGGCGTAACTCCTAAGGCCCGACAGATGAAGAGTAATTAAACTAAAACTACTATTTTTAGTAAAACGAAATTGAAACAGGGAAACGACCATCGATTGAGGGGTTTTTTGCAATTCTGGACTCTGCAACCTGGCGAAGCAGGGTTGGTTGGCTTCATTAGCTCGTTCTACCCCAAAATCATATATTATACATCAGATAACTCATTCTGGATTGCAAGTTACATCCGAAATTGCCCGAAACTACTTGAAATTGAGTGAATCGGAGTCTGGGGCCTATCCATGTTGATCCAGAGATACCCAGGGTGGGACCTAGTGTTTTTGGGGGCCTAGGGGACTGGTGGACCACGCTTGTGTGGCCCCCCTTTGAAAACCAAAAAATTTTTCGTCGAGGCCCTCTCCCGGTCGGCGAGGCCTCGCCACTTTTTGGGCTGGGCCTGGCCCGCGGCTCGGGCCAATCGCATTGGGGGTCTAATAACCCCCCTGACATGCCTCCCATCCCATTTCAATCTCTCAAAACCCTACCTCCTTCACAAACCTCCCCTCGAAACCGTTTTCTCTCTCTTATCTTGTTGTTTCTCTTCAAAGCTCCCTTTCAATCGCCCAATCTGCGATTTTCGACCCCTACCCATTCCTTTCCGTCGTGCACAGCCATCCTTACTTCCCTTCCTCTTCATTCCTCTCTCGTTTCAGCCCCTACACCTTCCATTTCATACCAAATTTCTGCACACCCCCTACCCCACTCCATTTTCTCATTTTCCTTCTTTATTCCCTGCCAGTGGGGCCTCTACAAACCCTATTGATACCCAAACTCGTGAAGAGTCAGCAATTTCAGCCCTATCTCTCTCTTCTCATCATTTTTCGTCACTTTCCACGACCCTATTCGGGCTTGTGTATTGCTATGTTACATCTTACGCTTTCCAACACAAGGCTCACTTTCCAAAGCCTATACCGTTAATTTTAATCCCCACCCACCCTCCTACCAAACCTGTCATTCCCAATCCCAAAGTAGGATTAGCAATGCAGTTCCATTTAGTACAACTTTAGATCGTTGGCCAAATAGGCCCTTGGAGTTTGGACCTAGAGCGGTGCTTCGACAGACCTGACAGTATAGGAAATCCAACAAATTAAGAATGCGAACTCTAAAACCCCCTTAGTTGGTTTGAGCATAGGTGAAGTGCTAACCGAGCTCGTCAAGTAACTCACCATGTCTGGTCACTACTGTTTGAACCTAGGGTACCAAACTTACCAGTGAAATCCCTTTTAACCATGGTACCTCGATCCGCTGAGACTCATGAGCCGGGCATGGTGGTATGGGACACCGTGGTCGAGCTGTCGGCCTACGTTGGGGCCACGTGCCTCCCCGTAGTGACCAGTGAGCAACCAGACTCGTGAGCCGATTATGGTGGTATAGGACACTATATTCGTGCTGTCGGCCTACATTGATAAGGTGATGGGGGAGTGGTGTAACCTTTGTGCGTAACAGCCCTGGTAGCCCTTTATAGTGACCTCAAGCATACTCTGAAATTGCGGAGAGCCTTAGAGTTTTGCCGCGGTATATAGAGTATGAACTAGGCCTGTTTCTAGATAGTGATGAATCGCTAAAGAGGTGATGGGGGAGTGGTGTAACCTTTGTGCGTAACAGCCCTGGCAGCCTTCGCAGTGACCTAGAAAACACACCATCATCTGAGATTAACTAGGACTGACGACCCTAGAATGGATCATGTTTGGGAATAATATAAGGGAGGTACCTCAGTTTCCCAATCCTGTTATTTGAAATGGACTAATAAATACTCAGTAATCATGCTCATCATGCATTGCATGTGCCTGGAAGATGTGGAGCACTGGGGGATAAAAGCATGTCGCGAACGTAAGATGGTGTAGCACGAGGGAGGGTGTGGTGAGGCATACATCATAACTGCATCCATACTTGCATTAATAAGAGTAGTTAGGAGTGTTTGATTTTACTACTTTATCATTACTGCTTGACTAAATTGATAACATGTTAACCTATGCTTCACTGTTCCACTGAGTTGATCACTCACTCCCATGTTATGGGATGGTGTTGTACACACCAACCAGGTTTGTTGAGTTTCAGGTGATGGCGATACTTATGAAGCAGAGCCGGACTACTACTATGATGCTGAGGAGGAGTTCTCCTATCTGTGACTCTCTGGCAGGTCTATGAAGACCTGGTATTGTATTGACGGGGCTATGGTGCTTGGGATAGAAGACATTACACTTTCTCACATTTGGTATATTTAGAACTGTACTTGTAATTATTTAACCTGGTAATTTTATCACACTCTGGAAACTCACCACTGTTTTTATATTATATATATCTATCACAGTCTTCCACTGAAATTTAACTGTCTCTGGAGTATGATATGCTGTTTTGGCTTAATCTCACTCATGTTCAATGCATGAATACAGTCAACATTCAATCATCATTCATTTTGTTGCATAAGTGATGTTCTGGAACTCGGGAGTTGAGTTTATGCTCAACCCCCGATTTTTGAGATGTTACAGATGATATAAGAGCATGATTTTGATTAAACCGAACCTGGGTTATGGTCACACGATGCACTCTGACGCACTCTGACTTAGGAGGGAGCGAAGGAATGTAGAAACAGTCATAGGTATCCCGATTTCGCCAATTGGCAAAGTTCACTGAAAACGAACGCCGAAATCTAGTCTGTATGCAACCATTGTCACACGGGTTGACCTTAAAACATTCCTAGGCCGTCTATTGATGATTCTAGATTACATCCACCTCACCCCAACCGTTGAAAATCGGTAGAGTACGGGATAAACGTGATGAGGATAACCACTCTGAATCCTCGGGGCTTCTCTGGACTCCTCATAGAGACTTCTCGAGTCTACGAGAAAAGGAAACAGAAAATATAAATAAATTCTAATAAGTTCAAAATTGATTAATGAATGACTAAAAATAAGTTCACAACCCTTTAAGTAGGAATACCAAGTAATGGGAAAGAAATCAGAAACAAACTACAATTAAGACTTGTAGATTTCGCGACTTACTATAAGGTGTGATGTCTACTAGTGCGCAGGGTTTTCAGCCAAAAAAATAGTGTCTTATTTGACTTCACCAAACCATTCTCCTAATTATTCTAAGCTCTTTTCACAATGGGCGTAACTCCTAAGGCCCGACAGATGAAGAGTAATTAAACTAAAACTATTATTTTTAGTAAAACAAAATTAAAACGGGGAAACGACCATCGATTGAGGGGTTTTTCACAATTCCAGGCTACGCAACCTGGTGTAGTAAGGTTGGTTGGCTTCATTAGCTCGTTCTACCCCAAAATCATATATTATACGTCAGATAGCTCATTCCGGATTGCAAGTTACATCCGAAATTGCCCGAAACTACCCGAAATTGAGTGAATCGGAGTCTGGGGCCTATCCACATTGATCTAGGGGTACCCAGGGTGGGACCCAGTATTTTTTGGGGCCTAGGGGACTGGTGGACCATGCTCGTGAGGCCCCCCTTTGAAAACCAAAAAATTTTTTGGCGAGGCCTCGCCACTTTTTAGGCTGGGCCGGGCCTACGACTTGGGTCGATCACATTGGGGGGTCTAATAACCACCCTGACATGCCTCCCGTCCCATTTCAATCTCTCAAAACCCTACCTCCTTCACAAACCTCCCCTCGAAACCATTTTCTCTCTCTTATCTTGTTGTTTCTCTTCAAAGCTCCCTTCCAATCGCCCAATCTGCGATTTTCGACCCCTACCCATTCCTTTCCGTCGTGCACAGCCATCCCTACTTCCCTTCCTCTTCATTCCTCTCTCGTTTCAGCCCCTACACCTTTCATTTCATCCCAAATTTCTGCACACCCCCTACCGCACTACATCTTCTCATTTTCCTTCTTTATTCCCTGCCAATGGGACCTCTACAAACCCTGCTGATACCCAAACTTGTGACGAGTCAGCAATTTTAGCCCTATCTCTCTCTTCTCATCATTTTTCGTCACTTTCCACGGCCCTATTCGGGCTTATGTATTGTTATGTTACATCTTATGCTTTCCAACACAAGGCTCACTTTCCAAAGCCTATACCGTTAATTTTAATCCTCACCCACCCTCCTACCAAACCTGTCATTCCCAATCCCGAAGTAGGATTAGCAATGCAGTTCCATTTAGTACAACTTTAGATCGCTAGCCAAATAGGCCCTTGGAGTTTGGACCTAGAGCGGTGCTTCGACAAACCTGACAGTATAAGAAATCCAACAAATTAAGAACGTGAATTCTAGAACCCCTATAGTTGGTTTGAGCATAGGTGAAGTGCTCGAGCGTAGCTATATTCAAGTTCGGGCAACTCAATTCCAAACAAACAAACAAACAATTTCCTTTATTAAGAGTGGTGTAAAGAAAAAAAAATCATCTAGTGTATAAGCATAGACTTTGGATTACAACTAGGGGATTACGCTACTTATACGTTACGACTAGGCACTAAAGAACGTAAAGGATTCATTATGCTAAGATACTTGAAAGATAGATTTAGTTAGTCAGCTTAAGTAGGTTGGAGCTAGACCCCGTTCTTTCGTTGAATCCCCTTAATACTCACAGGCTTCTTTGATAACTCCTAGGAAAGTTGTTTGACATAGAAATTATTCACGCTTAAAGGAAACTTATATATCCTTTGGATTTAATGTTAGATCAAATCAATGCATCCCTTAGAATTGCCTTCTCGAGGACTTATTACAACCGAGAACATGGAGTAGAGAAACGATATATATCAGCGAGGTATTCACAGTTTGAATTGAATTCTTAATCCTGGTAATTGCCAATGGACTCTATGCTCTGATCAAGCAGAGAGTCGGGATTAACTAGGATTCAGAACTGATACGGCAATTTTCTGTCTTCGCGAGGCAGAAGGTCCATATATCCGATTCTGACCCGCTACACAACTTTCCATTCGTGTTGGCTCGACCACTTACAACCAAAAGTTTATAACTTCGTCTTTGAGAAGTGTAAGAATATATAGCCAATAGAGATTTTTCCTTTTAGGCCTAAGGAATTTCCCAAGTGAGCAACAGACAATTAAGAATCAGGTCCCAAATCACATACCATCTTGGCATACATATTGTGCATATGAACGTAGAAAAATAGCCTGCCTGTTAGGCTTAACATGAGTACATAAGGTAGGTCGGGACCGTGATGATAGTCCTCCTTTGGTAGACTTAGGCATCTGGCCTCAAACTCACACCTGCCCCTGAAATCAACCACATTACCCATCATTTTTAGCTCCTTTTGATACCCATAGGTACCAATGCCATAATACACGTCATCGATGAAAAGAAGACCAACGTAGTGGGAGATCGCATCCCATTTCATGTCAAGGATAGTTCCTAAATTACACCTTGTTCCGATATACGGAGCAGGACATAAATCTTGAGCCTTGAGGGTGAAAATAAAGTTTTAAGGGGGGTAGACTAAAATGAACCAGGCTAGTATGTACCCTACCACGCGTAGGAACTCAAAATTAATAAGTCTTAGGCAAATGAAATAATAGAAATATTTCCTCATTACCCTTAGCCAATTTCGAGGACAAATTTTTGTTTCAAGGGGGGTAGATTGTAACAGCCCGGATTTTTGGCAACCTGGAATTAGACGTCCTTAGGCAATGGGTCGCTCCTAACACCCTATTAACCTGTCAGGACTCAATCCCAAAGTCTAAAACTGCTGTTGAACCCACTTCCTTCACAAATCCCACCCTTCACCACCTCGTTCTTTAAATCCTTCTAAGTACTTTCACGTTAGACACTATCTTAAAGTTTAGGTGATGAAGAACAATACTTAAACCAAACATTACTACAAAGGACTGAGTACCACCTCGACTAGAAATCACTTAGGATTAAACCCTTTAGAAATTTGACAAAATTAACCAAGTGCTAAACTAGATTAGCTGCTAAATCCGTTTGATCCACTTTAAATACGATCTGCAAGACCAAAAACTTGTAGAATCATTGACGCTAGGTTACCCTAAAATCTAGGATTAATCTCATTACCTGACTGCTCTCGGGAGCATCTCGAAACTCCGTATTAGTTCTAGACCGCACATCGGGAGTCCGAATAATACGAGGTTAAGGACTTAAGACCGCCTCGCTGGGCTTGACAACCATCTCGAAAATCAAATCCAGATATCGTCCCACGGCTGTTCACTTGAGTCCGAAGCGAGAGAGTGTGAAAACACTTGTTTCTTTACAAAATAAATATCTTGAATAATAATCTGAGACTTGTCGCTTGCGGATCAGTTTTAAGCAACCAGACCGTCAGAATCAGACCAAATTACACCCTCGGATCAGGAGAAATTTCATACACATATCCATGTACTCGGAATCTCCGATCGAGATCCGCTGACCGTTGAACTGAAACTGGTCCGCCACGCGTGATCTGAGAACTCTACTGGAACGAAAACTTAATGGAACCTAGATCCATAGTCTGTGAGCTTAAGTCCGACCTTTGGCTCAAGGAGGCCCGCCAGAAGTCCTCCGTTGAGCTGAAACAGGTCCGATTTGGGTATAACCTAAGTATACCTTGACCTGGAGTCTATTTCGGTGAGTTTTTAGACTATATAAGGACCTTAAACCCTCTCTCACTGCAGCCATACGAATTTGAGAGAAACCCTAGAGAGAGAAGAGAGAAAAGAGAGAGAATGTGTGGGAGATGTGGGAGAATCTCCCTGCCGCTCCACGAGCTCCACCGCTCCATTCTAATCGCTTTGCCGGCGATTCCAGCTCCATTTATAGGTAAGAAACCCAAACCCTAATCTGTTTTGGGGTTGTAGGTTATGAAATAGTTAACCTATTTCGTTCTCTAGGTTACCAAACTGCCGAATACGGAAGCCTAGCAAACGTATCGACTCCGTTACGATTCTACGACACAAGGTGCGGACTTTAGCTGTATAAGTTATGGTTTTCAATGCTTTCAATGTCAGATAATGATAGATTCATGATCTGCATGCAATTGCACATGTACAAAGTGCTTTCTGTTTCCTGTTTCGATTAAAGATGTAGATTATGAAATTTTACATATTCTAGGTATTCGTACAAAATACCGTATATGTATAAATTTTAGAAATGCATTTGACATGATTATTTGTTGTATGAATATACGATATATGGATAAAATACTTATTTGGCGAAAGGATTCGCCTAAATACATGTTTTTACTAATATACACTATGTATGTAGAAATACCGTATTGTAGAAAGTACCGTATACATATATATTTTAGAGATGTATTTGCCATGATTATTTGTTGTATAAATATACTATATATGCATAAAATATTTGCTTGGCGAAAGGACTCGCCCTAATACATGTTTGCTAACATACACTATGTATGTTGAAATTGTGTATTCTAAGTGTTTGTGAAAATGCTTGTGTGAGTAAGTGTTTGGATGTTGATGCCTTAGGAGGGTGTTGGGATGGGATTCTCAACTACCTTAGAGACATGTATGATTTCCTCCATGAGGTTGTTCACTTTAACCACTTATGAAATATATGTGTTTGTATTCCTGTTTATATAGTGTTTCATAACATGCTTATAACATGCTTTATAATATGCTTTATGATATGCTTGTTAACATGCTCAACTAATTGTATGATTTTATTTATATAATGTGTATGTTTAAATTCATATTTACGTTGTATGATCCATCATGGGTGATGGGGGAGTGGAGCAACGAGTGCGTGCAACAGCCCTGGCAGCCCTAAACGGATAATATCATAATTTAATTGTATGATTTGAATCTTAATCCATTACTGCTTTAACTATCTGTACTTGAATGTGATTGGGGCTATGATTATAGTCCAGGCAATCGGTAAAGGGATTGAATTCGTGGCTGAGAATCATTTGCCACGTGAGATATGTTCGACAAACCTGAGTCGTACTTCGGTTGGCAATAGTGGTTGGCCACACGAAGTGCTTTTGCACTTCTTATCATTCAACTTGTTGTGCGCTCGAGCTAGCCGAGCTCGTCAAGTAACCCGATCTGTCTAATGTATGTTCACCATGTCTGGTCGCTACTGTTTGAACCTAGGATACCAAACTTACCAGTGAAATCCCTTTTAACCATGGTACCTCGATCTGTTAAGACTCATGAGACGGGCATGGTGGTATGGGACACCGTGGTTGAGCTGTCGGCCTATGCTAGGGCCACATGCCTCCCTGTAGTGACTAGTGAGCAACCAGACTCATGAGCTAATTATGGTGGTATGGGACACTATATTCGTGTTGTCGGCCTACATTGATAAGGTGATGGGGGAGTGGTGTAACCTTTGTGCATAACAGCCCTGACAGCCCTTTGTAGTGACCTCGAGCATACTCTGAAATTGCGGTGAGCCTTAGAGTTTTGCCGCGGT
Source organism: Magnolia changhungtana (assembly GCA_030180095.1). Classification (NCBI taxonomy): domain Eukaryota; kingdom Viridiplantae; phylum Streptophyta; class Magnoliopsida; order Magnoliales; family Magnoliaceae; genus Magnolia; species Magnolia changhungtana. Next base: position 6,127,351 of record JASAUF010000397.1, read on the forward strand.
GTATAGAGTATGAACTAGGCCTGTTTCTGTATGTGATGAATCATTAAAGAGGTGATGGGGGAGTGGTGTAACCTTTGTGCGTAATGTACCACAGCGCAAACCTTTAAAGTGACCTAGAAAACACACCATCGTCTGAGATTAACTAGGACTGACGACCCTAGAATGGATCATGTTTGGGAATGATACAAGGGAGATAGCTTAGTTTCCCAATCCTGCTATTTGAAATGGACTAATAAATACTTGGTAATCATGCTCATCATGCATTGCATGTGCCTGGAAGATGTGGAGCACTGAGGGATGAAAGCATGCTGCGAATGTAAGATGGTGTCGCACAAGGGAGGGTGTGGTGAGGGCATACATCATAACTGCATCCATACTTGCATTAATAAGAGTAGTTAGGAGTGTTTAATTTTACTACTTTATCATTACTGCTTGACTGAAATGATAACATGTTAACCTATGCTTCACTGTTCCACTGAGTTGATCACTCGCTCCCACGTTACGGGACGGTGTTGTACACACCAACCAGGTTTGTTGAGTTTCAGGTGATGGCGATGCTTATGAAGCAGAGCCGGACTACTACTATGATGTCGAGGAGTTCTCCTATCTGTGACTCTCTGGTAGGTCTATGAAGACCTGGTATTGTATTGATGGGGCTATGGTGCTTGGGATAGAAGACATTACACTTCCTCACATTTGGTATATTTTAGAACTGTACTTGTAATTATTTAACCTGGTAACTTTATCACACTCTGGAGACTCACCACTGTTTTTATATTATATATATCTATCACAGTCTTCTGCTGAAATTTAACTGTCTCTGGAATATGATATGCTGTTTTGGTTTAATCTCCCTCATGTTCAATGCACGAATACAGTCAACATTCAATCATCATTCATTTTGTTGCATAAGTGATGTTCTGGAACTCGGGAGTTGAGTTTATGCTCGACCCCGATTTTTACGATGTTACACACTCCCATATGCTAAAATAAGTTGGCCATTTCCTCACATTCCAAATAGGTTTTGTGTAAAACCTATTGAAAGAAATCCGGAGCCAATTGAGTTTTATACTCCACCAGAAATCAGACATGACGAGGCAAACAACATTGGGACGAAGAATGAAAGCTTAATGCCTAAAGAATTAGGGAGATATAGCTGGACAAGTCAGAAAATTATGAAGAAAATGGATTTTGACTACGAAGAGCCTGTCGGCTTAAATGTTGGAAAAGGAATTTAGGTTCCAATTGGGGTTAATCAGAAGAAACGGGAAAAATTCCACGGACTGGGGCCAGAATCTTCAGTAAATATGGTGACAGTCGATCAGATAGGAAAGGCAGACCTTGATATGATCAGCAAACCTGAGACAGCTCTGAAGAAAATGGAAGATGGGAGTCAACCGATAATTGACGGCTTGAAGGAGATAAATTTAGGGATAGAGGAAGAACCGCAGAATAATTTCATAAGTACCAATTTGCCACAAGAAGAAGTCGATCGGTATATTAGTTTGTTGAAAGAGAATAGAGATGTCTTTACTTGGGCGTATGCGAAAATGTCAGGTTTAGAGCTAGTAGTGGCAACGCATCGGCTAAATATCTCTAAAGATAAGAGACCCGTTAAACAGACACAGAGATGAATTCACCCAAAACTGGTTCCCAAGATAGAAGAAGAAATAAGCAAACTGATAAAGGTCAGATTCATTTTAGAAGTTAAATATCCCAAGTGGATATTAAATATAGTCCCTGTGAAGAAAAAGAATGGACAGATAAGGGTTTGCGTCAATTTCAAGGATTTGAATGATGCATGTCCAAAAGATAATTTTTCATTGCTTATAACTGAAATGTTAATTGATAGCACCACGCAATACATTATCATGTCTTTTATGGATGGATACGCTGGTGACAATCAGATACGGATGGTGCCTGAAAATGAAGAGGTGATAGCTTTCAGAACTCCATTAGGGATATACTGTTATAAGTGAAAGTGCACCTGCTAGTGCCTTGGTTTGTCAAGTTACGTGTGTGGTGAGTCAGATTGGCTGCAGAACTCGATAAGAAGATTATTTCAAGTGTCTGCCTCAACCGGATGTGTGGAAGCTTGCAATAGGTAAATCATAACCTCACATCCCACATCCCAAAACACCAGGTGATTAAAACCCATAAAATAAGATAGACATCTTAGGGTTTTTAAGGTGAGAAAACTTTTTGCAAAATAGAGAAATCTATAAGTTTTTCTCTCCCTGTCGATTTTATCGAAGCACCCTCGATATGATCGATCTGCACTGTGGATGTCCTCGATACCTTAACGATATTATCGATAAGAGGACCAAAATGTCCAGCAACTAAATATTCATCTGGACGGATTTATTGATATATCGATATCATCGATAAAAGTACTAAATATGTCCAGCAACTTCACAACTTATCTGGATGAATTATTAATGTATCGATACACATCGATATCATCGATATTCAAAACTCAAGACCATCGAGAGTGGCTCGATTAGATCGACAGGCTGAGTTTCGACGCCCCTATTTTTTAATGAAAATCTCAAATTCCTTCGATATATCGATGATCGTCCGATATGATCTGAAATCAAATATCGATAAGATTGGAGGTCTATCGTTGATATCGACAGTGGGCACGCATTTCTTACAGAAGTTATTTCAGGTTGTTTTTTAACTATGATCGGGGGCCCTTCAATTTAATCGATATTCAAATATCGATGATATCGACACTAGATCAATTGCATCAAACAAAGCCATAATCTGTCCAGCAAGTTCAAAGATAAATCAGCTGGATTTATCAATGCCTCGACTCTGATCTTGATATCATCGACATTCAAATTCCGATGACCTCGACGGCTCCCCCGATTATTCATGAAAACTTGAAATATCTTAAAGTCAAGTCTCTCTCATTTTTCATGTGTCGATGGATCGAACCTATCATCGTTGAAATCGGAGTTCGAAATCCGATGACATTGACAATAGCTTCGATTCATCGACCAACTAGCAAAGAGTTTTAAAAGTGTATGACATCAAGTCTGAGTCATCGAGTAGACCATCGATGCTATCGAGAGTATACGCTCGATGATATTGAACCTGTTTGACGATATCAAACTCTGTTATAAATATGACCATTTTATATCTGTTGGAACTTTTTGCCTATTTTTAGACGACTTGTCTTTTGTTGCTGTGAGAGAAAGTAGAGAGAGCTTTTGAGTATTTCAACTTATATCCTATACCTAAAGCCCTTTCTCTCAAGGGAGTTCATCCTCCAATCCACCCTCACCATTGATATTCAATAGAGTGGATTGGGGAATGAACTTCCACATTCAAGGATCCTCCAGCTACTACCTTAATAACAAATCATTACACTGGGATGCCTTGAATGCATAAGACTGGAACTACTCTACCTTCCTTATAGGAAAACCTTTAGAGAGTAGGATTTCATCTTCCCTTTAACCCAACCCTAAGCCTAGTCTTGATATATCTTTTGTGTTACGGATCAAGGGAGCCGAAGACTCTTCGTCAACAAGGAGGAAGAGATCTTCAGCGTTGCGCAGGGACTCATCAACTTATTTGTAAGTATTTAGAGTCCAGGAGGACACTTGCGATCATTCCTTTCTAGGATTGGGTTTTAAGTGGTTCTCACCCTTTGAAGTCCTCAAGGAGGCCTCCGACGGGAGTGTACGCTATGGGTACGTTATGTAGACCCTTGCTTTGTGGAGAGCATAAACATCTGGTCAGGAGTGAACCAGTGAAACTCCAGGGTTAGAGATGAACCGAGTAGAAACCTCTGGGTGCGTTGTGTGGACCCTTGCTCTATGGAGAGTATAAGCATCTGGTTAAGAGTGAACCAGTGAAACTCCAAGGTTAGAGGTGAACCGAGTAGAAACCCCCATGTAAAGGATGAAGGTGAACTTGATTTAAACCTTAGGTTTGAGGTGAACCCTGGGAAACCTCCTTAGTGAATTCTGGTACACTCAAGGATTGAGTGTTACAGCTGGGAGTGGAATAGACTTATCGTCAAACCACTATAAAATGACTATGTTTGTAATTGCTTTCTTTATGTGTGATTGATAACAATGCATTCATATTTGTATATCTGATCACATCTCACACACACATACACACAGTCACATCTAACATAGACTAAGTTGCATATTGCTATATCCTTATTAGTTTGTGATTGGATCCTCTACTTGGCTTGGAAGCCAGTAGAGTTACATTTGAGTAATCCTGAAAGTTGCATACATGATAGCATTAGAGTGATAGGATTTTTAAATAACTCATAAATCTTTAAAAAGTCATATTCACCTCCCTCTAGGACATATTGGCATATTCCGACTTCAACTCAAGCGGTCTTCACCGCTATTTCAATTGGTATCAGAGTGGGTCTCTCTTTAAGGGCTTCACTGCCTAGAGAGTGATCTTGACTGAAGTTGGAATCATGTTCAAAAATGTATAAGAGGGTGTAACAAACCAGAATAGTTGTCTAGTAATCCATACTGCCCTGAAAGTTGAAAATAGTTCAAAGTGGTATCTGGACAGTGGATGCTCCAGACACATGACTGGTGACCAAACACACTTTTATGAGTACTTAAACTTTGATGGGGGATCTGTCACATTTGGTGATGGAAGCTCAACCAAGATAGTTAGACAAGGAACTATAGCAGTACCAGGCCTTCCAAAAATCAAACATATACTCTGTGTAGAAGGCCTAAAACATAATCTCCTGAGTATCTTCTAAATCTATGACAAAGAACATCTAGTCACTTTCTCAAAGGATGTGTGTAGAATTTTGGATCATACAGGAAAATCTCTCATAAAAGGTTTACGTACTAGTGATAATTGTTATGTCATTGAAAGTACGAGTGAGAAGGGGCTATCCACAGTGTAACGTGGCTGTGAAAAATGAATCCAAACTATGGCACCAAAGGCTGAGACATGTCCACACTACGCCAAAATCGTTGTTTTGCGACGGACCAAATCTGTCATAAAACCAAATAAACGACGGACTTCGTCTGTCGCTTGGTTCTTCACTGTTTACTGGGTCGTTTTTGGTTTTGCGACAGATTTTATCCATCGTTTAATCTGCGATGGATAAGGTCCGTCGCATCATAATGACGGATAAAATCCGTCGTAAAAAATAAAAAATCCATCGGTAATATTTAAAAAATTAGTCGTCACTAAAAACATTAGCGACAGATAAGATCCGTCGCTAATATGAGTAAGCGACAGACTTCAAATCCATCGTTGATTTTCAATGTTCAGAAATTAGCGACGGATTTGGTCCGTCGCTAAAATATCTGTAAATAAAAAAAATATCGATAATTTATTATTATTTTTTTTAATCTTGCACCTGATAGTCATTCAAAAAATAATTCACACTATTGTTTGATAAGAATCCTATTCATAAAATTAGTAACGACTCAATTCAATAAAAGAGGAAATGACCCAAGTGGCCCACTCCAAAAATTGACTTTAACCCTCCTAATTAAACACTTCTTACCCGGAACTTCAACTGTTGGCTATGCCTTGCCTTGAATTGGCTACTTAGTATCTTCTCTTGTTCAACCTTCTTTTGAGCCCTTCCTACATATATTACAAACAACCAGATTCAATCTAAGAAAAGACTAGTTTAGTCAACCCTTCATATATTACAAATAACCAGCTCAAATCCATGAAAGGTGAATAGTTTAATCAACTAAAACCAATTAACAAAATAAAAGATTAGAATTCATCCTATCCATTAGAGGTTCAGGTAAGAGCATTTCTTAACTTCATAGCATTCACTGGGAGAGCACAATACAGTTTGAAAAGATCTTTAGATGTTGGAATCAATACACAACAACGCAATGCAATCTGCATTTAATGCACTAGTGTCTAACAAAATGACCAAATGAAAGTGTAGGAACTACGAAATTCCTATTTCCCAACAAGATACACCTGCATAATGAGAAGATAGCAACAACTTTTCAATGCTTGTAACTGCTTTCATTTATGAAACTGCATCTCTATTACCATTTGGTCCATGAAACCAGACCCAAAAAATATCTTTGATTCCCCCATCCATCCATTCAACCATCATACATATTCATAAATACATACACAAATGTATCATACAATTATATACATATGTAGGGATGGACTTGTTTCAGACCATTCATCCAATGCACTCTACCACATGTCTACAAGTCAGCTAATGCACCACCCACTGTATATGCTAGTATGGTGGGCTAGTGAAACATCCAAGCCATCCACTAGGTGGAGTTCACTGTGTAGAGCCCAAAGATAAAGGTGGTCCATTCATTTGGTGTGCCATGATAGTAGAAATAAGCCAAGCGGATTAGAAAACTTTGGCTATTTTTTTTTCACAACCATACATTCGTTCAGTTGATTGTGGCCCACCTGACTAGTGGACTGACCTAATTCTTGGGATAGGGAATCTCATCATGATGGATGGCTTGGACATTCCACCTGTTCACCTTGTAGAATATGCGGTGGCATGTGCATTAGCTGACTTGAACATGCATGTGGGCTTAGAAAAGCTCTGTATGCATCAGCCAGGGGCAATTTTTCCCATGCAAATAGTTTTCAGAGGATCATGAACTTTGGATTTTCAAGGAACATGGGGAGGAATTTGAAACAAACGTAACATGTATTTAGGTAATTTGGAGGCATACGCATGTGTAGCAACCAACGTTTCAGATTGTACCTATCAGCCCCATCAATAGTGTGGAGTTTACCTCCACTGGGAATAGGGGCATTTTTGCTGTTTTAAAATGTTGTTGCAATATGTGACTAGCTTGTTGGCAGTCTTAATTGTGTAGTGTGGAATTATGTTTGGCATGTGAGTCAGTATCAATGTGAGCCTTTGCCATTTCCGGTTCCAAGACCTTAGTAAAGAGGAAGGTGAATGTCTACTTGGCAGCTAATCATAATTTCTTTTTACCAATCTACCATTTAAAGCCAACCCCAAATCGATGGAAGAAAGGTTCAGATGATGATTGTATAACAGGAATTTGGAAACCAAGAATTGAAGTTTGGATCATGGGTTTATATATATATATATATATATATATATATATATATATATATATATATATATATATATATATATATAATGAAAATGTTATTTTTTCTTCTTTTCAACCAGTATTTTCATTTTTAAAAAAAGTTCTAAATCCTTAAAAAAAACTATAATTTGCAGATGAACTACATTTTATTCGTGAAATAGAAGAGAAGGGAAAGAAAAGACATACCTTCTCTGAAATTTGTGGTTATCTCTGCATTTTTCTGTTTGGTTTGTTGCAGATTTCAGTTGTTCTAGATCCGACATAGCTTCAACGGCGGAACACCGAAATAGCAATGCAAAACCTTCTGACAAAAATGCTGCTGGGGCTTACATGATCAATCTTGATAACTTCCAGAAGCGGCTGAAAGTGTTCTATTAACAACCAAGGTAAAGTGTTCCGCCATTATCAATTAATAGAATTGATAGAAGAAAGATCAGATTGTAATATGTTTCTTCTGCTTACTATGTAGAAATGTCATTTTTTAATGCTATTGTAAGCTCCTAATCATGGCTGGTCAAATGAAAACAAAACAATTGTTCACTGACTAAAACCACAAGTTTAGAGGGAAAAGGAAAGGAAAAAAAAAAGTCAAGGTATATACAAAGAATATAGAATCAGTACATACCACAAACCACACTAGCTCTTTCATTACAAGAGCTTTTGTAAGATCATGCTTCTTCAAAGTTTCATGGACTCTGGCTTGGACATACAGTAGAAACAAAAGAAATCAAAATATAGTTTTATGTGCATAAGTATAGCATGTTTGCATTCTTAAGAGTAAAAATAACACACTATGCAGGAATTCAACAAACTGAAGAATCAAGAATCACTGAAAATATATCCCAATAGTATGTCGCACTGGGCCATCAGCTGCTTGTCTATTAACGAATGGAAATCTCTAGTGGAGTTGTTACTGCTACTGCTATTAGCACTAGCACTAGCACATGTAGAGAAGGGCTTTACTCGGAAATCTCTGGTGGAGTTGTTACTACTACTGTTACTGCTCAAACTTCAAGTGTAAGCTATCAAGAACATGAGATTTACGGTAGATAACGTCCAACCTGTTAAGTGCTTGTGACACCCAATCCTTCCAATAGGTTGGCAGTTTGAGCAGTAAAAGAGAACCAACAACAATGTATGATTAGCAGTGGATAACACCCAACATTATGCATCAAAATTTTCTAAAATGAGAAAGGACAAGATCTGATATGCTAACTGAATGACTTCATATAGTACTTTTCCCACATCAAGTACTAATTGCAGCCAGTAATACTGCTCTTCCACAAGAGCTCGAGTCTTGTCTCGCCCAAGGTGTCCACCAAGGCCACCTCCATGTAGTTCCTGAATAATCTGTTCCCTCAGAGAACTTTGGGGGATGCACAATCGATTCCCTTTGAAGAGAAAATCATCTTGTATATGAAGGTTACTGGGGTGACCTTCTTGGCACATCACCCAAGAATCTTTGAAGTCTTCATCCTCGGCATACAGCTTCTTGAGATAATCGAAGCCAACCACTTTGTTGCTCATCATAACAAGTGATGCACGATGGCTATGTGCATCAGTGACATTGTTCTGCTGCCCTGACTTGTGCTTCAAAACGAACGTGAATTCCTGTAAAAATGTAACCCATTTAGCATGCATACGATTCACGTTAGTCTGACTATTAATAAACTTTAATGCTTGATGGTCAGTGTACAGAACAAACTCTCTTTGAATCAGAAAATACTGCCAATGTCGCAACGCCTAAATAACTGCGTACAACTCAAGCTCATAAGTCGACCACTTCTTTCGGGTTTCACTGAGCTTCTAACTGTAGAAGGCTACCGGTCTGCCTACCTATGATAATACTCCCCCAATTCCGACGTATGAAGTGTTATACTCAACCTTAAACAATTTGTCAAAATTAGGAAGCACCAAGACCGGTGTTATAGACAAACGATGCTTGATCTCATGAAAGCTCTTGTCAGCTTTATCGGTCCACTGGAACGGTCCTTTTTTCATGCAATCTATTATAGGTGCGACTATGGTGCTAAAATCTCGCACAAATCGACGATAGAAATTCGTCAACCCGTGAAAACTCCTCACCTCATGAATGTTTGTCGGGATCAGCCATTCCCTAAAAGCTCACACCTTTTCATCGTCCACACAAATGCTTATGGACGTTACAACAAATCCTAAAAACAGCAGGCTGTCAGTTAATCTACTAAGTTACAATTATTACAGATTTGACATTATAGACTTGAACAAAATTGAAAGAAGAGAAAGAAAATACTAAGTTAATCTACTAAAAATGATAACCTTGATTTGGAGGTAAGCATGTTCATGGCATGATTTGGAGGTAAGCATGTTCATGGCATGACCTACTAAAAATGATAACCTTGATTTGAATTTTTGGATCTACCGGCTTACTCGAAACTTCTGTGGCTTCACATAGGCTTGCTACCATGAAGTTCAGTAGTGTTCAGTGACCACGCAATCCGCATCAATGGAAAACTTCAAAAATAGTGTAGGCATATAGATTAACAGTCACAGATGTAGTCACCACAACTACATATGAGGTGGGATCTAATAGAGACACCCACACATGAAAATGGGGGTATTCTGGTCTTTAAAAAATAGATTTAGATAATCATTACATATTTATGTTACCATATTGTGGTAATTTGTAAAACAAACAGCCCTTTAGGTACTCATATCCTACAAACTCTTTAACTTGCCATACTCAATACTCGCCACCCTTTTTAGGTAACAGAGACATTTTGGCTGAGATTATTCAAAATGTGGTTTAGATGTGAGCAGGGCAGAAATGGGGCAAGCTTGGTGTATATGGCGGCACAGAAATGGAGCCCCCATATTAAGTGGATTCGCATAATCACGTTTTAGCGTGCTACTTTAACCAGATTTTGGCAGCAGCATGCCTTTCTGCTTTTGGAACTGTGAACACCCAAACGCATCGTAGGACTCGAACTTTTAAAGGTAACAAGAAGCAAAAACCAGCATGGCATACCAAAAACAACTTACATCTCTTTCGGCTTATGAGAAGAACATGAAAGCCGACATAGCTCTCTTTAGTGCATTAGGAAAACCATCTTCATCTCCATCCTTGGATTTCCTCTTAGAAGAAGATGCCTTAGGAGCAGCTGCTTCTTTCTAATTAGCTTCCTTCTTTAGAGGCTTCTGAAATGGGAAGAAAAGAGAAGTATTAACTTTCATGGCCAGACATTAATGAAAAAGCTATAGTATGTAAGTAAAAGCACCAAAACATTCTAAAACAGCAATGGCGATTACATAAATTGCCATGTCAAAATCAAGTATCAAAACTTTCTAGTTACCCAACTTCTATTGAAACAAGGTAAAGAGTAAAAACAAGGGAGTTGATGTAGTTTACTTCTTTGTCATCACTGTTTTCACTAGCATCTGATTCTTCGTCTCCAGAATCATCAGTAGGAGAGCCTCCATCATCTTTCTCCACAACAAAATCTTCATCCTGAAAATAATGAATCCATGAAAGCTATCATTAAGTACCCATATTTCATATGGGATAAAATGATACAATGATTACCGACGACTAAGAGTACCTCTTCATCACTTTCCTCACCACCAGCTTCATTTTTAATTCGTTCAAGATGTGGATCTACAGCATCATCATCAGCAGCCTAAAGAGCATCTTCAACACCATTAGTCTATCGTTGTCTTGCTCCAAAGTTCATAATTTTCAACCCTTTTCCACTGTGAAGAGCAAATAGGGCATGGTTTAAACAAAGCGGAACGATAGTTTAAATAAAAATTAAAAAAAAATAAATAAAAAAACTCAACTCAATGTTTAGCTGTGGAACCATACTTGCAAAGATAAAAATGATTGTTAAACATGTTTGTGTCCTCAAGCTGATGAAAGTAGGAAATTGAAGTTAGTTTTTATTCCATAGGACTGACTGCATGCAACAATGAACAAGGCCATGGAAGTTTTGATGTACCTTTGATGTTATTATCAACATTGTGTATTATTTGCTTCCCATATTCATAAGGAAGTCAAGCTTGTTGTAGGTTGATGACTTAGCCAAACAGGATCCTATGAATGGAGTCTCTCCCTCAGGTACGGAGAAAGTGAGAAGCTACAAGTTATACAGCAAGTGATTAGCTGCATAAGCAATTGGGCAAGCCTCATAAGAATCTTAAACTATTCTAGGGATAATTTCGTCTGGTATATACTCTAGCAATTGGGCAAGCCTCATAAGAAACTCATAAGAATCTCAAACTATTCTACGGATGATTTCGTCTGCATAAGCGATTGGGCAAGCCTCATAAGAAGTGTTACAAACCTAATATTCTCAAATTACAGGTTTGTAATTTCTGTAAAATAATAACAAGATATAGCCTTCAATGTAAAGAGTCTGTGGAGAGCCTGTTCTAGATAAGTCAGAACATTAATCTCTATTACAATGCAAACTAACAAACCTTTAACACTATTGATGCCCTAACCCAGGATTCAGGTTGAACCACTAGTCAGGGTGGCCAGGGTTATCAAAACAAATGTACAGCTCTGAAAATTTTAGCTGAAAGTATTCTAGTACATCCACCTGTTTCCAATATTGAGGCCCACATGCCGAGTGGAGTATTTTTATTTCTGGGAAAAGATGTACAAGTTTAGATTAACCTGATGGACAGGTTGGATCCTACACCTATTTGCCATGTTGGCACATGTAGTGTAAAACCAATTAAGCACTTCAAATAAATAAATAAATAAATATATATATGGAACAAAACATCGGACCATACCTGAAGTAGAGGAAATATGTCAGAAACAAACAAAATAAATCCCCCTGGCATAACTGCAACATTCCTTCAAATAGAGATGATAAGTGTGAATAGAAGATCAACCAACAGAGAAAGTGGAAAGTAAAATTTAGGGTGAATAGGAAAACATACTTCAACATGCTACTGAGAACAATAACTCCAAAAAGATTGAGCCCTCCCAATCCTATAACCATTGCCTTCTCTGATGTTCCTGCTTTGCTGAAACATCGCAAACTTCACATCAGAAACCACAATAATGAATCAACATCCGACAATTATTGTTATCAAAGCTTGGCATTACACATGATTGCATGTGCCAACCTAGCACTTGTGTTGGACATCCAAGCCAGGCATCATGCGGTTAGGTGATCTGTCCCAAAGAAGAGGACAGTCAGCTCACAGTGGGGCACACCTGATGCACAGGTCAGATGTCATACACATACACATCTGACCATAGATAGAGGTGAACATAAAGATGTGTATGTGGACTTTGCCAAGCTACATGCTAACATCCCAGAGAAAAAAAATCAAACAATGTATAAACTGAATGCATATATGTATGGTTTCAGAAATGTCCACAATAACATTGTTGATTGGAACAGCAAGAAAATATATGCTGGGAACCCCAGTGTTGAATACAACTTGTTACGTGAAAACATAGTAAAACTGAAAAACTCACTCCAACCAATTACAGACCAAGTTGTATGCTAATAGTAGAAAACTGTAACATTTAGAAAGTATCTGGTCATGCTAACATAAGTTACTCAAGGACATACAATTTTAATCATTTGAGAGTTTTCCTACAAGTTAAAGAAAAAATAATAGCATGCCAACCATTGAAAATAAAAAGTAATCACAGGCTAAGATGAGTTTGGTTGATAGCCTCAAGCTAGGATGACTGTATTTGCAAATGTAACTCAAGAAGTGAATATGAAGCGACTTATGTTAGCATGTGTTAGCCACGTCCACTATGAGCAGAGAGTACTGCTTAAAAGTTTTACACAGTATGCTGCATAAGAGCATTCCTCTTTGCACAGATTTTGAGACATCGAACAAGAACCAGCATCAGCATTAATAATCGAAGAAGATAAAAATTCTCATTTCAAAAAGAGCTAAAAGATGAAGCACACCCTTCAACAGGTACCCTTTCCCAGTAACTTCATTGACAATATTTCCAATGTCTTAAGAACTTTTAAAAATAAAATGGATATGCAATTAAGGACAAGCATGACTAGTGACAAGAATTACTACAAACAACACTCATGAAGCATTTGGAGCAAACAAATCATCTACAATACTTCTTTTACAAAATATACCTAGAAGGAGTTGGTTAAGTCTGCTATTTCCACCATTAAGACGAGCCAATACACCAAGAAGTGGTGCATTGTTATAAGTTGCAGGTTCTGTCTGTTTATAATTTTCCCTCTCATCGACAAAGTTGTCATAGGCATCAGTCCACCAACAATTGCACCCACAAGAAGATTTAGATCGCTGGCCTTCCTCAAATACCAGGTGTTGTAACCTTCTCTGCAACTCACGAATGAAGGATCAACCTTGACAGAAACAATGGAAGAACCGTGATGATGAACTTGTTATGGGAAATTGCTTCCATATCCCACCATGTAGCTTGTAGTTCTCGGGTTGTCTCCGAGTATGTAGTCTACCTGAGATAACATTCAATTGAACAGATCATTTTAAATGAGACATTCAAGATGAAAACTTACACCAGAAATTTCTGATATTTAATCCACTTTTATGTTATTTAGAAATGGCGGTGGACATGAACAGGAGAAAAAAAAAAGCCCAACTGCAACAAAATGTCTGTAAAGATGTTATGATTTTGAAAGAGAATTAAAAATTTCTTGCATCCATATTAGCTTATAAAGACGCAAAATAAAAACTATATCACAATATGAACAGCAAGTTGTTCCACCTCTGGCAGTAGAGTAGTCCTCCAGGTGTTCTCTGCAAATTCCGGCTGCCTTTTCTGAGGCATGAACACATGAAGAACTCTGCCTTTTGCTCGTATCTTTGGAAGACTGATGAGTACTGAGCCCCCTTCCCTTGCATTAGAAACTGCATTGCGAGGATGTGAAAAGAAAAAATAATCAACCATTTTTGGATAGCCAAAAGCAATAACAACTCATCTTAATTTCGAATTTCAATAGAGAATTGGACTTCATATTACACACATTTCATAGTATGAAAAAAAATAAATCACCAAATGTGTAGTTTATCTTGAAGATGAGAACTTGGGCCTCAGCGTATTTAACATCCCAACCGAACTATATTGCTTTCTAGATCTCTCCAATCCTCCTAGCTATTATATTTTTTTGTTTGAAGTATTAAAATCCTCAAGATCCCTAAATCCCTAAAATCCTCAAGATCCCTAAAATTCTAAAATCCCTAAATCCCTAATTTGTAATATCAGAAAATCCCCGATTCGGGGTCCACATTCAAATCTATAAGCCTTAAAATCCCCAAATCCCTAAATGAGGGTCCACATCGAATCATAAATCCACAAATTGCTAAATCCCCAAATCCCTAAATCGGTATTGAGATTGAGAGAGAGAGAGAGAGATACCTCACGGTCATGAATGAGCTAGCCTTCAACCGAGCTTCAGAGAGAGAGAGAGACAGGGCGTGCATGGGTAGGGCGTTCGACAACAGTAGTGGAGAGAGAGAGAGAGAGAGGAAGAGAGAGACAGAGAGAGAGAGAGGAGGGAGAGGGTGCAGAGAGAGAGAGAGAGAGAGAGGAGAGGGTGAGAGAGGGTTGGATTAGGGTGAGAAAGACGGAGAGAGGAGAGGGTGCGAGAGACGGCCTAAGGCATCTCTGGACGGAAATCAGATTGCGTACTGAGTTACTCAGTACACTTTTATCGTACTGAGTAAACTCTGTTGGGCCCACCATCAATTCATGTGGTTTATCCACACCGTCCATCCATTTTTTAATCTCATTTTAGCAGTTGAGCCAAAAATTGAAACATATCCAAAGCTCAAGTGGGCCATACCACAGGAAACAGTGGAAATAATGATTTCCACTGTTGAAACCTTCCTAGGGCCCACAGTAACGTTTATTTGTCATCCAAACTGTTCATAAGATCACAAGAACATGGATGAAGGGAAAAAATAAATATCTGCTTGATCCAAAACGTCTGTCCACCCAAAGAATTGTTCAACGGTAGATGTTCAATTCACACTGTTCCCTGTGGTGTGGTCCACTTGAGTTTTGGATATGCTTTATTTTTTGTCTCATTTATTAAAATTAAATTATAAAATGTATGTACGGAGTGGATAAAATAAATATATCATTTTGAGCCCCACATAGTTTACTCAGTACGCTTAGCGTACTAGTTACTTAGTACGCAATCCGATACTGACGTCACCAAGTTCTGTGGGCCCCATTATGATGTATGTGTTATATCTACACCTTCCATCCATTTTTTAGATGTCATTTTAGGGTATGAACCAAAGAATGAGGCAAAATAAAAATCTGTAGTGGACCCACCAAAGAAAACAGTGGGGAGAGTGATTCCCACCGTTGAAACTATCCTAAGGCCCATCACAATGTTTATTTGAAATCCAACCTTTCCAAAAGTAAAAAAAGACATGAAATAAGGGAAAACACAAATATCAGCTTGATCTAAAACTTTTGTGGCCTTTAGAAGTTTTTAATGGTGGGCGTCACTGTCCCACTGTTTTCTATGTTGGAGTCCACTGGAGCTTTGGATTTAACTCGTTCTTTGGATATTGCCCTAAAATGATCTCTCCAAATGGATGGAAGGTGTGGATACAAAACATACATCATGGTGGGGCCCATGGAACTTGCTGACGTCACTTCAGTAGCTAGTCTTGCTACTCCCCTTGACACCAGCCCCTTAGCTGGTGGTCGGTGCTCTGTGGGCCACACCATGATGTATGTATTTCATCCATTACGTTCATCCATTTTTAAATATCATTTTAGTGATTTATTCCAAAAATGAGAGGTATATAAATCTCAGGTGGACCACACCACATGAAAACAATAGTGATTGGATATCCATCATTAAAATCCTCCTAAGGCTTACTGCACTGTTTATTTGACGTCCAATTTGTTTATTAGGTCATACAGGCCTAGATGAAGGGGAAAAACAAAAATCATCTTGATCTAAAACTTTTATGGCCCCCAAAGTATTTTTAATGGTTGATGTTCATTCAACACCGTTTCTTGTAATGTGGTCCATTTTAGATTAGGATATACCTCATTTTTTGTCTCATCTCGTAAGATGATCTTTAAAAATAGATGGACGACATGGATGAAACACATACATCATGTTGGGGCCCACAGAGCACCGACCACCAATCATTGGCCGATGTCAGGGGGAGTAGTCAATCCGTTCCCCTTATTTGTGGTGTGGTCCATTTAATCTCTGGATATGATTCATTTTTTTGGATAATTCTCTAAAATAATCTCGAAAAATGGATGAACAGTGTGGGTTGATCCCAAATTTTCGGTAAATCCAAAACTCAAGTGGACCATGCCACATGAAACAGTGTGGAATAATGATTTCCACCGTTGATACCTTCCTTGGGCCCATAGTAATGTTTATTTACCATCCAACCTGTTCATAATATTAAAAAGATATGAATGAAGAGAAAACACAAACATTAGCTTGATCCAAAACTTCTATGGCCTCCGAGAATTTTTCAATGGTAGAGGTTCAATCACACTATTTCCTGTGGTGTGGTCCACTTGAGCTTTGGATATACTTCCTTTTTGTTCTTTAGACCTCAAATTATCTGTTAACATGGATGAACAGATTGGATAAAATAAATAAATAATGGTGGACCCCACAGAGTTTACCAATATGCTAAGGGTAATTAGTAACTCACCTAAATGGAGTGAGAGGAGTTTCCTTAAAACATTCATAATCATATATTGGAAGTGCCTAAATGTGATTCACATATCCAACCCACTCATTATGCGTGTCCCACTTGGATGAGGGGTCAGACCGTGTTTTCAGCCGCATCTAAAAATCATGTGGGCCCCACCAAGTGCTTTTATACTTTTTAGGATGTCTTCACTTGGTTTTAGATGGTATATTTTGAGTTCAGATATCGGATGATTTTTGAGATATCTCATAACCTAAAGGGGACACATCAAATGCACGGTGTTGATGTTCGACACACATCATGATGGGGCCCACAAAACTTACTAACATTAATTCTTAAGTTCTTGCGAGGTCAATAAGTTGGGTCACAATTTTGACCAGAATATTTGGCCCATATTATATATCTGGTCCATTCACTCTATTTTATTGATCAATACCCTCAATTTGACTAGTTACTCATCCCAATCAGGCTATATTTTTTTTTTCACAGATAATTTCAATTTCCATTTAAAAATAACATTTTTTTTAAAAAATGTATATTTTTTTACGCTTAATTTTTCTTTGAAAACTTTTAACAAAATATCAATTTTATTATAAAATATTTCAAAAAAAAAAATGAATTCTAAATTTTTATTTTCAAAATCTCAAAAAATTTCTTAAATTTTAATTTTTTTCTCAAAAATTCCAAAATGCCGATTTTTCTTCTTCAAAAGCATCATTTTGTTTTCAACTTTTCAATTTCTTTTTTAAAATGATATATATATATATATATATATATATATATATATATATATATATATATATATATATATATATATATATATATTCAAAATCTCAATGTTTTTATAAATAACGTTTTCTTTTAATTTTAAAATTTTAACATTTTCAATTATTTTTTAAAATCAGAAATTTTTTTCAACTTCTTTATTTTTCATTTCAAAATGTTTGTTTTTTTATTAAAATATCGATTCTTTAATATTGTTTAATTTTAAAATTTTCAATTCCTTCTATCTTCTTCATTTTTATTAAAAAGCATTTTTTTTCGAACTTCTCAATTTTATTTTATTTTTCAAAATACAAACTCTCATTTTCTTTTTCAAAATATTTTCATTTTTCAACATCGTCAAAATTTTCACATTTTTAAAAATCTTTTCAATTTTCTTTTTCAGGCTATTTTTTTTCTAGAAATCAAATTCTTTTTTTTCATACTTATCAACTTTATTCAATATTTTTTTTCCCACAAAATAGATTTTTATTAAATCACGATTTTTATTTTTTCAAAATCTCATTTTTTTCTCAAACATTGTTAAATTTTTTTAACTTCTCAATATTTTTTTCATGTCATATTACAAATCATTTAAATATTAGTTTTAAAATTTAAAAAAAAAAAATTCAAAAAATAATTTTTTTTTTCACATTCAATCAATTGTTAAAAAATAATATTAGATACAAATATGTACAATTAAACCACTGAATTTGTATTGAAAAACAATTCTTAGACTAGAAAATAACATAATTTTCCACCATATTCTTAAAAAAAATGAAAAAAAAATAAATGTTCAAGGCAAAATACCTTTTACGACGGACCATGATCCATCGCAAAAAGCAACTAAAAAACATCGGGCATTGCTATTTTGGGCGGAAAGTTGCGGCTGATTATAATCCGTAAAAAAATCAAAATTTGCGACGGATTTAGTCCGTCGCCAGTTTACGACAGACCAAAATCCGTCGTAAGTCGTAAATCGGATTTTAGCGACGGATTTTGGTCCGTCGCAAAATTCTACGACGTTTGGACCGGATTTTCGAGAAAGATGGGATTGGCAACAGACTTTTTCCGTTAGCGATGGATTAAATCCGTTGTTAAACAAAGTGATTTTTGTGACGGACGAAGTCCGTTGTAATAATGCATCGCAAATCGACAGTTTTGACGTAGTGCCACTACCGAAATTTAGCAAAGCTCAGTTCAAAGAATCTGGTTAGAGGACTTCCCAAGATTAGAAAAGAAGAAAAAGTTGTTTGTGGAGAATGTCTAAAAGGAAAACAGATTTAGTTGGATCTGCATAGCAACAACCTACATAGCCGGACACAAGAAAACAACCTACATAGTAACAACAAAACCTTTGGATCTGCTACATATGGATTTAGTTGGACTAACTAAAGTGGAAAGTCATGGGAAGAAAAGATATTTCTTGGTGGTAGTTGATGACTACACCAGATTCACTTGGATCGCATTTCTTCGAGAAAAGTCAAATGCTTTTGAAGAATTTGTGATTCTGGTAAAACGACTCCAAAATGAAAAAGGATATGAGATCAATCGTATCAGAAGTGATCATGGTGGGGAATTAAAAAATGAAAATTTTGAAAAATACTGCAATGAGAAAGGGATTCATCATGAATTCTCAGCTCTAAAAACCCCACAACAAAATGGAGTCGTTGAAAGAAAAAATCGAGTACTATAGGAGATGGGGTCAGTTATGCTAAATGGGAAAGATATGACTAAAAGTTTTCGGGCAGAAGCTGTCAACACTGCTTGCTACATCAGAAATAGAGTATATCTTAGAGCAGGCCTGAACGAGACCCCATACGAACTATGGTATGGAAAACCGCCTAGTGTGAAATATTTTCAAGTCTTTGGTAGCAAATGCTATATCTTGAGAGATAGAGATCACCTAGGAAAATTTGAGTCTAAAAGTGATGAAGGAATCTTCTTGGGGTATGCCATGAATAGTCGTGTATATAGAGTATACAATCTAAGAACTCTCACTATTCAGGAATCAGTAAATGTAATAATCGATGATCAACCTCATGAAGAAGAGGCACCTGTGAATGAATTAGAAGATGATGTAAATTCATGCATACTGGAAAAACCTGAAAGAAAAACTTTATCACCCAGTGAACCTCAACCATCATCTGATATTCCCATTATAAAAGATCATCCTAGAGAACAAATCATAGGAGATCTCAATGCTGGTGTAAGAACTCGATGACAGATAGAAAATATCTATAGTCATTTCTGCTTTACCTCAAAGATTGAGCCTAAGAACATCGTTGAAGCCCTTCAAGACGAACACTGGATAAATGCAATGCAAGAAGAACTTCAACAATTTCAAAGAAATGAGGTATGGAATTTGGTTCCCAGACCATTCGATACTAATGTCATTGGAACCAAATGGGTCTTCAAGAATAAATCTGATGAATCAGGAAATGTGATTAGAAACAAAGCAAGACTTGTAGCTCAAGGGTACTCGCAGATAGAAGGCATTGATTTTGATGAGACATTTTCCCCTGTAGCTTGCCTAGAGTCTATCAGAATTCTTTTATCCATTACATGTGCATTAAAATTTAAACTATTTCAAATGGATGTTAAGAGTGCTTTTCTGAATGGAGATCTTGCTGAAAAAGTATGTGGAATAGCCTAAGGGATTTTTAGATCCTAAGTGTCCTCAATACGTATATCGTCTAAACAAAACCCTCTATAGTCTGAAACAGGCACCTCGTGCTTAGTATGAACGATTGAAAAAAATTTCTTTTAGACCATAAATTCTGCAGAGGGAGTGTTAATAAAACTCTATTTACCCAAAGAACAAAAAACCATAGCTTATCGCACAAATTTATGTGGATGATATAGTTTTTGGCTCAACATGTGAAGATATCGCATATAAATTTGCTGACCTCATGAAATCGGAGTTTGAAATGAGCATGGTTGGTGAACTGAAATTCTTTTTAGGTTTGCAGGTCAAGCAACTACATGATGGAATCTTTATCTGTCAAACCAAATATGCGAACGATTTGGTAAAAAGGTTTGGTCTTGAATTTGGTCATTCTTATCACACTCCCATGAGCACCACACTCAAACTTTCCAAAGATACAAATGGTAAGAGTGTGGATCAACATCTCTACCGGAGTATGATAGGTAGTCTACTATATCTCACAGCTAGTCGTCCAGACATATCTTTCAGTGTAGGGGTATGTGCTCGATATCAAGCAGATCCTCAGGATTCTCATTTAATGGCTGTTAAGAGGATCATTAAATACATAGCAGGGACTCTAGCCTATGGACTGTGGTATCCATTTGAAACATCCACCATCATCGACGGGTACTCTGATGCCAACTGGGCAGGCAAGTTAGATGATCAAAAATCTACAAGTGGAGGATGTTTGTATATTGGAAACTGTTTAGTCGCTTGGCAGAGCGAGAAGTAAAACTCAATATCATTATCCACTGCCGAGGTAGAATACATTGCCGCCAGAAGCTGCTGTGCACAACTACTTTAGATGAAACAAATGTTGTTGGACTATGGGATTGAACAACCCACAATGAGTCTCTTCTGTGATAACACAAGTGCAATCAACATTTCAAAAAATCCGGTTCAACATTCTCGGACTAAACATATTGACATTCATCATCATTTTATTCAAGAACTTGTTGATGACAAGATTATCACATTGGACTATGTTTCCACAGAAAAGCAACTCGCAGACATTCTCACGAAACCTCATGATACAAATAGGTTCAGTGACCTTCAAAAATCCATTGGAGTCTGCATTCACTAAATCTCAGTAAACTTGAGTCACATAGGTAAATCCTTAAACTGGGACATTCATGGTTATACGACAGACACACCTCTAAATCCTTTACGTTAACCATGATAGTTTTGAGCTGAAAATAAGTCTTTTGTCGAAATAACTATTAAGCTACTACTGTCTGTGGCAGTATATTTTCTTTTTTTTTTAGAAATATGAATATAACTACCAATCTTGGGCAGTCTATTTTGGATAATCAGATAACTTTGGTTGCATTTTGGGTATGGCTGAATAGAATTCTTATCATTAATGTCATATTTTGCCCCCCCTGGTTTATCAAGTCTCTGATTTGGAATGCATGTTTCAACTTCTTCACAACTGCTCTATCTTATCTTACATGCATTCATGACTTCTGAAATTGATGTCTGTTTTAAAACTGTATTACTCATTATACATTAATTCAGTCAATATCACTTGTTATACCTTTGTCAATGACTGACAAAAGGGGGAGAACAATTCAAAACACCCCGAGCGAAAAATTGTATATCTAATGTGTTACAGGTGTTAGGGAGAGCAGCTGCACCAAGAAAGGGGGAGTTTTGAAGTAAGGGGGAGCAGATACTTCTAGAATGTGTACATGGGTTAGAAAAATTATAAAATTGTATGAATACATGTACACACAATTTAGGGTGCGTCTAGAAGTGTTCTAGGGTGTTTTGGGTATTTTGTCACGTAATTGACAAAGGGGGAGATTGAAAGTGTACCTGCTAGTGACCTGGTTTGTCAAGTTACGTGTGTGGTGAGTCAGACTGACTGCAAAACTCGATAGAAAGATTATTTCAAGCGTCTGCCTCAACCAGATGTGTGGAAGCTCGCAATAGGTAAATCATAGCCTCACATCCCGCATCCCAAAACACCAGGTGATTAAAACCTTTAAAACAAAATAGACATCTTAGGGTTTTTAAGGTGAGAAAACTTTTTGCAAAATAGGAAAATCTCTAAGTTTTTCTCGCCCTATCGATTTTATCGAAGCACCCTCGATATGATCGATCTTTACTGTCGATGTCCTCGATACCTTAAGGATATTATCGATAAGAGGACCAAAATGTCCTGCAACTAAATATTCATCTAGACGGATTTATCGATATATCGATACACATATCGATATCATCGATAAAAGCACTAAATATGTCTAGCAACTTCACAACTTATCTGGACGAATTATCGATGTATCGATACACATATCGATATCATCAATATTCAAAACTCAAGACCATCGAGAGTGGCTCGATAAGATCGATAGGCTGAGTTTCGGCGCCCCTATTTTTTAATGAAAATCTCAAATTCCTTCGATATATCGATGACCGTCCGATATGATCTGAAATCAAATATCGATAAGATCGAGGTTCATCGTTGATATTGACAGTGGGCGCGCATTTCTTACAGAAGTTATTTCAGGTTATTTTTTAACTATGATCGAGGGCCTTTCGATTTAATTGATATTCAAATATCGATGATATCGACACCAGATCGATTGCATCGAACAAAGCCATAATCTGTCCAGCAAGTTCAAAGATAAATCAGCTAGATTTATCGATGCCTCGACTCTGATCTCGATATCATCGACATTCAAATTCCGATGACCTCGACGGTTCCCCCGATCATTCATGAAAACCTGAAATATCTCAAAGTCAAGTCTCTCTCATTTTTCATGTGTCGATGGATTGAACCTGTTATCGATGAAATCGGAGTTCGAAATCTGATGACATCGATAATAGCTTCAATTCATCGACCAATTGGCAAAGAGTTTCAAAAGCGTATGACATCGAGTCCGAGTCATCGAGCAGACCATTGATGCTATCGAGAGTATACACTCGATGATATCGAACCTGCTCGATGATATCGAACTCTGTCATAAATGTGACCATTTTATATCTGTTGGAACTTTTTGCCTATTTTTAGACGACTTGTCTTTTGTTGCTATGAGAGAAAGTAGAAAGAGCTTTTGAGTGTTTCAACTTATATCCTATACCTAAAGCCCTTTCTCTCAAGGGAGTTTATCCTCCAATCCACCCTCACCATTGATATTCAATAGAGTGGATTGGGGACTGAACTTTCACATTCAAGGATCCTCCAGCTACTACCTTAATGACAAATCATTACGCTGGGATGCCTTGAATGCATAAGATTGGAACTACTCTACCTTCCTTATAGGAAAACCTTTAGAGAGTAGGATTCCATCTTCCCTTTGACCCAACCCTAAGCCTAGTCTTGGTATATCTTTTGTGTTACGGATCAAGGGAGCAGAAGACTCTTCGTCAATAAGGAGGAGGAGATCTTTGGCATTGCGCTTAACAGGACTCATCAACTTATCTGCAAGTATTTAAAGTCTAGGAGGACACTTGCGATCATTCCTTTCTAGGATTGGGTCTTAAGTGGTTCTCACTCTTTAAAGTCCTTAAGGAGGCCTCCGACGGGAGTGTACGCTGTGGGTGCATTGTGTGGACCCTTGCTCTGTGGAGAGCATAAACATCTGGTTAGGAGTGAACCAGTGAAACTCCAAGGGTAGAGGTAAATCGAGTAGAAACCTCTGGGTGTGTTATGTAGACCCTTGCTCTATGGAGAGTATAAACATCTAGTTAGGAGTGAACCAGTGAAACTCTGGGGTTAGAGGTGAACCAAGTAGAAACCTCCATGTAAAGTTTGAAGGTGAACCTGATTTAAAACCTTAGGTTTGAGGTGAACCCTGGGAAACCTCCTTAGTAAATTCCAATACACTTAAGGGTGAGTGCGACAGCTGGGAGTGGAGTAGACTTATCATCGAACCACTATAAAATAACTGTGTTTGTGATTGCTTTCTTTATGTGTGATTCATAACAATGCATTCATATTTGTATATCTGATCACATCACACACACACACACACACAGTCACATCCAACATAGACTAAGTTGTATATTGCTATATCCTTATTAGTTTGTGATTGGATCCTCTACTTGGCTTGGAAGCCAGTAGAGTTACATTTGAGTAATCCTGAAAGTTGCATACATGATAGGATTAGAGTGATAGGATTTTTAAATAACTCATAAATCTTTAAAAAGTCCTATTTACCCCCCTCTAGGACATATTGGCATATTCCGACTTCAACTCAAGCGGTCTTCACCACTATTTCAATAAGGTTATGCCTTTCGGCCTCAAGAATGTCTAGACAACGTATCAGCAAGCAATGCAGAATATCTTCCAAGACATGATGCACAAACATGTTGAGTGTTATGTTGATGATTTGGTCGTCAAGTCGGAAAACATCAGGAGCATCTCGAACATTTAGCATCAGTCTTTCGCCGAATTAGAAAGAAGCAGTTGAAGATGAACCCGACTAAATGCACATTTAGGGTATTGTCGGGCAAATTTTTGGGCTTCGTAGTGAGATACAGAGGTATTAAAATAGATCCGAAAAAAGTGCGAGCTATTCATGATATGCCCCCTCCAAAAACATTGAAAGGACTAAAGAGTTTGCAAGGCAAGCTAGCCTATATTCGCCGTTTCATCTCAAACCTAGTAGGAAGATGCCAGCCATTCTCTCATCTGAGGAAGAAAGGAACAAAATTCATATGGGATAAATCCTACCAGAATGCCTTCGATGCAATAAAGGAATTGTTAAAACAACCTCCAGTGCTGACAGCTCCCGTAGAAGGAAAGCCCCTCATTTTATATATCAGCAGCTAGGAATTCGCTAGGAGCTTTGTTAGCACAAGTGAATGATAGTGGGAAAGAGGCGACACTTTATTATTTAAGTCAAATATTGATCGGTGCAAAATGCAATTATACGCCTATCGAAAAGATGTGTCTGGTGTTAGTTTTTTCAGTTCAAAAATTAAGACATTATTGTTTGTCCCACGGCATAACTCTGATATCTCGAGCAGATCCTATTAAGTTTTTTATGATAAGGCCAATGCTATCAGGAAGATTAGCGAAATGGATGTTATTGTTATCAGAGTATACGATCACATACGAATCAGCCAAAGTAGTGAAAGGGCAAGCGGTGGCAGACTTTCTAGTAGCTCATCCCGTAACAAATAACAAAGCCATTTTTGATGAATTTCTGGACGAACAAGTTATGATGACAGAATTGCCTAAAGCGTGGCAGATGTTTTTTGATGGGGTAGCCCGGACAACAAGAGCAGGTGCCAGAGTAATATTCATTACCCCGCAGGGTGACTTGTTGCCTTATTCCTTCACGTTAGGAGTGGCGTGCACGAATGATGAAGCCGAATATAATGCCCTTATCATTGGGATGGAGATAGCCAGTGAATTGAAAATAAAAGATCTGCAGATTTATGGGGATTCAAAGCTGGTTATAAATCAAGTAGTGACAGAGTTTGAGACAAGGAAACCGGAACTTTTGTCGTACTGTCAAAGGGCATAGTGCTTATTAGAGAGGTTTTTGAATGTCGAAGTTAAACATGTACCCTGAAGTGAGAATACAAAAGCAGATGCTTTGGCCAGTTTAGCAGCAGCGTTGTCTTATCCATATAGATGTCCTTTGTAGATAACAATCGAAGAAAGGAGATT
The DNA here is from genome assembly GCA_030180095.1 of Magnolia changhungtana. Classification (NCBI taxonomy): domain Eukaryota; kingdom Viridiplantae; phylum Streptophyta; class Magnoliopsida; order Magnoliales; family Magnoliaceae; genus Magnolia; species Magnolia changhungtana. Next base: position 6,153,191 of record JASAUF010000397.1, read on the forward strand.
CTTACCGTCTGCAGAGATGAATGATGAGACAATGGAAGTCTCACCCATATCATGCTTGGAAGTGATGATAAATGATTGGCGTCAACCTTTCATTGATTATCTCAAGTATGATATCCTACCGGAAAATTCAGAAGCGAAGTTGCAGATTAGGCAGAAAGCGAAGAGATTCATCTTGTATAATGAGGAATTGTATAAAAAATCTTACAATGAAATATTGTTGCGATGTCTCAGTGAAGATGAGGCATGCCAAGTCCTGCGGGAAGTTCATTCTGGAGAATGCGGGGGACATCAAGCTAGGAGAATTTTGTTCCATCGAGTGCATCAGATGGGATACTACTGGCCGACAATGTTTAAAGACGTGATCGATTATGCAAAGCGATGTCATGAGTGCCAGATCCATGGGGATATATACATATTCCTCCTGAAGATCTTCATCAGTCGGTTACTTCTTGGCCTTTTACTGCATGGGGACTCAATGTCAATGGACCCATAAATCCATCATTGTCTAGAGGAAAGCCGTACATATTAGCGACAACAGATTATTTCTCTAAATGGACGGAAGCAGTTGCGCTGCGAAATGTTAAGGAGAAAGATGTTGTTAATTTCATCCGGCATGCGATAATATATCGCCATGGTATCCCAAAGAGAATCATTACAGACAACGGAACTCCTTTTAAGAACAGGGGAGTAGAGAAGTTATGCCAGAAATTCAATATTCATCAGTATTTCTCAACTCCCCATTATCCACCAACCAATGGTCTGGCCGAAACATTTAATAAGACGATTATAAAAATTTTGAAAAAGACGGTGAGTGAAAATAAGAGTGACTGGGATGAGAAATTGCAAGAAGCTCTGTGGGCCTATAGAACAACGCACCGTACAAGCCACTTTGTATTCGTTAGTTTATGGTGTAGAGGCAATTATACCAATGGAGGTACAAGTAGCTTCACTAAGAGTGGTAGTGCATCAATCAATCACAGATGATGAAAACGCGAAGATATGACTCAAGGAGTTAGATATGCTTAACGATAAGAGACTAGCAGCTCAACAGCGATTACAGTTATATCAAGCCAGAGTTTCTGCTACCTTTGATAAGAAGGTTAAACACAGATCTTTCAGGAAAGGGGATTTAGTTTTGATGCTGAAAAAGCCGATAGTGATCACTCGAAGAACAGGGGGAAAGTTTAATCCTAAATGGGATGGTCCGTATGTAATAACTGAAGTTTACTCCAATGGGGCATATAGGATAACAGATCAAGATGGACGAGGCATCAGTATACCGGTCAATGCTCGCTTCCTCAAGAAATATTATTCCTGACAATGAAGGGGCTTTTGATTTAGAAGATTATCAGGATAATTCTTCTATAATCAAAAGGAGGGCAATCACAGATGAAAGGATGAAATAGCCTTTATAGGCATAGCCTTATATTCTATCTTCGTGAACAAAAGAATTGTGAAAGACAAAGTTATGTACTCTCCCTCATATGAAAGAATGAAAGGCACAAGTTCTTAAAATAAAATTGTTCAAGTACACATATATCAGAGGCATTGACGATTACCACTGTTGACGATTACTCCAAGCGTCGATGATCGCCACCGATATCGCTGATTATTGATATTCATCATCGCCAAAGATCATCACGAAATACTCGTCAACAGGAAATACTACTTATTGTTATCAAGATTGCTATCATCACCAACCTAACACTATTTAAAATAAAATATCGATGTTCTTAGGACATTTGCAGTGATGGTGAAATATCAATTTTTGACTCATCAATTTGGACAGTAAGGAGGACTATATAGTCAACCACATAAAAGATGATGACAACAGTGGCATCTTATTTCTAGTCCATCATACACAAGACAATGCCCGTGAAAGACCCATGCAGGCAGCAGACAAAGCCATCGATTATAAAATAAAAATTGTAACGTGGCTAGTCATACATAAGACCAATGCTGTCTATGAGCTCTCTGACAACATCATGAACGAGGAAGAAAATACCCTCTCAGTAATGGGTCCGAACTCACAAACAAAGGAAATCCAAATCCTCGGTTGGATTTCGGTATTAACTCATGAGGAAGGATATAAAAAACCTATTCATTGATGGATCGACATCCTTGGACTTGGTACTTAAGGTAGCCTGGTAAAGCCCCGCGAACTCTAGAGATTACTATGGCCATCCCAGTGTGTAAATCCCATTCACGGCCATGATTGCTCCAACTACTTAAGAGCTTAAACTGTGTGTTACTATCTAACTGAATTGAAACATAGCATCGCCTATCAAAGCAAAATCATATAGGAAAATCCCATATTGACAATCCTAATATGAAATAAAGTGTCATGTTGAAATTGTTAAACAAATGAACATGTTTTAGATAATTTACGATAAAGATCTTCATTGATAAAATTGTCCAAGATGATTATATATCATAATATTAAAAGAATATTTACATATAATGTTTACAAATCTTCAGTTACATTCAAAATTTCCAAGTATGGTTGCAATTATGCTTTCAACTGAGATTGTAATACAGTAGTTGCATGTTCAGCTTCAAGAATCAAGCTAGCTTGATCAGGAATGCCGATTAATTCAGATGTCAAAGAAGTAGCAACCTCTTCATCTCTTCATCGTTCAGCTTGTATGGTATTGATCAATTGAGTATTTATCTCAAGTTCTGTTTGGATCTGACAGGCAGTTGAATTTTCCGCTTCCCATTGACTCTTGAGTAATAAAATTTCTTTTCTAAGTAGGGCAATCTGATCGCTGATGTTTGCCTTGTTTCTTTCTGAAACCTTCAATTTCTCCTGAAGAGATTGATTAATAGTATTATAATCGCCAAGGGTACTATCTACTTTCGAGAGCTTTTCTCTAAGAAGCGCCAATTCCTGCTGGCGACTTAGAATTTCAGGAGCTACGACTATATTCCGTGCCGCTTCCAAAGTCTTCATGGAATCACAAAATTGTGAAAAAGAGGTATAAAGACCCTGAACGTCGACACGTGCCAAGCGAGCTGCGGGAGCAAGAACTGCTAGAGCACCATCCAAAAAGGGCCATTGACTTGGATCTTTAAAAGTACTGGCAATAACTGAAATTGCATGCTTAAAAAGTCCCAACATGAGAGGGGACACTTTTTCCAAAGAAAGTTTGTCAAAAGCCACAACCACAAAATTAGATCCTTCAGATCCGTTGGGTGTTGGAGTGACTGAAACTAAAAGATAGACAGAGAAGTATAAGTTTAAAATGAAAGTCTATAGCCATAGCGATGACTAACAAAAAAAATGTGATGAATATATATATATATATATATATATATATATATATAGGAGTAGGGGCAAGAGTAACTGAAGCCGAATGGGTTATGGGAGCTGTAGAGCTGGGAGCCTCAGTAGTTATGATGGCATTAAAAGAATGCTCTTGAGCTCCTGCGGTGCTCGAGTTCAAAGTACTTGGCGTTGGAACGTCAGTTGGGTTGGGAAGAAATTCCAAGCTTCGAGCCACCGGTTGAATAAGAGAGAGACGCATGGTAGGGGAGTTGTTGGTTCGAACAGGAGCATCAGATGAGTGAGGGATTGATGGTCTAGACTCTTTAGGACTAGGACGAAGAAGTATATTCCCCGTTACTGCTTGAGTTTCTGAGAATCGAACTTCGACATCTGTTGAAGTTAACGTTGCCTGGGCGGCCGCATCAGTAGTTTCCATAATGTGAGGAGAATACGAAGCATCAAAAGAAAGGAAAATATTTGTCCGGAGTACCGCCATATTCTCCATAATCAAGTTGCTCCTCGTTATCTAACGAAGTCTCTAGAAAAGGTTGAGAGGTGTCAGGTTGACTGGCTGGAACCTCAAGGAGAGGGGACCTAACTCCAGTATCACTATCTCCTCCAACGTCTAGTTCAACATCAATATCTACATTAAGTAAAGCATTCACTTCATCAGTCAGACTGGTGGATGTGGACGTATCTTCACTCACTGTATTAGCTGAATATTCTGATGAGCTAGAGCCATCTTCATCAGATATGGTCTGCTTCCCTTTATAGACAATCTTCACAAGAAGAAGACATGTACCTCGAGGAGAAGAAGGGGTTGGTTGCGCTAGAACTTCGGGAGAGTAACTTGGTACGGGAACGAGTCATAGGAGATGTGGTAATAATGATTCGGTGCACAGTTGGAGGGGTTGTTGCTGTGGTAGGATGAGTAGCGGCCTCTTTAAGATCTACAATAGGGGTAACCGAAGCATTTGTATGATCAACAAGCTGAGATATTGTGAAAGGATCTACAACAGGAGGTATGGCAGGAGTAGAACGTGTAGGATGATCTTCCCCTTCTGGAGTAGGAGAAGGCATAATATTGCTTGCTGTTTTGCATTCATTTGTGGGATCTGCTGATCTTACTTCTTGATTTAATAAGTTCCGAGGAGAACCGAAAGTAATGTAACCTTCTAAAGTGTTTGAGGATTTCAATTCTCTAATGGGTTCTTCAACAGAAATTTTGCAGCAAAATTGTCCCAGAGTGGCGCCATGATCCCTCTCGTAGAAGTATCAAATCCCTTATTCTGGTCTGTAATTCTTCAAACGAGGAGAAGGAATCAAGACAAGTCGATCCACTAGAAAACAATTGCATACTAAATGATATTGATGACTCTACCATCGCATCCAAGAGTATGAAGCTATTACTCTGTGATTATATCCAGGAAGCACAAAATTTCTGGCCAGGAGTTGTTTCCATATCAAAGACTAGTTATAAGGACCAGCTCCATAACTCCTCATAGTATGAGTGACTTCATCAGTCGCTTGGGGTATGGTAAAATCATAACTGAATTGTCTAGCGAATCGGTTTGGATAATACGGTTCTCGTTAGAATTCTAGTCTCTCTCTTAGTGGAAGATTACAAGAGCAAATGCAGAGAAAGAAAGTTCTTTCGAGAGGTGTCAAGTCATTGGTATCTACCACGTCTCTGTCTTTAGCTTGATAGTCTAAATAAAAAGGGAAGAAATCAATAGACTCTATGCTGTCGATTTTGTCAGTTATCCATTCATAACTTTTTTTTTAAAATCATTTTCCTCTTTAAAAAGTACCACAAAGGTAGATGATTTGGGTCAACGTAAGCCTTCTTTGGATCATTATACATCCAAGGAAAATAAATGCCGAGCCATCCAAAAAAAAATGCCACGGAGTAAAAACAGGTGTAACTCCTATTGTCGGGCTTGAACAATGCGATGCGGCATGACCGAAAGACCTGTATAGTGAGCATAAGATGGGAGGGGCTAAGGAATATTTCTTTCTGCCTTCTGCCATTGCCCCTGCTTCCACAAATAAGGTCGGTCCAATTGAATCTGAAATCTTCAAACTAAGGAGCACAACTAAGCTCATCCAGTAGGCCAGGAAGCCAACTAGTTCAGTGTCAGCAGTGAAATCAGCTGGGCCCTTTATTTTCTTACGATTGGCTTCTAATTCAGCGTAGTGACTACCAAAGAATTTGAAAGCAAAGAAAAATCAGGAAGTAAGTTTTGACTTATAAATAAATATTGTTTGAGAAGAAAAGGAAAAGTTAGAATACTTGCACCAAATAGCGAGAAAAATGTGCCAGCCACTGGATAGGAGAGATCTTGTGGACATCAGCAAAGCAAGATGTCTCGCGGAAAAGCCCAATAGTCGATGCTGTAATTTTGGGCACTCTATCAGATCTAACATAAGCAAACTCCAGATTTGAAGGAACGTATTCGTCAAGGAAGGATCCTGAGATAGGTAGGCCGGCCATTCTATTAAGATCCCATAATGTGATGCTCACTTCTCCTATCGAGAGATGGAAAGAGTTTGTAACTGAGGACCAGTACCTTAAGAAGCCTTTATAAATCATCGTGTCTTTATAAAAGAATTCAGAAGTGGCTTCTATAGCATCATAAATCTTTGCGGTACGTAAAACATCCTCGTACTTTATTAGAATTGCTTTAGTCCAGGCACTGTAGTATGGACGGGTTCTCTAGAGGCCCCGTGTTCTGAATTCATCCTTGCCCCATAAAGAGTCGCGGTGGCGGAAGCGCCGTTGAATTGTTTCAAAAAAAATTTAGTAAGATACAAAGAATGGGGATCATGGCATGGTATGAGAAAACGCATGTATCTCACTTGTTCAGTCTTTTGAGTTAAACCTTTATTTGTAAAGTAACCCTTAAGGATATGTGGTTCTTTGATAACCCAATTGGATATATATAAAAGCCTATTCTGAGTCATGAAATCTCGAGGTTCACTTTTAAGGATCGAACGGTGACATTGAAGTTATAGAGGGAGAGCAATGGTTTCATCTTTATATGGATTGCGAAACTTGATTGCCTCAGTGGTCAACTTTATTGAATCCCAGGCATTTTGAAAACATCTTCGGTTGTGTTCTCGAACTTTCTCCTGGAAAACTTCGTTTGGGTGCCTCGCTCTAGTTTGATGTGGAACAGTTAGGGGAGGGGAAGCTTCTGCATCCGGGAGACGAGTAATGTCCGTGCGATAATTGGTTGTACATTTCAGCCAAATTTCCTAGTCAGACTCTTGTCCCAAAAGGGGAGGTCCATCTATTTCTTTCATAATGATAGCTAGGTGGAATCCTCGGATAAGCGTTGAATGCGATCGACAACGTTCAGGAGGACAGGGGGCAGTTCCTTAAAGAAAGAGCTATAATATTCACCAGAACGAGGCCTTTTGGGGTTAGGGTTTCATTGGATCGCTGATCAGTTGGTCCAGTTGCGCTTGAGGAAGCAAGTGGTCTTTTAGAGCTAGCCATTTAAGAATCTGAATAAAGAGTTAGCAAAGAAAGAGTTAGGAGAAAAGATTGGTGAGGAAAGGAGATAGATAAATAGAAGGACAGAAAATATATGCGGGATCAGAGTCATGTGTAAAACTGTTGTACAACTGAAAACTGTACGCAAGTTGTTGTGCGCAGACTATCGTGCAAAGATTATAGTGCGCAGAAGATTGAGCGCAGAGTGAATGTGCACTGGCTTTTGTGCGCGGGCTATTATGCGCCAATGTGTTGCATGCAAAGTATTAAGTATTGACCTATCTAAGTGTTGTGCGCTGAATTCTAAGTCTGGTTGTGCAGAGTGGGCGTTGTGCAGCGCACAATAAGGTCAACGCACAAAGGCAGTTGATCTGATGAAGAAATAAGTATGGGGCGGCAGAGAGAGATGGTGAAAATAAGAGCCAAGTTCTGAATTTATAGGCAGAATCTAAGGTGCTGAGCACCACCCAGTGTGCCCAAATCATTGTGTGCAACCCATTGCGCTTAACTCAATGTGTGAATTTAATTCTCCGCAATCTTTACACACAACAAAGAGAATATGTGCACAATGCTATAGATTTAAAATAAGTTTAGAGATTTTTTGGTATTGATCCTACATATTTATTTTATGAGTGACAAAATAAAAATGCAGGATCAAGGGGGCATCTATTGAGGCATAAATAAAGAGAAGAGATAGAAAATGAAAGAAAACTGTCATTGTATGGAAAGTGGAACGCTATTGTGCGGAAAGCATAATCATTATGCGGAAAACATAATCATTATGCGAAAAAGACTATCGTGCGAAGAGATTAGGGCGCACGGTGATTTTCGCACAAGCAGTTGACGCACAGTAATTTCCATACAGATGTAAGCGCACAGTAGGTTCCACACATCGGAGGAGCGCACAACAGGTTCCGCACATCGGAGAAGCACACTGCAAGTTCTGCACATGGGAGGAGTGCACATCAAGTTCCACACAATGGGGAGCATGTGGAATCTACGTGGCACACTCACATGTGTGAGAGGGCTATAAATACCCCCTGACCCCTCCAGTGGGGTCATGATCAACTATTCATAGCGAGAGAGAGAAGAGAGATTGCAGAGGAAGAAAGGTAAAGTCCGCATGCATTGTGCGGAAGGAGCATTGTGTGGCGCACAACACCGTTGGCGCACAACAGAAGCTAGTGGGTAACGGGTTCCAACGCACAATATAGCTAGTGTATAAAGGGTTCTAATGCACTGCAGCTTCTGTCTGCACATAACTCTAATGCACAACAGCTCTTATCTGCACACAATGACTCTTGAAATAGCACAATGACTTTTAATAGTGTACAACGGCTTCTGAGATAGTGGTCAATATTATGTTTAATGTTTTTCCCTATTTGCACATAATATGAAGGCCAAATTTTTACATTATGCTGATATTCATGTATATTTTATTTGGAATCAGAGGAGAAAGGGATGTAAAGAACTTAGAATAAATAAAGTAATTATCCTCAATGTTTTCCTTTGTTAATTTGTTCAAATGAATGAAAGTTCCCCATTCAAAATCGATTCGTTTCTTGTCGAAACACTGTCGCCAACAATTTCTCAAGTGTTGGTGGCAAGCGTGTTGTACTAATATAACTGTTTATGATGGTTTTAATTCAAATGCTGAATAGTCTTATCTTCTTGACCGTCGTAGGGCGTGCTCTGGCTGTTAGAGACCTTGATAGATGGCTTTAAAGTTGACCGGAACCCCCATCCTGTGTATGTCGAGACAAGTTTTTTATTAACCTAATCTGCTTTAAGTTAATGTGGGTTTAAAAGGTAACACCTGTGTACTAAAGGTACGGAGTGTTATAGTCTACTCCCGTAAAAAAAATTCACCCTCAAAATTACCTGAGGTGTGTCACTGAATAGGTAAGGGTACTTTTCCTTAACTTCTGCTTCTCGTTCCCATGTCACTTCTTCCTCCCCATGATGTGACCAAAGAACCTTGACTAGAGGTATAGTCTTCGTCTATAGGACCTGCTCCTTGTGGTCTAAGATACGAATAGGTTTCTCGGTGTAGGAGGCGTTATCTGATAGCTCGATCTGCTCCCAACTAACGATGTGTGAGTCGTCTGGTGTGTATTTCTTCAGCATGGATATGTGGAAGATATTGTGAATACTGGCCAATGCAGTAGGTAGTGCAAGGCGATATGCCACAACTCCCACACGATCTAAGACCTCAAAGGGTCCAATGAAACGTAGTGCTAGCTTCCCTTTCTGACTAAACCTCATCAGACCCTTCATAGGTGACACCTTCAGAAATACGTGGTCGCCAACTGCAAACTCCAGGTCGCGATGTCGATTATCCGCATAACTCTTCTGTTTGTTCTGGGCGGTGCGCAGACGTTTTCTGACCATGTTAATGACCTGAGTAGTATCCTGAACCAACTCCAGACCCAACAAGTTTCTTTCTCCTATTTCTGCCCAACACTGAGGGGCTCGGCAAGGGTGACCATAGAGAGTTTCATATGGTGTCATGCCTATGCTGGACTGAAAATTGTTGTTGTATATAAATTCTACCAATGCCAAGTGATCGTCCCAGTTGCCCTAAAAGTCTAGGACGCATGCTCTCAGCATATCTTTTAAGATCTGGTTCACTCGCTCAGTCTGCCCATCTGTCTGAGGGTGAAAAGCCGTACTGAACTTGAGTTCTGTGCCCAATTCTTCCTGCAATCTCTTCCAGAAGGCAGAAGTAAATCTAGAGTCTCGATCTAAAATAATTTCCTGTGGAACCTCATAGGATCGTACGACTTCTCCAATGTATAACTTTGCCAAGCTATCGGTGGAGTCTGTCGTGCGGATCGAGAGGAATCTGGCAGCCTTGGTCAACCGATCAACAATGACCCAGATTGAGTCGTGTTTCCTCTGCGTCCTAGGAAGAGCAGATATAAAGCCCATAGAAATGCTATCCCACTTTCATTCTGCCAAGGGTAGTGGCTGAAGAAGGCCAGCAGGCTTGCGATGCTCGGCCTTGATCTTCTGGCACACCATGCATCTTGCCACAAAGTCGTCTATGTCCCTCTTCATATTGGTCCACCAATACTGCCTTTTTACATCATTGTACATTTTAGTGCTCCCTAGGTGGATGGCTAACTTGGAATGGTGGGCTTGTGTCATTACTTCTTTCCTCAATTCAGTATCACGTGGAACACATATTCATCCCTGATACCAAAGACCACCGTCATCGCCAACCCTCCAATCAGGCATCACTTCATTCTTGCACCTTTCTTTCATCTTGATAAGCCATTCATAGTGGTCTTGTATGGAGATCATGTGTCGGACCAAGGTTGGCTCTGCAGTTAACAGACCCACGTAGGCATCAGGTTCGTCGAGGGTGAGTTGGATATCGAAGTCCTGTATGAATTTCATCATTTCCCACTCCTTGATCATCAGTGTGGCTACCAGCTCATGCTTCTTCTTCTAACTTAGAGCATTAGCCACGGAGTTTGCCTTGCCAGGGTGGTAGGAGATTTCGAAGTGGAAATCTTTAAGAGTCTCCATCCACCGATGCTGGCACATGTTCAAGTCCTTCTATGTGAATATGTATTTCAGGCTCTTATGGTCACAAAATAAGTGAAAATATTCTCCATACAAGTAATGCCTCCATATATTTAAGGTAAATACCACAGCAGCTAATTCCAAGTCTTGAGTCGAGTAGTTTTCCTCGTGCTTCTTCAATTGGCGAGAGGCGTATGTGATTACCTTGTCATTCTGCATTAAAACGCAATTGAGGCCCAATTTCGAGACTCGCTATATACCACGAACTCCTCTCCTTTTTGTAGAAGAGTGAGCATCAGCGCAGAAGTTAATCTTGAAAAAGGCCAAGCTATATGTCCTAGAGGGGGGGTGAATAGGACTATGCCAAATTTAAAATAAAATCAGCAGAAATAAAGTAAACCAATATCCTTACAATATGAATCAATTTACAATGCTAAATTTTAAATCACCTTGATAAATAAGTATTGAGAGATTGATACAAATTCAATTCTAAGGACAACCTTACACCATAATAAACAAGGGCTTATGGTAGGACAACCTTATTTCTAGAACATCTTTTGGATCAAGGACTCAATTTTAATATAAGTAAATGAAATAGCTAGGAATTGAAATTAAATACATAAGTATAGATCTAAATTATTACAACAATCCCCACACTTGCTTGAAATGTAAATAGTTACAACATTCACATCCACTTGTACATTCCACACAACCGAATGATAAAAGATATGAAACTTAAGCAAGCATTCAATCCACAAGACAAAGAGTTATAGTGGTTCACTGTGTGTACACCAAGCTGTCTTTCAAATGACCACACGTGACTACTCCACTCTAATATCCTCACACATGGGATATTAGCGTTCACTATGAAATAGGTTTTCACAGTTCACCAAAAACCTTTACAATTGTCTTTTCACTTGGGCTTACACAATTCAAAAACCCCTCTTTTCGAGTTTTCTGGTTTTCCTCTCAGACAACCAATACAATGAGATTTTTCTGGTTCAACCTCAAACAAAACCAAGACAATGAGATTTTTAAAGCTTAACCTCAAACAAAACCAAAAGTAAATAAATTTTACTGAATTGTAAAATACCGGATTTCTCCTTTTCTTAGCGGCCAGTAGAACCAATCGGAGTAGATGATTGAATGTCAAAGTTCAATTTCTAATACTCATATTCATAAGGTTCTAAATTCTAATAGATTTTAGATTTAACTTGTTGGGCGTAGCTATATTTGATTTTGATTCCAAGAAGAAGGAATAAGATAATTCCTCTTTTCAAATAAGATTGGAATATAGAAACAAAATCAAATTAAATAAGCTAGCAAAAAGGAATATTAAATAAGCACAATGTAGCTTAAAATAAACACAAACTTATCTCAGAGTGATCACTTGAAATTTCTTGAATTGAATAGAGTTGAAGTGTGAAAACTCTGAATTTCGTGTTCAATTTGTAGAAGCAAAAATCGTTCCTACGACCTGGTCTTAGAAACCTTCGGTGGTCGTAGCTCTAATGATTTTTGAAAAATTAAGCGCGATCTTTGAAAGTCGTTCCACGACCGGGTCGTGAGTAGCCTACGATTGGTCGTGGGTCACCTACGACCGGTCGTAGATCCTACGACCGGTCGTAGGACCATAGATTACGTTCTTTGGACTTTGAGTCGTAGCTCCACGACCGGTCGTGGACAGTCGAAGCCACACCTACGACCGGTCGAAGGACCTCCGGGGATCGGTCGTGGGCGTACCAAAAATTCGAAAAATCTTCAACTACTTAGGACCGGTCGTGGAATTTCTTAGACTAGTCGAACCAATGCCGGGATTGGTCGAACAAGAGCTAGGGATTTGGTCGTAGAATAGACCAAACTTATGTAAAATAAATATTTGATTTATGTATCCAAAGTGACCTACTTAAAGGGTCAACCTAAGGTCATTCAAACCTGAATCATGTCGTATGGACATTGAACTTCAACCATTCAACGAATGTAGATTGTTTGAACCATATCAGGCTTGAGATCTTGAACTTGTTGTAGCTTCAAACTTGAGATCTTCATCAACATAACAACTACTTCATGCATTGCTTATTAGTCTTAAAGTCATGAGTTGTTTCTTAAGACTTGAACATCAACATTGTAGCTTCTTGAGACTTCAACATGTAGCTTCTTGAACTTCAATATGTAGCTTCTTGAAGTATTTATGCAGTGTCTTGAATTCATATAAATCATCATACAAGCACAGGACACAGATAGATGTTTTGACACATCAAAATTTGACAACCAAAGAAGCATGAGACCATAACACTTACAATCTCCCCCTTTGTCAAATTTGTGACAAAACACCTAAGAAATAATACTTCCAATAGACATAAGAGAAGTACAAACACAACAGTTCACAATAGAGAAGCATGCACAGTTATATAGATATGATAAGTAATAACTAGCATCATTCTCCCATAACTACCCCTGAGAAGCTTAACTCCCCCTAAGTAATAGCCTGAGTAATAGGAGCACATCATAAAGATTAAATTCAAATAAATCAAAAGCCTCCAAAACTTCTCCCCCTTTTTGACACAAAATGACAAAGGAAGAAGAGCATCAATAATAAAGAAAATAGGAGTTGATTCAAGAGAGCATAGAGCATAAATCAAAAAGTCAGTAAGCACGAAAAGCTCAGTAAAAAAAATATTACAGACCCATCAAAAATTTAGTCAGAACCAGAAGAGGGTGCAGGATTAGATGGATCAATTTTATGTAAACCCTTAGCAATCCGCCTCATATATTTGCGTAAATATGAAAATTGCGTGTCTTGGGTAACACGAATTTGAGCCACCTGCTCTTGAAGGGAATTCAATCTCTCATCAAAATCAGAAGGCTGAAAATCAGGATCATCAGCCGAGTCTAATTCAAGTTCTTCAAATAAGTCATTCATATTCACGTCTTCAGGAAGATCACTAGCTTGAGCATTTCCTGCTTTAGCACCATTGCTACCAGCATCCACTTGGCCATCAGCCAGTTCTAAATTCATCTTGTTAATATTGGAATTATTAAAAGGGAGATGATGGATGGGTTTTTCTCTAGTAGGCATAGCTACGAGCATATTATTTGCCAGCATAGTCAATAAATAACCAAAGGGTATATCACTATGTCCAGGATGGTGACGAGACAAAATAATGGAATGACAAATTAAAGAAGGTAGACATTTTTTGCACGGAGACTACAAAATGCAAAACACGAACCATGAAAGCAGTGAGTTCGGTTTTATTACCAGAATGTGGATAAAGATTTGAGATGAATATCCTATGAAGTACTCTGTGTCTGGGTAACAAATACCTTGAGGGAAGTACATACCTTTATGAGTCCAATGAACATCCAAATTACATAAATCTCTAGTAAGCATTTTTCATTCAGATTCTGAGAGACTGTCATGTAAAATATGAATTGGAATGCTCTCATCATTGACAGGTATTTCCATAATGTCAGCAATCAAATGTCGATCCACTAAAAACAATCCTTCTTGAGTATCAACTTTAAAAGTAAAATTCTCAAGAGAAAAATCACAGATACATGCAAACATGGATTGGGCAATGGACTGGTATGCAGCTCCACCCCAATGTAAGATGTTATCCCATCCCACAGATTCCAACAGAGGAGGGATACTAAATGAAGCAATGTGATTAATATTAATAGGACGCTCAATAATAACATTGCGCATACGCAAATCCCGAGCATTAGAAGGATCATTTTCAGGAGAGCGAAGATGACATTGTACAATAGAAGCTGATCTAGAAGAAGATGGACCTCGAGTAGTTTTCTTTTTACCTCTAGCATCCATTTTCACAGAAGGATTTCAAGGAAACAACAAGTTGGAAGAAATGGGGTTTAAATAAAACAGATTTTTCAAGATAAAACCCCAAACTTGCAATGAACGACCAAATAGATTCCACAAGAATGAGATTTGAAACACTAATAGCAAGAATCTACAAAAAAAATGCAAAAGAACCACTAACCTTGAAGTACTATGAAGGTGGGTTCGATCGGTCGTAGCTAGAACCGTTGGAGAGTAAAAAGAAATGAAGAAGAAGAGTCAAAATTCCCAAATTAAAGTGAAATTCGAGTTTCATGGTGGTCATGGTGTAAGTGTTCGGCCGTCAGTACACGGCCGTCGTGTACACTCACGACTGGTCGAGTACGACTCAAAATTTGCAAAATTTTTAAATAATTTTCAAATTCAAGCAAATAAAACATCATAGTTATGTACATTATGATACACCAAATTATGTAAATTCAATTTAAATTGCACATACCGAGATCAAATTTTTATTTTATTAAACCTGCTTTTGTCGAGCGGTTTAGTGAAAATGTCCGCAAGTTGAGTCTCGGTTGGAATGTAATCCAAATATATTAATTTTTCTTCCACTAATTCACGAATGTAATGAAATTTAATGTCAATATGCTTAGTACATGAATGCTGAACTGGATTTTTAGAGATATTTATTGCACTGGAATTATCACAAAATAAAATCATAGAATCCTAAGTGATTCCATAATCGCTTAACATTCGTTTCATCCAAACAAGTTGAGTACATGCATTTCCAGCAGCAATGTATTCAGCCTCAGCTGTTGATAGCGATATAGAACTTTGCTTCTTGCTAAACCAAGAAACAAGACAATTTTCAATGTAGAAACAACCACCACTGGTTGATTTCCTATCATCAATGTTTCGGCCATACCAACAAGATCTGCGTACTCGGCTAATTGAACATTAGTCTCATGTGGATACCAGAGACCCAGTTTAGTAGAACTTGCGACATATCGCATAATCCGTTTAACAGCAGTTAAGTGAGATTCTTTAGGATTTGATTGATAACGAGCACAAATACCAACACTCAAAGCAATATACGGTCTACTGATCGGATATAGCAAACTACCAATCAAACTACGATACAATTTAGGATCCACATCATTACCTGTAGAGTCTTTTGAGAGTCTCAAAGTTGTACTCATAGGAGTATCAAAATTTTTACCTTTCTCAAATCCAAATTTCTTAATTAAACTCTGAGCATATTTGGTTTGAGAGATAAAAATTCCATCAGGTTGTTGTTTTACTTGCAACCCTAGAAAATAGTTTAATTCTCCAACCATGCTTATTTCGAATTTAGACTTCATCAAATCTGCAAACTCAACAGTCATGTTAGTATAGGTTGATCCATAAATAATATCGTCAACATATATTTGAACCATTAGAATATCATTGTTATGTTTCTTAACAAAGAGCGTCTTATCAACACACCCCATCTGAAAATTATGACTCAGTAAAAACTTAGTTTTTCGTACCATACTCTGGGAGCTTGTTTCAGACCATAGAGAGCCTTCTTAAGACGATACACATGATCAGTAAATTTAGGATCTTCAAACCCTGTAGGTTGTTCAACATATATCTCTTCATGTAAATCACCATTCAGAAAGGCACTCTTTACATCCATTTGGTAAATTTTAATCTTCCTAAAACATGCAATGGAGATAAAAAGTCTGATTGATTCAAGACGAGCTACAGGAGCAAATGTTTCATTATAGTCAATACCTTCAATTTGTGTATACCTGTACAACTAGTTTTGCTTTTTATTTGAATAATATTTCCAAGTTCATCAGATTTGTTTTTGAAAATCCATTTTGTCCAATAATATGTTTATCTTTAGGTCTAGGAACAAGGTGCTAGACATCATTTCTGACAAACTGATTAAGTTCTTCTTGCATCGCAAGAATCCAGTTTTCATCCGAAAGTGCTTCTTTTACGTTAAGGTTCAATCTGGGATGTAAAGCATACGTAGTTACATATGTCCTCTAATTGTCTACGAGTGCGCACACCAAAGTGAGAGGGTTTCCAAGTATTTGAGAAGTTGGATGATCTTTAATGATCCTTAATTCGGATTAGTTTCACTTGATGAAATTTCTTATTTTTCAAGTATAAGAACTTCATCATTATCGAACTAGGGACAGTGTATTCAAAAGATCGTCAATCACAACATTTATTGACTCTTGAATCACACCGGTCTGTTGTTTCGAACACGATATGCATGATGTTGTTTAAAGAATATCCTAAAAGATCCCTTCATCACTTTTAGTGTCGAACTTTTCCAAATTTTCACGGTCACGCATAAAATATAGCACTTTCGCCAAAAACTCGAAAGTATTTGATGAAGGCTTTTTCTCAAACCACATTTCATAAGCCATTTTATTATTAGATTTACAAATATAAACACGGTTAATAATGTAGCAGTGTATTCACTGCTTGACCCCAGAGATTCCTAGGGAGCTTCATGCTATTTAACATAACATTTCTCATTTCTTGAAGCACTCTATTCTTCCTCTCGACAATTCCATTTTGTTGAGGAGTTTTAGGTGCGAGAGAATTCATGCGATATTCCCTGATCGCTACAAAATTTCTCAAAACCGCATGATTTTTCGAATTCGGATCCATGATCACTACGGATCTTGCTGACTTGAGAACATTTTTCAGTTTGAATCTGTTTTATAATCTTTTTCACTTTATCAAGGGTTTCTGATTTATCTCTCAAGAATGAAACCCAAGTGTATCTTGTGTAATCATCTACAATAACTAAGATGTACTTTTTGCCACCTCGACTTTCCGTTCTTGTTGGTCCTATAAGATCCATGTGGAGCAGCTCGAGTGGTCTTGTGGTGATATTGGAGTTCACCTTTTTGTGAGAGCTCCTAGTTTGTTTACCATACTGGCATTCACCACAAATCTTGTCTACTTTTTGCATCTTAGGTAGTCCTCTAATTAGTTCACTTTTGCTCAATCTGTATAAATTTCGGTAGTGTACATGTCCAAGGCGTTTATGCCATAATTCTGTCTCATCGGTATGGACCATGTAGCACGTTTGTTTAGATGAGCTACCATTGCTTACTATATAGCGGTTTTAGAAGTTTCTGCGACAGTTAATATTACAGAACCCTTTTCATTTATAATTTCACAACCTTGATTAGAAAATTTAACATTATGGTTGTTATCGCATATTTGAGATATGCTCAACAGGTTGTGTTTTAAACCCTCAACATATAAAACATTTTTAAATAAGGGAAGGTTATAGAGTTGGACCGTACCTTTGCCAATTATCTTGCAGTTGCTACCATCATCAAATGTGGTGACCCATCATCATATCTTTAAGATCGGTGAATAGTGCTTTGTCTTTGTCATATGTCCGGAGCATCCCTTTGTCTAGGTACCATTTCGAATGGCTTGTAGCTTTGAAAGCGGTGTGAGCAACCAAACAGCAACCTTAGGAACCCATTTCAAGATCTTGTTTTGGGTTTAGGAGAATAATTGGTCTTCTTTTGTTTATAGTTGTAAGAGTGACCTACGGAGTTAGATTTTAATAGCTCCTTAAGTAAATCAATAATTTTTTCAGCTAGAGGGTTTCGAATATGATTTTTGAAATTTATATAGCTGCTTTTGTGTTTTTGAAAAGTTTTTGTATTTTTAGAAAAAACTTGACTAGTACCTTTTCCTTTTGAGTTAGAAGTCTCTCCTTTCACAAAATTGGAACGAGTATTCTTCTGTTTAGGAGATGTGTTTTTATCATAGCCCAACCCGGATCGATCGCCACATTTTCTTGATCCGGATAATAATTTTTCTAATTTTGGATCACCTTGGGCATATCTCCATGTGTCCTTCAAACTCGAAGAGAAGATACTTCATTTTTAAGTTTCTCATTTTGATTTCAAATTTTTAATTAGGAGGTTTTGAATTCTAGATCACACTTTGATTTTTCAAAATAATCTGAAATTTGAGATTTTTCTAAAACAAGGGTTTCAAAACATTCTTTAAGTTTAAAAACTTTTCTTTTTGAAGTTTAAGTTTTGACAAACAATTTTACAACTTTCCTTATATAAGGCATTGTAAGCATCTTGAAGATCTTCATCATTTTCATGATCACTATCCAAATTTTCTTCACTTGTTGAATCATCGTGATCTGAAAAAGTAAACTTGGCTATAGTCATAAGGGCCTTAAGTTCCTTTGCCCGACTCGGTTTTGAATTTTCGATTCGGAAGAGGCTTCGAGAATCAGACGATTCATCCCAAGTAGCCAACATACCCTTCCTTTTGGATCTGTCCTTTTAGGACATTTGTTTGCTAAATGCCCATATTCTTGTGAGTTGTAACATTGACTATCTTTCAATGACTTCCAAGTTTTAGACTTAGGTTTAGAACGTTTCTTTTCATTTGCCTTTTGAAAGTCGACTCTTTTCTTACTTTTGAAAATCTTATAAAACTTTTTCGCCAAAAGGGCCATATCATTTTCAGACTTTTCTGAATATGAATTTTCTTGAGTAATACTTTTAGATGACTTCAAAGCAATAGATTTACCTTTAGGAGCTTTAAAACTTAATTCATAGGTTTGTAAAGAACCAACTAATTCTTCTACCTTCATATTATCCGTATCACGAAGTTCCTGGATTGCGGTTACCTTAGAATTGAACCATTCAGGAAGAGAGCGTAGTATTTTTGCACACACTTTACTTTCTGGGATCTTATCGCCAAGACCCCACATTGAGTTTACAATGTCATTCAATCTAGTGTAAAAGTCCATAAACATTTCATTTTCCTCCATATGAATTTCTTCAAATTTAGTTGTGAGGAGTTGGACTTTAGATTTCTTGATAATTGATGTACCTTCGTGTGTCATTTCTAAAATATCCCAGGCTTGCTTTGCAGTATCACGGGATATGATTCTTTTGAACTCATCCGGTGATAGTGCGCAAGTGATTGCATTTAGTGCTTTAGCATTAGCACTACTCTCATTTTTTTGAAGTGTGGTCCATTGGTAATACGGTGTAATTTTTATAGATTTTGAACCATCAACACCAGTTACTTCCATGATAGGAGGTTTCCATTCAGTCACTGTGGCTTGCCACACACTTTCATCCATTGATTTGAGGAAGATCCTCATTCTGGCTTTCTAATAGGCATAGTTGGAACCATCAAAGGATGGAGGCCTAGTAACTGAAAGGCTATCAAAATTTGACATCTTTTTATATAGCTTAGATCGTTAGCTCAGGAAATAAATCCAAATAAAAAGCAACAAAAATGAGCTATTAGGTTTTGATACCACTTGAAAAAGGCCAAGCTATATGTCCTAGAGGGGGTGTGAATAGGACTATGCCAAATTTAAAATAAAATCAGCAGAAATAAAGTAAACCAATATCCTTACAATATGAATCAATTCACAATGCTAAATTTTAAATCACCTTGATAAATAAGTATTGAGAGATTGATACAAATTCAGTTCTAAGGACAACCTTACACCATAATAAACAAGGGCTTATGGTAGGACAACCTTATTTCTAGAACATCTTTTGGATTAAGGACTCAATTTTAATATAAGTAAATGAAATAGCTAGGAATTGAAATTAAATGCAGAAGTATAGATCTAAATTATTACAACAATCCCCACACTTGCTTGAAATGTAAATAGTTACAACATTCACATCCACTTGTACATTCCACACAACCGAATGATAAAAGATATGAAAATTAAGCAAGCATTCAATCCACAAGACAAAGAGTTATAGTGGTTCGCCTGTGTGTACACCAACTATCTTTCAACAACCACACTGTAAAGCTACTCCACTCCTAATATCCTCACACGGGGGATATTAGCGTTCACTATGAAATAGGTTTTCACAGTTCACCAAAAACCTTTACAATTGTGTCTTTTCACTTGGGCTTACACAATTCAAAAACCCCTCTTTTCTCGAGTTTTCTGGTTTTCCTCGACAACCAATACAATGAGATTTTTAAGTTCAACCTCAAACAAAACCAAGACAATGAGATTTTTCTAGCTTAACCTCAAACAAAACCAAAAGTAAATAAATTTTGAGAATTGTAAAATACCGGATTTCTCCTTTTCTTAGCAAGACGATAGAACCAATCGGAGTAGATGATTGAATGTCAAAGTTCAATTTCTAATACTCACATTCATAAGGTTCTAAATTCTAATAGATTTTAGATTTAACTTGTTGGGCGTAGCTATATTTGATTTTGATTCCAAGAAGAAGGAATAAGATAATTCCTCTTTTCAAATAAGATTGTAATATAGAAACAAAATCAAATTAAATAAGCTAGCAAAAAGGAATATTAAATAAGCACAATGTAGCTTAAAATAAACACAGAGACTTATCTCGAGTGATCACTTGAAATTTCTTGAATTGAATAGAGTTGAAGTGTGAAAACTCGAATTTCGTGTTCAATTTATAGAAGCAAAAATCGTTCCTACGTTGGTCTTAGAAACCTTCGGTGGTCGTAGCTCTATGCAATTTTTGAAAAATTAAGCGCGATCTTTGAAAGTCGTTCCACGACCGGGTCGTGAGTAGCCTACGACCGGTCGTGGGTCACCTACGACCAGTCGTAGATCCTTACGACCGGTCGTAGGACCATAGATTACGTTCTTGGACTTTGAGTCGTAGCTCCACGACCGGTCGTGGACGAGTCGAAGCCACACCTACGACCGGGTCGAAAGACCTCCGGGATGGTCGTGGGAGTACTGAAATTCGAAAAATCTTCAACTACTTAGGACCGTCGTGGAATTTCTTGGACTAGTCGAACCAATGCCGGGCCCGGTCGAACAAGAGCTAGGGCCCTGGTCGTAGAATTGACCAAACTTATGTAAAATAAATATTTGATTTATGTATCCAAAGTGACCTACTTAAAGGGTCAACCTAAGGTCATTCAAACCTGAATCATGTCGTATGGACATTGAACTTCAACCATTCAACGAATGTAGATTGTTTGAACCATATCAGGCTTGAGATCTTGAACTTGTTGTAGCTTCAAACTTGAGATCTTCATCAGCATAACAACTACTTCATGCATTGCTTATTAGTCTTGAAGTCATGAGTTGTTTCTTAAGACTTGAACATCAACATTGTAGCTTCTTGAGACTTCAACATGTAGCTTCTTGAACTTCAATATGTAGCTTCTTGAAGTATTTATGCAGTGTCTTGAATTCATATAAATCATCATACAAGCACAGGACACAGATAGATGTTTTAACACATCAAAATTTGACAACCAAAGAAGCATGAGACCATAACACTTACAAATCTCATCTTCAACTCCTAGAATGTTGCCTCTGTATTCTCATCCCATGTGAATCGAGTGTTCTTTTTTTTTTTCAATTGTGTGAGCGGTCGCAGGATTTGGGAGAATTCCTTAATAAAGTGTGTCGGTAGTACCCGACCATACCCAAGAAACTTCGAACCTTGGTCACTATAATGGGCTGCTCCCACTTAGACACTACTTCCACCTTAGCCGGGTCGACCGCTATTCCTTCTGCCTTTATCACGTGCCCTAAAAATTTCACTTCCTGCTCCCAAAACTCTCATTTGGACAACTTACCATACAGTTGGTTATCCTTTAGCGTACTTAGGACCATACACAGATGTTGTTCATGCTCCTCTTGCCTCTTGGAATAGACCAAGATGTCATTAATGAACATGATCACGAATCAGTCTAAGGCATAAAGACTCGGTTCATGAGGTCCATAAAAACTGCCAGAGCATTTGTGAGACCAAAAGACGTAACCAGGAACTCGTAGTGCCCATGACGAGTTCTAAAGGTCGTCTTCGGGATATCCTCATCCCTGATCCTCAGCTGGTGATATCTTGAACGCAAGTCTATTTTGGAGAAGTACTAGGCGTCTTTCAACTGATCAAATAGATTGTCGATACGTGGTAGGGGATATCTATTCTGGATTGTTACATCGTTCAGTCTCCTGTAGTGTATACAGAGACGCATCGACCCGTCCTTTTTCTTGTTAAAGAGGACCGGTGCTCCCCAGGGAGAAACACTGGGACAGATAAAGCCCTGAGCGAGCAGCTCATCTATCTGGCTCCTCAACTTCTCCATCTCGTAAGGAGGCATGCGAAATGGAGGGAGTGATATAGGAGCAGTCCCTGGCTTGAGGTCGATACAGAAGTCTCTCTCTTTTTTAGGGGGTAACTCTGGTATTTTTTGGAATACTTCGGGGAAATCTTGGACTACTGGTATCCGACTGATGGTGACTTCTGCTGACTCAGCTTCCTCTAGAGACTGCAAGCTCTCAAACTCTCGGCATCTGCCCCCTCCTTTCAAAGTGAAAGAGGCATGCCCTAGGATGGATATTATCATCATTTTGTTGTTACAATCCATGACTGCATGCACCAACGTGAGTCAGTTCATCCCGAAGATGATGTCAAACTGCTTGATCAGCATGATAATTAGGTCCATAGCAACCTCGCGACTTACGAGCGTGATGGGACATGCTTTGCGCATTTTATTTATTTCTATAAATTTACCCATAGGGGATGCTACAACTAAGGGAGCATGCATCTGAGTTGTGTTCAGTCCTAATCTAGATGCAATAGCAGAATCAATGAAAGATAGAGTTGCACCAGAATCAAATAAAGTGAGTACAGGGGTACCGTTAATGTGGATAGTACCATGAATGGTCTGAAGGGGGTCCTGTTCAGCCTTTGTGGCGGCGATAGTATATACTCACGCAGGGGGAGCCCTCTGCTGATGTGGGGGCCCCTGTTTGGGCTGTTGAGGCCTGAGCACTGCCCTTGCTGCTGCTTGGTTCTGCAGTGGTTGGTGCATCCAGGGCGAAATACCCTGATCTCTCATCCACTAGAAGCAAGCCTGGGTGTTGTGGTTCGCCTTTCCACAGTAACCATAACCTCTGCTAGGGAGAAAAGGCGGCGTTCGTGTGACCAGTGATTTAGGTCTCCCCACAGGGGTGGGCGGAGCAGGAGGAGGTTGCCTTGGTCGGAACGGGGCATCCCGGGCCAGTAGGAGGGAGCGGACGGTGTGCTCAAAATCTTTCTCCATACACATTTTCTTGTCCACCAATTCTGGGAAGTCCTTGAAATCCCAGGTGCATAGCCAAGATTGTATCCCGGGCTTCAGCCCCTCTTCAAACTTTTCTAACTTATACTCCTCGTCCTCGAGGGCTTTGGGTACATATTGGGATAGCTCATCAAATCTCGCCTCATACTGGGTGACCGTCAGCCTTCCATGTTCCAACTTCAGGAACTGTGTGATCTTCTTGCTTCGACACGATCGTGGAAAATACTTCTCCAGGAACTTTATTTTTAAGCCAACCCAAGTCTAGGCATACCCAGTTGGCATACTCCTTTGTACACTTTTCTACCAGTTCTTGGCCTCTCCCTCAAGCAAGTATGTGGCCCAGCTGACCTTTTAAGCGTCGGAGCACTCTAACGGTCCCATCATCTTGGCAATCCTTGCCAGCCAATGTTCGGCCTGAACCGAGTTTGGCACTCCTCCAAAAGTCGGTGGGCAGAGCCTTAAGAAGCGGTCTAATATATCAGCGCCTCGCACCTCCTTATCGTGTGACACTCCCCCACAACTTCACAGAGTCTCCATCATTAGAGTGTGCGAGTCTTGTTGTTGCTGCAGGAAGGTAGCCCACTGCTGTTGTATGGTTGTTGCCATCTGTGCGAAGGCTGTGAAGGTGGCAGCTCCCATCGGTGTATCCTCATACATGTTGGCTGAGGGCTCTGCCGATGGTGTCAGTCACCCAAAGTATGGTGATGACAGCCCTGATGTAAAGATCTGAGGAGAGGGAGAGTCTCCTACAGCTTCCGACCTTGCGTCCCCGTTCACCACTCCAGGCGAAAGGCCTGGTGTATAAATAGGGTTGTGCTCCCTTTCACGCTTGGTCGATGGGATGGGGTGAACGTCGACCGTGTGGGCCTGAATGACCGTGTCGTAGGTGGCATGGCCTCTTGTGAGATCAGATTTCATGGTTCAGGAATAGGAGGGTGAAGAACAGTTCTTAACTAGTATGAAACATTATCAGGGAGAGAATTTAGTGGTTGCATGGCGAGGGAGTTCCTCATTCAGTTAACACTTTTTGGTTTAGATCTTCCAAGGGAGCTAAGGTTTTTGTTTCTAAGTTCAGATGACTAACTTATCGTTTCTCAAGAAAATTCTAAGTTGTTCATGACAGGCCTAAGTGTTATGTTCCTATGTTCATTTATCCTAGTTGTTTTTCTAAAGGAGGATTTCCAAATTTTTTCTAAGTTAACTCTTTAAGGTTTGTAAGTTGGTCCCACAGCCAGGCTGTCTCATACTCCTCTTTGATATCAACTTGTAACACCTCATTTTTTGAGACCTGAGTATAACACTCGTCTCTTGAAAACTCAGGTGTTAACTGATAATCAAAAGGATAATCAAACCTAAATCAAAGTGCGATTAATGGAACCAAGTGTAATATAGATAAAATCCAAACAGTAATAATATCCTAGGCCACTCAGCTGGGGCCCATATACAAAACCTTAATTCTCAACATGAACTGAAATGTTAATAAGCAAATAGACTACTGATTCAATCCAAAATAAGCAGCCGCCTCCTGGTACGGCTCCTCATTGTAAGCCTCCTCCCGGACCTCCATCGCCTCTGGCTCCTCCGTAACTCCCTCTGTCCCTATGTCCTCTGTACGGTTGAATATTGATGAATGAGTGGCCAACTCAGTGTGATCTCCCGCTAAGATTACACACCGTCGTCCTAACAAGGAATAGCATAAAAGCATATAGATAATCCAAAACACAATAGATGCGGTCTTTTTATATGCATGGATGCATGAATGGAATCATCGGCCCGGGTAAAACATCTAGACGGCCTGTGTCCTAGGAAAAACATCCGGACGGACATTGGGGTCATCACCTAGGGATAAGACTGATTATTAGCATAACACGCAGCGTAATCACAGGGCATGATAATCCGAGTCAATATCACAATCGAATTACTGGTCATAAGCGCAACACGCAGCGTAATCACAGGGCAGAGTGATCCAAGTAATCGAAATATGTCATGTATGCATGACTTGTCAGCCCATTATTAGTCCATTTACAACCAACCAATTTAAGTAAGCTCACGGTCACTACGGAGAGCACATGGCCTAGCGTAGGCCGATGACTCGAGCATAGTGTCCCATTACCACCATCCCCGGCCCATAAGACTACCGTCTTAGGGTGTGCTTAGCACCCATTAACATGTGGTCAATCAATTCAACATAAATGGGCTACCATCAATGCCGATTAGGGGTGAAATGTTGAAATAACAAAAAATGGCGATTTAAACATGTCAGCATGAATGATTCAAAAACGAGTAAATAACGGTATTTGGAAGGGTTATGGAGTTCATCTCGAGTCAGTTACGTGAAACCACACATGGATGGTAAACCTTATGGTCAAGCACCACAACCAAAACCTCCATGTCAGGGGCTTACTTATGTCATAACCAGTCCAGTAACACCCTAAGCATGGACTCTCCTTTCTAGGACTTCTCATGGAGAGATCTTAGCAGTATGTGTGTCATAGCAACATATATTACAATATGAAAGGGAAATAAGGAATGACACATGTATTCTTATCAATATGCAACAATTGAATTTACATGACATAAAGGACTAGATTATTCACTTAAGCAGTTCAGAGAAAATCAAGAATCTAAACAATAGTAAGCATGAAAATTATCATGTTAAACAGATAAATCAAGTGAATACAGTTTATTTCCACACATAGTTTATCATTAGTCTAGCTAGCCATTTACTATAATAAATCTACTATTTCTAGTCTAGTTAAGGGTGGAAAGCTTAAGGGGAAAGAATCATCACTAGATATGTTGTAGGGTGTCCTTCGGTGTGAGCCCTTTCGAGAAGCTAGCGTCACTTGAACAGATTCTTAGAGAAATCCCTTGCATTAGTTGATAAGTCCTAAGGTCCTGGTACACCAATGGTTGGTCGAATGACCCAAGCCATGACAGTCTGGTCCTCATTTAAGAGGATCCCAGGTCCAGCAATACTTGCCTGATGAGTGGGCATAATATACAATTACCTAGTTGGTGGGGTCCATTGTACAGACGTGTAGATAAGCATCTATACCATGGTGGGACCCCCATACATGGCCCACCGTCATATGGATGGGCTACCACACTATATCTATTATTTATACACCACACAACGTATGTATGTATGCATTATGTATACAGTGTTTATGTATACGCTATATACATTGTGGGTGTATCTCCCAGCATTTCCAACTTATACAGCATGTATATTATAGCTTATATATACAGCATATCCATATATACAACATGCATATACACCAGTGTCCAGGTGTATCACGTCCATCCCCTAGACAGTGTATATTTACAAGTACAAGGTGGTCTTGCAAGTATGTGGGTCCCACGTGACCATGGGTGTCGAATCCGAATGGTCCATAAGATGTGGAATCCCGAGAAACCTTAAGGGGTGAATTTTCACCCTGATCTAAGATTCCGGTGGACCATAGCAAAGATAAATGCATTTCAAGGGAAGAAACTGTTTACGTTGATCATGGCCCACTGAGGTTTTGGTATAAAGTAAAAATTTGAGCCAAGGGGTTTCACGAGGCTCTACTCCATGTGGACCATTCAGATTATCCAGACTCATCCGACATGATGAGATCTCAAAATTTTGCAGTAGCTTACGTGAACTGATATATTGTGTTTTTCACTCCCTGGTGCATGTATGCATCGTCAATTTACTTCACGTGTAGGTCCTACGTGGGGCCCACCATGTTTACATCCACCCATGAATCATATATACGTATACCCTACATAGTATAGCATCACGTATATTGTATATTTTTTATAATATACACACTTATTTATGGACCGTTGAATCGTCCAGCAACCACCGTCTAGACCTTTTGGACGGTGAAGATGGGTTTCTCTCAACCAGGCGAGACAGTGGACGGTGTGGATGCAGTAGGGTGGGCCACAGTATTTGTACAACCCACCATTCTTCAATGTGTGGCCCAACGTAGTGAAGCCCACCTGCAATTTACGCAGGGCCCAAGACCGACCCATTAGCATGTAATGTGCATGGATGGCCCCTGTTGCAGCAGTCTTTGGAGGACCGTCTCCGGTCCAAATTTCCGGTTTAAGCCATCGAAGGGTTGGTTTCACCGTCCATCAGCGGTCAACCATGGCCACTATCAAGGCCTAATAGACGGCAGATCCGGGCCCTCATGAGAGTGGTATCAGTCCATCCCTATGGTTGTTTGTATGGCCATCAACTCGGTCAGTTCCTAGCTCAAAATAGAACTCTGTTCAGCCAACCGCATGACCATTATTTGGTCATGGCTTTGGCCTGATTTCAGCCCCAAATAGAGCCAATCATGTGGCTTGATGGATGATCCGGTCTCAGCTCCAAACAGAGCTTCGTTTCTCTCTGTTCTTGGACTGACGCTTGGCCATTGTTTGCTCGGGTCTTAGCCAGAAACAGGCGCTGCAAAACGGGGTCGGTTTCTACTGCAAATGAGTCTATTTTCTCACCGCAACAGTGCCATGGATTGGCTCAGTTCCGGCCAAAACGGGGATCCTTTGCTTAGTAGGCCTCTCAGTCCATCCTACAGTCATTGTCTGGCTTGGGATTGGACTGAATAACGTCAGTTTCTGGCTTTGTTTTGGTCATGATCTCAGCCATTACTTGACTAGATTTCGACCCTAACTGTGGCATGATATTGGCATGAAACCTAGGCCATTGCTTGGTCGGTTCCTCAGTTAGAAAGACAGCCATTGATTGGCATGTTTCCTGACACAGCCTCGGCCCTGAACTCAGCCATTTCTTGGCTTGGTCTCGGTCCAGGAACGTAATACTTATAACTATAAGAAAAGAGGAAGATAAAGGAACGAGGGAAAAGTGTTTGATAGGGGCAGTTGCTGCCATATTTTGTTTACTTACGTGGGGTCCACCATGTTGTTTGTGATAAATCTGTCTCGTCTACCTTTCTTGGGGCCTAGGAATAGGGGTCTTGGCTTATTTTAGTGCGAGTCCAAGGCCTAGGCAAGGTATGACACATCTTATTGGGACCATCATTGGCCCATACGACAAGATCTGTTGATCCAGCAAGCCTGATACAAATTTTCAACAGTTAATTTGGTGCGCCGGTTGTGGTGAAGGCTTCGTCTCTAGCGAACAATTTCTCAAGTGTTGGTGGCAAGTGTGTTGTACCAATATAACTATTTATGATGGTTTTAATTCAGGTGTTAAGATAGTCGTACCTTCTTAACCATCGTAGGGCGTGCTCTGGCGCTTAGAGACCCTGATGGACGGCTTTAATGTTATTCGGAACCCCCATCCTGTGTATGTCGAGACAAGTTTTTGATTAACCCAATCTGCTTTAGGTTAATATGGTTTTAAAAGGTAACACCCATGTACTGATGGTACTGGGTGTTACACATACCATCCAGTCATGCATCAAACATGCGCATACCGTGCGATCATGTGGGGCAACTCCGTCTCATAAGGAGTCCCATAAACATCTTAGCCCAATGATATAAGTAATGATCAATCATTCCTCACAACATGCATACATATGATGTGTATCAGCATATGCCATGATATCATTATACTAAGCATGTCATCAGATGTATAGCAGACAATAATAAACCACAATCGGCTTTAACCGACATGACACATATAAAGAGTAGTAACTAAACGACATGCCCCTTCTACATCTATAGGAGTCCATGAGATATGTCTCATGTTACACTATCATTAGCCTCCTAGGTACTAATATATCATATATCCCAAGATGGGGTCCCCCGAAAGGACAATGGATCTGACCCATACATTAAGGTGGTCTCCACACAGTGGATATACCAAATCTGATATCGCATATTCTTCCATCTACGGCAAGAGGTGATGATGTACTAAAAAAATGGATAACCTATGCGTCATACTTACATTAAGAATGGGCCTCAAGGGTGAGTCTAATGGCTACACAACAAGGTGTATTGAGAGAGAGAACCATGTACAATAAGTGGGCTTCCTCGCCCTCTCTTATCATGCCATAAACTGGGCCTTTTTATGAGGGTTCGATATGAGCACAAGGTGGGCTTTGGCGGGGTCCATACATCTAGGGCTATGTGCCCTTCCAAATGGATTAGATAGCCCGCTCAACATCTAAGTGGGCGTTGGGTATAGACACTAAACTTGGGCAGACACATATATCTAGGTGGGCCACATGTCCTATGGAAGGCCCGGTAGCAACACAAGGTGGGCTCCAAGGCTTGGACAATCCTACAGGGTATGGCGGAAAGCACCATTATCAAATGGGGGCCAAACGGTTTTGGGTTAGCCCAATGGGTGTTACTAATCATTAATGGGGGCCTAATCATTATTGGTATCCCCAACCAGGTAAGGGTGGAAATGAGCTTATCAATGGGCCCTAGGGAGGTTTATCGCTACATTAATGGGGGGCCCAATGGATTGGGATAGCCCAATAAGGGAAGGACGGGTATTGCTAACACCAATGGGGGCCCAATGGATTTGCGTTAGCCTGGTAGGGTGAGATCGGTATCATCAATGGGGGCCCAATGGTTTGGAATAGCCCAATAAGGAAGATGGGGAGTGGGCTTACAATGGGCCCTAGGGAGATTTGCAACAGTGGGCCTTTAACCACTATTACTCCTAAGGTGCGGCCCATTTGGGACTTAGGTTTGACTAACAATGGGGCCCATGGCCCTTATACTATCTAGAGGATGGATGGATAGTGCGTGTACAACACATATATCATGGTGGGCCTCACAAGGCAGCCCATAGCCTAGGAAGAATGGGTGGATAGTGTGTGTAACACATACATTAAAGTGGGACTCATGGGGTAACCCATGGCCCGGAAAAAGTGGATGGACAACATGCATACAACACATATATCATTGTGGGCCTTATAAGGTGGCCACACACTCCAAAACATAGATGGGTAGCGAGTATTGGTAACACATACAACCGGTGGGCTCAACCGGTTGGATGGCCAGTCTAACGCCCCGGATTTTTGCCAACCTGGGATTAGACGTCCTTAGGCAATGGGTCGATCCTAATACCTCATTAACTTGTCAGAACTGAATCCCAAAGTCTAAAGCCGCCTTTGAACTCATCTCCTTCACAAATCTCACCCTTCATCACCTTGATCTTCCAATTTTTCTAAGAACTTTCACCCTAGACACTATCTTAAACTAGCTAAGTAGTATAACTTGGATTATTTTATATACAAACTACAAAGGCCTGAGTACCACCTCGACCAGAAATCACTTAGGACTAAATCCTTTAGAAATGAGATAAAGTAACTAGGTGTGAAACCAGATTAGCTACGAAATCCGTTTGAATCGCTTTAAATATGATCTGCAAGACCCAAAACTTGTAGAATCATTGACGCTAGGTTACCCTAAAACTTAGGATCAATCTCATTACCCGGCTGCTCACGGGAGCATCTCGAAACTTCGTATTAGGTCTAGACCGCACATCGGAAGTCCAATTAACACGAAGTTAAGGAACTAGGACCGCCTCACTGGGCTTGACAACCACCTCAGAAATCAGGTCCACTCGATGTCCCACGGCCATTCGCTTGAGTCCGGAGCGATGGTGTGTGAAAAATACTATTCCCTTTACAAAATAAATATCTGGAATAGTGATCTGACATCATTTGTTTGCGGATCAGTATTAAGCAACCAGACCGTCAGAATTTGACCAAATTACACCCTCGGATCAGGAAAAATTTCATACACATTTACATGTACTCGGAATCTCCGATCGAGATCCGCTGACCGTTGAACTGAAACTGGTCCGCCACGCGTGATCTGGAATCTCGACTGAAATGAAAACTTAATAGAACGTAGATCCAGCGTTAGTGAACTTAAGTCCAACCTTTGGCTCAAGGAGGCCCGCCAGAAGTCCTCCGTTGAGCTGAAACAGGTCCGCTTTGGTTATAACATAAGTATACTTTGACCTGGAGTCTATTTTGGGAAGGTTTTAGGCTATAAAAGGACCTTAAACCCTCTCCCATTCCAGCCATACGAATTTGGATTTGAGAGAGAGAAAAGAGAGAGAAAGTGAGGGAGAAGTGGGAGCTTCTCCCTGCCGTACTTTCCTGCCGCTCCACGGGCTGCACCGCCTCTTTCCAGACGCTTTCCCGGTGATACCGACTCCGTTTAAGGTAATAAACCCTAACCCTAGACCTATTTTGAGGTGTATAGGCTACAGGTTATGAAATAACTAACCTGTTTCGTTCTCTAGGTTGCCAAACTCCCGTATACGGAAGCTTAGCGAACCTATCAACTCCGTTACGATTCTACGACACAAGGTGAGGACTTTAGGTGTATAGGTTGCAGTTTTCAACGCTTTCAATGTCAGATAATGATAGATTCATGATCTGCATGCAATTGCACATGTACAAGTGCTTTCCGTTTTCAGTTTCGATTAGAATTGTAGAATTTGGAAATTCACATACTCTAGGTATTCGTATAAAATACCGTATACGTATTTTTTTTGGAAATTTGTTTGACATGTTTATTTGACGTATGGATATGACGTATGGATGAAATACTTATTTGGCGAAAGGATTCGCCTAAATACATGTTTACTAATAAACACTATGTATGTAGAAATACGGTATTGTAAGAAGTACCGTATACATGTATATTTTAGTGATGTGTTTGTCATGATTAATTGTCGCATAAATATATTATGTGCGTATAAAACATTTGCTTGGCGAAGGGAATCGCCATAATACATGTTTGCTTGTATACACTATGTATGTTGAAAATGCGTATTCTAGAAAATACTGTATACGTATAAATATTGGGAGATGAATTTATCATGATTATTTGCTATAGTAATATATTATACATGGATAAAATACCCACTTGGCTAAGGGATAGCCCTAATACATGTTTTACTAACATACACCATGTATGTTGTAATAGTGTATTCTAAGTGTTTGTGAAAATGATTGAATGAGTACCGAATTCTCATTCGTACTCGCCATGACTAGTTGTCATGGATTCATGATTGTTGTATTGGCGATACCCCTTTTGACGAAAGGATTTGCCTTAAATCACGCCACGGCCAATATACACTATATATGCTAAAATGTGTGGCCCAAGTGTTTGTGGAAATGGTGAATGAATATGGAACTTGGATTCCTGCTTGCCATGAATTCCGTCGTGGGTGTACGTGTGTTATGATTGGGGCAACTCCCTAGGGAAAGGATTTGGCCTAATGCCTATGTGATCGACATATGTCATGTATGTTGATGTATATTTGTTTAAGTGTTTCTTGGAATGTCTGAATGAGTAGTAGTCAGCAAATTGTAATGTGTAAGGGTGTTGAGATGTGATTCTCAACCTCTTTTAACTATGTGTATGATCTCCTTGGATTGTTGTGTGATTAGGAATTGAACATGTATAAACTCATGCTTGTGTTGTGATTCATAACATGCTCAACTGCTTATGATTATAACTATGTAATGCATATGTTTAAATTTATATTTACGTTGTATGATCCGTCATGGGTGATGGGGAGCGGAGCAACGAGTGAGTGCGTCTGGCTTGACCACAGCAGCCCTAAACGGATAATACCATACCTTGATTGTATGAGTTGAATCTTGATCCATTACTGCTTTGTCTATCTGCAAGTTATCATGTTTGGGGCTATGATTATAGTCCAGACAATCGGTACCAGAATTAAATTCGTGGCTGCGATTCATTTGCCACGTGAGATGTGTTCGACGAACCCGAGTCGTACTTCGGTTGGCGATAGTTGTTGGCCACGCGAAGTGCTTATGCACTTCATGTCGTTCAACTTCTTGTGCACTCGAGCTAGCCGAGCTCGTCAAGTAACCCGATCTGTCTTATGTATGTTCACCATGTTTGGTCGCTACTACCTGAACCTAGGATACCAAACTTACCAGTGAAATCCCTTTTAACCATGGTACCTCGATCCGCTAAGACTCATGAGCCGGGCATGGTGGTATGGGACACCGTGGTCGAGCTGTCGGCCTATGCTAGGGCCACGTGCCTCCCCGTAGTGACCAGTGAGCAACCAGACTCGTGAGCCGATTATGGTGGTATGGGACACTATATTTGAGCTGTCGATACTTACGGCGAGAGCCGAGTACGGTGAGACCTGTACTCATGCTGACGGGCGACGAGTCCTCTGTAGTATCTTTGAGTATACTCCAAGGTCTGTGATTGGTGACGAGTCTTTCACAGCAACTGGAGTATGAGTTGAGCCGAGTACGGTGAGACCTATATTCGAGCTGACGGCTAGTGATTGAGCCGAGTACGGTGAGACCTGTACTCGAGCTGACGGTCAACAATTGAGCCGCATACGGTGAGATCTATATCCGTGCTGACGGGTGACGAGCCATTTGTGATGCCTTCGCTACGCCTCTCAAACCATAATATCGTATGAGATTAACTAGGACTGACGACCCTAGAATGGATCATGTTTGGGAATGATACAAGGGAGGTACCTTAGTTTCCCAATACTGCTGTTTGAAATGGACTAATAATAACTCGGTAATCATGATCATCATCGCACCGCATGTGCTTAGTAGATGTGGCGCACTGAGGGAGATAAGCATTCGCAAACGTAAGATGATGTCGCATGAGGGTGGTTTGGCAAGGGCATACAGCATCATGTCATTTCATTCTCGCACTTAATAAGAGTAGTTAGAATTGTTTGATTTGTACTGCTTCATCATTACTGCTTGATTGAATTGATAACATGTTAACCTATGCTTTACTGTTCCACTGAGTTGATCACTCACTCCCACGTTACGGGATGGTGTTGTACACACCAACCAGATTTGTTGAATTTCAGATGATGGCGATGCTTATGAAGCAGAGCCGGACTACTTCTATGGTGATGAGGAGGAGTTCTCCTATCATGTAACTCTCGACGGGTCTCGAAGACACAGTACGCATTGATGGGGCTATGGTACTTGGGATAGAAGATATTACACTTACACATTTGGTATATTTTAAAACTGTACTTGTAATTATTTAACCTAGTAATGTTATCACACTGTGGAGACTCATCACAGTTTATATATTTTATCTATCTATCACCGTCTTCCGCTTGCAATTTAACTGTCTCTGGAGTATGATATGCTGTTTTGGCTTAATCTCACTCATGTTCAATGCACGAATACAGTCAACATTCAATCATCATTCATTTTGTTGCATAAGTGATGTTCTGGAACTCGGGAGTTGAGTTTATGCACGACCCCCGATTTTCAGGGCGTTACAGCCAGCCCATCTGGGCCTGCTGGACATCCAGTACTTGGACTGCTTGGATAAAAGCACGTACATATCGGGTCCCATCTGGACCTGGGTCACTAGAAGGTGGGTCCTGTCTAGGTGGGCCTCAAAATGGATGGATGACAAGGATAAAACATGAACATCACGGTAATTCTAGCAAGGTGTTGGACGATCAGCCCTGTCCCAGCATTGGGCCTGACTGAACAACCTATAGATGGACGGTCTTGATGAAACACATCCTCATGGTGGGTCCCACTAGCACGTGGGCTACCCAGAAAGGTGGGCCAGCCGCTGGGCCTCCGATAAACATCAAGTGGGCCTAAGCAGGCGCTCATAGCAGCGCCCGTCCCGCAGATCCCTACAACATGGCCTTATTGGGCCTGGGTTCTGATCACTACTGATGGGCCCATGGCCCTAATGATCTGGAAAGCTGGATGGACGGTGTGTATAGAACATGTAGAGATCAAGGTGGCATCCACGTGAGTAGGCCAAACCGCTCCAAAACCAATAGATGTTGGGTAATCACCACTGGACAGACCTACTGGATGGTCTGGGCAGTGCCCAGACTGGGTCTGTCCAGACCGTGGGCCACCCAAAAATCTCACCTCCACGTGGACAGTGAATATAAATCACACACATCAAGGTGGGGTCCACGTGAGTGTGGCCCACCAGCTATAATTCGAGTTGGCATCAATGTTTTCCTCTCCATCAGTGTCAGCTGCTGGACAACAGCTGGTCTGATTGAAGATGGCCCGCTTTTCCCAATTTCTGGGTGGGTAGGTGATGGATGGTTAGATATAAAGCACGCACATCAAGGTGGGGTCCACATCAGTTGCCCACTAGTTAAGGAACAAACTTGTCATGCCTCGAATTCGGAGATCGGACTCATAGGAATCCGGTGTCGACAGCCTCCGTAGTACCCCATTCTCCGCTCCTAGCGCCCATACGCCAGATTCCGATCATGGGATCCTACAAGGAGGATTTTCCAACATACATTTATCTCGTAAGAAGTATAACTACAAGTTTACCCAAATCATAAAGGAAACATCATCATCACATATCCACTAATATAATCATTTGAATACAATGCTGAAAGGGAAATACATATATAAAAAATTAAAGCTCTAGAAGTCCGCTGCACGTACCAAGCTCAACGCTGCTGCTGCAACCTAACACCACATACACGCATCTATCATGCAAAATCTTATAGAAAGCTTAGAGGGTGGTGAAAGTGTGTGTACAAGGTAAGTGCCAAGTAAGCAATATTAGAGTAATCAAAGTAAGCGGAAATACTGACAAGCCCATAAATCATACAATATCAGAGAAATGCGAAAACATGCTGATAGGCCCATAAATACCATCAGCCTTATCCAAATGATGTGATGCAACAATATAATAAAAACAATACATGTACTGATGAAGCAATGTAGATCAGTTATGTAATGCGGAGACAATAAGTCAAATATCAGATGCCGATGATGCAATGCGATATGCGATGCGAATGAAATGACTAAGCTGGAGTGAAGTCGGGATGATAGTACGTAGTATCGCAAGCTATGGGGTCCATCACAAGGGGCTTCTATCCAAACCAGTCTCATACCTAAATTTGGATAGCCCAACTCAATGTAGTAGACTCCTGATCTCAGTTTAGTCGCGTGCCCAACCGAAATCCTTGCAATAACGAAGGTACACAACAATTAATTGTACACCACCAGCCTGAGTGGATAATGAATGAATGAATGAGCATGCAACTCCTACTCAATAAGTCCACATATCAGTACGGTTCCTCTCTCTGGAAAATCACCGGGGTCTATTACACTCAAAACCAGATTGGCGCCCCATCGCGCACAACAAGTTGAATGGAAGAGACCTCACTATCTACCTGCCAATATCGGACCCGACTCGTCGATAGCGGACCCATTCCTTAAGCTGGTCAGACTCAGCCTACCATTGCCCCCTCCTCTCGAGCAGGTAAGGCCGTATCCCCTTTCAACCGACCACGACACAATGGGAGACGCGGCCTAATGGTATACGGCCCTCATGCACTCATGCATCCACTCGGTGTAGACGTTGGAGCAACCTCTGGAACCAAAAGGGTTCTGAGACTTTCACCCAAGGATATCTATAGCACCCAATGTAGAACGGATTTCTAGTGTCCCATCTGGCCATCCATGAAATACCTGTGGAGGCTACGGCCCTGATGTCGCTAAGGCATATGCTGGTCTTATCATATAAATGCGAAATGCATGAGTTACACAGTCCAATCATGCATCAATCCTATACATGTCATGCTCTCATGTGGGGCAAACTCGGCCTATTAGGGAGCCCTATGAACAACCTGCCCTATTGTATATACAATGGTCAATCAAATCTCATAACAAACATGCAGATGATGCGTATGGGTATGATTATGATGCTATGCTGTCACATACTCATAATCGGTATCAACAATCGGCCTCGACAATGTGGACATTTAACCAACATTGCCCCTAAGGAATGGCCACATATAGCCAATCATATAATGGGCCCACGGCCTCACACAAAGGCCTAATATACAACATGATGGGGCTTACTCAAGGGCCACATATACACAACATGTG
Source organism: Magnolia changhungtana (assembly GCA_030180095.1). Classification (NCBI taxonomy): domain Eukaryota; kingdom Viridiplantae; phylum Streptophyta; class Magnoliopsida; order Magnoliales; family Magnoliaceae; genus Magnolia; species Magnolia changhungtana. The sequence continues at coordinate 6,190,252 of JASAUF010000397.1, forward strand.
GACCCTGCTCATGGGCCTAATACATATCACAATGGGCCTTACCCATAGGCCATGAATACATCATGATGAGCCTTACCTATGGGCCTCAAATACATGACATGTGGGCCCTACACATGGGTCTTAAATACATCAAATGGGCCATGCATCATGGGCTTAATACGTGTCACAATGGGCCTCAACTACGGGTCGCATGTATATCATATAGGTCACGACAATCGACCTCAACAATCGAGGTCGGCATCAACAATCGGAATCGACACTCAGAATCGGCCTCGACAATCGGAATCGGCCTATACAATCGGCCCCGACAAATCAGAATCGGCCTCGATAATCAGAATCGGAATCGGCCTTGACAATCGGAGTCGGAATTAACAAACGGCATCGATATCGATAATCGGCCTCGACAATCGGAATCGACAAATCGGCCAAGTCAATCAGAATCAGCAATTGGCCATGACAATCGGAAGCGGCAAATCGGCCACGACAATTGAAATAGATCAATAATCGGAATAGGTAACTCGATCACGTTAATTGGAAATCGGCAATCAATCATGATAATCAGCCTCGATCGTTAATTGGCAATCGGCCACGACAATCGAGATCGGTCAATAATCACAATCGACAAATCGATCACGTCAATCGAAATCTGCAATTGGTCATGATAAACGGCCTCGATTGCTAATCGGTAATCGGCCACGATAATTGGGATCGGTCAATAATCAGAATTGGCAAATCAGTCACGTCAATTGAAATCGGTCAATAATCGGAATTGGCAATCGGTCACGTCAATCGGAATCGACAATTGGTCATGATAAACGGCTTCGATCGCTAATCGGCAATCGGCCACGATAATCAGAACTGGTTAATAATCAGAATTGGCAAATCGGTCACGTTAATCGGAATCGACAATTGATCATGATAAACGGCCTCAATCGCTAATTGACAATTGGCCACGATAATTGGAATCGGTCAATAATCAGAATCGACAAATCGGTCACGGCAATGGCACCGATAATCGACAGATAAACAAAGTGGGGTCTATAAATGATTAGTCAATCAACCATAGTATAAAGATCGACACTCGGCCATGGTTATATCAAATCCGATAGCACGGAGCCATTCGTCTACTGCGAATGGGGCCCACTTATTTGGGTTAACCCACTAAGGGAATGATGAGAATGAGCCTAACAAGGCTTAAGGGAAGGTTACAATGTGGACATCTAACCAACATTGCTCCCAAGGAGTGGCCTTCATAGGGCCAAACATATAGTGAGCCATGGCCTCAAGCACAATCACGATGGGCGTCATTTACGTCACATAGGCCTCGTCATATTGGGCCAACATACATCTCATCGGGCCTCGAATACACAACAGGTGGGCCTCGCACCTGGGCATCAAATACATCTTAATGGGCCTCTTATGTCAAGCAGCCACATCACATGGGCCGCATTATATGAGCTGCGCCAACGGGTTTTATGTACATCAAATAGGCTGCACTGATGGGCCTCATGTATATCAAATCGGGCCCACCCTTATGTATATTTGAGATCCAACCTATTCATAAGTTAACATAGGGTGAGATGAAGTGAAAACAAATATCAGCTTGATTGGAAACCATTGTGGCCCTTAGAAGTTTGAATGGTGGATGCCACTGTCCCTATTATTGCAAACGGTGGGGTCCACTTGAACTCGAGATCTGACTCATCATTTCTCTCGAACCATGAATTGATCTCTCAATTGGTTGAACGGTATAGATACAACACATGCATCATGGTGCAACCCACGTGATGGACGGCTAGATAGTCCACAACATCAAGGTGGGCTGTACGCGTGGTTATAACATCTACATCAAGGTGGAGTTCTATGTATAGTTGGACTGGTCGGTGTGGATGAAACACGTACATCACAGTGGGCCCACGCGTCACCATCTAGAAGACGGATGGCTTAGATAGCAGATACATCATGGTTGGGCTCCATGCAGTACCGTTCAGAGATGGACGGTGCGGATACATGTATCTCCATGCAGTACCGTTCAGAGATGGACGGTGCGGATACATGTATTATGATACATGTAACAAGATGGGTCTCACCTGCCCACACGTGTCACACGTGTGGGGTGGGCCCACCCTCAAATCAGATGAGCGGCGTGAATAAAGCTCATACGTCATGGTACGCCCCACACCACCTGTACAGTTGGACGGAGTGGAAATAGAACAGATACATCAAGGTGGGTCCACCCACACATGCAGAAAGTTTTGAATCAAGCTGGTATTTGTGCACCCCAGCGTCCAAGCCTGTATCAGGGTGGAATCTACCATTTTCAAACGGATGGACGGCTAGGATAATATCATACATCACAGTGGTCTCCACATGGCACGGTGCAGATACAGAATACATCTATCAAGGGGGCCTCACCCCACACGTATAGTACGTGTGGGTGAGTCCCACGTCCAGAAATAGCTGGACGGTTGGGATGGAACACATACGGTATGGTGGGTCCCACCTTGGATGGACGGTGTGGATGAAATCCACACGTCTGGTGGGTCCCGTCCAGCCACACATCAGGTGGGTCCACGTACCTGGGCCATCCACATCGTATTATTAATATAATATGTATTATATAATATTATATTATATATTATATAATGGCAGAAAGCTGCCCAAAATCACCGTCCAGATTCATCTGGACGGTGCAGATCATATATATTAAAGGTGGGTCCCACGTAGGAGTGGCCCACCATTTCGTTGTATAATATAAATATTATATTATAAAATAATATATCATATAAGTGTACATACACGTGTCTGCGGGATGGTGGAAGTGTCAGCGTCCAGCGTCTCTAGACGCTGGACGGACGGATGGATGTTCACATTCTTCATGGTTGACCCCATACCCTGCTGTGGTAGGGTCCACGTCCGTGCAAATGGACGGTCAGGGTGTTCACATACATCAGGGTTGGCCCCACACGCTGCTGTGGTAGGGTCTACGTCCATGCAATGGACGGCCAGGGTGTTCACATAGATCATCGTTGTTTCCAAACAGTACCGTCCAGATGGATGGTACTGGTGAATCACATACAGCAAAGTGTGACAGTGTGGGTACAACACATTCATCAGGTGGGCCACAAAATCTGAGAGAGAGAGAGAAAAATAAAAAAAGACACGTGAAGGGAAGGGACCCCACCACTATTGGGCCCTCCCAAATACGATGCATACATCAAGTGGGTCCCACAATTAGTGGGCCCTTAGAGGTCGAAATCATCGGTGGATCACCCACCTGTTGCTAATCTTCTTGCTCCATTGGCTTCCTTTGCTCCTTGGCTTTGATCCCAACGGAAGATAATAGAGAATGAAGGGTTGAGATGGGAGATGAGGGGGTGGGAAAGTGGGCCACACTTTTTGCTTGGGAGGGCTTGGAGAGGCTTGAACGTATGGAATTTTGGTTGCTTGAGAGAGAGAGAGAGAGAGAGAGAGAGAGAGAGTTGTAAAGAGAGAGGGAAAGAGATGGGTGATGGAGTGATGGATGTTGTGAGTGATGGGTGTAAGAGCCTCTTTGACATTTGGGTAGATTGTGTAAGAAAGGATATGGGCTTGTAAGAAACTTTTGACTTTTAGGGGTTGCCCTAGGGAAGGGTGAGAGGTAATGTGTACTTGACATGTACTTGACCCTTGATGGGATTGATTGAGGGATTGAGGTGACATCTTGTAGAGATTCTCTTGGGTTTGCAATGCGTGGCTTTTTCCTTGAACCGAACGTGGGCCCACATCTCCTGACTTGGTTATTGCCTCGGCGCGCGAGACGCAGCATCGGAACCACGGCGACGGCGCGGTCGCTAAGGTACAAGTCTTCGGTTGAGTCGACTCAGGTTGACGGCGTTTGAATCTAGGTCACGTACAAATGCCAGTTAAGGGTTGAAGGTTGCCGGAATTCGACCGGGAAGATCACGGGAACCTACGGAATGGTACGGTGTAGGATACGAGTCTTACAAAACTGATATTTGTGGTTTCCTCTAGACAGGGAGCTACTGCTGGACAACAGTCTGTTCGACTGATTACGGCCCATTTAGCCCACATTTTGGATGGTCAAGGATTGGACGGTTGGGATCAAATACCTACATCCTATGAGGGTCCACGTAGGTGGGCCACATGGCCCAGGGACCAATCTAATATGTGTGTTTTCCCTTCATCAGGGCTTGTGTGATCGCTGGACGTCCATCAACTTGGACAACAAGGGCGTGCTTGCTGCTAGACTGTCTAGATCCCTCTCACAATCACTAGGTGGGCCATGAAATATGGGAGAGAGAGAGAGAGAGAGAGAGAGAGAGAGAGAGAGAGACGTGTGGCGGGGGAGCTCCGCCACTATGAGCTCCCCTAAAGCTTACAACATATACATCAAATGGCCCTCAAATCATCAAAATCAATGGTGAACATCCCATTCCCATCAATCAAATTACAAGGTTTAAATAACCTTCTTACAACCAAAATAAACATCATGATGGGGTCCATGGAGAATGGCCCCATCATGGAAGTCATATATGCATCATAGTGGGCCATTGGCCACACCTAGGGCCCAAAATGGGGTCCCTACCATCAATCGGTAGGCCCCACTTGTCCCATGAACACAATTCACATCTAAACCTAAGGTTCACCCGTCGTTGGATCTTCTTCTTGGTTCTTTGGGATGCTTAGCTCCTAGGCTTCTTCTTTGATGGAGGAAGATGGAGATTGAAGGGTTGGGATGAGAGATTAGGGGTAGGAAGTAGGCCACACACTTGGGTTCTCCTTAGGGGTCGTTTGACACCGTGGATTGGAGGCGATTGGAGGGGATTTCAAATCCCCTTGGTTGTTTGGTGCATAAAGTAACTGGGGGTTGCAAATCCAGGGGGTTTCTAATCCCCTCTTTGAGGGGGTTTTACAATCCATGGCGAGAGCTTGGATTACACCTAAAATCATTTTAAAAGTTATAGGTGTGATGTGTGTCACTGTACACTATCATTCTATTCAGCACATTGCCCACTAATGATGATCAGCACCGTCCAAACATTGTCCATGTAAATCAGCACCGTCCAAACATTGTCCATATTAATCAATGATTAAAAATCATTGATTAGTCACTCAGACATGATCATGTGCTTGCGGCCCATCCGAGACTTGGAATTTCATCATTTTCAGGCAAAGCATATATTTCAGCAGGCTTATCACAACCATAGTGTAAAAAATTATATATCTCACTAATTAGAGATATTAAAGTTGATTTAGTAATTAAATCGAAACCCCTGTAAATATACCATGCATAAGTATTTTTGGATTAAAGTTGATTCACACTCTAGGGTGCCAAACACATTGTGAGGATTGCAAATCCAGGAGGGTTTCGAATCCTAAGGGTTTCGAATCTAGGGGGTTCCAAATCCATGCTCCCAAATAGGCCCATAGAGTTTCTCTCCTTAGAATGCTTGAACGTCCTCACCTCTCTTGGTTTCTTGGAATGGGTAGAGAAAATGAGAGAGAATGAGATGGGATGGGTTGCTTGTGTAAGAGAGATGGGATGGAGTGATGGGTGGAGTGACATGAGGGTTGACTATGGGGGTAGGTTGCTTATCTTGGGGTGAAAGGATGGGTTGCTTGTGTAAGAGAGATGGGATGGAGTGATGGGTGGAGTGACATGAGGGTTGACTATGGGGGTAGGTTGCTTATCTTGGGGTGAAAGAAAGCATGGGTTTGAAATGATAGTGATGGGTTATGTACTTGACTAGTTGATGTAAAAGGTGAGTAGAGATTCTCTGAAATCTCTCAGAATTCGTAACACGTGGCCTTTGCTCGAGATATACGTAGGCCCACAACTCTTAGTCTGGGTATCTCATTGGTGTGCAAGATGCGACGTTAGAACCGCGGCGACGACGCGGTCACTAGGATGCAAGTTTCTAGTTGAGTCGACTCATAACTACATGATGTGACTTATGGTCACGCTCAAATGTAGTCTACAGGTCGCAAGTCGACGGAATTTGACGGGGAGGATCGCAGGAGTCTAAGGAATGGTACAGTATTAGGATACGGGCTTTACAATCTATGGTCGGGCTTTATCCAACCTATGACTATTCTATGATCAATTTTTAATAGACCTATTCGGTCGGAACAGTGCTCATTCAAATGGGCTAATAGCCGTGTTCTGAGAATGTCCTTATAGTTGCATCGACCTCCTTAAAGGTTGGCCTATTTCTAGATGTAGATGCCTTATCAGGCTCAGGTTCCAAAGGGCCATGCTGGTCAAGTATGAAAGTGCCCTGATTTGTCAATTAGCGTGAGTATTAAGTTAGCAAGTGCTGAGTCAGCAAGTTAAGTGAGCCCCACAGGAAGATCATTCAAGCGTCTGCCTTAACTAGATGTGTGCTCCGAGCTTGTCAAAGGTAAATTAAGCCTCACATCCTATGTCCCAAAACACCTAGGTATATATAAAACCTTAAAGTGAGTAGAACAACATAGGTGTTTTACTATGAAAACTTATCTTGCAAAATAGGAAATTTTCTAAGTTTTCAACTTTTCTCGATATATCGATATCGCATCGATGTGATCGAACACCTATTATCGATGCCCTCGAATGTACTCGATATCATCAAATCGAGGACATCTCGTGTCCAGCAACCAACTTGATCCTTGGACAACATTCTCGATGAATCGATGGACTCTTCGATATCATTGAAATTCAAATACCGATAACATCGAGACATCTCGATATAATCAAATTCTGGCTAGTTTGTGTCCAACATGCTGTTAAGGCAAAACTCATATTTATCGATGACTCGAAGTGTGCCTCGATTCCATCAGAAATCAAATTCCGATGATATTGAGGGACCTTTGATGTTATCGAATTTGGAGCAAACTAGTCCAACGAGCTTAATAGGAAAATCCTCTAGAAATGACCGAGGAATCGATGATGTCTCGATATGATCATAATTTAAATAATGATGAAATCGATATATGCTCGATATCATCGAAATGGATCAAAGATTGTCCAGTAAGCTCTTTTTAAAATCATGTGAAAATGATCGATGTATCGAACAGATTGTCGATGAAATCGGAATTTAAACTCCGATGACATCGGCGCATGCTCGATGGCATAGATCCTCAGACAAAAAGTTTCAGGTATATACTTTTGTGGAGTTTGTATCATCGAACCTTGCTTCGGTAGCATCAAAAGTATACATTCGATGAAATCGAAGCAGGCCCGATGATATTGAACTCAGTCAGAATCTAACATCTTTATTATCGTTGGAACTTTTTGTCTATTTAAGGAGAGCTTGTTCTTGGTTGTTGTATTGAGAAAAGGAAAGAGAGCTTTGAGAGAGTAACTACATATCATCTAACCTAAGCCCTTTTTCTCATGGGACTTCATCCTTCAATCCAACCTCATCATTGAGCTATAGAGTGGATTGGGGAATGAACTTCCGCATTCAAGGATCATCCAACTACCATCTTAAGGGCAAATCATTAAGCTGGGATTCCTTGAATGCATAAGATCTTAGAATTACTCTGTCTCTTCAATGATTATCATTTAATAGAGTAATTACCAACATAACCTTGACCCAACCCATCGCCATACATCAGAGCATCATAAGTGTTGCGGTTCAAGGGAGCTGAAGATTCTTCGTCATCAAAGGAGGACCTCTTATCATTTTCCCTTGTTTTATTAGATCATTTATTTTCTGATTCAGTTGAGCCACTTGATTCAATAGCTCCTCCTGTCTCTTGGTCATTCTGGGTGGAAATGGATGTGTCTTACCTCTTACCATATTGTTTGGTGGACTCTTGACATTTTGTATTGTTCTTCCGGTTGGTCTGTATTTACCAATATGATTCAAACCGGAATTGGATTGAGTCCACGTAGGAGCAATACATTCAAATTTAAAATGGCCTGAGTCTCCACATGAATGACAGATAGGAGTAGCTTTTGTTTTATTTCCTGATGCAGCTAATTTCTTAATCATTGGTGCTGCATTTTTGGGACTTGATTTGACTTTTTCATATCCCAATCCACTCTTCTCTTTTCCAGGTCTTCCCATCCCTAAGGGTCTTTCTAATTTTTCACTACTCTCAGAGAATTTGTAATTCAGTTTAACAAACTTCTTAGATTGTTCTGCATCAAACCAAAGTGTGTGATTTTCATTCTTAAGATGCAAATGATGTTTAGTTTTATTAAGAATTCCATGAAGGTCTCATGCTCTTCCATTCTGAGACTTTGAAACTGTAATGTTAGGAGCGGCAGTTTAGATTTTTTTACTGTGTTGGTTCCCTCATAGCTTATTTCTAACAAATCCCATGCTTGTTTTGATGTGCCGCACATACTAATTTGATTAAATACTTCTTGAGACACAGCACAATAAATAACATTCATTTCTTTAGCTTAAGAGGTTTGCTTTTCTTTATCAAATGCAGTCCACATTTCTTTAGATTTTGGTTTGGAGATAGTTGTGTCATTTTCAAGTACCACTTGATCGGTTGGGGACATATATCTATTTTCAACAATGTCCCAAACATCATGATCCAAAGATCTCAGAAAGTAATGCATCTTAGCCTTCCAGTAAGTATAATTTAATCCATCAAATACAGGAGGTCTAGTCACAGATGAGCCCACTCCTTTTGCCATGATTCAAACTTCAGTCAATATCACCTCTATGCGGTGAAGCCCTTAAGAGAGACCCTCTCTGATACCAATTGAAATTGCGGTAATGATCGCACTAGTAGAAGTATGAATAGGTCAAACTGTCCTAGACGGGGGTGAATAAGACTTTATAAAATTTTATGATAACTTAAAATCCCATTATCATAATCTTGATTTAACAAACAACTATCAAGATGACCCCAATTTAACTTTAATGGCTTCCAAGCTAAATAGAGGATCCAATCATAAGACTATCCAGTATTTAAATAGTATGCAATCTTAGTCGATGATGAATGAACGATGCGACTAGGGGTGTGTGTGTGGGATGTAATTCTTATCAGTTCTAAAAAATCATATTAGTATGCTTTATGAGAACATTCAAAGTAAATACAAATAGTAAGGCAAAAATATCAATCCCAAACACAGTCGTTTATAGTGGTTCGGTTACGTGCCTACTCCCCTTCCAGTGGACGCACTCAACCCTTGAGTGTACCAGATCTCACTAACGGAGGTTTTAAATCAGGTTTACCTCTAACCTTCATAACCTACATAAGGTCGACTCTAGGACCTATGCAAGGAACCTAGACATGTTTCCAAATGACACAAGTTTATGCCTCACACAGGAGCAAGGGTCAACACATAGGACTTGGGTTTTATGCTCTACACACAAGCAAAGGATCCACATAAGGAACCTAACCTTTTATGTCACATAGGCCAAGGATCCACACAAGGAACCTAACTTTTAGGCCACATAAGCCAAGGACATATACTAAGGACCTAAGTTTAAGGGTCAACACATAGTACCCACACGTACTCTCCTGTCAGAGGCCTCTTATGAGGACTTGAAGGGGGTGAGAATCACTTGTGACCCAATCCTATACGAAGGAATGATCAGCAGGGTCTCTGGACTCTAATGACTTACAGATAAGTAGATGAGGCCCATTAAGGATGATCTCCTCCTTTGATGACGAAAAATCTTCAGCTCATCTACTTATCTGTAAGTTATTAGAGTCTAGAGACCCTACTGATCATTCATTTATGTAGGATTGGGTCAAAGGTGATTCTCACCCCTTTTAAGTCCTTATAGGAGGCCTCCGACGGGAGAGTATAAGTGGGTGCTTTGTGTTGACCCTTGCTCTTATAGAGCATAAACTTAGGTCCTTAGTGTAGGTCCTTGGCCTATGTGGCCTAAAAGTTAGGTTCATGTGTGGATCATTGGCCTGCGTGGCCTAAAAGGTTAGGTTCTTTGTGTGGATCATTTGCTCGTGTGTAGAGCATAAAACTCGAGTGCTATGTGTTGACCCTTGCTCCTTTGTGGGGCATAAACTTATGTCTTGTGGAGAGATGCCTAGGTTCCTTGTGTAGGTCCTAGAGTCGACCTTGTGTAGGTTGTGAAGGTTAGAGGTTAACCTGATTTAAAACCTCCATTAGTGAGATCTGGTACACTCAAGGGCTGATGAAAGTGCTCTGGTTTGTTAATTAGCTTGAGTGTTGAGTCAGCAAGACAGGTGATCCTCATAGGAAGATCATTCAAGCGTCTGCCTCAACAAGATGTGTGCCTAAACTCGTCAAAGGTAAACTTAGCCTCACATCCTATGTCCCAAAACACCAGGTATATAAAACCCTAAAAAATGGTTAGAACAACTTAGGGTCTGAGGTGTGAAAATTGTTTTACAAAATCAGGAAAATCTGTAAGTTTTCACCCTTTGTCGATTTATCGATAAATCGTTTAATGAAATCGGATTCTGTTATCGATGTCCTTAACACTCACTCGATGTTATCTAATTGAGGACTTCAGATGTACAGCAACCACAATGAATCCTAGATTGAATTATCGATGAATCAATGACAGGGTCGATATCATCGACTTTCGAATCTTGAGTTCATTGAGACGGTTCGATAAAATCGACATCTAGTCAGTTGTGTCTAATATACAGTTAAAGAAAAACATGTGATTTTCAATATCTCGAAGAGAACCTCGATATCCTTGAAATTCAAACCCTGAGGATATCGACGGACCTTTGATGATATCGGATTGGGACACAAATCTGACCAGCAAGCTTTCAAGTAAATTCTTTTAAGTATCGAGGATCACATGATGATATCGATATTCAATGATCGATTATGTCGAGACCAGGTCGATGACATTAAATTGGGACAAAAAATTGTCCAGTAAGTTTATAAGAAAATTCCTTGAAAATATCGATGAATCAAAATTGGTATCGATATCATTAACATTCAAAATCAGATGTTATCAAGGGATGCTCGGTCATATCAATACCTATTAAGCTTCAAAGGCAAGTCTACTCTCATATTTTCAAATGTCGAGGTATCGAATCATGCATCGATGAAATCGAAGTTTGAAATCCAATGACATCGAAGCATGTTCAATATCCTCGACTAGTTGGCAAAAAGGTTCAAAAGCATTTGACAGATTGAGTTAGTGTCATCGAGCGGCCATTCGATGTTATTGAGAGTATACGCTCGATGAAATCAAACTCTGTAAAAAATATGACTGTTTTATTTCCGTTGGAACTTTTTGCCTATTTAATGAGAGCTTGCCTGAGGTTGTTTGTAAAGAAAATAGGTAGAGCTTTTTAGTGTTTAATCCATATCACATACCCTAAGCCTTTTTCTCTCATTCATTCTTCAATCCACCCTCATTATTAATATTTAATAGAGTGGATTGGTGAATGAACTTCCACATTCAAGGATCCTTCAGCTACCACCTTAATGGCAAATCATTGAGCTGAGATACCTTGAATGCATAGATGCTTGGAATCACTCTATTTCTAATATAGGAAAACATTTAATAGAGTAGGATTCTAACATAACCTTGTTCCAACCCGTCGCCTTACATTGGAGCATCATAAGTGTTGCGAATCAAAGGAGCTGAAGATTCTTCATCATCAAAGGAGGAGATCTTCATTAACATGCTAAATGGGGCTCATCTACTTATTTGTAAGTCATTAGAGTCCAAAGACCCTGCTGATCATTCCTTTGTGTAGGATTGGGTCACAGGTGATTCTCACCCCTTTCAAGTCCTCATAGGAGGCCTCTGATAGGAGAGTACATGGGGGGTGTTGTGTGTTGAACCTTGCTTTATGGAGAGCATAAACTTAGGTCCTTTGTGGAGGTCCTTGACATGTGTGATCTAAAACCTAGGTGTTGTGTGTTGACCTTTGCTCTTGTGTATAACATAAATTGTTAGGTTCCTTGTGTGGATCCTTGGCCTATGTGGCCTAAAATCTGGGTGTTGTGTGTTGACCCTTGCTTTTATGTGGGTCGTAAACTTGTGTCTTATAGAGAAATGTTAGGTACCTTATGTAGGTCCTAGAGTCAGCCTTGTGTAGGCTGTACTAGTTTGAGGTGAACCTGATTTGAAACCTCCGTTAGTGAGATCTGGTACACTCAAGGGTTGAGTGCGTCCGCCGGAAGTAGAGTAGACACATAGTCGAACCACTATAAAAACCACTGTGTTTGGGATTGCTATTTATTTTTACTACTTGTGTGATTTCTCTGAGTGTTCTCATAATGCATATTTACATGATTACCTAGAACTAATTAGAATCACATACACACTCAGTCACATCCATCATGAACTATGTTATACATCTTGTTTATATTTTGAATAAGTGTTATGATTGGATCCTCTATTTGGCTTGGAGGCCATTAGAGTTACATTGAAGAATTCCTGCTATTTGCATATTAGTTCAAGATAGGGTTGATAAGCTTTAAATCATTATAAAATTCTAAACAGTCGTATTCACCCCCCTCTAGGACATCTTGATGTATTCCCACTTCTATTAAAGCGGTTATTACCACAATTTCAATTGGTATCAGAGCGTGTCTCTCTTCAGGGCTTCATCGCCTAGAGAGTGATCTTGACTGAAGTTGGAATCATGACCAATAGAGTAGGATTAGAGGGTGAGAAAGATCAGAACAACTGCCTAGTAATCCATACTGCTCTGAAAGTTTATTATAGTTCAAAATGGTATCTTGATAGTGGTTGCTCCAGACACATGACCGGTGACCAAACTCATTTTTATGAGTATTCAGAGTTTGATAGTGGGTCAGTCACATTTGGAGATGGGAGCTCCGCTAGAATAATTCTGTAAGGAACAATAGTTGGACCAAGACTCCCCAAGATTAAAAATGTTCTTTGTGTAGAAGGCCTCCCCAAGATTCTACACACATCTTCTGAGAAGGTGACCATAAAATCTATAGGAAAATCTATCATGAAAGGTTTGCGCACAAGTGAAAACCGCTATGTTATTGAAAGTAGTAATGAGAATGTACTGTCCATAAAATGTAATATGGCTGTGAAGAGTGAGTCAAAATTATGACACCAAAGGCTGGGACATATTCACTATTGAAACTTAGCCAAGTTAAGTTCCAGAAATTTGGTCAGAAGACTTCCCAAAATTAGAAAAGAAGAAAAAGTTGTGTGTGGTGATTGTCTAAAGGGTAAACAGATAAAAGTTGGTCACAAAAAGACAACCACCATAACAACAACAAAGTCATTGGATTTACTACATATGGACCTAGTTGGTCCCACCAAGGTTGAAAGTCATGGCAGAAAAAGATACTTCATGGTGGTAGTAGATGATTACACTAGATTTACTTGGGTTGCATTTCTTTGAAAAAAATCTAATGCTTTTGATAAATTTGTAATTATGGCAACACGACTTCAAAATGAGAAGGGATATTGCATAAATTGTATTAGGAGTGATCATGGTTGTGAATTTGAAAATGAGCGATTTGAAAGGCATTGTGATGCGAAAGGAATCCGCCATGAATTCTTAGCCCAAAAAACTCCACAACAAAATGGAGTTGTTAAAAGGAAAAATCGAGTACTGCAGGAAATGGGGTTAGTTATGTTAGATGGAAAGGATATGGCTAAAAGCTTCTTGGCTGAAGCAGTCAATACCGCCTGCTACATAATAAATAAAGTATATCTTAGAGCAGGTTTGAATAAAACACCATACGAACTATGGTATGGAAAACAGCCTAGTGTGAAATACTTCCATGTCTTTGGGAGTAAATGTTATCTCCTGAAAGATAGAGATTATCTAGGAAAATTTGAGTCTAAAAGTGACGAAGGTATCTTTTTAGGGTATGCCTTGAATAGTCGTGCTTATAGGGTATACAATCTAAGGACTCTCACCATTCAAGAATCAATCAATGTGGTGGTCGATGACCAGCCCCATGAAGAAGACAACCCCTTGAATGAATTAGAAGATGATGTGGATTCATGCATTATAGGTAAATCAGATAATAAAACTCTCTCATCTAATGAACCTCAACCGTCATCCAACATACCCATCATTAAGGATCATCCTCGGGAACAAATCATTGGAGATCGTAATAATGGTTTAAGAACTCAATGACAGATAGAAAACATTTATAGTCATTTTTGCTTTACCTCAAAGATTGAGCCCAAGAATATTATGGAAGCCCTTCAAGATGAACATTGGATAAATGCCATGTAAGAAAAACTTTAACAATTCCAGAGAAATGAGGTATGGCAACTGGTTCCCAGACCATCCAATACAAATATCATTAGAACCAAAATGGGTCTTCAAGAACAAATTCAATAAATCTAGCAATGTGATTAGGAATAAAGCAAGGTTGGTAGCTCGAGGATATTGTAACATCCTGAAAATCAAGGGTCGAGTAGGAACTCAACTCTCGAGTTCCAGAACATCACTTATGCAACATAAATAATGATGATTAAATGTTGTCTGTGTTAGTACAATAAACATGAGTGAGATTCTACCAAAACAGTAATTCATACTCCAGATCCATGTATAAAACATAAGCGGAAGACTGAAATGTGTATATAGATATATATAAATCAAAACATTCTCGATCTCTAGAGTATGAACACTAACTGAGTCACTGTATATATACATGTTGGTTCTGAAACAAAATGTCAAAATAGTACAACTAAAATTATCAACCCGTAGCCCCAGAAGATCGGGATGACTCTATGCGAAGCCTCCAGCAAACTGCATATAGGAGAACTTCTCCTGATCATCATAGAAGTTGGACTCAGTCTCCTGTGCTCTAGTGATACCTGCATCTGATACAGGGTCTGGTGGGTGTTTTAAAACACCGTCCCGTAACGTGAGAGTGAGTAGCTAACTCAGTGGAACAATAAAGCATAGGTTAACATGTTATCAATTCAGTCAAGCAATAATGATAAAGCAATACAATCAAACAATCCTAATTACTCTTATTAAATGTAAGTATGAAATGACATGATAGATGCCCTTGCCAAACCACCCTCATGCGACACCATCTTACGTTCACAAATACGTTCATCCCTCAGTGCTCCACATCTACCAGGCACATGCAGTGCGTGATAAGCATGATTATCGAGTAGTTATTAGTCCATTCCAAACAGCAGTATTGGGAAACTAAGGTACCTCCCTTGTATCATTCCCAAACATGATCCATTCTAGGGTCGTTAGTCGTAGTTAATCTCATATGATAATGTGTTTTTAGGTCGCTGCAGAGGCTGCCGAGGCTGTTACACAGAATCGTTGCACCACTCCCCCATCACCTCTTTAACGATTCATCACTATACAGATACAGGCCTAGCTCATACTCTATACACTGCGACAAAACTCGTCGCCTCACTGCAAATTCAGAGTATGCTCAAGGTCACTACAAAGGGCTGTTACACGGAATCGTTGCACCACTCCCCCATCACCTTCTTAATGTAAGCCGACAACACGAATATAGTGTCTCATACCACCATAATCAGCTCACGTGTCTGGTTGCTCACTGGTCACTACAGGGAGGCACGTGGCCTTAGCGTAGGCTGACAGCTCGACCCAGTGTCCCATACCACCATGCCCGGCTCATAAGTATTAGCGGATCGTGGTACCACGGTTAACGGGATTCCACTAGTAAGTTTTGTACCCTAGGCTCAACAGTAGCGACTAAACATGGTGAACATAAATTAGACATATTGGGTTACTTGACGAGCCTGACTAGCTCGAGCGCACAATTAATTGAATGACATGAAGTGCATAAGCACTTCGCGTGGCCTAAACCACTGTCGCCAACCGAAGTACGACTCGGGTTCATCAAACACATCATACGTGGCGAAATGAATCTCAACCATGATCTCAAGTCCGGTACCGATTGTCTGGACTATAAACATAGTCTCAATCGTAATTAATCCATATTCAAAGCATGTGGAGTAAAGCATAATAAACAAAGTAATTCAAGCATGTTAACAAACATGTCATAAGAATGTATAAAGCACGTTATAAAGCATATCATAAAGCACCATATAAACAAGAATACAAACACATATGTTTCACAGGTAAGCGGTCTAGATAAATAACCTCATGGAAGAAATCATACATGTCTCTAAGGTAGTTGAGAATCCCATCTCAACCCCTACCTAAGGCATCATCATTGAAACACTTACTCTCACAGGCATTTTCACAAACACTTAGCATACACTATTTCAACATACTGAGTGTATGTTAGCAAACATGTATTTGGGCAAGTCCTTTCGCCAAGCAAGTATTTTACGCATATATAATATATTTATACAACAAATAATCATGGCATACACATCTCTAAAATATGTATGTATACGGTACTTTCTAAAATACAGTATTTCTACATACATAGTGTATATTAGTAAAACATGTATTTGAGCGAATCCTTTCGCCAAATAAGTATTTTATCCATATATCGTATATTCATACAACAATTAATCATGTCAAACACATTTTCAAAATTTATATGTATACTGTATTTTCTACGGATACCTTGAATATGTAAAATTCCATAATCTACATCTTTAATCAAAACAGAAAACAGAAAGCACTTTATACATGTGCAATTGCATGCATTTCATGAATCTATCATTATCTGACATTGAAAGCATTGAAAACCGTAACCTATACACCTAAAGTCCGCACCTTTTGTCGTAGAATCAAAACGGAGTCGATAGAATTGCTAAGCCTCTGTATATGACAGTTTGGTAACCTATAGAATGAAATAAGTTATCTATTTCATAACCTACAACCTTAACAACCCCAAAACAAATTAGGGTTAGGGTTTCCTACCTAGAAACGGAGCCGAAATCGCCGGAAATGCGATTAGAATGGAGCGGTTAAGCATGGATAGCAGTAGGGAAGCAAGGCAGGGAAGAATCTCTCACATCTCTCTCACTTTCTCTCTCTTTCCCCAGAGTTTTTCTTAAATTCAGATGGCTGAAATGAGAGATGGTTTAAGGTCCTTATATAACATAAAAACTCACCGAAATAGATTTGTGGACAAGGTATACTTAGGTTATAACCAAAGTGAGCTGGTTTCAGCTCAACGGAGGACTTCTGGCGGGCCTCCTTGAGCCAAAGGTCGGACTTAAGCTCACCAACCTTGGATCTATGTTTAGTCAAGTTTTCGTTTCAGTCGGGATTCTAGATCACGTGTGGCGGACCAGTTTCAATTCAACGGTCAGTGGATCTCGATCAGAGATTCTAAGTACATGGATATGTTTATGAAATTTTTCCTAATCCGAGGGTGTGTTTTGGTCAGATTCTGACGGTCAGGTTGCTTACAAAATGTCTGCAAGCAACAAGTCTCAGATTACTATTCAAGATATTTATTTTGGAAAGAAAACAAGTGTTTTCACACTCTCCTGCTTTGGACTCAAGCGAACAGCCGTGGGCGAGATGGTTGTCAAGCCCAGCGAGGCGGTCCTAATTCCTTAACTTCGTATTATTCGGACTCCCGATGTGCAGTCTCAGATCGATACTGAGTTTCAACGTGCTCAGAGAGAGCAGTCGGGTAATGAGTTTGATCCTAGATTTTAGGGTAACCTAGCGTCAATGATTCTACAAGTTTTGGGTCTTGCAGATCGTATTTAAAGTGATTCAAATGGATTTCATAACTAATCTAGTTTAGCACTTAGTTAACTTTGTCAAATTTCTTAAGGATTTAATCCTAAGTGATTTCCGTCTGAGGTGGTACTTAGTCCTTTGTAGTTTGTATATAGAGTGATCCAAGTTATACTACTTAGCTAGTTTAAGATAGTGTCTAGGGTGAAAGTACTTAAGAAAAATTGAAAGATCAAGGTGGTGAAGGGTGAGATTTGTGAAGGAAATTGTTTGAAAAGGGATTTGAAGCTTTAATTGAGTGTTTAAGAAGTTAAAACGGTGTTAAGATTGACCCATCGCCTAAGGACGTCTAATTCCAGGTTGGAAAAAATCTGAGCTGTTACAATCTAACCCCCTTAAAACAAAATTTTGTCCCCGAAATTGGCAAAGGGTAATAAAGAAAGATTTAATTATTTCTTTTGCCTAAGTTTTATTGATTTCGAGTTTCTACGTGTGATAGGGCATATACTAGTCTGGTTCATTTTAGTCTACCCCCCTTAAAACTTATTCTACCTCCAGGCTTCAAGATCTATGTCCTGTTCCGTATGTCAGAACAAGGTGAATGTAGGACCTATCCTTGACACGAAATGGGAAACAATCCCTCAATACAATGGTCTTCCTGCCATCGATAATGTGTACTATGACATTGGTACCTATGGTCATAGAAATGAGCTAAAGATGATGGGTATCGTGGTTGATTTCAGGAGCAGGTGTGAGTCTGTGGCAAGATGCCTAATCCTACTAAGGAGTTTTGTCACAGTCCAGACTTATCCTCTTTAATCATGTATAGCTTAATAGGTAGGCTATCGTTCTACGTTCATATGCACAATATGTATACCGACATGGCATGTAATGTGGGACTTAGGGATACTGTCTGTTGCTCATTTGGGAAATTCCTTGGGCCTAAAAGAAAATCTCTATTGGCTATATGTTCTTAACACTTCTCGAAGACGAAGTTATAAACTTTTAGTTGCAAGTGGTCAGGCCAACATGGAAGGAATGTTGTGTAGTGGGTCTGAGTCGGATACATGGACCTTCTGCCTAGCTAGGACAGAAAATTGCCATATCATTTCTTAATCCTAGTCGATCCCGACCTTCTGCTTGATCAGAGTATAGGGTTTATTGGTCACTACCAGGATTGAGAATTCGATTCAAACCGCGAATACCTCGCTTATATATAGTTTCTCTGCTCCGTGTTCCCGATTGTACTAAGTCCTTGAGAAGGCAATTCTAAGGGTTGTATTGATTTGACCTAACATTAAATCCAAGGGATACCGAGCGTGTTGATGAGGGTCAAATATTGCATATCGGACCCTGATTATTGCCCTATTTTACGTACACGATAATGCTTAACATCGAATTTTAATCGTGTTTTTGTTGCAGGATGTAATAAGGAGCGTTGATTGAAAAAGAGTATTAAAAGTGTAGATTTGACGCTCCGAAGTTATCAAAGCAAGGGACGGACTCCAGAGAACCAAGATCAACAGATTTACATGGCAGGAATCTGAGAAAATCAAGCTGTTCACGTTAAAGAGTCCCAAAAAATGGTTTAGAATGCAAGATCATATGGTTCCCGCCATCCGATTGACTCGAAACTTCATACATGTGATGAGGGCCATAAATTAACCGTACATATTAAATTTCAACCATTAAAAATCTTGGGAAGTGGGCTAACGGCCAAATCAGCCCCTTAATTCATTAAGTGGGGCCCACCTGATATCTGAAACTGCCTCAAAATTGTTCTTGACGGTTTAAATAAGATGAGAAAAAATATGGACGGTGAAGATTTCTGAAAATCATCACAGTGGATCTCGTACATGGTGAATGTACACCTTGCACATTTAAGTCTGCCGTGCACTAGAAGCGCTGACCGCGTCAGCGCTTTCCAAAAAACCCAGCGCCCGATTTCAAATCCAAAACGGCAGTTGCCATTTTGCGTTGTTTGCGAACGGACGGAAAATCTGTTTTTACGGTCGCTAGTGGGCCCCACTCGTCACCTGTACGGATGATCCGAACCGTCCATCTTGTAGATGGCTTCGAGGACTTCAAAACCATGGTAATACTTTATACCCATGCGTGCACACGTGTGTGGTACAGAGGCCACAAAAGGGCTACCCTGCAACGTTCAAATCTGATCTTTTTGTGTTTTCTTCTCTGGGACGCATCAATGGATGTTCAAAACTACCTATTCTTGAATGAAATTTCGTCCTGAATCCAATGGATGGGGTGGATTTTCTAGAAAATACTTCTGTGGGGCCCACCGATCACGACAGCGAAAGGGTGCGAAAGTTTCACACATATTAAGAAATCCGATTTTCCAGGCGGTTGTGGGCCACCATCTTTGATCATATGGCAGATCTGAACCGTCCATCATGTAGAGGACCTAAGAAAGTCCTAAGGGACGATGTTTGTTTGGAATTTGAGCGAGGAAAGTATGGTGTTTCGAGGTCCCGAACTCGTCGAAAAGGCTTTTCTTTGCGCGTGCGACATGACTTCCCAAACCGATTTTCACCACTCCAGCCACTCCATCAGCTATAAAAAGAGTTGCAAAACATGAGGAAGAGCATTCAAAAACAGGGAATTCCAGATCCAGGGAGGAGATTTAGAGAAGAGAAGAAAGAGAGAGAGAGAGACAGATTGATTAGTTTGATGTTTTTCTTTTATGAATTTTGTTTATCCATCTTTTTAATGGATTTTATGGGTCACTAATCTTTCAAGCTAGGGTTGAGATGAAGCCCCTAATTTGAATACTCTTGTTATATTTTAATTTTACTTTGATTTGATTGGTGCGTTTCTTTCTCTAAGTGGGCTTGATTGGTTTAAATTCTATACTTCTCCATCTATGAACTTGACCAAAGTATATATATGGATGTTGTTTGGATGCTTATTATAGGTGCTTGTGTCTGATCAAGAACAGGTTTCCTATAGAGGAAGAAACAGGGTGCTTTAATGAACTGTACATTCCATGTGCCCGACCGAGGACATGGGATATGTTATTCATGGCATTGCTTAAAGGAATTAGACATTCTGTATGCCCGATTAAGGACACAGATTGTGCTTTCTCTATTTAAGTGGTATCAATCTAGATTAAGGTGAATCAACAGACAAAACAAGGGTTAGGATAATTAGGGGTGGATTCGAAAGTCCTAGTGCTCTCTCTGATTGAATTTTCTTCCCTGTTCTTAATTGTTTTTCCTAGAATTGTGCTTAGTAGTTCATTCCATTATTTGTTGAATTAGTTAAGAAGAATTGTGAATTTGAGTTGTGACGATCAGTCCTCGTGGGAACGATCTCGTAATACGTACCATATCTACATCTGATTCGTATACTTGCGAGTTTAAAAAAATCATTTAAATCATGTTGGTTTAAATAAAACATCAAGTTTTTGGCGCCGTTGCCGGGCACTGTTTCGATCCAAATTGGATTTAAGATTTTCTCTTATCATAATTCCTAAGTCTTAGGATTTTACTAACTTTAGATTAGAGTTTTTGTTAGAAACTAAACTATTTCCTACTTTATAGGGTCCTGACATAAATTTCTAATTTGGTAATCCCTTTCTAAATTCTCTACTCTTTCTAATTTCTATTTTTAGAATTAGGATTTTATTTTTTTAGAAATTTTTTTTAGTTTCTAATTTTAGATTTAGATTTTTTTTTAAAGTAACTTTCTATTTTCTAGTTTTAGAAATTTCTTTTTCCTTTTTAGAAACTAACTTAGCTTTTTATTAACTTTCTAATTCTAGGATTTCTTTCCTTTTTAGAAACTAACTCTTCTTTTTTGTTCTTTAGAAAATTTCTAATTTTAGATTTTCTGTTTTAGAAACTAACTTGTTTTGTTTTCTTTTGTAGGATTCTAACATAGATCTCCAAATTGGTAACATGTTTCTAAATTCTCCAGTCTTCTCTACTTTCTATTTTGAGAATTAGGCTTTTATTTTTTAGGAATTTTCTATTTTCTAACTTTGGATTTAGAAACTTTCTATTTTCTAGTTTTAGAAACTTTCTTTTTTAGAAATTAACCGTTTCTTAGGATTTTTCTATCATTATTTTAGGAAACTTGATTTGTTTTTGTTTTTATTTACAGGAATTGAGGAAGGAAGCTACTAAGTGAAGGAGGAGCTTCTTAAATCTTCTGCCATCAATCATCTCCTTTTCCTGGTTCTTTCTTCCCATTCTTATTTACATAGTTTTAATTTGTTTTAGAATCTCATATAGTTCTAGTTTTACTTCTCTTAGGTTGCTTCTTAGTTTAATTTTCTTTCTTACATTGCAATAACATAGTTTATGCTAGGACGTAGATCTCTGAACATAGAACTAGCACCTTTTGATCCTGAAATAGAAAGAACTTTTCGTAGAAGATTTAGAAACATCCTATTTGAAATGGCGGAAGAGAATGGAACTAAAGCTCTTAGAGATTATTCAGCTCCTGTCCAATTCAATGCGCCTTCATGCATAGTGTTGCCCACCACCACGGCAGCACACTTTGAACTCAAGACTGGGGTCATACAGCTGTTGCCTTCCTTTTATGGTTTAGACAAGGAGGACCCATATCATCATGTGAAAGAATTCCTAGACATTTGCTCTACCTTTAGGTTTCAAAACTTTTCAGACGATTCAATCCGTTTGCGCCTTTTTCCTTTTTCTTTGAAGGATAAGGCGAAAGCATGGTTGAATTCTCTAGAAGTTGGGTCTATCACTACATGGGACCAATTGTCTAGGAAGTTCTTAAACAAGTTCTTCCCTGTTCACAAAACTAATGCTCTCCGTAGGGAAATTACCAATTTCACACAAAAAGAGGGAGAGCACTTTCATGAATGTTGGGAAAGATGGAAGGACTTACTTCTTAAATGTCCACACCATGGTTTTGAAAAGTGGCAACAAGTTCAATACTTCTATGACGGTTTGACACCCCAAAACCGTCGCATGGTTGATGCCACTAGGGGAGGGTCATTCATGACCAAAAGTGATGTTGAAGCATGGAACTTTTTTGAAACCTTGTGTGAAAATTCCCAGCAATGGGACTATTCAAATAGAGGTGACAGAAGCCCCCAACCACAAAAGAGAGGTGGTATATATGAAATAGGAGTCATGCCAGATCTGTGCGCCAAGGTTGATAACCTGACAAAGAAAGTTGATGCTCTGGTATTAAATAATGGACCTCCACAAACAGCTCAAGTCGAGGCATGTGCCATATGTTCTAGTCCTGCCCACCCTATACAGTCTTGTCCATCTGGTGCTGTAAGACCCGTATCCTAGTTCGTACTGTTCCGATGAATCCTGCGATCATTTCCGTCAAAGTCCGACAATCCGCGACTGATAATCGATGTTGCGATCGATCGTAAGTCGTCTCCTTTAGATTCGAGTCAGTTTAATCCGAGACCTGTATCATTGCGACCGCACCGTCGCCGCGGTTCCAACGCCGCGACTCACGCACCGATCCGATACCCTGATCAGAAGATGTGAGTCAGCGTTTATTTCGAAGAAACGCCGCGCTTTCTCGATCCCAAGAGAATCTCTACGACCCATCCCATCAATCAATCAATCACATCAATCAATCAATCACTTCAATGTCAAGTACAAAGCACCCATGCTTTCTTTTTCCACAAGTTAAGCAAACCCAAAAGTCAACCAATCCATCCCCTCACCCATCACTCACCTCACCCATCACTCACCTCACATCACTCCCCTCACATCCATCACTCTCTCTCCTTATCTCTCTCTCCCTCTCTCATTCCATCTCTCAACTCCCAAGCTCCATACGTCCCAACATTTCCAAACAATCTCAAAGGCCAAGTGTGGCCCACTTTCCCCTACTCTCTCATCTCCCATCTCAACCGTTGGATCATCATCAACCACCATTGAAAGTGGAGGCCAGGAGCTAAGGAGGCTAAGGGAGCAAGGAAAAGGCTAATAAGGTGGGTGATCCACCGTTATTTCTTATTTTAGGGCCCACTTGTTGGTGGGACCCATTTGATGTATGTGATTTAACCAAGAGGGGCTCATAGTGGCGGGGTCCCTCTATCTTACCGTGTATCTCTCTCTCTCTCTCTCTCTCTCTCTCTCTCTCTCTCTCTTCCTAGAATGAAGTGGGCCCCACCAAATCATGTTAAATTCACTCCATTCATCAAATGGTGCGGCCCACCACATTTTAAGTGAAATCCACCGTCCGGTGGAAAGTCTTCATATAATATAACATATGATATTTATTTTATATTAATATTATACTATATATGTATATGTATGCATGGTGGGCCACGTGCATGTGGGACCCACCATGAGGCTGTGTGTATACAAATCAGGCATCAGAGACGCTGAACGTGATGGTGGGCTAACATGGAGTACGTGTGCCGACATGGTGGTGTACTTATAAGCTAACAAAAAGAAAAAGGTGGTTTTGGGGTGGGCCGCTCATGTGCCCCACCTTGTTGTATGTAGATGATCCACGCCGTCCATTCTATTCTCCAGCCCATTTTAGGCGTTTAACCAAAAGATGAGGCCGATCCGATAATCGAGTAGGCCTTACCATACCAGTGGTTTTTGCCGTTAAAACTTTGAAAAATGATTCTTTGGGGTCCACTTAAAGCTTGGACCCACCTGAAATTTGGTTTGGACGCCTAATTTTATGGGACACATACAATGGACGGGGTGGATCTGGTTAATGTGGTTCCCACCTAGGGTAACAAAAATTATATATATATATGAGAAAAGGTGGCAGACACTTCTCGCCATGACGTGCACAAAAAAAAGAATGGGTCCCCTATGGCCCTAGTTGTGGACCCCACCGTGATGTGTGTTCTAAATCTTTACCGTCCATTTGTTGGGACCCCTTCGATGAGGCGTCGATTCCAAAAATCGAGCCATGAATAGTTCTTAGATGGCCCACATCGCCCGTTTGTCATACGAAGGTATGTTAAACCACTCGGAAATGATTCTTGAGGTCTACTTGAAGCTTGGACCCACCCGAAATTTGGTTTGGACGCCTAATTTTATGGGACACATACAATGGATGGGGTAGATCGGTTAATGTGGGCCCCACCTAGGGTAACAAAATTTTTTTACATATGAGAAAAAAGGTGGCGGGAACTCTTCTTCGCCATGACGCACAAAAAGGTGGTCCCCATTGGACTAGTTGTGGACTCCACCATGAATCCATGAGGAGGACCACCCTCCGAGGTGGGTCCCCTCCAAAGATCACTCGATCTAACGCTCGAGTGGCCCACACCACAAGAAACAGGCGGTGATTGAACTCGCCATGAAATCCTTTCCTGGACCCACCGAAGTTTTGGGTCAACTGAATTATTTTTCCTCTTCATTCAGGTCTACGTGTGACTTCATGAACGGATTGGATGGCGTATAAATATTAAGGTGGGCCCCACATGGGACCCACAATGATGCATGTGTTTTATTACCACCGTCCGCCCGGACGGTGGTACCCACTTGATGTTTTTGTTTCAAAACCCACCGTCCAGGAAACGGTGGGCGTGTGGGGTGTGCACGCTTGTGTGTATACATGTGGGGTGTGCACGTGCGTGTGCATGCGTGTGTGTGCGTGCGTGTGTGGGTGTGCACGTGTGTGCATGCGTGTGTGTGTGCGCTTGTGTGGGTGTGCATGTATATATATATATACATGGGGGTGGGCCTTCATGTGGGCCCACACCACGATGCCTGTGCTGCATCCACTCTATCCATCCATCTTAAAAGCCCATTTTGAAGTATGGGCTGAAGAATGAGCTGGACCATTGTTTGGTGGGCCCTACCCTTGATGCATGTGTTACATCCAAACGACCCAACCATTTGGCAAGCTTCTCTTAATGGGCTCAAGATTAAAAATAAGATAGATCTATAGTTCAAGTGGACCCCACCTTGGTACGTGTACGGGCCCATTTTAATTTATTTGTGGCCATCCACTGAGGCCCACCTGGATATGTATTTATGGCCGTTGTTGAGGCCCACCTTGATGTGTACTTGTGGCCGTTGTTGAGGCCGACCTTGATGTGTATTTATGGCCGTTGTTGAGGCCCACCTGGATGAGTACTTGTGGCCATTGTTGAGGCCCACCTTGATATGAATGCAAGGCCCATGTTATAAGGCCCATTTGGGTGTATCTTAGGGCCCATGGGTCGAAACCCATTGTGATGTATAAAGGCCGTGGGTTGAGACCCTTGTGGTGTGCATAGGGCCCATGTTATGAGATCCATTTGACGTATTGGAGGCCCATGGGTCGAGGCCCAATAGGGTATACATAAGGCCCATTGAATGTGATTCCACCGTGTTTTATGTGTTGACCTATATGGCGGGTTATGCCTTGGGAGCAATGTTGGTTTGACGTCCACATTGTAAGTATAATGTTGGTTAAATGTATGCATTACGACTCTCCCTAGGGCCATTGGTAGGCCCATACTTGTTGTGTGTAGGCCGTCTAGGCCCATCTGCGTTGTAAGGATAATTCATCACCTTATAACCTGCTTAGTGTAGCTCCATGATTCATACCCATACGCATCATATGTATGCTTGATATGAGGAATGTTTGGTTATAACATGAGTCGTTGGGCTGATATATTTACGGGACTCCATATGAGATGGAGTGCCCGACATGAGCGCATGGTACGCGCGAGATTGCTGCATGTTTGTACGGTGTGATTCATGCATCTCGCATACATGTTACTTGATCATTGTACGCCCTAGCGACATCAGGGCCATGGCCTCCACAGGCATATCGTGGATGGCTAGACGGGACACCGGAAATGTTTGGTTCTAGCATACGGGCGTCATAGATGTCCATGGGTGAAAATCCCTGAACCTCCGTGGCCAGGAGATGACTCCAACGTCGAGACCGAGTGGATATATGAGCGCACGAGGGCCGAATACTAGGAGGCCGCGTCTCCCACTGTGTCGTGGTCGGTTGGGAAGGGGTGTGACCTTACCCGCCTGAGTGAGGGGGCATTTCTAGGTTGAGTTTGACCAGCTTGAGGAATCGGTCCGCTATCGACGAGCCGGGCCCGATATTGGCAGGCGAATAGTGAGGTCTCTTTCGCTCTTCCAGTTGTGCGTTCGGATAGGGACGGCAAGCTGGCGTAGAGTGTAATAGACCCCGGTGATTTTCCCAGAGAGCAACCGTACTGAGATGTGGACTTATTGAGCAGGAATTGCATACCCATTCATTCATTCATTCACTATCCACTCGGGCTGATGGTGCGTAACTATTTGTTACGTATACCATCGCATGGCTAGGATTTCGGTTGGGCGCGCGACTAACCTGAGATCAGGAATTTACCACATTATGTCTGACTATCCAAATTTAGGTATGGGGCTGGTTTGGATAGAAGTCCCTTGTGATGGACCCCATACCTGGATAGATATCGTACTATCATCCCGACTTCACGTTCCTGCATGGTCATTTCATTCGCACCGCATATTACATTGCATCCGCAGTACTTAACATTTTGGGTTAATATGTTTTTGCACTTATATGACCTAGATGGGGTTGACGGTATTCGTGGCTTGTCAGGATTGGTATATTGCATTGCATTCTCAGCATCTGTTATTGTCTTATTATGTTTTGCATCGCATTGCCTTGGTACGACTGATAACATTCATGGACTTACCAGTATACTTCCGCTTACTCTGATGTCATATGATTCATGATCTTGTTAGTATTTCTCGCTTATCCCGATGATGTATGAATTATGTGCTTTATTGATACTTAGCACTTACCTTACACACACTTCCACCACCCTCTAAGCTTTTGTAAGCTTATGTACGATAGATGCGTGTGTGGCGTTAGATTTGCGAAGCGGCGTTGAGCTTGGAGCATGCAATTGCCCTCTGGAGCTTTTGGAGCTTTGATTTCGATATATGTATTTTCCTTTCTCGCAATGTATTCAAACGATTATATTAGTGGATATGTGATGATGATGTTGCCTTTATGATTTGGGTATACTTGTGGTTATGCTTCATTACAAAAAAATTTATCTTGAAAATCCTCCTTGTAGGATCCCAGGATCGAATCCGCGTATGGGCGCTAGGGAGCCGAGAATGGGGTACTACGTAGCTGTCAATAGCCGGATTCAGCGATCGGGAATTTTGTGACCCGGTTTTCGAGTTCGGGCGTGACAGTAAAAGATCCCCTTTAACTTCTTCCGAACAAGTACATGCAATGAACACTTTTCAAAGACCTGGGAATAATCCTTACGCAGAAACTTACAACCTAGGTTGGGCTAGGCATCCAAATTTCTCTTGGGCAAAAGGACCACAATAAGGAGGATCATCTGGAAATCCTCCCATGCAACCGCACTCCCAAGTTGGTAGTCAACAATTTCAACGAGTTTCATAATATCAACAACTGCCTGCACAATCAAGGAAACCATCTCTTGAGGATACACTCAATCTTTTTATCCAGAGTTCTCTCCAATTCCAGAAAGACACCCAACAAACCTTACTAGCCAACCAGCAAAGCTTACATGCGAATGCGCAATCCATTGCCAAGCTGGAAGTACAAATGGGTCAACTAGCTGCCACATTGAGTGAGAGAGAGAAGGGCAAGTTCCCTAGCCAACCTGTGGCTAATCCATAGGGACAGTATGAGATTGGCTCTAATTCTAACCAAGGTCAATATCATGAGCAAGCCAAATCGATCACTACCCTTAGGTCAGGCAAACAGATTGAAAACAGAATAGAGATACCTAGAGATGAATCAAATTCTAAAGCAGAAGATCAAGATGAAGTAGAGAGACACACTAATGCATCCAAAGTCCAAAAGCTCTCTGACTCTCCAAGAGACACTAATGTGCCACCCTATGTGCCCAAAGCACCCTTTCCTCAACGTCTGGCACCAATGAAGAAAAGAAACAACTTTGATGAAATCTTGGATGTGTTTAAAAAAGTGCAAGTCAACATTCCGTTACTTGATGCCATCAAGCAAGTCCCTGCGTACGCTAAGTTTCTTAAAGATTTATGCACTCAAAAGCGTAAGCGAGTAATGTTCATAAAAAGTCTTCCTTGCAGAAAGCAACTCAGCTCCATGATCCAACATAACACCCTCCTAAATTTAGGGATCCAGGAGCTCCCACCATTTCTTGTGGCATAGGAGATCATAAGATCGGGAAGGCATTGCTTGATTTAGGGGCGAGCGTCAATTTGTTACCATATTCGGTTTATGAGCAGTTAGGACTTGGTGAGTTGAAACCGACTAAAATAACATTACAACTAGCTGATAGATCTGTCAAGGTGCCCCGGGGTGTTATTGAAGATGTGTTAATTCAGGTTGATAAATTTTATTTTCCAGTGGATTTCATAATTATAGATACTCAGCCTGTCCAGAATCCTCATAGTCAGATCCCAGTCATTTTGGGTCGTCCATTTTTGGCCACATCTAATGCTATTATAAATTGCCGAAATGAAGTTATGAAGTTGTCCTTTGGTAACATGAATATTAAACTTAATGTTTTTAATGCAGGACAACAATCCGCAGATTTGGATGACATCTTTGAAGTGGACATGATCGAGAGTCTAGTGCAGGACTCCTTCCGTAAATCCTTTGAAGATCCACTTGAGACCTGCTTAGCACAATATGGCATGGACTTTGACATCGATAGTCCCATCCACGAAGTCAATGCCTTTGCTCGACTCTACTCCTATATTGGAGACTGAAAAATGGAGAGCGAAAGTGGAACCGCTTCATCCCTCTGAGACTCTCCCTGACAGCACAGCTTCGAACTCTGAGAAGACAAAGGTGAGCAGGCTGCTTAATTTTCTTAGAGCATATAAGGCAGCAATTGAACGGAAGATAGCGAAAGTATAGGGAGTATGCCCCACTGAATGTATGGATCATGTTGCGGGAAAGTCGTGTGAAATGCAAAGAAAGCGTGATCCTAACATGGAAGAAGTCGTTCGAGCAGAAGTCCTTAAATTATTTGACGACAGTATCAGTTACCTCATTTCAGATAGCACAGTTCATGGGAACTCACATCACTTGTCTGGGATTGGTTAATCAAGGTGTTGAGGTAATTTCTTTGGCGGACCCTGGTTATAAAGATTAGTTAATTCATGGTCCGTTCTTGTCTGGCTGAAGACGTTAAACTTAGCGCTCCTGGGAGGCAACCCAGCCTTTTCATTTCATTTCATTTTCCCAATTAGTTAGTTCAATGTTTGTGGGTAACATTACTGCAAACCCTCACGAGACTACAACTCGTCCACTAGGGGTAACCTAGGGGTTTAAAGGCTTGTTGCATACGCTAAATGCAATCGAGAGCACCTGCGAAAGTGGTATAGGTAGGATTTTCTTTTGGTGATTTTATGTTTATTTTACTTTTGTTGATTTCTCTCTTATACTGACTCGTTTTTACGTTGATATTTTTGAGAAAGCCTCTTGATTCTCCGTTCAGGTACCATCTTTCCATCACTCCTCTTTTCTTTTCATTGTCTCATGTGCATCGCATGTTTATTTCTGTTACATTGAGGACAATGTAGATTTTAGGTTGGGGGTGGGAGATTAGGTTACTTAATCAGTATTCTCTTGGTCTTTAGCAAAATTTGTGAAAATTTTAACATTTTTTCTAGAATTTCTGTTGAATTCAAGGTGATTTTGAAGGATAGTTGTGATTTTAAAATTACAAGATACAGAATGTGAGTAATTTATGACTCTTAGATTCAGTTGTCTGGTAGATTTCACAGTTAAGTTTGAATTGTTAATCCATGATTAGAAGTTGTAAACATTGATTGAGCCAGGATTGCACATATCAGATCTCACTTACACATTAAGTTTTCAGTTCGATATTAAATGGTACATGGTGATCATTAAAGCATGAAAGGAACTAGCCTGAAAAAAAAAATAATTTTTGTTAGCATCAGTTTATAAAGAAGAAGAGAAAAGGCTAAGTCACATAATCTTCACCATAGGTTTGCTCCCTATAGGTGTAGATTTGATTCTCCATAGTTAACATATGAAAAAAAAAAAAGAAAAAAAGGAAGTTAGGTGACAAGTTTTCACCATAGGTTTGCTCCCTATAGGTGAGAATTTGATTTTCCTCATTGGCGTTACTATTCATAAAGAAAATCAAAGGCTGGTTGAATGGAAAGTTAATCTAAAATGCTAGTGTTGGTTACAGGTTTGGTTGTCATGAACTCGAATGATGTCATGACCTTAATGACTGTGAGTCGAGGTTACACTATACACTCATGGAACTCAATGTATTGTTCTAATTAATGGATTAATATTTTGAACTTGATTATGAAGTTTACTGTAAGCTTGATTTCAGGAGAAAAATTTTCTCACCATTCATGAATTTTAGAATTTTCACATCTCAACTATCTGTTCACACGTCATTTGAGTTTACAGGAATTGTCCTTTATTTCTGAAATTATTTTTCGCATGTTTTGCTCGGGACTAGCAAAATGCTGGTTGGGGGTTGTGATGAGGGTCAAATATTGCATATCGGACCCTGATTATTGCCCTATTTTACGTACACGATAATGCTTAACATCGGATTTTAATCGTGTTTTTGTTGCAGGATGTAATAAGGAGCGTTGATTGAAAAAGAGTATTAAAAGCGTAGATTTGACGCTCCGAAGTTATCAAAGCAAGGGACGGACTCCAGAGAACCAAGATCAATAGATTTACATGGCAGGAATCTAAGAAAATCAAGCTGTTCACGTTAAAGAGTCCCAAAAAATGGTTTAGAATGCAAGATCATATGGTTCCCGCCATCCGATTGACTCGAAACTTCATACATGTGATGAGGGCCATAAATTAACCGTACATATTAAATTTCAACCATTAAAAATCTTGGGAAGTGGACTAACGGCCAAATCAGCCCCTTAATTCATTAAGTGGGGCCCACCTGATATCTGAAACTACCTCAAAATTGTTCTTGACGGTTTAAATAAGATGAGAAAAAATATGGACGGTGAAGATTTCTGAAAATCATCACAGTGGATCCCGTACATGGTGAATGTACACCTTGCACATTTAAGTCTGCCGTGCACTAGAAGCGCTGACCGCGTCAGCGCTTTCCAAAAAAACAAGCGCCCGATTTCAAATCCAAAACGGCAGTTGCCGTTTTGCGTTGTTTGCGAATGGACGAAAAATCCGTTTTTACGGTCGCTAGTGGGCCCCACTCGTCACCTGTACGGATGATCCGAACCGTCCATCTTGTAGATGGCTTCGAGGACTTCAAAACCATGGTAATACTTTATACCCATGCGTGCACACGTGTGTGGTACAGAGGCCACAAAAGGGCTACCCTGCAACGTTCAAATCTGATCTTTTTGTGTTTTCTTCTCTGGAACGCATCAATGGACGTTCAAAACTACCTATTCTTGACTGAAATTTCATCCTGAATCCAATGGACGGGGTGGATTTTCCAAAAAATACTTCTGTAGGGCCCACCGATCACGACAGCGAAAGGGTGCGAAAGTTTCACACATATTAAGAAATTCGATTTTCCAGGCAGTTGTGGGCCACCATCTTTGATCATATGGCAGATCTGAACCGTCCATCATGTAGAGGACCTAAGAAAGTCCTAAGGGACGATGTTTGTTTGGAATTTGAGCGAGGAAAGTATGGTGTTTCGAGGTCCCGAACTTGGCTGCGAAAAGGCTTTTGCTGCGCGTGCGACAGCTTCCCAAATCTGATTTTCACCACTCCAGCCACTCCATCAACTATAAAAAGAGTTGCAAAACATGAGGAAGAACATTCAGAAATAGGGAATTCCAGATCCAGGGAGGAGATTTAGAGAAGAGAAGAAAGGAGAGAGAGAGAGAGAGAGAGATTGATTAGTTTGATGTTTTTCTTTTATGAATTTTGTTTATCCATCTTTTTAATGGATTTTATGGGTCACTAATCTTTCAGCTAGGGCTGAGATGAAGCCCCTAATTTGAATACTCTTGTTATATTTTAATTTTACTTTGATTTGATTGGTGCGTTTCTTTCTCTAAGTGGGCTTGATTGGTTTAAATTCTATACTTCTCCATCTATGAACTTGACCAAAGTATATATATGGATGTTGTTTGGATGCTTATTATAGGTGCTTGTGTCTGATCAAGAACAGGTTTCCTATAGAGGAAGAAACAAGGTGCTTTAATGAACTGTACATTCCATGTGCCCGACCGAGGACATGGGATATGTTATTCATGGCATTGCTTAAAGGAATTAGACATTCTGTATGCCCGATTAAGGACACAGATTGTGCTTTCTCTATTTAAGTGGTATCAATCTAGATTAAGGTGAATCAACAGACAAAACAAGAGTTAGGATAATTAGGGGTGGATTCGAAAGTCCTAGTGCTCTCTCTGATTGAATTTTCTTCCCTGTTCTTAATTATTTTTCCTAGAATTGTGCTTAGTAGTTCATTCCATTATTTGTTGAATTAGTTAAGAAGAATTGTGAATTTGAGTTGTGACGATCAGTCCTCGTGGGAACGATCTCGTAATACGTACCATATCTACATCTGATTCGTATACTTGCGAGTTTAAAAAATTCATTTAAATCATGTTGGTTTAAATAAAACATCACGTGTATAGTTACTAATCAAACAACTTTTCTAAGAGTTATTAAATAAGCCTATGAGTACCGAGGGGATGCAACAAAGGAACAGGGTCTCGCTCTAACCTAATCAAGCCAACTAACTAAGTCTATCATGCAATTGGCTTAACATAATTAATTAGTCTTTTACTTTCCTTAGCCTAACCAGTAGTCTAGTCTTAATTTAGAAGTAGTGGTAATCCACAGGTGTAGTCTGAAATCTATGCTCATACGCTAGATGATTTCACATCATTTCTAATACAGGAAGGGTTTTATCACTTAGGGTCAAAGGTTGTCTAATTGGAACTAGGTTGTCTGTACTTGACGCTCGAGCATTTCGCATATGCTCATGCCGGCTAAGGAGGTCTTAGGGTTCAGGTCATTACATCAGTAGATTTCTTATACTATCAGATTTGTCTACAAAACCTAGGAGTACCAACTCTAGATCCAAAACTCTAAGGACTTGTTTGGCCAAAGGTATTAAGTTGTATTAAATGGGTCTGCATTTGCTAATCCCTCCTCGGGATTGGGAGTGGCATGGTTGGTAGGAGGGTGGGTAAGGATTAATTTTATAGGCTTTGAAAAATGAGTCTTGTGTTGGAAAAGTGTGGGATAGGATTTTCAAATCCCATGATGATGAATTTCTAAGTGGAATTTGAAAGGAAAATACTGGGATTTACTCTTAATTGTATATACTCCAAACATGGTATTGGAAAACATGGGATACACCCAATCTAGGGACCATATCTTACACATACATTTATTCTTACTTTTATAATTCTATCCACCTATGCAGTTGGCCGAATGGGCCCTAAACGTCCTAACAGTCAGAGGTTGTGAAGGTTATGGGACACAAAAATGTAGATCGTTGTGCCCATATGGGTGTGATATGGTGAGGCCAAGAGGAGTAAGAGATAGGTTTAGAGATGTAATGGTGGAGGGTGGAAGGAGTTCGCAGTTGTCAAGTACAACTCCTACTTGTCAAGCATTCCATACATGACAGAAGATACATGACCAAGGCTTCAAACATCTAACATTCTACCAACTACCACACCCAGCAATATGAAAGCATAAACATCTAAAGACGATAACCCATGCAAACTACAAGACAACAGTCTGGATGACTAGACATCCGAGAAAATGGCCGTATAAGCTCAGATAGAGCCATGGAAAATGAGGATAAGGGGAAAATGGGGGCTGGAGTTTTTGGTTCTCTACGGACTTGAGCCTCAACAGGGATTGTAAAGGCCCCAACTGACAGGGATTGAAGGAGGAAAATGAATAGATGGGATAGGTTGAGAGCTTACTAGAATTTAAGTTTCAAATGGGGCATGTAAGTGCTCAAATGAGAGAGAATGGAGAGGGTAGAGGGTAGGTTAGGTTGTAAATGTTGGAGGAGGATGAGTTGGGCAGGAAATTATGAAATGAGTGATTAGAGGGAAGGTTTGAGAGGGAAAACAGCAAATTGAAAAGGGAAAGGGGGCTTAAAGGGTGACATGAGAAAAAAGGGGGGCAAACAAACCCAAAATAGGGGTTCCCCAACAATTTTGCACGCACAACATGTGCCAATAGGTCGGGCTGACCAAGACCCGAGCAGACCCAACCACCCTGGCTAGACCCGACCACGGTTTACTGCAGTGACCACAGTTCCGCCGTGGTCCACCTTACCCGGCGCCAATCCACCGCAGTGGGATGGTGTTCTCCACCATCCCAAGGTGCCAAATGCACCCTGGGTCCACTTGTTTCCCCCCGGATTGACGCGTGTGGCCCCCAACTCTGTTTCGAGTCATTTCAGGTCAAATCGGATGTATCTTGCAATCCAGAATGAGTTATCTGACGTAAAATATATGATTTTGGGGTAAAACGAGCTAACGAAGTCAACCAACCCGATATGCTGAGTTGCGCAGCCCGGAATTGTGAAAAAACCCTGTATCGATGGTCGTTTCCCTGTTTTAATTTTGACTTTACTATAAATAGTAGTTTTAGTTTGATTACTCTTCATCCATTAGGCTTTAGGAGTTGCGCCCAACGTGAAAAGAGCTTAGAATAATTAGGAGAACGGTTTGGTGATGCCAAATAGGACACTTACTATATTTCTGGCCGAAAACCTTGCGCACTAGTAGACATCACAACCTTATAGTAAGTCGCAAATTCTAGGAGTCTTAGTTGTAGTTCGATTTTGATTTCTTTCCCATTAATTGGTATCCCTATTTAAAGGGTTGTGAACTCATTTTTAGTCATTCATTAATCAATTTCAAATTTATTAGAATTTATTTCTATTTTCTGCTTTCTTTCCTCATGGATTCGAGAAGTCTCTGTGAGGAGCCCAGAGAAGCTCTGAGGATTCGAAGTAGTTATCATCATCACGCTTATCCCGTATCCTACCGATCTTCAACGGTTGGGGTGAGGTGGATTGTAATTTAGACTCATTAATAGACGACCTAAAAATGATTCAGGATCGTTTTGTGTGATCATGGGTGTGTACGGGCCCAATCTCAGTGGTCGATTTCGGTCGGTTTCGCCGTTCGGCAAATTTGGAACATCCTAAGTCAGTTTCTACATTCCGTCACTCCCTCCTAAGTCAGAGTGCGTCAGAGTGCGTCGTGGGAATATAACTCAGGTCCGGTTTAATCAAAATCATGCTCTGATACCAACTTTAACATCCTGAAAAATCGAGGGTCGAGTAGTAACTCAACTCTCGAGTTCCAGAACATCACTTACGCAACATAGATAATGATGATTAAATGTTGTCTATGTTAGTATAATAAACATGAGTGAGATTCTACCAAAACAGTAATTCATACTCCAGATCCATGTATAAAACGTAAGCAGAAGACTGAAAGGTGTATATAGATATATATAAATCAAAACATTCTCGATCTCCAAAGTATGAACACTAACTGAGTCACCGTATATATACATGTTGGTTCTGAAACAAAATGTCAAAATAATACAACTAAAATTATCAACCCTGTAGCCTCGTAGCACTGGACAGCCTATGCGAAGCCTCCAGCGAACTGCATGTAGGAGAACTCCTCCTGATCGTCATAGAAGTTGGGCTCAGTCTCCTGTGCTCCAGTGATACTTGCATCTGATACAGGGTCTGGTGGATGTTTTAAAACACTGTCCCATAACGTGGGAGTGAGTAGCTAACTCAGTGGAACAATAAAGTATAGGTTAACATGTTATCAATTCAGTCAAGCAGTAATGATAAAGCAGTACAATCAAACAATCCTAATTACTCTTATTAAATGCAAGTATGAAATGACATGATGAATGCCCTTGCCAAACCACCCTCATGCGACACCATCTTATGTTTGCAAATGCGTTCATCCCTCAGTGCTCCACATCTACCAGGCACATGCAGTGCAATGATGAGCATGATTACCGAGTAGTTATTAGTCCATTTCAAACAGCAGTATCGGGAAACTAAGGTACCTCCCTTATATCATTCCCAAACATGATCTATTCTAGGGTCGTCAGTCCTAGTTAATCTCATACGATAATGTGTTTCTAGGTCGCTGCAGAGGCTGCCAGGGCTGTTACACAGAATCGTTACACCACTCCCCCATCACCTCTTTAACGATTCATCACTATACAGATACAGGCCAAGCTCATACTCTATACACTGCGGTAAAACTCGTCGCCTCACCGCAAATTCAGAGTATGTTTGAGGTCACTACAATGGGCTATTAGGGCTGTTACACGGAATCGTTGCACCACTCCCCTATCACCTTATCAATGTAGGCCGACAGCACGAATATAGTGTCCCATACCACCATAATCGGCTCACGAGTCTAGTTGCTCACTGGTCACTATGGGGAGGCATGTGGCCCCAGCGTAGGCCGACAGCTCGACCACGGTATCCCATAATACCATGCCCAGCTCATGAGTCTTAGCGGATTGAGGTACCATGGTTAACAGGAATCCACTAGTAAGTTTGGTACCTTAGGTTCAAGCAGTAGCGACCAAACATGGTGAACATACATTAGATATATCGGGTTACTTGACGAGCTTGACTAGCTCGAGGGCATAATCAATTGAACGACATGAAGTGCATAAGCACTTCGCGTGGCTTAACCACTGTCGCCAACCGAAGAACGACTCGGGTTCGTCAAACACATCATACGTGGCTAAATGAATCTCAACCACGATCTCAAGTCCGGTACCGATTGTCTGGACTATAAACATAGTCTCAATCACAATTAATCCATATTCAAAGCATGTGGAGTAAAGCATAATAAACAAAGTAATTCAAGCATGCTAACAAACATGTCATAAGCATGTATAAAGTATGTTATAAAGCATATCATAAAGCACCATATAAATAAGAATACAAACACATATGTTTCACAGGTAAGCGGTCTAGGTAAACAACCTCATGGAAGAAATCATACATGTCTCTAAGGTAGTTGAGAATCCCATCTCAACCCCTACCTAAGGCATCATCATCGAAACACTTACTCTCACAGGCATTTTCACAAACACTTAGCATACACTATTTCAACATACTGAGTGTATGTTAGCAAACAAGTATTAGGGCGAGTCCTTTCACTAAGCAAGTATTTTACGCATATATAATATATTTATACAACAAATAATCATGGCATACACATCTCTAAAATATGTATGTATACAGTACTTTCTACAATATAGTATTTCTACATACATAGTGTATATTAGTAAAACATGTATTTGGGTGAATCCTTTCACCAAATAAGTATTTTATCCATATATCGTATATTCATACAACAATTAATCATGTCAAATACATTTCCAAAATTTATACGTATACAGTATTTTCTACGATTACATAGAATATGTAAAATTTCATAATCTACATCTTTATTCGAAATAGAAAACAGAAAACACTTTATACATGTGTAATTGCATGCAGATCATGAATCTATCATTATCTGACATTGAAAGCATTGAAAACCGTAACCTATACACTTAAAGTCTGCACCTTTTGTCGTAGAATCGAAACGGAGTCGATAGAATTACTAAGCCTCTGTATACGACAGTTTGGTAACCTATAGAATGAAATAAGTTAGCTATTTCATAACCTACAACCTTAACAACCCCAAAACAGATTAGGGTTAGGGTTTCTTACCTAGAAATGGAGCCGGAATCAACGGGAATGCGATTAGAATGGAACGGTTAAGCATGGATAGCAGTAGGGAAGCAAGGCAGGGAAGAATCTCTCACATCTCTCTCACTTTCTCTCTCTTTCCCCAGGGTTTTTCTCAAATTCGGATGGCTGAAATGAGAGAGGGTTTAAGGTCCTTATATAGCATAAAAATTCACCGAAATAGACTTGTGGACAAGGTATACTTAGGTTATAACCAAAGTGAGCTGGTTTCAGCTCAACGGAGGACTTCTGGCGGGCCTCCTTGAGCCAAAGGTCGGACTTAAGCTCACCAACCTTAGATCTATGTTTAGTCAATTTTTCGTTTTAGTCGGGATTCCAGATCATGCGTGGCGGACCAGTTTCAGTTCAACGGTCAGTGGATCTCGATCGGAGATTCTAAGTACATGGATATGTTTATGAAATTTTTCCTGATCCGAGGGTGTATTTTGGTTAGATTCTGATGGTCTGGTTGCTTACAAAATATCCACAAGCAACAAGTCTCAGATTACTATTCAAGATATTTATTTTGGAAAGAAAACAAGTGTTTTCACACTCTCTCGCTCCGGCCTCAAGCGAACAGCCGTGGGACACTGTCTGAATTTAATTTTCGAGATGGTTGTCAAGCCCAGCGAGGCGGTCCTAATTCCTTAACTTCGTATTATTCGGACTCCCGATGTGCAGTCTAGATCTAATACGGAGTTTCAACGTGCTCCCGAGAGCAGTCGGGTAATGAGTTTGATCCTAGATTTTAGGGTAACCTAGCGTCAATGATTCTACAAGTTTTGGGTCTTGCAGATCGTATTTAAAGTGATTCAAATGGATTTGATGGCTAATCTAGTTTAGCACTTAGTTAACGTTGTCAAATTTCTTAAGGATTTAATCCTAAGTGATTTCCGTTTGAGGTGGTACTTAGTCCTTTGTAGTTTGTATATAGAGTGATCCAAGTTATACTACTTAGCTAGTTTAAGATAGTGCCTAGGGTGAAAGTACTTAGGAAAAATTGAAAGATCAAGGTGGTGAAGGGTGGGATTTGTGAAGGAAATGGTTTGAAAAGGGATTTGAGGCTTTAATTGAGTGTTTGAAAAGTTAAAACGGTGTTAGGATTGACCCATCGCCTAAGGACGTCTAATTCTAGGTTGGGAAAAATCTGGGCTGTTACAGATATTCACAAATAGAAGGCATTGATTTTGATAAAGCATTTGCCCATGTATCTTGTCTCGAGTCTATCAGGATTCTTATGTCTATTGCATGTGCGTTAAAGTTTAAACTATTTCAGATGGATGTGAAAAGTGCATTTCTTAATGGGGAACTTGATGAAGAAGTTTATGTGAAACAACCTGAGGGGTTTTAAGATCCTAAGTATCCTCATCATGTCTATCGTCTGAGCAAAGCACTTTAGGGTCTCAAACAAGCACCACGTGCTTAGTATGAACATTTGACGAAATTTCTTTTGGACCATAAATTCTGTAGGGGGAGTGTAGATAAAACACTGTTCACTCAAAATACGAAGGATTCATTACTCATTGCTCAGATCTATGTGGATGATATAGTCTTCAGTTCTACATGTGAAGATACTGCTTATAACTTTGCCGATCTCGTGAAATCTGAATTTGAAATGAGTATGGTCGGTGAATTGAATTTCTTCTGAGGCTTACAAGTGAAGCAATTAAATGATGAAACCTTTATATGTCAGACCAAGTATGCAAAAGACTTAGTGAAAAGATTTGGCCTTGAGTCTGGTTGTACCTATCATACTCCCATGAGCACCACACTCAAACTCTGCAAAGACATTAATGGCAAAAGTGTGGATCAA
Organism: Magnolia changhungtana; assembly: GCA_030180095.1. Classification (NCBI taxonomy): domain Eukaryota; kingdom Viridiplantae; phylum Streptophyta; class Magnoliopsida; order Magnoliales; family Magnoliaceae; genus Magnolia; species Magnolia changhungtana. Next base: position 6,230,280 of record JASAUF010000397.1, read on the forward strand.
CACCTCTATCGGAGTATGATAGGAAGCCTATTGTATCTCACAGCCAGTCGTCCAGATATATCTTTTAGTGTGGGAGTGTGTGCTCGATATTAGGCAGATCCTAAGGAATCCCACCTAACAATTGTTAAGAGAATCATTAAATATATAGCTGGAACAACCTCCTTCGGCGTATGGTATCCATTTGAAACATTCACTATCATTGCTAGATATTCTGATGCTGATTGGGCTGAAAATTTGGATGATCGTATATCAACAAGTGGAGGATGTTTTTATATAAAAAATTATTTGGTATCTTGGCCGAGCTAGAAGCAAAATTCAATATCTCTGTCCACTGTCAAGGCTGAATATATCGCTGCAGGTAGTTGTTGTGCACAACTTCTATGGATGAAACAAATGTTGTTCGATTATGGGATTGAGGAATCCACAATGACCCTCTTCTGTGACAACACGAGTGCTATCAATATCTCAAAAAATCTTATCTAACATTCTTGAACTAAGCATATAAACATCCATCATCATTTTATCTAAGAACTTATTGAAGAAAAGATTATTGTGTTGGATTATGTGTCTACAGAAAAACAACTCGCCGATATCCTAACTAAGCCTCTTGATGCAAACAAGTTTAGTGATCTCCAGAAATCAATTAGAATATGTGCAAATTGATGAAAGCTCAGATAGAATGATCTACATAAGGAAATCATCAAACTGAGATTCTCATGATTATTATATGGTTAATTATTCATAAATAAAATAGGTAAATCTTCATGAATTAGCCATGTTACTTATGCCAACAAAAGTGTTGAATCTTGACATACTGGATGATATTAAGTCATTTTCGATATCATCGAGATTCAAAATTCGATGACATCGAAAGTCACCATCGATGTAGTCGACGACTCTTAGAAAGATAAGCAAGTGTCCGTTGGACTTCCCCAATGACCATTATATCTGTTGGACTTTTCCAACAGTCACTGACACGATCTTCAATGACTTTATGAACTTTTCATGAACCTGACTTTTCATGCTATAAAAGCAGAACGAAAGCATGAAAAGTTCACACATTTGCTTTCATCTTCTCTGTTTCATTTCCATTCATCTGTTGCCTTCCAAACATCAAGAGGAGAAAGAAAATGGTTAAGGGCAAAGGTAAGGATATCTCTTCCTCAAAATCTTCAAAAGTCAAGAAGGGCAAAAATGTGAACTCTACAGGAAATAGATCACCTCAACACCAATCAAATTGGGAACAAGTCACGATCGTGGATCGTATTATTCTCAACAGTGCCATTGAGCCTTATGGGGTGGATCTTCTATTAGAAATAATTGGATGGTAGAATATACTCAATCTGGGTGGTCCCTACCAATATGAAATGATTTAGCAATTTTTTAATTGTTGCCCCATTGTTCGAGATTATCCGCCATGTATTCATTTGGAATTTGTACAATAAACCAAACTCATTACTCTAGTCATTCTTGGACGTCTTCTAGATATAGGTGTGACTTAAATCCCAGTCACTAAGCGAAGTCTGAATGAATTAGGAATGTGGGGGAAAATCACGTGTGCACTGTGCCAAGGTGCTACAATCCCTAAGAATGATGAAAACGTACTGCATGTTCAGTATCTAGGAACTTTGTTCAAAATCCTCCACAGTATCTTTAGTACGAATGTGTATCCATGTGATGCCAAAGAAACCAGCCTAAACCCCTTTGTGCTAAATGTCTTGTATGATGTATATCAAGAGGCTCCTGTGTGCCTACCAACTCTTATCCTAGAGCAACTGATTAGGATAGTCAAAGGGGATCATCTTGATACACTTCCATTTCCGTCCCTCATTTGCAAACTTGCACATTAGGTGGGTTTGCCGGCAACATCAGATAAAGTACATCCTGAAGTATGGTTCGACCATGATGCAGTTCAACAGGTGTACATTTCAACCTATTCTCATACAGATAGTCCTCCCCTAGTAGGAGCAGGCAGCCGGCAGCCAAATGTGCAAGGATCTAATCGGACACCCCTCCGCAGTCCTGAGTCAGTCACCAATTGCCGACATCATGTACTTGAATGTCATCTGTTGAATGGACTAGCCGGGATTGACGAGCAGCTCCACAACTGCGAACAACGACTGTCTGGGATTGAGGATAGGATGGACACTCTCTAGCACACTATGCAATAAATTCTTGAATTGCTGACGATTGGAGGACCTCGCACACTCTAGTTGGTGAAGGAGTAGGCGTATAAATGTGTCCATGCATGGACACTGTGATTAATTTTTGCAAGGACAACATACTTTTTTGTCTGACCTTGCATATTTTGGGTTATTTACTATCCTTTTTATTTTGATATGACCATGATTAGACTAGATATTTTGGTTGTGTGGATTAGGGATGGATGATGAAATACTGCCATGCTTAGGCAGTTTTCACTTTGGATTTTAGTTGATGGTGTTTGATAATTCATATATCTTTGCTGCCATGATTATCTGCTCTCAATTCTTCCCTGATCTCTATGAACTACTGATATAAACTATGACTGCTTCCTTTGTATATTCCTTAACAATTGCGAATTGGCTTATGATTTCTGACATTTAAACCTATGCTACTATGTTCTGTTAAAATCATTACTCTCCTTTGACCTGGTATGCATGAATGGTTCCCACACAAATAGAGATGTCGTTATCTGTTATACATCTGTCTCTTACTGATTATGCATTTTAGAGATGTATCTGGTATGCATTGAAATATCTGGAACTCTATTGATTCTCCCTATCTCTATGCTGCAACTTCAGTCAACTAATATTGAGATATTGTCCTTTGCCAATGACTGACAAAAAGGGGGAGAACAAATCCCACCACGGAGAAAATTGTGTGTATATATTTATGAATGGTGGTACAGGTGTTAAGGGGAGCAACTGCATGAAGACAGGGGGAGCAGCTACATATTTGTGTGTTTAAACTTGCAGTAGCATTGTAAAATTGTGTAAAGAGTTATGTATACACAATTTAGGGTGTTGGTCTAGCTATTGTTATAGGACTTCAGGTGTTTTATCATGTAATTGACAAAGAGGGAGATTGAAAGTGCCCTGGTTTGTCAATTAGCGTGAGTGTTAAATCAGCATGACAAGTGAGCCTCATAGGAAGATCATTCAAGCGTCTGCCTCAACAGGATGTGTGCCTGAACTCGTCAAAGGTAAACTTAGCCTGACATCCCATGTCCCAAAACACCAGGTATGTAAAACCCTCAAAAATGGTTAGAACAACTTAGGGTTCAAGGTGTGAAAACTGTTTTGCAAAATCAGGAAAATCTCTAAGTTTTCACCCTTTGTCGATTTATCGATAAGTCGTTTGATGAAATCAGATTCCGTTATCGATGTCCTCGACACTCACTCGATGTTATCGAAATGAGGACTTCAGATGTCCAGCAACCACAATGAATCCTAGACTGAATTATTGATGAATCGATGACAAGGTCGATATCATTGACTTTCGAATCTCGAGTTCATCGAGACGGTTCGATAAAATTGACATCTGGTCAGTTGTGTTCAATATGCAGTCAAGGAAAAATATGTGATTTTCGATATCTCAAAGAGAACCTCGATATCCTCAAAATTCAAACCTCAAGGATATCGACGGACCTTCGATGATATCGGATTGGGACACAAATCTGACCAGCAAGCTTTAAGGCAAATTCTTTTAAGTATCGAGGATCACTCTATGATATCGATATTCAAAGATCGATCATATCGAGACCTGGTCAATGGCATCGAATTGGGATAAAAAACTGTCCAACAAGTTTATAGGAAAATTCCTTGAAAATATCGATGAATCGAAACTGGTATCGATATCATCGACATTCAAAATCATATGATATCGAGGGATGCTCAATCACATCAATACCTATTAAGCTTCAAAGGTAAGTTTGCTCCCATGTTTTCAAATGTTGAGGAATCGAATCATGCGTCGATGAAATCGGAGTTCGAAATCTAATGACATCGAAGCATGTTCGATATACTCAACCAGTTGGCCAAAAGGTTTAAAAGTATTTGATAGATTGAGTTCGTGTCATTGAGCAGTCATTCGATGTTATCAAGAGTATATGCTCGATGATATCGAACTCTGTCAAAAATATGACTGATTTATTTTCGTTGGAACTTTTGCCTATTTAATGAGAGCTTGCCTGAGGTTGTTTGTAGAGAAAATAGGTAGAGCTTTTGAGTATTTAATCCAAATCACATACCCTAAGCCTTTTCTCTCATGGGAGTTCATTCCTCAATCCACCCTCATCATTGATATTCAATAGAGTGGATTGGCGAATGAACTTATGCATTCAAGGATCCTTCAGCTACCACCTTAATGGCAGATCATTGAGCTGAGATACCTTGAATGCATAGATGCTTAGAATCACTTTATTTCTAATATAGGAAAACATTTAGTAGAGTAGGATTCCAACATAACCTTGACTTAACCCGTCGCCTTACATTGGAGCATCATAAGTGTTGTGGATCAAGGGACTTGAAGATTCTTCATCATCAAAGGAGGAGATCTTCATCAACATGCTAAATGGGCTCATCTACTTATCTGTAAGTCATTAGAGTCCAGAGACCCTGCTGATCATTCCTTTGTGTAGGATTGGGTCATAGGTGATTCTCACCCCTTTCAACTCCTCATAGGAGGCCTCCAACGAGAGAGTATGTAGGGGTGTTGTATGTTGACCCTTACTCTGTAGAGAGCATAAACTTAGGTCCTTTATGGAGGTCCTTGACCTGTGTGGTCTAAAACCTAGGTGATGTGTGTTGACCTTTGCTCTTGTGTAGGGCAGAAACTATTAGGTTCCTTGTGTGGATCCTTAGCCTGTGTGGCCTGAAATTTGGGTGCTATGTGTTGACCCTTACTCCTGTGTGGAGCATAAACTTGTGTCTCGTGGAGACATGTTAGGTACCTTGTCTAGGTCATAAAGTCAACCTTGTGTAGGTTGTATTGGTTTGAGGTGAACCTGATTTGAAACCTCCGTTAGTGAGATCCGATACACTCAAGGGTTGAGTGCATCAGCTAGAAGTGGAGTAGACACGTGGTCGAACCACTATAAAAACTACTATGTTTGGATTGCTATTTATTTTTACTGCTTATGTGATTTCTCTGAATGTTCTCTTAATGCATGTTTACATGATTACCTAGAACTAATTAGAATAACAACTCACACACAGTCACATCCATCATGAACTATGTTATACGTCTTGTTTATGTTTTGAATAAGTCTTATGATTGGATCCTCTATTTGGCTTGGAAGCCATTGGAGTTACATTGAAGAAATCCTGCTATTTGCATATTAGTTCAGGATAGGGTTGATAGGCTTTAAATCATCATAAAATTCTAAAAAGTCCTATTCACCCCCTGTAGGATATCTTGGCGTATTCCCACTTCCATTAAAGCGGTCATTACTGCAATGTCAATTGAGTGCATCTGCCAGAAGTGGAGTAGGCACGTAGCCGAACCACTATAAACAACTGTGTTTGGGATTGATTTTTTTCCCTTACTATTTATGTTTTCTTTGAATGTTCTCATAAAGCATGCTAACATGATTATTTGGAACGGATAAGAATCACATCCCACACACACACAGAGTCACATCATTCATTCATCATAGACTAAGGTTGCATACTGTTTAAATACTGAATAGTCTTATGATTGAATCCTTTATCTGGCTTGGAATCCATTAGAGTTAAATTGGGGTAATCTTGATAGTTGTTTGTTAAATTAGGATTATGATAATGGGATTTTAAATCATCATAAATTTTTATAAAATCCTATTCATCACCCCCCTCTAGGACACTTTGACGTATTCCTACTTCTACTAGTGCGGTCATTACCACTATAACGCCCTGAAATTCAAGGGTCGAGTAGCAACTCAACTCTCGAGTTCCAAAACATCACTTATGTAATATATATGATGATGATTAAATGTTGTTTGTGTTAATGCAATAAACATGAGTGAGATTATACCAAAATAGTAATTCATACTCCAGATCAATTGTATAAAGGCAAGCAGAAGACTGAAACTGTATATAATTGTATGTAAAAGAAACAAAACCATCTCAATCTCCAGAGTATGAACCCAACTAAGTCACCATATACATGTATCTGTTTTATGATCAAAATGTCAAAAGTACAACTAAAGAAGTAAGCCCTGTAAATCCCATCGATCCAGGCAGTCTAGGCAAAGCTACCAGCATACTGCATATATGAGAACTCGTTCTAATCCTCATCGTAGTCCGGCTCAGCTTCCTGAGTCGTCACCTCATTTGCACCTAAGATAGAGTCTGGTTGGTGTGTACAACACTGTCCCGTAACGTGGGAGTGAGTAGCTAACTCAGTGGAACAATAAAGCATAGGTTAACATGTTATCAATTCAGTCAAGCAGTAATGATAAAGCAGTACAATCGAACAATCCTAACTACTCTTATTAATGCAAGTATGAAATGCAGTCATGATGCATGCCCTCACCGACATACTCCCTTATGAGACACCATCTTACATCCGTGGCATGCGTTCATTCCTCAGTGCTCCACATCTTTCAGGCACATGCAGTGCGATGATGAGCATGATTACCGAATTGTTATTAGTCCATTTCAAACAACAGGATTGGGAAACTAAGGTACCTCCCTTATATCATTCCCAAACATGATCCATTCTAGGGTTGTCAAACCTAGATAATGTCATATGATACTGTGGTTCTAGGGCGCTAGAAGCTTTGCAAAAAATTTGTCGGTACATTACACACAATTGTTACACCACTCCCCCATCACCTTTTTAACGGTTCATCACTAACTTGATATAGGCCTAGTTCATACTCTATACACTGTGGCAAAACTCGTCGCCTCACCGCAAATTTAGAGTATACTCGAGGTCACTACAAAGGGCTCGTCACCAATCAGTATAGGCCAACAACTCGAATACAGTGTCCCATACCACCGTATTCAGCTCATGAGTCAAGGTTGCTCACTGGTCACTACAGGGAGGCACGTGGCCCCAGCGTAGGCCGACAGCTCGACCACGGTTTCCCATACCACCGTGCCTGGCTCATGAGTCTTAGCAGATCGAGGTACCATGGTTAACGGGATTTCACTGGTAAGGTTAGTACCTCAGGTTCAAACAGTAGCGTCCAAACTTGGTGAACATACATTAGACATATCGAGTTACTTGACAAGCCTGACTAGCTCGAGCGCACAATCAACTGAACGACATGAAGTGCATAAGCACTTCGGGTGGCTTAACCACTGACGCCAACGGAAGTACGACTCGGGTTCGTTAAACACATCCTACATGGCGAAATGAATCTCAACCACAAACTCAATTCTGGTACCGATTATCTGGACTATAATCATAGTCTCAAACGCAATCAATCCTTATTTAGAGCATGTGGAGTAAAGCATAATAAACAAAGTAATTCAAGCATGTTAACAAACATGTCATAAAGCATGTTACAAAGCACAATGTAAACAAGAAATACAAACACATTCCTAGTAAGCGATTAAATTAAACAACCAATCATAGAGGAAATCATATATGTTTCTAAGGTAGTTAAGAATCCCATCTCAACACCTACCTAAAGCTTGATTATCTAAGCACTTACTCTTACAAGCATTTTCACAAACACTTAGAATACACTATTTTAACATACATAGTGTACATTAGCAAAAACATGTATTAGGGCGAACCCTTTCACCAAGAAAGTATTTTACACATATATAATATGTTCATATAGCAAATAATCATGGCAAACACATTTCTAAAATTTATACGTATACGGTATTTTCTACAAATACTAAGAATACGGTATATTCAACATAGTTATCGTATCTTTGAAAAGCGAAAGCAAAGACTTTGACACTTTGTACATGTGCAATTACATACAGATGATGAATCTATCATTATCTGACATTGAAAGCGTTGAAAACCATAACCTATACACCTAAAGTCCTCACCTTTTGTCGTAGAATCGTAACGAATCCGATAGGTTTGCTAAGCTTTCGTATTTGGCAGTTTGGTAACCTATAGAATGAAATAGGTTAGCTATTTCATAACCTACACCTATCAAAACCCCAAAACAGGTTAGGGTTAGGGTTTTTTACCTAGAAACGAGGTCAAAATCGCCGGGAAAATGATAAGAATGGTGTGGTGGAGCTTGTAGAATGGCAGGGGAGAATAGTAGGGAGGTTCTCCCACTTCTCTTATATTTTCTCTCTCTTTTCTCTCTTCTCTCTCCTAGGGTTTTTCTCAAATTCGTATGGCTGAATGAGAGAGGGTTTTAAGGTCCTTATATAGCCTAAAAAGTCACCAAAATGGACTTAAGGTCAAGGTATACTTAAGTTATAACCAAAGTGAGCAGTTTCAGCTCAACGAAGGACTTCTGACGGCCCCCTTGAGCTAAAGGTAGGACTTAAGCTCACCAACCTTGGATCTAGGTGGAGTTAAGTTTTCATTCTAGCCGGATTCCCAGATCACGCGTGACGGACCAGTTTCAGTTCAACCGTCAGTGAAACTCGATCAGGGATTTCTAGTATACTACCATGTATATGAAATTTTTCCTGATCCGAGGGTGTATTTGGGTCAGATTCCGACGGTCTGATTACTTACAAATTATCCTTAAGTAACAAGTCTCAGATTACTATTTGAGATTTTTATTTATAAAGAAAACCAAGTGTTCTCACACTCCTCGCTCCGGACTCAAGCGAACAGCCGTGGTACACAATCTGTATTTGATCTCTGAGATGGTTATCAAGCCTAGCGAGGTGGTCCTAAGTCTATAACTTCGTATTATTCGAACTTCCGATGTGCGGTTCAGATCTGATACGGAGTTTTAATGTGCTCCTGAGAGCAGTCGGGTAATAAGTTTGATCCTAGATTTTAGGGTAACCTAGTGTCAATGATTCTATAAGTTTTAGGTCTTGCAGGTCGTATTTAAAGTGATTCAAACGGATTTCATGGCTAATCTAGTTTAGCACTTAGTTAACTTTGTCTAATTTCTAAAGGATTTGATCCTAAGTAATTTTTGGTCGAGGTGGTACTCGGGCCTTTGTACGGAAATTTTCAAGTCATTACAATCTTCCCCCCTTAATGAAAAATTTCATCCTCGAAATTAGTACCTTTTCATACTCCTCGAGAAGTTGAGGGTAGTTCTTTCGAATCTCGACTTCTGTCTCCCAGGTAGGTTCCTCCTTTGTATAATGCATCCACAGTACCTTCACGAGTGGAATCACTTTGCTACGCAGTACCTGCTTCTTCCTGTCAAGGATACATGTCGGGCGCAGCACATATGTAGCATCGTCACTCAACTGCACCTACTCGCAATGGATGATGTGTGAAGGATCAGGGACGTGCTTCTTCAGCATAGATACATGAAATACATTATGAACAGCTGCAAGTAGTGTGGGCAAAGTGAGACGATATGCCACAGCACCCACTCGATCAAGTATCTGAAATGGACTGGTGAACCTCGGTGTGAGCTTCCCCTTCTTCCCAAACTGAAGGACTCCCTTCATAGGGGAAACTCTGAGGAATACATGATCTCTGACCTCGAACTCAAGCGGTCGCCGCCTCGTATCGGCGAAACTCTTCTACCTGCTCTACGCTGTAAGAAGTTGACACCTGATAATGTCGATCTTCTCCAAGGTCGCCTGTACCAATTCCGACCCAATCAAACTACGCTCGCCAACCTCAGCCCAGCAATGCGGCGCTCTGTAAAGACGACCATACAAGGCCTCATATGGAGCCATGCCAATACTCGTCTGGAAGCTGTTATTGTACGTGAACTCTGCATAAGGAAGACAGTCATCCCAACTGTCCTTGAAGTCCAAGACACAGGCCCGCAACATATCCTCCAAAATCTGGTTCACCCGCTCTGTCTGCCCATCGGTCTGAGGGTGAAACGTAGTACTGAACTTCAATTTCACACCCATCGCTTCCTAGATATGAGTCCAGAAGATAGACGTGAACCGCGCATCTCTGTCCAACACGATCTCTAGGGGAACTCCATGCAGACGCATAATCTCTCCGATGTACATCCTAGCCAGCTCGTTTATAGAGTTCGTGACTCTGATAGGGAGAAAATGGGCCAATTTGGTCAACCGGTCCACAATCACCCAAATGGAATCATGTCCCTTCCTCGTCTCCGGCATCCCCGATATGAAATTCATAAAAATGAAGTCCCACTTCTATTCAGCTATGGGCATGGGCTGAAGCAGTCCAGGAGGTCGGCGATGTTCTGCCTTGACCTGCTGGCACGTCAGACAACGAGAAACATACTCTGCTATGTGGGTCTTCATGCCATCCCACCAATAAGACCGTCTCATGTCCTGGTACATCTTCGTGCTACTAGGGTGCATCGCAAGCTTCAATTTGTGGGCAGTCTCGAGGAGCTCCTGTCGCAAGTCATGAATATCAGGAACGCATAAGCGGCCACGGTATCGTAGACCCCCATTTGTGTCAACTCTGCACTTGGAGTCGTCGGCGTCGCTAGCTTGCTCTCGAAGCTCAGAAAACCACTCATCGCCCTTTTGGGCCTCGATAATCCTATCATCAATAAGTGGCTGCACCCGAACGTACGCGACACACTCAAATGGCTCCTCCACAGTGAGTTTCTGCTCGAAGTCCCACATGAACTCTAGCATGTCCCACTTTACTATCATCAGCGGAGCCGCAAATGCAATAGCCTTCTTGCGGCTTAACGCGTCCGCCATAAGGTTGGCCTTGTCAGGATGGTAGGAAACCTTGAACCTGAAGTCTTTCAAGGTTTCCATCCATCTGCGCTGCCTCATATTCAAGTCTCACTGCGTGAATATATACTTAAGGCTCTTGTGGTCACAGAAAAGCTCGAACTCCTCTCCGTAGAGGTAATGTCTCCAGAGCTTCAATGCAAAGATAACATCTGCTAACTCAATGTCGTGTGTAGGGTAATTCTCCTCGTGCTTCCTTAATTGTTTCGAGGCATACGCAATCACCCCGTCCTTCTGCATAAGGACACAACCCAAACCAATGCGAGATGCATCAGTATATATAGTGTACTTGATCCCTTACTCTGGCAATACTAGCACAAGGGGGCGGACGTCGGTTGTCCTTAACTCTGAAAAAGTCGCATACGCCTTCTCATTCCAGGCGAACTTCAAATCTTTATGCGTCAACTGTGACAACAGCCTAGAAATCTTCGACAAGTCCAGAATGAAGCGTCGATAATATCCTGCCAGGCCAAGAAAACTCCTCACCTCGGTAACCGAGCCAGGCTGCTTCTAATCCTGAACTGCGGCTACCTTAGCAAGGTCCATCGTTATCCCATCCTTGGACCCACATGTCCCAGGAACTTGACTTCTTCCTGCCAGAAGTCACACTTCTTATACCGCGCAAACAACTGGGTCTTCTTCAAAGTATCCAACACCGCTCTCAGGTGTACCTCGTGCTCTTCCCGACATGTGGAATATATCAGGATGTCATCAATGAATACGATGACGAATCGGTATAAGAATGGCCGAAATACCCTGTTCATTAAGTCCATGAACACGGCCGGCGCGTTTGTAAGACCGAACGACATCACCAGGAACTCGTAATGCCCAAAACAAGTCCTGAAAGCTGTCTTCTGCACATCTTCATCTCTGACGTGCAACTGGTGGTACCCTGACTGCAAGTCGATCTTCGAGAAATACTTTGCCCCCTTCAACTGATCAAATAGATCATCTATCCTGGGCAAAGGATATTTGTTCTTCATGGTGACCTGGTTCAAGCTAAGGTAATCATTACACAACCGTAGTGAGGCATCTTTCTTCTTCACAAACAGTACAGGTGCTCCCCAGGGAGACACACTAGGTCGTATAAAGCCCTTCTCTACTAGCCCGTCAATCTGTTTTCGTAGTTTCTCCATCTCACACGGAGGCATGCGATACGTCGGTAAAGAGATGGGTGTCACACCGGGCGTAAGGTCAATGGTGAAGTCGATCTCACGCTGAGGTGGCAACCCAGGAATCAGTTCAAACACATCAGTAAAAGCCTAAACTACAGGCGTATCCTCAAGCATCGGAACATCAATAGCCTCTAATGAAGAAGCATAACATCGCAACCGAGTAGCGTGACTGACCTGAATAGGAAAAGTAAAGGCCGTGTCATCAAGTCCATAGGCTGTCACTGCCCTAGTCTCGCAGTCGATCTCTACTCGCATCTCAGTGAGCCAATCCATACTGAAGATAACGTCGTAAAGGAATAGGGGGACGATGATCAGGTCAACTAGTATCACTCTGCTAACCAAGTCTATCGGGCAGCCCTCACACATACGAGTAACTTCAGATGAAGTCCCTGTGGCAGTGATGACCCTCACTCCTCTCGTAGGAGCAATAATTAAACCCAGTCGCTTGACTGCCGTGTATGAAATCATAGAGGTAGTGGACCCAGTGTTCACCAATAAGAAGATGGGAGTACCTTGGACATGTACAGTGACCTCGAAGGCCATAGGCGCTTAAGGTACAGTCTCTGGTTCCTCTGCTGTATGCGCATGAACACGCGCCTGCTGAGATCTGTTAGGCTGAGGTACCATGGGCCATTGAGGTGGCCTGAAGCGAGGTGTAGGTGGTCTGAAGGATGGATGTGCAGGTGCCATCCGAAGTGGTGGAGTCGATAGAGCTTGCGGGCGAGGGCGATCAATCATCTGCGGCGGAGAGAACCCACTATCCCTCATCCGTGCAAAACAGCTCCCAGCAGGATGACCCAGTTTCCCACAGTATGTACAGGTCACAACAGGGCACCTCATCGGAGCCACTGGTGCTGCGATCCTGGGAGGCGAATCAGCACGAGGCCTCTTGCCAAGGAAAGGCCTGCCCTGAACATCTGGTCGTGGTCTCGTAACCATAGCACCACGGGAGCGTGCCAGCCGATCAACATCCTGCTCCGCCTGAATGGACATATGAATCAACTCCGCATAGGATGGTATGCAGACACAGCACATCTTCGACCGGATGTCAGGTCGCAAGCCTTCAAAGAAGCGTCGAATCCGCATCGGCTCATCAGCAAGTATAGTCAGGACAAAGTGGCCTAACTCTGTAAAGCGATGCTCATATTTAGTGACTGTCATGCCTCCCTGTCTGAGGCACAAAAACTCATTCTCCCTCTTGTGTCGGTAGGCCTGAGGGTAATATTTCTCGTGGAAATGGAACTCAAATGCTGCCCAAGTCCACACATATCCCGCTACGACGGTCCGCAGTATGCTGTCCCACCATAAGCTAGCCTCCTTCTCGAACATGAAGGTGGCCAACTTAACCTGTTCAGCCTCAGAACAATGCAGCATCTTCAGTATCTTCGAGATGCGGTCTAACCAGTACTCAGCCTCCTCGGGTCTGTGAGAACCCATAAAAGTCGGAGGCCTCAAGCGCTGGAATCGCTCGAGTAGACCGTGAGTACCCACGTCTCCCATAGAGTACACAACAGGTATGGCTAGAGGCACATCCTCAGCCTGACCAGGAGGCTTTGTAGCCTCAGCAGGACATGTAGATGGAGAAGGTGGAGTCGCACTCCCACCCTGAGATGATAAGACCGCAAGAAGCTACTAGTGGTGCTGCTGCATCAGCATCATCATCTGCTCAAACTTGTCAGTAGGTAGAGTAGCCTGCGGCTCATACGGTGTCGAAGAGGATGCCCAGTTCTGCTCACGAACCAGGGGTGTATAAGGTGGCAGTCCACTAGTAGGACAAGCAGAAGGCTGATCTGAGCCAGAACTCGGGTCTGTAGGACCGTCTCTGCGGGAAGAAGTCTGGTCCATTGAGTCAGTGAGCAAGAGGGGTGCCGTGCTCCTCGTAAACCTCTATGACATGCTCTATACAACATAGGGTACATCGCATGCGAGACAAAGCATGACAACATAATACATAATCACTTAAGCATTCCACACACTTCATAGCAAAAGCGGTTATATGCATTTCATTACCAAAATTGTTATAATACATGGAATACAGAGTTACATGAATCATGACAGAAAATGCAAGGGAGCTAATACAACTAAACTTTAACTACTACAAAAACATATACTAACTACTACATCCATCAACATGAAAACATAAACCGCCTAAAGCGGTAAGCAAAACAAACTACAAATAACAACTTGGATGACTAGGCATCCAAGTCAGGAGATGGAGGAGGAGCATCCTTGTCCTGTACACAGCACAAGATAGTCCTCAATGTGCAAGACACCTTCTTAAAACTTCACTTCATGAAGGCTTCGGTCACCTCAAGCTTGGCCCGAACCTATCCAATCTCTTACCACAGGGCGGCCTAGCCCTCCTCAATGCGAACCATACGAGCATCCCTCGCAGCCTGAGCAGTGTCCGACTCTGGTGCTCCAAGAGGAGAGCTCTCCTCAGTATCCTGAGCCTCATCTTCTTCTTCCTGTATCTCATCACCGCTTCTTTCTTCACTTCCTGCCTCGAGGTCAATACTCTCCTCACCTGCGCTATCCGACTCCTCTCTAGACTCGTCGAGTTGGGCTTGCCATTGTCGAGGGCCGATCCTCATGTTGTTAAGCATAGCCTCACTTATGACCTGGACTGGTGCAAGGTCTTCCATGTTAAGCCTATAGCCGACATCTTGAGCCATCTTGCATATCAGGCGGCCAAATGGGAGCGAGAGGTCGTTCCTGACAGATCGAACGACCTAAACTATCTAAAATAAGATGAATGTGAGCAGGCATAAGTTGACCCCATGTCTAATCCTATATAGGAAGTCCACCATCAACCGAGTACACTCCGTGTGGTTACCCCACCGTGGATACACATTATATGTGAAAATGTGGTGAAGCAAACAGAAGTCATCTGTCAACTTCAATGACAAAAGACAGTTTCCTTGCATCCAAGAAACCCGTCAACCACAAAGGTATCGCATACGGCGATCCCTTTCTCGCACACTCTTGAAGAAGTTGTCATTAAGAAGCACTTCACCACGTGGGATATTCATGATCCGAGCAATCTCAACCACAGTAATTGTGTGCACTATGCCCCTCAAAGAGATAGTGAACTGAAGAGGCTCCAACAATGGGTCTATGATATGGGCGTAGAAGGCACGAACCGTATTCTCACATGCAGGAGACTCACCTTTAAATATAGGACCCCATTCAATGTCCACCAAGCGGTCCATCATCGGGTGTAGCCCAAACATTCTCTCATCCACGTGAGCTTCAAACACAACCTTACGGTCAGCAAAACGACCGTATTCGAAGCCTATCAGAAAAGCATTTCTGATCGGAAGTTGGGGATCTGTGTCTCGCTTCGACCTATGCTCCCGAACTGTGCTAGGGCTGGCTCCATCGTCCACACTTCTCCTCGAACGGGTTGGACGGCTAGGCCCAGCTTTATCTGTGGCAGTCTTTCTTTTCCCCATAAGAGAAAGGACGGTGGAGACGGAGAAAATGGCTGAAACAATGGCGAAGAAAGCCATGAAAAGTGAAGATAAGAGAGATAAAGGGCTGCTCTCTTTGCTTCACCATGAACTTGGGTCTCAACAGTGGTTGTAGAGGCCCAAAGGAGTAGGGTTTAAGAAGAAAAATGAAGAGATGAAGTGGAGTAGGGGGTGTGCACGAATTTGAGATGAAATAGAGAGTGTATGGACTGAAGTGAGAGAGAAATGGAGAGGATAGGGAGGTAGGGTTGCTATGAACAAAGGAGAGGGATGGGTTGTGACCGAAAATAAGGGTTTTGACGATTGGGAGGGAGAGTTGAGAGAGGAGGCAGCAAGTTAGAGGGGTTGGAAGGATAGAAATGAGGAAAGGGGGTAAACGAAGTAGAAATAGGGTCCCCACATGATTTCACGGGCCCCACACATGTCCTGGGGTTAGGCCAACCCTGACCAGACCCGGCCCAACCAGACCCGTTAGACCCGACCGAGGTCGACCGTGGTTCCGCCATGGTCTGATGGGCTGGGAACGACACCACCGCGGTAGGGTAGTGTTCACCACCTCCCAAGGTGTTAAAGACACCCTGGGTCTGTCCTAGGTCCCTCTGGATTAGCGCGGGGAGGCCCACGACTCCGTTCGTTCAAAATTCGGGTAGTTCCGAGAAGTCTCTGATCTAAACTGACGTTTACTGAGTTTTAACAGCTGGGGTTGGGTGGATTGTGATCTAGACCCGTCAATAGACGACCTAGAAGTGTTTTGGGATTGACTCGTGTGACCAGGGTTGGGTACAGACTTGATTTAAGCATTCGTTTTAGTGAACTTTACCGTTGGACGAAACTGGGATGCCTAAGACTGTTACTATATCATTCTCGCACCCTCCTATGTCAAAAGGTGTCAGCATACATCGTCGGAACATAACTAAGGTTCGGTTTAATCAAAATCATGCTTTGATACCAACTTGTAATGCCTTAAAATTCCAGGGTCGAGTAGCAACTCAACTCTCGAGTTCCAAAACATCA
Source organism: Magnolia changhungtana (assembly GCA_030180095.1). Classification (NCBI taxonomy): domain Eukaryota; kingdom Viridiplantae; phylum Streptophyta; class Magnoliopsida; order Magnoliales; family Magnoliaceae; genus Magnolia; species Magnolia changhungtana. Next base: position 6,246,708 of record JASAUF010000397.1, read on the forward strand.
CTTATGCAACATAGATAATGATGATTAAATGTTATCTTGTTAGTGCAATAAACATGAGTGAGATTATACCAAAATAGTAATTCATACTCCAGATCAATTGTATAGAGGCAAGCAGAAGATTGAAATTGTATATAATTATATGTAAAAGAAACAAAACCATCAAAATCTCCAGAGTATGAACCCAACTGAGTCACCATATACATGTATCTGTTTTACGATCAAAATGTCAAAAGTACAACTAAAGAAGTAAGCCCTGTAAATCCTATTGATCCAGGCAGTCTAGGTAAAGCCACCAACATACTGTATATACGAGAACTCGTCCTGGTCCTCGTCATAGTCCGGCTCAGCCTCCTGAGTCGTCACCTCATCTGCACCTAAGACAGAGTCTGGTTGGTGTGTACAACACCATCCCGTAATGTGGGAGTGAGTAGCTAACTCAGTGGAACAATAAAGCATAGGTTAACATGTTATCAATTCAGTCAAGCAGTAATGATAAAGCAGTACAATCGAACAATCCTAACTACTCTTATTAATGCAAGTATGAAATGTAGTCATGATGCATGCCCTCACCGACATACTCCCTCATGCGACACCATCTTACGTCCGGGGCATACGTTCATTCCTTAGTGCTCCACATCTTCCAGGCACATGGAGTGCGATGATGAGCATGATTACCACGTTGTTATTAGTCCATTTCAAACAGCAGGATTGGGAAACTAAGGTATCTCCCTTGTATCATTCCCAAACATGATCCATTCTAGGGCGTCAAACCTAGATAATCTCATATGATAGTGTGGTTTAGGGCGCGGCGGGATTTGCTAAAATGATCCTGCAGGGAAACGTACACATACGATATGCAATTGTTACACCACTCCCCCATCACCTTTTTAATGGTTCATCACTAACTTGATAACAGGCCTAGTTCATACTCTATACACCGCGACAAACCTCGTTGCCTCACGGCAAATTTAGAGTATACTCGAGGTCGCTACAAAGGGCTCGTCACCAATTAGTGTAGGCCGACAGCTCGAATACAGTGTTTCATGCGACCGTATTCAGCTCACGAGTCAAGGTTGCTCACTGGTCACTATGGGGAGGCACGTGGCCCCAGCGTAGGCCGACAGCTCGACCATGGTGTCCCATACCACCGTGCCCAGCTCATGAGTCTTAGCGGATTGAGGTACCATGGTTAACGAGATTTCACTGGTAAGGTTAATACCTTAGGTTCAAACAATAGCGTCCAAACATGGTGAACATACATTAGACATATCGGATTACTTGACGAGTCTGAATAGCTCGAGCGCACAATCAACTGAACGACATGAAGTGCATAAGCACTTCGCGTGGCCTAACCACTGTCGCCAACGGAAGTACGACTCGGGTTCGTCAAACACATCCTACCTGGCGAAATGAATCTCAACCACGAACTCAAGTCTGGTACCGATTGTCTGGACTAAATCATAGTCCCAAACACAATCAATCCTTATTCAGAGCATGTGGAGTAAAGCATAATAAATAAAGTAATTCAAGCGTGTTAACAAATATGTCATAAAGCATGTTACAAAGTACAATGTAAATAAGAAATACAAACACATATATTTCCTAGTAAGCGATTAAATTAAACAACCAATCATAGAGGAAATCATATATGTTTCTAAGGTAGTTGAGAATCCCATCTCAACACCTACCTAAAGCCTGATTATCTAAGCACTTACTCTTACAAGCATTTTCACAAACACTTAGAATACGCTATCTTAACATACATAGTGTACATTAGCAAAAACATGTATTAGGGTGAACCCTTTCACCAAGCAAGTATTTTACACATATATAATATGTTCATATAGCAAATAATCATGGCAAACACAATTTCAAAATTTATACGTATATGGTATTTTCTACAAATACTAGGAATACAGTATATTCAACATAGTTATCGTATAACCGAAAAGTGAAACAAACAGCACTTTGTACATGTGCAATTACATACAGATCATGAATCTATCATTATCTGACATTGAAAGCGTTAAAAACCATAACCTATACACCTAAAGTCCTCACCTTTTGTCGTAGAATCGTAACGAATCCAATAGGTTTGCTAAGCTTTCATATTCGGCAGTTTGGTAACCTATAGAATGAAATAGGTTAGCTATTTCATAATGTACAACTATCAAAACCCCAAAACAGGTTAGGGTTAGGGTTTCTTACCTATAAACGAGGTCGAAATCCCCGGGAAAGCAATAAGAATGGTGTGGTGGAGCTTGTAGAATGGCAGGGGAGATTAGCAGGGAGGTTCTCTCACTTCTCTCACACTCTCTCTTTTCCCTCTTCTCTCTCCTAGGGTTTTTCTCAAATTCGTATGGCTGAATGAGAGAGGGTTTTAAGGTCTTTATATAGCCTAAAAAGTCACCAAAACAGACTTAAGGTCAAGGTATACTTAGGTTATAACCAAAGTGAGTCAGTTTCAGCTCAACGGAGGACTTCTGGCGGCCCCCCTTGAGCCAAAGGTCAGACTTAAGCTCACCAACCTTGGATCCAGGTGGAGTTAAGTTTTCGTTCTAGCCGGATTCCTAGATCATGTGTGGCAGACAAGTTTCAGTTCAATGGTCAGTGAAACTCGATCAGGGATTTCAAGTACATAGCCATGTATATAAAATTTTCCTTGATCTGAGGGTGTATTTGGGTCAGTTTCGATGGTCTGATTGCTTACTAATTGTCCACAAGTAACAAGTCTCAGATTACTATTTGAGATTTTTATTTATAAAGAAAACCAAGTATTCTCACACTCCTTGCTCCGGACTCAAGCGAACAACCGTGGTACACAATCTGGATTTGATTTCCGAGTTGGTTATCAAGCCCAGCGAGGCGGTCCTAAGTCTATAACTTCGTATTATTCGAACTTCCGATGTGCGGTCCAGATCTGATACGGAGTTTCAATGTGCTCCCAAGAGCAGTCGGGTAATGAGTTTGATCCTAAATTTTAGGGTAACCTAGCGTCAATGATTCTACAAGTTTTGGGTCTTGCAGATTGTATTTAAAGTGATTCAAATGGATTTCATGGCTAATCTAGTTTAGCACTTAGTTAACTTTGTCTAATTTTTAAAGGATTTGATCCTAAGTGATTTTTGGTTGAGGTGGTACTCGGGCCTTTGTACGAAAATTTTCAAGTCGTTACAACCACAATTTTAATTGGTATCAGAGAGGGTCTCTCTTAAGGGCTTCACTGCCTAGAGAGTGATATTAACTGAAGTTGGAATCATGGCCAAAGGAGAGGGCTCATCTGTGACTAGACCTCCTATATTTGATGGATTAAACTATGCTTATTGGAAGGCTAAGATGCATTACTTTCTGAGATCTTTGGATCATGATGTTTGGGACATTGTTGAAAATGGATATGTGCCCCCAACTGATCAAGTAGTACTTGAAAATGGCACAAATATCTCCAAACCAAAATCCAAAGAAATGTGGACTGCATTTGATAAAGAAAAACAAACCTCTCAAGCTAAAGCAATGAATGTTATTTACTGTGTTGTGTCTCAAGAAGTATTTAATCAAATTAGTATGTGCTGCACTTCAAAATAAGCATGGGATTTACTGGAAACAACCCATGAGGGAACCAACATAGTAAAAGGATCCAAACTGCAGCTCCTAACATCATAGTTTGAAAGTCTCAGAATGGAAGAGCATGAGACCTTCATGGAATTCTTCATAAAACTGAACATCATCTGCAACTCTATGGGTGGATTAGGAGAAAAAGTTCCGGTCCTGAAAATCTGTGGGAAAATTCTGAGATCGTTACTAGAACGGTTCAACTCGAAAGTTACAACCATTGAAGAGTGTAGAAACTTGGATGAATAGAAACTAGAAGAACTAGTAGGTTCCCTACAAACATTTGAACTACACTTCAAGTAAACTCCTAAACCAAAAAATACTGTCCTCAAAACTTCAAAGCACACCACTAATGAGGACGAGGAAAGTGAAAGGATAATGAGGATAAGGAAGTAGCTCTCTTTGCTCAAACGTTCAAAAAAATTTTCAACAAAAATCACGGCCGGCCATATAGAGGCAAACAAATGGACAACAAAAGCAAACCTTCCAAAAAGTCCAGAGAACCTCATTGTTACAACTATAGGAAGTTTGGACATTTGTCCACTGAATGCCCCAACAGAAAAACCAAAGGAAAGGCAATGGCTGCCACTTGGGATGACACTGAAGAATCAAACTCAGACTTCAGTGATTCAGAGAGTGATGGAGACTAAAAGTCTTTAAAATATTCATGGCCTCTACATCTACAAACATTCCAGTGATAATTGAGGAAATTAATGAACCTCTAATCGAAGAGACATTTCCATCAGATGATGAGAAAGAAGAAGAAGGGGAAGAGAAGGATAAATTATAGGATGCCTATAACCAACTTTATACACATAACATCCATATCCTTAAAAGACTTGGGATGAATGAAACTTAAAATAAATTGCTGCAAATGGATCTAGATAAAACTTTAGAGATCAATACACACTTGATCAATGATCTTCAGCAATACCACTATGAAAATGATAAGCTGGAAAGAATCAATTTATCCCTCAAATATGAGTCTATAAAACTGACTAAATAGATTGAACTATTGAAAGATGAAAATATGCATCTTAAGAATGAAAATCACACACTTAGGTTTGATGCAGAACAATTTAGGAAGTCTGTTGAATTGAATTACAAATTCTCCCAGAGTGGTGAAAAATTAGAAAGACTCTTAGGGATGGAAAGACCTGGAAAAGACAAGAGTGGATTGGGATATGAAAAAGTCAAATCAAGTCCTAAAAATGCAGCACCAATGATTAAGAAATTAGTTGCATTGTGAAGTAAAACAAAAGATACTCCTATCTGTCATTCATGTAGAGACTCAGGCCATTTTAAATTTGAATGTATTACTCCTAGGTAGACTCAATCCAATTCCAGTCTGAATCATATTGGTAAATACAGACCAACTGGAAGAACAATACAAAATGCCAAGAGTCCACCAAACAAAATGGTAAGAGGTAAGACATCCATCTCCACCCAGAATGACTAAGAGAATGGAGGAGCTATTGAATTAAGTGGCTCAACTGAGTCAAAAAACAAATGATCTAATAAAATAAGGAAAAATGATTCAGTTACCTAATGTACCTAGACAAGTTCCTGACAAAGTAAAGGAAATGTCCTCAAGGAAACCTGTCATAACATGAGTAGTGAAAGAAAAGAAAAATTGCCTTGTCACTCACTCAAATCATATAACAGGCAATAATACTAAGTGGTACCTAGATAGCGGATGCTCAAGACATGTCACGGGTGATAAATCTCTTCTCTCAAATTACTCAAATCTTAATGATGGGATAGTTACTTATGGTGATGGAAGCATCGTTAAAGTAGTAGGGCATGGAACCATAGAAGGAATGGAGATGCTAAAAAATGAGAATGATTTTTGCATAAAAGGACTAACTCACAATCTTTTAAGCATCTCTCAAATGTGACAACAAGCATGTGGTTACATTTGACAAGCTAAAGTGCAGGATCCTAGACTTATCAAGAAAACCAGTTATGGAGGGTCTTCGCACCAGTGACCACTGCTATGTCATCAAAGGCAATGGAAAGGTTGATCCATATGCCCAGTAACAATTGAGAATGAAAAACAAGTCCAGGTCATGGCATCAAGACCTGGGTGGATGTGTGAAATGATGCATTTGTAACAATTATCATGATATATGTGAGGTTTCTATACCTCAAAAAGTCTTTTTTTGTATTAGCATGGTTGATGTTTATAATTTTAGTGTCACAACTTTTTGTACAAATTTTGATGTGTATACAAGCTGATATGAAAATACTTTATGATATGCATATCAAAGTCTGGAGAAAAAATGACTTATTCTTATCCTCGATAAGTTAGTCATCATATCGAATGAGTTGTCTATATCATCAAAAAAAAATCGATATTGTCAACGACCACTCAGAATCAGAAACGTTGGTCCGAATTGTCAGTTATCGAACTCCTTTTTGATAAAATCTAATTAGGCATGTCGATATCATCGAATCTAACTTCGATGATATCGAAGTTCACCGCCCGATAAAAAGTTATGTTTTCTAGCTCCTATGATTGTCAAATTTTATAGTGTCAAAACCTCTTAGAATCATTATCTTGTGTAGCTCATCTACAAATTCAAGACATTGCATCTCATGTATAAGATATAAGGTCTTTACTTCAAGAACTTCAAATGCAAGATTACATGTTCATGTTCAAGTACAACACCAAGTCTTAATTCAATCTTTCAAGCTTTAATAGTTCAAGTTTTCAAAGCTTCGTTCAAGTTAAGACAAAGTTTTTTACTTTAAACCTCAAGCTCAAGCTTCAATGTTAGTTATATTCAAGCTTTAAAAGTCTCAAGTTCAAGCTTCATCATCTCAAGCTTCATGAATTTCAAAGAACGACTATCAACTGAAGCAAAAGAAGATTCAATGTTCATATATCACTTACAAGGTATGAATGACCCTAGATTGACCATGGGATAGGTCATTTTGAATATATAATTTAATTGGGTCATTTTATAAGTGCATAGTCTGTTTTTCAACTAGTCTTAGACTAAGTTCGACTAGTCCTAAACTGGCTCGACCAGTCCAAGAAATCCTCGACCAGTCCTAAGGTTGTTACTTATTTTCAAGGTTTTTATGTTAAAGTCTTGACCAGTCCTGGAGACTACTCGACCGGTCGTGTGAACAGTGCTCGACCGGTCGTGTGAACAGTGCTCGACTCAAAGTCCAGCAACTAATTTGAGTTCCACAAGACCAGTCGTGGATAGGACTCGATCGATCGTGGAGGCCACTCGACCGGTCGAGCAGGTCCTTTAACCAGTCACGGAACGGTCTGATCTTATCGCGCCTAAATTTTTAAAAGCTCGTTGGTCCTTCAATCAGTCGAACCGACCTCAGGACCAGTCGTAGATGCGATTTCTACACTTATAAATAGAGCACGAAATTTAGAGTTTGATAACCAGTTCAAGTAAAATCAACACGTTGCTCTAAGAGATAAGTTAGTGATATTCTTAAGCTATTTAGTACTCATTTTATATTCTCTTTAATTAGCTTTCTTTGCATTTGATTTTGAGTTTCTACATTCCAATCTTATTTTAAAGAGGGATTGAAGTATTCTCATTTTTTGGAATCAAAATCAAATCAAGCTAGCCCAAGGTGATTTAATTTAAAATCAATTTAGAACTTAGAACCTTTTCACAAGTGAGTGTGAACATTGAACTTCTACTCCAAATTGGTTCTTTCGGGCTTCATCAAAAGGAGAATATCCAAATAAGTATTTTACAGTTTTGTAAATTCATTCTTTTGGTTTCATTGAGATTGTGCTAGAAAAATCTCTTTCTTTTGGTTTGTCTGAGGTGATCCAAAAAACTCTGAGTGTGGGGTTTTTGAATTGTGTAAGCCTACTTGAAAGACATAATTGTGAGGGTTTTAGGTTAACCTTGAAAAACCTATTTTCATAGTGAATGCTAATATCCACTATGTGAGGATATTAGGAGTGGAGTAGTTATGTGGCTATTTTTCTAAACAGTTGGTGTACACACAAGTGAACCACTATAATTTCTGGTCTTATGGTGATTGATTGAATATTTCATTTTGTGGATGTTGTAATTTCCCTTTATGCATTTGTGGAGAATATTGTAATTTCTTTTATGCAAGTGTGGGAATGTTGTAATAGCTTAGTTATTTCCTCTGCTCTTTATATATTTATTCCTCTGTATCGTTTTGAGATTTTGATACACAGACCGTTCTAGGAATCAAGTTGTCCTACCATAATTCATTAGTTTTTGGTATAAGGTTATCCTTAGAATAATGTCTGTATCAACCCCTCAATACCTGTACACTTGAGGTTGTTTTACATTTCTGCATTGTGGATTATTTAAGTGCTATATTTATTTATATTTTTTTAATTCCACAGTTTTTTTTTTTTTTAAATTTGGCATATTCCTATTCACCCTCCCCACCCCCCCCCCCCCCCTTTCTAGGACTCTTACCTTAGCCTTTTTTAAAAATCTACTTTTCACTTCTCTCTTCGCGGTTCATCTTCTTTGGTCATTCTTTTCCCTTTCCATTGCGAGCAGTCTAGCATCACTCTAATCCAGTAATTTCTTGCACATCCTCTTGATCCCTCAAGGTATACTTTAATACTTTAGGGGAATCCTCAAGATAGGGCTAAGGCACCGGTTCAAAGGTCCTCAACACGCCAACGGAGCACCACTACTAGACAAACGTCACATGGTGAGGCTCTTGCTGCTGTACCAGCATCCCCACCTGATGTTGTAGGCTCTCCACCACATATTCTTGAAAAATACATTGGGAGGCACCTGGTGCATGAACAAAGGGTTGACAAGGAGTGCATCAAACCCTTCAATTTGGAACCCCTGGTGGATGTGATCAATTGGCTGCCCATTTTAGATTTCGGAGGTCCATGTCATGATGAGTGGACCTACCATTTTCTTGCATACTGTCATTCTCCAGTTCTAGATCCACCATCCATTACTGTCACTGTCGGGGATGATAGTGTCGAAATTGCTATGGAATCCATTGCCAACATTTTCGATCTTACCTTGTCTCCAGTCGGCATATCTGATCTTGATCTTAAGGACCTAATAACCCGCTCTAAGGTCACAAAATTCCTATGCAAGGATAGAGATATCCCATGGTATCAAGCAAATGCTTTGAAAGAAAAATATATGAGTCCAAAATTCCAAGTCCTGCATGGAATATTCTCCATAAATGCGTACCCTAGATGAACGAATAGATCCGATCTTACTGGGTTCATGGTCATGGTCATGTACTGTGTTACAACTGGTATCAAGTTATGTCTGCCTACTTTGATTCTTCACCAGTTGGCAAGTGTCATCCACACCTCCAGAGAAGTCCATCTGCCTTTTCCTCACATCATTCATGTGTTATGTGATATAATTCGTCTTCCTATGACAGACGATCTTGAGCGTCCACTACAGCATTTCAACAATGTCAATATTCGAAAGATGGACCTTAAGTGTCATCCATATACGAAAGGCCTGCCTAAGGAAGAAATTCATGGAGAAGGAGAGATGGGAGAAGGAGAAGTGCCAACAAGAGGAGATCGACAAGAGCCTCAGCCAGTTCTGACTCCGACCGATTCCGCACAGACCCAACGATTCAAATTTCACCAAGATAGGGTTAAGGTGACATTGCGTGGAATGACTCAAATAGAGGACAAGCTAAAAAAGCATGATGAGCAGTTCTAGGCGCTGGAGAAAATGGTGTTTGGAGTGTAGCACACGGTCCAGTTGAAAGTGCCCTGGTTTGTCAATTAGCGTGAGTGTTGAGTCAGCAAGACAAGTGAGCCCCATAGGAAGATCACTCAAGCATCTGCCTCAACTAGATGTGATTTTAGATCTCTACAAAGCTAAACTTAGCCTCACATCCCATGTCCCAAAACACCAGGTAGATAAAGCCCTTAAAAATAGTTAGAACAACATAGGGTTTTAGGTGTGAAAACTGTTTTGTAAAATCAGGAAAATCTCTAAGTTTTAAACCTTTGTCAATTTATCAAAAGTGCTTCGATGAAATCAGACTCTTTTATTGATGTCCTTGAAACTCGCTTGATGTTATCGAAATGAGGACTTCAGATGTCCAGCAACCAAAATGAATCTTAGACTGAATTATCAATGAATCGATGACAGTGTCGATATCATCGACTTTCAAATCTCGAGTTCATCGAATCGACTCGATAAAATTGACATCTGGTCAGTTTGTGTCTAGTAAGAAGTTAAGGAAACTCATGTGATTTTCGATATCTCGAAGAGAGCCTCGATAGCTTCAAAATTTAAATCTCGATGATATCAATGGACCTTCGATGATATCGGAAAGGGATACAAAATTGTCCACCAAGCTTTCAGGTAAATTCTTTTAAATGTTCGAGGTATCGAGAATCACTCGATGATATCGATATTCAAAGATAGATCATATCGAGATCAAGTCGATGTCATCGAATTGGGACATAAAACTGTTTAACAACTTTATAGGAAATTTCCTTGGAAAGATTGATGAATCGAAACTGGTATTGATATCATCGATATTCAAAACCAAATGATATTGAGGGATACTTGATCATATCGATGCCTATTCAGTTCCAAAGGCAAGTCTGCTCTCAGGTTTTCAAATGTCGAGGAATCATGGGTCGATGCAATCAGAGTTCGAAATCCAATGACATCGAAGCATGTTCGATATCCTCGATCGGTTAGCAAAAAGGTTCAAAAGTGTTTGACAGATTGAGTTTGTGTCATCGAGCGGCCATTCAACGTTATCGAGAGTATACACTCGATGATATCGAACTCTGTTTAAAAAATATGACTATTTTATTTCTGTTTGACCTTTTTGCCTATTTAATGAGAGCTTGCCTGAGGTTGTTAGTAGAAAAAAATAGATAGAGCTTTTGAGTATTTAATTCAGATCACCTTTCCTAAGCCCTTTTCTCTCATGGGAGTTCATTCCTCAATCCACCCTCGTCATTGATATTCAATAGAGTGGATTGGTGAATGATACGCATTCAAGGATCCTTCAGCTACTGCCTTAATGGCTAATCATTGAGCTGAGATTCCTTGAATGTATATATCGTGGTATTACTCTGTCACTCCAATGATTAATCATTTAACAGAGTAATTACCATCATAACCTTGACCCAACTTGTTGTCTTACATTAGAGCATCATAAGTGTTACGGATTAAGGGAGCTGATGATTATTCATCAATAAAGGAGATCTTCATCAACGTACTTAACGGGGCTCATCTACTTATTTATAAGTCATTAGAGTCCAGAGACACTGCTGATCATTCTTTTCTATAGGATTGGGTCACAGGTGATTCTCACCCCTTTCAAGTCCTCATAGGAGGCCTCCGACGGGAGAATACATGTGGGTGCTATGTGTTGACCCTTGCTCTTGGTGATCATAAACTTAAGTCCTTAGCCTATGTGGCCTAAAACCCTATGTGTTGTGTGTTGACCTTTGCTCTTGTGTAGGGCATAAACTTTAGGTTCCTTGTGTGGATCCTTGGTCTGTGTGGCCTAAAACTCGAGTGTTGTGTGTTAACCCTTGCTCCTGTGTAGGGCATAAATTTGTGCCTCGTGGAGACACGTCTAGGTTCCTTGTGTAGGTCCTAGAGTCGACCTTGTGTAGGTTATGAAGGTTAGAGTTGAACCTTATTTAAAACCTCCGTTAGTGAGATCAGGTACACTCAAGGGTTGAGTGCATCCACCGGAAGTGGAGTATACACATAGTTGAACCACTATAAAAACTATTGTGTTTGTGATGCTATTTACTTTTAATACTTATGTGATTTCTTTGAATGTTCTCATAATGCATGCTTACATGATTACCTAGAACTAATTAGAATCACATCTCACATAGAGTCACATCCATCATGAACTATGTTCCGCATCTTGTTTATGTTTTGAATAGTCTAATGATTGGATGCTTCATTTAGCTTGGAAGCCATTAGAGTTACATTGAAGAAATCCTGATATTTGCATATTAATTCAGGATAGGGTTGATAGGTTTTAAATCATCATAAAATTTTAAAAAGTCCTATTCACCCCCCTCTAGGACATCTTGGCATATTCCTACATCTACTAAAGTGCTCATTACCGCAATTTCAATTGGTATCAAAGCGGGTCTCTCTTAAGGGCTTCACCGCCTAGAGACTAATCTTGATTGAAGTTAGAATCATGGCAAATGGTGTATAAAAGTGCCCTGGTTTGTCAATTAGTACGAGTGTTGAGTCAGTCTGACTGCAGAGCCTCATAGGAAGATCAATTCAAGTGTCTATCTCAACCAGATGTGTGCAAGCTCACTACAGGCAAATCTAGCCTCACATCCCATGTTCCAAAATACTAGGTATATAAAACCCTTAAAACAAACCAGAACATTATAGGGTTTTGAGTTAAGAAAACTTTTTTCAAAATAGGAAAATTCTCTAAGTTTTCTTGCTTTGTCGATTTTATCGATACACATCTCAATATGATCGACATGCGCTGTCGATGTCCTCGATACCTAAACGATAGCATTGGAATGAGAAGAAAAGTGTCCAGCAACCACATATATACCTGGACGGATTTATCAATGTATCGATATACCTATCGATATCATCAATATTTGAACCTCGAGTCCATCGATGATGAGTCGATAATATCGACAGGTAGATCTCCGGTGCCCTTTTTTTTCTTAAGAATATCATATATGTATTGATATATCGAAGCCTCCTCGATACCATCGAAGTTCAAATCTCGATGATATCGGAAGGCTGTCGATGATATCGGTCTTGGGCACCAAGTTCTTCCAGTAAAATATTTCAGGGTGGTTTATCTATGATCGGGGGTCACTCGATAGAATTGATATTCAAATATCGATAATATCGGTGCGGTCTCGATTGTATCAAACATGGACATAAACTGTCCAACAAGTTTAAAGAAAAATTTATTGGATTTATCGATGCATCGACAAAAGTATCGATATCATTGACATTCAAATTCCGATGATCTCAATGGTCCCTCGATCATTCTTGTACACCTGAAATATTTCAAGTAAAGTCTCTCTCGTTATTCAAATATCGATGAATCCACACTAGTATTGATTGTATTGGAGTTCGAAATCCGATGTCGTCGACACTTGTTTCGATTCTATCGACCAGCTGGTAAAAGGTTTCAAAAGCGTATGACATTGAGTTTGTGTCATCGAGCAGCCAGTCGATGCAATCGAGAGTATACACTCAATGATATCGAACCCGCTCGATGATATCGAACTCTGTCATAAATGTGACCGTTTTATATTCATTGGAACCTTTTGCCTATATATAGTCTATTGGTGTTGGGAGAGAAAGAAGAGAGTGCGTTTGTGTGTTTTACCATAGATCATATACCTAAAGCCCTTTCTCTTAGGGAAGTTCATCCTCCAATCCACCTTCATCATTGACATTCAATAGAGTGGATTGGGGAATGAACTTCCACATTTAAGGATCCTCCAACTACTTCCTTAATGGCAAATCATTAAGCTGGGATGCCTTGAATGCATAATCAGAATCACTCTATCTTCCTTATAGGAAAACATTTTATAGAGTAAGATTCCGTCTTAACCTTGACCCAACCCGAAGCCTCGCATTGTGTAACGACCTGAAAATTTCCGTACATTGGGTCGAGTACCACCTCGACCAGAAATCACGTAGGATTAAATCCTTTAGAAATTTAACAAAGTTAACTAAGTACTAAACTCAATTAGCTATGAAATCCAGTTAGGATCGCTTTAAATACGATCTGCAAGACCCAAAACTTGAGAACAATTATTAGGTTACCCTAAAGTTTAGAACCAAACTCATTTCCGTCTGCTCTCGGGAATGAAACTAAACTTCGATAGGTCTAGATCGCACATCGGAGTCCGATTAGCCCTTGAAGCTAAGGAACTAGGACCGCCCTACCAATGGGCTTAACAATCATCTCAAAAATAAACCTTATCCGATGTTCCACGGCCATTCGTTTGAATCGGAGCGAGGTAGTGTGAAAAACACTATTCATAAGCCAAATTAAATATCCGGAATAGTGATCGGCATCGTTCGTTGACGCGTCGGTATTAAGCAACTTTGACCGTCGAATCGGACCAAATTACACCCTCGGATTAAGAAAAATTTCGGGAACATTTACATGTACTTGAATTTCTGATCGTGGCCCATGCCGTCGGCGAAAGTGGTCCGCCACGTGCGATCTGCGTATCCGAATGAGTCAAAACGTAATCCCACGTAGATCCATCGATGGTGAGCTTAAGTCTGACGTTTGGCTCAAAGAGGGCCACCAGAACTTCCCTTTTGAGCTGGAAAAGCGGCGAATATCCTATATAAGCAGTACCCCATGAACCTAAGTCTATTTCCGTAATGTTTGAGGCTATAAAAGGAGCTTAGAGCAGCCCCTCTCACAGCCATACGAATTTTGGTGGAAACCCTAGAGAGAGAGAGAGAAAAGAGAGAGAAGGACTTGGAGATCGTTGCCGATCTTCCTCCACTTGCATTGGCTTGCTACACGGCCTACACCGCCTTATTCTCGGCGTTTTCCGGTGTTTTCCACCTCATTTGAAGGTAAGAAAACCTAACCCTAGGTCGATTTGCGGTGGAATCGAGGTGGGATGTATCTGACTAACCGATTCCGCTCTTTAGGCTAGAAATCGCCCGTAGACGGAAGATCTATCACCCTTGCTGATTCGTTCCGTTTCCAAAGGCAAAGGTGAGGACTTTAAGCTTATAAGTTACGGTTTTCAACGCTTTCAATGTCAGATAATGGTAGATTCATGATCTGCTTGCAATTGCACATGTACAAAGTGCCTTAGTTTCTGTTTTGATTAACGGTGTGAAATATGGAATTTCACATATTCTAGGTATACGTAGAAATACCGTATACGTATTTTTTTTTGGATAAATGCTTGACATGTTTATTTAATGTATAATTATATAACATATGAATAAAATACTAGTTTGGCGAAAGGAATCGCCAAAATATATGTTTACTTGTAAATGCGCCGTATGTTGAAATTACGTATTGTAGAAATACCGTATACGTATTTCTTTTAGAATGATGTTTGACATATGTATTTAATGTATGATTATATAATACATGATTAAAATACTAGCTTGGCGAAAGGAATCGCCGAAACCTATGTTCCTTTGTAAACACTATGTATGTCGAAATTGGGTATACGTGAAGGTACCCTATACGTATAAAATTTGCTGATGTAATTGCCATGTTTGATTGTTGTATGAAGATGATGTATATGTATAAAATACTAGTTTGGTAAAGGGACAACCCTAGTACACACTTCCCTAGCATACGTCAGGTATGTCGAAATATTGCATTCCAAGTGTTGGTGAAATCACTTGTGAGTGTGAGTGCTTAAGTGTTAGAATCTTAGCTAGGTGCTGAGATGGGATTCTCGGTTACCTTAGAGTCGCATATGACACTCTCCATGTGGTTGTTCATTCTAACCACTCGCTTACGAAATATAAGTATTTGTATACTTATTTACATAATGCTTTATAACATGCTTTTGAACATGCTTTGTGACTTGTTTATTAATATGCTTCATGTTATGCTTTATATTATGCTTACTTGTGTTCTTGAATTACCATGTCAACATGTTGTATTTCACATGCTATGGTTAGGATTTGGCTGAGCTTGGGACTATGTTCGTAGTCCAGGCATCCGATATCGACTTGAAGATGTGGTTGGGATTCGCCACGCACGATGTGTTGGTGAACCCGTGTCGTACTTCGGTTGGCGATAGTGGTTGGCCACACGAGGTGCTTCTGCGCCTCATATCGCCCAACTTGTTGTGCGCTCGAGCTAAGCCGAACATGTCGATGTAAAGTATGCCTTATGTATGTTCACAATGTCCGGTCGCTAATGCTTGAACCTAGGGTACCAAACTTACCGGTGAAAATCCCGTTAACCATGGTACCTCGATCCGCTAAGACTCATGAGCCGGGCATGGTGGTATGGGACACCGTGGTCAGGCTGTCGGCCTACGCCAGGGGCTACGTGCCTCCCGTAGTGAGTAGTGAGCAACTCAACTCGTGAGCCGATTATGGTGGTATGGGACACTATATTCACTGCCGTCGGCCTACACCGATAAGGTGATGGGGAGTGGTGCGGTCTTTGTGTGTACAATACAGCGTGCCCTTTGTAGTGACCATGAGCATATTAAAGTTGCAGCGTGCCTTAGGGTTCGCCGCGACATATAGAATATGAACTAGGCCTGTTTACGTATAGTTGTATCGTGATGAATCGTTTAAAGGGTGATGGGGGAGTGGTGCAACCTTTGTGCGTAATGACCCTGGCGAAATTTCTCTCTGATGACCTAGAAAACACACTATCGTCGATATTAACTAGGACTCCGACGACCCTAGATTGGATCATGTTTGGATATGATACAAGGGAGGTACCTTAGTTTCCCAATCCTGGCTTTGTTTGAAATGAACTAATTAAAACTCGGTAATCATACTCATCATGCATCGCATGTGCCTGGAAGATGTGGAGCACTGTGGGATGTAAGCATGCGCGAACGTGAGATGGTGTCGCTTGAGGGAGTATGTCGGAGAGGGCATCCATCATACCTGCATTCATACTTGCATTAATCAGAGTAGCTAGAAGTGTTTGATTTACTGCTTTATCATTACTGCTTGACTGTATTGGTAACATGATAACCTATATCTTATTGTTCCACTGAGTTAGCTACTCACTCCCACGTTACGGGACGGTGTTGCGCACACCAACCAGACTCTGTCTCAGGTATAGGCGATCCGGCTATTCTAGAGGCGGAGCCGACACTGACGAGGACCAGGAGGAGTTCTCGTATATATGATTCATTCGGGCGGCCGACTAGGCTGGGATGATGGGATCTGAAGATTGTACCTAGTATTTTGACATTTTGTTTATATAGACAGACATGTATATTGTGACTCAGAAGGATTCATACTCTGGATAATGAATCGATTATTTTGTTTCTTTACATACATATTTATACAGTTCAGTCTTCCGCTTGCTTTTATACAACTGATCTGGAGTATGAATTACTGCTTTGGTATAATCTCATTCATGTTTACTGCTCTAACACAGACAACATTCAAATATCATTAAATATGTTGCATAAGTGATGCGTTGGAACTCGGGAGTTGAGTTACACTCGACCCCCGATTTTCAGGGCGTTACACATTGGTACATCATTTGTGTTGCAGATCAAGGAAGCCGAAGACTTTTCGTCGACAAAGGAGGAGATCTTCATCAATGTGTTGAATGAGACTCGTCTACTTATCTGTAAGTTATTAGAGTCCAGAGGACACTTGTAATCATTCCTTTTTAGGAGTGGGTCTTAGGTGTTTCTCACCCTTACAAGCCCTCATAGGAGGCCTCCGGCGGGAGTGTACATAGTAGGTGCGTTGTGTGGACCCTTGCTCTGTGGAGAGTATAAACATCCGATTGAAGGTGAACCTATCTAAAACCTTCAGTTCAAGGTGATCCGAGTGAAACCTCCGTTACGGTCTTATGGAAGATCCTTGGCCAGTGTGCCTAAAAGTGGGTGCGTTGTGTTGACCCTTGCTCGTGAGAGCATAAACAGTCAGCCTCAGTGTAGGCTGTAAAGGTTGAAGGTGAACCTGATTTAAAATCTTAGGTTTGAGGTGAATCGCTGTGAAACCTCCTTAGTGAAATCCGGTATACTCAAGGGTTGAGTGCGGTTACCGGGAGTGGAGTAGATAAGTAGTCGAACCACTATAAAAATGATTGTGTTTGAGATTGTTATTCTTCTGTTTGTGTGATTTACTTTAATATCTGAATATCTAAGATCACACCTCACACACATACACAGTCATATCCATCATAAGCTAGTTCGCATATTGTTCACTTCTTAAATAATTTGTGATTGGATCCTCTACTGGGCTTAGAAGTCAGTAGAGTTACTGTTGAGTAATCCTAATATGTGCTTGTTGTTAGGATTAGTGTAATAGGATTTTAAATAAACCATAAAAACTTTAAAAAGTCTTATTCATCCCCCTCTAGGACATATTGATATATTCTTACTTCAACTAAAGCGGTCTCCACCACTATTTCAGTGTAGGTTTAGAGGCAACGAACTGTCAGAACAATTGCCTAGTATTCCATACTGCACTGAAAGTTGGTAATAGTTCAAAATGATACCTTGATAGTGGATGCTCCAGACACATGACTGGTGACCAAACCCATTTTTGTGAGTATTCTGATTTTGACGGTGGGTTAGTCACTTTTGGAGATGGGAGCTCTGCCAAAATAATTGGGCAAGGAACAATAGTTGGACCGGGACTTCCCAAGATAAAAAATGTTCTTTATGTAGAAAGTTTAAAGCATAATCTCGTTAGTATCTCCCAAATTTGCGACAAAGAACACTTGGTCACTTTTTCAAAAAATGTGTGTAGAATCTTAGATCAAACAGGAAAATCAATCATGAAAGGCTTGCGTACAAGTGACAACTGCTACATAATTGAAAGTAGCAATGAGAATGTATTGCCCAGAAAAAGTAATATGGCTGTGAAAAGCGAGTACAAACTATGGCACCAAAGGCTAGGTCACGTGCACTATCGAAACTTAGCCAAGTTAAGTTCAAAAAACTTAGTAAGGGGTCTTCCGAAAATTAAAAAAGGAAGAAAAGATTACAGGTGGTGATTGCCTAAAGGGTAAACAAATAAAAGTTGGACACAAAAAGACAACCACCATAGCAACATCAAAACCTTTGGACCTGCTACATATGGACCTAGTGAGTCCCACCAAAGTTAAAAGTCATGGCAGGAAAAGATACTTCTTGGTGGTAGTGGATGATTATTCCAGATTTACCTGGGTCACTTTTCTTTGAGAAAAATCTGATTCTTTTGATGAGTTTCTAGTCATGGCAAAGCGCTCCAAAATGAGAATGGATACTGCAAAATCGTATCAGGAGTGATCATAGTGGTGAATTTGAAAATGAGCGATTTCAAAGATATTGTGATGAGAAAGGAATTCACTATGAATTCTCAGCCCCGAAAACTCCATAGAAAAATGGTGTTGTTGAAGGAAAGAATCGAATTTTGTAGGAAATGGGCTCGGTTATACTGAATGGAAAGGATATGGCCAAAAGCTTCAGGGCTGAAGCTGTCAATACCGCCTGCTATATAATAAATAGAGTATATTTAAGAGTATGCTTAAACAAAACACCATATGAAATATGGTATGGAAAATAACCTAGTGTGAAACACTTCCGTGTCTTTGGCAGTAAATGTTATATCCTGAAGGACAGAGAACACCTAGGTAAATTTGTGTCTAAAAGTGATGAACGGATCTTTTTAGGATACGCCTCGAATAGTCGTGCCTACAGAGTATATAATCTAAAAACCCTTACCATTTAAGAATCAGTTAATGTGGTGGTTGATGACCAACCTCATGAGGAAGAGTGTCCCTTGAATGAATTGGAAGATGATGTGGATTCATGTATTCTAGGTAAATCAGATTAAAAAATTTCCACATCTAATGAACCTCAACCATTGTCTAACATACCCATCGTTAAAGATCACCCTCTAAATCAAATCATTGGAGATCCTTATGATGGTGTAAGAACTCGACGTCAAATAGAAAGTATCTATAGTCATTTATGCTTTACCTCAAAGATTGAGCCCAAAAATATTGTGGAAGCTCTTTAAGATTAATATTGGATAAATACTAAGCAAGAAGAACTTCAACAACTTCAAAGAAATGAGGTATGACAACTGGTTCCTAGGCCATCTGATACAAATATCATTAGAACTAAATGGATCTTCAAGAATAAATCCGATGAATCTGGCAATGTGATTAGGAATAAAGTAAGATTGGTAGCTCAAGGATATTCACAGATAGAAGGCATTGACTTTAATGAAGCATTTACTCCTGTAGCTCATTGTGAGTCAATCAGGATTCTCATGTCAATTGCCTATGCTTTGAAATTTAAACTGTTCCAAATGGATGTTAAAAGTGCATTTCTCAATGGAGTACTTGAAGAAGAAGTTTATGTGGAACAACCTAAGGGATTTTCAGACCCCAAGTATCCTCAACATGTTTATTGATTGAGCAAAGTACTTTATGGTCTCAAACCATCACCACGTGCTTGGTATGAACGTCTGACGCAATTCCTTCTGGACCACAAATTCTGCAGGGGTAGTGTAGATAAATAGGAATTCATTGCTCATTTCCTAGATCTATGTGGATGATATAGTCTTTAGCTCCATATATGAAGATACTGCTTATAACTTCGTTGATCTCATAAAGTCTAAATTTAAAATGAGCATGGTTGGTGAGTTAAACTTCTTCTTAGGCCTACAAGTGAAGTAATTGCAAGATGGGGATGTTTATATGTCAGAACAAATATGCAAAAGATCTAGTTAAAAGATTTGGACTTGAATTAGATCATACTTATCATACTCCCATGAGCACCACACTCAAACTCTCCAAAGATATAAATGGGAAAAGTGTGGATCAACACCTATATCAAAGCATGATAGGAAGCCTATTATATCTAACTGTAAGTCGTCCAGACATATCATTTAGTGTAGGAGCATGTGCTCGATATCAGGCTGATCCTAAGGAATCTCACCTAACAACAATTAAAAGAATCATCAAGTATGTGGCTGGAACAACCGTCTTCGGTCTATGGTATCCATTCGAAACATCTAACATCATTGTTGGATACTCAGACGCCGACTGGGCTGTAAATTTAGATGATCGCAAATCAACCAGTGGTGGATGTTTTGCTATTGGAAATTTTCTAGTGTCTTGGTAAAGCAAGAAACAGAATTTGATATCCCTGTCCACTGCCGAAGCAGAATACATTGCTGCAGGCAGTTGCTGTGTTCAACTCCTTTAGATAAAACAGATGTTACTGGATTATGGGATTGAGTAGTCAACTATGACTCTCTTCTGTGATAACACTAGTGCTATCGATATTTCAAAAAATATTGTTCAACATTCTTGGACCAAGCATATTGACATTAGACATCATTTTATCCGAGAGCTTGTTGAGGAAAAGATCATAGTGTCGAATTATGTGTCTACAGAAAATCAACTTGCTGACATACTAACTAAGCCGCTAGATGCAAATCGGTTTAACAACCTTCAGAAATCAATTGGAGTATGTGCAATCTGATGACAAGTCAAAGCCAAACATGAGCCGAATTAGCATATCTGAGGATTATAGCCTTCTTATTTTTATATGGTTAAACATGTACTATATTGATACATCTTTATGTCTTAACCATATTCTGCACTTTAAGAGAAATATTTTTCAATTTTTCTCCATACTCGATGAAATTGAACAGGTCTCGATCTCATCGACGGCTCTCAGGAATACATGTTCTTAACCATTTGTCCCTTCTAACAGTTATAAATTCAACTGTCTTAATATCTGCTAGTTATTAACTGTTGATGCTTTCCAACGGTCATCGACACAGTCTTCGATATCTTTATGAGCCTACTTTCGATGACATCGATGGGATATCGATATCATCGACACGCTGTTATAAAAGAGAAACGAGCATCCGATTTGTCTATCAGCTTGTTCTTTCTCATCTCAGGTTGTTTTTACCTATCTATACCTGTCTTCCTGGGCTCCCATCTAAGAGGAACCATTATGAAAGGCAAAGGTAAGGATCTTACTCATTCCAAATCATCTAAATCAAAGAATAAGCAACCTGAAACAAGTCAGTCTCATCCCAATCAGTTGGCTTGGGAACAAGTTACAATAGCCGAGCGCATTGTTCTTAACAGCGCTATTGAACCATTCGGAGTGGATCTCCTCTTAGAAGTTATAGGGTGGTAAAATATACTCAATCTTGGTGGACCCTATCAATTTGAACTGATTCATCAGTTTTTCAATAGCTGCCATATTGTTCGTGATAATCCCCCATGTATTCAATTGGAGCTCTTGCATCACACAAAACTCATTACTCCAATCATACTTGGTCATCTCCTAAACCTAGAAGTAACGCGAATCCCAGTAACGGAACAGAATCTAAATGGGTTAGGTGTATGGGGGCGAGATAACACGAGCACTATGTCATGGTACCACAGTTCCTAGGAATGATGAAAACACTCTTCATGTCAACCACCTTGGACCCTCCTTCAAAATTCTTCATAGCATCTCTGGGACTAATGTGTATCCATGTGATGCAAAGGAAAGTTATCTTACTCCCTTTGTGTTCAATGTCCTTTATGATGTTTATCAAGAGGTCCAAGTATGTCTTTCATCCCTTATCCTAGGACAACTCACTCATATAATCAGAGGAGACCATTGGGATACACTTCCATTTCCATCGCTCATATGCAAGCTTGCTCACTATGTGGGCCAACCAGCCATGTCCGATACTATTCATCCTGAAGTGTGGTTTGATCAAGATGCGATCCAGCAGGCACAACAACTATGTCTAACTTCATCCCTTCAACCGAGTAGTCCTCCTGCACTAATGTTTGGCGTAAAAAAATGATTATCTCTCGTATCCGCCCATGCCATGGGGATCAAATCGTACGTCGGTGCACGGTCCCGAGTCAATCACAAATCGCTGGGACCACCAACTGGAACATCATCTACTGAATGGTTTGGTTGGTATTGACGAGCGTCTTTACAACTGTGAAAGACATCTAACAGCGATTGAGGACAAAATTGAAGCCCTCCAGCATACCACCCATCAAGTAGTTGACTTGCTAACCAATGGCGAAACTCGAGCACCTTAAGTGCTAAAGGAAGGATTAATATAAATGAGGCCATATCTCAACATTACGGCTGATTTCTTTTTGGAGACCGCATGAATTTCTTATGATGGATTGAAACATTTTGGGATGGATGTTGAAATATTGCCAAGCTTAGGCAATTTTTATTTTGGATATTTTTTATGGTTGTTTGCTAATTCATATATATTTGCTGCCATGTCTATCTACTCTCACTTTTGCATTGATCTCTATGACATGTTGATATAAATTTTGATTGCTTCCTACTAAATATCCATTAAGATTAAGAACTAGATTGTGATTTCTAATGTTTAACGATATCCTGCTATCCGTTGTTAAGAACTCACAGCTCTCCCATTGCCATATTTCTCCCAGTTTCTTAACTACCAACTTTAGTCATTAATGTTATTTCGGTTTATGATTGCCTTTATTAATGACTAACAAAAAGGGGGTGAAGAAATCCCACCATGAGAACACAACTGGTGTATGTTTTTTTAGCATGGTGATATAGGTGATAGGGGGAGCAGCTGTATGACGACAGGGGGAGCAGCTACTACTGAATGTTACATTTATGTGTGAACTTAAATAGCATATTTGTAAATTTGTGTAAAGTTGTTGTACACACAATTTAGGGTGTTAGTCTAGATGTTGTTCTAGGATTTTCGGTGTTTTTTCACATAATTGACAATGGGGGAGCTTAAAAGTGCCCTGGTTTGTCAATTACTATGAGTGTTGAGTCAGCAAGACAAGTGAGCCCCATAAGAAGATCATTCAAGCGTCTGCCTCAACTGGATGTGACTTCAGATCTCTGCAAAGGTAAACTTAGCCTCACATCCCATGTCCCAAAACACCAGGTAGATAAAACCCTTAAAAATGGTTAGAACAACATAGGGTTTTAGGTGTGAAAACTATTTTGCAAAATCAGGAAAATCTCTAAGTTTTCAACCTTTGTTGAACTATCAAAAGTGCTTCGATGAAATCAGAATCTATTATCGATGTCCACGAAACTCACTCGATGTTATCGAAATGAGGACTTCAGATGTCCAACAACCAAAATGAATCTTGGAATGAATTATCGATGAATCAATGACAGTGTCGATATCATCGACTTTCGAATCTCGAGTTCATCGAATCGGCTCAATAAAATTGACATCTGGTCAGTTTGTGTCCAATAAGTAGTTAAGGAAAATCATGTGATTTTCAATATCTCGAAGAGAGCCTCGATATCTTCAAAATTCAAATCTCGATGATATCGATGGACCTTCGATGTATTGGAAAGGGACACAAAACTGTCCAACAAGGTTTCAGGTAAATTCTTTTAAATGTTCGAGGTATCGAGAATCACTCGTTGATATCGATATTCAAAGATCGATCATATCGACATCAGGTTGATGTCATCGAATTGGGACACAAAACTGTTCAGCAAGTTTATAGGAAATTTCCTTGGAAAGATCGACGAATCGAAACTGGTATCGATATCATCGATATTCAAAACCAGATGATATTGAGGGATCCTCGATCCTATCGATGCCTGTTCAGTTCTAAAGGCAAGTCTGCTCTCAGGTTTTCAAATGTCGAGGAATTAAACCATGGGTCGATGTAATCGAAGTTCGAAATCCAATGACATCGAAGTATGTTCGATATCCTTGATCGGTTGGCAAAAAGGTTCAAAAGCGTTTAACAGATTGAGTTTGTGTCATCGAGCGACCATTCAACGTTATCGAGAGTATACACTCAATGATATCGAAGCCTGCTCGATGATATCGAACTATGTCAAAAAATTATGACTATTTTATTTCTGTTGGAACTTTTTACCTATTTAATGAGAGCTTGCATGAGGTTGTTAGTAGAGAAAAATAGATAATGCTTTTGAGTTTTTAATTCAGATCACCTTCCCTAAGCCCTTTTCTCTCATGGGAGTTCATTCCTCAATCCACCCTCATCATTGATATTCAATAGAGTGGATTGGTGAATGAACTTCCGCATTCAAGGATCCTTTAGCTACCACCTTCATGGAAAATCATTGAGCTAAGATTCCTTGAATGCATAGATCGTGGTATTACTCAGTCACTTCAATGATTAATCATATAATAGAGTAATTACCAACATAACCTTTACCCAACTCGTTGCCTTACATTGGATCATCATAAGTTTTACGGATCAAGGGAGCTAAAGATTCTTCATCAACAAAGGAGGAGATCTTCATCAACGTACTTAAAGGGGCTCATCTACTTATCTGTAAGTCATTAGAGTTCAGAGACCCTGCTGATCATTCCTTTGTATAGGATTGTGCCACAGGTGATTCTCACCCTTTCAAGTCCTCATAGGAGGCCTCCGATGGGAGAATACATATGGGTGCTGTGTGTTGAACCTTGCTCTTGGTGAGCATAAACTTAGGTCCTTGGCCTATGTGACCTAAAACCCTAGGTGCTGTGTGTTGACCTTTGCTCTTGTGTAGGGCATAAACTTTAGGTTCCTTCTGTGGATCCTTGGCTTCTGTGGCCCAAAACCCAGGTGCTGTGTGTTGACCCTTGCTCCTGTGTGGGGCATAAACTTGTATCTCGTGGAGACACGTTTAGGTTCCCTGTGTAGGTCCTAGAGTCGACATTGTGTAGGTTGTGAAGGTTAGAGGTGAACCTGATTTAAAACCTCCGTTATTGAGATTCGGTACACTCAAGGGTTGAGTGCATCCGCCGGAAGTGGGGTAGACACATAGTCAAACCACTATAAAAATGATTGTGTTTGGGATTGCTATTTACTTTTAATACTTGTGTGATTTCTCTGAATGTTCTTATAATGCATGCTTACATGATTACCTATAACTAATTAAAATCACATCTCACACACAGTCACATCCATCATGAACTATGTTCCGCATCTTTTTTATGTTTTGAATAGTCGTATGATTGGATCCTCTATTTAGCTTGGAAGCCATTAGAGTTACGTTGAAGAAATCCTGATATTTGCATATTAATTCCGGATAGGGTTGATAGGTTTTAAATCATCAAAATTTTTTAAAAAGTCCTATTCACCCCCTCTAGGACATCTTGGCATATTCTCACTTCTACTAAAGCGGTCATTACTGCAATTTCACCAATAGCTCGTTGATCTGATATCATGCCGTCGAGATGACACGGCTCCATCTTCATCGGCCCCAGTACCATAGTGTCGATAGCTCTCATGCCATCACATACAATAATTACTCATCTATATGTAAGGGCATGGGTATCTTTTTGAATGCCCTACATTCTTGTGAGTGTATGTGGTGGCCAGCTAACATTGGAAAGTCTAACAAGTTTTTTTTTTTTGGTTGTTAGTTGTTGTGTTTTATGGTTGTCCTCTAAATGAGGAAAATACTTGTGTTTTCATGTGCCCATGGTTGGGCTGGATATTTAGATGGTTTGTTTTGGATGTTTAAATACTGCCAAGCTTGGGCAGTTTCTTTTGGATATTTTGATGGTTGAATGTTAATATATATATTTGATGCCTATTCTCTGCCAAGTTTATCTGCTCACATTATTCACTGATCATCTATTTGAATCTCATTCTACTTATCTATGGAATGCATGATATAAATGGTGATTACTTTTCTAATAATTATTGTATATCCATAGAGGTTGTGAGATGGTTGGTGATTTCTAACCTTTTAAAGATATGTTGTTATCTGCTTTTAAGAAACCTCAGCTCTCTTTTTCCTTCATTCCCCCAGATTATTAATTGTCAACTTCAGTCATTTGATCTGTTATCGATATATGCTAACCTTTGTCAATGACTGACAAAAAGGGGGAGAACAAATCCCACCATGAGAACACATTTGCTATATATATTTTCTAAAGCATGGTGATACAGGTGATAGGGGGAGCAGATACTTAAGAAATTGTGTGAATTGTGTAGTATCTTTATAAAATTGTGTAAAGGTTCATGTACACATAATTTAGGATGTTGTTCTAGGTGTGATTAGGTGTTTTGTCATGTAATTAACAAAGGGGGAGATTGAAAGTCCCCTGGTTTGTCAATTAGCGTGAGTATTGAGTCAGCAAGTCAAGTGAGCCCCACTGGAAGATCATTCAAGCATCTGCCTCAACTGGATGTGTGCTCCAAGCTTGTCAAAGGTAAATTAAGCCTCACATCCCATGTCCCAAAATACCCAGGTATATATAAAACCTTAAAGTGAGTAGAACAACATAGGTGTTTTAGTATGAAAACTTATCTTGCAAAACAAGAAAATTTCTAAGTTTTCAACCTTTCTCGATATATCAATATCACATCGATGTGATCGTACAACTGTTATCGATGTCCTCAAAAAGTACTCGATATCATCAAATTGAGGACATCTCGTGTCCAGCAACCAACTTGATCCTTGGACAACATTCTCGATGAATCGATGAACTCTTTGATATCATCGAAATTCAAATACCGATAACATCGAGATAACTCGATATAATCAAATCTGGCTAGTTTGTGTCCAGCGTGCTGTTAAGGCAAAACTCAAATTTATCGATGACTAGAAGCGAGCCTTGATTCCATCAGAAATCAAATTCCGATGATATCCAGGGACCTTCAATGTTATTGAATTCGGACCAAACTAGTCCAGCGAGCTCTATAGGAAAATCCTCTTGAAATGACCGAGGAATCGATGATGTCTCGATATGATCGTAATTTAAATAACGATGAAATTGATATATGCTCGATATCATAAAAATGGATCAAAGATTGTCCAGCAAGCTCTTTTGAAAATCATGTGGAAATAATCGATGTATTGAACAAATTTTCGATGAACGGGAGAGCACATTCAACCCTTGCTTCGATGACATCGAAAAGTTAGGTTCCTTGTGTGGATCCTTGGTTTGTGTGGCTTAAAAGGTTAGGTTCCGATGGCATCGATTCTCCTTGCTCCTACGTGGAGAAAAAGTTTTTGTAGGTCCGAGAGTATATACACCGAAAGTAGAGTGCACATAGCCGAACCACTATAAACTCACATGTGTTTGGGAGTGGAGTTTGTATAATCAAACTTTTCTTCGGTAGCATCGAAAGTATATGTTCGATGATATCGAATTTGGCTTGGAAGCCAAGTTAAATCGATAATATCGAACGATTTCTAGTTGGTCCATTCCATAAGCCTACTCATGGACATCTTTATTAGCATATTGCGCTGTGCCACAGGCGCAGCATGTTAATCGAGTTCCTGATTCTGTCCCTTCATCAAGTGCGCCCTAGATTAAGAATCAGACTGGGGATAGGATGAAGTGCCGACACCTATATGCTGAATGCCGGGTCTTGGTTATCCTTATCTTCAGCTGTACATTTCACAGTGGTGACCCACCTGATGAAAGGGCATTGATTTTGGGGCAAAGTCATAGCCAATGTGGCCCATGATAAACAACAGACTGGATCACATGTGGAACTTGAGTTTTGGTTGCGTAGATACGTGGTTGAAGGTGGATCTATCATTTTGGAACACTAGTCATCATCGAACGCTGACCATGGCAGACGTACGTTGATTCCAAAAGTTCCATAATGGATGATGAGGGAAAGAGAGGATCTACGTGGAGATCCGAGTAGGTCCCACATCCCTCGATCTACGTTGGCTGTAAGATCTATGGCAGGGAATATGATGATATTCTTGTCCTTTTGCAATTATATTTTTTCTTTTCTTTTCCTAATAATAATAATAATAATATTTATTATTATTATTATTATTATCAGAGAAAATATATAGTCTAAGCCTCTCAAAAAATATCAGGAAACTGCCGATTGTATATATAAAAAAAAAACGCTAAAATCTCACGTCTACTAGGTGAACGTCCATGGTACAGACAATTCCTTCTTGCAAGGTGCCATTCCGGGAGCTTACTAATAACTTGCTCATCTATAAAACCGAAATTTACATTTAGAAGCAGCTGTGGTACAATGTAGGAGAACCAAGCTGGACCCAGGGCCTTAGGAAATAGGTGGTCGCCTTCGTCACACCTTCATAAATTCTAGGGTTAGACCATGA
Source organism: Magnolia changhungtana (assembly GCA_030180095.1). Classification (NCBI taxonomy): domain Eukaryota; kingdom Viridiplantae; phylum Streptophyta; class Magnoliopsida; order Magnoliales; family Magnoliaceae; genus Magnolia; species Magnolia changhungtana. The sequence goes on from JASAUF010000397.1 coordinate 6,275,038, forward strand.
GGCACTTGGATCCCACCTGCATACACAATCATTTCTACCCTGGAAATTTTCAGACTTTAAGCCACTCGTCCCCGCCAATTGTGGCATGCGCTCACATCAATCTATGGCCGTCCATATCATAGATCCCATTAAGAGCACTAACTGAATGATAAAATAAAAAATTTAAAAAGCCCAGATGACTATACAATGTGTAAGGTAAACATAAAATCGTAATTGGTTATAATTCAACCAGCGAATTAAACGGTTAAGATCATTTACAACCTCACAAGTTTGAACAAATGGTGCCTACCTATACAAATTGGACGGTTAGGATATTTGAACAGGTGTGTGACGTTTAAGATGGGTGAAAGGTCACAAGTTGAAAAAGAAAATGGAGGAGTACCAGCCTTGGTATGGGCCATTCATTTTGGGTAGTAGGGGTACCTACCTTGCTGATGTCGAGTAACTATAACTAACACACCGCGAATCCCATTTGATATTTTCGATGGTTACATGTCCATCACAGACCAAACAAGTTGTTCTCGCTGTGATGGAGATCTTTGAGATTGTCTTATAAAGTCATGTCCTTTACGTCAGGTTTGTTGCCCTACCTTTTTCTCTCTTTTTAAAGTTATTATGGTTCCACGACAATGGAAAGGAAGGAGAGTCCTTGTGCCAGTGGGCCCCACTTATCGGTGATCCACCATGGATGGACCATGAATAATCCCTGGCCCTTGTTCAACCCGTCCAAGTATCAAAGTGCACAGTCAGTGCTTTGGAAAGTATAGGCGCGAGCCTTCTCCGGACATCCATGGTTATTTTAATTAGATCGACGAAACGTGGGCCCAAACTAAAGGGATAGGATACTTTTTACATGGTTGAAAGAGAGGACGGGAAGAATTGTTGACTTTGTGGGGAGGGTTGCTTCAGTTGGACAGTGTAAGAGGAAAAGGATAAAATGGTTGATGCTCCTGCAGATCTAGTCGATACGAATGCAGACGCAGCTACTGTAAACGCGTGACACATATCAGATTGAGCTGTCCAAATCTCGTGCCTCAGGGGTAGCCCTACAGTCAGATCAACTTGGCCATCAACCAATCCGCATTCATTTCTTGAATTTGGACTGCTGATTGGAGTTTTTGATATCAACCATACATTGGATTGCCACCAATCTGATGGATGATTTTCCATAACACAAGGACATGTTTGGAACGTGGGATCAGGTGGAATGAAATGGTATGAAATTGTGTTTAGCACAATATAAATTTCATCCTGCGTTTGGAAACAACGGATTGGATTAATCCATGCATTATATCATCCAGCCAGTCCCGGCAGGAAAGGGATTCTTGGTTGATTTCAAAATCACCACGTTTGTGAGACCCACGTTGATGCATATGTTTTATTTATGCCATTTATCCATATGCACCATTTAAACTTGACAATCGAATTGCATGTGTACACAGGTGACTGTGTTTGTACACATTCTTGACGTGTTGGTATTTTTCCAACGTAAAGATGGCACATGGAGATACGTGTTTGGCACGGTTAAAATCTATTCACACACGAAGGAGATCTGTATCAATTTTCCTTTGGTATTTGGCATTTTGTCATTATTATGATGGTACAAATTCCCATTAGGCTTGTTTTAGAGGATAAATCATTGTAGGCCCTGTGGCCATGAGAAATGTGCCTATTAATTAAGGGATGTGCATGGCACGTCTATAAGATACCTACTAGAGTAGCGTATCCTATCTCACGACTGGATAATGATCTCATCCGCGAAGTTGCCTCTTACAGTCCTTCCAAGATGGAAGACTTCCCCAGAGACGTTCAAAGACCTAACAACGATCTAAAATATTCTAAATGCCAAAAAGTCGAGTCGATATGCAAGCAAACTTAGACCCACCCTTGGACCAAGATCATAGAGGAACGGGTGAACTTACATTGAGTCCCATTCTACATGATGATTGGAATTAAGAGAATGTGAGATCTGATCTATCCAAATGATAGATTGTCATGCCCCAAACTCGGAAACCGGGCTCATAGAATTTCCGATCGCCGAATCTGGCGCCGACAGCCTCCGTAGTACCTCATTCTCAGCTTCCAGTGCCTATACGCCAAATTCCGATCTCGGGATCCTACAAAGAAGATTTTTAGTGAAAAATTATTTTTTTGTAAAGGAGCATAACCACGAGCATAACCAAGTCACAAACGAAAACATTAACACCACATATCCACTAATATGAACATTCGAGTATAATGCTGAAAAGGGAAATATATGAATAACAAAATCTCAACGGGCTCGACGCACGCGCCTGCCTTAATGCTTCTGCAGCTTAACGTCACCTGCATGCAACAGTCGTGCATAAGCTTATAGAAAGCTTAGAGGGTGGTGTAAGTGTGTGTGCAAGATAAGTGTCAAGCACACAAATGTCAGCGTAAGCGGAATACTGACAAGTATATAAGCCATTCAATATCAGAGTATGCAATGCATGTTGGCTATGCAATGCGGAGTCATAGTGAGCCAAATATCAAATGCCAATGATATAATACAATATGCAATTCTTGACAAGCCATGAATAGCATCAGCCTCATCTACGCCATATAAATGCAGAAACATAGCAACCCAAATGTCATATGCCACGGATATAATGCAATATTTAAATCCTGACGAGTCCATAATACCATCAACCTTATTCAGGATATGCAATATAAAAGCATAGTAAACCAAATGCTATATGCTGAGGATGCAATGCAATATGTGGTGCGAATGAAATGACCAAGTGAAAATATGAAGTCAGGATGATAGTAAGTAGTATCGCAAGCTGTGGGGTTCATCACAAGGAACTTCTATCCAAATTGGCCCATACCTGATTTGGATAGTTAGACACAATGTGGTATACTCCTGATCTCAGGTTAGTCGCGTACCCAACCGAAATCATGGCTGTTGCGAGGGTACATATAATGATCTAGTTGTGCCCAGCAGCCTAAGTGGATAGTGAATGAATGAAATGCTGAGTACGTGACTCCTACTCAGTAAGTCCACGTATCAGTACCATACATTTCTGGGATCATCATTAGGGTTTAGTACACTCCACACTGGCCGCTGCCTCCTTAGCCACGTAACCAAGTGAGTGAAAGAGACCTTACTACCCGCCTAACCAGTAGTCTGCTAATACCTACCCGACTAGTTGATAGCAGACACATTTGTGAGCTGGTCAAACTCAGCCTAGCTTATAGCCTCCTTACTCCGGCAAATAAGGCCACACCCCCTTTTAATCAACCATGACATGGTGGGAGACGCGACTTAGTGGTATACGGCTCTCATGCCCTCATGTAGCCACTCGGTCTAGACATTGGAGCATCCTTGGTACCAAGGGGTTTAGGGACTTTCACCCACCAATATATTAGATGCCCATATGCTAGAACTAAACATTTTCGGTGTCCCAACTAGCCATCCACAATATACTTGTGGAGCCTATGGCCCTGTTGTTGCTAGGGCGTACAATAATCATGCTACACAAATCAGTGATGGACGATCTATTGATGGACGCTATAAATATAAATCCATGTGGGACCCACAATAGTTGCATAGCTGGTATGACATCACTACAGCAACTGCATAGCTGGTATGAGGTACTCCGGCCAATTAACTTCCCATAGTCCAAAGATTGGACAGTGAGGATACAATACATCCATCATGGTATGCCCCACACGTCCAGCTTCTAGACGGTGTGGATTTGAAACACATGCATCAAGGTGGCCACCACACGTCCAGTTTCTTGACGGTGTGGATAGTACATTGCGGTGGGCCCCACATCCTGAGGTGGATGGCCTGGATATACAACACATCATCAGGTGGTCCCACTTGAACGGTGTTGATAAAACACATATTACTGTGGTCTCCACTGTCTAGATGGACGGTGGGAATAAAATACATATTTCACAATGGTCCCCACCATCCAAATGGACAGTGGGAATAAAATACATAAATCACGGTGGGTTTCCACCACCCAGATAATTGGACGGTGTGGATATAAAACATATAAATACGCGAGGTCCATGTGTACAATGAACACATCAAGGTGGGCCCCACACAGATGGACGGTTTGAGTATAACGCATACCTCATATCAGATCCACAGAATTTGCTGACGCTGATACTGCAGCTATGCAACTGCGTGGGACTGACAGATGGACAATTTAGATAGAATACATACATCAGGGCCCCATCGTCCATTGCTGGATGGAGGGATGCAATACATACCTCAAGGTGGGCCACGTGGGTGAGGTCCATGTCCAACGTGGGCGGACTGCATGGATAAAATGTGCATGTAAGGTGGGTCCACACGTGTGGCCCACCTGCTTAGATGAAGCCGGTATTTATGTTTTACCTCATTGTGGCCTGTTGGACTTCCAGTAGATGGACAACCTGGATGAAGCACATGGGCCTACTGCCCCTTTTGGGCTGGGCGATGTGGACATCGTTCACACCTCAAGGTGGGTCCCACACGCACGTGGCCCACCTAGTTTGGATCAAACTAATATTTGTGTTTTCCCTTCAAACAGGGCCTGCCCAAACAAGTAGCAAGGTGGACAACAAAGTGGGCCCCGGTTGGACAGCAGGTGGTCCCACTTGGTAGACGGCATGGATAAAATACATACATTATAGGTGGGCCATACAATTAGGGGAGAGAGAGAGAGAGAGAGAGAGAGAGAGAGAGAGAGAGAGAGAGATGTGCGATGGAGGGACCCCGCCACTATAGGCCCTCCCTTCCATGCATTACAACATACATCAAGTGGGTCCCATTACATGTTGGCCCACCGGTTAAAATCAACGGTGGAGATCCCTTCTCCACCAAAATGCAAGGTCTAGATGACCTTTACCTACAAGGAAAATAAACATCATGATAGGGTCCATAGAGAATGGCCCCATCATGGGATGAAGATACAAATCATGGTGGACCATTGGCTACACCTAGGGTCCAAAGTGAGATCCATACCATCGACCGGTAGGCCCCACTTAGCCCAACATCAAAGCATAAATCTACTCCTACCAAAATACCCACCGTTAGATCTTCTTGGTCCAATGGAATACCAAACTCATTGGCTCTCTCTTTGATGGAAGATGATGAGGATTGAAGGGTTAGGATGAGGGAGTTGGGGATAGGAAGTGGACCACACTTGGCTCTCTTTGGGAAGAGCTTGGACGTCCACACTTGGTAGCTTGGAATGGGTGGAGAAAGAGAGAGAAAAAGCTGTAAGAGTGATGTATGGAGTGATGGGCAGAGTGATGGGTGTGAATGATGGGTGTCAGTGACATGAGTGTTGACTTAGGGGGGGTTCCTTAACTTAAGGAGAAAGAAAGCAATGGCTAAAGATGGGATGTGTACTTAATTGATTGATTGATTGATGAGATAGATTGGGTAGAGATTCTCTAAGAATTCACAATACGCAACATTTTTCTCAAAATAAACGCGTGCCCATAACTCCTAGCCTTGGTATCGCATTGCTGCGCAAGATGCGACGTTGGAACCGCGGCGATGGCACGGTCGCAATGGTACAAGTCTCGGGTCGAGTCGACTCAAATCTACAAGATGCAACTTAGGGTCGTGTGCAAACACTGATTACAGGTCGCGGGTTGCCAGAATTTGACAGGGAGGATCGTGGGAGTCAATGGAATGGTACGAACGAGGATACGGGCCTTACAAGTATGGGGGGTCAAATCCCTCCAAGACTCTAAAGCATTACCTACTGGTTGATCGAACAGACTGAAGGGGTTTCATCAAGGTCATCTGTTGAGTGTGAAATATTGTATATTTCTCCCTTGTTATGTATTGATTTTATGAACATAGATGCACTTAATTGATATAATTACACATGTTTTCTCTTACGAGGTGATTTTGAGAGCTAAGGAGAAAATAATGCTGAAAGTGTGAATTTAATGCTCAAAGAATTAACTAGTAGAGGATTGAATTTATGAAGGTTAACATTGAAGAATTCAAGAGTCAACGATCCAAGAAAATCAAGCGAGGAAGAAATAAAACTAAAGATTCAAAGTATAGAAAATCGTAAGTGCAGAAATCAACAATTCGATGCCATTGATAACAACTTGAATGTTATCGAAGTGTCGACATTGTTGATGCCATCGAATTAAGTGTCGATGCCATTAATGCCATCGAAGCCATCCTCTATTCCATGGAAAAAATTACGAAATTCTAATTTTGTTGCTGGACATACTCATGCTCCCTTCGATGAGTGTTTGATGATATTGAAGGAGTGTTCAATGCTATCGAATGAGGTTCAATGTCATTGAGAAAATACCTGAATTTAAAGATTTGTTGATGGAAATTTCCTATTTTTAGTCAATCTCTTCGATAGGAGTTCGATGCCATCGAAGTGACATCGAAACTACGATCTAGTGCATAAATTCAAGGCCGATTTGAAGTCGATGGGAGTCAAAGCTATATAAAGAGATGTTTTGCAATTTTCTAATCATGAATTAGGGTAGGAGTAGAGAAAATAGTTGTGGAGCTTACAGGAGTCTTCTCTCTTCTGTAAACATTCAGTTCTAGTTATTTTTTATGTTTTTATATTTGAGTTTTAATTCAATCATGTATTTGATTGGCTAATCTCTTATCTAGAGCTAAGAGGTGAAGCTTGTAGTTCTTCTTAATGTTTAGTGTACTTTGATTCCAAATATTTGGTTTATACATTGAACAATTCATTGATATTTAGTTTGAATGAAGAAGTATTTCTGGTTTATTTTGATCCATTGTTGATTCCAGGCACATTGGATGCTTAGGAAAACTAAGAATAGTTTCTTACCCGTCTTGTAAAGGATTGATCTATAGATTCCATTGATATATCGCTGACTACGTGCATGATAGATGCTTTGAATATACTACGATCATATCGTTGATGCTTTATGAGGGAACAATTCAATGAAAGTTCAATTCTATTATGAACTTATGCATGATAATTTAACTACTCTATTATCCAGCCAGATAGGATAAGACTTCGATTCCAGTTATATGATCCAATGTCATCCATGTAAAAGATGTGAGAAATCAATCCGACATGAGACAATGAAAATAATAAATTAGTGAGGAGAAGATAATACCTGAAGAAGGAGAATTAAATAATTATAAAGTTCCCATGAAATAAAGGGAGTTAGCATGAAAACTAAATAAAATAAAATAAACTATCCTAATCTTAAATCCTAGGAAAGCAATATACCTAACTATACCTCCATCATACTAAGAGGTCAATCCAGGTACACAGGATCAATAAGAGGCATATGGATGTCACATCTAAATCAAAATTCTCAACGAATGGTTTGAGACGGTAACCGTTTACTTTAAAAACGTGACCATTCATTGGATTTTCAATTTCGACAGCCACATGAGGATAGACAGTTTTGACAATGAAGGGGTTGGTCCAACGAAATCTTAGTTTTTCCAAAAATAAATGGAGCCTAGAATTGTACAGAAGGACTTTCCTGTCATGGAACTTCTTCATCACGTCCTTGTAAATTCTATAACTCTCGTATTCATCGTTTTGGATCTCTTCGAGTTCATTGATTTACAATTTGCATAGCAAGCTGGTGTGTCCAAATTGAAATTAAAAATTTAAATTGCCCAGTAAGCCTTATGTTCTAGTTCCACATGCAAGTGGCAAGCTTTCCCATAGACGAGTCTAAAGGGAGACATTCCAATAAGGGTCTTGTATGCGGTACGGTGTGCCCATAAAGCATCAATCAATTAAATTGACCAATCTTTATGGTCCGGGTTTATAGCTTTCTTCAAAATCTATTTGATTTCCCTATTTGAGATTTAAGCCCAACCACTTATTTGTGGGTGATAGGGGGTACCCACCTTGTGTGTAATGCCGTATTTCTTCATTTAGCTTCTGAATGGTCAATTACAAAAGTACGACTTGTCATCACTGATAATGACTCAAGGCGTACCGAACTGAGAAAGAATGTTTTCTTTTAGAAATTTAATGACCATGCGATGGTCATTTTTCGGCACGGGATCGCTTCAACCCATTTGGTAACAAAATCTACTATTAGCCAAATGTAAAGATTTCCAAAATATTGGGGAAAGGGTCCGATGAAATTGATGCCCCCAACAATCAAATGCCATAATGTCAGAATGTAATTCAGTGGCATTGTTCGCTTGTGCCCCAAATGTAGGGTTGCAATGTAGTAATAATCTCGGTGAGACCGTGGTCATTGTTAAGTGTCAAATATTGCATATTTTCTCCTGTTTATATTTTGGTTTTATAAACATGATAATGCTTAATAGGTATATTTTATACATGTTTATATTGCGACGTGAATCTATGTAACACCCCGAACTTTTTAATACCCAAGTATTGAAAGTTCTCGAGTGTTACCATGAAGTTTAACTTAATATATACATGTGTAGGATACCAATATAGCTATCCTTACCTTACATCCATTCTCCAACATGAATCTGACCATTGGGAATTATCTTCATTCATAGATCAATCAATTGGACCGTTGATTTTGAGACAAGACCATCCATCTATGATTTGACGTACGTACCTTTCCTTAAATGGATTAGCGAATAACTCCTTATCCATAATGATTTATATGTAAGTTCTTTCGTAAGAATTGTTTATAAAGGTGCATATAACCATGTAGAACCACTTGATTTCACAAAACTTGTAAATCAATAATAATTATGAAAATGCCACTAACCTAGACCCCTGAATGCTAAATCACATGGCTCCCACGATCCGTTTAATGTGAAATTTTATACCATGCCTATGTATCATAAATTAACCATACACGTCGAATTTCAGCCCTTATATCTTTGTAAAAGTGACCCAATTGACAAATAAGCTCCTTAACCATTGATTTTAGTGTCCATCGAGTGAAGAAACCTCATGGGCAGTCGTAGTTGGACATTTTCCTTCATATGAACGACTTGGATTGCCCATCATATGGACCAATGGTGAAATATGAAGACCACACCTTTGTAAGCTTTTTCTTAGGCGTGAAGTTATCCTGTCGAGGCCTACTAACTCATTATAAATTTGGATCTTCCGATTAATCCACTTCCTGCTGTCCATTGCAACTCAAATTCGGACCACATTTTGGTCCCATATGACTACGAGGTCATGTTACTACACTTATTTGAACACATATTTGTCAATCACGTGACTAGTTGTGTCAAGTAGTCGGATGAGTCCTTTGCAAATGAAGACGATGACGTAACTAGAGCAGAAGCCCAAGTTACAAAGTCAGATTCCAAAGAGGCTTCTACGATCAGGATCTTGCCTACAGATGACTCAAACCAAAATAGGAAATCCCACTTAGGTCATCTATTCAAAGCCAATTCCAAGTTTATACTTTCTATCCTTTTAGTCTTAGTATTAGGAAGTTCCAAGTTGCTGATTGATTTAATGGATAAGAAGTTAAAACATGAAAATTTGTCCACATTCGGTAAGAGAAAGTGTCACCGAACGGAACCTTCAATAGCACTGAAGATGCCTTCGGTTCCACCAAAAGTGCCTAAAACAGTCTAGCATCTTTCGAAGAATATTCGGTACCACCGACGAACAACTTTCAGTACCACCGAAAGTAACAAAAATCATCTAGCAAACTTCAGGATCTAATTCGGTACTACCGAACTATAATTCGGTACCACCAACTATGTTTCGGTACTATCGAAGGTTCATTTGGTACCAATGATAACTAGCCGTTATAGATCTGTTGGGCCATTTTCTCTATAAATATAGGACCCAAAACCTTGTAAAAGATGTCAATTTATGTATTTCAGAGTCCGTAGGTTGTCCCAAGCTCTTATAACTCATCCTATACTCTATCCACATGAGATTCATGTTCTCTTCTTTGTGATTCTTCACTCATGAGAATTCAAAGCTCCTATTAATGAAGAACATCATCTCAAGCCTCCTCTAGACTATAGAGACTGACCCTATAGGTAAAACCTTGGCCTCTATGATACTCTAGAGCATCCATCAGTTAAATCTCTTAGGAGATCCACTCATAACATTTGTTAGAGATTCAACCAACTCTTATTACCTTGGTTACTTTCTAGGAACATCATATGCAAGGTTCTCGATCGTGAAGCTGAAAAATAGGTAAACTACAGCATAACGATTGAGGGAGCATCGGGGAGCTACTTCAAGCATGGAAGAGCGAAAATCAAGCAACCCAAGAAAAGCTACAAGAGAAGACTCATTCCGACAAGTAAGTGTCATTTTAAGAGTTCAAAGCTTAGACTCTATCCTCGTGTAAGATTGATGGTAAGAGTTTGCTATCAACAAACTTGTGTTGGTGCCTTGTGTGGGACCTTGGCCGGTGGGCCTAAACATAGGTGCCTTGTGTGGGACGTTGGCTGGTGGACCTAAACGGAGGTGCCTTATATGGGACCTTGGCTAGTGGGCCTAAACGTAGGTGTCTTGTGTGGGACCTTGGCCGGTGGGCCTAAACGGAGGTGCCTAGTGTGGGACTATGGCCGGTGGGCCTAAATATAGGTTCTAGGTGTAGGACCTTTGCTCGTGTGAAGAACATAAATTGTTGAGTCCTTTGTGTAAGGCTCTGGAGGTTAGTGGTGAACATGATTTAAAACCATTCATAGTGAAATCTGACATACTCTCGGAGAGAGCGCAGTTGTTGGCAATGGAGTAGGCAAGTAGCGGAACCATAATCACCAAGCAAAATGATATATTTTCTCTACGCCTTAGAATTATGGTATAAATTATGCATACTTGAAGGACATAATGATATATTTTCTCTACGCCTTAGATGATGATGTATGAGAGATTGTTGAAAATGATTATATTACACCAACAAAACAAATTGTTCTCGAGGATGGCACAACAATCACCAAGCAAAACCAAAGACCAAATGGACCCAGTATGACGAAGAGATGAGAATGTGTGAAGCCAAAGCTATGAATGCAATTTGATGTAGAGTTTCATAGGAAGTATTTCACCAGATAAGTATGTGTGTAAACTCTAAGACAGCATGTGAGTTATTAGAAACTACCCATAAATGAACTAATACAGTAAAAATGTCAAGTCTTCAACTTCTAACAACTCAGTTTGAACACATAAAAATGGAGGAAGATGAGAAGTTCATGGAGTTTTACACAAGATTAAATGGCATATGCAACTCCATGGGAGGACTTGGAGAAAGAATTCTGGTACCCAAAATATGTAGGAAAATTTCAAGATCTCTACCGGAACATTTTAACTCCAAGGTCACTACCATTGAAGAGTGTACGAATATAGAAAAAATGAAAGTAGAAGAACTAGTAGGCTCCCTACAAACTTTTGAACTACACTTCAAACCACCCACAAAATCCAAAAATACTGTTCTTAAAACCTCTAAAATCATGAATACAGTAAAGGAAGAAGATAGTGAGAAAGAAGATGGAGATGAGGAGGTTGCCCTCTTATCTAAAAAAATTAAAAGATTCTTTAATAGGAACCGTGGAAGACCATACAACAACAAGGGAGCTCGGCTGGACCACAAGAGGCAAACTGGAAAATTCAACAAGTCCAAAGAGCTTCAATGCTAAAAAGTTTGGCCACATCTCCACGGAATGTCCTACAAAGAAGTCCAAAGGGAAAGCTATGGCAGCCACTTGGGATGATACTGCAGACTCAAATTCAGATTCAAATGAGTCAAAAAGTGATGGAGATACAAAATCACTAAAGTTTCTCATGGCTTCCACCACTATAGTCATTCTTAAGAATCTGGATGAGGAAGATGAACTTAATCTTGAGAGAATTAAAAAGGGAAAAGGAACTACTGTTAGAAGCATAACTTTTGATAATCTGATCAAGAAAATTGAACTTCTAAAATTAAAAGCTGAAAAATTAAAAAGAGAAAACAAGAAACTAAAAATGGAAGTAAAACATTTTGATCAAACAACAGAACTAACTTGAAAATTTACTCAAAGCAATGAAAATTTTGAGAAATTTCTAGGCATGGGTAGAAAATTAAAAAATATGACCGGCCTAGGATATTAATTAGAATCCTCCTCTACCTCATCAATGATGACAAATTCAAATACTCCAAATTAGAAAGATTCAGTTGAATGCCATCACTGTGGAAAGATAAGACACTACTAATGGGAGTGTCCTATGGTAATGCAACCTGATGTTACTTCCAAGACAAATCACAAAGTCACATCCAAATCATTTAAAAGTCACTCAGAGAAATACTCTTCTGGATCAAAGAAAATGGTTACCAAATGGGTAACGCAAAATAGATACAAGTGCCCTGGAAATGACTTGGGCCCTTGTAACATCTAGTCCATGTAAATTAACAAGTTGTCTCGACCCATCTTTTGATATATTGGGTAATGGGTCAAGAAAAGGTGAGCCATAAAAAAAAATTTTGATTAATCAAGAAATAAATCACAGTTGGTTAAAATTGATTCTAGAACTTTAAAAAGCATATTATTTTTTAATCAATTCACAAACAAATTCTTGACTAATAATTTCTTCATCATGGAGTTTAATAAAAATGCCTTCATGATAAACAACTCCATATAAAACAAGTATCATACATAACTTTTGAAATATTCATGGATCATATGATACTTACTTTGAACCAGAAACGGTTAATACACATACTACAATCAAACGCTTTTTACTTATTGATCAACCATCGAATGATTATTGGTTCATTTGAACTAAATTGGTATATCTGAGGATCATACATCCTCTGTAAGCTTTAGAGCCAAACCAAAGGATTAAGCCTGATGATTGGTTTAAATGATAAATCTAAGGATTCTTGGCCTCTAAATGAAAGTGCCCTGGTTTTTAATGAGCGTGAGTGTTGAGTCAGTTCGTCTACAAAGCCTGATAGGAAGATCAATTCAAGCGTCTGCCTTAACTGGATGTGTGCAAGCTCACCACAGGTAAATTCGAGCTTCACATCCCTTGTCCCAAATCACCAGGTAAGCTAAAATCCTTAAAAACAAACTAGAACATCCTAGGGTTTAAGGTAAGAAAACATTTTCAAAATTGGAAATTTCTAAGTTTTCTTACCTTGTCGATTTTATCGAAACCCCTTCGATATGATCGACCTGCTCTGTCGATGTCCTCAATGCCTTAACGATATCATCGATATGAGGACTAAAAGTGTCCAGTAACCACATACTCATCTGGACGGAATTATCGATATATCAATATCATCGATATTCTAATCTCGAGTCCATCGAGGATGGCTCGATAAGATCGATAGATAGATTTTCGGTGCCCCTGTTTTTATAAGAAAATTAAAAGATTCTTTGATATAGCGATGCCCTTTCCGATACAATCTCAACTCAAATCTCGATCATATCAGATGGTCATCGATGATATCGATCTTGGGTGTCAAGTTCTCCAGCAATTATTTCAGGTTGTTGTTATCTCTGATCGGGGGGGCCTCTCCAGAAATCGATATTCGTATGTTAATGATATTGAGGCCGTATCGATTGCATCGAGTCTGGACACAATCTGTCCAACATGCTTAATGAAAAATCCATGTGATTTACCGATGCATCGACACTGCCTCCGATATCATCGGTATGCAAATTCTGATGATATCGATTGACCCTCGATTATATCTTAAAAACCTGAAATATTTCAAGTCAAGTATCTCTCATTTTTCAAATGTCGAGGAATCGATCCTCATATCAATGGAATCAGAGTTCAAAATCCGATGACATCGACACGAGTATCGATGTCCTCAACCAGCTGGCAAAAGGTTTCAAAAGCGTATGATATTTGAGTTTGTGTCATCGAGCGGACCGTCGATGCTATCAAGAGTATACGCTCGATGATATTAACACCGCTCGATGATATCAAACTCTGTCATAAATGTGACTGTTTTATATCCGTTGGAACCTTTTGCCTATATATAGACAACTTGTCTAGTGTTGCCGTGAGAGAAAGTAGAGAGAGCTTTTGAGTGTTTAACTTTAGATCTTATACCCAAAGCCCTTTCTATCGGGGGAGTTCATCCTCCAATCCACCCTCACCATTGATATTCAATAGAGCGAATTGGGGAATGAACTTCCGCATTCAAGGATCCTCCAGCTACCATCTTAATAGCAAATCATTAAGCTAAGGTGCCTTTAATGCTTAGATGATTGAAATCGCCTAATCTTTCTTATAGGAAAATCTTTTGAGAGTAGGACTTCATCATAACCTTGACCCAACCTGCACTACGTGAAAAATGGAAAAAAAAAAGGACGGATTTCGAGACGGTTCTGGACCGTCTCTAAAATCGCTTGGTTTAAAGACGCTTTAGAGACAGCCGTAAACTGTCTTTAAAATTTTAAACGGCCCCTGACTGTCCTTAATATTGTCTTAAAAATTTGAACGTCCAAAAATCATTTAAGACAGTCGTTGACTGTCTTATATCCGGTCATCTGAGATGGTCATTGGCCGTCCGCATTAGAGATGGTCCATGACCATCTTATATGCGGTCATCTGAGACGGTCATTGGCCATCATTACCTGTAATATGAGACTATCAAAGACCGTCTCTAATAGAGACGGTCCTTAACCATCTTATAGCTTTGGCAAAGATCACCTCTATTAGAGACGGACCTAAACTGTCTCTATTAAAGACTATCAAAGACTATCTCTATTAGAGACGGTCCTAAACCGTCTCTATTAGAGACTGTCAAAGACCGTCTCTATTAGAGACGGTCCTTAGCTGTCTTTTAATTGTAGTTTGAGACTGTCAAAGACCGTCACTATTAGAGACGGTCGTTAGCCGTCTTATTTCCCTGTGAAAGACTGTCTTTAGTAGAGACTGTCAAAGACTCTCTCTATTAGCGATTGTCAATCACAATCTACATTAATGCTCAAGTCCTTCCCACTCAAAAAATTATGAATTTCGAAAAAAAAAAAAAAGTAAAGAAGCTTAGAAAAAATAATTAACAATGTTTTAAAAAAAAAAAACTGTGATTTTATAAAAATCTAAATTTTGAAAAAAAGAACTTAAGAACTTTGAATAATGTTGACAACTTTTGGAAAAAAAAAAAGATTTTGATAAATAAATG
The DNA here is from genome assembly GCA_030180095.1 of Magnolia changhungtana. Classification (NCBI taxonomy): domain Eukaryota; kingdom Viridiplantae; phylum Streptophyta; class Magnoliopsida; order Magnoliales; family Magnoliaceae; genus Magnolia; species Magnolia changhungtana. The sequence goes on from JASAUF010000397.1 coordinate 6,290,080, forward strand.
ATATTTTGAAAAGAAAATATTAAAAATTAAACAAGATTGTGAAAAAATTGATAAATTGTAAAAAAATATATTAAAAAAAAAAAGAAAACTAGATTTTGTATTTTGACAAAAAAAATTAAAAAGTTATATAACAAGATTTCGATAAAAAATGATATTTTGAAAAAAAAAATTAAAAAATTAAACAAATTTGTGAAAATTTTCACAAATTGAAAAAAATATATTTTTTAAAAAAGAAAACTACATTTTGCATTTTGACAAGAAAAATTGAAAAGTTATATAACAAAAGTGTGCCCACTAAAAAAATGATATTTTGAAAAAGAAAATTTATGAAATTAAAAAAAATTATGAAAAAATTGACAAATTGTAAAAAAATATATTTTTTAAAAAAGAACTAAATTTTGTATTTTGACAAGAAAAATTGAACAGTTAGATAACAAAAATGAGATTTTGATGATGTGTTATATATCCTTGTCGCCCCTGTGTTTCTGCAACCCATTTTTGGGCCAGGTATAAAAAATTGTGTAGATTTAAATCTTAAGTGGACCACACCACTGGAAAAAATGATAATATAGTACCTCACCATTAAAAATTATAAAGAGCCCCATTATAAGGTTTTAGTAATGTTTATTTGCAATCCAACTTGTTGATAATGTAAAGAAGATCTAGATGAAGGTAAACTACAAAGATCAAATTGATCCAAAACTTTTGTGGCCTTCAAAAGGTTTTTAATAGTTATTCATCATTGTTTTGATTAGTATGGCCCACTTGAGATTATTTAGTTCTTATGATTTAAAATCACATCATAAATATATGATGGAAAAATATATGGACGGTGTCGATATACATAAAAGATATCAAGGTGGGCCCTACACGGTTAAAGTAACACCCATGAAGGAGTTACCTAAATAGTAAAATGGTACTATAAGGTCACCTCATGGGAACTTCCCATGAGGTTAATCTGTGCACCACACCATGATGTGTGTAGAACATCAACACCATGCATTTGATGTGTCCCCTTTAAGTCCAAAAATCAGTCGTATACGAAACTCAGGTGGGCCATAACATCTAAAACTATGTGAAGACATCCCCAAAACATATAAAAGTATTTAATGGGGCCCACATGAGTTTTGGATGTGTATGAAATTTGGTCTGACTCCTCATCCAAGTGGGACACACATAATGAATGGGTTCGATATATGAACCACATATAGGTGGGCCTAATAAATGATTATGAATGTTTTAATGGGAGGGTAACCCTCTCAACTATAGTATGTGGTGTGGCCCACCCGAGTCATGGATTGACTTTATTTTTAAGCTCATGGCCCACCATGGAATAGTGCATCTGATTGACGGGGTAGATCTTAAGGCCCGCCGTGATGTTTATTTGAGATCCAATCTGTTTATAAGTTAATACAAACATGGATACGGTTGAAACTTGGTCTGATATCCCTCATCCAAGTGGGACACACATAATGAGTGGGTTGGATATGTGAATCATATTCAGGCATGCCCAATATATGATTATGAATGTTTTAAGGAAACACTTCTCTACTACATTTAGGTGAGTTACTCGTTACTTTTACTAGAGTAAACGCTATGGGGTCCACTGTTATTTATTTATTTATTTTATCCACTCCATTCATCCATGTTAACAGATAATTTGAGGTCTAAAGAATAAAAAAGAAACATATCCAAAGCTCAAGTGGACCACACCATAGGAAATAGTGTGATTAAACCTCTACCATTTAAAAATTCTTGGAGGCCATAGAAGTTTTGGATCAAGTTGATGTTTGTGTTTTCTATTCATTCATATATTTTTGATATTATGAACAACCTTTAACCGTTTTTGGACAATCTGATCAGTCCAGATTGAAAAGTAAATAACTTCAGATGTTTAAATCAAATTTCACTCAAATTGTTGATCAATCTTGTTTGTCTAATATCTCTCTCATATGTAGTATGATCAGGGTGAGTAACTAGTCAATTTGAGGGTAATGATTAGTAAAATAGAGTGAATGGACCAGACATGTAAAATAGGCCAAATATTCTAGTCAAAATTGTGAACTAACTTATTGACCTCGTGAGAACCTATTATTTATTTATTTTATTCACTCCGTTAATCTATGTTAACGGATAATTTTATTGAGTTCTTATGATTTGAAATCACATCATAAAATATGATGGAAAAATATATGGATGGTGTCGATATACATAAAATATATCAAGGTGGGCCCTACACGGTTAAAGTAACACCCATGAAGGAGTTACCTAAATAGTGAAATGGTACTATAAGGTCACCTCATGGGAACTTCCAATGAGGTTACTCTGTGTGCGCCCCACCATGATGTGTGTAGAACATCAACACCATGCATTTGATGTGTCCCCTTTAAGTCCAAAAATCAGTCGTATACGAAACTCAGGTGGGCCATAACATTTAAAATTATGTGAAGACATCCCTAAAACATATAAAAGCATTTAGTGGGGCCCACATGAGTTTTGGATGTGTATGAAACTTGCTCTGACTCCTCATCCAAGTGGGACACACATAATGAATGGGCTGGATCTATGAACCACATCTAGGTTGGCCTAATAAATGATTATGAATGTTTTAATGGGAGGGTAACCCTCTCAACTATAGTATGTGGTGTGGCCCACCCAAGTCATGAATTGACTTTATTTTTAAGCTCGTGGTCCAAAGTCATGGTTTATATATCCACACTGTCAATCCATTTTTTCAGATCATTTTAGTGGTTGAGTCCACAATTAAAGCATATCCAAAGCTGAAGTGGACCATACCACAGGAAGCAGTGGGAATAATCATTTCCACCGTTGAAATCTTCATATGGCCTACAGTGATTTTTATTTGTCATCCAACCTATTCAATAGATCATAAATACATGGATGAAGGGAAAACTAAAATATCAACTTGATCTAAAACTTCAGTGGCCTCCCAAAATTTTTCAATGGTAGACGTTCAATTTATACTGTTTCCTATGATGTCGTCCACTTCAGATTTTTATAGGCTTCAATTTTGAGCTTATGTAATACAATTATATGTTAAAATGGATGGATGGAGTGGATAAAATGAATAAATCATGGTGGCCCCCACAGGATTTACTCGCTTGGGAATGGATTGGCTACTCCTGACACTGGCCAATGGCTGGTGGTGGGTGCTCTGTGGCCCCCACCATGATGTATGTGTTTTATCCATGTCGTCCATGTATTTTTACAGATAATTTTACAATATGAGACCAAAAATGAGATATATCCAAATCTCAAGTGGACCACATTACTGGAAGCAGTGTTGAATGAGCGTCGATCGTTAAAAACATTTTGGTAGCCATAAGTTTTGGATCAAGCTGATTTTTGTTTTTTCCCTTCATCTGGTCCTGTATGACCAAATCAACAGATTGGATGTCAAATAAAATGTACAGTGGGCATTAGGAGGACTTTAATGGTGGATATCCAATCACTATTGTTCTCATGTGGTGTGGACCACCTGAGATTTATGTCCCTCTTATTTTTAGCATAAAGCTCTAAAATGATCTTTAAAAATGGATGAACAGAATGGATGAAACACTTACTTCATGGTAAGGCCCATAGAGCACCGTCCATGGCCTACCCAAAATTAGGCTCATGACTCAAAACAGAGTCGCACCCAATCTCCCCCCATTTCTTTCGCTCGCCGCTCGCCCTCCCTCAGCCCTCTCTCTTAATCACCCCTGTCCTTTGCCCTCTCTCGCCGCCCTCCCTCTGCTCTCTGCTCTCTCTCGCTCTCTCTCTCTCTCTCTCTCTCTCTCTCTCTCTCTCTCTCTCTCGCCTCGGACATGGCTGCTAGACATAGTTTCCGGGGCTTGAGTGGAGGATTTCCACAGGTGACAGCCATGGATGATGGCGAGGAGTTCCACATCCGTCATGAGATCGAGCGAAGTTCACTCCAGGTACGATAATGGAATCCCCAATCTGATTCCAGATTAAAATCCCCAATCTGGCAACTGGATTTGGCATTCAAATTTAAAATCCCTAATTGACTGATTCGAATCCAAAAAAAAAAATATCCCTAATTTCAACTGGATTATGGGGTAATATGACTGGAATCCCCAATATGGGACTTGGGATTCGAAATCCCTAATTTCTGATTTGGGGATTCAAATCAGAAAACCCTAATTGCTGGATTCGGGATTCGAAATCCCTAATTTCTGATTTGGGGATTCAAATCAGAAAACCCTACTTGTTGGATTTGGGATTTGAAATCCCTAATCAGTCTGTATGGGATTCGAAAATCCTTAATTAACGGATTTGAGGATTCTAAATTGAAAATCCTTGATTTTCTGATTTGGGGATTCACATCTTTTTTTTTTTCCTTTTAAAAATCAATTTTAGCATGGATTTATCTTCGGATTCCTTTTCTGAGGTGGGTATTTGTTTTTGGACTGTTTTTAGCATTAAATTTTGATGGTAGTTTAGCTAAGAGCTTTGAATTTACTGTTGTTATCAACTGGGGCAACTCTCTTGCGATTTTTTCTGATTTTTTATTGTTTCTATATGAATTGGGAGCTTTGAATTTTACTACTTCTGTAATGGAGAGAGAGAGAGAGAGAGAGAGAGAGTTTTCTTTTTTGGGTTTGTGGTGGAAACTGAGAAATCGATTTGTTTTTCTGTCACTGATTCTTCTGAGGTGTCGTTTTTTTTTTTTTAAGTTTTTTTCCCGGGTTTAGCTTTTAAGCTGAAAGCTTTCAAGCTACTGTTTTTTGAAGTTGGGAGATGCCATTAATTTTTTATTTTTGAATTTTTTGTTGGGTATTTTTTTCCCTGAGGTTAGTTTTTGAATTTAGTGTTTTTCCTCATTTAACAATGTTTTCAATCTTTTTTCAAGATAGATTTTGATGGTTGGATGAGTTGGGAAATCTGAACTCTATTTTACAGCCATTACTGGTATTGTCTTTTTCATGTAAAGTGAGATTTACTCCTTTTTTGCTGCTTTAAATGAGGTTAGGTTTGTTATTTACGTAGTTTTCTAGATTACGATGGTAGCATCCGTCGAAAGCTTCAAAATTTACTGTTTTCTCAGCATTTCGAGAGTTTATGAGGAGTTTCTTCCTCAAGTGGAAAGTGGGGAGATCCCCTTCCGATCATGTGTCATGACCTGAAAATCAAGATGAGGTGAGTTGAAAAGGTGTGATTAATGCTCTTTTGACAATTATCAATTAGTCTTAGTACTGCCTTTGATTGATGAAAGGTTCAAGTAAGGCTAGAGAAGTTCAATTGAGAGCAATCTCCCATAAGGATTGCAGACACAAATCTGATCATTAAACCTAGACATCCACATAAGTGCCAACATGGAATGCATGTGTGATCCAGACCATTCATCAAGATCTAAAATTTCATCTGGTAGGCCCAATTGTCAATCTGTCTAGCCTAAGAATCAGGCCAGTTATCTCATATGTGAGCCACTGCATGCAAAACAAATGGGCAGATGAAAAAAGAATGGTCAATAGTCCAACATTCGATGCGAATGTTTGGCCCTCCTGACGAGTCTACCACCCTGATTCATTCTGAGTTTCAAATCAGTCACAAATAGCCAAATCTTAGTTGAAATTATCATCCTTTTCCAGTTATTTCCATTAGCAAATTCCTTCATCTACATGTTAGTTTTTACAAAAATAACATAATACATTTTGGGTTGTATTTAGATGAGCAACTAAATTGAATTGAAAATATTCAGTTTAAAAAAGATGAAACAACAAATCCTGGTTACATTTCCTAACATTCACTAGCGAGCAACTCACCCTCAAATTTCAACTCCAGTTATTTTAGGTCCATCTTGAAAGTATAACAATTGCACTTAGGAGCCAAAGTCTCAAACCCATACCAGCCATACTATAATTATAAATTGGTAATTTTCACTTTACCAGAATAACTATTGCAATTCAGATCATCCATTCATACGTGCATGGTTGAATAATTTTCTACATGGCCTGTCCTTTGGATGCTCAAATTGCAACTCTCTATCTTCAATTCTTGCAATCCATTTCAAATGGAACATCCATTCATACATGCACTTCAGCAATTTGTCTAATAAAAAATAATGGCTAAGAGACGTGTTCTTTCCAAATTGGAATTCCAATGCATGCGACGTGAAGCTAGCTCAGAAAATTGATTACAATTTGGTCATTTCTCTAGTTTCCGTCTAGGTTGCTGAGTTGTACATCCAAACACACCCTAGGTTTCTTTTGTTCATGCTCATATTATGTATGATCATCTTTGTGTATTGGGAGTTCCATTCCACTTTATTGATTTTTGGTTTCTGATTGTTTATGTTATAATATATTTCTTTCTATTTAATAGCAATTTCAGTATAACCCATTTCATCTTTATGTAGGGGAAATTTTCTTTTCTAAAGTAAGTATTTGGGGCCCCACTTTTTTAATATGATGATGAAGCATGTTTATCTCTCAATTTTTAAAAAAATTTTAACTATTTGTATTTTTTCTAAAAAAATTGTTTAATACGAATAAGAATAATTGCAACTTTTTTTTTTTTTTTTTAGATATCTGTTTTATTTCAATGTTTTCTTATCTATGGTCTATGATTATGATCAATAGGTTGCATTTGTTGGTGGGAAATCAGCTTTTGTTTATAATAATATTAAAAAAAAAAATCTGTTTATATAAAAAAAATTTCCATTTGATTTTTTTTGCATGGATGCATCATGCATGGTTTTATAATAAAACACATGTATGTACAAAACAAATTATTTGTTCCAAACAGGACATTTATGATAAAATAAATTATTTGTTCCAAACAGGACATTTATCAAAGGAGCACTATCAGGTGATATTTAAGATTTTCATTATAAATATATTAAGAGCCAATGATAATTATAAGTAGACTTGCAGCCAAAAATAAAGAATTTAATTTTTTTCAAAACATGGAAAGACTAATCAGTCCTAGTTCTTGTAACTCCAGCCACTGCTTCAAATGGAGGGACTACACAAAGATTTGTTTAGGGAGACTACTGATGGTAAACTAGCAGCTGCAACAAATATGAGAGCTACAAAGGTGAAAAGAAACATAAGGCGGTAGGTAAGATAAGATAGATTGACAGTACTTTTTTTAATTTACTTGGATGGATGATGAATGTATTTGGGAATGTAAATGAAAATAAAAAAAAACTTATAATATATATATATATATATATATATGTGTGTGTGTGTGTGTGTGTGTTATCAATGGAGGATACCTTGTTTAGGGGGACATGAAATTCTTGTAGCTTATGGTATGGTGCCCCAATATTGGTTGTATGTTACTAGTATGTAGTAGATAAAACTTGGTTCAATAGTAGATAATACTAGAGAATCCCTAAACCTAAACCTACACCTAATCCTAATCTACTCCTTAACCTAAACCTAAACTTGAAAACCCAAACCTAAATCCGTACACAAACCCAAACCCGAACCCGATTTCCTAAACCTAAACCTTAACCTATTCTCAATTCCCTAAACCGTAACCTATAACCTATACTTATAACCTAAACCTAAACCTATAACCTAAACTGGTAACCTTAACCTAAACGTAAAACCTAAACCTAAACCTAAACCCAAACCCAATCCCGAACCCAAATTGAATCCTTAAACCCTTAACCTAAAACCCAAACGTCCCGATCTCGAACCCAAACCGATTTTCTATACCTAAACCTTAACATATTCTCAAATCCCTAAACTTAAACCTACACCTAATCCTAATCTCAACTCCCTAACCTAAACCTAGACCTAAACTTGAAAACCCAAACCTAAACCCGATCCCGAACTCAAATATGAATCCCTAAATGCTTAGCCTAAACCTAAAACCCAAACGTAAACCCGATCTCGAACCCGAACCCAATTTCTATACCTAAACCTTAATGTATTCTCAAATCTCTAAACCTAAACCTACACCAAATCCTAATCTGAACTCCATAACCTAAACCTAAACCTAAACCTACACCTAGTCCTAATCTCAACTCCCTAACCTAAACCTAAACCTAAACCTGAAAACCCAAAACTAAACCCGAACCCGAACCCGATCCCGATTTCTAAACCTAAACTTATAACCTTAACCTAAACCTATTCTCAAATCCCAAAACCTATAACCTAAACCTAAACCTATAACCTATAACCAAAACCAAAACCTATAACCTAAACCCGAACCCATTCTCAAATCCCATGACCTATAACCTAAACCTAAATCTAAACCTAAATCTAAACCTATAACCTAAACCAAAACCAAAACCTATAACTGAACCCGAACCCAAACCCAACCCCGAACCCGAATTCCTAAACCTTAACTTAAACATATAACCTATAACCTATAACTTAAGCCTATACCTAAACCTAAAGCCTTACTTATAACATAAAACTATTCTCAAATCCTTAAACCTTAACCTATAACCTAACCTAAACCTATACATATAACCTAAAACTATTCTCAAATCCCAAAACCTATAACCTAAACCCGAATCCAAACCCAAACCTGAACCTGAATTCCTAAACCTTAACCTAAAACTATGTAACGCCCTGAAAATCGGGGGTCGAGTGTAACTCAACTCCCGAGTTCCAACGCATCACTTATGCAACATGTTTAATGATGTTTGAATGTTGTCTGTTAGAGCAAGTAAACATGAATGAGATTATACCAAAGCGTAATTCATACTCCAGATCAATTGTATAAAAGCAAGCTAAGATGAATCGTATATATGTGTATGTAAATAAACAAAATAAACGTTTCATTATCCAGAGTATGAATCCATCGAGTCACAATATACATGTCCGTACTATAAACAAAATGTCAAAATAAACTAGGTACAATCCTCGTAAATCCCATCGGTCGCGGCGACTAAGTCGAAGCCGCGGTGACCGCATATACGAGAACTCCTCCCTGGTCCTCGTCATAGTCGCCTCTGCCTCCAGAGTAGTCGGATCGCCTAGAACGAGACGTGAGTCCGGGTTGGTGTGCGCAACACCGTCCGTAACGTGGGAGTGAGTAGCTAACTCGGTGGAACGATAAGACATAAGTTATCATGTTATCAATACCAACCAAGAAATCAAACACTCTAGTTACTCCGATTAATGCAAGTATGAATGCGGGTATGATGGATGCCCTCTCCGACATACTCCCTCAAGCGACACCATCTCACGTTCGCGCATGCTTACATCCCACGGTGCTCCACACTCTTCCGGGCACATGCGATGCATGATGAGTATGATTATCGAGTTTTTAATTAGTTCGTTTCAAAAAACGGGATTGGGAAACTAAGGTACCTCCCTTGTATCATTCCCAAACATGATCCAATCTAGGGTCGTCGGTCCTAGTTAATATCGACGATGGTGTGTTTTCTAGGTCACCGCAGAGGTCGCAGTGGAACATTACGCACAAAGGTTGCACCACTCCCCATCACCCCTTAAACGATTCATCACTATACAAAGCCTATACGAGAAATGTGCCTAGTTCATACTCTATATATCGCGGCGAACCCTAAGGCACGCTGCAACTTCGAGAATATGCTCGCGGTCACTACAAAGGGCCGCCTGTGGTACATTACGCACAAAGGTTGCACCACTCCCCCATCACCTTATCAATGTAGGCCGACAGCGCGAATATAGTGTCCCATACCACCATAATCGGCTCACGAGTTAAGGTGCTCACTGGTCACTACGGGGAGGCACGTAGCCCCAGCGTAGGCCGACAGCTCGACCACGGTGTCCCATACCACCATGCCCGGCTCATGAGTCTTAGCGGATCGAGGTACCATGGTTAACGAGATTTTCACTGGTAAGTTTGGTACCCTAGGTTCAAGCATTAGCGACCAAACATGGTGAACATACATAAGACACACGGTTTACTTGACGTGTTCGGCTAGCTCGAGCGCACAACAAGTTGGGCGATATGAGGTGCAGAAGCACCTCGTGTGGCCAACCACTATCGCCAACCGAAGTACGACACGGGTTCGCCAACACAGCATGCGTGGCGGAACGAATCCCAACCACATCTTCAAGTCTGATACCGGATGCCTGGACTATGAACATAGTCCCAAGCTCAGTCAAATCCTAACCATAGCATGTGAAATACGGCATGATAACATGGTAATTCAAGAACACTAGCAATCATATTATAAAGCATAACATGAAGTATATTAATAAACAAGTCACAAAGCATGTTCAAAAGCATGTTATAAAGCATTATGTAAATAGGGATACAAATACTTATATTTCGTAGGCGAGTGGTTAGAGTGGATAACCACATGGAGAGTGTTATATGTGACTCTAAGGTAGCCGAGAATCCCATCTCAGCACCTACCTAAGATTCTAACACTTAAGCACTTACACTCACAAGTGATTTCACCAACACTTGGAATGCAATATCTCAACATACATGACGTATGCTAGAGAAATGTATACTAGGATTGTCCCTTTACCAAACTAGTATTTTATACCTATACATCATATTCATACAGCAATTAAACATGGCAATCACGTCACAGAATTCCATATCGACACCTATACAAGGCACTAAATTTTATACGTATAGGGTACTTCCTCGTATACCCAATTTCGACATACATAGTGTTTACAAAGGAACATAGATTACGGCGATTCCTTTCGCCAAACTAGTATTTTAATCATGTATTGTATAATCATACATTAAATAAATATGTCAAACATTATTCCAAAAGAAATACGTATACGGTATTTCTAACTTACACAATTTCAACATACACCGCATTTACAAGTGAACATGTATTTTGGCGATTCCTTTCGCCAAACTAGTATTTTATTCATATATTATATAATCATACATTAAATAAACATGTCAAATATTTATCCAAAAAAAATACATATACGGTATTTCTACGTATACCTAGAATATGTGAAATTCCATATTTCACACCGTTAATCGAAACAGGAAACGGAAAGCACTTTGTACATGTGCAATTGCAAGCAGATCATGAATCTACCATTATCTGACATTGAAAGCGTTGAAAACCGTAACTTATACACTTAAAGTCCTCACCTTTGCCTTTGGAAACGAAACGAATCAGCAAGGGTAGAAGAACTTCCGCCTATGGGCGATTTCTAGCCTAAAGAGCGGAATCGGTTAGTCGGTACACATCCTACATCGATCCCACCTCAAATCAGACCTAGGGTTAGGGTTTCTTACTTCCAAATGAGACGGAATACGCCGGGAAAATGCCTAGAATAAGGCGGTGTAGGCCGTGTAACAAGCCAAAGCAGGAGGAGGGAAATCGGCAACAATCTCCAAGTCTTTCTCTCTCTCCCTCTAGGGTTTCCTCCAAAATTCGTATGGCTGTGAGAGGGGCTGTTCTAAGCCCCTTTTATAGCCACAAACATTACGAAATTAGACTCAGGTTCAAGGGGTACTGCTAATATAGGATTTTCACCGCTTTTCCAGCTCAAAAGGGAAGTTCTGGTGGCCCTCCTTGAACCAAACGTCAGACTTAAGCTCACCATCGATGGATCTACGTGGGATTACGTTTTTGACTCAATCGGATTTCCAGATCGCACGTGGCGGACCACTTTCAGTTCGACGGTCAGTGGGCCACGATCAGAAATTCCAAGTACATGTAAATGTTCGAAATTTTCTTAATTCGAGGGTGTAATTTGGTCCGATTCGACGGTCGGGTTGTTTAATATCGACGCGTCAACAAATGATGATCACTATTCCAGATATTTATTTTGGCATGTGAATAGTGTTTTTCACACTACCTCGCTCGAATCGAAACGAATGACCGTGGGACATCGGATGGAGCTGATTTTGAGATGATTGTTAAGTCCCGGTGGGCGGTCCTAGTTCCTTAGCTTCGGGTTAATCGGACTCCGATGTGCGATCTAGACCTAATCTAAGTTTTGTTTCATTCCGAGAGCAGACGAGAAATGAGTTTGGTTCAAAACTTTAGGGTAACCTAGCGTCAATGATTATGCAACTTTTGGGTCTTGCGTAGATCGTATTTAAAGCGATCCTAACGGATTTCATAGCTAATTGAGTTTAGTACTTAGTTAACTTTGTTAAATTTCTAAAGGATTTAATCCTACGTGATTTCTGGTCGAGGTGGTACTCGACCCAATGTACGGAAATTTTCAGGTCGTTACAATCTACCCCCTTAAACAAAAATTTCGTCCCCGAAATTTATACCTTTTCGTAGTCCTCGAGAATCTGAGGGTAGTTCTTCCTGACCTCGGCCTCGGTCTCCCAGGTAGCTTCTTCTTCGGAATGATGTGTCCAAAGCACCTTCACAAGTGGGATGACCTTGCTACGCGATGCACTGCTCCTTCTGTCAAGGATGCGCGTCGGCGCAACTCATATGTAGCATCCTCGCTCAATGCAGTACTGCTCCCATCCGATGATATGCGAAGGATCAGAACGTACTTCTTCAAGCATAGATACATGAAATACGTTGTGTACGGAAGCAAGTGGTGTAGGCAAGGCGAGACGATACGCCACATCACCCACTCGATCCAAGATATCGAAATGGACCGATAAACCTCGGCGTGAGCTTCCCTTCTTTCCAAACCGAAGGACTCCTTCATGGGGAAACTCGAAGGAACACATGATCACCGACCTCGAACTCCGGCGGTCGCCGCCTCGTATCGGCGTAACTCTTACGCTCGCTCTACTGGCCGTGAGTAATCGACGCCGATAATGTCTACCACCTCTCGCGTAGTCGCCCGAACCAACTCGGGCCAATCAGCTACGCTCTCCAACCCTCGCCCAACGGTGCGGTGCCCTACAAGGTCGACCATATAGAGCCTCATATGGCGCCATGCCAATAGTCGCCTGGAAGCCGTTGTGTTGTAGGCGAACTCTCGTACGGAAGACAGTCATCCCAACTGTCCTTGAAGTCCACACACATGCTCGCAACATATCCTCCAGAACCGATTCACCCGCTCGTCTCGCCCATCGGCCCGAGGATGAAACGCCGTAGATCGAACTTCAACTTCACACCCATCGCCTCCGGATACGAGTCCAGAAGATAGATGTGAACCGCGTGTCTCTGTCCGACACGATCTCCAAAGGAACCCCGTGCAGACGGACGATCTCCCTGATATACAGTCTAGCCAGCTCGTCTGCAGAGTTCGTAACTCTGATAGGGAGGAAATGGGCCAATTTGGTCAACCGGTCCACAATCACCCAAATGGAATCGTGCCCCTTCCTCGTCTTCGGTAACCCTGATATGAAGTCCATGGAGATGAAGTCCCACTTCCACTCCGCTATAGGCATGGTCGAAGCGGTCCCGGGAGGTCGGCGATGTTACGCCTTGACCTGCCGGGCACGTCGACATCGAGACACATACTCAAGCAATGTGGGCCTTCATGTTATCCCACCAATACGTCCGTCTCATATCTGGTACATCTTCGTGCTACCGGGATGATCGCAAACTTCGAATTATGGGCGGACTCGAGAAGCTCGCGTCTCAAGTCGAGCACATCCGGAACACATAGGCGGCCACGAAATCGTAAACCCCCATCGAACCAACTCTCCACTCGAGTCCACGGCGCCGCTTAGCCTCTCGAAGCTCGTACAGTAGTATATCGCCCTCTTGGGCCTCAACAATCTGTCGTCAATAAGTGGTCGCACCCGAACGTGCGCAACACACTCAAATGGCTCCTCGACGGTGAGTCTCTGCTCGAAGTCCCGCACAAACTCTACCATGTCCCACTCGGCTATCATCGGCCGGTGCCGCAAAATGCTTTATCGCCTTCTTGCGGCTCAAAAGCGCGTCACCAAGGTTCGCCTTGCCGGGATGGTAGGAAACCTCGAACTTGAAGTCCTTCAAGGTCTCCATCCATCTACTGTCTCATATTCAAATCCCACATTTGCGTGAATATCTATTTAAGGCTCTTGTGGTCGCAGAAAAGCTCGAACTCCTCACCATAGAGGTAATGTCTCCAGAGCTTCAATGCAAAGATTACATTTGCCAACTCCTGTGTCATGTGTAGGGTAATTCTCCTCGTGCTTCCTTAATTGTCTCGAGGCATACGAAATCACCCTATCCTTCGCATCGCACACAACCTAAACCAACGCTAGACGCGTCAAGATATATACCGTGTATTTCACCCTTGCTCGGCAATACTAGCACAGGGCGGACGTCAACTTGTCCTTCGGCTCCTTAAAAGCGCCTCCGCCTTCTCATTCCGGGCGAACTTCGAGGTCCTTCCGAGTCAGTGAGACAATGGCACAGCGATCTTCGAGAAATCCCGAATGAAACGTCGTAGTACCCGGCACGGACCAAGGAAACTCCTCACCTCGAATCGATCGAGTGCTTGCTAATCTGACTGCATGACTACCTTAGCAAGGTCCATCGCTATCCCATCCTTGGACACTACATGTCCCAGGAACTTGACTTCCTCCTGCCAGAAGTCGCACTTCTTATATTGCGCAAACAACTGGTTCTTCTTCAGTGTATCCAATACCGCTCGCAAGTGCTCCTCGTGCTCCTCCCGACTCGTGGAGTATATCAAGATGTCATCGATAAAGACGATGACGAATCGGTAAAGGAAGGGCCGAAATACCCGGTTCATCAGATCCATGAACACGGCTGGTGCGTTCGTCAGACCGAACGACATCACCAAGAACTCATAGTGCCCAAAGCACGTCCTGAAGGCTGTCTTCTGCACGTCCTCCTCTCTCACGCGCAGCTGGTGGTACCCTGACTGAAGGTCAATCTTCGAGAAATACTTCGCCCCCCTCAACTGATCGAACAGATCATCAATCCTGGGCAGAGGATACTTGTTCTTCACCATGACCTGGTTCAACCTACGGTAATCAATACACAACCGTAGCGACCCGTCCTTCTTCTTCACGAACAACACAGGTGCTCCCCAAGGAGACACGCTAGGTCGAATAAAACCCTTCTCCACGAGTCCGTCAATCAGATGGCAATCAGACTCCTCCATCTCACATGGAGGCATACGATAAGTCGGCAACGAGATGGGCGTCGCACCAGGCGTAAGATCAATTGTAAAATCAATCTCACGCCGAGGAGGTAAACTAGGGATAGTCTCAAATACGCCTGCAAATTCTCGAACCACCGGCGTACCATCTATGGTCGGACCATCAATCGACACAAGTAAAGCAGCATAACAATCAACTCGACAGGGCCAACTGACCTACACTGGGAACGTGAAAGCTGTACCGTCAGGTCCATAGGCCGTCACGATCCGAGTATCGCAATCTACCTCCGCCCTCATCCTGGTGAGCCAATCCATACCAAGGATAACGTCGTAGTGCCATAGCGGAGCAACAATGAGGTCGACGAGCACTGTGCTGCTACCCAAAACTACCGAGCAACCCTCGCATAATCGTGTGACATCCGAACAGGTCCCGGTAGCCGTAGTGAGTCTCATTCCCTTAGTGGGAATCGTATGCAAAGATAGGCGTTTCACCGCCCCACAAGAAATAATAGAGGTAGTGGACCCAGTGTCCACCAATAAAGAGATGGGAGTGTCATGAATAAAGGCCGTACCCTCGAAAGCCGTCGGAGCTGAAACCGACGTCTCAGGTGCCTCAGCCACAAGAGTATGAACGCGAGCCTGCTGCTGGCGGTTCGGCTGAGGAGCCAAGGGTCGCTGTGGCGGCCTGAAGCGCGGCACAGGAGGTCGGAAAGAAGGATGTGCAGGAGCCGTTTGTAGCGGTGGAGCTGATATGGCCTGTGAGCGAGAACGGCCCATCATCTGTGGCGGAGAGAAACCACTATCCTTCATCCGCGCGAAGCAACTCCCAATAAGATGACCCTGCTTCCCGCAGTACATGTAGGTCACAACAGGGCGCCTCACCTGAGCCCCTGGTGCTGCGATCCTGGGAGGCGAGTCAACACGAGGCCTCTTGCCTAGGATAGGCCTGCTCTGTATCTCCTGTCGTGGCCTCGCAACCATAGCACCACGAGATCGGGCCAACCGGTCCACATCTGCCTCTGGGCCGTCATAGACATGTGAACCAAGTCTTTGCATATGTAGGTATACCGAGGCAAAGATATCTTCGACCGTATCTCCGTTCGCAAGCCCAAAGAAAATCGACGCATCCGCACCGCTCGTCCACTAGTATAGCCGGGACAAAGCGGCCCAACTCGTGAAGGTGCTCGTACTCTGTAATCGTCATGCCTCCCTGCCTGAGGCGCAGAAACTCATCCTCCCGCTCATGTCGATAAGTCGGCGGGTAGTATTTCTCATGGAACCGGAACTCGAAAGCCTCCCAAGTCCACACGTAGTCTGCGCGACAGCACCGCAACACACTATCCCACCATAAACTGGCCTCCCTCTCAAACATGAAGGCGGCCGCCTACTACTCCGCTCCGCCTCCGAGCAATGCAAAGATCCGAAGCATCTTAGAGATGCGGTCAAGCTTCAAAACTCTCGCCTCCTCGGGCCTATGAGTGCCCATAAATTAAGGAGGCCTCAAGCGCCGAAATCGCTCGAGAAGACCGCGATACCGACATCTCCCATAGGAGACACCACGGGTGGGGCAGAGGCACATCCTCACTCGAGCGGGAGGCTCGGGTGCCGGCGCAGACAAGCGAGTCGTAGGTGGAGTCGCACTACCACCATGTGACAAGGCCTCGGTGATAGTGGCCATAAGGCTGCAGGCTGCCTGCTGCTGGCCAGCTATCTCTATCTGGCCGATGCATCATCAACATCACCGCTCAAATCTATCGGTCGGCGGAGCGCCCAGAGTCATCTTGCGTAGAAGATGACGGCCAAACCGCTCATGGGACCGGGCGTGTATGGTGGCAACCCACCGGCAGGACCAGTAGGGGGCTGATCAGAACCTATCCCACGGTCCCGGGGACCGCTACTACGAAGGAGTCCGGTCCATAGAGCGGTCGAGACGGAGATGTGTGGTACTCCGCATATCTTGTCGCAAGCATACCCTATACAACACTGGTCTGACATTAGTGAGATACAAAGATAACACACATCATAAAGCACTTTAAGCATCCCACGCATAATCAAACAAAAGGGGCTACATGCCTTTCATTTACCCAAAATTAGTCATAATACATGGATTACGAGTTTACATGAATCATGACGGAAATCACATGATAGCCAATACATCCACTACATCAAACACCTAAACATGCTACTACCTAATACAACATACGTAAACGAAAACATAAACCGCCTATCGCGGTAACCAAAGCAAACACAACAAACAACAATATGGATGACTAAGCATCCGAAGTAGGCGGTGGAGGAGGAGCATTCTTATCCTGCGCACAGCACAGGATGACCTTCAACGTACGGGACATCTTCTTGAAACTCTTCTTCATGTAGGCTTCATTCTCTTCAAGTTTGGTTCGAACTTGACCAATCTCAGCCCGAACTTGTCCAACCTCTTGCTGCAGGGCGGCTTGCCTCTCCTCAAGACGGGCCAATCGCGCATCAAAAACATCTCGATCCACACCCTGCTCCTGGGCCGCAGGGGGTGAACTCTCCTCAGTGTCCTGAGCCTCAGGTTCTTCTTCCTGTATGTCATCACTGCGCTCCTCATCGCTCTCAGCCTGGAGGTCAACACTCTCCTCGCCGGCGCTATCCGACTCATCTCCGGACTCGTCGAGTCGGGCTTGCCGCTGTTGAGGGCCGATCTTCATATTCCTGAGTGTCGCTTCACTTATGACTCGGACCGGTGCAAGATCCTCCATATTCAATCTGTAGCCTACATCACGAGCCATCCTGCAGATCAGTCGGCCAAATGGGAGCGAAAGATCGTTCCTGGCAGAACGAACAACATTAACTATCTGGGATAGGATGAATGTGGGCAGGCATATGTTGTCCCCGCGTCCCATCTTGTACAGAAAGTCCACCATCACCCTAGTACATTCCGTGCGGTTACCCCACCGTGGGTATACATTGTATGTGAAGATGTGATGGAGCAAATGGAAGTCTTCAGACATCTTTGTCGCCGCAATACAATTTTCTCGCTTCCAAGTAACCCGGCGACCACAGAGAAATCGTGTGCGACGATCCCTTTCCCGCGCACTTCTAGAGAAGTCATCACTAGGCTGTACTTGACCAAGCGGGATCTTCGTGATTCGAGCCACTTCGTCCACAGTGATTGTGCGCCTTATGCCCCTCACAGAAACAGTAAACTGAAGAGGCTCTAGTGATGAGTCCATGATGTGAGCGTAGAAAGCGCGAACCGTGTTCTCACATGCGGGGGACTCGCCTTCAAAAATGGAATTCCATCCGATATCCACCAAGTGGTCCATCATCGGGTGTAGGCCAAACATCCTCTCATCCACATGAGCTTCAAACACAACCTTGCGGCCCGCGAAGCGCCCATATTCCATGCCTATCGGATAAGCATTCCTGGCGGGGTGGTCAGGATCCAGGTCTCGCTTCGACCTAAACTCCCGCACGGTGCTTGTGCCGGCCCCAACGTCGGATCTTCTTCGGGTATGGGCTGGCCTACTTGGGCCGGCGTCGTCGGCCGCGGTTTTCCTCTTTCCCATGAGAGATAGGATGGAGGAAATGGAGAAAATGGTAGCCACCACACCAAGGAGGGCCATGGAAATTTCCAAAATGGGGAAACAAGGGGCTGATCTCTTTTATCTTCCACAATCAACAATCCAACAGGTGTGGAAGAAGCTCTAGAGGTAGGAAATGAAGAAGGAACAAAAGAAAATAGAATGGGTTAGGAGTTTACCCAATTTTTGAGCTCCAAGGATGGGTATGAGAGCTCCAACTTGAGAAAATGGGGAAGGGAGGAAGCTAGGGCTGTTGTGGGAGGTTGAGGTGTGTGAGTTATGGAAGGAAATGGAAGGATTAAAGGTTTGGAGGGATGGGTTTTTGAGAAAAATCGGAATGGGAGTGGAGGTGCTTGAAAAGAGGTGAAATGGGAGAAAAGGGTGCTCCAGCCCCTTAAATCCTAACCAAATAGACATTTGGCACGTGCCATGGGGTAGAGGGGGCTGGGCCGACCAACCCCAAGCTCGGAAACTCACCGGAAAGCTGGCCGGACTGCGGTCCGCCGCCGGTGCCGCGGTGGCGCCGCGGTCGGACTTGGCCGGAACCGCGCCGCCGCGGTGGGGCCCTGTTTGTCATGTGTCCAAGGTGCCAAATGCACCCTGGTTCGATCGGAACCCTTAATAGATTAACGTGGGGGCCCACGGGCTCAGTTCGGCTCTAGAACGGTTAGTTCCGGCAACTTTCTGATCCAATCTGATTTTTTTTTTTGATTTTTAACAACTAATATTTGGTGGATTGTGACCTGGACACGTCAATAGACGGACTAGGAGTAACTTGGGATCCATAAGTGCGGTCGGGATCGAGTACGCACTCGATCAAACTGTCCATTTGCAAACTTCGCCGAAGCGGCGAAATCGGGAGACCCTAAGACTGTTGCTAGGTTTTGCGCACCCTCCTAAGTGTAATGCGTCAGCGTATGTAGTGGGGACATAACTCAGGTCCGGTTTAATCAAAATCATGCTCTGATACCAACTTGTAACGCCCTGAAAATCGGGGGTCGAGTGTAACTCAACTCCCGAGTTCCAACGCATCACTTATGCAACATGTTTAATGATGTTTGAATGTTGTCCGTGTTAGAGCAAGTAAACATGAATGAGATTATACCAAAGAGAATTCATACTCCAGATCAATTGTATAAAAGCAAGTTTTAAGACCGAATCTGTATATATGTGTATGTAAATAAACAAAATAAACGTTTCATTATCCAGAGTATGAATCCTTCTGAGTCACAATATACATGTCTGTCTATAAACAAAATGTCAAAATAAACTAGGTACAATCCCTGTAAATCCCATCGGTCGTGGCAGCCTAGTCGAAGCCGCCAGTGAACTGCATATACGAGAACTCCTCCTGGTCCTCGTCATAGTCAGGCTCCGCCTCCAGAGTAGTCAGATCACCTAAACCTGAGACAGAGTCTGGTTGGTGTGCGCAACACCGTCCCGTAACGTGGGAGTGAGTAGCTAACTCAGTGGAATGATAAGACATAAGTTATCATGTTATCAATACGATCAAGCAAGTAATGATAAAGCAGTAAATCAAACACTCCTAGTTACTCTGATTAATGCAAGTATGAATGCGGGTATGATGGATGCCCTCTCCGACATACTCCCTCAAGCGACACCATCTCACGTTCACAAGATGCTTACATCCCACAAGTGCTCCACATCTTTCGGGCACATGCGATGCATGATGAGTATGATTACCGAGTTTTTAATTAGTTCGTTTCAAACAAACAGGATTGGGAAAGTAAGGTACCTCCCTTGTATCATTCCCAAACATGATCCAATCTAGGGTCACAAATCGTCTAGTTAATATCGACGATGGTGTATTTTCTAGGTCATCACTGCAGAGGCTACAGGGTCAGTACGCACAAAGGTTACACCACTCCCCCATCACCCCTTAAACGATTCATCACTATACAAAGCCTATACTGTAAAACAGCCTAGTTCATACTCTATATATCGCGGCGAACCCTAAGGCACGCCGCAACTTTAGAATATGCTCGCGGTCACTACAAAGGGCCGCTGTGGTCCGTTACGCACAAAGGTTGCACCACTCCCCATCACCTTATCAATGTAGGCCGACGTGCGAATATAGTGTCCCATACCACCATAATCGGCTCATGAGTTAAGGTGCTCACTGGTCACTACGGGGAGGCACGTAGCCCCAGCGTAGGCCGACAGCTCGACCACGGTGTCCCATACCACCATGCCCGGCTCATGAGTCTTAGCGGATCGAGGTACCATGGTTAACGGAATTTTCACTGGTAAGTTTGGTACCCTAGGTTCAAGCATTAGCGACCAAACATGGTGAACATACATAAGAC
Source organism: Magnolia changhungtana (assembly GCA_030180095.1). Classification (NCBI taxonomy): domain Eukaryota; kingdom Viridiplantae; phylum Streptophyta; class Magnoliopsida; order Magnoliales; family Magnoliaceae; genus Magnolia; species Magnolia changhungtana. The sequence goes on from JASAUF010000397.1 coordinate 6,310,924, forward strand.
ACACGGTTTACTTGACGTGTTCGGCTAGCTCGAGCGTACAACAAGTTGGGCGATATGAGGCGCAGAAGCACCTCGTGTGGCCAACCACTATCGCCAACCGAAGTACAACACGGGTTCGCCAACACATCATGCGTGGCGGAATAAATCCCAACCACATCTTCAAGTCTGATACCGGATGCTTAGACTATGAACATAGTCCCAAGCTCAGTCAAATCCTAACCATAGCATGTGAAATACGGCATGATAACATGGTAATTCAAGAACACTAGCAATCATATTATAAAGCATAACATGAAGCATGTTAATAAATAAGTCACAAAGCATGTTCAAAAGCATGTTATAAAGCATTATGTAAATAGGGATACAAATACTTATATTTCGTAGGCGAGTGGTTAGAGTGGACAACCACATGGAGAGTGTCATATGTGACTCTAAGGTAGCCGAGAATCCCATCTCAGCACCTACCTAAGATTCTAACACTTAAGCACTTACACTCACAAGTGATTTCACCAACACTTGGAATGCAATATCTCAACATACATGACGTATGCTAGAGAAATGTATACTAGGATTATCCCTTTACCAAACTATTATTTTATACCTATACATCATATTCATACAGCAATTAAACATGGCAATCACGTCAGCAAATTTTATACGTATAGGGTACTTCCTCGTATACCCAATTTCGACATACATAGTGTTTACAAAGGAACATAGATTACGGCGATTCCTTTCGCCAAACTAGTATTTTAATCATGTATTGTATAATCATGCATTAAATAAATATGTCAAACATTATTCCAAAAGAAATACGTATACGGTATTTCTAGCATACACAATTTCAACATACACCGCATTTACAAGTGAACATGTATTTTGGCGATTCCTTTCGCCAAACTAGTATTTTATTCATATATTATATAATCATACATTAAATAAATATGTCAAACATTTATAAAAAAAAAAAAATACTAAGGTATTTCTACGTATACCTAGAATATGTGAAATTCCATATTTCACACCGTTAATCGAAACAGGAAACGGAAAGCACTTTGTACATGTGCAATTGCAAGCAGATCATGAATCTACCATTATCTGACATTGAAAGCATTGAAAACCGTAACTTATACACTTAAAGTCCTCACCTTTGCCTTTGGAAACGAAACGAATCAGCAAGGGTAGAAGAACTTCCGCCTACGGGCGATTTCTAGCCTAAAGAGCGGAATCGGTTAGTCGGTACACATCCTACATCGATCCCACCTCAAATCAGACCTAGGGTTAGGGTTTCTTACTTCCAAATGAGACGGAATACGCCGGAAAAATGCCTAGAATAAGGCGGTGTAGGCCGTGTAACAAGCCAAAGCAGGAGGAGGGAAATCGGCAACAATTTCCAAGTCTTTCTCTCTCTTTTCTCTCTCTCCCTCTAGGGTTTCCTCCAAAATTTGTATGGCTGTGAGAGGGGCTGTTCTAAGCCCCTTTTATAGCCACAAACATTACGAAATTAGACTCAGGTTCAAGGGGTACTGCTAATATAGGATTTTCGCCGCTTTTCCACTCAAAAGGAAGTTCGGTGGCCCTCCTTGAACCAAACGTCAGACTTAAGCTCACCATCGATGGATCTACGTGGGATTACATTTTTGACTCAATCAATCGACCCCAGATCGCACTTTGCGAGACCACTTTCGGTTCGACGGTCGGTGGGCCACGATCGAAATTCCAAGTACATGTAAATGTAATCGAAATTTTTCTTAATTCGAGGTGTAATTTGGTCTCGATTCGACGGTCAAGTTGCTTAATACCGACGTCAACAAATGATGCGATCACTATTCCAGATATTTATTTTGGCATGTGAATAGTGTTTTTCACACTACCTCGCTCCGAATCGAAACGAATGACCGTGGGACATCGGATGGAGCTAATTTTTGAGATGATTGTTAAGTCCAGTGGGGCGGTCCTAGTTCCTTAGCTTCGGGTTAATCGGACTCCCGATGTGCGATCTAGACCTAATACTGAAGTTTCGTTTCATTCCCGAGAGCAGACGGGAAATGAGTTTGGTTCTAAACTTTAGGGTAACCTAGCGTCAATGATTCTGCAACTTTTGGGTCTTGCAGATCGTATTTAAAGCGATCCTAACGGATTTCATAGCTAATTGAGTTTAGTACTTAGTTAACTTTGTTAAATTTCTAAAGAATTTAATCCTACGTGATTTCTGGTCGAGGTGGTACTCGACCCAATGTACGGAAATTTTCAGGTCGTTACAACCTATAACCTATAACTTAAGCCTATACCTAAACCTAAAACCTTACTTATAACCTAAAACTATTCTCAAATCCTTAAACCTTAACGTATAACCTAACCTAAATCTATACTTATAACCTAAAACTATTCTCAAATAACAAAACCTATGACCTATACCCGAATCCAAACCCGAACCTGAACCTAAATTCCTAAACCTTAACCTAAACCTATAACCTATAACTTAAGCCTATACCTAAACCTAAAACCTTACTTATAACCTAAAACTATTCTCAAATCCTTAAACCTTAACCTATAACCTAACTTAAACCTATACTTATAACCTAAAACTATTCTCAAATCCCAAAACCTATAACCTAAACCCGAATCCAAACCCGAACCCAAACCCGAACCCGAACCCGATTTCCTAAACCTAAACCTTAACCTATTCTCAATTCCCTTGACCTATAGCTTATAACCTATAACCTAAACCTAAACCTATAACCTAAACCTATTCTCAAATCCCAAAAGTTCTACTTATAACCTTAACCTAAACTTATAACCTTAACCTAAACCTATTCTCAAATCTCAAAACCTATACTTATAACCTAAACCTAAACCTAAACCTAAACCTATACTTATAACCTTAACCTAAACTTATAACCTAAACCTAAACCTAAACCTGAAAACCCAAAACTAAACCCGAACCCCGAACCCGATCTCGATTTCTTATACCTAAACTTATGACCTTAACTTAAACCTATTCTCAAATCCCAAAACCTCAGTAATCTAAACCTAAACCTATAACCTATAACCTAAACCAAAACCTATAACCAAAACTAAGACCTATAACCTAAACCCAAACCCATTTTCAAATCCCATAACCTATAACCTAAACCTAAATCTAAACCTATAACCTAAACCAAAACCAAAACCTATAACCTAAACCCGAACCCAAACCCGAACCCGAACCCGAATTCCTAAACCTTAACTTAAACATATAACCTATAACCTAAAACTTAAGCCTATACCTAAACCTAAAACCTTACTTATAACCTAAAACTATTCTCAAATCCTTAAAACTTAACCTATAACCTAACCTAAACCTATACTTATAACCTAAAACTATTCTCAAACCCAAAACCTATAACCTAAACCCGAATCCAAACCCAAACCTGAACCCGAATTCCTAAACCTTAACCTACAGCAATAACCTATAAATTAAGCCTATACCTAAACCTAAAACCTTACTTATAACCTAAAACTATTCTCAAATCCGTAAACCTTAACCTATAACCTAACCTAACCCTATACTTATAACCTAAAACTATTCTCAAATCCCAAAACCTATAACCTAAACCCGAATCCAAACCCAAACCTAAACCCGAATTCCTAAAACTTAACCTAAACCTATAACCTATAACTTAAGCCTATACCTAAACCTAAAACCTTACTTATAACCTAAAACTATTCTCAAATCCTTAAACCTTAACCTATAACCTAACTTAAACCTATACTTATAACCTAAAACTATTCTCAAATCCCAAAACCTATAACCTAAACCTGAATCCAAACCCGAACCCGAACCCGATTTCCTAAACCTAAACCTTAACCTATTCTCAATTCCCTAGACCTATAGCTTATAACCTATAACCTAAACCTAAACCTATAACCTAAACCTATTCTCAAATCCCAAAAGTTATACTTATAACCTTAACCTAAACTTATAATCTTAACCTAAACCTATTCTCAAATCCCAAAACCTATACTTATAACCTAAACCTAAACCTTAACCTATAACCTAAAACTATACTTATAACCTTAACCTAAACTTATAACCTTAACCTAAACCTATTCGCAAATCCCAAAACCTATACTTATAACTTAAACCTAAACCTTAACTTAAACCTATAACCTATACTTACAACCTTAACCTAAACTTATAACCTTAACCTAAACCAATTCTCAAATCCCAAAACCTAAACCTTAACCTTAAACCTAAACCTAAACCTAAAACTTAAATGTATTCTCAAATCCCTAAACCTACACCTAATCCTAATCTCAGCTCCCTAAACTCAACCTAAACCTAAACCTAAACGTGAAAACCCAAACCAAAACCCAATCCCGAACCCAAACCTGATTTCCTAAACCTAAACCTTAACCTATTCTCAATTCCCTAGACCTATAGCTTATAACCTAAACCTAAACCTTAACCTTAACTTAAACCTAAACCTAAACCCGAACCTATAACCTATAACCTAAACCTATAACCTAAATATATTCTTAAATCCCTAAACCTACACCTAAACCTAATATTCATCTCAACTCCCTAACCTAAACCTAAACCTAAACTTGAAAACCCAAACCTAAACCCGATCCCAAACCCGAACCCGATTTCCTAAACCTAAACCTTAACCTATTCTCAAATCCCTAAACCTAAACCTACACCTAATCCTAATCTAAACTCCCTAACCCAAACCTAATCCCGATACCGAACCCGAACCCAATTCCATAAACCTAAACCTTAACCTATTCTCAATTCGCTAAACCTATAGCTTATAACCTAAACCTAAACCTAAACCTAAACCTAAACCTAAACCTATAACCTTAACCTAAACCAAAACCTATGACCTAAAACCTAAATGTATTCTCAAATCTCTAAACCTAAACCTACACCTAATCTTAATCACAACTCCCTCCCTAAACCTAAACCTAAACTTGAAAACCCAAACCAAAAACTCGATCCCGAACCCGAACCCGAACCCAAACCCAATTTCCTAAACCTAAACCTACACCTATTCTCAAATCCCTAAACCTACACCTACACCTAATCCTAATCTAAACTCCCTAATCTAAATCTAAACCTAAACTTGAAAACCCAAACATAAACCCGATCCCGAACCCGAACCCGATTTCCTAAACCTAAACCTAAACCTAAACCTAAACTTGAAAACCCAAACCTAAACCCAATCCGAACCCGAACCCGGTTTCTAAACCTAAACCTAAACCTAAACTCGAAAACCCAAACCTAAACCCGATATCGAACCCGAACCCAATTCTTTGAACCTAAACCTTAACCTATTCTCAATTCCCTAAACCTATAGCTTATAACCTAAACCTACAGCTTATAACATAAACCTAAACCTAAACCTTAACCTAAACCTATAACCTTAACCTAAACTAAAACCTATGGCCTAAAACCTAAATGTATTCTCAAATCTCTAAACCTACATCTACACCAAATCCTAATCTTAACTCCTCCCTAAACCTAAACTTAAACCTAAACTTGAAAGCCCAAACCTAAAACCCGATCCCGAACTCCGAACCCGATTTCGTAAACCTAAACCTTAACCTATTCTCAAATCCCTAAACCTAAACCTACACCTAATCCTAATCTAAACTCCCTAACCTAAACCTAAACCAAAACTTGAAAACCTAAACCTAAACCCGATCCCGAACCCGAACCCGATTTTCTAAACCTAAACCTTAACCTACTCTCAAATCCCTAAACCTAAACCTACACCTAATCCAAATCTAAACTCCCTAACCTAAACCTAAACCTAAACTTGAAAACCCAAACCTAAACCTAAACCTAAACTTGAAAACTTAAACCTAAACCCAATCCCGAACCCAAACCCAAATTCTTAAACCTAAACCTTAACCTATTTTCAAATCCATAAACCTAAACCTACACCTAATCCTAATCTCAACTCCCTAACTTAAACCTAAACCAAAACTTGAAATGCTAACCTAAACCCGATCCCGAACCCGAACCCGATATCCTAAACCTAAACCTTAACCTATTCTCATTCCCTAAACCTATAGCTTATAACCTAAACCTAAACCTTAACCTTAACCTAAACCTAAACTCGAACCGATAACCTATAACCTAAATGTAAAACCTAAATATATTCTCAAATCCCTAAACCTACACCTACACCTACACCTAATCCTAATCTCAACTCCCTAACTTAAACCCAAACCTAAACTCGAAAACCCAAACCTAAACCCGATCCCGAACCCGAACCCGATTTCCTAAACCTAAACCTACACCTATTCTCAAATCCCTAAACCTAAACCTACACCTAATCCAAATCTAAACTCCCTAACCTAAACCTAAACCTAAACTTGAAAACCCAAACCTAAACCCGAACACGATTTCCTAAACCAAAACCAAAACCTAAACCTAAACTTGAAAACCCAAACATAAACCCAACCCGAACCCGAACCCGATTCCCTAAACATAAACCTTAACCTATTCTCAATTCCCTAAACCCTATAACTTATAACCTAAACCTAAACCTAAACCTAAACCTATAACCTTAACCTAAACAAAACCTATCACCTAAAACCTAAATGTATTCTCAAATATCTAAACCTAAACCTACACCTAATCCTAATCTCAACTCCCTAACCTAAACCTAAACCTAAACCTAAACTTGAAAACCCAAACCTAAAACCCTATCCCGAACCCGAACCCGATTTCCTAAACCTAAATCCAAACTTGAAAACCCAAACCTAAACCCAATCCCGAACCCGAACCCGAGTTCTTAAACCTAAACCTTAACCTATTTTCAAATCCCTAAACCTAAACCTACACCTAATCCTAATCTCAACTCCCTAACCTAAACTTAAACCTAAACTTGAAAACCCAAACCGAAACCCGATTCGAACCCGAACCCAATTTCATAAACCTAAACCTTAACCTATTATGAATTCCCTAAACCTATAGCTTATAACCTTAACCTAAACCCTTAACCTTAACCTAAACCTAAACCTGAACCTATAACCTATAACCTAAATATATTCTCAAATCCCTAAACCTACACCTACACCTAATCCTAATCTAAACTCACTAACCTAAACCTAAACCTAAACTTCGAAATCCAAACCTAAACCCGATCCCGAACCTGAACCCGATTTCCTAAACTTAAACCTTAACCTATTCTCAATTCCCTAAACCTATAGCTTGTAACCTAAACCTTAACCTATTCTCAATTCCCTAAACCTATAGCTTATAACCTAAACCTAAACCTAAACCTTAACCTATTCTCAAATTCCTAAACCTACACCTACACCTAATCCTAATCTCAACTCCCTAACCTAACCTAAACCTAAACGGAAAACCCAAATCTAAACCCAATCCCGAACCCAAACCCGATTTCCTAAACCTAAACCTTAACCTATTCTAAAATCCCTAAACCTAAACATACACCTAATCCTAATCTAAACTCCCTAACCTAAACCTAAACCTAAACCTAAACCTAAACTTGAAAACCCAAACCTTAACCCAATCGCGAACCCGAACCGAACCCGAATTCTTAAACCTAAACCTTATCCTATTCTCAAATCCCTAAAGCTACGCATACACCTAATCCGAATCTCAACTCCCTAACCTAAACCTAAACCTAAACTTGAAAACCCAAACCTAAACCCAATCCCGAACCCGAACCCAATTTCCTAAACGTAAACCTTAACCTATTCTCATTCCTAAACCTATAGGTTATAACCTAAACCTAAAACCATAACCTTAACCTAAACTTAAACCCGAACCTATAACCTATAACCTAAATATATTCTCAAATCCCAAAACCTACACCTACACCTAATCCTAATCTCAACTCCCTATCCTAAACCTAAACCTAAACTTCAAAACCCAAACCTAAACCCGATCCCGAACTCGAACCCGATTTCCTAAACCTAAACCTTAACCTATTCTCAATTCCCTAAACCTATAGCTCATAACCTAAACCTTAACCTATTCTCAAATTCCTAAACCTACACCTACACCTAATCCTAATCTAAACTCCCTAACCTAAACCTAAACCTAAACTTGAAAACCTAAACCTAAACCTGATCCCAAACCAGAACTCGATTTCCTAAACCTAAATAACCTATTCTCAAATCCCTAAACCTAAACCTACACCTAATCCTAATCCAAACTCCCTAACCTAAACCTAAACCTAAACCTAAACCTAAACTTGAAAACCCAAACCTTAACCCAATCGCGAACCCGAACTCGAACCCGAATTCTTAAACCTAAACCTTATCCTATTCTCAAATCCCTAAAGCTACGCATACACCTAATCCGAATCTCAACTCCCTAACCTAAACCTAAACCTAAACTTGAAAACCCAAACCTAAACCCAATCCCGAACCCGAACCCAATTTCCTAAACGTAAACCTTAACCTATTCTCAATTCCCTAAACCTATAGGTTATAACCTAAACCTAAAACCATAACCTTAACCTAAACTTAAACCTGAACCTATAACCTATAACCTAAATATATTCTCAAATCCCAAAACCTACACCTACACCTAATCCTAATCTCAACTCCCTATCCTAAACCTAAACCTAAACTTCAAAACCCAAACCTAAACCCGATCCCGAACTCGAACCCGATTTCCTAAACCTAAACCTTAACCTATTCTCAATTCCCTAAACCTATAGCTCATAACCTAAACCTTAACCTATTCTCAAATTCCTAAACCTACACCGCACCTAATCCTAATCTAAACTCCCTAACCTAAACCTAAACCTAAACTTGAAAACCTAAACCTAAACTCCGATCCCAAACCGTAACTCGATTTCCTAAACCTAAATCGTAACCTATTCTCAAATCCCTAAACCTAAACCTACACCTAATCCTAATCCAAACTCCCTAACCTAAACCTAAACCTAAACCTAAACTTGAAAACCCAAACCTAAACCTAATCCCGAACTCGAACCTGAATTCTTAAACATAAACCTTAACCTTTTCTCAAATCCCTAAACCTACACCTACACCGAATCCTAATCTCAACTCCCTAACCTAAACCTAAACCTAAACTTGAAAACCCAAACCTAAATCCGATCCCGAACCCGAACCCGAACCCGATTTCCTAAAACTAAAACTTAACCTATTCTCAATTCCCTAAACCTATAGCTTATAACCTAAACCTTAACCTATTCTCAAATTCCTAAACCTACACCTACACCTAATCCTAATCTCAACTCCCTAACCTAAACCTAAACCTAAATCGGAAAACCCAAACCTAAACCCGATCCCGAACCCGCATCCGATTTCCTAAACCTAAACCTTAACCTATTCTCAAATCCCTAAACCTAAACCTACACCTAATCCTCATCTAAACTCCCTAACCTAAACCTAAACCTAAACCTAAACCTAAACTTGAAAGCCCAAACCTTAACCCAATCCCGAACCCGATTCTTAAACCTAAACGTTAACCTATTCTCAAATCCCAAAACCTACACCTACACCTAATCCTAATCTCAACTCCCTAACCTAAACCCAAACCTAAACTTGAAAACCCAAACCTAAACCCAATCCCGAACCTGAACCCGATGTCCTAAACCTAAACCTTAACCTATTCTCATTCCCTAAACCTATAGCTTATAACCTAAACCTAAAACCTTAACCTAAACCTAAACCTAAACATATAACCTATAACCTAAATATATTCTCAAATCCCTAAACCTACACCTACACCTAATCCTAATCTCAACTCCCTAACCTAAACCCAAACCTAAACTTGAAAACCCAAACCTAAACTCGATCCCGAACCTAAACCCGATTTCCAAAACCTAAACCATAATCTATTCTCAATTACCTAAACCTATATCTTATAACCTAAACCTTAACCTATTCTCAAATTCCTAAACCTACACCAACACCTAATCCTAATCTAAACTCCCTAACCTAAACCTAAACTTAAACTTGAAAACCTAAACCTAATCCCTATCCCAAACCCGAACCCGATTTCCTAAACCTAAACCTTAACCTATTCTTAAATCCCCGAACTTAAACCTACACATAATCCTAATCTAAACTCCTATCCTAAACCTAAACCTAACCCTAAACTTGAAAACCCAAACCTAAACCCAATCTCGAACCCGAACCCGATTCTTAAACCTAAACCTTAACCTATTCTCAAATCCCTAAACCTACACCTACACCTAATCCTAATCTCAACTCCCTAACCTAAACCTAAACCAAAACTTGAAAACCCAAACCTAAACCCAATCCCAAACCCGAACCGGATTTCTAAACCTAAAACTTAACCTATTCTCAATTCCCTAAACCTATAGCTTATAACCTAAACCAAAACCTAAACCTTAACCTATTCTCAAATTCCTAAACCTACACCTACACCTAATCCTAATCTAAACTCCCTAACCTAAACCTAAACCTAAACTTGAAAACCCAAACCTAAACCCAATCTCGAACCCGAACCCGATTTCCTAAACCTAAACCTTAACCTATTCTCAAATCCCTAAACCTAAACCTACACCTAATCCTAATCTAAACTCCCTAACCTAAACCTAAACCTAAACCTAAACTTGAAAACCCAAACCTAAACCCAATCCCGAACCCGAACCCGATTCTTAAACCTAAACCTTAACCTATTCTCAAATCCCTAAACCTACACTTACACCTAATCCTAATCTCAATTCCCTAACCTATACCTAAACCTAAACTTGAAATCCCAAACCTAAACCCGATCGCAAACCCGAACTCGATTTCCCAAACCTAAACCTTAACCTATTCTCAATTCCCTAAACCTATAGCTTATAACCTAAACCTAAACCCTTAACCTTAACCTAAACCTAAACTTGAACCTATAACTTATAACCTAAATATATTCTCAAATCCCTAAACCTACACCTACACCTAATCCTAATCTCAACTCCCTAACCTAAACCTAAACCTAAACTTCAAAACCCAAACCTAAACCCAATCCCGAACCCGAACCCGATTTCCTAAACCTAAACCTTAACCTTTTCTCAATTCCCTAAACCTATAGCCTATAACCTAAACCTTAACCTATTCTCAAATTCCTAAACCTACACGTTCACCTAATCATAATCTAAACTCCCTAACCTAAACCTAAATCTAAACTTGAAAACCCAAACCTAAACCCGATCCCGAACCCAAACCCGATTTCCTAAACCTAAACCTTAACCTATTCTCAAATCCCTAAACCTAAACCTATACCTAATCCTAATCTAAACTCCCTAACCTAAACCTAAACCTAAACCTAAACTTGAAAACCCAAACCTAAACCCAATCCCGAACCCGAACCCGAATTCTTAAACCTAAACCTTAACCTATTCTCAAATCCCTAAACCTACACCTACACCTAATCCTAATCTCAACTCCCTAAGCTAAACCTAAACCTAAACTTGAAAACCCAAACCTAAACCCGATCCCGAACCCGAACCCGATTTCCTAAACCTAAACCTTAACCTATTCTCAATTCCCTAAACCTATAGCTTATAACCTAACCTAAACCTAAACTTATTTATATGTATTATGCGTGGATGAATGTAATGTGGATAAGATTATTTGTATTTGGATGGATGTAGTTTATGTTTGGATGGATTTACGTAGTTTGGGTTTAGATGGATGTTGATGAAATGTGGATAAGATTGTTTTTTTACTTATGAAGTTAAACTTATATGTATTATGCGTGGATGAATGTAATGTGGATAAGATTGTGTGTTTGGATGGATTTACATAGTTTGGGTTTAGATGGATGTGAATGTGAATGTGAATGATATGAAATATATTGTATAACAGGTGTATATCAGGAAGATTGTGTGTTTGGATGGATTTACGTAGTTTGGGTTTAGATGGATGTGAATGTGATGAAATATATTGTATAACAGGTGTATATCTGGAAGATTGTGTATTTAGATGGATTTACGTAGTTTAGGTTTAGTTGGATGCGAATGTGAATGTGATGAAATATATTGTATAACAGGTGTATATCAGGAAGAAGACTGTAAAAGGTTAAATTTGAAAAGTCCTTTAAGGGTCATAAGAGACGGCCCATAACAGTCCTTTTAAAGGATGGTCCATGACCGTCCTTTTAAAGGACGGTCTATAACCGTCCTTTGAAGGCTCATACGAGACGGTCTATGACAGTCCTTTTTAAGGACGGTCCATGACCGTTCGTTTAAAGGACGGTCTATAGCCATCCTTTGAAGGCTCATACGAGATGATCCATCACAGTTCTTTTAAAGGACGGTCTATCGCTGCCCTTTAAAGGCCCATAAGAGATGGTTCATGACAGTCCTTTTTAAGGACGGTCCATGACAATCCTTTTAGAGGACGGTCCATGGCCATCCTTTTTGGGCTCATAAGAGATGGTCTATGACAGTCCATTTTAAGGATGGTCCATGACCGTCTTTTTTTAGGACGGTCCATGACCGTCTTTTTTTCGTCAATAAGAATGACCGTTTTCAACCGTCCTTCAAGTAATAGGACACGTCAAAATTTGATTGCCTATGCAACGGTCCATGACCGTCCTTTTTAGTCATTTGAGATGGTTTTGGACGTCCTTTTTTTTATGTTTTGGCGTAGTGTCGTCACCATGCATTGGTATATCTTTTGAGTTACGGATCAAGGAGATCAAAGAGTCTTCGTCAATAAAGGAGGAGATCTTCATCATCGTGCTACAAAGAGACTCATCAGCTTATTTGTAAGTAACTAGAGTTCAGAGGACACTTGTGATCATTCATTTTTAGGATTGACTCTTAAGTGGTTCTCACCCTTGAAGCCCTCGTAGGAGGCCCCCGACAGGAGTGTACGTGGTGGGTACGTTGTGTGGACCCTTGCTCTGTGGAGAGCATAAACATCTAATTGAAGGTGAACCAACAAAACCTTAGTTTTGAGGTCAACCGCTGTAAAACCTCGGGTTTGAGGTGAATCATGTAGAAACCTCTGGTAGGGTCTTATGGAAGATACTTGGCCAGTGTGCCTAAAAGTGGGTGCATTGTGTTGACCCTTGCTCGTGAGAGCATAAACAGTCAACCTCAGTGTAGGTTGTAAAGTTTGAAGGTGAACCTGATTTAAAACCCTAGGTTTGAGGTGAACCGCTGTAAAACCTCCTCAGTGAAATCCAGCACACTCAAGGGTTGAGTGCGTCTGCCGGGAGTGGAGTAGACTGATCGTCGAACTACTATAAAAATGACTGTGTTTGAGATTGTTATTCTTCTGATTATGTGATTTACTTCAATATTTGCATATCTGAATATCTGAGATCACACCTCACACACTTACACAGTCATATCCATCATAAACTAGTTTGCATGTTGTTTACTTCTCAAATAGTTTGTGATTGGATCCTCTACCAGGCTTGGAAGCTAGTAGAGTTATTTTTGAGTAATCCTAATATGTGCTTATTGTTAGGATTAGTGTAATAGGATTTTAAATAAATCATAAAAACTTTTAAAAGTCCTATTCACCCCCCTCTAGGACATATTGGCATATCTCGACTTCAACTAAAGCGGTCTTCACCGCTATTTCACTAAACATTTTGAATATTCCATGGAAGGCCTTCACTCTCAACCACATCAAGGAATCCTATTTTAGAAATGTGTGTAGTAAGGAAATCAATTTTGAAGATCAGTTGAGTTATTTAAATCCCTCATTGCTTAGTTATGATTAGACTATCTATTGTTTCTTTCAAAGTTCGGTTGAAGGGCTATGCAATCAAAATCAGATAAATCTAAGGTATCTTATAGTGCTTTCTCTTTACATCTCAAAAATGAGGATCATTTGTCTTTTAGGTTTATCTTCTCTTGATAGGTCCTTATCATTCCGCTTCATTTTCCATAAAATGGAGTCATCTTTGTTTAGAGAAAAAACCAATCCAAGAAGAAACATGACATTGTAGAATCAATCACAACTAGGCATACTCTGCATTCTAAAATGAGCACAATCATCTAGCTAAACTTATAGACACTCGTCTTCCTAAAACTTTAATATTTCCAGGCCCAATACTACGAGATTATATTTATTTATTTTTTGTGCACAAAAATTATGGATGAAAGTTGTCTTGAAAAATTCAAGGTTTAAGAGATTTCCTCTCTCCAAAGATGCTTATACTTTGTGGGACTAGTAAATGAAATCTTGGCCTGATTAACTTTGTCCTATTACACACTATCTAGGGTTTGAGTTTGACTGTGATGGTGGAATAGTATCAACTCTTATAACAATACCATTGTGTTCCAAAACAACCTACTAAATTACAAATACACAAAATCAAAAGAGGTTGTTTTGAAAGGAACTCACTATATTATCAATATGTGCTTGATTACAAAATTTGTGATTATAACCTCGTTCAGTCAGTGGATACAAGCATCTTTTCAGATTAGTTATTGTTTATTTATACTTATTGTTTTAACTTATGATTTCAGCACAACATGGTCAAGAACAGAGAAAAGGAAGATGCAAAAGGAGAAACCTCATCTAGAAAAATCAGAACTTATACTCCTTATCTACATTCTATTGCCAGGGCATATGAATTGACCTTTGACAGATTTATCAGACCTTGTCTCATAGAGCCATGCGGGATAGACATCTATCTAAAATCAATGGGGTGAGATAACATCCTTTACTTAGGAGGAGAAATATAATAGGATCTTGTTTATCAATTCTTGAATTCTTGTCATAATACTCAAGATGATCCTCCGTCAATTAGCATCAATTACATGAACCAAACCAAGGAGATCACTCCTCTGATATTGGGACAACTTCTGAATCTTCCAATCACACATACCTCACCAACCGATCGTTGCTTAAATGATCAAAGTGTTTGGAAAGAAGTAACCAAAACACTATGCGTTAACTCATTGATATCTGGAAATAGAAGAAACTACTTGTGAATTTTCTGAAGATATGCTCTCACCAATTGCTCTGAATACCCTATGTAATATATATCGGAGAACTAAAATATGTCTACCCACTCTAATTTTGAGACAATTAATTCAAGTTATCAAAGGTATTCACCACACAAGTCTTCCCTTTCCAAGCATCATCTGCAAAATCTCCAAGTTTCTAGCACTGCCACCTACTCATGATATAATATATCTCGTAGTGTACATTACCAAGAAAAAGCCTACTCCAGTTAAAAGTAATAAAAACTAATCAAGAATTCAAGGGTGAAGAAGATATTCAAGAAAATCCCATGGCTTTTACTCGGGGTTCGTACTGCAACCCAATGCCAGCTCTGAGTCAAAATGATCTTATTCATCAACTTCTTAAAGGGTAGTCAAATATAGTAGCTCGCCTCTGGAAGTGCAAAAATCGACTCTCCGGGATTGAACTACATCTTGACGCTCTTCAACATACTAGGAGCACATCACTAAATTGCTTTTGACTCGTCACCCTTATATCCCTCCATATGAAGGTGGATCATCTAGATAATTTTTTATTTTTTTATTTTTGTTGCTGGATCATAGTATATTTTATTTTTGGATAACTATGCCCTTAAGGGCTTGTTGTTGTTTGGATAATGGATTATTCTACCCAACCTTGGGGTAGTAATTTTGA
Source organism: Magnolia changhungtana (assembly GCA_030180095.1). Lineage (NCBI taxonomy): Eukaryota > Viridiplantae > Streptophyta > Magnoliopsida > Magnoliales > Magnoliaceae > Magnolia > Magnolia changhungtana. The sequence continues at coordinate 6,326,503 of JASAUF010000397.1, forward strand.
TACATTTATGATGTTATCCATTCCGCTCATGTCTGCTCTTTTATTTCATGGTTATATTTCTTTTGACATGGGTTATATATTTCTTTTGATCACATAATACTTATATATTTCAAAACTCTTCTCTGTTAACTTTACGTGATCTACATATTTTGCCTCTTTGTACTAAATTTTATCATATATTGGCTTGCTTCTTGGTAAATCCTTTGCCAATAACTAACAAAAAGGGGGCGAAGAAACCTATCCACCCACTCCAAAACACACCGTTGTTTTATACAAAATACAAGTTGATCATTGAAGAAACTACGGGGTAGAAATCTCTATGTTATATATCAAGTCTTATGTTTGAGTTGTAATTTTTAGCACATGATATGTAATCTTATACTGTTTTGGTAGGTCATGGTATGAATCATGACAGTGTCCTAGGATAAGTTGTTTTTGTCATGTAATTGACAAAGGGGGAGATTGTTAGTGCACTTATTTGCACACATGTTTGTCAATCACGTGACTAGTTGTGTTAAGTAGTTGGATGAGTCCTTTGCAAATGAAGACTGACGACGCAACTGGAGTAGAAGCCCAAGCTACAAAGTTCGATTCCAAAGAGGCTTCTGCTATTAGTGCACTTATTTGCACTCATGTTTGCCAATCACGTGACTAGTTGTGTTAAGTAGTCCGATGAGTCCTTTTCGAATGAAGACCGACAACGCAACTGGAGCAGAAGCCCGATCTACAAAGTTAGATTCCAAAGAGGCTTCTACGATTAGGATCTTGCCTACAGATGACTCAAACCTAAATAGGAAAACCCACTTAGGTCATCTATTAAATGTCAATTCCAAGTTTATACTTTCTTTCCTTTTACTCTTAACTTTAGGAAGTTCTAAGTTGTTGGATGATTTAATGGACAAAGAGTTAAAAATAGGAAAATCTGTCCATATTCGATGGGAGGAAGTGCCACCAAATGACACCTTCGGTAGCACTAAAGATACCTTCGGTATTACTGAAGGTGCCTAAAATAGTCTAGTAAGTTTCAATGATAATTAGGTACCACAGACTAGAATTCGGTACACCGACTCCTACCGACGAACAACTTTTAGTACCACCAAAAGTAACAAAAATCATCCAACAAACTTCAGGATCCAATTCGGCACCACCGACTATGTTTCGATACTACCGAAGGTTCATTCGGTAGCACCAATAACTAGCCATTATAGATCTGTTGGGCCCTTTTCTCTATAAATATAGGATCCAAAACCTTGTAAAAGGTGTGGATTTAGGCATTTTAGAGTCCTTAGGTTATTCCAAGCTCTTATCACTCTTCCTATACTCTATCCACATGAGATTCACGTTCTCTTCATTGTGATTCTTCACTCATGAGCATTCAAAGCTCCTATTAATGAAAAACATGATCTCAAGCCTCTTCAAGAGTATAAGGACCGACCCTATAGGTAAAGCTTAGTCTCCATGATTCTCTAGAGCATCCATCAGTTAAATCTCTTAGGAAATCCACTCATAACCTTTGTTAGAGATTCAACCAACTCCCATTACCTTGGTTACCTTTATAGGAACATCATATATAAGGTTCTTAATTGTGAAGCTGAAACAACAGGTAAAATACAACATAGTGATCGGGGGAGCATCAGGGACCTGATTCAAGCACGAAAGAGTGAAGATCAAGCAACCCAAGACAAGCTATAAAAGAAGACTCATCCGACAAGTGTCATTCTTAAGAGTTCAAAGTTTAGTCTTTATCCTCATGTAAGGTTGAGACTAAGAGTTTGCTATCAACAAACTCGCATAGGTACCTTGTGTGGGACCTTGGCCTGTGGGCCTAAACGGAGGTGCCTTATGTGGGACCTTGGACAGTGGGCCTAAACGTAGGTGCAGTGTGTGGTACCTTGGCCGGTGGGCTTAAATGGAGGTGCCTAGTGTGGGACCTTGGTCAGTGGGCCTAAACGTAGGTCTTAGTGTAGGACCTTTACTCGTGTGAAGAACATAAATTGTGGAGTTCTTTGTGTAGGGCTGTAAAGGTTAATGGTGACCTGATTTAAAACTATTTATAGTGATATTCGACACACTCTAGGAGAGAGTACGGTTGTCGGAAGTGGAGTAGGCAAGTTGCCGAACCACTATATATGCTTGTGTTTGGAATTGTCATTTACGCATTTATTTAATCATATTTATTTAAGTTTGAATGCTTGATTGTTTATACATAGCTAGATGAATGCTTAAGGTTGATAGGAAGTACATTTCACACATAAGCTCACAACACTAGGCTAGTTATTATATTTGTATATCTTTTATAGCCTTTGTGATTGGATCCTCTATTGGCTTAGAAGCCTTTAAGAATTATATCGCCTTACTTGCTTTAAACTAAATATTTGTTTAAGTTAGGCAATTAAATTTCTTTTTTAAATAGGCAAAATAATTGAAAAGTCCTATTCACGCCCCTCTAGGACTCTTAGAGTATTCCATACTTCTACTACAGTGGTCTAAACTGCAATTTCAATTGGTATTAGAGTGAGGTTTTTCTTGAAGGGTTTAACAACCTAGAGGGAGATCTTGAGAAAAGTAGTAGATATTGATACTGAAGAGATAATTGAACATCAAATTAATGAGGAAAAAGAAGAAGAAGAAAAAGAGAGTATACATGATGCCTATGATCAGCTCTATATACACAACATTAGTATTCTCAGAAAACTTAGTGTTTCAGAAAATAAAAATAAACAATTGTAAAAAGATCTAGATGAAACATCAGAAATAAATACACAAATGATAAATGATCCTCAACAATATCATTTGATAATGACAAGCTTGAAAGAACTTCAATATCCCTTGAGTCTGAAAATCAGAAACTCAATAAACAGATCAAAATCTTAGAATCAGAAAATGAAGAACTTGAAAATGAAAACCACAAACTAAGATTTGATTTAAAGAAGTCAAAATGGTGTATTGAACTTAGTTACAAATTTTCACAAAGTAGTGAAAAATTGGATAAACTACTAGGGATGGGAAGAAGCCATAAAGACAAAAGAAGGTTAGGCTATGAATTTAGAAAATCAAGCCCGTCTCTGCACCACCTATAATTAAGAAGATGATTGCGTCTGGAAGCAGCATAAAAATCACTACAATCTGTCACTCCTATGGTGATTTGGGACACTACGAATTTGAATGTCTCACTTCTAGTAGGTCTCACTCCATTTCCAGGTTGAACCATACAGGAAAATTCCAATCAACCGGAAACATCATGAAAACAAATAATTCTCCAAAGCATACACTATATAAAGGAAGAAAATATCCTACACTACCTGAAGTGACTGATAGGATGGTGGAATTGATAAATCAAGTTGCTCAATTAAATTGAAAAACCCAAGACTTGATGAATCAAGGAAATCTGGTTCAGACGGCTGAGAAATAAAAGAAATCTCAAGGTGAAACCATATTTCCCAAGAAGACTGTCACCAAATGGGTTGTAAAGAATAAGAACAATTGACTAGTGATTCACACTGCACTTAAAGCAGGCAACAGTTCCAAGTGGTATCTTGATAGCGGGTGCTCCAGACATATGACAAGTGATCTGACCCAATTAAATGATTACTCAGAATTTGATGGCGGTTCAGTCACATTTGGTGATGGGAGCTCCACCTAGATTGTTGGAAGAGGAACAATAGTTGGGCCCGCTCTGCCCACAATTGAGGATATGTTTTGCGTGGAAGGGTTAAAACATAACCTCCTAAGCGTTTCCCAAATATGTGATAAAGAACACTCAATCACATTCTCCAAGAATTTGTGCAAGATCTCAGACCTTGTAGGCAAACTTATCATGAAAGGTCTTCGCATAAGTGACAACTGCTATGTAATTGAAAGCGGTAAAGAGAATGTCTCATCTACAAAATGCCACATGGCCTTAAGAAATGAATCCAAACTGTGGCACCATAGACTTGGACATGTCCAGTACCCGAATTTGGCCAAACTAAGCTCAAAAAATTTGGTAAGAGGTCTTCCTAAAATCAGAAAGAAGGAGAAGATTGTGTGTGGTAATTGTCTTAAAGGAAAACGGATTAAGGTTGGACATAAAAATATAACCACTGTAGCAACTTCCAAACCACTTAACCTATTACACATGGATCTAGTGGGGACTAAGAGCCATGGGAAAAAGAGATATTCTTTTTTATGGTAGTGGATGATTATACCAGATTTACATGGATAGCTTTTCTTTGAGAAAAATCTGATGCTTTTGATGAATTCCAGAAGATGGCTAAACAACTTCAAAATGAAAAAGGATATTGTATAAGTCGTATTAGGAGTGATCATGGTGGGAAGTTTAAGAATGATCAATTTGAAATGTATTATGACAAATATGGAATCAGACATGAATTCTCAGATCTAAAAATACCTCAACAGAATGGAGTGGTGGAAAGAAAAAATAGGGCATTATAGGAAATGGGCTTAGTTATGCTCAATACTGAAAACATGGCTAAAAGTTTCTGGGCCGAAGCTGTTAATATTGCCTGCTATGTAATTAATAGGGTATATCTTAGAGTGGGATTGAATAAGACTCCATATGAATTATGGAGTGGAAAATAGCCTAGTGTAAAATATTTTCGTGACTTTGGTAGTAAATGTTATATTCTTAAAGATAGAGAACATCTAGGCAAGTTTGGCTCTAAAAGCGACAAGAGTATTTTTCTAGGATATTCTACTAACAATTATACTTATAGAGTATACAATTTAAGAACACTAACTATTCAAGAATCAGTCAATGTGGTTGTTGATAACCAACCACATGATGAAAATAGTCTTGAAATTGATATAGAGGATGAAGTAGCTACGTTCACAATAGGCAAATCAAATAACTAAGTCACTTTACCTCATGAACCTCAACTGTTGAATAACTTTCCATTCATTAAGGATCATCCCATCAATCAAATCATTGGAGATCCTACTAATGGTGTAAAAACTCGACACCAGCTTGAAGGTATTTTTAGTCATTTATGCCTCACTTCTAAAATTGAACCCAAAAATGTTATAGACGGTCTTTAAGATGAGTTTTGGATTGCAGCTATGTAAGATGAGCTCTAACAATTTGAAAGGAATGAAGTGTGGCAGCTAGTTCCCAAGCCACTTGATACTAACATCATCGAAATAAAGTGATATTCAAAAACAAGTCTGATGAATCTAGGAATGTAGTAAGAAATAAAGCAAGACTCGTAGCAAAAGGCTACTCTCAAATTGAGGGCATTGATTTTGATGAGACATTTGCCCATGTAGCTCTCCTCGAGTTTATAAGAATTCTCATGTCTATTGCCTGTGTGTTGAAATTTAAATGATTCCAAATGGATGTCAAAAGTGCATTCCTTAATAGTGTACTTAAGGAAGAAGTATACGTTGAACAACTAAAAGGATTCTTGGATCCTAAGTATCCTCAACACGTATACAAATTGAGCAAAGCGTTTTACTGTCTAGAACAAGCACCCTAAGCATGGTATGAGCTTTTGACACATTTTTTTATAAATCACCATTTTTGTAGGGGGAGTGTTGAAAAAACACTACTTACTCAAAAGACTAGGAATATCTTGCTCATTGCCTAAATTTATGTGGATGACATAGTCTTTGGATCCACTTGTGAAGATGCTGCTCATGAATTCGCTGAATTGATAAAATCCGAATTCGAAATGAGCATGGTTGGTGAGCTAAATTTCTTTATGGGATTACAAGTGAAACAATTGGGAAATGGTATATTTGTATGTATAAGTGCTATGTTTTCTAGCTCCTATGTTTGTCAAATTTTGTAATGCTAAAATCTCTTAGAATCTATATCTTGTTTAGTTCATCTTCTTATTTAAGATCATGCAATTCAAGTACAAGTTCAAGATGTTCCAATTCAAGATTCAATCATCACAAGTATATGAGATATACAAGTTCAAGTACAACTTCAAGTGATAGATCAAGCTTTCAAGCTTCTACTATGTCAAGACAATGTGCTTTACTTTGGAATGCTTAAGATGAAATACAACTCACAAGTACTTCAACTTCAAGCTTCAAAGTACTTCAAGTTCAAGATTCAAAGTAAGTCAAGAAATCAAGCTTCGTGTACTTCAAGATCAAATATCAACTGAAGCAAGTGATGATTCAATGTTCAAATTTCACTTATAAGGTATGAATGACCCTAGATTGACCATAGGTTAGGTCATATTGTTTGCGCACTTAAAGTGGGTCACTATATAATTTTATAGGTTGTTTCTCGACTAGTCTTAGCCAATGTTCGACTAGTCCTAGTACTGGCTCGATTAATCCAAGAATTTCTTCGACCAGTCCAATGTTTGTTACTAATTTTTAGGATTTTTTGTTGGACCCTCAACCAGTCCTGGAGTTTGCTCGACCAGTTGAGTGAACAGTGCTTGACCAGTCAGCAGGCTCGACTCAAAGTCCAGCAACAAAATTGGGTCTCACACGACCAGTCAAGAGTAGGGCTTGACTGGTCGTGCAGGCCACTCGACCAGTTGTGGAATGGTTTTATCTTATCGCGCCCAAAATTTTAAAAATTTGTTGGTCCTTCAACCAGTCGAGCTGTCCTCTAGGCTAGTTGAGTGATCAGTTTCTGTACTTATAAATAGAGCACGATTTTCATAGTTTTTCATTCAATTCAAGCTAAATCAAGACACCACTTTGAGAGATAAGTTAGTGATATTCTTAAGTTATTTAGTGCTCATTTAATATTCTCTTTAATTAGCTTTTTGTCTTTGATTTTGAGTTCTTTATTCCAATCTTATTTGAAGAAGGGATTGAAGTTTTCCCCTTTCTTAGAATTAAAATCAAATCAAGCTAGCCCAATGTGATTTAATTTAAAAATCATTTAGAACTTATAACCTTTTCATAAGTGAGTATGGACATTGAACATCTACTCTGAACTGGTTCTACCGGGCTACATCAAAGAGGAATATCCATATAAGTATTTTACATTTCTATAAATCTATTTTTATTTTTTTTGAAATTGTGCCAGGAAAAATCTCTTTCTTTTTAGTTTATCTGAGGTGATCCAGAAAATTCAGAGTGTGGGGTTTTTGAATTGTGTAAGCCCACTTGAAAGACACAATTGTGAAGGTTTTAGGTGAACCTTGAAAAACATATTGCATAGTGAATGCCAATATCCACTGTATGAGGATATTAGGAGTGAAGTAGTTGTGTGGGTGTTTTTCTAAACAGTTGGTGTACATATAAGTGAACCACTATAATTTCTGGTCTTGTGGTGGATGATTGATTGTGGCTTTGTATGAATGTAGTAATTTCTTTTTAAGCATTTGTGGAGAATGTTGTAATCTCTTTTATGCAACTGTGGGAATGCTGTAATAGCTTAGTTATTTTCTTTGCTATTTTTATTCTTTATTCCTCTGTATCAGTTTGAGATTTTGATACATAAATTGTTTTAGGAATCAGGTTATCCTACTATAAGCTATTGGTTTTTGGTGTAAGGTTGTCCTTAGAATAACATCTGTATCAGCCTCTCAATACTTGTACATTTGAGGTTGTTATTCATTTATGCTTTGTGGGATTGTTTAGTGCTATCTTTATTTATATTTGTTTATTTTCGCATTTAATTTTTAATTTGGCATAGTCCTATTCACCCCCCCTCCCCTCTAGGACTCTAAGCTCGGCCTTTTCAAGTGGTATCAGAGCCTAATAGCTCGCTTTATTTTTTAGATTAATTTCCTGAGCTAATCAATTTGAGCTTTTTTAGATGTCAAATTTTGATAACCTCTCAGTCACTAGGCCTCCACCTTCTAATGGCTCCAATTATGCCTATTGGAAAGCCAGAATGAGGATTTTCTTAAAATCCATAGATGAGAGCATGTGGCAAGCCACAGTGACCAATTAGACCCCTCCTACAACTGAAGTGACTAGTACTAATGGATCTGAAATGGTAAATGTCACACCTTACTTCTCTTGGACCGCTCTTCTGAAAAGTGAGAGTAGTGTCAATGCAAAGGCTTTAAATGCTATAACTTGCATACTATCACCGGATGAATTCAAGAGAATTATATCATGTGATACTGTAAAGCAAGCCTGAGATATTTTGGAAATGACACCCGAGGGAACAACAATTGTCAAGAAATCTAAAGTCCAAATCCTCACAACCAAATTTGAGGAAATACGTATGGAAGAAAGTGAAACTTTTATGGACTTCTATACAAGATTGAATGACATTGTCAGCTCTATGTGGGGTCTTGGTGATAGAATCTCAGAAAGTAAAGTTTGTGCAAAGATACTGCGCTCATTGCCTGAACAGTTCAATTCAAAGGTGATCGCTATCCAGTAACTTCGTGATACAGATAATATGAGGATAAAAGAATTAGTTGGTTCCTTACAGACCTATGAGTTAAACTTTAAAGCTCATAAAGGTAAATTCATCGCCCTTAAGTCTTCTAAAAATATTTCTCCAGAAAATAACAGTTCTGATTTAGAAAATTCTGAAGATGATATGGCCCTTTTAGCTATAAAGTTTTATAAGATTTTCAAAAGTAAAAAGAGGGTTGATTTGCAAAAAACTATTGAAAAGAAAAGATCTAGAACTAAAACTTGGAAATCTTTAAAAGACAGCCGATGTTACAACTGTCAAGAATATGGGCATCTAGCCAACAAATGTTCTAAAAAGAACAAACCTAAAAAGAAAGGTATGTTGGCTACATGGGATGAATCTTCCTGCTCTAAAGCTTCTTCTAAGTCAAAAGATTCTGAAACCAAGTCGGCTAATGATGTTAAAGCGCTAATGACTCTAGCTAAGTTCACATTTTCAGACAATGATGATTCAACCAGTGAAGAAAATCTAAATAGTGATCATGAAAATGAAGAAGATCTTCAAGATGCTTATGATGCCCTATACAAGGAAAGTTACAAAATTGCCGTAAAGCTAAAACTTCAGAAAGAAAAGTTTTCAAAATTAAAAGAAAATTTTGATAATCTAGTCTTAGAAAAATCACACATTTCATATTGCTTTGAAAAAACTAAGTGCGACTTATATTTCAAAACCTCCCTAGTTGAAAACCTAAAATCTGAAAACGAAAAGCTAAAACTAGAAGTCTCTTCACTTTTGAGTTTAAAAGACACATGGAGGTATGCCCAAGGTGATCCTAAGTTAGTAAAACTCTTATCCGGATCAAGAAAATGTGGCGATCGATCTAGATTGGGCTACGACAATAGTATTCCTCCCAAACATAAGAATGCTCCACCCAAATTTGTGAAAGGGGAGTCTTCTAACTCAAAAGGGAAAAGTCCGAATCAAAATTATTCTAAAAATGCTAAGACTTTTCAAAACTTAAAACCTAAAAGAAATCATATCGATTATAAAAATCAGAATTATAATCCTTTAGTTGAGAAAATTGTTGACTTACTTAAGGAGCTCTTAAAATCTAACTCAGTGGGTCAGTCTTATAACAACTACAAACATAAGAAGACCAACTATACTTCTAAACCCAAAACTGTAATGAAATGGGTCCCTAAGCTTACTTGTTTGGTTAGCTACACTACTTTTAAAGTTTCGAGCCATTCAAAGTGGTACCTAGACAGTGGATGCCCCAGACACATGATAGGTAACAAAGGTCTATTCACCCATCTTAATGACATGACTGATGGTTCAGTCACATTCGGTGATGGTAGCAACTGCAGAATTATTGGCCAAGGTACGGTTCAACTCTTTAACCTCCCTCTATTTGAGGATGTTTTATATGTAGAAGGGTTAAAACATAATTTATTAAGCATCTCTCAAATATGCGATAATAATCATAGTGTAAAATTCACCAACCAAGGGTGTGAAATTTTAAATAAAAATGGTTCTGTAATATTAACTGGTCGTAGAACTTCTGAAAACTACTACATTGTTTGTGATTCAAGTTCATTTAATCTATCGTGTTACATGGTCCATACTGATGAAACAAATTATGGCATAAACGCCTCAGACATGTACACTACTACAACTTGTATAGATTGAGTAAAAGAGAGTTAGTAAGAGGTTTACCCAAAATACAGAAAATAGACAAAATATGTGGCGAATGCCAGAGTGGCAAACAAACCAGGAGTACTCACAAAAAGGTGAACTCCAATGCTACATCTAAACCACTCGAACTTCTCCACATGGATCTCATTGGACCAACTAAAACAGAGAGTCGAGGAGGCACGAAGTACATTCTGGTGATAGTAGATGACTTTACCAGATATACTTGGGTAATCTTCTTCAGAGAGAAATTAGAAACTCTCGATGAAGTAAAGAGGGTACTTAAGTGTATCCAAATGGAAAAAGAATCACACGTCTCTAAGATTCGTAGTGATCATGGTTCGGAATTTGAAAATAGCGGTTTTAGGAAATTTTACTGTGATCAGGGAATATCACATGAATATTTTGCGTCAAAAACACCACAACAAAATTGTATAGTGGAAAGGAAAAATAGAGTGTTTTAAGAAATGACAAATATAATGCTAAATAGTATGAAGCTTCCTAACAATCTTTGGGCTGAAGCCTTAAATACAACTTGTTATATAATTAACCACGTTTATACTAGAAATTCAAATGGTAAAATAACTTATGAAATGTGGTTTGATAAGAAACCTACTATCAAATACTTTCAAGTTTTTGGCATAAGTGTTATATCTTACATGACCGAGAAAATCTGGGTAAATTTGACACCAAAAGTGATGAAGGGATATTTTTAGGGTATGCTTTGACTAGTCAAACATATCGAGTTCTTAACAAGAAGACTGTTGTAATCCAAGAGTCCATTAATGTGGTTATAAATGATTACTTGAATACACCTATCTCAAGTTTGGAAAATGATGAAGTTCTTTTAATTGATATACCAGACTCTTCAACAAGTTAAAATAACACTGAACTGAGGACAGTTAAAGATCATCCTTCTAATCAAATCCTTGGAAACCCTCCCACTGGTGTGTGTACTCGTAAACAACTTGAAGATATGTGTAACTACATGCGTTTTACATCTTAGATAAAACCAACTAACGTAAAAGAAGCTCTTACTGACAAAAACTAGATTGTTGCGATGCAAGAAGAGCTTAATCAGTTTCTAAGAAATGATGTTTGATACTTAGTTCCAAGACCAAAAGATAAACACATTATCGAAACAAAATGGATTTTCAAAAATAAGTTTAATGAACTTGGTAATATTATTATAAACAAGGCTAGGCTGGTTGTACAAGGGTACACTCAAATAGAAGGCATTGATTATGATGAGACCTTTGCCCCAGTAGCTCGTCTTGAATCTATCAGACTATTTATATCCATTGTATACTTTAGAAAGTTCAAAATATACCAAATGAATGTAAAGAGTGCGTTCTTAAATGGCGATTTGCATGAAGAAGTGTATGTTGAACAACCAACGGATTTTGAAGACCTTAAGCATGCTAATCATGTCTACTGCCTGAAAAAGGTACTCTACACTTTGAAACAAGTTCTCATGGCATGGTATGAAAAGTTGACTAAGTTTCTATTAAATCATAACTTTATAATGGGAAGTGTTGATAAGACATTATTTGTAAAAAAACATAATGATCACATACTAATAGTACAAATCTATGTTGATGATATTATCTATGGATCTACCTGTGCTAACATGACTGTTGATTTTGCAGATCTTATGAAGTCTAAATTTGAAATGAGCATGGTTGGAGAACTAAACTATTTCCTAGGGTTGCAAGTCAAAGAGCTACCTGATGGTTTCTTTATCTCTCAAACCAAATATGCTCTAAACTTAGTTAAAAAATTCAGATTTGAGAGTGGGAAAAATTTTGATATTCCAATGAGTACTACTCTAAAACTCTCTAAGGATTCAATAGGTAAAAGTGTGGATCCTAAGTTGTATCGCAGTATGATAGGTAGTTTACTTTATTTAACTGCGAGCTGACCTGATATTACATTTAGCGTATGAATTTAGACTAGATATCAATCTGACCCTAAAGAGTCACATCTAATTGCTGTTAAGTGCATTTTGCGATATGTCACTAGTTCAGCAAATCTTAGTCTCTGGTATCCACATGATACTAGTGTGCAATTAGCTGGCTACACGGATGTTGATTGGGCTGGTAACGTTGATGATCGTAAATCAACCAGCGGTGGTTGGTTCTATGTAGGGAACTGCTTAGTTTCTTGGCTAAGTACGAAATAAAGTTTCGTATCGGTCTCAACAGTTGAGGTTGAATATATTGCTACTGGTAATGCATACACTCAGCTTGTGTAGATGAAAAGAATGCTGAGCGATTACGGAATTGCGCAAGAATCCATGGTTTTATATTATGATAATTTAAGTGTAATTAATATCTCTAAAAATCCAATTCAGCATTCACAAACCAAGCATATTGGCATTAGATATCACTAGATTCATGAATTAGTGGAAGATAAGACAATTTCTTTGGATTATATTCTAACTGAGACTCAACTTGCAGACATATTCACAAAATCGTTCGACAACAGCAGGTTTGTAAAATTGAAATTTGATCTTAGTATGTGCAATATGAACTGATGATTTGTGTCTTTTTGTATTATAATGTATATAGTTATTATGTTAAAAATTTTAAAATTCAAAATTTATGAAAAATATTGTAAATTTTGTGAGATGCACAATTAGTCGAGTACATAATTGACCAGTCGTGGCACGACCGGTCGAGTATGTACTCGACCCATCGTGAAACACGGGTTTGACCTTTTATTTGGAAAAAAAATCACTTTTTTCTTCATTTGGGTCTTCTTCTCTAATGAGCCCTACCTCGACTGCTCGAACCCATCTTCGATTCGTCCATGGTTAGTGCATTATTTTCATTTTTCTTCTAGATTTAAGTCCTTTGTACTTCCTTTTGTTCATATGTGTGGTTTATTTCATGTTTTATGATTATTTTGGGGGTTTTCTATTAAAAAATCTGATCTACTAGAAACCTTTCTTGACTCTTTTGCAATCTCATTATTCCTTGTTTTCTTTATTGCAATGGTGGGTAGAACCAAGAAGAAAGGATCTCGTGGTCCCTCTTCATCTCGTTCGACTCCTATCACGGTGCGCCACCTTTGGTCGCTCGAGGAAGATCCTGATTATGTGCGGGATATTCACTTGCGTAATGTGATAATAGAACGAACTGTTAATCTTGATCATTTGGCACCATTTAATGTTGTTCCTCTCTTTCAGTCAGTAGGATGGGATAACATATTACATTGGGGTGGACCGGCACTCCGTTCCATTGCGCAGGCTATGTATGCTTGCATTAAAGACTTCTCTATTGAGAATCTGACATTTACTATTACGACCAGAGAAGGTCCAATTGATATGGACCGTCATCTTATTTTTAGGTTAATGGATATACATGTCAATGATGAAGGTATTCCGATTAGTTCTCTAGTGGCAAAACCTTTTGAATCGAAGAAGTGAATGCTCACTAGGGATTTATGTAATATGGATGCAGAATAGAGTACTGGGAATGCGCTCGACTCCAAGTTTATGTTACTTAGATACAAAATTCTTCATAGGATTTTCATTTCAAATGTCTATCCTCGATCTGGTAATAACACTGAATTTACTATATTCACGGTTGGTATTTTTCATTGTATCATTTCTGGAGTCTTTGTATATTTTCCTTCTCTGATTTGTTATATCATAATTCAGTTCCGTCTCCACCTAGTCACAGTGACATACCCTTTATTTATCTTATGATTGTGTTAGCCACCCATAGTTTAGTGGCTATGCTTGTTGGAGAAGCTCACATTCACCATTTACCCTTTAACAACTCAACATTAACAAGATGAGTTTGAAGTTGGCCCCAGGCCAAGTTGATGTGGGTGCTAGTGGAGCTGCTGCTGCAAATGAAGAGGAGGGTGATTTGCCTCCAAATGATGTCAATATGGATGACATTTTTGATGAAATTGAATTCGATTCTGCTGCTGATCCTAATTATCAGCCATCTGACTTTAATGTGCGTTTGCGCTCTCTGAAGGAGAAGGTTGAAAGTATGAACGTGTCCCATGAAATGCAATTTAAATATATGAGTAAACATCTTAGGCCCATTAATAAGGGACTTCATCAAATTGATCCATCCATACCAGCTTCTTCTTCTGGTTTGGATTAGTATTTGAGTATCTAATATGTAATAACTTTTAACATGCTTGAATTTCTCTTGTTTTATGTGCTTGGACATGCTTGCTTAATAAATGGTTATCTTATTCATATCTTCTCTTATTCCTCATTACTCTTCTATTTACTTCCATTATCATTTAATGGTTCTTTCCTTTATCATATTAAGACAAAAAGGGGGAGAATTTTTTCATGCCTATTTCATTATGATAAATGTGAAACTGTAAAGAATGTGGATAGGTAGTATGGTATTAAGGGGGAGTATTGATGAGTTTTGATGAGAGTATTGGTGCGTATTGATTTGACCAGTTTGTAACTGGTGCATGATTCTTTGACCAAGTTATAACTGGTGCATGATTCTTTATTGTGCGTATTATGCTTATCTTAATTTAATGAAGTGTGTTTTGTTACAAATTTGACAATGGGGGAGATTGTAAGTGCTATGTTTTCTAGCTCTTATGATTGTCAAATTTTGTAGTGCCAAAACCTCTTGGAATCTGTATCTTGTTTAGTTCATCTTCTTACTCAAGATCATGCAATTCAAGTACAAGTTCAAGATGTTCAAATTCAAGATTCAAGCATCACAAGTATAAGAGATATACAAGTTCAAGTACAACATCAAGTGATAGATCAAGCTTTCAAGCTTCTACTATGTTAAGACAATGTGCTTTACTTTGTAATGCTCAAGGTGAAATACAACTCACAAGTACTTCAAGTTCAAGCTTCAACGTACTTCAAGTTTAAGATTTAAAGTAAGTCAAGATATCAAGCTTCGTGTACTTCAAGATCAACTATCAACTGAAATAAATGATGATTCAATGTTCAAATTTCACTTATAAGGTATGAATGACCCTATATTGACCATAGGTTAGGTCATATTGTTTCCGTACTTAAAGTGGGTCACTATATAATTTTTTAGGTCGTTTCTCGACTAGTCTTAGCCTATATTCGACTAGTCCTAGTACTGGCTCAACCAATTCAAGAATTTCCTCGACTAGTCCAAGGTTTATTACTAATTTTCAGGATTTTTTGTTGGACCCTCGATCAGTCTTGGAGACTGCTTGGCCAGTCGAGTGAACAATGCTCAACCAGTCGAGTAGGCACGATTCAAAGTCCAGCAACCAAATTGGGTCCTACACGACCAGTTGAGAGCAGGGCTTGACCGGTTGTGCAGGCTACTCGACCAGTCGTGGAACGGTCTTATCTTATCGCGCCCGAAATTTTAAAAAATTGTTAGTCCTTCGACCAGTCGAGTTGTCCTCTCAGCCAGTCGAGTGAACAGTTTCTGCACTTATAAATAGAGCACGATTTTCAGAGTTTTTCATTTAATTCAAGCAAAATCTAGACACCACTCTGAGAGATAAGTTAGTGATATTCTTAAGCTATTTAGTGCTCATTTAATATTTTCTTTAATTAGCTTTTTGTATTTGATTTTGAGTTCCATATTCCAATCTTATTTGAAGAAGGGACTGATGTTTTCCCCTTTCTTGGAATCAAAATCAAATCAAGCTAGCCCAAAGTGATTTATTCTAAAAATTATTTACGATATAGAATCTTTTCATATGTGAGAGTAGACATTGAACATTTACGTTGAACATCTACTCTAAATTAGTTTTATCGGGCTATATTAAAGGAGAATATCCAGATAAGTATTTTACATTTCTATAAATCTATTTTTGGTTTTTATGAGATTGTGCCAGGAAAAATCTTTCTTTTTGGTTTGTCTGAGGTGATCCAGAAAACTCAGAGTGTGGTGTTTTTGAATTGTGTAAGCCCCCTTAAAAGATAAAATTGTGAAGGTTATAGGTGAACCTTGAAAAACCTATTGCATAGTGAACGCTAATATTCACAGTGTGAGGATATTGGGAGTGGAGTAGTTGTGTGGCTGTTTTTCTAAACAGTTGGTGTACACACAAGTGAACCACTATAATTTCTAGTCTTGTGGTAGATGATTGATTGTGACTTTGTGTGAATGTTATAATTTCTTTTTAAGCATTTGTGGAGAATGTTGTAATCTCTTTTATGCAAGTGTGGGAATGCTGTAATAGCTTAGTTAATTTCTTTACTATTTTTATTCTTTATTCCTCCGTATCGGTTTGAGATTTTGATACACAGACCGTTATAGGAATCAGGTTATCCTATAATAAGCCACTGGTTTTTGGTGTAAGGTTGTCCTTAGAACAACAACTATATCAACTTCTTAATACTTGTACATTTGAGGTTGTTATTCATTTCTACTTTGTGGGATTGTTTAGTGCTATCTTTATTTATATTTGTTTATTTTCGCATTTAATTTTTAATTTGGCATAGTCCTATTCACTCCCCCTCTAGGACTCTTAGCTCAACCTTTTCAGAATGTCTATCCAAATATGCAAAAGATTTGATAAAAAGATTTGGACTTGACTCTAGTTGCACTCAAAACACTCCCATGAGCACCACTCTCAAACTTTCTAAAGATGTCAATGGGAAGAGTGTGGATCAACACTTGTTTTGCAGTATGATAGGCAACTTACTCTACCTAACCGTGAGTTGGCCTGACATTGCTTTTAGCATTGGCGCATGCGCTAGATTTAAGGCCAATCCTAAAGAATCACACATATCCATGGTAAAAAGAATTATACGATTTGTGGTTGGGACTACTCATTTTGGCTTATGGTACCCATTTGACACATCTACCATCATTGTTGGGTACTCAGATGTCAATTGGATGGGAACATTGATAATCGTAATTCCACTAGTGGCGGTTGTTTTTATATGCACAACAAAAGAAAAATTCAATCTCATTGTCTATTGTTGAAGCCGAATACATTGCAGCCGGTAGCTGTTGCGCACAGCTTCTATGGATGAAGCAAATGTTGATGGATTATGACATTGCAAAATCTACAATGACATTATTTTATGACAATACAAGTGCCATCAATATCTAAAACAATCCAGTTCAACATTCGCAAACAAAGCACATAAATATTCTACATCTCTTTATATGTGAACTTGTCAAGGAAAATATTATCACATTGGAACATGTGCCTACTGAGCAATAATTGGCTAATATTTTAACAAAACCATTGGATGCTGACAGATTTAGGGATCTCCAAAAATCTGTTGGAGTCTGTGTAATTTTGACATAACTTAAAGGCCCACTATGTTTAATTGCCATATTTGAGGAATCTTAGCCTCAGTTTTTTTTTTTCTTAAAACATATACGTAAATTCAATTTTGATCCATGAGCTTCACTATATGTTATCCTTTTGTTTTAATGTACAAAATACATATGAAACATATTTTCTTATGCATCATTCTTGAAATACCTGCAAATACATTTTTTTTTCACCTTCTGTAGCACCGAATTGACTATCGGTGGTACCGAAATTGGACAGGCGTGCCTATATAATTCCGTTTGCCAAAGAGGCCTCTTTTGACCTAACTTTTTGTCAGTTTCCCTTCACCTTTGGCTGAAAGTTTTGCCACCGAAACCAACCGTTCCCAAGGCATTCCTCAGGTATTTCCCTCCATCTATTCAAAGGACCTTCTTCCTTTTGCTCCACCCGTGTCATCTCTACTCCATTCCCGTATGGAAGGTCAAGGTTATTCTCCTCCAAGGGAGGGATGAACCAAAAAGAAACACGATCGGGGAGAATCGTCTGGCACCAAGACCAAAATATGTGCCCCAAAAAGAGGTGGAAATATCCATCAAAACACTCGACCTTCCGGTCCTCCAAACGATTCCTCTCCTCCTCTAAGTCCCATAGCGGCCCGTTTTGCTTCTTAAAAAATCATATGTGAAAGGAATGTCAATGCCTTATGCCTCAAACCATATAATGTGTATGACATTCTTCACAATCGCAGTTGGGATCTTATTTTGTCTTTCAGAGGGGAAGTCAATGTCAATATAGTCAAAACCCTTTTGTCTCATTGTGCATAACTGGAAGATCATGACTCCCTTGCTATTACAATCAACAATTATGGGAGAACTTTTTCTATTACCACTGACTGGATTACCTCATTGATTAAAATTCCCATCTGCTTGGAACGTCCATCTCAGCTTGATATGACCGATGTGAAAAATGCATTGTTAGGAGCGAATTTCTCTACAATGGTCAAAATGTTGAGTGAAGTAAAGGGAATGCTCTCTGCGCTACTACAATGTTGTGGAGGGTCAAATATTGCATATTGAACCCCTTTTATATCTTGGTTTTACGAACATGATACTACTTAATGTCCTATTTTACTCATGTTTGTGATGCAAGGTGGATTTAAGAGCTTGGATTGGAAAAAGTACTAAAAGCATGGATTTAACGCTCAAAGATCACTAAGGCAAAGAATGGATTGTAGAAGACAAATATTACAGATTTTAAGGTCCTAAGATTCAAGAAAACCAAGTGGAGAAGGAATGAATCCGATAGAACAAGTGCAGAATACACATTTACTATGTCATCGAATGCCATTCGATGACATCGAGGACACGTTCGACGACATCGAACACAGGTCGATGACATCAAACATGGGTCGATGACATTGAATTTATGAAGGAAAATCGTGTTAGTCACTAGAAAAATTGAAGACATTTTTCGATGACTCGAAGATTTACTCGATGATATCGAAGACCTGCTTGATGACATCGAATTTTCTCTGAAATTTTGGCAAAACTCACTGGACACATTGGGCACCATTTTCGATTACTCGAAGCACTCCTCGATGACATCAAAGATCTGCTTGATGATATTGAAATTATTGAAGAAATTGGATTAACTCTCAGGATTATTTTGGACACATTATCGATTCCTCGAACAATGCTCCGTGACATCAAAGGTAGGTTCGATGACATAGAAGGTCGCGGAGTCCGAATGAGGCTAAGGAAGCATGAAAAAAGCACATACAAAAAACACCTTCGATGACATTGAAGGCTGTTCGATGTCATCGAACAAATCGCGTGAAGTTATGTAGAGTTATGCAGAGTACGTAAATTTGAGGTAGTTTTCAGATTTTTCCAAAGAGGTGGAAAAGGAGGTGTTGCACAACTATAAATAGGTGTCCCCAGGGCATCCCTGGTGAGAATGTAGGGTTTAGAGGAGTGAAGCACAATGGTGGAGAGCCGTTGCTAAGTGTTTTTCTTCTTTCTTCCTTAGTTTTTCATGCTTTCTTTTAGGGTTTTATTTTCAATCATGTCTATGGTTGGTTAAACCTCTTAGATAGGGCTAAGAGGTGAAGCTTATAGCCTGATGGGATGTTTTATATTGCTTTGATTCATGTTTATGTTGAACTCTCATTGATTCTTAAGAAAAATTTTCAGTTTTTTAATGGTTTATTGTGACTCAAATTACAGTAATTTTGCGATAGCTTTTGAGTGTGTTCTTTTTATGTATTGAGATTAGGAAATCTTGTTATTCACCATCATCCCTTGGGCATGGTTGGGTGATGGAATCCCTTCTAATCTTCATGATTCTTGTGTTTGGTTATGAGATTAGTATATCCTATTGTGAGTCATTGTCTCCTGCACATGGTTTTGTGATGGAATCACTTCCAGTTCTCACAACTTTCATCCATTGAGAATTAGGTCAAAGGAAGTTCAAATTTGGTTTTACTGAGATATCTTCCAATTGGATAAGATGAGACTCTGATTCTAGTTGTGTCCTTGAATCAAGCATAGATCTCCCTAATCTCTACAAGTGGATCCTTAGAAACCCTAGTTTCCCAACTTTTAATTTCTTAAGTTTTACTTAAATAATTGACAATTACTCTCTCTACACTTCCAGATTTAGGTTTCCATCTTTTTCTAGTTCTAATTCTAGTTACTTTCAGAATACTCACGAGATTAGTCCCTATGGATTTAACCTCGATCTCATCAAGATTATTATTGCATCAGAACCCTACACTTGGTGTTGTAAACAAGTTTTTGGTACTATTGTTAGGGAGTAATGGTTGCGTGTTTATGAGATTAACTAGTTTTGGAATTAGTTTAAGATTAGGGTTTTTCTATTTTCTATTTTTAGGATTAGGGTTTTTCTGAGTTATTTTAGAAACTAACTTTACTTTTTATTTTCTAGGTTGAGAAACTCTCCTTATCTGTTTTTAGATCTACTTTCTAATTCTATGATAGAAACCTTCCTAATTTACTTTTAGAAACTAACTTTTTCTCTTTTTAGAAACTAACTTTTTCTGTTTTTATAAACTTTCTATTTTCTGTTTTTAGAAACTTTCCTTTTCCATTTTTAGAAACTAGGTTGCTTTCTTAGAAATTAATTCACTTTCCTTTTTCTTTTGCAGGATCCTAACATCGAACCTTCTAATCTGGTAACTTCTTTCTAACTTCTCCTCTACTTTCCATATTGTTGTAGGATTTTACTTTTATTTTCTTTTAGATTAGATTCAGGGTTAGGGTTTCACCATGCCAGAGTGGGAACGCTAGTATGCTGAGATAACTAAGAGATATTGGGATGGGATATATGATGATTATGATAGGAAACAACCTATGTCTCAAAATTTTTCTAAAAGTATCATTGAGAACAAACCAGAATATGATGCTCCATCGGTTAAGAAATCCTCATGTGATCATATGCGAGAGAATAATTACACTCCACAGAGTAAGAAAATAGTACGTGAATGTTGGAGTCATCGTGATTATGGGAGTGAGGACTATTATCCCCCATCAGACAAGACGAAAACAATGCGTGATTATATTATGGGTGATAATATGTACCAACAACCATCAATCTCTCCCACCTATGACCCGTATGACTATGATCAGTGGAAACATAAACATTGGAGAGAGGAACCACCACTTGATTTTAATGACTACTCCCTTGGATTTTCTACCTATGTGATTGAACAAGAAATAATCCAAGAGGAGCCAATTCAGAAATACATAGTTGCCCAAGAACAGTTTAATAAATATGTCATACAAGCACTCACTATCATTAGAACATCATGCGAATCACTCATATCTTCAACGCAAAGAGTTCAGTCGCACCTCAATGAAGAGGAAGAGCTTAGGTTAGCTCAGCCACAACCCAATCCAAAAAAAAAAACAATGCAAGGAAAGTGATCCTAAGTGAAAAGGCCTAGCTATATGTCTTAGAGGGCGGGTGAATAGGACTATGCCAAATTTAAAATTTTAATAGCGGAATTTCAATGAATAAAGGAATGATAGCACTTTAAACAAATCACAATATGGAAATGTAAAACAACCTCAAATACTAAAATAGAGAGGATGATACCAATGTTGTTCTAAGGATAACCTTGCACCATAAGAACCAAGTGTTTATGGCAGGACAACCTTACTAGAACAATTTGAATATCAAAAACTTAAACTGAAAGAAAATAAAGAAAATAATAAGAAATAAATTCTAAACTATTACAACATTCCCCACAATGCTTGAAATGTAAATATTACAACATTCACATCCACACATACATCCCACAAACTTGAATGATAAAAGATATAGAAATTAAACAAACATTCAAACCACAAGACACAAAGAATTATAGTGGTTCGCCTTGAAATAGCGGTGGAGACCGCTTTAGTTGAAGTAGGAATATGCCAATATGTCCTAGAGGGGGGTGAATAGGACTTTTTAAAGTTTTTATGGTTTATTTAAAATCCTATTACACTAATCCTAACAATAAGCACATATTAAGATTACTCAAAAGTAACTCCACTGGCTTCCAAGCCTGGAAGAGGATCCAATCACAAACTATTAAAGAAGTGAACAATATGCAAACTAGTTTATGATGGATATGACTATGTATGTGTGTGAGGTGTGATCTCAGATATTTAGATATGAAAATAGTATGGTAAATCACACAAACAAAAGAATAACAATCTCAAACACAGTCATTTTTATAGTGGTTCAACTACTTATCTACTCCACTCCCTGTAACCGCACTTAACCCTTAAGTGTACCGAATTTTAGTAAGAAGGTTTCACAGTGGTTCACCTCAAACTTAAGGTTTTAAATCAGGTTCACATTCAACCTTTAGAACCTATACTGAGGCTGACTGTTTATGCTCTCATGAGCAAGGGTCAACACAACGCACCCACTTTTAGGTACACTGGCCAAGGATCTTCAATAAGACCCTAACGGGGGTTTCACTCGGATCACCTCAAACCTAAGGTTTTAGACAGGTTCATCTTCAACCTGAAGTTTATGCTCTCCATAGAGCAAGGGTCAACACTACGTACCCACCATGTACATTTCCGTTGGAAGCCTCCTACGAGGGCTTGCAAGGGTGAGAAACACTTAAGACCCAATCCTAAAAAGGAATGATCACAAGTGTCCTCTAGACTTTAGTAACTTACAAATAAGTGGATGAGTCCCATTCAGCATGTTGATGAAGATCTCCTCCTTATTGATGAAGAATCTTTGGCTTCCTTGATATGCAACACAGGTGAAGTACCAATAAGAGGCTTTGGGTTACGTCAAGGTTAAAACGGAATCCTACTCTACAAAGGGTTTTCCTATAAGGAAGATAGAGTGAATCCGATTATACATTCAAGGCATCCAAGCTTAATGATTTGTCATTAAGGTAGTAGATGGAGGATCCCTGAATGCGGAAGTTCATTCCCCAATCCACTCTATTGAATATCAATAATGAGGGGGGATTAGAGGATGAACTTCCCTGAGAGAAAGGGCTTTAGGTATATGATCTAAGGTAAAACACTCAAAAGCACTCTCTTCCTTCTCTACCAGCAATAATAGACAAGTCCTATATATATAGGCAAAAGGTTTCAACAGATATAAAATGACCACATTTATGACAGAGTTCGATACATCGAGCGGGTTCGATATCATCGAGCGTATACTCTCGATCGCATCGACGGTCCGCTCGATGACACAAACTCAAATGTCATACGCTTTTGAAACCTCTTGCTAGCTGGTCAATGGAATCGAAACAGGTGTCAATGTTATTAGATTTCGAACTTCGATTCTATCGATACTAGTGTCGATTCATTGACATCTGAATAGTGAGTGAGACTTGACTTGAAATATTTCAAGTTTACAAGAATAATCGAGGGACCATCGAGATCATCAGAATTTGAATGTCGATGATATCGATGCCCGTGTCGATGCATCGATAAATCCAATGGATTTTTCTTTAAGCTTGTTGGACAGTTTATGTCCATGTTTGATGCAATCGAGACCGCACCGATATTATGGATATTTGAATATCAATTCTATCGAGAGACCCCCGATCATAGATAAACCATCGTGAAATATTTTTCTAAAGAACTTGGCGCCCAAGACCGATATCATCGAGAGCCTTCCGATATCATCGAGATTTGAATTTTGATGGGATCAAGGAGGCTTCGATATATCGATGCATATATGATATTCTTAAGAAAAAATAGGGGCGTCGGAGATCTTCCTGTTGAATTATCGAGTCACCTTCGATGGCTCGAGATTCAAATATCGATGATATCGATAGGTATTTCAATACATTAATAAATCCGTTCAGATATATATGTGATTGTTGGACACTTTTGTCCTCATTCCGATGATGTTTAGGTATCGAGGACATCGACTGCACAGGTCGATCATATCGAGATGTGTATCGATAAAATCGACAAAGCAAAAAAACTTAGAGAATTTTCCTATTTTGAAAAAAAGTTTCTTAACCTAAAACCCTAAGATGTCCTAGTTTGTTTTAAGGGTTTCATATGCCTGGTGTTTTGGGACATGGGATGTGAGGCTTAGATTTACCTGTGACAAGCTTACACACATTCGGTTGAGACAGACGCTTGAATTGATCTTCCTATGAGGCTCTGCAGTCTGACTGACTTAACACTCACGCTAATTGACAAACCAGGGCACTTTGAATCTCCCCCCTTTGTCAATTACGTGACAAAACTACCAAAACACCCTAGAACAGTATCTAGACAAACACATCATAAATTGTGTGTACATGTATTTACACAATTTCTAGTGAAGACATGTACACAACCTAGTATCTGCTTCCCTTGACTTCAAACTCCCCTTGTCTTGGTGCATCTGCTCCCTCTAACACCTGCAAAGCAATTCAAGTAGATACACAATTTTCCGTTCAGAGTGTTTGGACTGTTCTTCCCCTTTTTGTCAGTTATTAACAAAGATATAATAGTTGATATTGACTGAAGTTTAAATTATTTAGGAGAACCATCATTCAGAGGAATATGCATATAATAGATAGATGTAAAATGTTTAAACAGTTGATTAACAAACATCATTTGTAGTAGGTATGTATGCATAGCAGATTAGATAAAGCAGTGATATAGCAATAGGATAATCATTAAGGGACATCACATGCATTCCACATCTATCTACTCCCAGGTGATCTATGAGACATAAAAATGGCAGTAAAAATGTGAATTACAACCAGCCAAAAAAAAACTATATGTACTGCCCAAGTTTGGCAGTAGATAAACAATCATCCCAACAAAATTAACAAGCCCATTCATGGGCACCTAACATAAAACATCAGTTTTTAGCCCGTCCATGGACAATACCAAAAAAAAAAATGTTTTATCCTGTGCAAGTTAGTGAGCTATCACATACACTTACGAGAGCGCAGAATATCCAAAAAGATATTAATATTCATACGTAGTAATGAAAGTGAAGTGTATATGATAGCGCCCAGAGACTAGTACTTCTGGGGTCGAGGAAGATGGCGCCGTATCATCGCGACGACAGGTGAACAGCTCGACCAACTGTTGTACTGTCTGCTGTACTCCTTGGACCATCCATTCCAAAATAGTAAGTCTCTCGTGCACTGAGTGGACATCCCTCTGAATTGCCCTAATCTTGTCCAGCTTGAATTGTTTGGCATACCCAGGCATTGAAGTTGACGCTGCTGGATTGGGTCCAAAAGGTTCATCTCTGGCCCTCTCAGTCCATTCGGTGGGAGCGACACCAGCATCTCCTTCTTTTTTAGTACCTTGTAATACCCGTATCCTAGACCGTACTATTCCGTTGGCTTCCGCGGTCCTTCTGGTCGAATTCCGGCAATCCTCGACCCGTATCCGACATTTGTGCATGATCCTAAATCGGATCCCACATACCGAAGTCAGCTCGAACTAGAACTTGTATCATAGCAACCGCGCCATCACTGCGGTTCCAACGCCGCGACTCGCGCACCGAACCGATGCCTAGGCCAGGAGATGTGGGCGTGCGTTCATTCCGAAGAAACGCTGCGCGTTACGAATATTGAGGGAATCTCTACGATATGTCCCATCAATCAATGTCAAGTACAACCATACCTCAAGTACAACAATCCCTCCCTCCATTTTTAAAAGTCAACGCTCTCTCTCCCCTCACCATCCCTCTTTTACCCCATTTTCAACCACAACCATACCTCCCATCACCTTTTCCTTACAACCACCACATCACTCCATCACCTCTTATCATTCCCATCACCTCACTCTCTCACTCACTTTTCAAATCTCCCAAGCAACCCAAACTCCATACATCCAAGCTCCTCACTCCCAACTCCAAGTGTGGCCCACTCTTCCCATATTCTCATCTTCCATTTCTACTTTCCAATCATCATCTACCACCATCAAAACCCCATCAACCTCCATTAAAAGGCAAGCTAAGGAGTATAGGAGCCTAAGGGAGCAAGGAGAAGGCATAGAGGTGGGTGATCCATCATTTATTTCAACTTTAAGGGCCCACTTGTTGTGGGACCCACTTGATGTATGTGTTGTATCAATGGAGGGCCCATAGTGGCGGGGTCCCTCCTCTCCATCACGGTCTCTTTCATCTTTCTTTCTCTGTCTTTCCTTATTTTCTTTGTGATGATGTGGCTGCGTGGCCCACCTGGATAAATTCCGCCATGAAGTATGTAACTCATCCATGCCATCCATCATTGTGGGACCCACCTATTGGATGTGTTTGATCTACACCGTCCAACCATTATCGGGCTTAGATGGAAGGAAAATGCAAATATCAGATTGATCTAACTCAGGTGGGCCACGTACATGTGGGACCCACCATGATGTTGTGTGAATCTCAGTCGTCCAGCGTCTAGAGACGCTGGACGTGAGGTAGGGGCAGCTAACATGGAGTGCATGTACTAACATGGGTGAGTACTACCAAGCTAATAAAAATAATATAATAATATAATAATTATATTACACTTTTTGGTGGGCCACTCATGCATGACCTACCTTGATGTATGTACTCAATCCAAGCCGTCCATCCTTTTCTTCAGGCCATTTTAGGCGTTGAGCTAAAAGATGAGGTTGATCCGATAATCAAGCGGGCCATACCATAGGAAATAGTAGTGTGTACGTTAAAACCCGCTTTAATATTTTTATTTGCCAAAATATGCTGCATATTAGGCTTGATACGTTTATATTGAGCCACAAGGACCAATGGGTGGGGCGGATTTCCTTGATGCGGGCCCCACCTACTAAAAACCACGGAAAAACACATTAAAAAAAATAATAATAATGAAATGCTGCTGCTGCTGTCAGAATGCACGCAGGCAGCGCCTACGTGTTGGCAGACGGGGGGACGGGCTGGGTCCCATGGCCCCAGCCGTGGGTCCCACCATGATGCGTTTCTAACATCCACACCATGCATTTGGCACATCCCCTTTAAATTATAGGATAAGCCAAAAATCAGCCGTATACAGAACTCAGGCGGGCCATACCATCTAAAATCATGTGAAGACATGCCTAAAACATATAAAATCACTTGGTGGGGCCTACCTGGAATTTGGGTGTGGTTGAAACTTGGTCTGAACCCTTAGCCAAGTGGGACGCACATAATGGGTGGACTGGATTTGTGAACCACATTCCAGTGGGCCCTGGTCCACGTGACCTTATGAACAGTTGGATGGCAGATAAACAGTACAGTGGGCCCTAGCCAAGGTCCACGTGACCTTATGAATAGGTTGGATTGCAAATAAACATTACAGTGGGCCCTAGGCCCATGTGACCCTATGAACAGTTTGGGTGGAAAATAAACATTATGTTGGGCCCCAGTTTGGATGGAAAATAAACATTATGGTAGGCCCCACATGGGACCCACTTATGTATGTATTGTGTCCACACCTTTCATCAGTGTGGACCTCCACCATGAAGTATGTGATTTATCTAGGCCTTCCATCCCTATGGGACCTACCATGATGCATAAGTTTCATCCAAACCATCCAACCATTTTAGAGGTTATTTCAAGGCCATGTGACGAGGCCCATCTTGTGTATTGGTGGCCTGTTGTTGAGTCCCACTTTGACATATATAAGGCCCATGTTGTGAGGTCGTTATGATATATGCAAGGCCCATGGGTTATGGCCCATTGCAATGTACGTAAGGCCCATTGGTGCGGCCCATGGATGCGGCCCACTTGATGAATATAAGGCCCATATGATACGGCCAATTGCTGTACTTAAGGCCTAATGGGTGCAATTAGGTCCATTGCAATGTGTGATTCCTCTGTGGCGTATATAGTAACGGGTAGTGTCTTGGGAACAATGATGGTTAGATGCCCACATTGTAAGGATGATGTCGGTTAAATGTCCGCATTGTCTCTCTCTTCCTAAGGCCCACTTATAGGCCCATACTTGTAGTGGGTAGGTCGTCTAGGCCTATCTTCGCTTTGCTCAGAGCCCATCACTACATAATATGTTTAGTATAGATACATGATTCATGATCATACGCATCATATGTATGATTGGTATGAGGAGTGACTGATCATAGCATATACCTTTGAGTGAATTGTTTATGGGCTCCCTGATAGATAGAGTTACCTTACATGAGCGCGTGGTATGCGCAAGATTGTTGCATGTTTAGTAGGGTGATTCATGCACTTACATTTGTGTGATCATGATTATTGTATGCCCTAACGACATCAGGGCCATAGCCTCCACAAACACATTGTAGGTGGCTGGATTAGATACTGAAAATGTTTGGTTCTAGCATACGGGCATCATAGATGTCTCTGAGTAAAAATCCCTAAACCCGATGGTACCAGAGGATGACTCCAATGTCGAGACCGAGTGGATATATGAGCACATGAGAGCCGAATACCAGGAGGCCGTATCTCCTACTGTGTCGTGGTCAGTTGGAAAGGGGTGTGGCTTTACTCGCCAGAGGGTAAGGGGCAATATTAGTCTGAGTTGGACCAGCTCGTGAATGGATCTGCTATCGACATGCCGGATAGGTATTGATAGACTATTAGTCAGGCAAATAGTGAGGCTTCTTACGCTCACTTAGACTGTGCAGCTAGGAGAGTGGCAATGCCATTTGGAGTGTACTAAACCCCAGTGATTTTTCAGAATGAGAACTGTACTGATATATGATGAGGATTGGCATGCTTGAGTTGCATCTCCCATCGCATGACCGTGTTATAGCTGATAGCATTCATATCTTACACCGCATAGCCTTGGTATGACTGATTGCATTCATGTACTCATCAGCATGATTCCGCATTACACTGACCTTGCATTCTGAGCACGCTCATATTATGCACACACTTACACCACCCTCTAAGCTTTCTATAAGCTTATGCATGATTGATGCATGCAGGTGATGTCATGACGCATCCGTAACCTTGTCTCAGTTGGAGTGTGCAGCCGAGCTTCTAGAGTTTTTGTTACTTTCAGTATATTGTATTTCCCTTTCATACGCCTTATACTCAAAGTTTTTGATCATAGTCGATTTTGTGATGGTGTTCTTGTGGTTATTGTTCATGGGTTATGCTCATTAAGAATCAAATTAATTATTAGAAATCCTCCTTGTAGCATACTAGGATCGGAACCTGGTATATGGGTGCCGAGAGCCGAGAATAAATCGTGAGGCCGCTTGAGAAATTTGTCGGTCCGAGTCGGTGATCGGAATTTTTGAGCCTGGTTTCTGAGTTCGGGGCATGACATACCTTCCTCTGGATCCTCAGGGTACTTGTGGAACTTCAAGTCCATTTTATGAATGCTGTTTTTGTTGAAGATTTGGAGAGGAAGAACCGAATCAGTGGTCGTTGGGAAGTCAATGGCATTGCATACCATGTTTATGATCTAGGGATAGGGTAAATGGAGGTCCCTGGATGTATATACGTCATTTACCAACTGATAGACAAGAAGAATTGGAAGACATATCCTTATCCTTTTGGCGATTGAGTACACTATCATGGTCATAAAACTGGTGAGACCGGACTAATTGGTACTTCTGGGATATATATTTGTTGTGAAGATACCATGCACGACTCGAAATTTTGGTTCCATGTACCTAGATTTCAATGCATTCCCTTGATACCATGGGATGTCCTTACCATGACAGAGGTACTTAGTTACCATGGAACAAATTTTCACATTTTCGAGGTCCATTTTAGGGAGACCCTCTGGTGTCATTATCAGTCCAAGGATATTTGCCATTGTAGCAGGCGTGATCAGCACATCATCACCGTCCAAAGAGACCATAATAGAGGGAGGATCAAACACGGGTGAGTGACACGCTGCAAGGAAGTTGCGTGTTTGTTCGAGTTGGCATGGCCCACCAAAATCTAGAACGGGTAACCAAACGATTGCAGCAAATAAGGATTCGAGATTGTATGGTTTTAGACAATCCTTGTCTACCTTTCTCTCGTGATTGAGCTTCCTCCCCGTATATTTTGCTAGACTTGGATTTAAGCTAGCTGCAGGAGGTGACAGAGTTTCGGACTGGGACCCACCCCGTGAAGTTTTTCGAGATCTCTGACGAGTGGGGATCCCACGTTCGGGGGCACCTGCCTTATCCTTTGAGGCAAGGGTCTTTCGTCGAGAGGGTCTGGACGACTCCCCTGGACCCGACACCATTTCTTTGTCCTTGCCCATAAAGATAGATTTGGGAAGTACAAACAAAATTCCTCTTTCAATGAAACTGACAGTATCTGACCAAAAAGTAAGATAAACTCTAAAATGGAATGAATGGAAGGATAGTACCAGTTTTTGAGGAGCTTCTGGGACCCACCGATGAACTTCCGGCTGAGGGTTTTAGCAAAAAAAGAAGGAAAGTTTCTTTCCAGAAAAAAATAGAATTTTTCTGCTAGACCGCCTTTTATCGAGTGGCAGTTTTCGATTTTATCGAACTTACTTTCGATTATATCGATGATCCTCATTCGATGTTATCGATAATAGTTTTAATGATAGACCCGATTATGTGGCTTTCCATATTCTAAAGAGATGTCGATGATATCGACAGTTGATCGATTTGATCGAGAATGACATATCGACAGACATACATTTTCAGCCTTCAGACAACCAATCATGTATACTTTTAGTATGTCAATGAATCATCAGTATACACAACAAAACTATGTACAATCATTGTACACATCAAAATTATAAACATCAAGATGTTTATGTACAAAAATGAGGTGAGAGACCTTAAATATATCATTTAAAGCTCAGACAAAAAAATTGATCATTTCAACAAATATCCAGACATAGATGCATGACATGGGCTTGTTCTTTTCATGCTTTTACATTAAGATATATGGATAGAGTTAGTAATTAGACGCTTCGGTTTTTTCCTTCACTATCCATTTTGAGACAGAATTCTTTTTAGTTTTCTCTTCCACTTAATCTAATGATTTCATTTCAAGTGGCGATGGGTGAGTGTTTCTCCTAGGTGGACTCTTGTCATTTCGTATTTCTCCGGCTGGTGTGAATTTACCAATGTGATTTTAACCAAAGTCATGTGAAGTCCTTCTAGGTGCTAAGCATTCAAACTTATAATGACCCATATAATCACATAAATGACAAACTGGAGAAGTTCTCATATTGTTACCTAAAGCAACAGATTTTTCAGTTGTAGGGGTTGTAATTCTAGTTTTCCTTTTAGTTTTATCATACCCTAGGCCACTCATGTCTCTTCCTTGTCTTCCCATCCCTAATAATTTTTTGAGCTTTTCACCACTCTGAGAGAATTTATAGTTTATTTCAGAAAATTTTCTGGATTTTTCTAGGTCAAACCAGAGTGTGTGATTCTCATTCTTGAGTTGTTCATTTTCATCCTTTAATAATTCAACTTGTTTAGTAAGCTTTGATGATTCCGTTTTTAGGGACAGATTGACTCTTTCCAGTTTATCATTTTCTGAATGATATTATTGTAGATCATTAATTAGATGTGAATTGATTTCCAATGTTTTGTCCAGATCTTTTTACAGCAGTTCCTTCTTATATTCAGACATTCCAAGTCTTTTAAGAATGTTGATGTTATGAATATAAAGTTGATTGTAGGCATCTTGTAGCTTGTTTTGTTGTTCTTCTTCTTCCTTTTCAGTTTCCTCATTATCTGATGGAAATGATTCAGTGGCTTGTTGTTCTTTCTCGTTCTTAGATTTGCTGGGAATGATAGGAGTAGTGGAGACCATAAGAATTTTCAAGGATTTCTAGTCCCCATCACTCTCTGAGTCACTGGATTCTTAAGTTTAACTCTTTTGTATCATCCCATGTGGTAGCCATTGCCTTGCCCTTAGTTTTTCTGTTTGGGCATTTAGTAGATAGATGTCCATATTTCTGATAGGCATAACATTGTGGTTCTTTAGTCTTTTTACCAAATTTGCTTGTAGAAGGTCTGTTGTCCATCTTCCTTCCTCTAGTAGGACGGACACGATTCTTCTGAATGAATTTCCTAAATCTTTATGCTAGAAAAGCCACTTCCTCATCTTCATCTTCTCTTTCACTTCCATTGTCCTCATTTGTTGTTTTCTTTGAGGTTTTTAGGATATTTGTTTTGGATTTAGGGGTTTGTTTGAAGTGTAGTTCAAAGGTTTGTAGGGAACCTACCAGTTCTTCTACTTTCATTTCATCAATATTCCTACACTCTTCAATGATTATTACTTTGGGATTAAACTGTTTCGGCAGTGATCTCTTTATTTTCCTACAGATTTTAGGAACCGGAACTTTTTCTCCCAATCCACCCATGGAGTTGCAAATGATATTCAGCTTAGTGAAAAACTCCATAAAGGTCTCATGCTCTTCCATTCTGAGACTTTCGAACAGTGCAGTCAGGAGTTGAAGTTTAGATCTCTTCACAGTACTTGTGCCTTCATGAGTTGTTTCCAATAGATTCCATGCTTCTTTGGATGTCCCACACATACTTATTTGATTGAAAATATCTTAGGACACGGCACAGTAGATAGCGTTCATAGTTTTAGCTTAAGCAGTCTGTTTTTCTTTATCGAACATCATTCACTTCTCTTTGGGTTTGGGTTTTGTGATGGTTATGCCATTGTCAAGTACAATTTGTTCAATTGGTGGCACATATCCACTTCCAACTATATCCCAAACATCGTGATCCAAAGATCTCAGAAAGTAGTGCATCCTAGCCTTCCAGTATGCATAATTTGATCCATCAAATACTGGAAGTCTAGTGACTGATGAGCCCTCTCCTTTGGCCATATTCCCAACTTCAATCAAGATCACTCTCCAGGCTGTGAAGCCTATAAAGAGAGACCCACTCTGATACCAATTGAAATAGCAGTGGAGACCGCTTTAGTTGAAGTAGGAATATGCCAATATGTCCTAGAGGGGGGTAAATAGGACTTTTTAAATTTTTTATGGTTTATTTAAAATCCTATTACACTAATCCTAACAATAAGCACATATTAGGATTACTCAAAAGTAACTCCACTGGCTTCCAAGCCTGGTAGAGGATCCAATCACAAATTATTTATGAAGTGAACAATATGCAAACTATTTTATGATAGATATGACAGTGTATGTGTGTGAGGTGTGATCTCAGATATTCAGATATGAAAATAGTAAGGTAAATCACACAAACAGAAGAATAACAATCTCAAACACAGTCATTTTTATAGAGGTTCAACTACTTGTCTACTCCACTCCCGGTAACCGCACTCAACCCTTAAGTGTACTGGATTTCACTAAGGAGGTTTCACAGCAGTTCACCTCAAACCTAAGGTTTTAAATCAGGTTCACCTTCAACCTTTACAACCTACACTAAGGCTGACTGTTTATGCTCTCACGTGCAAGGGTCAACACAGTGTACCCACTTTAAGGCACACTGGCCAAGGATCTTCTATAAGACCGTAATGGAGGTTTCACTCAAATCACCTCGAACCTAAGGTTTTAGACGGTTCACCTTCAACCGGAAGTTTATGCTCTCCACAAAGTAAGGGTCAACACTACATACCCACCACGTACACTCCCGCCGGAGGCCTCCTACGAGGGCTTGCAAGGGTGAGAAACACCTAAGAACCAATCCTAAAAAGGAATGATCACAAGTGTCCTCTAGACTCTAGTAACTTACAAATAAGTGGATGAGTCTCATTCAGCACGTTAAACGAAGATCTCCTCCTTGTTGATGAAGAATCTTCGGCTTCCTTGATTTGCAACACAAATGATGTACCAATACAAGGCTTTAGGTTGGGTCAAATTTAAAATGAAATCCTACTCTCTAAAGGGTTTTCCTATAAGGAAGATAGAGTGATTCCAATTATGCACTCAAGGCATCCCATCTTAATGATTTGCCATTAAGGTAGTAGTTGGAGGATCCCTGAATGCGGAAGTTCATTCCCCAATCCACTCTATTGAATATTAATGATGAGGGTGGATTGGAAGATGAACTTCCCCGAGAGAAAGGGCTTTAGGTATATGATTTAAGGTAAAACACTCTAAAGCACTCTCTTCTTTC
Source organism: Magnolia changhungtana (assembly GCA_030180095.1). Lineage (NCBI taxonomy): Eukaryota > Viridiplantae > Streptophyta > Magnoliopsida > Magnoliales > Magnoliaceae > Magnolia > Magnolia changhungtana. Next base: position 6,360,223 of record JASAUF010000397.1, read on the forward strand.
TTTACCAGCAATAATAGACAAGTCCTTTATATATAGGCAAAAGATTTCAACGGATATAAAACGGTCACATTTATGACAGAGTTCGATATCATCGAGCGGGTTCGATATCATCGAGTGGGTTCGATATCATCGAGCGTATACTCTCGATCGCATCGATGGTTCGCTCGATGACAAAAACTCAAATGTCATATGCTTTTGAAACCTCTTGCCAGCTCGTTGATGGAATCGAAACAGGTGTCGATGTCATCGGATTTCGAACTCCGATTCTATCGATACTAGTGTCGATTCATCCACATCTGAATAATGAGAGAGACTTGACTTGAAATATTTCAGATTTACAAGAATGATAGAGGGACCATCGAGATCATCGAAATTTGAATGTCGATGATATCGATACCCGTGTTGATGCATAGATAAATCCAACGGATTTTTCTTTAAGCTCACTGGACAGTTTATGTCCATGTTCGATGCAATCGAGACCATACCGATATTATCGATATTTGAATATTAATTCTATCGAGATACCCCTGATTATAGATAAACCATCCTAAAACATTTTGCTGGAAGAACTTGGCGCCCAAGACCGATATCATTGAGAGTCTTCCGATATCATCGAGATTTGAATTTTGATGGTATCGAGGAGGCTTCGATATATCGATACATATATGATATTCTTAAGAAAAAACAAGGGCGCTGGAGATTTGCCTGCCGATATTATCGAGTCACCTTCGATGGACTCGAGATTCAAATATCGATGATATCGATAGGTATATCGATACATCAATAAATTTGTCCAGATATATGTGGTTGCTGGACACTTTTGTCCTCATTTTGATGATATCATTTAGGTATCGAGGATATCGACAGCGCAGGTCGATCATATCGAGATGTGTATCGATAAAATCAACAAAGCATGAAAACTTAGAGAATTTTCCTATTTTGAAAAAAAGTTTTCTTAACCTAAAACCCTGAGATGCTCTAGTTTGTTTTAAGGGTTTCATATACTTGGTGTTTTGGGACATGGGATGTGAGGCTTAGATTTACCTGTGACGAGCTTGCACACATCCAGTTGAGACAGATGCTTGAATTGTTCTTCCTATGAGGCTCTGTAGTCTGATCGACTAAACACTTCGCTAATTGACAAACCAGGGCACTTTCATGCTTGTGTGTACACCAACTGTTAAACAACAACCACACAACTTGCTACTCCACTCCTAATATCCTCACATAGGGGATATTTGCATTCACTTTAAAAATAGGTTTCTCAGGTTCACCTAAAACCTTCACAATTATGTCTTTTAAATGGGCTTACAGAATTCAAAAACCCCACTTTCTGAGTTTTCTGGCTCTTGTCAGATAACCAACACAATGAGATTTTTTTGGCTCAATCTCAAAAGAAACAAAAAAACATACAAGATTTACATAAATGTAAAATACCTGGATTTCTCCTTTTATAGCAGTCTAGAAGAACCAAATCGGAGTAGAAGTTTGAATATAGAAGTTCAATTGTCCAATACTCACTTTGACATGGTTCTATGTTCTAGATTGATTTTAAATTAAACCAATTGGACTAGCTCTATTTGATTTTGATTCCAAGAAGAAGGAATGCAACAATTCCTCTTTCAAATTAGATTGGAATATAAAAACAAAATCAAATTGACAAAGCTAACAAAAGACAATATTAAATGTGCACAATGTAGCCTAAAAAGAACACTAACTTATCTCTCAGAGTGATGCCTTGATTTTATTTGAATTGGATATAAAACTCAAAAATTCGTGCTCTATTAATAGTTGTAAAAACTGCGTCTACGACTGGTCGTGTGGCCACCACGACTGGTCGTACGACAAACTGCATTTTAAAATTTTAAGCACGATCGGAAAAAACCGTTCCACGACCGGTCGTAGGCTGTTCACGACCAGTCGAAAGCCCTTCACGACTGGTTGTGACCAACCCACGACTGGTTGTGAGGAACCTAAAATAGTCACTAGATTTTGAGTCGAAGGTGCAGGACTGATCGTGAACGAGTTGTGTACTATTCACATGACCGGTCGAACAGACTCCAAGACTGGTCGTAGCTCAACTAAAAAATTCTGAAATTTTACAACAACTTAAGACTGGTATTGGAATTTCTTGGGCTGGTCAAGCCAGTGCTAGGACTAGTCAAATAAAGTCCAGAACTAGTCTTAGAACAGTCCAAAATATATGTTAAGAGATTCATTTTGAATTATGTATACAAAATGACCTACTCTAAGGTCAATCTAAGGTCATTCATACCTTAAATGTGAAGTATGGACATTGAGTCTTCATTTCTTCAGATGATGGTTGACCTTTGAAGATTATGAAGCTTGGATTTGTCGTTCTTGAGTTGTACTTCATCTAGAGTTGAACATTATCTTGAGTCTTGAACCAGCACTCGTCTTTTTGATGTAGCTTTAAAAACTCTAAACATTGAAGCTTACAGAAGTGAACAAAGAACTTGACCTTGCATTTCTTGAAGAAGATCACCGTTCTTAACTTGTAGCATTAATGCAGTATCTTGAACATATAAATTAACATGATACACAAGACACAGATTGTGTTTTTGACACCACAAAATTTGACAACCAAAGGAGCAGGAAACCATAACACTTATACTAACTCGCTTATGAAGAGTATTGAAATTGGGAATGAAGAGTTAGATTGTGTCAATGGGTATACAGTTCAATTTCCTGACGATTCGATCTCGATGACCCTCCAAAGCAATAATCAAGAGAAGTGGGTGTCTTTCAAATATAATGATACTAACATCATTCATATGACACACCTGGTTTCAATGACAAGGAAAAGGTTAGTTTATTCGAACCTCAACCCAATCTAGAAACAGAATGCGAGGAAAGCGATCTCATGCCACGTGTGTACTGCACTAAATTGGCTGATGATGAGTATTGGATGACAATCATGAATGTACAGCTCAAATCCCCTTGGACTCAATCTCAAGTTTGGCCCATATCAATGATTAAGAGGTTCAGGAAGTTGTCGACCATAGTGATCTACTCCACCCATCTGACATGACCGATTTAAATGTGGAGGAGAAATCACTTTCAGCTAACCCTTCCAACCTTTATGAGGTATGTTTAGACCACTCCCCTGAATTGAATGATGATATGATTCGGAAGATGGGCGAGTTGCTCGGTATGACTCTGGAATTTGAAACCACCCAGTTGAGGCCACCATCTGAGTTGTCAACCCTTGAAAATACAGTGCCTTTACTGAATAGTATCGGTGAACAGAGCCTTCGCATCAATTCTTCGCCTGTAGATCTTAAGTCTACTTATGAAAGGCAAGACAAGATATGCATTGTCACGCCCCAAACTCGGAAACCGGGCTCACAGAATTCCCGAATGCTGAATCCAGCCCCGACAGGCTCCGTAATACCCCATTCTTGGCTCCCAGCACCCATAGTCCAGATTCCGATCCTGAGATCCTACAAAGAGGATTTTCGGTGTGAATTTTTTTTGTAAAGGAGTATAACCACAAGCATAACCAAGTCACAATCGACAACATCAACACCACATATCTACTAATATAAACATTTGAGTACAATGTTAAAAGAGAAATACATAAATAACAAAATCTCCAAAGTGATCTGGCACAAGCTCCTGCCTCAATGCTACTATGACCTAACGTCACCTGCATGCAACGGTCATACATAAGTATATGCACAAGATAAGTGTCAAGCATACAAATATTAACATAAGCGGAATACTGGCAAGTTTATAAGTCATTCAATAATAGAGTATACAATGCAGATCAGCTATGCAATGTGGAGTCATAGTGAGCCAAATATCAGATGCCAAGGATGCAATACAATATGTAATTCTTGATGAGCCACGAATACTATCAGCTTCATCTAGGCCAGTATCTTGCCAGCACAGTAACCTGCCAACCACTGGTAGCTCACCCAGACCCTTAGGCCCCACCCACATCAGCATCCACCCATGTGTGCCGCCCTCGTGTGCAATGGTGATGGGGTGTCATAATATCAGAACCATACATCTTTGGGATATCACCCGGGATCTAGTACAATTTACATCTTCTTACAGTTTCATCAAACACACAACTGGGTAAGTGGAAGAGACCTCACTACCGCCTTCCAATATCGCCCTGGCTCGTTGATAGCAGACCCATTCCTTATCTAGTCAGACTGAGCTTAACATTACCTACTCCCTCAGGCGGGTAAGGCCACACTCCCTCCCAACCAACCATGACACAGTGGGAGACACGGCCTACTAGTATACGGCCCTCATGCGCTCATGTATATCCACTCGGTCTAGATGTTGGAGCATCCCCTGGCCTCGAAAAATTAGAGAATTTCACCTAGGGACATCTATCACGCCCATATGCTCGAACGCAATAATTCTAGTGTCCCATCTGGCCATCCACGACATGCCTGTAGAGGCCACAGCCCTAATGTCGCTAGCGCGAATAGTAATTATATCACATAAAATGAGATGTATGAGTCATACCATCTAATCATGCATCAAACCTACACATAACGTGTAATCATGTAGGGCAATTCTATCTCATTGGGAATCCCATAATCAACCAGCCCAATGACATATGCTATGGTTAATCACTCCTCATAACATGCATACATATGATGCATATAGGCATGTATCATGATGTAATAAAGTACATAAGCATGATTAGAAGGCATATAACAATAATCCACAATCGACCTTCTTCAGCATGTCACATATGAAAAGTATAAACCAAGCGACATACTCCCTTTACAAATATAGGAGTCCATGCGGCATGTCTAACATTAGCCTTCCAAGGCTTTGAATAATCTAAGACGGGGACGGTGGGCCTGACCCATACGTCGAGATAGGTTATATACACCTGCTACCACATATTCTTCCATCTACAGCAAGGAGGTGATGATAATGTACTAACGTTAAGGATGGGCCTTACACTTGTCCCAGAAGTAAATGGACGTGTAGGTGATACATACATGATACCGCAATCCTAGCAACCAGATCCAAGGATAAGATATGCATCATAGGGGAGTTAAGTGGGTATACAACAAGGCGAGTTAAGAGGATGAGTCTAAGTACAACAAGTGGGCTTCCTCACCCTCTCTATTATGTAATAAACTAGGCTTTCCTATGGGGCCCAATACGTACAGAAGGTGGACTTTGGTGGGGTCCATATATCTAAGACAATGTTTCCTTCCAAACGGGTTGGGCCGTCTGCTCAACATCTAAGTGAGTCTTGGGTATAAATACTAAACTTTGGGTAGTCACATATATCTTGGTGGGCCACATCTCCCATGGAAGGCCCGGTATGAATATAAGGTGGGCTCCAAGGTTTGAATAATCTTTCAAGGTATGGTGGAAAGCACCATCATTAAATGGGGGCCCAAGGGTTTGGGTTAGCCCGGTAGGGTGAGATGGGTATCATCAATGGGGGCCCAATGGATTGGGATAGCCTAATAAGGGAAGGTGGGTAATATAATCATCAATGGGGGCCCAACGGTTTGGGGTAAGCCCAATAAGAGGAGATGAGAATAGGCTTAACAATGGGCCTTAGAGAGATTACAACATGGACATTTAACCATCATTACTCCTAAGGTAACGGGCTTAACAATGGGCCCTAAGGAGGATTTCAACAGTGGACATTTAACCACTATTGTCTCCTAGTGTGTGGTCCACTTAAGATTTGAATCTAACTCTCTATGGGGCCCGTGACCCTTATACAAATCAAGGAAATAGAAGGACATCGTGTATGTAACACATACATCATGATGGGCCTCATAAGGCAGCCCCATGGTAGGCATATAACCCATAAATCAGGGTGGGCCTCTCAAGGCAGTGGGGCCCACGGCCTTAGAGTAATGGATGAACAGTGTGAATATAACAAATACATCATGGTGGAATCACTCATCACAATTGGGCCTCATATAAGGGCCTCATATACATCACATCGGGTCTCACATAAGGGCCACTATACATCACTTGGGCCTCAAACACGGGCCACATATAGATCACAATGGGCCCCATTACATGGGTGGCATATACATCACATTGGGCCTCAAACACAGGTCTCATATACATCACAATGGGCCTCATTACACAGGCCGCATATACATCACAATGGGCCTCATCCATGGGCTGTAAATACATCACATTGGGCCTCAAACATGGGCCGCATATACATCACAATGGGCCTCATCCATAGGCCATATATACATCACATTAGGCCTCAATCAAGGGCCACATGGGCTAGGCACGAGGGATAGATAGTGAGTGCATCACATACACATAGTGGGCTTGATGGGATAGCCCATATAGTCCAGAAAATAAATGGGTAGTATGAGTATTAGAACACATACAACATAGTGGCCTTCAAAATGGGCCTAAGCTGGGCGGCCTGGATACAACATACATCATGGTCTGCCTGCATAGGTGAGCCTTGTGGCCCAAAAAAGACATGGACAATGTGCTTACAACACACACATCAAAGTGGGCCTACACATGTAGCAGGTGGGCCGTACTCGTGCACAATAGGTGGGCCCTGCACCTAACCGATGGGCCCCACCAAATGAACGACATGGGTGTGGGATACATACATCAGGTGTTCATACATCCTAGTGGACTGGACAACGTTGATAAAACACAACATCAAGGTGGGGTCCAGTCCACTTATATGGACGATCGGTAAGGATAAAACCCATACATCAAGGCCCCACAACATCTGGATGGTGCTGATCCAACACACACATCTAGGTGTGGCCCCATGTCCAAGATCTGGTTGGACGGATGGAAAGTATGGATGAAACATTACATCATGTGGCCCCCCACCGTCTAGCTTGCTTGGACGGTGCAGATATTAAACACATACATCGATGGAAGGTCCCATCGTCCAAAATACTGGACGGTGCAGATAAAACTCATACCTAAAGGTGGGCCCCACCCTCACACATGCAGCATGTGTGGGGTGGGTCCATGTCCAGCAAATGGACGGATAGCGTGGAATAACACATACATCATGGTGGAGCCCATGATCTGGATGGTTAGGATGACCCACGCTATTAAGGTAGGCCCCACACGTGGGTGGTTCCCACCATCTAAGATGTTTGACGGTGTGGATTGCATGGATGAAATGCATACGTCTGGTGCATCCACACATGTGGCCCACCAATCCAGTAAAATGGGCGGATGGTGGGGATATGAAACATGTACATCATGCGAGGCCACGTCCAACTGCTGGATGTTGCAGTTGAAATAGGTACAGCAGGTGGGTCCACACGTGTGTGGCCTACGAAAATTTCTAGATCAAGCTGATATCTGTGTTTTCCCATCATCCAATCCGATCCAAAACGGACAACAAGATGGGCCCCGATTGGACAGCGGGGACAACTCACTTGGGTGGACAGCATGGATCTCACATATCCATCAATGGTGGGCCATCGAACTAGGGAAAAAGAGAGAGAGAGAGAGAGAGAGAGAGAGAGAGAGAGAGAGAGAGAGAATCTAGTGTGAAGGGAGCTCCACCCTCCCTTTACAAGATACAAAGCATACATCAAATGGGTCCCACCGAATGTGGGCCCTCCAATCCTCAAATACATAGTGGAAATCCTAGATCACCCACAGGATCAAGGTCTAGTGACCTTCTTACAATAGAAAAATAAACATCATGATGGGGTCCAGGGAGAATAGCCCTATCATGGGATGAACATATGAATCATGGTGGGCCATCGGCCACACCTAGGGTCCGAAGTGAGATCCATACTATCAATCGGTAGGCCCCACTTAGCCCATCATCAAAATTACAAATCTAGTCCTATAAACACCCACCTATGGTTCTCTTCTTTAGCTCCTTGGAATCCTTGGCTCCTAAACTCTCCCTTTGATGGAGGATGATAGAGATTGAAGGGTTGGATGGTGAGATTTGGTGGTAGGGAGATGGGTCCTCTCTTGGCTTCTTTCTTCTTCTTAAGATTTTTCTCTCCTTAGTTGGTTGGGATTTGTGTAGAGAATGAGGTAGAATGAGTGAGAGGTGGGTGTGTAAGGAGAGAGGGATGGGTGTTGTAAGGAGAGGTGACATGGAGGGTATGGGCTTAGTTGACTTTTGGGTGAGAGAGGGATGGGTGCCATGCCTTGTTGGTAAGAGAGGGATGGGCTAGGTATTGGTTGTGATAACTTGTACTTGATTGATTGATGTGATAAATTGGGTAGAGATTCCTCTCTCGGGATTCACAACGAGCGGTGTTTCCTCAAAATATACGTGGGCCCACAACTCCTAACTTAGGTATCGCACTGGCGCGTAAGACGCGTCATTGGAACTACGACAATGGTGCAGTCACGAGGGTATAGGTTTCGAGTCGAGTCGACTCAGATCTACGGGATGTGACTTAGGATTGCGCACAAATGCCGATTACAGGCCAAGGGTTACTGGAATTCGATGCAAATGATCGCAGAAGTCTAAGGAATGGTACAGTCTAGGATATTGGCCTTACAGCTCTCCCCTCCTAATAAAATTTTCATCCTCAAAATTTACACTATAATGCAACTAGATAGAGCTCACAAATGAAGGAAAACCATATCACTATATATGTAATCAGAACCACCACATACAATTAAACATCGAAGAGATGGGGATAGTGCCCTCGAATCTCAGCCTCGCGCTCCTAAGACGCCTTGTCTACGCTATGATGACCCCGTTGATCCTCTGTAACACCCTGAATTTTTGCCAACCTGGAGATATACGTCCTTAGGCAATGGGTCAAATCCTAACACCTTATTAACTTGTCAAAACTCGATCCCAAAGTCTCAAGTCCCCTTTTAACCCATTTCCTTCAAAAATCTCCTATTTCACCTTTCACCACCTTGTTCTTTAGATGTTTCTGGGTACTTTCATATTAGGCATGAATCCTATAGTTTAGGTAATGAAGAATAATACTTTCGAAATCCGTACAAAGACCCGAGTATCACCTCAGGCAGAAATCTTATAGGACTAAATCCTTTAGAAATTAGACAAAGTTAACTAAGTGTTAAACTAGATCACATATGAAATCTGTACTAATCACTTTAAATCCGATCTGCAAGACCTAAAACTTGTAGAATCAGTGACGCTAGGTTACCCTAAAATCTAGGATCAATCTCATTACCCGGCTGCTCTCAGGAACATCACGAAACTCCGTATCATATCTGGACCGCACATCGAAAGTCCGAATAATACGAGGTTACAAAATTAGGACCACCTTGCTGGGCTTGACAACCATCTCGGAAGTCAGATCCAGATAATGTCCCACGGCTATTCGCTTGAGCCCGAAGCGAGGAGTGTGAGAAAATAAAGATTTCTTTAGAAATGTAACCTAAGTTAAGTAATCTAAGACCTGCCACTTGTGGGCCTGATATAAGTAATCAGACCATCAGAATCTGATCCAAATACACCCTCGGATCAGGAGAAATTTCATGCACATATCCGTCTACTTGTAACCCCGATCGAGTTCCGGTGACCGTTGAACTGAAACTGGTCCACTACGGGCGATCTGTAAATCCGATCAGACCGAAAATGTAACTCGAACTAGATCCAATGTTTATGAGCTTAAGTCCAACCTCTGGCTCAAGGGGGGCTTCCAGAAGTGCTCCGTTGAGACGGAACAGTCTCCCTTTAGACACAACCTAAGTATACCTTGGCCCTGAGTCTATTTCCGTGAGTTCTGGGCCTATATAAGGACCTTAAACCCTCACTCTCTCATCCCATACGAATTTGAGAAAACCTAGGAGAGAGAAGAGAGTAAAGAGAGAGAAAGTATGGGAGAAGTGGGTGAACATACGTGCTTAACCATCACTATCTAGTCGCTCTTCTGGTGATCCTGACATCATTCTTAGGTAAGGAAACTCTAACCTTAACTTGTACTAGGGTTTTAATGGTTGTAAGTTACAAAATAGCTAACATAATTCATGTTCTAGGTTGATATAGCATCGTTAAAGAAGATTTAGCATTTCTATCAAATTCGTTACATTTCTACGGCATAAGGTGTAGACTTTAGACGTATAGGTTATAGTTTTCAACGCTTTCAATGTCAGATAATGATAGATTCATGATCTGAGTGTGATTGTACATGCACAAACCGATGTTCGTTTCGCGTTTCGATTGCATATACAAATTATGGTATATTGTGTATTCTGTATAATTGTAGAAAATACCGTATACGTATAAATTTTAAAGTATGTTAGCCATGATTAATTACTGTATGAACATGCTATATATATGTATAATACTCACTCAGCAAAAGGATTCACCCTAATACATGTTTTTGCTAGTATACGCTATATATGTTAAAAGAGTGTATTCTAAGTATTTGTGAAAATGACCGAGTGAGTATATAATTCGCATTCGTACTCGCCATGACTAATTGTCATGGATATATGATTGTTGTATAGGCGATACTCCCTTTGATGAAAGGATTTGCCCTAAATCACGGCACGGCCAATATACGCTATATATGTTAAATTGTGTAGCCCAAGTGTTTGTGAAAATGTTCAAATGAATATGGAACTTGGATTCATGCTTGCCATGATTATCCGTTGTGGGTGCACGCATGTTATCCATGGGGCAGCTCCCTAGTAAAAGGATTTGGCCTAATACTTATGTGATCAACATACGTCAGGTATGTTGATGTATGTAAGCTAAAATGTTTATTGGAATGTCTGAATGCGTAGTAGTTAGTAAATTGTAATGTATAAGGGTGTTGAGATATGATTCTTAACTCCTTTAATTATGTGTATGTTTTCCTCCATGTACCGTCTATTATAATGTCTGTTTCTCTATGTAATGCATATGTTTAAATCCATGTTTAAGTTGTATTCCATAAAATCCGTTATGGGTGATGGGGGAGTGGTGTAATGATTTCGTGCAACAGCCCTGGCAGCCCTAAGTGGACAATATTGGATATTTGATTGTATGAGTTGAAATCTTGATTCATAACTGCTTTAACTATCTTTTAGGATATTTTACTGTAACTGAATGTGATTGGGGCTATTGTATAGTCCAGACAATCGGTAACAGGCCTTAATTGTGTGGCTAAGGTCATTTCGCCACACAAGACACGTTCGATGAATCCGAGTCATACGATAATTGTCGACAATGGTATCTTGTCGGCTATTTCAACATACGCTCGTTCTAGTCGAGCTTGTCAAGTAACTCGATTGACCTGATGTATGTTCACCATGTTTGAATGCCATTGCTTGAACTTAAGGTACCAAACTTACCAGTGCAACCTCGTTAACCTTGGAACCTCGATCCGCTAAGAGTCATGAGCCGGGCATGGTGGTATGGGACACCATGGTCGGGCTGTCGGCCTACGCTGGGGCTATGTGCCTCCCCGTAGTCACCAATGAGCAACCCAGACTCGTGAGCCGAATACGGTGGTATGGAACACTGTATTCGAGCTATCGGCCTACACTGTTTTGATGGGTGATGGGGGAGTGGTGTAACGAGTGCTTGTAACAGCCCTAGCAGCCCTAACCATGCCCGGTGTAGTGACCTCGAGCATACTCTAAATCTGCGGTGAGGCGACGAGCCTTCCCATAGTAAACAGAGTATAAACTAGCCTTGTATTGATAAGGTGATGGGGGAGCGGTGCAGCGAGTGTCTGTAACAGCCCTGACAGCCCTTTACAACAATCTAGAACCGCATCATCTTATGAGATTATCTAGGACAGACGACCCTAGAATGGATCCTTGTTTGGGAATGATATAAGGGAGATACCTTAGTTTTCCAATCCTGTTGTATGAAAAGGACTAATAACAACTCAGTAATCATGTTCATATCACACTGCATGTGCCTGGAAGATGTGGAGCACTGAGGGATGAAAGCATGTCGCGGACATAAGATGGTGTCGCACGATGGAGTATGTTGGTGAGGGCATGCATCATGACTGCATTTCATACTTGCATTAACAAGATTATTTAGGAATGTTTGATTGTACTGCTTTATCATTACTACTTGACTGAATTGATAACATGTTAACTTATGCTTTACTATTCCACTGAGTTGATCACTCACTCCCACGTTACGGGATAGTATTGTACACACCAACCAGACCTTGTTTGAGTTTCAGATGATGGCGATGCTGCAAAGCAGAGTTAGACTTTTATGATGATGAGGAGGATTACTCCTTTATGGAGTTTTCAGGCGGGTTCCTGTGAGCCGTGTCCTGATCGATGGGGCTTTCTGGGATATTGACTAGATGACATTACACATTTGGTATAAATTGGAAATTTACACGTAATTATCTAACCTGGTAACATTATCACACTCTGGAGACTTACCACAGTTTATATATTGTATATATCTATCACAATCTTCTGCTTATTTAAACTAATCATCTCTGGAGTCTGATATGTTGTTTTGGCTTAATCTCATTCATGTTTCATGTACTACTACAGACAACATTCAATCATCATCATATATGTTGTATAAGTGATGCGTTGGAACTCGGGAGTTGAGCTTCTGCTCGACTCCCGATTTTCAGGGATTACATCCTCGGATCTCGATCAGAAACGATAGAAACTAGGATATTATGCAGCCTTACAATCCCATCGATGACTAATCTATCAAGACGGTCCTAAGGCCTAGTCGCACGAATTGTCAACGACTCCTCCTGATGAATGTGAGTCCTACTAGGCCACGTAAAACCCAGTCTGGGCCAGCTGGGGGAGCTGCAGGTCCCCTCTGAGGTCGTGGCTGCTGTTGCTACCGCTATGGCAGCCTATTCTACTGCCTTGGTTACTGCTGGGGCCTTGGCAGCTGATGTGGTTGCTATAGAGGGCGGGGACACTCCTAGATGCGGGGACACTCCTAGATACGGTGCCCCATCTCACCGCACCTAAAACAGACACCGGTGAACTGAGGCAGAGGAGGTGCTACTGGAGCTCGGAAAGCTGGGCGGTTCCTGTGCCTCTATGGCCATCGTTACCACTGCCTGGAGCTACTGGAGGGGACCTTCTTCTTCCGGTCTCCTCCCTATAAACACGGGGATCAAGTCACTTACAGTCGCATAAAAGGGAGCTCGCGCACTCCTGCTCAACCTGGGCGGGTGTATCTGCGGGTTGCCTACCCTGCCCCTGAAGAATCGCTATTATCGCCTGCATCAACTGCTGAAGCTGATCCGCACTCACCGATACTGTAAGTTCTACGGTCTCATGCTCTTTTGATTGTAAAATTTTGTGATGCCAAAACGTCTTGTATGCCAAAACCTCTATCTATGTGTCTTGTGCTTGTATGTTGATATATATATGATTCAAGATAACATCATAATAGTTCAAGACATGTACGATGGTCTGCTTTAAGAAATGCCAGGTTATATACTTTGTCCTCTTCTGTATGCATCAATGTTCAGAGCTACATCGATAAGAAGAGTGCCAGTTCAAAGACTCAAGTGCATTTCAAGACTCAAGTACTACTCAAGTTGAAGTTTAAATTCAAGCTACAGAAGATCTCAAGATTAAGCTACATCAGGTAAAGATCTCAATCTTCAAAGGTTAAACCATTATCTGAAAGAATGAAGTTCAATGTTCATACTTCATGTCCCAGGTATGATAGACCTTAGTTTGACCTTAGGGTAGGTCATTTTGTATACATAATTCAAGATGAGTCTTCTTACATGAATTTGGTCTGTTCTAAGACTAGTCCTGGACAATGTTCGACTAGTCCTATACCCGGTTCGACCAGTCTAAGAAATTCCACGACCAGTCCTAAGTTGTTGAAGATTTTCAGAATTTTTTGGTTATTCTTCGACCAGTCCTGGAGATTGTTCGACCGGTCATAGGGGTGTCACGACTCGTCCTTGGACCAGTCCTAGAACTTCGACTCAAACTCCAGCAACCAATTTTGGTTACCTATGACCAGTGCTGGGTCATATACGACCAGTCATAGGTGGTCTACGACCAGTTCTAGAATCCTAAGACCAGTCGTAGAACTGATTTTTCAGATCGCGCTTAAAATTTCAAAATGTCGTTGGTGCTATGACCAGTCGAAGGGTTCCTAAGACCAGTCGTAGACGCGATCTTTGCTTCTATAAATTGAGTACAAATTTCAGAGTTTTTCAATAATTAATTTGAGAAAATTCAAGCCTCCACTTTGAGATAAGTTGTGTTCATTTTTAAGCTATGTTGTGCATATTTAATATTCTTTTGTTAGCTTTTCATATTTGATTTTATTCCTATATTCCAATATTTTTTTTAAATGAGGAATTGTTGTATTCCTTCTTCTTCGAATCAAAATCAAATAGAGCTACGCCCAATTTGGTTTAATTTAAAATCAATTAGAACCTAGAACCATTTCTTAAGTATTGGAAATTGAATGTTAATTCGAACTTCTACTCTGATTGGTTTTACCGGGCTGCTACAAAAGAAGAAATCCATGTAAATTAATTATTTTGGTTTTGTTTGAGATTCGCCAGAAAAATCTCATTGTGTTGGTTATCTGAGGAGAGCCAGAAAACTCAGAAAGTGTAGGTTTTTAGATTGTGTAAGCTCGAGTTAAAAAGACACAATTGTGAAGGTTTTAGGTGAACCTGTAAAAACCTGTTTGATAGTGAATGCTAATATCCCCTATGCGAGGATATTAGGAGTGGAGTAACAAGCTGTGTGGCTATTGTTTAACAGTTGGTGAACATATAGGCGAACCACTATATATCGGTGTGTTTTGTGATTTGAATGTTCTTTTAATTTCTATATTTTTAATCATTCAGATTTGTGGAATGTATATGTAGATGTGAATGCTGTAATATTTACATTTCAAGCAAAGTTGGGAATGTTGTAATAGTTTAGAATTTATTTCTTCTTATTTCCTTTATTTCCTTTCTGTTAGAGTTTTGATATTCAATTTGTTCTAGTAAGGTTGTCCTACCATAAACCCTTGGTTTTTATGGTGGAAAGGTTGTCCTTAGAACAACGTTAGTAGCAAGCTCTTTATTTAAGATTGTTTTACATTTCAGTCTTTGATTTATTTAAAGTACTGTTCTTTATTTTTATAAGGCCATCGTACTTCAATTCCGCTATTAAATTTTAATTTGGCACAGTCCTATTCACCCCCCCCCCCCCCCCCTCCAGGACATATAACTTAGCCTTTTCAAGTGGTATCAGCCTTTTCAAGTGGTATCAGAGCCTAATAGCTCATTTTTTTATTCTTTATTCTTGGATTCATTTCCTGAGCTAACAATCTAAGCTATATATACATGTCAAATTTTGATAGCCTGTCAGTCACTAGGCCTCCACCCTTTGATGGCTCCAATTATGCCTATTAGAAAGCCAGGATGAGGATTTTCCTCAAATTAATGGATGTGAATGTGTGGCTTGCCACAGTGACTAAATGGAACCCACCTACCACTGAAGTGACTGGTATTGATGGTTCAAAATCAATGAGAGTAACACCATTTTTCTCATAGACCACTCTTCAAAAAAGTGAGAGTAGTGCCAATGCAAAAGCACTAAATGCAATCACTTGCGCACTATCACCGGATGAGTTCAAAAGAATTATATCATGTGATACCGCAAAGCAAGCTTAGGATATATTAGAAATGACACACGAGGGTACTTCAATTGTCAAAAAATCTAAAGTCTAACTCCTCACAACCAAATTTGAAGAAATTCATATGGACGAAAATGAAATGTTTATGGACTTGTACACTAGATTAAATGACATTGTAAACTCTATGTGGGGTCTTGGCGATAAAATTCCAAAAAGTAAAGTGTGTGCAAAGATACTACGCTCACTACCTGAACGGTTCAATTCCAAGGTAACCGCGATCCAGGAACTTCATGATACAGACAATATGAGGGTAGAAGAACTGGTTGGTTCTTTACAAACCTATGAATTAAATTTTAAAGCTCCTAAAGGTACATCTATTACGCTTAAATCTTAAAAATGTATTTCTCAAGATTCTGATTTAGAAAATTCTGAAGATGATATGGCTCTTCTTGCTAAGAAGTTTTACAAGATCTTCAAAAATAAAAAGAGGGTTGATTTTCAAAAATCAAATGATAAGAGACATTCTAAACCCAAATCTAAAACTTGGAAATCTTTGAAAGATAGTCAATGTTACAACTGCCAAGAATATGGGCATTTAGTAAACAAATGTCCTAAAAGGGACAAACCTAAAAAGAAAGGAATGTTGGCTACTTGGGACGAATCTTCTGGCACTGAAGCCTCTTCTGAATCAGAAGATTCTAAAATTTAGTTGGACAATGAAGTTAAGGCCCTTATGACTCTAGCCAAGTTCACTTTTTCAAATCATGATGATTCAAGTAGTGAAGAAAATCTGAATAGTGATTATGAAAATGAAGAAGATCTTCAAGATGCTTACAATGCCCTATACAAGCAAAGTTGTAAAATTGCTGTAAAACTAAAACTTCAAAAAGAAAAGTTTTTAAAACTTAAAGAAAATTTTAAGTCACTTGTTTTAGAAAAATCCCATATTTCAGATTGTTTTGAAAAGACTAAAGTGATTTAAAATTCAAAACCTTCCTAATTGAAAATCTTAAAATTGAAAATGACAAACTTAAGCTTGAAAACTCTTCACTTTTGAGTTCAAAGGATACATGGAGGTATGCCCAAGGAGATCTAAAGTTTGAGAAACTTTTATCCAGATCTAGAAAATGTGGCGACAAATCCGGATTGGGTTATGAAAAAAATGTATCTTCTAAACAGAAGAATACTCCTCCTAAGTTTGTGAGAGGAGAAGCCTCTAACTCAAAAGGGAAAAGTATTAATCAAAGTTTTTCTAAAAATGCTAAAACTTTTCAAAAACCTAAAAGCAATTATGTCAACTATAAGACTCAAAACCAAAACCCTGTAGCTGAAAAAAATAGGAGATTTTCTTAAGGAGCTCTTAAAATCTAACTCAGTGGGTCACTCGTACAAAAATTACAAATACAAGAAGACCAACTATACTCCTAAACCCAAAACAGTAATGAAATGGGTTCCTAAAGTTACTTGCTTGGTTGCTCACACTGCTTTCAAAGCTTCAAGCCATTCGAAGTGATACTTAGACAGTGGGTGCTCAAGTCATATGACAGGCGACAAGCTTTATTCACCGATCTTAAAGATATGACTGATGGGTCAGTGTCACGCCCCGAACTCGGAGACCGGGCTCACAGAATTTCCGATCGTCGAATCCGGCACCGACAGCCTCCGTAGAACCCCATTCTCGGCTCCCAGCGCCCATACGCCAGGTTCCGATCCTGGGATGCTACAAGGAGGATTTCTAATAATCCATTTGATTCGTAATGAGCATAACCAAGCATAACCCACGAACAATAACCACAAGAACACCATCACAAAATCCACTATGAACAAAAACTTTGAATACAGTGCGTAGAAAGGGAAATACAAGGTAGTGCAAATAACAAAAAACTCCAAAAGCTCGACGCACGCACGCTCCAAGCTGGCGAGACTACAAGCTAACGTCTGGCGTCACACGCACGCATCAATCGTGCATAAAGCTTATGAAAGCTTAGAGGGCGGTGTAAGTGTGTGTGAACGTGCTCGGAAGGCAATGCCTAGGAGTAATGCGAAATCATGCGATGAGTACGAAATGCAACTAGCCGTACCAAGGCTATAAAGTACAAGATGTGAATATCGGCCATACCAAGGCCATGCGATGCAATATGTAAGACAAGCATGTCAATCCTCATACCAATGCAACTCCTCACTAGAGCATCAAATCGCACGGTTCTCGGACGGATAATTAGGGGTTCAATACACTCCAAGTGGCACTGTCTCTCTCCAAATGACACGGTCCAAGTGAGCGTAAGAAACCTCACTATCCGCCACGGCCAATAGTCGGCCAATACCTATCCAGGCACGTCGATAGCGAACCCATTTACGATGGTCAAACTCGGCCCCTAGTAATGCCCCCTGCTCTCGGGCGAGTAAGGCCACCACTCCTTTTCAACCGACCACGACACAGTGGGAGACGCGGCCTCATGGTATTCGGCCCTCATGCGCTCATATATCCACTCGGTCTCGACGTTGGAGTCATCCTCTGGTACCATCGGGTTCAGGGACTCTCACCCAGGGACATCTATGGCGCCCCAATTGCTTGGAACAAGATTTTGGGTATCGATCCAACCAGCCACCCATGATATATCTGTGGAGGCTATGGCCCTGATGTCGCTAGGGCATATCTCAATCATACAGATGCAAATGCATGAACCACACTACCAATCATGCAACCATCCTGTGTGAAGCACACGCTCATGTAGGGCAACTCTGCCCATCAGGGAGCCCGTAAACAGTCTGCCCAAAGGCATATGCTATGATCAGACACTCCTCATCTCAAGCATACATATGATGCGTATGATCATGAATCATGGGCTGTGCTAAACATGTTATAAAGCAATAAACTATCCTCTCAATGAAGACGGGCCTAGATGGCCTACATGAAACAGATACGGGCTTATCAGTGGCCTTAGGGAGAGTTATAATGTGGACATCGAACCAACATTACTCGTACAATGTGGACGTCAAACCAACATTGTCCCCAAGGCTCGGCTCACCTCAAATATCATTAAGTAAATCCCGGTGGAGTCACACATGGCAATGTGCCTTAGGTACATCCCATTGGGCCTCAAATATATCAAATGGGCCGTATCTCATGGGCCTTATATTCATCAAGTGGGACATCCCAATGAGCCTCACCAATGGGCCTTAGGTACATTGCAATGAGTCATCACCCATGGGCCTTAGTACATGGAACCATATGCATCTAAGTGGGCCACATGTGAAGCCCACCATAATGTTTATTTTACTATCCAATCTGTTGACAAGGCCATATGAATAGGGGCCCACCAAAATATTTATTTTTTTTCATCCACATGTTGATAAAGCAACGTGGCAAGGGGCCCACCAAAATATTTATTTTAAATCCAACCTATTTATTCAGTCACGGGACCATGGCACACCGTGATATTTACTTGCCATCAAACCTGTTCACACGGTCACACAGACCAGGGCCCACCGTGATGTTTATTTGCTGCCCAGACTGCCACGGGTCACGCGGACTAGGGAGGGTGCAAGGACCACCGTAACATTTGTTTGCCACCAACCGGTTGATGGGAGTCACACGGTCAGGGGTCCCACAGCGAGGTGGTTCACAAATCCAACCCATACATTATGTGTGTCCCCCGTGGGAGGGTCCAGACCAAGTTTCAGCCACATCCAAACCTCAGGTAGGCCCCACCAGACGTTTTATATGTTTTAAGCATGTCTTCACGTGATTTTAGATGGTATGGCCCACCTGAGTTCCGTATACGGGTGATTTTTGGGGCAGGACCTCTTCCAGAAGGGGGACCCACAATGGACGGTGTTGATGTCCGAAACGCATCATGGTGGGGCCCGCAACTGGACCCGTGGGTCAGCCTGGATTGGCCGCCGCTCCGGGCGCGCGGCGTTGTTCTGCCGGCACCGCAGCGAGTGCAACGCCGCTACTTTTACTTTTTTTTTTTTTTTTTTTTTGGAGCCAACCGAGATGTGATTCACGATCCAGTCCGCACATTACGTGTGTCCCACTTGTCTGCCCGTTCAGACCAAATTTCAGATGCATCCAAGCTCCAGGTGGGTCCCACCAAGTACTTTTATTTGTTCTGGCGTGTCTTTATATGGTTTTAGAGGGTCAGCCCACACAGTAATCAGATCACCTCAAGATCTTGGCTCAACGGCTAAAATGAGATGGAGAAGAAAATGGACGGCGTGGATCATCCTCTACATCATGGTGGGGCTGCATTGTGCCCCACCCCAAAAAAGTTTTTTTTTTTTTTCTACCTTTCGGTGGGTACACCACTCCATATAGCCGCACGTCCGGCGTAATGACTGGCCGGACTTGAGCATGGATATAACACACGCATCATGGCTGGGGCCCACGTGTACCCGGCCCACGTCCATCAAAGTGGGTCCCACATAGTCGTGGCCCACCATAATGTATTTTTATATATATATAATATAATATATTACACACATTATTATTTAAGAGATGATATCTCCCTAAAATGTGGTGGGCCACTTTATCCGATGGATAGAGTAGATTTTATAATATTTGGTGAGGCCCACTACATTCTAAGGAAGGAGAAGGAGAAAGAGAGAAAGAGAAAAAGAGATACACGGTGAGATAGAGGAGGGACCCGCCACTATATGGCCCTCCATTTCATACATGCAAACATAAAAAAATGGGTCCCACCAACAAGTGGCCCTAAGAAAAGAAATTTAACGGTGGATCACCCACCTATTGCACTCCACCTTGCTCCCTTGGCTTGGAAACTCCTCACCTACGGTTCTTATGGACGTTGATCGAGTTTTAACGGTGCGGATGATGATCGGACGGTTGAGATGGAAGATGAGGAGGTGGGCCACACTTAGAAGTTTTGGGAGATTGAGTTGCTTAGAGAGGCTTGGACGTGTGAGAGAGAGGGAATGAGAGAATGAGAGAGAGAAAGACATAAATTAAAGAAAGGAGGGATGGAGGGAGTGGTGTGATGATGTCATGGGTAAGGGTGGCTTTGAAAAAGGGGAGAGAGATTTGACTTTGAGTAAAGGAGGCATGGGTTGCTTGTACTTGGGTAGGTGTGACTTGACTTGAGTGATTGATTTGATTGATGGGACATCTCGTAGAGATTCCCTTGAGTCGCAACGTGCGGCGTTTCTTCGAACCGAACGCTGACCGACATCTTCTAGCCTGGGTATCGGGTCGGTGCGTGAGTCGCGGCGTTAGAACCGCGGCGACGGCGCGGTCGCCAAGGTACGAGTTTCGAGTCGAGCCGACTTCGGCATGCGGGACTCAGCTTCGGATCGTGCGCAAAGTCGGAAATGGGTCGAGGGTTGCCGGAATTCGACCGATATGATCGCGGAAGCCTACGAAACTGTACGGACTAGGGTACGGGTCTTACAGTCAGTCACATTTGGTGATGGTAGTAACTGCAAGATTATTGGCTAAGGTACGATTCAACTCTATAACCTTCCCTTATTTAAGAATGTTTTATATGTTGAGGGGCTAAAACACAACCTGTTAAGCATATCTCAAATATGCGATAACAATCACAGCGTGAAATTTTCTAATAAACGTTGTGAAATCTTGAATAAAAAGGGTTCTTTAATATTAACTAGTCACAGGACTTCTGAAAATTGCTATATTGTAAGGGATGACAGCTCATCTAATCAATCCTGTTATATTGTGCATACCGATGAAACTGAATTATGGCATAAACGCCTTGGACATGTACACTACCGTAATTTATACAGATTGAGCAAGGGAGAACTAATAAGAGGTCTACCTAAATTACAAAATGTAGACAAGATATGTGGTGAATGCCAGTATAGCAAACAAACAAGGAGCTCTCACAAAAAGGTGAACTACAATGCCACATCAAGACCACTCGAGCTTCTCCATATGGATCTTATAGAACCTACCAGGATGGAGAGTCGAGATGGCAAAAAATACATCTTGGTAATCGTGGATGATTTTTCTAGATTCACTTGGGTAGCATTCTTAAGGGATAAATCAAAAACCCTTGATGAAGTTAAAAGGATCCAAACTGAAAAAGGTTCTCAAGTTTGTAAGATCCGTAGTGATCATGGATCTGAGTTCGAGAATAGCAGTTTTGAGAAATTCTGTAACGATTAAGGAATATCGCATGAATTCTCTGCACCCAAAACTCCTTGTAACACCCTGAAAATCGGGGGTCAAGCAAAACTTAGTTCCCGAGTTCCAACACATCACTTATGCACATAGATAATGATGATTATGATGAGAGCATGGAAATATGAATGAGATTATACCAAAACAGCATATCATACTCCAGAGACAGTGAGATAGCAAGCAGAAGATTGTGATGATATATAAACTATATAAACTGTGGTGAGTCTCCAGAGTGTGATAATGTTACCAGGTTAACTATTTACAAGTACAGTTCTAAAATATACCAAATTGAGGAAGTGTAATGTCTTCTATCCTAAATACCATAGCCCCGTCAATGCAATTCCAGATCTTCATAGACCCATCAGAGAGTTATATGTAGGAGGACTCCTCAACATCATAGTAGTAGTCTGGCTCTGCTTCATAAGCATTGCCATCACCTGCAACTAAGATAGTCAGGTTAGTGTTGCAAGCACCGTCCCGTAACGTGGGAGTGAGTGATCAACTCAGTGGAACAATAAAGCATAGGTTAACATGTTATCAAAACAGTCAAGCAGTAATGATAAAGCAGTACAGTCAACAATCCTAAGTACTCTTGTTAATGGAAGTATGAAATGCTGTCATGATGCATGCCCTCACCGACATACTCCCTCATGCGACACCATCTTATGTCCGCGGCATGCGTTCATTCCTCAGTGCTCCACATCTTCCAGGCACATGCAGTGCGATGATGAGCATGATTACCGAGTTGTTATTAGTCCATTTCAAACAGCAGGATTGGGAAACTAAGGTACCTCCCTTGTATCATTCCTAAACATGATCCATTCTAGGGTCGTCAAACCTAGATAATCTTATACGATAGTGTAGTTCTAGGCACCTTGCAAAATGTTGTCGGAAATTTGTTACACGTAATCGTTACACCACTCCCCATCACCTTTTTAACGGTTCATCACTAAATTGATACAGGCCTAGTTCATACTCTATTCACCAAGGCAAAACTCGTTGCCTCACCGCAAATTCAGAGTATGTTCGAGGTTACTACAAAGGGCTGTTAGGGCTGTTACACGCAATCGTTGCACCACTCCCCCATCACCTTATCAATGTAGGCCGTCAACACAAATATAGTGTCTCATACCACCATAATCGGCTCACGAGTCTGGTTGCTCAATGGACACTAGGAGAGGCTCGGGATGACTCACTCGCAACACCATGAAACCCCAGTGTAGGTCAACAGCTCGACCATGGTGTCCCATACCGCCATGCCTGGCTCATGAGTCTTAGCAGATCGAGGTACCATGGTTAACGGGATTTCACTGGTAAGTTTGGTACCCTAGGTTCAAGCAGAGGCGTCCAAACATGGTGAGCATACATAAGACAGATCGGGTTGCTTAATGAGCTCGGCTAGCTCAAGCGCACAATAAGTTGAACGATATGAAGCACATAAGCACTTCATGTGGCCAGCCACTATCGCCAACCGAAGTACAACTCGGGTTCATCGAACACATCTCTCGTGATGACTGAATCTTAGCCACGAATTCAGTTTCATTGCCGAATGCCTAGACTACATCATAGTCCCAATCACATTCAATTACGGAACAGTTAAAACAGTAATAGATCAAGATTTCAAATCATACAATCAAATATCCAATATTGTCCGCTTAAGGCTGCCAAGGCTATTGCACGGAATCGTTACACCACTCCCCCATCACCCTTCACGGCTCTTATGGAATACAACTTAAACATATGCAGTACATAGATAAAATCATACAATCAGTTGAGCATGTTATAAAGTACAACATAAGCATGAGTTTGTACATATTCAATTCCTAATCGCACAGATATCTAAAGAAATCATACACATAGTTAAAGGAGATGAGAATCATATCTCAACACCCTCATACATTACAATTTACTAACTACTACTCATTTAGACATTTCAACAAACACTTTAGACTACATACATCAACATACATGACATATGTTGATCACATAGGTATTAGGCCAAATCCTTTCACTAGGGATTTGGCTTAATTATAACACGCGTGCACCTATAACGGATAGTCATGGCAAGCAGGAATCTAAGTTCCATATTCATTCAGTCATTTCCACAAACATTTGGGCTACACATTTTAACACATATAACGTATAGTGGCCGTGGCGTGATTTAGGGCAAATCCTTTCGTTAAAGGGGTATCGCCTATACAACAATCATATATCTATGACAATTAGTTATGGCGAGCACAAATGCGAATTTTATACTCATTCGGTCATTTTCACAAACACTTAGAATACACACTTTTAACATACATAACGTGTACTAGCAAAAACATGTATTAGGGTGAATCTTTTCGCCGAGTGAGTATTATACATATATATAGTATGTTCATACAGTAATTAATCATGGCTAATATACTTTCAAAATTTGTACGTATACGGTATTTTCTACAAATACGAGGAATACAGTATATTCAACATAGTTAACGTATAACCGAAAAATGAAACGGACAACACTTTATACATGTACAATTGCATGTAGATTATGAATCTATCATTATTTGACATTGAAAGCATTGAAAACCATAACCTATACATCTAAAGTTCGCACCTTTTGTCATAGAATTGTAACGAACTCGATAGATTTGCTAAGCCTTCGTCTACGGCAGTATATCAACCTATAGCACGGGATACGTTAGCTATTTCGCTACTTGAATCAATTCAAACCCTAAAACAGGTTAGGGTTAGGGTTTTCTTACCTAGAAATGGAGCCAAAATCGAGGGAAAGCGATTAGAACGAGGTGGTTAGGCTTGCATAGTGGCATGGTAGAGCATCAGGGAGATCCTCCCACTTCTCTCACATTTTCTCTCTCTTTTCTCTCTTCTCTCTCTTAGGTTTTCTCAAATTCGTATGGAATGAAAGAGTGAGGGTTTAAGGTCCTTATATAGGTCCAGAACTCACCAAATTAGACTCAGGAACAAAGTATACTTAGGTTATGTCCAAAGGGAGACTGTTCCGTCTTAATGGAGCACTTCTGGCGGCCCCCCTTGAGCCAAAGGTCGAACTTAAGCTCACTAACCTTGGATCTAGGTCGAGTTACGTTTTCATTCTGGTTGGATTCCCAGATCACGCGTGGCAAACCAGTTTTAGTTCAACAGTCAGTGAAACTCGATAAGAGATTTCAAGTACACTGACCTGTGTATGAAATGTTTCCTGATCCGAGGGTGTAATCTAGCCTGATTCTGACGGTCGGAATCTTTATAACTAATCCGTAAGTGACACGTGCCAGATTACTTAAATTTATATTTTATTTTTAATTAATTTCACATTTCTCACACTCTTCACTCCGGGCTCAAGCGAATAGCGTTGGGACATTATCTGGATTTCATTTTCGAGATGGTCGTCAAGCCCAGCAAGGCGGTCTTAATCCTATAACTTTGTATTATTTGGACTTTCGATGTGCAGTCCAGATCTGATACGGAGTTTTGTGATGCTCCCGAGAGCAGCTGGGTAATGAGATTGATCCGAGATTTTAGGGTAACCTAGCGTCAATGATTCTACAAGTTTTGGGTCTTGCAGATCGTATTTAAAGTGATTGGGCCTAATTTCACAGGTACTCTAGTTTAACACTAGCCAATTCTCACCTAATTTCTAAAGGATTTAGTCCTGAGTGATTTCTGCCTGAGGTGATACTCGGGCCTTTGGTAGTTTGTATAGAAGGAGATTCAAGTTATTAATACTCAACTGAATCGCGCCCTATTTACAACAGGAGAAAGTCCTAGGGCAGGAGAGGCTAATGTTCCAAATAGCTTTCGTTTGGTGGGGTTCCATAAGGGTAATGGTTAAAAGCCCATTTTATTTCTGTATTTACTAATTACAGTAATTTATAGTTTAAGTATTGTTCATCATCACCTAAACCTTAAGATTAGTGTCTAATGTAAAAGTACTTAGAAACATTTAAAGAACAAGGTAGTGAAATGTGAGATTTGTGAAGGAAATGGGTTAAGAAGTGATTTTAGACTGTGGGATTCAGTTCTGACAAGTTAATAAGGTGTTAGGAGTGACCCATTGCCTAAGGACGTCTAATTCCAGGTTGGCAAAAATCTGGGATGTTACACTCCTCAACAGAATGGAATTGTGGAAAGGAAAAATAGAGTGCTTCAAGAGATGGGAACTGTAATGTTGAATAGTATGAAGCTCCATAAAAATCTTTGGGCTGAAGCAGTAAATACTGCCTGCTATGTTATTAATCGGGTTTATATATGTAAATCTAATAATAAAACTGCATATAAAATATGGTTCGATAAAAAGCCTACTGTCAAATACTTTCGAGTTTTTGGTAGCAAGTGTTATATTTTGTGTGACCTTGAAAATCTGGGGAAGTTTGACACAAGAAGTGACGAAGGAATATTTTTAGGATACTCTTTAAATAGTCACACATATCGTGTACTGAACAAAAGGACCGGTGTTATTCAAGAATTAATTAATGTGGTCAAAGATGATCATTTGAATACACCTGCCCCAAGTTTAGATAATAATGAAGTTCTTTTAATTGACAAACCTGATACTTCATCAAGTCAAAACAATTATGAATTAAGGATTGTTAAAGATCATCCAATCGCTCAAATTCTTAAAAATCCTCTCACTGGTGTGCACACTCGTAGACAACTAGAAGACATGTAATTACATGTGCTTTACATCTCAGATTGAACCGATAAATATAAAAGAAGCTATTTCTGATGAAAATTGGATAGTAGCTATGCAGGAAGAATTTAATCAACGAAATGATGTCTCGTATCTTATTCGTAGACCTAAAGATAAACACATCATAGGAACTAAGTGAATTTTCAAAAATAAGTCTGATGAACTTGGAAATATAATTTGAAATAAGGCGAGACTGGTTGTACAAGGGTACACTCAAATAGAAGGCATTGATTACGATGAAACCTTTGCTCCAGTTGCTCGCCTTGAATCAATCAGACTTTTTATATCCATTGCATGCTTTAAAAAATTTAAAATTAATTAAATGGATATAAAGGGTGCCTTTTTAAATGGTGATCTACATGAAGAAGTATATGTTGAACAACCTACAGGGTTTGAAGACTCTAAGTTTACTGAACATGTATATCATCTTAAAAAAGCTCTGTATGCTTTAAAACAAGCTCCTAGAGCATGGTACGAAAAATTGACTAAGTTTTTACTAAGTCATAATTTTCAAATGGGTAGTGTCGATAAGACGCTTTTTGTTAAGAAACATAATGATGATATCTTAATGGTTCAGATCTATGTTGATGATATTATTTATGGATCAATTTGTACTAACATGACTGTTGAGTTTGTAAACTTGATGAAATCTGAGTTTGAAATGAGCATTGTTGGGGAATTAAATTATTTCCTTTGGTTGTAAGTAAAACAACAACCAGATGGCATTTTCATTTCTCAAATAAAATATGCTCTGAACTTAATAAAAAAGTTTGGATTTGAGAATGGTAAGAATTTTGATCCTCCTATGAGTACAACTTTAAGACTCTCAAAAGACTCTACAGGTAAAAATATAGATCCTAAATTATATCGTAGTATGATTGGTAGTCTACTTTGCTTAACTGCTAGTAGACCTGATATTACTTTAAGTGTTAGGATTTGCGCTAGATGTCAGTCTAATCCTAAAGAGTCACATCTTTCTGCTGTCAAGTGGATTATGCGATATGTCGCACGCTCTGCTAAAATGGGTCTCTGGTATCCATTTGATACTAGTGTTCAATTGGCTAAGTACTCAGATGCTGATTGGGCTAAAAATATTGATGACAGAAAATCAACCAGTGGTGGTTGTTTCTATATTGGAAACTGTTTGGTTTCTTGGTTTAACAAGAAGCAAAGTTCTATATCGCTCTCAACTGCTGAGGCTGAATACATTGCAGCAAGAAATGTTGTACTCAGCATGTTTGGATGAAACGTATGTTAAGCGATTATGGAATTGCACAGGAATCAATGATATTATATTGTGATAATTCCAGTGCTATAAATATATCGAAAAATTAAATATAGCATTCACTTACCAAGCAAATTGACATTAGGTATCACTATATTCATGAATTAGTGGAAGATAAAATAATATCCTTGAAATATATACCGACCGAGACTCAACTTGCCGATAATTTCACTAAATCCTCGACAAAAGCAGGTTTAATAAATTGAAATTTGATCTCGAAATGTGCATTCTAAATTGATTATCATGCATATTTGTATCATAATATATATATAAATATATATATATATTTGATAATTTATTTGTTTAAATTTTAATTTTTTTATGAAAAATGCATATTTTTGTGTTTTCACGACCAGTCGAGGATGTGCTCGACCAGTCGTGTAGCGCGCTGGAATCTTTTAAAATTGGAAAAAAATTTCTTCTTCTTCATTCCTATTTCACTCTCCAACGAGCCAAGGCACGACTAGTCGTACCCACCTTCTTAGATCTTTAAGGTTAGTGCATCATTTGTGTTTCTCTTGTAGATTCTAGTTCATATTACTTCATTTTCACTCTTGGAGTATTCTATTTTGAGATTCCTTGACATTTTGGGGCTTTTTCTTGAAAAATTTAATCTAGTAAAACCTAATTTTCACATCTTTTGTTTCTACTTGATCTTTTGATTTTCATTCTGATAATGGATGTTAGGAGGAAAAAGAAAACTTCCCGTGGTCCATCTTCTTTTAGATCAGCTCCTCTCTTTAGGCTCTATCTTCGTTCACCTAAGGACGATCCCTCCGATGTACGGGATTTGCTATGCGCAATGTCATTGTTGAACGGTCTGTCTGTATTGAACACATTGCTCCTTTTGATATTTTACCTCTACTCCAAGCTGTAGGATGGGATAACATTTTACATTGGGGTGGGCCTGCATACCAATCTATTGCACAGGCCATGTTTACATGTATCTCAAAGTTCTCTTTTGAGAATTTAACTTTTAAAATTGATACTAAAGAAGGTCTATTTGAAGTTGACCGACATCTGATTGCAAGGTTAATGGATGTACCTGTTAATGAGGAGGGTATTCTTATTCATAATTTATTTGAAAAACCTTCTGAATCTGAAAAGTGTATGCTAACCAGAGATTTGTGTAATATGAATGTGTAATGGACTCATAAAGGGAATGCGCTCCCCGTAAAGTACTTGTTACCCAAATATAGGGTACTTTACAGGATTTATACTTCTAACCTGAATCCTCGTTCTGGTAATAAGAAAGAATTAACTGCCTTTATGGTTCATGTGTTGCACTCTGTCATTTCTGGTTCTAAAATTTACCTTCCTTCCTTGATATGTCATTCCATTTTTCATTCTCGTTTCCATCTAGGTCATAGTGATATTCATTTTGCCTATCTCTTAACTATTTTAGCTACTCACATGCTCGTGAATATACCTGTTGGAGAAGCTCCCATCCATCATCTTATTTTTAACAATTCGAATATTAGTAAAATGAAACTGGAATTGGCTCGTGGCCAAGTGGATGTTGGTAGAGCTGAAGCTGGGGATGAAGAAGCTAGTGATCTTCCTCCTGACGATATGGATATGGATGATATTTTCAATGAACTTGAATCAGATTCTGGAAATGATCCTGATTTTGAGCCTTCTGCTCGTCTTTATGCTTTAAAAGAGAAGGTAGAGAATATGAATATTGCTCATGATCTTCAGTTTAAATATACGCGCAAGTATCTTAGGCGCTTGAACAAGGGAATGCATAATCTTGATCCTACCATTCATGATCTTCAGTTTAAATATATGCTCCTTCTTCGGGATCCGATTAAGAGTTTTCATTCTTGATATGTAATAACTTTCTTACTTATGTTGGATTGTGCACTTTATTTGGTTTGCTGACTTTTTAGTTATACAGGTAATTAGATTTGAACATTTACTTTCTTACATATTGTTGGGTTACTTCATCTATTCCTCCATCATTTATCCATAACTTTGTTGCTTCCTTTGTCATATTGTGACAAAAAGGGGAAGAAGGTTTGATTGCTTATCGCTTATGGATATGAGTAGTTATATTTTAGATGTGTGCTACTACTAAGGGGGAGTATAGTATATAAATAATGAGTTGTGCTACTTATTAATAACTGGTTTATATAACTGGTGCATGATTCGTTAATGTGCATATTGTGCTTCTCTTATTGGAGTATGTTTTGTCACAAATTTGACAAAGGGGGAGATTGTAAGTGCTATGGTCTCATGCTCTTTTAATTGTTAAATTTTGTGGTGCCAAAACGTCTTGTATGCCAAAACCTCTATCTATGTGTCTTGTGCTTGTATGTTGATATATATATTTATATGTGATTTAAGATGACATCACAATATTTCAAGACATGTACGGTGCTCTGCTTCAAGGAATACCAGGTTATGTACTTTGTCCTCTTCTGTATGCATCAATGTTCAGAGCTACATCAATAAGAAGAGTGCTTGTTCAAAGACTCAAGTACTACTCAAGTTGAAGTTTAAATTCAAGCTGCAGAAGATCTCAAGATCAAGCTACATCAAGTAAAGATCTCAAGCTTCAAAGGTTAAACCATTATCTGAAAGAATGAAGTTCAATGTTCATACTTCATGTCCTAGGTATGATAGACCTTAGTTTGACCTTAGGGTAGGTCATTTTGTATACATAATTCAAGATGAGTCTTCTTACATGAATTTGGTCTGTTCTAAGACTAGTCTTGGACCATGTTCGACTAGTCCTAGACCCGGATCGACCAGTCCAAGAAATTCCACGACCAGTCCTAAGTTGTTGAAGATTTTTGAAATTTTTTGGTTATTCGTCGACCAGTCCTGGAGATTGTTCAACCGGTCGTAGTGGTGTCAGGACTTGTCCTTGGACCAGTCCTAGAACTTCGACTCAAACTCCACCAACTAATTCTGGTTACCTACGACCAGTTCTGAGTCAGCTATGACCAGTCGTAGGTGGTCTACGACCAGTCGTATAATCCTAAGACCAGTCGTAGAACTGATTTTTCAGATTGCGCTTAAAATTTTAAAATGTCATTAGTGCTACGACCAGTCGAAGGGTTCCTAAGACCAGTCATAGACGCGATCTTTGCTTTTATAAATTGAGCACGAATTTTAGAGTTTTTCATCGATTAATTTGAGAAAATTCAAGCCTCTACTCTGAGATAAGTTGTGTTCATTTTTAAGCTACGCTGTGCATATTTAATATTCTTTTGTTAGCTTTTCATATTTGATTTTATTCCTATATTCCAATATTTTTCTGAAAAGAGGAATTGGAGTATTCCTTCTTCTTCGAATCAAAATCAAATAGAGCTACGCCCAATTTAGTTTGATTTAAAATTAATTAGAACCTAGAATAATTTCTTAAGTGAGTATTGGACATTGAATGTTGATTCGAACTTCTACTCTGATTGGTTCTACCGGGCTGCTACAAAAGAGGAAATCTAGGTATTTTACATTTATTGTAAATTCATTATTTTGGTTTTGTTTGAGATTCGCTAGAAAAATCTTATTGTGTTGATTATCTGAGGAGAGCCAGAAAACTCAGATAGTGTGGGTTTTTGGATTGTGTAAGCCCAAGTTAAAAAGACACAATTGTGAAGGTTTTACGTGAACCTGTAAAAACCTGTTTGATAGTGAATGCTAATATCCCTTGTGTGAGGATATTAGGAGTGGAGTAGCAAGCTGTGTGGTTGTTGTTTAAAGTTGGTGAACACACAGGCGAACCACTATATATCGGTGTGTTTTGTGATTTGAATATTCTTAAATTTCTATATTTTTAATCATTCAGATTTGTGGAATGTATATGTGGATGTGAATGCTGTAATATTTACATTTCAAACAAAGTGGGGAATGTTGTAATAGTTTAGAATTTATTTATTGTTATTTCCTTTATTTCCTTTCTGTTAGAGTTTTGATATTCAATTTGTTCTAGTAAGGTTGTCTTGCCATAAACCCTTGGTTTTTATGGTGCAAAGGTTGTCCTTAGAACAATGTCAGTATCAAGCTCTTTATTTAAGATTACTTTACATTTTAGTCTTTGATTTATTTAAAGTACTGTTCTTTATTTTTATAAGGCTATCGTACTTCAATTCCGCTGTTAAATTTTAATTTGGCACAGTCCCATTCACCCCCCTCCCCTCTAGGACATATAGCTTTGCCTTTTCAAATACAATCGGGACAGCACTGGCCTCGAACGTGGGAGCCGCTTGGCTCGTTCTCTCAGGCATCATGTCCTACAGTATGAAACAAGGGCCTATTATCCTTGAACACTCTAGAATATACACACGATGGGGAGCTCTATCAGAAAGTCTCTAAGTTATTCGAACTCGGGGACCTAATCATTCTATGTTCTCAACAATCATAGAGTGTAAGGTAACTACTAGAAGATATGTGATCCTCAGGTATTCCCAAGTTATGCTCTGATATCAACTTCTATCACGCCCTAAACTCAGAAACCGGGCTCACAGAATTCTTGATTGCCGAATCCGGCGCCGATAACCTCCGTAGTACCCCATTCTCGGCTCCTAGTGCATAGTCTAGATTCTAATCCAGGGATCCTACAATGAGGATTTTCAGTGTGATTTTTTTGTAAAGGAGCATAACCACAAGCATAACCAAGTCGCAATCGACAACATCAACACCACATATCCACTAATATAAACATTTGAGTACAATGATGAAAGGTAAATACATAAATAACAAAATCTCCAAAGTGATCTGCCACAAGTGAAAGCGCCCTAGTTTATCAATTAGCGTGATTGTTGAGTCAGTTAGACTACAGATCTTGTTAGGAAGATCAATTCAAGCGTCTACCTCAACCGGATGTGTACAAGCTCACCATAGGTAAATCTGAAACTCACATCCCTTGTCCCAAATTACTAGGTATACTAAAACCCTTTAAAAAAATGTTAGAATATCATAGGGTTTTTAGGGTAAGAAAATGTTTTCAAAATAGAAAAATTCTCTAAGTTTTCTTGCCTTGTCGATTTTATCAATACACATCTGGATATGATTGACCTGCGTTGTCGAGTCCTCGATGCTCCATCGATACCATCGAAAAGAGAACCAAATATGTCCAGTAACCTTATACACATCTGGACGAAATTATCGATATATGGATACACCTATCAATATCATCAATATTCAAAATTTCAAGTCTATCGAAGTTGACTCGATAATATCGACAGGTAGATTTCTGGCGCCCCTAGTTTTTCTTAAGAATATCATATAAGCATTGATAAATCGAAGTCTCCTTAATACCATCGAATTTCAAACCTCGATGATATCGGAAGGGCTTCGATGATATCGGTCTTGGGTGCCAAGTTCTTCAGCAAAATATTTCAGGGTGGTTTATCTATGATCGGGGGTCACTCGATAGAATCGATATTAAATATCAATGATATCGATGTTATATCGATTGCATCAAGCATGGACATAAACTGTCCAACAAGCTTTATGAAAAATTCTTTTGATTTATCGATGCATCGACACAACTATCGATATCATCGACATTCAAATTCCGATGATCTCGAAGGTCCCTCGATCATTCATAAAAACCTGAAATATTTCAAGTCCGGTCTCTCTCATTTTTCAAGTGTCGATGAATCGAACCTCTCATTGATGGAAACGGAGTTCGAAATCCGATGACATCGACAATCGTTTCGATTCATCGACGAGCTGGCAAAATGTTTTAAAAGCGTATGACATTGAGTTCCAGTCATCGAGCGGACCATCAATGCTATCGAGAGTATACGCTCGATGATATCGAACCTGCTCGATGATATCGAACTCCATTGACCGTTTTATATCTGTTGGAACCTTTTGCATATATAAAGTGGGCTTGTCTAGTGTTGCTGTGAGAGAATAAAGAGAGAGCTTTTGAGTTTTAAACCTTAGATCTTATACCCAAAGCCCTTTCTCTCGAGGGAGTTCATCCTCCAATCCACCCTCACCATCGATATTCAATAGAGTGGATTGGGGAATGAATTCCGCATTTAAGGATCCTTCAGCTACTACCTTAATGAAAAATCATGAAGCTGGGATGCCTTGAATGCATAAATGATTGAAATCGCTCTATCTTCCTTATAGGAAAATCTTTTAAGAGTCGGATTTCATCATAACCTTGTCCCAACCCTTCGCCATGCATTGGTAAGTCTCTTCATCAATAAAGGAGGAGATCTTCATCAACGTGCTTAAAGGGACTCATCCACTTATCTGTAAGTACCTAGAGTCCAGAGGACACTTATGATAATTCCTTTCTAGGATTGGGTCTTAGATGTTTCTCCACCCTTCAAGCCCTTGTAGGAGGCCTTCGGCGAGAGTGTACATGGTAGGTGCGTTGTGTGGACCCTTGCTCTGTGGAAAGCATAAACATCTGGTTGAAGGTGAACCAGTCAAAACCTTAGGTTTGAGGTGAACCGTGTGAAACCTCGGGTTTAGGATAAACCGCGTAAAACCTCCAGTAAGGTCTTATGGAAGATCATTGGCCAGTGTGCCTAAAAGTGGGTGCGTTGTGTTAACCCTGGCTCGTGAGAGCATAAACAGTTAACCTCAGTATAGGTTGTAAAGGTTGAAGGTAAACCCGATTTAAAACCTTAGGTTTGAGGTGAACCGTTGTGAAACCTCCTTAGTGAAATTCGGCACACTCAAGGGTTGATTGCATCTACCGGGTGTGGAGTAGACTGATCGTCGAATCACTATAAAAATGACTATGTTTGAGATTGCTATTTTTTTGAATGTGTGATTTACTTTTATATTTTCACATCTGAATATCTGTGATCACACCTCACACACATATACAGTCATATCCATCATAAATTAGGTTGTATACTATTCACTTATTAAATAGTTTGTGATTGGATCCTCAATCAGGCTTGGAAGCCAGTAGAGTTATTTTTGAGTAATCCTAATATGAGCTTGTTGTTAGGATTTGTACAAGAGGATTTTAAATAAATCATAAAAACTTTAAAAGTCCTATTCACCCCCCTCTAAGACATATTGGCATATCCCTACTTCAACTAAAGTGGTCTTCACTGCTATTTCAATTGGTATCAGCGTCGGGTCTCTATTTAAGGGCTTCACCGCCTAGAGAGTGATCTTGACTGAAGTTCGGATTATGGCCAAAGGAAAGGGCTCATTAGTCACTAGGCCTCCAGTGTTTGATGGCTCAAATTATGCGTACTGGAAGACTAAGATGCACTACTTTCTGAGATCTTTGGATCATGATGTTTAGGATATAGTTGAAAGCGGATACGTGCCACCAACTGAACAAATTGTACTTGACAGTGGCACAACCATCACAAAACCCAAACCCAAAGAAAAGTGGACAGAGTTCGATAAAGAAAAATAGACTGCTGAAGCAAAAGTTATGAATGACATCTATTGTGCTATGTCTTAAGACATCTTCAATCAAATAAGCATGTGTGGGACATCCAAGGAAGCATGGGATCTATTGAAAACAACCCATGAAGGCACAAGCACTGTGAAGAAATCTAAACTTCAACTCCTAACTTCACAGTTCGAAAGTCTCAGAATGGAAGAGCATGAGACATTTATGGAGTTCTTCACAAAATTAAATATCATTTGCATCTCCATGGGTGGATTGGGAGAAAAAGTTCTGGTACTGAAAATCTATTGAAAAATCCTAAGATCCCTACCTGAACGATTTAATCCCAAAGTAACAATAATTAAAGAGTGTAGGAACATAGACGAAATGAAAGTAGAAGAACTGGTAGGTTCCCTACAAACTTTTGAACTACACTTCAAACAAACCCAAAAATCCAAAACAACTGTCCTAAAAACTTCTAAGAAAACAATACATGAGGACAGTGAGAGCGAAAAGGAAGATGAAGATGAGGAAGTGGCTTTGCTGGCACAACGATTCAGGAAATTCTTTCTGAAGAATCGTGGTTGGCCTTCTAGAGGAAGAAAGGTCAACAATAAAACTTCCACAGGCAAATTTGGTAAAAGAACCAAGGAACCACAATGCTATGCCTGTCTGGAGTATGGACACTTGTTAACCGAATGCCCAAACAGAAAAACTAAGGGCAAGGCAATGGCTGCCACGTGGGATGATACCGAAGAATCAAATTTAGAATATAGTGACTCAGAGAGCGATGGAGATCAGAAATCATTGAAAATTCTCATGGTTTCCACTGCTCCAATCATTCACATGGAATCTAAAAATGAAGAAGAACAACAAGCCACTGAATCATTTTCATCCGATAATGAGGAAACTAGAAAAGAAGAAGAAGAAGAAAATGATAAACTACAAGATGCTTATAATTAACTCTACATTCATAGCATAAATATCCTTAAAAGAGTCAGAATAGCGGAAAACAAAAGTAAGTTGCTGCAAAAAGATTTAGATAAAACATTGGAAATCAACACACAATTAATAAATGATCTGCAACAATATCATACGGATAATGATAGACTTGAACGAATTAATACCTTTCTTGAAAATGAGTCCAAAAAACTAAACAAACAAGTTGAGCAATTAAAAGACAAAAATATGCTTCTTCAAAACGAAAATCATACACTCCTGTTTAATCTAGAAGAGTCTAGAAAATTTGTCAAACTAAGCTATAAGTTTTCCCAGAGTGATGAGAAGTTAGAAAAACTTTTAGGTATGGAAAAATATGGAAATAACAAAAATGGCTTAGAATATGAGAAAGTTAGAGCTAAAACTGGGCATGGAACACAAAAACTTGAAAAATCCGATGCCTCCAGTAGCAACACAAATCAAGTAGTTGAATCAAATATGAAAACTAAATCTACTACAAGTAAGAACCCTGCCACAAAGTGAATAATCAAAGAAAAGAAAAATTATCTTGCTACTCACTCAAATCATTTAACAGGCAATGACACTAAGTGGTACCTGGACAGTGGTTGCTCAAGACATGTTATAGGGGACATATCCCTTCTTTCAAACTATAAGAATCTCTATAATGGGACTATCACCTACGGAGATGGAACCACTGCTAAAGTAATTGGACAAGGAATCATAAAAGGGATTAATTTACTTAAAAATGAGAATGCTTTCTACATAAAAGGTTTGGCACATAATCTCCTAAGCATATCTCAAATCTGTGATAATGGGCATGTAGTCAAATTCAACAAACAAGAATGTGAAGTCCTAAACCAATCAGGAAAATTAGTAATGAAAGGTTATCGCACAAACAACCACTGCTACATTGTCAAAGGCAAAGAAAGGACGGATGTCTAAAAGTACTAAGCATGGAAAAACATGTCCAGGACATGCATCTAGATCTGGGAACTCGTTGAAATGATGCAATTTTGCTGAGCTTCAAATAAGATGTCTGAGGTTCTTCACCTTCATCCTTTTTGTATATTAACATTTAAATGTTTATAATTTTGATGTGTGCATTGATTGTACAAAATTTTGCTGTGTATACTATTGATAAATTTACATACTAAAAGTATACATGAATGGTTGTCTGAACGCTGAAAATTGGAAAACATTCAAGTCTGATATGTCTGCCGATTTGTCATGAGCATTTTCAATCAAATCGATAAAGAGTCAATATTATAGACATCTCTTCAGAATTTGAAAATTCACTTGATTGAGACTATTATCGAAGCTATAACATCGAGTGAGAATAATCAATATAATCGAAATCAAGTTTGATAAAATTGAAGTCTATCGCCCGATAAAAGGCGGTCAACCGGAAAATTTTTATTTCGTTCTGAAAAAGGTTTTCCATTTTTTCTTTTCTTTTTTTAAGCTCAAACTCTCTTGTTGCTCGTCCTTACCCTTTACCTGTCTAAAAAAAAGATCATAAACAAAGGGAAAGGTAAGTCTCCTTCTCAATCTTCAAAAGGAAAAGCCAAGCAACCCAGTATGCATCAACTCATTCCATTGGTAAGACATCCAACCACTGTTGTTGAACGTCTAGTTCTTGAGAGTGTCATTGAGCCTTTTGGTGTGGATCTGATGAGGGTCGAATATTGCATATCAGACCCCAGTTATTGCACGATTTTATGTAAATCATAACGCCTAATGTCATAATTTAATTGTGTTTTGTCACATGATGAAATAAAAAGCGTGGACTTAAAAAGAGTGTCAAAAGCATGGATTTGACGCCCCAAAGTCATTAGAGCATCTGAAGGACTCCAGATGACTGAGATCAATGAATTTACACGCCAGAGATCCGAGGAAATCAAGCCGTTCACATCAAAGGGGCCCTAAAAGGGTCCAGAATGCAAGATCACATGGTTCCCGCCATCCAATCAGTCCGAAACTTCATACGTGTGATGGGGGCCGTGAATTAACCGTCCATATTAAATTTCAGCTATTGATGATCTCGGGAAGTGCTCCAACTGACAAATCAGCCCCTTAATTCATTAAGTGGGGCCCACCTGAGATCTGAAACTGCCTCAAAATTGTTCTTGACGGTTTAAATAAGATGAGAAAAAATATGGACGGTGAAGATTTCTGAAAATCATCACAGTGGATCCCGTACGTGGTGCATGTACACAATGCACATTAAACGTTCGCCGTGCATGGGACTAGCCAGGCGGTCAGCGCGGCTGCTGACCGCGTCTCTCTCTTTCAAAATGGAAACTGCCGTTCAGGCAGCGTTAGCGTCCGATCGTCGGATAGTGTTGTGGAACCCACCCACTTTCCAAAAGTGTGATCAATCCGGACCGTCCATCGAATCCAGTGAAGGTACCTCTCACCCACGCCTAGGTGGCGATTTGAAAGACAACGAATATTGGTTTTTAACCGCTCAAACACATATTGGACGGTGACGGTGAACAAGAAATCGGTGGACCGCATCAATGGACACCGTAACTATCCTTTCCGAACGGATTTTCGAGAGGAACTCAATGACGGAGTGGATTTCTCAAGACAAACTACAACGTGGACCCCCCATTTACGGACGGAAGCCACCCGCGATTTCATGCGTCGGACGACGGACGGACCGTCCGTTTTGCGGTTGGTGTGAGCCCCACACGTGTCCCATGGCCGATCCAATCCGTCCAT
This sequence comes from Magnolia changhungtana, assembly GCA_030180095.1. Taxonomy (NCBI): domain Eukaryota; kingdom Viridiplantae; phylum Streptophyta; class Magnoliopsida; order Magnoliales; family Magnoliaceae; genus Magnolia; species Magnolia changhungtana. The sequence continues at coordinate 6,398,907 of JASAUF010000397.1, forward strand.
CTTGAAGATGGGCTCGAGCACTTCAAAACCTTGTTCCTACTTTATACCCATGCGTACACACGTGTGCGTACGGAGAGGCCACAAAAGGGTCGCTCCGCAACGTCCAAATCGATCTTTTGTATTCTCTTCTACGGGCCGCATCATTGGACGTTCAAAACTACCTATTCTTGACTGAAATTTCGTCCTGAATCCAATGGACGGGGTGGATTTCCAGAAAACACTTCCATGGGGCCCACCGATCACGACAGCGAAAGGGTGCGAAAGGTTTTGCACAATTTGAAAATCCGGTTTTCCAGGCGGTTGTGGGCCACCATCTTTGATCATATGGCAGATCTGAACCGTCCATCATGTAGAGGACCCAAGAAAGTCCTAAGGGACGGTGTTTTTTTGAAATTTGAACGAGGAAAGTATGGTGTTTGAGGAGGTCCCGAACTTGGTGCGAAAAGGAATTTTCTTTGCGTGCACATGCATGACTTCCCAAATCAATTTCACCACTCAGCCCTCCATCCTATAAAAAAGAGTTGCAAAACATGAGGAAGGGATTTAGGAGAGATTGAAGAAGTGGAGAATTCAGATCTAGAGCAAAGGAGAGAAGAAAGAGAAGAAAGAAGAAAGAGAGAAATTGGTTTGATGTTTTTATGAATTTTATTTATCCATATGTTTAATGAATTTTATGGGTAACTAATCTCGGCTAGGTGAGATGAAACCCCTAATTTGAACAACTTTTTTCTATGTTGATTTTATTTTAATTAGATTGGTTTGTTTCTTTCCTAGTGTGCTTGATTGTTTTAAATTCTATACTTCTCCATCTATGAACTTGATCGAGTCATGGATGGATGTGGTCCGGATGCTTATTCTAGGTGCTTGTATCTCGATCATGAACAGTTCTGTAGAGGAAGAAACATGGTGCTTTCTTGAATGATATTCCATATGCCCGATTTGGACATGGGATATGTTATTCATGGCATTGCTTGAAGGAATTAGACAATCTGTATGCCCGATTAAGGACATTGTGCTTTCTCTAGATAAGTTAGATCAATCTATATTAAAGTGAATTAACAGACAAAACAAGGGTTAGGATAATTAGGGGTGGATTCGAAAGTCCTAGTGCTCTTTCTCTTATTGAATTTTCTTCCCTATCCTCAATAGTTATTTTCCATAAATTTGTGTTAGTAATTTGCTCCATTATTTGTTGAATTAGTTAAGGAGGATCTGATTTGAATTGTGACGATCGGTCCTCGTGGGATTCGACCTCGATCTTATCGAGTTATTACTACATCACAACCCTATACTTGGGGAGTGAACAAGTTTTTAAGCGTGATTCTTGAAGTGTTGATTTCGATCCAAATTGGATTTAAGATTCTCTCTTATCATAATTCATAATCATAGGATTTTACTAACTTTAGATTAGAGTTTTTGTTAGAAATTAACCTATTTTCTATTTTGTAGGGTCCTGACATAAATTTCTAATTTGGTAATCCCTTCTAAGTTTCTTACTTTTTCTAATTTCTATTTTTAGAATTAGGATTTTATTTTTTTAGAAATTTTTAGTTTCTAATTTTAGATTTAGATTCTTCTTTTAAGTAACTTTCTATTTTCTAGTTTTAGAAAAAAAAAATTCTTTTTAGAAACTAACTTAGCTTTTTATTTTTAGTAACTTTCTAATTCTAGGATTTCCTTCCTTTTTAGAAACTAACTCTTCTTTTTTTAGTTCTTTAGAAAATTTCTAATTTTAGATTTTCTATTTTAGAAACTAACTTGTTTTGTTTTCTTTTGCAGGATTCTAACATAGATCTCCAATTGGTAACATCTTTCTAAATTCTCCAGGTCCTCTCTACTTTCTATTTTGAGATTTAAGTTTTCAATTTTTAGAATTTTCTACTTTCTAACTTTGGATTTGGTAACTTTCTATTTTCTAGTTTTAGAAACTTTTCTTTTTAGAAATTAACCGTTGCTTAGGATTTTTCTATCACTATTTTAGGAAACTTGATTTGTTTTTGTTTTTATTTACAGGAATTGAGGAAGGAAGCTACTAAGTGAAGGAGGAGCTTCTTAAATCTTCTGCCATCAATCATCTCCTTTTCCTGGTTCTTTCTTCCCATTCTTATTCACATAGTTTTAACTTTTTTTTTTTTTTTTTTTTTTTTTGAATAGCATAATTTCTAGTTCTAGTTTTCTTTCTCTTAGGTTGTTACTTAGTTTATGCTAGGACGTAGATCTCTAGATAAAGAACTAGCACCTTTTGATCTTGAAATAGAAAGAACATTCCATAGAAGATTGAAAGACATCCCAATTGAAATGGCAGAAGAGAATGGAACTAAAACTCTTAGAGATTATTCGGCTCTGTCCAATTCAATGCGCCTTCATGCATAGTGTTGCCCACCACCACGGCAAAGACACTTTGAATTCAAGACGGGGTCATACATTCTTTGCCTTCCTTTATGGGTTGGACAAGGAGGACCCATATCATCATGTGAAAGAATTCTAGACATTTGCTCCACCTTTAAATTCCAAAACTTCTCGACGATTCGATCCGCCTCGCTTTTGTTTCCTTTTCTTTGAAGGATAAGGCGAAAGCATGGTTGAATTCTCTAGAAGTTGGGTCTATCACTACATGGGACCAATTGTCTAGAAAGTTCTTAAACAAGTTCTTCCCTGTTCACAAAACTAATGCTCTCGTAGAGAAATCACTAATTTCACACAAAAAGAGGAGAGCACTTTCATGAATGTTGGGAAAGATGGAAGGACTTGCTTCTTAAATGTCCACACCACGGTTTTGAGAAGTGGCAACAAGTGCAATACTTTTATGACGGATCGACACCCCATAACCGTCGCATGGTTGATGCCACCAGTGGAGGGTCCTTCATGACCAAAAGTGATACCGAAGCATGGAAATTCTTTGAAACCTTGTGTGAAAACTCCCAGCAATGGGACTATTCAGATAGAGGTGAAAGAAGTTCCCAACCACAAAAGAGAGGTGGCATATATGAGATAGGAGTCACACCAGATCTCCATGCCAAGATTGATGGCCTGACAAAGAAGGTTGATGCTCTGATGTTACATAATGGACCTCCACAAACAACTCAAGCCGAGGCTTGTGCCATATGTTCTAGTTCTACCCATCCTACGCAATCTTGCCCATCTGGTACAGCATTTCCAGAATTCCTCTCTGAACAAGTTCATGCTTTGCACACCTTTCAAAACACAGGAATGATCCTTACTCAAACACGTACAACCCAGGGTGGGCTAGGCATCCAAATTTCTCTTGGGCAAAAGGACCACAACAAGGAGGACCATCTGGAAATCCTCCTATGCAACCTCAACAGTTTCCACAATATCAACAAGTCCCTTCACAATCACGGAAACCATCTCTTGAGGATACACTCCATCTTTTTATGCAGAGTTCTCTCCAATTCCAAAAAGACACCCAACAAACTTTACTAGCCAACCAGCAAAGCTTACATGCAAATGCGCAATCCATTGCCAAGCTGGAAGTACAAATGGGTCAACTAGCTGCCACATTGAGTGAGAGAGAGAAAGGCAAGTTCCCTAGTCAACCTGTGGCTAATCCAAAGGGACAGTATGAGATTGGCTCTAATTCTAACCAAGGACAATATCATGAGCAAGCCAAATCGATCACTACCCTTAGGTCAGGCAAACAGATTGATAACAGAATAGAGATGCCTAGGGATGAATCAAATTCTAAAGCGGAAGATCAAGATGAAGCGAGAGAGACACACCAATGCATCCAAAATTCAAAAGCTCTCTGACTCTCCGGGAACCACTAATGTGCCACCCTACGTGCCCAAAGCACCATTTCCTCAACGTCGGCACCAATGAAGAAAAGAAATAACTTTGATGAAATCCTGGATGTGTTTAAAAAGTGCAAGTCAACATTCCGTTACTTGATGCCATCAAGCAAGTCCCTCCTTACGCTAAGTTTCTTAAAGATTTATGCACTCAAAAGCGTAAGCGAAGGTAATGTTCATAAGAAAGTCTTCTGCAGAGTAAGGCTCGGCTCCATGATTCAACATAACACTCCTCCTAAATTTAGGGATCCAGGAGCTCCCACCATTTCTTGCGGCATAGGAGATCATAAGATTGGGAAGGCATTACTCGATTTAGGGCGAGTGTTAATTTGTTACCTTATTCGGTTTATGAGCTAGGACTTGGTGAGTTGAAACCGACTAAGGTAACATTACAACCGGGCGATAGATCTCGTCAAGGTTCCCAGGGGTGTTATTGAAGATGTGCTAATCCAGGTTGATAAATTCTATTTTCCAGTGGATTTCATAGTTATAGATACTCACCGTCGAGAATCCTCATAGTCGGATCCCGGTCATCTTGGGTCGTCCATTTTAGCTACATCTAATGCTATTATAAATTGCCGAATGGAGTTATGAAATTGTCATTTGGTAACATGAATATTAAACTCAATGTTTTTAATGCGGGACAACAACCCATGATTTGGACGACATTTTGAAGTGGACATGATCGAGAGCCTTGTGCGGGACTCCTTCCGTACATCTTTTGAAGATCCTCTTGAGACCTCGCTTAGCACAATCGGGCATGGATTTTGACATCGATAGTCCCATCCACGAAGTCAATGCACTTGCTCGACTCTACTCCTATATTGGAGACCGAAAAATGGAGAGCGAAAGTGGAACCTCTTCATCCCTCCGAGACTCTTCCCGACAAAGACTGATTTCTAACTCGAGAAGGCAAAGAGAACAGGTTGCTTAATGTTCTTCGAACATATAAGGCAAAGAATTGAACGGAAGATAAGCGTAAATACAAGGAGTGTGTCCCATCTTGTATGTAAGGATCATGCTCGTGGAAATGTCACGTAAAATACAAAGGAAGCATGATCTTAACATGGAAGAAGTTGTTCGGCGGAAGTCCTTAAATTGTTTGATGATAGTGTCAATTACCTCATTTCAGATAGCACAGTTTATGGGAACTCGCATCACTTATCTGGGATTGGTTAATCACAGTATTGAGGTAAGTTCTTTGGCGGACCCTGGTCTTAAAGATTAATGAATTCATGGTCCGTTCTTGTGTCTGGTGAAGACGTTAAACTTAGCGCTCCTGGGAGGCAACCCAGCATTTCATTTGATTTCTTTTTCCTTGTTAGTTAGTTCAATGTTTGTGGGTAACATTACTACAAACCCTCACGAGACTACAACTCGTCCACTAGGGGTAACCTAGGGGTTTAAAGGCTTGTTGCATATGCTAAATGCAATCGAGAGCACCTGCGAAAGTGGTATAGGTAGGATCTTTTATTTTACTGATTTCTCTCTTGTTCTGACTCGCTTTTACGCTGATATTTTTGAGAGCTTCTTGATTCTCCATCCAGGTACTATCTTTCCCTACTCCTCTTTTCTTTTCATTATCTCATGTGCATTGCATGCTTATTTCTTTTCCATTGAGGACAATGTAGATTTTAGGTTGGGGGTGGGAGATTAGGTTACCTAATCAGTATTTTCTTGGTCTTGAGCGAAAAATTGTGAAAATTTTTAAAATTTTCTGGAATTTCTATTGAATTCAAAGTGATTTTGAAGGATAGTTGTGATTTTGAAATTACAAGATACCGAATGTGAGAAATTATGACTCTTGGATTCAGTTGTCTGGCAAATTTCACACTGAAGTTTGAATGGTTAATCCATGATTAGAAGTTGTAAACATTGATTGAGCCATGATTTCACATATCAGATCTCGTTTACACATTAAGTTTTCAGTTCGATATTAATTGATAACATGGTAATAAGCATGAAAGGAACCAGCCTGAAAAACAAAATTTTTAACATCAGTCTATAAAGAAGAATTGAAAGAATAAGTCACATAATCGTCATCATAGGTTTGCTCCCTATAGATGAAGATTCGATTCCTTATAGTTGACATGAGAAAAGATTTAGGTGACAAGTTTTCACCATAGGTTTGCTCCCTATAGGTGCAGATTTGATTCTCCTATTCATAAAGAAAATAAAAAAAAAATGGTAGAATGAAAGGTTAATCTGTAAGGCAAGTGTGGTTCCAGTTTTGGGTGACATGAGCTCCGTTGTTAATTACCAATGATGTCATGAAATTGACAATTGAATCTCTTAATGATTGAAAGCTGAGATGACACTATACACTCATGGAACTCAATGTTTAGAATATTTTAATTAATGGATTAATATTTTGAACTTGATTATGAAGCTTACTGTAAGCTTGATTTCAGGAGAAAAATCTTCTCACCATTCATGAATCGTGGAATTTTCACATCTCAATTATCTGTTCACTCGTCACTTGAGTTTACAGGAATTGACTTTTATTTATGAAATTATTTTTCGCATGTTTTGCTCGGGACTAGCAAAATGCTGGTTGGGGGTTGTGATGAGGGTCGAATATTGCATATCAGACCCCAGTTATTGCACGATTTTATGTAAATCATAACGCCTAATGTCATAATTTAATTGTGTTTTGTCACAGGATGAAATAAAAAGCGTGGACTTAAAAAGAGTGTCAAAAGCGTGGATTTGACGCCCCAAAGTCATTAGAGCATCTGAAGGACTCCAGAGGACTGAGATCAATGAATTTACACGCCAGAGATCCGAGGAAATCAAGCCGTTCACATCAAAGGGGCCCTAAAAGGGTCCAGAATGCAAGATCACATGGTTCCCGCCATCCAATCAGTCCGAAACTTCATACGTGTGATGGGGGCCGTGAATTAACCGTCCATATTAAATTTCAGCTATTGATGATCTCGGGAAGTGCTCCAACTGACAAATCAGCCCCTTAATTCATTAAGTGGGGCCCACCTGAGATCTGAAACTGCCTCAAAATTGTTCTTGACGGTTTAAATAAGATGAGAAAAAATATGGACGGTGAAGATTTCTGAAAATCATCACAGTGGATCCCGTACGTGGTGCATGTACACAATGCACATTAAACGTTCGCCGTGCATGGGACTAAGGGGCGGTACGGCCGCATGGCTGCTGACCGCGTCTCTCTCTTTCAAAATGGAAACTGCCGTTTCCAGGCAGCGTTAGCGTCCGATCGTCGGATAGTGTTGTGGAACCCACCCACTTTCCAAAAGTGTGATCCAGACCGTCCATCAGAATCCCTGGGTACCTCTCACCCACGCCTAGGTGGCAGTATTTCAGAAGACAACGAATATTGGTTTTTAACCGCTCAAACACATATTGGACGGTGGAACAGAAATCAGGTAGAACCGCATCAATGGACACCAGAACTATCCTTTCCGAACGGTTTTCGAGAGGAACTCGGTGGACGGGCATGGATTTCCAAGACAAACTACAACGTGAGCCCCACCAGTACGGACAGCGTCCGCAGTTTCCGTTTTCTGCGTCAGCGAACGGACGGACCGCTGTCCGTTTTGCGGCTGGCTGTGAGCCCCACACGTGTCCCTTCTGGCCGATCCAATCCGTCCATCTTGAAGATGGGCTCGAGCACTTCAAAACCTTGTTCCTACTTTATACCCATGCGTACACACGTGTGCGTACAGAGGCCACAAAGGGCTGCTCTGCAACGTCCAAATCGATCTTTTGTATTCTCTCTCTCTGGGCCGCATCATTGGACGTTCAAAACTACCTATTCTTGACCGAAATTTCGTCCCGAATCCAATGGACGGGGTGGATTTCCGTAAAACACTTCCATGGGGCCCACCGATCACGAATGCCGAAAGGGTGCGAAAGGTTTTGCACAATTTGAAAATCCAGTTTTCCAGGCGGTTGTGGGCCACCATCTTTGATCATATGGCAGATCTGAACCGTCCATCATGTAGAGGACCCAAGAAAGTCCTAAGGGACGGTGTTTTTTTGGAATTTGAACGAGGAAAGTATGGTGTTTTGAGGTCCCGAACTTGGCAACGCGAAAAGGAATTTTTGCTACAAGGTGATGACTTCCCAAATCCGAATTTCACCACTCCAGCCACTCCATCAGCTATAAAAAGAGTTGCAAAACATGAGGAAGGGATTCAGAGATTGAAGAAGTGGAGAATTCCAGATCTAGAGCAAAGGAGAGAAGAAAGAGAAGAAAGAAGAAAGAGAGAAATTGGTTTGATGTTTTTATGAATTTTTATTTATCCATATGTTTAATGAATTTTATGGGTAACTAATCTCTCACTAGGACTGAGATGAAACCCTAATTTGAACAACTTTTTTTCTATGTTGATTTTATTTTAATTAGATTGGTTTGTTTCTTTCCCTAGTGTGCTTGATTGCTTTAAATTCTATGCTTCTCCATCTATGAACTTGATCGTAGTCTATGGATGGATGTGGTCTGGATGCTTATTCTAGGTGCTTGTATCGATCATGAACAGGTTCCTGTAGAGGAAGAAACAGGGTGCTTTCTTGAATCAGATATTCCATATGCCCGATTTGGACATGGGATATGTTATTCATGGCATTGCTTGAAGGAATTAGACAATCTGTATGTCCGATTAAGGACACAGATTGTGCTTTCTCTAGATAAGTTAGATCAATCTATATTAAAGTGAATTAACAGACAAAACAAGGGTTAGGATAATTAGGGGTGGATTCGAAAGTCCTAGTGCTCTTTCTCTTATTGAATTTTCTTCCCTATCCTCAATAGTTATTTTCCATAAATTTGTGTTAGTAATTTGATCCATTATTTGTTGAATTAGTTAAGGAGGATCACAGATTTGAATTGTGACGATCAGTCCTCGTGGGATTCGACCTCGATCTTACCGAGTTATTACTACATCACAACCCTATACTTGGGGAGTGAACAGGATCTCTTTCTAAAAGTAATAGGATAGCAAAATATTCTAAATCTTGGGGGTACTTATCAAATAGGGGTGGTCTATGACTTTTTCAGTAAATGTCATGTCATTCGTGACAATCCACCATGCATTTAAATTGATTTCCTTCATTACTCCACGCACATCACTCCCATCACTTTGAGTAATCTTCTAGATCTCGAGGTCACTCTCATTCCCGTTACCAGTCGGAATCTAAATGGTCTAGCCATCTGGGGAGAGGTAACTCGCGCACTATGTCAGGGAACTACTATTTCTCGGAATAATAATATTTCCCTTCATATTAATCATCTTGGACATACTTTTAAAATCCTCCATAGCATTTTTGGGTCCAATGTTTATCCTTGTGATGTGAATGGTAATTATCTTTCTCCCTTTGTGCTAAATGTGCGGTATGATGTATATCAAGAAGTTCAGGTGTGCCTTTATAACATCCCGAAAATCAGGGGTCGAGTAGTAACTTAACTCCCGAGTTCCAGAACATCACTTATGCAACAAAATGAATGATGATTGAATGTTGACTGTATTCGTGCATTGAACATGAGTGAGAATAAGCCAAAACAGCATATCATACTCCAGAGACAGTTAAATTGCAAGCGGAAGACTGTGATAGACATGTAAAGTATAAAAACTGCGGTGAGTCTCTAGAGTGTGATAATGTTACCAGGTTAAATAATTACAAGTACAATTCTAAAATTTACCAAATGTGAGGAAGTACAATGTCTTCTATTCCGAGTACCATAGTCCTGTCAATACATTACCAGGTCTTCATAGACCTATCAGAGAGTTATATGTAGGAGAACTCCTCCTTAACATCATAGTAGTAGTCCGACTTTACTTCATAAGCATCGCCATCATCTAAAACTTAACAAATCTGGTTGGTGTTGCAAACACCGTCCCGTAACATGGGAGTGAGTGATCAACTCAGTGGAACAATAACGCATGGATTAACATGTTATCAATGCAGTCAAGTAGTAATGATAAAGCAGTAAAATCAAACACTCCTAACTACTCTTATTAATGCAAGTATGAATGCAGTCATGATGTATGCCCTCACCAAACCCTCCCTTGTGCTACACCATCTTACGTTCGCGGCATGCTTTCATCCCTCAGTGCTCCATATCTTCCAGGCACATGCAATGCATGATGAGCATGATTACCGAGTATTTATTAGTCCATTTCAAACAACAGGATTGGGAAACTAAGGTACCTCCCTTGTATCATTCCCAAACATGATCCAATCTAAGGTCGTTAGTCCTAGTTAATCTCATACGATGGTGCGTTTTCTAGGTCACTGCAAAGGCTGCCAGGGCTGTTATGCATAAAGGTTACACCACTCCCCCATCACCTCTTTAACGATTCACCACTATACAGAAATAGACCTAGTTCATACTCTATACACCGCGGCAAAACTCTAAGGCTCACTGCAATTTCAGAGTATGCTCGAGATCACTACAAAGGGCTGTCAGAGTTGTTGCTCGCATTCGTTGCACCACTCCCCCATCACCTTATCAATGTAGGCCGACAGTACCAATATAGTGTCCCATACCACCATAATTGACTCACGAGTCTGGTTGCTCACTGGTCATTACGGGGAGGCACGTGGCCCCAGCGTAAGCCCACAGCTCGACCACGGTGTCCCATACCACCATGCCTAGCTCATGAGTCTTAGCGGATCGCGGTACCATGGTTAAAAGGGATTTCACTAGTAAGTTTGGTACCCTAGGTTCAAGCAGTGGCGTCCAAACATGGTGAACATACATAAGACAGACCGGGTTGCTTGACGAGCTAGGCTAGCTCGAGCGCACAACAAGTTGAATGACATGAAGTGCATAAGCACTTCGCGTGGCCAACCACTATCGCCAATCGAAAGATGACTCGAGTTCGTCGAACACATCTCACGTGGCAAATGAATCACAGCCACAAATTCAAATCTGGTACCGATTGTCTGGACTATAATCATAGCCCCAAACACAATCAATTTCAGATAGATAAAGCAGTAGTGGATCAAGATTCAAATCATACAATCAAAGTCTGGTATTATCCGTTTAGGGCTGCCAGGGCTGTTACACGCATTCGTTACACCACTCCCCCATCACCCATGACGGATCATACAACATAAACATGAATTTAAACATACGCCCTATATAAATAAAATCATACAATCAGTTGAGCATGTTAACAAGCATATCATAAAGCATATTATGAAGCAGGTTATAAAGCATGTTATATAGCACTATATAAACAGGAATACAAACACATATATTTCATAAATAAGTGGTTAAAGTGAACAACCCACATGGGGGAAATCATACATGTATCTAAGGTAGTTGAGAATCCCATCTCAACACCTACCTAAGGCACCATCATCCACACACTTACTCTCACAAGCATTTTCAAAAACACTTAAGAGTACACTATTACAACATACATAGTGTATAATAGCAAAACATGTATTAGGGCGAGTCCTTTCGCCAAGAAAGTATTTTACGTATATATAATATACTCATACAACAAATAATCATGGCAAACACATCTCCAAAATTTATACGTATACGGTACTTTCTAGAATACACTATTTCTACATACATAGTGTATATTAGCAAATCATGTATTATGGCGAGTCCTTTCGCCAACTAAGTATTTTATCCATATATATTATATTAATACAGCAAATAATCATGGCAAACACATTTTCAAAATTTATACGTATACGGTACTTTCTACAAATACCTAGAGTATGTAAAATTCCATATTCTTCATCTTTAATCGAAATGGAAAATAGACAGCACTTTGTACATGTACAATTGCATGCAGATCATGAATCTATCATTATCTGACATTGAAAGCATTGAAAATCATAACCTATACACCTAAAGTCCACACCTTTTATTGTAGAATCGAAACGGAGTCGATAGAATTGCTAAGTTTCTGAATACGGCAGTTTGGTAACCTATAGAATGAAATAGGTTAGCTATTTCATAACCTACAACCTATACAACCCCAAAACAGATTAGGGTTAGGGTTTCATACCTATAAATGGAGCTAGAATCGCCGAAAAAGCGATTAGAACGGAGTGGTGGAGCTCGTGGAGCGGCAGGGAAACATGACAGGGAGATTCTCCCACATCTCCCACACTCTCTCTCTTTTCTCTCTTCTCTCTTTAGGGTTTCTCTCAAATTCGTATAGCTGCAATGAGAGACGGTTTAAGGTCCTTATATAGTTTAAAAACTCACCGAAATAGACTCCAGGTCAAAGTATACTTAGGTTATAACCAAAGCGGACCTGTTTCAGCTTAACGGAGGACTTTTGGCAGGCCGCCTTGAGCCAAAGGTCGGACTTAAGCTCACAAACTATGGATCTAGGTTCTATTAAGTTTTCATTCCAGTAGGGTTCTCAGATCATGCGTGGCATACCAATACCAGTTCAACGGTCAGCGGATCTCGATCGGAGATTCCGAGTACATGGATATGTGTATGAAATTTCTCTTGACCCGAGGGTGTAATTTGGTCTGATTCTGACGGTCTGGTTGCTTAAAACTGATCCGCAAGCAAGAGGTGCCAGATTACTATTTGAGATATTTTATTTTGAATTAATTTCACATTTCTCACACTCTTCACTCCGAGCTCAAGCGAATAGCGTTGGGACACTACTGGATTTGATTTCCGAGATGGTTGTCAAGCCCAGCAAGGCGGTCCTAATTCCTTAACTTCATATTATTTGGACTCCTGATGTGCGGTCCAGATCTGATACGGAGTTTCAAGATGCTCCCGAGAGCAGCCAAGTAATGAGATTAATCCTAGATTTTAGGGTAACCTAGCGTCAATGATTCTACAAGTTTTGGGTCTTACAGATCATATTTAAATCGATTCAAACGAATTTCGTAGCTAATCTAGTTTAGCACTTAGTTACTTTGTCTCGTTTCTAAAGGATTTAATCCTAAGTGATTTCTGGTCGAGGTGGTACTCAGGCCTTTGTAGTTTGTATATAAGGTGATCCAAGTTATAATACTTAACTAGTTTAAGATAGTGTCTAGGGTGAAAGTACTTAGAAAAATTAAAAGAACAAGGTGGTGAAGGGTGGGATTTGTGAAGGAAATGGGTTCAGAAGCGATTTTAGACTGTGGGATTCAGTTATGACAAGTTAATATGGTGTTAGGAGCAGCCCATTGCCTAAGGACGTCTAATTCCAGGTTAGCAAAAATCCAGGCTGTTACAGCCTTCCAACGCTTCTTCTTAAGCAGCTAATTCATATCATTTAAGGTGACCATCAGGATACACTAGCTTTTCCTGTACTCATCTGCAAACTAGCTTATCATGTTGGTATTTCTACCACATCTGATACAGTATATCTAGAGACATGGTTTGATAGTGATGCGGTTCAGGTGGCTCAACAGCTGTGTCTCGCTTCAACTCTACCCGAGATTAGTGCTCCCTTGCAGTCTGCTGCTCCATATGCTCATCCATCATGTCCACGAGGATCCAATCGAACGTCACTGCTAAGTCTAGAGTCTATCACAAACTGCTAAACTCATCACCTCAAACGTCACCTGCTGAATGGTATGGCGAGTATGGAAGAGCATCTTTACATCTGTGAAAGATGTCTCACTGTGATTGAAGAAAAAGTCAATGCTCTCCAGCAAACAAATCAGCAAGTGGTAGATTTGCTCACACATTTTGATTCTCGGAGTCGGTAGGAGCTGAATGTGCAAATTCTATCACTATGTTTTTTTTGTACCCGTGCATGGGCTTGGTCATTTTTGTTGGGATAACTATTAAATTACTGCCAATCTTGAGCAGTATAGATATACTTTTGGATAAATTTGTTTATGGCTGAGTATAATTCATATTTTTACTGCCATACTTATGCTTCATGATCCCTTGGTTTAATGCATATATATTCACTACAAATGATGTCTGATTAAGCAACTGTTTGACCACTATATATCTATCTGTTATATGCATATTTCTCTGAATGATGGTTCTCCCAAATACTTCAAGCTTCAGTCAATATCAACTACTATATCTTTGTCAATGATTGACAAAAAGGGGAAGAACAGTTCAAACACCTCGAATGAAAAATTGTATATCTGCTTGGATGATGTTGCAGGTGTTACGAGGAGTAGCTACATCAAGCAAGGGAGAGTTTATAGTTAAGGGGAGCAGATACTGGGCTGTGTACATGGGTTCAATAGAAATTGTAAAATTGTGTAAAATGCATGTACACACAATTTAGGATGTGTTTGTCCAGTACTCTAGGGTGTTTTGGGATTTTGTCACGTAATTGACAAAGGGGGAGATTAAAAGTGCCCTGGTTTGTCAATTAGCGTGAGTGTTGAGTCAGTTAGACTACAGAGCCTGATAGGAAGATCAATTCAAGCGTTTGCCTCAACCGGATGTGTGCAAGCTCGCCATAGGTAAATCTGAGCCTCACATCCCTTGTCCCAAATTACCAAGTATACTAAAACCCTTAAAAATGTTAGAATATCATAGGATTTTTAGGGTAAGAAAATGTTTTTAAAATAGAAAATTTTTCTAAGTTTTCTTGTCTTGTCGATTTTATCAATACACATCTCAATATGATCGACTTGTGCTGTCGAGTCCTCGATGCTCCATTAATACTATCGAAAAGAGGACTAAATATGTCCAGTAACCTTATACACATCTAAACGGAATTATCAATGTATCAGTACACCTATCGATATCATCGATATTCAAAATCTCGAGTCTAGCGAAGTTGACTCGATAATATCAACAGGCAGATTTTCGGTGCCCCTGTTTTTTCTTAAGAATATCATATAAGCATCGATAAATCAAAGTCTCCTTGATACCATCGAATTTCAAACCTCGATGTATTGGAAGGCCTTTGATGATATCAGTCTTGGGCGCCAAGTTCTCTAGTAAAATATTTCAGGGTGGTTTATCTATGATCGGGGGTCACTCAATAGAATCGATATTCAAATATCGATGATATAATGCCGTATAGATTATATCGAGCATGGACATAAACTGTCCAGCAAGCTTTATGAAAAATCCTTTTGATTTATCGATGCATCGACATAGCTATCGATATCATCGACATTCAAATTTCGATAATCTCGAAGGTCCCTAGATCATTCATGAAAACCTGAAATATTTCAAGTCAAGTCTCTCTTATTTTTCAAGTGTTGATAAATCGAACCTCTCATCGATGGAATCGGAGTTCAAAATCCGATGACATCGACAATCGTTTCGATTCATCAACCAACTAGCAAAAGGTTTCAAAAGTGTATGACATTGAGTTCGAGTCATCGAGCGGACCATCGATGCTATCGAGAATATATTCTCGATGATATCGAACCTGCTCGATGATATCGAACTCTGTTATAAATGTGACCATTTTATATCCGTTGGAACCTTTTGCCTATATCAAGAGGGCTTGTCTAGTGTTGCTATGAGAGAAAAAAGAGAGAGCTTTTGAGTTTTAAACCTTAGATCTATACCCAAAGCCCTTTCTCTCAAGGGAATTCATCCTCTAATCCACCCTCACCATTGATATTTAATAAAGTGGATTGGGGAATGAACTTCCGCATTCAAGGATCCTTCATCTACTACCTTAATGGCAAATTATGAAGCTAGGATGCCTTGAATGCATAGGTGATTGAAATCGCTCTATCTTCCTTATAGGAAATTTTTTTGAGAGTTGTATTTCATCATAACCTTGACCCAACCCTTCGCCATGCATTGATACATCTTTTGAGTTACGGATCAAAGAGACCGAAGACTCTTTATCAATAAAGGAGGAGATCTTTGTCAACGTGCTTAAAGGGACTCATCCACTTATCTGTAAGTACCTAGAGTCCAGAGGACACTTGTGACATTCTTTTCTAAGATTGGGTCTTAGGTGTTTCTCACCCCTTCAAGCCCTCGTAGGAGGCCTCCGGCGGGAGTGTACATGGTGGGTGCGTTGTCTGGACCCTTACTCCGTGGAGAGCATAAACATCTGGTTGAAGGTGAACCAATCAAAACCTTAGGTTTGAGGTGAACTGTGTGAAACCTCGGGTTTGGGGTAAACCGTGTAAAACCTCTAGTAGGGTTTTATGGAAGATCCTTAGCCAGTGTGCCTAAAAGTGGGTGCGTTCTGTTGACCCTTGTTGTGAGAGCAAAAACAATTAGCCTTAGTGTAGGTTGTAAAGGTTGAAGGTGAACCTGATTTAAAACCTTAGGTTTGAGGTGAACCACTATGAAACCTCCTTAGTGAAATTTGGCACACTCAAGGGTTGAGTGCATCTGCTGGGAGTGGAGTAGACTTATCGTCGAACCACTGTAAAAATGATTGTGTTTGAAATTGCTATTTTTTTAATGTGTGATTTACTTTTATATTTTCACATCTAAATATCTGTGATCATACGTCACACACATATACAGTCATATCCATCATAAACTAGGTTGTATACTGTTCACTTATTAAATAGTTTGTGATTGGATCCTCTATCAGGCTTGGAAGCTAGTAGAGTTATTTTTTAGTAATCCTAATATGAGATTGTTGTTAGGATTTGTGCAATAGGATTTTAAATAAATTATAAAAACTTTAAAAGTCCTATTCACCCCCCTCTAGGACATATTGGCATATCCCTACTTCAAGTAAAGCGGTCTTCACCGCTATTTCAACAAGCTCCTGCTTCGGTGCTATTGCAACCCAATGTCACCTGCACGCAACAGTCGTGCATAAGCTTATAGAAAACTTAGAGGGTGGTGTAAGTGTGTGCACAAGATAAGTGTCAAGCACACAAATATCAGTGTAAGCAGAATACTGACAAGTTTATAAGTCATTCAATATCAGAGTATGCAATGCAGATCGGCTATGCAATGCGGAGTCATAATGAGCCAAATATCAGATGTCGAGGATGCAATACAATGTGCAATTCTTGACGAGCCACGATTCCCATCAGCCTCATCTAGGCCATATAAATGCAGGAACATAGCAACCCAAAATGCCATATGCCGTCGGATGTAATGCAATATGTAGATCCTAGAGAGTCTATAATACCATCAACCTTATTCAAGCTAGACAATATGTAACAGCCCAGATTTTGGCCAACCTGGGATTAAACGTCCTTAGGCAATGAGTCGCTCCTAACGCCTTATTAACTTATCAGAACTGAATCCCACAGTCTAAAATCACTTCTGAACCCATTTCCTTCACAAATCCCACCCTTCACCACCTTGTTCTTTTAATTTTCCTAAGTACTTTCACCCTAGATACTATCTTAAACTAGTTAAGTATTATAACTTGGATCACCTTATATACAAATTACAAAGGCCTGAGTACCACCTCGACCAGAAATCACTTAGGATTAAATCCTTTAGAAATGAGATAAAGTAACTAAGTGCTAAACTAGATTAGCTACGAAATCCATTTGAATCGCTTTAAATACGATCTGCAAGACCCAAAACTTGTAGAATCATTGACGCTAGGTTACCCTAAAATCTAGGATCAATCTCATTACTCGACTGCTCTCGGGAGCACGTTGAAACTCCGTATCAGATCTAGACCGCACATCGGGAGTCCGAATAATACGAGGTTAAGGACTTACGACCGCCTCACTGGGATTGACAACCATCTCAGAAATCAAATCCAGATAGTGTCCCAGCGCTATTCGTTTGAGCTTGGAGTGAAGAGTGTAAGAAATATGAAATTAATTCAAAATAAAATATCTCAAATAGTAATCTGGCACCTCTCGCTTGCGGATCAGTTTTAAGTAACCAGACTGTCAAAATCAGACTAAATTACACCCTCGGATCAGGAGAAATTTCATACACATATCCATGTACTTGGAATCTCCGATCGAGATCCGCTGATTGTTGAACTGAAACTGGTCTGCCACGCTTGATCTGAGAACCCTACTGGAATGAAAACTTAATAGAACGTAGATCCAATGTCAATGAGCTTAAGTCCGACCTTTGGCTCAAGGGGGGCCGCCAGAAGTCCTCCGTTGAGCTGAAACAGAAGCCCTTTAGACAAAACCCAAGTATACCTTATTCCCAAGTCTATTTTGGTGAAGTTTTAGGCTATATGAGGACCTTAAACTCTCTCTCATTTCAGCCATCCAAATTTGAGTTTGAGAAGAGGGAAAAGAGAGATAAAGTGAGAGAGAAGTGGGAGCTTCTTCCTGCCGTTTTTCCCTGCCGTATCCAAGCTTAAACCACTCCGTTCTCATCGCTTTCCCGGCGATACTGACTTCGTTTCTAGGTAAGAAACCATAACCCTAATTTGATTTGGGGTGTTAATAGTTGTAGGTTATGAAATAGCTAACCTATTTCATTCTATAGGTTGCCAAACTGCCGAATACGGAAGCTTAGCAAACCTATCGACTCTGTTACGATTCTACGACAAAAGGTGCAAACTTTAGTTGTATAGGTTATGATTTTCAACGCTTTCAATGTTAGATAATGATAGATTCATGATCTACATGCAATTACATATGTACAAAGTGCTTTCTGTTTTCTGTTTCGATTAAAGATGTAGATTATGAAATTTTACATATTCTAGGTATTCGTAGAAAATACCGTATACGTATAAATTTTGGAAATATGTTTGACATGATTATTTGTTGTATGAATATATGATATATGGATAATATACTTATTTGGCAAAAGGATTCGTCCAAATACAAGTTTTACTAATATACACTATGTATGTAGAAATACTGTATTGTAGAAAGTACCATATACATATATATTTTAGAGATGTATTTGCCATGAATATTTGTTGTCTAAATATATTATATATGCGTAAAATACATGCTTGGCCAAAGGACTCGCCCTAATACATGTTTGCTAACATACACTAAGTATGTGGAAATAGTGTGTGTTAAGTGTTTGTGAAAATGCTTGTGTGAGTAAGTGTTTGGATGTTGATGCCTTAGGAGGGTGTTGAGATGGGATTCTCAACTACCTTAGAGACATGTATGATTTCCTCCATGAGGTTGTTTACTTAAACCGCTTACTTGTGCAATATATGTGTTTGTATTCCTATTTATGTAGTGCATTATAACATGCTTTATAACATGCTTTATGACATGCTTACTAACATGCTTGAATTACTTTGTTTATCATGCTTTACTCCACATGCTACGAATAAGGATTGATTGAGTTTGGGACTATGTCTATAGTCCAGACAATTGGTACCAGATTTGAGATCATGGCTGAGATTCATATCGCCACGTAAGATGTGTTTGACGAACCCGAGTCATACTTCAGTTGGCGACAGTGGTTAGGCCAAGCGAAGTGCTTATGCACTTCATGTCGTTCAGTTGATTGTCTGCTCTAGCTAGTCAGGCTCGTCAAGTAACCCGATGTGTCTAATGTATGTTCACTATGTTTGGTCACTACTCCTTGAACCTGGGGTACCAAACTTACCAGTGGAATCCCGTTAACCATGGTACCTCGATCCGCTAAGACTCATGAGCCGGGCATGGTGGTATGGGACACCGTGGTCGAGCTGTCGGCCTACGCTGGGGCCACGTGCCTCTCCGTAGTGACCAGTGAGCAGCCAAACTCGTGAGCCGATTATGGTGGTATGAGACACTATATTTGTGTTGTCGGCCTACATTGATAAGGTGATAGGGGAGTGGTGTAACGAATGCGAGCAATAGCCCTGGTAGCCCTTTGTAGTGACCTCGAGTATACTCTGAATTTGCGGTGAGGCGACGAGTTTTGCCGCACTGTAGAGAGTATGAACTAGGCCTGTTTCTGTATAGTGATGAATTAGGGAGTGGTGTAACCTTTGTGCGTAACAACCCTGACAGCCTTTACAGTGACCTAGAAAACACACCATCGTCTGAGATTAACTAGGACTGATGACCCTAGAATGGATCATGTTTGGGAATGATGCAAGGGAGGTACCTTAGTTTCCCAATCCTGCTGTTTGAAATGGACTAATAAAAACTCGATAATCATGCTCATCATGTATTGCATGTGCCTGGAAGATGTGGAGCACTGAGGGATGAAAGCATGCCGCGAACGTAAGATGGTGTCGTACGAGGGAGGGTGTGGTGAGGGCATCCATCATGACTGCATTCATACTTGCATTAATAAGAGTAGTTAGGAGTGTTTGATTATACTGCTTTATCATTACTGCTTGACTGAGTCGATAACATGTTAACCTATGCTTTATTGTTCCACTGAGTTAGCTACTCACTCCCACGTTACGGGACGGTGTTTCGAACACCCACCAGACATTGTTTGATTTCAGATGGCGACGCTACTTCTGAGGCGAAGCCGAAACTTTACAAAGATTACGATGCCTGCTTGTATTAGTTGTCTTCTGACGGCTTCCTATGAGCCGTGTCCTGATCGACGGGGCTTTCTGGGATATTGACTAGAGGACCTT
The DNA here is from genome assembly GCA_030180095.1 of Magnolia changhungtana. Taxonomy (NCBI): domain Eukaryota; kingdom Viridiplantae; phylum Streptophyta; class Magnoliopsida; order Magnoliales; family Magnoliaceae; genus Magnolia; species Magnolia changhungtana. The sequence goes on from JASAUF010000397.1 coordinate 6,419,062, forward strand.
ACACATTTGGTATATTTCAGGATTGTACTTGTAATTATTTAACCTGGAAATGTTATCATACTCTGGAGACTCATCATAGTTTATATATTTTATCTATCTATTACAGTCTTCCGCTTGCAAATTTAACTGTCTCTGGAGTATGATATGCTGTTTTGGCTTAATCTCACTCATGTTCACTACTCTAATACAGTCAACATTTAATCATCATTATCTATGTTGCATAAGTGACGTTCTGGAACTCGAGAGTTGAGTTTACGCTCGTCCCCCAATTTTTGGGATGTTACACAGTACACAAGCATAGTAAACCAAATGCGATGTGCTGAGGGTGCAATGCAATATGTGGTACGAAAGAAATGACCAAGATGGAGTGTTAAGTTAGGATGATAGTATGTAGTATCGCAAGCTGTGGGGTTTATCACAAGGACTTCTATCCAAACTGGCCCATACCTGATTTGGATAGCTGGACATAATGTGGTAAACTCTTGATCTCAAGTTAGTCGCTTACCCAACCGAAATCACAGCCATTACGAGGGTACACATAATGATCTAGTTGTGCACCACCAGCCCGAGTGAGTAGTGAATGAATGAATGAATGAGATACTGAGTATGTAACTCCTACTCAGTAAGTCCACATATAACCACCGCAACGCTTCTGATGTGAAACAAGGTTCCGCCCCACTGTATGCATAGTAGCCATGATTCCAACTTCGGTTAAGATCACTCTCTAGGAGGTGAAGCCCTTAAGAGAGACCCGCTCTAATACCAATTGAAATTGTAGTAATGACCGCTTTAATAGAAGTGGGAATACGCCAAGATGTCCTAGAGGGGGGTGAATAGGACTCTTTAGAATTTTATGATGATTTAAAGCCTATCAACCCTATCCTGAACTAATATTCAAATAGTAGGATTTCTTCAATGTAACTCTAATGGCTTCTAAGCCAAATAGAGGATACAATCATAAGGCTTATTCAAAACATAAACAAGATGTATACAACATAGTTCATGATGGATGTGACTATGTGTGAGATGTGATTCTAATTAGTTGTAGGTAATCGTGTAAACTGATCAGGGCCAAATATTACATATCAGACCCCGATTATTGCCTTATTTTATGTACATGATAAGGCCTAACATCGGATTTTAATTGTATTTTTGTTACAGGAGGAAATTAGGAGCATGTATTGAAAATTGATGTTAAAAGCGTGGATTTGACGTTCTAAAGTCACCAGAGCACATGATAGACTCCAGAAAACCAATGGTGAAGAATATACACACCTGGGATCTGAGGAAAGCATGATAAAGAGGCCCGAAACTGGTGAAAACTGCATGATCACATGGTTCCCACCATCCAATTGACTCGAAACTTCATACATGTGATGGGGGCCGTGAATTAACCGTACGTTTCAAATTTCAGCCATCGGATCACAATGGAAGTGTCCCAACTGACAAATCAGCCCATAAACCGTTGATTTCAGGCCCACCCGATATCTGGAACGTCTCCAAAATTTACCTGAACGGGTTAAATAATATGGGAAAAGGGATGGACGGAGAGGATTTCTCATAAACGTCACGATGGACATTACCTTGAGGGTGTGAGTGTGCACAGCACACTTACACATGACGTACACCGAAAATCGGAAACGGGTCAGCGCACGCTGACCCGTCTTCCTCTCTCCTCTGTGAAAAAAACGGACAGCGTCTTTACGTTGTCCGTCCGTTTTTCACTAGTGGACCCCACTCATCATCTTTATGCATGATCTGGACCATCCATTCACTCCGTAACATAGGCGTGACCATCGCTTAGGTGTCAGTTTTACCCCATGCAAACTATTGGGAGATCCTGGCCGTTGAAAGCAAGATGGACGGTGGAATAAAAGATCAAGTGGGCCGCATTGATTTCACTCAAAATTGTCCCTTCCCGAACAGTTTTTCGAGAGGAATCCAATGTACGTCTTGGATTTTTCATTTGATCAAAGGAATGGGCCCCACCATTGTCAGCGGAAGGAGATTCGCGTCAGCGTAGCGTCTGGCCGCTGGCCGTTTTGTGAAAGACAGTGGGCCCCACCCGTCAACTGTACAGAAGATCTGATCCGTCCATCTTGTAGAGGGCTTCGAGAACTTCAAAACCATACTGATATTTCACTCCCATGCATACACACATGCGTGATACAGAGGCCACAAACGGGCGGTCTTGTGACGTTCAAAACTGTTTTTGTTGAGATTTCTTCTCTGGGCCACGTTAATGGACATTCAAAACCACCCATTCTTGACTGAAATTTCGTCCTGAATCCAATGGATGTGGTGGATTTTCCAGAAAACACCTCTGTGGGGCCCACCAATCACGGCTGCAAAAATTTATACTTCGTGTCCTTCTACGACTCTGCCACCGACTCCAGCCATCTAGCAGCTATAAAAGGGGAGTTATGGACGTGGGAAAGGCATTCAAAACCAGGAAATTCGAGATCCAGAGCAAGGGAGAGAAGAAAAAGAAGAAAGAGAAGAAAGAAGAGAGAGATCGATTGGTTTGGTGTTTATTTTTTATGAATTTTGTTTAATATTTTTGATGGATTTTATGGGTCACTAATCTCTCAGCTAGGGCTGAGATGAAACCCCTAATTTGATTAGCTCTTGTATTGGTTGATTTACTTTGAATATTAATTAATTTGTTTCTTTCTCTAAGTGGGCTTAATTGGTTTAAATTCTATACTTCTCCATCTATGAACTTGACTAAAGTATATATATGGATGTTGTTTAGATGCTTATTATAGGTGCTTGTGTCTGATCAAGAACAGGTTTCCTATAGAGGAGAAACAGGGTGCTTTAATGAACTAGACATTCCATGTGCCCGATCAAGGACATGGGATGTGTTATTCATAGCATTGCTTAAAGGAATTAGACATTCTGTATGCCCGATTAAGGACACAGATTGTGCTTTCTCTATATAAGTGGTATCAATCTAGATCAAGGTGAATCAACAGACAAAACAAGGGTTAGGATAATTTGGGGTGGATTCGAAAGTCCTAGTGCTCTCTCTCTGATTGAATTTTCTTCCTTGTTCTTAATTGTTTTATTTTTTTCTTAGAATTGTGCTTAGTAGTTCATTCCATTCTTTGTTGGATTAGTTAAGGAGAATCATAGATTTGAGTTGTGACGACCAGTCCTTGTGGGAATGATCTTGTAATACGTACCATATCTACATCTGATTCGTATACTTGCGAGTTTAAAAATCATTTAAATCATGTTGGTTTAAATAAAACATCAAGTTTTTGGCGCCGTTGCCGGGGACTGTTTCGTTCCAAATTGAATTTAGGATTCTCTCTTATCATAATTCATAGCTTATGATTTTACTAACTTTAGTCTTAGATTATTTATTTATTTATTTATTTGATTTTTAGAACCAATTTTCTTGTCTTGTAGGGTCGTTGATAGATCTTCTAACTTGGTTTTTAACATAGGAACTCTTACTCTGATAACATCTTTCTAACTTCTTCTTTACTTTCGGTATTACTGTAGGATTTTTTTTCTCTTTTCTTCTAGGTTTAGAGTAAGAGTTGTGGTTCTACCATGGAATCGTGGGTACATGCATATGCTGAGTTGGATAGGTTATATTGGGAAATGCCTGAAGGTTGTGGAATTCAACATATACCTCAAGATTTCTCTCCATCGAGAACAGACATTGAGAACCGACTAGAACGTTATGTTCCATCAGTTAATAAGGCCGTATACGATCGTAATTATGGGAATGAGGATTATTATCAACCATCATATTCTCCCATGTATGATCAGTATGACTATAACTAGTGGAACCATCAAAATTGGGAAGATGAACCAACAACATATTGTAATAATTATTCTCTTGGATCCCATACCTTTGAGATCCAACCAGAAACGATCCAAGAGGATTCATGTTTTAATCTAGAACAATTCAACCAGCATGTTGTGAAAGTGATGAAATCATTAGAAGCACTCAATTCGGACCTTGAAAGGATGGAAGAAGCTCGCTCATCCCAACTACAATCCAATCCAGAAATACAATACGAGGAAGGTGATCCTCACTCGCTTTTGATGAAATCTGGAATTTGGAATGAGGAGTTGGATTCCATTAATGAGCATACGGTTCAATTCCCCGATGAGTCGATCTTAATAATTGTTCAAAAGAATAGGGAAGAAACATGGTTGTCTTTTAAATATAATGATGATGACACACCCCACTCACATGACACACTTGAGTTCAATAAAGAGAAAGAGGTTAGTTTATATGAACCTCAACCTAATCTGGAAATAGAATATGAGGAAAGCGATCCCATGCCAAGTGTGCACTGCATGGAAGTGGACGATGATGCATATTGGGAAGATGATTATGAATGTGCAACCTAAATTCCCTTTGAATCAATCTCAAATTTGGTCTAAGTCAATGATCAAGATGTACACGAAGTGGTCGGTCATAATGAGCCATTCCCCTCACCTAACATGTCTGATTTAAAGGTAGAGGACGGGCCCCTTACAACCGACCCTTCTAACTCTTGTGAAACGTATTTGAACCACTCCTCTGAATTGCATGATGATATGATTCGGGAGATGGACGAGCTACTCGATATGACTCTTGAATTTGAAACCACCCAGTTGAGGCCACCATCTGAACTATTGAATAATGATGATTCATCGCCTCTTCTGAGTAGTATCGATGAACAGAGTCCACACATCAATGCTACGTATACTGATCCTCAATCTATCTGTGCAGGGCTGGAGCAAGAGAGCACACCTCCGTTTACTTTCAAAAATGATGGATTCCTTGGGCAGATCATCATAAGCTCTAATGTGGAAAATGAGTCACTCTCAGCTGAATGTCCCAACTCTTTGGATGATTGCTTGACACACTTTACAGATTCAAACGATCCCATGATAAGAGACACAGTGAATGCCTTGCAAAATAATATCTCGGTAGTCATCACTGACCGAGAGGACCCTTACTCTGAAGCCCCTCCTTCCACAACTCCTGAATATTTACCATTAAGGGAGGAGGAGCTAACAATTGAACCGAAGTCTGCTACTTGAATGTGTTGAGACTACGTCACTTTTCGAGAATTTTTTCGACTCCCATCTATGTGTAGTCTCGATTCACCATGGGATACTAACTTCGAAACTTCTTCGTCGGCAGTGAATCGTATATCTTGTGGATACCTCGGTGCGAATCAACGAAAATTTTTGATGAGGTACATAAATTTCTTTGGAAAGTCAAGCTCTGGGCGTCAAGCCTATTGCAAAAATGGCTTTTGGATGATCCCGTTGAGAAATCTCTTCGAGAAATTTATCACGATACTGGCCGGAAGAGGAACCTTGCAGCATGACTGAGTAGTTTTTCCCTGCTTTCTTAGGACTATAGTAGTTTCCTTTATGTTGTTTTAAGATAGACGGTAAACTTAGCGCTCCTGGGAGGCAACCCAGTCTTTTGTTTTATGCTTTTTCTTAAGTTAGTTACTTCAATGTTTGTGGATAACATTACTGCAAACCCTCACGAGACTACAACTCGTCCACTAGGGGTAACCTAGGGATTTAACGGCTTGTTGCATGCGCTAAATGCAATCGAGAGCACCTGCGAAAGTGGTATAGGTAGGGTCTTCTTTTGTTTTTCTTTTTGTTATTTTTGCTTTTGTTGATTTCTCTCTTGTGCTAACTCACTTTTACGTTGAAATTTTTTGAGAAAGCTTCTTGATTCTCCATCCAGGTATTATCTTTCCATCACTCCTCTTTTATTCTCGTTGTCCCATGTGTATTGCTTGCTTATTTCTTTTACATTGAGGATAATGTAGATTTTAGGTTGGGGGTGGGAGATTAGGTTACCTAATCAGTATTTTCTTGGAGGTTACCTAATCAGTATTTTCTTAGTCTTGAGCAAAATTTGTGAAAATTTTAAAATTTTTTCTGGAATTTCTATTGTATTCAAAGTGATTTTGAAGGATAGTTGTGATTTTAACATTATAAGATATGTGATGTTGGTAACTTATGACTCTTGGATTCGGCCATCTGCTTGATTTCACAGTCAATTTTGAATTGATAATTCATGATTAGAAGTTGTAAACATTGATTGAGCCATGATTTCACATATCAGATCTCACTTACACATTAAGTTTTCAGTTCGATATTTAATGGTAACTTGGTAAAAAGAAGAATTAAAAGGTTAAATCTTCACCATAGGTTTGCTCCCTATAAGTGCAAATTTGATAATCCATAGTTGACATGTGAAAAAAAAAAAAAAAAAAAAAGTTAGGCAACAAGTTTTCGCCATAGGTTTGCTCCCTATAGGTGAGGATTTGATTCCCTTCCTTGGCGTACTGTTCATAAAGAAAAAAAAAATGAAGGCTGAAAGGTTAATCTAAAATGCTAGTGTTGGTTGTCAAGAATTCTGTTGTTAATTACCAATTTTAGCATGAAATTGATAATTGGATCTCTTAATGATTGTTGGCTGAGATGATACTATACACCTGTGGAACTCAATGTTTAGGAATGTTCTAATTGATGGATTAATAATTTGAAATTAATTATGAAATCTGCCGAGAGCTTGATTCCAGGAGAAAATTCTACTTACCATCATGAATATTAGAATTTTCACATCTCAGCTATCTGTTCACTAGTCACTTGAGTTTACAGGAATTCTCTTTTATTTTTGAAATTATTTTTCGCATGTTTTGCTCGGGACTAGCAAAATGCTGGTTGGGGGTTGTGATCAGGGCCAAATATTACATATCAGACCCTGATTATTGCCTTATTTTATGTACATGATAAGGCCTAACATCGGATTTTAATTGTATTTTTGTTACAGGAGGAAATTAGGAGCATGTATTGAAAATTGATGTTAAAAGCGTGGATTTGACGTTCTGAAGTCACCAGAGCACGGGATAGACTCCAGAAAACCAATGGTGAAGAATATACATGCCTGGGATCTGAGGAAAGCACGATAAAGAGGCCCGAAACTGGTGAAAACTGCATGATCACATGGTTCCCACCATCCAATTGACTCGAAACTTCATACATGTGATGGGGGCCATGAATTAACCATACGTTTCAAATTTCAGCCATCGGATCACAATAGAAGTGTCCCAACTGACAAATCAACCCATAAACCGTTGATTTCAGGCCCACCCGATATCTGGAACCTCTCCAAAATTTACCTGAACGGGTTAAATAATATGGGAAAAGGGATGGACGGAGAGGATTTCTCATAAACGTCACGATGGACCTTACCTTGAGGGTGTGAGTGTGCACAGCACACTTACACATGACGTACACCGAAAATCGGAAACGGGTCAGCGCACGCTGACCCGTCTTCCTCTCTCCTCTGTGAAAAAAACGGACAGCGTCTTTACGCTGTCCGTCCGTTTTTCACTAGTGGACCCCACTCGTCATCTTTATGCATGATCTGGACCATCCATTCACTCCATAACATAGGCGTGACCATCGCTGTCACGCTCCGAACTCGGAAACCGGGCTCACAAAATTCCCGATCACCGAATCCGGCGCCGACAGCCTCCATAGAACCCCATTCTCGGCTCCTAGCGCCCATACGCCAGGTTCCGATCCTGGGATGCTACAAGGAGGATTTCTAATAATCAATTTGATTCGTACTGAGCACAACCACAAGTATAACCCACGAACAATAACCACAAGAACACCATCACGAAATCCACTATGAGCAAAAATTTGAGTACAAGGTGTATAAAAGGAAATACTGAGATATCCGAAAAATGACAAAACTCCAAAGCTCGGAATTTTGCACACTCCAATCGCGGCGAGACTACTTTGGCCGCTGCGTCTGGCGTCACCGCACGCATCAATCGTGCATAAGCTTATAAAGCTTAGAGGGTGGTGTAGTGTGTGCGCTTGATATGAGCGTGCTCGAGAATGCGTGTGGTCGAGTAATGTAGAATCGTGTCAATGAGTACATGAATGCAATCTGTACCAAGGCTATGCAAGACAAGATATGAGTGCATCGGCCATACCAAGACCATGCGATGTAAAATGCAGCTCAAGCATGTCAATCCTCATGTCAATACGCTTATCGTCTGGATAATCACCTGTGGTCTAGTACACTCCACGCCACCTTGCCGTCCCTATCCGGACGCACAACCGGGAAGAGCGAAAGAGACCTCACTATCCGCCCGCCAATATCGGGCCCTATTGGGCTCGTCGATAGCGGACCGATTCCTCAAGCCGGTCAAACTCAACCTAGAAATTGCCCCTCACTCGGTGCGGGTAAGGTCACACCCCTTTCCAACCGACCACGACACGGTTGGGAGACGCGGCCTCCGGTATTCGGCCCTCATGCACTCGTACATCCACTCGGTCTCGACGTTGGAGTCATCCTCCGGTACCATCGGGTTTAGGGATTTTCACCCGGGGACATCTATGGGCGCCCGTATGCTAGAACCAAACATTTCCTAAGATATCAATCCACCACCCACGATGTGTCTCGTGGAGGCTATGGCCCCGGTGTCGCTAGGGCATACAGTAACTACAATCATACAATGCAAGTGCATGAGTCACACTACCAGTCATGCAACAGTCCTGCGTAAACCATGTGCTCATGCAGGGAAACTCCGCCTATCAGGGAGCCCGTAACAGTTTGCCCGAAGGTATATGCTATGATCAGTCACCCCTCATCTCAAGCATGCATATGATGCGTATGATCATGAATAATGGGGCAGCACTATACTTATGGTATGATAATGGGGGTTGCTCAAAGTGAAGATGGGCCTAAACGGACTGCAGAGTACAAATATGGACCTATCAGTGGGCCTTAAGGAGTGTCACAATGCGGACATTTAACCAACATTGTACTTACAATGTGGACGTCAAACCAACATTGCTTCCAAGGCACGGTCCGCCATAAATATCATTACACAAACCATGGGGAAGCACACATTGTAATGGACCTATATACATCTCATTGGGCCTCGACCCAAAGTCCTCAAACACATCAAATGGGCTGCCTCATATGGGCCTTTCATAAATCAAGTGGGCCGCATCAATGGGCCTTAAGTACATTGCAATGGGCCATAACCCATGGGCCTTTGAAAAAATCACAATGGGCCTCATAACATGGGCCACAATTACATTGAATGGGCCTAAACACATGGGTCATATATACATCAAGGTGGGCCTCAACAACGGCCACAAATACACATCAAGGTGGGCCTCAATAACGGCCACAATTACATATCAAGGTGGGCCTTAACAACGGCCACAAGTACACATTGAAGTGGGCCACAACAACGGCCATATGGTTGAACAACTTGGATGCAACACATGTGTAACGCCCTGAAAATCGGGGGCCGAGTATGAACTCAACTCCCGAGTTCCAACGCATCACTTATGCAACATACACAATGATGGTTAAATGTTGTCTGAGTTAGCGCAATAAACATGAATGAGATTATACCAAAGCAGTAATTCATACTCCAGTTCAATTGTATAAAAGCAAGCGGAAGGCTGAAATTTTATATTCAAAATATGTAAAGTATCAAAATTTTGTGAACTTCAGAGTATGAGTACTAACTGAGTACCAATATACACGTATTGTTTCTAAGTCAAAAATCAAAATACAATCCTCAAAAGAGGCCCTGTAAGTCCCGCGATGCAGCCGGCCTAAGCATAGCCGTCAGAGTACTGCATGAAGGAGAACTCCTCCTGATCCTCCTCAAAGTCAAGCTCCGGCTCCTGAACGAGGCGCCATCTACACCTGCGACAGAGTCTGGTGGGTGTTGCAAACACCGTCCCGTAACGTGGGAGTGAGTAGCTAACTCAAGTGGAACATTAAAGCATAGGTTAACATGTTATCAAATCAATCAAGCAAGAATGATAACGTTAAAGACAAATCAAACATTTCTAATTACTCTTGTTAAGTGCAAAATGATATGACATGATGTCGTATGCCCTTGCCAAACCACCCTCAAGCGACATCATCTTACGTTCGCGAATGCTAACTCCCTCAAGGCGCCACATCTACAAAGCACATGCGGTGCGATGATGCTCATGATTACCAAGTTTTTATTAATCCATTTCAACCAAGCAGATTGGGAAACTAAGGTACCTCCCTTGTATAATTCCCAAACATGATCCATTCTAGGGTCGTCAATCCTAGCTAATCTCATACGATATTATGGTTTGAGAAGCGTAGTGAAGGCATCGCAAAGGGCTCGCCACCCGTCATACGGATACAGATCTCACCGTATGTGCTCAATTGTCACGGGTCGTCACCAAGTACATATCTCACCGTACTGGCTCAATCACTAGCCGTCACCAAGTACAGTCTCACCGTACTTGGCTCAACTCATACTCTAGTTAATGTGGAAAGACTCGTCGCCAATCACAGACACTTGGAGTACACTCGAAGATACTACGGAGGACTCGTCGCCCGTCAAGACGAGCAGTACTGTGTCTCACCGTATTTCGGCTCGCCGTAGTATCGACAAATCGAATATAGTGTCCCATACCACCATAATCGGCTCACGAGGTTGGTTGCGCAATGGTCACTACGGGAGGCACATGACCCCTGGGCCAGAGGCCGACATTACTCGACCACGGTGTCCCATACCACCATGCCCGGCTCATGCGTCTTAGCGGATCGAGGTACCATGGTTAACGGGATCGCCACCGGTAAGTTTGGTACCCTAGGTTCAAGCAAAGAGCGACCAATCATGGTGAACATACATATACACATATCGGTTTGCTTGACGAGCTCGACTAGCTCGAGCGCACCACAAGTTGAGCGATATGGAGCGCAGCACTCCGTGTGGCCAACCACTATCGCCAACCGAAGTACGACTCGGGTTCGCAGACACGTCCATCGTGGCGATATGAATCTCGGCCACAACAAGAAGTCTGGTATCGAATGTGTGGACTATAGGCATAGTCCCAAACTCAATCGCTTGTAGAGCATAAAGTAAAGCATGAAGTAAAGCATGTATTATAAAGCATGAAGTATAGCATGTTATAAGGCATGTTGTAAAGCATGTTGTAAAGCATGTTATAAAGCACTAAACACATAGGGTACAAATACTTAGAGTTCATAGGTGAGTGGTTAGAGTGAACAACCACGTGGAGAGTGTCATATGTGACTCTAAGGTAGCGGAGAATCCCATCTCAAAGACCTAACTAAGGTTCTAACACTTAAGCACTTACACTCGCAAGTGATTTCACCAACACTTGGAATACACTACTTCAACATACATGACGTATGCTAGAGAAGTGTACACTAGGGTTGTCCCTTTACTAAACTAGTATTTTATACATATTCATCATATTTATACAAGAATTAAACATGGCAATCACATCAAGCAAACTTTATACGTATAGGGTACTTCCACGTATACCCAATTTCGACATACATAACGTTTACAAAGGAAGATAGATTTCGGCGATTCCTTTCGCCAAGCTAGTATTTTAATCACGTATGGTATAATCATACATTAAATAAATATGTCAAACATTATTCCAAAAGAACTACGTATACGGTATTTCTACAACACGTAATTTTAACATACGGCGCATTTACAAGTAAACATATATTTTGGCGATTCCTTTCGCCAAACTAGTATTTTATTCATATGTTATATAATTATACATTAAATAAACATGTCAAGCATTTATCCAAAAAAATACGTATACGGTATTTCTACGTATACCTAGAATATGTGAAATTCCATATTTCACACCGCTAATCAAAACAGGAAACGGAAAGCACTTTGTACATGTGCAATTGCAAGCAGATCATGAATCTACCATTACCTGACATTGAAAGCGTTGAAAACCGTAACTTATACACTTAAAGTCCTCACCTTTGCCTTTGGAAACGGAACGAATCAGCAAGGGTGATGGATCTTCCGTCTACGGCCGATTTCTAGCCTAAAGAGCGGAATCGGTTAGTCTCAGTATACACCCTACCTCAATTCCACCCCAAATCGACCTAGGGTTAGGTTTTCTTACCTTCAAATGAGGTGAAAAAACGCCGGAAATCACTTAGAACGGAGCGGTGAAGGCCGTGTGGTGAGCCAATGCAGGTGGAGGAAGATCGGCAACATCTCCAAGTTCTTCTCTCTTTTCTCTCTCTTCTCTAGGGTTTCTTGCAAAATTGTATGGCTGTGAGAGGGGCTGTTCTAAGCCCCTTTTATAGCCTCAAACATTACGAAAATAGACTCGGGTTCATGGGGTACCGCCTATATAGGATTTTCGACGCTTTTCCGCCAAAAGGGAAGTTCGGTAGCCCTCTTTGAACCAAACGTCGACTTAAGCTCACCACCAATGGATCTACGTGGGATTACGTTTTTGACTCATTCGGATACGCAGATCGCACGTGGCGGACCACTTTCGTTCGACGGTCGATGGGCCACGATCGTAAATTCCAAGTACATGTAAATGTTCCTGAAATTTTTCTTAATCCGAGGGTGTAATTTGGTCTGATTCTGACGGTCAGGTTGCTTAATACTGACGCGTCAACGAACGATGCCAGATCACTATTCCGGATATTTATTTTGGCTTGTGAATAGTGTTTTTCACACTACCTCGCTCCGATTCGAAACGAATGGCCATGGAATATCGGATAAGGCTGATTTTTGAGATGATTGTTAAGCCCAGTGGGGCGGTCCTAGTTCCTTAGCTTCGGGTTAATCGGAGTCCCGATGTGCGATCCAGACCTAATACGAAGTTTCGTTTCATTCCCGAGAGCAGACGGGAAATGAGTTTGGTTCTAAACTTCAGGGTAACCTAGCGTCACTTGTTCTCGCAAGTTTTGGGTCTGCAGATCGTATTTAAAGCGATCCTAACGGATTTCATAGCTAATTGAGTTTAGTACTTAGTTAACTTTGTTAAATTTCTAAAGGATTTAATCCTACGTGATTTCTCGGTCGAGGTGGTACTCGACCCAATGTACGGAAATTTTCGTGTCGTTACATCTACCCCTTAAACAAAAATTTCGTCCTCGAAATTTATACTGTTCGTACTCCTCGAGAATCGAGGGTAGTTCTTCCCGACCTCGGCCTCGCCTCCTGTAGCTTCCTCCTCGAATGATGTGTCCAAAGCACCTTCACAAGCGGATGACCTTGCTACGCAAGCACTGCTCCTTCCTGTCAAGGATGCGCGTCTGGGCGCAACTCATATGTAGCATCCTCGCTCAACCGTACTCGCTCCCATCCGATGATATGCGAAGGATCGTGAACGTACTTCTTCAAAGATAGATACATGAAATACGTTGTGTACGGAAGCAAGTGGCGTAGGCAAGGCGAGACGATACGCCACATCACCCACTCGATCCAGTATCTGAAATGGACCGATAAACCTCGGTGTGAGCTTCCCTTCTTCCCAAACCGAAGGACTCCCTTCATAGGGGAAACCCGAAGGAACACATGATCACCGACCTCGAACTCACGGCCGCCGCCTCGTACGGCGTAACTCTTCGCCCGCTCGCAGGCCGTGAGTAATCGACGCCGATAATGTCTACCTTCTCTCGTAGTCGCCCGAACCAACTCCGGCCAATCGTGCTACGCTCTCCGACCTCTCGCCCAAGCAAGGCGGTGCCCTACATGGTCGACCATATAGAGCCTCATATGGCGCCATGCCAATAGTCGCCCGGAAGCCGTTGTTGTAGGCGAACTCGCGTACGGAGACAAGCCATCCCAACCGTCCTGAAGTCCAACACACAAGCTCGCAACATATCCTCCAGACCGATTCACTCGCTCTCGTCCGCCCATCGCCCGAGGATGAAACGCCAGATCGAACTTCAACTTCACACCCATCGCCTCCCGGATACGAGTCCGTAAGATGGATGTGAACCGCGTGTCTCGTCCGACACAATCTCCAAAGGAACCCGTGCGTGACGGACTATCTCCCCGATATACACCCAGCCACTCATCTCATGAGTTCGTAACTCGATAGGGAGGAAATGGGCCGATTTGGTCAACCGGTCCACAATCACCCAAATGGAATCGTGCCCCTTCCCGGTCTCTAAGCAACCCCGATATGAAGTCCATGGAGATGAAGTCCCACTTCCACTCCGCTTATAGGCATGGGCCGAAGGCCCAGAGGTCGGCGATGTTCCGCCTTGACCCGGGCACGTCGACACCGAGACACAACTCAAAGAATGTGGGCCTTCATGTTGTCCCACCAATACGTCCGTTCTCATATCCCGGTACATCTTCGTGCTACCAGATGCATCGCAAACTTCGAGTTATGGGCGACTCGAGAAGCTCGCGCCTCAAGTCGTGCACATCCGGAACACATAGGCGGCCACGAACCGTAAACCCCCATCGATCCAACTCTCCACTCTGAGTCCACGGGCCGCTAGCCCGCTCTCGGCTCGACAACCGTATGTCGCCCTCCCGGGCCTCAACAATCCTCGTCAACAAGTGGTCGCACCCGAACGTGCGCAACACACTCAAATGGCTCCTCGACAAAGTGAGTCTCCGCCAAGTCCCGCACAAACTCTACCATATCCCACTCGGCTATCATCACGGTGTGCCGCAAATGCATCGCCTTCTTGCGGCTCAACGCGTCCGCCACAAGGTTCGCCTTGCCAGATGGTAGGAAACCTCGAACTTGAAGTCCTTCAAGGTCTCCATCCATCTATTACTGCCTCATATTCAAATCTCACGCGTGAATATGTATTTAAGGCTCTTGTGGTCGCAGTAAAAGCTCGAACTCCTCACCATAGAGGTAATGTCTCCAGAGCTTCAATGCAAAGATGACAACCGCCAACCTGTGTCATGTGTAGGGTAATTCTCCTCGTGCTTCCTTAATTGTCTCGAGGCATACGATATCACCCTATCTTTCTCGCATCAACACACAACCCAAACCAACGCGAGACGCGTCAAGATACACCGTGTATTTCACCCCTTCTCAAGCAATACTAGCACATGTGGGCGGACGTCAACTTGTCCTTCGCCTCCTTAAAAGCCGCCTCCGCCTTCTCATTCCAGCGAACTTCGTGTCCTTTCGAGTCACCGAGACAATGGCCCGGCGATCTTCGAGAAATCCCGAATGAAACGTCTCGTAGTACCCACCTGTGCCAAGGAAACTCCTCACCTCAAGAATCGATTCAGCCGCCGCCAATCCTCGAACCGCAGCCTACCTTAGCAAGGTCCATCGTTATCCCATCCTTGGACACTACATGTCCCAGAACTTGACTTCCTCCCGCGTAAGTCGCACTTCTTGTATTGCGCAAACAACTGGTTCTTCTTCAGGGTATCCAATACCGCTCGCAAGTGCTCCTCGTGTTCCTCCCGACTCGTGGAGTATATCAAGATGTCATCGATAAAGACGATGACGAATCGGTAGAGGAAGGGCCGAAATACCCGGTTCATCAGATCCATGAACACGGCTGGTGCGTTCGTCAGACCGAACGACATCACTAAGAACTCGTAGTGCCCAAAGCACGTCCTGAAGGCTGTCTTCTGCACGTCCTCCTCTCTCACGCGCAACTGGTGGTACCCTGACTGAAGATCAATCTTCGAGAAATACTTCGCCCCCCTCAACTGATCGAACAGATCATCAATCCTGGGCAAAGGATACTTGTTCTTCACCGTGACCTGGTTCAACCTACGGTAATCAATACACAACCGTAGGGACCCGTCCTTCTTCTTCACGAACAACACAGTGCTCCCCAAGGAGACACACTAGGCCGAATAAAACCTCTCTACAAGTACGTCAATCCGTGTCCGCAGCCTCCTCCATCTCACATGGAGGCATACGATAAGTAGGCAACGAGATGGGCATCGCACTGTGCGTAAGGTCAATCGTGAAATCAATCTCACGCCGAGGAGGTAAACCAGGATAGTCGCAAACACGCCCGCAAAGTCACGAACCACCGGCGTACTATCCACCGTCGGACCATCAATCGGCACAAGCAAAGCAAAGATAACAATCAACTCGACAGGCCAACCGACCCGCACCGGAACGTGAAAGCCGCACCGTCAGTCCATAGGCCGTCACGATCCGAGCATCGCACCTATCTCCGCCTCATCCCTTGGTGAGCCAATCCATGCCAAGTATAACGTCGTAGTGCCATAGCGGAGCAACAATGAGGTCGACGAGCACCGTGTCGCTACCCAAAACTATCGAGCAACCCTCGCATAATCGTGTGACATCCGAAAGGTCCCAGAGCCGTAGTGAGTCTCATTCCCTTAGTGGGAATCGTATGCAAAGATAGGCGTTTCACCGCCCCACAAGAAATAATAGAGGTAGTGGACCCAGTGTCCACCAATAAAGAGACGGGAGTGCCATGAATAAGAGCCGTACCCTCGAAAGCCGTCGGAGCTGAAACCGACGTCTCAGGTGCCTCACCACGAGAGTATGAACGCGAGCCTCGCGCCGGCGGCTCGGCCGAGGAGCCAAGGGTCGCCGTGGCGGCCCGAAGGATGGCACGGACGGGTCGGAATGAAGGATGTGCAGAACGGCCCGTAGCGGCGAGCCGATATGGCCCGTGGATAAGGGCGACCCAACCGTGGTGGCGAAAGCCGCTAGCCCTCATGCGCGAGAAGCGCCTCTCGCCAGGATGTCCAGTTTCCCGCAAAACATGTGTCACCAACGGGCGTCTCATAGGAATAGCCGGCGCCGCGGCCCCGGGGGAGAATCACCGAGGCCTCTTGCCTAAAATAGGCCTCGCTCGTACATCCCGTCGCGGTCTCGCAACCATAGTGCCCCGTGATCGCCAAACGGTCCACATCCCGCGCCGGCCGCCATAGACATGTGGACCAACGCCGCATATGTAGGAATACCGTGGCAAGATATCCTCGACCGAATCTCCGGCCGCAAACCCAAGGAGAAACGACGCATCCGCACCGCTCATCTACTAGTATAGTCGGGACAAAGCGGCCCAACTCGGTGAAGCGGTGCTCGTACTCCGTGATCGCCATGCCTCCCCGCCCGAGGCGCAAAACTCTTCCTCCCGCTCGTGCCGATAAGTCCGCGGGTAGTACTTCTCGTGGAACCGAGACTCGAAAGCCTCCTGTGTCCACACGAAGTCATCGCGACAAGGCAGCAAAGACGCCGTCCCACCATAAGCTCGCTCTCTCTCAAACATGAAGGCGGCCGCCTCTACCGCTCCGCTCCGAATGCTGAAGCATCCGTAAAGCATCTTGGAGATGCGGTCTAACCGTAACTCCGCCTCCCGGGTCCGTGAGAACCCATAAATGAGGGAGGCCTCAAGCGCCGGAATCGCCGAGTAGACCGCGTGTACCGACCTCTCCAAGAGGAGGTGCGACGGATGGGGCAGAGGCACATCCTCAACCCGAGCAGAGGCCCGTAATGCTCATCGATGTGTAGATGTCGCAGTGGAGTCGCACTACCACCACCACGGACAAGGCCTCGCCGATAGTGGCCATAAGTCCAGCCAGGCTGCCGCTGTCGATTCAGACCGCCGCCGATGCATCATCATCATCACCGCTCAAATCTATCGGCCGACGGAGCACTCGAGAGTCATGTCGCGCGAAGAAGAAGACGGCCGATCGTCGCGGACCGGGGCGTATAAGGTGGTCGTCCACCGATGGGACCAGCAGAGGCCGATCGTATCCCAATCCACGGTCCGCAGACCACTACTACTGAAGGGGTCCGGTCCATAGAGCCGCCGAAGGAGGTGTGCCGTACTCCGCGTATACTGACGCGACATGCCCTATACAACACAGGATACAGCATTTGTGAGATACAGCATAATACACTCCATAAAGCACGTAAGCATTCCACACATCATCAAACAAAAGAGGCTATATGCTTTTCATTTACTCAAAATTGTCATAATACATGGACTACGAGTTTACATGAATCATGACGGAAATCACATTATAGCCAATACATCCACACATCAAACACCTAAACATGCTACTACCTAATACAACATCCGTACGAAAACACAAACCGCCTATCGCAGAACCAAAGCAAACACAACAAACGACAATATGGATGACTAACATCCGAAGTAGGAAGGTGGAGGAGGAGATTCTTATCCCGCGCACAAGACAGATGGCCTTCAACGTACGGACATCTTCTTGAAATTCTTCTTCATGTAGGCTTCATTCTCTTCAAGTTTAGTTCGAACTTGACCAATCTCACCGAACTTGTCCAATCTCACCGAACTTGTCCAACCTCTTGTCAGCAGGCGGCTTGCCTCTCCTCAAGACGGCAAATCGCGCATCGATACATCTCGATCCACACCCCGCCCCCGAGCCGCAGGGGTGAACTCTCCTCCGTGTCCCGAGCCTCGTGTTCTTCCTCCTCGTATGTCATCACCGCGCTCCTCATCGCTCTCGCCCCTGAGGTCAACACTCTCCTCACCGGCGCTATCCGACTCATCTCCGACTCGTCGAGTCGGGCTTGCCGCCGTTGGGGGCCGATCTTCATATTCCCGAGTGTCGCTTCATTTATGATTCGGACCGGTGCAAGATCCTCCATATTCAATCAGAGCCTACATCACGAGCCATCCCGCAGATCGCCGGCCAAATGGGAGCGAAAGATCGTTCCTCGCGTAACGAGCAACATTAACTATCCGGGATAGGATGAATGTGGGTGTGCATATGTTGTCCCAAAGCGTCCCATCTTGTACGTAAAGTCCACCATCACCCCTTGTACATTCCGTGCGGTTACCCCACCGTGGGTATACATTGTATGTGAAGATGTGATGGAGCAAATGAAAGTCTTCGACATCTTTGTCGCCGCAATACAATTTCCTCGCTTCCAAGTAACCCGGCGACCACAGAGAAATCGCGTGCGGCGATCCCTTTCCCGCTGCAGCTTCTAGAGAAGTCATCACTAGGATGCACTTGACCAAGCGGATCTTCATGATTCGAACCACCTCATCCACAAAGTGATTGTGCGCCTTATGCCCCTCACGTAAACAAGAACCGAAGAGGCTCTAGTGATGCGTCCACGATGTGAGCGTAGAAAGCGCGGACCGTGTTCTCACATGCGGGAGACTCGCCTTCAAAATATGATTCCATCCGATATCCACCAAGTGGTCCATCATCGGGTGTAGGCCAAACATCCTTTCATCTACATGAGCTTCAAACACAACCTTGCGGCCCGCGAAGCGCCCATATTCCATGCCTATTGGATAAGCATTCTCGGCGGGGTGGTCGTGATCCGTGTCTCGCTCGACCTAAACTCCCGCACGGTGCTTGTGCCGGCCCCAACGTCGGATCTTCTTCTGCATGGGCTGGCCTACTTGGGCCTGGCCGTCGCCGCCGCGGTTTTCCTCTTTCCCATGAAAGATAGGATGGAGGAAATGGAGAAAATGGTGGCCACCACACCAAGGAGGGCCATGGAAAATTTCCAAAATGGGGGAACAAAGGGCTGACCTCTTTTATCTTCCACAACCAACAATCCAACAGGTGTGGAATAAGCTCTAGAGGTAGGAAATGAAGAAGAAACAAGAAGAAAATGGGATGGGTTAGTATATTACCCGATTTTGAGCTCCAAGGAGGGTTATGAGAGCTCCAACTTGAGGAAATGGGGAAAGGGAGAGGCTAGGGCTGTTGTGGGAGGTAGGGATGTGTGAGTTATGGAAGGAAATGGAGGGATTGAAGGTTTGGAGGGATGGGTTTTCAGCAAAAATCGAAATGGGAGTGGAGGTGCTTGAAAAGAGGGGAAATGGGAGAAAAGAGAGCTCCAGCCCCTTAAAACCTAATCAAATGCCAAAATGGCACGTGCCATGGGGTAGGGGGGACTGAACCGACCAACCCCAAGCTTTAAAAGTGGCCGGAAAGCTGAAGGGGGCGCGGTCCGCCGCCGGTGCCGCGGTGGCGCCGCGGTCGGGTTTGGCCGGAGCCGCGCCGCCGCGGTCTGAGCCTGTTTATCAAGTGTCCAGGGTGCCAAATGCACCCTGGTTCGATCAAAACCCTTAATAGATTAACGTGGGGGGCCCACGAGCTCAGTTCGGCTCTAGAACGGTGAGTTCCGGTAACTTTCTGATCCAATCTGATTTTTTTTTATTTTTAACAACTAACATTTGGTGGATTGTAACCTGGACACGTCAATAGACGGTCTAGGAATAACTTGGGGTCCATAAGTGCGGTCGGGATCGAGTACGCACTCGATCAAACTGTCCATTTGCAATGAACTTCGCTGAATGACGAAATCGGGAGACCCTAAGACTGTTGCTAGATTTTGCGCACCCTCCTAAGTGTAATGCGTCAGCGTACGTAGTGGGGACATAACTCAGGTCCGGTTTAATCAAAATCATGCTCGATACCAACTTGTAACGCCCGAAAATCGGGGTCGAGTATGAACTCAACTCCCGAGTTCCAACGCATCACTTATGCAACATACACAATGATGGTTAAATGTTGTCTGAGTTAGCGCAATAAACATGAATGAGATTATACCAAAGCAGTAATTCATACTCCAGTTCAATTGTATAAAAGCAAGCGGAAGGCTGAAATTTTATATTCAAAATATGTAAAGTATCAAAATTTTGTGAACTTCAGAGTATGAGTACTAACTGAGTACCAATATACACGTATTGTTTCTAAGTCAAAAATCAAAATACAATCCTCAAAAGAGGCCCTGTAAGTCCCGCGATGCAGCCGGCCTAAGCATAGCCGTCAGAGTACTGCATGAAGGAGAACTCCTCCTGATCCTCCTCAAAGTCAAGCTCCGGCTCCTGAACAGAGGCGCCATCTACACCTGCGACAGAGTCTGGTGGGTGTTGCGAACACCGTCCCGTAACGTGGGAGTGAGTAGCTAACTCAGTGGAACATTAAAGCATAGGTTAACATGTTATCAAATCAATCAAGCAGTAATGATAACGCAGTACAAATCAAACATTTCTAATTACTCTTGTTAAGTGCAAAAATGATATGACATGATGCTGTATGCCCTTGCCAAACCACCCTCAAGCGACATCATCTTACGTTCGCGAATGCTAACTCCCTCAGTGCGCCACATCTACAAAGCACATGCGGTGCGATGATGCTCATGATTACCAAGTTTTTATTAATCCATTTCAACCAAAGCAGATTGGGAAACTAAGGTACCTCCTTGTATAATTCCCAAACATGATCCATTCTAGGGTCGTCAATCCTAGCTAATCTCATACGATATTATGGTTTGAGA
The DNA here is from genome assembly GCA_030180095.1 of Magnolia changhungtana. Taxonomy (NCBI): domain Eukaryota; kingdom Viridiplantae; phylum Streptophyta; class Magnoliopsida; order Magnoliales; family Magnoliaceae; genus Magnolia; species Magnolia changhungtana. Next base: position 6,440,152 of record JASAUF010000397.1, read on the forward strand.
AGCGTAGTGAAGGCATCGCAAAGGGCTCACACCCGCCGGGCGGATACAGATCTCACCGTATGCGGCTCAATTGTCGGCCGTCACCAAGTACATATCTCACCGTACTGCTCAATCACTAGCCGTCACCAAGTACAGTCTCACCGTACTTGGCTCAACTCATACTCTAGTTACCGTGAAAGACTCGTCGCCAATCACGTACACTTGGAGTACACTCGAAGATACTACGGAGGACTCGTCGCCCGTCAAGACGAGCATGTGTCTCACCGTACTCGGCTCTCGCCGTAGGTATCGACAACCGAATATAGTGTCCCATACCACCATAATCGGCTCACGAGGTTGGTTGCGCAATGGTCACTACGGGAGGCACATGACCCCCGGCCAGTAGGCCGACAGCTCGACCACGGTGTCCCATACCACCATGCCCGGCTCATGCGTCTTAGCGGATCGAGGTACCATGGTTAACGGGATCGCCACCGGTAAGTTTGGTACCCTAGGTTCAAGCAAAGAGCGACCAATCATGGTGAACATACATATACACATATCGGTTTGCTTGACGAGTTCGACTAGCTCGAGCGCACCACAAGTTGAGCGATATGGAGCGCAGTGCACTCCGTGTGGCCAACCACTATCGCCAACCGAAGTATGACTCGGGCCCGCAGACACGTCCATCGTGGCGATATGAATCTCGGCCACAACAAGTAAGTCTCGGTATCGAATGTGTGGACTATAGGCATAGTCCCAAACTCAATCGTTGTAGAGCATAAAGTAAAGCATGAAGTAAAGCATGTATTATAAAGCATGAAGTATAGCATGTTATAAGGCATGTTGTAAAGCATGTTGTAAAGCATGTTATAAAGCACTAAACACATAGGGTACAAATACTTAGAGTTCATAGGTGAGTGGTTAGAGTGAACAACCACGTGGAGAGTGTCATATGTGACTCTAAGGTAGCGGAGAATCCCATCTCAGCACCTAACTAAGGTTCTAACACTTAAGCACTTACACTCGCAAGTGATTTCACCAACACTTGGAATACACTACTTCAACATACATGACGTATGCTAGAGAAGTGTACACTAGGGTTGTCCCTTTACTAAACTAGTATTTTATACATATTCATCATATTTATACAGCAATTAAACATGGCAATCACATCAGCAAACTTTATACGTATAGGGTACTTCCACGTATACCCAATTTCGACATACATAACGTTTACAAAGGAAGATAGATTTCGGCGATTCCTTTCGCCAAGCTAGTATTTTAATCACGTATGGTATAATCATACATTAAATAAATATGTCAAACATTATTCCAAAAGAACTACGTATACGGTATTTCTACAACACGTAATTTTAACATACGGCGCATTTACAAGTAAACATATATTTTGGCGATTCCTTTCGCCAAACTAGTATTTTATTCATATGTTATATAATTATACATTAAATAAACATGTCAAGCATTTATCCAAAAAAAATACGTATACGGTATTTCTACGTATACCTAGAATATGTGAAATTCCATATTTCACACCGCTAATCAAAACAGGAAACGGAAAGCACTTTGTACATGTGCAATTGCAAGCAGATCATGAATCTACCATTACCTGACATTGAAAGCGTTGAAAACCGTAACTTATACACTTAAAGTCCTCACCTTTGCCTTTGGAAACGGAACGAATCAGCAAGGGCGATGGATCTTCCGTCTACGGCCGATTTCTAGCCTAAAGAGCAGAATCGGTTAGTCGGTATACACCCTACCTCAATTCCACCCCAAATCAGACCTAGGGTTAGGTTTTCTTACCTTCAAATGAGGTGAAAAACGCCGGGAAATCACTTAGAACGGAGCGGTGAAGGCCGTGTGGTGAGCCAATGCAGGTGGAGGAAGATCGGCAACGATCTCCAAGTTTCTCTCTCTTTTTCTCTCTTCCTCTAGGGTTTCTTGCAAAATTCGTATGGCTGTGAGAGGGGCTGTTCTAAGCCCCTTTTATAGCCTCAAACATTACGAAAATAGACTCGGGTTCATGGGGTACTGCCTATATAGGATTTTCGACGCTTTTCCGGCTCAAAAGGGAAGTTCTGGTAGCCCTCTTTGAACCAAACGTCAGACTTAAGCTCACCACCAATGGATCTACGTGGGATTACGTTTTTGACTCATTCGGATATGCAGATCGCACGTGGCGGACCACTTTCAGTTCGACGGGTGGGCCACGATCAGAAATTCCAAGTACATGTAAATGTTCCTAAAATTTTTCTTAATCCGAGGGTGTAATTTGGTCTGATTCTGACGGTCAGGTTGCTTAATACTGACGCGTCAACGAATGATGCCAGATCACTATTCCAGATATTTATTTTGGCATGTGAATAGTGTTTTTCACACTACCTCGCTCCGATTCGAAACGAATGGCCATGGAATATCGGATAAGGCTGATTTTTGAGATGATTGTTAAGCCCAGTGGGGCGGTCCTAGTTCCTTAGCTTCGGGTTAATCGAAGTCCCGATGTGCGATCCAGACCTAATACGAAGTTTCGTTTCATTCCCGAGAGCGACGGAAATGAGTTTGGTTCTAAACTTGTGGTAACCTAGCGTCACTTGTTCTGCAAGTTTTGGGTCTTGCAGATCGTATTTAAAGCGATCCTAACGGATTTCGTAGCTAATTAGGTTTAGTACTTAGTTAACTTTGTTAAATTTCTAAAGGATTTAATCCTACGTGATTTCTGGTCGAGGTGGTACTCGACCCAATGTACGGGAAATTTCAGGTCGTTACAACATGCATCATGATGGGGCCCATAGAGGCCCACCATCATATATATATATATATATAATATAATATAATATAATATATAATTTATATATATATATAAATATATACAATATTATATATAATAATAATATAATATTATATATATATATACATATCCACACATACACTCACACACACACGTGCACACACACCCACATGCGTACACACGTGCACACACATGCACACACGTGCACACTCACGCACACATGCACACACGTGCACATACACACGCAGGGAGGGTCCCACCGTCCAGGGAGGACGGTGCGGACGAGCACATACATCAGTAGGCCCCACCGTCCGTCTGGACGGTGGGCATAAAACACATACATCACTGTGGGTCCCATGTGGGGCCCACCATAATGTTTATCTTCCATCCAACCCGTTCATAAGGTCCCACGGGTCAGAAAGAAGGGGAAAAACAAATTTTAGCTTGATCTGAAACTTTCTGCTGTCCCAAAAAGGGTTTCAATGGTAAACATTCATTCCCACTGTCTTCTCTGATGTGGGCCGCCCGAGTGCTGGATTGGCCTGATTTTTGGAGGGGGCCCACGTCAGACAGTGGCCCACCAAATAGGAGGTGTGGATACAAAATATACATCATGGTGGGGCCCACGGCTGGAGCCGTGGGACCCTGCCCGTTTTCACGCCGACGCTGGCAAGCTGCCTCTCGTCAGAGCAAAGAAAAAGCGCCGCCTTATATATATATATTTTTTTGATGAAATCTCGTTTTTCCGAGGTTTTTTGTGGGTAGGGCCCGCATCGGGTGGATCGGACCCAACCGTTGGATTCCATGGCCCGACACCGTCTAACAGAGTCCAATATGCGGTATATTTTGGGGTACAGCAACAATAGAGTGCATTTAAACGATAAAAATCGCTATTTCCTATGCTATGGCCCGCCAGAACATCGGATTGGCTCCATTTTTCAGCTCAACGCCTAAAGTGGGCTAAGGAAAGGGATGGACGGCTTGGATTGGATACACACATCAAAGTATGGCCTACATGAGCGGCCTGCCCAAATGCTTGTCAAATAGTCTAATATATATATATTTTTTTGTTTTTCTTTCATCGTCCAGACGCTGGACTGTTTTTGGGCATGCAATACATTTAACGTGGGCCTGCTTAGGTGGGCCACCATATGACTGGGTGGTGTGGAACATTTATAGATAAAGTGGGCCCAATACTCGCTTTGTAGTGGGGTCCATCCAAGTGGGCCACATGGCCACCCCACCACACACAAAGGTAAATAAATAAAAGAGAGGGAGAGAGAGAGAGATAGGGAGAGAGATGGGACACGCATGATGGAGGGCTCTGCCACTATGAGCCTTCCCTTACAAGCAATCATACATCGAGTGGGTCCCATTGCATGTGGGCCCACCAAATCAAGAATCAACGGCGGAGATCCCCTCTCCACCAAAATGAAAGGTCTAGATGACCCTTTACAGGCTAGAAAATAAACATTATGATGGGGTCCATGGAGAATGGCCCCATCACGGAATGATCATGAAGATCAAAGTGGGCCATCGGCTACATCTTAAGGTCCCGAGTGAGATCCATACCATTGATCGGTAGGCCTCACTTGGTCCTTCATCAAAACATGAAAAACCTATCCTATAAAGCACCCACCGGTTGATCTCTTCGGTCCGTTGGAATGTCACCCTCCTTGTGCTCCTCTTTGATGGTGGAGATGAGAAATGGATGGCTAGGATGATGGGTTTTGGAATGGGAAAGGTGGGTCACACAAACTCTCTTTTCTCACTTGGAAGCCATGGACGTGTGGGCTATCTCCTTGCTTGGAAATGGTGTGAGAAAAGAGGGAGAGAGAGAGAGAGTTGTAAGGAGAGAGGGATGGGAGATGTGAGGTGAGTGATGTGAGGTGATGGATGTGGTACTTGACTAGGTATGGGTGTGTAAGAGAGAGGGTAAGAAAGAGTTGACTTTGGAGAGAGAAAGCATGGGTTGCTTGTACTTGACATTGAAGTGATTGATTGATTGATGTGATTGATTGATTGATGGGATTGATTTGACATTGTGTAGAGATTCTCTCGGGATTGAGAAAGCGCGGCGTTTCTTCGAAATAAACGCCGGCTCACATCTTCTGGTCAGGGTATCGGATCGGTGCGTGAGTCGCGGCGTTGGAACCGCGGCGACGGTGCGGTCGCAATGATACAGGTCTCGGATTAAACCGACTCGAATCTAAAGGATACGACTTACGATCGATCGCAACGTCGATTATCAGTCGTGGATTGCCGGACTTCGACGGAAATGATCGCAGGATTCATCGGAACAGTACGAACTAGGATACGGGTCTTACAGCTCTCCCCACCTAATAAAAATTTCGTCCTTGAAATTTACACTACCATCGCAACTAAACGTAACTCATAAGAGGATAGGGAACATAACATCATGTATGATCAAAACACAGTACAACATACATCAAACATCAAAAGACGGGGATGACGCCCATAAATCTCAAGCTCTAACTCTCAAGACGCATCATCCATAAGCAATCTAGCAAGATGGTGTAGGGGCCAAGTCACATGAATCATCGATGACTGCTCCTGATGACTGAGGGTCCTGCTGAACGGCATAAAATCTGCCCTGGGCCCGCTGGGGAGGTGCAGGTCCCCTCTGAGGCCTCTGCTGCTGCGGGGGAGGTCCGGGAGGCTGGTGCTGCTGCTGAGGGGGCCTCGGTGGTGGAATCTGCTGTCGCTGCTGCTGCGAAGGCTGCTGCGGTGCTCTCGGCTGCTGTGGTGCTCTCGGCTGCTGTGGAGGCTGCTGAGGTCGGGGGCACTCCCACCTACGGTGTCCTATCCCACCACAACCATAGCAGGTATCAGAAAGCTGTCTCTGAGGTGGTGGTGCTGCTGGGGGTGCCGACGGTGCTACTGGTGCTCCGGCAGATGGGTGACTCCTAAACCTCTGCGGTCGTCGATGCTGCTGTGAGCTACTGGAGGGGGCCTGCCTCTTCTGACTCCTCCTCTGATCTCGGTCGCTCTGTCCGCCGGCCCACTCGGCCTCATAGATCTGAGCCCTCCGCACTACTGCCTGGAAGGTCGGGAGCTCATGCCCAATAACACGGCCTCGAAGACCGTAACGTAAGCCGTTCTCGAAACGGCGGGCCTTTCGCCCCTCATCATCAACCATGTATGACGCAAACCTCGATAGCGCCACAAAACGGGCCGCGTATTGCGCCACGGTCATGTCCCCCTGCACTAGAGTCTCGAACTCCAGTGCTCTCTGACGTCGAATGTGGTCAGGGAAGTACTGCTCCTCGAATCTATCGATAAAGTCATCTCATGTCCAGACGTAATCGGGTCCTGCAACACGGGTAACGGAGGTCCACCAATGCTCTGCCTCACCCTGGAAGAGAAATACTGCTAACCGAACTCGATGCTGAGTCGTGCATGACATAGTATCGAAGATCTTCTCCACATCAGAGCGCCATCTCTCTGCTGTAGTCGGATCTGGCTCGCCCTAGAAACGCGGAGGATCAAGCCGTCTGAACTCACGTAGAAGAGAACTCGCACGCTCCTGCTCTGCCTGCTCTGGTGAAATAACTGGGCGTCTGCCCTGCCCCTGAAGCACAGCAGTCACAGCCTGCATCATCTGCTGTAACTGCGAGGCACTCACAGATACGGTCGGATCCGCACCGACATCAGGTGGAGGAACATCATCCTCAGGAAAGGGAGCAGGGATCTCTGGCGGTAAAACGGGAGGCACAGGTGGTAAAACTGGAGCCTCAGGTGGTGGAGCGGGGGTAGAACGGGTCGTTCTCCTGGGCGGCATGTCCTATAGGAGGGATAAAGACGCTGATCAACTTCGAGAATCGTACATTAGGGAAGTCAATCGGAATGTTTCGCACTCGGAACCTAATCGCCTTAAACTCATAGTAAACATGTGATGCTGTTCTCGGTTATTCCCAAGTTATGCTCTGATACCAACTTCGTCACGCCCGAACTCGGAAACCGGGCTCACAAAATTCCCGATCGCCGAATCCGGCGCCGACAGCCTCCGTAGAACCCCATTCTCGGCTCCCAGCGCCCATACGCCAGGTTCCGATCCTGGGATGCTACAAGGAGGATTTCTAATAATCAATTTGATTCGTAATGAGCACAACCACAAGCATAACCCACGAACAATAACCACAAGAACACCATCACGAAATCCACTATGAGCAAAAATTTGAGTACAAGGTGTATAAAAGGAAATACAGTATACTGAAAATGACAAAACTCCAAAGCTCATTTGCACACTCCAAGCTCAACGGCGAGACTACTACGGCTGTGCTCAAGGCGTCACACCGCACGCATCAATCGTGCATAAGCTTATAGAAAGCTTAGAGGGTGGTGTAAGTGTGTGCGCAATATGAGCGTGCTCAGAATGCAGGGTTAGAGTAATGTGGAATCGTGTCAATGAGTACATGAATGCAGTCAGCCGTACCAAGGCTATGCAGTACAAGATATGAGTGCAATCGGCCATACCAAGACCATGCGATGCAAAATGCAGCTCAAGCATGTCAATCCTCATGTCAATACAGTTATCAGTCTGGATAATCACCGGGGTCTAGTACACTCTACGCCACTTGCCGTCCCTATCCGGACGCACAACTGGAAGAGCGAAAGAGACCTCACTATCCGCCTGCCAATATCGGGCCCGGCTCGTCGATAGCGGACCGATTCCTCAAGCTGGTCAAACTCAACCTAGAAATTGCCCCCTCACTCAGGCGGGTAAGGTCACACCCCTTTCCAACCGACCACGACACAGTGGGAGACGCGGCCTCCTGGTATTCGGCCCTCATGCGCTCGTACATCCACTCGGTCTCGACGTTGGAGTCATCCTCTGGTACCATCGGGTTTAGGGATTTTCACCCAGGGACATCTATGGCGCCCGTATGCTAGAACCAAACATTTCCGGTATCCAATCCAGCCACCCACGATGTGTCTGTGGAGGCTATGGCCCTGGTGTCGCTAGGGCATACAGTAACTACAATCACACAATGCAAGTGCATGAGTCACACTACCAGTCATGCAACAGTCCTGCGTAAACCATGTGCTCATGCAGGGAAACTCCGCTTATCAGGGAGCCCATAACAGTTTGCCCGAAGGCATATGCTATGATCAGTCACCCCTCATCTCAAGCATGCATATGATGCGTATGATCATGAATCATGGGGCAGCACTATACTTATGGTATGATAATGGGGGTTGCTCAAAGTGAAGATGGGCCTAAACGGACTGCAGAGTACAAATATGGACCTATCAGTGGGCCTTAAGGAGTGTCACAATGCGGACATTTAACCAACATTGTACTTACAATGTGGACGTTAAACCAACATTGCTTCCAAGGCACGGTCCGCCATAAATATCATTACACAAACCATGGGGAAGCACACTTTATAATGGACCTATATACATCTCATTGGGCCTCGACCCAAAGTCCTCAAACACATCAAATGGGCTGCCTCATATGGGCCTTTCATAAATCAAGTGGGCCGCATCAATGGGCCTTAAGTACATTGCAATGGGCCATAACCCATGGGCCTTTGAAAAAATCACAATGGGCCTCATAACATGGGCCACAATTACATTGAATGGGCCTAAACACATGGGTCATATATACATCAAGGTGGGCCTCAACAACGGCCACAAATACACATCAAGGTGGGCCTCAATAACGGCCACAATTACATATCAAGGTGGGCCTTAACAACGGCCACAAGTACACATTGAAGTGGGCCTCAACAACGGCCATATGGCTGAACAACTTGGATGCAACACATGCATCATGATGGGGCCCATAGAGGCCCACCATCATATATATATATATATTATATAATATAATATATAATTTATATATATATATAAATATATACAATATTATATATAATAATAATATAATATTATATATATATACATATCCACACATACACTCACACACACACGTGCACAACCCCACATGCACACACGTGCACACTCACGCACACATGCACACACGTGCACATACACACGCAGGGAGGGTCCCACCGTCCAGGGAGGACGGTGCGGACGAGCACAGACATCAAAGTAGGCCCCACCGTCCGTCTGGACGGTGGGCATAAAACACATACATCACTGTGGGTCCCATGTGGGGCCCACCATAATGTTTATCTTCCGTCCAACCCGTTCATAAGGTCCCACGGGTCAGAAAGAAGGGGAAAAACAAATTTTAGCTTGATCGAAACTTTCTGCTGTCCCAAAAGGGTTTCAATGGTAAACATTCATTCCCACTGTCTTTCTCGATGTGGGCCGTCCGAGTCTGGATTGGCTCGATTTTGGGGGCCCACGTCGACAAGGCCCACCAAATAGAGGTGTGGATACAAAATATACATCATGGTGGGGCCCACGGCTGAGCCGTGGGACCCCCGCTCGCCACGCGACGACGCCTTGGCAAAGCGTCTCTGTCAGACGGAAGAAAGCGCCGCCTTATTATATTTTTTTTTTTTTTTGTTTTTGATGAAATCTCGTTTTTCCGAGGTTTTTGTGGGTAGGCCCGCATCGGGTGGATCGGACCCAACCGTTGGATTCCATGGCCCGACACCGTCTAACAGAGTCCAATATGCGGTATATTTTGGGGTACAAGAACAATAGAGTGCATTTAAACGATAAAAATCGCTATTTCCTATGCTATGGCCCGCCAGAACATCGGATTGGCTCCATTTTTCAGCTCAACGCCTAAAGTGGGCTAAGGAAAGGGATGGACGGCTTGGATTGGATACACACATCAAAGTATGGCCTACATGAGCGGCCTGCCCAAATGCTTGTCAAATAGTCTAATATATATATTTTTTTTTTTTTTCTTTCATCGTCCAGACGCTGGACTGTTTTTGGGCATGCAATACATTTAACGTGGGCCTGCTTAGGTGGGCCACCATATGACTGGGTGGTGTGGAACATTTATAGATAAAGTGGGCCCAATACTCGCTTTGTAGTGGGGTCCATCCAAGTGGGCCACATGGCCACCCCACCACACACAAAGGTAAATAAATAAAAGAGAGGGAGAGAGAGAGAGATAGGGAGAGAGATGGGACACGCATGATGGAGGGCTCCGCCACTATGAGCCTTCCCTTACAAGCAATCATACATCGAGTGGGTCCCATTGCATGTGGGCCCACCAAATCAAGAATCAACGGCGGAGATCCCCTCTCCACCAAAATGAAAGGTCTAGATGACCCTTTACAGGCTAGAAAATAAACATTATGATGGGGTCCATGGAGAATGGCCCCATCACGGAATGATCATGAAGATCAAGGTGGGCCATCGGCCACATCTTAAGGTCCCGAGTGAGATCCATACCATTGATCGGTAGGCCTCACTTGGTCCTTCATCAAAACATGAAAAACCTATCCTATAAAGCACCCACCGGTTGATCTCTTCGGTCCGTTGGAATGCCACCCTCCTTGTGCTCCTCTTTGATGGTGGAGATGAGAAATGGATGGCTAGGATGATGGGTTTTGGAATGGGAAAGGTGGGTCACACAAACTCTCTTTTCTCACTTGGAAGCCATGGACGTGTGGGCTATCTCCTTGCTTGGAAATGGTGTGAGAAAAGAGGGAGAGAGAGAGAGTTGTAAGGAGAGAGGGATGGGAGATGTGAGGTGAGTGATGTGAGGTGATGGATGTGGTACTTGACTAGGTATGGGTGTGTAAGAGAGAGGGTAAGAAAGAGTTGACTTTGGAGAGAGAAAGCATGGGTTGCTTGTACTTGACATTGAAGTGATTGATTGATTGATGTGATTGATTGATTGATGGGATTGATTTGACATTGTGTAGAGATTCTCTCGGGATTGAGAAAGCGCGGCGTTTCTTCGAAATAAACGTCGGCTCGCATCTTCTGATCAGGGTATCGGATCGGTGCGTGAGTCGCGGCGTTGGAACCGCGGCGACGGTGCGGTCGCAATGATACAGGTCTCGGATTAAACCGACTCGAATCTAAAGGATACGACTTACGATCGATCGCAACGTCGATTATCAGTCGTGGATTGCCGGACTTCGACGGAAATGATCGCAGGATTCATCGGAACAGTACGAACTAGGATACGGGTCTTACAATCGCTTAGGTATCAGTTTTACCCCATGCAAACTATTGGGAGATCCTGGCCGTTGAAAGCAAGATGGACGGTGGAATAAAAGATCAAGTGGGCCGCACTGATTTCACTCAAAACTGTCCCTTCCCGAACGGTTTTTCGAGAGGAATCCAATGTACGTCTTGGATTTTTCGTTTGATCAAAGGAATGGGCCCCACCATTGTCAGCGGAAGGAGGTAGCGTCCGGCCGCTGACCGTTTTGCGGAAGAACGTGGGCCCCACCCGTCAACTGTACGGAAGATCTGATCCGTCCATCTTGTAGAGGGCTTCGAGAACTTCAAAACCATACTGATATTTCACTCCCATGCATACACAAGTGCGTGATACAGAGGCCACAAACAGGCGGTCTTGTGACGTTCAAAACTGTTTTTTTTGAGATTTCTTCTCTGGGCCGCTTTAATGGACATTCAAAACTACCCATTCTTGACTGAAATTTCATCCTGAATCCAATGGACGGGTTGAATTTTCCAGAAAACACCTCTGTGGGGCCCACCGATCACGGCTGCAAAAATTTGCACTTCGTGTCCTTCTACGACTCTGCCACCGACTCCAGCCATCCAGCAGCTATAAAAGGGGAGTTATGGACGTGGGAAAGGCATTCAGAACCAGGGAATTCCAGATCTAGAGCAAGGGAGAGAAGAAAGAGAAGAAAGAAGAGAGAGAGATCGATTGATTTGGTGTTTTGATTTTATGAATTTTGTTTAATATTTTTGATGGATTTTATGGGTCACTAATCTCTCAGCTAGGGCTGAGATGAAGCCCCTAATTTGATTAGCTCATGTATTGGTTGATTTACTTTGAACATTAATTAATTTGTTTCTTTCTCTAAGTGGGCTTGATTGGTTTAAATTCTATACTTCTCCATCTATGAACTTGACCAAAGTATATATATGGATGTTGTTTGGATGCTTATTACAGGTGCTTGGGTCTGATCAAGAACAGGTTTCCTAGAGAGAAAGAAAAAGGGTGCTTTAATGAATGTACATTCCATGTACCCGACTAAGGACATGGGATATGTTGTTCATGGCATTGCTTAAAGGAATTAGACAGTCTGTATGCTCGATTAAGGACACAGATTGTGCTTTCTCTATATAAGTGGTATCAATTTAGATCAAGGTGAATCAACAGACAAAACAAGGGTTAGGATAATTAGGGGTGGATTCGAAAGTCCTAGTGCTCTTTCTCTGATTGAATTTTCTTCCCTGTTCTTAATTGTTTTTTTCTCTAGAATTGTGCTTAGTAGTTAAGTCCATTATTTGTTGGATTAATTAAGGAGAGTCATAGATTTGAATTGTGACGACTAGTCCTTGTGGGAACGATCTCGTAATTCGTACCGTATCTACATCTGATTCGTATACTTGCGAGTTTAAAAATCATTTAAATCATGTTGGTTTAAATAAAACATCATAAACATGCATTATGAGAACATTCAAAGAAATCACACAAGCAATAAAAATAAATAGTAATCCCAAACACAGTCATTTTTATAGTGGTTCGACTATGTGTTTACAGCACTTCCGGCAGACGTACTCAACTCTTGAGTGTACCGGATCTCACTAACGGAGGTTTCAAATCATGTTCACCTCAAACAAGTACAACCTACACAAGGCCGACTCTAGGACCTACACAAGGTACCTAACATGTCTCCACGAGACACAAGTTTATGCTCCACACAGAAGCAAGGGTCAACACACAACACCCAAATTTTAGGCCACACAGGCCAAGGATCCACACTAAGAACCTAACAGTTTATGCCCTACACAAAAGCAAAGGTCAACATACATCACTAAGGTTTTAGACCACACAGGTCAAGGACCTTCACAAAGGACCTAAGTTTATGCTCTCCATAGAGCAAGGGTCAACACACAACACCCCCACGTATTCTCATCGGAGGCCTCCTATGAGGACTTGAAAGGGGTGAGAATCACCTATGACCCAATCCTACACAAAGGAATGATCAGCAGGGTCTCTGGACTCTAATGACTTACAGATAAGTAGATGAGTCCCATTTAGCACATTGATGAAGATCTCCTCCTTCGATGATGAAGAATCTTCAGCTCCATTGATCCGCAACACTTATGATGCTCCAATGTAAGGCAACAAGTTGGGTTAAGGTTATGTTGAAATCCTACTCTATTAAATGTTTTCTTATATTAGAAGTAGAGTGATTCCAAGCATCTATGCATTCAAGGTATCTCAGCTCAATGATTTGCCATTAAGGTGGTAGCTGAAGGATCCTTGAATGCAGAAGTTCATTCACAAATCCACTCTATTGAATATTAATGATAGGGTGGATTAAGAAATGAACTCCCATGAGAGAAAAAGGCTTAGTGTATGTGATATGGATTAAACACTCAAAAGCTCTACCTATTTTCTCTACAAATAACCTCAGGTAAGCTCTCATTAAATAGGCAAAAGTTTCAATAGAGATAAAAAGTCATTTTTTTAAAGAGTTCGATATCATCGAGCAGACTTCGATACCATCGAGCGTATACTCTCGATAACATTGAATGGCCGCTCAATGACACGAACTCAATCTATCAAACACCTTTGAACCTTTTTGTCAACTGGTCGAGGATATCAAACATGCTTCGATGTCATCGAATTTCGAACTCCGATTTCATCGACACATGATTCGATTCCTTGACATTTGAAAACATGAGAGCAGACTTGCCTTTGAAGCTTAACAGGTATTGATATGATCGAGCATCCCTCGATATCATCTGATTTTGAATGTCGATGATATCAATACCAGTTTTGATTCATCGATATTTTCAAGGAATTTTCCTATAAACTTGCTGGACAGTTTGTCCTATTTCGATGACATCGACCTAGTCTCGATATGAACAATATTTGAATATCGATATCATCGAGTTATCCGCGATACTTAAATGAATTTACCTGAAAGCTTGTTGGTCAGATGTGTCCTAATCTGATATCATCGAAGGTCTGTCGATACATCAAGGTTTAAATTTAGAGGATATCAAGGCTCTCTTCGAGATATCGAAAATCATATTTTTTTTCTTAACTGCATATTGGACACAAGTGACCAGATGTCGATTTTATCAAACCGTCTTTATGAACTCGAGATTCGAAAGTCGATGATATCGACCTGTTATCGATTCATCAATAATTTAGTCCAGGATTCGTTGTGGTTGCTGGACATCTGAAGTCCTCGTTTCGATAACATCGAGTGAGTGTCAAGGACATTAATAACAGAGTTCGATTGCATCGAATCACTTATCGATAAATCGACCAAGGCAGAAAACTTAGAGATTTTCCTGATTTTATAAAATAGTTTTCTCACCTTAAGCCCTAAGTTGTTCCATCCATTTTTAAGGGTTTTATATACCTAGTGTTTTGGGTCATGGGATGTGAGGCTAAGTTTACCTTTGACGAGTTCGGGCACACATCCTGTTGAGGTAGACGCTCGAATGATCTTTCTATGAGGCTCACTTGTCTTGCTGACTCAACACTCACGTTAATTGATAAACCAGGGCACTTTCACACCTCTTAGCTCTTGCTAAGAGATTAACCAATTAAAGACATGATTAAGACTAAACCCCTAGACAAAAACAGAAAAACTAACTAGAACCAAAGATTCAGTGAAGATGGAAGACTCCTTGAAGTTCTCCAGCACCTTGCCCTCTTTCTTTTACCATAATTCGTGCTTAGAAGCTCTGAAAGAACCCTTATTTATAAGATTTGCTTGAACTGACTTTGAAACCGCCTCAATTTATGCAATCGAACTATGCTTGGGCTGCAACTGATTGATTTTGGTTCGCACCGAACTTGAATCTTTGGTCAGAACGAATTAACTTTTGGTCACACTGAATTAACTCATTTTTCGTGCCTAAATTCTCTGTTCACCTTCGGTCGCACCGAGTCTTCCTTCGATAGCGCCAATCTCATCTTCAGTCACATTGAATTGGGATTCAGTTAAACCAAGTTATCTCTGAATTTCTTCATTTATTGCTGGACTAATTTGTACAACTTCGATTGGACTAAAGGTCGATCCAAACAGTTTGTCTTCTGTTGCTTCTGTAATTTTTCTAGTCTTTTCTTCTTCCATTTAACTTAAATTTCTCAGATCTTTGCCTTGTAGATTCTTCATTCTTGACCTTCAAATCTCGAAGCCTCATTTTGGTAATCTTTTGAGTGTTAATTCACTACTTTTAATGTCCTTTGCTCCAAATTTCTCGAAATCACCTCATAAGATAAAACAAGTGAAAATAGATCAATTAAGCACTATCATGTTTATAAAACTAAGGAATAACTATGGGAAAATATGCAATATTTCACACTCAACAAGTCCCCGGCAACGTCGCCAAAAAAAACTTATTGACAACCCCAAGTGCAAGGATGAGCTGTAGTAATAACTCTGTGAGACCGAGGTCATATCCATAGGGACTTACTATGTGTGTGTTTATGAAATAAGCTACAATTAGAACTAGAATTTAGGCTAAAAATAAAATCTGAAATATGAGAGATCAATGGTGATATGCTATCAATAAGAATGGGAAAAACTAGAGCGTCAAGGGTCCACTTGTAGTTATTATGATGCTACCTCACTCCATTCAATTGAACACAACTGGAACCAGAGTCATATCCTATCCAATTGGATGAATGAGCAGTTTAAAATATAATTTGAAATTTCATTAGTTTAGTTTCTTTATGAAGTACTGAGGCATTGATCGTAGGGAATTAAAGCATCTACCATGCCCATAGATGATGGTGGATCACGGAGTTTATAGATCACTCAATTGCAAAACAAGTAAGAATATATTAAAAGCTTCCCATGCATCTACTGTAATTGTAATCACAATAAATCATAGAAAACTGAAAATATTCCTTCATTCAAACTAAAAATCAATGGAAGTTCAACATAAACTTGAATCAAAGTAACATAAGCATCAAAATAAACTACAAGCTTCATCTCTTAGCTCTAGTTAAGAGATTTATCCAACCATAACTATGATTGAAACTAAACTCTCAAACAAAAAACATAAATACCAAATAGAAGAAGAAGAAGATTAGAGAAGAAGGAAAGACTCCTTAAGATTCCACTACTCCTTGCTATTCACAACCCCAAGTTTAGGGTCACAATGTAGTAATAATCTCGGTGAGACCGAGGTCTAATCCACAAGGACTAATCTTGTGTGTATTCTGAATTTAACTAAAAGTAGAACTAGATGAAGAACTAAAACTAAATTTGAATAATTGAAAGAGTAATTGTAATTAAAGTGATTAAAAACTAACAAATTCAAAGGTGGTACCTAGGGTTCCCAAGAAACCACTTGCAGAGATCAAGGAAATCTAGTACTTGATTAAAGGATACAACTGAAATCAGAGTCATATCTTATCCAGTTGGAAGATATAACAATTAAGATCAATCTGAACTTCCTTTGACCTAATTCTCAAAAGAGGAGAATTATGAAAATTTGTAAAGATTCCATCACCAAACCATGCCCATGAGACAATGACAAACAACAGGATTTACCAATCCCATAATCTCAAAACATGCAAAGAAGATACTTAAAGTTATTGCAGATCTACTGTAATTTGAGTCACAATAAACCATTAAAAACTGAAAGTATTTCTTAAATATCAAACTATAATCAAAGTAAATTCATCATAAATATGAATCAAAGCAATAGAAACATCCCATCATGCTACAAGCTTCACCTCTTAGCACTAGCTAAGAGTTTTAGCCAACCATAGACATGATTGGATCTAAAACCCTAGAAGAATGCATGAAAACTAACGAGAAAGAGAAGAAAAATGCTTCGTGATGGCTCTCAACCCTTTTTCTTTGCTCCTCCAAACCCTAGATGATCTTAGGAATGTCCTATGGACTCCTATTTATAGTTTTGTAGCACCTCCTTTCGCACCGACTTGGAAATATCTAGAAACCACCTCAAATTTACACAGTCTCGATGCTATCGAAGGGTCTTTGATATGTCCTTCGATATTATCGAACAACCTTCGATATATCGAAGGTCGGTCCAAAACTGTGGAGCGAGTTTGGCTTGAAATCCTGAATTTCTCGATCCTATCGATGTGTCTTCGATACTATCTAATAGTCTTCGATATATCAAAGGCAATTCTAGCAGATTTTCAAAATTAGACTTTTGTGGCCCCGAAATCTGTTTTCAGGACAATTTTCAGGCTTTCTTTTCTTCACTTCAAATCTTCGATTCTCTTCCTTTATCACTTAGTTTCCTTGGATATTTGGCATGTATATTCTTCAATCTTTATCTCCTAAGATCCATCCCATGACTTGGTGATTCTTGAGCATTAAATCCATGCTTTTTGCACCGTTTTCAGTCTAAGCTCTTAAATTCACCTTGCAACACAAACATGAGTAAAATAGAACATTAAGCGTTGTCATGTTCATAAAATGTAACGTCTTGAAAAAATTCGTACAAAGACCCGAGTACCACCTTAGGCAGAAATCACTAAGGACTGAATTCTTTAGAAATTAGATGAAAATTAATTAAGCACTAAACTAAATAAATCAGAGAATTTGCTCGAACCACATTCTATACGAACTGCAAGACCCAAAACCATTAGAATCGCTAATCGAACATTACCTAGAAACCTTAGATCAATCTTAAAACCCAGTTGTTCTCGGGAGCACATTAAAACTCTGTATCGGGCTTGGACCGCATGTTGAAAGTCTAACTACTATAAAACTATATGGTTATGACTGCCTTACTGGGCTTGACAACCATGATGGGAATCGAGCCCGAATAGTGTCCAGAAACGCACAACTAGAGCCCGAATAGTGTCCGAAACAGACGCATTTTGGCTATAACCTAAGTATACCATGGCCCTGGGGCCATTTACATCACTTCCAAGCCGATATAATTCCCTTAACCCACCCCTCTCTCATTCCATCCGAATTTTCTCTAACCATAGGAGAGAGAAGAGAGAAAAGATGAGAAAAGAGTGGAGATCGAAGGAAAACCTTTGGGGTTTGCTGCAGTACTCATGTTTTGCTACTCCATTCATCGAATCGCCTTTACGTCTAGCTACTCAACTCGTTTCAACTCCAATTTTGGGTAAAAAATCCTAACCCTAATCTGTTTTAGGAATCCAAATAGAGAAACTAGTGAAATAGCTAACCTATTTCAATGTTTAGGTAGCCGTTATGCCGTAGACAAAGACGTGGTGTGCGAACCGAGTTCATAATGATCATACCGACGAAAGGTGCAGACTATAAATGTTTAGGTTATGGTTTTCAAGGCTTTCAATGTCAGCAATGATTTATGTCTGACTTGATTGCTGCCATATGATCTTAGTTATGACTTTTTTGATATATCATGTATGTGTAAATTAGGTTGTATACTAAATGCATTCCATGTGTTTGTTGAAATGTTTGAATGAATAGGAAATTATGATTTATGCTTACTATGATTATTAACCTAGAATTCATGTTTGTTGTATGTATGACAACTCCTTTGTGAAAGGATTTGTTATAATATATGTTATAATTAATTTATTACATGTATGTTGAAATGTGTAGTCTGAGTGTTTGATAAAATGTCTGAATGAGAAATTACTTATTGAGATGTATTTAATGAGGGTGTTGAGATAAGATTCTTAATTACCTTATCCATAGTTATAGTTTCCTTCATGTAACCTATCTTGCTACTACGTGATTTATGGATGAAACGCCTATGTATGATAACATGTGCAATATGTTTGTTAAAATGCCTGAATGAGAATTGTATTTGAATTGGTTGTTAAATGCTATTTGACTATCATATATGAATGCTTATTGTATTTGAGTATGATTAGGACTAATACGTAGTCCAGGCAATCGGTAACAGTTTTCGTTCAAGTGGCCGAACTAGTTTTGCCATAACAAATATGCTCAATGAATCCGAGTCGTACGGTGATTATCGGTAGTAGTTAAGCCACGAGGAGTGGGTATGCCCTTCATGTCGATTAATTTAGCATGTGCTTATACCAATCGAACTTGTTAAGTAACCCGATTGACCTAATGTGTGTTTACCATGTATAGACGCTACTGCTTGAATTTAAGGTACCACTTACCAATGTAAAGCCCGTTTAACCTTGGTACCACGATCTCCTAAGACTCATGAGCTGGCTATGGTGGTATGGGACACCATGGTCGAGATGTTAGCCTACACTGGGGTGACGAGCCTCCCCGTAGTGACCAGTGAGTAACCCAAACTCATGAGCCAAATACGGTAGTATGAGACATTGTATTCAAGTTGTCGGCTTACGCTAAGGTAACGAACCTTCCCGTAGTGACCTCAAGTAAATTAGGCCTACACTTAGGTGACGAGCCTTCTATAGTGACCTCGAGTCTAAACTTGCCTATCCACTATTTTTCAAATCAGGGGTGATGTTATCCTATAACTTCCTTATTGTATGTGCTTAAGTAGGATTAACGACCCTATATGGATCATTGTTTGGGTAAATGATATAAAGGGAGGTACGTTAGCTTCCCGAATCTTCTTTATGAATAAGCCTAATCAAGAAACTCGACTAACACGTGCATACACCACACTGCATGTGCTTTAGCGATGAATACACAGTGGGAGTAGCATGTGCGACCGTGAGATGGTGTCGCTGAGGGAGTGTAGGTGAGGGCTGCATCATTACTACATATCATCCTTGCATTAACCAAAGTAGTTAGGGAATGCTTGTTGTATTTCTTTATCATTACTACTTGACTGAATTGATGACATGTTAACCTTTGCCTTATAGTACCACTGAGTTGATCACTGACTCCCACTCTGGGAAGGTGTTTTAAAATACCAACCAGACTCTTTGTAGATGCAGGTGGCGACGATGTCTACATTGCTGATTGGGATTTCATAATGAGGAGGAAGAATTCTCTTACATTCAGCTATCAGACAGGTCTATGTAGACCATGTACTGATCGATGGGATTACAGGGATAATAACGATTAGTTGGACATTTACATTTTTATATTTTATAAATTTTAAAGCAACACATGTATATATTTTGCCTGGTAATATACTCATACTCTGGGGATTGAGAAACAGTTCTATATATTATATACCTATCTCAATCTTCCGCTTGCATAACTTAATTTATCTCTGGAGTATGATATGTTGTTTTAGTATAATCTCACTCATGTTTAATGCACTAATATGGATAACATTTAAACATCATTATCTATGTTGCATAAGTGATGCGTTGGAACTCGGGAGTTGAGCTTCTGCTCAACCCCCGATTTTCGGGGCATTACATAAAACCAAGATATAAATGAGGGATAATATGCAATATTTGACCCTCAACACAATCCCCAACCAGCATTTTGCAAGTCCCGAGCAAAGTATGTGAAAAAATATTTTGAAACCATTATATAATCTTCATAAGCTCAAGAGATTTCAAAATACATCCTTGTTGAACATTGTTCTCTCCTAAACTCTAGCATTCTGTAAACTTCATAATCAAGTTCAAAGCACTAATCCATCAATTAGAACAATTCCAAACATTGAGTTCCATAGGTGCATAATGAAATCTAGACTTATCATAATCAAAGATTCAATTCTTCATTTCCATGATAACATTAATAATCTAAAGAGCATTTAAGACAACCACAACCTAACCTGAAACTTGCTTTACAGTTCATCTTTTAAATCCCTCTTTTATTCCTCCAGCTTTTAATTTTTCCATCGATGGCTTTCACACTATATTAACATTTTAAAAGATCTTTAATAGGTGACCTTTTCTAAGACAACTATTTTTTTAGCTGGGTATTATTGTTTTTTTTTAACATGATGGATAAATTCCCCAAGTTTGTTCCTTTCATGCTAAATAATCACCAAGTTAACAATTCAATGTTGAATGAAGCTTTAATGTGAAAGCTAGATGTGACATATGACAGCATGACTCGATCAATGTTTAAAACTCCTAATCATGGATTAATAATTCAAACTTATTTTGAAATCTCCAAGTAACTGAATCTAAGAGTCATAAATCATCAACATTAAGCATCTTATAATTCTAATTTTTAAAAATTTTACATTTTTTTGTAAATTTCTTTTGCTCAAGGACTATGAAAACAATAGATTAATTTACCTAATCTCCCATCCCCAACCTAAAATCTACATTGTCCTCAATGTAAAAGAAATAAGCATGTAATGCAAAAGAGGCAATGAAAAGAAAAAAGGGAAGTAATAGGAAAATAATACTTGAAGAAGGAATTTTGAGGCTTTTCCAATGGTCTCAGTACGAAGATGGGTTAGCACAAAAGACTCAAACAGATGATAAGCAAACTATCCTAAACATGGGAAAGCAAACTATCCAAAAATAGTGGAAAACAAACTATCTTAAAACAGCAGAAAACAGTAAACCTAACTACACCTCCGTCAGACTAGGAGGTTAATCCTGGTAAACAAGATCATTCAGAGGTATAGACATGTCCTCTGAATCAAATTTTTCAACAAATGGCTTGAACCGATGTCCATTCACTTTAAAGTTATTACTATTATTTGGATTCTGACTCTCAATGGCCCCATGAGGATAGACATTAGTTGTAACGCCCCAGATTTTTGCCAACCTGGGATTAGATGTCCTTAGGCAATGGGTCGATCCTAATACCTCATTAACTTGTCAGAACTGAATCCCAAAGTCTAAAGCCGCCTTTGAACTCATTTCCTTCACAAACCTCACCCTTCATCACCTTGATCTTCCAATTTTTCTAAGAACTTTCACCCTAGACACTATCTTAAACTAGCTAAGTAGTATAACTTGGATCACTTTATATACAAACTCCAAAGGCCTGAGTACCACCTCGACCAGAATTCACTTAGGACTAAATCCTTTAGAAATGAGACAAAGTAACTAAGTGCGAAACCAGATTAGCTACGAAATCCGTTTGAATCGCTTTAAATATGATCTGCAAGACCCAAAACTTGTAGAATCATTGACGCTAGGTTACCCTAAAGTTTAGAACCAAACTCATTTCCCGGCTGCTCTCGGGAATGAAACGAAACTTCATATTAGGTCTAGATCGCACATCAGAAGTCCGATTAACACGGTTAAGGAACTAGGACCGCCTCACTTGGGCCGACCATCATCTCAAAAATCAGTCCGGTACCGATGTCCCACGGCCATTCGTTTGGATCCGGAGCGAGGGAGTGTGAAAAACACTATTCCCTTTACAAAATAAATATCTGGAATAGTGATCTGGCACCATTCGCTTACGCATCAGTATTAAGCAACCAGACCGTCAGAATCAGACTAAATTACACCCTCAGATTAAGAAAAATTTCAGGAACATTTACATGTGCTTGGAATTTCGGATCGTGGCCCACTGACTGTTGAACTGAAAGTGGTCCGCCACGTGCGATCTGGGAATCCGTTCGAGTCAAAAACATAGTCCCACGTAGATCCGTGAGTAGAGAGCTTAAGTCTGACGTTTGGCTCAAGGGGGGCCACCAGAAACACTCTTTTGAGCTGGAAAAGTGACGAAATACCTATATTAGCAGTAACCCTTGAACCTGAGTCTATTTTGGGAAGGTTTTAGGCTATAAAAGGACTTTAAACCCTCTCCCATTCCAGCCATACGAATTTAGATTTGAGAGAGGGAAAAGAGAGAGAAAGTGAGGGAGATGTGGAAGGAATTTCCTGCTGTTATTCGGGCTCTACCGCCTGATTCTCATCGCTTTCCCGGCGATTCCGGCGTCATTTCTAGGTAATAAACCCTAACCCTAACCTGTTTGGGGGATTAGACAGTTGTAGGTTAGGAAATAGCTAACCTATTTCGTTCTCTAGGTTGCCAAACTCCCGTATACGGAAGCTTAGCGAACCTATCGACTCCGTTACGATTCAACGACACAAGGTGAGGACTTTAGGTGTATAGGTTGCGGTTTTCAACGCTTTCAATGTTAGATAATGGTAGATTCATGATCTGCATGCAATTGCATATGTACAAAGTGCTTTCCGTTTTCTGTTTCGATTAGAATTGTAGAATTTGGAATTTCACATACTCTAGGTATTCATATAAAATACCGTATACGTATTTTTTATGGAAATGTATTTGATATGTTTATTTGTCGTATGGATATACGATATATGGATAAAAGACTTATTTGGCGAAAGGATTCGCCGAAATACATGTTTTACTAATATATACTATGTATGTAGAAATACTGTATTGTAAGGAGTGCCGTATACATGTATATTTTGGAAATGTGTTTGCCATGATTATGTGTCATATGATTATATGACATATGGATAAATTACTTATTTGGCGAAAAGAATTGCCATAATACATGTTTGTTTGTATACACTATGTATGTTGAAAATGCGTATTCTAGAAAATACTGTATACATATAAATTTTGGAGATGTATTTATCATGATTATTTGCTGTAGTAATATATTATACATGGATAAAATACTCACTTGGCTAAAGGATAGCCCTAATACATGTTTTGCTAACATACACCATGTATGTTGTAATAGTGTATTCTAAGTGTTGTGAAAATGACTGAATGAGTATAGAATTCTCATTCGTGCTCGCCATGACTAATTGTCATGGATAATTGATTGTTGTATTGGCAATACCCCTTTGACGAAAGGATTTACCCTAAATCACGCCACGGCCAATACACACTATATATGCTAAAATGTGTGGCCCAAGTGTTTGTGGAAATGACTGAATGAATATGGAACTTGGTTTCCTGCTTGCCATGACTATCCGTCATGGGTGTATGCGTGTTATGATTGGGGTAACTCCCTAGTGAAAGGATTTGGTCTTATACCTCTGTGATCAGCATATGTCATGTATGTTGATTCCTGTATTTTAAAGTGTTTGTTAAAATGTCTGAATGAGGAGTAGTTAGTAAATTGTAATGTTTAAGGGTGTTGAGATATGATTCTCAACTCCTTTAACTATGTGTATGATTTCCTTGAATAGCTATGTGATTAGGAATTGAATATGTACAAACTCATGCTTGTGTTGTGCTTTATAACATGCTCAACTGCTTTTATGATTTCATTTATGTAATGCATATATTAAATTCATGTTTACGTTGTACGATCCGTCATGGGTGATGGGGGAGTAGAGCAATGAATGCGTGCAACAGCCCTGGCAGCCCTAAACGGATATTATCAAACTTTGATTGTATGATCTGAACCTTGATCCATTACTGCTTTACTATTTGAAATTGATTGTGTTTGGGGCTATGTTTATAGTCCAGACAATCGGTACTAGAATTGAATTCGTGGCTGTGATTCATTTGCCACATGAGATGTGTTCGACGAACTCGAGTCGTACTTCGGTTGGTGATAGTGGTTGGCCACGCAAAGTGCTTATGCACTTCATGTCGTTTAACTTGTTGTGCGCTCGAGCTAGCTGAGCTCGTCAGGCAACCCGATCTGTCTTATGTATGTTCACCATGTTTGGACGCTACTGCTTGAACCTAGGGTACCAAACTTACCAGTGGAATCCCTTTTAACCATGGTACCTCGATCCGCTAAGACTCATGAGCCGGGCATGGTGGTATGGGACACCGTGGTCGCGCTGTCGGCCTACGCTGGGGCTACGTGCCTCCCCGTAGTGACCAGTGAGCAACCAAACTCGTGAGCCGATTATGGTGGTATGGGACACTATATTCGTGCTGTCGGCCTACATTGATAAGGTGATGGGGGAGTGGTGCAACGTATGCGAGCAATGCCACAGCGCCCTTTGTAGTGACCTCGAGCATACTCTGAAATCGCGGTGAGCCTTAGAGTTTGTCGCGGTATATAGAGTATGAACTAGGCCTATTTCTGTATAGTGATGAATCGTTTAAGGGGTGATGGGGGAGTGGTGCAACCTTTGTGCGTAACACAGCGCCTCTCAGTAGTGACCTAGAAAATACACCATCGTCGATATTAACTAGGACTGACGACCCTAGAATGGATCATGTTTGGGAATGATACAAGGGAGGTACCTTAGTTTCCCAATCCTGCTGTTTGAAATGGACTAATTAAAAACTCGGTAATCATGCTCATCATACATCGCATGTGCCTGGAAGATGTGGAGCACTGTGGGATGTAAGCATGCCGCGAACGTGATATGGTGTTGCATGAGGGAGTATGTCGGTGAGGGCATCCATCATACCTGCATTCATACTTGCATTAATCAGAGTAACTAGGAGTGTTTGATTTACTGCTTTATCATTACTGCTTGACTGTATTGATAACATGATAACTTATGCCTTATTATTCCACTGAGTTAGCTACTCACTCCCACGTTACGGGACGGTGTTGTACACACCAACCAGATTTGTTGAGTTTCAGATGATGGCGATGCTTATGAAGCAGAGCCGGACTACTTCTATGGTGATGAGGAGGAGTTCTCCTATCATGTAACCCTCTGACGGGTCTCTGAAGACCTGGTACTGTATTGTCGGGGCTGTGGTACTGGGGATAGAAGACATTAAACTTACACATTTGGTATATTTTAGAACTGTACTTGTATTTATTTAACCTGGTAATGTTATCACACTCTAGAGACTCATCATAGTTTATATATTTTATCTATCTATCATAGTCTTCCGCTTGCAAAATTAACTGTCTCTGGAGTATGATATGCTGTTTTGGCTTAATCTCACTCATGTTCAATGCACGAATACAGTCAACATTCAATCATCATCCATTTTGTTGCATAAGTGATGTTCTGGAACTCAAGAGTTGAGTTTATGCTCGACCCCCGATTTTCAGGGCGTTACATTAGTAACAGTGAAAGGGCTAGTCTAACGAGATCGGAGTTTTCTCGGAAAGAGATGTAACCAAGAATTGTACAAAAGGACCTTCTGACCTGGTGTGAATGATTTTCTGAGAATGTGTTGGTCATGAAACACCTTCATTCTGTTGTTGCAGAATTCTTGAATTCTCATATGAGTCATTCTAGATTTCTTTGAGTTCATTTAATTGGAGTTTGCTTAGCGACCCAACGTTGTCCAGATTAAAATTCTATTTTTTAATAGCCCAGTAAGCCCTATGTTCCAACTCCACAGGTAAGTGGCAAACCTTCCCATAGATAAGTCTAAAGGGAGACATTCTAACAAGGGTTTTAAATGCAGTACGGTAAGCCCACAAAGCATTGGTCAATCGAATTGACCAATCCTTTCGACCAGGGTTAACTGTTTTCTCCAAAATGTGTTTGATCTCCCTATTGGAAATCTCAGCTTGTCCACTTACTTGTGGGTGGTATGGAGTGATCACCTTATGAGATATGCCATATTTCTTCATTATGTTCGAAAATGACCTATTACAAAAATATGAGCCCCCCATCACTAATGATAGCTTGAGGCGTTCCAAACCGGGAAAGGATGTTTTCTTCTAAGAATTTAATGACCATTTGATGGTCATTATTCTGGCATGGAATCGCTTCGACCCATTTAGTGACATAGTCTACTATAGAAAAATGCATAGATTCCCAAATGATTGGGGGAATGGTCCCATAAAATCGATGCCCCAACAATCAAATGCTTCAATGATCAAAATGGGGTTCAAAGGCATCATATTCCGAAGGGACAATGCTCTCAATTTTTGACAACGCTCACAAGCTTTGCAAAACTCATGAGTGTCCTTGAACATAGTGGGCTAGTAAAAGCCACACTATGAAATTTTGGCTGTAATCTTTGTAGAAAAAAAGTGACCACCATAGGCCTGAGAGTGACAAAAGGAGTAACACTTTGGTGCTCATTGTTTGGCACACATCTCCTTAAGATTTGGTCTGGGCAATATTTAAACAAGTACAGATCATCTCAGAAGAACTTATGAACCTTGGTGAAGATTTTTTTTTCCTATCTTGCGCAGTCCAATGTGTCGGCGTGAAACTTGTAGCAACATAATTAGCAATATCAGCAAACCAAGGTGAATGTGAGACTTTAAACAATTGTTTATCAGGGAACATGTCATTTATATGTGTCCTCTCAGGGGATCAGGGAGATCAAGGCGGGAAAGTTGGTCATCCACTACGTTCTTTACTCTCTTTTTATCTTTTATTTCCAAATCAAATTCTTAGAGTAGGAGGATCCATCTTATTAGGCAGGGCTTAGCATCATTCATAGAAAGAAAATACTTGAGTGTCGCATGATCAGTGTAGATGATGATCTTAGATCTGATAAAGTAAGACCTAAATTTGTCCAAAGCGAATACTATAGCTAAGAGTTCCTTCTCCGTAGTAAAGTAATTCACTTGGGCAGAATTTAAGGTTCTACTTGCATAATGTATAACATAAGGATTCTTTTCTTTTCTCTGGCCCAACACCACTCCAAGAGCATAGTCAGATGCATCACACATAAGTTCAAAAGGAATGCTCCAATCAGGTGGCTGCATGATAGGTGCAGTGGTTAACATGCCCTTGAGCTTAGAAAAAGCTTTCTGAAATTGGTCAGTTCACTCGTATGGTACATCCTTCTGAAGTAGTTATGTAAAGGATGAGAGAAGTGACTAAAGTCCTTTATGAAACTTCTATAGAATCTGGCGTGTCCTAAGAAGGATCGTATGTCACGTATGTTCTTAGGTGGAGGTAAGTTAGAGATAAGATCAATCTTAGCCTTATCTACCTCAATTCCTTTGGACGAGATGATATGTCCAAGGACAATTCCCTTACGAACTAAGAAATGAAACTTCTCCTAATTTACTACCAAGTTCCTTTCCTCATATCGCTTCAGGACACATTTAAGATTCTCCAAACAATCGTTGAAAGATGGACCAAAAATAGAGAAATAGTCCATGAAGACCTCTAGATATTGCCCCACCATGTCAAAAAAATACTCTTCATACATTGCTGAAAAGTAGCGGGGGCATTACACAGTCCTAATGGCATCCTTCGGTAAGCAAAGGTGCCAAAGGGACATGTGAATGTGGTCTTTTCCTTTATGAAACTTCTATAGAATCTGGCGTGTCCTACGAAGGATCGTATGTCACGTATGTTCTTGGGTGGAGGTTAGTTAGAGATAAGATCAATCTTAGCCTTATCTACCTCAATTCTTTTGGACGAGATGATATGTCCAAGGACAATTCCCTTACGAACTAAGAAATGAAACTTCTCCTAATTTACTACCAAGTTCCTTTCCTCATATCGCTTTAGGACACATTTAAGATTCTCCAAACAATCGCTGAAGGATGGACCAAAAATAGAGAAATAGTCCATGAAGACCTCTAGATATTGCCCCACCATGTCAAAAAAAATACTCTTCATACATTGCTGAAAAGTAGCGGGGGCATTACACAGTCCGAATGGCATCCTTCGGTAAGCAAAGGTGCCAAAGGGACATGTGAATGTGGTCTTTTCCTAATCTTCAAGGGCTATCTCAATCTGATTGTAGCCCAAATATCCGTCAAGGAAACAGTAATAGGAATGACCAACTAGCCTTTCCAAAATTTGATCGATGAAGGGCAAAAGAAAGTGGTCTTCCTTGTGACGGTATTCAACTTTCTATAGTTAATGCACATTCTTCAACTAGTAGTAACTCTAGTTGTCATGAGTTCATTGTTGGCATTGGCTATGATGGTGATTCTGAACGTCTTAGGAACCACCTAAGTTGGACTTACCCATTGGCTATCCGATATAGGGTATATAATACCCATATCTATTAGCTTAAGAACCCCAGCCTTAACCACTTCCGTCATATTTGGATTTAGTCTATGATGTGGTTGTCAGGAGGTCTTAGCATTATCATCTAGATAAATGCGGTGAGTACAAATCGAAGGGTCAATTCCCTTAAGGTCCGCAATCAACCAGCCAAGGGCTCCCTTATGCGTAGTGAGAGTAGAGATACACATACTCTCTTGTTCTTACTCAAGGTGGGAAGAAATTACCACTGCGTATGTCTCATCTTAACCTAAGTAGACATATTTCAAATCAGAGGGCAAAGGGTTTAGGTCAAGCTTCGATGCCTTGAGGTTAGACGGTAGAGGCACTATATCAGTTTGGGGCAATTCTTCGAATTGTGACCTCCGCCGGTTAACTTTAAGTATCGGCACGGTATCTAACATGGTTCCTATCTCCCTAATCATGTCATCATGAAAATCATGGGAGTGGGCCAGGCACGTCTCTAGAGGGTCAGAGGATAAGGTCAGAAGTGTTCTATCTTCCACGAAAGAGTCAATCATTTTAATATCATGGAAATCATCTTCCTCTAACAGTTTGCCCGTATTGAGAAAGATATTCAACTCCAATTTCATAATTCCAAAAGATAAACTCATGACTCAATTCTTACAATTAATGATTATGTTTGATGTAACAAGGAATGGGGGACTAAGAATGAGTGAAATTTAAGTGTTCAAGTCTACGATGGATTGAGTATCCAAGTCGATAAAATCTATCGGTTACTAGAATTTGTCAACCTGGACAAACACATCCTTAATTATCTCTCTCGGTACTTGAATTGAGCGATCGACAAGTTGTAATGTGGTCCGGGTGGATTTTAATTCACCCAAACCCAGTTATTCATAGATCGAGTATGGGATCAGATTTATGCTTGCTCATAAATCAAGAAGTGAGTGCTCAATGTGGTAATTCCCAATTACACAAGCGACGGTTGGGCTATCGGGATCTTTGTATTTCTGTGGCACATCTTGTTTTAAGATGACACTCACTTTTTCAGTTAAAAAGATTTTCTTTTGAATATTTTGCTGTCTTTTGGTCATACATAAGTCTTTCAAAAATTTGGCATATGAAGGTATTTGTTTAACCGCATCTACTAAAGGAATATTGACCTTACCTTTTCAGTTAAAAAGATTTTCTTTTGAATATTTTGTTATCTTTTGGTCGTAAACAAGTCTTTCAAAAATTTGGCATATGAAGGTATTTGTTTAACCTCATCTAGTAAAGGAATATTGACCTTCACTTGTTTCAACACCTCTAGGATGTCTTGAGAGTTAGAGAGAGGTTTTAGTGCAACCAACCGTTAGGGAAATGGATCAATTAGTTTGCCTTGAGATTTCAATTCTAACTCTTATGGGGCATGGCTAGATCTATCGTTGTTGTCCTCTTCTGGGTCCTTAGACTTTTCAACTCTAACGAGAATGGTTTGGTCAATGGTCTTCCCAGTCCTAAGAGTGATGATAGATTTACTTGCTCCATCTTATTTAAAGGGCTCAGGTTGCTAACTTCATATTGCGGTTTTGGGTTAGGAAGAGGTTGAGCCAGAAGGCTCCATTTATTCCCAATCGCACTTTTAGTCTCAAGTCCTTGTATGGCCTTTGTGAGGTCTTAAAAGGCTTGCAGCATACCATGATTGAAAAGCTCTTAATTTTGAAGATGCTTTAAAACTGGATCCTTCTAAAGTTTCCCTTTATGTGGAATTTGGTTAGGGAATCCTTGAGGTGTAGCAGTTTGTCCATTTCTCCAACTAAAGTTTGGATGATTTCTCCAGGTGGGATTGTACATATTAGAGGTGGGCACACTGAAAGGTCTTTGGTAATTATTCAAAGCATTCAATTGCTCATTTAGTACCTCTTAAAAGGCAGGTATTGTTGGACAATTTTCGATTGTGTGAATGTTGCAAGCACAAATACTGCAAACAGTTTCCTTACCCTTATCCTTCTTTAATTCCATGGCCTCGAGTTTTCTAGTGAGATTGGCCACTTTAGCATTGATATCATCATCCTCTCTCAAGAGATACATTCTGCCCCTGTCCTTGGATTGATTCAGCCTAAACATGGTGCTTAATTTTGGGGAGATGTCCCATGATTGTGTGTTTTCAACAATCTTATCAAAATAGTCTCACACATCATTGACATTTTTATACATGAATTCCTCATTACACATTGTCTCGACCAATTAGCGCATGGGAGATGTCAGTCCATCATAGAAAAAGTTCGTAATGCGCCATGTTTCAAAACCTTGTTGTGGGCATGAACTGACAAGATCCTTGAACTGCTCCCAACATTGGAAGAATGTTTCATCTTCCTTTTGGGCAAAGTTCATGATTGACTTTCTAAGGGTGTTCGTCTTATGGTATGGGAAAATTTTCTTTATGAACTCCCTTGTCATATCATTCCATCTACCAATAGATCGAGGACGTAGTGAATGTAACCACGTCATAGCTTTCTCTTTCAAAGCAAAGGGAAAGAGTTTCCACTTAACAGTGTCATCGGACACGTTTGGAAAGTATAGAGTGGCTATAATCTCGTCAAACTCTTTCAAGTGTAGATACGGATTTTCATATTCAAGCCCATAAAATTTTGAAAGGAGTTAGATAACCCCTGGCTTGATATCCATGTATCCTATATTTTCTGAAAAAAATCATGCATGAGGGTGTACTCACCCCTTCGATTGTAGATAATCTCATAAAGTTTGAGGCGGAGGTGTTTGATGCACCTCATTCTCATCCTGGACTTCCTCAACCCTAGGTTGAGGTTGTCTTCTCGGTTGATTGACCGGTTGATTGGCAGCCATAACCTTAATTGACTCTGAGGATCTCGAGCATTGTCTAACCCTGTGATGGATAGATAACCCCTCAATCAATCCTCCTTCACTATGAAGATGTTTAGTGTTGTCACAGACCCACTTGGGCATGAAACACTCTCAGCCCTCAATTTCATATCCAAACTAAACCTAAAAGAAGGGAAATAGAAATCTAAAAATAGAAAGAGAGAGGGAATTAGAAAGAAGTTACCAAATTAAAAGTTCCTAATTTAAGATCCTGCAAAATAAAACAAAACGAGTCAATTTTTAAAATAAGAAATTCCAAAATTAGAAAGTTTCTAAACCTAGAATTAGGAAGATGAGTTAGTTTCTAAAATAAAACAGAAAAACCCATAATCTTAACTTAATTTCAAAACTAGCTAATCTCAGGAAAACACAACCGTTAGTCCCCGGCAACGGTGCCAAAAACTTGTTCACAACCCCAAGTGTTGGGTCACGATGAAGTAATAATCTCGGTGAGACCGAGGTCAGATTTAGTTTTAGTTTTAGATGAAGAACTAAAACTAAATCTGAATAATTAAAAGAGTAATTGTGTAACACCCTTGTTCTCGAAACCCGAGGACGATCGCTCGAGTATGAGAACCCGAGTATTACACTATGAAGTAACAACTTTACATCTAATCACTAGAAAATTTTATGACATGCAACAAGGCAACTACTATGTAAAACTAGAATATCAAGAGTAACAAAAGGAAGTTCAATACAAGTAAAGGAAGGAAAAATGAAATCTCACAGTAAGGAATTGTTATTACAATTCAATCATAATATAAAATCTGAAGTACAAAAGTAAGTAAATCCTAAAGCTCCAATGTCTCAACAACATTCTCATAGAACTCTTCCTCACTAAACCCCAACTCAGCCATCCCTGTAAACCCATCGTAGAGGTCTTCACCTGTCCTCATTCCTACATATATTTAGTGCAACCGCACGATTGGGTGAGTGAAAACTCAATGAGAATTTCCCACATGGTTCATACATATCATGTCATTTTAAAATAGTTTAAATCAACATATTTAAATTACAATGAGACAAATCATAAAATTATAAATGAATGTATGGTGTATGAATGTATGTTAAAGTCACAGATCTGAGGATGCACATCTAGCTATCAAAATAAAGGGGTCGCCCAAGGCGAATTATTCAGCAGGAAAAATACTCATAGGTACGCCCAAGGAGAACTATCCACCCAGGAAAGACCATGCAGACTATCTGCGGTAGATTGTTTACCTGGAAAAAGCCATGTAAGTGAGTGCACCCAAGGATATCTCCTGAAAAAATACACGGGGTACGTCCGAGGAGTGTCTAATCCCGAAAAAGCCTCATGTAAAGAAAGAGCGTCAAAAGTGGCAGAAATGCACATGATCTGTGAGTTTAACTGAAGTGTTGGAACTTTCAGTAAATCTAACAAAGTGTGGCTTACATTGAGCACTCAGAAAAGCTCATATGTCATGCATAAATGTCATGTACCATGGTGCTCAGGTACATTCCATATGATCAACAAGGTTGCTTTCATAGACGTTGTCAAAGATCACAAGATATTGAACATCCAAGCATGATTTCAATCATAGATTCATTTACATTTTTCTAGGTTTAAGTGAGGGCCCATAAACATGACATTTCAAGCATACTAAATTAGTGACAGATTTATTCTACTTCATAAGAAAGGTGATGTTCCACACCTAGCATTCATTGTTCAACTTGTGAGATAGAAGGAGTGAAAGCATCATATGACTCCTTTTTACTACAATAAAGCTATGTCCAAAATTGGGCAATTGCTAGGATAACATAGAGAATGCACAACTAAACCAAATTACGTAATCATGAATTGTAGGGCTAGAGTAGTAGAAGTTAATATAATATCTCACATTCATCAATTCCAACTAGAAATCTAAATTACTAAGTTACCATTTGTAAGATTCTAATACTATATTAGGTTTAATTTATAAATAATCTAATATACACAAGGGGTTAATAGAGCAACTCACCACTAGAATAGAAGCAATATATCTAACCTCTTAGTGCAACTAATAGAAGTACACATGTACATAAGCAATTTCAAATGGGACATAATGAGCATAATACAATTCTTATAAGATGCAATAAAGCAATAAGGTTTAAGACAATCCTACATGATTATCGACATCAATTTAAGATTTAAGGAAGCAACATTAACAATTGCACAAATATACAGTCTTCATACTTTTAAGCTTAAGCTATTTTAGAATTCAATAAAACAATGAAGGCATGTGGGATATCCCTCACCGTGAATGAGTATTCTTCTTGCTGATTTGGAATGTTCTTATGGGTGAATGCAAGGATCCAAAAATCCAAGTATGTGTAAGTCTAGAATTCTAATCCCAACACACATATAGCCTACTACCAATATAAATCTTAGTTTCAACTCACCTGTTGAGACTTGTTGAAGGGAGGAGTGTCCTTCTAGGTAGATGATTTCAGGTAGTTCCTAGAATAGACATTTACAAGATGACGGTAAGTTGCTGCCAAGTTGACTCGGCTGGGAAGCTGGACGAGTCAACTCATGATTGAGTTGGGAGAAATTTCCATTTGAAGCTAATGGGTTTTTTAGCTTCATACCTGGTTGGAGTTTATTTTCCATTAATTGTAAGATGGAAACCTGAGTCCGTCCTCCAATGGCTGATGGAGTTATAATCTGGTTTAGTAAACACTCACCAAGTCGACTTGCTAACGAGTTGCTTGAAGCGGGGATTATAGGGATGAGTTAAACATTATACTTGTGTAGGGAATGGTTCTACCTACCGGTGTAGAGGGGTAGATGAGTTGTCACTCAATCAGGGCTCGACCAGGTCACTGGACTCCGTCACGGACTCAGTCCGAGTCGCTGAACCTGCACAAGGAATCCGATCGGGATTTTCAACCAGCTGGGTGTGGAATAACTGGGATCAGTTTGAGGTGTTTATTAAAGCTTGAGGCCAACCGATCCCAGCCGCTGATCTAAATTAAGGTTTTCATCTGAAAGGTAGATTCGATCAAGTCAGAAAACTATTGACTCGATACCGACTTGATCTCAAGAACACAGTTAGGTAGCAGACTATTACCTGCGACTAATTGTTGCTTGAGGTTACGAGTTGATTGGTGTTTGCAGCGAATCGGATCGATGTTCTGAAAATCGAGTCACCGTAGGGTGGCTAGTTCTGCAACTGGGTGAGGTTGAGTCTGGGATCGAGTTGGGATACGCCAGCAGCCTTCTGCTCCTTTCTCTCCTTTCTTCTTCCTTTCCTTTCTTCTTCTTCATTTTCTTCTTCTTCCCTGATTTTTCCTTGTTTGTTCTGCTTCTCTGTTGTTTTAGAGACCCGATAGAGCCCATGGCTCGACCCGCTCGAACAGAGGTTTGGTCGACACCCGACTCAGTCAGTCGCACAAGTGCGGCGCCCCATTGCTTCTCAGAACTCTCTCTTTCTTTCCCTCACCTGTCTCGAAAGTCGCCCTAAAATTGGTCATTTATAGCTGTTTTTATTTCTAGAGGGTTCTTCTACAAATTACAAAGGTTAGTGTGGAGATAGTGCGAGTTAGTCAAGAGTGGCTAACCATCAGGGTCTCCCTACGTGTTAAATCTTGTGCACGGGCCTATACGGTTGTTCCTGATAGACTTTAGGTGGGGTGGGCCATACGATGAACGGCTTGGATGTGTGACAGAATGGCTTTGTTAGAAGGGGGTATTTCTGGTTCGATCAGGGAAGATAATGGGTCCAATCATGGCGAAATGTGATCGGACGGCCCATCATTCGATCTGAGTCACATGGATGGTGTGGATTTATTCCGTGTTCACTGTAGGACCCACTACTTGTATGATGATTAGTGTTTTAGCTTAGCTTTAATACCATTTGCGGCGGTGGCGAAAAGATTCAAATGGTAGCTATGTAAATGCCCTAAAATGAATGGTTTGGATGTTGTTCATCCGACAACCGAGGTTGCAAGAGGCTAGGGTTGCCAGCTTGGAAAATAGGAGAAGAAACAGAGTTTTCCATTTTTGGAAAAGTAACCGCACATACCCGGTTTCTGCAAGAGATCGTGTACGTGTACACGTGTATGCACATGTGGGTGGAGCTGGGTTTTGATCAAACCCACCAAGACAACACAATGGACGGTTCAGATCATTGTAATGACCCATGATGGTGGGCCTCAAGCAACACACACAAACGGTGTTTTCAAACGCCGTTACTAGCGGGGAAGTTTAAAAGAAAGAGGAAATTCCTCTTTTTGGATTTTCATCGAGTCAATAGCTTGTTGACCTAAGCTTTAGTTTGGTGCACCACGAGTGCACCACTCGCAAGCGTGTGTGCAAGCTTAGAGTGGGGTCCACGGGGTGTATTTGGCAAATCAACTCCATCCAATGGGTTCTAGGTCAATGATATGACTATCCGACCGAACACGATGAATATCATAATCTTAGCTGGGTCATATCAATGGATCATGATTTTTAACTATCGATTTCGTCGTTCCGATGGTCAGATTAATCCCAATCTGAACATCATCGGTTGAAATGGTCATTAGGCCTATTTAAATGAGTCTCAACAATATATTCTATTAGTTAGAAGTTGGGGTAAGGATGATCAACTAGTGAGTTGAGAATTTGAGTGTCATGGGCCTGGATCTGACGAATTGGATCCCAAAATTTTAAGATGACTAAAGGTCAAGGCCCCCATAGTCCTTATTGCACAATTTTAGTGATTTACGAGATTGTCTAAGTGCAACCTAAAGATTTATTTTATAACCCACTGGTAGGATTAAGGAAATTAGGTACTAGAGTGATTGACAAGACGTTGTGGATCTCGTGATTCAAAGTTCTAATTCTAAGATTGTCAATTAGATTTGTCTGTCTGTGATACTGAAATCCTATAATGAGTTTCTCTAACGATGCAATGGTCCAACTTGAATAACAATGAATGGATAGCTTTATATAAGGGTTGGGATTACTTACAATGGTCATACCCAGGTTGCATGTGAATGTTCACATAAGGTAGGTCGGTACTTATATTACGTTAGGTCATACAGTAACACCCGAGTACTGAAAGTACAGGGTGTTACAATCTACCCCCCTTAAGGAAAATCTCGTCCTTGAGATTTGAAAACGCATATCCCAATATTACCATTATAAGTCATTAAATCGTCCTAGTGGTGTACCATATTCCTAATATGTCCAAAAGTGCCATCACAACTTGGCTCTGGTGGGTAATATCTAATTTC
Source organism: Magnolia changhungtana (assembly GCA_030180095.1). Classification (NCBI taxonomy): domain Eukaryota; kingdom Viridiplantae; phylum Streptophyta; class Magnoliopsida; order Magnoliales; family Magnoliaceae; genus Magnolia; species Magnolia changhungtana. The sequence continues at coordinate 6,476,751 of JASAUF010000397.1, forward strand.
ATCCATTTCTTTTATACTTTCATTCTGACAAATCGACTAATGTATATGTGTAACCCTAGGAACTGAAAGCCGTTTTAGTATCTTCTAAAGCTAGGGATTTAGTTTAATGCCTAGCTAATTTATAATTTTCCTAAAGTATATATATTATGCTTACAAGTTTAGTTAGGTGACATGTAACAACATTATGCTTGTCCTTTCATTTTCTCTTACTTTTAATTATCATTTCTCGCTAGTTAAAGTATAGTGCAATTTTTCATTTTTTGTGTCCGAGTTATCACGAATGGATGGTTGTAGTGAGTTTGAGCCTGATACGTCGATCCTTTGCCTGCGCAGAACATAAGACTTACTGTATCATTTCCTAATCCTGAAAACTCTCAATCTTCTGCCTGATCAGGGCATTGAGATCATTGGAATTTGCTAGGATATGGAATTTGGATCAAACAACACAACTTTGCTTAAATATGGTTCCATCAACCCGTGATCCCGATTATTCTAGACTTCTAGGGAATATCATGTTATCTTCTACATTAGCAATGAGAGTGTCTAAAATCTATGTGAATAGACACAAACGACCATCACGCTTCCATTGCGTACTCTAGTAAATGCACTACTTAAAATTTTTTGGACCAAAATTCCTACATGGAGACTTGAATTTGAAATTTGCTAAATTTTATGTAGAATCTCAAATTTAGTCCTCATAAGCTCAACTTAGGGTAAAAAATTTACCTGAAATTCTATAACTTCGCCTCAAATAAATTTTACATAGTGGAATTGTGGAAAATGTTATTTCTAACAAATTCAAATCCTAGATTTCTAAAATGTTCCCTAGATGTCATGTTCAAGGAATGTTTTTGTCAGACCTGAAATATATCATAGTTGGGATTTGTTTTCCCTTGGTGCCTAGGTAATTTCCAAGTTTAGGTAACTATTTTAGTAATTCACATGGAGTTCAAAGTTGTTGTTCCAATTTTCAAACGATTCATCCTAAAATTTTAAAAGAGATCAAGGTTTCAACTTTCTATGGAATTTATCATAAATCCGAATGGCATTTCTAATAAATTTTGTAAGAGGTCCTACTGTTTAGTTTCTAAGTTCAAACAAGTAATAATTCATAATGAGAATTTAAATTCAATTTCTACGTTCACTAACTAAACTTAAACTTTCCTACGGGGCCTAAAGTTTTGTGTCTCTATGTTCACACTTTTCCTAATTCCTAGCTAATTCCAATCAAGTTTGAATGGCTATCATAATGAGTTCAAGGGAACTTAAATTTAAATTCTAAGTTCAAATAACTAAACTTGAAATTTCCCAAGGCCCTACAATTTATGTATCTATATTCAAAATTTTTCTTAACTCTAAGGGAACTCTAAATAAATTCAAATGTCTTCCCAAAAAATTTTCCATGGGGAACTAGGTTTGATTTCTGAGTTCAGACACCCAATAGTTCGTAATTGGAAACTAAGTGTAGGTTTCTATGTTCTCAAAACTTCTCCTAGTCTAAAGGAGATTCACCTAATTCCCAAATCTAATTCTACCATACTAAATTAAAACATTTAAGGTGGTTATAAGTTTGTTTCCCCAAAGGCAAGGTTTGTCTAAACTCTCTCTCTCTCTCTCTGATACCATCTTGTAACACCCTTGTAGTATGAGAACCCGAGTATTACAATATGAAGTAACAACTTTACATCTAATCACTAGAAAATTTCATGACATGCAACAAGGCAACTACTATGTAAAACTAGAATATTAAGAGTAACAAAAGGAAGTTCAATACAAGTAAAGGAAGAAAAAATGAAATCTCACAGTAGGGAATTATTATTACAATTCAAGCACAATACAAAATCTAAAATACAAAAGTAAGTAAATCCTAGAGCTCCAATGGCTCAACAACATTCTTATAGAACTCTTCCTCACTAAACTCCAACTCAACCATCCCTATAAACCCATCATAGAGGTCACTTGTCCTTATTCCTGCATCTATTTGGTGTAACCGTATGATTGGGTGAGTGAAAATTTAGTGGGAATTTCCCGCATGGATTCATACATATCATGTCATTTCAAAATAGTTTAAATCAACATATTCAAATTATAAGGAGACAAATCATGAAATTATAAATGAATATATAGTGTATGAATGTACGTTCAAGTCACAGATCTGGGGATGTACATCCAGCTATCCAAATAAAGGGGTCACCTGAGGTGAACTAGTCACCCGAAAAAATACTCATAGGTACGCACAAGGAGAACTAGCCACCCGAAAAAGACCATGCAGACCACCCACGGTAGATTATCTACCTGGAAAAGGTCATGTAAGTGAGTGCACCCAAGGATATCTCCTGAAAAAATATACGGGGTACGCCCGAGGAGTGTCTAATCGGGAAATGCCTCATGTAAGAAAGATCGCCCATAGTGGCACAAATGCACATGCTCCGTGAGTTTAACTGAAGTGTTGGAATTTTCACTAAATCGAACAAAGTGTGGCTTACATTGAGCACTCGGAAAAACTCATATGTCATATACCATGGTGCATGTACACTCCATATGATCAACAAGGTTGCTTTCATAGATGTTGTCAAAGATCACAAGATATTAAACATCCAAGCATGATTTTAATCATAGATTCATTTACATTTTTCTAGGTTCAAATGAAGGCCCATAAACATGACATTTCAAGCATGTTAAATTAGTGACAAATTTATTCTACTTCATAAGAAAGGTGATGTTCCACACCTAGCATTCATTGTTCAACTTGTGAGATAGAAGGAAAGGAAGCATCATATGACTCCTTTCTACTACAATAAAGTTATGTCCAAAATTGGGCAATTATTAGGATAATATAGAGAATGCACAACTAAACCAAATTACATAATCATGAATTGTAGGGCTAGAGTAGTAAAAGTTAATATAATATCCCACATTCATCAATTCCAACTAGAAATCTAAAGTACTAAGTTACCGTTTATAACATTCTAATACTATATTAGGTTCAATTTATAACTAATCTAATATACACAAGGGGTTAATAGAGCAACTCACTATTAGAATAGAAGTAATATATCTAACCTCTTAGTGCAACTAATAGAAGTACATGTACATAAGCACTTTCAAATGGGACATAATGCACATAATACAATTCTTATAAGATGGAATAAAGCAATAAGATTCAAGACAATTCTACATGATTATTGACATCAATTCAAGATTTAAGGAAGCAACATTATTAATTGCACAAATATACGGTCTTCATACTTTTAAGCTTAAGCTATTTTAAAATTCAATAAAATGATGAAGGCGTGTGGGATATCCCTCACCTTGAATGAGTATTCTTCTTGCTGATTTGGAATGTTCTTATGGGTGAATGCAAGGATCCTAAAATCCAAATTTGTGTAAGTCTAGAATTCTAATCCCAACACACATATAGCCTACTACCAATATAAATCTTAGTTTCTACTTACCTATTGAGACATGTTGAAGGGAGGAGTGTCCTTCCAGCTAGATGATTTCAGGTAGTTCCTGAATAGACATTTACAAGATGAAGGTAAGTTGTTGCTGAGTTGACTCAGCTGGGAAGCTGGACGAGTCAACTCATGATCGAGTTGGGAGAAACGTCCATTTGAAGCTAATGGGTTTTTCAGCTTCATACCTGGGTGGAAGTTATTTTCCATTAATCATAAGATGGAAATCCGAGTCTGTCCTCCAATGGCTGACGGAGTTATAATCTGGTTTAGTAAACACTCACCGAGTCGACTTGTTAACGAGTTGCTTGAAGCGAGGATTATAGGGACGGATTAAACGTTATACCTGTGCAGGGAATAGTTCTACCTGCCGGTGTAGAGGGGTAGGATGAGTTGTCACTCGATGCGGGATCGACCAGGTCACAGGACTCGGTCACAGACTCTGTCCGAGTCATTGGATCAGCATAGGGATTCTGATTGGGATTTTCAACCAGCTGGGTGTGGAATAACTAGGATCGGTTCGAGGTGTTTATTAGAGCTTGAGGCAAACCGATCCCAGCCACTGATCTAAATCAAGGTTTTTATCTGAAAGGTAGATTCGGTCGAGTCAGAAGACTATTGACTCGATAGCGACTCAGTCTCAAGAACTCGGTTAAGTAGCAGACTATTACCTGCGACTGATTGTTGCTTGAGGATGTTTTACAGGTTGATTGGTGTTTGCAGTGAATCAGATCGATGTTCTGGAAATCGAGTCACCGCAGGGTGGCTAGTTCTGTAACTGGGTGAGGTTGAGTTTGGGATCCAGTTGGGATACGCCAGCAGCCTTCTTCTCTTTTCTCTCCTTTCTTCTTCCTTTCCTTTCTTCTCCTTCATTTTCTTCTTCTTCCCTGATTTTTCCTTGTTTGTTCTACTTCTCTGCTGTTATAGAAACCCGACAGAGCACACATGGCTCAACCTGCTCGAACAGAGGTTTGGTCGACACCTGACTCAGTCAGTCGCATAATTACGGCACCCCAATGCTTCTCAAAACTCTCTTTCTTTCCCTCACTTGTCTCGAAAGTCAACCTAAAATTGGTCATTTATAGCTATTTCTATTTCTAGAGGGTTCTTCTACTAATTATGAAGGTTAGTGTGGAGATACCGCGTGTTAGCCGAGAGTGGCTAACCAGCAGGTCTCCCTACGTGTTAGATCTTGTGCACGTGCCCATACAGTTGTTCCTATAGACTTTAGGTGGGGTGGGTCATACGATGAACGACTTGGATGTGTGAAAGAATGGCTTTGTTGGAAGGGGGTATTTCTGGTTAAAACAGGGAAGATGATGGGTCCGATCATGGAGAAATGTGATTGGACAACCCTTCATTCGATATGAGTCACGTGGATGGTGTGGATTTATTCCGTGTTCATTGTAGGACCCACTACTTGTACAATTAGTGTTTTAGCTTAGGCTTGATCCCATTTGCAGCTGTGGCGGAAAGATTCAAATGCTAGCTATGTAAATGCCCTAAAACGAATGGTTTGGATGTTGTTCATCCGACGACCGAGGTTGCAAGAGGCTAGGGTTGCCAGCTTGGCAAATAGGAGAAGAAATAGAGTTTTCCATTTTTAGAAAAGTAAAGACACATACCCAGTTTCTACAAGAGATCATGTACGTGTACACGTGTATCCACGTGTGGGTGGAGCTGGGTTTTGGTCAAACCCACCAAGACAACACAATGGATGGTTCAGGTTTAGATCAGTGTAATGACCCATGATGGTGGGCCTCAAGCAACACACACGGACGATGTTTTCAAACGCCGTTACTGGCGGGAAGTTTAAAAGAAAGAGGAAATTCCTCTTTTTGGATTTTCATCGAGTCAACAACTTGTTGACCCGAGCTTTAGTTTGGTGCACCGCAAGTGCACCACTCGCAAGCACGTGTGCAAGCTTAGAGTGGGGTCCACGGGGTGTATTTGGTAAATCAACTCCGTCCAATGGGTTCTAGGTCCATGATATGGCTATCCGACTGAACACGACGAATATCATAATCTTAGGTGGGTCATTCAATGGGATAATGATTTTTAACTATCGATTTCGTCGTTCCGATGGTCAGATTAATCCCAATATGAACATCATCGGTTGAAATGGTCATTAGGCCTATTTAAATGAGTCTCAACAGTATATTCTATTAGTTAGAAGTTGGGGTAAGGATGATCAACTAGTGAGTTGAGAATTTGAGTGTCGTGGGCCTGGATCTGACGAATTGGATCCCAAAATTTTAAGATGACTCAAGGTCAAGGCCCCCATAGTCCTTATTGCACAATTTTAGTGGTTTACAGGATTGTCTAAGTGCAACCTAAAGATTTATTTTATAACCCAGTGGTAGGATTAAGGAAATTAGGTACTAGAGCGATTGATTGGACGTTGTGGATATGAGGGATTGTGGATCTCGTGATTCGAACTTCTAATTCTAAGATTGTCGATTAGATTTGTCTGTCTATGAGACTGAAATCCTAAAATTAGCTTCTCTAACGATGCGATGGTCCAACTTGAATAACAATGAATGGATAGCTTTATATAAGGGTTGGAATTACTTACAATGGTCATGCTTAGGCCAGGTTGCATGTGAATGTTCACATAAGGTAGGTCAGTACTTATACTACATTAGGTAATACGGTAACACCCGAGTACTGAAAGTACAGGGTGTTACAAATTGTGATTGAAGTGATTAAAAAGTAACAAATTTAAAGGTGGTAAGTAGGGTTTCCAAGGATCCACTTGTAGAGATCCGGGAAATCTATTACTTGATTCAAGGACACAACTGAAATCAGAGTTCTATCTTATTTAGTTGGAAGATATAGCAATTAAGATTAATCTGAGCTTCCTTTGACCTAATTCTCGAAGGAGGAGAGTTATGATAATTGGTAAGGATTCCATCATGAAAACATGCCCATGAGACAATGACAAACAACAGGATTTATAAATCCCATAATCTCAAACATGCAAAGAAGATACTTAAAGCTATTGCAGATCCTCTGTAATTTGAGTCATAATAAATCATTAAAAACTGAAAGTATTCCTTAAATATAAAACTATAATCAAAGTTCATCATAAACATGAATCAAAGTAATAGAAACATCTCATCACGTTACAAGCTTCACCTCTTAGCCCTAGCTAAGAGGTTTAGCCAACCATATACATGATTGGATCTAAAACCCTAGAAGAAGGCATGAAAAACAAAGGAGAAAGAGAAGAAAAATGCTTGTCGATGGCTCTCCACCCTTGTGCTTTGCTCCTCCAAACCCTAGATGATCATTAGAACGTCCTATAGATTCCTATTTATAGTTTTGCAGCACCGACTAGGAAAAATTTAGAAATCGCCTCAAATTTACGCAATTTCGATGCTATCGAAGGGTCTTCGATATGTCCCTCGATACTATTGAACAGTCTTCGATATATCGAAGATCGGTCTAGAACTGTCCAACGAGTTTGGCGTGAAATCCTGAATTTCTCGATTCTATTGAAGTGTCTTCGATAGGTCCTTCAATACTATCTAACAATCTTCGATATATCAAAGGCCATTCTGGCACTTTTCCAAAATTAGACTTTTCTGTCCCCGGAATCTGTTTTCAAGACAATTTTCAGGCTTCCTTTTCTTCACTTCAAATCTTTGATTCTCTTCCTTCATCATTTGGTTTCCTTGGATCTTTGGCATGTGGATTCTTCAATCTCAGTCTCCTAAGATCCATCCCTTGACTTGGTGATTCTTGAGCATTAAATCCATGCTTTTGGCACTTTTTTCAATCTAAGCTCTTAAATTCACCCTGCAACACAAATATGAGTAAAATAGAATATTAAGCGTTATCATGTTCATAAAATCAAGATATAAATGGGGGATAATATGTAATTTTTGACCCTCAACACTTGCACTACTCTTTTAACCCTAATTCATGCATAGGAGAACCTAGAAAACCATTATTATTAAGCTTTGTTCCAACCAACTTCAAAATCGATTTATGCAGCTTTACATAGCTTTGATGGGACTTCGATGACATCGAAGACCTGTCTTCAAGTTCGATTCAAATTTAGAAATTGATAGTGACCGTCTACGTAAGTCCTTCGATGAGATCACCTGACATTCGATGGCATCGAACTGACTTCGATGTCATCTAACATGTGCTCGATAGGATAAAAAATCGTCTGAAACAGTTCAATGAGTAACTCCCATATTTCTCGATAATTTTGATGTCATTGAACTGGCTTCGATGGCATCGAACGTGTCTTCGATAGGATTGAAGGGGTCTACGATGGGATCGAGAATTGCATCATTTTGTCCAATAACTAAATTTGATTTTTCTTGAATCTCTGATGTGATCGAGCCTCCCTCGATGGCATTGAACACTTACTTCAATGGCATCAAAACTATGTTCGATTTTATCGAACTGTCAAGTTCAGTAGTTCATGAATTCTGGAGTTTGCAATTTCGATTTTCTTCCTTCTTCACTTGGTTTTCTTGAATCTTGGATTATTGAATTCTTCAATCTTGGCCACCAAAGGTCCAATCCTCACCTTGGTAATTCTTGAGCATCAAATTCAATCTTTTAACATCTATTTCACCTTAAGCTCTCGAAATCACTTTGCAAGATATAATACGCGTAATAAGTTTAATTAAGCATATTAATTCTCATCAAACTAAGTTACTATAGGGGGAATTATGTACTATTTCACACTCTATAAAAAGTTAGATAGAAACTCGGATGGATCGAACGACGAGGCATGAGCCTATAATTATATGCCAGGAAGGCACTCATCTCATAGATAATATTAGATTAATGTTGTGAACAATGTAATTATAATAGATGTAATTATAATGGACTGTAATTGTATTTTATGCATTTTATTTTTATGTTCAATTTTAAATTTGAATTTAATATTGATTTGAAATTCTGACTCAAAGTCAATAGATTGAACTTGAACTCGGGTTGACAGCATGAACTCGAAATAAAATGACAAACTAGAACTCGGCTCAAAAGCTCAAGCTCGAAGTCGACTCAAACTGGTCGAAGCTGTCGACCAAACTGGACTGAGCTAGACAGCCAGGCTTGTTGACTGAGCCGATCCAAGTCCAGGCTAAGGTTTGCTGCTGACTGAGCTCATCCAAGCTTGGCCCAGTTGGACTCATGTATAACTCCACGTGTAATGGGCATCCACGTCGTGCATTTGGTATGTCCCTTCCAATTTATAAAATGCGTCAAAAATAAGCCGTATCCGGACTTAAACCATGCCATCTGAAATCATGAGAAATCATGTATAAAACATCTAAAAGCACTCAATGGGGTTCACCTGAGTTTTGAAATAGTCGAAAATTTGTTGTGACTCCTCATCCAAGTGGGACACAAAATGGATGGACTGGATGTCTAATCCACTTCTCATTGGGACCTATATACAATCAGGAAGGTTTTAATGGCCGGGCATTCACTCTCTCAAATGTTGCCTGATGTGTGGTGCACATAAGTCATGAATTGGCCTATGCACCTGATTAATGGAATGGATGTCCGTCACACATCACGGGGCCCACAGACCTCATAGTCCCACGGGAACTTCCCATGCATGCACCTAATTGCTTTTGGACACCTGGACAATCCATAACATCAATCTGACTAGCCGTTTGGCTGAAGCACAGTTCATAGACAGGCATTGGAAAACAGATTCTGATCTGAAAACAAAAGTGTAAAAAATGTCATGCAAAACTGGACCTATAGACAAAATGGTTCATCAAAGATAGGTCCAATCGCGCGGATGATTAGGGCTTGATATTGTTGTGGTTTTTGTGGAGTAGCAGAAAAAGTATTGACTGATATAATGGACGGTTCAGATAGGCGATGGACACATCAGTAAGTCTAAATTCAACGAAGCTCATGGGAAGGTGCGACACAGCGCAAATGATCATTTCTCTAGCAACAACCCACTTGGGCGGTGATATGAGAAAGTGGCCAAACCGTCATTTGTATTCACTTATTTTAGCTTCTCACTTTGGCACGGTTGTTAGCGCATAGAAAAGGTGACGAAACACGTGATTAAAATGTTTTTTTTTTTTTTTTGTTCCTTTTTTCTTTTTTCTTTTTCAAGGCCATCCCTTCGCCGTCTCTAAGTTTTTAATAAGAGAAGGTGAGCTTCCAGTCATATCTGCAACGAACTAATTATGGTTGGTTGCAATTCTCCATGGCTGCACCATCGGTAGATTTGAACCACACCCAACTAGTGGGCCCTACTAAATTAACGGATGGGTCATATTAGAGAAACTACTCCGATTGAGCCACATTAGTTCTAGTTAATAGACTTTTTTGGTGGGTCCTTACTCTTGCTCAGGTGGTAGACTCTCAGGAGTTTTAACTCCCGGTCAAGGGTTCGAGTACCCATAGGTGGTGAAATTCCATTAGCGTGAGTGTGTGGGGTGTGTGTGCGTGTGTAAAAAAAGAAAAAAAGTTAATAGACTTTTTCCCATTTTAATCTATACCGTGATTTTCACCATCCATTTGAAGGCCACACATTGGACACCGGCACCTACGGTTGTATATCTTATGAACTCTTCCTGCGCGAACCATCCACGATAGGACACACCGGGTGGATGTTCTCATTGAGCGACGAGTCAGTGTGCATGGTATTAGAAATATTGTATGATCGAAGAGCATAAATAGTTGTAGACCAAACATAAACCTTCTTCCCACCCAAGATGTATATTCCTTGAGAAAATTTCCACTTCCACTTTCAACCCTGTTTGTCTTCATCTTTGAATGATATTATATTCTCTTTAACAGGGGAGGGAGGGAATTGTTGAAGTTGGCGTTCTATTTTATTCAATGTTACAAAGGATACTAAAATCATATCCTCCTTACTATTGCAGGAAATGTTATTCAAGTAGTTATATCATCATCATCATCATCATCATCAGCATCATTATTATTATTATTATTATTATTATTATTGCCAAATTACCCATTTTCATTGCTTCCCACCACTGGTATAAGTATGGTTTCTGACCCATTAGGTTCTACACATGCCAATGGTGGGGGATCAGAACCATTGAGATATGAGGAGATGCCAGTTGCACGGGCATTGCCTTTTTTTCATTAGGCAATTTTTGTTAAGATGTGTGTATACTTGAGAGTAAATATTTGTATCGCCCAGTTAAATATTCATACAAATTTTAATTGCAAAATCAACGGCACGGAGACTAGATTGTGAATAATTACTTAATAGTTATTATTCCTCTGTAAACAGTTGTATTTATACAAGAGGCACTAGTATCCTACACAATTTACAGGTAACTCCGTAATCTACCCAATCTATTGCTCAACGTATAGCTGTGCAAAACAATCACAATGTGGAGAGTCTTCGGGTTAACACACCACATGCATAGATGAGGAAAAGGATTTCGTAGACTAGGACCCCAATCTAATAAATGAGTTGGGGTGGAGTTTGGAGAATTAATGATGTGATGTGAGGGGTATATTGAAAAAAGTAGAAATGAAGCGAACACATGAAAAGAAATGACAAGGTGGCGTAACCAACAACGATAATAACTAACATTAGCATACTTTTTGAGGAGGAATGGCCAAGGTCGACAGCATAAGAAAACCAAATGGTCCCCAGCACAGCACACACGAAAAGGAAGATATAACATACACAACGAAAATAAAATAGTGAATTTATACGGAGAAATTCCAAAGAAAGCTTTTAAGAACTAGCTACCCAAAAAGCCTCCCAATTCAACAGACCCTTGTCACCATGCCCACCTTCCTTGCACCTTCCTTGCCTTTGATACTTTCCCATTCCCATTTCATCCATATTGTCATTTTCATACCCATTCATCCACTCCTTGCCATTTCTCCTATTTTCTAAGCATACCGTGACGAGTATTTCTTTTTCGTCTTCTTCAGCTTCCATTGCCATGTTTCCTTTTTCATCTGTCACGCCTACTTGTCCAGCATCTAAGCATGGAGAACTTTTGTTGAGAAGACGGAGTCTAAGACAGCCGTCAATCCTTTCAGCTTGAAAGAAAGTGTGTATGGAAGGAAGCGTGATTGCTTTTAGTACCAATCTTCCGCCTTCTCGGTGGGACCTCATATGTATGCAAGCTTGACCAGTTATGGATGTCAACGGAGGTGGAAAAGATTCAAACTTTGCCTCTTTCTTCTGTATTGAAATATGGTGTGATTTGACTCTCTCTCTAACCCTAGGAGACTTAATCTCCGATGCACCAGAATTAGAAGAATGCGGAGAAAATTGAGTAGTTATGAAATCTGTGCCGGTCTCGCAGCCCAAATTCTCAGTGCACAACAGTAAGTTCTTTTCGCGTAAAGCGAAAATGGAGCTTCTGCATAAGGGATGTTGGTAGAAGCACTCTTTGGTCGAAGTCGCGGCAAGTGATTGAACAGAGGTGAAAGTACCTAGATCCCTTTGGTAAGTGTCCTTATTATTGCATTGCTGCTCAGGTGTGTCAGAATGTGACAAGGCCTGGGATTCCGTCCTCTTGAACAGATGGGGCTTGGGGAAAACCAGCCTGAGGGCCAGGGCTCCTTGTTCGATGAGTCCAGGTTCGAGGCATGACTGGAGCCCTTGACGCACTGTGGAAGACATTGTGAGGAGAGTGAGAGATGGAAAGAGAGTGGGAGTGAGAATGGACAACTGGGTCCTGGATTATGAGAAAGAAAATGCAAGTGAAGTGGGTGGAGTAGGGAAAGGCATGGAAATGGAGAGGAGAAGAAAGGAAATGAGAGAGAGAGAGAGAGAGAGAGAGAGAGAGAGAGAGAGAGAGAGAACTGGAGGAAACGGGGAAGGGGGAAGGGGTGAATTTGTAGGAGCCAAAAGGGAGATGAATAGGCTGGAGTGAGTAGGAAGGGGCCCATTTTAGACCATAGAATGATAGAAGCTCTCTTCTTCCACACATTAAAATGTGGAAAACTTGCCAAGCCCAAGATAAAATCACCTTTTATTATTATTATTATTTTATTTTTTTACTTCTTTAGTTTGTTTGGAAAGAGAAGGTTACATGCGCATGACCAATCTAAATAGTAGTTCACATGACCACCATTTAAGTGCTGGTAGGCCCCGCATGGAATAACTCAAGGTCAAAAGAGACCATCAATCTGGCCACTTGGTCGGCCAAACTTTGCACATCACACGGCATGGAAAAGCCCCCCAAATTGGACGGATCTGGTCGGACCTATTTCAAGTGACTGGAGGCACATTGGAAACTTAGACCGACAGTTTATATTCCGCAATCAAAATTCCATTGATGGAATGTTTGATATTATCTGATTACCATAGCTTCCACTCTGGAGCACATCCATAATGGTTTTTACAAGATCAACGGTTGAGAGTATGAAGTACTTGTATTTCTACACGACAACGATGTGTTGGGATGCGTACTGCGTGGTGATGGAAGCGGATTGCCTGTCACCACACACACACGTATATATAGGCTTTGTCCGGCTCACAGAGATGGCCATGGCAAACCCACTCCGTCCATGTGTTATCATCTGTTTTTAAAGACCACAATAGGGCAGGATCAGGCATATCCAAATCTCGGGTGGGTCACACTAACGAAACAATGGGAGCTGTTGTTATTTCAATCTTGGTCACGTGATTAGTACAGGCGTGCGACAATTGAATGTGCGGCTCAATTCAAACCAAACAGCTACTTACCCAGGCACCAAGATAAGGAGATATGTCGGAAATCAACGGTATATGACCGAGATCTAATAAAATTGGTCGCTTATTCAGATCGGTTGTCTATTTGATCACATACACCGCATTGCTTAAGATGATTAGGTGATAGAGAGGGTGGAGTTTTCCTTCTGAAAATGGGTCACACCTCTACCTTCCATATGAAAAGACTCTTTCTCTTCAGTACATATCAAATAAAAAGGAAATTCTTATAGTCGACCATGGAGAACAACGGTAGAATGACTCTCCAGAGGGGAGAACTTTACTTAATACATTAACTGAATCCAGCGTATGAGTATAGACTTGAATTACATCTAAAACTAACAATTACTTTGATTACTGCTACGGATTACACTAAGGAATGTAAATGGCAGGATTACATTAAGGAATGCACATTGCAGATAATTGAAAGATAGCTTTGGTTTGGTTTGGTTTGGCATGAGACCATTTGCTTTGCTGAACTCCATTACTATTTATAGCCTTGAACTACTCCTCTGGATCTTCTCGTGTTCTGATAGTTACTATAATTGTTTCAACACTACTGAACCCCTAGAATCTTTTCCCTTCTTAGCTTCCCACCTGTACCAATGACCGCTTCAAGCCTCCTTGCTAACTCGATCATGTTCTACTTGGCCACTAGTGCTTTATGGATGATGTGGCATCACTCGATAAACACCAGCTGTATACCCGCAAAATTCTCTTTGAGTATCTCAACAGATTTTAGATACACTATGTATCTTATGCAAAATCACACATGTCTGTCTTTAATTGCCTCTAGTATGTGAAATAGCGGTGAAGACCGCATTAGTTGAAGAAGGAATATGCCAATATGTCCAAGAGGGGGGTGAATAGGACTTTTTAAAGTTTTTACGAGTTATTTAAAAATCTTACTTCACTAATCCTATGATCATGCAATTCTTAGGATTATTCAAATGTAACTCTATTGGCTTCCAAGCCTGGTAGAGGATCAAATCACAAACTGCTTAAGGAGTAAACAATATGCAATCTAGTTAATGATGGATATGACTATGTAGGTGTGTGAGGAGTGATCAGATAATCAGATATGGAAGTATTAAAGCAAATCACTCAATCAAAATAACAATCTCAAACACAGTCATTTTATAGTGCTTCGACGATAAGTCTACTCCACTCCCGGTAACCACACTCAACCCTTGAGTATACCGGATTTCACTAAGGAGGTTTCACAATGGTTCACCTCTAACTTAAGGTTTTAAATCAGGTTCACCTTCAACCTTTACAACCTACACTGAGGCTGACTGTTTATACTCTCACGAGCAAGGGTTAATACAACGCACCCACTTTTAGGCACACTGGCCAAGGATCTTCCATAAGACCCTACTGGAGGTTTCTACATGGTTGACCTCAAACCCTAAGGTTTTACCCAGTTCACCTAAAACCCAGAGTTTTACTGGTTCACTCCTAACCAGATGTTTATGCTCTCCATAGAGCAAGGGTCCACACAACACATCCACCACGTACACTCCCACCGGAGGCCTCCTTGAGGACTTCAAAGGGTGAGAACCACTTTAAGACCCAATCTTAGAAAGGAATGATCATAAGTGTCCTCTTAGACTCTGGATACTTACAAATAAGCTGATTAGTCCCGTTTAGCTCAATGCCAAAGATCTCCTCCTCCTTGTTGACGAAGAGTCTTTTGCTCCCTTGATCCGCAATACAAAATGATGTACCAATACTCGGCTTTGAATTGGGTCAAGGTGAATTTGGAATCCTACTCTCAAAATATTTTCTTATTAGGAATGTAGAGTGATTCCAATCTTATACATTCAAGGCATCCCAGCTTAATGATTTGCCATTAAGGTAGTAGTTGGAGGACCCTTGAATGCGGAAGTTTATTTCCCAATCCACTCTATTGAATGTCAATGGTGAGGGTGGATTGGAGGATGAACTCCCTTGAGAGAAAGGGCTTTGGATATGGGATGTAAGTTGAAACACACAAAAGCTCTCTCTTCTTTCTCTCACAGCAACAAAAAACAAGTCCTCTAATATAAGCAAAAAGTTCAAACGGATATAAAACAGTCACATTTATGACAGAGTTCAATATCATCGAGTAGCTTCGATATCATCGAGAGTATACTCTCGATAACATCGATGGTCTGCTCGATGACTTGGACTCAATGTCATACACTTTTGAAACTCTTTGCCAATAGGTTGATGAATCGAAACTATTATCGATGTCATCGGATTTCGAACTCCGATTCCATCAATGGCAGGTTCGATCCATTGACACTTGAAAAGTGAGAGAGACTTGACTTTAAAATATTTCAGGTTTTCATGAATGATCGGGGAACCATCGAGATCATTAGAATTTGAATGTCGATGATATCAAGATCAGAGTCGAGGCATCGATAAATCCAGTTGATTTGTCTTTAAGCTTGATGGATAGTTTATGACCTTGTTCGATACAATTGACCTGGTGCCGATATCATCGATATTGAATATCGATTCTATCGAAGGGCCCCCCGATCATAGTTAAAAATAACCTAAAATATCTGCTATAAGAAATGCACGCCCTCGATTGATATCATCGATGAACTTCTGATGTTAAAGATATTTGATTTCAGATCATATTGGAAGAGCATCGATATATCGAAGGAATTTGAGATTTACATAAAAAAACAGGGATGCCAAAAATCTGCCTGTTGATCTTATCGAGCTACTCTTGATGGACTCAAGATTTGAATATCGATGATATCGATAAGTGTATCGATACATCAATAATTTGTCCAGATATGCTGTAAAGTTGCTGGACATATTTAGTGTTTATATCAATGATATCGATAGATGTATCGATACATCGATAAATCCGTCCAGATGAATATTTAGTTGATGGACAATTTTGGTCCTCACATCGATAATATCGTTAAGGTATCGAGGACATCAACAGAGTAGGTCGATCATATCGAGGGTGTTCCGATAAAATCGACAAGGCGAGAAAAACTTAGAAATTTTCTTATTTTGAAAAAAAAGTTTTCTCACCTTAAAACCCTATGATTTCTAACTTGTTTTTAAGGGTTTTCTTCACCTGGTGTTTTGGGTCATGAGATGTGAGACTTTAGTTTTACCTGTGACGAGCTTGCATACATCCGGTTGAGGTAGACGCTTGAATTGATCTTCCTATCAGGCTCTGTAGACACTCTGACTCAACATTCACGTAACTTGATAAACCAGGGCACTTTCAGCATGAACGGACAAAAATAGGGTATAACATTTCCCCCTATACCACTTTGCCTTTGGAAAAAGATGAAAGCGATATGTGACCCCTCATAAATGCAGTCATTCTGTAGGACATGTGGTAACGCCTCAATTACCATGCATGACTAAGACAATTCGAAGGACGATTTAGCTTCCATTTTTTTTGGACATAAATCTATTCCTTTGGTGACGCTTGTATGAATGTTATTGATGCAGAAATCTGCTCCACCCTTGTTGAATTGTTGTTCACAACCCCAAGTGCAGGGTCACAATGTAGTAATAACTCGATGAGACCGAGGTCAAATCCACATGAACTAAAGTTGTACGTATTATGAAAATAACTATAACTAGAACTAGAATAAGCTCTAAACTAAAATCTAGAGTTAAAGAGAGTAATTGTGAATAAATTATAAACAATCTAAATAGAAACTAGAGCGTCAATTATTCACTTGCAGCTATCAAGATGTTACCTTACTTAATTCAATAAACACAACCGGAATCGAAGTCCTATCCTATCCAATTGGAAGATGGAACAATTAAATTAAATCTGAACTTTTCATTGATTTAGTTCACACATGAAGGGGTATTGTGATGATTGGAAGGGAATTCATCCATCCACCATACCTAGGAGACGATGGTGAATCACGAATTTTACCAATATTACAATCTCAAAACAGAAAAGAAGATATTCAAAGCCATCACAACATCTATTGTATTTTGAGTCACAATAAATCATAAAAAACTGAAAATATTTCTTAAATCAAACTAGAAATCAATGAAGTTCAAAATAAAGAAGAATCAAAGCAAGATAAATATCCTAACACACTACAAGCTTCACCTCTTAGCCCTAGCTAGGAGGTTTAGTTAACCATAGATATGATTAAGGCTAAAACCCTTAAACAAACATTAAAAATAAATTAATGAAGAAGAAAAAATCTTGGGAGGCTGTTCCACCCTTTTGCTCTGCTTCTTGAAACCTAATTCGTGTTTAGAACTCTTTAAAGAACCCATATTTATAGCCTTTGTCCGACCGTCTTTGAAAACCACCTCAAATTTACGCACTCTGTGTAACCGTTGAGTGTTGAATATTGTATATTCTCCCCTATTTATATTATGGTTTTATGAACATGATAATGCTTAATGGTATGTTTTATACATGTTTATGTTGCAAGGTGAATCTGAGAACTTGGATTGAATAAAATGCTAAAAGCATGGATTTGATACTCAAAATCACTAAGGCAAAGGAGAGATCTTAAGAGATCAAGAATGAAGAGTTCACATGCCAAAGATCCAACAAAACCAAGTACAAAAGCTAAAAAAGTACTCGAAAAACTTCAAAATCCATAGCAGAAAACAGACAGGTTCAGTTTGACCGAAACCACACAAAACAATCTAGCAGCTAATGATGAAATTCAGAAGCTAATTTAATTCGACCAATAGACAATTCGGTCCAACAAAAATCCAGTTCGGTCCGACCGAAAGGAGGATTTGGTGCAACCGAAAGTGCATAAAAAGCTCCAGTGAAGAACGATGAATTTTGGAGTTAATTCGGTTCGACCGAAGATTTACTGGTCCGATTGACAAATTAAGTTCGGTCTAATCGAACATAGCTCGGTCCAATCGAAATTGAGCAACTTGCTAAAATAGAATTCTTTCCAAGTTTGGACTTAACTTCGGATTTAACTTCGTTTTGACCAATGCGTAACGCGACTGCATAAATTAAGATGCTTTCGTGATCGGATTGCAAAAATTCCAAGTTAGTGCGTAAGGTGGAGCTTCACAAATATAAATAGGAGTCCTTAGGACGTTCATAGGTATCTTATAGGGTTTAAGGAGTGGAATAAAAGGGTGGAGAGTCACTGCCAAGAATTTTTCTTCTTCTTCTTTGGTTGTTTTATGCTTTCTTTAAGAGTTCTTAGTTCAATCATGTTTATGGTTAACTAAACCTCTTAGCTATGGCTAAGAGGTGAAGCTTGTAGCGTGGTTGGGATGTTTACTTTGCTTTGATTCATGTTTATGTTGAACTTCATTGATTTCTAGTTGATTTTAAGGAATATTTTTAGCTTTCTATGGTTTGTTGTGACTCAAATTACAATCGACACTACGATAGTTTTGAACATCTTATTTTCCTATTTGAGATTGTAGAGTCGGTAAATCCTATTGTTTTCCATCATCTCCCGAGCATGGTTGGGTGACGGAATCCCTTCTAATCTTTACAATTCTCCTCCATCGAGACTGGATCAATGAGAAGTTCAGAGATTTGATCATCTCTTCATCCAACTGAATAAGATAGGACTCTGATTCCAATTCTGTCTCTTGAATAAAGTAAGGTAGCATCTTAATAGCTACAAGTGAATCCTTGGTACCCTAGTTCCCACCTTTAAATTCACAAGTTTCAATCTACAATATCACAATTACTCCCTTTATTCTAGATGTAACGCCCTGAAAATCGGGGGTCGAGCATGAACTCAACTCCCGAGTTCCAGAACATCACTTATGCAACAAAATGAATGATGATTGAATGTTGACTGTATTCGTGCATTGAACATGAGTGAGATTAAGCCAAAACAACATATCATACTCCAGAGACAGTTAATTTTGCAAGCGGAAGACTATGATAAATAGATAAAATATATAAACTATGATGAGTCTCCAGAGTGTGATAACATTACTAGGTTACATAAATGAAAGCACAGTTCTAAAATATACCAAATGTGTAAGTTTAATGTCTTCTATCCCCAGTACCACAGCCCCGACAATACAGTACCAGGTCTTCAGAGACCCGTCAGAGGGTTACATGATAGGAGAACTCCTCCTCATCACCATAGACGTAGTCCGGCTCTGCTTCATAAGCATCGCCATCATCTGAAATTCAACAAATCTGTTTGGTGTGTACAACACTGTCCCGTAACGTGGGAGTGAGTAGCTAACTCAGTGGAACAATAAAGCATAGGTTAACATGTTATCGATGTCAAGCAGTAATGATAAAGCAAAATCAAACACTCCTAGTTACTCTGATTAATGCAAGTATGAATGCAGGTATGATGGATGCCCTCACCGACATACTCCCTCATGCGACACCATCTCACGTTCACGGCATGCTTACATCCCACAGTGCTCCACATCTTCCAGGCACATGCGATGCATGATGAGCATGATTACCGAGTTTTTAATTAGTCCATTTCAAACAGCAGGATTGGGAAACTAAGGTACCTCCCCTGTATCATTCCCAAACATGATCCATTCTAGGGTCGTCAGTCCTAGTTAATATCAGACAATGGTGTGTTTTCTAGGTCACTGCAGAGGATGCCAAGGCTATTACGCACAAAGGTTGCACCACTCCCCCATCACCCCTTAAACGATTCATCACTATACAGAAACAGGCCTAGTTCATACTCTATATATCGCGGCGAACCCTGAGGCACACTGCGACTTCAGAATATGCTCGCGGTCACTACAAAGGGCTGCCAGGGCTGTTACGCACAAAGGTTGCACCACTCTCCCATCACCTTATCAATGTAGGCCGACAGCGCGAATTAGTATCCCATACCACCATAATCGGCTCACGAGTTAAGTTGCTCACTGGTCACTACGGGGAGGCACGTAGCCCCAGCGTAGGCCGACAGCTCGACCACGGTGTCCCATACCACCATGCCCGGCTCATGAGTCTTAGCGGATCGAGGTACCATGGTAAAAAAGGGTTTTCATTGGTAAGTTTGGTACCCTAGGTTCAAGCAGTAGCGACCAAACATGGTGAACATACATTAGACAAATTGGGTTACATGACGAGCCTGACTAGCTCGAGCGCACAATCAATTAGACGACATGAAGTGCATAAGCACTTCACGTGGCCTACCCACTGTCGCCCACTGACATACGACTCGGGTTCATCAAACACATCTCACGTGGCGACATGAAACTCAACCACGATCTTCAATCTGGTACCGATTGTCTGGACTATAGACATAGTCCCAAACTCAATCAATTCTCATCCATAACATGTAGAGTAAAGTATGATAAATAAAGTAATTCAAGCATGCTAGTAGGCATGTTATAAGGCATGTTATAAAGCATGATAATAAGCATGTTGTAAAGCACTACCTCAATAAGAATACAAACACATATATTACAAGTAAGCGGTTTAAGTGATAAACCTCATGGAGGTAATCATACATGTCGCTAGGGTAGTTGAGAATCCAATCTCAACACCCTCCTAAGGCATCAACATTCAAACACTTGCTCACACAAGCATTTTCACAAACACTTAAGTACACTAGTACAACATACATGGTGTATGTTAGCAAAACATGTATTAGGGCTATCCTTTAGCCAAGTGAGTATTTTATCCATGTATAATATATTACTACAACAAATAATCATGATAAATACATCTCCAAAATTTATACGTATACAGTATTTTCTAGAATACGCATTTTCAACATACATAGTGTATACAAGCAAACATGTATCACGGCGATTCCCTTCGCCAAGAAAATATTTTATACGCACATAATATATTTATACGACAATTAATCATGACAAACACATCGCTAAAATATACATGTATACGGTACTTCTTACAATACCATATTTCTACATACATAGTGTTTATTAGTAAACATGTATTTAGGCGAATCCTTTCGCCAAATAAGTATTTTATCCATACGTCATATATCCATACGACAAATAAACATGTCAAACACATTTCCATAAAAAATACGTATACGGTATTTTATACGAATACCTAGAGTATGTGAAATTCCAAATTCTACAATTCTAATCGAAACATAAAACGGAAAGCACTTTGTACATGTGCAATTGCATGCAGATCATGAATCTACCATTATCTGACATTGAAAGCGTTGAAAACCGCAACCTATACACCTAAAGTCCTCACCTTGTGTCGTAGAATCGCAACGGAGTCGATAGGTTCGCTAAGCTTCCGTATACGGGAGTTTGGCAACCTAAAGAACGAAATAGGTTAGATATTTCCTAACCTACAACTGTCTAATCCCCCAAACAGGTTAGGGTTAGGGTTTATTATCTAGAAATGACGCCGGAATCACCGGGAAAACGATGAGAATCGGCGGTGGAGCCCGAATAGCGGCGAGGGAACGAAATAGCAGGAATTCCTCCCACATCTCCCTCACTTTCTCTCTCTTTTCCCTCTCTCAAATCCAAATTCGTATGGCTGGAATGGGAGAGGGTTTAAGGTCCTTTTATAGCCTAAAATCTTCCCAAAATAGACTCAGGTTCAAGGGTTACTGCTAATATAGGTATTTCGTCACTTTTCCATCTCAAAAGAGTGTTTTTGGTGACCCCCCTTGAGCCAAACGTCAGACGTAAGCTCACCACACATGGATCCATGTGGGATTACGTTTTCGACTCGATCGGATTCCCAGATCGCACATGGCGGACCACTTTCAGTTCAACAGTCAAGGGGCCACGATCCGAAATTCCAAGTACATGTAAATGTTCCTGAAATTTTTCTTAATCCGAGGGTGTAATTTGGTCGATTCGACGGTCGGGTTGCTATACTGACGCGTAAACGAATGATGCCAGATCACTATTCCTGATATTTATTTTGGAATAGGAATAGTGTTTTTCACACACCCTCGCTCTGAATCGAAACGAATGGCCGTGGGACATCGGATGGACTTGATTTTTGAGATGATAGTCAGGCCAGTGAGGCAGTCTTAGTTCCTTAACTTCGTGTTAATCGGACTTCTGATGTGCGATCTAGACCTAAAACGAAGTTTCGTTTCATTCCCGAGAGCAGCCGGGAAATGAGTTTGGTTCTAAACTTTAGGGTAACCTAGCGTCAATGATTCTACAAGTTTTGGGTCTTGCAGATCGTATTTAAAGCGATTCAAATGGATTTCGTAGCTAATCTGGTTTTGCACTTAGTTACTTTGTCTCATTTCTAAAGGATTTAGTCCTAAGTGATTTCTGGTCGAGGTGGTACTCAGGCCTTTGTAGTTTGTATATAAAGTGATCCAAGTTATATTACTTAGCTAGTTTAAGATAGTGTCTAGGGTGAAAGTTCTTAGAAAAATTGGAAGATCAAGGCGATGAAAGGTGAGATTTGTGAAGGAAATGAGTTCAAAGGCGGCTTTAGACTTTGGGATTCAGTTCTGACAAGTTAATGAGGTATTAGGATCGACTCATTGCCTAATGACATCTAATCCCAGGTTAGCAAAAATTTGGGGCGTTACACTAGATTTCTAATTTGAATCTTCTTCTTCTTCTGGATCTAATTTTTAAGAAACGTACAAGATTAGTCCCCGTGGATTCTACCTCAGTCTCACCGAGATTATCACTACATCGTGACCTTACACTTGGGGTTGTGAACAATTTTTAGGCATCGTTCTTGGGGATTACAGTTTCATTTTCCTGAACTTAATTAGCATTAGAATTAGGTTAAGATTAGGATTAACTTTTTTTTGTTTTGTTTCTAGTTTAGGATTTTCTCTGAACTTGTTTTTAGTATCTAACTTGGTTTTTTGTTTTGCAGGATTCTAACATTGCAACCTCCAATCCGGTAAACTCTTTCTAATTCTCTCTCTTACCTTTTTTAGATCTCTTAATTGTTTTAGTTTCCCTAGTTTTCTTTCTTAGGTTTAGATTTAGTTACTTGAAGGCCGCGAATGTTTCATGCCCAAGTGAGTTCGTGGCAATACTCGACGTCTATTAAGTGAAGAAGGATTGATCAAAGGGTTGCCTATCCATCACCGGATTAGACACCACTTCATATCCTCAGAGTTAGTAGAAGTGATGGCTACAAATCAACCTCAATTTCCAGTTGAGGAAATTCAGGATGAGAATGAGGTGCACAATGCACCCCCGCCTTGTACCTTACAAGATTATTTACAACCGGCAGGAGTGAGTACACCTTCCTGTATGATTTTTCTAGAAAATATAGGGACTATGGATATTAAGCCAGGGGTAATCTAACTACTTCCAAAGTTCCATGGACTTGAATATGAAAGTCCAAATCTACACATGAAAGAATTTGGTGAGATAATAGCCACTTTACACTTTCCTAATGTGCCTGAGGACACGATCAGGCTTAAACTCTTTCCTTTCTCCTTAAAAGAAAAAGCTAAGACGTGGTTGCATTCACTACGTCCATGATCCATTAGTAAATGGAATGACATGACAAGGGAGTTTATAAAGAAATTCTTCTCATACCATAAGACAAACACCATCAGGAAGTCAATCATGAACTTTGCCCAAAGGGAAGATGAGACATTCTTCTAATGTTGGGAGCAGTCCAAGGATCTTGTCAGTTCATGCCTACAACATGGCTTTGAAATGTGGCACATAACAAATTTCTTCTACTATGGAATGACATCTTCCATGCGCCAATTGGTCGAGACAATGTGCAATGGGGAATTCCTAAACAAAGATGTTGATGATGTGTGGGATTACTTTGACAAACTTGTTGAAAACACACAATCATGGGACATCTCCCCAAGACCCAGCACAACTTCTAAGCATATTCAATCAAAGGAGGGGCAAAATATATATATTGAAAGAGGAAGATGATATCAATGCTAAAGTGGCTAATCTCACAAGAAAAATTAAGGCCATGGAACTTAAGAAGGATAAGGCTAAGGAAGTTGTTTGCGGTATTTGTGCTTACAACGTACATACAACTGAAAATTGTCCAACAATACCTGCTTTTCAAGAGGTATTGAATGAGTAATCGAATGCCATAAACAATTACCAAAGACCTTTCAGTGGACCCATCTCAAATACATACAATTCTAGTTGGAGAAATCATCCAAACTTCAGTTGAAGGAACGGACAAACTGCTACTCCTCGAGGATTCCCTAACCATTTCCTAAATTAAGGGAAACCTTAAGAGGATGAGGTCTTAAAACATATGCAAAATCAAGTACTTTTTAATCAGGGTATGCTCCAAGCCTTTCAAGACCTTACAAAGGCCATAAAAGGGCTTGAGACGAATAAATCAATTGGGAAAAAGGGGATCCTTCTGGCTTAGCCTCTCCCCAATTCAAAACTACAATATAAAATAGTGACCCAATTTCTTCAAGTCAAATGGAGTAAGCCAAGTCTAACACCACTCTTAGGAGCAGAAAAATAATTGACAAAACTATTCCAGTAAGGGCTGAAAGGTCTAAGGATCCGGAAGAAGACATGAATGATAGATCTAGCATTGCTCCACATGGGTTAGAATTGGAACCTCAAAGTAAGCCGATTTCTCTATTCCCCCAGCGGTTAATTACACTAAAACCTCCAGCCAATTCACAGGATATTCCAGAGGTGTTGAACCAAGTGAAGGTTAACATCCCTCTTCTATATCCTGTGAAATAAATCCCTTCATATGTCAAATTTCTGAAAGACTTATGCACAACCAAGAGGTGACAATGTATCAAAAAGAAAATTTTCCTGATAAAAAAAGTGAGTGTCATCCTCACGCAAAATGTGCCACAAAAATATAAAGATCCTACTAGCCCAACTATCACTTGTATAGTTGGGAATCACCAAATTGAGAATGCACTTCTCAACTTGGGGGAGAGCATAAATTTGATCCCTTACTTGGTCTATGAATAACTGGGTCTAGGTAAATTAAAACTCACTCGAACCATATTACAACTTGTTGATCACTCAGTTCGTGTACCAAAAGGGATGATTGAGGATGTATTGGTCCAAGTTAATAAATTCTTCTATCTAGTAGATTTTATCATCCCGAATACTCAACCCATCGCAGACATGAGCACTCAAATCCCTGTCATACTTGACCGCCCGTTCTTTGCTACATCTAACACTATCATCAATTATAGGAATTGGGTCATGAATTTGTCTTCTAGAAATATGACATTGGAGGTCAATATCTTTTTCAACATGATCAGACAGGCAGAGGACGATGACGAGACCCACGACATTAATATGATACTCTTTCATGGAAGATAGAGTTCTGATGACCTTATCCTATGACCCTCTAGAGATGTGCTTGGTACACTTCCCCAATTTGGATGATGACACGATTAAGGAGATAGATGTCATGCTTGATATTGCATCGGTACTTAAAGTTAACCAGTGGAGGCCATAATTTGAGAAATTGTCCCAAACCGACTTAGTGCTTCAACCTTTTAGCCTCAAAGCACTGAAGCTTGACTTAAAACCTTTGCCCATTGATCTTAAATATATCTACTTATGTTAAGATAAGACATACCCGGTGGTGATTTCTTCCCACCTTGAGCAAGAGTAGGATAGTATGTTTATCTCTACTCTTATTGAACCTAAAGGAGCCCTTGGATGGTTGATTGCGGATCTCAAGGGAATCGATCCTTTGATTTGTACTCATTGCATTCAACTTGAGGATAATACAAAAACCTCTCGACAACCACAATACCAACTCAATCCAAATATGAAAGAAGTGTTTAAAGGAGAGGTACTTAAATTATTGGATGTGGGTATCATATACCCTATATCCAACAGTCAAGGGGTGAGTCTAACTTAGGTGGTTCCTAAGAAATCTGGAATCACCATAGTATCCAATGCTGACAATGAACTCATGCCAATTAGAGTTACTACTAGTTGGAGAATGTGTATTGACTATAGAAAATTGAATACCATCACAAGGAAGGACCACTTCCCCTTACCCTTTATTGACCAAATATTGAAATGTTAGCTGGTCATTCTTATTACTGCTTCCTTGATGGGTATTCGAGCTACAATCAAATCGAGATAGCCCTTAAAGATCAAGAGAAGACAACATTCACATGTCCCTATGACACATTTGCTTGCCGAAAGATGCCATTTGGACTATGTAATGCTCCTGCCACATTTCAGCGATGCATGTTGAGTATTTTTTTCTGATTTGGTAGGGGAATATTTAGAGGTCTTCATGGATGACTTTTCTGTTTTTGGTCCATCCTTCAATGAGTGCTTAAAAAATCTTAAATGTGTGTTGAAGCGATGTGAGGAGAAGAATTTGGTTCTGAACTGGGAGAAATGTCATTTCATGGTTCCTAAGAAATTTTTTGGACATATAATTTCGTCCAAGGGAATTGAGGTGGACAAGACCAAAATCGATCTTATCTCTAACCTACCACCTCCCAAAATCATACACAACATGCGATCCTTCTTAAGACACGCCGAATTTTACAGACAATTCATAAAGGACTTTAGTCACCTCTCTCATCCTTTATGTAATCTACTTCAAAAGGATGTACCATACGAGTGAACTGAGCAATGCCAGGAAGCTTTTACTAAGCTCAAAGGCATGTTAACTACCTCACCTATCATGCAGCCACCTATTGGAGCATCTCTTTTGAGATTATATGCAACGCGTCTAATTATGTTATTGCAACAGTGTTAGGCCAACAGTGTTAGGCCAGAGAAAAGAGAAGAAGCCCTACGTTATTCACTATGCTGAGTAGAACTCTAAATTCTGCCCAAATAAACTACTCTATTACGGAGAAGGAACTCTTAGCCGTAGTATTTGCTTTGGACAAATTTAGGTACTACTTGATCAGATCCAAGATCATAATCTACACTAATCGTGTGGCGCTAAAATATCTTCTTTCTATGAATGATGCTAAGCCTCACTTGATAAGTTGAATTCTCCTACTACAGGAATTCGACTTAGAAATATGAGACAAAAATGGAGTAGAGAACGTAGTGGCTGACCATCTCTCGAGACTTGATCTCACCGATCCCCATAAGACAACACCCATTAATGACATGTTCCCTGATGAACAATTGTTCAAACTCTCCCAACTACCTTAGTTTGTTGATATTGTAAATTATCTTGCTATAGGTTTCACGCCGACACATTCGACTGCATAAGATAAAAGAAAATTCTTCATCGAGGTACGTAATTTCTTCTGGGACAACCCATATTTGTTTAAATACTGCCCAAACCAAATTCTAAGGAGATGTGTAACGTCCTAGTTTTCAGAACATGCGTACATGAATCGTATCCCAAAAACCCAAGAGTTAACTAAATAATAATGATAATCAACGGAAATCAAAGTCCAAGTAGCGAAAAGCAACCATAGCATAGATATGATCCAAACGGGAAATAATATCCTGGCCCACTCAGCTGGGGGCCATGTAAAGCCCGTATCCTAGTCCGTACCGCTCCGTAGACTCCCACAAAACTTCCCATCGAATTTCAGCAACCCACGACCTATAATCGACGTTTGCGCGTGACCCTAAGTCGTATCCCATAGATTTGAGTCGTCTTAATCCGACACTTGTACCATTGTGACCGCGCCATCACCGCGGTTCCAATGCCGCCTCTAGCACACCAATTCGATACCCTGGCCAGGAGATGTGGGCCCGCGTTTATCTCGAAGAAACGCTGAGTATTTGTGAATACAAGAGAATCTCTACAACCCATCCCATCAATCAATCAATCAGAGTACACAACCCATGCTTTCTTTCTCCCCAAGACAAGCAACCTACCTTAAGTCAACTCTCAAGTCAAGTACATCTATCACTCACATCCATCACTAACACCCATCACCTCTCTTTTACAACCACCCTTTCTCTCTCTCTCTCTCTCTCTCTCTCTCTCTCTCTCTTTCTTTTCACATTCTCTAAGTAACCAAAGTGCTGCATGTCCAAGCACTTCCAAGGAGAGAAAAGTGTGTTGTGTGTGCCCCACTTTCCATCCCAAGATCCATCATCCTAGCCCTTCAATTCTCATCTTCCATCAAAGTGAGACACAAGGAGTTTGGCGTTCCACCGGACCAAGAAGATCTAATGGTGGATGTTTTATAGGTCTATATTTCATGTTTTGATGATGGGCCAAGTGGGACCTAGTGATTGATGGTATGGATCTCACTTTGGACATTAGATGTGGCCGATGGCCCATCATTATTCACATGATCATTCCATGATGGGGCAATTCTCCATGGACCCCATCATGATGTTTACTTTTTTAGTTTGAAAGGGGTCATCTAGACCTTCCATTTTGATGGAGAAGGAATTTCTACTATTGATTTTGATTTGTGGGCCCACGTGTATTGGGACCCACTTGATATATGATCGAAATGCATGGAAAGGGAGGGCTCATAGTGGCGGAGCCCTCCATCACATGTCTCTCTCTCTCGCTCTCTCTCTCTCTCTCTCCTTCCCATAATTTGTGGCCCACTTGATGAGTGTATGCGATATCTAGACCATCCATCCAACGGACCACATGGCTGTCTAAACATGGGGAACAACCCACCTTGTTACCCCCTTTTTTTGAGGGTCTAGATGATGGAAATACTAATATGAGGTGGACCCTAGCATGGCCAGAAGGGTCAACCCAGAACCTGTTTTACGTCTGCTGTCTAGACTGTCCAGTAGGGTCTGGACGTTAGAAAGAAAAATATAAATATTAGCATGATTCAAAGGTTTTGGGTGGGCCGCTCATGCAGGCCCCACCTTGATGTATGGATCTAATGCATGCCTTTCATCCTATCTCCCAGCTCATTTTAGGCGTTGAGACGAAAAATGAATCCAATCCGATCATCTGGAGGGCCATATCATAGAAAATTTTGATTCTTACCATTAAAATTTGTTAACACCCACTTTAATATTTCTACATGCTAAAACATGTTGAATACTGGGATTGTTTGCTCTGTCTTAAACCATAGAACCCAATGGATGGAGTGGATGCTCCTGATACGGGCCCCGCCTAAGAAAAACTGGAGAAAAATAAAAAAATTTATATATATATATAAGGCTGCTGCCGTCTAGAGGACACTACAGTAGCGTCCTGCTATGCTACTGGAGAGGGCAGGGACCATGGGTCCCAGCTGCAGGCCCCAAATGATGTATGTGCAGTCCATCCATCCGTGTCCTCCCCCCCCTTACGTGATGCATGTGTGGGTCCAATCCACACCGTCCAGATCTTGGACGGTGGGACCCACCATGATGCATGTGTTGTATCCATAATGTTCAACCATTTTGAAAGATAATTTGAGGCTTGAGATTAAAAAAATAAGTGACATATCTAGTATCACGTGGACCACACAGTAGAAATAGTGAGATTGAACAGCTACTATTGAAACCTTTTGGATTCCAGAAGTTTTGGAACAATATGATATTTGTTGTTCCTCTTAGATTAGGTCCTTGTGACCTTACGAACTGGATGGATGGGAAATAAATGCTATGATGGGCCCATTGAGGTTTTAATAATGGAAAATCACTATCTCCATTGTTAGATATGATATGCTCCAGTTGATCTTTTGATATGATTCATTTTTATATAATACTCTCTAAAAATAGATGAATTGTGTTCGGCCCATTTGAATCGGCCCATTCGACTTGGCCCATTTGATTCAACTCATTTGATAAGGCCCGATGTGATGTATTTGGTGCCTATTTAGTAAGGCCCGATGTGATGTACTTGGGGCCCATTTGATAAGGCCCGATGTGATATATGAGGCCCGTTGTTGAGGCCCACCTTGATATATATGAGCCCCATGTAATGTGGCCCATTTGATGTATTTGAGGCCCATGGGTCGAGGTCCAATGGGATGTACATAAGGTCCATTGCAACGTGTGATTCCACCATGGTTTATGTAATGATGTTTATGGCGGGTTATACCTTGGGAGCAATGATGGTTTGATGTCCACATTATAAGGATAATGTTGGTTAAATGTCCGCATTGTAACTTCCCCTAAGGCCCATTGATAGGCCCATACTTGTTGTGTGCAGGCTGTCTAAGCCCATCTTCGTTGTGAGGATAATTTATCACTTTATAACATGCTTAGTATAATTCCATGACTCATGCCACGCGCATCATATGTATGCTTGATATAAGTAGTGACTGATCATAGCATATGCCATTGGATAGATTATTTATGGGACTCACTGATAGGAGTTACCCACATGAGCACGTGGTATGCGCAAGATTGCTGAATGACTCACAGTGTGACCCATGCATCTCACATGTGTGACATGACCATTGTATGCCCAACGACATCAGGGTCGTGGCCTCCACAGGCACATCGTGGATGGTCGGGTTGGATACCAGAAATATTGGCTCTAGCACTGTGGGCACATAGGATGTCTTTGGGTGAAAATCTCAGAAACTTTTTGGTACAATGAGATAGTCCAACGTCTAGACCGAGTGGATACATGAGCGTATGAGTGCCGAATACTAGTAGGTCGCGTCTCCCACTATGTTAAGCTTGGTTGGAAGGGGGTGTGGCCTTATCTGCCCGAGTGAGGGGGTTGTAAGCTAGGATGAGTTTGACCAGCTAGCAAATGGGTCCGCTATCAACGAGCCGAGTAGGTATTGGCAGACTACTAGTTAGGCAGATAATGTGGTCTCTTCCACTTATTGGGCTGTGCAGCTAGGGAGCGGCAGTCAATATGGAGTGTACTAGACCTCATTGATATTCAAGAGGAGAACTGTACTAATATATGTACTTGATGAGGACTGACATACTTACATTACATCTCGTATATGACATTTGGCTACTTATGCCTCGCATCGCATGGCCTTGGTATGGCTGATAGCATTCATGCCTTGTATCTCATAGCCTTGGTATGGCTGATAGTATTCATGGACTTACCAGTATATTTTTGCATTACTCTGATACTGCATACTTAGCATTGCCTTGCCCACATACTTACACCACCCTCTAAGATTTTGTAAGCTTATACACAACCGTTGTGTGTAGGTGACGTTGGATCGCAGCAGCGCTGAGGTAGGAGCGCGCATCAGATTATTTTGGAGCCTTTTTTATCACCTTGTATTTCCCTTTCCGCATTGTACTTAAAGTTTTTGATATAGTGGATATGTAGTGATGTTGTTTGGTGACTTAGTTATGCTTGTGGTTATGCTCTATTACAAAAAAAATCATACTGAAAATCCTCCTTGTATGATCCTAGGATCAGAATCTGGCATACGAGTACTAGGAACCGAGAATGGGGCACTACGGAGGTTGTCGGCCTTGGATTCGGTGATAAAAAATTTTGTGAGCCCATTTTTTGAGTTTGGGGTATGACAGAAGTTAGTATCAAAGCATAAATTGGAAATACCTGAGGATCACATCACATATCTACTATGAACTTAGAATAAATAAGTCCCGAGTCTGAATAACTTAGCGATTTTCAGATATAGACCCTTAATGTTTATGCCTTTGAGAATTCTCAAGGGTGATAAGCCCTTGTTTCTTCTTATAGGACATACCACCTAGGATAGCGACCTGAGTGACTCTTGCTCCCTCGTATGAGCCTGGCGCAGCCCCGACAGCACCCGTGACTACAGAACAGCTTCAGCAGATGCTGTAGACGATGACCGCTATCCTTCAGGGGTATGGCGGGCCATTAGTTGTTACGCTAGCCCAGGCAGAGCAAGAGAGCATGAGCACCCTCCTCAGAGACTTTTAGCGGCACGATCCCTTACGTTTTTAGGGCGTGTCAGACCCTACTGCATCAAAGATATGACACTCCGAGTTGGAGAAGATTTTTGACACTATGAGATGTATGATCTAACAGCGGGTCCCGTTAACTAATTTCTTCTCCAGGGTGAGGCTCAGCACTGGTGGGCATCAGTCACCCGAGTGGCAGTGACCGATTTTGAGTGGACCTGGGAGGACTTTGTAGACCGGTTCGACCAAAAGTTCTTTCCTCAACACGTTCGACAGTAGCGGGCATTAGAGTTTAAGACCTTAGTCTGGGGAGACATGTTTGTGTTGCAGTATAAGGCACGTTTCGTCAAGCTATCGAGGTTTACTACGTATCTTATCGATGATGAGGGGATGAAGGCCTGCCGTTTTGAGAACGGCTTATGTCTTGCCCTTTAGAGCCGTGTGATCGGACACATGCTTCTGATGTTTGAGCAGATTGTGCAAAGGGCCCAGGTTTACGAGGCAGATTGGGCCAGTTTGTAGAGGACCCACGACCAGAGAGGAGACCAGAAGAGGAAGGCGCCCTTCGGTAGCTCCCAGTAGCAACAAAATTGTCTAAAGCAGCGTTGCATGACCCGCCCAGCATTCTGATCACTAGTGGCACCCCCAGCACCACCTCTGGGACTGTTCCCAAGTACTTGTTTTGGATGCGGTAGGGCAGGACATCATAGGCACGAGTATCCCCATCCACAGCAGCAACAGCTGAGGGCACCGTATCAGCCTCTGGGTAGCCCCCACAGTAATAGCGTCAACCGCAGCATCATTCTCCTGGACCTCCCCCCAGCAGCAGAGGCAGCAGATCAGGCTGCCATAGTGGAAACAACAGTAGTAGAGACCTCAGAGGGGACATGCACCTCCCCAGCCGGCCTAAGGTAGATTTTATGCCGCCCAGCAGGATCCTCAGTCATCAGGAGAGGTCGTCGAGGGTACTCTCCCTGTTTATGCATGCATTGCACATGTATTGTTTGATTCTAGTGCATCGTATTCCTTTGTGGTTAATGATTTCTGCCGATCGACCGGTTTGTCGATGGAGTCTGTTCCTGCGGGTTTGTTGGTGTCGACGGCTTTAGGACTGCAGTGATAGACCGATTTTGCTCGTCTTGCCCCGTTCTGATTGGGTATATCTTTTTACCTATTGATATGTTCATATTACCGATGTCCGAGTTTGATGTCATCCTGGGCATGGATTGGCTCGCCGAGTACCACGCCATATTAGACTGCTCCGTGAGGACAATCATGTTCTGTATACCTGGTATGCCAGAGTTTCAGTTTGTTGCCAAGCCTAGAGGAGAGCATCTTTCCTGCATGTTGTCATGTGTTGTTAAGGGGTCAGCTGCTTTGAGTATCGATATCGGTCATTTGTGGTTTTTTCGATGTGTTCCAGGAGATTTCAGGGTTACCATCTCATCGGCACACCGAGTTCCAAATTGATCTCATGCCCGGTACTACGCCTATTTTAAAGGCCCCATATCTTATGACACTGTTAGAGTTAAGGGAACTGCAAAAGCAGTTAGACCAGTTGTGCGATCTAATCTTTATCTGTTCGAGCAGTTCACCATGGGGAGTGCCGGTACTCTTCGTGAAGAAGAAGGATGGCTCGTTGAGGCTTTGCGTAGACTACTGCGAGCTCAACAAGATCACAATCAAGAACAAGTACCCACTCCCGAGGATCGATGATTTGTTTGATCAGCTATAGGAGGTGCAATTCTTTTTGAAGATAAACTTGCAGTCCGGTTATGATCAGGTTCGGATCTGAGATGAGGATATCTCGAAGACAGCTTTCAGGACACGCTATGGTCATTTTGAGTTCCAGGTCATGTCCTTCAGACTGACCAATGCACCCGAAGTATTCATGCAGTTGATGAATGAGGTCTTCCATCCGTATCTCAACCAGTTTGTTGTGGTGTTCATCAATGACATTCTGATATATTCGAGGACCTGTAAGGAGCATGAGCGGCATCTAAGGATTACCTTGCAGACCCTCCGCGCACACTAGGTTTACGCTGGAGAAGTGTGAGTTATGGTAGGAGGAGGTGAAGTTCCTCAGTCATGTGGTGTTGAGGTAGGGCGTCGTAGTGGACCCCTTGAAGATTGATTCCTTATGTTAGTGGGGCCATCCCACAAATGCGTCCAAGATTCGCAGTTTCCTTGGTTTGGCGGGCTACTACCGACCTTTCATAGAGGGATTCTCTCTTATTGCAGCCCCGTTAACCAGGTTAACCCGGAAGGGTGCCGAGTTCATTTGGAGCAATGCTTATGAGCAGGAATTTGTGGAACTGAAGGACTGCCTCATGTTCGTTCCTGTCCTCACTCTTCCCTCTGGGAGTGATGGATTTGTGGTATTTACTGATGCCTCGAGAGTTGGCTTGGGTGTTGTCCTGATGCAGCACGGGAAGCCGGTGGCTAATGTATCTCGCCAGCTCAAGGTCCATGAGCTGAATTACCCCACGCATGATTTGGAGCTGGCAACAGTTGTCTTCACCCTGAAGGTGTGGAGGCACTATCTCTATGGGGTGAGGTTTGAGCTCTTCTCCGACCACAAGAGCTTGAAGTATCTGTTCTCTCAGTCCAAGCTGAACATGAGGCAGAGGTGATGGATGGAGCTCCTGAAGGACTAGGATTTTGATCTTCAGTCCTACCCGGGCAAGGCGAACGTGGTGGCGGATGCCCTCAGCCGTCAACCACGAGGCCTGGTGGCGCACATGATAATTCAGGAGTAGAAGATGATCGAGGATGTGTCAGTATTTGACTTCGAGATTAGATTGCAATCTTCTATTGTATAGTTATCGAGCTTGTCGATTCAACCCTCTCTTGTCGCATGGGGGATCGAGGCTCAGCAGGCAAATGAGTCAGTGCAGAGTTATCAGGCAGAGGCAGCATCTAAGAGTCAGTCAGATTGACAGATTGGTTCTGATGGTGGACTTCGCTTCAAAGGCTGATTATATGTCCCGGATATTCTTGAGTTGCACAGAGATCTTATAACCGAGGCACATCGATCGTGGTTCTCTATCCACCCTAGCTCGACGAAGATGTATCGCAATATGAGGTGTCAGTATATTTTGGACAGGGATGAAGCGCCAGATAACTAGTTTTGTGGCCAAGTGTGAAACGTGCCAACGTGTCAAGGCTGATCATCAGAGACCCCCAGGTCCCTTACAGCCGCTGAGCGTTCTGTTGTGGAAGTGAGAGCACGTATCCATCGATTTTATCATGGGTTTGCGAGGACCCAGCGAGGTTACGACGCCATCTAGGTTGTCGTTGATAGTTTGACGAAGTCGGTTGGTGCATTTTCTTAAGATTCGTGCAACCTGGACTTTGGACCGGCTTACGAGGTTATTCATCGAGGAGATTGTGAGACTGCACGGTGTTCCAGTTTCGATCATTTCTGACCGAGACCCGAGGTTCACATCTAAGTTTTGGAGGAGCTTCTAAACAGTGATGGAGTCTGTTTTGTAGCTCAGCATTGCGTATCATCCGCAGAACAATGAGCAGACCAAGAGGGTCAACCAGATCCTTGAGGACATGCTTCGGGCTTGTGTGATTGATTTATAGGGTAGTTTGGACAAGCATCTGCGATTGGATGAGTTCGCATAAAACAACAACTATCAGGTGACCATTCACATGGCTCCTCTTGAGGCATTATACGGCAGACTATGCAGATCTCCTAGTTATTAGACCGAGGTTGGAAAGCGGCATCTCCTAGTTCCCGAGCTTGTACAACAGACATCAAAGATCATTGACATCATCAGGCAGAGAATGCGCACAACTCAGAGCCGGTAGAAGAATTTTGCTAATTATCGGCATCGACCCTTGGAGTTTGCCATTAGGGACCATGTGTATCTCAAGGTCTCACCCATGAAGGGTGTGGTTCATTTTAGAGCGAAGGGCAAGCTTGCCCCGAGATTTGTACGACCTTTCGAGATCACCAGGCGCGTTGGCACCGTAGCCTATTGGCTTACCTTGCCATCTCAGTTGTCTGACATCCACAATGCTTTCCATGTCTTTATGTTAATGAAGTGTGGGTCAGACATCATTCCTGTTATTGATCAGCAGCCGTTGGAGGTTCATGAGGACACTTCTTACATTGAGCAGCCGGTTCGTATCCTCGATCCAAAGGAGAAGGTCCTCCGGACCAAGGTCATTCCCTTGGTGAAGGTGCAGTGGGGCCATCATAGTATGGATGAGGCATCTTGGGAGTGTAAGGTGGAGATTCGAGAGCGCTATCCCCATCTTTTGATGTTTGATTTTATGTTTTATTGTGTTTTGATTGTATATTATGTTATGTTTTCCATTCCCTTATAAGTTATGTTTAGTTGCGATGGTAGTATACATTTTGAGGATGAAATTTTTATTAGGCGGGGAGAGTTGTAAGGCCCACATCCTACTCCGTACCGTTCTGTGGATTCCCGTAATCATTCCTGTCGAATTTTGGCAACCCGCGACCTATAATTGACCTTTGCACACGACCCTAAGAATTTGAGTCGGCTTAATCCGAGACTTGTACCATTACGACCGCGCCGTCGCCGCGGCTTGCACACCGATTCGATACCCTGGCCAGGAGATGTGGGCTAACGTTTATCTCGAAGAAATGCCGCGCATTTATGAGCCCATCAGAATCTCTACAACCCATCCCATCAATTAATCAATCAAAGTACACAACCCATGATTTCTTTCTACCTAAGACAAGCAACCTACCCTAAATCAACTCTCAAGTCAAGTACATCTATCAGTCACATCCATCACTCACACCCAACACCTCTTTTTTACAACCACCCTTTCTCTCTCTCTTTCTCTTCACATTCTCCAAGCAACCAAAGAGGTGCTCATCTAAGCACTTCCAAGGAGAGAAATGTGTGTTGTGTGTGGCCCACTTCCCATCCCAAGATCCATCATCCTAGCCCTTCAATTCTCATCATCTTCTATCAAAGTGAGACACAAGAAGTTTGGCATTCCATCAGACTAAGAAGATCAAATGGTTGGCATTTTATAGGCCTAGATTCCATGTTTTGATGATGGGCTAAGTGGGGCCTACCGATTGATGGTATGGATCTCACTTTCGACCCTAGATGTGGCCGATGGCCCACCATGATTCACATGATCATTCCATGATGGGGCCATTCTCCATGGACCCCATCATGATGTTTACTTTTCTAGTTTGAAAGGGGTCATCTAGATCTTCCATTTTGATGGAGAAGGAATCTTTACCATTGATTTTGATTTAGTGGGCCCACATGTATTGGGACACATTTGATGTATGATTGAAATGCATGGAAAGGGAGGGCTCATAGTGGCAGAGCCCTCCATCGCACATCTCTCTCTCTCTCTCTCTCTCTCTCTCTCTCTCCTTCCCATTTTTTGTGGCCCACTTGATGAGTGTATGTGATATCTAGACCGTCCATCCAACGGACCACATGGCTGTCTAAACATGGGGACCAGCCCACCTTGCTACCCCATTTTTTGGAGGGTCTGGATGATGGAAATACTAATATGAGGTAGACCCCAGCAAGGCTAGATGAGCCAGCCCAGAACCTGTTGGACGTCTGCTGTCCAGGCCGTCCAACAGGGTCTGGACGTTAGAAAGAGAAATAAAAATATTAGCTTGATTCAAAGGTTTTAGGTGGGCCGCTCTTGCAGGCCCCACCTTGATGTATGGATCTAATCCACGTCATCCATCCTATCTCCCAACTCATTTTAGGCGTTGAGCCAAAAAATGAATCCAATTTGATTATCTTGTGGGCCATATAATAGAAAACTGTGATTCTTATTGTTAAAATCTGTTAGGACCCACTTTAATATTTTTACACACCAAAACATGCTGAATATTGGGCTTGTTTGGTATGTCTTGAGTCATAGAACCCAATGGATGGAGTGGATCCTCCTGATACGGACCCACACAACGTCCTCTGGATGGCAGCAGCAGCAGTGCCTGTTGCCTTATATATATGGACCCACACATATATAAGGCACAGAAAAGCTCGTGGCCGCCATCCAGAGGACGTTGTAATGTTGTCTCTTTGCCTGCAGGTTATCTTGGAGAGGGCAGGGACCATGGGTCCCAGCCACAGGCCCCACGTGATGTATGTGCAGTCTATCCATCCGTCCATCCATGTGCCCCCCACCCCCCTTACGTGATGCATGTGTGGATCCAATCCACACCGTCCAGATCTTGGATGGTGAGACCCACCATGATGCATGTGTTGTATCCATAACGTCCAATCATTTTGAAAGATAATTTTAAGGCTTGAGATAAAAAATAAGACAGATCTAGTATCATGTGGACCACACTATAGAAACAGTGGGATTGAATAGCTACCATTGAAACCCTTTGGATTCCAGAAATTTTGGACCAATATGATATTTTATGTTCCTCTCATTTCAGGTCCTTGTGACCTTACGAACTGGCTGGATGGGAAATAAATGCTATGATGGACCCATTGAGGTTTTAAAAGTGGAAAATCACTATCTCCACTGTTAGATATGGTATGGTCCAGTTGATCTTTTGATATGATTTATTTTTATATAATACTCTCTAAAAATAGATGAATTGTGTTCAGCCCATTTGAATTGGCCCATTCAACTCGGCCCATTCGACTTGGCCCATTTGATTCGACCTATTGATTCGACTAATTTGATAAGGCCTTATGTGATGTATTTAGGGCCCATTGATTCGACTAATTTGATAAGGCTCGATGTGATGTATTTAGGGCCCATTTAGTAAGGCCTGATGTGATATACTTAGGGCCCATTTAATAAGGCCCAATGTGATATATGAGGCCTGTTATTGAGGCCCACCTTGATATATATATATATATATATGAGGCCCATGTGATGCGGCCCATTTAATGTATTTGAGGCCCATGGGTCGAGGTCCAATGGGATGTACATAAGGTCCATTGCAATGTGTGATTCCACCATGGTTTTTGTAATGATGTTTATGGCAGACTATGCCTTGGGGGCAATGATGGTTTGGCGTCCACATTGTAAGGATAATGTTGGTTAAATGCCCGCATTATAACTTCCCCTAGGGCCCATTGATAAGCCCATACTTATTGTGTATAGGCCATCTCGGCCCATCTTCGTTGTGAGGATAGTTCATCACTTTATAGCATGCTTAGTATAATTCCATGACTCATGCCATACGCATCATATGTACACATGATATGAGTAGTTGAAAGTGCCCTAGTTTGTCAATTAGCACGAGTGTTGAATCAGCTAGACTACGGAGCCTTATAAGAAGATCGATCAAAGCGTCTACCTCAACCGACGCAACCGGATGTGTGCACGAACTCGCCACAGGTAAATCTAAGCTTCACATCCCATGTCCCAAAACATCAGGTATATAAAACCCTTAAAATTGGTTAGAACATCATAGGGTTTTTGGGTTAAAAAACTTTTTTACAAAATCAGAAAATCTCTAAGTTTTCTAACTCTATCGATTTATCGATATCAAGTTTGATAAAATAGAGGTTTGCTGTCGATATCCTCGACAATCAATCGATATCATTGAAATGAGGACCAAAGATGTCCAGCAACCACATATTCATCTGGATGGAATTATTGATGTATCGATATAATCGATATTTGAATCTCGAGTTTATCGAAGTAAACTCGATATAATCAACAACAGAGTGTTTATGTCCTTATTTTTTATAAGAAAATCATATAGACTTTTGATATATCGATGTACCCCTCAATATCCTTGAAATTCAAAAACCAATGATATCGGAAGGCCATCGATGATATCGGTCTTGGACACAGTCTTTCCAACAATATATTTCAGGATAATTTATCTATGATGGAGGGTCACTCGATAGAATCGATAATCAATTATCGATGATATCAGTTTGGTTTTGATGGCATCAAACAGGTACAAAAACTGTCCAGCAAGCTTAAACAAAAATCACATGGATTTATCGATACCTCGGCACAGCTATCGATATCATCGACATTCAAATTTCAATGATTTCGAAGGTCCCTCGATCATTCTTATAAACCTGAAATATTTCATAGAAAGTCTCTCTCATTTCCAAATGTCGAGGAATCGAACCTCACATCAATGAAATCGGAGTTCGAAATCCAATGAAATCCACATGTGTTTCAATTCCCTCAACCAGCTGGCAATACGTTTCAAAAGTGTATGACATTTGAGTTAGTATCATCAAACGGATCATCAATGCTATCGAGAGTATAAGCTCGATGATATCGATCCCGCTCGATGATTTCAAACTCTGCCATAAATGTGACCGTTTTATATCCGTTGGAACCTTTTGCCTATATAAAGAGGACTTGTCTATGATTGCTTGTAGAGAAAGAAGAGAGTGCTTTTGAGTGTTTTACCTTAGATCATATACCCAAAGCCCTTTCTCTCAGGGAAGTTCATCCTCCAATCCATCCTCATCATTGATATTCAATAGAGTGGATTGGTGAATGAACTTCTACATTAGAGAATCCTTCAGCTACTACCTTAATGGGAAATCATTAAGCTGGGATGCCTTGAATGCATAGATGATCGGAATCACTCTATCTTCCTTATAGGAAAACATTTTGTAGAGTAAGATTCTGTCTTCACCTTGACCCAACCCGAAGCCTTGTATTGATGCATTATCTGTGTTGCGGATCAAGGAAGAAGAAGATTCTTCATCAACAAAGGAGGAGATCTTTGACAACATGTTGAATGGGACTCATCCACTTATTTGTAAGTTATTAGAGTTCAGAGGACACTTGTGATCATTTCTTTTTAAGATTGGGTTAAGGTGTTTCTCAACCTTTCAAGCCCTCGTAAGAGGCCTCCGACGGGAGTGTACGTGGTGGGTGCATTGTGTTGACCCTTGCTCTGTGGAGAGCATAAATAGTTAGGGTTTTATGGAAGATCCTTGGCTAGTATGCCTAAAAGTGGGTGCGTTGTGTTGACCCTTACTCGTGAGAGCATAAACCGTGAAGTTCCTTGTGTGGATCCTTGGCCAGTGTGCCTAAAACCGGGTGCTATGTTTGACCCTTGCTCAGGGAGCATAAATAGATAGCCTAGGAGTAGGTTGTAAAGGTTGAAGGTGAACTTGATTTAAAACCTTAGGTTT
Source organism: Magnolia changhungtana (assembly GCA_030180095.1). Lineage (NCBI taxonomy): Eukaryota > Viridiplantae > Streptophyta > Magnoliopsida > Magnoliales > Magnoliaceae > Magnolia > Magnolia changhungtana. The sequence continues at coordinate 6,517,610 of JASAUF010000397.1, forward strand.
GAGGTGAACCGCTGTGAAACCTCCTTAGTGAAATCTGGCACACTAAAGGGTTGAGTGTGTCTGCCGGGAGTGGAGTAGACAAGTAGTTGAACCACTATAAAAATGACCTTGTTCGTGATTGTTCATTATCTTTGATTACTTGTGTGATTTCATCAACTGTCTTCACAACTGCTCACACTTCATGCATAGTCACATCCATCATTAACTATAAATCATTTCATGTTTATCATTTAAATAGTTTTGGTGATTGAATCCTCAATTTGGCTTGGAAGCCATTTGAGTTACTTTGATGATATCCTGATGCTTTTCATGCTTATCTACTCAGGATTAGATTAATAGAATTTTTAACAAAAATAAAACCTTAAAAAAGTCCTATTCACCCCCTATAGGACATATTAGCATATTCCTAATTCAACTTTAGCGGTCATCATCACTATTTCAATTGGTATCAGAGCGGGTCTCTCATTAAGGGCTTCACCGCCTAGAGAGAGATCTTGACTGAAGTTGGAAATATGGCCAAATGAGAGGGCTCATCGGTCTCTAGACTTCCAGTATTTGATGGATGAAATTATGCATACTGGAAGGTTAGAATGCATTACTTTCTGAGATCTTTGGATCATGGTGTTTGGGATATAGTTGAAAGAGGATATGTGCCACCATCGGAATAAATAGTACTTAAAAATGGCACAACAATCACCAAACCAAAATCCAAAGAAAAGTGGACAGCATTCGATAAAGAAAACTAAACTGCTAAGGCTAAAGCTATGAATGCTATCTACTGTGCGGTGTCCCAAGATATTTTCAATTAAATCAGTATGTGTGGGACAACCAAAGAAGCATGGAATTTGTTGGAAACAACCCATGAAGGAACAAGTACTGTGAAGAGATCAAAACTACAACTTTTAACATCACAGTTTGAAAGTCTCAGAATAGAAGAGCATGAGACCTTTATAGAGTTTTTCACAAAACCAAATATCATTTGCAACTCCATGGGTGGATTAGGAGAGAAACTTTCGGTCCCGAAAATTTGTAGAGAAATACTAAGATCACTGACGGAACGGTTCAACCCTAAAGTAACAACCATTGAAGAATTATAAATACTGATGAAATGAAAGTAGAAGAACTGGTAGGTTCCCTACAAACTTTTGAACTACACTTTAAACAAACCCATAAATCCAAAACTATTGTCCTAAAAACCTTAAAGAAAACAACAAATGAGGACTGTGGAAGTGAAAGAGAAGATGAAGATGAGGAAGTAGCTTTATTGGCTCAACGATTCAGAAAGTTCTTTCAAAGAAATCGTGGCCGTCCATTTAAAGGGAGAAATGTGGACAACAAACCTTCTACAGGTAAATTTGGTAAAAAGACCAAGGAACCACAATGTTATGCCCGTCAGAAATATGGACACCTATTTATTGAATGACCAAATAGAAAAATAAAGGGTAAAGCAATGGCTGCCACGTGGGATGATACAGAGGAGTCAAACTCGGAATCTAGCAACTCAGAGAGTGATTGAGACCAGAAATCTGAAAATCCTTATGGTCTCCACTACCTCAATCATTCTCGTCGAAGATGAGAACGAACCAGAACCGCATGCCACCGAATCATTTTCGTCTGATAATGAGGAAACTGGAGAAGAAGAAGGAGAAGAAAAGGATAAACTACAAGATGCTTATAATCAACCCTACATTTATAACATAAATATCCTACACATTTGCGAGCAACCCTTAGTCGGGATTGCGACCGCACCGTCGCCGCGATTCTGACGCCGCGTCTCGCACACAGATACGATACCTAGGTTAAGAGATGTGGGCCCGCATTCAGTTCGAGGAAAATGCCGCGCTTTATAAAACCCAAGAGAACCTTTCAAATCAATCCCATCAATCCATCACACCTCAAGTCAAGTACAAGTAACCCATACCCTACCCTTACCTCTCTTACACAAATACTCTAAAGTCAACTCTCTCTACCCATCACTCACCCGTTACTCACCATCCCTCTCTCTCCTTACATCACATCTCTCTCATCTCACTCTCATTTTCCTCCCAAGCTCCTAAGAGCAACCGTCTAAGCTTGCTCCATGGGAGAGAAGCTAGTGTGGCCCACCTTCCTACCACCCAATCCCACCCTCCATGATCCATCTCAACCATTGAAATTGTTCCCTCGGAGCTCTAGCATGCATCGATGGAAGGAGGAGTCCGAGATCTAATAGTGGGTGTTTATAATACCTTTTCTTTTGATTTAGGGCCCACTTATTGTTGGTCCCACTTGATATATGCATTGTATAAGAGAGGGCCCAATAATGGTGGGGTCCCCCCTTCATGTTTCTCTTTCTCTCTCTCTCTCTCACTCCCTCTCTTCTTCTTATTTTGATGGCAGTGATGATGTGTGTGGCCCCTTTGATGTGTACAACAATCTGGATCGTCCAGATTTTTGGTCGTCCAGCAGATGTAGCCCACTTGCTATCCATTTACGGGCTAGCCCAGATGGAAGAAAAACATAAATATCCGCTTGATCAAAACTGCTGGTGGGTCCCACATGTGTGGACCCACCTCTTGTATGCATTAAAACTAGGTCGTCCATCAACTGGACGGCCAGTAGATGTGGCTGCTAAACTGGGAGTCAGCAAGTTCTGGAGGTCTGATCACGAGGTATATGTTAAATCCATGACCGTCCATCCATTACCATGTGGGACCACCTTGGTGACGTGTGCACCCAGCATGGGGCCATCCTTGATATATGTGTTTCATCTTCAACGTCCACCTGGACGGTGTGGCCCACCAAAACGTATGTGCTTTATATCCAGGCCGACCGTCTAGGTGGCCTGGACGCTGGAATAAATTCAATTCAAAAGAAAATGATGATAAATAAATAAATAAATAAATAATATATAATAATAATATTATATATATACCATATATATCTGGTGGGCCCCACGTGGGATCCACTTGCATGAGAGAAGCAGACTGGCTGGTGCATCTCACAGCAGCTATTCAACTACTGTTTTGGCATCACCAAGTTCTGTGGACCCTACCGTGATGTAAGGGTCTTATCCACACTGTCCATCTTCTGGACGGGTGGGACCTACCCCCACACGTGGGGCTTACCTTGATGATATATCCACACCATCCGTTTAGGACGTGGACACCCCCCCCCCCCCTCCCCCGATGTTTATGTTTCATTAAGGTCGTCCACCCGTGATGATCCAGACCGTCTATGCATTTCACAAGTGGGCCACATGTGTGGATCCCGCCATGAGATATGTGTTATATACCTACCATCCATCAGTTTGGCATGGTAGCCTACTAACCTAGTAGCTATTGTTATTATTTTGATCAGCCAATTTTGTGGGGCCCATTGATGTATGTGTTACATCCAAACCATCCATACCGTCCATTGTATGGTGAGCCTATCTTAAGGCTTGAGATTAAAAATAAGACAGATCTATTTATCAAGTGGACCACACTGCAAAAAAAATCAGTGGTAGGTTGAACGTCCACCATTACACCCTTTAGGGATCACGGAGGTTCTGGGTCGATGTGATATTTATTTTTCCTCTTAGTTCAGGCCTTTATGCGGGGCCCATTACAATTTTCCAAGGCCCATTGTGATTGTTCAAGGCCCACTTTTATATATGTGTTACATGCTGTCATGATATATATGTATGGATATATATGTGGTGGCCCCATGTGAGACCCACCATGCTATATGCCTTCATCTTCATTGTCCAGATATCTGGACGGTGGAAACCCAGTTGAATGCATGGATTATATCCAACACCATCCGTCTGTTTAGGATGTGGACCCCACGGCCATGATGTATGTGTTTTATGCACACCCTCCAGGTGTGGGCTCACCCCACACGTGTGACACATGTGGGTAGGTGGGACCCACCTTGATGTATCTGTTATATACCCACCGTCCAATAGCAGCAGACGATGGGGCCTGCTTTGATGATAAGTGTCGCATCTGCACCGTCGACTAGATGGACGGTTGGAATCCCAGCGATGTATGCATTATATCCACACCGTCGAACCTATTTTTAGATCATTTCAAGGCCCACCATGATATATATGTTTTATCCATCCATCCATTTATGCGGCCCGCCATGATATATGTATTGTATATCTATGTTGTTCATTTGATGAGGCCCATTGAGATGTATTTGGGACCCATGGGTTGAGACCCATTGTGATGCATTTAGGGCCCATGGGTAGATGCCCATTATGATATATTTGAGGCCCATGTCAGAGGACCATTGCAATGTATATTAGGCCTGTGTCAGAGGTCATTGCGATGTATATTAAGATCGTTGGTGTAGCCCATTGATGCGGTGCCCACTTGACGTTTATGAGGTCCATTGGTGTGACCCGTTGGTGCGGCCCACTTGATGTATACGAGGCCCATTGGTGCGGCCCATTGATGCAGCCCACTTGATGGTGAGACTTGTTGGTGCGGCCCACTTGATGTGTATGAGACCCATATAGTGCGGCCCATTTGATGTATATGAGATCCATGTATTGTGGCCCATTGTGATGTATGTGAGGCCCATATGACAAGGCCCGATGTGATGTAATCATGGCCCATGTGCCGAGGCCCATTGTGATAAGTATTTGGCCCATAAGTGAGACCCATAGTGATGTGTATTAGGTCCTTGTATGAGGCCATGGGCCTATGATTTGTTTGGCTTTATGTGGGCCACTCCTTGGGAGCAATGTTGGTTAAATGTCTATATTGATGGATAATGATGGTTAAATGTCCACATTGTGACCTTCCTTAGGCCGATTATCGAGGTCGATTCCAATTGTCGGGGCTTATTATCGAGGCCAATTCCAATTGTCAAGGCCGATTCCGATTGTCGAGGTCGATTCCGATTGTTAAGGTCAATTCCGATTGTCGAAGTTGATTATCGAGGCCGATTCTGATTGCCAATGCCAATTATCGAGGCCGAATGCCGAGGCCGATTATTGAGGCCGATTGTCGAGGCCGATTATCGAGGCCAGTTATCGATACCGATTATATGTGACAGCATAGCATCATGTTACCTATACCTTGGAGCTCACCTTGTGTATATATTGGGCCCCATAGGAAAGTCCAGTTTATTGTGTGATAGAGATGGTAAGGAAGCCCACTTATTGTACTTAAACTCGGATCTACCCTCAGTGGGGGATATTGTGACGCTCCATCACTATTGTACACGTGGGCGGGCACACGTGGGCGGACACTGAGTGGGCGGGGTATGAGGACCTGAGCGAGCTACCAATGATTAACAGGCTAATGTGCTGGCAAGCTACTGTGCACATAGTGAAGGCATAACTTTATCCCACATTGGGAGCATCGTCCGATGTTGTGATGGCTATAAGTTGGATTCTTTCCTTAACTATCATGTGCATTTTAAATCAGTGAGCCTATCTTGATATTTGGACTAGATCCACCGTTCTTCTATGAACCTCCATCATTATATGCATGTTGTAATGGATGATTAACTAAAGCAGATGTCATTAGGCTGAAATGTTAATGGGACTCCTTGTGAGACGGAGTTATCCCCACATGATCGTGCGATACACGCAGGTTTGATATATGGCCTAGATGAGGTTGTGGTATTCGTGGCTCTTCAGGATTTACATATTGCGTTGCGTCATCGGCTTCTGATATTTGACTTACTATGTCTCCGCATTGCATAGTTGATCTACATTGCTTCTTCAACATATGATATTGGCCTATTATGTTTTTACATTGCATAACCTGGATAAGGCTGATGGTATTTATGAACTTGCCAGCATGTTTCCGCATTACTCTGATATTGTACGATTTATGGATTGCCAGTATTTTCACTTACTCTGATATTTATATGCATTCCACGTGCATCGCGTACACTTTCACTACCCTCTAAGCTTTTTATAAACTTATGCACGATAGATGCGTGCAGGTGTTGTTAGGTCGTAGTAGCATTGAGCTTGGAGCGTGCAACGGTCTTTTGGAGTTTTAATTTTCGATATATGTATTTCCCTTTCAGCATTGTATTCAAATGTTTATAATAGTGGATATGTGATGATGATGTTGCCTTTGTGATTTTAGTAACTTATGGTTATGCTTCTTATGAGACAAATGTACGTTGTAAAATCCTCCTTGTATGATCATAGGATCAGAACTTGGATATGGGCGCTGGGAGCTGAGAATGGGGTACTACGAAGGCTGTCGGCACCAGATTCGACAATTGGAATTTTACAAGCCTGATTTCTGGGTTTATGGCATGACACATGCACTATCCATCCATTGTGCCTAGCTCATGGGCCCCTGTTTAAAGCCCAAGTAATGTATATGAGGCATTTGAATAGGACCCAATATGATGTATGTATGTGGCCCATCTAATGTGACCCATCTTGATGTATATGAGGCCCATTAATGTGGCCCATTTGATGTATATGAGGCCCATTGGTGCAGCCCATTTGATGTACATGAGGCCCATTAGTGCGGCCCATTAATGCGGCCCATTTGATGTATATAAGGCCCATCGATACGGACCATTGATACGACCCATCTGTGCGAACCATTGATATGGCCCACTCGATGTATATGAGGCCCATTGGTGCAGACCATTGATACGGCCACTCAATGTATATGAGGCCCATTGGTGAGGAACATTGATGCGGCCCAACTTAATGTATATAAGGCCCATTGGTGCGGACCATTAATGTAGCCTGACTTGATGTATATGAGGCCCATTGGTGTGGACCATTGATGCAGCCCACACGATGTATATGAGGCCCATCGGTGCGGACCATTGATATGGCCCACTTGATGTATATGAGGCCCATCGTTGTAGACCATTGATACGACCCACTCAATGTATATAAGGCCCAGCGGTGCAAACCATTGATATAACCCACTCGATGTATATGACGCCCATTGGTGCAGACCATTGATGGGCCTGACTTGATGTATATGAGGCCCATTGGTACAGACCATATGATAAGGCCCGATGTGATGTACTTATGGCACATATGCCGAGGCCCATTGTGATGTATATGCGGGCCCTAGAGTGAGGCCCAATATAATGTATTTGTAGCCCTTGTGTGAGGCCCAACACGATGTGTATTTGCCCATTTGGTGAGACCCAATGTGATACATATGCAGCCCTTTTGATGAGGCCTGATGTGGTGTATATGTGGCCCTTAAGTGAGGCCCATTGTGGTGTATATTAGGCCTTTGTATGGGGTCATGAGCCCACTTTATGTTTGGCTCTATGTGGGCCACTCCTTGGGAGCAACGTTAGTTAAACGTCAACATTGATGGGCAATGATGGTTAAATGTCCACATTGTGACCTTCCCTTAGGTCCTTTGTTAGGCCGATTATCAAGGCTGATTATTGAGGCGATTGTTGATGCCGATTATCGATGTCGGTTATTGATACCAATTATGAGTATGTGACAGTAGAACATCATGATACATGCTCATATATATCATCTGCATGTTTGTTATGAGATGTGATTGACCATTGCATATACCATAGTGCAGGTGGTTTTTGAGACTCCCTGATAGGTGGAGTTATCCCACATGAGCGCATGGTATGTGCAGGATTGATGCATAATTAGACTGCGTGACTCCTTTATCTTGCATTGTGTGATTGTGATTACTGTACGTCCTAGAGACATCAAGGTTATGGCCTCCACAGGCATGTTATGGATGACCAGATGGGACACCGAAAATGTTCGGTTTGAGCATCTGGGCACTTTGGATGTCCATGGGTGAACGTCCTTAAACCTCCATGGCCAGGAGACGCCCCAACATCTAGACCGAGTGGATACATGAGCACCCGAGTGCTGAATACCAGTAGGCTGCGTCTCCCACTGTATCGTAGTCGGTTGGGAGGGGATTTGGCCTTATCCGCCCGAGTGAGGGGGTTATAAGCTAGGCTAAGTTTGACTAGCTCCCAAATGGGTCCACTATCGACAAGTTGGATAGACATTAGTATACTGTTGGCAGGCGGGTAGTGAGGTCTTTTCCACTAGTTGGGCTAAGCGGTCGGCCGGGCCGGTAGCCAGCTTGGAGTGTATTAGACCCTGGTGATGATCCTAGAGATGTACAGTACTGATTCGTAGAGCAGGAGTTGTATACTCAGCATTTTACTCATTCATTCATTCACTGTCCACTCGGGATGGTGGTGTGCAACTATTTGTTACGTGTACCTTTGTAATGACCAGGATTTTAGTTGGGGTATGTAACTAACCTGAGATCAGGAGTTTAACACATTGAGTCTGACTATCCAAATTTCAGTATGAGACTGGTTTGGATAGAAGTCCCTTGTGATAGACCCCATAGCCTGCGATACTACGTACTATCATCCCGACTTCACACTCCAGCTTGGTCATTTCATTTACACCACATATTGCATTACATCCATGGCATATTGTATTCTGGGTTGTTACGTTTCTGCATTTATATGGATTGGATGAGGTTGACGGCATTCGTGGACTCGCCAGGATTTGCATATTGCATTGCATCATTGGCATCTGATATTTAGCTCTCTATCATTCTGCATTTGCATAGTTAATCCGCATTGCATATTCTGATATTGAATGATTTATAGACTTGCAGTATTTCTGCTTACTCTAATATTGTATACTTGGCACTTACCTTGTGCACACACTTACACCACCCTTTAAGCTTTCTATAAGCTTATGCATGATAGATGCGTGCAGGTGATGTTAGGTCACAGTAGCGTTGAGCTTGGAGCGTGCAGCCGTCTTCTGAAACTTTGATTTTTGACATATGTATATTTTCCTTTTAGCACTGTATTCAACTATTTATATTATTAGATATGTGATGATGATGTTGCTTTTGTGATTTGGGTAAACTTGTGGTTATGCTTCTTACGAGATAAATGTACATTGGAAAATCTTCCTTGTAGGATCCTAGGATCGGAATCTGGCGTATGCGCACTAGGAGCTGAGAATGGGGTACTACGGAGGCTGTCGGCTATGGATTCGGCGATCGGGAATTTTGTGAGCCTGGTTTCTGAGTTTGGGGCATGACACGCGGTGACTGTGCTGTCGTTAAGGTATAAGTCTTAGGTCGAGTCGACTCAGATATATGGGATGCGACTAGGGTCATGCGCAAATGATGACTACAGATTGCAGTTTGTTAGAATTCGATGAGGAGAATCGCAGATGTTTAAGGAATGGTAAGGACTAAGATAGAGGCCTTATAACTCTCCCCTCCCAGAATGTTTATATTAGTGGTATGTGGTGTTGATGTTGTTCTTGTGATTTGGGTACACTTGTGGTTATGCTTCTTTACAAAAAAATTCATACTGAAAATCCTCTTTGTAGGATCCCAAGAACCGAATCTGGCGTATGGGCACTGGGAGCCAAGAATGGGGTACTACGGAGGTTGTCAGTGCCAGATATGGCGATCAGGAATTTTGTGAGTTTGGTTTCCAAGTTTGGGGCATGACAATGGCTCTAGGTAGAGAATATACTTTATTTGGAATGTTGGGGCCCTACAATGCGCAGTCTGTGGTTAAGATTATGCACAGGTCATATCTCCTAGTCTAGGTGTCGTATTGGCACATGAGACACTGTGTTAAAACCTCGACAACGGCGCGATCGCAATGGCATAGGTTTCGGGTTGAGTCAACTCGGGTCTATGGGATGCGACTTAAGGTTGCCAGCAAATGCTGTCTAAGGTTGTGGGTCACCAAAATTCGACGAGAAGGATCGCAGGATCCTAAGGAACAGTATGATACTAGGACACAGGCCTTACACTAACACATTGGACTGCATAAGATAAGAAAAAAATTCTTCGCTGAGGTACACAGATTCTTCTGGGATGATCTATATTTGTTTAAATATTGCCCAGATCAAATTCTAAGGAGATGTGAGCTAGACAATGAACACTAAAGTGTCATCTCCTTCTATCACTCTCAGGCCTGTAGTGGTCACTTTTCTGCCAAAAAGACCACGACAAAAATTCTGCAGTGCGGCTTTTACTGGCCCACTATGTTCAAGGACACTCATGAGTTTTGCAAAGCTTATGAGTGTTGTCAGAAATTGGGAGCATTGTCCCATCAAAATATGATGCCTTTGAACCCCATTTTCATATTAAAGCATTTGATTGTTGGGGCATCGATTTCATGGGGCCATTCCCCCAATCTTTTAGGAATTTATACATCTTGCTAGCAGTAGATTATATCACTAAATGGATCAAAGCTATCCCATATCGGAATAATGTTCATCAAACGGTCATTAAATTCTTAAAAGAAAATATCATTTCCCAGTTCTGAACTCCTCGACCCATCATTAGTGATGGAGGTTCACATTTCTGTAATAGGCCATGTGCAAACTTAAGGAAGAAATATGACATCTCTCATAAGGTGAGCACTCCATATCACCCACAAATAAGTGAGCAAGCTGAGATTTCTAACAAGGAAATTAAACATAGTTTAAAGAAAATGGTTAACCTTGATCATAAGGATTGGTCAATTCGTTTGACTGATGCTTTATACGCTTATTGTACCGCATTTAAGACCCCTATTGGAATGTCACCCTTTAGACTTTTCTATGGGAAGGCTTGCCTCTTACCTGTGGACTTAGAACATAGAGCCTATTGGGCCCATTAAAAATTTGAACTTTGATTTGGACAAAGTTGGCTCACTGCGTAAACTTCAATTGAATGAACTTGAGGAATTCTGGAATGATGCATATGAGAACTCGAGAATTTACAAGGACAGGATAAAGGTGTTTTATGACAAGAACATCCTTCGAAAATCATTCTTGACTAGACAAAAGGTCCTTTTGTACAATTCTCAGTTATATATTTTTCTGAGTAAATTCCAATCTTGTTAGACTTGCCCTTTCACTATTACGAATGTCTATCCTCATGGGGCTATTGAGATAAAAAAAAAATCTAAACAATGGAAATGCTTTTAAAGTGAATGGATATCGTTTAAAGCTATTTGTTGAGAAATTTAATTCAGAGGACATGTCTATACCTCTAGTTGATCCTGTGTATTAGGATTGACCTCCTAGTTTGACGGAGGTGTAGTTAGGTTTACTGCTTTCATAGAATTTAGGACTAGGATAGTTTGCTTTTAACTTGTTTTAGTGTTTGTGCTAACCCATCTTTGCATTAAGATCCTTGGAAAAAGCCTTAAAAATTCCTTTTTCAGGTACTACCTTTCCATCACTTCTCATTTCTTTTCATTGCCTCTTTTGCATTACATGACTATTTTTTCAACATTGAGGACAATAGATTTTAGGTTGGGGGTGTGGATGGTAAACTAATCAGCAGTTTCTTAGTTTTGAGGTTTTGAGCAAAATTTGTGAAATTTTTTCAATTTTTCCAGAAAAAAACCTGATTAGAAATTGATAATTTGTGTATTTAAGAATACTTTGAGTATGATGATAAGATAGGAAGCGGATTTTGAACTGTTGGAGTTTGATCAACTAAGTACCCTATCACTTACGGTTCTTACACTCAATTAATTAAGAGGAAGTTTGAATATCATGATTAATCCAAATCACGAAGACAAGTTTAATTGGCTTTCTATGAGTTGTGTTAGAATTTCTTATTGTTAGCATGTAAATCATTGAAAGATGTTGGAAATTGAGTCTGGAGAATTTTATCCACCTTAAAAGATGAAAAAAAAACAATTACAAAAATAGGAGATAGACAAAAAAGTCACGAATGATGAAAAAGAATGAAAAGAATGAAGAATGACAACATCTCTGAAGAGAATGAAAGAAAACTCTATGAAAAGAATTTAAAGTCTGAAAAAGAATGAATAAGTGTGACCGTCGATGTAAAATCAAAAACTGGAAAAAGAAGGAAAAGGGGATATGTTCGGAATCAGTACTTGAGCTTTTAAGTAAAAAAAAAAAAAACTTATCTTCACCGTAGAAGAAGTTGTAGCCATAGAACATTTTTCTTGAATGATGAATGTTTTATGTTCAATCCAATAGAAAAGGTCTGGGGTTCTATTTGATTTTAATTAAGTTTAAAACAAAGTCTACTTACGTTAATTCCCTTAAATCTTAATAAGAGTAAACTCTCTTTTTAAAATCAAAATGGCAGAGTTTTGAGATGAAGGAATTTATGAAAAATTTATAAATACCGCTTGATAGCTTGAAAATAAATGAGGCTTCTCTCTCTCTTGAATAAGGACTTTGATAGGCTTGAATTATATTTTCGGATTAAGAAAGAACCTCAATTTATAGGCAAAAATTTTATTCCTTTGACTGGCATAAGCATTGAATTCAGTTCCAACAAATTTTCAAATTCAAGCGGGATAAGTGAAAGGGCGAGCTCTCAGTCCAGGAGGGGGTGGGGGGGTGGAATAAGATTATGTTAAATAAAAAATAAATGCAGAATATAAATGCAGATATCTGAAACAAATAACAAACTCAATTAGATTAGTATTGAGAGGTTGATATAAATGTTGTTGAAAGGACAATCTTACACCAAAAACCAAAGTTTAAGGTAGGACAACCTGATTTATTGAACTCAGTAAGGATAAAAAAAAAAAACTCAAACTAATACAAGAAGCAATCGAAACATATCTAGCTATTACAACATTCACCACAAGTACATGAAATAAATACAAGTATTCACCACACATAAATCACATACATCATCATCCACCAAACTCTAAAAATTATAGTATTTCGGTGTGTACACCAACTATCCTAAAACAGCCACACCTACTTCACTCCTAATAACCACAACCCACGTGATATTGGCTTTCATTATGAAAGAAGGTTTTCCAAGTTTCACCTTAAAACCTTTACAATTGTTTTTTCAATGAGCTACCATAATTAAAAACCCCACACTGAGATTTTCTGGCTATCTCAGTCAAAACCACAATAAAGCTTTTTTGGCAATCTCTAAAACTAAAAGTTGTAAATGAAATATATGAAGATTCTCTTTTAATGTACCCCGGTAGAACTGCTTCTTTGAAGATGAAGATGTCTAATGTTCAATCACACAAATGGAAGGGTTCTAGGTCTAAATGAATTTTTAATTAATCCAACCTTGGGCTACTTTGATTCAATTTCTTGGATCTCAAAAGGGGTAGATTAGTGCTGGCTTGAATTGGCTTAAAATTAATATATATAAAAAAGCTGAGAAAAGTCTAAAATTGCGGTAATGACCACTTTAGTAAAGTGGGAATATGCCAAGATGTCCTAGAGGGGGTGAATAGGACTTTTTAAAATTTTACAATGATTTAAAACCTATCAACCCTATCCTAAACTAATATGAAAATATCAGGATTTCTTCAATGTAACTCTAATGGGCTTTCAAGCCAAATAGAGGATCCAATCATAAGACTATTCAAAACATAAATAAGATGTAGAACATACTTCATGATGGATGTGACTGTGTGTGAGATGTGATTCTAATTAGTTCTAGGTAATCATGTAAACTTGCATTATGAGAACATTCAGAGAAATCACACAAGCAGTAAAAGTAAATAGCAATCTCAAACATAGTCATTTTTATAGTGGTTCGACTCCATGTCTACTCCACTTCCGGTAGACACACTTAACCCTTAAGTGTATCGGATCTCACTAACGGAGGTTTCAAATCAGGTTTACCTCAAACCAGTAGAACCTACACAAGGCTGACTTTAGGACCTACATGAGGTACCTAACATGTCTCCACGAGACCCAAGTTTATGCCCCACTCAGAAGCAAGAGTCAACACACATCACCCAAATTTTAGTCCACATAGGCCAAGGATCCACATAAGGAACCAAGAGTTGATGCTCCCAAGAGCAAGGGTCAACACACAACACCTAGGGTTTTAGCCCACACTGGCTAATAACTTACACTAAGGACCTAAGTTTATTCTCACCAAGAGTAAGGGTCAACACACAGCACCCACACGTATTCTCCCGTCGGAGGCCTCCTATGAGGACTTGAAAGGGGTGAGAATAACCTATGACCCAATCCTACGCAAATGAATAAACAGCAGGGTCTCTGGACTCTAATGACTTACAGATAAGTAGATGAGTCCCATTAAACATGTTGATGAGGATCTCCTCCTTTGATGATGAAGAATATTCAGCTCCCTTGATCCGTAACACTTATGATGCTCCAGTGTAAGGCGATGGGTTGGGTCAAGGTTATGTTGGAATCGTATTCTATTAAATGTTATCCTATATTAGAGACAAAGTGATTCCAAGTATTTATGCATTCAAGGTATCTCAGCTTAATGATTTACCATTAAGGTGGTAGCTAGAGGATCCTTGAATGAGGAAGTTCATTCACCAATCCACTCTATTGAATATCAATGATGAGAGTGGATTGAGCAATGAACTCCCATGAGAGAAAAGGGCTTAGGGTAGGTGATCTGAATTAAATACTCAAAAGTTTTATCTATTTTCTGTATAGACAACCTGAAAGGGCCAAGCTATATACCCTAGAGGGGGTGAATAGGGCAATGCCAAATAAAACTTAAAACAGCGGAATAATAAAAGATATAAATAACAATGCTGAAATAATAACAATTTCAAAGCATATGAAATATGAGAATGATACTAAATCAGTTCTAAGGACAACCTTACACCAAAAACCAATGGCTTATGGTAGGACAACCTTATTTCTAGAATGATCTAGAAAACACAAATGATATGGAAAATAAATTAAGAATAACTTAAAGAAATAAATCATAAGTTATTACACCATTCAACCACACTTGCTTGAAATGAAAATTACAACATTCATCCACAAAAGCAATCCACAATAATAAAGGAATAAATGAATAAAGAAATCAAGCACATCCACAACACAACGATATATAGTGGTTTGCCTGTGTGTTCACTAACTGTTAGCCAACAGCCACACAGAATGCTACTCCACTCCTAATATCCTCACACAGGGGATATTAGCATGCACTATCAAAATAGATTTTCATAGGTTCACCCAAAACCTTCACAATTGTGTCTTTTTATCTCGGGCTTACACAATCCAAAAACCCCCACAATCTGAGTTTTCTGGCTCTCCTCAGATAACCGAAACAATGAGATTTTTCTGGCAAATCTCAAACAAAACCAGAGAAAGTAAATTACAAAGTAAAATACCTAGATCTCCTTTTGAAGTAGCCCAGTAGAACCAATCGGAGTAGATGAATGATACATCGTTCAATGTCCAATACTCACATAAAGAATGGTTCTAAGTCTAATTGATTTTAGATTAAATCAAGAAGAGCAAGGTATATTTGATTTTGATCCCAGAAGAAGGAATATCACAAATTCCTCTTTTCTAAATAAGATTGGAATATGGATCAAAATCACAATAGAAAAATGCTAACAAAAGGAATATTAAATATGCACAATAGCTTAAAAAAATAATCACTACTTATCTCAGAGTATAGCCTTAAATCACTTAAATGGAATGGAATTGAATGAATAAACTCTGAAATTCGTGCACTATTTATAGCCTCAAAAATCCATCTTCGACTGGTCTTATAATCCTAGTCGTAGTCGTCAAAGATTTTGAAAGATTTCCGTGGGATTAGATTTGTTATACTCACGACTGGTCTTAGGTAGTCTACGACCGGTCGTGGACCACCTACGACTGGTCGTGAGACACCTACGACCGATCGAGATACTCGAGATAAGTCGCTGGAGTTCGAGTCGTAGAACTACGACTGGTTGAAGGATGAGTCGTAGGACTTCTTAGGACTGGTCGAAGCAAGTCCAGGGACTAGTCGAAGGACAACCGGGAAAATCCAAAATGCAGCAACAACCTAGGATGGTCTGAGAAACTTAAGACCGGTGAAGCAAAGCTAGGATGGTCTTAAGATTTCTAGGACTGGTCTTAGAACAATCACACCAAGTAAATTAAAATATTCGGATTATGTATCCAGAATGACCTATCATCTAGACCAACCAAAGGTCAATCTAAGGTCAAACAAACCTTGAGTGAGATGGACATTGAAGTCTTGAAGGTCTGTATTCTCAGATGATCTTGAAGTAGAAGCTTGAGTCGAGTTGATGGTCTTTCTCGAGCTTGGTACATTCTTGACTTGTCTTGATGAAGTCTTCTAATCTTGAACTTGATAGAAGCAAACTTGGAGTCTTCTATTCTTATAGACTTCATTCATGACATGTCTTGCAAGCATTCTTCATTTATGATCTTGTCTTGAAAACATTCTTCATTCATGATCTTGTCTTGAAGCAGTGTGTAGTCTTGAAGCAGTGTGTAGTCACAAACAAGAAACATAAGAAGTACAAGACATATAGGTTTTGGCACTACAAAATTTGACAACCAAAGGGATATGAAATCATAGCACTAACAATCTCCCCCTTTGTCAAATTTGTGACAAAACACATTTATAAATATAAGAGTAAAATGAAGAAAGAATCATGAGCCATCAGAGTGAGAAAAAGAAATACTCTACTCCCCCTAAGTGAGTAGAAACAATCAACCATTTTCAAGTAATCACTTTCTTCCTTTCTCCCATTCTCCCCCTTTCCATACTATTCCATACTACTCCCCCTTTTTGTCACAAAATGACAAGGGAAGGCCAAAGGAGAGAAGAGAACACCATATGAAGAGTCAAGATTTAATTATCAAATTAGTACAACACTTCAATGTCATCAATCCAAACCATACAACCAAAGTCATCAAACGTAATAATAATACAGAAACCATCATATTCAAACCAAAAAAAATCCACCTAATCAGATCCAGATGAAGGAGCAGGGATGGTTGGATCAATCGATGTAAACCCTATTAATGCGACGAAGATATTTTCGCATATATTTAAATTACATATCATGGGCTACACTCAGGTTATCAACCTTCTCCTCCAATGCACTTAGACGTGCATCATAACCAGAAGATGGATCGTAATCAGAATCATTTTGGGAGTCAGTTTCAATTTCTTCAAATATATCATCCATATTTATATCAGCCTGTGGAGGAAGATCAGCAGCTTCTCCTTCATTTCCAGCTTCAGCACCTTCACCACCACCTTCATAGAATTGACCAGGAAGCAAATTCAACTTCATCTTATTTAAATTAGTATTATTGAATAAAAGATGATGAATTGGTGTCTCATTCTCAGGCAAAGCAACGAGCATATTTGTGGCTAAACAAGTCATAAGATAACTAAATGGAATATCACTATGACCCGGATGAAGACGAAATTGAATGATAAAATGACGTATCAAAGAAGGTAAATAGACAACCATGCCAGACACAACAGAGTGCAATACCCGAACCATGAAGGCAGTTAACTCGATTTTATTGCCTGACCGTGGATACACGTTTGAAGTGAAGATCCGGTGCAAAACTCTGTATCTGGGTAATAAAAATTTTGAAGGGAGCACATTTCCTTTGTGCGTCCAATGCACTTCCATATTGCATAAATCTCTTGTCAACATTTGTTTTTCCGATTCTGATGGTTTGTCATATAATGTATGAATCGGAATACCTTCATCTTTGACAGGTATATCCATAATACCTGATATCAAATGTCGATCTATCAAAAATTTCCCTTCTCTAGTAGCAATTGAGAGCGTTAAATTATCAAGGGAAAAATCAGAGATACATGCAACCATAGATTGTGCAATGGACTGGTATGCAGGCCCACCCCAAAAAAAAAATTTAGTCCAGCCAACAGATTCAAGGAGAGGTGTAATCTCAAATTGTTCAATGTGACTGAGACTTACAGGATGCTCAACAATAACTTTATGGTTACGTAACTCCCGTACATCATTGGGATCATCTTCGGGTGAACGAAGGTGCCGTCTTGTTATAGATGTAGATCTAGATGAAGATGGACCACGGGATGTTTTCTTTTTCCCTCTAACATCCATTGTTAACAAGATTTACCAAGGACCAAACACAAAGAACACTAGAAGTGGTGGGTTTCTCTAGATCAAATTTTTAGAGAGGAAACCCTAAACAATCAACAAAAGACGAGATCTAGCTTATGGAATAAACAAATCAAAGCATGGAAAGCATAAATCTTCAATAAAAATGAAGAAAAATAACTTATCTTGAAGAAAATCACAAACTCTCAAGACTGGTCGAGCCACGACTCATCGAAGGAAGAAGAGGAAATGAAGAACAAAGTGATTTTCTCCAAATTATATGATGCCACGATCTCTACGACCGGTCGAGTGCAGTCCACGACCAGTCGAGTCAGGACCGGTCATGTATGGCAAAGGCCGGTCGAGCATTGAAAAAAATAAATATTTTTATGCAGAAATTGAAATTTATTCACATAAAAATTTAAAATATAGTACACTATGATACATGCAGACAAGTATATTCAATTTAAAATGCACATACCAAGATCAAATTTCATTTTAGTAAACCTGCTTTTGTCGAGCGGTTTAGTAAATATATCAGCAAGTTGGACATTATTTGGAATATATTCCAAAGAGATAGATTTTTCTTCAACTAATTCACGAATGTAATGATACCTAATGTCAATATGCTTAGTACGTGAATGCTGAATTGGATTTTTGGAAATATTGATAGCACTGGAATTATCACAATGTAAGATCATTGAATCTTGATTAATTCCATAATCGCTTAACATGCGTTTCATCCATACGAGTTGTGTACATGCATATCCTGCTGCGATATACTCAGCCTCAGCAGTGGAAAGTGATATTGAACTTTGCTTCTTGCTAAACCAAGAAACCAAACAATTTCCAATGTAAAAACAACCACCACTGGTTGATTTTCTATCATCAATATTACCAGCCCAATCAGCATCAGAATACCCAGCTAATTTAACATTAGTATCAAAAGGATACCAAAGACCCAAATTAGTTGTACTTGCGACATATCTAATAATCCGTTTGACAGTAGTAAGATGTGAATCTTTAGGTTTAGACTGATATCTCGCACAAATACCAACGCTAAAAGTGATATCAGGTCTACTAGCAGTTAGATATAATAAACTACCAATCATACTACGATATAGCTTAGGATCTACATCTTTACATGTAGTGTCTTTTGAGAGTCTCAAGGTTGTACTCATAGGAGTATCAAATTTTTTACCATTTTCAAATCCAAACCTTTTAACCAAGTTTGTAGCATACTTGGTTTGAGAAATGAAGATTCCATCAGGTTGTTGTTTTACTTGTAACCCTAGGAAGTAATTTAGTTCACCAACCATGCTCATTTTGAATCTTGATTTCATCAACTCTACAAACTCAATAGACATGTTAGAACAGGTTGATCCATAAATAATATCGTCTACATAGATCTGAACCATTAAAATCTCATTATTATGTTTCTTAACAAATAATGTCTTATCGACACTTCCTACTTGAAAACTATGACTAAATAAGAATTTAGTCAATTTTTCATACCATGCCCTGGGCGCTTGTTTCAGACCATAGAGAGCCTTTTTGAGACGAAATACATGATCATAAAGCTTGGGGTCTTCAAACCCTGAAGGTTGTTCTACATAAACTTCTTCATGTAAATCGCCATTTAAGAAGGCACTCTTTACATCCATCTGATAAATTTTAAACTTTCTAAAGCAAGCGATGGAAATAAAAAGTCGATAGATTCAATGGCGGGACGGAGCAAAGGTTTCATCGTAATCGATACCTTCAATCTGAGTGTACCCTTGTACAACCAGTTTAGCCTTGTTTCGTATAACATTTCCAAGTTTATCAGACTTGTTTTTAAAGATCCATTTTGTTCCAATAATGTGTTTATCTTTAGGTCTAGGAACAAGATACCAGACATCATTACGAACAAATTGATTAAGTTCATCCTGCATAGCTACTATCCAATTTTCGTCAGAAAGAGATTCTTTTACATTGACCGGTTCTATTTGGGATGTAAAACAAACATAATTGCATATGTTTTCAAGTTGTTTGCATGTACGAACTCCAGTGAGAGGATTTCTAAGGATTTGATTAGTTAGATGATCTTTGACAGTCCTAGGTTCAGATTGAGATGAAGAGGTATCTTGATTTTCAATTATAAGAATTTCATCATCATCTGAACTCGGAGCAAGTGTATTCAAATGATCATCAATGACCACATTGATGGACTCTTGAATCACACCTGTTCTTTTCTTTAGAACCCTATAGGCTCGACTGTTTAAGGAATATCCAAGGAAAATACCTTTATCACTCTTCGTATCAAATTTTCCCAAATTTTCACGATCTCGTAAAATGTAACACTTACTGCCAAAAATTCGAAAGTATTTGACAGTAGGTTTCTTTTCGAACCATAACTCATAAGCAGTCTTATTTTTAGATTTACTAGTATAAACACGATTAATAATGTAGCAAGCAGTATTAATTGCTTTGGCCCAAAGATTTTTAGAGAGCTTCATACTATTTAACATGACATTAGCCATATCCTGAAGCACTCTATTTTTTCTCTCAACTATACCATTTTTTTGAGGAGTTTTGGGCGCAGAGAATTCATGTGATATTCCCTGATCACTACAGAATTTCTCAAAACTGCTATTTTCGAATTCAGAACCATGATCACCACGGATCTTATAAACTTGAGAACCTTTTTCATTTTGGATTCGTTTTGATGATCTTCTTTACCTCATCTAGGGTTTCAGATTTGTCTTTTGAGAATGATACCCAAGTGAATCTAGTAAAGTCATCTACGATAACCAAGATGTATTTTTTACCGCCTCGACTCTCCGTTCTAGTTGGTCCAATGAGATCCATGTGGAGAAGCTCGAGAGGTCTGGATGTGGTATTGGAGTTCACTTTCTTGTGAGAGCTCCTAATTTGTTTGCCCAACTGGCATTGACCACATATTTTGTCTACTTTTTGTAATTTGGGTAGACCTCTAATAAGTTCTCTTTTGTTCAATCTAAATAAGTTCCGGTAGTGTACATGTCCACGGCGTTTATGCCATAATTCAATCTCATCAGTATGGACCATGTAACACGATTGAGTAGATGAGCTTGCATTACTAATGATGTAGCAGTTTTCAGAAGTTCTGCGACCAGTTAATATAACGGAACCCTCTTTATTAACAATCTCACAACCTTAATTAGAAAACTTTACATTATGATTGTTGTCACATATCTGAGATATACTCAGTAGGTTGTGTTTCAAGCCTTCAACATATAATACATTTTTAAATAAGGGAAGGTTATAAAGCTGAACCGTACCTTGGCCAATGATTTTGCAATTGCTTCCATCACCAAAAGTGGTGACCCATCGATCTGTCTTCAAGATCGGTGAATAAAGCTTTGCGCTTTGTCATATGTCTAGAGCATCCCTTGTCAAGGTACCACTTTGAATGGCTTGTCGCTTTGAAAGCGATGTGGGCAACCAAGCAATCAACTTTAGGAACCCATTTCAAGATCTTGTTTTGGGTTTAGGAGTGTAGTTGAACTTTTTCTGTCTATTGTTATATGAATGACCTATAGAGTTAAATTTTAATAGCTCCTTGAGAAGATCAATAATCTTTTCAACCAAAGGATTTTGGTTTTGAAGATTGAAGTTGGCATGGCTATTTTTAGATTTTTGAAAGGTCCTTAAATTTTTTGAAAAACCTCGATAAGTATACTTTACTTTTGAGTTCAAAGACTCTCCTTTCACAAACTTAGGAGCAGTATTCTTTTGTTTAGGAGAAGTATTCTTATCATAGCCCAACCCGGTTCATCACCCCAATTTTCCGATCCCGGATAATAATTTTTCCAATTTAGGATCACCTTGGGCATATCTCCAAGTGTCTTTTAAACTCAAAAGAGAAGCTACTTCATTTTTGAGTTTCTCGTTCTCGGTTTTCAAATCATCAACTTGGGAGGTTTTGATTTTTAAATCACATTTGGTCTTTTCAAAAAAATCGAAAATATGAGATTTTTCTAAAACAAGAGACTCATAATCTTCTTTAAGTTTAGAAAATTTTTCCTTTTGTAATTTAAGCTTGTGACAATTTTACAACTCTCCTTATAAAGGGCATTGTATGCATCCACGAAGATCATCTTCATTGTCACAATCACTATTGATTCTCTTCGCTAGTTACTTCATCATAATCTGAAAAAGTGACTTTGGCTAGTGTCATAAGGGCTTTAACATCATCTCCGACTCATTTTGAGAATCTTCGATTTGAAGAGGATTAGAATAGATGATTCATCCCAAGTAGCCAACATACTCTTCCTTTTTGATTTGTCCTTTTTAGGACATTTGTTAGCCAAGTGCCCATACTCTTGATAGTTGTAACATTGACTATCTTTCAAAGATTTTCGAGCTCTAGGTTTAGATTGTCTCTTATCGTTTGATTTTTGAAAATCTCCTCTTTTCTTATTTTTCAAAATTTTATAAAACCTTTTTACAAAAAGTGCCATATCATCTTCAGAATTTTCAAAGTCTGAAGTGCTCTCTTGTGGAATATTTTTAGATGACTTGAGAGCAATTGATTTTCCTTTTGGAGCTTTAAAGTTCAATTCGTAGGTTTGTAAAGAACCAACT
Source organism: Magnolia changhungtana (assembly GCA_030180095.1). NCBI lineage: Eukaryota > Viridiplantae > Streptophyta > Magnoliopsida > Magnoliales > Magnoliaceae > Magnolia > Magnolia changhungtana. Next base: position 6,540,041 of record JASAUF010000397.1, read on the forward strand.
AGTTCCTCAACCCTCATGTTATCCGTATCACGAAGTTCCTGAATCGCGGTTACTTTTGAATTGAACCGTTCAGGAAGTGAGCGTAATATCTTTGCACATACTTTACTTTCTGGGATTCTATCACCAAGACCCCACATTGAGTTTACAATGTCATTCAATCTAGTGTAGAAGTCCATAAACATTTCATTCTCCTCCATATGAATTTCTTCAAATTTAGTTGTGAGGAGTTGGACTTTAGATTTCTTGACAATTGATGTACCCTCGTGTGTCATTTCTAAAAGATCCCATGCTTGTTTAGCATTTTCACACGAGATGATTCTTTTGAATTCATCTGGTGACAATGCACAAGTAATTGCATTTAGTGCTTTTACATTGGCACTACTTTCACTTTTCTGAAGTGTGGTCCAAAGAGCATAAGATATTACTTTCATTGATTTTGAACCATCTTCATCAGTTACTTCAGTGATAGGTAGTTTCCATCCGTTTACTGTGGCCAGCCACACACTTTCATCCATGGATTTGAGAAAGATTCTCATCCTTGCTTTCCAATAGGCATAGTTTGTGCCATTAAAGGGTGGTGGCCTAGTGACAGATAGGCTTTCAAAATTTGACATCTTAATATAGCTTAGATCGTTAGCTCAGGAAATAAATCCAATAAATAAGCAATAAGCACGAGCTATTAGGCTCTGATACCACTTGAAAGGGCCAAGCTATATGCCCTAGAGGGGGGTGAATAGGGCAATGCCAAATAAAACTTAAAACAACGGAATAATAAAAGATATAAATAACAATGCTGAAATAATAACAATCTCAAAGCATATGAAATATGAGAATGATACTAAATCAGTTCTAAGGACAACCTTACACCAAAAACCAATGGCTTATGGTAGGACAACCTTATTTCTAGAACGATCTAGAAAACACAAATGATATGGAAAATAAATCAAGAATAACTTAAAGAAATAAATCCTAAGTTATTACACCATTCAACCACACTTGCTTGAAATGAAAATTACAACATTCATCTACAAAAGCAATCCACAATAATAAAGGAATAAATGAATAAAGAAATCAAGCACATCCACAACACAACGATATATAGTGGTTCACTGTGTGTTCACTGCTTGTTAGCCAATGACCACACAGAATACTACTCCACTCCTAATATCCTCACACAGGGGATATTAGCATGCACTATCAAAATAAGTTTTCACAGGTTCACCCAAAACCTTCACAATTGTGTCTTTTTATCTCGGGCTTACACAATCCAAAAACCTCCACAATCTGAGTTTTCTGGCTCTCCTCAGATAACCAAAACAATGAGATTTTTCTGGCAAATCTTAAATAAAACCAGAGAAAGTAAATTACAAAGTAAAATACCTGGATCTCCCTTTGAAGTAGCCCAGTAGAACCAATCGGAGTAGATGAATGATACGTCGTTCAATGTCCAATACTCACATAAAGAATGGTTCTAAGTCTAATTGATTTTAGATTAAATCAAGAAGAGCAAGGTCTATTTGATTTTGATCCCAGAAGAAGGAATATCACAAATTCCTCTTTTATAAATAAGATTGGAATATGGATCAAAATCACAATAGAAATATGCTAATAAAAGGAATATTAAATATGCACAATAGCTTAAAAAAATAATCACTACTTATCTCAGAGTATAGCCTTAAATCGCTTGAATGAAATGGAATTGAATGAATAAACTCTGAAATTCATGCACTATTTATAGCCTCAAAAATCCCATCTTCGACTGGTCTTAGAATTCTAGGACTGGTCGTAGCGTCAAAGATTTTGAAAGATTTTCACGGGATTAAATTTGCTATACTCATGACTGGTCTTAGGTAGTCTATGAACGGTCATGGACCACCTACGACTAGTCGTGAGACACCTACGACCGGTCGAGATACTCGAGATAAGTCGCTGGAGTTCGAGTCGTAGAACTACGACTGGTCGAAGGATGAGTCGTAGGACTTCTCAGGACTAGTCGAAGCAAGTCCAGGACTAGTCGAAGGACAACCAAGAAAATCCAAAAATCCGTAACAACCTAGGACTGGTCCTGAGAAACCTAAGACTGGTCGAAGCAAAGCTAGGATTTGGTCTTAAGATTTCTAGGACTGGTCTTAGAACAGTCACACCAAGTAAATTAAAATATTCGGATTATGTATTCAGAATGACCTATCATCTAGACCAACCAAAGGTCAATCTAAGGTCAAACAAACCTTGAGTGAGATGGACATTGAAGTCTTGAAAGTCTGTATTCTCAGATGATCTTGAAGTAGAAGCTTGAGTCGAGTTGATGGTCTTTCTCGAGCTTGGTACATTCTTGACTTGTCTTGATGAAGTCTTCTAATCTTGAATTTGATAGAAGCAAACTTGGAGTCTTCTATTCTTGTAGACTTCATTCATGACATGTCTTGTAAGCATTCTTCATTTATGATCTTGTCTTGAAAACATTCTTCATTCATAATCTTGTCTTGAAGCAGTGTGTAGTCTTGAAGCAGTGTGTAGTCACAAACAAGAAACACAAGAAGTACAAGACATATAGGTTTTGGCACTACAAAATTTGACAACCAAAGGGATATGAAATCATAACACTAACACAACCTCAGGCAAGCTCTCATTAAATAGGCAAAAAGTTCCAACGGAAATAAAATAGTTATATTTTTGACAAAGTTTGATATCATCGAATAGGATTCGATATCATCGAGTGTATACTCTCGATAACATTGAATGGCCACTCGATGACACAAACTCAATCTATCAAACGCTTTTGAACCTTTTCACCAACTAATCAAGGATATCGAACATGCTTTAATGACATCAAATTTCGAACTCCACCTCGACATTTGAAAACCTGAGAGAAAACTTGCCTTTGGAATTGAACAGGCATCGATATGATTGAGTATCCCTCGATATCATCTGGTTTTGAATATTGATGATATCAATACTAGTTTCGATTCATCGATCTTTTCAAGGAATTTTCCTATAAACTTGTTGGACAGTTTTGTGTCCCAATTCGATGCTATCAACCTGGTCTCGATATAATCGATCTTTGAATCTCGATATCATTGAGTGATTCTCGATACTTCGAACATTTTGAAAGAATTTACGTGAAAGCTTGCTAGACAGATTTGTGTCCCAATTCGATATCATCGAAGGTCCGTCGATATCATCGAGGTTTAAATTTCGACAATATCGAGGCTCTCTTCGAGATATCGAAAATCACATAATTTTCCTTAACTGCATATTGGACACAAACTAACCAAATGTCGATTTTATCAAGCTATTTCAATGAACTCGAGATTCGAAAGTCGATGATATCGATCCTATCATCGATAATTTAGTCCAAGATTCATTTTGGTTGTGTTTCGACACGGAAAAAAGTATTTGATTTGGGAAAATAATCTTATTCAAACATAACAATGGAATAATTATAAAGACAACCGTCACACTTTATTGATTCTGAATTCATTTACATCCTCTGATATCCCTTGATTCTAAGATAGTTTACAAAGAACTCATTACAAATGTCAATTATTATAGCTAAATATAATTTTCGGCAGCATAACGGCAATGATCTCAATCATCTCCAATGACTTAGGAGGAAATAAACAAGTTGATCAACAGTCTTCAAGAGAACGAAGATTTAACAGCATTTTCGGTGCTATTTTGGTCATCTCCTAAAACTTAGGAGGAATACGACTCTTCGTTGATGATTCTTCCTTTCTCTTGATCAAGAAGAACTTGAAGCTTTGAGGACTCAATCATTAAAATGACATTTCATCCATTCTTTGTTAAGCGTTAAAAGGTTTCGCAGCAATAGGTTTGCGCGGATCCGCGCAAACTATGTGAGCACTCTGCTTCCTTCTTGCCGGCCGGCGCAAACTTCAGAGAGTCAATACTCCGCTGCTTGTGGCCGGTCGCGCAAAGTTGTGGGAGTCCGGTACTCCGCACCTTCTGTCTTCTCTTTCGTCTTTGCTTCACTTCTGAAATCTTCGAACCCCTTTTTAGAGAAGGAACGGGGTATTTATAGACATTTCCATCAACAGAAATCTCAGATCTGGTCGATGTGGGACAAAATATCATCCAACCATTTTATTTCACCATGATGGACTTTGCGCGGACACGCGCAAACGATATACTTTGCGCGGTGTCGCACAAACCCTCCATCCTGCGCAAACTGTCTTCATGTTCTCCGCGCAATCACTTCACTTTGCGCGGTCTTTGTAACTTTTTCACTTTGTGCGACCCCGCGCAAAGTGGTCTTGAAGCTGTTTTTCTTCTTTCATCTTCTAAGTGTTTTCTTGATCTTTGTCATTTTTCACTTTCTTGCTTATTTTATGCCTCAACAGATGCCCCCTTGATCCGTTCTTTGTTTGTTCAGAAAATCAAAGAAAAGGATCAAACCATTCTTTTTCTTCAGGGTTTGCGCGACCCCGCGCAAAGCTCCGGTCGAGTGCCGTACTCGGCCATAACGGCTATAAATAGTCCAACGACTTAGTCATTTTCACGAATTGTTTTTCTGCCAGAACTCTGCTCCGGCGATTTTATTCCGCGCAAACTTCCACTTTGCGCGACCTTATATGCAAACTGTTTCACTTTGCGCGACGTCTTCTGAACTTAGAGCTTTCCCGCGCAAACCATATACTTTGCGCGACCTCGCGCAAAGTACTCTGTACTTAGAAAAATTTTGAACTTTTTCCAACACTTAGCCATTTTCTAACTCTGTCGTCTGTCTTTCTTTATGGCTCGTATTAAACAAACAGCCCATCTTGTGTCTCCTTCTAGTTCACCTCCTTCTGACCAACCACCTGCTAAAAGAACGAAGACAACTTCTAGAAATCCAGCTTATTTCAAAGAGCCTGTTCTCCCCACTTTTGACTTCTCTGATCGCATTAAATCTTTACCCTCTCCCATTCATAGATCCATCTCCTTGGGAGATATTAAATGCCCTCCAAAACATGGGAGAGAATACGGTGGGATGAATGGCTCAAAACCACAGCCCACATTCGTACTGATAGTGGGAGACCGCCTCTACGCGAAGATACTCCTCCCGCTTCCCGCCCGAAGAAGACTCGCCGCAATAAGGCGAAGGAATTTGCAGAAAAGATCAAGGAACACAAGAAAAAGCGGCAGAACTCGTGGGATTCAGTGCGAGTTGTAGAGGGTATCATGAAATTTGACAACCCTCATGCAGAAGGCATGACAATCATTCCCATTAAGGTATATCGCCATCAGTCTATGCTAGACTGTGAATCTAAAGATTGTATCCATGGTGAGAGATTGATGTATACCGAATCATGGGCCGCAAGAGAGCCTCGGATTCTTGAAGGAATTATTCAAACTAAGAAGCCGCGACAGAGAATCGGAGAAGTTCATCCTATGACATTCTTAACTCCTTTCCATAGTCCTCATGATCTCTTTCCTTCTCATTTTTATGAGACAGTGCGACAACGCTTCAGAGATCGAGATCAGCTCTGGGGCCAGGCAGAATTCCGCATCAGACGCCTGCTAATTGCTCGTCGCTATTACTCTGAATGGGCGGAGGCTATTTTGCTGAAACACACAAGTACTCTTGTAAAGATAGGCCTATATGATGCAATAGAAGTAACTTCAAAATACTTCTATCGGGAACCCAATGTTCTGAAAGGCTTCCTTGAATATTGGTCGCCTACAACCAACTCCTTCCATCTTCCTTACGGTGAAATGAGCATATCTCTTTGGGACCTTCATCGCATAACTGGTCTCACAATAACAGGCAAATTCTATGATGAATTCATTCCTACCAACAGAGAATTAGCCTTTGTATCTTCTCCGGATCGCAAGCCTTCTATCTCCGAGACTACCATAGAACTATTCAAAGAGATGGGCAAATTTCCCAACTTCCACAAAATTCCCCCTCTTCAATGGCTGGCCCATTTTTCTAGGGGTCTAAGGTATTTATCAATCTGATAATCGATCTTCCTTTCTGTATTCTTAGTCATTCCTGCATATTAACCTCCTTATCTTTATTTCCTTTGAAGGTTTCATGACTGCCAATCCAAAGAACTAACAAAGCTTTGAAATGCAGTAGGAGGAAAGCCAGAATATAGCTCTTTTGGAGAGCTTGCAGCATTCTTGGCCTACTGGCTAAGCTTGGTCGTATTGCCCAGCTCTAAATGGGCAGATGCTATTCGTTCAAGCATCTTTGTTGTGGCAGGTGCCTTAGCGGAGGGACATAAATACTCACTTGCTCCTCCAGTATTATGTTCTATCTACCGGGCCCTTGGAGAAATAACTACTCATATAAAAGACCCAATTCTTGGAACTTCATCTACGCATACTTCTTGGCATTATTTTACTGGGATGGCTTGGAGTCTACTTCCCTTGGACTTTTGAGGTTTCAGAGCAAGCATATTCTCATCCTTCTCATCTTCCACTCTGGTTCTTTCAGCAAAGAGCAATGGCTAGAAGAGCATATGAGTGGGTTGCAAATAAGATTCGGGATGATGATCAGATAAACTTCTTTCAGTTCCGCCTTTATCGCTATCCTGCAGACACAGACATGGTGGACAACGAAACTCTTACTGCAGCAGAGAGAGCTTTCTTCTTTTCTATTCGCTCATGCAGTTTACCTCTGCGGGAAGGGACAAAATTCTGGAGAGAACCTTACTACCCCAGTCGTTTTGCTCGTCAATTTGGTTATGATCAAACTGTGCCACAAGACTGCGGGTTGGTTACCAGACAAATGCGCTGTTATGGAACTAGTCCTCTTAATTGGGCCATGATATGGAAACAATTGCTGAATGGCTGCGTTGGCTCCTTCTTCATAATTTCAGGCTGTGATCGCATAGTCCGTACATCATATAGCTGGATGCGATGGTGGGATCACCAATCATACCTGGTCAACAAATGCTTGCCAGTAGATTCTTCTATCTTTCTTCATCCACCCAGGCTGAAGGGTAGAAATTTAGAGAGCAGAATTGGCTATATTCCGGAGAAGAGTCACGCATCTCATCCTGGAGAGATTTGCAGAAAAATATCATTGGAAGATCCCATCCGTGAAATCAAGCCCATTAACACTTTGGATGGCTGGTTTGCTCACGGAGATTTAAGAGAATTTGAGAAATCTCGTCGGGATTCTTCAAACCAGTCGCAGATAATCTTTGAAGGTACATCTTCTCCAATTCCTGCAGAGACTGCAGTGGTTCAAGAAGGACCGGCTATTGGTACTTCCACATCTCCTTCACAGCCCCTTGGTCCTAGTTCATCTTCTCCGATGACTAGATCAAGAACGCGTTTGCAATCATCATCCCCTATCCCTCCAGAAGGAACCCGTCCAGCCTCTGCTTCTCCTATAGTCCAAGAGCTTGCACCGGAGAGCAGCTAACCTGTTTCTTATAAAGGAAAGCAGGTTATTGTTGAAGAAGTTGACGAAGAAATTTTGGAAGATGAAAGTTCAACTTCATCATCGAGTACAACTGAATCTTCGCAAGATGAAGATAGCGTAGATAGTGATAATGATGAAGATAAAGATGATGACTTTGAAGAGGGTGAAGTTGATGTTGGCGAAGAAGAGGACATAGCTGCGAAAGAAGTTGAGATAGAATCTTCCCCTGCAACTGCTAAGACTCCTTCTAGCATTAATGTTCCTGCTAAATCTCCTGCAGCTGAGGAAGATGAAGAGGAGCCTTTAGATTATGGAGAATATGGATATTCACCAGGTAAAGGAAAATTTCATATATATATCTCAATTTATATTATAACAACTATTATTTATTTAAAATCATTGCATCTCCCTTTTTTAGGTGCCCAAGTTGCAGAAGTAGGTACTATCTCTTCAGTGAGCCCTCTTGTGATATCTTCACCAAGAGCATCTGTAGTTCCGTTGGTAGTACAGAGAGTAGTGGCTCGTGAAATCATATTTTCTATAGAAACTACTGACTTGCCAACTCCAGCTACCAGAGATTCTAGTACGGAAGCTAGAGCACCATCTTTCGCTGATATGGTGGGACTTGGTCCTTCCATAGCTCAAAGAGCTTCTCCTTCTGTCAGTCGTGTTCCAGTGACAGGTATATATATGCACTGCCTATTATCACTCAAGGCTATATATATTTCATAATAATATATTAAATATCCTTCTTCTTTTACTATAGGAACTTATCCCTGCAGCGGTGCGGCTAGTTCTGATTCTGTAACCACTACTTCTGAACTATCATCCTTTGCAAAGATTCCTGCTCACAAAATGCTTATGGTGAAACATTCTCTGTTAGCAATAATCCATATCTTCAGAAATCCTGATCAGTGGTCGGACTTGGATGTTGCTATAGATATTTTGGAAAGCTCTGCTAAAATGGCCAGAATCAACATATCTCCTTTGCGGGATTCACTCCTCAAATTTCGTGATTCCGTAATTTCTTTGGCGTCGGTAGAGAATGTTACAATTGCCCCTGAGATTTTAGAGTGTAGAAGGCAGTTGGCTTCATCACAAGAACAAGCTCTTCTGACAGCTTCATCAATTTCTAAACTTGAACAAGAGCATATAATTCTTCAGGATCAATTAAAGATTCATGTTGATGAAAGCAAAACTATTCAAGACCGCATTGCAATTTTAAAGGAAGAAATCTTGCAGCTGGAGAGGAAGAATCATGAACAGATTTTAATCATTCAGGATGTTGAAGAGAAGATACAGGTGAATGCTCAATCTATTGACGTTGAGAAATCCACACAGCTTCAGGGTAAAGAAATGATTGCTTCTTTGGAGCATAAGCTTGCTGGCGTTCCTGATCATGCGAGACTTATTTTTGAAGAAAAATCTAGACATGATGCAGCTCAGGCACAATTGAAAGAAGATTTGCTCAGATATTCAGAAGCAATGGGAATTACAGAGGATCTTTGAATCATGTAATTTAAAACATGTGATATTTGCTTTCGTGTTTCTTGGATGTAATTTATCATATATCTCATAATAGTATTTTGGGATGTTTTATGATGGTATTTTCTATCTTGCATATTGATGATATTTATACTAGTATTGTCAAATTATATTTATTCTTTATATAATAATTTCATTACACATTTTTATTAATATTATCAAGTTATATTTATTCTTTATATAATAATTTCATTACACATTTTTTACAATTTCTAAACCTTTTATGCTTTGTTAGTACGGGATTTTCTAGGTGAGTATTTAAATTGGCGGTACTAAGTTTCAATTCAATTAGCCACACGCAGTTTATGCTCATGAGTAGTGGAGCGTGCGCACACACACAGTTTAAGCTCGTGAGTAGTGGAGCATTTATGGGTCTTATGTGATGGCCACTGTAACTCTCTAGAGTTCGCTTTTGGGCTTCTCACTGCCTTGAGCTCACGGTCACGGTCCATCAGAGGGGCCCATTGACGCTACCGGACGGTGAACTGTTGATTTACGTGCGGTGGTTGGCCACGGTAACTCTCAGAGTTCGCGGGCTCGCAAGGCTACCTTTGGGCACCAAATCTAGGGTCGCCAGTCCATCAATGAGTAGGTTTAAGCCCTTCCTCACGAGTTACTACTGAAATCAAACCCTAGACCTGGAGGGTCTTACGCATGGTTGGCATAAAGCTCGCACTGCGGCCCCTGTTTTCTTCGTCTGCAAGGTCGAGCCCATTCACAGGAGGGCATTTTCATCCGTTCCCCGTGGCGCTGCCGGAAGCTATACAGACGGCATGGGAATTACGGTGACTAGTCTTCGCGGATTTATGGCCTTTTAGGCTTTGAATCCTTGACTTCGTCAGCTACCCGCATGGGTGCGCACGATGGTCTTCGCGGGCTTTTAGGCCATGACTCCTCGTGCTGCCCGAATGACGATCTTCATGGGTCTTATGTATAGTTGGCCGGCTCTTTTAGAGCTTGATCCTTTAAGAGCATTTTTTTTTCGAGCTTGATCTTTTTGATTTTGCTCTATTTTGGCTCTTTTAGGATTTTGGTCACATATCGCCTCTTTGATTGATATTGATATATCCTTGCTTTTGATAATATCTTCAAGAAAATCCATGCCTTGTAAGGCAATAATATATATATGATCATCATCATTTGCAAATATAGCAGATATTTCTGAAATATCTTCAAGAAGATCCATGCCTTGTAAGGCAATCTAATTCTCAGCTTAGATAATATCTTCAGGAGAATCTTCAAGAATTTGTGCCTTGTAAGGCAATATAACTTTGTCAATATCTTCAAGAGAATCTTCAAGAATTTGTGCCTTGTAAGGCAATATAACTTTGTCAATCTTATTTGATAATGATGATCATATATATATTTTCCAGATTTGCTGCTTTGATAATTGATATGCTTGTGAATTTCTTCTTTTCTTTTGTTGGCATATAGACATGATCTTATTCATCTTTTCCCCCTTTTGATATATAATCATTATGCCGATAATATTTTGGGTCAAAGTCCACATCTCTATCTTTAGGGATAGTATTTTTTTTATAAAACGGGCGTTGACAAGTACACTGATACCCTGTCCTTCTTGATTTATGATTCTATATGCCCCATTGGAGTATACTTCTTTCACCACATATGGACCGTCCCATTTAGGCTCGAACTTGCCCCCTATCCGGCGAGTGACCATTATAGGTCTTTTCAATATTAACACCATATCCCCTTTTTTGAAAGAACGGTATTTAACTTGTTTATCAAATGCCCGATATTCGGCTCGATATGATTGTAATCGTCATTTCTTTGAACGCAAGACGTTTCTCATCGAGTAAGTCTAATTCTTTCGACCTTATTTTTGCATTTTCATCATCTGTTATAGATCGGTGCTTTGCCACCCCGAGTGATGCCACTTGTATTTCAATTGGGATAAGCGCCTCCATACCATAGATTAATGAATATGGTGTCGCCCTATTCTTTATACGATGAGTGGTTCGTAGGCCCATAACGCTTCTTGTAACCTTTCATCCCAATCGCGCTTATTACGTCACCGTTTTCTTCATTATTTTGACAATCGTTTTGTTAAACGCCTCTGCTAACCCATTGGCTGGAGGATAATAAGGTGTCGAAAAAGAATGTTGGATACTGAACTTCTGACATAACTTTTCCATGCCTCTATTTTTAAAAGGGGTGCCATTATCAGAGATGATCTTCTTCGGAATACCATGACGGTATATTATAGCATGACGGATGAAATTGACCACGTCTTTCTCTTTAACATTACAGCAAGGCAACTGCTTCGGTCCATTTGGAGAAATAATCTGTTGCTGCCAGAATATACTATTTTCCTTTGGATGAAGGAGGATTTATAGGACCAATAACGTCGAGTCCCCAGGCTGAGAAAGGCCAAGAAGCAACAGACTGATGTAATTCTTCTGGAGGAATATGTATTACATCTCCGTGTATTTGACATTCATGACACCGCTTTGCATATTCTATCGCATCTTTAAACATAGTAGGCCAATAATAACCCATTCGATGCACTCTATGGCATAGATTCCGGCCAGCTTGATGTGCTCCACATTCACCTGAATGTGCCTCTCGCAGCATTTGGTTTGCCTCTCGCTTGTCCAAGCAGCTTAACAGCATTCCATTATAAGATTTTCTATATAATACTTCGCTGCATATGACAAATTTTCCTGATCGCTGCTTAATCTGCTGTCTTTGTGCATTATCTTCTGGCAAAATATTATATTTGAGATAGTCAACAAAAGGCTGACGCCAGTCATCCATTGTTATCTCCAAACAGGATATAGGCAACATTTCAACGGTTTCTTCAATAACTTCCGCAGATGGCAGGAATCTTCTTTCTTCTATAGTTACCTGAAGAGGACTTCGGTTTGTGCAGGATAAAGCCGCTGCTAAACTGGCTAAAGCATCTGCTTTTGCATTTTCCGACCGCGGTATGTGTTTAATTTCTACATAATAGAACTATTCAAACAACTGTTGTGCCTTCCGATAATAAGGCAAAAGTTCCTCTTTCCTTACTTCAAATTCTGTTGTTAATTGATTTACAATCAATTTAGAGTCTCCGAAGATATGCAATGATTTTACTTCCATTTGCTGTGCTATTTCCATTAGATGATAAGAGCTCTGTATTCAGCTTCATTGTTTGTGCACGCGATACCCAATGTGAAAGAGTATGGTAATAAATCGCCCGAGGTGTAATGAATATCACTCCGCCCCGCTCCCGATACTGAAAGCAAAGCACCATCAAAATACATCGCCAAAGATTCGAGATTCACCAACATAACTGTTCATCCGGGAATTCATCATTGATTTCCTCATTTTCTGCTATAGGATGTCTTTGCGAGAAAGTCCGCCATAGCTTGTCCTTTTACTGCTTTCGCAGGCTTATACGAAATAGTATATTCTGATAACAATAGCATCCACTTGGCTAGTCTTCCTGATAACATTGGTCTGGTCATCAAAAATTTTATCGGATCTGCTCTTGAGATCAGAGTTATATCATGAGAGAGACAATAATGTCTCAACTTTTGCACAGCGAATACCAACGCCAAACATTCTTTTTCAATCGGAGAATAATTGGATTCTGCCCCCATCAGTGTTCGGCTTAGATAATAAAGAGCAGTCTCTTTTCCGGCTTCATTTACCTGTGCCAACAAAGCACCCAAAGAATTTGTAGCGGCAGATGTATATAAGATAAGTGGCTTACCTTTTACTGGAGCTGTTAACACCGGCGGCTGTTTTAATAACTCTTTAATTGAATCAAAGGCATTCTGGCAAGCCTGATCCCATACAAATTCTGTATCTTTCTTCATTAACCGAGAAAATGGCTGACACCTTCCTGCAAGGTTTGAAATGAAGCGGCGAATGTATGCCAATTTTCCTTGTAAGCTTTTTAATTCCTTCAACGTCGTTGGTGGCGGCATATTTTGAATAGCTTTAACTTTTTCTGGATCAATTTCGATTCCTCTGTGCCGTACCACAAAGCCGAGGAATTTGCCGGAAGACACTCCAAATGCACATTTAGCCGGATTCATCTTTAATTGCTTCTTTCGAGTCGTTTAAGATCGATGCTAGATGTTCGCGGTGCTCTTGATGATCTCCGGATCTGACTACCAAGTCATCAACATAGCATTCGACATGTTTATGCATCATATCTTGGAAGATATTTTTCATTGCCCTTTGATATGTTGCCCCAGCATTTTTGAGACCGAAAGGCATAACTTTATAACAGTAAATTCCAAGCGGCGTTCTGAAGGCCGTCGCCTCTTCATCTTCAGGTGCCATCCTGATTTGATTATATCCTGCATATCCGTCCATAAAGGACATGATAGCATATTGAGTAGTGCTATCGATTAGTAATTCTGTTATCGGGAGAGGAAAATCGTCTTTTGGACATGCCTCATTCAGATCTCTGAAGTCAATACATACTCTGATCTGTCCGTTCTTCTTTTTCACCGGAACAATGTTTGATATCCATTTGGGATATTTAACTTCTCTGATGAACCCAACCTTTATTAGCTTATTTACTTCCTTTTCGATTAACGGAATTAGATCTGGGTGAAATCGCCTTTGTGCTTGCTTTACTGGTTTCTTTTCTTTGGAAATATTTAGTCGATGCATTGCTACAGAGGGTTCCAGTCCCGGCATTTCTTCATATGTCCAGGCGAAAACATCTTTATTTTCCTTGAGAAGTTGGCCATATTTCTCAGCTTCCTGATCTGAAAGGCTAACACTGATGAATATGTTCCTTGGCTCTTCTGCTGTTCCCAAATTTATTTCTCGCAGGCCATCTATCGTCGGTTGCCCCCCGTCTTCTAATTGCCTTGGAGCGGTTTCAGGATATTCAATTACCTTAATATCTGGTGTAGCTGAGGTCATGTTAACTGATACTACATTTACTGCTGATTCTGCTCCCAATCCTTGGAATTTTCTTCGCTTTTCCTGATTAACCCCGAGAGGGATCTGAATTCCTTTCCCATGATTCAAGCCGGTGGGTTTGTCACAATCAAAACCCATATTTCTCATGATTTTCTTGCTTGTTGACCTTTGTATTTCCTCAAATTTTGCGATGCTTAACTCTCCATGATATATATTGCTTATATTTTCATCCTTCACTTACAGTGCGTGAAACTCTATGGGTTCAGGATATTTTATCGGCTTTGACTTGAAATGTTCTTGGAGCGGCTGCAAATGGCTTACATCTTTCGACATTGGGTAACGGCACTGTGTAATTGGACTGCAAAACTTTCAGCTGTTCTGTCGATAATAGTGTCAACGGCGGTTGTCCCGGTTGTCTCAGGCGCTTTGGTACAAAATAGAATTTCTTTCTTGCTTCTGCAGACCCAGAAGATTCTGCTCTTTCTTCTTTAACTTTATTCATCCTGACATCTTTTACAATTCTCTTCCCATCATCATTTCTCATTTCTTCAGAGAAACATTTATAATAGCTAGCGTCTGCAAAGAAAGACTCAGCTTCTGTATAGGGTTTTGCATCAGCCATTACTTTACACTGCACCCCATCTTTACAGTATTTGAAACACTGGTGTAGAGTAGAAGGTATAATATTGTACTGATGTATCCACGGCCTTCCCAGGAGAAGGTTATATGTCGTCCATGACATTTATAACGTGACATACAACAGCAATGATTAATTCTCCCACTTCTAATGTCACCGTAATTTTACCGAGTGCGCGTTGTCCATCTTGATTGAACCCTTGTATCATCATCCTGCTAGGGCGCAAGTCTGAACGACGAAAACCCAATTTAGTAACCATTGACAGTGGCAAAAGATTTACTGCGGACCCATTATCTATCATAATTCTTTTTATCTTCTTCTCACAAATGTATCCTTCTATCATCAATGGCCTGTTATGTTCCTTTTCACCAATTAAACATCCTCCAGAGAAAGATATTACTGGTAGACAATTCATTTTTTCATTATTTCTTTCATCCTTCATTTCTGCCAGTAAAGTTTCTCTCACATTGTGATCAGACAGTGCTTGAATCAAACTCTGTCGAAATTCTTCTGATAACTTGAGCGCATCGTAAATACTTAATCGTGCCGGTATACCTTTCAAGTGACTAACTACATCATAAACCACTTTTGTCACTGCATCTCCACTTCTACTTTTGTCCTCAGTATTCTGTCTTTCAGTCACTTCTTTCCTTATGATTCCTGTTTTTCGCTTTACCGGACTTGTTATTTGCTTCCCTGATCGCAACGTGATCATTGTTGCATTTCTTGTTGACCTTTCCTTTTTCATTCCCCGCGTGTTTTCTTGTATTGACAGTACATTTACTGTTGCCCTTGCATTCTTTTCTTTGCTTCCACTGGTTATTATGTCACCTCTGTTTATCATTCGCTGTATAATGCATTTTAACGTATAACAATTTTCCGTCGGATGCCCTACTAGGCGATGATAACGGCAAAAGTTTCTTTCTCGAGTCCTCGTCATATCTTCAGGACGTTTTGGTTCTGGTAATTCCAAGGTACCTGCCTTTAGCAATTGTTGCATCATAGGCACCACGTCTTCTTTATCAAACTCAAATCCTTCATGTGAATCGAGTATTCTGAGCTTTTTTCCACCATATCTATCCCTTGATTGATTCCAGCCTTCTTTTCCTTCTGGCCTTTTATCTCTTGAACCTTTTGCGTCTTGATTCTTCTTATCCCGCTCGATGGTGTTGACAGTTGTCCTGCCGGGTATTCTTCTGACAGGTTCATGATGAAATGCCGGCATCTTACGAGTCATCAGTTCCAATGCATGGGCTTTGGTAGCCAAATCACGGAAGGTTCCGATATCAGCGCTGGTGAGTCCAAATGCGATTCCTGTTTCCATAGAGTTCAGACACATTTTGACTTGTTCCTTTTCTTCCGGTAACTGCCTGCATGATGCCCCCAGTGTCTTCCATCTGTCTATGAATTTTTTGATTGGTTCTCCTTCTCATTTGTCATCTGCAGAAGCTAGTTCAATTGATGCTAACATCGCGCTGACGAAAAGAAGTTTGACATGAAAGCATCTTGCATTTCTTCCCATGTTCGTATGGACCCTGGTGCCAAATTTGAATACCACCTGAAAGCTTTACTTGTCAACGATGACCCAAATAAGCGTAAGCAATATTGAGGTATCGTAGAAAAATTTCCCATGCTGGTGATGAAATGCATCAGGTGTTCCTCTGGTGATCCTTCCCCATTAAATTTCTGAAAATTTGGATGCTTAAAATTAGCTGGGAATGGAACATCCTCTACCTCTCTTGGGTATGGTGTTCGGTATCTGAAACGACCAGTGTTTGCGCGCTCCCTTTTTATTCTGACTGCTTCTTCGACAACTTGTCTTACATCATCTTGTGTTATGGCTCTTGTCACCGGAACGGACCCTCGGGATCCTATCCCCTGCGGACGGGAACCTTCAGGATGGTTCTCTTGTCCATTTGTTGTTCCCATCATAGGTGGAGCCACTATTTGGGCTACATTATGTGCCAGAGTTGTCAGAGCTTCTCTGAGATTCCGGCATTCATCCATTAGCACTCTTTGTGCCTCCGCCATTTGATCAACACGTTCTTCAGTAGTCGGTCTATTTCCTTGACCTGTCTCTGCCATGTATACCGCGGCCTCTTGACTGTTCGTCGAAGCTGTTATTGGAGTAAAACGAGAGTATGTTGACGTAACAGGGCTTGTAAAGAGGGGAGAAATTGGAGTCTTGTTTGATTCTTGTGTACTTCCCGTACTTTTAACCGATTGAGGTGATACAGCTATAGGCGAGCTTGTTTGAGGTGACGTAGGCATCGGGGATCCTATCATCAGTGCTTTGCCTTTCTGTGCTTCTGTCCATTTGATCTTCGGGGCGACCAAAGCTGGAAAATCTTGTGACGAGAATTGCGGAGCAGCTTGTTCAGGATAAATTGCCGGAGGAGCAAGCTCGGGTTTTCTTCTTGCTATGCTCCGTGTGATTGGTCCCTCAGTTCTTGGTGCAAACAATTTCGCTGCGTTTTTAAGGTTTTTGCTTTCGTCTTTCTAGACAAGACCAAAGTCCAGTTTTCATCACTCTCTTGTGGTTGAGGTGAAACGGAAATGACTCCCGTCATTCGTTTGGAATCACTTTGCGCCTGCTTGTAGTGCTTGCTTTCGTACGCTCAGGAGTTTGGTTTGGCGCATATTCAATTATGAATCCGGTGGCGATGAATCGGAAGTTCACTTTTCTCGCAATATTAGCCATTAGTCGTATTGTATGATTGAATTCAGGTACCTTCAATAATAAAACATACTTGAAATTAGTACATGAAAGACTAAGTAAACTATCTTGGAGATGAAGGGGAGGATGTTCCTACTGAGAGTCGCCATTTTGGCGTCAGATAGACGCCAAAAATAGTGACGAGAGTCTTACAACTTTCCCAATGTTTAATGTTAAATAAGATAGTCCCCAGTAGAGTCGCCATTTTGTTTCGACACGGAAACAAAAGTATTTGATTTGGGAAAATAATCTTATTCAAACATAACAATGGAATAATTATAAAGACAACCGTCACACTTTATTGATTCTGAATTCATTTACATCCTCTGATATCCCTTGATTCTAAGATAGTTTACAAAGAACTCATTACAAATGTCAATTATTATAGCTAAATATAATTTTCGGCAGCATAACGGTAATGATCTCAATCATCTCCAATGACTTAGGAGGAAATAAACAAGTTGATCAACAGTCTTCAAGAGAACGAAGATTCCGGCAGCATTTCGGTGCTATTTTGGTCATCTCCTGAAACTTAGGAGGAATACGACTCTTCGTTGATGATTCTTCCTTTCTCTTGATCAAGAAGAACTTGAAGCTTTGAGGACTCCAATCATTAAATGACAAAGATTTCGGTCCATTCTTTGCGCAAGCAATAAAATCGCAATAATAGGTTTGCGCGGGTCCGCGCAAACTATGTGAGCACTCTGCTTCCTTGCGCTGACCGGCGCAAACTTCCAGGAGTCCAATACTCCTTTGCGCGCGGTCGCGCAAAGCAGGGGAGTCCGGTACTCCGCACCTTCTGTCTTCTCTTTCGTCTTTGCTTCACTTCTGAAATCTTCGAACCCCTTTTTAGAGAAGGAACGGGGTATTTATAGACATTTCCATCAACAGAAATCTCAGATCTGGTCGATGTGGGACAAAATATCATCCAACCATTTTATTTCACCATGATGGACTTTGCGCGGACACGCGCAAACGATATACTTTGCGCGGTGTCGCGCAAACCCTCCATCCTGCGCAAACTGTCTTCATGTTCTCCGCGCAATCACTTCACTTTGCGCGGTTTTGTGTAACTTTTTCACTTTGCGCGACCCCGCGCAAAGTGGTCTTGAAGCTGTTTTTCTTCTTTCATCTTCCAAGTGTTTTTCTTGATCTTTGTCATTTTTCACTTCCTTGCTTATTTTATGCCTCAACAAGTTGCTGGACATCTGAAGTCCTCATTTCGATAACATCGAGTGAGTATCGAGGACATCGATAATAGAGTCCGATTTCTTGATAAATCAAAAAAGGCTGAAAACTTAGAGATTTTCTTAATTTTGCAAAACAGTTTTCACACCTTAAACCTTATGTTATTCTAACTATTTTTAAGGATTTTGTATACCTAGCGTTTTGGGACATGGGATGTGAGGCTAAGTTTACCTTTGATCAGTTGGGGGCACACATCCAGTTGAGGTAAACACTTGAATGATCTTCCTGTGGGGCTCACTTGTCTTGCTGACTCAACACTCATGCTAATTGACAAAACAGGGCACTTTCAATATCCCCCTTTGTCAATTACGTGACAAAACACATGAAATCCTAGAACAACATCTAAACCAACACCCTAAATTGTGTGTACATAACTCTTTACACAATTTTACAATGCTACTGCAAGTTTATAAACACCCAAATATGTAGCTGCTCCCCTTGTCTTCATGCAGCTGCTCCCCCTAACACATGTACCACCATTTATACATAAATACACACAATTTTCTCCGTGGTGGGATTTGTTCTCCCCCCTTTTGTCAGTCATTGGCAAAAGGCAATATCTCAATATTAGTTGATTGAAGTTGTAACATAAAGATATAGGAGAATCAATAGAGATCTAGATAATTCAATTCATAACAGATAACGACATCTCTAAAATGCATAATCAGTAAGAGACAGATGTATAACAGATAACGACATTTCTATACTCATGGAAACCATCCATGCATACCAGGTCAAAGGAGAGCTATGATTTCGTAAAGAAAATAGCAGTATAATTCAAACTATAGAAATCACAATCCAATTCTCAATCGTTAAGGGATATGCAGGAGAAAGCAATCAAAGTTTATACCAGCATTCAATAGAGAGCAGTGAATAATTGAGAACAAATGGCAGAAAATATATATAAATTATCAATCACTAATCAAAATATCCAAAGTAAGAACTGCCCAATCTTGGCAGTGTTTCATCATCCATCCTAAAATAACCAAACCAAAACTCCAGCCCAACCATGGGCACACCAAAATAAAGTATTTTCCTCTCCCAGAGGATGAACTATATAAAAAAAAAAACTAATTAACAACAACCAAAGAATGTTAACTTGTTCAATGTTAGCTGACCATCTCATACACTCATAGGTCCATGGGGCATTCAAAAAGATACTCATGTCCTAAGTATAAATGCGTAATCAGTGTATGTGATCGCATAAGAGTAACTGTCATTATGGTGTTGGGACCGATGGCGTCGTATCATCTCAACGGCACGATGTTAGATCAACGAGCTGTTGTACTGTGTTGTAGTACATTGAATTTTTCCTCAATCTCAGTCAGGTGCCTCTTGTAGTTTTGAGGACGCTCTTTGATATCGGTGAGTCCTATTAGTAGGTAGTGCTCAAGTTTGGTCTGACTGTGCCTTGGGTGACTGACTGAGGCCGGAGTCGTGAGAGGTGTGCGATTCCAGGCCAATGGAGTCAGATGTGGACTGTTTCCAGTATCATGAATTGGCAGAGGAGAACTAACCAATTAAGAGGTGTTAAGAAGTAATAGTTGAAGAGTATCATCATTGAAACATACTTCCTGTTGTATTGCATCAGATGTGGATGGAAGTCCCAAAAATTTCACAAGCTTACAACTGAGGGATGGAAAAGGCAGTGTGGCAAGGCCTTCTCCTTTGACAATATGAATCAGCTATCCTAAAATGAGAGTAGGCAGGCACACGATAATCTCCAGATAGACGTCATATAAGACGTTGAGCATAAAAGGAGAGAGATGTATTCCCAAGATGTCACATGGATAGACATTGGTGCCAAAAATGTTGTGAATGATCTTATAGGTAGTCTCAAGATTGTTAACACAGAGAAGGTTTCCCTCGGTTCTAGGAATAGAGAGACCATTACATAGAGCACGCGTTATCTCTCCCCACTCCCCTAACACATTCAGATTGCGTTCCGTAACGGGTATCCAAGTGACTTCCACATCCAACACAAGCACGAGTAGCACAGGGTTCTGATTTCCAACTCTAAGACTGATGCTCGGTGGATCTTCACAAATGGAATGGCAACATTAAATGAACTGGTGAATAAGTTCATATTGGTAGGTTCCTCCCATTTTTAGTATTTTCTCCCATCCGATGATTTCCAACATTAGGTCTATACCATATGGTTCAATACAACTGAGAAGGACAACATGGTTAGTAATAGCAGCCTTCTCCCACTCAAAGCGTTTGGGAGGAGAACCATGTGCTACCGTTTTTCCCTTCCTAAATTTTCTACCTTTCGAAGGTTCATCAAGGACTTCCTTACCTTTTCCTTTCACCATCCTTCCCTTTTTGAGATAGATTTTCCTCCTTTAGAGAAGGACGTGTTTGAGATGGGGGAAAAAGAATGACGAAACACTTCAGGGAAGATATTGATTTGGATTTGCTGTATGTCGGTCAGGTTGTTATACAGAGTTTGTTGATATCGACTCTGTGTCGATGTCATCGATCAAGAACTCATAATGACATTGAATTCTGATTTAACGACCGTTGGGAGTAACCAAAGGTCTTTGTAACTTTTTAGCTTCCGGGATTGCTCGATAGCATTGATTCTTCATCGATCTCATCGACTTCCTCAAGTTGATGTTTTTGAAGACATCTTCGATAACACTTTATATCGTGTGACATTTCGGATTCTAAAAGGTTGGCGATGAAATCGATATTTGCTCAAAATAATTGAGGATCAGCTCGACTTATTAACTGACTTATCGAAGAGAAAAAGTGTGACATTGATTTTAGTACTTCGAAGATCTTCCATATATGCATATCATAGTATATTTTCATATCATCTTGTATACACATCAAATTTTTTTAAAAAAATGTGAACCCAAAAATTATAAACACCTGTTATGTTTATGTGCAAAAAGAGTTTTAAAGGTATAGAAACCTTAGATATATCATGATAATTTCCAAAAATGCATCATTTCAACTATCCACCAGATCTAGATGCTATGACCTGGACTTATTTTCTATGCTCAATTGTTACCGGCCACATGGATCATCCTTCCCATTGCCTTTGATGGTTCCCTGCCCTATTACCTTAGCGGTGCTTCCATCACCATAAGTGACTATCCCATCATCAAGATTTGAGTAATTTGAGAGAAGGGATTTGTCACCCGTAACATGTCTGGAGCAACCGCTGTATAAGAACCACTTAACACTATTGCCCGTTTTAAGATTTGAGTGAGTCATAAGGCAATTTTTCTTTCCCTTAACCACCCATTTTGTGGCTGAGGATGGTTTTTTTCATTTTTGCTGGGAACTTGTTTGGGTACAGTGGGTAGCTGAATCACTTTTCCATGTTTTATCAACTTATTTGTCTTTTGATTCAATTGAGCCACCTGACTTAGTAGATTCTCCATTTTCTTGGTCAATCTAGGTGGAGATGGATGTCTTACCTTTGGGTATGAACCTTAGTGGACTCTTAACAGTTTGTATTGTTCTTCCGGTTGATTTATATTTACTAGTAAAGTTCAAACCGGAATCAGGATGAGTCCAATTAAAGGTATGACATTCAAATTTGTAATGTCTTGAATCTCCACATAAGTGACAAATAGAGTTACCCTAGTATTACTTCTTAAAGCAACTGCTTTCCTAGTTGTTGTTGCTCCAGGGGTAGGAATTGGTTTAAAGGTTTCATATCCCATTCCCCTTTTGTCCTTTGGTGGTCTCCCCATTCCCAGAAGTTTTTATAATTTTTCATTGCTTTAGGAGAATTTGTAACTCAACTCAACAATTTTTTTTTTCTACATCAAGTATGAGTGTGTGATTTTCATTCTTAAGACGCAAGTTTTCATCTTTTAATGACTCAATCTGTTTATTTAGTCTCACTAACTCAGATTTCAGAAATGAGTTGATTCCTCTAAGCCTATCATTATCTAAGTGGTATTACTGAAGATCATTGATTATGTGTATTGGTTTCTAAAGTTTTATCTAGATCCATTTGCAACAATTTATTCTTATTTTCACTAATCCCAAGTCTTTTAAGGATATTGATGCTATGGATATAAAGTTGATTATAGGCATCCTATAATTTATCCTTTTCTTCTTCTTCTTTTTCTGTCTGCTCATCATCAGATGGAAATGATCCTGTGGCTTGAGGTTTTTTGATATTCTCAGTCTCTATCGGAGAGTTGGAGGCTGTAGAGGCCATAAGAATTTTTAGAGATTTTTGGTCGTCATCACTCTCTGAGTCACTACATTCTGAATTTGACTCTTCAGTATCATCCCATGTGGCTGCCATCGCCTTTCCTTTGGTTTTCCTATTAAGGCATTTAGTGGACAGGTGCCCAAACTTTTGGCAACTGTAACACTGTGGCTCTTTGGACTTTTTACTAGGTTTACCTAGATAATGCTTGTTGTCCAACTATTTTCCTTTAAATAGTCGGCCACGGTTTTTATGAAAGAATTTTCTGAACCGTTGAGCCAACAGGGCCACTTATTCATCTTCATTTTCCCTTTCACTTTCATCCTCTTCATTAGTGAGCTTTGAAGTTTTGAGGACATTATTTTTGGGTTTAGGAGTTTGCTTGAAGTGTAGTTTAAATGTTTGCAGGGAACCTACGAGTTCTTCTACTGTCATTTCATCCATGTTTCTACATTCTTCAATAGTTGTAACTTTTGAATTGAACCGTTCCGGTAATGATCTTAGAATTTTTCTACAAATTTTTTAAACTGGAACTTTTTCTCCTAAGCCACCTATGGAGTTGCAGATGATGTTCAGTTTTGTGAAGAACTCCATGAAGGTCTCATGCAATTCTATTTTGAGACTTTTAAATTGTGATGTTAGGAGTTGCAGTTTGGATCTTTTTACTGTGCTGGTTTCCACATGAATTGTTTCCAACAAATCCCATGTTTCTTTAGCTATTCCACACATACTGATTTAATTAAAGACTTCTTGGAACAGCACAGTAGATAACATTCATTGCTTTAGCTCCATAAGTTTGTTTTTCTTTAGCAAATGTTGTCCACATTTCTTTAGATTTTGGTTTGGTAGTAGTTGTGCCATTTTCAAGTACTATTTGTTCGGTTGGCGACACATATCTTTTTTCAACAATGTCTCAAACATCATGATCCAAAGATCTCAGAAAGTAATGCATCCTAGCCTTCCAGTACGCATAATTTGATCCATCAAATATAGGAGGTCTAGTTACAGATGAGGCCTCTCCTTTGGCCATATTACCAACTTCAGTCAAGATTACTCTCTAGGTGGTGAAGCCCATAAGAGAGACCCGCTCTGATACCAATTGAAATTACGGTAATGACCTCTTTAGTAGAAGTGGGAATATGCTAAGAAGTCCTAAAGGGGGGTGAATAGGACTTTTAAAAATTTTACGATGATTTCAAACCTATCAACCCTATCCTGAACTAATATGTAAATATCAGGATTTCTTTAATGTAACTCTAATGGCTTCCAAGCCAAATAGAGGATCCATTCATAAGATTATTCAAAACATAAACAAGATGTAGAATATACTTCATGATAGATGTGACTGTGTGTGAGATGTGATTCTAAATATTTCTAGGTAATCATGTAAACATGCATTATGAGAACATTCAGAGAAATCACACAAGCAGTAAAAGTAAATAGCAATCCTAAACACAGTCATTTTTATAGTAGTTTGACTACATGTCTACTCCACTTCCGACGGACGCACTCAACCCTTGAGTGTATCGGATCTCACTAACAGAGGTTTCAAATCAGGTTTACCTCAAACCAGTACAACCTACACAAGGCTGACTCTAGGACCTACACAAGGTACCTAACATGTCTCCACGAGACACAAGTTTATGCCCCACTCATGAGCAAGGGTCAACACACAACACCTAGATTCTAGGCCACACAGGCTAAGGATCCACACAAGAAACCTAGAGTTTATGCTCCCAAGAGCAAGGGTCAACACACGACATCGAAGGTTTTAGGCCACACAGGCCAAGAATCCACATAAGGAACCTACAGTTTTTGCTCCCAAGAGTAAGGGTCAACACATAATATCAAGGGTTTTAGGCCACACGGCCCAAGGACCTACACTAAGGACCTAAGTTTATGCTCACCAAGAGTAAGGGTCAACACACAGCACCCACACGTATTCTCCCATTGGAGGCCTCCTATGAGGACTTGAAAGGGGTGAGAATCACCTATGACCCAATCCTACGCAAATGAATGATCAGTAAGGTCTCTGGACTCTAATGACTTATAGATAAGTAGATGAGCCTCATTAAGCATGTTGATGAAGATATCCTCCTTTGATGATGAAGAATATTCAGCTCCCTTGATACGCAACACTTATGATGCTCTAGTGTAAGGCGACGGGTTGGCTCAAGGTTATGTTGAAATCCTACTCTATTAAATGTTTTCCTATATTAGAGACGGAGTGATTCCAAGCATCTATACATTCAAGGTATCCCCGCTCAATGATTTGCCATTAAGGTGGTAGCTAGAGGATCTTTGAATGTGGAAGTTCATTCACCAATCCACTCTATTGAATGCTAGAGGATCTTTGAATGTGGAAGTTCATTCACCAATCCACTCTATTGAATGTCAATGATGAGGGTGGATTGAGGAATGAATTCCCATGAGAGAAAAGGGCTTAAGGTAGGTGATCTGAATTAAAAACTCAAAAGATCTATCTATTTTCTCTACAGACAACCTCAGGCAAGCTCTCATTAAATAGGCAAAAAGTTCTAACGGAAATAAAACAGTCATATTTTTTACAGAGTTCGATATCATCGAGTGTATACTCTTGATAATATCGAATGGCCACTCAATGACACAAACTCAATCTGTCAAACACTTTTGAACCTTTTTGTCAACTGATCGAGGATATAGAACATGCTTTGATGACATCGAATTTTGAACTCCGATTTCATCGACCCATGGTTCGATTCCTCGACATTTGAAAACCTGAGAGCAGACTTACCTTTGGAACTAAACAGGCATCGATATGATCGAGTATCCCTCGATATCATCTAATTTTGAATATCGATGATATCGATACCAGTTTCGATTCATCGATCTTGTTAAGGAATTTTCCTATAAACTTACGGGACAGTTTTTTGTCCCAATTTGAAGATATCAACCTGGTCTCGATATGATCGATCTTTGAATCTCGATATCATCGAGTGATTCGTGATCTTCAAACATTTTGAAAGAATTTACCTGAAAGCTTGTTGGATAGATTTGTGTCCCAATCCGATATCATCGAAGGTCCGTCGATATCATCGAAGTTTGACTTTTGACGATATCAAGTCTCTCTTCGAGATATTGAAAATCACATGATTTTCCTTAATTGCATATAGGACACTATAAGTGCTATGTTTTCTAGCTCATATGATTGTCAAATTTTGTAGTGTCAAAACCTCTTGCAATTTGTCTTGTGTAACTCATCTACATTTTCAAGACTGTGTATCTCATGTATAAGAACAAAAGTCTTTATCGCAAGAACTTCAAATGCAAGATCAAGAGATATACATGCTCAATTATAATATTATGGGATAGTTCACTCCTTCAAGCTTCAAAGTTCAAGGTTTCAAAGCTTCATCTAAGACAAGACAATAGTCTTTACTTTGGTACTTAAGCTCAAGGTGAAGTACTACCTCAAGCTCAAGCTTCAATGTATTTCAAATTCAAGCTTCAAATTTTCTCAAGTTCAAGCTTCATCATATGTCAAGATCTCAAGCTTCGTGAACTTCAAAGAACAACTATCAACTAAAGCAAAAGAAGATTCAATGTTCACATATCCCTTATAAGGTATGAATGACCCTAGATTGACCATAGGATAGGTCATTTTGAATACATAATTTAATTGGGTCACTTTATAAGTGCATAGTCTGTTTTTCGACTAGTCTTAGACTATATTCGATTAGTCTTATTACTGGCTTGACCAATCCAAGAAATTCCTCGACCAATCCTAAGTTAGTTACTAATTTTTGAAATTTTTTGTTAAAGCCTCGACCAGTCCTGGAGACTGCTCGACCGGTTGAGTGAACAGTGCTTGACTAGTCCAGCAAGCTCAACTCAAAGTCCAGCAACTAAAATGAGTCCCACACGACCAGTCGTGGACAAGACTCGACCGGTCGAGCAGGTCCTTCGACCAGTCGTAGAACAGCCTGATCTTATCGTGCTCGAATTTTTAAAAGTTTGTTGGTCCTTCGACCAGTCGAGCTGTCCTCTGGGCTAGTCAAAGGAACAATTTCTGCACTTATAAATAGAGTACGATTTTCAAAGTTTGATATTCAATTTAAGCAAAATCAAGACACTGCCCTGAGAGATAAGTTAGTGATATTCTTAAGCTATTTAGTGATCATTTTATATTCTCTTTAATTAGGCTTTTGTATTTGATTTTTTATTCTACATTCCAATCTTATTTAAAGAAGGGATTAAAGTTTTCCCATTTCTTGGAATCAAAATCAAATCAAGCTAGCCCAAGGTGATTTAATCTAAAATCCATTTGAAACTTAGAACCATTTCATAAGTGAGTGTGAACATTGAACTTCTATGTTGAACTTCTACTCCGAATTGGTTATTCCAAGCTGCAACAAAGAAGAATATTCAGATAAGTATTTTACAGTTTTTGTAAATTCATTCTTTTGGTTTCTTTGAGATTGTGCCAGAAAATCTCTTTCTTTTGGTTTGTCTGAGGTGATCCAGAAAACTTAGAGTGTGGGGTTTTTGAATTGTGTAAGCCCACTTGAAAGACACAATTGTGAGAGTTTTAGGTGAACCTTGAAAAACCTGTTTCATAGTGAACGGTAATATCCACTATGTGAGGATATTAGGAGTGGAGTAGTTGTGTGGCTATTTTTCTAAATAGTTAGTGTACACACAAGCGAACCACTATAATTTCTGATCTTGTGGTGATTGATTGATTGATTATTACATTATGTGGATGTTGTAATTTTTCTTCATGCAATTATGGAGAATGTTGTAATTCTTTTTATACAAGTGTGGGAATGTTGTAATAGTTTAGTTTCTTTCTTTGCTATTTTATTCTTTATTCCTTCGTATCGGTTTGAGATTTTGATACACAGACTGTTCTAGGAATCAGGTTGTCCTACCATAAGCCATTGGTTTTTAGTATAAGGTTGTCTTTAGAACAACATCTGTATCAACCTCTTAATACTTGTACACTTAAGGTTATTTTACATTTCTGCATTAAGGGATTGTTTATGTGCTATCTTTATTTATATTTGTTTAAATTTCACATTTAATTTTTAATTTGACATAGTCCTATTCCCCCTCCCCCCCCCCCCCCCTCTAGGACTTGTAGCTCGGCCTTTTCAAGCGGTATCAAAGCTTAATAGCTCACTTTAATTATTTTCTTTGGATTTATTTCCTGAGCTAATCGATCTGAGCTTTTTAAGATGTCAAATTTTGATAGCCTTTCCGGCACTAGGCACACACCATTTGATTGCTCCAATTATGCATATCGGAAAGCCAGAATGAGGATTTTCTTAAAATCCATGGATGAGAGCGTGTGGCAAGCCACAGTGACCAATTGGACCCCTCCTACCACTGAAGTGACTGATACCGATGGATCTGTAACTGTAAAAGTAACACCTTATTTTACTTGGACCAATCTTCAGAAAAGTGAGAGTAGTGCCAATGCAAAGGCTCTAAATGCTATTACTTTCACACTATCACCGGATGAATTCAAGAGAATTATATCCTGTGAGATTACAAAGCAAGCCTAGGATGTTTTGTAAATGACACACGAGGGAACAATAATTGTCAAGAAATCTAAAGTCCAAATCCTCACAACCAAATTTGAAGAAATACGTATGGAAGAAATTGAAACTTTCATGGACTTCTATACAAGATTAAATGACATTGTCAACTCTATGTGGGGTCTCGATGATAGAATCCCAGAAAGTAATGTCTGTGCAAAGATTCTACGCTCACTACCTAAATGATTCAATTCAAAGGTGATTACGATCCAGGAACTTCGTAATATGGATAATATGAGGGTAGAAGAATTAGTTGGCTCATTACAGACATATGAGTTAAACTTTAAAGCTCCTAAAGGTAAATCCATCGCCCTTAAATCGTTTAAAAGTATTTCTCAAGAAAATAATAATAATTCTGATTTAGAAAATTTTGAAGATGATATGGCCCTTTTAGCTAAAAAGTTTTATAAGATTTTCAAAAGTAAAAAGAGGGTTGATTTATAAAAACCTAATGAAAAGAAAAGATTTAGATCTAAAACTTGAAAATCTTTAAAAGATAGTCAATGTTATAACCACCATGAATACGGGCATCTAACGAATAAGTGTCCTAAAAAGTTCAAATAAAAAAAGAAAGGTATGTTGGCTACTTGGGATGAATCTTCCTGCTCTGAAGCCTCTTCTGAGTCAGAAGATTCTGAAACCGAGTCGAGTAATAAAGTTAAAGCCCTTATGACTCTAGCCAAGTTCACTTTTTTAAATAATGATGATTTAACTAGTGAAGAAAATCTAAATAGTGATCATGAAAATGAAGAAGACCTTTAAGATGTGTATAATGCCCTATACAAGGAAAGTTACAAAATTACTGTAAAACTAAAACTTCAAAAAGAAAAGTTTTCAAAACTTAAAGAAAATTTTGATAATCTTGTTTTAGAAAAATCTCACATTTCATATTATTTTGAAAAAACTAAGTACGAATTAGATTTTAAAAATTCTCAAGTTAAAAACTTAAAATCTGAAAATGAAAAGCTAAAACTTGAAGTCTCCTCACTTTTGAGTTTAAAGGACACATGGAGGTATGCCCAAGGTGATCCTAAGTTAGAAAAACTCTTATCTGGATCTAGAAAATGTGGGGATCGATCTGGATTGGCCTACGACAAAACTATTCCTCCCAAATATAAGAATACTCCACCTAAATTTGTGAAAGGGGAGTCTTCAAACTCAAAAGGGAAAAGTCTGAATCAAAACTATTCTAAAAATGCTAAGACTTTTCAAAACTTAAGATCTAAAAGCAACCATATCAATCATAAAAATCATAATCATAATCCTTTAGCTGAGAAAATTGTTGACTTACTTAAGGAGCTCTTAAAATCTAACTCAGTGAGTCAGTCTTATAACAACTACAAGCATAAGAAGACCAACTATACTCCTAAACCAAAGACTGTAATGAAATGGGTCCATAAGGTTACTTGCTTGGTTGCTCACACTACTTTCAAAGCTTCGAGCCATTCAAAGTGGTACCTAGATAGTGGTTGCTCCAGACATATGACAGGTGACAAGCGTCTGTTCACCAATCTTAAAGACATGATTGATGGTTCATCACATTCGGTGATGGTAGCAACTGTAGAATTGTTGGCCAAGGTATGGTTCAACTCTTTAACATCCCTCTATTTGAGAATTTTTATATGTTGAAGGGTTAAAACACAATTTATTAAGCATCTCTCAAATGTGCGATAATAATCATAGTGTAAAATTTACTAACCAAGGTTGTAAAATCCTAAATAAAAATGGTTCTGTAATACTAACTGGTCACAGAACTTCTGAAAATTTCTATATTGTTTGTGATTCAAGCTCATCTAGTCTATCATGCTACATGGTCCATACTGATGAAACCGAATTATGACATAAGCACCTTGGACATGTACACTATCGTAACTTGTATAGATTGAGCAAAAGAGAGTTGGTAAGAGGTTTATCCAAAATATAGAAAGTAGACAAAATATGTGGCGAATGCCAGATTAGCAAATAAACCAGGAATGATCACAAAAGGGGAAACTCCAATGCCACATCTAAACCGCTCGAACTTCTCCATATGGATCTCATTGGACCAACTAGAACGGAGAGTCGAGGTGGCAAGAAGTGCATTCTGGTAATTGTTGATGACTTTACTAGATATACATGGTAGTCTTCTTAAGGGACAAATCAGAAACTCTCGATGAAGTAAAAAGGGCACTTAAATGTATCTAAATGGAAAAAGGTCTCAAGTCTGTACTATAGTGATCATGGATCAGAATTTAAGAATAATATTTTTGAAAATTTTCACAGTGATCAGGGAGAATCACATGAATTCTCTGCGCCCAAAACACCACAACAAAATGGTATATTAGAAAGAAAAAATAGAGTGCTTCAAGAAATGACAAATGTAATGCTAAATAGTATGAAGCTCCCTAAAAATCTTTGGGTCGAAGCAGTAAATACTGCTTGTTATATAATTAACCATGTTTATACTAGAAAATCAAATGGTAAAATGGTTTATAAAATATGGTTTGATAAGAAGCCTACTGTCAAATACTTTCGTGTTTTTGGCAACAAGTGCTACATTTTATGTGACCGAGAAAATCTGGGAAAGTTTGACACCAAAAGTGATAAAGGGATATTTTTAGGGTATGCTTTGAATAGTCGAGTGTATCGGGTTCTTAATAAGAGGATTAGTGTAGTTCAAGAGTCCATTAATGTGGTTATTGACGATTACTTGAATACACCTTTCTCAAGTTCAGAAAATGATGAAGTTCTTCTAATTGATAAACCAAATACTTTCTCAAGTTAAAATAACTCTGAACTAAGGACTGTTAAAGACCATCCAACTAATCAGATTCTTGGAAACCCTCTCACTGGTGTGTGCACTCGTAAACAACTAGATGATATGTGTAATTACGTGTACTTTACATCTCAGATAGAACCGGCTAACGTAAAAGAAACCCTTTATGATAAAAACTAGATTGTTGCGATGCAACAAGAGCTCAATCAATTTGTCAGAAATGATGTTTAGTACATAGTTTCAAGACTGAAAGATAAACATATTATCAGAACAAAATGGATTTTCAAAAATAAGTCTGATGAATTTGGTAATATTATTAGAAACAAGGCAAGGTTAGTTGTACAAGGGTACACACAAATTGAAGGCATCGATTATGATGAAACCTTTGCCCCAGTAGCTCGTCTTGAATCAATCAGACTATTTATATCCATTGCATGCTTTAAAAAGTTTAAAATATACCAAATGGATGTAAAGAGTGCATTTTTAAATGGAGATTTGCATGAAGAAGTGTATTTTGAACAACCAACGGGTATTGAAGACCCTAAGCATGCTAATCATGTCTACCACTTGAAAAAGACACTCTACGGTTTGAAACAAGCTCCCAGGGCATGGTACAAAAAAGTTGTGTAAGTTTCTACTAAGTCATAACTTTAAAATGGGAAGTGTTGATAAGACATTTTGTAAGTGCTATGGTGCTCCTATGATTATCAAATTTTGTAGGGCCGAAACCTCTTGGAATCTGTGTCTTGTGTAGCGGATCTATATATTCAAGACAATGCATCTCATGTACAAGGACAAGAGTCTTTAATTCAAGATCTTCAAAAGCAAGACTTTATAATTCAAGTACATCGCTCAGTGTTTCAAGCTTCACAGTTCAAGTTATCAAAAGCTTCATCCAAGTGAAGATAAAGTTTTTATACTTTATCCTCAAGCTCAAGCTTCAATGTTAGTCAATTTCAAGCTTCAACATATGTCAAGATTTCAAGCTTTATGAACTTCAAAGAACACCGTTTAACCGAAGCGAAAAGAAGATTCAATGTTCATACATCATGTATAAGGTATGAATGACCCTAGATTGACCATAGGGTAGGTCATTTTGAATACATAATTCAAGTAGGTCATTTTATAAGTGCATAGATTGTTTCTCGACTAGTCTTAGACTAAGTTCGGCTAGTCCTAGCACTGGCTCGACTAGTCTAAGAAATTCCTCGACCAGTCCTAAGGTTGTTAAAAAATTTTAAAATTTTTTGTTAAGCCTCTACCAGTCCTGGAGACTGCTCGACCGGTCGTGTGAACAGTGCTCGACCTGTGTTCGACTAGTCCTACAACCTCGACTCAAAGTCCAGTAACTAAATTTGATTCCACATGACCAGTCGTAGATAGGACTTGATCGGTCTGGAGGCCACTCAACCGGTCGAGGTCCTACGACCAGTCATGGAGCGGTCTTATCTTATCGCGCTCAAAATTTTAAAAATTTGTTGGTCCTACGACCAGTCATGCCGACCACTAGACCAGTCGAAGATGTGATTTCTACACTTATAAATAGAGCACAAATTTCAGGGTTTGATATTCAATTCAAGCTAAATCAATACGCCACTCTGAGAGATAAGTTAGTGATATTCTTAAGCTATTTAGTGCTCATTTTATATTTTTCTTTAATTTGCTTTCTTTGCATTTGATTTTGTATTCTACATTCTAATCTAATTTGAAAGAGGGATTGAAGTATTTTCATTTCTTGGAATCAAAATCAAATCAAGCTAGCCCAAGGTGATTTAATTTAAAATCAATTTAGAACCTAAAACTATTTCATAAGTGAGTTTGGACATTGAACTTCTATGTTGAACTTCTACTACGAATTGGTTCTTCCGGGCTGCATCAAAAGGAGAATATCCAGGTATTTAACAGTTTTGTAAATTCTGTATTTTGGTTTCATTGAGATTGTGCCAGAAAAATCTCTTTGTTTTGGTTTGTCTGAGGTGATCCAGAAAACTCAGAGTGTGGGATTTTTTTATTTGTGTAAACCCACTTGAAAGAAACAATTGTGCAGGTTTTAGGTGAACCTTGAAAAACCTATTTTCATAGTGAATGCTAATATCCATTATGTGAGGATATTAGGAGTGGAGTAGTTGTGTGGTTGTTGTTTAACAGTTGGTGTACACATAAGCGAACCACTATAATTCTTTGTATTTGGTGGATGTGTGGTTTAATTTCTTTATCTTTTATGGTTTAAGATTGTGGGATGTATTTGTGGATGCGAATGTTGTAATCTTTTCAATTCAGTATTGTATGGTGAATGTTGCAATAGCTTAGTTATTTCATTTGCTATTCATTTCTTTCATATCCTCTTCAGTGTGAGTTTTTGATACTCACCCACGTTCTAGTAAGGTTGTCCTGCCATAAACCATTGGTTTTTGGTGTCAGGTTGTCCTTAGAACCAAGTTTGTATCAACCTCTCAATACTATATTTTTTAGGTTGTTATTTCCTTTGGTTATTTACAATTTATTTGGCTATCTCTATTTATTTGTTTAAATTCCGCTGTTAATTTTCGTAATTTGGCATAGTCCTATTCACCCCCCCCCCCCCCCCTTAGGATATATTGCTTGGCCTTTTCACATTGTTTGTAAAGAAACATTATGATCACATTTTAATAGTGCAAACTTATGTTGATGATATTATTTATGAATCTACTTGTGCTAACATGACTGTTGAGTTTGCGGATCTTATGAAGTCTAAATTTAAAATGAGCATGGTTGGAGAATTAAATTATTTTCTAGGGTTGTAAGTTAAATAGCTACCTAATGGTTTCTTTATCTCTCAAACCAAATATGCTCTGAACTTAGTTAAAAAGTTCGGATTTGAGAGTGGGAAAAAATTTTGATACTCCAATGAGTACCACTTTAAAACTCTCAAATGACTCTATAGGTAAGAGTGTGCATCATAAGTTATATCGCAGTATGATAGGAAGTTTTCTTTATTTAACTGTGAGCCAACCTGATATTGCATTTAGCATGGGAATTTACGCTAAATATCAATCTGACCCTAAAGAGTCACATTTAATTACTATTAAGTGCATTTTGCGATATGTCGCTAGTTCAATTAATCTTGATCTCTGGTATCCACATGATACTGGTGTGCAATTAGCTGGTTACACGGATGCTGATTGGGCTGGTAACATTGATGACTGAAAATCAATCAATGGTAGTTGTTTCCATGTAGGGAACTATTTAGTTTCTTGGCTAAGTAAGAAATAAAGTTTTGTATCGCTCTCAATAGCTGAGGCTGAATACATTACTGCAGGTAATGCATGTACTCAGCTTGTTTGTATGAAAAGAATGCTAAGCGATTACGGAATTGTACAAGATACTATGGTCTTATATTGTGATAATTCAAGCACAATTAATATCTCCAAAAATCCAATCCAG
This sequence comes from Magnolia changhungtana, assembly GCA_030180095.1. Lineage (NCBI taxonomy): Eukaryota > Viridiplantae > Streptophyta > Magnoliopsida > Magnoliales > Magnoliaceae > Magnolia > Magnolia changhungtana. The sequence goes on from JASAUF010000397.1 coordinate 6,574,395, forward strand.
CATTCACGAACCAAGCATATTGACATTAGATATCACTACATTCGTGAATTAGTGGAAGACAAGACAATTTCCTTGGATTATCTTCCTACCGAGAATCAACTAGCTGACATATTCACAAAACTGATTGACAAAAGCAAGTTTGCAAAATTGAAATTTGATCTTGGTATGTACAATATGAATTGATAATTCATGCCTTTCTGTATCATAATTTATATATTTGTTATTTTTAATTTTTAAATTTTGTGTAAAATTGCACATTTTGTGCTGTGCACGACCAGTCGAGTACATACTCGACCAGTCGTGGCATGACTGGTCGAGCATGTACTCGACCAGTCGTGAACTGCGTGTTTGGTGCTTTATTTAGAGGAAAATTCACTTTTTCCTCATTTGGGTTATCTTCTCCAATGAGCCAAACGTCGACCGGTCGAACCCATCTTTAATTCCTTCATGGTTAGTGCATTGTTTTCATTTTTCTTGTAGATTCTAGTCCTTTGCACTTCCTTTTCATCATTTATGTGATTTATTTCATGTTTTATGTTGGTTTTTGGGGTTTTCTACTCAAAAATCTGATCTACTAGAAACTCACTTTACCTCTTTTGCAATCTCCATTTTTCTTGATATCTTTGTTGCAAATGGAATGTAGAACCAAGAAGAAAGGATCTCGTGGTCTCTTTTCATCTCGGTTGACTCCTATCACAATGCGCCACCTTTGGTCACCTGAAGATGATCTCGCTTATGTGCGGGATATTTGGTTGTGTAATTTATAGTAGAATGGCCCGTTAATGTTGATCATTTGGTTCCATTTGATATCCTTCCTCTCCTTCAGTCTGTAAGATGGGATAACATACTACATTGGGGTGGGCCAGCATACCGCTCCATTGTCCAGGCTATATATGCTTGCATTAATGATTTTTCTACTAAAAATCTGACATTTACTATAGCGACCAGAGAAGGTCTAATTAATGTAGATCGTCATTTTATCTCTGGATTAATGGATTTACCTGTCAATGATGAAGGTATTCTCATTAGCACTCTAGTAGCAAAACCATCTGAAACTGAGAAGGGAATGCTCACTAGAGATTTATGCAATATGGATGCGGAATGGAATATTGCTAGAAATGCGCTTACCTTTAAGTTTTTGTTACCTAGATATAGAATCCTTCACAGGATTTTCATTTCGAATGTCTATCCTCATTCTGGTAACAAAACCAAACTCAATACGTTTATGGTTTGTATTTTCATTCCATCATTTCTAGAACCTCTATATGTCTTCCTTCCTTGATTGTCATTGCATCATTCAGTTCCATCTCCATCCAGGACACAGTGACGTTCTCTTCACTTATCTTATGATTGTGTTGGCCACCCACAGTTTAGTGGCTATGCCTGTTGGAGAAGCTCTCATTCACCACCTACCATTCAACAACTTCGATATTAACAAGATGAATTTGAAGCCGACCCCAGGCCAAGTCAATGTGGGTGTTGGTGGACTGATGCCGCTAATGAAGAGGAAGGTGATTTGCCTCCAGATGACATCAATATGGATGACATTTTCGACAAAATCGAATCCGATTCAGTAGATGATCCTAATTATCAGTCATCTGACTTTGATGTGCGTTTACGCTCACTTAAAAAGAAGGTTGAAAACATGAATGTGTCTCATGATATGCAATTCAAATATATAAGTAAATATCTTTGGTGCATTAACAAGGGACTTCATTAAATTGATCCTACCATACCTGCTCCTTCATCGGGTTCAGATTAGTATTTGATTATGTGGTTTGTAATAACTTTTAAGATACTTGATTTATTTTTTTATAGCTTAGACATGCTTGAACATGTTTTCTTATAGTTTTAGTTACTTGGTAATCTTGCTCTTATATAAACTTCTTTTCCATTACTCTTCTATTTACTTCCTTATTTATCCACTTCCATTATCATTTATTCGTTTTTTCCTTTATCATGATGTGACAAAAGGGGGGAGAATTTTATCATGCTTAGGAAACGTGAAAGAATTGGAATTGTGGATAGGTAACCATTTTTTTATTGTAAGGGGGAGTAAGTAAGGGGGAGAGTATTGATGTTGATGGTTATTGGTTTAATCTAGTTGTTGTAACTAGTGTATAATTCTTTATTCTACATATTTGGTGCATGATTCTTTATTGTGCATGTAATGTTTATCTTAGTTTAATAAAGTGTGTTTTTGTCACAAATTTGACAAAGCGGGAGATTGTAAGTGCTATGTTTTCTAACTCCTATGATTGTCAAATTTTGTAGTGCCAAAACCTCTTGGAATCTGTGTCTTGTGTAGCTCATCTACATTTTCAATACTGTGCATCTCATGTACCAGAACAAAGGTCTTTACCTCAAGAACTTCAAATGCAAGATCAAGAGATATACATGCTCAAGTATAATACCATGGGATAGTTCACTCCTTCAAGCTTCAAAGTTCAAGGTTTCAAAGCTTCATCTAAGACAAGACAATAAGCTTTACTTTGGTACTCAAACTCAAGGTGAAGTACAACTCAAGTACCTTATGCTCAAGCTTCAATATATTTCAAATTCAAGCTTCAAAATGTCTCAAGTTCAAGCTTCATCATATATCAAGATCTCAAGCTTTGTGAACTTCAAATAACAACTATCAATTGAAGCAAAAGAAGATTCAATGTTCATATATCACTTATAAGGTATGAATGACCCTAGATTGACCATAGGATAGGTCGTTTTGAATACATAATTTAATTGGGTCACTTTATAAGTGCATAGTCTATTTTTCGACTAGTTTAAGACTATGTTCGACTAGTCCTAGTACTGGCTCGATGAGTCTAAGAAATTCCTCGACCAGTCCTAACTGGGTAACTAATTTTCAAAATTTTTTATTAAAGCCTCGACCAGTCTTGGAGACTTGTCGACCGGTTGAGTGAACAGTGCTCAACTCAAAGTCCAACAACTAAAATGAGTCCCACACGACATGTAAAACCCCATCCATTCCGTACTATTTTCTATGCTTATGTAGATGACAATCGACGCCCTTAGCTAGACATGGATTGGCTGTTCATAGTACACACCCAACTGACTGGAACCCCAAGACCTCGAAACTTATCTCATATCAACCGCCCCATCACTGCGATCGTGGAGGTACAACCCGTGCATCTATACGATACTCTGTTTGTGAGATACGCCGTAAAGACTAATTAGTGTATCATGTGCGCATGGCACCATGTACTCCACTCTAAATATTAGCATAACGCATATCATACACACATGCACATGCCACACATGAGTGAGAGAATCTCTATCCATGTGTGTGATGTCACACACCCATACCTCTCATCTCTCATGTGCATGAAAAGTCAACTCTCCTTCATGCCACACCTCATGCATGACATCATCACACCATGTCATCCCATACTCCTTTAATCCACCATTAATTACAAAGCATGAATTAATTATCATAATCCTAGCTTAATCTAATATTAATCACATTAGCCTAACTTAACCAAAAATTTATCCATTTCTTTATAAATACCCCTCCATCCCTTAGCATTTCACCATTTTCAATATATATATATATATAGAGAGAGAGAGGAGTGATTGTGGTGGGCCATCAACTCATCAATCCCATCCCTTTTATCCATCTAATTCATCAAGGTGAGTACACCCTCCCCACTTATTTTTATTTTTGTTTTCATTATGTTTATGGATGGTGAAGATGATACTCTAATGTTAGAGATGGTGTTGATGATAATGATATGATTAATGGTGTGGATGCATATGAGAAGACATATAAATTAAATTTTATAGATCTTAGGTGGACCTATTGATAGTGGGCCCATTGTAATGTTTTTATGCCATCCAAAACATCCAATGCGTCGCCCATTGGGGCTGGCCACACACACCCATGCACACACGTGCACGCAATACCATATATATATATATATTAAAAAAATAAAGAGAAGAGGGAGAGACGTTGCTGTTGCCAGCGTGGACGCTACAGCATGTAGCATCCCAGCTGCTTGACTAAAGGGTGGAGTGTGGGGCTCACGACAGGCCCCACCATGATGTAAGTATCTGATCCACACCGTTCATCCTATTTTTCATATCATTTTAGTTGTTAAGCTAAAAAATGAGAGTAATCCAAATCTCTGGTAGGCCACACCATAAAAAGGATTATTTTTTACAATGATAGACTGTTAGAGCCCACTATGATATTTTTTGTGTGTCAAAAATATTGAATATTATGATTATTCGACCCGCCACGAGACAGGGAACTCAGCAGATGGAATAGATCGTCTTAATGTGAGCCCCACCTACAAAAAACTTCAAAATAATAATAATAATAATAATAATAATAATAATAATATAAACAACATTGATGTTGTTGCTGTCATCATCTAACGCGGCAGTAAGCAACGTCTGCTACTGATGTTGGAAGAAAGTGGGCCCCACCATAGGCCCCACATTGATGCATGTCAAGCATCTACACCGTGCATTCAATGGGTCCCCTTTAGAAAGCGGAATACCCCAAAATACAACCGTACACGGAACTCAGGTGGCCCACACCATCTAAAATCATGCAAAAACTAAATAAATAAAAATATATATCAACAAGTCTGTGGGTCTGATCATAAGGAGTGTTTTATCCAAACCATCCATCCACTTGGTGAGCTCCAAGGATTGAGAAGAAAAATAAGACAGATCTAAATATCAGGTGGTCCACGCTATAAAAAGCAGTAGGGGATTAAACGTCCACCATTGCAATCCTTTTTTTAGGGGTCACAGAAGTTTGGATCAATTTGAAATTTGATTTTTCTCTTAATTCAGGACCGAATGAACAGATTGGATGGACAATAAACGTTATGTGGGCCCTATGCATTGTTATCCCCATTGCTATTTATGGTGAGGTCCAGATAATCTTTGGATACCATTAATTTTTGGATAATTCTCTAAAATGATCTCTAAATATAGATAAACAGTATAGATATAATAAATACATCACCTTGGGACCCATGTAACTTTGATCTCCTTGAACCGTTTGTATAACTTAGAGCTCGAGCATATAAAAACACTTGCTGGGTTCCACTTGAAATTTGGATGCATCTGAAACTTGGACCGAACCCTCAACCAAGTGGGAGACACATAATGGATGGGCTGGATTTGTGAACCACGCTTTGGTGGCTCAACAAATGATTATGAATGTTTTAATGGAGGGTAACCCTCTCAACTTTTGGATGTGGTGTGGCCCACACGAGCTACAGGTTGACTTGATTTTAAGCCAAGAGGCCCCCGTAATATCTACATTAGATCTGCACTATACATTGTCTTTGATAGACCATTTTAGTACATCAGCCCAAAAAAATAAAAATAAAAAAGCTGATCCAAATTTTAGGTAGGCTGCACCACACGAACAGTGGGAATTGAACATTTACCATTGAAGACTCCCTGTGAGTTTACCATGATGTATCTGATTAATTGAATCCATACATCATCCTTGACCAACCCATTGTATGGTACGGTTTGAATCCATACATCATCCTAGACCAGCCATTGCATGGTACGGTTTCAAAAATCAGGCTAATTCAAAGCCCAACTAGACTGTACTACTTGAAACGGTAAGGAACGAACTCTTATCACTAAAATTTTCCTAGGGTCGAGGTTAATGATGCAATGTATATCGTTACCATCCATCGACTTCACCAAATTGTTGGAGCGGATCCTAATTTCAGGTTGGTCACACACAACTCAACCTCGTGGGAAATCCCCATGGACTCCACTGTATAGGACCCATTGTGAATTTCATTGGTGTGTGGGCCCAAGAGCGTTAAGGCCCATTTTCAGTGAATGCCATGTGGGTCCATCAGTGGTAGCCTTGTGTGGGCCAACCATTGGACCTCTTCGACAAGAGTTTGTAATCTCCACGTGTTAATTGTATGACAAACTGGTATTGTAATATTTGAAGTAATGATGATTAATCCCTTAAATGGGTTGATTGTGGACAGCCCTTGATCACTTGGCACTTTGGTTAGAGTACGACCCTAAGTAATAGGATCATGTGACTTGTGTTTAAACCCTTAAACATGTTTAATTATAACAAATATGTAGACTCTAGTGGTGTGAGGGTGTGATATACCAGTTTGGTCCATTAATCATGTAGGTATTTGATGTATATATAGCCACCTAATCATAGGCAATGATGGAGTATATGTGGTATATGTAGTCATCTAATTGTATGAATGTGAAATACGTACAAGGCCACCTAACCATATGAAATCAAGTGGCATTAATGGCAATTCAATAATGTATGTTTGTACTAATCGATATAGATGCTGCCACTTGAATCACATATAACTAAGTTGTATACTAAACCGAATGTGATGTAGGGTTATGTTACCCAAGCTAATACTATCAAGGTCCTGGATTCTATATGTTGTGATCTCTAAACCATAAATGGTATGATGAAATGTGGCTCTTGGCCCTTAACCATGCGACACCAAATATGAGCCATTAACTATGTGACGTGTGAAGTGGTTATAGTATAAGACTTATCATAATTGGTGTAGCCATGTATTAATGACCTATGGACAAGGCCCATTGAGATATATTTTTGGCCCATATGATGAGGCTTATTGTGATGTATTTCTAGCTCATGTGATGTGGCCCATAGTGATGTGTATTAGGCCTAAGTATGTGGCCTACCTGTGAAATAGATTTGAGGCCACCTGCAATGTATTCGAGACCCATGGGCGAGGCCCAATGTGATGAATTTGAGACCCATGGGTGTGGCTCATTGAGATGTATTTTAGGCCCATGGGTTGTGGCTCATCGTGATGTATTTGAGACCCATGGGTGTAGCTCATTGAGATGTATTTTAGGCCCATGGGTTATGGCTCACTGTGATGTATTTGAGGCCCATGTGTAGGGCCCACCTATTATGTATTTAAAGCCCATGAGTTGTGAAGCCTGATGTGGGTATTCATGGCCCATGTGTCGAGGCCCATTGCAATGTGTAAGGCCCATATAATATGGCCCAATGTGATGTATATGTGGTCCATGAGTGAGGCCTAATACGATGAATGTGTGGCCCTTGTGTGAGACCCAAAACGATGTATATGAGGACCGATGTAATGTGTGATTTCGCCATGATGTATGCATTGATATTTCTGTAGGCCACTCCTTGGGAGAAATGTTGGTTAAATGCCCACATTGACGGGCAATAATGGTTGAATGTCCATATTGTGACCTTCCCTTAGGCCTTGTTAGGCCCATTCTCACCGATGTTGATTATGAGTATGTGACAGTATAGCATCAGATACATGCCCATACACATCATCTGCATGTTTGTTATGGGAGGTGGTTGACCATTGTATATGTCATTGGGCATAACAATTATGAGACTCCCTGATAGGCGAAGATTGTCTCACGTGAGTACATGGTATGCGTCGGATTGCTGCATGACTAGATTGTATAACTCATGCATCTTGCATTATGATTACTGTATGCCCTATCGACATCAGGGCCATAGCCTTCACAGACATATCATGGATGGCCAGACGGGACACCAAAAATTTTTTCTAGCATCGGGCTACCGCAGATGGCCCTGGGTGCAAATCTCTAAACCCTCTTGGTACCAGAGGATGACTCTAATGTCGAGACCAAGTGGATATATGAGCACATGAGGGTTGAATACTAGGAGGCCGCATCTCCCACTGTGCGTGGTCAGTTGGAAAGGGGTGTGGCCTTACTTGCCTAAGGGTAGGGAGCATTACTAGGCTGAGTTTGACCCGCTCGTAAATAGGCCTGCTATCAATATGCCGGATAGGTTTTGGCAGACTATTAATAAGGCGGATAGTGAGGTTTCTTACACTCACTTGGACTGTGCTACTGGGAGAGGGGCAGTGTCATTTGGAGTGTACTAAACCCCAGTGATGATCCCAGAGAGGAACTGTACTGATATGTGGACTTATTGAGCAGGAGTTGCATATTGATTCATTCATTCATTCACTATCCACTAGGGCTAGTGGTGTGCAACTATTTGTTACGTGTACTTTCGCAATTGCTAGGATTTCAGTTGGGGTGCGCAACAACCTGAGATCAGGAGCTTACCATATTGAGTCTGACTATCCAAATTTAGGTATAAGACTGGTTTGGATAGAAGTCCCTAGTGATGGACCCCATAGCCTGTGATACTATGTACTATCATCCCGACTTCACACTCCAGCATGGTCATTTCATTCGTACTGCATATTGCATACATCTGCGGCATATGGCATTTTGGGTTACCTCTGTTTCTGCATTTATATGGTTTAGATACCGCATCTGATAATTGACTCTTTAAGGCTCCTCATTTGTATAGTTGATCTGTATTGCGTATTCTGATATTGTTAGACTCGTAGACTTGTCAGTATTTCTGATATTGTATAATTATGACATGACAATATGATGATGATGATGTGATTACGGATGCGTGTAATACGGTTATGGTTGTGGTATAGGAGAAATGAAAATATGACTTGGTGATGCTGGTAGCAATGAGTTGGAGTATTACTATGATGCATATGCATTGCATTGGCATTGACATCATACTTTACGTGCTACACGCCTTTCACATATATGATTTTTTTGTAACATATTAATCTTGCTTGCATGTAGGACACACTGTACACACAAGTGTACTCAGTAGGCTTTTTGTCTAAGCTTCCAATTTCCCATTTTTTTAGGGCTGGAGTAGCTTGGAAGACTTTGCTTTCTCGATGCATTGCATCTATTTTTCAATTTGGCAATGTTGACGTTGTGTACCTTTGGGAAAGCGTTGTACTTGTAACCATCAGGATTTCTATTGGAGCGTGTCGCTTGGTAATTTGATCATGGATACTTATGCTTAGGTATTATTATATATGTATAATAATAATAATAATAATAATAATAATAATAATTTTAGTAAAAAATCTTCCTTATGGTGCGCCGAACTCGGGACTTGGTGTATGGAAGTCAAGTACCTAATTTAGGGCATCATGGAAGCTATCCGTCCCTGGGTTTGGGGCGTGACAGAAGATGGTATCAGAGTATAAGATTTGGGATCAATTACGAGCAAAGTCCGCAAGTGAAAAACATAGAAGAACTTAAACTAGGTCTCCTAGCATCGTTGATCGAGAACCTAGATGCTATTAGTACCCCTGAATTGTATGAATCTAGAGACATGAATTTAAGATTCCCAGTTTGAGAGCCTAGTCAAAACAGGATCCTTTATTTGAGAACCTAGAGAATATACTTAGCACCCAGGCATTAGGCAGATAGCCGTGAGCAATACCTCTAGTGTTTAATGGATAATTGTTTGATATATATGGTGATACATATGTTTGACTTTGTATATTATGAGTTTGTTAATGTATTATGACTAGAAATTTCGATTACAAAACTTTTATTAGGAGGGTAGATTGTAACACCCCGTCCATTCCAGACTATTTTCTATGCTTATGTACATGATGATCGATGCCCTTAGCTAAACATGGATTGGCCGTTTATAGTACACACCCAACTAACCGGAACCCCAAGACCTCGAAACCTATCTCATATAAACCGCCCCATCGCCGCAATCATGGAGGTACAACCCATGTGTCTGTATGATACTCTGTTTATGAGATACGCCATAAAGAATAATTAGTTATCATGTCCGCATGGCGCCATGAACTCCATTCCACACATGTGCACAATATATGTCATACAGACATGCACATGCCACACATAGGTGAGAGAATCTCTACCCATGTGTGTGATATCACACACCCATACCTCTCATCTCTCATGTGCATGAAAAGTCAACTCTCCTCCATGCCACACCTCATGCATGACATCATCACACCATGCCATCCCATACTTCTTTAATCCACCATTAATTACAAAGCATGAATTAATTACCATAATCCTAGCCTAAGCTAATATTAATCACATTAGCCTAACTTAACCAAAAATTTATCCATTTCTTTATAAATACCCCTCAATCCCTTAGCATTTCACCATTTTCCATAGAGAGAGATAGAGGAGTGATCTTGGTGGACCATTAACTCCATCAAATCCATCAATCCCATCCCTTCCATCCATCTAATTCATCGAGGTGAGTACACCTTCCCCACTTATTTTTATTTTTGTTTTCATTATGTTTATGGATGGTGAAGATGATACTCTAATGTTAGAGATGGTGTTGATGATAATGATATCATTAATGGTGTGGATCCATATGAGAAGACATGGAAATTAAATTTTATAGATCTCAGGTGGACCTATTGATAGTAGGCCCATTGTAATGTTTTTATGCCATACAAACCATCCAAAGTGTCGCCCATTGGGGCTGGCTACACACACCCATGCACTCGCATGCACATAGTACCATATATATTTATTATAAAAAAAAACAAAGAGAAGAGGGAGAGATGCTGCTGCTACCAGCGTTCAGAGGACGCTACAGCATGCAGCATCCTAACTACTTGACTAAAGGGAGGAGTGTTGGGTCCACGACAGGCCCCACCATGATGTAAGTATCTGATCCACACCGTTCATCCTATTTTTCAGATCATTTTAGGCGTTGAGCTGAAAAATGAGAGTAATCCAAATCTCTGGTAGGCCACACCACAAAAAAGGATTATTTTTAATAATGATAGATTGTTAGGGCCCACTATTATGTTTCTGTGTGTCAAAAATATTGAATATTAGGCTTATTCGACCTGTCACGTGACAGGGAACTCGACAAACAGAATGGATCGTCTTGATGTGGGCCCCACCTACAAAAAACCTCAATAATAATAATAATAATATAAACAGCACTGACGTTGTTGCTATCAGCGTCTGATGCGATAGCAAGGAGCATCTGCTGCTGACGCTAGAAGAAAGTGGGCCCCACCACAGGCTCCACCTTGATGTATGTCAAGCATCTACACTGTGCATTTGATGGGTCCCCTTTAGAAAGCGGAATACCCCAAAATTCAGCCATACACGGAACTCAGGTGGCCCACACTATCTAAAATCATGCGAAAACTAAATAAATAAAAATAATAAAAATATATATCAAGAAGTCCGTAGGTCTGATCATAAGGAGTGTTATATCAAAACCGCCCATCCACTTGGTGAGCTCCAAGGACTGAGAAGAAAAATAAGACAGATCTAAATATCAGGTGGTCCACGCTGCAAAAAGCAGCAGGGGATTGAACGTCCACCATTGCAATCCTTTTTTTGGGGGTCATAGAAGTTTGGATCAATATGAAATTTAGTTTTTCTCTTAATTCAGGACCGAATGAACAGATTGGATGGACAATAAATGTTATGTGGGCCCTGTGCATTGTTATCCCCACTGCTATTTGTGGTGAGGTCCAGATAATCATTGGATACCATTAATTTTTGGATAATTCTCTAAAATGATCTCTAAATATAGATAAACAGTGTAGATATAATAAGTACATCACCTTGGGACCCATGTAACTTTGATCTCCTTGAACCGTTTGGACAACTTGGAGCTCAAGCATATAAAAACACTTGCTGAGTTCCACTTGAAATTTGGATGCATCTGAAACTTGGACTGAACCCTCAACCAAGTGGAACACACATAAGGGATGGGCTAGATTTGTGAACCACGCTTTGGTGACTCAACAAATGATTATGAATGTTTTAATGGAGGGTAACCCTCTTAACTTTTGTATGTGGTGTGGCCCACACGAGCCACAGGTTGACTTGATTTTAAGCCAAGAGGCCCCTGTAATGTCTACATCAGATATGCACTGTACATTGTCTTTGATAGACCATTTTAGTACATGAGCCCAAAAAAAAAAAAAAAGAAGTTGATCCAAATTTTAGGTAGGCTGCACCACACGAACAGTAGGAATTGAACATTTACCATTGAAGACTCCCTGTGAGTCTACTACGATGTATCTGATTCATTGAATCCATACATCATCCTTGACCAGCCCATTGCATGGTACGGTTTGAATCCATACATCATCCTTGACTAGCCCATTGCATGGTACGCTTTGAATCCATGCATCATCCTTGACCAGCCCATTGCATGGTACGATTTCAAAAATTAGGCTGATCCAAAGTCCACCTAGACCGTACCACCTGAAACGGTAAGGGACGAACTCTTATCATTAAAATTTTCCCAGGGTTGAGGTTAATGATGCAATGTATATCCTTACCATCCATCGACTTCACCAAATTGTTAGAGCGGATCCTAATTTCAGGTAGGTCACACACAACTTAACCTTATGGGAAATCCCCATGGACTCCACTGTGTAGGACCCATTGTGAATTCCATTAGTGTGTGGGCCCAAGAACGTTAGGTCCCATTTTGATTGAATGCCATGTGGGTCCATCAGTGGTAGCCTTGTTTGGGCCAACCATTGGACCTCTTTGACAAGAGTTTGTAATCTCCATGTGTTGAATGTATGACGAATTGGTATTGTAATTTTTGGAGTAATGATGATTAATCCCTTAAAAGGGCTGATTGTGGACAGCCCTTGATCACTTGGCACTTTGGTTAGAGTACGGCCCTAAGTAATAAGATCATGTGACTTGTGTTTAAACCCTTAAACATGTTTAATTATAACAAATATGTAGACTCTAGTGGTGTGAGGGTGTGTTATACTTGTTTGGTCCATTAATCATGTAAGTATTTGATGTATATATAGCCACCCAATCATAGGCAATGGTGGAGTATATGTAGTCATCTAATTTTATGAATGTGAAATACGTACAAGGCCACCTAACCGTATCAAATCAAGTGGCATTGATGGCCATTCAACAACGTACGTTTGTACTTATCTATATAGATACCGCCACTTGAATCACATATAACTAAGTTGTACACTAAACTGAATGTGATGTAGGGTTATGTTACCCAAGCTAATGCTATCAAGGTCCTGGATTCTATACATTATGATCTCTAAACCGTAGATGGTATGATGAAATGTGGCTCTTGGCCCTTAACCATGCGACACCAAATATGAGCCATTAACTATGTGACGTGTGAAGTGGTTGTAGTATAAGACTTATCATAATTTATGTAGCCATGTATTCGTGGCCTATGGGCAAGGCCCATTAAGATATATTTCCAGCCCATATGATGTGGCTCATTATAATGTATTTCCGGCCCATATGATGTGGCTCATTGTGATGTATTTACGGCCCATGTGATGTGGCCCATAGTGATGTGTATTAGGCCTTGGTATGTGGCCTACCTGTGAAATAGATTTGAGGCCACTTGCAATGTATTTGAGGCCCATGGACGAGGCCCAATGTGATGTATTTGAGACCCATGGGTGTGGCTCATTGAGATGTATTTTAGGCCCATGGGCTCTGGCTCATTGTGATGTATTTGAGACCAATGGGTGTGGCTCATTGAGATGTATTTTAGGCCCACGGGTTGTGGCTCATTGTGATGTATTTGAGGCCCATGTGTAGGGCCCACCTATTATGTATTTGAAGCCCATGGGTTGTGAAGCCTGATGTGGTGTATTCATGGACCATGTGTCGAGGCCCATTGCGATATGTAAGGCCCATATGATACGACCCAATGTGATGTATATGTGGCCCATGAGTGAGGCCCAATACGATGAATGTGTGGCCCTTGTGTGAGACCCAAAGCGATGTATATGAGTACCGATGTAATGTGTGATTTCGCCATGATGTATGCATTGATGTTTATGTGGGCCACTCCTTGGGAGCAATGTTGGTTAAATGTTCACATTGATGGGCAATGATGGTTGAATGTCCATATTGTGACCTTCCCTTAGGCCTTGTTAGGCCCATTCTCACCGATGCCGATTATCGATGCCGATTATGAGTATGTGACAGCATATCATCATGATACATTCCTATACGCATCATCTGCATGTTTGTTATGGGAGGTGGTTGACCATTGCATATGTCATTGGGCATGACAATTATGAGACTCCCTTATAGGCTGAGATTGTGTCACATGAGTACATGGGATGCGCCAGATTGCTGCATGACTGGATTGTATGACTCATGCATCTTGCATTATGATTACTGTACGCCCTAGCGACATCAGGGCCGTAGTATCCACAGACATATCGTGGATGGCCAGACAGGACACCAGAAATTTGTTCTAGCATCGGACTGCCCTAGATAGTTCTAGGTGAAAATCCCTAAACCCTCTTGGTACCAGAGGATGACTCTAATGTCAAGACCGAGTGGATATATGAGAACACAAGGGCCGAATACTTGGAGGTCACGTCTCCCACTGTGTCGTGGTCAGTTAGAAAGGGGTGTGGCCTTACTCACTCGAGGGTAGGGGCCATTACTAGGCTGAGTTTGACCAGCTCTTAAATGGGTTTACTATCAACATGCTGGATAGGTTTTGGCAGACTATTAGCAGGTAGATAGTGAGATTTCTTACGCTCACTTGGACTGTGCTGTAGGGTGAGGGGCAGTGCCATTTGGAGTGTATTAAACCCCGGTGATGATCCCAGAGAGGAACTGTACTGATATGTGGACTTATTAAGCAGGAGTTGCATAATCATTCATTCATTCACTATCCACTCAGGCTGGTGGTGCACAACTATTTGTTACGTGTACCTTCGCAATGGCTAGGATTTCGGTTGGGGCGTGCGACTAACCTGAGATCAGGATTTTACCACATTGAGTCTGACTATCTAAATTTAAGTATGGGACTAGTTTGGATAGAAGTCCCTAGTGATGGACCCCATAGTCTGTGATACTATGTACTATCATCCCGACTTCACACTCTAGCATGGTCATTCCATTCGCATCGCATATTGCATACATCAGCGACATATGGCATTTTGGGTTACTTGTATTTCTACATTTATATGGTTTAGATACGACATCTGATAATTGACTCTTTATGACTCCTCACTTGTATAGTTGATCTGTATTGCGTATTCTGAGATTGTTAGACTCATAGACTTGTCAGTATTTCTGATATTGTATAATTATGACATGACAATATGATGATGATGATGTGATTACGGATGCATATAATACGGTTATGGCTGTGGTATAGGAGAAATGAAAATATGACTTGGTGATGCTGGTAGCATTAACTTGGAGTATTACTATGATGCACTTGCATTGCATTGGCATTGACATCATACTTTACGTGCTACATGCTTTTCACATATATGATTTTCTTGTAACATATTTATCTTGCTTGCATGTAGGACACATTGCACATACGAGTGTACTCACTAGGCTTTTTACCTAAGCTTCCTATTCTCCAATTTTTTTTTAGGGCTGGAGTAGCTTGGAAGACTTTGCTTTCTGGATGTATTGCATCTATTTTTCAATTTGGCAATGTTGACGTTGTGTACCTTTTGGAAAGCATTGTACTTATAACCATCATGATTTCTATTGGAGAGTGTCACTTGGTAATTTGATCATGGATATTTATGCTCAAGTATTATTTTATATGTATAATAATAATAAAAATTTTAGTAAAAAATCTTCCTTGTGGTGCGCCAAACTCGGGATTTAGTGTATGGAAGTCAAGTGCCTAATTCGGGGCATTCGTGGACAGGACTCGACTGGTCGTAGAGGCTACTCGACCAATTAAGCAGGTCCTTCGACCAGTCGTGGAACGGCCTAATCTTATCGCGCCCAAAATTTTAAAAGTTTATTAGTCCTTCGACCAGTCGAGCTGTCCTCTGGGCCAGTTAAATGAACGATTTCTGCACTTATAAATAGAGCACGATTTTCAGAGTTTGATATTGAATTTAAGCAAAATCAAGGCATCGATCTGAGAGATAAGTCAGTGATATTCTTAAGCTATTTAGTGCTCATTTTATGTTCTCTTTAATTAGCTTTTTGCATTTGATTTTATATTCTACATTTCAATCCTATTTGAAGAAGGGATTGAGGTTTTCCCATTTCTTAGAATCAAAATCAAATCAAGCTAGCTCAAGGTGATTTAATTTAAAATCCATTTAGAACTTAGAACCATTTCATAAGTGAGTGTGAACATTGAACTTCTACTTCGAATTGGTTTTTCCAGGCTACAACAAAGGAGAATATCCAGATAAGTATTTTACAGTTTTTTAAAATTCATTCTTTGGGTTTCTTTGCGATTGTGCCAGAAAAATTTATTTCTTTTGGTTTGTCTAAGGTGATCCAGAAAACTTAGAGTGTGGGGTTTTTAAATTGTGTAAGCCCACTTGAAAGACACAATTGTGAGGGTTTTAGGTGAACATTGAAAAACCTATTTCATAGTGAACGCTAATATCCACTGTGTGAGGATATTAGGAGTGGAGTAGTTGTCTAGCTGTTTTTCTAAACAGTTGGTGTACACACAAGAGAACCACTATAATTTCTGGTCATGTGGTGATTAATTGATTATTACATTGTGTAGATGTTGTAATTTCTCTTTATACAATTGTGAAAAATGTTGTAATTCTTTTTATGCAAGTGTGGGAATGTTGTAATAGCTTAGTTTCTTTCTTTGCTATTTTATTCTTTATTCCTTTATATCAGTTTGAGATTTTGATACACAGACCGTTCTAGGAATCAGGTTGTCCTACCATAAGTCATTGGCTTTTGGTGTAAGGTTGTCCTTCGAACAACATCTATATCAACCTCTTAATACTTGTACACTTGAGGTTGTTTTACGTTTCTGCATTATGGGATTGTTTATGTGCTATCTTTATTTATATTTGTTTAAATTCCGCATTTAATTTTTAATTTAGCATAGTCCTATTCACCCCCCCTCCTCTAGGACTTGTAGTTCGGCCTTTTCAGACACAAACTGACCAAATGTCGATTTTATCGAGTCGTTTCGATGAACTAGAGATTCGAAAGTCGATGATATCGATCCTTTCATCGATTCATTGATAATTCAGTCCAAGATTCATTTTGGTTGTTGGACATCTGAAGTCCTCATTTCGATAACATCGAGTGAGTATCGAGGACATCGATAATAGAGTCTAGTTTCATCGAAGTACTTATCGATAAATCGATAAAGGCTAAAAACTTAGAGATTTTCCTGATTTTGTAAAACAGTTTCACACCTTAAACCTTATGTTGTTCTAACTATTTTTAAGGGTTTTATATACCTAGTGTTTTAGGACATGGGATGTAAGGCTAAGTTTACCTTTGACGAGTTCAGGGCACACATCCAGTTGAGGCAGATGCTTAAATGATCTTCCTGTGGGGCTCACTTGTCTTGTTGACTCAACACTCACACTAATTGACAAACCAGGGCATTGTCAAAGTCCTTTATTTATAAGTTGAAAAATGGTTCCCTCGACTGGTCTAAGGTCACCTTCGACTGGTCCTGGGAGCAACCAAATTTTAAAAATTTTGGTGCGATCGGATAGAACTGACCCTCGATGGTCAAGTGGGGCTCAAAATGGTTGCTGGAGTTCGAGTCGAGCCTGACTCGACTGGTCGAGTCACTCTTCACAACCGGTCAAGCAGGGTGCTCGACTATCGAGGACCTACCAAAAATTTCTAAAATTTGAATTTAAATCTGGACTGGTTGGGAAAAACCCTGGACTGGTCAAGCCAGAGCCTGGACTAGTCGAACATTGAATAGGACTAGTCGAAGTAAAGCCTATAATAAGCACAATGACCTAAATTAAATGTGCAATATGAATGACCTAAACCTAAGGTCTTTCTAGGGTCATTTATACCTAAAATGTTGAACATTGAACTTGTATCTTTGGTAGATCTGGTGTATCTTCTTCTTGAAGTATTTGAAGCTTGAACTTGTATACTTGAAACTTGATCTTTTTCTTGACTATGAAGTGTACTTGAACTTGATCTTGCATTTGAAGTAGCACTTGAACTTGGTCTAGAACTTAAACATGTACTTGAATGAACTTGAAGTTAATGTTGGACATGAAGTTAATGTAGATATAACAGTCTTCATGGCTTGTAACACATCTTCGTATGAAGGTGAACTTTCCATCACTCAAAGGTCACTTGAATGTGAACTTTCCATCATGAACAAGTCCATCATTCCAAAGTGGCTTGTCACTACAAAAATTGACAATATAGGGTGCTTGATATACAACATAGTACTTACAATCTCCCCCTTTGTCAAATTTGTGACAAAACCAACTTGGAAGATTTCACAATAATACACAAATCCACAAACATCACAACTCCACTTCATGATATGACACTCTTTCAAAAAAACTCCCCCTCAATCTACTCCCCCTCAAACTGAGCTTGGTGACTTGTAGAGTACCTGTATTAACAAATACATACTTCCAGAAAAAAAAATGTAACTCTACACCATTCACCATATAATCTCATGAACTCTACCACAAAACTACTAAATTCTCCCCCCTTTTGTCACAACTTAACAAAGGAAGATAAATAATAGAGTGCAAACATAGCCGTGATTATGATAATAACAGAGAGTAATAGAAAAAGAGTTGAAGTTAAGAGCATAATTAAGCAGAGTATCAACATCAGGAAGTTAAATATAACAAGTCCAAAAAGAAGTGAGTTAAAGTTTAACATTAATACATGACCAAAATATCAAGAAAAACTAGTTCGATCTAGATGAAGAAAGAGGTGGAATGGATGGATCAATATGATACAACCCCTTAGTTATTCATCGAAAATACTTACACATATATTTCATTTAACTATCCTGAGATATTTTCAATACATCCACCTTCTCCTCTAAAGCATGAAGGCGCTCATCATACTCAGGTGGCTGATAATCAGGATCAGCCTTAAAATCATCTAATTCTAACTCATTAAATATATCTTCCATCATAGTGTCGGTTGGTAGTGCGTCTTCTTCTTTAACTTCCTCTGCTTCCCCATCCCTTTGACCAGGATTGAGCTTCAGGTTCATCTTGTTTATATTTAAATTATTGAACGGAAGAAGCAAAATAGGAGCCTCACCAGCAGCATGACCACATTACAATGCAAAGCTAGGGTGGTCATCAAGTAAGCAAATGGTATATAGTTGTAGCCTGGGTGAAGAGGAAATTGAATAATAATGTAACAAATCAAAGAAGGAAGACAAATAGGAATACTCGACACAACGGAGTGAATAATACAAACCATAAATGATGTCAATTCAGCTTTGTTGCCAAATCAAGTATAGACATCAGAAATAAAAATGCAATGCAAGACCATATATTTGGGCAACATTTGGTTGGTCCGAAGCGCATTTTCCGCACTCTATTACAAGTTCTTGTTACATAATTTGAGTGTTAGTGTATGCGTTTTCGACTCAGTCATCCTTTTGTCTAAGGTCGGTATTAGAATACCATCATCACTTACATCAGCATCAAGTAAGCCTGAAATTAAGTAACGATCGACTTTAAATGATTCTTCTCAAAAGATAATTGTGAAGGTCAATTCATCAAGAGATACATCGCTAACGCAAGAGAACATTTCTTGCACAATAGAGCGGTATGTCGATCCGCCCCAATTTAAGATGTTCTCCCAACCTACAACGGTAGTGAGGGGAAGAATATGAAATTGTGAAAGGTGATTTGAATTGACTGACCACTCAACAATAACCTTGCGATGACGAAGATCCTACACATACTTGGGATCCTCTTCGAGAGGATGAAGGGTTCGCACCCTAGTTGAAGTGAATCGAGAAGAGAAAGCTCTAGTAGCTTTCTTCTTAGGTCTCCCTTCCATTGTAAGATAAAAAGAAACTAATGAAACAAAGGAAATAAGGATTTCAAACCCAACAGATTTTTAACTAGAAATCCTTAGAAACCACTAGAAAAGCTCAAATCAACCCAAGAATCTAGTAATATATGATCCAAAGAACCCAAATATGAAAGAAAATAATAAATGGAGCACTTACCAAGCACTAATCGAAGATGGGTTTGACGGGTAAAGAGGGGGCAAGAGAGGAAGATGAGAAAATGAGTGAAAAAGTGATTTTCTCACTCATAAAGGGGTCCCAACCATGCAACTCGACCGGTCGAGTACATGCTCGACCCGTCGAGCCACAACTGGTCGAGTATGTGCTCGATCGGTCATACAACCTCTAAAAAATCAAATTTTTTATTCAATTTTATTCAAAATTATTTGCATAAAAATATATAAAAAAATAAAACATGCAAACATGATAAACTCAGTTAAAATTACACATACCAATATCCATTTTTAACATGGAAAACCTACTCCTATCAAGTGGTTTAGTAAATATGTCTACAAGCTGATTTTCTGTTTGAATGTATTCCAATGAAATAATTTTATCTTCTACTAATTCCTAAATATAATGATACTGAATGTCAATATGTTTGGTACGAGAATGCTGGATGGGATTTTTAGAAATATTAATCGCGCTAGAGTTATCGTAATACAATATTATTGTATCGTGCATAATACCATAATCATTGAGCATTCTTTTCATCCACACAAGCTGGGTACATGTCATGCCACAGACTTGGTAACCGGAATCACAAGGAACCCGATGGCCGGTTCTGGCCTTAACAGCCTCCGTAGTACCCCATTCTCGGCTCCTGAGGCAGGTTGCGATCCTAGGATCCTGTAAGGAGGATTTTTTATAACAATATAATTATTACTAATACGAGCATACCCAAGATCACAGCAAAAACATCTGAGAATAACAAAGGCACACATCACAAAATCCATTATAAATTTGAACTTTTACAATCATTCATAAGGTCCAAAAGGACATACATGAGATAAAAATGAAAGGAGAGAAAGGTCAGCAACACTGGAGTCCTCAAATGCTCAGCTCTACTCCACACTCTGCTGTTATGACACCTGCCTAGAATCTCCTACTCACATCAATCGTGCATAAGCTTATAGAAGCTTAGAGGGTGGTGTAGGTGTGTGATAATGGTGCACAAAAGAATAATAGGAGATACAAGGAGAGAAGCATGATCAATGAGGATATCACTAGCCTTATCCAGGCTTATCATGAATAAGATGCAATGAGTACTGGGTGTCATACCAAGGTAATGCATGAAGGGGCTTGTACAGCCAATGCTAATGCGATGCAAGTAATGTCAGTGCTTATATCCAAACCACAAGTCAAGTACATTTTCGATCATAAGGAAATTATTGGGGTCCATTACACTGCTGAATGACTACCGCTCTACAGACCCCGCACAGTCAAATGAGTGTAATAGACCTCACTACCCGCCTATGGACAACCAATCACCAATAAAGCCTGACGGTAGCGGACCCATTTATAAGCTGGTCAGACTTAGCCTACCTATGCCCCCTACACACCAGGCAGGTAAGTCCACACCCCTATCCAACTGACTACACGACAGTGAGAGTCACGACCTAACGATATAAGGCCCTCATGCGCTCATGTATTCCACCCGTTCACGGCGTTGGAGCAGATCCTTGGTACCATGGAAGTTTTGGAAATTTCACCCATGAGCATCCTATGCACCCAATATGCTTAACTAATATTTTCGGTGTCCACACATACAGCCATCCACGAATACCCCTGTGGATGCAAGGCCCTGATGAAGTAAGGGCGGATATCCACAAGCTATACAATGCTAGATGCATGAATCACATAATCACCCATGCATCAATCTCAAGCATCCATCTCTCAGGGAGATACCAATATGTCCTACACAATGGCACAACCATGGCTAATCATACCTCAACCAAGCATGCATATGATGCGTATGGGAGTGGGCCATGAAGATGAATAGAGGTACCAATGAGGTGAAGATGAACTCTCTACCTAACCATGAAGGGTCTAGGTACTTAACTAATTCCTCATAAGGAATACAACCTCTAGTGGGGGCTCATTTACCTGGGGTAGCCCACAAGACTAAGCATACAAGCTACGGGCCTAAATAATATAAAGATGGGCCTAGCAAGAGATTAAGGTGCGCATTCTACCACACTTAGAGGGCTCTATAATGGGGACATTTAACCATCATTTTTCCAAGGTATAACCAACCATAATCTATATAGCTATAAGGCCCCACTACATCAGCCTAACAACTAGTAATTTAAGTGGGCAACCAAGGGCCCAATACCACCCTTATCTCAGCCCATAAGTCCATCAAAGTGGTGGAAGTCAGCCCAACATATGACTAAGCCAAGCTGGGACGTTCCAGCCCAATATAGGTCTACTAGGAAGTCCCAAAATCTGGTTTATATTTGGGTCCCACAAATGATCATCAATGGAGACCCAAAAAAAGGCATTGATTAAGCCCAAGAGTATTCTAAAATATAATGGAGCAATAAATACCTAATTTTCTCAATATGGTGGGCCCCATAATCATGACTCCAATGGGCCCTAGAACATCAAGGATGGATCCCCAACTAATCATACACAAAGCCCAATGGGCTAGGGCCCAAAAGTTTTGAAATAACAAACGGGACAATAATGTACAGGAAATTTCTAAATGCATATTGTTGTCCTAAATTTGGGCACTCCATTAGAGTGGGTCCAGGGCCTCTAAAATTCTGGGAATTGAGGGCTAAGGTCTCTCATCATGTATACAATAAGAGAAAACCTAAAAAGGTGGCCCACCATTAGAGGAAATATTTTTGAATTATGGTTTTTATCAAGGCATATTGCTGGACTGCATAGCAGGAAAATTTGGCAGTCCAACCATCTGGGTCCATTCTTTTGGATGCCCAAATGGGGTCAGTTAGGGCTGAAATTTATAGAGTAACACTTTCATAGGTGATCCACACTCCCACAAAATTTTAAAATTTTTAGATATTCCTAAGTATTTTAATTAATTTAAACAAGACATTCTGTCCAAAAAATTGGACAGACCTGGACATCCCAACGTGGTGGGCCAGTCCGGCCCTCGTCACAGTGTGCACAGGGTTTAATTAACCCTGAAATTTGGTAGGTAGGTCCTGCCATGAGTGGATCATATGTCTATAGAATTTTAGAATTTTTGGACATCTGTAAATATTTTAATTCATTTAGATAAATCAATCTGTCACGAAAATCGGACTGATCTGGACACCATATTATAGTGGGCCGATCCAGCTACCACCATGGTGTGTACAGGCGTCCATTAGACCCAAAATTTGTAGGTGGGTCCTAACATGAGTGGTAAAACTTCCTATAAATTTTTATAATTTTTAGACACCCAAAAGTATTTTAATAAATTTTAAAATTCCAACCTGTCTAGGGTAGAATGTTGCTGAAACAGTTCAGAAAATCCAGACTGTTCACCTCAATTAGACCACACCTTTAGGACCCCAATGAAGGTCCGATGGGGCTGACATTTGGCATCATTATAGGTGGGGTCCACACCTTTAAGAAACATATGTTACTTGGGACAAAACACCCCTCCAAATGCCCAAAAATCTAGCCTCAAAATGACCCAAAAATCTGTCCAGATAGTTCTGGACAGCAACATATACTGAAAATAAATAAATATAAACACTATTTAAAAGGAGATTTAATCTAAGAAAATCATGGTACAGACCACCCCAGTGGGTCCCACAAACATCCAGACCCTTCTCATTTTAAAATACCCCTTGCATATGCCCCATATAGGTAGATAAGGGGGCTCCAACGTCCAAGGGTGGACTGTCATGGACGTCCACCCTCCATGGATGGTTTGGATATGATTTTGGTCAACAAGGTGGGCCACACACTCATGATCTGTAGGTTATCAACAAAGGAAAATAAGGATTCGCCCACAAGGGAAGGGTCTCCGCCGCATTGAGGCCCTTCCCTTATCACTCAAGCACACACATTCCACCATCACAAGATATACAAGGTCTACATGATCATAGTATTTCTACTTGAGATCTATGGTGGAGATGCAATCTCCACCAAGGATCAAGGGGTCTAGATGACCCAAAGATCCCTGATCAAGGAAGGAACAGCCATGTAGGGGTCCATGAAGAATGGCCCCTTACATGGAACATGCATGCAAGTAAGATGGGCTATGAGCCCCATGCATGAAATCTTGGGGGCCACCACCATCATTTGATGGGCCCCACAAGCTTCAACATAAAAAAGAAAGGAAGAACAAGTAAGAAATGGAAGAAATCTGAATTTTTGCAATTACATGCACACCTGCCTTAAGATCTCTATCAAAACTCCACTCCAAGCTTCTAACTGTCCAAGGAGGCAAGAGGAAGGGTTAAGATGGGTTTTTAATGGAGGGATTGAGGAGAAAAAGGAGGAGAATGGGCTGGAAAAGTGGAAAAATGGGGCTGGAATTTTTTTTGCAAGAGAGAAAGGAGAGAAGAGAGTGGAGAGAAATGAGAGGGAGAGTATGGAAATTTGCTAGAAAAGAGAGAGAGAGAGAGAGGAGAGAGAGAGAGAGAGAGAGAGAGTAATCATGATCTCTCTCACCTTGGATAGGGAAACCCATCATGAAAAGTAGGGTGATATAAGCAAAGTTCATAGACTTACAGGTTTGGGGTAGGGATGGGTAGTGTGTGCGTAGTGGGTGGTGTAGAGGATGGGGTTTAGGTAGTGTGTGGGTGGTGTGTGTTGGAAATAGTTCCAAGAGATGGGACCTACCTAGAAATCCATGCACACCACCCCTAGGTGGGCCACATGATCATGTTCAAGGGCTTAGAAAATGAAATGCACACAACTTACGATCTACACACCAAATGGACACACAAGACGCAGCGTCAGAATCGTAACGACGAAGCGGTCGCAATGGCATAGGTCTCAACTTGATCCGAGTCAGGTCTTCATGACGGGACTCATCGATGACTGCAAACACTATCCAAAGGTCACGGGTCACCAGGATTCGAACGGTAGGACTGCGGAACCAAGGTGGACGGAATGCATACTTACACACACATGCACACATGCTAACTCGTGTCGGGTCTTACAATCCTCCCCACCAACAAGAAATTTCATCCTCAAAATTCGGAATAACAAAATACATAACATCATCATACATATATCAATCATCAATCTCAAGAGAATGTAATACAAGCAATCAGTCATCAAACAAATGGGGATAACGCTCTCTAATCTTAGCCTTGTGTTCCTAAGATGCCTCGGCCTCCGAATGATGACCCCATTGCACTTTCACCAAGGGAATGACCTTTGTCGTGAGGACCTTCTCCTTCCGATCAACAATACGAATCGGATGCTCAATGTAGGAAGCATCCTCACGAACCTCAAGTGGTTGCCAATCAATCATGAGAATAGTATCTGACCCACATTTCCACAACATAAAAACTTGGAACACGTCGTGGATCCTGGACAACTCAGGGGGTAAGGCAAGCCTATAGGCCATAGCGCCCACGCGCTCAGTAATCTCAAAAGGTCCAATAAATCTCCATGCAAGCTTGCCCTTCACACCAAAATGAACCACGTCCTTCATAGGCGAGACCTTGAGATATACCATGTTCCCGATCGCGACCTCGAGGGGTTGACGCCGACGATCAGCAAAACTCTTCTGCCAGTTCTGAGCTGTGCGCATCCTCTACCTGATAACATCAATAGCCTTCAACGTTTGTAGCATAAGCTCAGGACCTAAGAGATGACGCTTGTCACGCCCCGAACTCGGAGACCGAGCTCACAAAATTCCCGATCGTCGAATCCGGCGCCGACAGCCTCCGTAGAACCCCATTCTCGGCTCCCGGCGCCCATCGCCAGGTTCCAATCCTGAGATGCTACAAGGAGGATTTCTAATAATCCATTTGATTCGTAATGAGCATAACCAAGCATAACCCACGAACAATAACCACAAGAACACCATCACAAAATCCACTATGAACAAAAACTTTGAATACAGTGCGTAGAAAGGGAAATACAAGGTAGTGCAAATAACAAAAAAAACTCCAAAGCTGGTGGCACGCTCCAACTGCGGTGAGACTACAAGCGTGTCTGGCGTCACTGCAAGATCAATCGTGCATAAGCTTATAGAAAGCTTAGAGGGCGGTGTAAGTGTGTGCGAACGTGCTCGAATCAATCTGGGAGTAATGCGAAATCATGCTGATGAGTACGAAATGCAACTAGCCGTACCAAGGCTATGCAGTACAAGATGTGAATGCAATCGGCCATACCAAGGCCATGCGATGTAATATGTAAGTCAAGCATGTCAACCCTCATCCAACTCTTCATGTCAATACGAGTTCTCGGCCTGCGGATAATCAGGGGTTCGGTACACTCCAAATGGCACTTGTCTCTCCAAGCAAAGACGGTCAAGTGAGCGTAAGAAACCACACTATCCGCCGGCCAATAGTCGCCCAATACCTATGCGGCACGTCGATAGCGAATCCATTTCGAGCATTTGGTCAAACTCAGCCTAGTAATGCCCCCTGCTCTCGGGCGAGTAAGGCCACCACTCCTTTCCAACCGACCACGACACAGTGGGAGACGCGACCTCATGGTATTCGGTCCTCGTGCGCTTATATATCCACTCGGTCTCGACGTTGGAGTCATCCTCGGTACCACCATCGGAGTTCAGGGACTCTCATCCAGGGACATCTATGGCGCCCCAATTGCTTGGAACAAGATTTTTCAAGATCAACCGGCCACCCACGATATATCCGTGGAGGCTATGGCCCCGATGTCGCTAGGGCATATCTCAATCATACGATGCAAATGCATGAACCACACTACCAATCATGCAACCATCTGCGTGAAGCACGCGCTCATGTAGGGCGACTCGCCCATGTGGAGCCAAGTAAACAGCCGGGCCCGAAGGCATATGCTATGATCAGACACTCCTCATCTCAAGCATACATATGATGCGTATGATAATGAATTATGGATCTATACTAAACATGTATATAGGGATGGGCTCTGCGTATCACAGAGATGGGCCTAGACGGCCTGCAGAGTACAAGTATGGACCTATCAGTGGGCCTTAAGAAGTGTGACAATGCGGACATTTAACCAACATTATCCTTACAATGTGGACGTCAAACCAACATTGTTCCCAAGGCATAGCCTGCCATAAAGTACCAATACACAAACCATAGGAAATCACACATTGCAACGGATCAATATACATCTCATTTGGGCCTCGACCCATAGTCCTCAAATACATCAAATGGGCCATCTCATATGGGCCTTATATAAATCAAGTGGGCCACATTAGTGGGCCTTATGTACATTGCAATGGGCCATAACCCATGGGCCTTTAAGTACCTCAAATGGGCCGAATCACATGGGCCTTATGTATATACCAAGGTGGGCCTCAACAATGGCCACATTAATATGGGCCCCATCATATGGGCCCCACATATGCACTAAGGTGGGCCTAATCACATGGATTAAATAGGCCCAACCACCATTTAAAATTTCCAAGGCCCGCCATAATGTATACATTACATAATATAATATATTAATGATATATATATATATAATATATACATATACATGTACATATTCATATACATATACATATACATATACCCATACATATACATATATATACACAAATATATATGGAAAAAGGCACAATGAGCTCGAGCTGACGTTCAGCTCCCATGAGGTCGAGCTAAGTGGGCCCTACTGTGATACGTTTTCGAACATCTACCCCCATCAGCCAAATGCTCCATTCCGTCGTGAGCCTAGGTCTCAAAAAAATCAAGTCAATCCGTGACTTGTGCAGGCCACACCACATGCAAAAGTGGAGAGGGCTGTGCACCATTTAAAACATTCATAACCATTTTGAGGGCCCACCGCGATGTGGTTTGCAAATCCAGCCCATCCATAAGTCGTGTCCCACTAGCATGAGAGCTCAGACCAAGTTTCAGGTGCGTGAGAAATTCAGGTGGGGTCCACCGTCCACAACAGTGGATGGTGTGCGTGAAACACATACATCACAGTGGGCTCCACCGTCCGCTGGACGGTGGAAGTAAAACACATACATTACAGTGGATACCACCGTCCGCCTGGACGGTGGTACAACAACACATGCATAACTGTGGACTCCACGTGGGGCCCAGCATAATATTTATTTTTCATCCAAACTGTTGAAAGGGGTCACACAGACCTGGGTGAATGGGAAAAACAAATATCAGATTGATTCAAAACTTCCGTGGGCCCAAAAGAGTTTCAATGGTAGAGTTCAA
This sequence comes from Magnolia changhungtana, assembly GCA_030180095.1. Classification (NCBI taxonomy): domain Eukaryota; kingdom Viridiplantae; phylum Streptophyta; class Magnoliopsida; order Magnoliales; family Magnoliaceae; genus Magnolia; species Magnolia changhungtana. The sequence continues at coordinate 6,602,370 of JASAUF010000397.1, forward strand.
TCACTGCTGTTTCTTATGGTGTGGGCCACCCAAGATCTTGATTGGCTTGAAATTTGGAGGGAACCCACCTCAGAGGGTGGTCCACCTCATGGACGGATTGGATTTCAAATAAACATCAAGGTGGGGTCTAAATGAACCACCCTCTCCAAGGCTTGAGAACCAAGCTTATATTTGTGTTTTTCCCCAGCGAGGTCCAGCGTCCCTGGACGCTGGACGGCTCAGGGTGGGCCCTGCTCTGGTGGACCACCATGGGTGAATGGTGTGGGTTCAATGCAAAGGAAGTGGGCCCCTCTTACCGATGGCTTGGATAAACCACATACTTCATGGTGGGGTCCATCCAAGTGGACCACATGACCACATCATCATCATAAAAATGAAAAAGAGAGTGAGAGGGAGAGGGAGAAAAAGAGAGAGAAGGTAGGACACACGTGTGATGGAGGGACCCCGACACTATGGGCCTTCCCTTGCATCCAATCATACATACATAAAAAAAATTAATCAAAGTGGGCCATCGGCCACATCTTAGGGTCCAAAGTGAAATCCACACCATTGATCGGTAGGTCCCACTTGGCCCATCATAAAAACATGAAAAACCTATCCTATAAAGCACCCACCGTCGATCTTCTTCGGTCCGTTGGAACGCCAACCTCCTTGTGCTCCTCTTTGACGGTGGAGATGGGAAATCAAGGGCTAGGATAAGGGATTTTTGAGAGAGAAAAGGTGGGCCACACAACTCAATTTTTTTTTTTGCACTTGGGGAGAGCTTGGACGTGAGCTCCTTTTGGTTGCTTGGAGTTGTGTTGGGAAAGAGAAAGAGAAAGAGAGATAAGGAGAGAGAGTGATGGATGTGAGGTGAGTGATGGGTTGATGGATGTGGTACTTGACTAGGTATGGGTGTGTAAGAGAGAGGGTAAGAAAGAGTTGACTTTGGAGAGAGAAAGCATGGGTTGCTTGTACTTGACATTGAAGTGATTGATTGATTGATGTGATTGATTGATTGATGGGATTGATTTGACATTGTGTAGAGATTCTCTCGGGATTGAGAAAGCGCGGCGTTTCTTCGAAATAAACGCCGGCCCGCATCTTCTGATCAGGGTATCGGATTGGTGCGTGAGTCGCGGCGTTGGAACCGCGGCGACGGTGCGGTCGCAGTGATATAGGTCTCGGATTAAACCGACTCGAATCTAAAGGATACGACTTACGATCGATCGCAACGTCGATTATCAGTCGTGGATTGCCGGACTTCGACGGAAATGATCACAGGATTCATCGGAACAGTGCGAACTAGGATACGGGTCTTACAGCTCTCCCCACCTAATAAAAATTTCGTCCTCGAAATTTACACTACTATCGCAATTAGATGTAACTCATAAGAGAATAAGGAACATAACATCATGTATGATCAAAACACAGTACAACATACATCAAACATCAAAAGACGGGGATGAAGCCTATGAATCTCAAGCTCTAACTCCTAAGGCGTATCATTTAGGAGCAATCTAGCAAGATGGTGTAGGGGCCAAGTCACATGAATCATCGACGACTGCTCCTGATGACTGTGGGTCCTGCTGAACGGCATAAAATCTCGCCCGCCTGGGCCCGCTGGGAGGTGCGGGTCCCCTCGAGGCCCTCGCCGCTGGGGAGGTCTTGGAGTAGTCTTCTTCTTGAGAGGCCTCGGTGGGGAATCTCGTTGGCATTGCCTCGCCGCCGTCGCGAAGGCCGCCGCGGTGCTCTCGGCCGCCTTGTGGTGCTCTCGGGCTGCTATGGAGGCCGAGGTCGAGGGGCACTCCACCCACGGTGTCCTATCCCACCGCAGCCCATAGCGCGGTGCATCGAAAGCTGTCTCGAGGTGGTGGTGTTCTTTGGAGGTGCCGACGGTGCTACCGGTGCTCCGGCAGATGGGTGACTCTAAACCTCTGCGCGGTCGTCGATCTTTCTTTGTGAGCCACCTTGGAGGGGCATGCCTCTTCGGCCCCTCCTCGATCTCGGTCGCTCGTCATGGCCCACTCGGCCTCATAGATCTGAGCCCTCCGCACTACCGCCTGGAAGGTCGGGAGCTCATGTCCAATAACACGGCCTCGAAGACCGTAACGTAAGCCGTTCTCGAAACGGCGGGCCTTTCGCCCCTCATCATCAACCATGTATGACGCAAATCTTGATAGCGCCACAAAACGGGCCGCGTACTGCGCCACGGTCATGTCCCCCTGCACCAGAGTCTCGAACTCCAGTGCTCTCTGACGTCGAATGTGGTCAGGGAAGTACTGCTCCTCGAATCTGTCGATAAAGTCATCCCATGTCCAGACATAATCGGGTCCTGCAACACGGGTAACAGAGGTCCACCAATGCTCTGCCTCACCCTGGAAAAGGAATACCGCTAACCGAACTCGATGTTGGGTCGTGCATGACATAGTATCGAAGATCTTCTCCACATCGGAGCGCCATCTCTCTGCTGCAATCGGATCTGGCTCGCCCTGGAAACGTGGAGGATCAAGCCGTCTGAACTCACGTAGAAGAGCACTCGCGCTCTGCTCGCCGCTCGGTGAAACACCGGGCGTCTCGCACGCCCCCGAAGCGCAGGCAGATCACGGCCACCTGCAACATCTGCTGTAACTACGATGCACTCACAGAAACGGTCGGATCCGCACCGACATCAGGTGGAGGAACATCATCCTCAAAAAAGGGAGTAAGGATCTCTGGCGGTAGAACGGGAGGCACAGGTGGTAAAGCTGGAGCCTCAGGTGGTGGAGCGGGGGTAGAACGGGTCGTTCTCCTGGGCGGCATGTCCTATAGGAGGGATAAAGACGCTGATCAACCTCGAGAATCGTACATTAGGGAAGTCAATCGGAATGTTTCGCACTCGGAACCTAATCGCCTTAAACTCATAGTAAACATGTGATGTTGTTCTCGATTATTCCCAAGTTATGCTCTGATACCAACTTCTGTCACGCCCCGAACTCGGAGACCGAGCTCACAAAATTCCCGATCGCCGAATCCCAAGCACCGACGCCTCTCAAGTAGAACCCCATTCTCGGCTCCGCGCCCATACGCCAGGTTCCGATCCTGGGATGCTACAAGGAGGATTTCTAATAATCCATTTGATTCGTAATGAGCATAACCAAGCATAACCCACGAACAATAACCACAAGAACACCATCACAAAGTCTACTATGAACAAAAGCCTTTGAGTACAATGCATAGGAAAGGAAAATACAAGATAATGCTAATAACAAAACTCCAAAAGCTCGGCGGTACGCTCCAACTGCGGTGAGACTACAACTGTGTCCTAGCGTCACCTGCACGCATCAATCGTGCATAAGCTTATAGAAAGCTTAGAGGGCGGTGTAAGTGTGTGCGAACGTGCTCAGAATGCAATGCCGGAGTAATGCGAAATCATGCTGATGAGTACGAAATGCAACTAGCCGTACTAAGGCTATGCAGTACAAGATGTGAATGCAATCGGCCATACCAAGGCCATGCGATGCAATATGTAAGTCATGCATGTCAACCCTCATCCAACTCTTCATGTCAATACAGTTCTCAGTCTGGATAATCACCGGGGTTCAGTACACTCCAAATACGTGTCTCTCTCCAAAAGACACGGTCCAAGTGAGCGTAAGAAACCTCGCTATCCGCTGGCCAATAGTCGACCAATACCTATGCGGCACGTCGATAGCGAACCCATTTCCGAGTGAAATTTGGTCAAACTCACCTAGTAATGCCCCCTGCTCTCGGGCGAGTAAGGCCACCACTCCTTTCCAACCGACCACGACACAGTGGGAGACGCGACCTCATGGTATTCGGTCCTCGTGCGCTTATATATCCACTCGGTCTCGACGTTGGAGTCATCCTCTGGTACCATCAGGTTCAGGGACTCTCATCCAGGGACATCTATGGCGCCCCAATTGCTTGGAACAAGATTTTCCAGGTATCAACCACCACCCACGATATCGTGGAGGCTATGGCCTACGATGTCGCTAGGGCATATCTCAATCATACGGTATGCAAATGCATGAACCACACTACCAATCATGCAACCATCCTGCGTGAAGCACGTGCTCATGTAGGGCGACTCTGCCTATCAGGGAGCCCGTAAACAGTCTGCCCGAAGGCATATGCTATGATCAGACACTCCTCATCTCAAGCATACATATGATGCGTATGATAATGAATTATGGATCTATACTAAACATGTATATAGGGATGGGCTCTGCGTATCACAGAGATGGGCCTAGACGGCCTGCAGAGTACAAGTATGGACCTATCAGTGGGCCTTAAGAAGTGTGACAATGCGGACATTTAACCAACATTATCCTTACAATGTGGACGTCAAACCAACATTGTTCCCAAGGCATAGCCCGCCATAAAGTACCAATACACAAACCATAGGAAATCACACATTGCAACGGACCAATATACATCTCATTTGGGCCTCGACCCATAGTCCTCAATACATCAAATGGACCATCTCATATGGGCCTTATATAAATCAAGTGGGCCACATTAGTGGGCCTTATGTACATTGCAATGGGCCATAACCCATGGGCCTTTAAGTACCTCAAATGCGCCAAATCACATGGGCCTTATGTATATACCAAGGTGGGCCTCAACAATGGCCACATTAATATGGGCCCCATCATATGGGCCTCACATATGCACTAAGGTGGGCCTAATCACATGGATTAAAAAGGCCCAACCACCATTTAAAATTTCCAAGGCCCGCCATAATGTATACATTACATAATATAATATATTAATGATATATATATAATATATACATATACATGGACATATTCATATACATATACATATACATATACCCATACATATACATATATATACACAAATATATATGGAAAAAGGCACAATGAGCTCGAGCTGACGTTCAGCTCCCATGAGGTCGAGCTAAGTGGGCCCTACTGTGATACGTTTTCGAACATCTACCCCCATCACCCAAATGCTCCATTCCGCGCGTGAGCTGGGTCTCAAAAAAAAATCAAGTCAATCCGTGACTTGTGTGCCACACCACATGCAAAAGTGGAGAGGGTGTGCACCATTTAAAACATTCATAACCATTTTGAGGGCCCACCGCGATGTGGTTTGCAAATCCCCATCCATAAGTCGTGTCCCACTAGCATGAGAGCTCGGACCAAGTTTCAGGTGCGTGAGAAATTTGTGGGGTCCACCGTCCACAATGGGGACGATGTGCATGAAACACATACATCACAGTGTTTCACTCCACCGTCCGCCGGACGGTGGAAGTAAACACATACATTACGGTGGATACCACCGTCCACTGGGACGGTGGTACAACAACACATGCATAATCGGTGTGGACTCCACGTGGGGCCCGAGATAATATTTATTTTTCATCCAAACCGTTGAAAGGGGTCACACAGACCTGGGTGAATGGGAAAATAAATATCGATTGATTCAAAACTTCCGTGGGCCCAAAAGAGTTTCAATGGTAGAGTTCAATCACCGCTGTTTCTTATGGTGTGGGCCACCCAAGATCTTGATTGGCTTGAAATTTGGAGGGAACCCACCTCAGAGGGTGGTCCACCTCATGGACGGATTGGATTTCAAATAAACATCAAGGTGGGGTCTAAATGAACCACCCTCTCCAAGGCTTGAGAACCAAGCTTATATTTGTGTTTTTCCCCAGCGAGGTCCAGCGTCCCTGGACGCCGGACGGCTCAGGGTGGGCCCTGCTCTGGTGGACCACCATGGGTGAATGGTGTGGGTTCAATGCAAAGGAAGTGGGCCCCTCTTACCGATGGCTTGGATAAACCACATACTTCATGGTGGGGTCCATCCAAGTGGACCACATGACCACATCATCATCATAAAAATGAAAAAGAGAGTGAGAGGGAGAGGGAGAAAAAGAGAGAGAAGGTAGGACACACGTGTGATGGAGGGACCCCGACACTATGGGCCTTCCCTTGCATCCAATCATACATACATAAAAAAAATTAATCAAAGTGGGCCATCGGCCACATCTTAGGGTCCAAAGTGAAATCCACACCATTGATCGGTAGGTCCCACTTGGCTCATCATAAAAACATGAAAAACCTATCCTATAAAGCACCCACCGTCGATCTTCTTCGGTCCGTTGGAACGCCAACCTCCTTGTGCTCCTCTTTGACGGTGGAGATGGGAAATCAAGGGCTAGGATAAGGGATTTTTGAGAGAGAAAAGGTGGGCCACACAACTCTTTTTTTTTTTGCACTTGGGGAGAGCTTGGACGTGAGCTCCTTTTGGTTGCTTGGAGTTGTGTTGGGAAAGTGAAAGAGAAAGAGAGATAAGGAGAGAGAGTGATGGATGTGAGGTGAGTGATGGGTTGATGGATGTGGTACTTGACTAGGTATGGGTGTGTAAGAGAGAGGGTAAGAAAGAGTTGACTTTGGAGAGAGAAAGCATGGGTTGCTTGTACTTGACATTGAAGTGATTGATTGATTGATGTGATTGATTGATTGATGGGATTGATTTGACATTGTGTAGAGATTCTCTCGGGATTGAGAAAGCGCGGCGTTTCTTCGAAATAAACGCCGGCCCACATCTTCTGATCAGGGTATCGGATTGGTGCGTGAGTCGCGACGTTGGAACCGCGGCGACGGTGCGGTCGCAGTGATATAGGTCTCGGATTAAACCGACTCAAATATAAAGGATACGACTTACGATCGATCGCAACGTCGATTATCAGTCGTGGATTGCCGGACTTCGACGGAAATGATCACAGGATTCATCGAAACAGTGCGAACTAGGATACGGGTCTTACAACGCTCTCCAACCTCGGTCCAACGATTAGGAGATCTATGTGGTCTACTATAAAGTGCCTCAAAAGGAGTCATGCCGATAGTCGCCTGATAATTATTGTTGTACGCGAACTCGGCGAGGTTCATATGCTCATCCCAACTGCCATCAAAGTCAATCATATAAGCCCTGAGCATATCCTCAAGGATCTGGTTGACCCTTTCGGTCTGCCCATCTGTCTGCGGATGATAAGCGGTGCTGAAATGCAAATTGACCCCCAGCGCCTGTTGGAAAGTCCTCCAAAACTGAGATGTAAACCTGGAGTCTCGATCTGAAATGATCGAAACTGGAACTTCGTGTAGTCTCACTATCTCCTCAATGAATATCCTCGCCAACCGGTTCATAGACCAGGAAGCATGCACTGGAATGAAATGAGCCGACTTCGTCAGACGATCAAGGATAACCCAGATGGTATCGTGACTGTGCTGAGTCCTCGGTAAACCTGCGATGAAGTCCATCGATACATGCTCCCACTTCCACTCTGGAATGCTCAACTGTTGTAAGGGATCAGGGGGTCTCTGATGATCGGCCTTGACACGCTGACATGTGTCACACTCAGCCATAAAACTCGCAATCTGGAGCTTCATCCCCTGCCAAAAGTACCGCCTCCTCATGTCACGATACATCTTCGTGGAGCCCAGGTGGATAGTAAGTCTCGATCGGTGTGCCTCGGTAATCAGATCATGACGCAACTCTAGCATGTCCAAGAAACACAATCGCCCTCTAAAGCGTAATCAACCATCGGAACCGATCTGCCAGTCTGACTGTGTAACATCCCGAAAAATCGAGGGTCGAGTAGTAACTCAACTCTCGAGTTCAAGAACATCACTTATGCAACATAGATAATGATGATTAAATGTTGTCTATGTCATTACAATAAACGTGAGTAAGATTCAACCAAAACAGTAATTCATACTCCAGATCCATGTATAAAATGTATGTGGAAGACTGAAAGGTGTATATAGATATATATAAAACAAAACATTCTCGATCTCCAGAGTATGAACACTAACTGAGTCACCGTATATATACATGTTGGTTCTGAATCAAAATGTCAAGATAATACAACTAAAATTATCAATCCAGTAGCCCCTCCAGAAGACGGGATGACCTAAGCGAAGCCTCCAGCGAACCGCATGTAGGAGAACTCCTCCTGATCGTCATAGAAGTAGGGCTCAGTCTCCTGTGCTCTAGTGATACCTACATCTGATACAGGGTCTGGTGGGTGTTTTAAAACACTGTCCCGTAATGTGGGAGCGAGTAGCTAACTCAGTGGAATAATAAAGTATAGGTTAACATGTTATCAATACAGTCAAACAGTAATGATAAAGCAGTACAATCAAACACTCCTAACTACTCGTATTAATGCAAGTATGAATTCAGTCATGATGGATGCCCTCACCACACCCTCCCTCGTACGACACCATCTTACGTTCGCGGCATGCTTTCATCCCTCAGTGCTCCACATCTTCCAGGCACATGCAATGCATGATGAGCATGATTACCGAGTTTTTATTAGTCCATTTCAAAGAGTAGGATTAGGAAACTAAGGTACCTCCCTTATATCATTCTCAAACATGATTCATTCTAGGGTCGTCAGTCCTAGTTAATCTCAGACGATGGTGTGTTTTTAGGTCACTGCAAAGGCAACCAGGGCTGTTACGCATAAAGGTTACACACTCCCTCATCACCTCTTTAACGATTCATCACTATACAAAAACAAGCCTAGTTCATACTCCATACATTGCGGTAAAACTCTAAGGCTCACTGCGATTTCAGAGTATGCTCGAGGTCACTACAAAGGGCTGCCAAGGCTGTTACACACAAAGGTTACACTGCTCCCCCATCACCTTATTAATGTAGGCCAACAACATGAATATAGTGTCCCATACCATCATAATCGGCTCACGAGTCTGGTTGCTCACTGGTCACCACGGGGAGGAACATGGCCCCAGCATAGGCCGACAGTTCGACCACGGTGTCCCATACCACCATGCCCGGCTCATGAGTCTTAGCGGATCGAGGTACCATGGTTAACGGGATTCCACTGGTAAGTTTGGTACCCTAGGTTCAAGCAGTAGCGACCAACCATGGTGAACATACATTAGACATATTGGGTTACTTGACAAACCTGACTAGCTCGAGCGCACAATCAATTGGATGACATGAAGTGCATAAGCACTTCGCGTGGCCTAACCATTGTCGCCAACTGACGTATGACTCGGGTTCGTCAAACACATCTTATGTGGCGACCCGAATCTCAACCACGATCTCAAGTTTGGTACCGACTGTCTGGACTATAAACATAGTCCCAAACTCAATCAATTCTTGTTCATAGCATGTGGAGTAAAGCATAATAAACAAAGTAATTCAAGCATGTTAAGAAGTATGTCATAAAGCATGTTATAAAGCACTGCATAAATAGGAATACAAACACATATATTGCACAAGTAAGCGGTTTAAGTAAACAACCTTATGGAGAAAATCGTACATGTCTCTAAAGTAGTTGAGAATCCCATCTCAACACCTCTTAAGGCATCATCATCCAAACACTTACTCACACAAGCATTTTCATAAACACTTAGCATACACTATTTCAACATACTTAGTGTATGTTAGCCAAACATGTATTAGGGCGAATCCTTTTGCCAAATAAGTATTTTATCCATATAGCATATATTCATACAACAAATAATCATATCCAATACATTTCCAAAATATATACATATACGGTATTTTCTACAATACACTATTTCTACATACATAGTGTATATTAGCATAACATGTATTAGGGCGAATCCTTTCGCCAAATAAGTATTTTATCCAAGTGTCATATATTCATACAACAAATAATCATGTCAAATACATTTTTAAAATATATACGTATATGGTATTTTCTACAAATACCTAAAATATGTAAAATTCCATATTCTACGTCTTTAATCGAAACAGAAATCAGAAAGCACTGTGTATATGTGCAATTGCATACAGATCATGAATCTATCATTATCTGGCATTGAAAGTGTTGAAAACTGTAACCTATACACCTAAATTCCTCACCTTGTGTCGTTGAATCGTAACGGATACGATAGGTTTGCCAAGCTTCCATATTCGGCAGTTTGGTAGCCTAAAGAATGAAATAGGTTAGCTATTTCATAACCTACAACCCTTACAACTCCAAAAATGGTTAGGGTTAGGGTTTCTTATCTAGAAACGAAGTTGAAATCGCCAGGAAATCGCTTAGAATGGAGTGGTGCAGCTTGGATAGCAGCAGGGAAGAAGGGCAGGAAGATTCTCCCACATCTCCCACACATTCTCTCACTTTTCCCTCTCTTCTATCTAGGGTTTCTCTCAAATTCATATGGCTGTGAGAGAGGGGGTTCTAAGGTCCTTATATAACCTAAAATGTCTCTAAAATAGACTTAAGGTCAAGGTACACTTAGGTTATAACCAAAGTGAGCCAGTTTTAACTCAAGGGAGGACTTCTGGTGGCCCCCCTTGAGCCAAAAGTCGGACTTAAGCTTATAGACATTGGATCTATGTGGAGTTAAGTTTTCATTTTAGTCGGATTCCCAGATCATGCGTGGCAGACCAGTTTCAGTTCGACGGTCAGTGGATCTCAATCGGAGATTCCGAGTACATGGATATGTTTATAAAAATTTTCCTGATCCGAGGGTGTATTTGGGTCAGATTCTGACGGTCAGGTTGCTTAGTACTGACCCGCAAGCGACAAGTCTCAGATTACTATTTGAGATATTTATTTGTAAAGAAAATAAATGTTTTCACACTCTCTTGCTCCGGACTCAAGCGAACAGCCGTGGGACACTGCCTGGATTTTATTTCCGAGATGGTTGTTAAGTCCAGCGAGGCGGTTCTAATTCCTTAACTTTGTGTTAATCGGACTTCCGATGTGCGGTATAGATCTGATATGGAGTTTCAACGTGCTCCCGAGAGCAGTCGGGTAATGAGTTTGATCCGAGATTTTAGGGTAACCTAGCGTCAATGATTCTACAAGTTTTGGGTCTTGCAGATGTATTTAAAGCGATTCTAGCGGATTTCGTAGCTAATCTAGTTTTGCACTTAGTTACTTTGTCTCATTTCTAAAGGATTTAGTCCTATAATATTTCTCTCTGAGGTGGTACTTAGTCCTTTGTAGTTTGTATATAAAGTCATCCACGTTATACTACTTAGCTAGTTTAAGATAGTGTCTAGGGTGAAAGTACTTAGAAAAATTGGAAGAACAAGGTGGTGAAGGGTGGGATTTGTGAAGGAAATGGGTTCAAAAGTGGTTTTAGACTTTGGGATTGCGTTCTTACAAGTTAATAAGGTGTTCGGATCGACCCATTGCCTAAGGACGTCTAATTTCAGGTTGGGAAATATTCGGGTTGTTACAGACTGCTCCACGGAGGTGGCCTTTGCTCGGTACTCCTGAAGTGACTCGTCAGTCTGCTGAGCCTCGATCACCCTGGCCACCAGAAAGGGTTGAATCGATAAACTCGAAAGCTAAATAATGGAAGACTGTAGGCCGAACTCAAAGTCATACTCTGAAACATCCTCGAGCATCTGCTACTGTCGAACAATCATATGTGCCATTAGGCCTCGTGGCTGATGGCTGAGCTCATCCACCACCATGTTTGCCTTGCTCGAGTGGTACTGAAGGTCAAAATCATAATCTTTCAGCAACTCCATCCATCGCCTCTGTTGCAGGTTCAACTCGGACTGCAAAAATAGAAACTTCAAGCTCTTATGATCCAAGAAGAGCTCGAACCTAACCTCATATAGATAATGCCGCCACACCTTCAGTACGAAGATAACTGCTGCAAGCTCCAAATCATGAGTGGGGTAGTTCAGCTCATGGACCTTGAGCTGGCACGAGGCATACACCACTGGCTTCTCATGCTGCATCAGCACAACACCCAAGCCAACTCTAGAGACATCTGTAAAAACAATAAAACCCTCACTCCCATCAGGAAGGGTGAGGACTGGAGAGGACGTGAGGCGGTCCTTCAACTCCGTAAATACCTCCTCGCATGTGTCACTCCAGACGAACTCGATGCCTTTCCGCATCAACCGGGTCAGCGGTGCTGCAATACGGGAGAAACCCTCAATAAATCATCGGTAATATCTCACTAGACTAAGGAAGTTGTGAATCTCGGACGCGTTCGTGGGCTGGCCCCCACCGACGAACTTCATCAACCTTCCAGGGGTCCACAGTGATACCCTCCCTCGTCACCACGTGACCGAGGAACTTCATCTCCTCCTGCCAAAACTCGCACTTCTCCAACTTCGCATACAGCTAGTGGGCATGACAGGTCTCAAGCACAATCCTCAGGTGCTCAGCATGGTCCTCTTGAGTCCTCGAATATACAAAAATATCATCAATGAATACCACCACGAACTGATCGAGGAACGGCCGAAGAACCTTGTTCATCAGCTACATGAATAAAGGCGGGCGCATTGGTCAGTCCGAACAACATGACCAGAAACTCAAAGTGACCATAGCATGTTCGGAAAGTCATCTTCGAAATGTCCTCCTCTCAGACCCGAATTTGATGGTAACCGGAACGCAACTCTATCTTAGAAAAATATTGCACACCCTACAACTGATCGAACAGATCATCAATATGGGGAAGCGGGTATCGGTTCTTGATGATGACTCTGTTGAGCTCGCGATAGTCCACACAGAGTCTCAACGAACCATCCTTCTTCTTTAAAAACAACACCAGAGCTCCCCAAGGCGAACTGCTGAGATGATTAAAACCTAACTCTCGGAGCTCATCCAATTGCTCCTGCAGTTCCCTCAACTCCAACAGTGTCATCAGGTAGGGGGCCTTTGAGATAGGCGCATTACCGGGTACTAAATCAATCTAGAACTCCACCTGCCGACACAGCGGCAAGTAGTCACAAACAACTGGCAGCTACTCAATACTCTCTACCATAAAATCCTCAACGACCGAAACCAATAAACTAGATAGCAGCTCTCATCTGGGGTCATGATGAACTGGAATACTTGCAAGCCTAGAATGTGAAACGTGACTGTCCTCGCAGCACAGTTCAAGATGGCATGATACTCCGCAAGCTAGTCCATACCCATAATAACATCAAAACCTGTCATTGGCATCACGAACAGGTCGGCAAGAAGAAACATCTCACCCACCAACACCGGGCAAGAAGAACAGCGTTGGGTTAACATAATTGACTTCCCCATGGGAGTCGAAACAGCCAAGGCCTCGGACACGGCCTTGGACCGGATACCAGTCGATTGGCAAAACTACTCAGCTCCAAAAGAATAGGAAGCACCAGAATCAAACAAAACCTGAGCAACGTAAGCGAAAACAAGAAGAATACCCTCAACAACTCCACTGGTCGATGACTGCGGGTCCTGGCCTGGCGCCTGGTGCATATAATAAAAGTGGCCCTGAGCTGGTAGGGGAAGCAACCTGGATATCTGAGGGTCCTGAGTCTGAGCCTGCTGGGCTATCATACTTACTGGACCCAGAGATTGAACAAATACGGATATCCCATCTGTTAGTGCTGCGGCTACTGCTATCTCTGCTGCTGCTATCACTGTTGAGGAGGTCTGCCTGGCTGTCTTTACTGCTGAGGAGGAGCCCTAGGAGCAGCTGGTGGAAGTTGACCTCTCTGCTGCTGCTGAGGAGGACGAGGAGGAGGCAACTACGGTGGCCTCTGCTGCTGAATGGAGAGACCACTCACACCTCTGATGCTCGGCCTGTCCACAGCCGAAGCATACACCAGAAAAGGGGTCGAAAGATAAAGCAACTGGCGGTGCTGATGTTGAGGAAGAAGCTACTGTCTAAACCGCGGGCTACTGAAATCTTGATCCACTCCTCCATCTCTGATGACGGTGCTGCCTGGAACTGCCAGCTAGTGCTCTCCTCTTCCAGTCTTCACCTGAACTCTGCTCTCTCGACCTTTGGGTCATAGCCTAGTCCTCCTCATAAACCAATGCCCAATGGATGACCTGGTCAAATGTCTCCAAACAGTGCCCTACCACATGGTTACGAAGGGCAGGGTGCAAACCAGTCACAAAACGATGGGCCCTCATCTTCTTATCGCTAGTGAGATGAAGAGCAAATCTAGATAAGGCTAAGAAACAGGCCTCATACTGAGATATAGTCATATTGCCCTGCACTAGGGTCTTAAACTTGATCGCCTGCTAGATCTGAACATGCTCAGGGAAGAACTTCTAGTCGAAGCGGGTCACAAACTCTTCCTATCTCCAAACGAACCTATCCCCGACCATCTTGGACACAAATGACCACCAGTGACAGGCCTCACCCTGAAAAAGGTAGGTGGCATGAGATACTCTCTGATCTGTAAGAGACTGAATAGTGTCAAAAATCCTCGCAACCTCAGTGCGCCAAGCCTCAGCTGCAAAAGGGTCAGGATCACCACTAAACCTCGGGGGATCATGCTGCCAGAACTCTCAGGCTATTGTAATAGCACGCGGTAAGTCAGACTGCCCGAAAATCTCAACGGTAGCTGGCTGACGGGTCTGGAATGTGGTGACAACCAGCTGCATCAGTTGTTAGAAATGATCAGCTCCTATACGTATTATCGGAAAGGCAGGGGCGGCACTCACCTTAGGCGGAGGCACGGGTGCGGCCGCCGGAGCAGGAGCCTCTGAAACTGGAACAGCAGGTTGAGGAAGGGGGATAGGTGGGGGAACTGGAGCAACTGGAGGTACGGGCGCAACGGGCTCAACTGGAGGAAAAGGCCGTAGCGGAACCTTAGGAATCGGATCCTCAATAATGAGAGCAGGATGTGCTCGAGTAGGATGAGTACCTCGAGTGCCTCATCCAAGGCCACCACGACCACGGGCAACACGACCACGGGTGCCACGACCACACGGCATCGTCTACAGAATAACGACGACGTAAGGAATCAGGACAATTATAGGCTCAATACATAGCAAAAGGAAGAATCTTGGAACACTACTTGTCCGATGTTTTTGGCAGATAAGCGAGGTTATCCTGAGTTATTCCAGAATTACTTGCTATGCTCTGATACCAACTCCTATCATGCACCAGACTCAGTAACCGGACTCACAAGGAACCCTATGGGCGGTTCTGGCCGTAATAGCCTTTATAGTACCCCATTCTTGGCTCCTGAGGCAGGTTTCGATCCTGGGATCTACAAGGAGAATTTTTCATAACAATATAATCATTACCAACACGAGCATACCCAAGATCACAGCAAGAACATCTGAGAATAACAAAGGCACACATAGCAAAATCCACTATAAATTTGAACTTTTACAACCATCCATAAGGTCCAAAAGGATATACATGAGATAAAAAGGAAATGAGAGAAAGGTTGGCAACACTAGAGTCCTCAAATGCTCAGCTCTACTCCACGCTCTACTACTACGACGCCTGCTTAAAATCTCCTGCACGCATCAATCGTGCATAAGCTTATAGAAGCTTAGAGGGTGGTGTAGGTGTGTGATAATGGTGTACAGAAGAGAAGTAGGAGATATAAGGAGAGAAGCGTGATTAATGAGAATATCACTAGCCTTACCCAGGATTATCATGAATAAGATGCAATGAGTACTAGGTGTCATACCAAGACAATGCATGAAGGGGCTTGTACAGCCAATGCTAATGCGATGCAAGTAATCAAGTGCTCATATCCAAACTACAAGTCAAGTACATTTTCGATCATAAGGAAATCACTAGGGTCCATTACAATGCTGAATGACTGCCACTCTACAGACCCCACACAGTCAAATGAACGTAAGAGACCTCACTACATCAGTCCATGAGCACAAAAAAAAAACACGGCTTAAAAATAAGTTTAAGTTGGGTGAAATGGGCCCCACTACATCAGCTTAATAATTAGCAATTTAAGTGGGCAACTAACGGCCCAATACCACCCTTATCTCAGCCCATAAGTCCATCAAAATGGTGAAAGTCAGCCCAATATATGACTAGGGTAGGCTGGGTCATTCAACCCAATTTGGGCCCAATAGGAATTCCTGGTTTATATTCGGGTCCCACAAATGATCATCAATGGAGACCCAAAAAAAGGTATTGATTAGGCCCAAGAGTATTTTAAAATACAAGGGAGCAATAAATGCCCAATTTCTTCAATATAGTGGGGCCCATAATCCTGGTCCCAATGGGCCCTAGAACATCCGGGATGGGTCCCCAACTAATCATACACAAAGCCCAATGGGCTAGGGCCCAAAAGTTCTAAAATAACAAAGGGGACAATTATGTACAGGAAATTTCTACAATGTATGTTGCTATCCTAAATTTGAGCACTCCATTAGAGTGGGTCTAAGGCATCTAAAACTCTAGGAATTGAGGGCCAAGGTCCCTCATCATACATACAATAAGAGAAAACCCAAAAGTTGGCCTACCAACAGAGGAAACATTTTTGAATTATGGTTTTTAGTAAGGCATATTGTTGGACATACACAGCAGAAAAATCTGGCAGTCCAGCCAACTGGGACCATTCTTTTGGATGCCCAAATGGGGTCAGTTAGGGCTAAAATTTTACAAAGTGACACTGACATAGGTATGCCACACTCCCACAAAATTTTAGAATTTTTGAATATTCCTAAGTATTTTGATTAATTTAAATAAAACAGTCTGTCCAAAAAGTCGGATAGACCTGGACGTCCCAATGTGGTGGGCCAGTCCGGCCCTCGTCACGGTGTACACAGGGGTCCATTGGCCCTGAAATTTGGTAGTCAGGTCATAACATGAGTGGACCATACCCTTATAGAATTTTAAAATTTTTGGACATATATAAATATTTTAATCCATTTAAATAAATCAATCTGTCATGAAAATTGGACTGATCTGGACATCATATATAGTGGGCTGGTCCAGCCACCACCATGGTGTGTACAGGCTTTCATTAGCCCCAAAATTTTGTAGGTGGGTCCTAACATGAGTGGTCAACCTCTCTGTAAATTTTCATAATTTTTAGACACCTAAAAATATTTTAATAAATTTCAAAATTCCAACTTATCCAGGGTGGAATGTTGCAGGGACCGTGCAGAAAATCCAGACTGTCCACCTCACTTGGACCACACCTTTGGGACCCCAATGAAGGTCAGATGGGGCTGAAATTTGGCATGATTATAGGTGGGGTCCCCACCTTTAAGAAACATATATTATATGGGACCAAACACCCCTCTAAATGGATAAAAATTTGACCTCAAAATGACCCAAAAATCTGTCCAGATAGTTCTGAACAACAACATATACTGAAAATAAATAAATATAAACACTATTTAAAAGGAGATTTAATCTAAGAAAATCATGGTATGGACCACCCCAGTGGGTCCCACAAACTTCCAGACCCTTCCCATTACAAAATACCCCTTGCATGTGCCCCATATAGGTAAATAAGGGGGCTCCAACGTCCAAGGGTGGATTGTCATGGACGTCCACCATTCATGGATGGTTTGGATATTTTTTTGGTCCACAAGGTGGACCACACACTCATGATCAGTAGGTTATCAACAAATAAAAATAAGGACTCGGGCAGAAGGGAAGGGTCTCCGCCACATTGAGGCCCTTCCCCTCATCACTCATGCACACACATTCCATTATCACAAGATATACAAGATCTACATGATCATAGGATTTCTACTTGAGATCTACGGTGGAGATGCAATCTCCACCAAGGATCAAGGGTCTAGATGACCCAAAGATCCCTGATCAAGGAAGGAAAAGCCATGTAGGGGTCCATGAAGAATGGCCCCTTGCATAGAACATGCATGCAAGTAAGATGGGCTATAAGCCCCATGCATGAAATCCTGGGGGCCACCACCATCATTTGATGGGCCCCACAAGCTTCAACATAAAAAAGAAAGGAAGAACAAGTAAGAAATGGAAGAAATCTGATTTTTTGCAATTACATGCACACCCACCTTAAGATCTCTATGAAAACTCTACTACAAGCTTCTAACTGTCCGAGGAAGTAAGATGAAGGGTTGAGATGGGTTTTCAATGGAAGGATTGAGGGAAAAAAGGAGGAGAAGGGGCTGGAAAAGAGGGAAAATGGGGCCATATTTTTTTTCTCAAGAGAGAAAGAAGGAGAGAAGAGAGTAGAGAGAAATGAGAAGGAGAGTATGAAAATTTGCTAGAAAAGATAGAAAGAGAGAGAGAGAGAGAGAGAGAGAGAGAGAGAGAGAGAGAGAGAGAGGGAGAGTAATCATGAGCTCTCTCACCTTGGATAGGGAAACCCATCATGAAAAGTAGGTTGATATAAATAATATTCATAGACTTATAGGTTTGGGGTAGGGATGGGTAGTGGGTGGTGTAGTGGATAGGGTTTAGGTAGTGTGTGGGTGGTGTATCATGGAAATAGTTCCAAGAGATGGGACTTACCGAGAAATCCGTGCTCACCACCCCTAGGTGGGTCACATGATCATGATAAAGGGCTTAGAAAATGAAATGCATGCAACTGATGATCTACACGCCAGATGGACGCACAAGACATGACGTCGGAACCGTAACGACGAAGCGGTCGCAATGGCATAGGTCTCGACTTGATATGAGTCGAGTCTTCATGACGGTACTCACGGATGACCGCAAAAACTATCCAAGGGTCACAGGTCATCGGGATTCAACAGGTAGGACCCCTGGACCAAGGTGGACTGAATGCATACTTACACACACATGCACACATGCGAACTCGGGTCGGGTCTCACACTCCTCCCCACCAACAAGAAATTTCGTCCTTAAAATTTACAAAACCGAAACAACAAAATGCATAACATCTTCATACTTATATCAATCATCAATCTCAAGAGAATGCAATACAAGGAATCAGTCATTAAACAAATGGGGATAACGCTCTCTAATCTCAGCCTCGCATTCCCAAGATGCCTTGGCCTCCGAATGATGACCCCATTGCACTTTCACCAATAGAATGACCTTGGTCCTGAGGACCTGCTCCTTCCGATCAACAATATGAATCTGCTGCTCAATGTAGGAAGCATCCTAACGGACCTCAAGTGGCTATCAATCAATCACGGGAATAGTATCCGACCCACATTTTCACAACATAGAAATATGGAACACATCATGGATCATGCACAACTCAAGGGGTAAGGCAAGCCTATAGGCCACATCGCACACACGCTCGGTAATCTCAAAAGGTCTAATAAATCTCGAGGCGAGCTTGCCCTTCACACCAAAATGAACCATGCCCTTCATAAGAGAGACCTTGAGATATACCATGTCCCCAATCATAAACTCGAGGGGTCGACGCCGACGATCAGCAAAACTCTTCTGCCAGCTCTGAGCTGTGCGCATCATCTGCCTAATAACATCAATAACCTCCGACGTTTGTAGCACAAGCTCAGGATCTAAGAGACGATGCTCTCCAACCTTGGTCCAACAACTAGGATCTGTATGGTCTGCTATAAAGTGCCTTAAAAGGAGCCATGTCGATAGTCACCTGATAACTGTTGTTGTACGCGAACTCAGCGAGGCGCAAATGCTCATCCCAACTGTCCACAAAGTCAATCGCACAAGCCCTGAGCATATCCTCAAAGATCTGGCTGACTCTTTTGCTCTACCCATCAGTCTGGGGATGATAAATGGTGCTGAGATGTAAAATGACCCCCAGCGCCTGTTGAAAACTCCTCCAAAATTGAGATGTAAACCTGGAGTTTTAGTCTGAAACGATCGAAACTTGGACGCCGTGTTGTCTCATTATCTACTCAATGAATATCCTTATCAACCGGTCCATAGACCAGGAAGCATGCACTGGAATGAAATGAGTCGACTTCGTCAGACGATCAACGATAGCCCAGATGGTATCGTGACCGCGCTGAGTCCTTGGCAAACCTGCGATGAATTCCATAGATACATGCTCCCACTTCCACTCTAGAATGCACAACCGCAGCAAGGGACCATGGGGTCTCTGATGATCGACCTTGACATGCCAACATGTGTCACACTTGGCTTAAAAACTCACAATCTAGAGCTTCATCCCCTGCCAGAAGTACCGCTTCCTCATGTCATGATGCATCTTCGTTGAGACCGGGTGGATAATAAGTCTCGATCGGTGTGCCTCGGTAATTAGATCATGACACAACTCTCGTACGTCTGGTACATACAATTGGCCTCTAAAGTGTAATCCACCATCGAAACCGATCTACCAGTCTGACTGCTCCACGGAGGCGGCCTCTGCTCGGTACTCCTAAAGTGACTCGTCCGTTTGCTGAGCCTCGATCACCTTGGCCACCAGAGAGGGTTGAAAAGCTCGAAAGCTGAACAATGGAAGACTGCAGGCCGAACTCAAAGTCATACTTTAAAACATCCTGGAGCATCTTCCACTGTCGAACCATCATATGTGCCACCATGCCTCATGGCTGATGGTTGAGCACGTCCGCCACCACGTTTGCCTTGCCCAGGTGGTACTGAAAGTCAAAATCATAATCTTTCAATAACTCCATCCATCGCCTCTGTCGCAGGTTCAACTCGGACTGCGAAAATAGATACTTCAAGCTCTTATGATCCGGGAAGAGCTTGAACCTGACCCCATATAGATAATGCCTCCACACCTTCAGTGCGATGACAACTGCTGCAAGCTCCAAATCATGAGTGGGGTAGTTCAGCTCATGGACCTTGAGCTGGCGCGAGGTATATGTCATTGGCTTCCCGTGCTGCATCAGCACAACACCTAAACTAACTCAAGAGGCATCTGTAAAAATAACAAAACCCTCACTCCCATCAGGAAGGGTGAGGACAGGAGAGGACATGAGGCAGTCCTTCAACTCCATAAATGCCTCCTCACAGGCATCACTCCAGACGCGTCAACCGGGTCAGTGGTGCTGTAATATGGGAGAAACCCTCGATAAACCATCGGTAATATCCCACTAGACCAAGGAAGCTGCGAATCTCGGATGCGTTCGTGGGCTGGCCCCACTGACGCACTGCATCAACCTTCGAGGGTCTACCACGACACCTTCCCTCGTCACCACATGACCGAGGAACTTCATCTCCTCCTGTCAAAACTCGCACTTCTCCAGCTTCGCATACAGCTGGTGGGGACAGAGGGTCTCAAGCACAATCCGCAGGTGCTCAACATGGTCCTCTCGGGTCCTCGAATATACAAGAATATCATCAATGAATATCACCACGAACTGATCGAGGAATGGCCAAAAAACCTTGTTCATCAGCTGCATGAATACGGCGGGCGCGTTGGTCAGTCCGAACGACATGACCAAAAACTCAAAGTGACCATAGCGTGTTCGGAAAGCCGTCTTCGAAATGTCCTCCTCTCAGACCCGAATCTGATCGTAACCGGAACGCAACTCTATCTTGGAATAATATTGTGCACCCTGCACTTGATCGAACAGATCATCAATCTGATGTTGAGCTCGCGATAGTCCACACAGAGTCTCAATGAACCATCCTTCTTCTTTATAAACAATACCAGAGCTCCCCAAGGCGAACTGCTAGGATGAATAAAACCTAACTCACGGAGCTCATCCAACTGCTCGTGCAGTTCCCTCAACTCCAACAGTGTCATCCGGTAGGGGGCTTTTGAGATAGGTGTTGTACCGGGCACTAAATCATTTTGGAACTCCACCTGCCGATGCGGTGGCAAACCCGGAATCTCCTAAAACACATCCAAGAACTCACAAACAACTGGCAGCTGCTCAATGCTCTCTGCCACAAAATCCTCAACGACCGAAGCCAATAAACTAGATAGCAGCTCTCCTCTGGGCTCGGTGATGAACTAGAATACTTGCAAGCCTGGAATGTGAAATATGACTATCCTCATGGCACAGTCCAAGATGGCACGATACTCCGCAGGCCAGTCCATATCCAGAATAGCATCAAAACCTGTCATTGGCATCATGAACAAGTCAGCGAGAAGAAACATCTTGCCCACCAACACCGGGTAAGAAGGACAGCAATGAGTTAACACAATGGACTTCCCCTTGGGAGTCGAAATGGCCAAGGCCTCGGACACGGTCTCCGATGGAATACCAGTCGATCAGTAAAACTACTCAGCCACAAAAGAATGGGAAGCACCAGAATCAAACAAAACATGAGCAACGTAAGTGAAAACAAGAAGAATACCCATAATGACTCCACCTGGCTCCTTGTGCGAAGAATAAAAGCGGCACTGAGCTGGTAGGGGAAGCAACCCGGAAGACTGAGGGTCCAAAGTTTGAGCCTGCTAGGCTGCCATACATACTGGACCCAGGGATCGAACAACATACGAATATCCCTTCTGTTGGTGTTGCGGCTGCTGCTGTCTCTGCTGCTACTGTCGCTGCTGAGGAGGTCTGCCTGGCTGCCTCTGCTGCTGAGGAGGAGCCCTAAGAGCGGGGGTGGAAGTTAAGCTCTCAGTTGTTGTTGAGGAAGATGAGGAGGCAACTGCAGTGGCCTCTGTTGCTGAATGGGTAGAGGGAGATCATGACTCCGATGCCCAGCCTATCCACAGCCAAAGCATACACCAGAAAAGGGGACAAAAGATGAAGCGACTGGCGGTGCTGATGATGAGGAAGAAGCTACTATCTGAACCACAGGCTGCTGAAATCCTGATCTGCCCATCCATCTCTGTTGACGGTTCTGCCTATAACTGCTGGCTGGTGCTCTCCTCTTCCGGTCTCCTCCAGAACTCTTCTCTCTCAATCTCTAGGTCATAGCCCAGTCCTCCTCATAAACCAGTGCCCGATGGATGACCTGGTCAAATGTCCCCAAACAGTGCCCTACCACACAGTTATGAAGGGCAAGGTGCAAACCAGCCACAAAACGACCCGCCCTCATCTTCTCATTGCTAGTGAGATGAGGATCAAATCTAGATAAGACCAAGAAATGGGCCTCATACTGAGATATAGTCATATCGCCCTGCACTAGGGTCTCAAACTCGATCGCCCGCTTGATCTGAACAAGCTCAGGGAAGAACTTTTGGTCGAAGCGGGTCACAAACTCCTCCCATGTCCAAACGAACTGAGCCCCGACCATCCTTGATACAGATGGCCACCAGTGACAGGCCTCACCCTGAAGAAGGTAGGTGGCAAGAGATACTCTCTGATCTTCAAGACACAGAATAGTGTCAAAAATCCTCGCAACCTCAGTGCGACAAGCCTCAGCTGCAGAAGGGTCAGGATCACCACAAAACCTCGGGGGATCATGCTGCCAGAACTCTTGAGCTATCGCACTAGCACGCGGTAAGTCAGACTGCCCGGAAACCTCAACGGTAGCTAGCTGACGGGTCTGCAATGCGGTGGCAACCAGCTGCATCAACTGCTGGAAATGCTCAACTCCTATAGGTACTGTGGGAAAGGCAGGAGCGGCACTCGCCTTAAGCGGAGGCACGGGTGCAGCCGGCGGAGTAGGAGCCTCCAAAACTAAAACAACAGGCTGAGGAAGGGGGATAGGTGGGGGAACCGGAGCTACTGGAGGTACGGCCACAACGGGCTCAACTGGAGGAATAGGCCGGATCGGGACCTCAGGAATCAGATCCTCAATAATGGGAGAAGGATGTGCTGAGTAGGATGAGTACCTCGGGTGCTTCATGCACGGGCAACACGACCACGGGTGCCACGACCATGTGGCATCCTCTACAAAATAATGATGATGCAAGGAATCAGGACAATTATAGCCTCAATACGAAGTGAAGGGAAGAATCTTAGGGCACTACTTGTCCTATGTTCTTGGCAGACATGCAAGGTAATCATGAGTTATTCCAGAATTACTTGTAATACTCTGATACCAACTCCTGTCACGCACCAGACTCGGTAACCGGAATCACAAGGAACCCGATGAACGGTTCTGGCCATAACAGCCTTTATAGTACCCCATTCTCGGCTCTTGAGGTAGGTTTCGGTCCTGGGATCCTAGAAGGAAGATTTTTCATAATAATATAATCATTACCAATACGAGCATACCCAAGATCATAGCAAAAACATCTAAGAATAACAAAGGCACACATCACAAAATCCACTATAAATTTAAACTTTTACAATCATCTAGAAGGTCCAAAAGGACATACATGAGATTAAAAGGAAATGAGAGAAAGGTTGGCAATACTGGAGTCCTCAAATGCTCAGCTCTACTCCACGCTCTACTGCTACGACGTCTGCCTAGAATCTCCTACACGCATAAATCATGCATAAGCTTATAGAAGCTTAGAGGGTGGTGTAGGTGTGTGATAATGGTGCACAGAAGAGTAGTAGGAGATAGAAGGAGAGAAACATGATTAATGAGGATATCACTAGCTTACCTCGGCTTATCATGAATAAGATGCAATGAGTACTGGGTGCCATACCAAGGCAATGCATGAAGGGGCTTGTACAACCAATGTTAATGCGATGCAAGTAATGCAAGTGCTTATATCTAAACTATAAGTCAAGTTCATTTTCGATCATAAGGAAATCACCGTGGTACATTACACTACTGAATGACTACCTCTCTACAGACCATGTAAAGTCAAACAAGCGTAAGAGACCTCACTACATCAGGCCATGAGCACAAAAAAAATACCGCTTAAAAATAAGTTTAAGTTGGGTGAAATGGGTCCCACTGCATCAGCCCAAAAACTAGCAATTTAAGTGGGTAACCAAGGGCCCAATACCACCCTTATCTCAGCCCATAAGTCCATCAAAATGGTGGAAGTCAGCCCAACATATGACTAAAGCAGGCTGGAACATTCTAGCCCAATTTGGGCCCACTAGAAAGTCCCAAAATCTAGCCTATATTTGGGTCTCACAAATGATCATCAACGGAGACCTAAAAAAAGGCATTGATTAAGCCCAAGAGTATTTTAAAATATAAGGGAGCAATAAATGCCCAATTTCCTTAATATGGTGGGCCCCATAATCATGGCCCTAATGGGCCCTAGAACATCAGGGATGGGTCCCCAACTAATCATACACAAAGCCCAATGGGCTGAGGCCCAAAAGTTCTAAAATAACAAAGGGGACAATAATGTACAAGAAATTTCTACAATGTATGTTGCTATCCTAAATTTGGGCACTCCATTAGAGCGGGTCTAGGGCCTCTAAAACTCTGAGAATTGAGGGCCAAGGTCCCTTATCATGCATACAAAAGGAGGAAATCCAAAAAGGTGGCCCACCTTCAGAAGAAACATTTTTGAACTATGGTTTTTATCAAGGGATATTGTTGGACTGCACAGCAGAAAAATCTGGCAATCCAACCATCTAGGACCATTCTTTTGGATGCCCAAATAGGGTCAGTTAGGGCTAAAATTTTATAGAGTGACACGTCCATAGCTGGAACACACCCCCACAAAATTTCAAAATTTTTAAACATTCCTAACTGTTTTAATTAATTTAAACAAAATAGTCTATCCAAAAAATCAGACAAACTTGGACGTCCCAACATGGTGGGCCAGTCCGGCCCTCGTCATGGTGTGTACAGGGGTTCATTAGCCTTAAAATTTGGTAAGTAGGTCCTACCATGAGTGGACCATATCCTTACAGAATTTTAGAATTTTTAGACATATATAAATATTTTAATTTATTTAAATAATTCAATCTTTCATGAAAATCGGACTGATCTGGACACCATATTATAGTGGGCCGGTCCAGCCACCGCCATGGTGTGTACAGGCTTCTATTGGCCCAAATTTTTTTTAAGTGGGTCCTAACATGAGTGTTCAATCTCTCTATAAATTTTCATAATTTTTAGACACCCAAAAGTATTTTAATAAATTTCGAAATTCCAACCTGTCTAGGGTGGAATGATGCAGGAACAGAGCAGAAAATCCACATTGTCTACCTCACTTGGACCACACCGTTGGGACCCCAATGAAGGTCAGATGGGGCTGAAATTTGGCCTGATTATAGGTGGGGTCCACACCTTCAAGAAAATATATTACATGGGACCAAACACCCCTCCAAATGCCCAAAAATCTGGCCTCAAAATGACCCAAAAATCTATCGAGATAGTTCTGGACAGCAACATATACTAAAAATAAATAAATATAAACATTATTTAAAAGAAGATTTAATCCAAGAAAATCATGGTATGGACCACCCCAGTGGGTCCCACAAACATACAAACCCTTCCCATTACAAAATACCCCTTTCATATGCCCCATATAGGTAGATAAGGGGGCTCCAACGTCCAAGGGTGGACTGTCATGGACGTTCACCCTCCATGGATGGTTTGGATATTTTTTTGGTCCACAAGGTGGGCCACACACTCATAATCAGTAGGTTATCAATAAAGAAAAATAAGGATTCGGCCACAAGGGAAGGGTCTCTGCCACATTGAGGCCCTTCCCCTCATCACTCATGCACACACATTCCACTATCACAAGATATACAAGATTTACATGATCATAAGATTTCTACTTGTGATCTATGATGGAGATGCAATCTCCACCAAGGATTAAGGGTCTAGATGACCCAAATATCCCTGATCAAGGAAGGTAAAGCCATGTAGGGGTCCATGGGACTTACCGAGAAATCCGTTCACACCACCCCTAGGTGGGTCACATGATCATGATCAAGGGCTTAGAAAATGAAATGCACACAACTTATGATCTACACGCCAGATGGACGCACAAGACGCTACGTCGAAATCGTAACGACGAAGCGGTTGCAATGGGATAGGTCTTAACTTGATCTAAGTCGGGTCTTCATGATGGGACTCACAGATGACCGCAAACACTATCCAAGGGTCACAGGTCAGCGGGATTCAACTGGTAGGACCGCAGGACCAAGGTGAATGGAATGCATACTTATACACACATGCACACATGCGAACTCGGGTCGGGTCTCATAATCCTCCCCACCAACAAGAAATTTCATCCCCAAAATTTATAAAACTGGAACAACAAAATGCATAACATCTTCATACATATATCAATCATCAATCTCAAGAGAATACAATACAAGGAATCAGTCATCAAACAAATGGGGATAACGCTCTCTAATCTCGGCCTCGTGTTCCCAAGACGCCTCGACCTCCGAATGATGACCCCATTGCACTTTTACCAAGGGAATGACCTTGGTCCGAGGACCTGCTCCTTCCGATCAACAATACGAATCTGTTGTTCAATGTAGGAAGCATCCTCATGGACCTCAAGTGGCTGTCAATCAATCACGGGAAGTGTCCGACCCATATTTTCACAACATAGAAACTTGGAACACGTCATGGATCGTGCACAACTCAAGGGATAAGGCAAGCCTATAGGCCACAGCGCACACGCGCTTGATAATCTCAAAAGGTCTAATAAATCTTGGGGTGAGCTTGCCCTTCACACCAAAACTAACCACGCCCTTCATAGGCGAGACCTTGAGATATACCATGTCCCCGATCGTGAACTTGAGGGGTCAACGCCGACGATCAGCAAAACTCTTCTACCAGCTCTGAGCTGTGCACATCCTCTGCCTGATAACATCAATAGCCTCCGACGTCTGTAGCACAAGCTCAGGATCTAAGAGACAACGCTCTCCAACCTCGGTCCAACAACTAGGAGATCTGCATGGTCTACTATAAAGTGCCTCAAAAGGAGCCATGCCGATAGTCGCCTGATAACTGTTGTCGTACACAAACTCGGCGAGGCGCATTCCTTATCCTAACTGTCTACAAAGTCAATCGCACAAGCCCTGAATATATCCTCAAGGATCTGGTTGACTCTTTCGCTCTACCCATCCGTCTGTGGATGATAAGCAGTGCTAAGATGCAAAGTGACCTCTAGCACCTGTTGGAAACTCCTCCAAAACTGAGAACTAAACCTGGAGTCTCGGTCTGAAACGATCGAAACTAGGACGTTGCGTAGTCTCATTATCTCCTCAATGAATATCCTCACCAACCGGTCCATAGACCAGGAAGCACGCACTGGAATGAAATGAGCCAACTTCGTCAGACGATCAACAATAACCCAGATGGTATTGTAACCGCACTGAGTCCTCAGCAAACCTGCGATTAAGTCCATCGATATATGCTCTCACTTCTACTCTAGAACGCTCTACAGCTGCAAGGGACCATGGGGTCTCTGATGATCGACCTTGACACAATGACAGGTGTCATACTCAGCCACAAAACTCGCAATCTGGAGCTTCATCCCCTGCCAGAAGTATCGCCTCCTCATGTCACA
Source organism: Magnolia changhungtana (assembly GCA_030180095.1). Lineage (NCBI taxonomy): Eukaryota > Viridiplantae > Streptophyta > Magnoliopsida > Magnoliales > Magnoliaceae > Magnolia > Magnolia changhungtana. The sequence continues at coordinate 6,630,261 of JASAUF010000397.1, forward strand.
ATACATCTTCGTGGAGACCGACTGGATAGTAAGTCTCGATCAGTGTGCCTCGGTAATCAGATCATGATGCAACTCTGGCTCGTCCGGGACACACAATCGGCCTCTAAAGCATAATCCACTAGCGGAACCGATCTGCCAGTCTGACTGCTATATGGAGGTGATCTCTGTTCGGTACTCCTGAAGTGACTCGTCCATTTGCTGAGCCTCGATCACCCTGGCCATCAGAGAGGGTTGAATCGATAAGCTCAAAAGCTGAATAATGGGAGACTGCAAATCGAACTGAAAGTCATACTCTAAAACATCCTCGAGCATCTGCCACTGTCGAACCATCATATGTGCCACCAGGCCTCGTGGTTGACAGCTGAGCACATCCGCCACCACGTTTTCCTTGCCCGGGTGGTACTAAAGGTCAAAATTATAATCTTTCAGCAACTCCTCTGTCGCAAGTTCAAATCGGACTGCAAAAATAGATACTTCAAGCTCTTATGATCCGAGAAGAGTTCGAACCTGACCCCATATAGATAATGCCTCCATACCTTCAGTGCGAAGACAACTGCTGCAAGCTCCAAATCATGAGTGGGGTAGTTCAGCTCATGGACCTTGAGCTGGCATGAGGCATATGTCATTGGCTTCCCGTGCAGCATCAGCACAACACCGAAAACAACTCAAGAGGCATCTGTAAAAACAACAAAACCCTCACTCCCATCAGGAAGGGTGAGGACAGGAGAGGACATGAGGCAGTCCTTCAACTCCGTCAATGCCTCCTCGCAGGCGTCACTCCAGACGAACTTGACGCCTTTCCACATCAACCGGGTCAATAGTGCTGCAATACGAGAGAAACCCTCGATAAACCATCGATAATATCCCACTAGACCAAGGAAGCTACGAATCTCGGACACGTTCGTGGGTTGGCCCCACTGACGCACTGCGTCAACCTTCGAGAGGTCCACAGCAACACCCTCCTTTGTCACCACGTGACTAAGGAACTTCATCTCCTCCTACTAAAACTCGCACTTCTCTAGCTTCACATACAGCTAGTGGGGACGGAGGGTCTCAAGCACAATCCGTAGGTGCTCAACATGATCCTCTCGGGTCCTCGAATATACAAGTATATCATCAATGAATACCACCATGAACTGATCGAGGAACGACCGAAAAATCTTGTTCATTAGCTGTATGAATACGGCGGGCACGTTGGTCAGTCCGAACGACATAACCACAAACTCAAAGTGACCATAGCGTGTTTAGAAAGCCGTCTTCAGAATGTCTTCCTCTCAGACCCCAATCTGATGGTAACCAGAATGCAACTCTATCTTGGAAAAATATTACATACCCTGCAACTGATCGAATAGATCATCAATCTGATGTTGACCCCGCGATAGTCCACACAGAGTCTCAACGAACCATCCTTCTTCTTTACAAACAACATCGGATCTCCCCAAGGTAAACTGCTGGGATGAATAAAACCTAACTCCCAGATCTCATCCAACTGCTCCTACAGTTCCCTTAACTCCAACAGTGCCATCTGGTAAGGGGTCTTTGAGATAGGCGCGGTACCGGGCACTAAATCAATCTGGAACTCCACCTGCCGACGCGGCGGCTACCCCGGAATCTCCTGAAACACATCCGAGAACTCACAAACAATTGGTAGCTACTCGATACTCTCTGCCACAAAATCCTCAATGGTCAAAGCTAATAAACTAGATAGCAGCTCTCCTCTAGGCTTGGTGACGAACTAGAATACTTGCAAGCCTGGAATGTGAAATGTGACTGTCCTCGCAGCACAGTCCAAGATAGCATGATACTCCGCAAGCCAGTCCATACCCAGAATAACATCAAAACCTGTCATCGGCATCATGAACAGGTCGGCAAGAAGAAACATCTCGCCCACCAACACCGGGCAAGAAGGACAGAAATGGGTTAACACAGTGGATTTTCCCATGGGAGTCGAAATGGCCAAGGCCTCGGACATGGCCTCCGATGGAATACCGGTCGATCGGTAAAACTGCTCAGCCCCAAAAGAATGGGAAGCACCAGAATCAAACAAAACATGAGCAACGCAGGCGAAAATAAGAAGAATACCCTCAACAACTCCACCGATCGATGACTGCGGGTCCTGGCCTGGTGCCTGAGGCGCAGAATAAAATCGGCCCTGAGCTGGTAGGGGAAGCAACCCAAAAGACTGAGGGTCCTAAGTCTAATCCTGCTGGGCTGCCATACATACTGGACCCAGGGATCGAACAACATACGGATATCCCCTCTGTTGGTGCTGCGGCTACTGCTGTCTCTACTGCTGCCGTCGCTGCTGAGGAGGATCCATAGGAGTAGCGGGTGGAAGCTGAGCTCTCTCTTGCTGCTGAGGCGGACGAGGATGAGGCAACGGCGGTGGCCTCTGCTGCTAAATGGGGAGAGGGCACTCACGCCGCCTATGCCTAGCTTGTTCACAGCCGAAGCATACACCAGAAAAGGGGGCGAAAGATGAAGCGGCTGGCGGTGCTGATGATGAGGAAGAAGCTACTGTCTGAACTGCAGGCTACTGAAATCGTGATCTGCCCCTCCATCTCTGTTGACGGTGATGCCTGAAACTACCGGCTGGTGCTCTCCTCTTTCGGTCTCCACCGGAACTCTGCTCTCTCGACCTCTGGGTCATAGCCCAGTCCTCCTCATAAACCAGTGCCCAATGGACGACCTAGTCAAATGTCTCCAAACAGTGCCCTACCACACGGTTACGAAGGGCAAGGTGCAAACTAGTCACTAAATGACGGGCCCTCATCTTCTCATCACTAGTGAGATGAGAAGCAAATCTAGATAAGGCTAAGAAACGGGCCTCATACTAAGATATAATCATATCGCCCTGCACTAGGGTCTCAAATTCGATCAGCCGCTGGATCTGAACATGCTCAGGGAAGAACTTCTGGTCAAAGTGGGTCACAAACTCCTCCCATGTCCAAACGAACTGAGCCTCGACCATCCTAAAAACGGATGACCACCAGTGACGGGCCTCACCCTGAAGAAGGTAGGTGGCAAGGGATACTCTCTGATCTCCAAGACTCTGAATAGTGTCAAAAATCCCTGCAACCTCAGTGCGCCAAGCATCAGCTGCAGAAGGGTCAGGATCACCACTAAACCTCAGGGGATCATGCTGTCGAAACTCTCAGGCTATCACACTAGCACGCGGTAAGTCATATTGCTCGGAAACCTCAACGGTAGCTAGTTGACGGGTCTACAATGCGGTGGCAACTAGCTGCATCATCTGCTGGAAATGCTCAGCTCCTATAGGTACTGTCGGAAAGGTAGGGGCGACACTCGCCTCAGGCTGAGGCACGGGTGCGACCGCCGGAGCAGGAGCCTCTGAAACTGAAACAGTAGGCTAAGAAAGGGGGATAGGTGGGGGAACCGGAGCTACTTGTAATGACCCGTAAATTTCCGTACGTTGGCTCGAGTACCACCTCGACCAGAAATCAATTAGGATTAAATCCTTTAGAAATTTAACAAAGTTAACTAAGTACTAAACTCAATTAGCCATGAAATCCGTTGGGATCGCTTTAAATACAATCTGCAAGACCCAAAACTTGCAAAACAAGTGACGCTAGGTTACCCTAAAGTTTAGAACCAAACTCATTTCCCGGCTGCTCTCGGGAATGAAACGAAACTTCGTATTAGGTCTAGATCGCACATCGGAAGTCCGATTAACACGAAGCTAAGGAACTAGGACCGCCTCACTGGACTTGACAATCATCTCAAAAATCAGGTCCATCCGATGTCCCACGGCCATTCGTTTCGATTCGGAGCGAGGGTGTGTGAAAAACACTATTCCCATTCCAAAATAAATATCAGGAATAGTGATCTGGCACCATTCGTTGACGTGTCAGTATTAAGCAACCTGACCGTCAGAATCAGACCAAATTACACCCTCGGATTAAGAAAAATTTCAGGAACATTTACATGTACTTGGAATTTCTGATCGTGGCCCACTGACCGTCGAACTGAAAGTGGTCCGCCACGTGCGATCTGGGAATCCGATCGAGTCGAAAATGTAATCCCACATAGATCCATAGGTGGTGAGCTTAAGTCTGACGTTTGGCTCAAGGAGGGCTACCAGAACCTCTCTTTTGAAATTTGGAAAAAGTGACGAATATCCTATATTAGCAGTAACCCTTGAACCTGAGTCTATTTTCAGAATGTTTTTGGCTATAAAAGGAGCTTAGAACAGCCCCTCTCACAGCCATACGAATTTGGGATAAAACCCTAGAGAGAGAGAGAGAAAAGAGAGAGAAGAGCTTGGAATTTGTGGGTGATCTTCCTCCTACTGCTTTCGGTTGTCGCACGGCCTACACCGCTCCTTTCCAGGTGTTTTCTCGGCGATATCCATTCCGTTTGAAGGTAAGAAACCCTAACCCTAGGTCTGATTTGATGTAAGTTCGTTGTAGGGTATGTAAAGGCTAACCGATTCAGCTCTTTAGGCTAGAAAACTCCCGTATACGGAAGCTCAACGACCCTTGCTGATTCGTTGTGATTCCAAGGGCAAAGGTGAGGACTTTAAGTGTATAAGTTACGGTTTTCAACACTTTCAATGTCAGATAATGATAGATTCATGATCTGCATGTAAATGCACATGTACAAAGTGCTTTCCGTTTCCTATTTCGATTAACGTTGTAGAATATGGAATTTCACATATTCTTGGTGTACGTAGAAATACCGTACACGTATTTTTTTGGGAAAATGTTTGACATGTTTATTTAATGTATGATTATATGATATATGGATAAAATACTAATTTGACGAAAGGAATCGCTAAAATACATGTTCATGTGTAAATGCTACGTATGTTGAAATTGTGTATTCTAGAAATACCGTATATGTATTTTTTTTTTGGGAAAATGTATGACATGTTTATTTAATATATGATTATACAATATATGTATAAAATACTAGTTTGGCGAAAGGAATCGCTGAATTACATGTTCGCTTGTAAATGCCTAGTATGTTAAAATTGTGTATTCTAGAAATACCGTATATGTGTGAATTTTGGAAATACAATTGTAACGATTATTTGCTATATGATTATGATATACATGGGTAAAATACTCACGTGGTGAAGGGACAGCCCTAACACGTATTTTGCTAACATACATCATGTATGTTGGAATAGTATATTCTAAGTGTTTGTGTAGATGCTTGTGTGTGTAAATGCTTGAGTGTTAGTGCCTTAGAGAGGTGCCGATATGGGATTCCCGACTCCCTTAGGGACATGTAGGATCCCCTCCATGCGGTGGTTCGCTATAACCACTCACTTGTGATGTGTATGTAATCGTATCCCTATGTGTATAGTGCTTTACAACATGCTTTACAACATGCTTTACTTTATGCTTTACTTCATGCTTTATAACATGCCTGCTAACATGCTTGTATTGCTTGTTTATCATGCTTTACTCCACATGCTATTGATGAGAACTGTTTGAGTTTGGGACTATGCCTATAGTCCAAACATTCGGTACCAGACTTGAGATTGTGGCTGAGATGCATGTCGCCACAAAGGATGTGTCTGGCGAACCCGAGTCGTACTTCGGTTGGCGATAGTGGTTGGCCACACGGAGTGCTTTTGCGCTCCATATCGCCTAACTGGTGGTGCGCTCGAGCTAGTCAGGCTCGTCAAGTAAACCGAAGTGTATATGTGTGTTCACCATGTTTGGTCGCTACTGCTTGAACCTAGGGTACCAAACTTACCAGTGGCGATCTCGTTAACCATGGTACCTCCATCCGCTAAGACGCATGAGCCGAGCATGGTGGTATGGGACACTGTGGTCAAGCTGTCGGCCTACGTTAGGGTCATGTGCCTCCCCGTAGTGACCATTGCGCAACTAGACTCGTGAGCCGAATACGGTGGTATGGGACACTGTATTCGAGCTGTCGATACTTACGGTGAGAGCCGAGTACGGTGAGACCTGTGCTCGTGCTGACAAGCGACGAGTCCTCCATAGTATCTTCGAGTATACTCCAAGTGTCTATGATTGGCGATGAGTCTTTCATAGCAACTAGAGTATGAGTTGAGCCGAGTACGGTGAGACCTGTACTCGAGCTGACGGCTAGTGATTGAGCTAAGTACGGTGAGACCTGTACTTAAGCTGACGGCCAGCAATTGAGCCGCATACGGTGAGATCTGTATCCGCGCTGACGGGTGACGAGCCCTTTGCGATGCCTTCACTATGCTTCTCAAACCATAATATCGTATGAGAATAGCTAGGATTGACGACCCTAGAATGGATCATGTTTGGGAATGATACAAGGGAGGTACCTTAGTTTCCCAATACTGCTGTTTGAAATGGACTAATAATAACTCGGTAATCATGATCATCATCGCACCGCATGTGCTTAGTAGATGTGGCGCACTAAGGGAGTTAAGCATTCGCGAACGTAAGATGATGTCACTTGAGGGTGGTTTGGCAAGGGCATACAGCATCATGTCATTTCATTTTCGCACTTAATAAGAGTAGTTAGAATTGTTTGATTTGTACTGCTTTATCATTACTGCTTGATTGAATTGATAACATGTTAACCTATGCTTTATTATTCCACTGAGTTAGCTACTCACTCCCACGTTACGGGACGGTGTTTGCAACTCCCACCAGACTCTGTCGCAGGTATAAATGGTGCCTCGGTTCAGGAGCCGGAGCCCGACTTCGAGGAGGATCAGGATGAGTTCTCCTTTATGCAGTACTCTGACGGCTATGCTTAGGCCGACTGCATCGCGGAGATTCCAGGGCTTATCTATGGGATTGTATTTTGAATTTTTGACTTAGAAACAATACATGTATATTGGTACTCAGTTAGTACTCATACTCTGGAGTTCATAAAATTTTGTTACTTTACATACTTCGAATATAAAATTTCAGTCTTCCGCTTGCCTTTATACAATTGAACTGGAGTATGATTTACTGTTTTGGTATAATCTCATTCATGTTTATTACTCTAACTCAGACAACATTTAACCATCATTGTGTATGTTGCATAAGTGATGCGTTGGAACTCGGGAGTTGAGTTCATACTCGACCCCCGATTTTCAGGGCGTTACACTACTGGAGGTACGGGCGCAACAGGTTCAACTGGAGGAACAAGCCAGATCGGGACCTCAAGAATCGGATCCTCAATAATGGGAGCAGGATGTGCTCGAGTAGGATGAGTACCTCGGGTACCTCATCCACGGGCACCACGACCACGGGCGCCACGACCATTGGTGCCACGACCACGCGGCATCGTCTACAAAATAATGATGATGCATAGAATCAGGACAATTATAGGCTCAATATGGAGCGAAATGAAGAATCTTAGGACACTACTTGTCCTATGTTCTTGGCAGACATGCGAGGTTATCCTGAGTTATTCCAGAATTACTTGTTGTGCTCTGATACCAACTCTTGTCATGTACCAGACTCGATAACTAGAATCACAAGGAACCCGATAGACGGTTCTGGCCGTAATAGCCTTTATAGTACTCCATTCTCGGCTCCTAAGGCAGGTTTCGATCCTGGGATCCTACAAGGAGGATTTTTCATAATAATAAAATCATTACCGATACGACCATACCCAAGATCACATCAAGAACATCTAAGAATAACAAAGGCTCACATCGCAAAATCCACTATAAATTTGAACTTTTACAATCATCCATAAGGTCCAAAAGGACATACATGAGATAAAAAGGAAATGAGAGAAAGGTCGGCAACACTGGAGTCCTCAAATGCTCAGCTCGACACCACGCTCTGCTGCTACGACACCTGCCTAGAACCTCCGCACGCATCAATCGTCCATAAGCTTATAGAAGCTTAGAGGGTGGTGTAGGTGTGTGATAATGGTGCACAGAAGAGTAGTAGGAGATACATGGAGAGAAGCATGATTAATGAGGATATCACTAGCCTTACCCAGGCTTATCATGAATAAGATGTAATGAGTACTGGGTGCCATACCAAGGCAATGCATGAAGGGGCTTGTACAGCCAATGATAATGTGATGCAAGTAATGTCAGTGCTCATATCCAAACCACAAGTCAAGTACATTTCCAATCATAAGGAAATCACCGGGGTCCATTACATTGTTGAATGACTGCAGCTCTATAGAACCCGCACTGTTAAATGAGCGTAAGAGACCTCACTACCCGCCTGTGGATAGCCAATCACCAGCACGGCCTAACGGTAGTGGACCCATTTACTAGCTGATCAGACTCAGCCTAGCAATGCCCCCTACACAATAGGAAGGTACGGCCACACCCCTATCCAACCGACTACACGACAGTGGGAGTCGCGTCCTAACAGTATAAGGCCCTCGTGCGCTCATGTATTCCACCCGGTCATGGCGTTGGAGCAGATCCTTAGTACCATAGAAGTTTTAAAAATTTCACCCATGGACATCCTATGCACCTGGTATGCTCAACTAATATTTTCGGTGTCTACACATACAGTCATCCACGAATACTCCTGTGGAGGTAAGGCCCTGATGAAGTAAGGGCTGATATCCACAAGCTAAATAATGTCAGATGCATGAATCACACAATCACCCATGCATCAATCCTAAGCATCCATCTCTTGGGGAGATACCAACATATCCTACACAATGGCACAACCATGGCCAATCATACCTCAACCAAGCATGCATATGATGTGTATGGGAGTGGGCCATGAAGATGAATAGGGGTGTCAATGAGGTGAAGATAAACTCTCTACCTACCATGAATGGTCTAGGTACTTAGCCAATTCCTCATAAGGAATACAACCTCTAGTGGGGGCTCATTTACCTGGGGTAGCCCATAAGACTAAGATACAAGCTACAGGCCTAAATAATATAGAGATGGGCCTAGTAAGAGATTAAGGTAGGTAATCAACCACACTTAGAAGGGTCCATAATGGGAACATTTACCCACCATTTTCCCAAGGCATAACCAACCATAATCCATATAGCTATAAGGCCCAAGACCCACATCCAAACTACATACATAATCCATACATAGCTGCATGAGAAAAAGGGTCCAATACTACCTTCAACAACATTGGCCCAAGGAGGGGAATCCAAGGCCCAAGGCCCAAGTCCCAATGGCCATAGGACTCATACATTCAGTTGAACTTAATGGGTTGCCCATGAGCACAAAAAAAATGACTTAAAAATAAGTTTAAGTTGGGTGAAATAGGCCCCACTACATCAGCCCAATAACTAGCAATTTAAGTGGGCAACCAAGGGCCCAATACCACCCTTATCTCAGCCTATAAGTCCATCAAAATGGTGGAAGTCAGTCCAACATATGACTAGGCCAAGCTGGGACGTTCCAGCCCAATTTGGGCCCACTAGGAAATCCTAAAATCTAGTTTATATTTGGGTCCCACAAATAATCATCAATGAAGAGCCAAAAAAAAAAAGCATTGATTAAGCCTAAGAGTATTCTAAAATATAAGAGAGCAATAAATGCCCAATTTCCTTAATATGGTGAGCCCCATAATCATGGCCCCAATGGGCCCTAGAACATCAGGGATGGGTCCCCAACTAATCATACATAAAGCCCAATGGGCTGGGCCCAAAAGTTCTAAAATAACAAATAGGACAATAATGTACAGGAAATTTTTGCAATGCATGTTGCTGTCCTAAATTTGGACACTCCATTAGAGTGGGTCCAGGGCTTCTAAAACTCTGGGTATTGAGGGCCAAGGTCCCTCATCATGCATACAATAAGAGAAAACCTAAAAAGGTGGCCCACCATCAGAGGAAACATTTTTGAATTATGGTTTTTATCAAGGCATATTGTTGGACTACACAACAGAAAAATCTGGCAGTCCAACCATTTGGGCCCATTCTTTTGGATGCCCAAATGGGGTCAGTTAGGGCTGAAATTTTACAAAGTGATATTTACATAGGTGGGCCACACCTCCATAAAATGTAGAATTTTTGGATATTCCTAGGTATTTTAATTAATTTAAACAAAACAGTCTATCCAAAAAATCGAACAGACCTGGACGTCCCAACGTGGTGGGCCAGTCTGGCCCTCGTCATGGTGTGCACGTCAATTGGCCTTAAAATTTAGTAGGTAGGTCCTGCATGAGTAAACCATACCCCTACAGAATTTCAGAATTTTTGGACATCTATAACTATTTTAATTCATTTAAATAAATCAATCTATCATGAAAATCGGACTGATCTAGATACCATATTATAGTGGGCCGGTACAGGCACCACCATGGTGTGTACAGGCGTCTATTGTTTCCAAAATTTTGTAAGTAGGTCCTAACATGAGTGGTCAACCTCCCTGTAAAGTTTTATAATTTTTAGACACCCAAAAGTATTTTAATAAATTTCGAAATTCCAACCTGTCCAGGGTGGAATGTTGCTGGAACAGTGCAGAAAATCCCGAATGTCCACCTCATTTGGACCACACCTTTGGGACCCCAATGAAGGTCAGATGGGGCTGAAATATGGCATGATTATAGGTGGGATCCACACCTTTAAGAAACATATATTACATGGACCAAACAACCCCCCAAATGCCCAAAAATATGGCCTCAAAATGACCCAAAAATTTATCCAGATAGTTCTGGACAACAACATATACTGAAAATAAATAAATATAAACACTATTTAAAAGGAGATTTAATTTAAGAAAATCATGGTATGGACCACCCTAGTGGGTCTCACAAACATCCAGACCCTTCCCATTACAAAATACCCCTTGCATGTGCCCCATATAGGTAGATAAGGGGGCTCTAACGTCCAAGGGTGGACTATCATGGACGTCCACCCTCCATGGATGGTTTGGATATTTTTTTAGTCCACAAGGTGGGCCACACACTCATAATCAGTATGTTATCAACAAAGGAAAATAAGGATTCAGTTACAAGGGAAGGGTCTCCGCCACATTGAGGCCCTTCCCCTCATCACTCATGCACACACATTCCACTATCACAAGATATACGAGATATATATGATCATAGGATTTCTACTTGAGATATATGGTGGAGATTGCATCTCCACCAAGGATCAAGGGTCTAGATGACCCAAAGATCCCTGATCAAGGAAGGAAAAGCCATGTAGGGGTCCATGAAGAATGGCCCCTTACATGGAACATGCATGCAAGTAAGATGGGCTATGAGCCCCATGCATGAAATCTTGGGGGCCACCACCATCATTTGATGGGCCCCATAAGCTTCAACATTAAGAAAGGGAAGAACAAGTAAGAAATGGAAGAAATCTGAATTTTTGCAATTACATGCACACCCACCTTAAGATCTCTATCAAAACTCCACTCTAAGCTTCTAACTGTCCAAGGAAGCAAGATGAAGGGTTGAGATGGGTTTTTAATGGAGGGATTGAGGGAAAAAAGGAGAAGGGGCTGGAAAAGAGGAAAAATGGGGCTGATTTTATTTTTTTTTTGCAAGAGAGAAAGAAGGAGAGAAGAGAGTAGAGAGAAATAAGAGGGAGAGTATGGAAATTTGCTAGAAAAGAGAGAGAGAGAGAGAGAGAGAGAGAGAGAGAGCGAGAGAGAGAGAGAGAGTAATCATGAGCTCTCTCACCTTGGATAGGGAAACCTATCATGAAAAGTGGGGTGATATAAACAAAGTTCATAGACTTTTAGGTTTGGGGGATGGGTAGTGTGTGGGTATGGGTGGTGTAAAGGAAGGGGTTTAGGTAGTGTGTGCGTGGTGTGTGTTGAAAATAGTTCCAAGAGATGGGACCTACCTAGAAATACGTGCACACCACCCCTAGGTGGGCCACATGATCATGATCAAGGGCTTAGAAAATGAAATACACACAACTTATGATCTACACGCCGGATAAATACAAAGACGTGGCGTCGGAACCATAACAACGAAGTGGTTGCAATATGACAGAACTTACAGATGACCACAAACACTATCCAAGGGTCATGAGTCGCTGAGATTCGACAGGTAGGACCGCGGGACCAAGGTTGACGGAATGCATACTTACACACACATGCATACATGAGAACTCGGGTCGGGTCTCACAGTACAAGTATTTTCAGCTGTAATATATTCAACCTTAGCTGTGGATAATGATACGAAACTCTGTTCTTGCTGTGCCAGGAAACTAAACAATTCCTAACATAAAAATATTCACCATTAGTAGATTTTCTATCATCTATGTTCCCAGCCTAGTCAGCATTCGTGTATCCAGCTAATTGAACATTAGTATCATGCGAATACTAGAGGCCTAGATTAGTCATACTTGCGACATATCTAATAATACGCTTGACAACAATAAGATGATATTCCTTAGGATTTGATTGATATCTAGCACAAAAACCTACACTGAATGCTATATAAGGTTGACTCGTAGTTAAGTATAGCAAATTACCAATTATACTATGATATAACTAAGGATCTATACTTTTACTTGTTGTATCCTTTGAAAGCTTAAGAGTTGTACTCATAGGAGTATTGAATTTTTTGCTTTTCTCAAATCCAAATTTCTTAACTAGGTTTAAAACATACTTGATTTGAGAAATGAAGATACCGTCTTCTAATTGTTTAACTTGTAAACCTATAAAGTAGTTCAATTCTCCCACCATACTCATTTTGAACTTAGATTTCATCAACTCTGTAAACTCAATGGGCAGGTTAAGCAAGTACAACCATAGATAATATCATCAACATAGATTTGTACTATTAGTATGTGTTCATTGAATTTTGTAACAAAAAGAGTTTTATCAACACTCCCCATAACAAAATTATGACTTAGTAAGAACTTAGTCAATTTCTCATACCATGCCCTGGGAGATTGTTTCAAACCATAAAGTGCTTTTTTAAGGCGATGCACATGATTAGAGTGTTTAGGGTCTTCAAAATGCTTTGGTTGTTCAATATAAACCTCTTCATGTAGATCACCATTTAGAAATGCACTTTTAACATCCATTTGATAAATCTTATACTTTTTAAAACATGCAATGGATATGAATAATTTGATGGATTCAAGACGAGCTACTGGGGTAAAGGTTTCATCATAATCGACTCCTTTTATCTGAGTGTACCCTTATACAACCACTTTAGCCTTGTTTCTTATTATATTCCCTAACTCATCAGATTTATTTTTGAAAATCCACTTGGTTCTAATTATATGTTTATCAGATGGTCTTGGAACTAAATACCATACATCATTCTTAACAAATTGGTTTAGTTCATCTTGCATGACAACTATCCAATTTTCATTAATGAGTGCCTCTTTTACATTGGCTGGTTCGATTTGGGAAATAAAACACACATAATTACATATGTTTTCGAGTTGTTTTCAAGTATGCACACTAGTGAGAGGGTTACCTAGTATTTGATAAGTAGGATGGTCTTTAACTGATCGTAGTTCATTATTGATTTGAAAAGATGAGGAGTCAGATTTTCTAACTGCTATGGTTTCTAGCTCCTATGATTGTCAAATTTTGTAGTGTCAAAACCTCTTTGAATCTGTGTCTTGTGTAGGTCATTTACATATTCAATACAATGCATCACATGTACAAGGACAATGGTCTTTACTTCGAGAACTTCAAATGTAAGATTACATGTTCATGTTCGAGTACAACATCAAATGTGAATTCAATGTTTCAAGATTCAAATTTCAAGCTTCAAGTCGAGACAAAGTTCCTATACGTTGAACCTCAAGCTCAAGCTTCAATGTTAGTCAAATTCAAGCTTCAAAAGGTCTCGAGTTCAAGCTTCTATATAAGTTAAAGATCTCAAGCTTCGTGAACTTCAAAGATCATTTATCAACCGAAAGAAAGAAGTTTCAATGTTCATACATTATGTATAAGGTATGAATGACCCTAGATTGACTATAGGGCAGGTCATTTTGGATACATAATTTAAATTGGATCATCTTATAAGTGCATAGACTATTTCTCAACTAGTCGTGGACTATGTTTTACTAGTCCTAGCACTGGCTCGACCAATCAAAGAATTCCTCGACCAGTCCTAAGTTTGTTACTGATTTTTGAAAATTTTTGTTAAAGCCTCGATCAGTCCTGGAGACTGATCGACCAGTCATGTGAATAGTGCTCGACCAGTCCTGTAAGCTCAACTCAACGTCTAACAACTAAATTGCATTCCACATGACCAGTCGTGGACAGGTCTCGACTGGTCATGGAGGCCACTCGACCAGTCGAGAAGGTCCTACGACCCGTCATGGAACGACTTTATCCTATCGTGCCCAAATTTTAAAAGTTTGTTGATCCTACGACCAATTGTGCCGACCTCAAGACCAATCGAGAGTGTGATTTTTACAATTATAAATAGAGCACAATTTTCAGAGTTTGATATTAAATTCAAGCTAAATCAATATGCCACTCCGAAAGATAAGTTAGTGATATTCTTAAGCTATTTCGTTCTTATTTCATATTCTCTTTAATTAGTTTTTTGTATTTGATTTTAAATTTCTATATTCCAATTTTATTTTAAAGAGGGATTGAAGTATTCCCATTTCTTGGAATCAAAATCAAATAAAGCTAGGCCAAGGTGATTTAAATTTAAAATCAATTTAAAACTTAGAACTGTTTCATAAATGAGTGTGGACATTGAACTTCTACTCCGAATTGGTTCTTCCGGGCTACATCAAAGGAGAATATCCAGATAAGTATTTTACTATTTTGTAAATTCTTTATTTTGGTTTCATTGAAATTGTGCATGAAAAATATCTTTGTTTTTGTTTATCTGAGGTGATCCAAAAAACTCAAAATGTGGGGTTTTTTAATTGTGTAAGCCCACTTGAAAGATACAATTGTGAGGGATTTAGGTGAACTTTGGAAAATCTATTTTCATAGTGAACACCAATATCCATTGTGTGAGGATATTAGGAGTGGAGTAGTTGTGTGGCTATTGTTTAACAGTTGGTGTACACACAAGCAAACTACTATAATTCTTTGTGTTTGGTGGATGTATGGTTTATTTTCTTTATCTTTTATGATTTAAGATTATGGGATGTATTTGTGGATGTGAATGTTGTAATCTTTACAATTTAGCATTGTGCAGTGAATGTTGTAATAGATTAGTTTCTATATCTTTCATATCCTCTTCAGTTTGAGTTTTTTATACTCACCCAAGTTCTAGTAAGGTTGTCCTGCCATAAATCTTTGGTTTTTGGTGTCAGGTTGTCTTTAGAACTAAGTTTGTATCAACCTCTTAACATTAGATTTCTGAGGTTGTTATTTCCTTTGGTTATTTATAATTTATTTGGCTATCTTATTGATTAAATTTCACTGTTAATTTTTTAATTTGGCATAGTCCTATTCACCCCCCCCCCCTCTAGGACTTAATAGGTCATCCTTTTCAAGTGGTATCGGAGCTTAATAGCTCGATTTAATTGTTATTTCTTTTGGATTAATTTCCTGAGCTAATCGATCTGAGCTTTGTATGATGTTAAATTTTGATAGCCTTTTTGTCACTAGGCCTCCACCATTTAATGGCTCCAACTATGCCTATTGGAAAACTAGAATGAGGATTTTCTTAAAATCCATGGTGAGAGTGTGTGGCAAGCCATAGTGACTAATTGGACCCCTCCTACCACTGAAGTAACTGGTACCGATGGATATGTAATTGTAAAAGTAACACCTTATTTTACTTGGACCAATCTTCGGAAAAGTGAAAGTAGTGTCAATGCAAAGGCTCTAAATGCAATCACTTGCACATTATCACTGGATGAATTTTAAAAAAAAATTATATCCTATGATACCGCAAAGCAAGCCTGGGATATTTTAGAAATGACACATGAGGGAACAATAATTGTCAAGAAATTTAAATTTCAAATCCTCACAACCAAATTTTAGGAAATACGTATGTTGGAAAGTGAAACATTCTTGGACTTTTATACTAGATTGATTGACATTATCAACTCTATGTGGGATCTTGGTGATAAAATCCCAGAAAGTAAAGTTTGTGTAAAGATACTACGCTCACTACCTGAACGGTTCAATTCAAAGGTGACTGCGATCCAGGAACTTCGTGATACAGATAATATGATGGTAGAAGAATTAGTTGGCTCATTACAGACTTATGAGTTAACTTCTAAAGCTCCTAAAGGTAAATCCATCTCCCTTAAATCTTTTAAATGTTTTTCTCAAGAAAATAGTAGTAATTCTGATTTAGAAAATTCTGAAGATGATATGGCCATTTTAGTAAAAAAGTTTTATAAAATTTTCAAAAGTAAGAGGGTTGATTTTTAAAAACCTAATGAAAAGAAAAGATCTAAATCTAATACTTGGAAATCTTTAAAAGACAGTCAATGTTACTACTACCATGAATATGGGCATTTAGCAAACAAATGTCCTAAAAAGGATAAACCTAAAAGGAAAGGAATGCTAGCTACCTAGGATGAATCTTCCTGCTCTGAAGCCTCTTCTGAGTCAAAAGATTCTAAAACCGAGTCAGGTAATGAAGTCAAAGCCCTTATGACTCAAGCCAAGTTACTTTTTCAGATCATGATGATTTAACTAGTGAAGAAAATCTAAATAGTGATCATGAAATGAAGAAAATCTTCAAGATGCTTAAAATGCCCTATACAAGGAAAGTTGTAAAATTGCTGTAAAAATAAAACTTCAAAAAGAAAAGTTTTTGAAACTTAAAGAAAATTTTGATACTCTCATTTTAGAAAAATCCCACATTTCAAATTGTTTTAAAAAATCTAAGTGCGATTTAGATTTCAAAACCTCCCTTATTGAAATTCTAAAATCTGAAAATGAAAAACTAAAACTTGAAGTCTCTTCACTTTTGAGTTTAAAAGATACATGGAGGTATGCCCAAGGTGATCCTAAGTTAGAAAAATTGCTATTCGGATCCAGAAAATGTGGCAACCGATCTGGTTTGGGCTACGACAAAAGTATTCTTTCCAAACATAAGAATACACCTCCTAAGTTTGTGAAATGAGAGTCTTCAAACTTAAAAGGGAAAAGTCTAAATTAAAATTATCCTAAAAATGCTAAAACTTTCCAATCCTTAAAACCTAAAAGTAACCATATCAACTATAAATATCAGAATAGTAATCCTTTAGTTGAGAAAATTGTTGATTTACTTAAGGAGCTCTTAAAATCTAACTCGATGGGTCGGTCTTATAACAACTACAAATATAAGAAGACCAACTATACTCCAAAACCCAAGACTGTAATGAAATGGGTTCTAAGGTTACCTGCTTGGTTGCCCACACTGATTTCAAAGCATCAAGCCATTCAAAGTGGTACCAAGACAGTGGATGCTCCAGACACATGACTGGTGACAAAGGTCTGTTTACCGATCTTAAAGACATGACCGATGGCTCAGTCACTTTCGATGATGGTAGCAACTGCAGGATTGTTGGCCAAGGTACGGTTTAACTCTTTAACCTCCCTTTATTTGAGAATGTTTTATATGTAGAAGAGTTAAAACATAATTTATTAAGCATCTCTCAAATATGCGATAATAATCATAGTGTAAAATTTACTGACCTAAGGTGCAAAATTTTAAATAAAAATGGTTCTGTAATATTAACTGGTCGTAGAACTTCTGAAAACTGCTACATTGTAAGTGATTCAAGCTCATCTAATTTATCGTGTTACATGGTCCATACCAATGAGACCGAGTTATGGCATAAACGCCTTGGACATGTACACTAACGCAACTTATATAGATTGAGCAAAAGAGAGTTAGTAAGAGGCTTACCTAAAATATAGAAAATATATAAGATATGTGGCAAATCCAGATTGGCAAGCAAACTAGGAGTTCTCACAAAAAGTTGGACTCCAATGCCACATCTAAACCACTCGAACTCCTCCATATGGATCTTATTGGACCAACTAGAACGGAG
Organism: Magnolia changhungtana; assembly: GCA_030180095.1. Taxonomy (NCBI): domain Eukaryota; kingdom Viridiplantae; phylum Streptophyta; class Magnoliopsida; order Magnoliales; family Magnoliaceae; genus Magnolia; species Magnolia changhungtana. The sequence continues at coordinate 6,648,069 of JASAUF010000397.1, forward strand.
AGTCGAGGTGGCAAGAAGTACATACTGGTAATTGTTGATGACTTTACCAAATATACTTGGGTAGTCTTCTTAAGAGACAAATCAGAAACTCTCGATGAAGTAAATAGGGTACTTAGACATATCTAAACTGGAAAGGAGTCTCAAGTCTGTAAGATCCGTAGTGATCATGGATCAGAATTTGAGAATAGCAGTTTTGAGAAGTTTTGCAGTGATCAGGGAATATCACATGAATTCTCTGAGCCCAAAACTCCACGACAAAATGGTATAGTAGAAAGAAAAAATAGAGTGTTTCAAGAAAGGGCAAATGTAATGTTAAACAGTTTGAAGCTCCCTAAAAATCTTTGGGCCGGAGTCGTCAATACTGCGTGTTATATAATTAACCGCGTTTATACTAGAAAATTAAATAGTAAAACTACTTATGAAATGTGGTTTAATAAGAAACCTACTGTCAAATACTTTCGAGTTTTTGGTAGCAAGTGCTACATTTTATGTGACCATGAAAATCTGGGTAAGTTTGACACCAAAAGTGATGAAGGGGTATTTTTTGGGTATGCTCTGAATAGTCAAGAGCATATCGGATTCTTAATAAGAAGACCGGTGTAATTCAAGAGTCCATTAATGTGGTTATTGACGATCACTTGAATACACTTGTCTCAAGTTCAGAAAATGATGAAGTACATCTAATTAATAAACCAGATTCTTCATCAAGTCAAAATAACTCTGAACTGAGGACTGTTAAAGATCATCCTACTAATCAGATTCTTGAAAACCCTCTCACTGGTGTGCGCACTTGTAAACAACTAGAAGATATGTGTAATTACGTGTGCTTTACATCTCAGATAGAACCGGCTAACGTAAAAGAAGCTCTTACTGACGAAAACTAGATAGTTGCGATGCAAGAAGAGCTCAATCAATTTGTTAAAAATGATGTTTGGTACTTAGTTCCAAGACCTAAAGATAAACATATTATTGGAACAAAGTGGATTTCTAAAAATAATCTAATAAACTTGGTAATATTATTAGAAACAAGGCTAGGCTGGTTGTACAAGGGTACACTCAAATTGAAGGCATCGATTATGATGAGACATTTGCCCCAGTAGCTCATCTTGAATCAATTAGACTATTCATATCCATTGCATGCTTTAGAAAGTTCAAAATATACCAAATGGATGTAAAGAGTGTTTTCTTAAATGGTGATTTGTATGAAGAAGTGTATGTTGAACAACCAACGGGTTTTGAAGACCCTAAGAATGCGAATCATGTCTACCGCCTGAAAAAGCACTCTACGGTTTGAAATAAGCTCCCAGGGCATGGTACGAAAAGTTGACTAAGTTTCTACTAAGTCATAACTTTATAATGGGAAGTGTTGATAAGACATTTTTTAATAATGCAAATTTATGTTGATGATATTATTTATGGATGTACCCGTGCTAACATGATTGTTGAGTTTGCGGATCTTATAAAATCTAAGTTCGAAATGAGCATGGTTGGGGAATTGAATTATTTCTTAGGGTTACAAGTTAAACAACAACCTGATGGTTTCTTTATTTCTTAAACCAAATATGCTCTGAACTTAGTTAAAAAGTTCAGATTTGAGAATGGAAAAAATTTTGATACTCCTATGAGTACGACTTTAAAAATCTCAAAGGACTCTACAAGTAAGGGAGTGGATCCTAAATTGTATCACAGTATGATAAGTTGTTTGCTGTATTTAACTGGGAGCCAACCTGATATTGCATTTAGCGTAGGAATTTGTGCTAGATATCAATCTGACCCTAAAGAGTCACATTTAATTGCTGTTAAGCACATTTTACGATATCGCTAGTTCAGCTAATCTTAGTCTTTGGTATCCACATGATATTAGTGTTCGATTAGCTAGTTACACGGATGTTGATTGGGCTGGTAACATTGATGACCGAAAGTCAACCAGTGGTGGTTGTTTCTATGTTGAAAACTGTTTAGTTTCTTGGCAAAGTAAAAAAATAAAATTTCGTATTGGTCTCAACTACTGAGGCTGAATACATTGCACCAGGTAATGCATGTACTCAGCTTGTATGGATGAAAAGAAAGTTAAGCGATTACGGAATTACACAGGATTCTATGGTTTTATATTATGATACTTCCAGTGCAATTAATATATCCAAAAATCCAATCCAACATTCATAAACCAATTACATTGAGATTAGATATATTACATTTGTGAATTAGTGGAAGACGAGATAATTTCTTTGAAATATATTCCGACTGAAACTCAACTTGCTGACATATTCACCAAACTGCTTGACAAAAGCAAGTTTTCTAAATTGAAATTTGATCTTAGTATGTGCAATTTGAATTGATTATTCATGCATTTTTGCATTATATTGTATATATATTTGTTATTTTATGTTTAAAAATTTCAATTTCAAGAAAATTGCATATTTGGGGATGTGCACGACCAGTCGAGTGCATACTCGACCAGTCATGGCACGACCAGTCGAGCATGTACTCGACCAATCGTGTAGCGGGGGTTAGTTCTTTATTTGGAGGAAAAATCCATTTTTCTTCATTTTGGGTTTCTTCTCCAACGGGTCCTAAGTCGATCGGTCGAACCCATCTCCTAATTCTTCAAGGTTAGTGCTTTATTTCCATTTTCCTTGTAGATTCAAGTTCATAGCACTCCATTTTCATCTTTGGTGTGATTTATTTCTTGTTTCATAGTGGTTTTTGGGGTTTTCTTCTCCAAAATTTGATATTGAGAAAACCTACTCTACTTCTTTTGCAACCACTTGGTTCCTTGATTTCCTAGTTGCAAATGGAAGGTAGAGGCAACAAGAAAAGTTCTCATGATCCTTCATCTTCTAGATCGACACGTATCATAGTGCGCCACCTTCAGTCACTCGAAGATGATCCCTCTATGTGCGGGATATTAGGTTGAGCAATGTTATAGTTGAACGACATGTTCATGTTGAACATCTAGCTCCGTTTGAAATCCTTCCTCTTCTCTAATCTGTAGGATAAGTTAACATTCTACATTGGGGTGGGCCGGCATACCGGTCCATTGCACAAACTATATATGCATGTATCTCTGATTTTTCTCCTGAAAATCTTACATTTATTATTGCAACTAGAGAAGGTCCAGTTGAAGTAGACCAACATCTGATCTCTGGTCTAATGGACATACCTATTAATGATGAAGGTATTCCCATTAGCACTGTAGTGGCTAAACCATCTGAATTTGAGAAATGTATGCTTACTAGAGCTTTGTGCAATATAGATGCAGAACGGAGTACTAATGGAAATGCGCTTGCCTCAAAGTATTTGTACCTAGATACAAAGTCCTTCATAGGATATTCATTTCAAATGTGTATCCTCATTCTGGTAATAAAACCGAACTCACTACATTCATGGTTCGAATTCTTCATTCCATTGTTTCTGGAACCAATGTATGTCTTCCTTCTTTAATCTATCATTGCATCATTCAATTCCATCTCCATCTTGGACACAGTGATATCCCTTTCGCTTATCTTATGACTGTGTTGGCCACCCATCTTTTAGTGGCTATGCCTATTGGAGAGGCTCCCATTCAACACCTAATCTTCAACAACTCCAATATAAACAAAATGAACCTGAGGCTAGCCACAGGCCAAGTCAATGTGGGTGTTGGTGGAGTTGCTGCAGTGAAGAAGAAGAAGGTGATTTACCTCTAGATGACATTAAGATGGATGATATTTTTGATGAGATCGAATTTGATTCAACAGATGATCTTGATTATCAGCCATCTGACTTTGATGCGCGGTTGCGCTCTCTTGAGGAGAAGGTAGAAAACATGAATGTGTCCCATGATTTTCAATTCAAATATATGCGCAAGTATCTTAAGTGCCTTAACAAGGGACTTCATAAACTTGATCCTACCATGCCTATTCCTTCTTTGAGTTCTGATTAGTTTTTTCTTATCTTGGTTTGTAATAACTTTAATGATACTTGGATTTCTTTTATTTTCTGTGTTAAACTTGGTTTATCATACTCGGACAATGCTTGCTTATGGTTTTATTATATTGACTATCTTGCTCCATTATTTCTCATCACTCTTCTTATTCTTCCTTCTTTACCTACTTTCACTTCTATTTATTGGTTCCTTCCTTTGTCATATTGTGACAAAAAGGGGGAGAATTTTGTCATGCTAGTGATATATGGCATGTGGATTGTGGATAGGTAACCCATGGATAGGTAGCCCATCCAATTTTTATTTTTTTTTGTTATAAGGAGGAGTATTGGGGGTGGAATTAATGCAAATTGATTCGATTTGTTTATAACTGGTGCATGATTCTTTAACTAGGTTGTAACTGGTTTCTTTTGATAACTGGTGCATGATTCTCTGTGTGTATAATGCTTATGTTATTATGAAGTATTTTTTGTCACAAATTTGACAAAGGGGGAGATTGTAAGTGCTATGGTTTCTAGCTCCTATGATTGTTAAATTTTGTAGTGTCAAAACCTCTTTGAATCTGTGTCTTGTGTAGCACATCTACATATTCAAGACAATGTATCTCATGTACAAGGACAATGGTCTTTACTTCAAGAACTTAAAATGAAAGATTACATATTCATGTTCGAGTACAACATCAAGTGTGAATTCAATGTTTTAATATTCAAAGTTCAAGCTTCAAGTCAAGACAAAGTTCCTATACGTTGAACCTCAAGCTCAAGCTTCAATGTTAGTCAAATTCAAGCTTCAAAAGGTCTCAAGTTCAAGCTTCTATATAAGTTAAAGATCTTAAGCTTCGTGAACTTCAAAGATCATTTATCAACCGAAGGAAAAGAAGTTTCAATGTTCATACATTATGTATAAGGTATAAATGACCCTAGATTGACCATAGGGTAGGTCATTTTGGATACATAATTTAAATTGGATTATTTTATAAGTGCATAGACTCTTTCTTGACTAGTCTTGGATTATGTTTGACTAGTCCTATCACTGGCTCGACCAGTCCAAGAATTCCTCGACCAGTCCTAAGTTTGTTACTAATTTTCGAGAATTTTTGTTAAAGCCTCGACCAGTCCTGGAGACTGCTCGACCGGTCGTGTGAACAGTGCTCGACCAGTCCTGTAGGCTCGACTCAAAGTCCAACAACTAAATTGGGTTCCACATAACTAGTCATGGACATGTCTCGACTGGTCGTGGAGGCCACTCGATGTAACGCCCTGAAAATCGGGGGTCGAGTAGCAACTCAACGCCCGAGTTCCAAAACATCACTTATGCAACATAAACGCTTATGATTGAATGTTGTCTGTGTTAGTGCAATAATCATGAGTGGGATTATACCAAAACAGTAATTCATACTCCAGATCAAGTTATAAAACGCAAGCGGAAGACTGAAAGATGTATATAAATGTATATAAAGCTAGAAACGGTCACAATCGGTCTCCAAAGTATGAACACCTTACTGAGTCACCATATACATGTATTAGTTTCAAAATCAAAATGCCAAAAAAAATGGTACAACTATAATGGTAAACCCTATAGCCCCGTCATCTGAATGACTTAAGCGAAGCCTCCAGAGAACTGCATGTAGGAGAACTCATCCTGATCATCATAGTAATCATGCTCAACCTCCTGCGTCTCGTTGATACCTGCATCTAAGACAGAGTCTGGTGGGTGTCCAGAATACCGTCCCGTAATGTGGGAGTGAGTAGCTAACTCAGTGGAACAATAAAGCATAGGTTAACATGTTATCAATTCAGTCAAGCAGTAATTATAAAGCAGTTCAGTCAAACAATCATAATCACTCTTATTAATGCAAGGATGAAATGTAGTCATGATGTATGCCCTCGCCAATGCTCCCTCATGCGACACCATCTTACGTCCGCGACATGCGTTCATCCCTCAGTGCTCCACAACGCCAGGCACATGCAGTGCTATGTTATAAACGTGATTACCAAGTTGTTATTAGTCCTTTTCATACAGCAGTATTGGGAAACTAAGGTACCTCCCTTATATCATTCCCAAATAATGATCCATTCTAGGGTCGTCAATCCTAGATAATCTCATACGATGATGCGGTTTTAGGTCACTGTAAAGGGCTGTCAGGGTTGTTGCACGCACTCGTTACACCGCTCCCCCATCACCTTATCAATACAGGCCTAGTTTATACTCTGTTTACTATGGGAAGACTCGTCGCCTCAACCAGATTTAAAGTATGCTCGAGGTAACTACAAAGGGCTGTCAGGGCTATTACATGCAATCGTTACACTACTCTCCCATCACCAAATCAATGTAGGCCGACAGCTCAAATATAGTGTCCCATACCACTATATTCGGCTCACGACTCTAGGTTGCTCACTGGTCACTACGGGGAGGCACATGCCCCAGCGTAGGCCGATAGCTCGACCACGGTGTCCCATACCACCATGCCCGGCTCATGAGTCTTAGTGGATAAAGGTACCAAGGTTAAGCGGGATTCACTGGTAAGTTGGGTACCTTAGGTTCAAACAGAGGCATTCATACATGGTGAACCTACATCGGCAGATCGGGTTACTTGACAAGCTCAACTAGCACAAGCGCACGTTGAGTTGAGTGACATGAAGTGCGCAAACACTCTGTGTGGCCTAACCACTGCTGACAACTTTAGTATGACTCGAGTTCGTCAAACCCATCTGAAGTGGCGAATAAATCTCAGCCACGAACTCAAGCCTGTTACCGATTGCCTGGACTATAACATAGCCCCAATCACATTTAATCTGTAATCAGAAAGCATGTATAGTAGTCAAAGCAGAATTAACAATCAATTCAAACATGTTAACAAGCATGTTATAAAGCACAATATAAACAGGAAATACAAACACATATATTTCATAAGTAAGCGTTTAACTTAAACAACTTGCATGAAGGAAATCATACACATCACTAAGGTAGTTGAGAATCCTATCTCAACACCTACTCTAAGCACTATCATCTAAATACTTACTCATACAAGCATTTTCACAAACACTTAGACTACACTTATTTAACATACATAACGTATATTAGCCAAAACATGTATCAGGGCAAATCCTTTCGCCGAGTAAGTATTACACATATATATAGCATGTACACACAGTAATTAATTATGGAAAACACACTTTCATATTTTATACGTATACGGTATTTTCTACAAATATACAGAATACACTAAATGCCATAATTTGCATATGTAACTGAATCGTAAAATGAACATCGCATTTTGCATGTGAAATAACACCCAAATCATGAATCTATCATTATCTGACATTAAAATCTTTGAAAACCATAACCTATACGTCTATAGTCCGCACCTTAAGCCGTAGAAGTGTAAAGAACTCAATAGAATCATTAAGCCTTTGACTACGGTGGAATGACAACCTACAAAATGAAATAGGTTAGCTATTTCATCACTTGTAATAATCATAACCCTAGAACAGATTGGGTTTAGGGTTTTCTTACCTAAGAATGAAGACAAAATGGCCAGAATAACGATTAGACGGTGATGGCTAAGCACGTATGGTAGCAAGTTAGAGCAACAGGATCTATCTCCCACTTCTCCCACACTTTCTCTCTCTTTACTCTCTCTCTCACCTAGGGTTTTCTCAAATTCGTATGGGATAAGAGAGTGAGGGTTTAATATTCTTATATAGGCCCAGAACTCACGAAAATAGACTCAAGGCCATGGTATACTTAGGTTATGTCCAAATACGGACTGTTTCATCTCAACGAAGCACTTCTGGAGCCCCCCTTTGATCCAAAGGTCAGACTTAAGCTCACTGACCTTGGATCTAGGTCAAGTTAAGTTTTCATTCCAGTCAGGTTCCCAGATCACACGTGGCGGACTAGTTTCAGTTCAACGGTCACTGAAACTCGATTAGGGTTACAAGTACACGAACATGTATGGGAAATGTTCCCTGATCCGAGGGTATATTTGGGTCATATTCCGATGGTCTGATTGCTTATATTTGGCCCACAAGCGACAAGTCTCAGATTACTCAAATTAGGTTTAATTTCTAAAGAAAACCATGTTTTCTCACACTCCTCGCTCCAGGCTCAAGCGAATAGCCCTGGGACACTATCTGGTTTTGACTTTCGAGATGGTTGTCAAGCCGAGCAAGGCGGTCCTAATTCTATAACCTCGCATTATTCGAACTTTCGATGTGCGGTACAGATCTGATACAGAGTTTCGTGATGCTCCCGAGAGCAACCGAGTAATAAGATTGATCCTAGATTTTTAGGTAATATAGCGCCAACGATTCCACAAGTTTTGGGTCTTGCAGATAGTATTTAAAGTGATTAGTGCAGATTTCGTATGTAATCTAGTTAACACTAGTTAATCCTTATCTAATTTCTAAAGGATTTGGTCCTGAGTGATTTCTGCCTGAGGTGGTACTCGGGCCTTTGTACGAAATTTCTGAGTCGTTACACTCGACTGGTCGAGCAGATCATACGACCAGCCGTGGAACGACTTTATCTTATCGCGCCCAAATTTTAAAAGTTTGTTGATCCTACGACCAGTCGTGCCAACCTCAGGACCAGTCGAGAGTGCGATTTCTGCACTTATAAATAGAGCATGAATTTCAGAGTTTGATATTAAATTCAACCTAAATCAATACGCCACTCTGAAAGATAAGTTAGTGATATTCTTAAGTTGTTTTGTTCTTATTTCATATTCTCTTTAATTAGCTTTTTCGCATTTGATTTTGAATTTATATATTCCAATTTTATTTGAAAGAGGGATTGAAGTATTCCCATTTTTTGGAATCAAAATCAAATCAAGCTAGCCCAATGTGATTTAATTTAAAATCAATTTAGAACTTAAAACCATTTCATAAGTGAGTGTGGACATTGAACTTCTACATTGAACTTCTACTCCAAATTGGTTCTTCCGGGCTGCATCAAAGGAGAATATCCAGATAAGTATTTTATTATTTTGTAAATTCTTTATTTTGGTTTCATTGAGATTGTGCCAAAAAAATCTTTTTATTTTGGTTTGTCTGAGATGATCCAGAAAACTCAGAGTGTGGGATTTTTGAATTGTGTAAGCCCAATTGAAAGACACAATTGTGAGGGTTTTTGGTGAACCTTGAAAAACCTATTTTCATAGTGAACACTAATATCCACTATGTGAGGATATTAGAAGTAGAGTAGTTGTGTGGCTGTTGTTTAATAGTTGGCGTACACGTAAGCAAACCATTATAATTCTTTATGTTTGGTGGATGTGTGGTTTATTTTCTTTATCTTTTATGATTTAAAATTGTGGGATGTGAATGTTGTAATCTTTACAATTCAGCATTGTATGGTGAATGTTGTAATAGATTAGTTTCTATTTCTTTCATACCCTCTTCAGTTTGAGTTTTTGATACTCACCCAAGTTCTAGTAAGGTTGTCCTGCCATAAACCTTTGGTTTTTGGTGTCAGGTTGTCCTTATAACCAAGTTTGTATCAACCTCTTAATATTAAATTTCTGAGGTTGTTATTTCCTTTTGTTAGTTGCAATTTATTTGGCTATCTTATTGTTTAAATTCCGCTGTTAATTTTTTAATTTGGCATAGTCCTATTCACCCCCCTCCCCCCTCTAGGACTTAATAGCTCGGCCTTTTCAAGTTTATCAATTACAATAACTTCATTATTTTCTAAACTGGATGTTGGTGTGTTCGGGTGATCATCAATAACAACATTTATAGACTCCTGAATAACATCAGTTCTCTTGTTAAGAACACGGTATGCTCGACTATTCAGAGCATAACCTAGGAATATCACTTCATCACTCTTAATATCGAACTTCCCTAAAATTTCCCGGTCTCATAAAATGTAGCACTTACTTCCAAAAATTTGAAAGCATTTAACTGTAGGTTTCTTATTAAACCACAATTCATAAGCCATTTTATCTTTAAATTTTCTAATGTAAACACGGTTTATGATATAACATGCAGTTTCGGCACATAAATTTTTAGGTAACTTCATGTTATTTAACATTACATTGGTCATCTCTTGTAGCACTCTGTTTTTCCTTTCAACAACCCCATTTTGTTAAGGCATCTTAGGAGCAGAAAACTCATGTGATATACCATGATTGCTATAGAACTTTTCAAAATTGCTATTTTCGAATTCCGATCCATGATCGCTTCGGATCTTAACAACATTCATTTTTTTTAGTCTGAATATGCTTAAGTATTCTTTTAACTTCACCGAGAGTTTCAGATTTTTCTCTCATGAATGCTGATTAGGGTCAAATATTGCATCTTAAACCCAATTATCTCATACTTTTGTGTAATGATAATGCTTAACGGACTATTTTAATCGTGTTTTTGTTGTAGGGTATAATTAGGAGCTTGGACGGAAAAAGGATATTACAAGCGTGGATATGATGTCCCGAAGTAACCAAAGCAAGGGACGGACTCCAGAGGACCAACCTTAAAGAATTTATATGCCAGGTATCTGAGGAAATCAAGCCGTTCACGTTAAAGAGGCCCGAAATTGGTCCAGAATGTAAGATCACATGGTTCCAACCATCCATTCAGCTTGAAACGTCATACATGGCCTGAGAGCCATAAATTAATTGTACATATTAAATTTTAGCAATTGGAGGAAGTGGCACAACAGATAGATCAGCCCCTTAATTCCTTAAGTGGGGCCCACAGTCTCTGGATTTGCCTCAAATTTGGTCGGATTAGATTTCTCAAGAACATCACAATAGACCCCATTTATGCACGAGTGTGCATAGTGCACTATTTCACTCGACATGCATGGCAGAGAGTCGGTCAAACCGACTCTTGACCGACATTTGTTAAAGAAAGAAACTTCCTTCTTCATGCCTTACACAGGCCTTACATGCGTGGGCTACTAGCATGCATTGGATGACTGATCCAAATCAACCATATTGTCCAGGAGAAAAATTCGACCATACCCCTATCATTTCCAGGCATCCATGAATAGGAACAGAAGTGCAAAGATTGGATCGTTCTCTATACGTAGATCATCGCAGTGGTCCACCAAAAGCTTGAATCCATTTAAAATTTGGAAGAATAGCCTAAATAGGCCCTATAAGATCAATGAACGACTCTGATTTACTAAATAACCATCACATATGGGCTCCACAGAGATCAGCGTAACCCCCTATTTCCGTGTCCAACCGCTGTTCAATTTCTGAGATCGTTGTACGACCATGATGATGATCATAGGGACGATCTAAACCGCCCATTGGGTAGACCATCTCAAAACGTTCTAGGGGACGTTGTTCTCTTAGAAATATGCAAGAGCAGAGAGGGGAGGCGGCCTCCATTTTCTAGGTACGGAAGCCCTGTTGCGCATACTGCATGCACCAACTCCAGCCCTTATGCATGCACCGACCTTCATCAGCCTATAAAACAGGAAGAGAGAGGAGGGGATCCGGGGGGATTTCGGCTGGGAGAAGTAAGAGAGGATCGAAAAAAGAGAAAAGAGCTTGGAAAGAGAAGAGAGAGAGAGAGAGAGAGAGAGAGAGAGAGAGAGAGAGAGAGAGATGAAGATAGAAGGGAGAGATTGGAAGGATGTATCTTTTATCAGCTATTTTTTCCTTCTTTCTAATTGATTCCATGTGTTTCTAATTTTTTAGCTAGGATTGAGATGAAGCCCCTAATTTGAATGACTCTTGTTTATTATTGAATTCATCTGAATTGATTTGTTTCTTTCTCTAGTGTACTTAAATGAAAACTTCGTACTTCTCCATTCTATAAGCTTAACCAAAGTCTAGATGTGGACGCTATTTAGAATCTTATTCTAGGTGCTTATGTCTGACCATGAACATGTTTTTCCTATAGAGAAAGAAATAGGAATCTACATCTATTCATGCTTGACCATGGATGGAAAGATGTGATCCTTGTGCTTCAAGGGAATTATACATCTTGTGTGCCTGACCAAGGACACAGAATGTGCTTTATTTAGTAAATTTATATCAATCTGAATTAGGGTGAATCAATAAGTAAAACAAGGGTTATGATAATTAGGGGTGGATTCAAAAGTCCTAGTGTTCTCCTTGATTGAATTTTTCTTCTTGTTCTCAGTTATTTTACATTAATTTTCATTAGTTTATGTAATCACTACCTCAATTATTTATTGGATTAGTTAAGAAGAATCGTAAAGTTCGAATTGTGACAACCAGTCTTTGTGGGAACAATCTCGTAATACGTACAGTATCTACATCTAATTCGTATACTTATGAGTTTAAAATCATTTAAATCGGATTGGTTTAAATAAAACATCAAGTGCAACCCAAGTAATCCATGTGTGGCACATGTATATGTTAATGTCATCCAAAATTACCAAGAAATACTGCTTACCACCTCTACTCTTCGTTCTGGTTGGTCCAACAAGATCCATGTGGAGAAGTTCAAGAGGTTTGGACGTGGCAGAGGAGTTCACTTTCTTGTGACTATTCCTCGTTTGTTTTCCAATCTGACATGCGCGACATATTTTATCTATTTTCTTCAATTTGGGTAGACCTCTAACAAGATTAGCTTTGCTCAATCATATAAATTTCGGTAGTTCACATGTCCAAAGCGTTTGTGCCATAATTTGTTATCATTAGTTTGGACCATGTAACAAGATAATTTAGATGAACAAGATTCATTCATGATATAACAATTCTCAGATGTTTTGAGACCATTTAATATCACACAACCTTTTTCATTTGAGATCTCGCATCCTTGATTTATAAATTTAACACTATGTTTGTTATCGTAGATTTGAGATAAGCTCAAAAGATTATGCTTAAGTCCTTCTACAAATAAAACATTTTCAAAAGGAGGAAGGTTAGAAATATGAACCGTACCTTGGCCAATTATCTTACAGTTGCTTCCATCAACAAAAGCGACTGAGCCATCAGTCATTTCTTTGTAGTTGGTGAACAAATCTCTGTCACCTGTCATGTGTCTTGAGCAACCACTATCTAGGTTCTACTTTGATTGACTTGAAGCCTTGAAGGCGGTGTGGGCAACCAAACAAGTAACCTTAGGAACCCATTTCATTGTAGTTTTGGGTTTTGGAGCACTGTTGGTTTTCCTTCACTTGAAATTATTATTAACTTTCATATTAGAGTTAGATTTGAGAAGCTCCTTGAGTAAGTTCACAATTTTTTTAGCTAAAGAATTATAGCATTGTTTTTTAAAGCTAACATTATTAGTATTGACTTTAGAAGCTTGAAAATTTTTTACATTTTTAGGGTTGTTTTGATTATTATATTTCAAGCCCTTTCCTTTTGAGTTAAAGGATTCTCCTTTGACAAATGTAGGAGATGTACTCTTATTTTTCAAAGGTATGTATTTGTCATAGCCCAGACCCAATCTATCTTTACATGTTCTAGATGTGATTAATAACTTTTCAAGTTTAAGGTCTCCATGGGCATACCACCATGTATCCTTTGAACTCAATAGGGAAGAAACTTCGAGTTTTAGTTTATCATTTTCTATTCTTAATTCTTCAAGTTCAGATGTTTTGAAATTCAAATCACTTTTTGTTTTTTCAAAACAATCAGAAATATGAGATTCTTCTAAAACAGAGTTTTCAAATTCCTCTTTCAATTTTAGAAATTTCTCTTTTTGAAGTTTTAGCTTGACAGCAATCTTACAACTCTCCCTGTATAGGGCATTATAGGCATCCCGAAGATCATCTTCATTATCATTTTCAGAGTCACTCCTTAGAGATTCAGATGTGTCGTAATTATCAAAGGAGGTGACTCTAGTAAGAGTCATTAAAGCCTTGACTTCATTTGAAGTTTTAGGTTCAGATTCATCCGACTCAGAAGAAGCTTCAGAGCTGGATGATTCATCCCATGTAGCTAACATGCCTTTTCGCTTTGGTTTGTCCCTCTTAGGACACTTTTTTGTCAAATGCCCATATTCATGGCAGTTGAAACACTGGCTATCTTTTAGAGATTTTCATGATTTAGATTTACCCTTTTTCTTCTCAGAGGGTTTTTGAAAATAAACTCTTTTCTTACTTTTAAAAATCTTGTAAAACTTTTTCGCAAGTAAAGTCATATCATCCTTCGAGTTTTCACAATCAGAATTAACATTACTATCGTGAGAAATAAATTTGGATGATTTAAGAGCTATAGATTTATCTTTTGGAGCTTTGAAATTTAACTCGTATGTTTGAAGTGAACCAACAAGTTCCTCAACCTTCATGTGATCTGTGTCTCTAGGTTCTTGAATGGCAGTCACCTTGGAATTAAATCTCTTAGGAAGTGATCGTAATATTTTTGCACAGACTTTGCTTTCTGGGATACCATCTCCAAGACCCCACATAGAGTTGATTATGTCATTTACTTTCGTATAGAAGTCCATGAAAGACTCATTTTCTTCCATACGAATTTCCTCAAACCTAGTGGTGAGGATCTGAACTTTAGACCTTTTTACAATAGATGTACCCTCACGTGTCATTTCAAGAATGTCCTAGGCTTGTTTAGCAGTATCACAAAAAATGATTCTTTTGAATTCATTAGGTGATAGTGAACAACTGATTATATTTAAAGCCTTCGCATTTGCACTACTCTCATTTTTCTGAAGAGTAGTCCACATATAAAATGGTGTTTCCTTTAGGGACTTGGTTCCATCACTGCCTACAACTTCAGACATTTATGGATTCCATCTAGTCATTGTGGCTTGCCACACACTTTCATCGATGAATTTAAAAAATATCCTCATTCTGGCTTTCCAATAAGCATAGTTAGAGCCATCAAACAGTGGTGGCCTAGTAATAGATAGGCTATCAAAATTCGACATACTAAAAGCTCTAGATCGATAAGCTCAAGAAATAAATCCAATATAATGAGCCACTTAGCTCTGATACCACTTGAAAAGGGTGAGCACTCAGTCCTAGAAGGGGGGGGGGGGGGGGGGGAGGGGTTTGAATAGGACTATGCCTAATAAAATAAATGCGGAATATAAATGCAGATAGCTGAAATGAATAATAATCTCAATTACAATAATATTGAGAGGTCAATACAAACGTTGTTCAAAGGATAACCTTAAACCAAAAACCAAAGTTTAAGGTAGGACAACCTGATTTATTGAACTCAATAAAGATCAAAAACTCAAACTAATACAAGAAGCAATAGAAATAAATCTAGCTATTACAACATTCAGCAAAAGTACATAAAATAAATACAAGCATTCACCACACATAAATCACATACATCATCATCCACCAAACTCTAAGAATTATAGTGGTTCGGTGTGTACACCAACTGTTCTAAAACAACCACACCTACTCCACTCTCAATAATCACAACTCACTTGATATTGGCTTTCACTATGAAAGAAGGTTTTCCAAGGTTCACATTAAAATTTGTAATAACCCAAATAAATATTGACCGTTTAATTTAACCATTGATTGACGTACCCAATTAATCCAATATGACCGTTGATCTATAAGATCAATGGTCCAATCTCAACAATTACTTGGACATATCCAATCCAACTGTTCATTAACTAATGAATCCAACCATACATTTAACCATCCATCCAACGATACAACCATCTAACTGTCCATATGTTGAAAATCATTGGAACACTTGCCTTTGCATTTGAACTGACCATCCATCATATTGGTCATGTGGCCCCACCTACGATCCTACCCGTCCATCCACAGGTACATCTTGGAGTCTAGCCATCGATCATACAACAACTCATCTAACCATATATCTATCCATCCATCTATGCATACAATAATTCGTCCATCCATCTACATCATATACTTATGCACCATTAAATACATCACAACCACACACATACACCAAACACATCACATACATACCTCTCTCACACACACACACAAGTAGTTCGTGCATGCATCACCAACCATACACTATGCACACCTACAATAACCACACCTCACATACATGTGCCACACATGTGGCATGTGTGCAATGCATGGCACATGTGTGCACAACATTACACTAGATTAGTGCACGTGGTGTAAATCAAAACAAAGAAAGAAAGAAAAAATGTGACATACAAAGCTTTAAAAAGAAAAACTGAAATTTAAAAGAAAACTTATTAACATTAAAACATCACACGTGATGTTGTGTTCCTTATAAATAAGGAGCAAAGGAAGAGAAGTGGGATGTGTTGTGACGTGAGAAGAGTGAGGTGAGAGAGAAGAGAGAGAGAGAGAACAAAAAAAAAGAGAGTTGCTGGTAATTTACGTTGGAAAGAGGGAGAGAAAGAAGAGAGAGAAAAAGGAAGAAAGAAAAAGAGGAGAGAGGAAAAGGAAGAGAGAAAAAGAAAAGAAAACGAAAAAGAAAAGAAAAGAAAATACTTTTTTAAGAAAAAGTGAGTTTCTCTCACTTGATAATTTTTCTTTATTATTTTTTTTTTTACTTATAATAAATTCCACATGTTTTCCTTTTATTATTATGCAAATAATTCAATAATTGTGAATTTTTCTCTTATTGATTTATTCATTTGATTCATAGTTTGTTGTGTTTATTTAGCATGATTTTTTCCTGTAGTTCTCTTTATTTTAATTACCAAGCCTTGAATCAACTTTAAATTTAGATTGTTGTTCACCCATACATTAATAATTCTTTTATTATTATTTTTTGGTAATTTTATGAAAATTAGAATTTAGAGGATCTTTTTTTTTATTAGAAACTTCAAGTTCCATATACTTTTCCAGACTGTCGGATAGGATCTGATGGATTGCATTGCATAAATATATTTTAAATCATGTACGAATAATCTACAATGATTAGAAATAATTTGTCCTTAAAAATATTTTGCTCACGAAATATTAAAATTATATATATCCTCCGAACAGTTTTTAGAACGCCAGAAAATAGGTGGGGCAATCAAGCCCTCTAGGTTAAAAATCCCTAATCAAGACTCTTGGGTTAAAAGTCCCAGAAACCCAACTGGTACCTTTTGGAATGTCTACCGTACCCTTTGAGTGGGTGAGTATGTCAAGATTACAAAAGGTTCCCACTGTTAGGTTCGGTAGGGTAGTAGTTTGACCAACAAACGTACAAATGGGTCCCTCACCAAGTGCCCTTTGGATGGGTGAGTATGTCATGTGAGAGGTTTCCATTGCTAGGCTAGGTGTTTTATTGGCATGGGTGTTGGCCAACCAGTGTAAACTGACCCTAGTATTAAAAAGAATAAACTGCACATGTTATTATGGAGTATAGCATGTGTCGATTTCATTCATTCATTTTTCTTTGAATTTACATTGAAAATTTTGTTTATTAAATCCCCTCATTTGTTGTTTTACCTAAATAGGTATTGTATCTTTTAATACATTTTTATTCATGTTATATGAGGTTATTTTGAAACATGTATTGAGATTACTCACTAGGCTTCACAGCTTACCCTGTTGGGATTTTAAAATTTCAAGATCGTGATCTCATAGAGAAGCTTAATGATATTCTTTTATTTATTTTTGTTTCTTTACCATTTTCTAAATAAGTGTAATGAACATTAAGTATAGTATAATAGCATAACGGTGACATGTGTTTGATGATAATATTGAATAGTTGGAATATGGACATTTTATTCTTCTTTAAATAAATGTTTGATTATTTAATTTTTAGATTGTTATATTTCAATGAGCTACCACAATTAAAAACCCCACGCTGAAATTTTCTAGCTATCTCAGTCAAAACCACAATAGAGATTTTCTGGCAATCTCAAAAATCAAAAGCTGTAAATAAAATACTTATCTGAATATTCTCTTTTGATGTAGCCCGGTAGAACTGCTTCTTTGAAGCTGAAGATGTCCAATGTTCAATCACATAAATGGAAGGGTTCTAGGTCTAAATGAATTTTAAATTAATCCAACCTTGGGCTACTTTGATTCAATTTCTTGGATCTCAAAAGGGGTAGATCAGAATTCCCTTTTATCAAATCAGATTGAAGTAGCAAGAAATCAAGAAATTAGAAATCAAAAATCTATAAAAAGTATCTTAAATTACCGTACAATAGCTTGACAATCACGGTGACTTATATCTCAGAGTGGTGGCTTGAATTGGCTTGGAATTAATGAAAAAAGCTGAGAAAAGTCCTCTATTTATAGGCTGAAAAAAGTTCCCTTGACTGGTCTAAGGTCACCCTCGACTGGTCCTGAGTGAGATCAAATTTCAAAAATTCTAGCGCGATCGGATAAAATTGACCCTCGATTGGTCGAGTGGGCTCAAAATGGTTGCTAGAGTTTGAGTCGAGCCTGGCTCGACTGGTTGAGCCAGTCTCCACAACTGGTCGAGCAGGGTGCTTGACTGTCGAGGACCTACCAGAAAATTCTGAAATTTAAATTTAAATCTGGACTAGTCGAAAAAAACCCTGGACTGGTCGACTCAGATTTTAGACTAGTCGAACATTGACTAGGACTAGTCAAAGTAAAGCTTATAATAAGTACAATGACCCAAATTAATTGTGTAATATAAATGACCTAAACCTAAGGTCTTTCTAGGGTCATTTATACCTAAAATGTTGAACATTGAACTTGTAGCTTTAGTAGATCCGGTAGATCTTCTTCTTGAAGTATTTGAAGCTTGAACTTGTATACTTGAAACTTGATTTTTTTCTTGTCTATGAAGTGTATTTGAACTTGAACTTGCACTTGAAGTAGCACTTGAACTTGGTCTAGAACTTGAACTTGGTCTTGAACTTGAAGTTGATGTTGGACATGAAGTTGTTGTAGTAGAACAATCTTTATGTCTTGTAACACATCTTCGTATGAAGGTGAACTTTCCATCACTCAAAGGTCACTTGAAGGTGAACTTTCCATCATGAACAAGTCCATCATTCCAAAGTAGTTTGTCACTACAAAATTTGACAATACAAGGTGCTTGATATACAACATAGCACTTACAATAAGATGTAACAAATCTTTGACTGGTCAAAGAACCTGTTCAACTAGTCGAAGGTCACCTTTGATTGGTCGAGTAAGCTCTTCAACTAGCAAGTTGAATTCGAACTGATTTTGATTATTGAACTTCGAGTCAAGGAACCTTCGACTGGTCAAAGGAGGTCCTTCGACTAGTCAATGAGTCTAGTGGACTGGTTGAAGATTTAATAGAAAATCCGTTTCGCTTCGGCTGTTGCTTGGACTAGTCGAGAAATTCTTAGAATGGTTGATCCAAAACTTAGGCTAGTCAAAACTCAGACATTTAGAAGTATAAAAACCCAATTTTAAATATTTTTTAAAAGCAACTAAACCTAAGGTCATTCTAGGGTTTATAATACATTTATGGATTGAATTTCATAGGATTAGAAACTTGAAGTTCTCAATGGGGCTTGATCTTCTACTAGAATTTTCAGTAGATCGAGCTTGGTCTTCAACTTAAGCTTAAGTTTGAACTTAAGCTTGAACTTGAACTTGAACTTAAACTTGAACTTGAACTTGAACATGAACTTGACTTCAAGATCACTTTGATAAGTTGTTTAGATAAGACGAAATTTGACAAACCAAGTGTAAAATGTACTTTAAACATAATAGCACTTACAATCTCCCCCTTTGTCAATTCCGTGACAAAATATTTAATGTTACAAGAATCTGAATGTAGACTTGTATTCTTGTACTCATGATGTAGTTGAAGATTACAAAAATTTGTATTCCCCCTTAAGTTGTACTCTCCCCGTTTATATAACCATTCCAAGCATTCTCTAAGCATTATAACATACCCATTCGCAATTCACATGCATCATAGCATATATTCAAAATATTTCAATCATTCACATGCATCATATTTTGTTTCAATTCTACATTTCAATCATTCACATATATTCATACCATGTACCATGTTTCAACTCTCTCCCCCCTTTTTGTCACAAGTTGACAAGGGAAGAAGGATGGTAACTATCAAGTAAAGCATATAAATAATCACAGAAATATGTAGAAAAGCATAAGAAGTAGCATATTAGATTGTTAAAGTATGGGAATAAGCATCCAAGCAGAGTTAAAAAGAGTTATTAAGCAAACCAAGTTAAAAATTAACATTATACAACCCTAAAATAACTAAAATGTAATAAACTCAGTCGGATCCTAACGATGAAGGATAGGTATGGAGGGATCAAGATGGTGTAAACTCTTGGTGATACGGTGGAAGTACTATTTCATGTACTTCATAAATGATTTCTAAGTTTGAACCACACTGTCCTGTGAGACTCGTAGAGCCTCAACCTTCTCCTCCAAGGATTTAAGCTGAACATCAACCTGAGAAGGTTGATAACTGGATCATCTAGATCATCTGACTCATCGAGCTCCACAAATATATTGTCCATAGATGTGTCTTCTGGTGGTGCAGGTGCTTCCTCCTCTTCTTTGTCATCACATTGACCAGGAAGATATTCCAAATTCATTTTATTTAGATTAGTTTTGTTAAATGGTAAAACAGATTCTGGTGCCTCAGATGGGGGAATTGTAACATTACAGTGTAAAGCAATACACATCATGAGATATGCAAATGGAATAGAACCATGACTAGGATGAAGACAAAACTAGATAATGAGATAGCATATAAGAGAAGGAAGATAGACTTGTATTCCAGACACAACTGAATGAAGGACACGTGTCATGAAGGGAGTAAGTTCTGACTTATTCCCTACTCGAGGATAAACATTGGACGTAAAGATACAATGAAGGACTCGAAACATTGGGAGCATTTAATTGGCACATAGAGCATTACCAAAATGCCATTTCGCATTAAACCGACATAGTTTACGCGTAATCGCTAGCCGTTAGGTATGAGTCATTTTATCAGTTAAATTTTCAAGAGCTGCAACGACAATCTCAGTTAATGTTGAGATAAGATAACAATTTAGAGTGAATGTGTCTTTTACAAATTTAATTGTAAAAGTAAGGTTTTCGAGAGACACATCACAAATCGATGCATACATCGCTTGCGCTATAGAATGGTAAGCCATTCCGCCCCAACCAAATATGCTTTCCCATCTAATATTTGTAAGAAGAGGAACAAGTTTGAATCGAACAATGTGAGCTAGATTTATACTCGCTCAATAATTATGTCACTTGAGTAGAAGTCCCTAGCGAGCTGTGAATCTTCTTCGAGGCCACTTAGGGTTCTCACATTAGATGGAGTTGGCCTAGATGACAGGCTACCATGAGCTTTGCGTGATGCCATTTTCTTAGTAAGATGCTCTATTAAGGATTGCTCAAGAAATAAGTAAAGAGAGTAATATGATTGTGGATAGATCAGATTTTCCACAAATCTCACACCAAAAAGGGTTTCAAAATAAGAATAAACCCCAAATGATAGATTAACTAGCAAAGAAGAACTCAATTTTACAAAGAAATTGAAAAATGACCACTTACAAGCAAGATTTAAAGATGGGTTCATCGAGAGGGCCTTTGCCTAGTCGAATAAGAAGGTGAAAATGAGAAGAAAAAAGTGATTTTTCACTTTTAGAGGAGAATCCTCGCAGTCCTTGACTGGTCGAGCAACGTGTTTGACTCGTCGAGTGTTTGACTGGTCGAGCATGTCCTCGATCCGTAAAAAAAACCCAAAAAATGAATTTTTATGTAATTTTTACTTTTAATTTTATCATCATTTTATTATTATTTTATGCATTTAATTAATTGTAAACAAGAAACAAAAAAAAATGCATAAATAATTAATCAATAATATAGAAACCAATATCACGCTTTAAATTTGAAAATCTATTCCTATCGAGCGGTTTGGTCAGTATGTCTACAAGCTGCTTCTCAGTTTGAATATATTCTAACACAACACTCTTATCTTCAACTAGTTCTCGAATATAATGGTAATGAATATCGATATGTTTTGTACGAGAATGTTGGATTAGATTTTTTGTAATATTAATTGTTCTCGAATTATCACAATATAATGTCATTGTATCTTGCACAATGCCATAATCAGCTAACATTCTTTTCATCCAAATGAGTTGAGTACAGGTATTACCGGCTGCAATATATTTAGCTTCATCAGCTGAGAGTGATAAAGAGTTTTATTTCTTACTGAGCCATGAAACTAAACAGTTCCCCACGTGGAAATATCCACCACTGGTAGATTTTCAATCGTCAATATTTCCATCCCATTCTGCATCAGTATATCCGGCATTTTGTATAGAGTATCATGTAGATACTAAAGACCTAAATTAGCAGAACTTGCAACATATTTGATTATCCATTTAACAATAGTTAGATGTGATTCTTTAGGATTAGATTGATATCTTGCACATATTCCAACACTAAAAGCAATATCTGGTCTACGGGCAGTTAAGTATAAGAGACTACCAATCATGATTCTATATAGACAGGAGTCTACACTTTTACTTGATTCATCTTTTGAGAGTTTAAGAGTTGTACTAATTGGAATATCAAACTTCTTTCCATTCTCAAACCCCAAATCTTTTACAAGGTTCATGGTATATTTGGTTTGTAATATGAATATACCATCTTTGTGTTGATTAACTTGTAATCTAATAAAGTAGTTTAGTTCACTAATCATGCTCATTTCAAACTTGGATTTCACAGATCTACAAACTTAATAGATAAGTTAGTGTTTGTAGATCCATAAATTATATCGTCAACATAGATCTAAACTATTAGAATATGACTGTTATATTTCTTAATGAATAAAGTTTTATCAACGCTACCCATAGTGAAGTTATAACTAAGTAAAAATTTAGTTAATTTTTTATACCATGCCTTGGGAGCTTGTTTCAAACTATAAAGTACCTTTTTAAGACGGTATATATGATTTGAAGATTTGGGGTCCTTAAAACCCTTAGGTTGTTCAACATAAACTTCCTCATGTAAGTCACTTTTTAAAAATGCACTTTTAACATCCATTTGATATATTTTGAATTTCTTATGATATGCAATTGAAATAAATAATCTTATGGATTCAAGGTGCGCAGCTGGTGCAAATGTTTCATCAAAATCAATACCTTCTATTTGCTTATACCCTCGTACAACCAGTCGAGCCTTATTTATGATAATATTACCTAATTCATCAGTTTTATTCCTAAAAAATTATTTAGTTCCAATTATATGTTTATTAGAAGGTCTATGAAATAAGTACCACACATCATTTCTAACAAATTGATTTAGTTCTTCTTGTATGGCAATTATCCAACTTTCATCGGCAAACACTTCTATTACATTGGTCGGTTCAATTTGGGAAGTGAAGCAGACATAATTACAGATAGTTACCAAGTCTTTGATCGGTTAGATGATCTTTAACTGATCTTAATTTAGTATCAGCTGATTTTGATGAAGAGTCAAGTATATCAATTATATTGAGTTCATCATCATCTAGATCAGGAGTGAGTATGATTTGTTGATCATCAATTACCATGTTTATGGATTCTTGAATCACCCCAGTTCTTTTATTAAGAACTCGGTAAGCATGGCTATTTAGGGCATAGCCTAGAAAAATTCCCTTATCACTCTTCGTTTCGAAGTTTTTCAAATTTTATCGGTCTCTTAAAATGAAGCATTTACATCCAAAAGTCCTAAAATATTTAACAGTGGGCTTTTTATTAAACCATAGTTCATAAGCTATTTTATTTTTAAATTTTCTAATATAAACATAATTTATAATATAACATGTAGTATTAACAGCTCCAGCCTATAAATTTTTTGGTACTTTCATGCTGTTTAACATTACACTAGCCATTTCCTATAAAACTCTATTTTTTCTCTCAACGATTCTATTTTATTGAGGTGCTTTAGGAGCAGAGAACTTATGTGATATACCATGATCATCACGGTACTTCTCAAAATTACTATTTTCGAATTTTATACCTTGATTACTTTTAATTTTGATCACAGATATCTCTTTTTCGATCTGCATACATTTTAAAATTCTTCTGACTTCATCAAGAGTATCTAATTTCTCTCTTAAAAAGGCTACCCAAGTATATCTGGTGTAATCATCAACAAATACAAGAAAATACTTTTTTCCACCTCTACTCTCAGTTCTAGTTAGTCCTACTAGATCCATGTAGACTAGTTCTAGAGGTTTGGCTATGGCTAAAGAGTTCACTTTCTTGTGACTACTCTTGGTTTGTTTACCAATTTGACATGTGCCACATACTTTTTCTATATTTTTCAGCTTGAGTAAACCACATAAGTGATCTCTTCTACCTAGCTTATAAAAATCTCTATAATTAACATGTCCAAGACATTTATGCCAAAGTTCAGTCTCGCTATTTAAACCATGTAATAAAAATGGTTAGATGATCAAGAGTTATCGATAATATAGCAATTTTCAGAGGTCCTACGACTGTTTAATATTACATTACCCTTCTCATTTATTATCTCACATCCGTGATTAGAAAATTTCACATTATGTGTAACACCCCGATTCTTAAAACCTGAGTACACTACTCGTTTTCCAAAAACCCAAGTATTAACCTTTAATTGTGACTCAAATTTCACATACATTTTTTAAAACAATTTATAAGAGTTAGTAAACTAGAAGAATATAATTAAATCAAGTATAAAAGGGAGTCCAAATATACATAACCAAGATTTTAAGTGGTTACCTGAATACTTATACAAACCAATGTTTCATAACTAAATATTGAACAATAAAATAATAAAAGTAGTCTAGAAATTAGTGCCGCATAGCCATCGATCTCTCCATGCGATGCACTAGAGTCAACTTATAGATCATCCATGTATCCTGCACACTAAATACAGTTTGATAGCGTCAATGGCTATCCTAGTGAGGTATAACCCCCAAGATCTATCGTAGCATTAATATAATAAGCATATTTATCAAGAACAGTATTTAACAAATATTTCACAAGGATTATCATAGAAATCAGATAAGGTTTATCATATACACATTTATTAAATAAATTTCACAAAGATAATCTTGTTTAAATGCATGGATGCATGTATATGCTCCTAGACCTAGGGATGGACATCTAGCTGGTAAAAGGTCACCTAAGGAGAACTAGCCACCCAGAAAAGTACTCACAGATACGCCCTAAGGAGAACTAGCCATGTCACGCTCCAAAGTAAAAAACCGGGCTCACAGAATTCCCGATCGCCGAATCTGATGCCGACAGCCTCCGTAGTACCCCATTCTCGGCTCCCGACACCCATGTGACAGATTCCGATCCTAGGATCCTATAAGGAGGATTTTTAATATGAACTTTTTTTTGTAAATGAGCATTACCACAAGCATAACCAAGTCACAAAACAACATCACCACATATCCACTATAATAAACCATTTGAGTACAATGCGAAAAGGGAATATACAGGTATAATGAAACTCCAGAAAGATTGCCACACACTCTCGCCTCAGTGTTACTGCGTCCTAACGTCACCTGCACGTAAAGGTCATGCATAAGCTTACAACGAAACTTAGAGGGTGTGTACATGTGTGCGCAATGCATGTACCAAGCATGTGATATCAGAGTAAGCAAAAATGCTGGCAAGTCCATGAGTGCTATCAACTATACCAAGGTTATGCGCTGTAAGACCTACGTAGCCAAATGTCATATGTAAGATGCAATGCAAGCATGCCAGTCCTCATCGAGTCCACATGTCAATACAATTCATCTCTGAAACATCACCATGGTCTAGTACACTCCACACTGGCTGTCACCTCCCTAGTCACACAACCAGTGAGTGGAAAAGACCTCACTACCTACCTGGTCAATAGTCTGTCAATACGTACTTGACTCGTCGATAGCGGACTCATTTACGTGCTGGTCAGACTCAGCCTAGCTTACAGCCCCCTCACTCAGGCGGATAAGGCTACACCCACTTCACAACCTACCACGACACAGTAGGAGACGTGGACTACTGGTATTCGGCACTCATGCAGTAAGGCCCATATCTTATTCCATACCGTTCCTTAAACATCCGCGATCCTCCTCGTCGAACTAGGATACAAGCCTTACAGTGAATGTTATAGACATATGAAAGATGATAGGGCGATTATATCAGACATCAACTAAATCGATGGTGGCTCAGATACATTTGGAGATGGTAGCAACTATAAGATCATCGGAAGAGGTAATATAAAACTTCTCAATCTACCTATCTTTGAAAATGTGTTATATGTTGAAGGCTTAAAACATAATTTACTGAGCAAATCTCAAATATGTGATAATAATCATAGTGTAAAATTTTCAGATTACGGATGTGAGATAATTAACAATTAAGATCATGTAATATTAAATGGCCGCAGGACCTTTGAAAATTACTATATCATTGATGACTTCACTAGATATTCATGGGTAGCCATCTTAAGAGAAAAGTTGGATGCTTTTGACGAAGTCAAAAAGTTAATTAAACGCATCCAGATTGAAAAACAACTATCTGTGATCAGAATAAGAAGTGAACATGGTACTAAATTTGAAAATAGCAATTTTGAAAAGTACTGTAATGACCATGGAATATTACATAAATTTTTTGCTCCTAAAACTCCTCAGCAAAATGGTGTTGTTGAGAAGAAAAAACATTCTATAAGAAATGGCTAGTTTTATGTTAATAGCTTAAAATTAACAAAAAATTTATAGGCAGAAGTTGTTAATGCCGCTTGTTATATTATTAATTGTGTTTATATAAGAGCAAGTAAAAATAAAAACAACTTATGAACTATGGTTTGATATAAAAAAAAAAAAAAACCTTTTGTGAAATATGTTCGTACTTTCGGAAGCAAGTGCTTTATTTTATAAGACTAGAAAATTTTGAGAAAATTTGAAGCTAAAAGTAATGAGGGAATATTTTTGAGATATGCTCTAAACAGTCGAGTATATTGTGTTTTAAATAAAAGAACTGGAGTGATACAAGAACCCATAAATGTTGTCATTGATGATCAAACTATCACACCCAAACCTGATCAAGATGATGAAATTATCACGGTTAATCAATCTAAACCATCATCGGAATCAAATTAAACTGAGATAAGACTAGTTAAGGATCATCTAACTAATCAAATACTTAATAATCCTCACGCTGGTGTTCAAACCATAAGACAATTAGAAAACTTATGTAATAATGTTTACTTCACATCCCAGATGGAATCAACTAATGTAAATGAAGTCCTAGCAAATGAAAGTTAGATTTTAGCCATGCAAGATGAACTAAATCAGTTTGTTAGAAACAATGTTTGTTATCTAGTTCATATACCTTCTGACGAAATGTTATTGGAACCAAATGGATTTTTAAAAATAAATCTGATGAACTGGGTAATATTATAAGAAACAAGGCATGATTGGTTGTGCAAGGTTACACTCAAATTGAAGGAATTGACAACGATGAAACATTTGCACCAGCAGCTCGTCTTGAATCTATTAGATTATTTATTACCATTATATGTTATAAAAATTTTAAAATATGCCAAATGGATGTTGAAAGTGCCTTCTTAAATGGTAAACGAAAAAGATTATGTTGAATAACCTAAGGGTTTTGAAGTTCCCAAACTTCCTGATAATGTATACCGC
This sequence comes from Magnolia changhungtana, assembly GCA_030180095.1. Classification (NCBI taxonomy): domain Eukaryota; kingdom Viridiplantae; phylum Streptophyta; class Magnoliopsida; order Magnoliales; family Magnoliaceae; genus Magnolia; species Magnolia changhungtana. The sequence goes on from JASAUF010000397.1 coordinate 6,675,482, forward strand.
CTTAAAAAAGCTCTATATGGTTTAAAACAAACCCCAAGAGCATGGTATGAAAAAATGACTAAATTTTTTGTAACGCCCCGGATTTTTGCCAACCTGGGATTAGATGACCTTAGGCAATGGGTCGATTCTAATACTTCATTAACTTGTCAGAACTGAATCCCAAAGTCTAAAGCCGCCTTTGAACTCATTTCCTTCACAAATCTCACCCTTCATCACCTTGATCTTCCAATTTTTCTAAGAACTTTCACCCTAGACACTATCTTAAACTAGCTAAGTAGTATAACTTGGATCACTTTATATACAAACTCCAAAGGCCTGAGTACCACCTCGATGAAATCACGGATTAAATCCTTTAGAAACTTAACAAAGTTAACTAAGTACTAAACTCAATTAGCCACGAAATCCGTTGGGATCGCTTTAAATACGATCTGCAAGACCCAAAACTTGCAGAATCATTGACGCTAGGTTATCCTAAAATCTAGGATCAATCTCATTACCATTTGCTCTCGGGAGCACATCGAAACTCCGTATCTGGTCTAGATCGCACATCGAGTCCGATTAATGAAGCTAAGGAACTAGGATGGGCTTAACAATCATCTCAAAAATCAGCTCCATCCGATGTTCCATGGCCATTCGTTTCGATTCGGAGCGAGGAGTGTGAAAAACACTATTCCCATCCAAAATAAATATCGGAATAGTGATCCGCATCGTTCGTTGATGCGTCAAGATTACAACCCCAAATCGGACCAAATTACACCCTTGGATTAAGAAAAATTTGAGAACATTTACATGTACTTGGAATTTCGATCGTGGCCCACTGTGACCGTCGAATCGAAAGTGGTCCGCCACGTGCGATCTGCGTATCCGAATGAGTCAAAAACGTAATCCCACGTAGATCCATTGATGGTGAGCTTAAGTCGACGTTTGGCTCAAAGAGGGCCACCGAACTTCCCTTTTGAGCTGAAAAAGCGGCGAATATCCTATATAAGCAGTACCCCATGAACCTAAGTCTATTTCCGTAATGTTTGAGGCTATAAAAGGAGCTTAGAGCAGCCCCTCTCACAGCCATACGAATTTTGGTGGAAACCCTAGAGAGAGAGAGAGAAAGAGAGAGAAGGACTTGGAGATCTCGATCTTCCTCCACTTGCATTGGCTTGCTACACGGCCTACACCGCCTTATTCTCGGCGTTTTCCGGCGTTTTCCGCCTCATTTGAAGGTAAGAAAACCTAACCCTAGGTCGATTTGCGGTGGAATCGAGGTGGGATGTATACCGACTAACCGATTCCGCTCTTTAAGGCTAGAAATCGCCCGTAGGCGGAAGATCTATCACCCTTTGATTCGTTCCGTTTCCAAAGGCAAAGGTGAGGACTTTAAGTGTATAAGTTACGGTTTTCAACGCTTTCAATGTCGATAATGGTAGATTCATGATCGCGCTTGCATTGCACATGTACAAAGTGTTTTAGTTTCTGTTTTGATTAGCGGTGTGAAATATGGAATTTCACATATTCTAGTTATACGTAGAAATACCGTATACGTATTTTTTTTGGATAAATGCTTGACATGTTTATTTAATGTTTAATTATATAACATATGGATAAAATACTAGTTTGGCGAAAGGAATCGCCAAAATATATGTTTACTTGTAAATGCGCCGTATGTTGAAATTACGTATTGTAGAAATACCGTATCGTAGTTCTTTTGGGATAATGTTTGACATATTTATTTAATGTATGATTATACAATACATGATTAAAATACTAGCTTGGCGAAAGGAATCCTTGAAATCTATGTTCCTTTGAAAACACTATGTATGTCGAAATTGGGTATACGTGGAAGTACCCTATACGTATAAAAGTTCTTGATGTGATTGACATGTTTAATTCTTTGTATGAATATGATGTATATGTATAAAATACTAGTTTGGTAAAGGGACAACCCTAGTACACACTTCCTAGCATACGTGAGGTATGTTGAAATATTGCATTCAAGTGTTGGTGAAATCACTTGTGAGTGTAAGTATTTAAGTGTTAGAATCTTAGGTAGGTCTTGAGATGGGATTCTCGGCTACCTTAGAGTCACATATGACACTCTCCATGTGGTTGTTCACTCTAACCACTAACTTACAAAATATAAGTATTTGTATACTTATTTACATAATGCTTTATAACATGCTTTGAACATGCTTTGCGACTTGTTATTAACATGCTTCATGTTATGCTTTAAAATATGCTTGCTAGTGTTCTTGAATTACTTTATTTATCATGCTTGAATTACTTGTTTATCATGCTTTACTCCACATGCTATGGATGACAATTGATTGTGCTTGGGGCTATGATTATAGTCGGACAATCGGTACTAGATGGAGATCGTGGTTGAGTTTCATGTTGCCACGTGAGATGTGTTCACGAACTCGAGTCGTAGTACTTGGTTGGCGATAGTGGTTGGCCACTTGAAGTGCTTATGCACTTCATGTCGTTCAACTTGTTGTGAGCTCGAGCTAGCCGAGCTCGTCATGTAACCCGATCCTGTCTTATGTATGTTCACCATGTTTGGTCGCTAATGCTTGAACCTAGAGTACCAAACTTACCGGTGAAAACCCGTTAACCATGGTACCTCGATCCGCTAAGACTCATGAGCCGGGCATGGTGGTATGGGACACCGTGGTCGAGCATTGTCATCCCTCTGGCTGGGCTACGTGCCTCCCCGTAGTGACCGGTGAGCAACTCTACTCGTGAGCCGATTATGGTGGTATGGGACACTATATATTTGTCGCCTACATTGATAAGGTGATGGGGAGTGGTGCAATCTTTATGTTACGACCACAGCGACCCTTTTAGTGACCGCGAGCATACTCACGAAGTTGCGGCGTGCCTTAGGGTTCGCCGCGATATATAGAGTATGAACTAGGCACTGTTTACGTATAGTTGTATCGTGATGAATCGTTTAAGGGGTGATGGGGAGTGGTGCAACCTTTGTGCGTAACACTGCCACAGCGGCTCTGCTGCGGTGACCTAGAAAACACACCATCGTCGATATTAACTAGGACCGAATGACCCTAGAATGGATCATGTTTGGGAATGATACAAGAGAGGTACCTTAGTTTCTCAATCCTGTGTTTGAAATGGACTAATTAAAAACTTCGGTAATCATGCTCATCATGCATCGCATGTGCACGGAAGATGTGGAGCAACTTGTGGGATGTAAGCATGCGTGAACGTGAGATGGTGTCACTTGAGGGAGTATGTCGGAGAGGGCATCCATCATACTGCATTCATACTTGCATTAATCGGAGTAACTAGGAGTGTTTGATTTCTTGCTTTATCATTCTTTGCTTGACCGTATTGAGAACATGATAACTTATGTCTTATCGTTCCCTTGAGTTAGCTACTCACTCCCACGTTACGGGACGGTGTTGTACACACCAAAGCAGATTTGTTGAGTTTCGGGTGATGGCGATGCTTGTGAAGGAGCCGGACTACTTCTATGGTGATGAGGAGGAGTTCTCCTATCATGAAATTCTCTGGCGGGTCTCTCGAAGACACAGTCTTGTATTGTCGAGGCGTAGTAATCATGGGGATGAAGACATTAAACTTACACATTTGGTATATTTTATTTGTACTTGTATTTATTTAACTGGTAATGTTATCACACACGGAGACTCATCATAGTTTATATATTTTATCTATTTATCATAGTCTTCCGGTGTCTCGGAGTATGATATCTTTGTTTTGGCTTAATCTCACTCATGTTCAATGCACGAATACAGTCAACATTCAATCATCATTCATTTTGTTGCATAAGTGATGTTCTGGAACTCGGGAGTTGCGTTTATGCTCGACCCCCGATTTTCAGGGCGTTACATTTTTACTCAGTCAAAATTTTAAAATGGAGAGTGTTAATAAAACTTTATTTATCAAAAAATGTAATGAAGATATGTTAATCGTTCAAATATATGTAGATGATATTATCTATGGATCAACTTGTACTGACCTCTCCTCTACGTTTACAGATTTGATGAAATTATAGTTCAAAATGAGTATGGTTGGTGAGCTAAATTTTTCATTGGTCTTCAAATCAAACAGCTCAAAGATGGGATATTTATCTCCCAGACCAAATATGCTATGAACTTTGTAAAAGGATTTGGTTTCAAGAATAGCGGGAATTTTAATACTCCCATGGGTACAATACTTAAATTAACTAAAGATGAATAGGTAAAAGTGTTGACTCTCGACTTTACTGCAACATGATTGGTAGTCTACTATACTTAACTGCAAGCAGGCCTGATATTTCCTTCAGTGTAGGCATCTGTGTTTGATATCAATCTAATCATAAGGAATCTCATCTATCTACTATTAAATGGATTATTGGATATGTTACTAGTACTGCTAGCTTAGGATTGTGGTATCCACATGATACGTCCATACAAATAGTTGGATACATTGATGCAAACTGGGCAGGTAATGTTGATGATAAAAAAATCCACAAGTGAGGGATGTTTCTATATTAAAAACTGCCTTGTATCTTCGATGAGCAAGAAGAAAAATTCAATGTCGTTATCCACTGTAGAAACTAAATATATTTCTCCAAGGAATGCTTGCACGCAACTTATGTGGATGAAACGCATGTTAGCTGACTATGGTATTAATCAAGATACCGTGAATCTATATTGTGATAATACCAGTGCTATAAACATATCTAAAAATCCTATTCAACATTCTCATACAAAACTCATTGACATACGATATCATTATATTCGAGAATTAGTTGAAGATAAGACTATCACACTAGAATACATTCAAACTAAGAAGCAACTTGCAGATACTCTGAAAAAACCTCTAAACAATGTTAGATTCTCTAATTTAAAGCATGACATCTGATTATGCTCTATTAAATGATTATGTTATCTTTAATTAATCTTCTTTTAATGCATTTTGTTAATTTTTATTTTTTGTAAACATGTATAAAAGGAAAAATGATAATATTATAAAAAAAATTGGGATTTTTGACCAGCCCATAGCTGACCGACTAATTCGGCCAGGCGAGCACATACTCGGTCGGCTGAATCAGGCATGGATTGAATAAAAAAGGTGGGAAAACCCAATTTTTTTTCATTTTCACTTCTTCTTATTCAGTCCGTCAGTGCTTCCTTCAGCCAACCCATCACTCTAACTTCTTTGTAAGTTGTTTTTATGTTCCTAGTTGCATATTATTTTGGTATTTTGTATTTTTCTTGAATCTAGATTCCTCTTTTTGGTGGGTTTGCTTAAAAAATCTGTTCATCTCAAACCCATCCCCCATTTTGCAATCTCTCACCTATTTTTTTCCATGGAACAAAGATACAAATGCACCATTCGTAGATCTCATGTTGGTTCCTCATCCCTCTCCATTCCTCAGGTTGTGTGGTCCATACGTGCACTTGAGGATGATCTAGAAAATATTTTTTTTATCTCAATGCATTAATATTGAACGGTCAGTTAACCGTGATCATATCGCTCAATATGGTCTTTTTGAACTCCTCTCTGAGGTAGGATGGAGAAATTTCTGAAATGGGGTGAGGCGACTTACCGGTCCATCACTCAAGGGATTTATGCATCCATCAATGAGGTCTCTTCAGAAAATTTAAGTTTAATATTCAATTTTTGGAAGAAACCATCACAATAACACCCTATATCATATCGTCCATAATGGACATTGAAATGACGGATGACGGGATACTAATTGCTACACTTTCTAAAGATATGAACAATTCAGAAGAGCTTCTCTTACCCGTGTGTTATGTGGATTTAACGCAGAATGGCGGTCCGGTAATTGTCACGCCCCGAACTCGAAAATCGAGCTAACAAAATTCCTGATCGCTGAATCTGATGTCGATAGCCTCCGTGTACCCCATTCTCAGCTCCCAGCACCCATACGCTAGAATTCGATCCTGGGATCCTACAAGGAGGATTTTCCAAAGTACATTTGTCTTATAAGAAGCATAACCACAAGTTTACCCAAATTACAAAGGCAACATCATCATCACATATCCACTAATATGAGCTTTTGAATACAATGCTGAAAGGGAAATACATATATCGATAATCAAGCTCCAGAAGTCCACTGCATGCTCCAAGCTCTACATTGCTGAAACCTATCGCCACCTACACGCATCTATCATGCATAAGCTTATAAAAAGCTTAGAGGGTGGTGAAAGTGTGTGCACAAGATAAGTGTCAAGTATACAAATATAATGTTATAATCATACAATGTCAAAAATACTGGCAAGGTCATAAATCATATGATATCAAAGTAAGCGGAAACATACTGGTAAGTCCACTAGTCATATAATATCAAAATATGCAATGCGGATTGACTACGCAAATGCGGAATCATATAGAGCTAAATATCAGATACCGATGATGCAATGTAATATACAAATCTTGCTAAGTCCGTCTAGGCCATATAAGTGTAGAAACATAGCAACCTAAAATGTCATATGTCGCAGATGTAATGCAATATGCGATGCGAATAAAATGACCAAGCTAAAGTGTGAAGTCGGGATGATAGTATGTAGTATCGCGGGCTATGGGGTCCACCACAAGGGACTTCTATCCGAACCAATCCCATACCTAAATTTAGATAGTCAGACTCAACGTGGTAAACTCCTGATCTCAGGTTAGTCGCGCACCCCAACCAAAATCCTGGCCATTGCGAAGGTACACGTAACAAATTGTTGCGCACCACCAACCCGAGTGGATATTGAATGAATTAATGAATGAGTATGCAACTCCTACTCAATAAGCCCACATATCAGTACTGTATATTTCTGAGATCATCACCGGGGTCTAGTACACTCCAAACCAGATTGCCACCATATCGTGCACAACAAGGTGAGTGGAAGATACCTCACTATCCACCTACCAATATCAAGCCTAGCTCGTCGATAGTGGACCTATTCCTCAAGCTGGTCAAACTCAGCCTAACTTTGCCCCCTCCTCTCGGTTAGGTAAGGCCGCACCCCCTTCCAACTGACCACGACACAGTGGGAGACGTGTCCTAACGGTGTACGACCCTCATGCGTTCATGTATCCACTCGGTCCAGACGTTGGAGTAACCTATGAAACTAAGAGGGTTTAGGGAATTTTATGCAGGGATATCTATAGCACCTCATGTAGAATAGATTTTTGGTGTCCCATCTGGCATCCACGATATGCCTGTGGAGGCTACGGCCCTGATGTCGTTAGGGCATACGGTGGTCATATCACAAAACGCAAGATGCATGAGTCATACCATTCAGTCATGCATTAAACCTGCACATACCGTGCGCTCATGTGGACAACTCCTCCTATCAGGGAGTCCCATAATAATTTGCCCAATGGCATATGTTATGAACAATCATTCCTCATATCAAGCATACATATGATGCGCGTGGGTATGGATCGTGAAGCTATATTAAGCATATTACATGATAATGGTGTACTTTCCCCATATCAAGGATAGGCCCAAATAGCCTACTCATAACAAGAATGGACCTCACAATGGGCCTAAAGGAAGGTCATAATGTGGACATCTAACCGTCATTACCCATCAATGTGGACATTTAACCAACACTGCTCCAAGTAGTGGCTCACATAAACATCATTACATACATTATAGTGAAATCACACATTATATCTGTCGGCACATTCATCACATTGGGCCTCACTTAAGGGCCACAAATATACCACATCGAGCCTCGTCATATGGGCCATAAATACATCACAATGAACCTTGTCAAATGGGCCACAAATACATCACAACGGCCACATACCTAGGCCTTAAATACAAATCACAATGGGCCGCATAACATGGGCTTAATATACATTGCAATGGGCCGCATGACATGGGCCTAATACACATCACAATGGGCTGCAAGACATGGGCCTAATACACATCACAATGGGCCACATGACATGAGCTTAACATATATCACAATGGGCTGCTTAATGGGCTGCACCAATGAGCCTCATATACATCAAGTGGGCCGCATTAATGGGCTGCACCAATGGGCCTCATATACATTAAGTGGGTCACATCAATGGGTCACACCAATGGACCTCATATACATCAAGTAAGATGCATCAATGGGACGCACCAATGGGCCCCATATACAACCAAGTGGGCCACATCAATGGGCCTCATATACATCAAGTGGGTCGCATTAATGAGCCGCACCAATGGGCCCCATATACAACAAATGGGCCGCATCAATGGGCCTCATATACATCAAGTAGGTCGCATCAATGAGCCACACCAATGGGACTTATATCCATTACAAAGGGTCTCAAGTGGAAGTTTGGATTACATCTAAAATCATTTCAATAGTTGCAGGTGTAACATGTGTATCATTGTACATTATCATTCCATTAGGTGCACAGCACGCGATGACGATCAACACTGCCCAATCATTGCCCATGTAAATCAACACTGTCCAAACATTGTCCAGCATCGTCCAGCACGATTTGGACGGTGTGGATGAAATAAATACATCATGGTGGTCCCTTACGGGCAAAACAGATAGACGACTTGATAGATCACATAATTTGAGGTGGGTCCCAGCAAAAACAGATGGTCGACGGGGATATAAAACATTTACATTAAGGTGTGGCCACCGTCCAGAAGATTTAGATGGTACATGTAAGACCCGTATCCTAGTTCATACTGTTCCATCAACTATCGCGATCCTTCCCGTCGAATTTCGGCAACCTGCGATATATAATCAATGTATGTGTGTGACCCTAAGTCATATCTTATAGATTTGAGTCGACTTAATCCGAGACTTGTACCATTGTGTAATGCCCTGAAAATTGGGGGTCGAGCATAATCTCAACTCCCGAGTTCCAATGCATCACTTATGCAACATAATGAATGATTATTGAGTGTTGTTTGTATTAGTGCATTGAATATGAGTGAGATTAAGCCAAAACAGCATATCATACTCCAGAGACGATTAACTTATGCAACCGGAAGACTGTGATAGATATATACAATATATAAACTATGGTAAGTCTTCAGAGTGTGATAATGTTACCAGGTTAACGAATTACAAGTATAATTTCAAAATATACCAAATTGTGTGAGGTCATCTAGTTGACATCCCTGTAACCCCGTCGATCAAGACACGGCTCACATGAAGCCGCCAGAAAACAGCAATACAAGAAAGCATCCTCGTCGTCACAAAAGTCCGGCTCCGCCTCAGAAGTAGCGTCACCATCTGCAATCAGACAAAGTCTGGTGGGTGTCCGGAACACCGTCCCATAACGTGGGAGTGAGTGATCAACTCAGTGGAACAATAAAGCAAAGGTTAACATGTTATCAATTCAGTCAAGTAGTAATGATAAAGCAGTACAATCAAACACTCCTAAATACTTTTATTAGAGCAAGTTTGAATGCAGTAATGATGCATGCCCTCGCCAACATACTCCCTTGTGTGACACCATCTTACGTCCGCGGCATGCTTTCATCCCTCAGTGCTCCACATCTTCCAGGCACATGCAGTGCGATGATGAGCATGATTACCGAGTTGTTATTAGTCATTTTCATATAGTAGTATTGGGAAACTAAGGTACCTCCTTTATATCATTCCCAAACAATGATCCATTCTAGGGTCGTCAATCCTAGATAATCTCATACGATGATGCAGTTCTAGGTTGCTGCAAGGGCTGCTAGGGCTGTTACACGGAATCGTTGCACCACTCCCCCATCACCTTATCAATACAGGCCTACTTTATACTCTGTTTACTACGGGAAGGCTCGTCGCCTCTTTGCAAATTTAGAGTATGCTCGAGGTCACTACACCGGGTACGGTCAGGGCTATCAGGGCTGTTACACGGAATCATTACACCACTCCCCCATCACCCATCAAAACAGTGTAGGCCGATAGCTCGAATATCATGTCTCATACCAAGGTATTCGGCTCACGAGTTTGGGTTGCTCACTGGTCACTACGGGGAGGCACATCACCCCAGCGTAGGCTGACAGCTTGACCACGGTGTCCCATACCACCATGCCCGGCTCATGAGTCTTAGCGGATCGAGGTACCAAGGTTAACGGGGTTACACTGGTAAGTTCGGTACCTTAGGTTCAAGCAGTAGCATCCAAACATGGTGAACATACATTACACAGATCGGGTTACTTGACGAACTCGGCTAGCTCGAGCGTACGACAAGTTGAACGACATGAAGTGTATAAGCACTTCGCGTGGCCAACCACTATAGCCAACCGAAGTACGACTCGGGTTCGTTGAACATATCTCATGTGGCGAATGAATCTCAGCCACGAATTCAATCCCGTTACCGATTGCCTGAACTATACAATAGCCCTAATCACATTCAATTATGGAACAGTTAAAGCAGTAATGGATCAAGATTTAAATCGTACAATCAAATATCCAATATTGTCCGCTTAAGGCTGCCAAGGCTATTGCACGGAATCGTTACACCACTCCCCCATCACCCTTCACGAATTTTATGGAATACAACTTAAACATGTGAAGTAGTCAGAGCAAAATTAAATAAACAAGTAATTCAAACATATTAACAAGCATGTTATAAAACATAATGCAAACAGGAAATCCAAACACATACATTTCATAAACCAGTAAGTGATTAAACTAAACAACTTATATGAAGGAAATCATACACATCACTAAGGTAGTTGAGAATCCTATCTCAACACCTACTCAAGGCACTACTAGATTAAGTACATATCTATACAAGCATTTTCACAAACACTTAGACTACACATTCCAACATACCTATAATATACTAATTAAAACACAAGTCGTAGCGAATCCTTTCACAAAGGATTACCACATGAACCACGATCATGCATTCACGACTAATAGTCATGGCAAGCATAAATCATAGTTCCATATTCATTTGAACATTTCTGCAAACACTTAGGTTACAACTAGTATATACACGACGTACGTTAATAGAATAGGTGTTAGGCTAATCTGTTCACCTAGAAGTTGATACACATGTATCTAGCATACCTAGTCATGGCAAGCATAAATCCGTATTTCATACGTGTACGGTATTTTCTACAAATACGAGGAATACAGTATATTCAACATAGTTAATGTGTATTTGAAAAACGAAACGGACAGCACTTTGTACATGTACAATTGCATGCAGATCATGAATCTATCATTATCTGACATTGAAAGTTTTGAAAACTATAACCTATACGTCTAAAGTCTGCACCTTACGCCGTAGACACGTAAGGAACTCGATAGATTTGCTAAGCTTCTGTCTACGATAATGTGGCAACCTATAACATGCTTTAGGTTAGTTATTTCATAACTTACAACTATCAAAACCCCAAAACAGATGAGGGTTAGGGTTTCTTACCTAGAAACGAAGTCGAAATCGTCGGGAAAATGATTAGAAAGGGATGGGTAGGGTAGAGTGGCAAGGGGATGCTCCCACTTCTCTCACACTTTCTCTTTCTTTTCTGTCTTCTCTCTCCTAAGTTTTTCTCAAATTCGTATGGGATGAGAGAGTGAGGGTTTTAGGTCCTTATATAGGCTAAAACATAACCAAAATAGACCCAGGGTCAAGGTATACTTAGGTTATATCCAAAGTGGGTCCATTTCGATCCAACGGAGCACTTCTGGAGGCCCCTTTTCTATGTGCGGTTGGACTTAAGCTCACAAACCTTGGATCTAGGTGGAGTTAAGTTTTCATTCCAGTCAGATTCTTAGATCACGCATGGCAGACCAATTTCAGTTCAATAGTCACTGAAACTCGATCGGGGATTTCAAGTACATTGTTATGTATATAAAATTTCTCCTAATCCGAGTGTGTAATTGGTTCAGATTCTGATGGTCTGATTGCTTATATTTGGCCCACAAACATCAAGTCTCAGATTACTTAAAGTTGGACTTTATGTCTAATTAATTTCACATTTCTCACTCTTCGCTCCGGACTCAAACGAATAGCCTTGGGACATTAGATGGATTTGATTTCCGAGATGGTGGTCAAACCCAGCAAGGCGGTCCTAATCCTATAACTTTGTATTATTCGGACTTTCGATGTGTAGTCCAGATCTGATACAGAGTTTCATGATGCTCCCGAGAGCAGCCGGATAATGAGATTGATCATAGATTTTAGGGTAACCAAGCGTCAATGATTCTACAAGTTTTGGGTCTTGCAGATCGTATTTAAAGTAGATCAAGTGAATTTCGTAGCTAATCTAGTTTAACACTTAGTTACTTTTGAAGGATAAGGTAGTGAAAGGTGAGATTTGTGAAGGAAAAGGGTTAAAAAGTGATTTTAGACTGTGGGATTAAGTTCTGACAAGTTAATAAGGTGTTAGGATCAACTCATTGCCTAAGGACATCTAATTCCAGGTTGGCAAAAATTCGGGATGTTACACATTGCGACCGCACCGTCGCCGCGGTTCTAACGCTGCATCTTGCATACCGATCAGATACCCTAGCAAGGAGATGTGGGCCCGTGTTCCGTTCGAGAAAAACACTACATGTTTGCAATCCCAAGAGAATCTCTACAACATGTCCCATCAATCAATCACTCAAATCAATCAATCAATCAATGCTTTCTTTCTCCCTAAGTCAAGCAACCACCAGGTCAACTCTTCTCACCCTCTCTCTTACACACCCATACGTGTCAAGTACATCACTCACCTTACCCATCACTCACCTGACATCCATCACTCACCTCACCCATTACTCTCTCTCCTTATATCCCATTCTTTCTCTCATTTCTCAACACACTTTCCAAGCAAGGGAAGAGAGTGCACGTCCATGGTTTTCCAAGAGAGAAAGTGAAATGTGTGTGGCCCACTTTCCCATTCCAAAACCTTCATCCTAGCCATTCAACTCTCATCACCCTCCATCAAAGTGGGGTACAAGGAGATCGGCTTTCCAACGAACCAAGAAGATCGAACGGTGGGTGCTTATTAGGCTAGATTTTTCATGTTTTGATGATGAGCCAAGTGAGGCCTACCGATTGATGGTATGGATCTCACTTTGGACCCTTGATGTGGCCGATAGACCACCTTGATCCTCATGATCATTCCATGATGGGGCCATTTTCCATGGACCCCATCATGATATTTATTTTCCTTGCATAAAATGAGGTCATCTAGACCGTCCATTTTGGGTGGAGAAGGAATCTCCACCATTAATCTTTGATTTGGTGGGCCCACATGTATTGGGACCCACTTAATGTATGATTAAATGCAAGGGAGGTGTCATAGAGGCAGAGCCCTCCATCACATGTGCCCCTCTCTCTTTCTCTCTCTTGCCCTCTCTTTTTCATATTTTTTGCGTGTGATGATGTGGTCGTGTGGCCCACTTGGATGGACCCCACCTTAATGTATGTCCTATCCATACCATCCATGCATATGGTGGCCCACCTATATAGCACGTCTGATGGTGAGGCCCACCTTAATAAGTGTTGTATCTAAGTGTGAACTGTGAACTGACAGTGATGAAAACAACAGTTTGTTTGGAAATTTGGGGTTAGTTGCTCATGTAGGCCCCACCTTGATGTTTGGATTCGATCCATGTCATCCATCCCTTTCCTCAGACCATTTTAGGCATTTAGCAGAAAAATGGGGCCAATCTAACTCTCTAGTGGGCCATAGCATAGAAAACAGTGGTTTCCACGGTTAAAATACACCATGATGTTTCCACACCCCAAAATATATTGGATATTGGGCTTGTTTGGCTTGTCTTGAGCTATGGGAAGCAGTGGACAGGGTGGATTCTTCCGATGTGGGCCCCACATACAAAAAACCCCAGAAAGATTGGTTTTCAAAAAATAAAATAAAATATATAGGCAGCGCGTGCTGCTGCTGACGCTGCAGCAGGATGCTACTGCGTCTGTGCGTGGCGGGCGTAAGAGGCCGGGGCCATGAGCCCCACTACAGGCCCCACCATGATGTGCGTTCAACATCCACTCTGTGCATTCGGTGGCCCCCTCCAAAAATCATCCATATTCATGCTCAGGTGGCCCACATCGTAGGGAACAACGGTGATTGAACATCTGCCCTTGAAACCCTTTTGGGTTAACACAGAAGTTTTAGATTAAGATGAAATTTATTTTCCCTTTTCATCCAGGTCCGTGTGACCTTATCAACCGTTGGATGACAAATAAACATTATGGTGGGACCCACAATGATGTATGGGTTTTACTCACACCCTCCAAGTGGACGGTGGAACTAACTATTATGTATGTCTTTTATTCACACCGTCCAGGTGGACGGTGGAGCCCACTCTGACGTATGTGCTTTATCTATACCGTCCAACCATGTTGGCTGGGGTACTGGACGGCCAGGGGACCCACCTTGAAGTATGTGCTTCATCTAAACCATCCATCCTTATGGGGTCCACCATGATGCATGTACTGCATCCAAACCGTTCAACCATTTTGGAAGCCCATTTTATGGCAGGGGTTAAAGAATGAGTTAGATCCCTAGTTCAAGTGGGCCCCCACCACGGAAAAATAGTGGGAACAGTGACATTCACCGTTTAAACTTCTTAAGGGCCACGGTAGTTCCATTCACTAACGATGGGCCCTAGGATATTTTTTTTACGGTGGTAATCATTGTCACTACTATTTGGAGTGCGGTCCAGTTCATCTTTTAAAATAATTCATATATATATATATGTATGTATACATATTATATACATCTTGATATATTTGTGGCCATCTGTTGAGGCCCACCTTGATATGAACGTATGGCCCATGTTATGAAGGCCCATGTGATGTATCTAAGGCCCATGAGTCGAGGCCCAACGAGATGTCCTTAGGGTCCATTGCAATGTGTGATTCCTCTGTGGTTTGTGTAATGATGTTTTATGGCGGGCAATGCCTTGGGAGCAATGCTGGTTTGACGTCCACATTGTAAGATTAATGTTGGTTAAATGTCCGCATTATAACTCTCCCTAGGGCCTGCTGATAGGCTCGTACTTGTTGTCTATAGGCCGTCTAGGCCCATCAGCGTTGTAAGGATAGTTCATTACTTTATAACATGCTTAGTATAGTTTCATGACTCATGCCCATACGCATCATATGTATGCTTAATATGAGGAATGTTTGATCATAGCATAAGCCAGTTAGGCTGAGACATTTACAAGACTCCTTGTGAGATGGAGTGCCCCACATGATTGCGCAATACGCGCTGGATTGCTGCATGATTTGACAATGTGATTCATGCATCTTGGATTTGTGTGACATGATCCTTGTACGCTCTGGTGACATCAGGGTCGTGGCTCCACAGGTACATCATGGATGGCAGTATTGGATATCGAAAATACTTGGTTCTATCACTGTGGGCACTTAGGATGTCCTTGGGTGAAAGTACCAGAACCTTTTTGGTACTAGGAGTTGCTCTAACATCTAGACCGAGTGGATACATGAGCGCCTGAGTGCCAAATACCAGTAGGCCGCGTCTCCCACTGTGTCGTGGTCAGTTAGAAGGGGGTGTGGCCTTATCCGCCCGAGCGAGGGGGCTATAAGCTAGATTGAGTTTGACCAGCTCATAAATGAGTCTACTATCGACGAGCCGGGTAGGTATTGACAGACTACTTGTCAGGCGGATAGTGTGGTCTATTCCACTTGCTTAGCTGTGCAGCTAGGGAGGAGGCAGTTAGTGTGAAGTGTATTAGACCCCGGTGATATCCAGAGAGGAACTGTACTGATATATATAATTAATGAGGACTGGCATGCTGATATTTGGCATTTGGCTACATAGGCCGGGTAGGTATTGACAGACTTTGCATCTCGCATATGACATTTGGCTACATAGGCCTTGCATCGCATGGCTTTGGTATGGCCGATAGCATTCATTCATTGCACATATAGCTTTGGTAGAGCTGATAGCATTCATGGACTTACCACATATTTCCGCATTACTCTGATATTATACACTTGTCGCTTGCCTTATGCACACACTTACACCACCCTCTGAGCTTTTGTAAGCTTATGCACGACCGTTGGGTGCAGGTGGCATTAGATCATAGTAGTGGTGAGGCAGGAGAGCACATCAAATCATTTTGGAGTTTTTGATCACCCTGTATTTCCCTTTCCGCATTGTACTCAAAGTTTTGATATAGTGGATATGTGGTGATGTTGTTTTGTGACTTGGTTATACTTATGGTTATGCTCCATTACAAAAAAAAAAAATTATACTGAAAATCCGCCTTATAGGATCCCAGGATCAGAATCTAGCATGTGAGTGCCGGAATCCGAGAATGGGGCACTACGGAGGCTGTCGGCACCGAATTCAGCGATCGAGAATTTTGTGAGTCCGTTTTCTGAGTTTAGGGCATGACAGAAGTTGGTATCAAAGCATAACTTGGGAATACCTGAGGATCACATCACATATCTGAAAGGGCCAAGCTATATGCCCTAGAGGAGGGTGAATAGGGCAATGCCAAATAAAACTTAAAACAGCGGAATAATAAAAGATATAAATAACAATGCTGAAATAATAACAATCTCAAAGCATATGAAATATAAGAATGATACTAAATCAGTTCTAAGGACAACCTTACACCAAAAACCAATGGCTTATGGTAGGACAACCTTATTTCTAGAACGATCTAGAAAACACAAATGATATGGAAAATAAATCAAGAATAACTTAAAGAAATAAATCCTAAGTTATTACACCATTCAACCACACTTGCTTGAAATGAAAATTACAACATTCATCCACAAAAGCAATCCACAATAATAAAGGAATAAATGAATAAAGAAATCAAGCACATCCACAACACAACGATATATAGTGGTTCGCCTGTGTGTTCACCAACTGTTAGCCAACAGCCACACAGAATGCTACTCCACTCCTAATATCCTCACACAGGGGATATTAGCATGCACTATCAAAATAGGTTTTCACAGGTTCACCCAAAACCTTCACAATTGTGTCTTTTTATCTCGGGCTTACACAATCCAAAAACCCCCACAATCTGAGTTTTCTGGCTCTCCTCAGATAACCAAAACAATGAGATTTTTCTGGCAAATCTCAAACAAAACCAGAGAAAGTAAATTACAAAGTAAAATACCTGGATCTCCTTTTGAAGTAGCCCAGTAGAACCAATCGGAGTAGATGAATGATACGTCGTTCAATGTCCAATACTCACATAAAGAATGGTTCTAAGTCTAATTGATTTTAGATTAAATCAAGAAGAGCAAGGTCTATTTGATTTTGATCCCAGAAGAAGGAATATCACAAATTCCTCTTTTCTAAATAAGATTGGAATATGGATCAAAATCACAATAGAAAAATGCTAACAAAAGGAATATTAAATATGCACAATAGCTTAAAAAATAATCACTACTTATCTCAGAGTATAGCCTTAAATCGCTTGAATGGAATGGAATTGAATGAATAAACTCTGAAATTCGTGCACTATTTATAGCCTTAAAAATCCCATCTTCGACTGGTCTTAGAATCCTAGGACTGGTCGTAACGTCAAAGATTTTGAAAGATTTCCGCGGGATTAGATTTTTTATACTCATGACTGGTCTTAGGTAGTCTACGACAGGTCGTGGACCACCTACGATTGGTCGTGAGACACCTACGACCGGTCGAGATACTCGAGATAAGTCATCTGGAGTTCGAGTCGTAGAACTACGCCCGGTCGAAGGATGAGTCGTAGGACTTCTCAGCCTGGTCGAAGCAAGTCGGGACTAGTCGAAGGACAACCAGGAAAATCCAAAAATCAAGTAACAACCTAGGGTGGTCTGAGAAACCTAAGACTGGTCGAAGTAAAGCTAGGACCTGGTCTTAAGATTTCTAGGACTGGTCTTAAACATCACACCAAGTAAATTAAAATATTCGGATTATGTATCCAGAATGACCTATCATCTAGACCAACCTAAGGTCAATCTAAGGTCAAACAAACCTTGAGTGAGATGGACATTGAAGTCTTGAAGGTCTGTATTCTCAGATGATCTTGAAGTAGAAGCTTGAGTCGAGTTGATGGTCTTTCTCGAGCTTGGTACATTCTTGACTTGTCTTGATGAAGTCTTCTAATCTTGAACTTGATAGAAGCAAACTTGGAGTCTTCTATTCTTGTAGACTTCATTCATGACATGTCTTGTAAGCATTCTTCATTTATGATCTTGTCTTGAAAACATTCTTCATTCATGATCTTGTCTTGAAGCAGTGTGTAGTCTTGAAGCAGTGTGTAGTCACAAACAAGAAACATAAGAAGTACAAGACATATAGGTTTTGGCACTACAAAATTTGACAACTAAAGGGATATGAAATCATAGCACTAACAATCTCCCCCTTTGTCAAATTTCTGATAAAACACATTTATAAATATAAGAGTAAAATGAAGAAAGAATCATGAGCCATCAGAGTGAGAAAAGAATTACTCTACTCCCCCTAAGTGAGTAGAAACAATCAACCATTTTCAAGTAATCACTTTCTTCCTTTCTCCCATTCTCCCCCTTTCCATACTATTCCATACTACTCCCCCTTTTTGTCACAAAATGACAAGGGAAGGCCAAAGGAGAGAAGAGAACACCATATGAAGAGTCAAGATTTAATTATCAAATTAGTACAACACTTAGTGTCATCAATCCAAACCAAAGTCATCAAACGTAATAATAATACAGAATCCATCATATTTAAACCAAAAAAAAATAATCCACCTAATCAGATCCAGATGAAGGAGCAGGGATGGTTGGATCAATCTGATGTAAACCCCTATTAATGCGACGAAGATATTTTTCGCATATATTTAAATTGCATATCATGGGCTACACTCAGGTTATCAACCTTCTCCTCCAATGCACTTAGGCGTGCATCATAACAGAAGATGGATCGTAATCAGAATCATTTTGGGAGTCGGTTTCAATGTCTTCAAATATATCATCCATATTTATATCACCTGTGGAGGAAGATCAATGACTTCTCCTTCATTTCGGACTTCAAGACCTTCACCACCACCTTCATAGAATTGACCAGAAGCAAATCCAACTTCATCTTATTTAAATTAGTATTATTGAATAAAAGATGATGAATTGGTGCCTCATTC
Organism: Magnolia changhungtana; assembly: GCA_030180095.1. Taxonomy (NCBI): domain Eukaryota; kingdom Viridiplantae; phylum Streptophyta; class Magnoliopsida; order Magnoliales; family Magnoliaceae; genus Magnolia; species Magnolia changhungtana. Next base: position 6,694,531 of record JASAUF010000397.1, read on the forward strand.
TCAAGTAAAGCAACGAGCATATTTGTGGCTAAACAAGTCATAAGATAACCAAATGGAATATCACTATGACCCGGATGAAGATGAAACTGAATGATAAAATGACATATCAAAGAAGGTAAATAGACAACCATGCCAAACACAACAGAGTGCAATACCCGAACCATGAAGGCAGTTAACTCGATTTTATTGCCTGACCGTAGATACACGTTTGAAGTGAAGATCCGGTGCAAAACTCTGTATCTGGGTAATAAAAATTTTGAAGGGAGCACATTTCCTTTGTGCGTCCAATGCACTTCCATATTGCATAAATCTCTTATCAACATTTATTTTTCCGATTCGATGGTTTGTCATATAATGTATGAATCGGAATACCTTCATCTTTGTGGTATATCCATAATACCTGATATCAAATGTCGATCTGTCAAAAATTTCCCTTCTCTAGTAGCAATTGAGAATGTTAAATTATCAAGGGAAAAATCAGAGATACATGCAACCATAGATTGTGCAATAGACTGGTATGCGGGCCCACCCCAAAACAAAATATTAGTCCAGCCAACAGATTCAAGGAGAGGTGTAATCTCAAATTGTTCAATGTGAATGAGACTTACAGGATGCTCAACGATAACTTTACGGTTGCGTAACTCCCGTACATCATTGGGATCATCTTCGGGTGAACAAAGGAGTCGTTTTGTTATAGATGTAGATCTAGATGAAGATAGACCATGGGATGTTTTCTTTTTCCCTCTAACATCCATTTTCAACAAGATTTACCAAGGACCAAGCACAAAGAACACTAGAAGTGGTGGGTTTCTCTAGATCAGATTTTTAGAGAGGAAACCCTAAACAATCAACAAAAGACGAGATCTAGCTTATGGAATAAACAAATCAAAGTATAGAAAGCATAAATCTTCAATAAAAATGAAGAAAAACGACTTATCTTGAAGAAAATCACAAACTCTCAAGACTGGTCGAGCCACGACTCGTCGAAGGAAGAAGAGGAAATGAAGAACAAAGTGATTTTCCCCAAATTATATGATGCTCACGATCTCTACGACCGGTCGAGTCAGGACCGGTCGTGTATGGCAAAGGCCGGTCGAGCATCGACAAAAATAAATATTTTTATGCAGAAATTGAAATTTATTCACATAAAAATTTAAAATATAGTACACTATGATACATGCAGACAAGTATATTCAATTTAAAATGCACATACCAAGATCAAATTTCATTTTAGTAAACCTGCTTTTGTCGAGCGGTTTAGTAAATATATCAGTAAGTTGGACATTAGTTGGAATATATTCCAAAGAGATAGCTTTTTCTTCAACTAATTCACGAATGTAATGATACCTAATGTCAATATGCTTAGTACGTGAATGCTGAATTGGATTTTTGGAAATATTGATAGCACTGGAATTATCACAATGTAAGATCATTGAATCTTGATTAATTCCATAATCGCTTAACATGCATTTCATCCATACGAGTTGTGTACATGCATATCCTACTAAGATATACTCAGCCTCAGCAGTGGAAAGCGATATTGAACTTTGCTTCTTGCTAAACCAAGAAACCAAACAATTTCCAATGTAAAAACAACCACCACTGGTTGATTTTCTATCATCAATATTACCAGCCCAATCAGCATCAGAATACCCTTGACTAATTTAACATTAGTATCAAAAGGATACCAAAGACCCAAATTAGTTGTACTTGCGACATATCTAATAATCCGTTTGACAGCAGTAAGATGTGAATCTTTAGGTTTAGACTGATATCTCACACAAATACCAATGCTAAAAGCGATATCAGGTCTACTAGCAGTTAGGCATAATAAACTAACAATCATACTACGATATATTAGTTAGGATCTACATCTTTACATGTAGAGTCTTTTGAGAGTCTCAAGGTTGTACTCATAAGAGTATCAAATTTTTTACCATTTTCAAATCCAAACCTTTTAACCAAGTTTGTAACATACTTGGTTTGAGAAATGAAGATTCCATCAGGTTGTTGTTTTACTTGTAACCCTAGGAAGTAATTTAGTTCACCAACCATGCTCATTTCGAATCTTAATTTCATCAACTCTGCAAACTCAATAGATATGTTAGAACAGGTTGATCCATAAATAATATCTTCTACATAGATCTGAACCATAAAAATCTCATTATTATGTTTCTTAACAAATAATGTCTTATCGACACTTCCCACTTGAAAACTATGACTAAGTAAGAATTTAGTCAATTTTTCATACCATGCCCTGGGCGCTTGTTTCAGACCATAGAGAGCCTTTTTGAGACGAAATACATGATCAGAAAGCTTGGGGTCTTCAAACCCTGAGGGTTGTTCTACATAAACTTCTTCATGTAAATCACCATTTAAGAAGGCACTCTTTACATCCATCTGATAAATTTTAAACTTTCTAAAGCAAGCGATGAAAATAAAAAGTCTGATAGATTCAAGGTGAGCGACTGGAGCAAAGGTTTCATCGTAATCGATACCTTCAATCTGAGTGTACACTTGTACAACCAGTCTAGCCTTGTTTCGTATAACATTTCCAAGTTCATCAGACTTATTTTTAAAGATCCATTTTGTTCCAATAATGTGTTTATCTTTAGGTCTAGGAACAAGATACCAGACATTATTACGAACAAATTGATTAAGTTCATCCTGCATAGCTACTATCTAATTTTCGTCAGAAAGAGCTTCTTTTACATTGACCGGTTCTATTTGGGATGTAAAACAAACATAATTGCATATGTTTTCAAGTTGTTTGCGTGTACGAACTCCAGTGAGAGGATTTTCAAGGATTTGATTAGTTGGATGATCTTTGACAGTCCTAAGTTCAGATTGAGATGAAGAGGTATCTTGATTTTCAATTATAAGAATTTCATCATCATCTGAACTCGGAGCAGGTGTATTCAAATGATCATCAATGACCACATTGATGGACTCTTGAATCACACCTGTTCTTTTATTTAGAACCCTATAGGCTCATTTGTTTAAGGAATATCCAAGGAAAATACCTTCATCACTCTTCATATCAAATTTTCCCAAATTTTCACGATCTCGTAAAATGTAACACTTCTTGTCAAAAATTGAAAGTATTTGACAAGAGGTTTTTTTTTCGAACCATAACTCATAAGCGGTCTTATTTTTAGATTTACTAGTATAAACACGATTAATAATGTAGCAAGCGTATTAATTGCTTCGCCCAAAGATTTTGGAGAGCTTCATACTATTTAACATGACATTAGCCATATCCTGAAGCACTCTATTTTTTCTCTCAACTATACCATTTTGTTGAGGAGTTTTAGGCGCAGAGAATTCATGTGATATTCCCTGATCACTACAGAATTTCTCAAAACTGTTATTTTCAAATTCAGAACCATAATCACTATGGATCTTATAAACTTGAGAACCTTTTTCATTTTGGATTCGTTTGATGATCTTCTTTACCTCATCTAGGATTTTAGATTTGTCTTTTAAGAACGATACCCAAGTGAATCTAGTAAAGTCATCTACGATAACCAAGATGTATTTTTTGCCGCCTCGACTCTCCGTTCTAGTTGGTCCAATGAGATCCATGTGGAGAAGCTCGAGAGGTCTGGATGTGGTATTGGAGTTCACTTTCTTGTGAGAGCTCCTAATTTGTTTGCCCAACTGGCATTGACAACATATTTTGTCTACTTTTTTGTAATTTGGGTAGACCTCTAAATAAGTTCCGGTAGTGTACATGTCCAAGGTGTTTATGCCATAATTCAATCTCATCAGTATGGACCATGTAACACGATTGAGTAGATGAGCTTACATTACTAACGATGTAGCAGTTTTCAGAAGTTCTGTGACCAGTTAATATAATGGAACCCTCTTTATTAACAATCTCACAATCTTGATTAGAAAACTTTACATTATGATTGTTGTCGCATATCTGAGATATACTCAGTAGGTTGTGTTTTAAGCCCTCAACATATAATACTTTTTTAAATAAGGAAAGGTTATAAAGTTGAACCGTACCTTGGCCAATGATTTTGCAATTGCTTCCATCACCAAAAGTGACTGACCCATCAGTCCTATCTTCAAGATCGGTGAATAAAGCTTTGTCGCCTGTCATATGTCTGGAGCATCCACTGTCAAGGTACCACTTTGAATGGCTTGTTGCTTTGAAAGCAGTGTGGGCAACCAAGCAGTCAACTTTAGGAACCCATTTCAGTACTGTTTTGGGTTTAGGAGTGTAGTTGAACTTTTTCTGTCTATTGTTATATGAATGACCTATAGAGTTAAATTTTAATAACTCCTTGAGAAGATCAATAATCTTTTCAACCAAAGGATTTTGGTTTTGAAGATTGAAGTTGGCATGGCTATTTTTAGATTTTTAAAAGGTCCTTAAATTTTTTGAAAAACCTCGATAAGTATACTTTACTTTTGAGTTCGAAGACTCTCCTTTCACAAACTTAGGAGCAGTATTCTTTTGTTTAGGAGAAGTATTCTTATCATAGCCTAACCCGGATCTATCGCCACATTTTCTTGATCCGGATAATAATTTTTTCAATTTAGGATCACCTTGGGCATATCTCAAGTGTCTTTTAAACTCAAAAGAGAAGCTACTTCATTTTTGAGTTTCTCGTTCTCGGTTTTCAAATCATCAACTTGGGAGGTTTTGATTTTTAAATCACATTTGGTCTTTTCAAAAAAATTGAAAATATGAGATTTTTCTAAAACAAGAGACTCATAATCTTCTTTAAGTTTAGAAAATTTTTCCTTTTGTAATTTAAGCTTGACATGACAATTTTACAACTCTCCTTATAAAGGGCATTGTATGCATCCTGAAGATCATCTTCATTGTCACAATCACTATTCAAATTCTCTTCGCTAGTTACTTCATCATAATCTGAAAAAGTGACTTTGGCTAGAGTCATAAGGGCTTTAACATCATCTCCCGACTCATTTTCAGAATCTTCTAATTTGAAGAGGATTAGAATCGATGATTCATCCCAAGTAGCCAACATACTCTTCCTTTTTAATTTGTCCTTTTTAGGACATTTGTTAGCCAAGTGCCCATACTCTTGACAGTTGTAACATTGACTATCTTTCAAAGATTTTCGTGCTCTAGGTTTAGATTGTCTCTTATCGTTTGATTTTTGAAAATCTCCTCTTTTCTTATTTTTTAAAATTTTATAAAACCTTTTTACAAAAAGTGCCATATCATCTTCAGAATTTTCAAAGTCTGAAGTGCTCTCTTGTGGAATATTTTTAGATGACTTGAGAGCAATTGATTTTCCTTTTGGAGCTTTAAAGTTCAATTCGTAGGTTTGTAAAGAACCAACTAGCTCCTCAACCCTCATGTTATCTGTATCACGAAGTTCCTGAATCGCGGTTACTTTTGAATTGAACCGTTCAGGAAGTGAGCGTAGTATCTTTGCATATACTTTACTTTCTGGGATTCTATCACCAAGACCCCACATTGAGTTTACAATGTCATTCAATCTAGTGTAGAAGTCCATAAACATTTCATTCTCCTCCATATGAATTTCTTCAAATTTAGTTGTGAGGAGTTGGACTTTAGATTTCTTGACAATTGATGTACCCTCGTGTGTCATTTCTAAAAGATCCCATGCTTGTTTAGCATTTTCACACGAGATGATTCTTTTGAATTCATCTGGTGACAATGCACAAGTAATTGCATTTAGTGCTTTTGCATTGGCACTACTTTCACTTTTCTGAAGTGTGGTCCAAAGAGCATAAGATATTACTTTCATTGATTTTGAACCATCTTCATCGGTTATTACTTGATGATAGGTAGTTTCCATCTATTTCTTGTGGTGACCACACACTTTCATCCATGGATTTGAGAAAGATTCTCATCCTTGCTTTCCAATAGGCATAGTTTGTGCCATTAAAGGGTGGTGGCCTAGTGATGAGATAGGCTTTCAAAATTTGACATCTTAATATAGCTTAGATCATTAGCTCAGGAAATAAATTCAATAAATAAGCAATAAGCACAAGCTATTAGGCTCTGATACCACTTGAAAGGGCCAAGCTATATGCCCTAGAGGGGGTGAATAGGGCAATGCCAAATAAAACTTAAAACAGCGGAATAATAAAAGATATAAATAACAATGCTGAAATAATAACAATCTCAAAGCATATGAAATATGAGAATGATACTAAATCAGTTCTAAGGACAACCTTACACTAAAAACCAATGGCTTATGGTAGGACAACCTTATTTCTAGAACGATCTAGAAAACACAAATGATATGGAAAATAAATCAAGAATAACTTAAAGAAATAAATCCTAAGTTATTACACCATTCAACCACACTTGCTTGAAATGAAAATTACAACATTCATCCATAAAAGCAATCCACAATTATAAAGGAATAAATGAATAAAGAAATCAAGCACATCCACAACACAACGATATATAGTGGTTCACTGTGTGTTCACCAACATGTTAGCCAATGACCACACAGAATGTTACTCCACTCCTAATATCCTCACACAGGGGATATTAGCATGCACTATCAAAATAGGTTTTCACAGGTTCACCCAAAACCTTCACAATTGTGTCTTTTATTTCGGGCTTACACAATCCAAAACCCCACAATCTGAGTTTTACGGCTCTCCTCGAGATAACCAAAACAATGAGATTTTTCTGGCAAATCTCAAACAAAACCAGAGAAAGTAAATTACAAAGTAAAATACCTGGATCTCCTTTTGAAGTAGCCCAGTAGAACCAATCAGAGTAGATGAATGATACGTCGTTCAATGTCCAATATTCACATAAAGAATGGTTCTAAGTCTAATTGATTTTAGATTAAATCAAGAAGAGCAAGGTCTAATTGATTTTCATCCCAGAAGAAGGAATATCACAAATTCCTCTTTTCTAAATAAGATTGGAATATGGATTAAAATCACAATAGAAAAATGTTAACAAAAGGAATATTAAATATGCACAATAGCTTAAAAAATTAATCACTACTTATCTCAGAGTATAGCCTTAAATCGCTTGAATGGAATGGAATTGAATGAATAAACTCTGAAATTCGTGCACTATTTATAGCCTCAAAAATCCCATCTTCGACTGGTCTTAGAATCCTAGGACTGGTCGTAGCGTCAAAGATTTTGAAATATTTCCGCGGGATTAGATTTGATATACTCACGACTGGTCTTAGGTAGTCTACGACCGGTCGTGGACCACCTACGACTGGTCGTGAGACACCTACGACCGGTCGAGATACTCGAGATAAGTCGCTGGAGTTCGAGTCGTAGAACTACGACTGGTCGAAGGATGAGTCGTAGGACTTCTCAGGACTGGTCGAAGCAAGTCCAGGACTAGTCGAAGGACAACCAGGAAAATTCGAAAATCTGTAACAACCTAGGACTGGTCCTGAGAAACCTAAGACTGGTCGAAGCAAAGCTAGGACTGGTCTTAAGATTTCTAGGACTGGTCTTAGAACAGTCACACCAAGTAAATTAAAATATTCGGATTATGTATCCAGAATGACCTATCATCTAGACCAACCTAAGGTCAATCTAAGGTCAAACAAACCTTGAGTGAGATGGACATTGAAGTCTTGAAGGTCTGTATTCTCAGATGATCTTGAAGTAGAAGCTTGAGTCGAGTTGATGGTCTTTCTCGAGCTTGGTACATTCTTGACTTGTCTTGATGAAGTCTTCTAATCTTGAACTTGATAGAAGTAAACTTGGAGTCTTCTATTCTTGTAGACTTCATTCATGACATGTCTTGCAAGCATTCTTCATTTGTGATCTTGTCTTGAAAACATTCTTCATTCATGATCTTGTCTTGAAGCAGTGTGTAGTCTTGAAGCAGTGTGTAGTCACAAATAAGAAACACAAGAAGTACAAGACATATAGGTTTTGGCACTACAAAATTTGACAACTAAAGGGATATGAAATCATAGCACTAACAATATTTGCTATGAACTTATAATGAATAAGTTCTGAGCCCGAATAACTTAGTGACTTAGACCCTTAACGTTTATGCCTTTGAGAATTCTCAAGGCTGATAGGCCATTGTTCATTTTTGTAGGACATGCCGCCTAGAGGAGCGACCCGAGCGACTCCCGCTTCACCACTTGCGACTCCTGCTCTACCACTTGCGACTCCCATTCCAACACTGGATATTCCTGCTTTTCAGCCCAAGGATGCCACTCCTTTACCTGACACCGATGCGGATAGGACTGTACCTGTGAGTACCACCAGTGCGACGAGATGCTGCTGTGCGATGACCGCTATTCTTCGGGGCGAACGGAGTCCCAGCGTGATACCACCGAGGGCCGAGCAGCGTGGGAGCGCCCTTCTCAAGGACTTATGAGGCGAGCTAGACCCTACTACAATAGAGATATGGTGCTCTGAGGTGGGGAAGATATTCGACACCATGAGGTGTATGACCCAGCGCGAGTCCCCTTAGTTATATTCCTTCTCTAGGGTGAGGCTTAGCATTGGTGGGCATCTGTCGCCCGATCGGTAGGGGACAATTTTCAGTGGACTTAGGAGGACTTTGTAGACCGGTTTGACCGGAAGTTCTTTCTCGAGAATGTGCACCAGCAGCGCGCATTAGAGTTTGAGCCTCTGGTCCAAGGCGACATGACTGTGTCTCAATATGAGGCACGTTTCATCGCGCTATCGAGATTCGCGATGTATCTTGTTGATGATGAGGGGCGGAAGTCCTGCTGTTTTGAGAACGGTTTGCGTCCTGCCGCCAGAAGTCGTGTGATCGGACACATGCTTCCGATGTTTGAGCAGATTGTGAAGAGGGCCTAGATCTATGCAAATTAGGCCAGTTTGCAGAGTTCCCGTGACCTGAGGGGAGATCAGAAGAGGAAGGAGCCCTCCAATAGCTCCCAGCCGCAACAGCATCGTCCACAGCAACGCAATGATGTATGGGTTTTACTCACACCGTCCTTATGGACGATGGAACCCACTATTATGTATGTGTTTTATTCACACCGTCCAGGTAGATAGTGGAGCCCACTCTGACGTATGTGCTTTATCTATACCATCTAGCCATGTTAGCTAGGTACTGGATGGCCAGGGGACCCACCTTGAAGTATGTGCTTCATCCAAACTGTTCATCCTTATGGGGTCCATCATGATGCATGTGCTACATCCAAACCGTTCAACCATTTTGGAAGCCCATTTTATGGTAGGGGCTAAAGAATGAGTCAGATCCCTAGTTCAAGTGGGCCCCCACCATGGGAAAATAGTGGGAACAGTGACATTCACCGTTTAAACTTCTTAAGGGCCACGGTAGTTCCATTCACTAACGGTGGGCCCTGTAGGATATTTTTTTACAGTGGAAATCATTGTCACTACTATTTGGAGTGCGGTCCTGTTCATCTTTTAGTATAATTCATTTATATATATATATATATATGTATACATATTATATACATCTTGATATATTTGTGGCCATCTGTTGAGGCCCATGTTATGAAGGCCCATTATGACGTATTGAAAGGCCCATGGGTTATGGCCCATTGCAATGTACATAAGGCCCATTGGTGCGGTCCACTTGAGCAATATAAGGCCCATGTGATGTGGCCCATTTGATATATCTAAGGCCCATGGGTCGAGGCCCAACGAGATGTCCTTAGGGTCCATTGCAATGTGTGATTCCTTCGTGGTTTGTGTAATGATGTTTTATGGCGGGCCATGCCTTGGGAGTAATGCTGGTTTGGCGTCCATATAGTAAGATTAATGTTGGTTAAATGTTTGCATTATAACTCTCCCTAGGGCCCGCTGATAGGCCCGTACTTGTTGTGTGTAAGCCGTTTAGGCCCATCGGCTGTAATGCCCTGAAAATCAGGGGTCGAGCAAAGCTCAGCTCCCAAGTTCCAATGCATCACTTATGCAACATAGATAATGATGATTTTGATGAGTGCCTTGAAACATGAATGGGATTAGACCAAAACAGCATATCATACTCCAGAGACAGTTAAATTAAGCAAGCGGAAGACTGTGATAGATATGTAAAATTTATAAACTATTGTAAGTCTCCAGATTATGAACATGTTACCAGGTTAAATATAGACATGTATACACCAAAAATGAACAAAATTAATATACATGAGTGTTCCAAAAGTATAAACTAAAGTGTAATGGCGTCTAATCAGCAACCCTGTAATCTCATCGATCAGAAGATGGTCTACATAGACCCGCCTGATAGCTTCACACAAGAAGAACCCTCCTCATCATCATAAAAGTCCGGCTCTTCTTCGCAAGCATCACTATCATCTGAAACTAAGATAGGGTCTGGTTGGTGTGTACAACACCATCCTGTAACGTGGGAGTAAGTGATCAACTTAGCGGAATTATAAAGCAGAGGTTAACATGTTATCAACTCAGTCAAGTAGTAATAATAAAGTAGTACAATCAAACATTCCTAGATACTCTTATTAATGCAATGATGAAATGTGTTCATGATGTATGCCCTCGCCTACACTCCCTCGTGCGACACTATCTTAAGGTCTTGTCATGCTTTCTTCTCTCCATGATCTTCAACCCGTGGCACATGCAGTGTGATGTTATGAGCATGATTACCAAGTTTTTATTAGTTCTTTTCATACAGCAGGATTGAAAAACTAAGGTACCTCCCTTATATCATTTTCTAAACAATGATCCATTCTAGGGTCGTCAGTCCTAGTAAATCACATATGATAAGCAAGTTATAGGTCATTATCAGCAATGCCCTACCAACTGGCAGTCTATTTTTAAAGGCTCGTCGCCAACCCAATTGGGGATACAGCTAGGCTGCACCGGGGTAGGCTATTTCTTACTGTAGTGCTACAGAAAGGCTCGTCGTTAACCCGACTGGGGACCACAGCCAAGCTGCACCGGGGTAGGCCTATTTCATACTCTAGTGCTACGGAAAGGGTCGTCGCCTCTACGCAAGCCCAGAGTATGCTCGAGGTCACTACAAAGGGCTCGTCACCAAATCAATGTAGGCCGACAGCTCAAATATAGTGTCCCATACCACCGTATTCGGCTCACGAGTCTGGTTGCTTACTGGGCACTACGGGGAGGCTCGTCGCCCCGGTGTAGGCCGATAGTTCAACCACGGTGTCCGATACTACCATGCCCGACTCATGAGTCTTAGCAGATCGAGGTACCAAAGTTAACGGGGTGTCCACTGGTGAGTTTAGTACCTTAGGTTCAAGCAGTAGTGTCCAAACATGGTGAACAAACATCGGGTCAATTGGGTTACTTGACGAGCTCGACTAGCCCGAGCGCATGATAGGTTGAACGACATGAAGTGCGTAAGCACTCCGCGTGGCCTAACCACTGTCGACAACTGAAGTACAGCTCGGATTCTTCAAACACATCCTATGTGGCGAAACAACATCATCCACCAATCTAGGATCTGTTACCGATTGCCTGGACTATACGATAGCCCCAATCACATTTAATTACAATAAAATATCCAGAAGATAGTTAAAGCAGTAATGGATCAAGATTTCAAATTATACAATCAAAGGTCCAATATTGTCCGCTTTAGGGCTGTCAAGGCTGTTGCACGGAATCGTTACACCACTCCTCCATCACCCTTCATGGCTTTGTTTTTGCATTTTATGGAATACAACTTAAACATGGATTTATACATATGCATTACATAGATAAACAGACACTATAATATATGGTACATGGAGGAAAACATACACATAGTTAAAGGAGTTGAGAATCATATCTCAACACCCTTATATATTGCAATTTACTAACTACTTACTCATTCAGACATTTCAGCAAATACTTTAGACTACTTACATCAACATACATGACATATGTTGATCACATAGGTATTAGGCTAAATCCTTTCACTAGGGAGTTGCCCCATTTATAACACGCGTACACCCACAACGGATAGTCATGACAAGCATGAATCCAAGTTCCATATTCATTCATTCATTTCCACAAACACTTGGGCTACACACTGTATCACATATAACGTATATTTACCGTGACGTGATTCAGAGCAAGTCCTTTCGTTAAGGATTGCTGCCTACACAACAATCGCATAGCCATGATAGTTAGTCATGGTATACACTAGCGCAAGGTTTATACTCATTTAGTCTTTTACTCAAACACTTAGGCTACGCATTGTAGCATACGCGACGTATGTTAATATAACATGTATTAGGCTAATCCATTCACCCAGAAGTTGATACACATGCATCTAGCATACATAGACAGCAATTAATCATGGCAAGCACAAATCCGAATTTCATACGTATGCGGTATTTTTTACAAATATGAGGAATACGGTATATTCAACCTAGTTAACGTATAACTGAAAAATGAAACGGACATCACTTTATGCATGTGAAATATCACCTACGTTAAGAATAAATCATTAACTGACATTGAAAGCCTTGAAAACCATAACCTATACGTCTATAGTCCGCACCTTACGCCGTAGAAGCGTAACGAATTCGACAGAGACTCTGAGTCTTCGTCAACGATGGAATGACAACCTATAACACGAGTTGAGTCATCTATTTCACTGCTAGCAACAATTGAAACCCTAGAACAGATTAGGGTTAGGTTTTCTTACCTAAGAACGAAGTCAGAATCGGTGGAATAGCGATTTGGTAGTGATGGATAAGCACGTAAAATGGTAGGGATTGAATCCCAGGAGTGACTCCAACTTCTCTCTCACTTTCTCTCTCTTTAATCTCTTCTCTCTCCTAGGGTTTTTCCCAAATTCGTATGGAGTGAATGAGAGAGGGTTTAAGGTCCTTATATAGGCTTAAAACTGATGAAAATGGCCCTAGGGCCAAGGTATACTTAGGTTATAGCCAAAGGGAGTCTGTTTCAGCTCAACGGAGTACTTCTGGAGCCCCCCTTGAGCCAAAGGTCGGACTTAAGCTCCCTGACCATGGATTTAGGTTGAGTTAAGTTTTCAGTCTGATCGGATTTACCGATCGCCCGTGGCGGAACAGTTTCCGTTCAACGGTCCACGATCACCGATCAGGGCCACAAGTATACTGACCTATGTATGAAATTTTCCCTAATCCGAGGGTGTATTTGGGTCAGATTCTGATGGTCTGAATCGTTATATTCGGCCCGCAAGCAACAAGTCTCAGATGACTTAAATTTAGATTTTTATTTTTTAAAAATCCACGTTTCTCACACACTTCACTCCGGGCTCAAGCGAATAGCCCCGAGACACTATCTGGATTTGATTTTTGAGATGGTCGTCAAGCCTAGCAATGCAGTCTTAATTATATAATTTCGCAGTAATCGGACTTTCGACGTGCGGTCCAGATCCGATACGGAGTTCCAATGTGCTCCTGATAGCAACTGGGTAATGAGATTGATCCTAGATTTTAGAGTAACCTAACATCAATGATTCTACAAGTTTTGGGTCTTGCAGATTGTATTTAAAGTGATTAGTGCCAATTTCACAGGTACTATAGTTTAGTACTTAGGTAATTCTCGTTTAAGTTCTAAAGGATTTGAGGTTTGAGAAGTTAATAAGGGGTTAGGATCAACTCCTTGCATAAGGACATCTAACTCCAAGTTGGCAAAATATCTGAGGCATTATAACCTACCCCCCTTAAAAATAATTTTGACCCCAAAATTGCCTAAGGGTAGTAAGTAAAGATTTTATTATTCTTCGGGCTCAAGTTTTATTAATTTCATGTTTATATGCGTGGTACGGCGTATACTATCTATGCTAATCTGGCTCATGTTCGTCTACCCGACAGAGAGACGGTTATAGTGGGCTTGATCCCGATACATCGATCGTCTACCTGACCAGGGTAGAAGGCTCATCCTATCCCTTCCTAGTCCTGGTAGATCTTGGTCTTCTACTCGGTCAAAGTAGTGAGTCCATTGGTAGTCGCCCAGGATTGAGAATTGGGTCAAGCTATGAATGCTTCGCAGTTGTATATTCTAGTAACTCCGTAGTCTAATCACTCTACAAACTTGGGGAATGATCATCAATGAAAGGTTCAAATTTCCTAGTCATACGGTTGCCCGTTGGGTCTTGGTTTAGGAGAGTCCTCATCTTAATTCATGTCCATGATAGTAGTTAAACTCGTACTCATTGTTAGGCCCTTTCTGTAATACGAATTGGTTTAATACTTAAACCCTAATTACTTTCCTTCTAGTAACTTTATTATCGACATTCTAAGAAAGGTCCAAATCCTATTTAGTGACCTATCTTTACGTATAGTCTGGATCAATTCCATTCGATCTTGGGCCAGTGGGCTATCGAGCCACCAAGCTTCCGTTGTGCCTATGAGTGGGTAGACAAGTATACCTACCTAACTCAACCGCATTCACAACCTTTCTACCCCCCTTAAAAACGTATTTAAGGCTTAAGAATCCATGTCTTACTCGTACGTCAGAACGAGGTGTAATTTAGACCTATTCTTGGCAGGAAATGGGAAATGATCTCTCAATACATCAGTCTTCCTTCTATCGGTGATGTGTACTATGGCATTGGTACCTATGGTTATATAAACGAGATAAAATGATGGGTGTTATGGTTGGTTTCAGGGATGAGTGTGAGTTTGTAGTAAGGTGCCTAACTATACCAGGGAAGGACCTTTGCCATGGTCCCGACTTACCTCTTTAATCATGTCTAGTTGAATATTGTAAGATAATTTATACATTATTAGTGCATAAGAAATTTGGACAAAATAGGTTAACGGGCAGACTATCTTTCTAAGACCATATGCACAATATGTATGCCCGAATGGTCTGTGATTTAGGACATAATCCCTAACTCTCTGTTGCCCATTTGAGAAATTTCTTAGGCCCGAGTAAAGTATCCCTATTGGTTATATGTTCTCAAAGGAGAAGTAACAAACTTTTGGTTGTAAGTGGTTCAGCCAACACTGAAGGAAAGTTGTGTAGTGGGTCTGAACCGGATACATAGACCTTCTGCCTAGGTAGGACAGAAATTTGTCGTATTAGTTCTTAATCTTAGTTGATCCCTACCTTTTGCTTGATCAGAGAATTGAGTTCATTGATAACTACTAGGATTGAGAATTCAATTCAAACCGCGAATACCTCGCTTATATACAGTTCTCTACTTCGTGTTCTCGATTGTAATAAGCCCTTAAGAAGGCAATTCTAAGGGGTGTGTTGATTTGACCTAACATTCAATCCAAGGGATATATATAAGTTTTCCCTATGCGTGAATAGTTTCTAATCAAAACAACTTTTCTAAGAGTTATTAACTAAGTCTATAATTATTAGGGGGATTCAATGAAGGAATGATACCTCACTCCAACCTAATCAAGCCAACTAACTAAGTCTATCTTTCAATTGTCTTGGCATAATCAGTATTTTACATTGCTTAGTATAACTAACCAATAGGTGTAATCCAAAGTCTATGCTTATACGCTAGATGATTTCATACCCTTCCTAATATAAGAAATTGTTTATCGCTTAGGGTCAAACGTTGTCTGATTGAAATTGAGTTGCCTGAACTTGAATTTGACTACACTCGAGCACTACACACATGCTCATTCTAGCTAAGAAGGTCCTAGGGTTCACATTATTAATTTGTTGAATTTCCTATACTGCCAAATTTGTTTGCACAATCTAAGAGTACTAACTCTAGGTCCAAAACTCTAAGGGCCTGTTTGGCCAATGGTATTAGGTTGTATTAAATGGATTGTATTGCTAATCTCACTTTGGGATTGGGAAGGACATGTTTGGAGGGAGGGTGGGATGGGATTAAAATCAATTTCATAGGCTTTAGAAAATGAGTCTTGTGTTGGAAAGTGTGAGATGAGATTTGTGAGTTTGAAAAGTTATAAGACACAAAAGTTGGGTTTTGTGCTCTTATGGGTGTGAAATGGTGAGGCTAAGAGAAGTAAGAGATGGGTTTAGAGGAATAATGGTGGAAGGGTGGAAGGAGTTCACAATTGTCAAGTACAACTCCAACTTGTCAAGCATTCTACACATTCGATAACAAAAGGAGCTTCATGCAGCTCATTTAACCCAAAATCGTCATAATACATGGGATGTAACCTTTTATGGACCATGACAGAAGATGCATGTGAGCTAATACAATTAGGCTTCAAACACTAAAACATACTACCAAACTACCACACTACGAAGCCTCTTAACATGAAAACACAAAGGTCCTAACACACCAACAAACAAACTACGAGACAACGGCACGAATGACTAGGCATCCGAGTCTGACGACGGAGGAGGGGTACCCTTATCCTGCAAGCAACATAGGATAAACTTCAAAGTGCGAGTCACTTTCTTAAATTTGTGTTTCACGAGGCCCCGAAGATCCATAAGGTCCTGTCGTAGGACAGCCTGATCCTCCTCAAGTCGAGCTAAACGAGCATCCCTAGCAGCCCGATCAGTGTCCTAATCTGGTGTCGTAAGAGGTGATCTTTCCTCTGTATCCTTGGCCTCCTCTTCCTCTTCCTGTTCCTCTTATTCCTCTATTTCAGCTCCACTTTCTCCCTCACTCTCTTCCTCTTCGCTCTCCATCTCATCCTCGCTCTCCTCAAGTCAAGCTTGGCATTGTCGTGGCCCGATGTCCATCTGGTTGAAAATCTACCATCAGTCGCGTACACTCGCTGCGATTGTTCCACCTAGGGTAGACATTGAACGTGAAAATGTGATAGAGTAGACGGAAGTTGTCAATCATATTAGTCGCTAGAAGGCTATTGTTTGGCTACCACTAAACCAGCCGACCACAAAGGAACCATGTGCGGCGATCCCTTTCACGTACACTCTTCAGATTCGTCTCACTTGAATGTACTTCGCCAAGGGGCACCTTCATAAGTCGAGATATTAATCCAACGTCAATTGTGGCCAACCGATCCCTTCCACATGGGATTAGAAATTGCAAGTGCTCTAGCGTAGGCTCTTGAATGTGGGCATAGAAAGCTCGAACAATACTCGCATTGGCACGATACTCGCCCTCAAATAGCGGACCCCACTTGGCTTTTTCCAAGTACTCGAACTCCATGGGACAGCTCCGCCAACAGAGTCCTTCCAATGGGAGCCCGGGGATCAAGATCCCATTTCGTCTGAAACTCCCGAGTGGCGCTTGTACTCGCAGCGGCACCTCTCGGTCTCCTAGAACGAGTGGGGCGACTAGGCCCAGCTTCTTCCACAGGAGCTCTTTTCTTTCCTATGAAAGAAAGAATGGAGGAAATCGAGAAAATGGCCATAATAAACTCGAATAGGGCCATGGAAAAGTGGAGAAAAGGGAGGAAAGGGATGAGATCTTTGAGTCTCCACGGATTTGAGCCTCAAATGAGGGTGTAAAGGCTCAAATGAAAGGGAATAAAGAAGGAAAATGAAGAGATGAGATGGGTGAGTGGGTTTACACGAATTTGAGACTCAAATGGTGGGTTTAAGAGCTCAAATGAGAGAGAATGGAGGGGTTAGGCAGCAATGGAGAAGGGTTTACATCAGGTAGTGGAGAGGGTGCACGAAAATAGAAGATAGAACTCGTGGTGGGGCAATTTGAGAGAGAAATAAGAAGTTTTGAAGAAAAGGGAAAGCTTGGAGGGGCGGTTTGTGAAGGAGGGACGAGTTTGGGGGGGTTTTAATCGATCCACCCTAGATTAGTGGGCCCCACAACACCCCAAAGGTGTTGGCCCGAGCCGGCCAAGCCCGCTGAGCGGTGAGGCCCTCGCCGGTCGCTGAAAGTTCTGGCGAGGGCGAGCCCTTTGGGCGAGGTCCTCCTACCCCCTAGGTCCCAAAAAGGTATGGATCCCACCCTGGGTCCCCCTAGACATGGTTCATTAGGCCCCCGACTCCGTTTCGAGTCGTTTCAGGTCTTTTCGGGTAGTTTCTGATGTATATTGACATTTACCGATTTTAAACGGCTGGGATAGAATAAAACATGGTCTACACCCATCGTTTGATAGTCTAGGAGTGATTCGAGGTCACTTTAAGCGATCATGGGAGAGTATGGACCTGATCTCGGCGATCGTTTTTGGTGAATTTTGCCAAGTGGCAAAACTGGAACACCAATGATTGTTTCTACATTCTCTCACACCCACCTAAGTTGAAATGCATCAACGTACGTCGTGTGACCATAACCCAGGTCCAGTTTAATCCAAATCATGCTCTGATACCATCTTGTAATGCCTTGAAAATAGGGAATCAAGCAAGCTCAGCTCCCGAGTTCCAACGCATCACTTATGCAACATAGATAATGATGATTATGATGAGTGCCTTGAAACATGAATGGGATTAGACCAAAACAGCATATCATACTCAGAGACAGTTAAATTAAGCAAGCGGAGACTGTGATAGATATATAAAATTTATAAACTGTTGTAAGTCTCCAGAGTATGAACATGTTACCGGGTTAAATATAGACATGTATACACCAAAAATGAACAAAATGAATATATATGGGTGTATCAAAAGTACAAACTAAAATATAATGGTGTCTAATCAGTAACCCTGTAATCCCGTCGATCTGAAGATGGTCTACATAGACCCGCCTGATAGCTACACACAGGAGGAACCCTCCTTATCATCATAAAAGTTCGGCTCCGCTTCGCAAGCATCACCATCATCTGAAATTAAGACAGGGTCTGGTTGGTGTGTACAACACTGTCCCGTAACGTGGGAGTGAGTGATTAACTCAGTGGAACTATAAAGCAGAGGTTAACATGTTATCAACTCAGTCAAGCAGTAATGATAAAGCAGTACAATCAAACATTCCTAGATACTCTTATTAATGCAATGATGAAATGTGTTCATGATGTATGCCCTCGCCTACACTCCCTCGTATGACACCATCTTACAGTCACGACATGCTTTCTTCTCTCTGTGCTCTTTAACCCGGGGCACATGCAGTACGATGTTATGAGCATGATTGTCAAGTTTTTATTAGTCCTTTTCATACAGCAACCATGTACCTCCCTTATATCATTTCCCAAACAATGATCCATTCTAGGGTCAGCAGTCCTAGTAAATTACATACGATAAGCAAGTTATAGGTCACTACCACCAATGTCCTACCAGTTGGCAGTCTATTTTCGAAGGCTCATCGCCAACCCGACTGGGGACCACAGCCAGGCTACACCGGGGTAGGCCTATTTCCTACTCTAGTATTACGGAAAGGATCGTCGCCAACCTGACTGGGGACCACAGCCAAGCTGCACCAAGGTAGGCATATTTCATACTCTAGTGCTACGGAAAGGCTTGTCGCCTCTACGCAGGCCCAGAGTATGCTTGAGGTTACTACAAAGGGCTCGTCACCAAATCATTCTAGGCCGATAGCTCGAATATAGTGTCCCATACCACCGTATTCGGCTCACTGGTCACTACGAGGATGCTCGTCGCCCCAGCGTAGGCCGACAGCTCGACCACGGTGTCCCATACCACTATGCCCGGCTCATGAGTCTTAGCAAATCGAAGTACCAAGGTTAATGGGGTATCCACTAGTGAGTTTGGTACCTTAAGTTCAAGCAGTAGCGTCCAAACATGGTGAACATACATCGGGGCAATCAGGTTACTTGACGAGCTCGACTAGCCCGAGCGCACGATAGGTTGAACAACATGAAGTGCATAAGCACTCCGCGTAGCCTAACTACTGTCGACAACTGAAGTACGGCTCGAATTCGTTGAACACATCCTGTGTGGCGAAACAACATCATCCACCAATCTAAGATCTGTTACCAATTACCTGGACTATGCAATAGCCCCAATCATATTCAATTATAACAAAATATCCTAGAAGATAGTTAAAGCAGTAATGGATCAAGATTTCAAATCATACAAAGGTCCGATATTGTCCGCTTTAGGGCTGTCAGGGCTGTTGCACAGAATCGTTACACCACTCCCCCATCACCCTTAACAGCTTTATTTTTGCATTTTATGAAATACAACTTAAATATGGATTTATACATATGCATTACATAGATAAATAGATACTATAATATATGGTACATGGAGGAAAACATACACATAGTTAAAGGAATTGAGAATCATATCTCAACACCCTTATATATTACAATTTACTAACTACTTACTCATTCAGACATTTCAACAAACACTTTAGACTACTTACATCAACATACATGACATATGTTGATCACATAGGTATTAGGCCAAATCCTTTCACTAGGGAATTGCCCCATTTATAACACGCGTACACCCACGACGGATAGTCATGGCAAGCATGAATCCAAGTTCCATATTCATTCATTCATTTTCACAAACACTTAGGCTACACACTGTATCACATATAACGTATATTTGTCGTGATGTGATTTAGGGCAAGTCCTTTCGTTAAGGATTGCTGCCTACACAACAATCGCATAGCCACGATAGTTAGTCATGGCGTACATTAATGTAAGGTTTATACTCATTTAGTCTTTTACTCAAACACTTAGGCTATGCATTGTAGCATACGCGACGTATGTTAATATAACATGTATTAGGCTAATCCGTTCACCCAGAAGTTGATACACATGCATCTAGCATACATAGACAGTAATTAATCATGGCAAGCACAAATCTGAATTTCATACGTATACGGTATTTTCTACAAATACAAGGAATATAGTTTATTCAACCTAGTTAACGTATAACTGAAAAATGAAACGGACATCACTTTATACATGTGAAATAGCACCTACGTCAAGAATAAATCATTAACTGACATTGAAAGCCTTAAAAACCATAACCTATATGTCTATAGTCCGCACCTTACGCCGTAGAAGCGTAACGAATCCAACAGAGACTCTAAGTCTTCATCAATGATGGAATGACAACCTATAACACGAGTTGAGTCAGCTATTTCGCTACTAGCAACAATTAAAACCCTGGAACAGATTAGGGTTAGGTTTTCTTACCTAAGAACGAAGTTAGAATCACCGGAATAGCGATTTGGTAGTGATGATAGGCACGTAGAATGGCAGGGATTGAATCCCAGGAGTGACTCCAACTTCTCTCTCACTTTCTCTCTCTTTAATCTCTTCTCTCTCCTAGGGTTTTTCCTAAATTCGTATAAAGTGAATGGAGAGGGTTTAAGGTCCTTATATAGGTTTAAAACTAATCAAAATGGCCCCAAGGCCAAGGTATACTCAGGTTATAGCCAAAGGGAGTCTGTTTCAGCTCAACGGAGTACTTCCAGAGCCCCTTCTTGAGCCAAAGGTCGGACTTAAGCTCTCTGACCATGGATCTAGGTTGAGTTAAGTTTTAAATCCGATCGAATTTACCGATTGCCTGTGGCGGACCAGTTTCCATTCAACGGTCCACGATCACCGATCAGGGCCACAAGTACACTGACCTGTGTATGAAATTTTCTCTTATCTGAGGGTGTATTTGGTTCAGATTCTAATGGTCTGAATCCTTATATTCAGCCCGCAAGCGACAAGTCTCAGATGACTTAAATTTAGATTTTTATTTTTAAAAAAATCCACGTTTCTCACACACTTCACTTTGGGCTCAAGCGAATAGCCCCAGGACACTATCTGGATTTAATTTCCGAGATGGTCATCAAAACCAGCAAGGCGGTCTTAATTATATAATGTCACAGTAATCGGACTTTCGATGTGCGGTCCAGATCCGATACGGAGTTCCAATGTGCTCTCGAGAGCAACTGGGTAATGAGATTGATCCTAAATTTTAGGGCAACCTAGCGTCAATGATTCTACAAGTTTTGGGTCTTGCATATCATATTTAAAGTGATTAGTGCCAATTTCACAAGTACTATAGTTTAGCACTTAGGTAATTCTCGTTTAAGTTCTAAAGGATTTGAGGTTTGAGAAGTTAATAAGGGGTTAGGATCAACCCCTTGCCTAAGGACATCTAACTTCAGGTTGGTAAAATATCTGGAGCCTTACATCGACATTGTAAGGATAGTTCATTACTTTATAACATGCTTAGTATAGTTTTATGACTCATGCGCATACGCATCATATGTATGCTTGATATGAGGAATGTTTGATCATAGCATAAGCCAGTTGGGCTGAGACATTTACGGGACTCCTTATGAGATGGAGTGTTGCACATGATCGCGCGGTACACACTGGATTACTGCATGATTTGACGATGTGATTCATGCATCTCGCATTTGTGTGATATGATCATTGTACGCCTTAGCGATATCAGGGTTGTAGCTCCACAGGTACATCATGGATGGCCGTATTGGATACCGAAAATACTTGGTTCTAATACTGTGGGCACTTAGGATGTCTTTGGGTGAAACTCCTAGAACCTTTTTAGTACCAGGAGTTGCTCCAACGTCTAGACCGAGTAGATACACGAGCGCCCAAATGCCGAATACTAGTAGGCCGCATCTCCCACTGTGTCGTGGCCGGTTGGAAGGAGGTGTGGCCTTATCCACCCGAGTGAGGGGGCTATAAGCTAGGCTGAGTTGACCAGCTCGCAAATGAGTCTGCTATAGATGAGCCGGGTAGGTATTGACAGACTACTAGTCAGGCAGATAGTGTGGTCTATTCCACTTGGTTGTGCTGTCACGCCCCGAAATCCGGCACCTGGGTATATTCGACCCCGATTCCGTACCCGAAGGCATGACTTATGTTTTATATGTTTACATTTAATAATCCCCACATATATAAAAAAATAATCTCATTCATAATATATAACAATCCAAAAATTGAATAATTAAACATTTATTTAAAGAAGAAAAATGTCCATGTTCCGACTATTCAAGATTATCATCAAACACGTGTCATCGTAATGTTGTCATACTAAATGTTTATTACACTTATTTTGAAAATGATAAAGAAAAAAAATAAATAAAAGAAATCTCTTTAAGCTCCTCCATGTGATCCCGATCCTGAAATTTTAAAATCCCAACAGGGTAAGCTGCGAAGCCTAGTGAGTAATCTCAACACAGGTTTCAAAATAACCTCATATAACATGAATAAAAGTATTAAAAGATACAATACCTATTTAGGCAAAACAACAAATGAGGAGATTTAATAAACAAAATACTTCAATGTAAATTCAAAGAAAATGAATGAATGAAATCAACATATGTTATACTCCATAATAACATGTGTGGTTTATTCTTTTTAATACCAGGGCTAGTTTACACCGGTTGGCCAACACCGCGCCAATACAACACCTAGCCGGCAATGGGAACCTCTCGCATAACATGCTCACCCATCCAAAGGGCACTTGGTGAGGGACCCATTCGTACGTTAGCTGGTCAGACTACTACCCTACCGAACCTGACAGTGGGAACCTTTTGCAATCCTGATATGCTCACCCACTCAAAGGGTACGGTAGAGGTTCCAAAAGGTACCAGTTGGGTTTCTGGGACTTTCAACCCAAGGGTCTTGATCGCCCCACCTATTTACGCTTTAGGGATTTTCAACCCAGAGGACTTGATCGCCCCACCTATTTTCTGGTGTTTCACAATTATAATGATGCATGATTTTAATATTTCACAAATCAAATATTAAAAAAAAAAAAACATTTAACGACTCCTATTGATCAATTCATAATACGTGATGTGCACAATTTATTAAATTTAAAACAAAATTGTTAATCAATGTAAATTACATATACATGACGAAAGTTCTACAAAAATATATATATATTAATAAAAAATAAACTTGCAATATAATTTATTTGATTTAAGAATCCAAAATTTATAAACTCAAGATTTTTGCAATAATATCATGTCAATAAAATAAAGACAACTGAACGACAAAAATTAAAATGACATGTTTAAACCTATAGTATACATTTAAATAATAAAAATTTAAATAAACAACAAGATGGGCAAGTAAGATCAAATTATTTGAATGAATGAATAATTAAATAATAATAAATAAAAAAAAACATTATTATTATTATTATTTTAAATATCAAGTGAGAGAGAACTCACCTATTTTTAAAAAAATTTATTTATTTTCTTTTCTTTTCTTCCTCTTTCTTCCTTTTTCTCTCTCCTCTTTTCTTTCTTCCTTTTTCTCTCTCTTCTCTCTCTCCCTCTCTTTCCAACGTGAATGTCCAGCAACCCTTATTATTATATATTATTTTTTCTCTATTCCCTCTCTCTTTTCTCTCTCTCCTCACTCTTCTCACGTCACACCATATCCCACTTCTCTTTCTTTGTTCCTTATTTATACTTGATAACCTCACGTGTGCTATTAATGCACTTTTAAAATTTCAGTTTTTTTCCTTTTTTTTTTTTTTTCTTTGTACATCACGTTTCTCTTTTGATTTACACCACGTGCACAAGTCTAAATACTTCACACCATTTATGCTTAGTTATGCAATTCTTTTTATCATGTTGTTCTTTCTTTTTTTTTTTTTTTTTTTTTTTTTTTTTTTTTTTTTTTTTTTTTTCCAACGTGGGTTGGTTAAATGCACATATGTACCATGCATCTTATGTGCACCGCATGCATGTGACACATGTATGTGTAAGCTATGAGGCATGCATGGGCTACTTGTGTATGCGTGAGAGGTATGTATGTAATGTGTATGATGTAGATGGATGGATGGATCAATAGATGGACGGATGGATGTATGGATAGGTGAATGGATGTGTATGATGTGTTTGGTGCATGTGTGTGGTTGTGATATATTTGATGGTGCATAGGTGTATGATGTAGATGGATGGATGGATTAATGTATGCATAGATGGATGAATAGATATATGCAGATGCGTTGTTGTATGATTGATGGCTAGACTCAAGGTATAGTTGTGGATGGATGATGTAGGATTGGTGGCCATATGACCAATATGATGGATGGTCAGTTCAGATGCAAAGGCAAGTGTTCCGATGATTTTCAACATATGGATGGTTAGATGGTTGTATTGTTGGATGAATGGTTAAATGTATGGTTAGATTCATTAGTTAATGAACAGTTGGTTTGGATGTGTCCAAATTAATGGTTGAGATTGAACCAATTGATCTTGTAGATCGACGATCAAATCAGACTACTTGGGTATGTCGATCAATGGTTAAATTTTGACGGTCAAAATTTATTTGGGTTATTACATTCTACCCTCCTTAAAAGAAATTTCGTCCTCGAAATTTACATACCTATAATGCGAATAGATGAGGGTATTTCTCTTGGATCTCGGCCTCCCGTTCCCAAGAAGCCTCTTCCTCAGTATGGTGACTCCACTGAACTTTGACTAACGGTATAACTCGAGATCGAAGCACTTGGTCTTTCCGGTCAAGAATACGTATTGGGTATTCGATGTATGAAGCGTCTTCTCGGATCTCTAATGGTTGCCAATCTATAACATGAGAAACGTCCCGCTCATATTTCCTTAACATCGATACATGGAAAACATCATGAATACCAGACAACTGAGGCGGTAAAGCAAGCCTATATGCGACAACACCAACCCTCTCTAGAATCTCAAACGGACCTATATACCTTGGAGCCAATTTTCCCTTTTTACCGAACCTCATGATGCCCTTCATAGGAGAAATCTTTAGGAAGACATGATCTCCAACTGCAAACTCTAGATCTCTTCTACGATTATCTGCATAACTCTTCTGACGACTTTGGGCTGCACGCAAACGGTTTCTAATGATAAAAATCTTCTCTGTTGTCTCTTGCACAATCTCTGTGATCAATCCCCAAGTATAGGGTTGTGATGTAGTAATAAACTCGGAAAGATCGAGGTCGAATCCCACGAGGACTGGTCGTCACAACTCAAATCTAAGACTCTCCTTAACTAATCCAACAAATAATGGTATGAACTAATAAGCACAATTCTAAGAAAAAAATAAAATAATTAAGAACATGGAAGAAAATTCAATCAGAGAGAGAGTACTAGGACTTTCGAATCCACCCCTAATTATCCTAACCCTTGTTTGGTCTGTTGATTCACCTTGATCTTGATTGATACCACTTATCCAGAGAAAGCACAATCTGTGTCCTAAATCGGGCATACAGACTGTCTAATTCCTTTAAGCAATGCCATGAACAATACATCCCATGTCCTTGGTCGGGCACATGGTATGCAAAATTCATTAAAGCACCCTGTTCCTTCCTCTATAGGAAACCTGTTCTTGATCAGACCCAAGCACCTGTAATAAGCATCCAAACAACATCCATCTATATGCTTTGATCAAGTTCATAGATGGAGAAGTATGAAATTTAAACCCATAAAGCCCACTTAGAGAAAAAAAAAATAAATTAATTAAAATTCAAAGTAAATCAACCAATACAAGAGCTGATCAAATTAGGGGCTTCATCTCAGCCCTAGCTGAGAGATTAGTGACCCATGAAATCCATAAAAAAATATTAAATAAAATTCATAAAATAAAACACCAAACCGAACAATCTCTCTCTTCTTCCTTCTCTTTCTTCTCTTTCTCCTCTCCCTGGCTCTGGATCTCCAATTCCCTGGATCTGAATGTCTTCCCCACGTCCAAAACTTCCCTTTTATAGCTGCTGGATGG
This sequence comes from Magnolia changhungtana, assembly GCA_030180095.1. Taxonomy (NCBI): domain Eukaryota; kingdom Viridiplantae; phylum Streptophyta; class Magnoliopsida; order Magnoliales; family Magnoliaceae; genus Magnolia; species Magnolia changhungtana. The sequence continues at coordinate 6,720,915 of JASAUF010000397.1, forward strand.
CTGGAATCGGTGGCAATGTCGTAGACGGACTCGGAGTGCAATTTTTCGCAGCCGTGATCGGTGGGCCCCACGGAGGTGTTTTCTGGAAAATCCACCCCGTCCATTAGATTCAGGACGAAATTTCAGTCAAGAATGAGTGGTTTTGAAGGTCCATTGGAGCGGCCCACAGAAGAAATCTCGAAAAGATCAGTTTTGAACGTCACCGAGCAGCCTGTTTGTGGCCTCTGTACCGCACACATGTGTACGCATGGGAGTGGAATCTCAGCATAGTTTTGTAGTTCTCGTGGCCCTCTACGCGATGGTCGGTTCAGATTTGCCGGAAGGTTGACGAGCGGGGCCCACAATATTTCGCAAAAACGGCCGGCCGTTCGTTCTACGCAGACGCCAACCTAAGGCCGACGTGATGGTGGGGCCCATTCCGTTGATCAAAACGAAAATCCACTCCGTTCACGTCCGTTTGTGTTTGAACGGTTGTAAAACCATCCTCTGCTATAGTCTCAAATTTTGCCACCTAGGCAGTGGTGATTGCTGCCTCAGGAAGTGGATGGACGGCTTGGATTGGCCATTTGGACACAAGGTGGGCCCCACAACCGAAACCGACGCCCTGCAGTTGCTAACGCTGTTGGGTTTTTTAAATTTGCGAGAGAAGAGATCGGTCAGCGCTTGCGCTGACCGTCTCAGCCGTCTGGTGCACGGCAGGAGAATATATGCATGGTGTACATGCATCATAGTGTGGGGTCCACCTCAATATTTATGAGAAATCTGCGCCGTCCATCCCTTTTCTCATATTATTTAACCCGTCCAGGTAAATTTTGGAAAGGTTCCAGATATCAGGTGGGCCCAGAATCAACGGTTTGTGGGCTGATTTGTCAGTTGGGGCACTTCCGTAATGATCCAATGGGTGAAATTTAATATGTACGGTTAATTTATGGCCCCCGTCACATGTATGAAGTTTTGAGTCAAACGGATGGCGGAAAACATGTGATCTTGCATTCTGGACCCTTTTCGGGCCCCTTTGGCGTGCTTTCCTCAGATCCCAGGTGTGTAAAATCTTCATTATTTGTTTTCTGGAGTCCATCCTGAGCTCTGGTAATTTCGGAGCGTCAAATTCACGCTTTTAACATCAAATTCCAATTAACGCTCCTAATTTCGTCCTGTAATAAAAATATAATTAAAATCCGGCATTTAAACATTATCATGTATGTAAAATTAGGCAAATGCTGGGGTCTGATATGCAATATTCGACCCTGATCATAACCCCCAACCAGCATTTTGCTAGTCCCGAGCAAAATATGCGAAAAATAATTTCAGAAATAAAAGACAATTCCTGTAAATTCAAGTGACAAGTGAACAGATAGCTGAGATGTAAAAAATCTAAGATTCATGAATGGTAAGTAGAATTTTCTCCTGGAAGCAAGCTCTCGGCAGATTTCATAATTAATTTCAAATTATTAATCTATCAATTAGAACATTCCTAAACATTGAGTTCCACGAGTGTAAAGTATAATCTCGACTTACAATCAGTAAGAGATCCAATTGTCAATTTCATGATAATTCGTGACAATCAAAACTTGAAACCTACACTTATCACACAGATTAACTTTTTATTTTACCAGCCTTTGATTTTCTTTATGAGCAGTAACGCAAATGAGGGGAATCATTCTCACCTATAGGGAGCAAACCTATGGCGAAAACTTGTCGCTTAACTTCTTTTTTTTTTTTTTTTTTTTTTTAGTTTTTTTTTTTCATATGTCAACTATGGAGAATCAAATCCACACCCATAGGGAGCAAACCTATGATGAAGATTCTTTTTTTTTTTTAATTTTTTTATTTTCCAGGCTGGTTCCTTTCATGCCTAATGATTACCAAGTTACCATTTAATATCGAACTGAAAACTTAATGTGTAAGTGAGATCTGATATGGGAAATCATGGCTCAATCAATGTTTACACCTTCTAATCATGGATTAACAATTCAAAATTGACTGTGAAATCAAGCAGATGGCCAAATCCAAGAGTCATAAGTTACCCATCACGTATCTTATAATGTTAAAATCACAACTATCCTTCAAGATCACTTTGAATTCAATAGAAGTTTCAGAAAAAAGTTTAAAATTTTCACAAATTTTGCTCAAGACCAAGAAAATACTGATTAGGTAACCTAATCTCCCACCCCCAACCTAAAATCTACATTGTCCTCAATGTAAAAGAAATAAGCAAACAATGCACATGGGACAACGAGAATAAAAAAAGAATGAGGGAAAGATAGTGCCTGGACGGAGAATCAAGAGACGTCCTCAGAAAAAAATATCATCGCAAAACAGGTTAGCACAAGAGAGAAATCAACATAAAAAAAACATAACAAAAAGAAAAACAAAAGAAGATCCTACCTATACCACTTTCGCAGGTGCTCTCGATTGCATTTAGCGTATGCAACAAGCCTTTAAACCCCTAGGTTACCCCTAGTGGACGAGTTGCAGTCTCGTGAGGGTTTGCAGTAATGTTACCCACAAACATTAAAGTAACTAACTAGGAAAAAGCATAAAACAAAAGACTGGGTTGTCTCCCAGGAGCACTAAGTTTACTGTCTATCCTAAAATAGCAGAAAGGAAACTACCCTAGTCCTAAGAAAGCAGGGGAAAACTACTCAGTTATGCTGCAAGGTTCCTCTTCCTGCCAGTATCTTGATAAGTTTCTCAGTAGATTTCTCAACAAGATCATCCAAAAGCCATTTTTACAATAGGCTTGGATGCCCTGGAGCATGATATTCCAGAGAAACTTACGTACCTCATCAAAAATTTGTCGTTGATTACCGAGGTATCCAGAGTATATACGATTCACCCTGCGAAGAAGTTTCGATGTTAGTATCCCATGGTGAATCGTAGACTACACATAGATGAAAGTCAGAAAAATTCTCAGAAAGTGACGTAGTCTCAACACATTCCGAAGTAGCAGACTTCGGTTCAATTGTTAGCTCCTCCTCCCTTAATGGTAAATAGTGGGGATCTGGGGAGGGATGGTCTTCAGAGTAAGGGTCCTCTCGGTCAGTGATGACTACCGAGATATTGCTTTGCAAGGCATTCACTATGTCTCTTATCATGGGATCGTTTGAATCTGCAAAGTGTGCCAAGCAATCATCCAAGGAGTTGGGACAGTCAGCTGAGAGTGACTCATTTTCCACATTAGAGCTCGTGATGATCTGCTCAAGGAATCCATCGTTTTTTAAGGTAAACGGAGGTGTGCTCTCTTGCTCCAGTCCTGCACAGACAGATTGAAGATCAGTACACGAAGCATTGATGTATGAACTCTGTTCATCGATACTACTCAGAAGAGGCGACGAATCGTCATTATTTAACAGTTCAGATGGTGGCCTCAACTGGGTGGTTTCAAATTCAAGAGTCATATGGAGTAGCTCATCCATCTCCCGAATCATATCATCATGTAATTCAGAGGAGTGGTCCAAATACGTTTCACAAGAGTTAGAAGGGTCGGTTGTAAGGGGCCCGTCCCCTACCTTAAAATCAGACATGTTAGGTGAGGGGAGTGGCTCATTATGACCAACCACTTCGTGTACGTCCTGATCATTGACTTGGACCAAATTTGAGATTGATTCCAAGGGGATTGGGGTTGAACATCCATGATCATCATCCCAATACACATCATTGTCTAATTCTGTGCAGTGCGCACTTGGGATAGGATCGCTTTCCTCACATTCTAAATTTGGTTGAGGTTCAAATAAACTAACCTCTTCCTCATCATTGAGATCTTGTGTGTCATGTAAGGAAAGTGTGTCATCATCACTGTATTTGAAAGACACCCAAGTATCTCCATCATTCTTTTGAACAGTCATTGAGATCGACTCATCGGGGAATTGAACCGTGTGCTCATTAATGGAATCCAACTCCTCATTCCAAATTCCAGATTTCATCAAAAGCAAGTGAGGATCACTTTCCTCGCATTGTATTTCTGGATTGGATTGTAGTTGGGATGAGCGAGCTTCCTCTATCCTTTCAATGCGCGAATTGAGTGCTTCTAATGATTTCATCAATTTCGCAACATGCTGGTTTACTTGTTCTGGATCAAAACATGAATCCTCTTGGATCGTTTCTGGTTGGATCTCAAAGGTATGGGATCCAAGAGAATAATTATTACAATATGTTGTTGGTTCATCTTCCCAGTTTTGATGGTTCCACTGGTTATAGTCATACTGATCATACATGGGAGAATATGATGGTTGATAATAGTCCTCATTCCCATAATGATGATCGTATACGGCCTTACTAACCGATGGAACATAACGTTCTAGTCGGTTCTCAATGTCTGTTCTCGATGGAGAAAAATCTTGAGGTATATGTTGGATTCCACAACCTTCAGGCATTTCCCAATAAAACCTATCCAACTCAGCATATGCATCTACCCACGATTCCATGGTAGAACCTTAACTCTGAGTCTAATCCTAGAAGAAATCAAAATCCTACAGCAATACAGAAAGTAAAGGAGAAGTTAGAAAGATGTTACCAGAGTAGAAGCTCCTATGTTAAAAACCTGCAAAACAAAATAAAACAAGTTAGTTTTTAAGAATAGTAAATCTAAGGTTAGAAAATTTCTAAAAATAAAACCCTAATTCTAAAAATAGAAATAAAAAAAATAAAGAAATTAGGAAGATATCACCAAATTAGAAGTTTCTATCTCAGAATCCTACAAAACAAGGAATAGGTTAGTTTCTAAAAATAAAATAAAAACTTTAACCTAAAGTTAGTAAAATCCTAAGACTATGAATTATGATAAGAGAGAATCCTAAATTTAATTTGGAACGAAGCAGTCCCCGGCAACGGCGCCAAAAACTTGATCAATCCCCAAGTATAGGGTTGTGATGTAGTAATAAACTCGGAAAGATCGAGGTCGAATCCCACGAGGACTGGTCGTCACAACTCAAATCTAAGACTCTCCTTAACTAATCCAACAAATAATGGTATGAACTAATAAGCACAATTCTAAGAAAAAAATAAAATAATTAAGAACATGGAAGAAAATTCAATCAGAGAGAGAGTACTAGGACTTTCGAATCCACCCCTAATTATCCTAACCCTTGTTTGGTCTGTTGATTCACCTTGATCTTGATTGATACCACTTATCCAGAGAAAGCACAATCTGTGTCCTAAATCGGGCATACAGACTGTCTAATTCCTTTAAGCAATGCCATGAACAATACATCCCATGTCCTTGGTCGGGCACATGGTATGCAAAATTCATTAAAGCACCCTGTTCCTTCCTCTATAGGAAACCTGTTCTTGATCAGACCCAAGCACCTGTAATAAGCATCCAAACAACATCCATCTATATGCTTTGATCAAGTTCATAGATGGAGAAGTATGAAATTTAAACCCATAAAGCCCACTTAGAGAAAAAAAAAAAAATTAATTAAAATTCAAAGTAAATCAACCAATACAAGAGCTGATCAAATTAGGGGCTTCATCTCAGCCCTAGCTGAGAGATTAGTGACCCATGAAATCCATAAAAAAATATTAAATAAAATTCATAAAATAAAACACCAAACCGAACAATCTCTCTCTTCTTCCTTCTCTTTCTTCTCTTTCTCCTCTCCCTGCTCTGGATCTCCAACCGGATCTGAATGTCTTCCCCACGTCCAAAACTTCCCTTTTATAGGCTGCTGGATGGTGGAATCGGTGGCAATGTCGTAGACGGACTCTGAGTGCAATTTTTCGCAGCCCGTGATCGGTGGGCCCCACGAGGTGTTTTTTCTGGAAAATCCACCCCGTCCATTAGATTCAGGATGAAATTTCATCAAGAATGAGTGGTTTTGAAGGTCCATTGGAGCGGCCCACGAAGAAATCTCGAAAAGATCGGTTTTGAACGTCACCAGCAAAGCGTACCGTTTTTGTGGCCTTGCATCACCGCACACATGTGTACGCATGGGAGTGGAATCTCAGCATAGTTTTGTAGTTCTCGTGGCCCTCTACGCGATGGTCGGTTCAGATTTGCCGGAAGGTTGACGAGCGGGGCCCACAATATTTCGCAAAAACGGCCAGCGGCCGTTCGTTACGCAGACGCCAACCGGTGCTGACGTGATGGTGGGGCCCATTCCGTTGATCAAAACGAAAATCCACTCCGTTCACGTCCGTTTGTGTTTGAACGGTTGTAAAACCATCCTCTGCTATAGTCTCAAATTTTGCCACCTAGGCAGTGGTGATTGCTGCCTCAGGAAGTGGATGGACGGCTTGGATTGGCCATTTGGACACAAGGTGGGCCCCACAACCGAAACCGACGCCCTGCAGTTGCTAACGCTGTTGGGTTTTTTAAATTTGCGAGAGAAGAGATCGGTCAGCGCTTGCGCTGACCGTCTCAGCCGTCTGGTGCACGGCAGGAGAATATATGCATGGTGTACATGCATCATAGTGTGGGGTCCACCTCAATATTTATGAGAAAATCATGCCGTCCATCCCTTTTCTCATATTATTTAACCCGTCCAGGTAAATTTTGGAAAGGTTCCAGATATCAGGTGGGCCCAGAATCAACGGTTTGTGGGCTGATTTGTCAGTTGGGGCACTTCCGTAGTGATCCAATGGGTGAAATTTAATATGTACGGTTAATTTATGGCCCCCGTCACATGTATGAAGTTTTGAGTCAAACGGATGGCGGAAAACATGTGATCTTGCATTCTGGACCCTTTTCGGGCCCCTTTGGCGTGCTTTCCTCAGATCCCAGGTGTGTAAAATCTTCATTATTTGTTTTCTGGAGTCCATCCTGAGCTCTGGTAATTTCGGAGAGTCAAATTCACGCTTTTAACATCAAATTCCAATTAACGCTCCTAATTTCGTCCTGTAATAAAAATATAATTAAAATCCGGCATTTAAACATTATCATGTATGTAAAATTAGGCAAATGCTGGGGTCTGATATGCAATATTCGACCCTGATCACTCTGGTCCAAGCAAACTACTTTCTCCAACTTCTGTCCAACAATTTGGAGATCTACAAGGCCTCCCGTACAAAGCCTCATATGGCGCCATGCCGATACTCATCTGGTAGCTATTATTATAAGCGAACTCGATCAATGGTAAATGATCATCCCAACTCCCTTTGAAATCAAGCACGCAAGCTCGAAGCATGTCTTCAAGGATCGATTCACTGCTCGGTCACCGTCCGTCACCGAGGGTGAAAAGCGGTGCTAAAATCAAGAGTGGTTCCCGGTGCCTTCAGTAAACTTCTCCAAAAACGAGACGTAAACTGGAATCCCGATCGGATACGATAGATAATAGGCACTCCGTGCGCCTAATTATTTCTTTAATATATAGTTTACATAATTCCTCTAGGGATAGGTAGCACGTATAGGAAGAAAATGTGCAGACTTAGTTAACCTGGTCAACGATGACCCAAATCGCATTATGATTATTACGTGTATGTGGCAATCCCATAATGAAATCCATGGATATGTGCTCCCACTTCCACTCGGAAATCGGTAGTGGTCAGAACATCCCTGACGGCTTCGATGCTCTGCTTTCACCTGTTGACATGTCGACATTTGGCCACAAAATCGGCGATCTCTCTCTTCATATTATTCCACCAATATTGCCTACGCATATCATGATACATCTTCGTACCTCCAGGGTGGATTGTGAACTTTGTGCGGTGTGCCTCGTCCATAATTTCCTTCTTTAATTCAACCACATTTGGTATACATAATCTTCCTTGGAATCTTAATCCACCATCGGTACCAACTTTCCATTCCGACTTACCATCTTTTTCATCTTCTTTTACCTTAGCTTGTAGCCATGAATCTTGTTGTTGAGCTTCTATAACCTTACTAATTAAGGAAGGTTGAACGGCTAGGTTAAAGAGACGAGCTACAGATGTTTGCGGATTCAATTGGATGTCAAAATCCTTCACCGTATCTAACATTTTCCATCTATTTGAATCATGAGGTGAGCGATTACTCGTGCGGCTTACGACTTAAGGCATCTGCTACTACATTAGCTTTACCTGGATGATATTGGAGGGTGAAATCATAGTCCTTTAAGATTTCCATCCACCGACGTTGCCTCATATTTAATTCTTTCTGTGAGAAAAGATACTTCAAACTCTTATGGTCCGAAAATAGCTCGAACTTCTCCCCATATAGATAATGCCTCCATACTTTAAGAGCGAAAACCACAAATACCGCTAACTCCAAGTCATGAGTAGGGTAATTCTGCTCATGCACTTTTAGTTGCCTAGAGGCGTAAGCTACAACCTTACCTTGCTGCATAAGGACGCAACCTAAACCTCTATATGAAGCGTCACTGAAGATTACAAACTTTTCACCACTCGAAGGAATGGTGAGGACAGGCGCTGTCGTCAACCTATTCTTTAACTCTGAAAATGCTTGATCACAAGTATCATCCCAAATGAACTTTACACCCTTCTTGGTCAATCGAGTTAACGGTGCTGCAATTCGAGAGAAGTCTTTGATAAATCTTCGATAATACCCCGCTAAACCAAGAAAACTACGTATTTCGGTCACACTCGTGGGCTGTTCCCACTTCAGTACTGCTTCTACCTTTGATGGGTCTCATCGACACGCCCTTCTTCGAAACTACATGGCCCAAAATTTCACTTCCTCCTTCCAAAAGTCACACTTTTCAAATTTAGCATATAATTGATGTTCTAAAGTGTTTGAAGAGTAACTCTAAGATGTTGCTCATGTTCTTCCCGGGTCTTAGAATATATAAGAATATCATCAATGAATACTATGACAAAACAATCTAGGTGTCGCTTAAATACTGCTGTTCATCAAGTCCATAAATACCGCCGGTGCATTTGTTAGTCCAAACGGCATCACGAGAAACTCGTAGTGGCCATAACGAGTCCTAAAGGTCGTCTTTGGTATGTCCACTTCTTTAATTCTAAGTTGATGGTACCGACCGCAAATCTATTTTGGAGAAAAACTTGGCTTCTTTCAACTGGTCGAAAAGGTCATCTATCCTAGGAAGTGGGTATTTGTTTTTAATGGTGACCTTGTTTAGCTGGCGATAATCAATACATAATCTCATCGAGCCATCCTTCTTCTTTACAAATAAGATCGGGCGCACCCCATGGTGACGTACTCGGCCGAATGAAACCCTCGCTCCAATAACTTTTGAATCTGCTCCTTCAGTTCCTTCAACTCTACTGGTGCCATACGGTATGGTGCTATGGAGATTGGTGAGACTCCGGGCATAAGATCTACACCAAATTCGATCTCTCTTCTTGGGGGCAACCCCGGTATGTCTTGAAATACGTCGGAAAACTCACATACGATTGGAATTTGATCGATGCCTACTTGTATGGTTCTTCCTCCAAAAGTGCTAAGAAATCGCATAACGGTCCATTCATTTGCTTTTCAAGAACCGGAGTCTCGGTCGCCCAGAATAGAGAATGTCACGGTCTTCTCAAAACAATCCAACCTTGCATGGAACAAGCTAACCAATCCATTCCCAAAGTATAACATCGAACTCTTGCATATCTAATACGATAAGGTCGGCTAATAATAGTAATCTCCAACCATGACGGGGCAAGATCTACATATCGATTTAATACTACGGAGCTTCCTATTGGTGTAGCAATTATTAAATTCTTATCTAGGAGTTCGGAGATAGACCCAATGTATGCACGAAAAGAGTCGAAATAAAAGAATGCGTAGCTCTGAATCAAATAAAACTTGAGCGGGTGAGGAATAGATAATTATGGTACCTTCCACCACCTGCTCCATTAGCATTTGCGTCGATGGTACTATAGTAAACACACGACCACCGGGCCGGTTGTCGAGAAGCCCGACCTTCCCGCCTCGCCGGTAGTGTTGTTCTTTGTGGGCGTTATTCTTCGCCGAGGGGTCTTTGTTGTGGATGTCTCGACACGTTCGGTACTTGATGATATGGAGGTCTTTGCAGTCTTGTGGCCGAGGTGCTTGATCCGTAGCCGAGGTCTCGAGTGCATCTGCTTGCGGCGCCCCGATAATGTGGTTGCTGAGGCGGTTGTTTACAAAACGAAGCAGAGTGACCTTCCATCCCGCAGTTATAACATTTACCCGTAAATCGGTTCATTGGCTGAGCAGGAGTTGAGGTGTTTGTTATCATCACCTTTTATTTCTTAGAAGCATCACCCTGTGCTTGATATGTATTCGGTGTAGCCCTACCATTACTCTTCGCTTCTCTCTTCTGGTTACGACTTTTCCAGAATTCTTCGTTGTCTCGTTCTATCATTAGAGCACGTTCTACTACATCGGCATACAATCTAAGCTTAAGTGGAGTTAACTTGTTACGAATTGACCCTCTCAGACCTCGCTCAAACTTCTTAGCTTTATGAGCTTCATCCTGAATCATAAATGGGGCAAAACGGGATAATTCAGTAAATTTAGACTCATACTGGCCTACAGTCATCTCCCCCTGTTCTAAGCTTATGAATTCCTCTCGCTTCGTTCCCAGTACACACTCGGAAAGTATTTTTCATTGAACTTCTCACAGAACATATCCCATGTCCATACGGTATTTTCATCAATTGTTCTAGCAATTGTCTCCCACCAAATGGTCGGCCTCTCCCTCGAACATGAAAGCGCAAGTGTAACCTTCGCTCCTCATCACATCCTAAAACAAAGTGAATATCTTTTCTATTTGCTTTTTCCATTTTTCTGCCTCCATAGGCCCGATAAACCCTCAAAAGCAGGTGGTTTCAATCTCTTAAATTTCTCTATTAAGCCCCCAACGCCATCCTGCACAACTTGGGTGACACCTCTATTATCACGACGAATGTGTTGTCCAAGAATGGCTGCCATGTCGCCTAAAGCACGAAAGACCCCATCAAGTGATTGACCACTTTCGGTGGTCCCCGGTGTGGCCGCCACGGGACTGGCTCTACCTCTACCTCTATCACGCCGGCTCCCAGACATGTTCTAAATCAAACAATAAGCTTTAGATATCACATAAGGATGAATCACTAAAAGACAATACAACAAGTTAAGTTTTTTTTTTTTTTTTTTTTCACAACAACACTCGCAGGGGATATATCCTAATTTTCAAAGTGACTACGTTTGCAAGTAAAACCCTAGGTCCTCAATGATTCTAAACTTAAGCTCGATATTAATCATCACGCCCGAAATCCAAGCACACTGGGTATATTCGACCCGATTCCGTACCCGAAGGCATGACTTATGTTTTATATGTTTACATTTAATAATCCCCACATATATAAAAAAATAATCTCATTCATAATATATAACAATCCAAAAATTGAATAATTAAACATTTATTTAAAGAAGAAAAAATGTCCATGTTCCGACTATTCAAGATTATCATCAAACACGTGTCATCGTAATGTTGTCATACTAAATGTTTATTACACTTATTTTGAAAATGATAAAGAAAAAAATAAATAAAAGAAATCTCTTTAAGCTCCTCCATGTGATCCCGATCCTGAAATTTTAAAATCCCAACAGGTAAGTCATGCGAAGCCTAGTGAGTAATCTCAACACAGTTTCAAAATAACCTCATATAACATGAATAAAAGTATTAAAAGATACAATACCTATTTAGGCAAAACAACAAATGAGGAGATTTAATAAACAAAATACTTCAATGTAAATTCAAAGAAAATGAATGAATGAAATCAACATATGTTATACTCCATAATAACATGTGTGGTTTATTCTTTTTAATACCAGGGCCAGTTTACAGGTTGGCCAACACCCGCGCCAATACAACACCTAGCCTGGCAATGGGAACCTCTCGCATAACATGCTCACCCATCCAAAGGGCACTTGGTGAGGGACCCATTCGTACGTTAGCTGGTCAGACTACTACCCTACCGAACCTGACAGTGGGAACCTTTTGCAATCCTGATATGCTCACCCACTCAAAGGGTACGGTAGAGGTTCCAAAAGGTACCAGTTGGGTTTCTGGGACTTTCAACCCAAGGGTCTTGATCGCCCCACCTATTTACGCTTTAGGGATTTTCAACCCAGAGGACTTGATCGCCCCACCTATTTTCTGGTGTTTCACAATTATAATGATGCATGATTTTAATATTTCACAAATCAAATATTAAAAAAAAAAAAAAAACATTTAACGACTCCTATTGATCAATTCATAATACGTGATGTGCACAATTTATTAAATTTAAAACAAAATTGTTAATCAATGTAAATTACATATACATGACGAAAGTTCTACAAAAATATATATATATATATTAATAAAAAATAAACTTGCAATATAATTTATTTGATTTAAGAATCCAAAATTTATAAACTCAAGATTTTTGCAATAATATCATGTCAATAAAATAAAGACAACTGAACGACAAAAATTAAAATGACATGTTTAAACCTATAGTATACATTTAAATAATAAAAATTTAAATAAACAACAAGATGGGCAAGTAAGATCAAATTATTTGAATGAATGAATAATTAAATAATAATAAATAAAAAAAACATTATTATTATTATTATTTTAAATATCAAGTGAGAGAGAACTCACCTTTTTTTTAAAAAATTTATTTATTTTCTTTTCTTTTCTTCCTCTTTCTTCCTTTTTCTCTCTCCTCTTTTCTTTCTTCCTTTTTCTCTCTCTTCTCTCTCTCCCTCTCTTTCCAACGTGAATGTCCAAAGAACCCTTATTATTATATATTATTTTTTCTCTATTCCCTCTCTCTTTTCTCTCTCTCCTCACTCTTCTCACGTCACACCATATCCCACTTCTCTTTCTTTGTTCCTTATTTATACCGATAACCTCACGTGTGCTATTAATGCACTTTTAAAATTTCAGTTTTCTTTCCTTTTTTTTTCTTTGTACATCACGTTTCTCTTTTGATTTACACCACGTGCACAAGTCTAAATACTTCACACCATTTATGCTTCAGTTATGCAATTCTTTTTATCATGTTTTTCTTTCTTTTTTTTTTTTTTCTTCTTTTTTTTTTTTTTTTTTTTTTTTTAGTGTGAAGTGTATTAGACCCCGGTGATATCCAGAGAGGAACTATACTGATATGTGTACTTAATGAGGACTGGCATGCTTGCTTTTCATCTCGTATATGACATTCGGCTACGTAGGCCTCACATCGCATAGCCTTGGTTTGGCCGATAGCATTCATGCTTTGCATCATAAACTTTGGTACAGCTGATAGCATTCATAAACTTACCACATATTTCCGCATTACTCTGATATTATACACTTGGCTCTTGCCTTATGCACTTACACTACCCTCTGAGTTTTTATAAGCTTATATACAACCGTTACGTGTAGGTGGTATTGGATCGCAGCAGTGCTAAGGTAGGAGCGCACATTAGATCATTTTGGAGTTTTTGATCACCCTGTATTTCCCTTTCCGTATTGTACTCAAAGTTTTGCTATAGTGAATATGTCGTGATGTTGTTTTGTGACTTGGTTATGCTTGTGGTTATGCTCCATTACAAAAAAAAAAAAAAAACATACTAAAAATCCTCCTTGTAGGATCCCAGGATCAGAATCTAGCATGTGAGTGCCGAAATCCGAGAATGGGGCACTACGGAGGCTGTCACGCAGGATTCGCCGATCGGGAATTTTGTGATCCCATTTTCCGAGTTTGGGGCGTGACAGTGCAGATATAATAAATACATCAATGTGGATCCCACCCACACATGTGGTATAGGCCACGTCCTGGACGGACGATGAATAAAATACATACATCATGCCGGGGTCCACATGTACGTGGACTAGACGGTATGGATATAATAAATACATCAGGGTGGTGTTACTCTGGCAAAACAAGTGGACACTATGGATATCAATCCCACGGGACTACTGACGTCAATACACAACTTTATAGCTGGTGAGGTGGCCCACATCCAGAGAGAGATGGACGGTTTGGATGTAACACATACATCAGGGGTGGGTCCACGTGCGTGGCCCACCACAGATTTGAATCTGCTTCGTTTTTGTGTCAAGCCTTAAGACGAACTGGCCAATTGGGTGGACGGTTTGGATATAATACATAGATCGTGGGAGGTGGGTCCGACCCGTCCAGAGGAGTGGACGGTAGGATAAGACCCATATATCTGGATTGGCCCCACTAGCACCGTCCAGCGATGGACGGTGTGGATACAAAATACATAGATCAAGGTGGCCCCACCCTGACACGTGCAGGGTGGGCCCTTGTCACGCCCCAAACTCGGTAACCGGACTCACAAGGAACCCGATGGCCGGTTCTGGCTGCAACAGCCTCCGTAGTACCCCATTCTCGGCTCCTGAGGCAGGTTCCGATCCTGGGATCCTACAAGGAGGATTTTCATAACAGCATAATCATTACCAATACGAGCATACCCAAGATCATAGCAAGTACATCTGGAAGTAACAAAGGATACATATCACAAAATTCACTAAGAATTTGAACTTTTACAAGCTTACATCAGTCCGAAAGGACATATATAAGATAATGGGAAAAGAGAGAAAAGAGTCAAGAACACCTGAGTCCTCAAGCTCAACTCTACTCCACGCTCACGCCGCTACAACGCCGCCTAGGATCTCCTGCACGCATCAATCGTGCATAAGCTTATAGAAAGCTTAGAGGGTGGTGAAAGTGTGTGATAATGGTGCTCAAAAGAAGATAGAGAATGCAGAAGGGAGTCATGATCAATACCAATACCACTAGCCTTACCAAGGCTATCATGAATGCAAGAAACTATACCAAGGCAGTACGATAATGCAGGAAGCCATACCAAGGCTATATAATGCAATGAGTACTGTAACGCAATGAGTACTGTAATGCTATGAGTACTGTAATGCGATGAGCACTGTAATGCAATGAGTACTGTAATGTAATATGAGGCTTACACAGCCGATGCAAATACAATGCGAAGTAATGTCAGTGCTCATATCCAATCCACATATCACATACATTTCCATCATAAGGAAATCACCGGGGTCCATTACACTGCTGGATGACTGCCGCTCTACAGACCCCGCACAGTCAAACGAGCATAAGAGACCTCACTACCCTACCTGCGGACAGCCAATCACCAGCAAGGCCTGAAGGTAGCGGACCTATTCACGAGCTGGTCAGACTCAGCCCTAGCAATGCCCCCTTACATCAAAGCGAGTAAGGCCACACCCCTATCCAACCGACTACACGACAGTGGGAGTCACGGCCTAACGGTATAAGGCCCTCATGCGCTCATATATACCACTCGGTCACGGCGTTGGAGCAGATCCTGGTACCACGGAAGTTTTGGAAATTTCACCCATGGGCATCCTATGCACCCGGTATGCTCAAGTAACATTTTCGGTGTCCAAACATGGCCATCCACGATGTATCTGTGGAGGCTACAACCCTGATAAAGCAAGGGCGATAATGCTCATATGCTATGTAATGTCAGATGCATGAATCACACAATCAACCATGCATCAATCCCAAGCATCCAACGTGCTCAAGAGGGGATACTACGTCCCTCGGGGAAGGTATCATGCAATGCCCAATGACATAATATGACCACACACATAGTGTCATCCAAGCATACAATGATGCACATGGGCCATGAAGATGGGTCTAGATGCATTATGCGGCGATATACAAAGTAGTACACTCCTCCTATCCAAGAAGGGACCAAGACTAGGTATTTAGACAATATCTATAAGAAATCCCACCTCTAGTGGGGGCCCATTACCTGGGGTAGCCCACGAGACTAAGCATACAACTACGTGTCTAAGTAACACAGAAGTGAGTCTAGCAGAGTTTAAGATGAGTATGTAATCACATTTAGATACAATCGGGCCTAGAGGGGTCCATAATGGGGACATTTAACCACCATTCCCCAGGAAGCATCTCAATCACGAACTATATGAATACAAGGCCCAAGGCCCTACATTCAAGATAAGAACACAGGTAACCACATACATACATTCCTCATAATAGGCCATAAAAAGATACAATACCACTTTTAACAACATGGGCCCCAAGAGAGAAATTAAGGCCCAAGGCTCAATTCCCAATGGCCATAGAATCTATGCATTAAGTTGGACTTGGTGGGCAGCCTGCATACACAATATACGGCCCAAAATAAGTTTAAGTTTGGATGATGAAATGGGCCCAACTACATCAGCCCAATAACTAGCAATTTAAGTGGGCAACCAAGAGCCCAATACTATCCTTACCTCAGCCCGCGAGTCCATCAGAATGGTGGAAGTCGGCCCAATATATGGTTGGGCTTGCTGGGACGTCCCATCCCACTCTGGGCCCATGGGATGCCCCAAAAATCTGATCTAAGATAGGGGTCCTCATGTGATCACTAAAGGTGACCCAAAAATGCATTTATTAAGCTCAAAGATTATAAGAAAACATAAGCATACAACATGCACACAAGTTCTCAATATGGTGGGTCCCATGTCTAATAAAGTTTCAACCATAACAATGTACATTTAAGGCCCCTTAATAAACGTTCGGCCTACTCTGCTTCCTGGGCTTGCGAAAGCCCAGGAATGATCTCATGAAGGCCAACAATATTCACTGGGGGACCCCACCAGATGGAGAGTGTGTATATATCATGAAAAGATCAAGTGGGCTTGCTACTGGATTGTGAAGCCAGCAGCAACCCAAGGCAAAGAGTGCTTCCATAATCGGGTGATCCAAGGCTTGAACGGCCTAGACTAATCATGCATTAAGGTAGGTTCCACATACATACACATTGAGCCTCAAATAAATGGCCTAGGGTCTATGGTGGGCCTTTAACCATCCATAGAGAAACCTATGGGCCTACCTTAGATCACCCAGAGGACATCCAACCTCAACTGGTTTCCAAGAGGTAGCCCGCCACTACTCATATAATGTAAGGTCTAAAGCCCAAGCAATGCATGGCCTAATGGGCCATACACCAAGCCCAACTCATAGGCCATATAGTAGGCCCTCAAGTAAGGTTTGGGCTCAACCACAAGGTCATAATTCCACATATTGTGGTGAGCTTCATGGGCAGCCCAAGTAATTCATTTACATGGGTAAGTTTCACATTTAACACAAGTGAGTTGGGCCTCACTTTTGGTCCAAGTACAATGGTCAGTTTAGTGGGCAGCCAAGGGCCCAACTTATTGTGTATTATTGCCCCTAAGCCCATCACAATAGATAGGAGACTATAGGCCCAAGATCAATGAGCCTATCCAAAAGAACTGAGTCCACAAGGCCTACTTGCTAACACAAACATGCATATAATATATCACATAATGGGCCCAAAAGAAATGGCCCAAACAAAAGTCATCCAATTCATACATTATGGTGGACTTGAAGGTAGCCCGTAAGTCCAAGAATACACATGGGCAAGGCCTATACTGATAGTGTGGGCCTTGCCACACCAGCCCAAAGACTTAGTAAGGTCCCCACAATATACATTTATGTGGGCCTTGCAAGTCGCCCACAATTAAGCACTTCATGAGGGCATCAAGGCTAATAAATGCACATGATCAGCTTATAGACAGCCCATTGGGCCCATGAATCAATAAGGTCAGCCCTTGCACAATCTTGGGCTCAAGGGATTGGTTTCCATCCCATAGGGCCTATAAAGCTATCAAAAATTCTAGTTAAAGCTAGCCCACAAACCACCACAAAGGTGGGCCTTAAGAGGGCACTCATTAAGCCCAAAATGTCTAACGAAGGAGGGCAAAGAGTGTGTGCAATACTCCCTTAAATCTGGTGGACCGCCACGGCTCCAAAAGTCCAACTATGCAGTAAATTTGGGCCCTTACTGGAATTCCAGCCCACCCACTTCCTGGGCCTGCTGGAGTCTAGAAATTTATTTATTTTAAATGGGTTACTGACCCATGGTGACCCACACATTTCACAGTGGGTCCCACCAGATAAGAAGGGGGATATACAACACTTACTTCAAGTGGGCCATGCCGTTAGAATGCAGGCCCAGCAGCCTAAGGTAGGGAGGCATGCCATGGTGGTTAGTCATATGGGCCTGGGTATTTGGCCTAAAACTGACCAACTTACAGGCCATACCACGGTCAGTCCAGGAGCCTGATGGCCCTAAAAATTTTTAGGATTGTCCTTTCATAGGTGGACCACAACCCCACAAAATTTCAGAATTTTTGGACATCTAGAAATAATTTTAATTAATTTGAATAAAAAAAGCTGTCCAGAAAATCGGACTGGCCTGGACGTCCCAACGTGGTGGGCCAGTCCGGGCCTTGCCACGGTATGCACAGGGGTCCATTAGACCTGAAATTTGGTAGGTAGGTTCTACCATGAGTTTACTAGCTCTCTGTAAATTTTCATAATTTTTGGATACTTAAAATTATTTTAATTAATTTAAAGAATACAATCTGTACAGGGTGAAATACTGCTGGAATATAACTGTCCTGAATTTGGGCCATCAAATGGGTGGGTTCCGGGCCTCCAAAATTCTTGAAATTTGGACCCAAGGTCCCTCCTCAAGCCCAAAACAAGGTGGGACCTAGAAATATGGCCCACCTTCTAAGAAAATATTTTTTAAAAATTTATTTTTATGGAACTATGCTGCTGGACTGCATAGCAGAAATTTCTGGCAGCCCACTATATTGGCCCACCCATTTGGATGCCCAAATGGTGTCCATTGGCCCTAAAATTTTGCAGGTAGGCCCTATCATGGGTGGGACACCTCTCTGAAAAATTTTAGAATTTTTGGGATAGTAAAAGTATTTTATTTAACTCCTACAATTTATGGACAGCAAGGTATTTAAAAAAATTCTACTGCTAAAACAATGCTGCTGCCCCTGATTTGTGCACCCCATTAGAGTGGGCCCAAGTCTGCCAAATTTTTAAGAAAATGTAGGACAAGCATCCCTACACAAGAATATAATAAGGTGGGGTCCACAAAGGTGGCCCACCATTTCAGAAACAGACTGATAATTATGTTTGTACAACAAGCACAGTTGCTAGACAGTCCAGAAAATCTAGACTATCCACCCTCCTTGGCCCACTCTTTTGGGTGATCAAACAGGGACGGATGAGGGTGAAATTTGGGGAACATCTAGGTGAGATCCCCACCTTTAAGAGGTATATGTCAAATGGGACCAAACACCCCACCAATCATCCCCAAAACTGAGCTTAAGACAGCTCAAAAATCTGTCCAGATGGCTTTTGGACAGCAACATAATACTGAATTAAAATAATTATAATCACTATAAAAAGAGGAAATCAATCCATGAAAATTGTGGTATGGACCACCCCAGTGGGACCCACAAACATTCAGACCATATCCCCTCCATGAAACCCATTGCATGTGCCCAAAATGGAGCAAATAGAGTGCCAATGTCCAAGGAATGGACAGCCATGGGCATCCACTTTGCTTGGACGGTTTGGATATTCCGAGGCCACTAAGTGGGCCACACACATCAGGAAATCAAGAATAGAATAATGAAAAATAAAACTAATCCAGCCACAAGAGAGGAAAATGACATGCATCAAAGGAAAATGCCATGATAGGGTCCATGGAGAATAGCCCCATCCATGGATCATGCATGCAAGGAAAAAGGGCCATTGGCCTCAACCATGGAGACATGAGGGACCTCCATCACCACTTGATGGGTCCCACAAGCTCCTAAGAAAGAAATGAAGAATGATCTAAGAGCACCCACCTAGATCAACCTTGAAACTTACATCACCATCATCTAGAGGCTCCAAGCAACATGGATCAATGGTTAAGATCAAGTGAGAAGGGTTAGATGAGAAGATATTTTAGGGAGAATGGGCTGGAGAAAATGGAGGAATTGCTAGAGAAGAAGAGAAGAGAGAGAGAGAGAGAAATGAGAGGGAAAGAGAGGGAAAAGCCTTTTAAGGGAAGTAATCATAAGCTATGGTGACAATAACAATGTTGCTAGGGTAGGTTAGGTGTGGGTAGTGTTTAGGGTGGGTAGTGTTTATTCTATGCAATAGTGTAGTGTGTGTGTGTGGTGTGCATGGAAAATTGTGTCATGGAGGAGTGGGGTCCACATACATTTGTACAAAAAGTGGGCCACATGATGAAATGCTCATAACTTGAGATGTACACGTCGGATTAACGCATGGGATGCGGCGTTAGAATCGCGGCGCCGATACGGACAAGATGACATGTGTCTCGGGTCAATCCGTGTCGGGTCTATGTGACCAAACTTAAGGATGTCTACAATATAATCCAAGGGTCGTGAGTCGCCGGGATTCGACCGGTAGGACCGCGGGACCAAAATGAACGAAATGCACACTTATGCACACACATGCACACATGAGAACTCAGGTCGGATTTCACAATCCTCCCCACCAACAAAGAAATTTCGTCCTCGAAATTGACAAAACTGAGACAACGAAATGTATAACATCATCATATATATATATCGCAATCATCAATCACAAGAGAAGGCAACACAAGCAATCAATCATCACACAAATGGGGATAACGCTCCCTGCGATGAAATCCATCAATACACTCTCCTACTTCCAATTTGGGACACTCAACGGCTGCAAGGGACTAGGGGGGTCTTAGAGGATCGGCCTTGACACGCTAGCAAGCGTCACACTCGGCCACAAAACTTGCAATTTGGCCTATCATCCCTAACCAGGAACACTGCCTGGACAACAAAACAAGCTCAACATTGGCAATACAAGACTATTTAGCCAGTAAGACATCTCACCAACTAAAACGGAATACGATAATATCATCGGCCTAACACAGGGATCTTCCTAAAAAGTGTCGATACTGATAATCTCTTACGGCAGACTCTAATGGCAATCTGAGTGAACAAAAGCCCTTGGATACAAAAAGGGTGTGATGCACCAAAACACAAGACTTACTTACAGAGATAAGGAGAATACCCATAACAACTCTCTTAATAATTAAGGGTCCTGCTGGGTCGCGCAAAATCAAGCCTGAGGTGGCTGGGGAGGTGTCTATCTCCTCTGCATATGCGGTATCTGCTGCTACTGCGGTCACTGCGAAGGTCCATCCTGCTGATGGGGACACTCGCGCCTACGGTGCCCTGTCTACCCACATTCATAGCAAATGTCAGTAAACAGCCTAGAAGAAGAAGTTGTTGTATGCGATGCTGATGCTCTGGCGGCTCGATAGGTTACGCACCTCTGCCGCTGTTGACGCTGTCGTGAGCTACTGGAGGGAGCCTGTCTCTTTCGGCCACTCCTCTGATCACGATCCCTCTGCAAACCGGTCCACTCGGACTCGCCCTGAAGTAGAAATACTACTAACGGAGCTCGCTGCGAAATCGAATCTCGCAAAAGGGGGCTCACACACTCCTGTTCCGCCCGTCCGGGCGGCTCAGGAACAGGCTGACGGGTCTGAAGTACATCAGTGACAACCTGCATCAACTGCTAGAGACCCTCAGCTCTTACAGGAATCGTCAGATAAGCAGGGGTAGCACTGGCCTCTGGCGGAGGCACAGGTACGGCGGGAGCCTCAAGAATAGGTACGATAGGCTCCAGAAGGGAAATAAGAATCTCAAAATGTGGAGAAAAAGTCACTCGGATCGCTGGAGCGGAATGAGAATCATGTCCATGGGCACCACGGCCACAGGTGTCATAATCATGAGCACCTTGACTAGATGGCATGGTCTACAGAAAGAACAAAGGTGAAGGACACCTAGGAATTAGAATCCTTGAAGGCGCAAATAAAACGAGGGAAACGCACTCGGGACACTACTTGTCCTAAGCTCGCATCAGATATGCGGTACTATCCCAAGTTATTCCAAAATTACTTGCTATGCTCTGATACCAACTCCTGTCACGCCCCAAACTCGAATGCTTAGGACTCACAAGGAACCCGATGGCGGTTCAGGCAGCTCAACGAGCCTCAGTAGTACCCCATTCTCGGCTCCTGAGGCGGAGTTCCGATCTTGGGATCCTACAAGGAGGATTTTCATAACAGCATAATCATTACCAATACGAGCATACCCAAGATCATAGCAAGTACATCTGGAAGTAACAAAGGATACATATCACAAAATTCACTAAGAATTTGAACTTTTACAAGCTTACATCAGGTCCGAAAGGACATATATAAGATAATGGGAAAAGAGAGAAAAGAGTCAGCAACACCGGAGTCCTCAAGCTCAACTCTACTCCACGCTCTGCTGCTACAACGCCTGCCTAGGATCTCCTACACGCATCAATCGTGCATAAGCTTATAGAAAGCTTAGAGGGTGGTGAAAGTGTGTGATAATGGTGCTCAGAAGAAGATAGAGAATGCAGAAGGGAGTCATGATCAATACCAATACCACTAGCCTTACCAAGGCTATCATGAATGCAAGAAACTATACCAAGGCAGTACGATAATGCAGGAAGCCATACCAAGGCTATATAATGCAATGAGTACTGTAACGCAATGAGTACTGTAATGCTATGAGTACTGTAATGCGATGAGCACTGTAATGCAATGAGTACTGTAATGTAATATGAGGCTTACACAGCCGATGCAAATACAATGCGAAGTAATGTCAGTGCTCATATCCAATCCACATATCACATACATTTCCATCATAAGGAAATCACCGGGGTCCATTACACTGCTGGATGACTGCCGCTCTACAGACCCCGCACAGTCAAACGAGCATAAGAGACCTCACTACCCTACCTGCGGACAGCCAATCACCAGCAAGGCCTGAAGGTAGCGGACCTATTCACGAGCTGGTCAGACTCAGCCTAGCAATGCCCCCTTACATCAGGCGAGTAAGGCCACACCCCTATCCAACCGACTACACGACAGTGGGAGTCACGGCCTAACGGTATAAGGCCCTCATGCGCTCATATATACCACTCGGTCACGGCGTTGGAGCAGATCCTGGTACCACGGAAGTTTTGGAAATTTCACCCATGGGCATCCTATGCACCCGGTATGCTCAAGTAACATTTTCGGTGTCCAAACATGGCCATCCACGATGTATCTGTGGAGGCTACAACCCTGATAAAGCAAGGGCGATAATGCTCATATGCTATGTAATGTCAGATGCATGAATCACACAATCAACCATGCATCAATCCCAAGCATCCAACGTGCTCAAGAGGGGATACTACGTCCCTCGGGGAAGGTATCATGCAATGCCCAATGACATAATATGACCACACACACAGTGTCATCCAAGCATACAATGATGCACATGGGCCATGAAGATGGGTCTAGATGCATTATGCGGCGATATACAAAGTAGTACACTCCTCCTATCCAAGAAGGGACCAAGACTAGGTATTTAGACAATATCTATAAGAAATCCCACCTCTAGTGGGGGCCCATTACCTGGGGTAGCCCACGAGACTAAGCATACAACTACGTGTCTAAGTAACACAGAAGTGAGTCTAGCAGAGTTTAAGATGAGTATGTAATCACATTTAGATACAATCGGGCCTAGAGGGGTCCATAATGGGGACATTTAACCACCATTCCCCAGGAAGCATCTCAATCACGAACTATATGAATACAAGGCCCAAGGCCCTACATTCAAGATAAGAACACAGGTAACCACATACATACATTCCTCATAATAGGCCATAAAAAGATACAATACCACTTTTAACAACATGGGCCCCAAGAGAGAAATTAAGGCCCAAGGCTCAATTCCCAATGGCCATAGAATCTATGCATTAAGTTGGACTTGGTGGGCAAACTGCATACATACACAATATACGGCCCAAAATAAGTTTAAGTTTGGATGATGAAATGGGCCCAACTACATCACCAATAACTAGCAATTTAAGTGGGCAACCAAGAGCCCAATACTATCCTTACCTCAGCCCGCGAGTCCATCAGAATGGTGGAAGTCGGCCCAATATATGGTTGGGCTTGCTGGGACGTCCCATCCCACTCTGGGCCCATGGGATGCCCCAAAAATCTGATCTAAGATAGGGGTCCTCATGTGATCACTAAAGGTGACCCAAAAATGCATTTATTAAGCTCAAAGATTATAAGAAAACATAAGCATACAACATGCACACAAGTTCTCAATATGGTGGGTCCCATGTCTAATAAAGTTTCAACCATAACAATGTACATTTAAGGCCCCTTAATAAACGTTCGGCCTACTCTGCTTCCTGGGCTTGCGAAAGCCCAGGAATGATCTCATGAAGGCCAACAATATTCACTGGGGGACCCCACCAGATGGAGAGTGTGTATATATCATGAAAAGATCAAGTGGGCTTGCTACTGGATTGTGAAGCCAGCAGCAACCCAAGGCAAAGAGTGCTTCCATAATCGGGTGATCCAAGGCTTGAACGGCCTAGATTAATCATGCATTAAGGTAGGTTCCACATACATACACATTGAGCCTTAAACAAATGGCCTAGGGTCTATGGTGGGCCTTTAACCATCCATAGAGAAACCTATGGGCCTACCTTAGGATCACCCAGGAGGACATCCAACCTCAACTGGTTTCCAAGAGGTAGCCCGCCACTACTCATATAATGTAAGGTCTAAAGCCCAAGCAATGCATGGCCTAATGGGCCATACACCAAGCCCAACTCATAGGCCATATAGTAGGCCCTCAAGTAAGGTTTGGGCTCAACCACAACGGTCATAATTCCACATATTGTGGTGAGCTTCATGGGCAGCCCAGTAATTCATTTACATGGGTAAGTTTCACATTTAACACAAGTGAGTTGGGCCTCACTTTTGGTCCAAGTACAGGGTCAGTTTAGTGGGCAGCCAAGGGCCCAACTTATTGTGTATTATTGCCCCTAAGCCCATCACAATAGATAGGAGACTATAGGCCCAAGATCAATGAGCCTATCCAAAAGAACTGAGTCCACAAGGCCTACTTGCTAACACAAACATGCATATAATATATCACATAATGGGCCCAAAAGAAATGGCCCAAACAAAAGTCATCCAATTCATACATTATGGTGGACTTGAAGGTAGCCCGTAAGTCCAAGAATACACATGGGCAAGGCCTATACTGATAGTGTGGGCCTTGCCACACCAGCCCAAAGACTTAGTAAGGTCCCCACAATATACATTTATGTGGGCCTTGCAAGTCAGCCCACAATTAAGCACTTCATGAGGGCATCAAGGCTAATAAATGCACATGATCAGCTTATAGACAGCCCATTGGGCCCATGAATCAATAAGGTCAGCCCTTGCACAATCTTGGGCTCAAGGGATTGGTTTCCATCCCATAGGGCCTATAAAGCTATCAAAAATTCTAGTTAAAGCTAGCCCACAAACCACCACAAAGGTGGGCCTTAAGAGGGCACTCATTAAGCCCAAAATGTCTAACGAAGGAGGGCAAAGAGTGTGTGCAATACTCCCTTAAATCTGGTGGACCGCCACGGCTCCAAAAGTCCAACTATGCAGTAAATTTGGGCCCTTACTGGAATTCCAGCCCACCCACTTCCTGGGCCTGCTGGAGTCTAGAAATTTATTTATTTTAAATGGGTTACTGACCCATGGTGACCCACACATTTCACAGTGGGTCCCACCAGATAAGAAGGGGGATATACAACACTTACTTCAAGTGGGCCATGCCGTTAGAATGCAGGCCCAGCAGCCTCAAGGTAGGGAGGCATGCCATGGTGGTTAGTCATATGGGCCTGGGTATTTGGCCTAAAACTGACCAACTTACAGGCCATACCACGGTCAGTCCAGGAGCCTGATGGCCCTAAAAATTTTTAGGATTGTCCTTTCATAGGTGGACCACAACCCCACAAAATTTCAGAATTTTTGGACATCTAGAAATAATTTTAATTAATTTGAATAAAAAAAGCTGTCCAGAAAATCGGACTGGCCTGGACGTCCCAACGTGGTGGGCCAGTCCGGGCCTTGCCACGGTATGCACAGGGGTCCATTAGACCTGAAATTTGGTAGGTAGGTTCTACCATGAGTTTACTAGCTCTCTGTAAATTTTCATAATTTTTGGATACTTAAAATTATTTTAATTAATTTAAAGAATACAATCTGTACAGGGTGAAATACTGCTGGAATATAACTGTCCTGAATTTGGGCCATCAAATGGGTGGGTTCCGGGCCTCCAAAATTCTTGAAATTTGGACCCAAGGTCCCTCCTCAAGCCCAAAACAAGGTGGGACCTAGAAATATGGCCCACCTTCTAAGAAAATATTTTTTAAAAATTTATTTTTATGGAACTATGCTGCTGGACTGCATAGCAGAAATTTCTGGCAGCCCACTATATTGGCCCACCCATTTGGATGCCCAAATGGTGTCCATTGGCCCTAAAATTTTGCAGGTAGGCCCTATCATGGGTGGGACACCTCTCTGAAAAATTTTAGAATTTTTGGGATAGTAAAAGTATTTTATTTAACTCCTACAATTTATGGACAGCAAGGTATTTAAAAAAATTCTACTGCTGAAACAATGCTGCTGCCCCTGATTTGTGCACCCCATTAGAGTGGGCCCAAGTCTGCCAAATTTTAAGAAAATGTAGGACAAGCATCCCTACACAAGAATATAATAAGGTGGGGTCCACAAAGGTGGCCCACCATTTCAGAAACAGACTGATAATTATGTTTGTACAACAAGCACAGTTGCTAGACAGTCCAGAAAATCTAGACTATCCACCCTCCTTGGCCCACTCTTTTGGGTGATCAAACAGGGACGGATGAGGGTGAAATTTGGGGAACATCTAGGTGAGATCCCCACCTTTAAGAGGTATATGTCAAATGGGACCAAACACCCCACCAATCATCCCCAAAACTGAGCTTAAGACAGCTCAAAAATCTGTCCAGATGGCTTTTGGACAGCAACATAATACTGAATTAAAATAATTATAATCACTATAAAAAGAGGAAATCAATCCATGAAAATTGTGGTATGGACCACCCCAGTGGGACCCACAAACATTCAGACCATATCCCCTCCATGAAACCCATTGCATGTGCCCAAAATGGAGCAAATAGAGTGCCAATGTCCAAGGAATGGACAGCCATGGGCATCCACTTTGCTTGGACGGTTTGGATATTCCGAGGCCACTAAGTGGGCCACACACATCAGGAAATCAAGAATAGAATAATGAAAAATAAAACTAATCCAGCCACAAGAGAGGAAAATGACATGCATCAAAGGAAAATGCCATGATAGGGTCCATGGAGAATAGCCCCATCCATGGATCATGCATGCAAGGAAAAAGGGCCATTGGCCTCAACCATGGAGACATGAGGGACCTCCATCACCACTTGATGGGTCCCACAAGCTCCTAAGAAAGAAATGAAGAATGATCTAAGAGCACCCACCTAGATCAACCTTGAAACTTACATCACCATCATCTAGAGGCTCCAAGCAACATGGATCAATGGTTAAGATCAAGTGAGAAGGGTTAGATGAGAAGATATTTTAGGGAGAAGGGGCTGGAGAAAATGGAGGAATTGCTAGAGAAGAAGAGAAGAGAGAGAGAGAGAAATGAGAGGGAACGAGAGGGAAAAGCCTTTTAAGGAAAGTAATCATAACCTATGGTGACAATAACAATGTTGCTAGGGTAGGTTAGGTGTGGGTAGTGTTTAGGGTGGGTAGTGTTTATTCTATGCAATAGTGTAGTGTGTGTGTGTGGTGTGCATGGAAAATTGTGTCATGGAGGAGTGGGGTCCACATACATTTGTACAAAATGTGGGCCACATGATGAAATGCTCATAACTTGAGATGTACACGTCGGATTAACGCATGGGATGCGGCGTTAGAATCGCGGCGCCGATACGGACAAGATGACATGTGTCTCGGGTCAATCCGTGTCGGGTCTATGTGACCAAACTTAAGGATGGCTACAATATAATCCAAGGGTCGTGAGTCGCCGGAATTCGACCGGTAGGACCGCGGGACCAAAATGAACGAAATGCACACTTATGCACACACATGCACACATGAGAACTCAGGTCGGATTTCACAGCCCTACAAATGAATGACATGGATGTCAAATACATCAGGTGGCCCTCACCTTCCAAGCAATGGACGGTGTGGAAATCACATGTACATTATGGTGGGGGGAATCTCACGGACGGAGATGGTGGATAAAACACTTGCGATGGGTCCCACTGTCCAGAGGACTGGACGGTGTGGATGAGACCCATACATCTTGGTCAAATCCCACATACATGGCCCACCAGAGGATTGTATCTACCTCTGAGATAGTGTGGATGCACCACACGTGCCCAACAGATGGGCCCATGATTTGGACAGTATGGATAACAGATCATGGTGGGTCCCCTAACTGCTGGACTGACGTCCAACATTGTCCACATGGATGGACAGTGAATCAAATACATGACATGGTGGGTCCCACCTAGCTATGGATCGTCCAGAAAATGGGTCGGCCCCATACATATACAACAAGGTGGGGTCCACATCAGTGGGGCCCACCAGTGTTGAATCAATCTGATGTTTTTATTTCCTTCTATCCAGCGTCTAGGGTCTGGACAACATGGATGGAACACATATATCCCACCTTCCCAGCTGGATAGTGAGAATACAACATGTACATTATGTGTGAGATCCAAAATGGTATGGCCCACCCATTTTAAATCAAGGCTGATATTTGTATTTTCCATTCACTAGGGTCTGCCCAAATGGGCAGCAAGGGTGGACCCTGGTTGGACAATAGGGACAGCCCACAGGATGGATGGTTCAGATATATCGTACATCAGGGTGGCCCACAACAAATAGAGGAGAGAGAGAGAGAGAGAGAGTGGTGAGATAGAGGGACCCCGCCACTATGGGCCCCTCTTTGTCCAATACATACATGAAAATGGGTCCCATCGAATATGGGCCCTCAAATCATGAAATCAATGATAGAAACCCAAAGATCATCCACCATTTTCATTTCTTCTTGGTCCGATGAAATCCCGAGCTCCTCGGCTTCGACTCTAATGGAGGATGATGAAGATTGGAAGGTTGGATGGTGGAGATGGGAGGAAGGAAGATGGGACACACCTAGCTTCTTTCATGGAAGCTTGGACGGTTCTCTCCCATGGGAGCTTGCTTGAAAATGGGGAAATGAGAGAGAGAGAGAGAGAGGATGTAAAGAGAGAGAGAGAGAGGGGAATGGGTGTGAGTGATGGAGTAATGGAGAGTGATGGGTGTACTTGACATGTAAGGGTGGAGAGAGAGAGAGTTGACTTTAGGGGTTGCTTTTGGGGATGGGACATGTACTTGATTGATGGGTTGATGGGACATGTTCTCTTGGGTTAGCAAATGCGCGGCGTTTTCCTTGAACTGAACGTGGGCCCACATCTCTTGGCCTGGGTATCGCCTTAGCACGCTAGATGCGACTTCGGAACTACAGTGACGGTGGGGTCGTAAGGGTACAAGTTTCGAGTTGAGCCGACTCTGAAATACGGGATACGACTCAGGGTTACATGCAAATGCTGATAATAGATCGCGGGTTGACGAAATTCAACCAGGAGGACCGCAAAAGCCTATGGAACAGTATGGGCTAGGATACAATCTTATAGTAATTCTCTCCCCACTTATAATTTACTTCCTAAATATGGCGTCCTTCATAGCATTTTTACTTCAAATGTCTATCCCAGAGCATGGAATAAGACCGATCTTACTTCCTTCATGATGCAAGTTATTGATGTTGTCGCATCTGGTGTTTGTATTTATCTTCCATCTTTAATTTCTTTCTTGATAATTCAATATCACTCGCATCCTCGTCATGGCTCTATTCCATTTGCGTTCATTATGACTTCCCTTGCTTTATGTTATAATGTTCAAATTCCTACGATCAAAGCACCGGAATCCGAATTCTCTTTTAGTAATGCAAATCTGAATATGATGCAGTTAACTCTGCATCCTAAGCAACAAGGCGATCAAGAAGAAGCTTGTGAAGGCAATATTAACATGGATGACATTTTGCT
Organism: Magnolia changhungtana; assembly: GCA_030180095.1. Classification (NCBI taxonomy): domain Eukaryota; kingdom Viridiplantae; phylum Streptophyta; class Magnoliopsida; order Magnoliales; family Magnoliaceae; genus Magnolia; species Magnolia changhungtana. Next base: position 6,750,720 of record JASAUF010000397.1, read on the forward strand.
AATTCGGAAGAATTTGAAGATACAAATAATTTTGATTTCCAATCATCTCAATTCTCTGATAGGTTAGATAGTTTAGAGAAGAAGGTGGACGCTTTGCAAGTATCTTAGGATTTATTATCTCAAACTCAAAAACAACATATGAAGTTCATCGAAAAGTACTTTCATCAATTTAATAGGAGTTTGAAAATTAATGATCCTGAGATGCCTGCTTCGTCCTCTTCTGAATCAGAATGATATTTCATTTGTGGTTCGTAATATCTTTAAATCTCTCTTTGGATTACTTGTAAACTTGCTTGGATTCTCTTAGAATATTTGGATATTAATCTTTATGAACTTGTGATGACTTTAAATCATTATTTTATATGTTATTATCCTTGATATTCAACCTTTTTATTAAGTATATTTTTTATTTATTTCTTCCTTTGTCAACTTCTGACAAAAAAGGGGAGAAAATGGATATCTGGATATATATATATATATATATATATATATATATATATATATATATATATTACATGTGAAAAATAATTGGATTGATTGGATATAATTTTATTTTATTTTTACAATGTGCTCAGGCGGAGCCTCAAGTAAGAACTTCAAGTTACGGTACTACAGGTGGTGTACAGATGTTCTTTTGAACTAGAGCTCATAACAGTATGATGAGTCTATGTGATGTTGTAAAATTATATGATGAGTTGTGTATGATTGTGTTTTCTCACGAAATTGACAAAGGGGGAGAAAGTAAGTGCTTATATTTAAAGCACACTTAGTATTGCCAAATTTTGTAGTCCCGGTTAGATCACAAAGCACTCTCAAAGATTCTCTTCAACAACTCATGAAGATCACGTAAAGACTGGATCAACATCTCAAGGAAGACTCAACATCTCAGGTTTTAAAGGTTATACATGGTTCAAAGACTGAAGCACTCTGTATGTGTCAACCATCAGGTGGTATAACCTTAGAATGACCCTAGGTTAGGTGTATTTCATGTGGTGACATTATTATATACAATACTGAGTAAAATACACTAAAGTTAGGTCAGTCCGACTTCCAGTTCGGCTAACCTAACTACCTTCGGCTAACCCAACATAATTTGGGCAAGTATACAGTAAGATAGGCTTTTTCTGTGACAAGTTCGCCCAACCCAACTTTGGGTTTGGCCAGCCCAAATTTGTTCAGTCAAATTTCCAACAATGTTTAAATTTTAGATCTCAGGGAGATTTGGTTAGCCGAATGTTTAAAAGATCCTATCTTGTGAAATCCGAGAGTCGTTGGAACGCAATCATTGGAATTCGGCTAGCTAAACCAAAAATATGGCCAGACGAATTTCTAAATCCTTTGGCTATAAATAGAGGCCTCCTCTCATTCATTCAAAACATGAAAAATCAATAATTAATCTAATTAAGCTAAGAGAAAAAGTCAGGGCCATATTGAGCTTTTTGTGAGGTAATTCTAATATTTATATTAGCTTATTCTATTCTCTTTCTTAAGTTAGTTTTAATCATTTTTAATAAAGTAATCCATACCTTACTTGAAATTTAAAGAATTGAATTTACAGCATTAGGGTTTTCTTTTATTACATTGAAAATGCATTAGATTTCTATATTCCTTTTAGGTTGAACACATACGGTTTCATCAATCTCACAAGATAGAATATCGCTGCAATCAAGCCACAGTTACGTCTTCGACTCGGCGTCTGAAGATAAGTATTGTATATTCATTTTTTTATTTGGTTTTTCTAAGATAGTTCGAAAATCTTAGCGGGTTGTTTTGTGGTGAGCCCATGAAAATTACAAGAACTGTATCAGGCTGTTAAGGTAATCCTATGAAAACCTTAAAATAATGAAAGCTAAAATTACGAGGGTAGTAATTATGGGAGTGGAGTAGGTGTTGATTGTCTCTTTGTATGTTTGATATTTTGATCTCAAAGACATTGTGAAATAAGGTTGTCCTGCCTAAATCTTTTGCATGAAGGTTGTCCTACGAATTATTTGGAATCAAGATTTCAATACTTTAAGCAATTGAGAGTATTTTTTTTATTATTCCACATTATATCGAAATACATCCCCCCCACCCCCACAACCACCCCCCAAGACATCTATAACTCGTCCTTTCATTACATAAAACATCAAAGAAGGCAAACAAATGCGAACGCCAATGGCGACGGTATGGACAACATGAAGCATAAAGGGAGTAAGAGACAATCAACACAAATAAAGCAATTTCGTTTTGTTCCTTGCCCTAGGATAGACATTGAAAGTGAAGATGTGATGCAGGATACGGTATTTGGGAAATAATTTGTTCATGGGTAAGGCGTTATTGGACTTCCATTTAACATTAAATCCACATTAATGCTTGGGTAAGTGACTGTTTTTTAGAATCGGTCATTTTTCGGAAAGAGTTGCAATTGGTTTTCCATCTTCAGCCATTTTAGGCGGAGCTCCTCCACTACACATCTCTCTCTCTCTCTCTCTCTCTCTCTCTCTCTCTCTCTCTCTCTCTCTCTCTCTCTCTGTCTCTCTCTCTGTCTCTCTCTCTCTCTCTCTCCCCCAATTGCATGGCCCACCTTGATATGATGTGAGGGTGGTGCATCCACACCGTCCAGACTTAACGGCCGGATGGGCCAAGAGTGACGTTGACGGCATTTCTTGCCCCTGACCGTCATGCAAGCCAGCACGGGACGAAGGAGGCAACAAATATCAGCTTGATTCAAATCTTGGTGGCCCACCCACATGGCGCCACCTTGATGCATGTATTGCATCCCCACCATCCAAGCAAGCAAGGACAGTGACGCCTGCTATGACATGCGTGGTATCCACACGGTCCAATCACTGGACATGGTCGTGGACCCCACCATGATGTATTATCCAGGTTGTCCAAGGCCTGGACGCTGCTGTTCATTCAGTAATAATATAATAATAATAATAATATATTATTATTATATGGTGGGCCCATGTGCTACCCACCTCTGTGATAGAGTATTGGCTGGTGTATGCTTACACCAGCTACATAGCTGTTGTATTAACGTCAGTAAGCTCTGTGGGTCCCACCAGCAGTATAGCTGCTGGAATGACGTGAGCAAAGTTTTGAGGGTCTGATCAGAGGTATGTGTTACATCCCAACTGTCCATCTCTGATGTGAACCCCACCGTGATATGTGGGTTCTATCTGCATCGTCCGTATAGTGGACCCCACCATGATATATGTATTTTATCCCAACTGTCCATCTGGACGGTGGGGACCCCTGCTGTTTTGACGCTAACAAGTAATGTGGGTCTGAACATGAGGTATGTGTTGTATCCCAACCATCCATCTGGATAGTGGGAACCATCCAGCCATATAGCTGTTGGGTTGACGTCAACAACTTCCGTGGGCCTGACCATCATGTATACATTGATCCACACCGTCCATCTCTAGACGGTGCAATGAGGGGCAAGCCATGATGTATGGGTCTTATCCACACCGTCCAGCACTCTGGATGGTGGGACCCACCTCGATGTATGCGTTGTATATTCACTTCATTCGTCCCTTGGACGTGAGGCCCACCATGATATATGTGTTATGTACACACCGTTCATCCATTTTCTGGATCATGCGCTACCCCTTAGGTCCATGTAATGCGGCCCATTGTGATGTGTATTAGGACCATGTGATGCGACCCATGTGATGTGTATTAGGCCCACGTGATGAGGCCTATTATGATGTATTTGAGGCCCAGGTGATAAGGCCCATTATGATGTGTTTAAGGCCCAAGTGGTGAGGCCCATTATGATGTATTTGAGGCCCAGGTGGTGAGGCCCAATGTGATGTATTTGAGGCCCATGTTCGAGGCCCATTGTGATGTATATGCGGCCCATGTATGAGGCTCAATGTGATGTATGTGGGGCCAATTACGATTATATGAGGCCCGCCATGATGTAAGTGTTATGTATATGCCGTCTATCCATTTCAGGCCATGGGCCCCGCTGCCTTATATAGGCCCACCATGTATGAGTAATGTGTACATGTGATCCATCCATTTCCTAGGTATTTGGAGGGCCGAGGGCCCCGTTGGGATTCCGATTTCCAAATGGACCGCACCTTAGACAATGGTAGTTAAATGTCCACTGTTGTAGATTTCTCTATGGCCCACTATTAAGCCCATTTCCACCCTTAACCTATTGGGCTAACCCAAACCGTAGGGCCCCCACTTAAGTTAGTAATACCCATTGGGATAACCCAAACCGTTGGGCCGCATTGATGATGGTACTTTCCACCATGCCTTGTAGTAATTATCTTAACCTTGAGTCCACCTTATGCACAGATTGAGCCCATAGAAAGTCCCAGTTCATTGCATGATTTAGGGTGAAGAAGCCCACTTGTTGTACCTAGTTTCACCATCCTAATTACCCTTGCCATAGATGGAAGAATAAGAATATGTAGTATCAGGTTGGTATTTCCACTGCTTAGAGCCTATCTTAGTGGTTGGGCTAGATTCGTCATCCCTCTGTGGACCCCGCCATGTATTTATGCCAATTATTGTTTATATCTGATAACCATGCTAGTGTACTTAGTCTAGTAGGACACACTAAGAACATGCTTAGTATTACATCATGATACATGTCCATACACATCATTTGTATGCTTATTGCAGAGGATGATTAATCGTAGCATATGCCTTTAGACTAAGACATTTATGGGACTCCTTGAGAGACGAAGTGCCCCACATGAACGCGCGGTATGCGCAAGACTGATGCATCACTAGACAGAATGACTCATGCATCTCGCATCTTGTGTGACATGATCATTGTACGCCCTAGCGGCATCAGGGTTGTGGCCTCCACAATGTAAATGCTATCTTGTAAATCTAACACCCAGAGTTGTCAAATTTTGTTGTGCCAGACTACTTAGAATCTGTATCTTGTTTTAATGAGATGGATAAATCAACTTCATGCATTGTGATTCATCTTTGTCATCGCCAAAATTTTTTATGTATTCAAGTTGAAGAACATTGTCAAAGTTCAAGGATTACAAGTTCAAGTGTAAGAACAAAAGCTCAAGGCTCAAGTTCAAGTTGAAAACTCATTATTACTACTTTAAAGAATCAAGAACTTAAGCCCTAGCTCAAGCTCAAGTTCAAGATTTGGAACATAAGCTTCATGCATTTCAAGTGAATGAGTTATTGAAGCGATAGATGTTTCGATGGTTCGAAAACACAAACAAGGTATGGATGACACTAGATTGACCATAGGTTAGGTCATATTCATTGCATATTTTATTTGGGTCATTACATAAGTTTATAGGCCATTTCCTCGACTAGTCCAAGCACTAGCTCGACCAGTCCAAAAAGTTTCATGACCACTCCAAGATTTGTTGTGAATTTTTGAAATTTTCTGTTGAACCCTCGACCAGTCGTGAAGACTGCTCGACCAGTCGAGTGAACAGTCTCGACCAGTCATGCGGGACTCAAAGTCCAGCAAGGTTTTTTGGTCCCACTCAACCAATCGAGTAATGGGTTTATCTTATCATGCCAGGAATTTAAAATATGGTTGGTCTTTTGACCAGTCGAACCGACCCTTAGACCAGTTGAGGGAACAGAATTTTTACCTATAAATAAAGGACGAATCTCAGAGTTTTTCATTCATTCCAAGCATAATCAAGCCATCACTCTGAGAGATAAGTTCCTGCATTTCTTAAGCTATATTGTGTTCATTTTAAATTCTCTTAAATAGCTTTTTGTATTTGATTTTGTGATCTCCATTCAACTCTATTTCATTAAAGAAGGGAATTGTGTTTTTACCCTCTTTGGGATCAAAATCAAATTAAGTTAGTCCAGGTTGATTTAATCTAAAAATCATTTAGACCTAGAACCCTTACATTTGTGAGATTAGACATTGAATATCTACGCCTACATCGAATTGGTTCTACGAGGCTGCATCGAAATCTTTAGATAATTATTTTAATTTTCTGCATTTTGTGGTTTGTGAGATTCGGCCAGGAAAAACTCATTGTGGGGTTTTTATTGTGTAAGCCCATTTGAAAGATACAATTGTGAAGTTTTAAGGTAAACATTGAAAAACCTTATTTCTTAGAGAAAGCCAATATCCTGTGGGTGTGGATATTAGGAGTGGAGTAGTTGTGTGGCTGTTCTTGAACAGTTGGTGTATACACACGAACCACTATAATTCCTGGTGTTTGGTTGATGTTGATGGTGATGTATGTGTGGTGAATGTTGTAATTTCCTTTTATGCACTTGTGGTTAATGTTGTAATAATTTAGTTTATTTCCTTTGCCTCTTTCTAAGTTTGAGTTTTTGATACTTACAAATGTTCTAATAAGGTTGTCTTACAATAAGCCTTTGGTTTTTGGTGTTAGGTTGTCCTTAGAATTCAGTTTGTATCAACCTCTCAATACTTATGCATTTGAGGTTGCTTATAATTGTGCTATCTATCATTGTTTGTTTTTGCAATTTCGCATTTATTTTTTAATTTGGCATAGTCTTATTCACCCCCCCCCCCTCCTAGAACTTTAAGTTCGACCTTTTCAAGTAGTATCAAAGCCTAATAGCTCCTTTTTATTATTTGGATTCATTTCTTGAACTAACCAATCTAAGCTTATAATATGTCAAATTTTGATAGCCTCTCTATTACTAGGCCTCCACCTTTTGATGGCTCCAACTATACATATTGGAAAGCCAGGATGAGGATTTTTTTGAAATCCATGGATGAAAGTGTGTGGCAAGCAACAATGACTAGGTGGACCCCACTTACAGTTGAAGTTCTAGGCACTGATGGAACTAAGTCCTTAAAAGAATCACCATATTTTACATGGGCCACTCTTTAGAAAAATAAGAGTAGTGCCAATGCCATAGCTTTAAATGTAATCACTTGCGCATTATCACCAGATGAATTCAAAAGAATTATATCTTGTGATATTGCAAAGTAAGCCTGGGATATCTTAGAAATGACACATGAGGGTACGACTACAGTAAAAAAATCTAAACTTCAAATCCTCACCACTAGGTTTGAGAAAATACATATGGAAGTGAAACATTCATGGACTTCTATACTAAATTGAATGACATAGTCAACTCAATGTGGAGTCGTGGAGATAGCATCCTAGAAAGTAAAGTTTGTGCAAAGATACTGTGCTCGTTGCCTAAAAGATTCAATTCTAAGGTCACTGTCATTCAGGAACTTTGTGATACGGATAATATGTGGGTTGAAGAACTTGTTGGTTCTTTACAAACCTACGCATTAAATTTTAAAGCTCCTAAAGGTAAGTCCATAGCCCTTAAGTCATCTAAAAGTATTTCTTAAAATAATTCTAGTAATTCTGATTGCGAAAATTCAGAGGATGAGATGACACTATTAGCCAAGAAGTTTTACAAAATTTTCAAAAGCAAAAAGAGAGTAGATTTTCAAAGACCTTCTGAAAAGAAAAAGAGTAGATCTAAAAATTGGAAATCACTTAAAGAGTGTCAATGTTTCAACTGCCATGAATATGGGCATTTGGCAAATAAATGTCCAAAGAGGGATAAACCTAAGAAGAAAGGTATGTTGACTACATGGGATGAATCATCTTACTCTAAAGCTTCTTCTGAGTCAGATGATTCTGAACCTGAATATTCTAATGAAGTGAAGGCCTTAATGACTCTAGCCAGAGTCACTTCCTCAGAGAGTTGTGATTCAACTTATAATGAAAATCTGAGGAGTGACCCTAAAAACAATGAAGCTTTAAAAGATGCATATAATGCCCTATACAGGGAGAGTTGTAAGATAGTTGTAAAACTAAAACTTTAAAAAGAAAACTTTTTAAAACTAAAAGAAGATTTTGATAATCTAATGTTAAAAAATTCGCATCTTTCTGATTGTTTTGAAAAAGCTAAGTGTGATTTAGATTTCAAAACATCTCAAATTGAAAATCTAAAATCTAAAAATGAAAAACTAAAACTAGAAGTCTCTTCTCTCTTGAGTTCGAAGGATACTTGGAGGTATGTCAAGGGTGATCCTAAACTAGAAAAATTGCTAACCATATCAAGAAAATGTGGCGATAGATCTGGTCTGAGCTACGATAAGAATACACCTCTAAAATGTAAGCTTACTCCTCCTAAGTTTGTTAAAGGGGTATCCTTTAACTCAAAAGGGAAAAGTCTAAATCAAAATGGTTTTAAAAATTTTAAAACTTTTCTAACTACTAAACCTAAAAATAACCATATCAATTTTAAAAATCAGAATTATAACCTCTCAGCTGAGAAAATTGTGGATCTACTCAAGGAGCTTCTAAAATCTAACTCTAATGGTAGAATGTATAACAACTACAAGCATAGAAAAACCAACATTGCTCCAAAACCCAAAACATTAATAAAATGGGTCCCTAAAGTTACTTGTCTAGTTGCCCACACCGCTTTCAAGGCTTCGAGTCAATCAAAGTGGTACCTAGACAGTGGTTGCTCTAGATACATGATAGGTGACAAAGATTTGTTCACCAATTTCAAAGATATGACTGATGGTTCAGTCACTTTCGGTGATGGTAATAATTACAGAATTGTTGGCCAAGGTACGGTTCGACTCATTAATCTTCCTCCATTTAAGAATGTTTTGTTTGTAGAAGGCCTTAAGCACAATCTCTTAAGCATTTCTCAAATTTGTAATAATAAACATAGTGTCAAATTCACCAATCAAGGGTGTGAGATTTCTAATAAGAATGGTTCTATGATATTAACTGGTCACAGAACATCTGAGAACTACTATATAGTCAGTAATTCAAGCTTGTCTAAGTTATCGTGTTACATGGTCCAAACGAATGAGACCGATCTATGGCATAAATGCCTGGGACATGTACACTACCATAATCTTTAGAGACTAAGCAAAGGTGATGTAATAAGAGGTCTACCCAAGTTAAAGAAAATGGATAAAATTTGTGGCGAATGTCATATTGGAAAACAAATTAAGAGTGCTCACATGAAAGTGAACTTCAGTGCCACATCCAAAGCCCTTGAACTCCTCCACATGGATCTCATTGGACCTACTAGAACGGAGAATCGAGGTGGTAAGAAATATATTCTGATCATAGTCGATGACTTTACCCGGTTTACATGGGTAGTTTTCATGAGAGATAAGTCTGAAACTCTCGATGAAGTGAAATGGATACTCAAGCGTATCTAAACTGAGAAGGAATCACATGTTACTAAAATACGAAGTGATCATGGATCTGAATTTGATAATAACATTTTTGAGAAGTTCTGTAGCGATCACGGGATATCGCATGAATTTTCTGCTCCTAAGACACCTCAACAGAATGGGGTTGTTGAAAGAAAAAAACCATGTGCTTTATGAGATGGCTAATGTTATGTTAAATAGCATAAAACTTTCTAAAAATCTTTGGGCTGAAGCTATGAACACTGCTTGTTATATTATTAACCATGTATATACTAGAAAATCAAATGATAAGACTGCATATGAACTATGGTTCAATAAGAAGCCAACAGTCAAATACTTCGAGTTTTTGGCAGCAAATGCTATATTCTACGTGACCGGCTAAATTTGGGAAAATTCGACACTAAAAGTGATGAGGTTATTTTCCTAGGATATGCACTAAATAGTCGAGCGTATCATGTTCTTAATAAGAGGACCAGTGTAATCCAGGAATCCATTAATGTGGTTATAGATGATCACTTGAATACACCTATCTCTAGTTCAGAAGATGATGAAGTCTCATTATTTGATAAACCAAATTCTTCATCTAGTCAAAATGACACTGAACTGCGGTCAGTTAAAGACCATCTAACTGATCAAATACTTGGGAACCCTCTCACTGGTGTACACACTCGTAGACAACTAGAAAACATATGTAACTAAGTGTGCTTCACTTCCCAGATTGAGCCGGCCAATGTAAAAGAAGCAGTTACTGATGAAAACTGGATTGTAGCTATGCAAGATGAACTTAATCAATTTGTAAGAAACAATGTATGATATTCGGTTCCTAGACCTAATGATAAACATATAATTGAAACTAAATGGATCTTTAAAAATAAATCAGATGAATCAGGAAATATTATAAGAAACAAGGCAAGACTGGTTGTATAAGGGTACACTCAGATAGAAGGCATCAATTATAATGAAACCTTTGCCCCAGTAGCTCATCTTGAATCTATCAGACTGTTCATATCCATTGCTTGTTACAAAAATTTCAAAATCTATCAAATGGATGTCAAGAGTGCTTTCTTGAACTGTGATCTGCATGAGGAAGTATATGTAGAACATCCTAAGGGTTTTAAAGACCCTAAACATACTAATCATGTTTTTTGCCTAAAAAAGGCACTCTACGGATTAAAACAAGCTCCCAGGGCATGGTACAAAAAGTTGACTAGGTTTCTACTAAGTCATAATTTTGTAATGGGGAGTGTTGATAAATCACTGTTTGTAAAGAAACACAATGATCACATTTTAATAGTACATATATATGTTGATGACATTATCTATGGATCTACTAGTTCTAACATGTTTGTTGAGTTTGCAGAATTGATGAAGTCCAAGTTTGTAATGATCATGGTAGGAGAATTGAACTACTTTTTAGGTCCGCAAGTGAAACAACTTGCTGATGGGATCTTTATTTCTCAAACCAAGTATGCTCTAAAATTGGTGAAAAAGTTTGGAATTGAGAGTGGTAAAAACTTTGATATTCCTATGAGTACAACCCTTAATCTCTCTAAGGATTCAACAGGTAAAAGTGTAGATCCTAAGTTATATCGCAGTATGATAGGTAGTTTATTATATTTAACTGCAAGCTGACCTAATATAGCATTCAGCATAGGTATCTATGCTAGGTATCAATCTAATCCTAAAGAATCCCACCTGATTGATGTCAAGCGTATTTTGAGATATGTCGCAAGTTCGGCCAATCTTGGCCTTTGGTATCCACATGATATTAAAGTTCAATTAGCCGATTATACGGATGCTGATTGGGCTAGTAATATTGATGACTACAAGTCCACCAGCGATGGATATTTTTATATCTGGAACTACTTAGTTTCATGGCATAGTAAGACACAGAGTTTCGTATCACTATCCACAGCTGAGGCTAAATATATTGCAGCTGGTAATGCATGCACTCAACTTGTGTAGATGAAGAGGATGTTAAATGATTATGAATTTGCACAAGATTCTATGGTTCTGTATTGCGATAACTCTAGCGCAATTAACATCTCTAAAAATCCAATCTAGCATTCACGAACTAAGCATATTGACATTAGATATCATTATATTCGTAAATTAGTGGAAGATAAAATTATTTCATTGGATTATGTTCAAATTGAAAATCAACTTACAAATATTTTCACAAAGCCACTTGACAGAAATAAGTTCGCTAAATTAAAATTTGATATTGGTATGTGTAATGTGATTTGAGATTATTATATCTTTTTGTATCATATTGTATATTGTTATTTTTGTAAATTTATTGGATTTTAAAAATTAATAATATTGTACATTTTTGGGTCTACATGACCAGTCTAGTATGTACACGACCAGTTGAGTAGTGCACGTAGGGTGCTTTTAAGATGAGTAAAACCACTTTTTCTTCACTCTCTGCATCTTCTCCAACAGCCCCTTTCACGACCGGTTGAACTCACCTTCGATTACAACTTGGTTAGTGTGTCTTTTCCATTTTCCTTTCGGATTTTGGTTATTTGCACTTCTATTTGCTTGATTCTAAGGTTTATTTCAAGGTTTTTAGTGATTTCCTTGCATTTCTAGCTAAAAATCTGATTTGGGTGAAATCCATAAATCCTCCTTGCATTCTATTTTTGCCTCTTGCAATGGAAAGTACATATAAGAAGAGAACCACTTATGATCCTTCTTCCCGTTCCACATTGATTTCAGTGCGTACACTTCAACCACCCAAAGAGGACCCGAAATATGTGCGGGACATCCGTCTTTACAATGTCATTGTTGAACGAACTGTTAATTCCAATCATCTGGTTCCTTTCAATATCATTCCCCTCCTTGAGGCTGTAGGATGGGCTAACATATTGAATTGGGGCAAACCCGCATATCGGTCCATTGCCCAGGCAATGTTTGCTTGCATTAGTAACTTGTCTATTGAAAATTTGACCTTCATTATTACGTTTAAAGAAGGTATGTTTCCAGTAGATCATAACTTGATCTCAAATTTAATAACTATTCCTGTTAATGATGAAGGAATACCAATATCCACATTGTCTGAGAGATTAAATGAATCTGAAAAATGAATATTAACTAGAGATTGGTGCAACATGCACTCGGATTGGAATTTCGGGATTGCGCTCCGATCCAATTATATGTTACCCAGATACAGAGTTCTTCATCGTATCTTTATCTCAAGTGTTTACCCGAGATCTGGTAATAAGACTGAATTAACTTCTTTCATGGTGTGCATTCTTCACTTAGTTGTTTCTGGTATTCAAGTGTGTCTTCCATTTCTAATTTGTTATACAATAATTCAATTTCGTCTCCATCCGGGCCATAGCAATATACCTTTCGCTTACTTGATGACCACCCTTGCTACTCATTGTCTTGTGGTCATGTCTACTGGAGAAGCTCCGATTACCCATATTCCTTTCAATAATTCCAACATTAACAAGATGAATTTGAAGTTGGCTCTTGGCCAAGTTGATAGGGAAGCTAGAGGAGCTACTGAAGAAGCTGGAGATGAAGAAGCACTACCCCTTGATGATGTGACTATAGATACTATCTTTGATGAATTAGAATCTGATTCAGAGGCTGATCCTAATTATCAGCCATCTGCTTTTGATGAGCGGTTAAGAACCTTAGAGGAAAAGATGGAAGGTTTGCATGTCTCCCAAGAGACTCAATTCAAATATATGCACAAATACCTTCGGCGCATTAACAAGGGATTACATCAAATTGATTCATCTATTCCTGTTCCATCTTCTGGTTCTGACTAGTAGTTATTCATGTTGGGTTTATAATAACTCTTATCTTTTCTTGTGCTTAGATTGTTCTTGAACATGTTTGTTTTTATTTTGCTACTTTATGCACATGTTAGTATGTTTAATGATGATATTTGGATACTAATTTATAGACATGTCTATGCTATTCACTCTCTTATCTCATATTCTTCTCATATCTTCTTACTTAAATCTTCTATTTGTTTTTCTTTCCTTTGTCATATTGTGACAAAATGGGAGAGAATGTGGTATGGATATATTTAATGTTATATGATGCTTGTTGGGGAGATGTGTGATTGTAGAATATATGGAAGTGTAAATATATGGAATATATAGAAGTTTATTTTTATTTTTTTGATATGTATTTGATTAATACAGGTTCTACAAATCACCTCACCTGGATTGAGGGGGACTTGTTGTAGCATGACTAGTGCATGATTGTATATTGAACTGGTGCATGATTCTTTAGTCAATTTTCTCACAAATTTGACAAAGGGGGAGATTATAAATGCTATCGTGTAAATCTAGCACCCGGAGTTGTCAAATTTTGTTGTGCCAAACTACCTAGAATCTATATCTTGTTTTGATGAGATGGATAAATCAACTTCATGCATTGTGAGTCATCTTCGTCATCACCAAACTTTTCTACGTATTCAAGTTGAAGAACGTTGTTGAAGTTTAAGGATTACAAGTTCAAGTGCAAGAACAAGAGCTCAAGGCTTAAGTTCAAGTTGAAAACTCATTGTTACTACTTTAAAGAATCAAGAACTCGAGCCCTAGCTCAAGCTCAAGTTCAAGATTTGGAACACAAGCTTCATGTATTTCAAGTGAATGGGTTACCGAAGCGATCGATGTTTCGATGGTTCAAACTCACAAACAAGGTATGGATGACCCTTGATTAACCATAGGTTAGGTCATAGTCATTGCATATTTTATTTGGGTCATTACATAAGTTTATAGGTCATTTCCTCGACTAGTCCTAGTGTTTGTTCGACTAGTCCAAGCACTAGCTCAACCAGTCTAAGAAGTTTCTCAACCAGTCCAAGATTTGTTGTGAATTTTTAGAATTTTCTATTGGACCCTCAACCAGTCGAGTGAACAGTCTCGACCAGTTGTGTAGTGCTCGACTCAAAGTCCAGAAAGGTTTTTTTGGTCCCACTCTACTAGTCGAGTGCATTGATTAACCAGTCGAGCAGGCCACTCGACTAGTCGAGCAAGCCACTCGACCAGTCGAGTAATGAGTTTTTCTTATAACGCCAAAAATTTTGAAATGTGGTTGGTCCTTCGACCGATCGAACTGACCCTTTGACCAGTCGAGGGAACAGAATTTTTACCTATAAATAGAGGACGAATCTCAGAGTTTTTCATTCATTCCAGGCATAGTCAAGCCATCACTCTAAGAGATAAGTTCCTGCATTTCTTAAGATATATTGTGTCATTTTAAATTCTCTTAAATAGCTTTTTGTATTTGATTTTGTGATCTCCATTCAACTCTATTTCATTAAAGAAAGGAATTGTGATTTTACCCTTTTTAAGATCAAAATCAAATCAAGCTAGCCCAAGTTGATTTAATCTAAAAATTATTTAGACCTAGAACCCTTTCATTTGTGAGATTGGACATTGAATATCTACGTCTATATCGAATTGGTTCTACCGGGCTACATCGGAATCTTCAGATAAGTATTTCAATTTTCTGCATTTTGTGGTTTGTGAGATTCAGCCAGAAAAAAACTTATTGTGGACTTTTTATTGTGTAAGCCCATTTAAAAGACACAATTGTGAAGGTTTTAAGGTGAACCTTAAAAAACCTTATTTCTTAGTAAAAGTCAATATCCTGTGGATGTGGATATTGGGAGTGGAGTAGTTGTGTGGCTGTTCTTGAACAGTTGGTATACACACATGAACCACTATAATTCTTGGTGTTCGGTTGATGTTGATGGTGATGTATGTGTGGTGAATGTTGTAATTTCCTTTAATGCACTTGTGGTGAATGTTGTAATAATTTAGTTTATTTCATTTGCCTCTTTCTAAGTTTGAGTTTTTGATACTTACAAACATTCTAGTATGGTTGTCCTACCATAAGCCTTTGATTTTTTGGTGTTAGGTTGTCCTTAGAATTCAGTTTATATCAACCTCTCAATACTTGCGCATTTTAAGTTGCTTATAATTGTGCTATTTATCTTTGTTTGTCTTTGTAATTCTGCATTTATTTTTTAATTTAGCATAGTCCTATTCACCCCCCCTCTAGGACTTTAAGCTCGACCTTTTCACATAGGCACATCGTGGATGGCCGGATTAGATATCGAAAATACTTGGTTCTATCACTGTCGGTACATAGGATATCCTTGGGTGAAAGTCCTAGAACCTTTTGGTACCAGGGGATGCTCCAACGTCTAGACCGAGTAGATACATGTAAGGCCCGTAACCTAGTCTGTACCGTTCTTTAGGATCCCGCGGTCCTCCCGGTCGAATTCTGACGACCAGTGACACTTAGATAGCATTTGCGCACGACCCTGAGTCACATCCTGTCAGCTCGAGTTGACTCAACCTGAGACTTATACCATTGCGACCGCACCGTCGTCGCGGTTCCAACGCCGCATCTTGCCCACCGATGCAATACCCAGGCCAGGAGTTGTGGGCCCACACATATTTCAAGGAAACGCCGTGCATTGGAAATCCTAAGAGAACCTCTACCACCCATCACATCAATAAATCAATCACAAGTCAAGTACACAAGCCATCCCTCTCTTACACAAGCCATCCCCAAAGTCAACTCTCTCTCTCTCCACTCATCCCTTTTCTTACACACACCCATCCCTTCCTTACAACAACCCATCCCTCTCTCCTTACATCTCCTCTCTCTCTCTCTCTCTCTCATTTTCTCTACCATTTTTCCAAGCACCAAAGAGAAGACCGTCCAAGCTTCCCAAGAGAGCCAAGTGTGGCCCACTTCCTACCCCCTTATCTCTCATCCTAGCCCTTCCATCTTCATCATCCTTCAAAATTAAAGCTAAGAAGCTTAGCATTCTAAGGAGCCTAAAAGATTAGCAATCGGTGGGTGATTTAGGATTTCTACCATTGATCTTGATGATTTAAGGGTCCACATGTGGTGGGACCCATTTGATGTATGCATTGTAAGAAAAGGAGGGCCCATAGTAGCGGGGTCCCTCCCCTCCATCATGTTTTCTCTCTCTCTCTCTCTCTCTCTCTCTCTCTCTCTCTCTCTCCCCTCTCTCTCTCTCTCGCTCTCTCTCTCTCCCCTATTTATGGCCCACCATTATGTATGTATTTTATTTATATCGGCCACCTGTGGAGCCCACCTTACCGACGTCCAGCTGGTGGCTGGACGGTCCAGCATTGCTGGCACCATCCAGCAGACCTGGACGAAGAGAAATCACAAATACCAGCTTTATCCAGAACCGTGGGCCACACATATGGCCCACCTTGATGATGTGCTGATCCACACCGTCCGTCGAAGCAAGAACAGTGGGTCTCATGTAGTAAAAATGCTACTGGATGACGTCAACAAGTTCTGTGGGCTGTACACGAGGTATGTGTTATATCCATATCGTCCAACCATTTGGCGGAGGTGTGGGGCCCACCCCACATATGCTGTACGTGTGGGATGGGACCCATCTTGATGTATGTATTCTATATCCACCATCCATCCATTTGCCCCATTACGGTGGGACCCCCACTCTGCTGTATGTGTTATATACACACCATCCGTCCATTTTCTGAAAGCGTGGGGCACACCCCACAGTGTGGCACGTGTGGGGGTGGGACCCACCTTGATGTATGCATTTATCTCCACGTCATCCATCTATTTTCTGCAGTGTGGGGTGCACCATGATGTATGTGTTTCTCCACACCATCCATTGTTGTGGGGCCAACCATGATGTACGTGCTTTATAGCCACGTCGTCCATCTGCTGCATGTGGGGCCGACCGTGATGTATGGGTCTGATCCACACTGTCCAGCACTCTATACAGTGGGACCCACCCCATGTATGTGTTGTCTATCTAGTCCGTCCATCCTTAGATGCAGACCCCACCATAATGTATTTGTTTCACCACACCGTCCATCCACGTGGCCCACACATGATGTATGTGTTTGATCCTAGCTGTCCATTTAGTGGGGCCCATTTGGAATGTGTAAGGCCCACCTCGATGTGATATATGAGGCCCATATAATGAGGCCCGATGTGATGCATACAAGACCCATATGTGAGGCCCAATGTGATGTATTTGTGGCCCATTTGATGAGGCCCAATGTGATGTACTTATGGCCCATTGATGAGACCCAATGTGATGTATATGTGGCCCATGTGTGAGACTCAATGTGATATATATGAGACCCATATGGTGAGGCCCGATGCGATGTATATGTGGCCCTTGAGTGAGGCCCATTGTGATGTATATTAAGCCCTTGTATGAGGTCATGGGCCCACTATATGTTTGGCTCTATGCGGGCCACTCCTTGGGAGCAATGTTAGTTAAATGTCCACATTGATGTGCAATGATAGTTAAATGTCCACATTGTGACATTCCCTTAGGCCTTTGTTAGGCCCATTCTTATCCTTCTCCAAGTGGGTTGACCCTAATCATTGGGCCCCATTGATAGTTGCCTGATCCATTTATCCTTATTGGGCTAACCTAAAATGTTGGGCCCCCCATTGGTTGCTAGTAGAGTTATTTTATATTTTTTCTTGGAGTCCATTTAAGACTTATTTGGGCTCCCTAGGGCATCTAGCGGACCAAATGATAGTATTTTGAAGGAAGTCCGTTCTAGATCCTTAGGTTTATAGGTAGGCCACCTAGGCCCAACCTTGATATGAGGAGAGTTCATCATCACTGTACATGGAAGGATCTGTGCTATTAGATTTGGTATATCCATAGTCAAGGATTGACCCTCATGTTATGGATCTGGTGTCCATCTATGGACCTCGCCTTGTGTATAGGCCGATTACTGATGCCGACTATGAGCATGTGCTAGTATAACATCATGATATAAGCCATTGAGATGGTATGAGGCCCATTGTAATTGTATTAGACTCATTCTCATTTCCCCTTAGTGGGCTAACCCAAATTAATGGGCCCCTATTATTATTAGTATGATCCATCTCGTCTTATTGGGCTATCCCAATTCTTTGGGTCCTCATTGATGCTAGTAGAGGTACCCAAACCTGGAAGCCCACTCTTAGGCCCATGAGTAGGTCATCTAGTCCCATCCTTGTTATGAGGAGGATGCATCATCACTTCTAGCCATAGGTAAAAGAATCTGTGGTGTTGGATTTCGTACATCCATTGTTGAGGACCGATCCTCATGTTATAGATTAGATCTGTTGTCCTTTTATGGACCCCACCATATATAGGCTGATTATTGATTACGACTATATTAGTATACGCACTAAGTATGTGTTAGTATAACATTATGATTATATAAGGTCATTGTAAGGTTAATTGTGATTGTATGAGACCCATTGTGATTATATGAGGCCATTGTGATTGTATGAGACTCATTATGATTGTATGAGATCCACTGTGATGGTACGAGGCCTGTTATGATTGTATGACGCCCATTGTGATTGTATATGGCTCATTATGATTGTATGAGACACAATTGTGATGTAAGGGGTCCATCATATGTGTGAGGACCATTATATGCATAGGCCCATTGTATGTGTGAGGCCCATCATATGTCGGTGATTATTGCACACCACCCATTCACCTACACGGGACATGGGCTGTCTTATACCGGCCCACTATGATGCATGTGATCATAATCATGCTTGGTATACTTCATGATACATGTCCATACGCATCATCCGTATTCTTGTTATGAGGAGTGATTGAGCATAGCATAAGCCATTGGGCTGATTGTTTATAGGACTCCCTAAGAGATGGAGTTACCCCACATGAGCACGTCATACGCACAGGTTTGATGCATGACTGGATGGTTTGACTCATGCATCTCACATTTTATGATATGACCACCGTACGCCCTAGCGACATCAGGGTCATAGCCTCCACAGGCATGTCATGGATGGGCAGACGGGACACCGAAATTGTTTGGTTCTAACATACGAACGTAATAGATGTCCCTGGGTGAAAATTCCTAAACCCCCGAGGCCAAGGGATGCCCCAACGTCTAGACCGAGTGATTATGTATGAGCGCATGAGGATCGTATACCAGTAGGTCGCATCTCCCACTGTGTTGTGGTCGGTTAGGAGGGAGTGTGGCCTTACCCGCTCGAGGGAGTAGGCAATGTTAGGCTGAGTCTGACCAGCTCATAAATGGGTCCACTAATGATGAGTCTGGCCGATATTGGTAGGCGGATAGTGAGGTCTCTTCCACTTACCGAGTTGTGCGCTTGATGGGGCGACAGGAGGCCTAAGTGTACTAGACCCCGGTGATGATCCCAGAGAAGTACGGTACTGATATGTGGACTTACTGAGTAGGAGTTGCATACTCAGTATTTTACTCATTCATTCATTTATTCATTCACTATCCACTCGGGCTGGTAGTACGTAACTAATTTGTTATGTGTACCCTTACAATGGTCATGATTTTGGTTAGGTACGCGACTAACCTGAGATTAGGAGTTTACCACATTGTGTCCAGCTATCCAAATCAGATATAGCTAGTTTGGATAGAAGTTCCTTATAATAGACCCCATAGCTTCCGATACTACGTACTAACATCCCGACTCCACACTCTAGCTTGGTCATTTCTTTCATACCACATATTACATTGCATCCCCGGCACACGGCATTAGGTTTACCACGACCTCGTATTACATAGTCAATCTGTATTGCATGCTCTGATATTGTATGACTCATGAACTTGTCAGTATTTCTGCTTACTCTGATATTGTATGACTCATGGACTTGTTAGTATTTTTGCTTACTCTGATATTATATGACTCAGGGGCTTGTCAATATTTTTGCTTACTCTGATATCGTATGACTCATGAACTTGCCAGTATTTACGATATTGTATGAAAGGTGGACTTATATTGTATACTTGACACCTGTTGCGTACACACGTACACCACCCTCTAAGCTTTCTATAAGCTTATGCACGACTGTTTCATGTAGGTGACGTTAGGTCGCAGCAAGATTAAGGCAGGAGTTTGTAGCAGAGCTTTATGGATATTGTAAGTGCTAAGCTATAAATCTAACACCCTAAGTTGTCAAATTTTGTTGTGTCAAAACACTTCAGTGTGGTTGACTTGTTTTGATAGATGAAAAGTTCACCTTCAAGTTCAAATTGATGGAAAGTTCACCTTCATTTGAAGATGAGCGTGGTGCTATCTACATCGACCTTATATGTGCTACAAGAACGCATGTTCAACTACAACAACAAGTTAAAGATCATCAAGTCAAGGTACTCAAGCTCGAGTCCATCATTACTTCAATCTTCAAGCTTAAAGTTCAAGCTTATGTTAAAACTCAAGATCAAGTCTCAAATTCAAGCTCAAGTATACTACTTCAAGCTCAAGTCACAAGAACAAGCTCAAGTACATTTGCTCAAGTCTCAAGACACAAGTTCGAGACAAGTTCAAGAATTCAAGGTCAAGCTTCATGTGCTTCAAAGTGTCCTATCTACCGAAGCGACCAATGGTTCAAATTTCAATACTTACATTTAAGGTATACATTACCCTAGAAAGATCTTAGGATTAGGTCATTAACATTGCGTATTTAATTTGTGCCATTGTACTTAATTTAGGCTTTGCTTCGACTAGTCCTAGTCTTAGTTCAACTAGTTCAGGCACTAGCTCGACCAGTCCAGGGTCTTTCTCGACCAGTCTAGGATTTTACTTTAAAAAATTGGATAAGGTTGTTTGTTCTTCAACTAGTTAAGTACCCTGCTCGATCAGTCATGGAGTCTGGCTCGACCAGTCGAGCAGGGCTTGACTCGAACTCCAGCAACATGATTTTTATGTTCTCAACCAGTCAAGCGAGCCACTCGACCAGTCAAGGGTCTGTTTTATTCGATCGCACCAGAAAATTTGAAATTTCATTCAGTTAGGACCAGTCGAGCCGAACCCAGGACTAGTCAAGTGAACTGATTTGCAACCTATAAATAGTGGACATTTCTCAGAATTTTTCATTCATTTTAAGCCAATTCAAGCCACTACTCTATGAGATAAGTCTCCACTATTGTGAAGCTATTGTGAGGTATCTAAAATTTATTATAATAGCTTTTCGGTTATTTCATTTCTTGATCTCTGGATTTCATTCTATTAGATTTAAAAAGGAGATTTTGATTTAACCCTTTGTAAAATCCAAGAACTTGAATCCAAGTAGCCTAAGGTTAGATTTATTTTAAAATTCATCTAGACCTAGAACCCCTTCTTCTGTAAGATTGAACTTTGAACATCCTCATCTACAAAGAAGAAGTTCTACAGGCTACATCGAATATCTTTCTTCAAATAAGTATATTTCATTTATTACATTGTGATTTGTAAGATTGCCAGCAAATCTTTCATTTTTGTTTTGACTGAGATATCCAAAAAATCTCAGTGTGTGGGGTTTTTAATTGTGATAGCCCATTGAAAAAACAGTTGTAAAGGTTTTAAGGTGAACCTTGGAAAATCTTTCCTAGTGAAAGTCAATATCCTGTGGGTGTGGATATTGGGAGTGGAGTAGTTGTGTGGCTGTTTGCAAGTAGTTGGTGTACACACACGAATCACTATAATTTTTGGATTTGTGGTGGATGATTGTATTTGATTATGTGTGTGAATGTTATAATCTATTTTATGCTTTTATGGTGAATGTTGTAATAGCTAGGTTTATTTCTTTTGCCTTTGTATCGGTTTGAGTTTTTGATACTTACCAATGTTCTAGAAATCAGGTTATCCTACCATAAGCCCTTGGTTTTTGGTGTAAGGTTTTCCTTGGAACAATGTTTGTATCAACCTCTCAATACTTATGTATTTGAGGTTTCTTTATATTCTTGCTATTTGCATTATATTTCCACATTTATTTTTTCATTTGACATAGTCATATTGCCCCTCCCCCCCTCCCCTCTCTAGGACTTGGGGCTCGCTCTGTTTAAGTGGTATCAGAACCTAATAGCTCATTCCATTGGATTAATTTCCTAAGCTAAGCAATCTCGAGCTCCTAATATGTCAAATTTTGATAGCCTCTCCATTACTAGGCCACCACCTTTTGATGGCTGCAATTATGCCCATTGGAAAGCCCAGATGAGAATCTTTCTAAAATCCATTGATAAAAGTGTGTGGCAAGCAACGATTACCAAATGGAAACCGCCAATGACTGAAGTTCTAGGCAGTGATGGAACCAAGTCCATACAAGTATCACCTTATTATTTATGGACCACACCTCAAAAAAATGAGAGCAATGCCAATGTCAAAGCTTTAAATGCAATCACTTGTGCACTATCACCAGATGAGTTTAAAAGAATTATATCTTGTGATACGGCAAAACAAGCTTGAGATATCTTAAAAATGACTCACGAGGGTACAACTATTGTTAAAAAGTTAAAACTTTAAATCCTCACCACTAGGTTTGAGGAAATACGTATGGAAGAAAGTGAATCATTCATGGACTTATATACTAAACTGAATGACATAGTCAACTCAATGTGGGGTCTTGGAGATAGCATCTCAGAAAGTAAAGTTTGTCCAAAGATACTACACTCACTTCCTGAGAGGTTTAATTCTAAGGTGACAGTCATTCATGAACTTCGAGACACGGATAATATGAGGGTGGAAGAGCTTATCGGTTCTCTACAAATCTACGAGTTAAATTTCAAGGCTCCTAAAGGTAAGTCAATAGCCCTTAAATCATCTAAATATATTTCTCAAGATAATAGTAATAATTCTAATTATGAAAACTCAGAGGATGATATGGCCTTATTAGCCAAGAAATTTTATAAGATTTTCAAAAGTAAAAAAGTGAGTTGATTTTTAAAAACCCCTCTGAGAAGAAAAAGGGTAAAACTAAAAATTGAAAATCACTTAAAGACAGTCAATGCTTCAACTGCCATGAATACGGGCATCTGACAAACAAGTGTCCAAAAAGGGACAAACCAAAGAACAAAGGCATGCTGGCTACATGGGATGAATCGTCCTCCTCTGAAACTTCTTCCGAGTCGGATGATTCAGAACCCAAATCTTCAAGTGAAGTTAAGGCCTTAATGACTCTAGCCAGAGTCACTTCCACAAATAGTTGTGATACATCTGAATATGAAAATCTAAGGAGTGATCCTGAAAACGAAGACGATCTTCAGGATGCCTATAATGCCCTATACAGGGAGAGTTGTAAGATTGTTGTCAAGCTTAAACTTCAAAAAGAAAAGTTTCTAAAATTAAAAGAGGATTTTGAAAACTTAGTTTTAGAATAGTCACATATTTCGATTGTTAAAAAAAAAAAAAAAAAAAAAAAAAAAAAAAAAAAACTAGATGTAATTTAGATTTTAAAACATCTCAACTTAAAAACCTAAAATCAGAAAATGAGAAACTAAAAATGGAAGTCTCTTCCCTCTTGAGTTCAAAGGATACTTTGAGGTATGCCCAGGGAGACCCTAAACTTAAAAATTTACTAACCGAATCAAGAAAATGTGGAGATAGATCAAGTTTGGGCTATGATAAAAACATGCCTCTAAAAAGTAGGATTACTACTCCTGAGTTTCTTAAAGGAGAGTCCTCCAACTCAAAAGGGAAAAGCTTAAATTAAAATGGTTTTAAAAATCCTAAAACTTTTCAAGCTACCAAACCTAATATCAACCATATCAATCTAGAAATCAGAATTATAACCCCTTAGCTAAGAAGATTGTTGATTTACTTAAGGAGCTTCTGAAAACTAACTCGAATGGTAGAATTAATAATAACTACAAGCATAGAAAAATCAACAGTGCTCCAAAACCCAAAATGGTGATGAAATGGGTCCTAAAGGTTACATGTCTAGTTGCCCACACCACTTTCAAGGCTTCGAGTCAATCAAAGTGATACCTAGACAGTGGTTTCTCTAGACACATGACAGGTGATAGAGATATGTTCACCAATTTCAAAGAAATGACTGACGGGTCAGTCACATTTGGTGATGGGAGCAATTGCAGAATAATTGGCCAAGGTACGATTTAACTTTTCAATCTTCCTCCTTTTGAGAATGTTTTATTTGTAGAAGGCCTTAAGCACAATCTCTTAAGCATTTCTCAAATCTGCAATAATAAACATAGCGTGAAATTCACTAATCAAGGTTATGAGATTTCTAATGAGAAAGGTTGTGTGATACTAGCTCCTCTAAGTTATCGTGTTACATGGTCCAAACCAATGAGACCGAATTATGGAATAAATGCCTTAGACATGTACACTGATGAAATCTATATAGACTGAGCAAGGCCGATCTAATAAGAGGTCTACTTAAATTAAAGAAAATAGATAAAATTTGTGGCGAATGTCAAATCGGGAAACAAACAAGGAGTAGTCACAAGAAAGTGAACTCCTTTGCCACATCTAAACCCCTTGAACTCCTCCACATGGATCTCGTTGGACCTACTAGAATGAAGAGTCGAGGTGGAAAGAAATATTTTCTAGTAATTGTGGATGATTTTACCAGATATACATGGGTAGCTTTCATGAAAGAGAAGTCTGAAACTCTCGATGAAGTGAAAAGGATATTAAGCGTATCCAAACCGAAAAGGAAACAAATATTTCTAAAATTCGAAGTGATCATGGATCGAAGTTTGAGAATAACAATTTTCAGAAGTTCTGTAGCGATCACGGGATATCGCATGAACACCTCAACAAAATGGGGTTTTTGAAAGGAAAAACCGTGTGCTTCAAGAAATGGCCAATGTTATGTTAAATAGCATGAAGTTACCTAAAAATCTTTAGGCTGAAGCTGTGAACACTGCATGCTATATAATTAATCATGTTTACATCAGAAAATCAAAAGATATAATAGCATATGAACTATGGTTTAATAAAAAGCCCATAGTTAAATACTTTCGAGTTTTTGGAAGTAAGTGTTATATTTTGGGTGGCTGCAAATTTTTTAGGAAGTTCGACACTAAAAGTGATGAAGGGATCTTCCTAGGGTATGCTCTAAACTTGGTTAAGAAGTTTGGTTTTGAAAGTGGTAAGCATTTTGATACTCCTATGAGTACAACTCTTAAGTTATCTAAAGATGCAATGGTAAGAGCATAGATCCTAGGTTGTATCGCAGTATGATTGGCAGTCTATTATATTTAGCTGCGAGTCAACCTGATATTGCATTTAGTGTAGGAATCTGTGCTAGATATCAATCTGAACCTAAGGAATCCCACCTGATTGCAGTCAAGAGGATTAT
The DNA here is from genome assembly GCA_030180095.1 of Magnolia changhungtana. Classification (NCBI taxonomy): domain Eukaryota; kingdom Viridiplantae; phylum Streptophyta; class Magnoliopsida; order Magnoliales; family Magnoliaceae; genus Magnolia; species Magnolia changhungtana. Next base: position 6,775,967 of record JASAUF010000397.1, read on the forward strand.
TAAGTATGTCGCAAGTATAGTTAATTTAGGTTTATGGTATCCACTTGATACTAATGTTCAATTAGCTGAATACTCGGATACTGATTGGGCTGGGAATATAGACGATTGAAAATCCACTAGCGGTGGTTGCTTTTATATTGGGAACTGTTTGGTTTCCTGGCATAGCAAGAAACAAAGTTTCATATCCTTATCCACAGCTGAGGCTGAATATATCGCAACTAGAAATGCCTGCACTCATCTTGTGCGGATGAAAAGAATGTTAAATGATTACGGGATTGCACAAGACACAATGATTCTATATTGCGATAACTCTAACATAATCAATATCTCTAAAAATCCCATCCAGCATTCCCATACCAAACATATTAACATTAGGTATCACTATATTCAGGAATTAGTGGAAGAGAAAATTATTTCATTAAACTGTGTGCAGACTGAAAACCAATTTGCTGACATATTCACTAAACCACTTGACAGAAACAGGTTTTCCAAATTAAAATTGGATATTGGTATGTGTAATTCTTCTTGAAATGTTCATGATTACATGCTTTTACTATTGTGTATTTTCGTGTAATCTTATTTTATTTTAAAATTAAAAAATAATAATAATATGTATGCATTTTTGTGCTCTCACGACCAGTCGAGCACATACTCGACCAGTCATAGCACGACCGATCGAGCATGTACTCGACCAGTAGTGGTGCACGAGCCAAACCCCTTTTTAGTATAAAAAAACACTTTTTCTCCAAAATCTTCATCTTCCTCCTCGGCCCTTCTCCGACCCATCGAACCAACCTTCGATTCATACAAGTATGTGGTCCATTTTCAATTTACTTTTGGATTTAGGCTCTTTAGGTCTCATCTTGCTTGAATCTTGCTTCAAGTTTCATCGAGGTTTGTTGGGTTTTCTACCTAAAAATTTGTTGGGTTTGAAACCCTTAAATCCTTTCTTACATTTTCTTGTTTACTCTTACAATGGAGGGTAGATCGAAGAAGAAACCTAATCGAGCATCTTCTTCTCGTTCCATTTCAGTGCGTACTCTTCAACTACCCGAAGAAGACCTAGAATATGTGTGGGATATCTGTCTCCGCAACATAATTATTGAGCTGACCATCAATGCAACTTATCTTGTTCAATTCAACATTATTCTCCTCCTTATTACTGTAGGATGGGATAACATTCTGACTTGGGGTGGACCAGCATACCGCTCCATTGCGCAAGCAATGTATGCATGCATTGGTGATATATCTATTGAAGATTTGACCTTCACTATCATGTTTAGAGAAGGTTCATATAAAGTAGATCGTCACTTAATTTCTAGGTTAATGGACATTTAAGTGAATGATAAGGCATTCCTATTATGACATTGGCTGAAAGATTGAATGGGTTGGAAAAACGTTTACTAACCAGAAGTTTATGCAACATGGACTCGAAATGGATTTCTGAGAATGCACTTCGGGGCCAATCAGATGTTGCCCAGATACAGAGTATTACATCACATCTTTATTTCCAATGTTTACCCTAGATTTGGTAACAAGGCTGAACTGACTACCTTTATAGTGTGTATTCTTCATTCTATTGTATCTGGCATTCTAGTGTGTCTTCCTTCGTTAATCTGCTATTTCATTATCCAATTTCGACTTCATCCGGGGCATAGTGATATTCCATTCGCTTATTTGATGACCACTCTTGCTTTACATTGTTCTGTGGTCATGCCACCTGGAGAAGCTCCTACTTCTTATCTTCCATTTAAGAATTCAAATATCATCAAGATGAATTTGAAGTTAACACCTGGTTAAGTTGATAGGGATGCTAGAGAAGTTAAAGAAGAAGTTGGAGAGGAAGATGTGTTGCCAACTGACGCCGATATGGATGATATTTTTAATGAATTAGAATCTGATGACGTTGAGGCTAATCCTGATTTTCAGCCTTCTGGTTTTGATAAGTGCCTTCGCTCACTGGAAGAGAAGGTGGATGGATTGAAAATTTCCCAAGATAACCAAATGAAATATATGCGTAAATACCTTAGACGCATAAACAAGGGATTGCACCAGATTGATCCATCTATTCCATCTCCCTCTTCATCTAGTTCTGATTAGTTTGTTTACTTTTGTTGGACTTGTAATACTTAACTTAACTTTACTTTGCTTGGTGACTCTGAATTTTGGACATGTTTAAGTTAGTTTGATGTTGGTACTCCTTTTATTATGGTTTAATTTGTTAACTTTCACACTCTTTCTTACTCTCTTCACTTATTAGCTACCACATTCACATATTTTTATCTTTTTTTCATTTGTCATTTCATGACAAAATGGGGGAGAAATTGGGTATTTGATTGCTTATATCTTATTCTGTTTTATGATAATGTGGTTATTTAAATGAGATGTAAAGATTTGGATATACATGTACTGTGTGGAAAATAATTTTTTTTGGAAATGCATATGTATCTCTTAATACAGGTCTCTACTGAGCTTAATTTGAAGGGGAGTTAATTGAGGGGGAGTTTGTGGTTGTTAGATTTGGTTTGAACTGGAGTGAATCTCTGTATTAGATTAGGTTAATCTTCTGTAAGTTAGTTTTGTCACAAATTTGACAAAGGGGGAGATTGTAAGTGTTAAGTTGTAAATCTAGCACCCTGAGTTGTCAAATTTTGTTATGCCAAAACACTTCAGTATGGTTGACTTGTTTTGATAGATGGAAAGTTCACCTTCATTCGAAGATGAGCGCGGTGCTATCTACATCCACGTTATATGTGCTACAAGTACGCATGTTCAACTACAAAAACAAGTTGAAGATCATCAAGTCGAGGTACTCAAGCTCAAGTGCATCATTACTTCAATCTTCAAGCTTAAAGTTCAAGCTTATGTTAAAGCTCAAGATTAAGTCTCAAATTCAAGCTCAAGTATACTACTTCAAGCTCAAGTCACAAGAACAATCTTAAGTCCATTTTGCTCAAGTCTCAAGACACAAGTTCGAGACAAGTTCAAGAATTCAAGGTCAAGCTTCATGTGTTTTAAAGTGTCCTATCTACCGAAGAGACCGATGGTTCAAATTTCAATACTCACATTTAAGGTAAACATGACCCTAGAAAGACCTTAGGATTAGGTCATTAACATTATGTGTTAATTTGGGTCATTGTACTTAATTTAGGCTTTGCTTCGACTAGTCTTAAGTCTTAGTTCGACTAGTCCAGGCACTAGTATGACTAGTCTAGGGTCTTTCTCGACTAGTCCAGGATTTTACTCAAAATTTTGAATAAGTTTGTTTGTTCTTTGATCAGTCAAGTATCCTGCTCGACCAGTCGTGCAGTTTGGCTCGACTAGTCAAGCAAGGCTCAACTCAAACTCCAGCAATATAATTTTTTTGTGCTCAACCAGTCGAGAGTCTGTTTTATCGGATTGCGCCAGAAAAATTGAAATTTCGTTCAGCTAGGACCAGTTGAGCCGAACCCAAGACCAGTCGAGTGAACCGATTTGTAGCCTATAAATAGTGGACATTTCTCAGAATTTTTCATTCATTGCAAGCCAATTCAAGCCACCACTCTAAGAGATAAGTCTCCACTATTGTGAAGCTATTGTGAGGTATTTAAAATTTATTATAATAGCTTTTTGGTTATTTAATTTCTTGATCTCTGGATTCCATTCTATTAGATTTAAAAAGGGGATTTTGATTTAACCCTTTGTGAGATCCAAGAAATTGAATCAAGTAGCCTAAGGATGGATTTATTTTAAAATTCATCTAGACTTAGAACCCCTTCTTCTGTGAGATTGAACTTTGATCATCCTCATCTACAAAGAAGTAATTCTACAGGCTACATTGAATATCTTTCTTCAAATAAGTATATTTCATTTATTATATTGTGGTTTGTAAGATGGCTAAAAAATCTTTCATTTTCGTTTTAACTGAGATAGTCAGAAAATCTCAGTGTGTGGGGTTTTTAATTGTGATAGCCTATTAAAAAAATAGTTGTAAAGGTTTTAAGGTGAACCTTGAAAAACCTTCTTTCTTAGTGAAAGCCAATATCCCGTGGGTATGGATATTGGGAGTGGAGTAGTTGTGTGGTTGTTTGTGAACAGTTGGTGTACACACAGGAACCACTATAATTTTTGGAGTTGTGGTGGATGATTGTATTTGATAATGTGTGCGAATGTTGTAATCTATTTTATGCTTTTGTGGTGAATGTTGTAATAACTAGGTTTATTTCTTTCGCCTATGTATCAGTTTGAGTTTTTGATACTTACCGACATTCTAGAAATCAGGTTATCCTACCTAAGCCATTAGTTTTAGGTGTAACGTTGTCCTTGGAACAACGTTTGTATCAATCTCTTAATACTTGTGCATTTGAAGTTATTTTATATTCCTACTATTTGCATTATATTTTTGCATTTATTTTTTTATTTGACATAGTCCTATTCACCCCCCTCTAAGACTTGGGGTTCGCCCTTTTCAGATATTTTATTATATACATGTATTTCCTTTCAGCATTGTAATCAACGATTTATATTAGTGGATATGTGATGATGATGTTGCTCTTGTGATTTGGGTACACTTGTGGTTGTGCACCTTTACAAAAAAAATTACACTGAAAATCCTTCTTCTAGGATCCTAAGATCGGAATCTGGCGTATGGGCGCACTAGGAGCCGAGAATGGGATACTACGGAGGCTGTCGGCGCCAGATTCGGCGATCAGGAATTTTGTGAGCCCGGTTTCTGAGTTTGAGGCATAACATAAGTTGGTATCAGAGCATAACTTGGGAATACCTGAAGATAACATCACATATCTGCTGATAGCTACCCTACACTATGATTGTTGAGAACTTATAATGATTGGGTCCCCGAGTTGGAATAACTTAAATATTTTCTGATATAGCTCCCCATCGTGTGTATATTTGAGAGTGTTTAAAGATAATAGGCCCTTGTTCCATACTATAGGACATGGCGCCTAAGAGAGCTAGCCAAGCGTCTCCCGCGTCTGAGACTAATAAGGCCCTGACCATATCAGTGAGCGTGGATCAATTCCAACTGATGTTGCATGTAATGATCGCAGTTTTTCAGGGGCAGGGTAGGCAACCCACGGATACACCTGCCCGGGCTGAGCAGGAGGGCGCGAGCGCCCAGTTGCGAGATTTCCTTTGGCTCGATCCCCTGTGATTTCAGGGAGAGACCGATCCGTCTATAGCCGAGAGATGGCTCTCCCAGATGGAGAAGATGTTCAAGACCATGAGGTGTACGACCCAGTAGCAAGTCCCATTGGCGGTATATTTACTTGAGGGCGAGGCCGAGCAATGGTGGGCCTCAGTTGCCCATACTGCAGAGCTTGATTTCGTTTAGACATGAGAGGACTTCGGGGATCAGTTTGATCGACAGTATTTCCCCGACCACATTCGTCAGTAGTGTGCACTGGAGTTCGGTACTCTGGTACAGGGGAATATGATCATAGCTCAGTATGAGTCTCGTTTTGTAGCACTATCTAGGTTCGCACCATATCTGGTTGAAGATGAGAGGCGGAAGGCCCGCCGTTTTGAGAACGGCTTGTGTTACAGTCTTCGAGGCCGTATTGTTGGGCATGTGCTCACGACTTTTGAGGAGGTAGTACGGAGGGCCCAGATTTATGAGGCCGAGTGGGACAGTTCGCAGAGGGATTGTGATCAGAGAAGAGACCGGAAGAGGTAGGCCCCCTCCGGTAACTCCCAGTAACAGCAGCGTCGACGGCCACAGAGGCACATGAACCACCCAGCCGTCCAAGCACCGGCAGCACCACCTCGGAGGCAGTTCGCTTGTGTCTGCCATGGGTGAGGTGAGATGAGCACTGTTGGCGGGAGTGTCTCTACCTTCAGCACCAGCAGCAACGATAGCAGCTCTTACCAGTGGAACCCCAACAATAACCGTAGCAATGATGACCACAGAGAAGACGTACATCTCCTCAGCAGGCCCAAGGCAGACTTTAAGCAACCCAACAGGACCCTCAATTATCAGAAGGAGTCGCCGACGATTCGCACAACCAGGCCTTAGGACCGTCTTATTAGATTAGTCGTTAATGAGATTCGGAGGCTACAAGGTATCCCAGTTTCAATCATTTCTGATCCAGGATTAGATGTTCAGTAGGGGTCACCATAGTGCTAATGAGGCATCTTGGGAGCGAGAAGGTGAGACTCTCGAGTGTTATCCCCATCTCCTTGTTGTTGACTGCATTCGTGGGTTATGTTTCTGATTTTACATAGTGAAGTAATTTCCCTCTTTTATGAGCTTAAGTTAGTTGTGTGATAGTATAAATTTTGAGGACGAAATTTTTATTAGGATGGGAGAGTTGTAATGCCCGTAACCTAGTACATACTGTTCCTTAGGGTCCTTTGGTCCTCCCGGTCGAATTTCGGTGAGTCGCGACACGTACATAGCATTTGAGCATGACCATGATTCACATTCAGTCGTCCCGAGTCGACTTAACCTGAGACTTGTACCATTGCGACCTCACCGTCGCCGCGGTTCCAACGTCGTGTCTTGCGCACCGATGCGATACCTAGGCTAAGAGTTGTGGGGCCGTGCATATTTCGAGGAAATGCCACGCGTTACAAATTTCAAGAGAATCTCTACCACCCTTCACATCAATCAATCAATCACAAGTTAAGTACACAACCCATCCCTCTCTTACACAAGCCATCCCCAAAGTCATCTCTCTCTCTCTCCACCCATCCCTTTTCTTACACACACCCATCCCTTCTTACAACAACCCATCCCTCTCTCCTTACATCTCCTCTCTCTCTCTCTCATTTTCTTCACCTTTTTCCCAGCACTAAAGAGAGGACCGTCCAACTTTCCCAAGAGAGCCAAGTGTGGCCCACTTCCTAACCCCTCATCTCTCATCCTAACCCTTCAATCTTCATCATCCTCCATCAAAATCGAAGCCGAGAATCTTAGCATTCAAAGGAGCCTAGAAAATTAACAATCAGTGGGTGATTGAGGATTTCTACTATTGATCTTGATTATTTGAGGGCCCACATGTGGGGGGGACCCATTTGATGTATGCATTGTAAGAAAGGGAGGGCCCATAGTAGCAGGGTCCCTCCCCTCCATCATGTTTCTCTCTCTCTCTCTATATATATATATATATCTCTCTCTCTCTCTCTTTCTCTCTCCCCCTATTTGCGGCCCACCATGATGTATGTATTTTATTTACGTCAACCACCCGTAGGGCCCACCGTGCAAACGTCTAGCAGGTGGCTGGACGGTCCAGCGCTACTAGCACCATCTAGCAACCCTAGACAAAGAGAAATCACAAATATCAGCTTTATCCAGAATCGTGGGCCACACATGTGGTCCACCTTGATGATGTGCTGATACACACCATCCGTCGAAGCAAGGACGATGGGTCCCATACAGTAAAAATGTTGTTGTATTGATGTCAGCAAGTTCTGTGGGCTGTACACGAGGTATGTGTTATATCCATACCGTCCAACCATTTGGTGGAGGTGTGGGGCCCACCCCACACTTGCTGCATGTATTGGATGGTACCCACCTTGATGTACGTATTCTATATCCACCGCCCATCCATCTGCCCCAGGACGGTGGGACCCCGACTCTGATGTATCTATTATATCACACCATCCATCCATTTTCTGGACATGTGGGGCCCACCTTACACGTGTGGCACATGTGGGGGTGGGACCCACCATGATGTATACATTTTGTCTCCACACTGTCCATCTATTTTCTGCGGTGTGGGGCGCACCATGATGTATGTGTTTCTCCACACCATCCATTGCTGTGGGGCCAACCATGATGTACGTGCTTTACAGCCACGCCATCCATCTGGCGCATGTGAGGCCGACCACGATGTATGGGTTGAATCCACACCGTCCAGCACTCTGGACGGTGGGACCCACCCCATGTATGTGTTGTATATCCAGTCCGTCCATCGTTGGACGCAGACCCCACCATAATGTATTTGTTTCACCACATCATCCATCCATGTGGCCCCCCGTGATGTATGTGTTTGATCCTAGTTATCCATCTAGTGCGGCCCATTTGGAATGTGCAGGTCCTGGTCGATGTGATATATGGGGCCCATATGATGAGGCCCAATGTGATGCATACAAGACCCATATGTGAGGCCCAAGGTGATGTATTTACGGCCCATTTGATGAGGCCAAATGTGATGTACTTATGGCCCATTGATGAGGCCCAATGTGATGTATTTATGATCCATTGATGAGGCCCAATGTGATGTATATGAGGCCCATGTGTGAGACCCAATGTGATGTATATGAGACCCATATGGTGAGGCCCGATGCGATGTATATGTGGCCCTTGAGTGAGGCACATTGTGATGTATATTAGGCCCTTGTGTGAGGTCATGGGCCCACTATATGTTTCACTCTATGTAGGCCACTCCTTGGGAGCAATGTTGGTTAAATGTCCACATTGATGGGCAATGATGGTTAAATGTCCACATTATGACCTTCCCTTAGGCCTTTATTAGGCCCATTCTCATCCTTCTCTAAGTGGGTTGACCCTAATCATTGGGCCCCATTGATAGTTGTATGATCCATCTATCCTTATTGGGCTAACCCAATGTTAGGCCTCCCATTGGTTGCTAGTAGGGTTTTTTTTTCTTGGAGTCCATCTAAGACTTGGGCTCCCTAGGGCATCTAGCGGGCCATATGATAGTATGGTGAAGGAAGCTCGTTCCGGATCCTTAGGTTTATAAGTAAGCCACCTAGGCCCAACCTTGATATGAGGAGAGTTCATCATCACCGTAAACGAAAGGATCTGTGCTATCAGTTTAGTATATCCACAGTCGAGGATTGACCCTCATGTTATGGATCTGGTGTCCATTTATGGACCCCGCCTTATGTATAGGCTGACTACCGATGCCGACTATGAGCACGTGCTAGTATAACATCATGATATAAGCCATTGAGATGGTATGAGGCCCATTGTAATTGTATTAGACTCATTCTCATTTCCCCTTAGTGGGCTAACCCAAATTGATGGGCCCCTATTATTATTAGTATGATCCATCTCACCTTATTGGGCTATCCCAATTCATTGGGTCCTCATTGATGCTAGTAGAAGTACCCAAACCTGGAAGCCCACTCTTAGGCCTATGAGTAGGTCATCTAGCTTCATCCTTGTTATGAGGAGGATGCATCATCACATCTGGCCATAAGTAGAAGAATCTGTGGTATTGGATTTAGTATATCCACTGTTAAGGACTGATCCTCATGTTATGGATTAGAGCTGTTGTCCTTTTATAGACACCTTCATATGTAAGCCGATTATTGGTTACGACTATGTTAGTATACGCACTGAGTATGTGTTAGTATAACATTATAATTGTATAAGGTCATTGTAAGGTTAATCGTGATTGTATGAGGCCCATTGTGATTATTTGAGTCTCATTCTGATTGTATGAGACTCATTATGATTGTATGAGATCCATTGTGATGGTATGAGGCCCGTTGTGATTGTATGAGGCCCAATGTGGTTGTATAAGACTCACCATGATTGTATGACACCCAATTATGATGTAAGAGGCACATCATATGTGTGAGGACCACTATATGAGTGAAGCCCATTGTATGTGTGAGGCCCACCATATATCGGTGATTATTACACATTACCCATTCACCTATACGGGCCATGGGCCGTCTTATACCGGCCCACTATGATGTATGTGATCATAATCATACTTGGTATACTTTATGATACATGCCGATACGCATCATCCGCATGCTTGTTATGAGGAGTGATTGAGCATAGCATGAGACATTGGGTTGATTGTTTATAGGACTCCCCAAGAGATGGAGTTGCCCTACGTGAGCGCGCGGTACGTGCAGGTTTAATGGATGACTGGATGGTATGATTCATGCATCTCGTATTTTGTGATATGACCACCATACACCCTAGCGACATTAGGGTTGTAACCTCCAAAGGCATGTCATGGATGGCCAGATAGGACACCAAAAATGTTTAGCTCTCGCATACGGTCGTGATAAAAGTCCCTGGTTGAAAATTTCTAAACCCCGAAGGCCAGGAGACCCCCAACATCTATACCGAGTGGATATATATGAGCGCATGAGGGTCGTATAACAGTAGGCTGCATCTCCCATTATGTCGTGGTCGGTTGGGAGGAGTGTGGCCTTACCCGCCTGAGAGATTAAGCAATGTTAGGCTGATCTGACCAGCTCATAAATGGGTTTGCTATTCAGTTGGTAGGAGGATAATGAGGTCTCTTCCACTTACCAAGTTGTGTGCTTGATAAGGTGGCAGGTGGCGTAGAGTGTACTAGACCCCGGTGATAATCCTAAAGAAGTACGGTACTGATATGTGGACTTACTAAGCAGGGTTGCATACTCAGAGTTTTACTCATTCATTCATTCACTATCCACTCGGGCTAATGGTGCACAACTAATTTATTATGTGTACCCTCACAATGGCCATGATTTTGGTTGGGTACGCGACTAACCTAAGATCAAGATTTTACCATATTGTGTCCAACTATCCAAATCAGGTATGGGCCAGTTTGGATAGAATCCTTTGTGATGGACCCCACAGCTTGCGATACTACATACTATCATCTCAACTTCACGCTCTAGCTTGGTCATTTCTTTCGCATCGCATATTGCATTGCATCCCCACCACATGTGTAACGCCCCAAATTTTTACCAACCTGGAGTTAGATGCCGTTAGGTAAGGGGTTGATCCTAACTCCTAATTAACCTCTCAAACCTCAAATCCTTTAGAAATTAGACAAGTTTAACTAAGTGCTAAACTAGATTAGCTGTGAAATCCACTTGAATCACTTTAAATATGATCTGCAAGACCCAAAACTTGTAGAATCATCGACACTAGGTTACCCTAAAATCTAGGATCAATCTCATTACCCAGTTGTTCTTGGGAGCACATTGAAACTCCGTATCAGATCTGGACCACACGTCAAAAGTCCGATTACTATGAAATTATATAATCAAGACCGCCTTGCTAGGCTTGAGAACCACCTCGGAAATCAAGTTCAGATAGTGTCCCGAAGTAATTTGCTTGAGCCCAGAGTGAAGTGTGTGAGAAAACGTGGTTTCCTTTAGAAATTAATTCGAATCTGAGACTTGTCATTTGTGGGCTGAATATAAGCAATCAGACCATCAGAATCTGACCCAAATACAACCTCGGATCAGGAGAAATTTCATACACAGGTCAGTATACTTGTGGCCCTGATCGAGTTTTGGTGACCGTTGAACTGAAACTGGTCCGCCACGTGTGATCAGGGAACCCAACTGGAACAAAACCTTAACTTGACCTAGAGCCAAGGTCAGTGAGCTTAAGTCCGACCTTTGGCTCAAGGGGGGGCTCCGAAAATGCTCCGTTGAGTCGAAACAGACTGGTTTTGGACATAACCTAAGTATACCTTGGCCCTGGGGCCATTCCCATCAGTTTTGGGCCTATATAAGGGCCTTAAGCCCTCACTCTCTCATCCCATATGAATTTGGAAAACCTTAAGAGAGAGAAGAAAGAAAAGAAAAGAGAGAGAGAGAGAGAGAAGTGCGGATTCTTCCTGTGATTCTTCCCTACTAATCCACCTGCTGAAACATCACTCCCGTGTAGTTCTTCCGGTGTTTCCAATGCTATATTTGGGTAAGAAATCCTAACCCTAACCCTAACCTGTTTTAGAGATTCAAGAGATTCAAATAGAACAATTGATAGAATAGCTAACCTATTCCCTGTTATAGGTTGTTCTGGTGCCGTAGACAAAGGCTCAGTGTTTAAACTGATTTCGTTATGCTTCTACGGTGTAAGGTGCGAACTATAGACGCTTAGGTTATGGTTTTCAATGCTTTCAATGTTAGATAATGATAGATTCATGATCTGCATGCTATTGTACATGTACAAAGTGTTGTCCGTTTCATTTTTCAGTTATACGTTAATTATGTTGAATATACTGTATTCCATGTATTTATAGAAAATACCGTATACGTATAAAATTTGAAATTGTGTTGGCCATGATTAACTGCTGTATATGTAAGCTAGACTTACTAGTATTAACTTCTGGGTGAACGGATTTGCCCTAAGGCATGTTATATCAACATACATTGTGTACGTTATATTATGTAGCCTATGTGTTTGTGAAAATGACTGAATGAGTATAGAATTCGCATTCGTGCTCACCATGACCAACAGTCATGGATATATGATGGTTGTATAGGCAATAACCCTTAGTGAAAGGATTTGTCCTAAATCACGCCACGGCTAATGCACGTATATATGTCTAAGTGTGTAGCCCACGTGTTTGTGAAAATGATTGAATGAGTATGGAACCCGGATTCATGCATGCCATGATTATCCATCGTGGGTATATGCGTGTGGTATACGGGGCAACTCCCTAGTGAAAGGATTTGGCCTACTACCTGTGTGATCAACATACGTCATGTATGTTGATGTACAGGTAGTCTAAGTGTTTGTTAAAATGATTGAATGAGTAAGTGGTTAGTAAATTAAAATTTATATGGGTGTTGAGCTATGATTCCCAACTCTCTTAACTATGTGCATAATTTCCTCCATGTACCATATATTATAGCGTCTGTTTTATCTATGGAATGCATATGTGTGGATTTATGTTTAAGTTGTAGTCCATAAAATGCATAAACAAATCCGTGATGGGTAATGGGGGAGCGGTATAATGATTCCGTGCAATAGCCCTGGCAGCCCTAAAGCGGACTTTATTAGACCTTTGATTATATGATTTGCAATCTTGATTCATAACTGTTTTAACTATCTTCTAGGATATTTTTTTGTAATTGAATGTGATTGCGGCTATTGTATAGTCCAGGCAATCGATAACAGGCCTTGATGTTGTGGCTGAGGCCATTTCACCATAAAAGACACGTTCGATGAATCTGAGTCGTACGATGGTTGTCTACAGTGGTACCTTATCAGTTACTTCAACGTACGCTTGTACCAGTCGAACTTGTCTAATAAACCGATGGGCCTATTATGTGTTCACTATGTTTGGACGCTACTGCTTGAACCTAAGGTACCATACTTACCAGTGAAACCACGTTAACCTTGGTACCTCGATTTACTAAGACTCATGAGCCGGACATGGTGGTATGGGACACTGTGGTCGAGCTGTCGGCCTACACTGGGGTGACGAGCCTCCTCGTAGTGACCAGTGAGTAACCAAACACGTGAGCCGAATACAATGGTATGGGACACTATATTCGTGCAGTCGGCCCACACTGATCAGAAGACGCGTTATGCATGAGCCTCGTGTGAGCCATTGTCAAACAAAACCACCACTGTGCACTCTGATACCTGTTGGTTGGACAATATCTGAAGGGGTGTTGCGATTGCGTCAGCCCTGGATGATGCGTTGGTGTAGTGACCTCGAGTATACTCTGAACCTGCATTGAGGCGATGAGCCTCTCCGTAGTAACTAGAATATAACTAGGCCTGCATTGATAAGGCGACGAGCCCTTTACAGCAACCTAGAACCGTATCATCGTATGAGATTTACTAGGACTAACGACCCTAGAGTGGATCCTTGTTTGAAAAGTGATATAAGGGAGGTACCTTAATTTCCCAATCTTACTATATGAAAATGACTACTAAGAACTTGGTAATCACGTTCATGCACCGCATACGTGTGCGTTTGGCGTTGATGGTCAAGCACTGAGGAAGTGTGGCATGTCACGAACGTAAGAAGGAGTCGCTGAGGGAGCGCAGGCGAGGGCATGCATCATACATACATATCATTCTTACATTAATAAGAGTACTTAGGGATGTGTGATTTCCTTCTTTATCATTACTGCTTGATTGAATTGATAACATGTTAACCTGTGCGTTATTGTTCCACTGAGTTAGCTACTCACTCCTACGTTACGGGACGGTGTTGTACACACCAACCAGACCCTGTTGTAGTTTCAGATGATGGCGATGCTCGTGAAGCAAAGCCTGACTTTTATGATGATGAGGAGGAGTTCTCTTACATGCAATGATCTGGCAGGTCTATGTGGACCTGAAGTTGCGTACCGGGGCCACAGGGATATGGATAGTTAAACATTACACTTTATCATTTGGTAAATTTTGAAATTTTACATGTACTTATTGACCTGGCAACGCATACATGCTTTAGGGACTTGTACTGGTTTAGAAGGTTTTACATACTAATACAGACAACATACAAACATCACTTCATTTATTGCATAAGTAATGCGTTGGAACTCGGGAGTTGAGTTTCTACTCAACCCCCAATTTTCAGGGCGTTACAAGATGGTATCAGAGCATGATTTGGATTAAACTGGACCTGGGTTATGGTCACATAACGCACACTGAAGTACTCTGACTTAGGAGGGAGCAAGGGAACGTAGAGACAAACTTAAGATTTCCCATTTCGCCAAACGGCGAAATCAACCGAAGCGGACTATAGGAATTGTACCCGTAGGCTTTCCCGATCGCGTAAAATGATCCCAACACCATTCTAGACCGTTAATCGATGGGTTTAGGTGACACTTTCAGGTCCCACACTCAGTAAATTGAAAACACATGAATATACGCGAATAGGAGCTCAAAATGACTCAAAACGGAGTCGAGGCCAAATCGGTACACTTTGGGGGGATCCATAGTGGACCCTATGCACCATCAGCACCCCGAGAGGGGGGTGGCCACCGACCCACCACGGCGGCACTGCGTCCAGTCCAGAAGACCGCAGTGGACTGCGATCGGGTTCTGCCGGGCCTGTCGGGCCACTGCGGGCCGGCGTCAAGCCGACCCCTAGACACATGTGGGGCCCATTGAATCACTTGGGGACCCCCTTTTCCTGCTCATATACCCCCTGTTCCCTCACAGACCCTTCCAAGCCCTCCTTTCTCCCTGAAAATTTAGTTTTCCCCTCTCAAATCTTCCCTCCATTCTCATATCTTCTTCTTCTTCTTCTCTACATAACCGTCTCCATCGTCTTCTTCACAAACCTCCAAATGTTGGGACATTTAGGGCCCGTTCGGCTAACTGCATTCGGTGAGATTAAGGTGGATGGAATTGTAAAAGTAACAATAAATGTATGTGTATCCCATGGTTTCCAACACCATCATCATGGGATTTGGAAATCCCATCTCACACTTTCCTTTCCAACACAAGGCTCATTTTCCAAAGCCTATGAAATTGATTTTAATCCCATCTCACCTTCCTACCAAACATTCCACTCCCAATCCCGAGGTGGGATTAGCAATGTAATCCCATTTAACAAGCCCTTAGAGATTTGGACCTAAAGTTGGTAGTCTTTGATTTTGAAAATTTTGACAGTATAGGGAATCTAATAAAGTATAACGTGAACTCTAGAACCTTCTTAGCTAGTATGAACATGTGTGTAGTGCTCGAGTGTAGTTAAATTCAAGTTCAGGTAACTCAATTTCAATCAGACAACGTTTGACCCTAAGCGATAAATAATTTTCTGTATTAGAAAGGGTATGAAATCATCTAGCGTATGAGCATAGACTTTAGATTACAACTATGGGTTGGTTATACTAAGGAATGTAAAACACTGATTATGCTAAGACAATTGAACAATAGACTTAGTTAGTTGGCTTGATTAGGTTGGAGTGAGATCTCATTCTGTCATTAAATCCCCTTAACACGTATAGGCTTCTTTCATAACTCTTAAGAAGGTTGTTTGGATTAGAAACTATTCACACGTAGAGAAAAGCTATGTATCCCTCTGATTGAACATTAGATCAAAACAACACACCCCCTAGGATTGTCTTCTCAAGGGCTTATTACAATCGGGAACACGGAGTAGAGAACTATATATAAGCGAGGTATTCGCGGTTTGAATTAAATTCTCAATCCTAGTAGTTACCAATGAACTCTATGCTCTGATCAAGCAGAAGGTCAGGATCGACTAGGATTAAGAGCTGATACGACAAATTTTCTATCCTCGCGAGGTAAAAGGTCTATGTATCTGACTCAGACCCACTACACAACTTTCCTTCCGTGTTGTCCTTACCACTTTCAACCAAAAGTTTGTTACTTCGCCTTTGAGATGTGTTAAGGACATATAGCCAATAGGGATACTTTGCTCGGGCCTAAGAAACTTCTCAAATGGGCAACAGACAGTTAGGAATTAGGTCCCAAAATCATAGACCATCCTGGCATACATATTGTGCACAAAAACTTAGAAGGTTAGTCTGCCCATTAACCTATTTTGTCTAAATTCTTTCATGTATTACAGTATTAAACTAGACATGATTAAAGAAGGTAAGTCTGGACTGTGACAAAACTCCTTGGAGAATTAGGCATCTTGCCACAAACTCATACCCATCCCAGAAATCAACTGTAACACCCATCATTTTTAGCTTCTTTCTGTAACCATAGGTACAATGCCATAGTACACAACATCGATGGAAGGAAGACCAATGTATTGGGAGATTGTATCCCATTTCATGTCAAGTATAGGTCCTAGATTACACCTTGTTCCGATATACGGATCAGGACACAGATTATTGAGCCTTGAGACTAGAAATGATTTTTAAAGGGAGTAGAATATTATGATTCCAACCTAGTTAGGTCAGCCAATGCATCCGTTGGATCGAAGTGGCGCAGCGGAACCGTGGTGGACCCATGCCCCATTGGCCCAGGATCGAATAGAATTGATCCAGACTATACGTAAAGATAGGTCACTAAATAGGATCTGAATCTCCCTTAGAATGTCAATAATGAAGTCATCGAAGGAAGTCAATTAGGGTTCAAGTATTAAACCAATTTTATTAAAGAAAGGGCTTAACAATGAGTACGAGTTTAACTACTACCATGGACATAAATTAAGATGAGGACTCTCCTAGACCAAGACCCAATGGGCATCCTTATGACTATGAAATTTAAACTTTTCATTGATGAACATTCCCTAAGTTTTTAGAGTGATCAGACTACGGAGTTACTGGAAAATATAACTGCGAAGTATTACGGTCTGACCCAATTCTCAATCCTGGGCGACTACCAATGGACTCACTGCTTTGTCACAACTCTAAATAGATGAAGAAATAACTTGTAGCAAACCGTTAGGGTATAAGCATGAGATAAAGACATAAGTTTTTAAGGGGGTTAGACTAAAATGAACCAGAATAACTGTAACACCCCGAATTTTTGCCAACCTGGAATTAGACGTCCTTAGGCGATGGGTCGATCCTAACACCTTATTAACTTGTCAGAACTAAATCCCGCAGTCTAAAATCGCTCTTTAACCTATTTCCTTCACAAATCCAACCCTTCACTACTTTATTCTTTCAATTTTTCAAAGCACTTTCGCCCTAGACACTATCTTAAACTAGCGAAGTAGTATAACTTGGATCACTTTAGATACAAACTACAAAGGACTAAGTACCTCCTCAGACAGAAATCACGTAGGACTAAATCCTTTAGAAATGAGACAAAGTAACTAAGTGTGAAACCAGGTTAGCTACGAAATCCGTTTGAATCGCTTTAAATACGATCTGTAAGACCCAGAACTTGTAGAATCATTGGCGCTAGGTTACCCTAAAACCTAGGATCAATCTCATTACCCGGTTGCTCACGGGAGCATCTCGAAACTCCGTATTAGATCTGGACCGCACGTCGGAAGTCCGAATAACTCGAAGTTAAGGAATTAGGACCGCCTCGTTGGGCTTGACAACCATCTCGGAAATCAAGTCCAGAAAATGTCCCACGGCCATTCGATCACGTCCGGAGCGAGGGAGTGTGAAAACCACTATTTCCTTTACAAAATAAATATCTTGAATAGTGATCTGGCACCATTTGTTTGAGGATCAGTATTAAGCAACCAGACCGTCAGAATCAGACCAAATTACACCCTCGGATCAGGAGAAATTTCATACACATTTACATGTACTCGGAATCTCCGATCGAGATCCGCTGACCGTTGAACTGAAACTGGTCCGCCACGCGTGATCTGGAATCCCGACCGAAATGAAAACTTAATAGAACGTAGATCCAGCGTTAGTGAGCTTAAGTCCGACCTTTGGCTCAAGGAGGCCCGCCAGAAGTCCTCCGTTGAGCTGAAAAAGTCCCGCTTTGGTTATAACCTAGGTGAACCTTGTCCAGAAGTCTATTTTGGTGAAGTTTTAGACTATATAAGGACCTTAAACCCTCTCCCATTTCAGCCATACGAATTTGAATTTGAGAGAGAGAAAAGAGAGAGAAAGTGAGGGAGATGTGGGAGGAACTCCCTGCTGCTGTTCCCTGCCGCTATTCGGGCTCCACCGCCTGATTCTCATCGCTTTCCCGGCGATACCGACTCCATTTTAAGGTAATAAACCCTAACCCTAGACCCATTTTGAGGTGTATAGGCTACAGGTTATGAAATAGCTAACCGATTTCACTCTTTAGGCTAGAAAACTCCTGAATACGGAAGCTCCTCAACCCTTGTCGATCCGTTGAGATTCCAAGAAGAAAGGTGAGGACTTTAGGTGTATAGGTTACAGTTTTCAATGCTTTCAATGTCAGATAATGGTAGATTCATGATCTGCATGCAATTGCACATGTACAAAGTGCTTTCCATTTTCTGTTTCGATTAGAATTGTAGAATTTGGAATTTTACATACTCTAGGTATTCGTATAAAATACCGTATACGTATTTTTTATGGAAATGTGTTTGACATGTTTATTTGTCGTATGGATATACGATATATGGATAAAAGACTTATTTGGTGAAAGGATTACTAAATACATGTTTTACTAATATACACTATGTATGTAGAAAAATCTTGTATTGTAAGGAGTGCCGTATACATGTATATTTTGGAAATATGTTTGCCATGATTATGTGTCGTATGATTATATGACATATGGATAAATTACTTATTTGGCGAAAAGAATCGCCGTAATACATGTTTGTTTGTATACACTATGTATGTTGAAAATGCGTATTCTAGAAAATATTGTATACGTATAAATTTTGGAGATGTATTTATCATGATTATTTGCTGTAGTGATATATTATACATGGATAAAATACTCACTTGGCTAAAGGATAGCCCTAATACATGTTTTGCTAACATACACCATGTATGTTGTAATAGTGTATTCTAAGTGTTGTGAAAATGACTGAATGAGTATAGAATTCTCATTCGTGCTCGCCATGACTAATTGTCATGGATAATTGATTGTTGTATTGGCAATACCCCTTTGACAAAAGGATTTGCCCTAAATCACGCCACGGCCAATACACACTATATATGCTAAAATGTGTGGCCCAAGTGTTTGTGGAAATGACTGAATGAAAATGGAACTTGGATTCCTACTTGCCATGACTATCCATCATGGGTGTATGCGTGTTATGATTGGGGTAACTCCCTAGTGAAAGGATTTGGCCTTATACCTCTGTGATCAACATATGTCATGTATGTTGATTCCTGTATTTTAAAGTGTTTGTTGAAATGTCTGAATGAGTAGTAGTTAGTAAATTGTAATGTTTAAGGGTGTTGAGATATGATTCTCAACTCCTTTAACTATGTGTATGATTTTCTTGAATAGCTATGTGATTAGGAATTGAATATGTACAAACTCATGCTTGTGTTGTGCTTTATAACATGCTCAACTGCTTTTATGATTTTATTTATGTAATGCATATGTTAAATTCATGTTTACGTTGTACGATCCATCATGGGTGATGGGGAGTGGAGCAACGAATGCGTGCAACAGCCCTGACAGCCCTAAACGGATATTATCAAACTTTGATTGTATGATCTGAACCTTGATCCATTACTGCTTTACTATTTGAAATTGATTGTGTTTGGGGCTATGTTTATAGTCCAGACAATCGGTACCAGAATTGAATTCGTGGCTGTGATTCATTTGCCACGTGAGATGTGTTCGACGAACTTGAGTCGTACTCCGGTTGGCGATAGTGGTTGGCCACGCGAAGTGCTTATGCACTTTATGTCGTTTAACTTGTTATGCGCTCGAGCTAGCTGAGCTCGTCAGGCAACCTGATCTGTCTTATGTATGTTCACCATGTTTGGATGCTACTGCTTGAACCTAGGGTACCAAACTTACCAGTGGAATCCCTTTTGACCATGGTACCTCGATCCGCTAAGACTCATGAGCCGGGCATGGTGGTATGGGACACCGTGGTCGTATTTGTCGACCTCTCTGGCGGGGCTACGTGCCTCCCGTAGTGACCGGTGCAACCAAACTCGTGAGCCGATTATGGTAGTATGGGACACTATATTCGTGTTGTCGGCCTACATTGATAAGGTGATGGGGGAGTGGTGCAACGTATGCGAGCAAACTGACCACAGCACCCTTTATAGTGACCTCGAGCATACTACGAAATCGCGGTGAGCCTTAGAGTTTGTCGCGGTATATAGAGTATGAACTAGGCCTGTTTTACGTATAGTGATGAATCGTTTAAGGGGTGATGGGGAGTGGTGCAACCTTTGTGCGTAACGGGCACACAAGCGACCTCAAAGATGACCTAGAAAACACACCATCGTCTGATATTAACTAGGATTGACGACCCTAGAATGGATCATTTTTGGGAATGATACAAGGGAGGTACCTTAGTTTCCCAATCCTGTTGTTTGAAATGGACTAATTAAAAACTCAGTAATCATGCTCATCATGCATCGCATGTGCCTGGAAGATGTGGAGCACTGTGGGATGTAAGCATGCCGCGAACGTGAGATGGTGTCGCATGAGGGAGTATGTCGGTAAGGGCATCCATCATACCTGCATTCATACTTGCATTAATCAGAGTAACTAGGAGTGTTTGATTTACTGCTTTATCATTACTACTTGACTGTATTGATAACATGATAACTTATGCCTTATTGTTCCACTGAGTTAACTACTCACTCCCACGTTACGGGACGGTGTTGTACACACCAACCAGATTTGTTGAGTTTCAGATGATGGCGATGCTTATGAAGCAGAGCCGGACTACTTCTATGGTGATGAGGAGGAGTTCTCCTATCATGTAACTCTCGACGGGTCTCTGAAGACCTGTGCTTGTATTGACGGCTATGGTACTTGGGATAGAAGACATTACACTTACACATTTGGTATATTTTAGAACTGGTACTGGTATTTATTTAACTGGTAATGTTATCACACTCTGGAGACTCATCATAGTTTATATATTTTATCTATTTATCATAGTCTTCCGCTTGCAAAATTAACTGTCTCTGGAGTATGATATGTTGTTTTGGCTTAATCTCACTCATGTTCAATGCACGAATACAGTCAACATTCAATCATCATTCATTTTGTTGCATAAGTGATGTTCTGGAACTCGGGAGTTGAGTTTATGCTCGACCCCCGATTTTCAGGGCGTTACAAGATGGTATCAGAGCATGATTTGGATTAAACCGGACCTGGGTTATGGTCACACGACGCACACTGATGCACTCTGACTTAGGAGGGAGCGACGGAATGTAGAAACAGTCATAGGTATCCCGACTTCACCAATTGGCGAAGTTCGCTGAAAACAAACACCGAAATCAAGTCCGTATTAACCTTGGTCGTACGGGTCGACCTTAAAATATTCCTAGGCCGTCTATAGATAATTCTAGATTACAATCCACCTCACCCCAACCATTGAAAATCGGTAATAAGAGTGATGATGTTAACTACTCCGAATCCTCGGAGCTTCTCTGGACTCCTCACAGAGACTTCTCGAGTCTACGAGAAATAAAAGCAGAAAGTAAAAAAAAAATTCTAATAAATTCGAAATTGATTAATGAATAATTAAAAATGAGTTCACAATCCTTTAAGTAGGAATACCAAGTAATGGAAAAGAAATAAGAAACAAACTACAACTAAAACTCCTAGAATTTGCGACTTACTATAGGGTCGTGATGTCTACTAGTGTGCAAGGTTTTTGGCCAAAAATAGTAAGTGTCCCATTTGAATTCACCAAACCGTTCTCCTAATTATTCTAAGCCCTTTACACGATGAGCGCAACTCCTAAAACCCAACCGATGAAGAGTAATTAAACTAAAACTACTATTTTTAGCAAAATGAAATTAAAACAGGGAAATGACCATCAATCGGAGGCTTTTCTCACAATTCTGGGCTGCGCAACCCAGCATTGTAGGGTTGGTTGGCTTCATTAGCTCGTTCTACCCCAAATTCATATATTTTATGTCAGATAACTCATTCCGGATTGCAAGATACATCCGATTTTCACGAAACTACCCGAAATTAAGCGAATCGGGATCGGGGGGCCAAACGGAGCACTTTCGGAGGGATCCAAGGTGGGACCCAGTGATTTTTGGGGCCCAGGGGACTGGAGGAACATGGCCATGGGGCCCCCTTTTCAAAATTCAAAATTTTTTTGGCGAGGCCTCACCGAGTTTTTGGTTGGGCGGGACCGCTGGCCTGGGCCGACCGAGTTTGGGGGTCTTGGGACCTCCCTGATGTGTGGGCCATCCATCGAAACACCCCCGATACCATACCTCCTTCACAAACTCCCCCTCCAAGCCCTTTTTCCCCTCCAAGTTGCTGCTCTCTCTCTCAAAACTCCCCTTCAATCATCCTATCTCCCATTTTCGACCACAACTCATTCCCTTCCAACATTTCTAGCAGTCCCTTCCCCCCCACCTTCTCCGTTTCCCTCATTTGGACTCCCACACCCCCCATTTGGAGCTTAAAAACCGGGCAAGCCCTCTACCCATCCATTTTCTTTCATTTTCCTTTCTTTACTGCTTGTCAGTTGGGCCTCTACAACCCCTGATGAGAACCAAAAACTTCAGCCCTCTTTTCCCCTTTTTCCTTCACTTCCCATGGCCTTATTCGAGTTGAATACGGCCATTTCCTCGATTTCATGGGGTTTGGGTGTATCCCATGTTTTCCGATACCATGTTTAGAATGTACGCAATTAAAAGTAAATTCCGAGATTTCCTTTCAAATTTCACTTAGAAATTTATTGTCCTGGGATTTGGAAATCCCATCTCACCCTTTTCCAACACAAGGCTCTTTTTCCAAAGCCTATATCATTAATTTTAATCCCCACCCACCCTCCTACCAAACATGACATTCCAAATCCTGAGGTAGGGTTAGTAATGCAATCCCATTTAGTACGACTTAAGACCACTGGCCAAATAAACTCTTGGAGTTTTGGACCTAGAGCGGTGCTCCTAGATTTCAACAGACCTGACCGTATAGGAAATCCAACGAGTTAATAATGTGAACCCTATGACCCTCTTAACTGGTGTGAGCATGTGTGAAATGCTCGAGCGTCAAGTACAAACAACTCAGTTCCAATTAGACAACTTTGACCCTAAGTAATAAAGCCCTTCCTTGTATTAAAAATGAAGTGAAATCATCTAGCGTATAAGCATAGACTTTGGACTCACCTATGGATTCCCGCTACTCCTAAATTAAGACTAGACTACTGGTTAGGCTAAAGAAAGTAAAAGACTAATTAATTATGTTAAACCAATTAAATAATGACTTAGTTATTCGGCTTAACGACTCAGACCCACTGCACAATTTTCTTTCCGTGTTGGCCTGACCAGTTATAACTAAAAGTTTATAATTTTGTCCCTGAAAAGTGTTAGGAGTATATAGCTGATAGAGACTTTTTCTTTTAGGCCAAAGGAATTGCCCAATTGAGCAATAGACAGTTAGGAATTAGGTCCCAAATCGCATGCCATGTCGGCATACATATTGTGCTTATGAACGTAAGAAGATAGCCTGCCTATTAAGCTAGACATGATTAAATAGGATAAGTTTGGACCGCGATAAAATTCCTTGGTAGAATTAGGCATCTTGCCTCAAACTCACACCCATCCGTGATAGCCCCTTTCTATAATCCTAGGTACCAAGGCTGATGTAGTGGGAGACCGCATCTCATTTCATGTCAAGGATAGGTTATAAATTACACCTTGTTCCGATGTACAGAGCAGGACGTAAATCTTAAGCCTTGAGGGTGAAAATAAAATTTTAAGGGGGGTAGAACATTATGAGCCCAATCTAGTTAGGTTACCTATTGCATCTCTTGATCTGGGTGGCGCAGCGGAAGCGTGTGGGCCCATAACCCACTGGCCCATGATCGAAACGGTGCTCGTTAACATACGCACGTTATAGAAGCCCTAACAAGTTCTACTATGAAAATGTTTTAGGATGATCTAATAAGATTTGATTCACCCTTCCCTGAGACATAGATAATATCGAGGACTCGCTTAGACTAAGACCTAAAGGGCAACCTTAGAATAAACAATTTGAACCTTTCAATGATGGACATTCCCTACGTTTCTAGAGTGATCGGACTACGGAGTTACTAAAATATACAACTGTGAAACATTCGCGGCTTGACCCAATTCTCGATCCTGTGCGACTACCAACAGACTCACTGCTGACGAGCAGAAGACCAGGATCCACTAGGATTTGGAAGGGATACGATGTGCTTTCTACCTTAGCTCGGTAGATGATCGATGTATCGAGATCAAGCCCACCATAAACGTCTCTCCGTGTTGGTCAAACATTGAAAACAGCTATCTTACTCTAAATTGGTGGGAATTATCGTCAAGACTTCAAATAGGTAAAGAAATAAATTGTAGCAAACCATCAGGGTATGAGAAATGGATAAAGAAATAAGTTTTAAGGGGGGTAGACTAAAATGAACCAGCTAATACATACCCTACCACGTGTAGAAACTTGGAACCAATAAGTCTTAGGCAAATAAACTAATAAAAATCTTCCCTTATTACCCTCAGTCAATTTTGGGGACAAAATTTTGTTTTAAGGGGGGTAGATTGTAACACCCCGGATTTTTGCTAACCTAGAATTAGACGTCCTTAGGCGATGGGTCGATCCTAACACCTTATTAACTTGTCAGAACTAAATCCTGCAGTCTAAAATCGCTCCTTAACACATTTCCTTCACAAATCCAACCCTTCACTACTTTGTTCTTTCAATTTTTCAAAGCACTTTCGCCCTAGACACTATCTTAAACTAGCGAAGTAGTATAACTTGGATCACTTTAGATACAAACTACAAAGGACTAAGTACCTCCTCAGACAGAAATCACGTAGGACTAAATCCTTTAGAAATGAGACAAAGTAACTAAGTGCGAAACCAGGTTAGCTACGAAATCCCTTTGAATAGCTTTAAATACGATCTGTAAGACCCAGAACTTGTAGAATCATTGGCGCTAGGTTACCCTAAAACCTATGATCAATCTCATTACCCAGTTGCTCACGGGAGCATCTCAAAACTCCGTATTAGATCTGGACCGCACGTCGAAAGTCCGAATAACTCGAAGTTAAGGAATTAGGACCGCCTCGTTGGGCTTGACAACCATCTCGGAAATCAAGTCCAGACAATGTCCCACGGCCATTCGATCGCGTCCGGAGCGAGGGAGTGTGAATACCACTATTTTCTTTACAAAATAAATATCTTGAATAGTGATTTGGCACCATTTGTTTGCGGATCAGTATTAAGTAACCAGACCGTCAGAATCAGACCAAATTACACCCTCGGATCAGGAGAAATTTCATACACATTTACATGTACTCGGAATCTCCGATCGAGATCCGCTGACCGTTGAACTGAAACTGGTCCGCCACGCGTGATCTGGAATCCCGACTGAAATGAAAACTTAATAGAACGTAGATCCAGCGTTAGTGAGCTTAAGTCCGACCTTTGGCTCAAGGAGGCCCGCCAGAAGTCCTCCGTTGAGCTGAAAAAGTCCGCTTTGGCTATAACCTAGGTGAACCTTGTCCAGAAGTCTATTTTGGTGAAGTTTTAGACTATATAAGGACCTTAAACCCTCTCCCATTTCATCCATACGAATTTGGATTTGAGAGAGAGAAAAGAGAGAGAAAGTGAGGGAGATGTGGGAGGAACTCCCTGCTGCTGTTCCCTGCCGCTATTCGGGCTCTACCGCCTGATTCTCATCACTTTTCCAGCGATACCGACTCCGTTTTAAGGTAATAAACCCTAACCCTAGACCCGTTTTGAGGTGTATAGGCTACAGGTTATGAAATAGCTAACCGATTTCACTCTTTAGGCTAGAAAACTCCCGAATACGGACGCTCCTCAACCCTTGTCGATCCGTTGAGATTCCAAGAAGAAAGGTGAGGACTTTAGGTGTATAGGTTGCAGTTTTCAATGCTTTCAATGTCAGATAATGGTAGATTCATGATCTGCATGCAATTGCACATGTACAAAGTGCTTTCCGTTTTCTGTTTCGATTAGAATTGTAGAATTTGGAATTTCACATACTCTAGGTATTCATATAAAATACCGTATACGTATTTTTTATGGAAATGTGTTTGACATGTTTATTTGTCGTATGGATATACGATATATGGATAAAAGACTTATTTGGCGAAAGGATTCGCCGAAATACATGTTTTACTAATATACACTATGTGTGTAGAAATACTGTATTGTAAGGAGTGCCGTATACATGTATATTTTGGAAATGTGTTTGCCATGATTATGTGTCGTATGATTATATGACATATGGATAAATTACTTATTTGGCGAAAAGAATCGCCGTAATACATGTTTGTTTGTATACACTATGTATGTTGAAAATGCGTATTCTAGAAAATACTGTATACATATAAATTTTGGAGATGTATTTATCATGATTATTTGCTGTAGTAATATATTATACATGGATAAAATACTCACTTGGCTAAAGGATAGCCCTAATACATGTTTTGCTAACATACACCATGTATGTTGTAATAGTGTATTCTAAGTGTTGTGAAAATGATTTGAATGAGTATAGAATTCTCATTCGTGCTCGCCATGACTAATTGTCATGGATAATTGATTGTTGTATTAGCAATACCCCTTTGACGAAAGGATTTGCCCTAAATCACGCCACGGCCAATACACACTATATATGCTAAAATGTGTGGCCCAAGTGTTTGTGGAAATGACTGAATGAATATGGAACTTGGTTTCCTACTTGCCATGACTATTCGTCATGGGTGTATGCGTGTTATGATTGGGGTAACTCCCTAGTGAAAGGATTTGGCCTTATACCTCTGCGATCAACATATGTCATATATGTTGATTCCTGTATTTTAAAGTGTTTGTTGAAATGTCTGAATGAGTAGTAGTTAGTAAATTGTAATGTTTAAGGGTGTTGAGATATGATTCTCAACTCCTTTAACTATGTGTATGATTTCCTTGAATAGCTATGTGATTAGGAATTGAATATGTACAAACTCATGCTTGTGTTGTGCTTTATAACATGCTCAACTGCTTTTATGATTTTATTTATGTAATGCATATGTTAAATTCATGTTTACGTTGTACGATCCGTCATGGGTGATGGGGGAGTGGAGCAACGAATGCGTGCAACAGCCCTGGCAGCCCTAAACGGATATTATCAAACTTTGATTGTATGATCTGAACCTTGATCCATTACTGCTTTACTATTTGAAATTGATTGTGTTTGGGGCTATGTTTATAGTCCAGACAATCGGTACTAGAATTGAATTCGTGGCTGTGATTCATTTGCCACGTGAGATGTGTTCGACAAACTCGAGTCGTACTTCGGTTGGCGATAGTGGTTGGCCACGCGAAGTGCTTATGCACTTCATGTCGTTTAACTTATTATGCGCTCGAGCTAGCTGAGCTCGTCAGGCAACCCGATCTGTCTTATGTATGTTCACCATGTTTGGATGCTACTGCTTGAACCTAAGGTACTAAACTTACCAGTGGAATCCCTTTTAACCATGGTACCTCGATCCGCTAAGACTCATGAGCCGGCCATGGTGGTATGGGACACCGTGGTCGCGCTGTCGGCCTACGCTGGGGCTACATGCCTCCCCGTAGTGACTAGTGAGCAACCAAACTCGTGAGCCGATTATGGTGGTATGGGACACTATATTCGTGCTGTCGGCCTACATTGATAAGGTGATGGGGGAGTGGTGCAACGTATGCGAGCAATGTACTGGCCCTTTGTAGTGACCTCGAGCATACTCGAAATCGCGGTGAGCCTTAGAGTTTGTCGCGGTATATAGAGTATGAACTAGGCCTGTTTCTGTATAGTGATGAATCGTTTAAGGGGTGATGGGGAGTGGTGCAACCTTTGTGTGTAATGACCACAGCGACCTCTGCAGTGACCTAGAAAACACACCATCGTCTGATATTAACTAGGACTGACGACCCTAGAATGGATCATGTTTGGGAATGATACAAGGGAGGTACCTTAGTTTCCCAATCCTGTTGTTTGAAATGGACTAATTAAAAACTCGGTAATCATGCTCATCATGCATCGCATGTGCCTGGAAGATGTGAAGCACTGTGAGATGTAAGTATGCCGCGAACGTGAGATGGTGTCGTATGAGGGAGTATGTCGGTGAGGGCATCCATCATACCTGCATTCATACTTGCATTAATCAGAGTAACTAGGAGTGTTTGATTTACTGCTTTATCATTACTGCTTGACTGTATTGATAACATGATAACTTATGCCTTATTGTTCCACTGAGTTAGCTACTCACTCCCACGTTACGGGACGGTGTTGTACACACCAACCAGATTTGTTGAGTTTCAGATGATGGCGATGCTTATGAAGCATAGTCGGACTACTTCTATGGTGATGAGGAGGAGTTCTCCTATCATGTAACTCTCTGACGGGTCTCTGAAGACCTGGTACTGTATTGACAGGGCTATGGTACTTGGGATAGAAGACATTACACTTACACATTTGGTATATTTTAGAACTGTACTTGTAATTATTTAACCTGGTAATGTTATCACACTCTGGAGACTCATCATAGTTTATATATTTTATCTATTTATCATAGTCTTCCGCTTGCAAATTTAACTGTCTCTGGAGTATGATATGCTGTTTTGGCTTAATCTCACTCATGTTCAATGCACGAATACAGTCAACATTCAATCATCATTCATTTTGTTGCATAAGTGATGTTCTGGAACTCGGGAGTTGAGTTTATGCTCGACCCCCGATTTTCAGGGCGTTACAATAACATAGACAGTATATGCTCTACCACGCATATAAACTTGAAATCAATAAAACCTAGGCAAAAGAAATAATGAAATCTTTACTTCTTACACTTAGCCAATTTCGGGGACAAAATTATTTTTAAGGGGGGTAGATTGTAACGCCCCAGATTTTTGACAACCTTGAGTTAGATGTCCTTAGGCAAGGGGTTGATCCTAACCCCTAATTAACCTCTCAAACGTCAAATCCTTTAGAAATTAGACAAGTTTAACTAAGTGCTAAACTAGATTAGCTGTGAAATCCACTTGAATCACTTTAAATACAATCTGCAAGACCCAAAACTTGTAGAATCATCGACGCTAGGTTACCCTAAAATCTAGGATCAATCTCATTACCCAGTTGCTCTCGGGAGCACATTGAAACTTCATATCAGATCTGGACCGTACGTCAAAAGTCTGATTACTACGAAATTATATAATCAAGACCGCCTTGCTGGACTTGACGACCACCTCGGAAATCAAGTCCATATAGTGTCCCAAAGTAATTCGCTTGAGCCCAAAGTGAAGTATGTGAGAAAACGTGGTTTCCTTTAGAAATTAATTCGAACCTGAGACTTGTAATTTGCAAGCCAAATATAAGAAATTAGACCGTCAGAATCTAACCCAAATACACCCTCGGATTAGGAGAAATTTCATACACAAGTCAATGTACTTGTGGCCCTGATCGAGTTTCGGTGATCGTTGAACTGAAACTGGTCCGCCACGTGTGATCTGGGAACCCGACTGGAACGAAACCTTAACTCAACCTAGATCCAAGGTCAGTGAGCTTAAGTCCGACCTTTAGCTCAAGGGGGGGCTCCGAAAATGCTTCGTTGAGTCGAAACAGACTGGTTTTTCACATAACCTAAGTATAACTTGGCCCTGGGGTCATTCCCATCAGTTTTGGGCCTATATAAGGGCCTTAAGCCCTCACTCTCTCATCCCATACGAATTTGGGAAACCCTAGGAGAGAGAAGAAAGAAAAGAGAGAGAAAGAGAGAGAGAGAGAGAGAAGTGGGGATTCTTCCTGAGATTCTTCCCTGTTAATCCACCTGCTGAAACACCACTCCCATGTAGTTCTTCCAGTGTTTTCAACGCCGTATTTGTGTAAGAAATCCTAACCCTAACCTATTTTAGAGATTCAATAGATTCAAATAGAATAGTTGATAGAATAGCTAACCTATTCGCTGTTATAGGTTGTTCTGGTGCCGTAAACAAAGGCTCAGTGTTTAAACTGATTTCGTTATGCTTCTACGGCGTAAGGTGCGGATTATAAACGCTTAGGTTATGGTTTTCAATGCTTTCAATGTTAGATAATGATAAATTCATGATCTGCATGCTATTGTACATGTACAAAGTGCTGTCCGTTTCGTTTTTCAGTTATACGTTAATTATGTTGAATTTAATGTATTCCATGTATTTATAGAAAATACCGTATACGTATAAAATTTGAAATTGTGTTGGCCATGATTAACTGCTATATATTTATGCTAGACTTACTAGTATTAACTTCTGGGTGAACGGATTTGCCCTAAGGCATATTATATCAACATACGTTGTGTATGTTATATTGTGTAGCCTATGTGTTTGTGAAAATGACTGAATGAGTATAAAATTCGTATTTGTGCTCGCCATGACCAACAGTCATGGATATATGATGGCTGTATAGGCGATAACCCTTAACGAAAGGATTTTCCCTAAATTACGCCATGGTTAATGCACGTATATATGTCTAAGTGTGTAGCCCACATGTTTGTGGAAATGATTGAATGAGTATGGAACCTGGATTCATGCATGCCATGATTATCCGTCGTGGGTATATGCGTGTGGTATACGGGGTAACTCTCTAGTGAAAGGATTTGGCCTACTACCTGTGTGATCAACATATGTCATGTATGTTGATATACCGGTAGTCTAAGTGTTTGTTAAAATGATTGAATGAGTAAGTGGTTAGTAAATTAAAATTTATATGGGTGTTGAGCTATGATTCCCAACTCTCTTAACTATGTGCATAATTTCCTCCATGTACCGTATATTATAGCATCTGTTTTATCTATGGAATGCATATGTGTGGATTTATGTTTAAGTTGTAGTCCATAAAATGCAGAAACAAATCCGTGACGGGTGATGGGGGAGCGGTGTAACGATTCTGTGCAACAGCCCTGGCAGCCCTAAAGCGGACTTTATTCGACCTTTGATTTTATGATTTATAATCTTGATTCATAACTGTTTTAACTATCTTCTAGGATATTTTGTTGTAATTAAATGTGATTGGGGCTATTGTATAGTCCAGGCAATCGGTAACAGGCCTTGATGTCATGTTTGAGGTCATTTCGCCACAAAAGACACGTTCGATGAATCCGAGTCGTACGATGGTTGTCGACAGTGGTACCTTGTCGGTTACTTCAGCGTACGCTCGTACCAGTCGAACTTGTCTAATAAACCAATGGGCCTATTGTGTGTTCACCATGTTTGGATGCTACTGCTTGAACCTAAGGTACCAAACTTACCAGTGAGACCCCATTAACCTTGGTACCTCGATCCGCTAAGACGTTTTTCTCGCCATGTCGATCTTATCGAAACACCCTCGATATGATCGACCTGATCTGTCGATATCCTCGAAACCTTAACGATATTATCAATGTGGGGACCAAAAGTGTCCAGCAACTAAATATTCATCTGGACGAATTTATCGATGTATCGATACACCTATCGATATCATCGTTATAAGAACTAAAAATATCTGGCAACTTCACAACATATCTGGATGAATTATCGATGTATCGATACACCTATTGATAATATGAAAATCTCAAATTCCTTCGATATATTGATGCTCTTCCGATATGATCTGAAATTAAATATCGATAACATCGGAAGACCATTGATGATATCGATCGTGGGCGCGCATTTCTTACAACAGATATTTCAGGTTGTTTTTAACTATGATCAGGGGCCCTTCGATAGAATCGATATTTAAATATCGATGATATCGACACCAGGTCAATTGCATTGAACAAGGTCATAAACCGTCCAGCAAGCTTAAAGACAAATCTGCTGGATTTATCGATGCCTCAACTCTAGTCTCGATATCATCGACATTTAAATTTCGATGATCTCGACGGTTCCCGGATCATTCATGAAAACCTGAAATATTTCAAAATCAAGTCTCTCTCATTATTCAAGTGTCGATGGATCGAACCTGCCATCAATGGAATCGGAGTTCGAAATCCGATGACATCGACAATTGTTTCGATTCATCGACCTATTGGCAAAAGTTTCAAAAGCATATGACATTGAGTTCGAGTCATCGAGAAGACCATCGATGCTATCGAGAGTATACGCTCGATGATATCAAACCTACTCGACGATATCGAACTCCTTCATAAATATGACCGTTTTATATCCGTTGGAACTTTTTGCCTATATATAAAGGACTTTTCTTTTGTTGCTGTGAGAGAAAGTAGAGAGAGCTTTTGAGTGTTTCAACTTATATCTTATATCCAAAGCCCTTTCTCTCGAGGGAGTTCATCCTCCAATCCACCCTCATCATTGACATTCAATAGAGTGGATTGGGGAATGAACTTTCGCATTCAAGGATCCTCCAGCTACTACCTTAATGGCAAATCATTAAGTCGGGATGCCTTAAATGCATAAGATTGGAATCGCTCTATCTTCCTGATAGAAAAATATTTTGAGAGTAGGATTCCATCTTCACCTTAACCCAACTCAAAGCCAAGTATTGGTACATCATTTTGTGTTGTGGATCAAGGGAGCAGAAGACTCTTCATCAACAAGGAGGAGGAGATCTTCGGCATTGTGCTAAACGGGACTCATCAGCTTATCTATAAGTATCCAGAGTCCATGAGGACACTTGTGATCATTCCTTTCTAGGATTGGGTCTTAAGTGGTTCTCACCCTTTGAAGTCCTCAAGGAGGCCTCCGGCAGGAGTGTATGTAGTGGGCGCGTTGTGTGGACCCTTGCTCCATGGAGAGCATAAACATCTAGTTAGGAGTGAACCAATAAAACTCTAAATTTTAGGTGAACCGTGTAAAACCTTAGGGGTTTGAGGTCAACCATGTAGAAACCTCCAATAGGGTCTTATGGAAGATCCTTGGCTGGTGTGCCTAAAAGTAGGTGTGTTGTGTTGACCCTTACTCGTGAGAGCATAAATAGTCAGCCTCAGTGTAGGTTG
Organism: Magnolia changhungtana; assembly: GCA_030180095.1. Taxonomy (NCBI): domain Eukaryota; kingdom Viridiplantae; phylum Streptophyta; class Magnoliopsida; order Magnoliales; family Magnoliaceae; genus Magnolia; species Magnolia changhungtana. Next base: position 6,809,120 of record JASAUF010000397.1, read on the forward strand.
TAAAGGTTGAAGGTGAACTTGATTTAAAACCTTAGGTTAGAAGTGCACCATTGTGAAACCTCCTTAGTGAAATTCGGTACACTCAAGGGTTGAGTGCGGTTACCGGGAGTGGAGTAGACTCATCGTCGAACCACTATAAAAATGACTGTGTTTGAGATTGTTATTCTTATGATTGTGTGATTTGCTTTAATACTTCCATAGCTGAACATTTGATTACACCACACACACCTACACAGTCATATTCATCATAAGTTAGCTTGCATACTGCTTATCTCTAAAATAGTTTGTGATTGGATCCTCTACCAGGCTTGGAAGCCAGTAGAGTTACATTTGAGTAATCCTGATAACTGCATGATCACAGGATTAGTGAAGTAGGATTTTTAAATAAATCATAAAAACTTTAAAAAGTCTTATTCACCCCCCTCTAGGACATATTAGCATATTTCTTCTTCAACTAGTGCGATCTTTACCGCCATTTCAACACCTGTTGTGCACACACGTACAACACCCTCTGAGCTTTCTATAAGCTTATACAGGACCTTGCGTGTAGGTAACGTTAGGTCACGGAAGGATTGATGCAGGAGTTTGTGGCAAGGCTTTATGGATATTTTATTATATACATGTATTTCCTTTCAACATTAAAAAAATGATTTATATTAGTGAATATGTGATGATGACGTTGCTCTTGTGATTTGGGTACACTTGTAGTTGTGATACTTTTCAAAAAAGTTTACACTGAAAATCCTCCTTGTAGGATCATAGGATCGGAATCTAGTGTATGGGTGTTGGGAGCTGAGAATGAGGTACTACAAAGGCTGTCAGCATCGGATTCGATGAACGAGAATTTTATGAGCCCGGTTTCCAAGTTTGGGGTGTGACAATACATGAGCGTATGAGTGCCAAATACCAGTAGGTCGCATCTCCCACTGTGTCGTGGTCGATTAGAAGGGGGTGTGGCCTTATCCGCCCCAGTGAGGTGGTTGTAAGCTAGGATGAGTTTGACCAGCTCGTAAATGGGTTCGCTATTGACGAGCCGAGTAAGCATTGGCAGACTACTGGTCGGGCAGATAGTGTGGTCTCTTCCACTCGCTGGGCAGTGCGGCTAGGAAGGCTGCAGTTAGTGTGGAGTGTACTAGACCCCGGTGATATTCCAGAAAGGTACTGTGCTAATATATGTACTTGATATGAGGACTGGCATGCTTGCGTTGCATCTTGGATATGACATTTGGCTACTCAGGCATTGTAACGCATGACCTCGATATGGCCAATAGCATTCATGTCTTGCATCGCATAGCTTTGGTATGGTCGATAGCATTCATGCCTTACATCGCATAGCCTTGATACGACTGATAGTATTCATGGACTTACCAGCATATTTCTGCATTACTATGATATTGCATACTTGTCACTTACCTTGCGCACACACGCATACACCCTCTAAGTTTTTCATAAGCTTATGCACAACCATTGCGTGCAGGTGGCGTCCGATCGCAACAGCGCTGAGGCAGGAGCACGTGGCAGATTATTTTGGAGCTTTTTGATCATCTTGTATTTTCCTTTTTGCATTGTACTCAAAGTTTTTGATATAATGGATATATGGTGATGTTATTTTTGTAACTTGGTTATGCTTGTGGTTATGCTCCTTCACAAAAAAAAAAAAATCAAACTGAAAATCCTCCTTCTGGGATCCCAGGATCAAAATCTGGCATATGGGTGCCAGGAGCCGAGAATGGGGTACTACGGAGGCTGTAGACGTTGGATTCGGCGATTAGGAATTCTATGAGCCCAGTTTCCGAGTCTGGAGCATGACATTGCTTCAACCCATAAATATTTAGGCAAATTCATGCTATTTAGCATTACACTAGCCATTTCTTATAAAACTCTATTTTTTCTTTCAGCAACCCCATTATGCTGAGGAGTTTTAGGAGAAAAAAATTCATGCGGTATTCCATGGTTATTGCAGTATTTCTCAAAATTATTATTCTCAAATTCAGTTCCATGATCACTCCTTATTCTGATCATAGATAATATTTTTCAGTCTAGATGCGTTTTATAAGTTTTTTGACTTTGTCAAGAGCATTCGATTTTTCTTTTAAAAATGTTACCCATGAATATCTAGTGTAGTCATCAACTACAAGTAAAAAATACTTCATTCCGCCTCTACTCTCCGTTCTAGTTGGTCTGAGTAAATCCATATGGAGTAGTTCAAGAGGTCATGTAGTGGATAAGGAGTTCACTTTCTTATGACTACTCCTAATCTGCTTACTTATCTAATAGGCACCACATACTTTATTTTGTATCATTTTCAATTTGGGTAAGCCACGTAAGTGATCTCTTTTATTCAATTTAATAGATCTATATAATCTACGTACATATCCAAGACGTTGATGTCATAGTTCAGTCTCGTCTGTTTGGACCATGTAGCATAAATGTTTTGTTGAGTAAGAGTCATTAATGATATAGACTACTTTTTAGAATTTAATTGAAATTAGCTTGAGAAAGGGAATTAAATAAGCTTAAATAAATTTATAAATACCGCACAATTAGCTTGACGAGTACCTGAACTTCTCTCTCCCTTGTAGAAGGTTTTGAGTGATTTTTCATTGTAATTTAGAATAAGAGAATGTCTCTATTATAGTTAAAGGATTTGAAAATTCGGCTAGCCCAAGAATAGGTTTGCACTACAAAAAAGAGGGTTTTTAGCGACAAAACTACTTTTCGTCGCCAAAAGTCACTTTTAACGACGAAACTACTTTTCGTCACTAAAATCTCACTTTTAGCGACGAAAATTTTCGTAGCTAAAAATAGGACATTACACTTTTAGCAACGAAAATTTTCGTTGCTAAATACTCCAAACATTTTTTGCTCAAGTGGAGTCAATTTCTTTTAGCTGCGAAAATTTTCGCAGCTAAAAATACTATATGAGACCTTTAGCGACGAAAATTTTCATCACTAAAAACTCAGAACATTTTCTTAAACTTTCAGCGGCGAAAATATTCGCTGCTAGAAGTCTTGTAAGGTACAAGACTTTTAGCGGCGAAAAGTTTCGCTGCTAAAAGTCTTGTACCTAACAAGACTTTTAGCAAATGAATATTTTTTTGCAAAAAATAAACTAACATATCTTTTAATAATGAAACTTTTTCGTAAAGGTTTCTTTTTTTAAAAAAAAATATTCAGTTCAAAATTGCATACAAAATTTCGATATACACCTATTAACAATTAATTTCATCATATTCATCCCGATATCAACATTTTATCATATTCACTACATAAACTTTTAGCGTGAAAATTTTCGTCAGCTAAAAACACTATTCAAAACTTTTAACAAATGAAAATTTTCGCTACTAAAACTAAACTAGCATATCTTTTATGACGAAAATTTTCGTTGTCAAAAGTTTCTTTTAAAAAAAATATTCTAACTCAAAATGCATTGAAATTCACGATATACATCTATTAACAATATATTCCATCATATTCACATTCACATCCAACTAAACCCAAACTACATAAAGTTTTAGCGAAAATGTTCGTCGCTAAAAAATACTATACAAGACTTTTAGCCGCGAAAAGTTTCGCTGCTAAAAATAAACTAACATATCTTTTAACAACGAAAATTTTCGTCGCCAAACGTTTCTTTTAAAAAACAAATATTTTAGCTCAAAATCGGTACAAAATTCCTGAGATACATCGGTTAACAATATATTCCATCATATTCATATTCACATTAACATCCATCTAAACCCAAACTACATAAAGTTTTAGCGACGAAAATGTTCGTCGTTAAAAAATACTATACAAGACTTTTAGCAACGAAAATGTTCGCTACTAAAAATAAACTGACATATCTTTTAGCAACGAAAGTTTTCGTCGCCAAAAGTTTCCTTTTAAAAAAAATATTCCACCTCAAAATCCGTACAAAATTCCTGATTTACATCTGTTAATAGTATATTCCATCATATTCACATTCACATCCATCTAAACCCAAACTAAATAAAGTTTTAGCGGCGAAAATGTTCGTCGCTAAAAAATACTATACAAGACTTTTAGCAACGAAAATTTTCATTTCGCTAAAAATAATCGACATATCTTTTAGCAACGAAAATTTTCGTTGCCAAAAGTTTCTTTTAAAAAAAAAATATTCCGACTCAAAATCCGTAAAAATTCGATATACACTGTTAACAATATATTCCATCATATTCATCCTGATATACACATTTCATCATATTCACATTCATATCCATCTAAACCCAAACTACATAAACTATATTCATCCAAACACAAACAATCTTATCTGTATCACATTCATTCATGCATAAATACATAAAAACTTAACATCATAAACAAATAAACAAAAAATCACAAAGATGAAGAAGGAGGTGGTGGGGCATCAGTGGGTAAGCGTGCAGCGAAAGCCTGAAACATCTCCGTCATCCGTCGCTCATGCTCCACCCGCATCTCCACCATCCTCCTCTCCTACTCCTCCCTCTGCCTCACCAACTCCTCCTTCATCCTCCTCTACCTCGCCAGCTGATCCTCTATCCTCCTCTCCTGCTCCTCCCTCTGCCTTTCCTGCTCCTCCCTCTGCCTCGCCAGCTCCTCCAGGTTTAGGTTTAAGTTTAGGTTTAGGTTATAAGTATAGGTTTTGGGATTTGAGAATAGGTTTAGGGTTTAGGGTTTAGGAAATTGGGTTTGGATTCGGGATTGGGTTTAGGTTTGGGTTTTCAAGTTTAAGCTTAGGTTAAGGTTAGGGAGTTGAGATTAGGATTAGGTGTAGGTGTAGGTTTAGGTTTAGGGATTTGAGAATACATTTAGGTTTTAGGTTTTAGGTTTAGGTTTAGGTTTTAGGTTATAGGTTAAGGTTTAGGTTTTAGGTTTAGGTTACTGTTAGGTTATAGGTTATAAGTTTAGGTTTTGGTTTAAGTTTAGGTTATAGGTTTAGGTTTAGGTTATAAGCTATAGGTTTAGGGAATTGAGAATTGGTTAAGGTTTAGGTTTAGGGAATCGGGTTCGGGTTCGGGATCTGGTTTAGGCTTGGGTTTTCATGTTTAGGTTTAGGTTTAGGTTAGGGAGTTGAGATTGGGATTAGGTGTAGGTTTAGGTTTAGGGATTTGAGAATATGTTAATGTTTAGGTATAGGTTTAGGTTTAGGTTTTGGTTTTAGGTTTAGGTTATAGGTTAAGGTATAGGTTATAGGTTTTTGTTTAGGTTGAGGTTATAGGTTTTGGTTTAGGTTTAGGTTTAGGTTTAGGTAGCGGTTTTAGTTTATAGGTTTAGTTTATAGGTCATAGGTTTAGGTTAAGGTTTAGGTTACTGAGTTTTGGTTTAGGTTAAGGTTATAGGCTTTGGTTTAAGTTAAGGTTTAGGTTTTGGGTTTATGTTAAGGTTATAGGTTAAGGTTATAGGTTAAGGTTATAGGTTTAGGTTAGGTTTAGGTTTAGGTTATAGATTATAGGTTATAGCTTTGGGAATTGAAAATAGGTTAAGGTTTATGTTTAGGAAATCGGGTTCGGGTTCGGGTTTGGGATCGGGTTTAGGCTTGGCTTTTCATGTTTAGGTTTAGGTTTAGTTTAGGGAGTTGAGATTGGGATTTGGTGTAGGTTTAGGTTTAGGGATTTGAGAATAGGTTAAGGTTTAGGTATAGGTTTAGGAAATCGGGTTCGGGTTCGGGATCGGGTTTAGGCTTGGGTTTTCATGTTTAGGTTTAGGTTTAGGTTAGGGAATTGAGATTGGGATTTGGTGTAGGTATAAGTTTAGAGATTTGAGAATAGGTTAAGGTTTAGGTATAGGTTTAGGAAATCGGGTTCGGGTTCGGGATCGGGTTTAGGCTTGGGTTTTCAAGTTTAGGTTTAGGTTTAGGTTAGGGAGTTGATATTGGGATCAGGTGTAGGTTTAGGTTTAGGGATTTGAGAATAGGTTAAGGTTTAGGTATAGGTATAGGTTTAGGTTTTAGCTTATAGGTTTAGGTTATAGGTTTAGGTTTTGGTTTTAGGTTTAGGTTAAGGTTATAAGTTTAGGTTATAGGTTATAAGTTATAGGTTTTAGTTTAGGTTAAGGTTATAGGTTTTGGTTTAGGTTATAGGTTTAGGTTTAGGTTTTAGTTTATAGGTTTAAGTTTTGGTTTTAGGTTAAGGTTTAGGTTACTGAGGTTTTAGTTTAGGCTAAGGTTATAGGCTTTGGTTTAGGTTAAGGTTTAGGTTTTGGGTTTATGTTAAGGTTATAGGTTAAGGTTATAGGTTTAGGTTAGGTTTAGGTTTAGGTTATGGGTTATAGCTTTGGGAATTGAGAATAGGTTAAGGTTTAGGTTTAGGAAATCGAGTTTGGGTTCGGGATCGGGTTTAGGCTTGGGTTTTCAAGTTTAGATTTAGGTTTAGGTTAGTGAGTTGAGATTGGGATAAGGTGTAGGTTTAGGTTTAGGGATTTGAGAATAGGTTAAGGTTTAGGTATAGGTTTAGGTTTAGGTTTTAGCTTATAGATTTAGGTTTTGGTTCTAAGTTTAAGTTAAGGTTATAAGTTTAGGTTATAGGTTAAGGTTTAGGTTATAGGTTTTTGTTTAGGTTAAGGTTATAGGTTTTGTTTAGGTTTAGGTTTTAGTTTATAGGTTTAGGTTATAGGTTTAGGTTTTGGTTTTAGGTTTAGGTTAAGGGTATAAGTTTAGGTTAAGGTTTAGGTTACTGAGTTTTGGTTTAGGTTAAGGTTATAGGTTTTGGTTTAGGTTAAGGTTTAGGTTTTGGGTTTATGTTAAGGTTATAGGTTAAGGTTATAGGCTTAGGTTAGGTTTAGGTTAAGGTTATAGGTTATAGCTTCGGGATTTAAGAATAGGTTAAGGTTTAGGTTTAGGAAATCAAGTTCGGGTTCGGGATCGGGTTTAGGCTTCGGTTTTCATGTTTAGGTTTAGGTTTAGGTTAGAGAGTTAAATTGGGATTTGGTGTAGGTTTAGGTTTAGGGATTTGAGAATAGGTTAAGGTTTAGGTTTAGGAAATCGGGTTCGGGTTCGGGATCGGGTTTTGAAGTTTAGGTTTAGGTTGGGGAGTTGAGATTGTGATTGAGATTAGGTTTAGGTTTAGGGATTTGAGAATACATTTAGGTTTTAGGTTTAGGTTTAGGTTTTAGCTTATAGGTTTAGGTTATAGGTTTAGGTTTTGGTTTTAGGTTTAGGTTAAGGTTATAAGTTTAGGTTATAGGTTATAGGTTAAGGTTTAGGTTATAGGTTTTTGTTTCGGTTAAGGTTATAGGTTTTGGTTTAGGTTTAGGTTTAGGTTTTAGTTTATAGGTTTAGGTTATAGGTTTAGGTTTTGGTTTTAGGTTTAGGTTAAGGTTATAAGTTTAGGTTAAGGTTTAGGTTACTGAGGTTTTAGTTTAGGTTAAGGTTATAGGTTTTGGTTTAGGTTAAGGTTTAGGTTTTGGGTTTATGTTAAGGTTATAGGTTTAGGTTGGGTTTAGCTTTAGGTTATAGGTTATAGGTTATAGCTTTGGGAATTGAGAATAGGTTAAGGTTTAGGTTTAGGAAATCGGGTTTTAGTTCGGGATCGGGTTTAGGCTTGGGTTTTCATGTTTAGGTTTAGGTTTAGGTTAGGGAGTTGAGATTGGGATTTGGTGTAGGTTTAGGTTTAGGGATTTGAGAATAGGTTAAGGTTTATGTTTAGGAAATCAGGTTCGAGTTCGGGATCGGGTTTTGAAGTTTAGGTTTAGGTTTAGGTTGGGGACGTGAGATTGGGATTGGGATTAGGTTTAGGTTTAGGGATTTGAGAATACATTTAGGTTTTAGGCTTCGTTTAGGTTTTAGCTTATAAGTTTAGGTTTTGGTTATATGTTTATGTTATAGGTTAAGGTTATAGGTTTAGGTTCAGGTTATAGGTTATAGATTTGGGAATTGAGAATAGGTTAAGGTTTAGGTTTAGGAAACTGGGTTCGGGTTCGGGATCGGGTTTAGGTTTGGGTTTTCAAGTTCAGGTTTAGGTTTAGGTTAGAGAGTTGAGATTAGGATTTGGTGTAGGTTTAGGTTTAGGGATTTGAGAATAGGTTAAGGTTTAGGTTTAGGAAATCGGGTTCGGGTTCGGGATCGGGTTTAGGCTTGGGTTTTCATTTTCGAGTTTAGGAATCGGGTTTAGTTTTAGGTTCGAGTTTAGGTTTAGGTTATAAGGTATAGGTTTAGGAAATTGAGAATTGGTTTAGGTTTAGGTTTAGGGAATCGTGTTCGGGTTCGGGATCGGGTTTAGGCTTGGGTTTTCAAGTTTAGGTTTAGGTTTAGGTTAGGGAGTTGAGATTACGATTAGGTGTAGGTTTAGGTTTAGGGATTTGAGAATGCATTTAGGTTTTAGGTTTAGGTTTAGATCTTAGGTTATAGGTTAAGGTTTAGGATTTAGGTTTAAGTGAATGGTAGGTAATAGGTTATAAGTTTAGGTTATAAGGTTTAGGTTTAGGTTTTAGGTCATAGGTTTTGGTTTAGGTTAAGGTTATAGGTTTAGGTTAAGGTTTGGTTTAGGTTATAAGGTATAGGTTTAAGGAATTGAGAATTGGTTTGGGTTTAGGTTTAGGGAATCGGGTTTACTTTTAGGTTCGAGTTTAGGTTTAGGTTATAAGGTATAGGTTTAGGGAATTGAGAATTGGTTTAGGTTTAGGTTTAGGGAATCGGGTTCGGGTTCGGGTTCGGAGTTTAGGCTTGGGTTTTCAAGTTTAGGTTTAGGTTTAGGTTAGAGAGTTGAGATTAGGATTAGGTGTAGGTTTAGGTTTAGGGATTTGAGAATACATTTAGGTTTTAGGTTTAGGTTTAGGTTTTAGGTTATAGGTTAAGGTTTAGGTTTTAGGTTTGAGTTCTTGTTAGGTTATAGCTTATAAGTTTAGGTTATAGGTAATAGGTTTTGGTTTAGGTTAAGGTTATAGGTTTAGGTTAAGGTTTAAGTTTAGGTTAAGGTTATAAGCTATAGGTTTAGGGAATCGGGTTCAGGTTCAGAATCTGGTTTAGGCTTGGGTTTTCATGTTTACGTTTAGGTTTAGGTTAGGGAGTTGAGATTGGGATTAGGTGTAGGTTTAGGTTTAGGGATTTGAGAATAGGTTAATGTTTAGGTTTAGGTTATAGGTTTTGGTTTTGGTTTTAAGTTTAGGTTAAGGTTATAAGTTTAGCTATAGGTTATAGGTTAAGGTTTAGGTTATAGGTTTTTGTTTAGGTTATAGGTTTAGGTTTAGGTTTTAGTTTATAGGTTTAGGTTATAAGTTATAGGTTTAGGTTCGGTTTTAGTTTTAGGTTCGAGTTAAAGTTTAGGTTAAGGTTTAGGTTCTGAGTTTTGGTTTAGGTTAAGGTTATAGGCTTTGGTTTAGGTTAAGGTTTAGGTTTTGGGTTTAGGTTAAGGTTATAGGTTTAGGTTAGGTTTAGGTTTAGATTATAGGTTATAGGTTATAGCTTTGGGAATTGAGAATAGGTTAAGGTTTAGGTTTAGGAAACTGGGTTCGGGTTCGGGATCGGGTTTAGGTTTGGGTTTTCCATATTAGGTTTAGGTTTAGGGATTTGAGAATAGGATTAGGTTATAGGTATAGGTTTAGGTTGGGTTATAGGTTTAGGTTAAGGGTGTGGTACCTGCAAATACAGACATAAATACAGCCTGTCCAAATGGCCAGGCCCTTTCAATGCTGTCCATAGGAAATGGACAGCTTCATCATGGTCATAATAGCGGTTCCCACCTTATAGGGACCCCGCTCTTCCGGATAGCTCCGACGCACATCCGGGTCTGCTCCATTAATTTCGAGCAAATACATAAATACGACCTGTCCAAATGGCCAGGCCCTTCCAATATTGTCCATAAGAAATGGACAGTTTTATCATGGTCATAACAGCGGTTCCCACCTTCCAGGGACCCCCACTCATCCGGATAGCTCCGACGCACATCCGGGTCTACTCCATTAATTTTGAGCAAATACATAAATTCATCTGGCATAATGAATGAACAATGTGGATAAGCGACATGCTAAGACTGCCACCAATGTTGTGCATTCTATGGATGTGTATTTGCTCAGTCTTAAATGAGGTCTCTGTCTGATATAAATGAACCTTGTCCTTTGACCAAGCTTCATCAATGTCTCTCATTCAATTCAAAATCTACACATCTAGGTGACAGGGAACAAACATTTCACATACCTGTGCTCCAAGAAACTTGCACCATAATTTTCCCACTCGCTGATATCTCCCAATGCCAATACATGTAAAAAAACAGGAATTAGGAACCTTGCAGATTAATAAGGCTAAAAAGAGAAAGGAAGCAGGGGAAAGAGAGTTTGCTAAAGGCTCCATTTCATGCATCACAAGTCTTCTTTCCCAAAGCCATGATACAAAAACCAGCATAAACAAAAACGGTTGAGCCGGAAATGTAAACAGTTAAAAAAACAAAAAACATAAATCGTCAAAGGTTCATTTTTAACTCCAATCAGTCATTAAGATGATTCACTCCATATGATTTTTGTACCATGCCCCATCCCCAACAGCACCAAGCAGATGGGTAGTTCAGATCATCTCCACATATGGGGCCCGCGGTATCCATGTTACATGAGCAATGCAATGCAGGGAAATCGGTCAAAGAATCTAAACTCGATTTTGTGCATAGGCCACCTAAATCACAAATGAGTATGATTTTTGTGCCCTAGATCTAAATTTTGGTTTGAAATCTAGTGGTTAGAGTGAATTTTAATCAAGGTTGGACATTGCTTTCCCAACTATTTCCTATGTAGTGGTCCACTTTAAATCACAGGCTAGCCTTTTTTTTTTTTTCCTTATCTTGAGCCAATAGTGGGATTACATATCTAATGGTTATAATGGATTTTGTATGTGCATTAATGTGGGTCCCTTGAAAAATCAATGGCTAGAGACCACATCTCAAAGGTTCATAAATTTCCATGGAAAAAGAGGGGTTGCACATCCAAGTAGTTGGACCACAAATTACAATCCATCTAAAAAATACCTTCCAACCTTTCATATGCCGGCAACATCCAACCCATCTAAAAGGTTGGAATCACCACGACAATTTCTTCATGTAAAAATTAGTCAAATTTACTCATTTATTAGACCTCACTTATATTTTACTATTTAACAATTGTTAAAACTATTTTCTATAATCCTATGGTCCAGCTAACTAGATGATTAGATGGGGCTGATTTTTCATTAGTGATCCTTATTGTGGGGCCAACCTATTGGAAGGAATGATGTTGATTCGATCAATAGGTTGAAAGCAATCCACTGCGTGGACCATAACTAGTGGTCCAAGTAGTTGGATTGGAGGCATTCTCATTACAAATAAAAAATATATACTTTAATGAGGCCCACCGTAGATCGCAAATGACCCAAAATCCTTCCATATTGAATGATGGCTTTCAATATTAGGACAGTTTTCAGTTGAACGTGGACCATTATTGTATTTCTTTTTTTAATCCATCGAACTATAGGCCACAATTCAATAGTTTAAGATTATCGGGTCGAGAATATTTTTAAGTCATGGTCCATCTATAACAGGACATAACGATAAATGGTCTGGATTAGAGAACCATGGGCCCATCTGTGAGAATTGAGAACCAGTGTATTTTGTGCAAAGATACATCACTTACATAACTGCAGTTCACTTAAAAATGTAAACCGTCCATTTCCATGATCTTTCCCTCTCTGATCTACTCACAAATAAAAAACTCAAAAAAAATGAATGAATTGAGAAAAAACCCATGAGTCTGTACCCCTCTCTCTCTCTCTCTCTCTCTGCTAACTGTAATTTAGGAACAGAGCCATTCCATCTTTAAAAGCCCAAGAGAAACAGTATCACACAACATTATTTTCTCCATAAAAAGGGAAGCTTTTGAACAGGAAAAGGCTTTCCCACTACTTTCCGTTATTAAAGAAGGAAACAAGGTTTCAATGGATATACACAATGGATTTATTAACTGCTATACTAACAGAAGCGTGAATCTCCTTACCCAATATCGGATGCGGAAGCCCTGCAAATCATGATTTGATTTGTAGTATTCCCAAACGGTCCATAAAAATCAGAAATTTAGATAGAAAGGGACAGCTTGACCAAAGGGTCTTCCGTTTGAATAGCTACGGCCCACAGTTCTATGATCCAGACCGTTGATCCAATGAAAATCATAACCTTTGATTGGTGGTCTCCAAATTTATGGTCCAGATTCAACTAAAAAGAGGTTAACAATTGGATGGCTACCATATTCCTATCAAGGATATTTTTGGGGTGCGGTGGATTTGCGTTTGGGACACATCAGGTCAATGATCTGGATCACTGAACCAAGGGCCCCACAAGGAGAAACAAAGGACTCAAAGAATCCATATTTGTTTATTTCAAATGGGAATAAAGAAATAAGGATTAGAAAAATGTTGTGAATGGATGAATAGGAATATAGTATTGAGGTATGAATGATGGATAGAGAAAGGAGAATAGAAAAATATCAGAACATGGCCAATAGCAATACTGAATCTTCACTTGTGGATAGAATAGGAACATAGAAAAATCAGAACAGTGGACATTAGCCATGTTGTGGATAGAATAGGAGAACAGAAAAATATCAGAACATGGCCAATAACAATAATTTCAAAGAACCCAGCTAAGGCTACTTGCGTGAGTGAGATTTGAATCCATCAATCCAATCCACGGGCATGGACATGCATTCAATACTACCTGTTCATCAGGCAACTCTGTGGTGAATCTACAATGGCCAAAAACAGGATGATCGGCCCATCAGGTGAGCCGCATACTCATGGACACACGAAGAAAGATTGATTAGTAGTACACATTCAACACATCAGCTCAACCAACCTGAAAGGCGGGGCCTTATTTCTCAGCCAGTTTAATCACACAGTCAGACCCACGATGAACAGCCAGATCTAACTCACGTGCCAGATGGCACGTACGCCCCACTAGTAGGATAAGAATCCTACTTGCTCAAGTACACTTACACAATTCTCAACATGGAATCATACCCAACATGTTTCATCCATATATTCAGCATCAATGTAAGTAAAAATAATAGAGAAAAAAAAGAAAGAAAAGAACAAGGAAGACTTATTGTCAGAGGTTGTTTTCTTACCATCCGAGGAAGGTGGGCAATGGAATCTTTGATGGGGTGATGGGGCGGGTTTGAATGATGCCAAGGACGAGAAGAGCCTAAGGGCTTCGGAGTGCTGGTCATGTGAAGAATAGGCAATGAGCATGGTGTTGAAAGAGAAGATATTTCTGTGGGGAATTTCATCGAACACGTTGCGGGCGTGATGGATTTGGCCGGATTTGGAGTACATGGAAACGAGCTTTGAGGCGAGGAAGTTGTCGGGGATGACCAAGAGGAGGATGAGCCGGGCATGGATCTGCTTTCCTTGGAAGAAGAGGTTGTGGTTAGCGCAGTGCTGTAAGAGATGGCCGCAAGCCCGGTAGTCGAAGAAGCCATTAGAGTCGATGAGATAGAGAGACAGAGAGGTGTGGATTTTGGGGGTAGAGAGGGCGTGCAACTTTGGGGATTTTCGAATTATGGGAGTAGAAAGGCCGCGCGATTTGGAGATTTTCAGATTTTAAGGAGAGATGGAGGGACGCGTTAGCTAGGGAAACGGATTGACTACTCTCCCTGACACCAGCCATTGGTGTAGGTCGATGGTTTGTGGGCCCCACCATGATGTATTTTTTTCATCCATTCCGTCCACATATTTTTATAAATCATTTTACAATATGAGTAAAAAAATGAGGTATATCCAAATATCAAGTGGACCACATTATAGGAAACAGTGTTGAATGAGGGTTGACCATTGAAAACATTTTAGGGGCCATAAAAGTTTTGGATCGAGCTGTTCTTTGTTTTTTCTATTCATCTAGGCCTGTATGACCTAATCAACAGATTGGATGTCAAATAAACAGTCTAATGGGCCTTAAGAGGATTTTAATGGTGGATATCCAATCACTATTGTTTTCATGTGTTATTGTCCACATGAGATTTATATCCATCTCATGTTTGGGATCAAGTCATAAAATGATAGGTAAAAATGGATGAACGGAATGGATGAAACATATACATGATGGTGGGGCCCTCAGAGCACTGACCACCAGGCATGGAGATGGTGGCGGAGGAGTAGCTAATCCATATCCGTTGGCTACATAGGATGGAAGTGGCCTGCGTCCTACCCCCGCCCAGACCATGATCGGTCTGTCAGGGCTCTGCGGGGCCCACCATCATGTAATGACTTTATCCACACTGTTAATCCATTTTATTACATCAATATACAGTAGTATGCAAAAATTGAGGCAGGTCCACGGCTCTAGTAAGCCACACCAAAGGAAGCATCAGTGATAATGATGCACACAGTTGAAACCTTTGGAAGGGCCACCATGATGTTTTTTTAACCATCCAACCTATTCATAAGGTCATGTAGACCCGGATGAAGTGAAAACACAAATATCAACTTGATCGGAAACTTCTACAGGTCCCAACAAGTTTTTAATGGTGAGTGTTCAATCCCCACTTTGTGGTCAACCTACGCATTAGTTCCAACTAATTTTTGCGTTCAAGCCCTAACATTATCTGTAAATATGGATGGACGATGTGGATAAAAATCTTAGATCAATATGGGCCCCACATAGCCCTATCTAAATGAATCGGGTGGGGTAGGACGTAATCCGCTTCCATAACAACTGGGCTCGTGGCGGAAGCGGATTGGCCGGTGTACCTCACACCAGCTATCTAGCTGCTGTATTGACGTTAGCAAGTTCTGAGGGTCTGATCATGATATATGTCTTATATCCAAACCATCCATCCATTTGTCGAGCTCGTATTAAGGCTTGAGACGAAAAATAAGACAAATCTAATTATCAAGTGGACCACACTACAAAAAAGCAGTGGGGGATTGAACGTCTACCATTGAAAACCTTTTAAGGCCACAGAAGTTTTGGATCAATATGAAATTTGGATCAATCTGATCTTTGTTTTTGTCCTTCATCAGGGCCTATATGATCTAATCAACAGATTGGATGTCAAATAAATAACACAGTGGGCCTTAGGAGGATTTTAATGGTGGATATCTAATCAATATTGTTTTCCTACCATGTGGTCCACTTTAGATTTATATCCCTATCATTTTATTTTTTTTGGATCAGGCCCTAAAATAATCTGTAAAAATGGATGAAATACATACATCATGGTGGGGCCATAGAGCACCGAACACTAACCACCGGGCTCTATTCAATGTCATTCTCCTAGTGTATGTATTCGGATGCGTGTTACCGAGAACCTCTTATAGCAGGTGTTATAGTCTAAATGATACTGATAGGTCCAGGGTAGAGACACTTGAAACATTCTTATCGCACAAGCTTACAGAAATTGGTTTTTGTCGTATCGAACGGAACGTCTATCGTAAAGAACAGAATTGTAGTCTTACCGAACGGAATTGCAGTCTTAACAAACGGAATTTATGTAAGCATACTGTATTATGACCATGCGGTAAGGAGGGAAATCCAAAGGTTTGACCTCTAAACTAGAAAACTCAAGAATACAATGGCTCACACAAATTGGGTCACTCGATCATTTGAAAATTCGTTGAGAACAGACAAAAAAAAAAAAAAAAAAAAAAAAAGGAACTAATTCGGTTTTGGAATGAGTTTTACAATGATTTATTTCTTAAGTGTCACATAAACTCCGATAAGTGAACATTACATGTGGATAAAAAAGATATTCTTACCATTTAATACACAACTAGTTGGACCATTTAAAAAATAATTATGAATGTTTTAATGAAGGGTAACTCCTCTCAACTTTTGTATGTGGTGTGGCCCACACAATTCACAGATTGACTTGATTTTTAATCCCTAAGCCCAACATGGAATGATGCATCTGACTGATGGGGTAGATGTTTGACACACATCATGGTGGGGCCCACACAACTCTCCCCGCTGTGGAGATTTCAAATAAACATTACGATAGGCATTAGGATAGTTTCAACGGTGGGAATTACTCTCCCCGCTGTTTTCTGTCGTGGTCTCCACTACAAATTTTTATCTCTCTCATTCTTTGGCTCATGACTTAAAATGATATCTCAAAATGGATGGACGGCTCATGAATTAAAATGATATCTCAAAATGGATGAACGGTGGTCTCCACTCTGCTTACTGCTTCGATATGACTCCTTTTTTGGATCAACCCTTAAAATGATCCGTTAAAATGAATGGATGGAGTGGATCAGTAACATACATCACGGTGGGCCCCACAAATCTAAGCACTTTCCGTCCGTCACCAGCCCCCCAAAACCAAATCCCTTATAATCTTCCCACATGTGCACCTCCATTGAGTGTCAACGGTGTTGAACACTGAATTTTCTAGAATATATAGTGTCTTATTACATACACACACAGAGACAGATATATATGGTGAAAATAATAAAAATGAGAGGAAATCCTGAAAACTAATGATGTTAGGATATATGATTAGTAGATACAATCCTGAAATTTAGACTGATCAAATTGTCCAAAAACTTCTAAGGCCTCCAAGAAATTTTAAATAGTAGAGGTTCAATCACACTATTTCTTATGGTATGGTTCACTTGAGCTTTGGATATAATTCCTTTTTGTTCTCTAGACCTCAAATTATCCGTTAACATGGATGAATGGAGTGGATAAAATAAATAAATAACGGTGGACCCCACAGAGTTTACTTTAGTAAAGACTTTTTGAGGCCCACCACAATCTACGTGTTCTATCTAATCCGTACATCTGTTTTGAAATATAATTTTAGGGTGTCATCCCATAAAATGAGGTATATGGAAGGCTCAAGTGGACCACATGGTAAGAAACAATGGAGATTAAATCACACGTAATTCGTATGGTGTGGTCCACTTGGGCCTTCAATATACCTCAATTTTGGGATCATTCACTAAATGTTTTTATAAAAATGAATGGACGGAAGGGATAAACCATGTACATCATGGTGGGCCCCACGTAGTTACCCAATCCACGCCCAAAATAATTGGGCGCGCGCTGAAAAGAGAGCTGCGCGCCCAAATCTCTTCCTCTCTCTCTCTCTCTCTCTCTCTCTCTCTCTCTCTCTCTCTCTCTCTCTCTCTCTCTCTCTCTCTCTGCCCAAAACCGAATTCTCCCTCTTTACGCCCAAAACCCTCTCCCTCCCTCTCTCTCTCCCTCTCTCCCTCTCTCTTAATCATCCCATTTTCAAAGCCTTAGCATTTTCCAACATTTTTCCATTGCAGAGCCGTGTTGAGAGGCCACGGAGAAGGCGAGCGGTGATTGTGGGAGACAATGGCAATGATCAGGAAGAAGAAGAAGAGTAGGAGAAGCGGGCGTTAGAGACACCAAAGGATGGCAGAGTTTTTGTTTTTTGGATTTTTGAAAATTGGGTGGTGTGGCTTTTTTGCTAGAACTGTAAGAACCTTCTCTTTGCTTTTTTGTTTTGATGGATTTTTTTTAATAGTTTATATTTTATCTTTTATTTGTTTGATCTTTGAATTTAATAAAAAATTATATAATATAATATCTGATATTATCTATGAATTTGCATTTGCATCTTGCTAAATTTGCTTTTTTTTTTTCTTTTCTCTTTTTTAAATTCTCATATTAAACAGTTCATGTTATTCCATAATCAATCGGATTGGACATTGAAATCTGCACCCACATATTTTATAAATCCAACCCATCTCTCCAGTTGTTGTGATACAGTAGTACAACTCTTCTAATGTTTACTTACCAAAAGTAGAAACTAGTGCTATTTGAAAAGTGCTATCTTCTTATTAATTTTTATATTTATGTCATTTTATAATCAATCCACCATATACTTCTCATATTATCATGTCGATAGGTGTTGATATCTACACCCAACCTTTTTTTTTTTTTTTTTATAAATCCATCCTTTTCTTTCCAATTTCGTGCAGTAGTACAATTAGTGCTGTTGGGAAATCTTATAAAGTATTATTTTATATAGTTCATGTCATTCCTAGAATCAATCAACGCCATGTATATCTTCTATCATGATGTTGATATGTACATCCACCCATTTCATAATTCCACCATATTATTTCCAGTTTCATGATTTAATGGTACAACTTTTCTAGTGTTATGTACCGAAAAGTAGAAACTGGCGCTATGATATCTACACCCACCTGTTTTATGAATCTACCCCATTATTTTACTTTTTGTGATATATTAGTGCAACTTTTTTACAAGATAAAAATTAATGGAGAATTGTTAGGGTGGAATATTGGATCATTTATTTATTTGTGAAAAATCATAATAAAATTTTCATTAATCTGCTCAATTTTCAACTGGCACTTGTGCAGAATTTGACTTTGGCTGTAGCAGATACCACTTAATTTAATATTGAAAGCATGTAGAGATTTTTTTCCAGAGTAAAATAAAAATATAATTCTCATTAATCTGCTACATTTTTCAACAGGTAATGGCGTGGAATTGAACTTTTGAAGTAGCAAAAATTTCTTAATTTGAATTTTAAAGTGTGTCGATTTTTTGAGCTCCATTTTTAAAGGGAACTCTTGGTTTTGTGGCTAGAGAGGAAATGAGCTCCTTTGTGAAGTTGATGAGGATTATATGCGAGATGACTTCAATTTATGTGGACTGCAAGGGACAGGTTCCCTATTATGATTATGCCTTGGATATGATCTTGGATGATGACTCTTTGAGTGGATGATTTTAGTCACTAAATCTTAGTACTAATGTGTGTACAATTGCCATTGATGGCTGTAGGTATTAGGATATTGCAGCTAGGCTCATAGATCTCTCCATTATCACTTGCATGCAACTTGCAGATAAGCTCTAGAATTAGAACTAATAGACTATATTTGCATTTTGCAACTTTCAGGTATCGAATCTGTTTATATGTGGGAGGGTGAGGTAAGAATACCATGCATACTGAGTTATATCATTAATTGATATTTTATGACCAATTCAACCGTCAGATTAATGCGAATGAGCCTCAATGACATATCATATGTGCATCAGAATAGATTAATCGCACATATGGTATGCTATGAAGCTCGTTAATCTTGCTATCAGGTTTGTTTTTCCTTCTTTTTTTATGTTTAACTTCTCTTTTATATACATTTTGTATTTTAAAAAGCTCTGATTTTTCATTGTCTTTATATGAAGGATGATTTGTTGTGGGGAGCTGCTTAGCTGCACAAAGCCACCAAAAACCCAGCTAATCTGAACTACATTCAAGCGAATGGTCAGACACTTGGAGCTGATGAGACTGACAATCCCTTTGGTTGGGATAACAAACATGTTGGGGAGAGAATCTTAATTTCCAAGATCTGATTTTTTCTTTTTCTTTCTAATTTCTATCTGTTCGTTTTTGTTTTTGTTTTTGTTTTTGTTTTTGTTATCTTTCATACAAAACTTCACTCTTTGACTTCTTAGTAGCTACTAACTACCATTCAAAAAAAAAAAAAAAAAAACTTAGAATCTGACTTCATAGTACACTAAAAGCGGTTGCACTGATCTGAATTTATTTTACTTGTACAGTTGTATGTGCCAAGATAAAGTTCAAAATGTGAATATACAACTCATTTCTAAGGTTTCAATGGTTGATCTTTTTATGAACATTTGCTGCACGGGCATGTCAAATTGTGCTTTGAAAATACGGCTGATTCAAGTTTGGGTCATTGAGTTTTTCTTGATTGATTTATGCATCAAGGCTACTAAGAAGTCAGTTCTCAGTCACTATCTGCATCTAGTGCTGCAGACTCAAGAGGTAACAGTGAAGCCGGAAAAGAAGCTAGAGTGGTTGCATTTCTCAGACAAACACGTCATCATTCCAAACCATCTTCATGTCCCTGAAGCTGAGAGAAGTGGATTGAGTTTCAGAAGCTTTGATGCTAGTTTTGGGCTTAATGCAATCTTCACAAATGGCCCAAATACTGACAAGAGCTCTACACCTTTGTCAGAGTCATCTTAGGTGATCGAAGAGTCAACTAAGGAGCCTTCTTCAAGGTCTGAAACTTTTTCCCACCTGTTACCACTTTTCCTATCATGTGTAGAGTAGTTTTGAGCTCTTTTGGCTCATTGTATTACAAGGGATGTTTGTTCATCTTACATGGACTAAAATTGACAAAATACATGGATAGTGTCAGCTGTAATGAATAGTGTCAGCTTCTTCACCTCCGTATGTTGGTTCTTTCTTTGTTATTCTGGATCATTGCTGAAAAATTACTGATGGTTATCATCACATTAATTTGACGTGAAAGCTTACCAGAAGAGATGTGGCCTTGGTGCAAAGAAAGCGTGCCATAGAAAAAGGTTCATTTTTTTAAACTGTTTTTTCATGCAGAATTCTCTATTTTCATTAATGATTTCATTAAATTAAAGTTGCATTTATTTGGAAATTGGTTTGGGATCTGTTTGATAGTATTTTGATATTTGATAAGTTGAACTCTTGAAGAAGTGATGACCAAGAAAAGGAGGTGGTTGATTGATAAACAGCCCGATGGCAGTAGTAGAGGTGATTCGAGTGGGAGCCATGATCTTGAAACACAACTCAAGCTTTATAGTATGGGTTTCAAAGAACTCAAATGGGTTTTTCTTTTCTTTTCCTTTTTTTTTTTTCTACTTTTCTTTCTGGAAGACTCTGAAATGGCATTTGGTTGTTTTGTTTTTTCGAATTTGGCTCTCCAATGCTAGAAAACGGTAACTTTCATTTTAGGTTTTTAAATTCCTAGGGCCTCAACTGCAGAAATTCAGAACCCAAATCTAATTGTTGATTTTTGGATTCAAAATTATTAGGCGTTTAGAGAGCCAAAGTTTCTGACCTAAAAACATAGATGACTTGACCTTTTGTTGTGCAGATGTAGAAAGAAATAAAAGACCTAATTCAACAGTGAGATCTTGCTTAATTTCATCTCAAGGGCTCATCTCTTTTTCTCAACATTTTTCAGGTAACTTAGTGCCTTTTTCTAGAACTATGTCATTAATCTCTTGGTGAAATTGGTTGTTGGTATACGAGAGGCACCATATCTCAGCTGTTACTCTTAAATTTTATGTAAGTACTTTCTCTTTGAAATGCATGGCCACATGTCATATTTCTATACCTTTGCAAGGGCTCCATATTCCAAGGGTAATTATTAAAGATGGGAGTCCATTCAAGGGTAATTATTAAAGATGGGAGTCCATTCAAACTCATACAGGATTATGCTTCTGATGACAGTGTTGACGATGATAAAGGCACATGCCTAGAAGATGTCAGCCCCGTAAGGGTTTTGCCACCAGTTACACAGGATATCTCATGTGTGAATGAAGATAAGAGGAACGATATGGATTCAGATTTAGATGTAAAGAATGTTTCCACAACTGAAATAGGATTCAACATTGCCACTGGGTTGACAGAAGCTGCCCAAAATTCAGAAGCACATTATGTGCAATGATATGGAGATGCTCATTATGTTGTGGAGGCACATGAAGCTAAGAATAGCATGGGAGTGGAATTGAGTGTTAATAAACATGATTTTTCACATGAGGAAGGAAAGAGCTTAGATGTGCAAAATGGACCGGATATGTTGTTTATATATTGCTAACAGAAATTATGTGTCAGAGATTAAGATCTCTAATACATAATTACTGCTAAGTAAAATGAGATGAATTCATTTTTAGGCATCTATCAAATAGGGTCTAAGCTTGTCCAACATAGCCCATCCATGCCAAACACAACTAAATGATGGTCTGGAACTGTTCCAATAACAACAAGTACAAAGCAGCGCAGTCTCCAACATGGTTAATGTTTATCTCCAACAAGCACAAAGCTTTTGCAATTACAAGTGGTGTTTATTTATGTTTTGAGCAGGTTGCAAGATGCACAAAAATAATAAACCAGAATTCTGAGGAAGCAAATTATGTAATAAATGTTAAGAAAATTGCCAAGGTATATTTTCTATGCGATGTTTTGTTATTTCAGGTTGGTATAACTTAAGAATCTTGGCACATTTTGATGGACCTAATTCTTTCTGTACCCGCAGTTTGTTGTTGGTTTGGGCGATAAAGTTTCACCAACAAATATTGAAGAAGGCATGCGTGTCAGGTAAGTTCAATTTTCCACTCTATGTATAGTTTCCATTATTTATTTCTTTGACTTTCTTTCTTTTTTTTTTTTTTTTTTTTTTTTGAAAATGGCTTTCCAATGTTTTGTTCATCTTGGATTTAATTAGGCCGTGTTTATATCTGTATTTGCTCAAAATTAATGGAGCAGACCCAGATGTGGGTCAGAGCTAGGGTCCCTGAAAGGTGGGAACCGCTGTTATGACCATGATGAAGTAGTCCATTTCCTATGGACAACATTGGAGGGGCTTGACCATTTGGACAGGCTGTGTTTATGTATTTGCTTAAAATTAATGGAGCAGACCTGGATGTGCGTCGGAGCTATCCGGCTGAGCGGGGGTTCCTGGAAGGTGGGAACCGCTGTTATGACCATGATGAAGTTGTCCATTTTCTATGGACAACATTGGAGGGGACTGGCCATTTGAACAGGCCGTGTTTATATCTGTATTTGCAGGGACTACACCCTTAACCTAAACCATACTCTAAACCTATAACCTATACTTATAACTTAAACCTATTCTCAAATCCCAAAACCTATAATCTAAACCTAAACCTAAACCTAAACCTAAACATATAACCCATAACCTAAACTCAATTTCCTAAACCTTAACCTATATCCTAACTTAAACCTAAACCTATAACTCGAACCCGATTTCTTAAACCTAAACCTTAACGTATTCTCAAATCCCTAAACATAAATCTACACCTAATCCTAATCTCAACTCCCTAACTTAAACCTAAACCTAAACTTGAAAACCCAAACATAAATCCAATCCCGAACCCGAACCCGATTTCCTAAACCTAAACTTATAACCTTAACCTAAACCTATTCTCAAATCCCAAAACCTATAACATAAACCTAAATCTATAACCTTAACCTAAACATAAACCTAAAACTTAACCTATAACCTAAACCTTAACCTATAACCTTAACTTATAACCTAAACCTATAACCTAAACTCAATTTCCTAAACCTTAACCTATAACCTAACCTAAACCTAAACCTATAACCCGAACCCGATTTCCTAAACATAAACCTTAATGTATTCTTAAATCCCTAAACCTAAACCTACACCTAATCCTAATCTCAACTCCCTAACCTAAACATAAACCTAAACTTGAAAACCCAAACATAAACCCGATCCTGAACCCGAACAAGATTTCCTAAACCTAAACTTATAACCTAAACCTATTCTCAAATCCCAAAACCTATAATCTAAACTTAAACCTTAACCTATAACCTTAACTTATAACCTAAACTCAAATTCCTAAACCTTAACCTATAACCTAACCTAAACCTAAACCTATAACCCGAACCCGATTTCCTAAACCTAAACCTTAACATATTCTCAAATCCCTAAACCTAAACCTACACCTAATCCTAATCTCAACTCCCTAACCTAAACCTAAACCTAAACTTGAAAACCCAAACCCAAACCCGATCTCGAACCCGAACCCGATTTCCTAAACCCAAACCCAAACTCGATCTCGAACCCGAACCCGATTTCCAAACTTATAACCTTAACTAAACCTATTCTCAAATCCCAAAACCTATAACCTAAACCTATAACCTAAACTCAATTTTCCTAAACCTTAACCTATAACCTAACCTAAACCTATAACCCGAGTCCGATTTCCTAAACCTAAACCTTAACGTATTCTCAAATCCCTAAACCTACACCTAATCCTAATCTCAACTCCCTAACCACACTTAAACCCAATCTCGAATCCGAACCCCATTTCCTAAACCTAAACTTATAGGTTATAGGTTAAGGTTAAGGTTTAGGTTTTAGGTTTTACGTTTTACGTTTAGGTTATAGGTTATAGGCTTAGGTTTAGGGTATTTTTGTTTATGATGTTAAGCTTATATGTATTTATGCGTGAATGAATGTGATGCGGATAAGATTGTTTGTGTTTGGATGAATGTAGTTTATGTTCGGGTTTAGATGGATGTGAATGTGATGAAATATATTGTATAACAAGTGTATATCAGGATGAATATGATGAAATATATTGTTAACAGGTGTATATCAGGAATTTTGTGCGGAATTTTGAGCTGTATATATTAAAAAAAGAGACTTTTAGCGACGAAAATTTTCATAGCTAAAAGTTAGTTTTGTAATTTACTTTTAGCAGCGAAAATTTTCACTGCTAAAAAGTCTTGGAAGTTTTTTTTGGCAGCGAAACTTTTCGCTGCTAAAAAGTCTTGGAAGTTTTTTTTGCAGCAAAACTTTTCGCTGCTAAAAAGTCTTGGAAGTTTTTTTGGTAGCGAAAAGTTTCACTGCTAAAAGTCTTGGAAAATTTTTTTTGCAGCGAAACTTTTCGCTGCTAAAAGTTTAGAAAATTTTTTGCAGTGAAAATATTCGCTGCTAAAGGTCTTGGAAATATTTTTTAGCGACGAAAATCTTCGTTGCTAAAAGTCATGGAAAAGTTTTAGAAATTTTTTTATAAAGAAAAGTTTATTTGCTAAAAAAGTTTTGGAATTTTTTTGCAGCGAAAATTTTCGCTGCTAAATGTCTTGGAAATTGTTTTGGCAGCGAAAATTTTCGCTGCTAAAAGTCTTCGAAAATATTTTTGGCGATGAAAATTTTCGCTGCTAAAAGTCTTCAAAATTATTTTTGGCGACGAAAATGTTCGTTACTAAAAAGCTTACATTTAGCGACGATTCAGATTTTTCGCCGATAAAACCCTTTGACATCTATGTTTTAGCGACGAATTTAGCAACGAAAGGTTTCGTCGCTAAAAGTTTTTAGCTACGAAAAGTTGACTTTTAGCAACGAAAATTTTCGTCGCTAAAAGTGGTATTTCTTGTAGTTTCGGCTAGCCAGATTCCAACGAATCCGTTTAAACGGCTATCGAATTGCGCGAGATAAGATTTATCCAAAATTCGGTTGGTCCAAGGTGAAATTCGGCTAGCCAAATATCCAATTTGGTTGGGCAAATTCTTTCGAAAATCTGAGAATTGATTGCTGAAATTTGACCCGAACTACACTCGGGCTAACCGAACTTCATATTAGGCTAGTCGAACTAAAATTAGGTTGGCCGAATTTGGAACATAGTTTTTAAATATTAAAATATGAAATTTAGCCCAAACCTGTAGTTATGTTAGCCGAAGAAGTTATGTTGGCCGAACCTGAAATTAGGCTAGCCGAACTCCAGAGAAATTACATAATAAGATAACCTAAAATAAATAATTTTTTAAAGCACCTAACTTAAGGTCTTTCTAGGGTTATATCACATGTTGGTTGACCACTATAGAGATCTTCTAATCTTAATAAACGCAAAATCGAGCAACGTCTTGAGATGATAAGCATACCTTGAGTTGATCTTCAAGAGATGAAGTGTAGCTGCAATTTGACCATACTTGCAATATGACCGGTATCACTGTGTATCTTTTGTCTTACGAAATTTGATAACCTTGTGCAAAACATATAAGCACTTACACAACCCTTTAAGGACCAATTGTCTATTTTATCTTCTGTTTTTTTTTTTGCATTGCAATTACTACGTACAAAGGATTCTAGGATCTCAGAGAATCAAGATGAGTGGCCACAATCTATACTTTACCAAATTTAGTGTTGGTTAATCGGACCCGACGATTTTCTCCAAAATGTTCTGAGGATCCTTTCAACCCGACCCTTTTGGATTTTTAATGCCTTTAGAGCCTGAAAAATATGATTTGATCAAAGTTGTGTATAGCTGAAGTTTCTTGAGAACCTAAACAACGGGTTGATATTTGATAATGTCAAGTTGTGGGCCCGCTAATCAGCCCATTAATCATTTATGGTCATGCCAAGGGCTCTTTTTTTTTTTTTTTTTTAAAAAAAATAATAATAATAATAATAATAATAATAATAATAAATCTAATCCATCTGAATTTTCGATTAGCTAGATATAGTTTATTAGAGGAGTGTATTTCGAGTCTCCAAGGTGTTTTCGATAGTTTGGTCAAGAATGGTTTGGTCTGGCCCATAATCTGCAAATCTAGTTCATTAGTTCTCATCGGGATCTAAATGAAATGCATCCTTCCTAACTTGTGTGGTCATCTAACAGACATCATCCCACGGAGTCATTTTTATCATAGCCTTATTTAAGTCAAAGAGTAGTTCATTCCGACAAGGTGTCTATACTAGCTTGACCCTATTCAGCCCTTATTGACCATCGATCGTGTGATGCTAATGTGGTTAGCCTACAGTGGCCTCTCAGACTTACTGTTTTATGTGACACATGTCCTATAACAGTAGTAGTCAGCTGCATTTATCATTTTTCATGCTACTTATGACACAGGTGTTTCGGTCGAATTGGGCTATTAAAATAATAGAAAACTTGTATTTGCCTTTATAGCAAAATATTGTTGTCACGTGGTATTATCTACGTTCTTGTCCGATCTGAGACCATTAAATCGAATGTTAATAGATAGTTTACCACCATTTTAGCTCATCCTCATGCTCAAATGTGTGCAGCAAAAAAGGGTGGGTGTAAATAGTAGGTCCAGATCTTTTACGTGTAGCTGATAGAGAAATCCGTGTTTTTAAATAAAGCAACTTTATAGAAGAAAAACGATCACGTACAATGTTGCATGTTAGCTTAATGTACAACTTTTTATTTTCAGCTTATGGGTCACTTCAGTGAAACTCCAAACGGTGAAAATGATGATAAAAACCAGTAAGATATACTGGAGGAAGAAGTTTAGAGCAATCAACTCATCAGGCGGACCACACGAATGCTTAAGAGTCAAACCATCGGTCATGCACTGATTTTAAAGGTGCAGCCAGCCTGATGAGTGGGATTTCGTCTCAGTTGTATGCGCGGAGTTCTCTGTTCAAAGCATACACCCTGAGTCTTTACTCTTGCTCCAGTGGTAGACTCTCAAGAGTTTCAACACCTGGTCAAGGGTTCGGGTATCCATATGTGGTGAAATCCTATGTGGTGAAATCCCACCATGGCATGCAGGTGTGTGCCTGTGTAAAAAAAAAAAAAAAAAAAAAAAAATTTTAAAACAATATTTTTTTTTTTTTTAAAAAAAGGCATACACCCTAAAGAAGACAAACAGCCGGCCCGAGGTAAGATCAAATAGAGCATTGTGAACCGCCAACCCTTTTGATTTGCTTCTTTTACTTACAGAGAGCACTGTGGAAGATTTCCTTTTATTTATTCACTGAGAGAGAGAGAGAGAGAGAGAGAGAGAGAGAGAGAGAGAGAGAATCCATGCACATGCGAGAGAGAGAGAGTCCATGCTCATGCGATAGAGAGAGAGAATCCATGCTCATGCAGGCGTACGCTATTTTACCATTTCAACCATCCATTTGATGGCAACTTTTCAGACATTTAGGATCATTCTTTCAGCATGAATTTTGGTTTATGATCATTTGATGCGTTGTTCCAAAGATTTGAACATTTTGGATTTGAACCATCATGGCTATGCGTTCATGTGTGTGGATGGTCATACTAAGGCCGAGTAACAATCTACTTATCTTTTCTGATTTGTGGCTGATGACCTCTTTTTTTTACCTTCACATCCCATCAAATTACAGGTGAACTGTACCAAGACCCTACTGTTAAAGTGATTTGAGAAAGGAAGGGGAGAATAGCATGTTCAGTGGTTGCTAAGGTATCTTATTGAATTTGGAGGGTTGGAGAACATGCACCTTCTATTTTTATCATTTCCACAAATAACGCGCAAGGTTCAGCTGTATCCCAAATACAACATTTCTAGTCACTACTTTTCTTCCAACATAGACTTCCTCACCAACTCCTCATACATGCCATTCTTCAATGCATAGCCTCTGTTCCTTAAAATAGCACACTGCAATTTCTGTGATCCAGACTGTTGACCTAGTGGAGCATCGGAATTGATGGGCCATGCCCCCAAAAATTTCCCAAACGGATAATCCTACTCAACGAATCAGTCAAACTTAAAAAATAAATAAAATAAAATAAAAATAAAAATAAAAACTGTTTATTCACCGTCAATAAATCAGCATTCAGGATCAGCAATTTCCTAAAATGCTTTTGTCATTACCAAAGTTACGTGGATAATGGGGTCACTTTGGTACATTGTACATGAACGGGCATGCATTATGATGGGATCATGTACATCACTCCAATAGATGCACTACATACATTGTATATCCAGTATGATCGTATATGTAGACTCATATTGCAATTTATATACGAAATAGTGAATGTAATTATTATAGACCGGCATGGTTACTGCTGTATTATAACTAAATAAATACAAGTATAAATCTCCATAATATAAGTATAACTTGGCATTACCTTAATCAATAATAAAAATATAGATCCATAATTTCAGGTAGATGATTTAGCCATCTGCATCACAAATGAGCGATCATCCAGATCACTCAATGCAGGGTTTTCATGGTTTAGATAGCATCGGTCATGACACATGGAGAGGACGACGAGGCAAACGATCAAAGGTAAAATAAAAGGGTGAACTTCAACGGGTCATCATGTAGTTGAATTAGAAAGACCAGTAAGGTATCTAAGGAAAGTCGGTAGGTGATCCAAAAGAGCATTTTCCATGAAAGCGGATGGGGTCTTTAACCGCTGGTGGTTCCTAAATACACATTCTTTGCAGTACAAAATACTAAAAACAAATTTCTAATACACTTCCTCTTTTTTGTTGTGTATCCCAAGCAAAGTGAACTGTCTTAACTAAGAAAAGTGAGATTGTGCCTCACTCATGTCCCTATACCCCATGAAGCCCAACCCCTATTATTTTCTTTTTGCTTATATTCTTTAATCTTTCTTCTTCTTCTTCTTCTTCTTCTTCTTTTATTTTTTATTTTATTTTATTATTTTTTTTTAAATTTAAAAGACGAGGAATCCACTTTGTGGCTTACACGAGCATGGATTTTATTTTATTCGAAAGGACACAAGCATGCAAAAGAATGCACTCTTTCTTTTTCGTTTTTTTTTTACCATGTTATGCCCACCATCTTTCCCTTCCAATTTCCCCCACTTGTTTATTTAAAGAGAGGCATCTTCCAAAGTAAACCATGCAAACATGCCATCCACCCAATGGCTGTTTCCCTCCCTAATCACCATGTTAGCACAAAACAATTAGCATCACAAGCTCACGTGGCTGAGTCATCCTTCGTATTTCTCCCGGCCAAGCAGTGAGGTCGACAGCTTGATTTAGTACCAACTTACAATTCCCAATGTACATATTGATGGGATTTTAAAGCTACAGGCATTCTTTAAAATAATAATAATAATAATAATAAACCACACGTATCAAGACAGTAGAAGGGCGATGTATGAAATGACAGTTGCACATGCTATCAAATTGCAAATCTCTATGCTGAAAAAGATATCAATTAGATCTTCTTTAGGCTGCCTTTGGGTTTGAATGTTCAACTAAATACTGAATTTTCAGCATTCATTAAACAAGAGGGAAGTGGGAAAATAAATCGAAATATAATTTCCTGGTATCTATTTCATAATGAGTTAGCCGTAGCCTGTGAATTGAAGTCATGCTCCCATCATGTCTAAATTGAAACTAATGTAATTTTGAAGCCTCTCAATGCAAATGCTAGAGTAGGAAATCAAAACTCATAAATTTGCCCATTACTACTAATTACTGGTAATCGATTCAATATTTGCAACTGAATGCACCCATAAGAAGAACAGAAATGCTGAATGTAATTATTCATTCAAACAATATCAAGTGCTTCCATTCAATATTCACTACAACACATCCTGTCAACAGCTAAGGCTCCGCTGGATCAAGTTTGGCCCTTGCTACCAAAAAGAGAATGAAACATTTTACATATTTTCTTGTTACAATAAAAATGCCAGGACAGCTAGCATTCTCCGTTTATTCCTCTACCATGGCCTAAACTACACAAATGGGTACAGAACACTCACAAAAGAATGCATTCGTACTTAGTAGATACAGACAACAAAAGATATAAGGCAGGTAGATGAGGAGGATTCTCTCAATGACTTTTGTTGAATGAAAATCTCAACGAACATGAAGGTTTTGGATTTCTATTTGTAGCCTTTGCAATTTTTTTCCTATGTTTGATAACTCCTCTTGAATTCCCAGCATCCGGTCGAGTGAATGTTGAGCTGCATCCTGGTAAGGCCTTCCAATGAACTTGACCCATCGTTCAAGGTTCCCTAGAGACTGTGAAAGATCCTTGAGCATGGCTTCCTCAAGTTGGCACGCCAAAGCATCTGCTGCCCTGTTCACCTTATCTGTCACCTCTTTTCGACGGTTCGGGAAACTTGAAATTGCCAGTAAACTACTCAAAGATAATGTGATTGTCAGCTCTCTAATTGACGAAATTTGGGAATTAAATAAAATGTAAATAACATTACGTTATCCAGCCGTAAAAATAAATAAATAAAAGCAAGAACCAGGTTAAGTGAGCATATGGGCCAGTTTTTATTTGGTAATTGAATAAGAAACACAATGACAATCGATGCCCATGGAGTTAAAAGAGCAATTGCATGAGTTGCAACCAATTTGTGAGACACTGGAGGTGGTGGCGACGAGACTTATTTCTGTCAGTGGGTAATTGTTAAGTCAACATAGGATAAGAGAAGCAGATGGCCATTGGTTAGTATGGGACAAGTGGAGGAAAATGGTTCTCAAAGATAATCAACAAGTGGAAAGCACATGAGAATTCTTTAAGCTGGAGACAATGATGTAAAACCTTTCATATGCATGATTGTAAACACAACATTCAATAATCTCACATCCTTCTACCACTTCACACACATATTTGAATAAGCATGCTGAGCACCATTCTGCTAATATTTGGAGAAATCCAAAACCTCAAATTACTGCAACTAGCTCCTATGAAACTACGTAAATTCCTAAGCTACCTTCAAATTCTCTACAAACTCAACTAAAATGCCCAAAAGATAACCAGGAACGATACATTTATCAGCACATGTACCACAGATCATACATATGTAAATTAGCAAGTTAAGACAACAGAACTCATTCCATATTGTAAGCCATCGAGAGAAATTTTCTTTTATTGGTGCACCATCTAGTTGTTTCTCTAACTTGCGGAAACTCACCCCCTACTGACAGTCAATTATTGCAGGAGAAATAACACGCTTAGATGGTTTTGTCATCATGTGCAACATAGACCAAGAACTGCACTGGTTAGGAGAGTTGGTGAATCTTGAAGGCTCTAGGAGTGCAAGGGGAAGGCCTAAAAGGATGTGGGTAAAGGTGGTAAGAAAAGACTTGATAATTGTTGTGCGGATCCCTTGGATTCTGCACAGTCTGGGAGATAAAACAGGGTTCTGTTGGTCAGACCGAACTAGATTTGATCCGACCTACAGAGTGCAGGATTTCTCAGTCAAAAGTCAGGAATAGAGCAAGACATTGTCAGTTTGAGTCGGTCCGACCGAAGGTGAGTTCGCTCCGATCGATAGTTGTTAACTCTATTACGCAGTTTTACGTAAGTCGGGCTATTTAAGTCCTGATTTGATTAGGGCTTTAAAAGAGACAAGCATTTTCTCTCATAGGATAAGACTTGTACAATGTGAGAGGATTTTCTACACTTGTGAGGGCTTGGGAAAGGATTTTTCTCAAGGGCTAGGGGTTTTCCTAGGGATGCGCATTGCAAGGGGAGATCGGATAGCTTTTGTAATAGAAGAAAGGGAGTGGTGTAACTCAAAGGTTTCTATTATAATGGAGATCTTTGTTGCTTTGCGCCGTGGTTTTTCCCAAAAGGGTTTTCCATGTAAAATTACATGTTTGTGATTGCTTGATAGGTTGATTCTAGTTTGATTGTTCTATCATCGCCGAACGTGCTTTCGCAAAGTGCGAGATTGACAGTGGTATTAGATCCAAATTTCTAATATCTGGGGTTGATCTGGGCTTGTTGTGAGCTCGGAATTACAACAATGGGATTAGAGCGTCAGGTTAAGGACGTTTGGGAATTCAACGAAGATGTCAAGGTCGAAGTTTGATATATAGGAATTCGACAAGAAGAACAATTTCAGTTTGTGGCAGTGAAAGGTTAAGGATATTCTAGTGTCACAAGGATTGAGCAAGGCGTTGTTGGAGAAAAAAATGGAGAAAATGTCAAAAGACGACTGGAGTGAACTCGTGGAGATGGTTATGACCGTTATCAATTTGTGTCTATCAGATGAAGTCATGTACAACGTTCTGGACAAGGAATCAACCCTGGATATGTGGGGGAAACTAGAAGATCTATACATGGCGAAGTCTGTCACTAACAAGTTGTTTATGAAGAAACAACTTTACGGGCTACGGATGAAGGAATGATCCGATCTTCTGTAGCATATGAACTCGTTTACGAAGATATGTAGCGAGTTGTTAAAGATCAGAGAGATGATTAAAGATGGAGACAAATGGTTGCTACTTCTAGCATCGCTTTCCACATCATACGACCATCTTGTTAATATTATGCTATATGGGAAGATTATTCTGAAGATGGAGGAAGTCGATGCGGCTCTCGTGTCTAACGGAATGAGGAAGAAATCAAGCGATGAGGATTCTCAGGTGAAGGGGTTACTTGCAAGATGGGGTCAGGGACATGGGAGATCTGTGAAGCGATCTCGGTCTGACAGGAAGAAGTCTAAATTGAAATTGAAGGATAAGGACGGATGCTTCTATCGTGGTGTGAAGGGCACTTCAAGAGAGACTACCAAAAACAGAAGAATGACCTAGAAGCAATAATAAAAAGAACAAAGGCGAATCGGTTAGCGTAGTGCAAGAAAGCTCAGAAGGAGAGCTCCTCTCGGTGTCCTCAGGTACGAGTCATCTTACAGATACGTGGATACTCGATTTGGGATGTTCGTATTATATGTGCCTAAATAAGACTTGGTTCAATACCTACAAGTCATATGATGGCGGGAGTGTTTTGATGGGGAACGGCGCTGGATGCAAGGCCATCAAAATAGGGACCATCAAGGTAAGGATGCTCAATGGAGTCGTATGTACTCTAGGTGATGTAAGGCATGTCCCAGATCTAAAGAACTTGATATCCTTGGGCGTTCTAGATATGAATGGGTGCACGTTCACCATATCTGACGTGTAATCAAGGTCACCAGAGGTGCAATGGTGTTAATGAATGGACATAAGGCAACAAAAATGTACAAGTTGGTTGGGAGCACATTATAGGTGAGGTTGCTACCACCTCACCCACAGAATCCAACACAGATGACGCTAATTTGTGACATATGTGGCAAGGGCATATGACCAGGAGGGGCATGATGAAACTCCAGAAACGAAAACTGTTGAAGGGAGTTAAGGTGTGCAAGGGGGGTTTTTCCGACATTGCATCTATGGGAAGCAGTGCAGGGTACGGTTCAAGATTGCTACACATATTAGTAGTGGGGTGCTCGATTACATACATTCTGATGTCTGGGGGATAGTGACAGTACCGTCTAAGGGAGAAGCACAATACTTTGTGAGCTTCATAAACGATTACTCGAGGAAGTTTTGGGTCTACTTCTTAAAGCACAAGTCAGAAGTGTTCACCAAGTTCAAGGAATGGAATGCGGAAGTAGAGAAACAAACCGGGACATAGGTTAAATGTCTCAGGTCAGATAACAGTACAAAGTACAGAGATGCGGAATTCCATCACAAGGCACTTCTCAACTCCAAGGACTTCATAGTAGAATAGGGTGGTAGAGGATGAAAAGAACTCTATTGAAAAGGGTGAGAAGTATGTGGTTGCATGTGGGGCTGCCTAAAGGCTTATGAGCAAAGCGATTAACATGGCATGCTTTATTGTGAATCGATCACCATCTACAGCGCTAGACTTCAAAGTTACAGAGGAAGTCTGGACAGGCAATGGCACTGATTACTCAGGGTTGAGGACCTTCGGGTGTCCAACATACCTCCACATGCAAAGTGGACAAAGGACAAAGTTGGATCCCAAATCTAGAAAGTGCATCTTTATTGGGTATGAGAAATGTGTCAAGGATTATAAGCTTTGGGATACATTTTCTCAACATTTTTTCAAAAGATGGTCATTAGCAGAGATGTCATCTTCGATAAGGCATTTATGTTGAAGGCCAATAAAGACACTACAGAGAAGTTGGAAACACATGGTGAGGCAGAGAGATTGTCGGTGTAGGTGGAGTCAGTTGGGCCGGTTATTGAAGGTGAAATTCAGTAAGAGGAATAAACTGACCAAAGCAATCAGCAGGATACCCAGGAGAATATAGCCAGGAACAAGGAGAGACAAACCATTAGAGCTTTGGTTCGAAATAGGTTCGAGGACATGGTTTCTTTTACAATGTTCATAGGGAGTGGAGATCCCCCAAACTTTCAAGAGGCTAAGTCTAAAAAGGATGGTGACAAGTGGATGTCGGCCAATGCGGAGGAGATTGAATCCCTACACAGGAATCAGACATGGGAGTTTGTTGAACTTCCAAAAGGTCAAAGGCACTAGTAGAAAAAAAGAGCGAAAAAAATAGCACGGCTTGTAGCAAAAGGGTACTTGCAGAGGGAATGAGTAGATTATAATGAAGTTTTCTCTCTGGTTGTGAAACATACGTCAATCAGGGTGCAACTGGATATGGTAGCGGAATCCAATTTGGAATTTGAGCAGCTTGATGTGAAAATGGCTTTCCTTCATAAAACTTGGAGGAAGTTATTTACATGAAGCAGCTAGAAGGATTCGAGGAGCTTGCTAAGGAAGATCATGTGTGTAGGCTGAAGAAATCATTGTATTGGTTGAAGCAGTCTCTCAGGCAGTGGTACAAGCAGTTCGATTCCTACATGGTGGAAATTGGCTATATCAGATGTGAGTATGATTGTTGCTTATATTACATGGTGCTTGAGAATGGGTCCTACATCCCACAGATGCTATGTGTTGATGATATGCTGATTGCTATGAAGGACAAGGAGATACTCTTACTTAAGTCTTTGTTAAGCAAGGAGTTTCATATGAAGGATTTGGGTGCTGCAAAGAAGATCTTCAGTATGGAAATTCAGAGAGACAGGGAATCTAGGAAGCTATGGTTGTCCTAGAGGGGATATGTACAGAACATGCTAGAGAGGTTTTACATGGAAGGTGCTAAGCCAGTTAGCACACCTCTAGCAGGTTACTTTAAGTTGTCAGTCAAGTCATGTCCAAGCACAAAAGAGGAAATTTCAAACATGTCATGGATGTCGTACGCGAGTGCAGCGAGGAGTCTCATGTATTTGATGGTTTACACGATGCTAGATATCTCACAGGCAGTTAGCGTGGTCAACAGATATATGGCGAATCCGAGAAAAGAGCATTGGAATGCAATTAAGAGGATTCTCAGGTATCTCAGGGGCACAATCGACACTAGGATCATGTTCAGGGGGCATGGAGCTTTAATGGAGTTGTAGGCCACGTGGATGTGGATTATGTAGGAGATCTGGACAATAAGAGGTCCACTACGGAATATGTTTTAACATTAGTAGGCAAACCAATATGTTGGAGATTTACGCTTATATATAGGTGTGATGGAGGCGTCCAAGGAGGCATTATGGTTGAAGGTTATGATTGGAGAACTAGGTTGAAGTAGAAGGCGATTCAGTTACATTGCGATAGTCAGAGCACTATCCTTCTAGCATTGAATCAAGTGTATCATGCAAGAACTAAGCACATCGACGTAAGGTTCCACAAGATACGGGAACTCATTGCTTCAGGAGAGATTCAATTTCAGAAGATTCACGAACATGTTGACGAAGCCAACGACCACAGAAAAGTTTAAGCACTACTTGGGCTTAATGAATCTCACTAGCTATTAATGAGATTGGGCACCCTTGCACAAGGGTGCAGATGGAGCTACGTTCCAGGTGGAGAATGTAAGGAGAGA
This sequence comes from Magnolia changhungtana, assembly GCA_030180095.1. NCBI lineage: Eukaryota > Viridiplantae > Streptophyta > Magnoliopsida > Magnoliales > Magnoliaceae > Magnolia > Magnolia changhungtana. The sequence continues at coordinate 6,845,005 of JASAUF010000397.1, forward strand.
TCTACGCTCATGGTGGAGACTAGCATGGGAGATCATCAAGGTAACTTGGTAGAATACAAGTCAAGGTGGAGATTATTATGTGGATGCCTTGGATTCTGCACAGTCTGGGAGATAAAGCAAGGCTCTGTCGATCAGACCGAATTGGGTTTGATCCGACCTTTAGAGTGCAGGATTTCTCAGTCAGAAGTCGAGAAAAGTAGGACTTTGTCGGTATGAGTCAATTCAACCGAAAATTGCTGACTTTGTTACGCGGTTTTGCGTAAGTCGGACTAGTTAAGTCCTTATTCAATTAGGGCTTAAAAGAGATGAGTGTTTTCTCTCATAGGGTAAGGGTTTTCCAGTGTGAGAGGGTTCTCTATAGTTGTAAGGGCTTAGGAAGAGATTTTTCTCAAGGGCTAGGGGTTTTCCTAGGGGTGTGCATTGCAAGGGGAGGTCAGATTGCTTCTGTAATAGAAGAAGGGGAGTGATGTAACTCGAAAGTTTCTATTATAGTGGAGATCTCTTTCGCTTTGTGCCATGGTTTTTCCCAAAAGGATTTTTCATGTAAAATCGTGTGTTTGTGATTGCTTGATAGGTTGATTCTATTTTGATTGTTCTATCCTAGCTGAACGCGCTTCCACAAAGCACATTGACATTGGTAGTGGATCCGAATTTCTAATATCTAGGGCTGATCAGGGTTTGTTGTGGGCTCGGAATTACAATAATAATCTTATGGTCTAACTAATTATGGCCGTGGAATGGCTAAACAGGATTCCTGTGGCCTATACCAGTTAGTTGGCACAAGGCTTAGATCATGATGATGATGTTGTTGAACAAAAATCTAGAGTCTCAACAGCAAAATGAAAAAACTGACAGTTGGTAATAAGTATTGGTACAACCATAAATGCAGCGCTTGCATGTGAACAAAAATCTAACAAAAATCTAGACTCTCTCTCTCTCTCTCTCTCTCTCTCTCTCTCTCTCTCTCTCTCTCTCTCTCTCTCTCTCTCTCTCTCTCTCTCTCTCTCTCTCTCTCTCTCTCTGATGTTGCTTTCTATGCCTTTTTTTATTATCAGATTTTCAGAGCATTTTTCTCAAGAAACTTGTTGTGGCAGATAGGGTCTGCTAGATTCACAGGTTTAAACAGATTTTCTTCAAGGTTTCTTCCAGGTTTTCTCACAAATTGGTTTACATCAGCTAGTGTTTGTGGGAATTTTTATTTTATTTTTTAGGGCTTTGGTTATCATATGTCTCATTGTAGCTGATTATACTCATTATTGTGCAAGGACTCATCATTGCGAGTCTCTATGTGGATGATATATTTGTTACAGGTGATGATGTTGATGGTATTTCTAAGTAAAAATTATATCTAAACAAGGTGTTTGTCATAAAAGATTTGGGGCTGCTAAAGTGTTTTCTTGGAATTGATGTCTCTTGTTTTAAGAAGCACATAGTTTTGTCACAATGTAAATATGCCCTTGATTTGTTGATTTCTACGGGTAATCTTAGTGTCAAACAAACCTATTGATTCTCCATTGGAAGTTAATAAAAAGCTTCGGCAGATGATGGAGAACTCTTTGATGATCCTCATATGTACAAGCGCTTGGCTAGGCAGTTGATATATTTGACTATTACTTGCATAGATATATCTCATGTAGTGACTTTGGTTAGTCAATTCTAGCATGCTCCCCGTTTCTATCACCTTGAAGCAGTATGTCACATCTTATGCTATAGTAAGTTTTCTCCAACACATCGCATCCTATTTAGCCATCATAATAATCATGATATTGAAGGATACTCTAATGCAATTGGGCAGGATCACCAGATGATCGACGTTCTACAGTAGGCTTTCGTACTCTTTTCAAAGGTAATTTAGCCACTGGAAAACTAAAACACAGATAGTTGTTACTCGGCTCAGTGTTGAGGTTGTGTATTATGTTATGGTAAATACTATTTGTGAAATTAAGTGGCTGAAAAGTTTTGTTACTGAATTAGGAATTCCGGTGAAGACTCGTGGGCCTGTGTTGTGACAACAAATGTTTTCAGTATCGACGATATCGGCCGATACATCCCACTTGTGTGATACGAAATGCATAAGTATTGCCAATATATCTCACATGTGTGATACGAAATGCATAAGTATTGCCAATATATCCCACATGTTCAATCTGGTGAGCATTTCCAATTTTTGATCTTTTTTTTTTTTTTTTTTGCAAGTCATGTTAAATCAATGTCAAATGGTTACAAATTCACTATTCTTCATGTTTTGCATGAAATATCATGGATTTGGAGCTTCAATTTCGAGATTTGAGGGAGACCGAGTTGTGAAAATTTGGAAATTTTTGAAAATTTCCAACTTCTCACAAATAGGTTGCAATCTTTTTGTCCAAATACAAGATCAAACATTTACATAACCTGATCTAGTGATTCTTGGTAATTTGGGAATTTTTCAGAAAATATACTTTTTTAATTAAAAATGTCAAAAAGAAAAAAAAATCCAAAATTCCATTTCAATCAATGACCAATTGGCTCCCGTTTCAAAATATTCATGAGTGTTTGATGAAATCATCATCACATAAACTAATTTTGGGATTTGGAGGAAGATGGGCTAATTCGTGAAAATTTTGGGAAAATTGAATATTTCTCCACATTTTCTCAAATCGAAGAGGATGAGCATTAGCATCATGTTAGAGAGTAACTTCACCGGAATCATTCTACTATGACCTGGGCATAATATTGTTGGTTTGTTGAGCAACGGTACTATGCCCAGCCCTGTTGAGATGGAGATGATGATTTTGAGCCACGGTGCAGCTTTATGCGGGTCTAAGCCACAACTACACATTTTTCATACATATATTTCTAGTTTTTTACTTCTTATTTTGCTTTTGAAAGTATTGCTTGTGTTTTCATACATATCTTCTTACATTTAGAATTATATGAACAGACTTAGAATATACTCGCATCAATTCAATTAGACGTAGGACACCATACAAAGGAAACCTATTATGTGCACTTGTTTTTTGTGATGTTTTGATTTCTAAGCGTGTATGGGTGTCCTTTCTAACAATCCTTGAAGTTTCACTGAAAAATTCCACCAATTTCTAAATGCTTCCTCATGTTTCCCAACAATGACGATACAACCAATATATCCCTTGCATTAACCGATATGTATCTATATCCTAAGGGTGACATTATGCAAAAATGATATGGAAACCAAATGTTTTAAATATCGATGATATCGGCCGATATATCCCATGATATATCTTCTATCCTACCTGTGCAACACGAAATGCACAAGTAGTGTCAATATATCCCACACGATCCGGTAAGCATTTTCAATTTTTGATCCTTTTTTTTTTGTTGAAATTATGTTAAATCAGTTTTAAATGGTTAAAAATCCATTGGTTCTTCATGTTTTGCATAAAAAATCATGGAGTTGAAACTTTGATTTCGATATCCATTGGTTCTCATGTTCTTCAAGTTTTTTTTCAAAAATTTCCTTCAACCAGCCGTTAATTGAGACTAATTTTGAAGTTTGGGAGTATTTGATAAAATGATCATCACATACATTCTAATTTCAAATTTTGAGTATAGGTTGTCCAACTTGGGGAAAATTCAAAATTTTCCCAATTTCTCCCAAATTACTTGTAATGTTGCACTACAAACATGAAATCAAGCATGTATGAAGGTTGATCTACTTATTTGTTAAGTCCTCGTCAATTTTCGAAAAATAAAAATCATTTTTAACTAAAAATTAATAATTAAAAAATTATTAAAATATTAATTTTTTTTTTCGAAATTTTCTTTCAACTAGCTATCAATTGAGACTAATTTCGAAGTATTTAGGAGTGTCTGATGAAATGATCATCACATACCCTCCAAATGTTATGCATTCAATTTGAATATAGTTGCAAATTGCAATCCAACCCTTGAATAGGGCCACACATACATGAATGAAGGAAAGAGACAAAATTAGCTTAATCCATCTCTTAAGTGGGACCCACTGACCATGGGCCCCACCATGATGTTTAATAGCCATCCAACTAGTTCATAAGGTCACCTAAACCTAGATGAAGGGACCACACAAATTTCAGGTTGGTCCGGATCATGGGCTCTATTGTGGGCCCACCGTAATGTTTATTTGCAATCCAACCCGTTCATAAGGTGGACCCCACTGGCCTTGTAAGGCCCACACCCACACACAGCTGCCCCCACCAGCTCATTTTAGAGTGTAAGACCAAAGGAATGAAGTAGAGATATAAATCTAGGTGGGCTACACATCTGGACTGTCCAACACGCAGAGCCCACCGTAGACCCTACCATGATGAATGTAAATCCACGGTGTCCATTCGGACCCCACCGCAATGCATGTGTTTTATCCACACCGTTCAATTGCTTTGCCAACTGAATAGACCCAATTGTGGGACCCACCGTAGACCCTGCCTTAATGTGTACCTTGTATCCATATCGTCCATCTTTGGCCAACCTTGATGTATGTGAGTTATCCATGTTGTCCACTTGTTGTGGACCTACCGTAATGTTTACATACGAACCCATCTATCGGCAGGACCAGTTAGAAGTGGGACCCACCATATTGTATGAGTCTTAGCAACTGCCCACTTTACGTGGGTGTTGTATATCAATGCCACCCATCATGCGACCCAATTGACGTGTGTTGTACATCGCTGCCGCCCATCATGGGAGGCCCGCTTGATGTATATTATAGGTAGAGTTGTACATGAGTCGAGTTAGCTCGATCAACTCGCTTGACTCGACTTAGAAAAGCTCGACTCGCCTTGGCTCGAAATTGGATTCAAACCGAGTCAAGCTGATTTTGGAGCAAGAAAATATTTCGAGTCGAGTTCAAGCTTGCCCAAGCTCGACTCGACTCGGCTTGAACCCTAACTTGAATCGACTAGGTGAGTTAGTCATTTTGATCTTGATGTTGCTCACCGAGTGTTTGATGAAATGCCTCAACGAAGTGTTGTTTCTTGGACTGCCCTCATATCTTGATCTTGATGCTGCTCTCCGAGTGTTTGATGAATTTCCTACAAAGCACTCTTATCGATTTGCATTCGAAGTGTGGAAAATTGAAGATGCAATTTGTGTTTGAGAAAATGTCGCACAAGCATGAACTCGGCTTGAGCTAGTCCGAGCTGCTAACCGAACCGAGCCAAGATGACCGGTAAGGCTCGAGGACCGAGCTGAGCCGAATTCGAGCTGGGGTTGGATACTAGCCAAGCCGAGCCGAGCTGTGCCAAGCTCGACTCGGTTCGACTTGTGTACAACTCTAATTGTAGGGCTCGAATGACCTAACCAAGGTGTACCAAAGAAGGTTAAAAACCCAAGAATGAGCTTATTATGGTGCTTATAGAAACCCTTGACCATTCCCAAGTGGTATGTGTGGAGTCCATTAAATCGGCCCATGGGCCTAGAACCCGTCCGAAGCTGCTAAAGGATATTCGTCTTGCGATAAATGAGGTGTGATTGTATATGTTAATGGTATGTGTGATTATAATGATAGATGATAATTATAGATGACGATAATGGTGTTGACAATTATGGACTAATAGAGGTATGTGATTCGATGCCTTGAATAACATTGTTCTACTTCCTAGCATTCTAATTTGACTTAGACATGTTGACGCAATCATGCTCTTGCATACACCATGAAGTGTGGCATACTATGTGTGTGGTATTGATCGTGGCATAATCATGTGCATGTGTACAATATGAATTATTTATGTGCATAAAACGGACCATCGAGCCGCAACCACTTGATAGCCAATGATGGCATACATTAGTCTATATGACCAAGGAGGCAAGGACTAAACATGAACATGTCAAGCTGAGTGGCTACTGGGTTGTGAATCCTCTCATGAGCATGCATCATAAGCATGATACATGGGATGTGTGTGATACATTGTACATGGATAATGCTATGCATACTCTTAGCATTCACATGGACAGATTGGCGAGATATGGAGATGTAGATTTGGGCACCATAGCTATACTCATAGTCACATGGGATGGATATTACAGTCGTGATTATGATCTATGAATTGGATACATTAAGTGCTTAAATGTTTAACACGGATAAGGTTGTCGAATTTCTTAAGACAGATATACAGCGAATTTCGTTAGACAGATACATAGCGATACCGGTCAGATTGCAACTACACTCCATGAAGATCAGCTCAAGATCGGCTTCTCATCTCAAGATGACGTCGCTTGGTTTCAAGTTTATCAAGACTAGATGATCTCTGTATTTGCTAACCAACAAGTGATATGACCCTAGAAAGACCTTAGGTTAGGTGCTTTCACAAATTGTACACTTTGGGTTATCTATGGTGTGTTTGCTCTAGAGTTCAGCCAACCTAATTTCAAGTTCGGCGAGCCTAACTTCTTTAGTTAACATAACTTCGGGTTCGGGCTAAAAATCAAAATTTGTTGAAATTTTGGCCAGCCTAAATTTAGGTTCGGCCAACCCGAGTGAAGTTCGGGTCAAATTCCAGCAATGCAATTCTTGTATTTTTGCGTGAATTCAGTGAGCCGAATTGGACATTCGCCCAGCTGAATTTCGCCTTGGGCCAGCCGAATTTTGGATAAAATTTATCCCGCGCAATCCAATAGTTGTTAGAACGAATTCGGTGGAATTCGACCAGCCGAACCTATTCTTTAGCCGAATTTTCAAATCCTTTGGCTATAAATAGGGACCTTCTCTCATTCTAAATCACAACGAAAAATCACTATAAACCTTCTGCAAGTGAGAGAGAAGCTCAAGCCCTCGTCAAGCTGATTGTGCAATATTTATATATTTATTTTAAGCTTATTCAATTCCCTTTCTCAAGCTAATCTCAATTATATTCTAGAGAGTGTTCTATACTCCACTTGAGAATTAAAAGAATTGAATCTGTAACAGTAGGGTTTTGCATTTTCTGAAATACTTTAGAACCCTATACTCTTTCTGGTTGAGCGAATACTTTAGAACACTATACTCTTTCTGGTTGAGCGAATACTTTAGAACACTATACTCTTTCTGGTTGAGCGAATACTTTAGAACCCTATACGCTTTCCGGTTGAGCGAATAATGCCTGCTCTACATTAAAGAAAGAAGATCTTCTAGTATAAACTTCGACTGCATCTTCGAATCTACATTTGAAGATAAGTACACTATTTATTTTATTTCATTTAGATTTTTTTGAGATAGCCTGTCAAAATCTCAATGAGTTTTGTTTGTGATAACCCGTGAAAATCACAAAGTGGGCTTTTGTTTGTGATAGCCCGTGAAAATCACAAAAGGGGTTTTATTGTGATGAACCCATGAAAATCACAACGAACTATATAAGGTTGTTAAGGTGAACCTGACCTTGAAATAATGAAAGCCAAAATTACGAGGGTAGTAATTTTAAGAGTGGAGTAGGTGTGGTTTTTTAAAGCACAGAACCACTATAATCCCTTATGCCTTGTAGTGAATGCTTATTTCTTTTTTATGTTGAATGTTATTTATTTCATTCCTTGTGGTGAATACTCTATTTATTTTATCTTCTCTTGCTAGTTTGAAAGATTGATTTTAAAGACATTCGTGAAATAAGGTTGTCTTGCCTAATATTTTAGGTGAAGGTTGTCCTACGAATTATTTGGAATCAAGGTTTCAATACTTAGGCGATTGAGATTTTATATTCCACTTTTATTTTGATTATTTGGCATTGTCATATTCAGCCCCCCTCTAGGACATCAATAGCTCGTCTTTTCGAATACCCCAGATGTGTACCAAGTTGTGGAACACCGAAAGTGTGAAATAGTGGGGAAGATAGAAATCCATTGGATTGAAAGTCCATAAACCCTGATGGTACTTGGGGATGCCTCACTATGGGCCCGAGTGGATAACATGGGTCATAGTTTGTTTGGCTCCCATTGTCGAGGTCAAGTGAGAAGAGGTGGGTCCAACCTGCTTAAGGGTTGAGGCAAGAACAGAGACCGGTTTGACCCGCCGGAGAGGAGAAGTGTGAATGTGATGCACTACTGTCGTGCCCGGTCTTACGACCTCATCGACGTGGCAGGTATACAAGGTCTTACTCGTAGCATTGGATGCACGGGTACAACCCTGGTGATTTCTAGTGATGTGATGATTTGACATGGACTTGGGCATTAGATGTTGTGCGGATGCGACGACGATTGTGGATCGTCGTATGGTAGTTTGTTGGCCTTGACATGGGATGCCAGGAGGTGACATGGTGATACTTGGTAGCATTGGTTTGGAGCATGATCATGATGCATATGCATTGCATTGCATTATATTGATATCAGCGTCATACCCCACATATTACATGCATTCCATCATACACGATTCCTTCATGGCATATTTATCTTAATTTCCTGCATGTAGGACACACCGCACACACATGTACTCAGTAGGCTTTAAAGTTCAGGACTACTTTTTTATAATTTTTCAGAACATTACCAGAAATAGGAGTAGCAATTGATGCATGTCGCGTGATTTTTGTACACTACGCTTCTGACTCGTTTTGATGATCATGTATCATTGTGAAACGATTGTATTGTAATTATAACGTATAATGAGAATTGGTTATTTTGCTTGTGTTGGAAATATCAATCTTTATGCCTGATATCTATCAGTGACAAAAAAAAAAAAAAAGTCCCAAAAATCTATAGTCAAGCGTCGAGCTCGGGATTTGGTGTATGGGTGTCGGGTGCCATATTTGGGGCACGACACGATACGTAAAGGTAATTATTGTGACCGGTATGCAATATAAGGGTCAAAAGGGGCAATTGTATTTTTGGGACCGTATTAGCCGTTGCAGGGCATAACAACTATTACCCCCGTCATGGTCGAAAAACGACCACTTCTTTTATCAATGTAAATCCATTTGTTCTCAATTTTCCACTTTAATCATTCTAAAAACTTTCATACATCATTCTACAACTATTTTCAACCACTTGTACTAGTTTTTAAGATGAAAATAGTACATTGAAGTGATTTGGGCGAATAGAAACTATGAAGTTCATTTTTAAAAAAATTGAAAAAAGTGGCATGTTTATGTTTTCCAATTTCTAATTCTAATGCTTGATTGTGATGTATAAGCATTAGATAAACGTAACCATGCTCATAAATTCACCAAGCAACCCAATAAAATACTCATCAAAGAGTGGACCGTTACACTACCATGAACATGTTCAAAATAAAAGAAAATGAATATAGATTTGGAATATTTATATTATTTTAGATTTTTAAAATATTTTTCCATAATTTTTTGGGCAAAAATAAAATAAAATTGAACCGTTATGGGGGTTATAACAGTCGTTATGCCCCCATGTTGGCCATTACGACCGATTCCTACATAAATAACAGTGGTGACCATTACGGCCACCATTATCAATAAGGAATACCTTACGTGAAATGGTGTAGTGAAAAAAATGTACAAAACTTTGTTGAATATGGTAAGATCAATGATGGACATGCAAACCTACTAACAATCTTATTGGGAAATGCATTACTCAATAGTTTAGCTACTGAATACCTTCGAAAACTCTTTCTAAAACCTAGAGTTGTGGACTTGTAGAAGACCGTTTCTAAATCATTTACATTTGTGGGGATCTCTAAACCATGTTTTCGTTCCAACAACACATTGACCAAATTGGAGAGAGACAATTGAATGGATTGTCGTCAAATATTCAATTCACTATAAAAGATACGTACAAGTGTATGAGCAACAAGAAAAATGGATTGAAGTCAGATCCCACGATTAGAATGTTTTAGAAGTACTCGAGAATAAAGAGGCACAAAATAGAGATTAAGCTATATGAGCTACCAAGAGCATCTGAGAATAGTGGGAGCCTCACACCCAATGATGATGATCATGGCACTACCATAATTCAAGATATAGTGGGAGCACGTCAGCTAATGTTCCCCAATTATGGCATAGTCACGAGGCCTAAGGACGAAAAGACACCTTCCGATAGAAGGTCATGTGTACTCTTGCATCGCAGTTAATGAAGGCAAACCCACGCATAGGGGTGTACATCGAGTCGAACCGAGTCAAGTTGACCTCAACTCGGCTCGGCTCAGTCACCAGGCACACCCAACTCGAACTCGGCTCGGCTCGTTGACCGAGCCAACATCTCCAACTCAGCTCGGCTCGATCAACAATCGGACTAGTTCGAGCCGAGTTTGAGCTTCCGAGCTGACTTCGAGCTCAAGCTTTCAAGCCGAGTTCGAGTACGTTTTTCAAGCCGAGTTAGAGTTCGAGTTTAATTTTCTAGTTTAGATTTCGAATATGAGTTCAAGTTTAGTTTTTGAGATTATACGATGTCGAAACTCAGAACTAAGAAGTCGGAAGTATCGAGTTAAAATTATAATTTTACTACATACATTTAATAACACAATAAAACATAAAATAAAATATCAAATACAAACTGAAGACACTACTATAGAGGAGATTCATCTGCCGAGCTCAAGCTGCTATCCAAATCTTCATATACGTACTCATTCACCTCTCCCGAATCAGAAGGTGGAGATAGCTTTTTATCATCCTCTTGTATAGTTTGAATAAGATTTTTCAAACTTTCTATGTGAGAAGATTTATACGTAGTTCCCAATGCCCTGTAAAATACACCAAGACTAGAGAGAAACTTGGATGAATTCTTACTCTTCTTCTTTTTAGTTATGCAGCTTGAACCTACTTCAACATCATGTCATCTTTAGAGGACATCGCTGATATGTAGAAGCCTCTTCCATACTGCGCTTTAAGGCGAGTTAGAATTGTTCTTCTTCCAATGCTAATAATTTAGCTTCCTCCACTACCTTAGAAAGTATGGATGGGGGAGTGGAAGGTTTTTGGTTTGAATCAGTAAGTGCTTGGAAAAGAAGTTGGACTTCCTTTGGGGCTTTAGGACACGGTTTTGCATCTCTACCCCGATAGGATGAGTGTAACCTGAGCCGATTAGTTTTGTTAACAAACTTGGCTCCACATAAATGACGCAAAATCTTCAACTTTCCAAACTTTGGAGAATGAACTAAGGAATTATAGTCCCAAACATCGATCGATGGTTCACTTGAAGACATCTATATATTGAGTTGAAAAAATTAATATTTTAGCAATAATGAAATACGACATAAAACAAAAGCAATAAAAATAAAATAAAATAAAAAAAAAGTCATTAATGCATTGCATGTATAGCATTCATCAACATAACATAAAAATAAAAATAAAAGAATACTCATTACATCATTTTCAAGTTCCAATAAATTAACAAGAAATGTTAACCTAACTCAATTCATGTTATTGTTGTTTCATGTGTTGCAGCTTGAAACACATTCTTCTCCTCTTCCTCATCAATATCAGAACCTCCTCAACTTAGATGCAACCAATCTTGTGTACAAATTAATGCTTCCACTGTATTTGGTGCAAGGGAGCTTCGAACTTGCTCACGACCCTACTCCCTGTGCTAAAAGCAGATTTTGAAGCCACCGTTGAAATAGGAATTAACAATATATCTCGTGCCACCGCCGATAGTGTAAGGTATTTTCCTTCATTAACTCTCATTTTCCACCACTCCAAAACATCGAAGTCTGAATCCTGCCGCATTACAACTGACTCTTTGACATACAAGTCTAACTCTGATTCTTTTGTTTCTGTGTTTGTATTTTCTTTTGCTAAGAAAGACATGTATTTATCGTCGAGCATAGTGTCAAAGCTTGTAACAGCATGCAATCTAACTTCATTAACACTTAGTGTGGATCTTGTGGCTGTGTACGTATTGTACAATGCTTCGATTGCGTCACGAACCTTCAAGGCTTCAGTTACTGCCTTTTCATCAGAATAAATCCTCATAAAGATGAACGTAGCATAATTCATCTTGCATCGAGGATCAAGAACAACAGCTAAGGACATTATTAACAAATGGTATTCATCCTAGTACTTATCGAACTTCATTTGCATACCACCTGTCATAAGTTGCAGAAAAAATTGACCTTCATTGGCACATTTCCTTAGGGCTTCCTTGATCTTCCACACAGCTGGAAGAAATATATTTTTTGTAGGAAACTTATTGCCAAAAAATATCTTCGTACAGTCATAAAAAAACTTTTAAAATCTTGTGAACTTCTTTTGGTTTGCTCCAATCTTCTTCAATAGACAACCAAGCATACCTTCTATCACGTGCTGCATATTTTGGAAATGCAAGTTCTAATTCCACTGCCGAATCCAACATCTCAAAAGTCGAATTCCAACGTGTGCATACATCTAGCTTCAACATTTTTGGAGACTTCAAATTCAAACATTGGACTATATCATTCCATATACTCAATTTTGAAGGTGAGCCCCTTATGTACTTTACACTCTCCCTCACGTTCTCTATAGTTGGTCAATTGTTTTCAACCCTTCTTGTACAATTAGGTTCAAAATGTGTGCACAACACTAAACTTGAAATATTTTTCCCTCAAAAAATAAGTTGTCGGTTGCCTTGAACTGGTTACATAAGAATGATACTACACTGTCATTTGTTGAAGCATTATCTAAAGTTAATGAAAAGACTTTATTTTCAATGCCACAATCTCGTAGACAATTGTAAATGTAATCTGAAATAACCAAACTGGTATGAGGGGGTGGAAGGTGGCGAAAGTTTAATATTCTCTTACAAAGTTTCCAATTTTCATCAACGGTGCAGTCAATGAAATGTATCCCTTTCTTTGATTTTGCATCGTCCACATATCAGAAATCAAACTTATCATTAAAACCGATGTCAAAACTGCTTTCAACTTCATTTTCTCACTTGCGTACATCTTTATGCACTCCCTCTTCACAGTAACACGGGAGACCTTCTCAACATGAGGATGAAGGAATTTACTATATATCCCATGAACACTTTACTCTCAATCATTGTAAATGGTTGCTCATCAATGATCATAAGCCTTGCATACCACTCCTTTAGCTTCTCTTTTTCAAACTTATGAGTGGTAAGTTTACCTTCAAAAGCATAACAATTATTGGCCTGAAGGTGGAATTCTAGGTCTCCTTGAACAACTTTGCCTATGTCTGTTTAAATGAGTAGTCGACCCCCCGGTATTTTTGTTGTACAGAGCTTTGTAATGCAGACGTCTGATCTTAGCGACATTATTAACTACTGTTTCTTCAAAATCATCCCAGACAGCTGACCGTTTTGTTCCTTTACTTGCAATTGAAGACCCATCTCCCTCAACAACAAGAGGAGATGTGGCTGACGCACCGAAACCAGGGGTAGTTGGGACTTCATCTTTACTAGCCATCTCTAAATAATTAAATATAAAGATATAAAACAATTTCCTCTAACATTTCAAGAATTTCCTAAGTGGTGTGTCATGTGTATATAAATGTCCTCTAAAATTTCAACAATTTCCCGAGTGCTTAAATCAATCACCATTCAATGTTGCATAGATTGTAATGCTTTCATTATTCAATTTAAATGTCACGCCAAAATTTCAACACCATCTCCCCTTATCTCTCCAGAATATATTAATCTTGTATTTGATGAGGAAATAAATGCAAGAAATATATCCAGAGAGAATTAGGAAAGATAAACCGAAACAAGCATGTGCATTTAAATTAGAATAAATGAAAACATTATTATCTATCCAACATTGAGCTGTCCAAAAAGAGAAAATGAGAATTTCTATGCATCCAAAAACACGTTGAACTTATGTCTGACAACATAGAAATCCTCAAATGGGCAACTGATTATCCTATACTACAACTACAACAATAAAACATTTAATATTTAGGCAAAAAAAAAAAAAAGAGCAGGCTGAAAGGATAATTATGACAGTTAATTTGTGGAGTTGAATATCATCCACATTGTCATCATCCAACTAACTATTAACAACATTTATAAAAATAAAAGATATTCAATCAACTTTATATAACAACCTGCAACTTAACCTACTAGGAACCGTTATGCACCGTAATATCTTACGACAGAGTGGGTTCCGAGGAGTTACAAGTTGGGCCTCTAGGAAATCATATAAATGAAGCGACAAAATATAAATTACACATACCAAATTCAATATCAAATCCATTAATAGTCCACACACATCAAGATAGAGGGTTTTATAACACAAACAATTAGCAATAACAATTAACAAATTAACAATTACCAAAAACAATTAACAATAACAATAAATAACACTAAAATGAACATTACTTTACTATGCGGAGTGGACAACATTTAAAATCAAATCATCCTAAATGATAACTAGTCTAACAATAACATTAAGGTAAGGGCCTGTTTGGCCAGCAGCATTAGGTGGGATTAAAGTGGATAGAATTGTAAAAGTCACATGCCATTCCGAATTTCAAAGTGGGATTATTAATGCAATCCCATTTAATACAACTTAATACCACTGTCCAAACAGGCCCTAAGTCATATGATTACTTACCAATCTAACATTAATTGCATATATATAATAATATTAATATATTATGATATATTTATTAATTATTATACATGATTCAACCATCCAACCAAACCAATCATCCATCCATCTAAACATCCAACCAAGCAACCAACCATCCATCCATCAACCCATCCATCTATCACAATTTTCATCCATCCATCCATCAACCCATCCATCTATCACAATTTTCATCCATCCATCCATCAACCCATCCATCCATCACAATTTTCATCCATCCATCCATTCATCCTAATCCATCCATCCACATATTTATATAATTATATGTAATATAATATATATATATATAGTATATAAAAATGGGGTTCGATTCGAGTGCTTACCAGTGGGTAGGGCAGACGACGGCCAGACTATCGAGTGGTGGCAGGAGGGCGAGCAGCAAGCTGCAGACTGTCGAGCAGGCGAGTCGCTGGTCGGGCGGGTTGCACCTGGTCAGGCGGCGGCGGCGAGACGAGCAGAGAGAGGCGAAGGGCCTCTGTTGGTCGGGCGGTGAGACAAGCAGAGAGAGGCAGAGACATAGTCGCTGGCTCGCTGCTGTTGGGGCGGCGGGACGACCGGACGAGCAAAGAGAGAGGGCGGATTGACAAGCAGAGACCATAGAGAGACTAGAGAGCTGAGGGGGGGGGGGGGGTTTCGGGCGTAGATCGGGACAAGCAGAAACCAATGAGAGAGAGACTAGAGAGCTGACAGGGGCGGCAGGGTGAGAGTATTTTCAAAGTATAGGAAAAGGGGGGTAGATTTAGGGTTATATATATATATATATATATATATATATATATATAGACACACACACACACACACACACACACACACACACACACCCCATATGACCGAGTCGAGCCATATATCGATCCAAGTCGAGTTGAGCTGGGGCCAGCTCGAACTCGGCTCGAACTCATTTTCAAGCTGTAAAAACCGGCTCGACTCGAATCGAACTCAGCTTCAAATAGAGTCGAGTCGAGCTTTTTCAAGCCGAGTCGAGCGAGTTGACCGAGCTGGCTTGGTTCATGTACACCCCTACCCACACACCTCAGCATCCCCAAGTTCAGCAAAATGGATTGTATGAAGAAATTTACTCCATGAATATCAACCATGTCTGTCAATTGGGCTGGTTGAAAAACAATTGATACTTGTAAAATCATAGATTAAAGAGGAGAGAAAAGAAGAGAAGTAAAGAGAGGAGAAAGTTGGGAGGAGACGAAAAGAGAGTTAGGGTTGAACATCCATACTCTTCTGCTTTATATTAATAATAAAAACAAAAACGTACAAAAATATGCTTACTAATAATGTTCATATTCCAAACAAGCCCTAATTTAATATAAACACTAAATATAAAAGAGAAATAAGCTAGGTAGAGTTGTACACGAGTTGAACCGAGTCGATCTTGGCATAGCTCGGCTTGGCTCGACCAGTAGCCAACCCCAACTCGAACTCGGCTCGGCTCGATCCTCAAGCCTGACTAGCCAACTCGGCTTGGTTCGATCAGCAGCTCGAGCCAGTTCGAGCTAAGTTCAAGCCTATGCGACATTTTCTCAAACACAGAGAGTGCATCTTCAATTTATCACAGAATGCAAAATAGTAACAATAGTTTAGAAGTTTTTCATCAAACACTCGGCGGGCAGCATCAAATCAAGGTACGAGGGTAGTTTTATAATGAAAAGTTTTTTCTTTGTAGTGATTTGTTTCGTATCCATTCCTTCCTTGCAACCAGCCGATCTAGCGGAGAATGTATGCACCCAAAACAACACTTTGTTGAGTCATTTCATCAAACAATCGGCAAGCAGCGTCAATATCAAAATAACCGAGTCACCGAGCTTATTCGATCTGAGTCGATTCGAGTTAAGGTTCGATTCGAATCGAGTCAAGCTCGGGCAATCTCGAACTCGGCTCGAAATTTTTTTGAGCTCAAAAAACCAGCTCAACTCAATCCGAATCCAATTTCAAGCCGAGGCGAGTCAAACTTTTCCGAGTTGAGTCGAGCGAGCTGACCAAGCTAACTCGACACGTGTATAGCTCTAAAGTTAGGGGACCATACAATGGGAATGCCCACATCCACATCTATTAGGAGGGTCATACAGTTATATGGACCACATCCTCATGCGTTAATGCTCCCTCTTAAGCTAGAGCATAGATGTTGTCTACACCAAGCTAGGAGTATATGTGTGTAGATTGACTATGAGGAAGGGCCTTGATAAACACATCAACAAGTTGATCCTGAGACTGGACATATAGTGCAGAGAATTTGCCACAAATCCATGTCAATGCATGAGAACAATGCATAGACATGGATTTTCATTGCAATCCATGCTAACATTTGAAAAAAAAAAAAAAAAAGAAGAAGAAGAAGAAGAAGAAGAAGAAGAAGAAGAAGAAGAAAGAAAAGAAGTTTCTCTCAATTGTCGTCACCTTCGAGTTCTAGCTCGTCTCCATTTTGTGTTGAGATTTCTCCATAAATCCAAACTTCTATTCAATAAAAACCAAGAGTGATCAAAATCACCTTAGGAACAAAATTCTAAAGAAATTTCCTAAAAATTGAGATATTTTCTAGGGTTCTGAAAATTTTTCTAATTTTCTATCAATTTTTAACCTATTTACAGATGTTACCCTGGTATCGAGGATATTATAGCTAGTATTGAGAATATTATTGATTATCGCAGATATTATCACTAGTATTGAGGATGTTATCGATGGTATTACCAATGCCAAGGAACTTTCATGAAGGATTCTTCTCAAAATATTGTTGATATAAATAATATTGCCAAGTATCCTATTAATATCAGAAATATCAGTATATTTTTTGTAAATTTTTATACTTGCAACAGTTTCGGTATCGTTGACTTGGCGATACTGATAATATTAGCGTATTATCGATAATATCATAGATATTTGGAACACTAATCACGGCTTAATCCTTGACATAAAATATAATGTACATTGAGGATGAGGTTGGCACATATGAGTGCTTACCGCTTGTTGCAGTTTTGCAAGAGACAGCTTGAGTTGACTGGCAATGAGACTCTAAGAGTCGAATGACATTCACAGTAGGTTCATGGTTAGGAGTCACTGAACTAAATCACTACTTGGCACATTTTAGAAAAGAGTTGTGTGTGGAGCTAGGCTAAGAGTTAGTAAACTAAGTGCTTGGAGCAATGTAGACTAGACATGCGCATTCTAGACCGGACGTATGTCTATTCTCTACTTTACGGCGTGGACAAGCAACCACATGTCTAAAGAGTGTTGAGTTAATCCGCTCTAGAACCACTTTACCTACATATGCGTAATTCAATCTAATAAGTGGAATGTGCGAATGATCGATCTTGTACATGACTATTATGCCCTTATTCAGTTTTATCTATAGGAGGATGAGATTGGGTGTCGCTACTTTGGTGTACAATACAAAATTCTTGTTTGATACAACGGAGGTTTATTGATAGAAAAGCAGCTTAGTCGATTCCAAATTGCAAGAGGAAACCTCGATAGTGATATCAGGTTTCTAGAACCAAGACTATGCACTGCTGGGATTTCTCCCTCATGGCATTATTAGGTTTTTTGTGAGAAACACTTTGTTTGGAACTAGATTTCCAAAATTATATGTAAATAAATGTATTTTTGAAAGTATCAAAGAATGTTTCATGAAGAAAGATATTAACTTAATAAGTTGATAAGTGCATGGAATAGGGCTAAGCGGCCCGACATCGCAGATCTTTTCCTCCCTACGTGATCATGTGAGTATTGAGAGGTTGGTAGGTTGTATGCTTGTGTGGTGGTCATTTGGTGAATAGTTGACTATGTATAGAGATAGTGGAATCCCGACTAATCTCTCCCTTGATCCTCATGTCCTACATAGCCTTGATCAAATGTGTTGAAAGTATTTTGGAGATGCCACTATTGTCACGCAATTACCTATGCATGCAACCCTTAGGAAGGCCCCCTCCCCACCACTACCCACACTTCTTGTGTCTTTTTTCATTGTCCTCTCTCTCTCTCTCTCTCTCTCTCTCTCTCTCTCTCTCTCTCTCTCTCTCTCTCTCTCTCTCTCTCTCTCTCTCTCTTATGCAGTGATTATATGCAGTAGGGAAGGAAAGAAAGAAACGAGGAAAGGAGTCAAGAAAGAATGAAGAAAATAAACAAAAGAAAAGAGAAAAAAACTGTGAGGGAGAAGATGGAGGTAGAGGCCAAATGTTGTGTTCTAGCTTGGGGCCATACACATTGGCATATTGCCATTGTCACTGAATTAAGGGACTGTTGTGACCCATCTTCCAAATTCGTGGTTGTTTTGAGTGGGCTGCATGTTTCCAACCTTTACATATCTTGATCCGGTCCATCATGTAATTGTGTTGCTCAATACTGAAATTTATTTATTTATTTTTATATATATATATATATATATTATTTTTGCATGTGTGTGGGTGGGTGGGTGTCAGGCCAAATCTGGGTCATCAAATTGCATAAATCAATGCCCAGCAAAAATACATATGAAATCTTTACCATAGATACAAAACATATGTAGATTACTTCTAGTAACCAAATTTGTAGGAAGATTGCATCACCATGTGATTCAAACTTCATAGTCAAAATACATCGATGTCAACTAAGAAATGCAACTACGACACTGCACTATAGTTCTATGCAGTGCCATCCACTCTGTACACTTGGCAAATGTCTACGACGATCATGGCATTAAAAATGGTTACGTAGCTTTCATATTGGTAGATACATAAAGGAAACAACCACCCCCATTATGCATAAATCAGTCTCTTGCCAACAGAGCATTCCTACCGAAGAATGGCCCGGTACGCCATCAGATACATTTACAAAGCAAAGAAAAGAAAAGGAATAAATTATTTGGAACCCTCGTATTTTTTAGAATTTTACCAAGAATTTTTTCCAAAAAAAGGGTCATTACATGGGCCATATTGGTCTAGGTGGTCCCATATCATATTAGCCAATATGTTGGCCGATACTATTACATAATGCGTTGGCAGTGATAGAGACTGTTGACCTAGTGGACCACCACATGGATGGGCTATAAAACGGAAATCGCAGTGATTGGATAACTCAGATGATCCAGTAAGATTTACCCATTGATAGTGGTGCAGTGCTCTATTTTGAACTTTCCCTTTTCGACCATTGCTTAGACTTGACAGTGAATTCCTTGCCTTTTGCACTATGGTTCATCTACCTGGTGACCCAACAAATCAGCAGTCCTAATCACCGTACGCAACTGCGATGCTTACAATACATATATTTCGATGCACACATCAAGGAGAATCATCATAGCTACACTGTCAACTAAACGTCAACCTTTTAATAAAATGGATGATATGGCTTTGTATATCAATCTTCAGGGACTGCAAACCATAATGAGCATGCGGAGAAATCCTAGATAAGACTCAAACCATAATTTTCATGTTGGATGATATGAATATGTGGTAGGAGATAACTATGAATTATGCACAGGTGCTGCCCTAAACTGGTCAGGCTTGAACCTTAAAAGAATAGTAAGATGAGCCTCAGCCAGTTTCAGGAAAGAATTATATATGCGTAGAGAAAGAAGATTATGATGATGTGAAATGCCAATAAAGAAATAAATATTTTACCCGCCAGCAGAACAAAAGCCTAGAGCAAGAAGATCCTCCAACGTGGTCGGTAGCACAGATGTTAGAAGCGAAGCAGACAAACCTGCAGCCCCTAGTCCTCCAAAAGTTCCAAAAACCTGACAAAGAACAAGGAAGATGGATATATGATAAATTAAAAAGTATTAGACCTATGATGACAAGATACTTGTATACGGTCATGTACAATACAACAAGATACCAATAAATGAAACAGATGCCTGTCAAATACTTTGTAGCCAAATCCTGTTGTATTAGATTCATTACTTTTGAATTAATATGCTGGAAAGCATAACAAACATTACTTTGTTTAACAAAATTAGAAAGCCATATAATAGGTCAAATGATTATAGCAAACATCATAAAACTAAATATGAATAGCATGTTACAAATGGGAAGCCCTTATCCATGTCATTATCCTGCATTTTTGAGAAATGTAAAGTCATTCGACCCCCTTCCTGTATCCATGTCTGTATCGATATATGGGTATCATATGATTGGAAAGTATTGGAAGGCTTCAAATATCAAATAAGACATCAACATCAGAGGAAGGAAGATCAGTATCACATATTGGAAGAGCAATTTGAGTTTGTCTATAAAAACTGCTATAACTGAAATCTTAATTTCGTGACTAGGGCATTCTAGTTTTACCAAGGTATGGAATGATAGCCACCAATAGTTAACCCATTTGAAACATGGCTCTTTCCAATCAACTGACTTGAAGCCCATCTGTATCTTCCAGGTCCTGATATTTAAAAAATGGCATCCCTTAATCTCTGAATCTTAAAATTAATGCCATTGTCATCACAAAGTCCATGAGGCACCCTTCTACAATCCAACCTTGTAATAATTTGATTGGACGTGATGATGCACCTGAAAATTTGAAAATCCAACATTTCGCAAAAATATTTTATGGCCAAAATACTCGGGAATCATTCACCATAATTATATTTCCCAGTTGTCGGTTTTCTCTTGGAAGTGGATTGCGTCCAACCCATGCCCGAACAATAATCCGTCCATATAGGGGCTCCTATGGGCCCACCGTGATGTATCTGATTATCCACGCCGTCCATCCATTTTCTCAGATCATTTTAAGGTATGATCCCAAAAATAAGGCAAATCCAATGCTCAAGTGGACCACACCAAATAGTGAGCTTGGGTTGCATTAAATGCACAAAGCATTAAATGCAAGTTGCCTTAAATGCCCAAAAATGAGGTAGATCCAACGGTCAAGTGGACCACACCAAATAGTGAGCTTGGGTTGCATTAAATGCAAGAGTCATCCCTAGTGTGCTCCACTTGATGTTGGGTCTGCCTCATTTCTGGGCTCATACCTTAAGATGATCTGAGAAAATGGATGGACGGCATGGATAAACAAATACATCACAGTGGACCCCACATAAGCCCCTATATGGATGGATTATTGTCCAGGCAGGGGTTGGACTCAATCCGCTTCCTTTTTTCTTATAGTAAAACACCAAAACTCTTTAAATCTTTTAGCAAGTCCTGCCATGAGGTAGAGCTCAATAGGCAGACAAGAAGAGACTGCAAGAAGTTCAACACTGCATAAAAACATTGGCTAAACTTTGTTCTTGAACCTCATATAACAAACCACAA
This sequence comes from Magnolia changhungtana, assembly GCA_030180095.1. Lineage (NCBI taxonomy): Eukaryota > Viridiplantae > Streptophyta > Magnoliopsida > Magnoliales > Magnoliaceae > Magnolia > Magnolia changhungtana. Next base: position 6,866,686 of record JASAUF010000397.1, read on the forward strand.
AAGCTAGGTTCAAGCTCCACTATTCTTAACATAATGTGTTCCAGTTAAAAACCATTATAAATGTTCAAGGCCATGAGTAAAAAAAACAGAATGTGGAACTTCCAAAAGAGATAGAGAGAGTGAGAGAGAGAGATTAAAAAATAAATAAATAAGAGTTAAAAAAGCAACTTGCAACTTTAATTAAAAAACGAAGTATGCACCCTGCAGAACCAACCAACTTAAATTTTCTCAAGCCCTCTCTCCAACTGATCAGTACTATGAAATCCAACAACAAATGAATGTTTGTATCAAAGATGCCAAGTGTTTACCATTTAGGAATGTATGGTTAACAGTCCGGTTGTCTAATGACCACAATTGTCAAAACCCAAATCTACAAATTCATGAGGTGTTGGTAGTTGAGTTTGCAATATTTCATTGTCTTTTTGCTAGGTAATATACCATTTCCTTCTTATTGTGCTTCAAGTATTTTTCTTAGCATCGGTATCGTCACATGTATTATGTAACGTTGGCTTGGGGTACAGAAACATGTATCAATATCCCCGCAATAATATCTAGAAATGCATAGCTGACTGAGGGAAACATTGAGGAAACATAAAATGGTGGAATTTCTCAATGAAACTTTAGGAGATGCTAAAATACACAACATACATGCTTATTTAGGAATCAAATAATTGCAAACAAGACGCATACATGATAAGTTTCTCTTTTCTAGGGATCTAAAAGCATGTAAAGTGGACTCAGGAAAATATTAGAGAAACGTAAGGAAAATGGTGGAATTTTTCAATGATACTTCGGGAGATGCTAAAATACGCATATTTGCATATTTAAGAATCAAATAATACCGAAAAAGATGCATATTTGTATATTTAGGAATCAAATACTAAGTTTCCCTTTAATGGGGCCTAAAAGCATATATCGTTGACTCAAGGAAACATTGGGGAAACATGGGGAAAATGGTGGATCCATCCATCCATCCATGCATGCATATACATTTGGTGCAAAATATCATGAAATAGGTGCACCCAAGCGCAACCTTGAATAAAAATTTAGGAATAGCGTGTAACGTACATGTAACTTACACCACATACGCTATGAAGCTTAGGCCTCATCCTTCAGAGGGGTGAATGCTATGCTACATTCTATTTTCTATTTAAAACACTGCTTGACAGAACCCCAAGAGCGTCTCTACAAGATGGTGTACAAATTATCACAACCCTTAATGTGGAACTTATAGCCGTTAAAAAATTATTCGGCCTCTTAAAGGCCAGATCAAAACACACAAGTTCTCAATCTGACAATTGAAATACAAGTTATGGCGGTTGGAAATCATGCCCTCTTGACAGTCAGATCTGAACATGTAGCTGATCAGTTTGACTGTTGAAATCAAAGTTATGGTTGTTGAACATCTTTTCCGCATCTTGATGAACAAATCTAACCGCACAAATGCTCAATCTAACAATTAAAATCAAAGTCATGGGCCCTGGGAACCTATTTGCCCTCTTTACGTCATAGCTGATGGAAAAAGTGCTCGGTCTAACCACTGAAACCAACGCTATAGCTGTGGGAAATTTATTTGCCTCTTAATCGTTAGATTCGGTCACTCTGATGCCAGATCTGACTGCTGAAATCGAAGCTAGATTGTTAAAATCTTTCAGCCTCATGATGGTCATGTCAGGCATTGAAATCGAACTTATGGCCAATGAACATCAATTCAGAATCTTGGTGATCAGATCTGACCGCATGAGTCCTCCTGATTGTCAGATCTGACCACACACCTTTCGATATCAACACTAAAATCAAAATCATGACCTTTGAATCTATTGGTTCAGTTGATGGTCAGATATGAATTCCCAAGTGCCCAATCTGATCGTTGAAATTGCAGCTACAACCATTGGATGCTATTTCGCTTCTTGATGCTCATATCTAACATCGAAAGTGAACAAATTGACTACTGAAATCAAAGTTACTGCTGTTTCACATCAAATTAGGGCATCAACTATCAAATTAACCAGTGTTCGAAATATCGGCATCGCGCAATGTATCGCACCTTGGGATAGAGATACGTATCGGTTATCACACGGGATATATCGTTTGTATCGCGTAATTTATCGTACTTTTTGGGAAACATGGGGAAACATTGGGGAAATGGTTGATTTTTTTAATGAAACTTCAGGGATTATTAAAAAAGACCTTAATATACACTTTTAAGTCATTAAAATCTCAAAAAAATAATAATAATAATAATAATAAAGTGCACATAATAGGTTTCCTTTGTATAGGGCCCTAAGCTATGCGTTGTCCAATTGAACTAAAACAACTATATTCAAATATGATGCATAACATTTATAAATGTATCAAGCAATGTTCGAAATATCGGTATCGTGTTACGTATTGCATTCTTGGGATACGGATACGTATCTGTTATCACATGGGATATATCGGTTTATCGTGTAATGTATCGTTGTTGTTGGAAACATGGAGAAACATTGAGAAATTGGTTGAATTTTTAAGTGAAACTTCGGTTATTGTTAAAAAAGACATCAATACACACTTATAAATCAAAACATTATAAAAACAAAAAAAAAAAAAAAACAAGTACACATAATAAGTTTTCTATGTGTGGGGTCCTAATCTATGTGTGGTCTAACTGAATTAATGCAAGTATATTCAATGTCTATTCATATAATTTATAAATGTAAGAAGACATGTGGAAACACAAGGGATACATTCAAAAGCAAAAGAAAAATCACTAGATTAGGTTACATGTTTGATTTGATGTTTGGACACAAAGATTGCAAACAATTTGTGAGAAATTGAGAAATTTTGATTTTTTTTCAATTTTCCGCAACTCGGCCCATCTCCTCCAAATCTCGAAATCGAAGCTCCCAATCCATGATTGTTCAGGCAAAACATGAAAAATCATGGATTTGTAACAATTTGACACTAATTTAACATTATTTACAAAAAATAAAATGATCGAAATTCGAAAATGCTCACCAGATCAAACATGTGGGATATATCACACTGCTTGTGTGTTTCATATCGCACTGGTGGGATACAAGATATATTGTGGGATATATCAGCCAATATCGTCGATATTTAAAACACTGGATCTAACCATATAGCTTGCTTTAGCTATCAGCCATGTAATCTTTAAGCTAGGAAATCTCTTGATAGATAACCAGAGGTGTTTTTTTCAATGTTCTCGAATGAAATGTAATCAACAGCTAGATTACACTGGAAGCATAGGTGGCCACAAACAGAATAAAACCTATCTCTAAGAGGAGGAAATCTGATGATGGACATCCATGTGTTTGTGCGTGTTAACATTCCGTTTTGCACATATCACTCTCACATTGTGAAATGCAGCATTTGCACCATCCTAAAAAGAATCCGAACTCAAGCACATTATCCCAGACTTTAAGTTCCTAAATTGGAAGTAAAAAACCCTTTCAAATATGTTTTAAAAAACTCCTAGACTCCCTATAGTAACTACCCTATCTCTTTTAAACTTGAACCTCTAGATTGTAACAATTATTTTGGATGGATAATGAGAAATTATTAAAGAAAAGAGAACTAGATTAGAGGGAATGGATTCCCGATCCATGAGATGTCCCACCAACGTCCCTCTTTAGCAGAGCATCAAACCAAGGTTTACAGTTGCAGTAATGGTTGGCGTAACAGTCCCCACCATTTCCGATACGGATACGGCCCGTATCGGCCAATATGGGGCCGTAACGGCCAATACGGTGCCTATAACGGTCATTTTTTTTTTTTTTTGCTCCAAAAATTCTGAAAAAATATTCGCAAAATCTAGAAATTTATAAATATTCCAAATATGCATTCATTTATAATTTTGAACATGTTTATGTTAGAGTAACGGTCCAATCTTTGGTGAAAATGTTGTATCGGGCTATCTAATGAATTTATGAATTTGACAACCTAGTATTGGCTAGGGATCTTTTATATTTAATTATCTAACTATATAATATCAATAAGAATTCATTAGAATGAATCTAATACCAAAATATCTAATATTTGTAGGTATTGGTGTATTACATACCTTGTGACTTGTGTACATTTTATTTCAACATACAATCTAGGGACTTTTGCGTCTAATTATGTAATTTATATATCCAACAAATTAACATCATTTTCCCAATAAATCTTAAGAAAAAATTTGAAATTATATTTAAGTAAATAGTGTTGTCGATTTAGAGCTAATTTGGTGGACCAGTCGATACCCCAAATCAACGTTAAATTCATGCAATCTGTTAGCACTTATCTCACTAATGGATTGGTGAATTTATTGAATGAACAGTGAAGAATGAAGAATATCAAATGATCCTATTTCAAAAAAACAAGTGTCTGCAATTAATGGTGAAAATCGCTTAAATAATTTAACTTTGGGATTGTGACTTGCAACAATAGTGCCATTATTTAATTTATTAATTTTGAGTTAATGTTGCCTCATGGATAATTTTTAGGGCCATGTACAAGAGGCCCACCGTGATGTATGTATTGTATATTAATGACGTCCATCCGTTTCATCAACTCATTTTAGGGCATGGTCCAAAAATGAGGTAGATCCAGATCTCAGGTGGACCACTAGTGGGTGAGGCCTTGAAATCGGGGTCCACCTTGATGTATTTGTATATCCATGCTGTCAATCTATTTTTCCAACTCATTTTAAGGTATGATCCAAAATATCAGGCAGATTTAAACCTCAGGTGGACCACTAGTGAGTGAATGACGCCCTGAACATAGGACCCACCTTGATGCATTTGTTCTATATCCATGACATCCATCCTTTTTGTCAACTCATTTTAGGGCATGATCCAAAAAATGAGGCAAATCCAACTCTTTGGTGGACCACACAATAGGGATTGAATTCCCACAATTAAAACTTCTATTAATAGTATTATTTATTATTATTTTTTTATAAGCTGCAACTTGTGTTTTCCCTTGATCCAGGTCCATACGACCTTATCAATAGTTTCGATGGTAAATAAATATTATAGTGGGCCATAAGAAGTTTTTAACAGTGGGCATTCAACCCTAACGTGCGGTCCACTTGAGATATGGATCTGTGCGGTCCACTTGAGGATCTGCTTCATTTTAGGGACCATGCCTTGAAATGATCAAGAAAAACTGATAGGCGGAATGGATATACAAGTACAACACATAAATCAAGGTGGGCCGCATGCACTAAAATAGTGTAAGTGCACTAAGCGGCATGCACCGCAAACTACTTGATAAAATATAGTGCGAGGTTGTAAAACAGCCACACCACCTGTTCATTTTTTTCGAGACAGAGAGAGAAGGAGAGAAATGAGAGGGAAAAAGAAAAAAAATGAGAGGGAAAGAGAGGGAAAAGGAGAGAGAAGGAGAAACCGAAAAGGAACAAGAAAGAGAGGGCGGAGTGGGTGCCGCACCAGCCGCGGAAGGAGGAGAAGAAAATCAAGTTCGTTTTTTCTTTCTTTTTTTTCTATTTTCTTTTAAGGTTACTGCCCGTAACGACTGTTATGGGCCAATAACAGCCGGTTTGCCTCGTAACGGCCGTTACGACTCCATAACGGCTGTTTCGGTTCGATTTTTCTGGACCTCCCCGTTTTAGCCCCATATCGTGTAATGGTAACCGCCGTTACCGTTACGTATTGGCCAATATGTAACCAATTTGGGATACCCTACATCAAACACGATAATAGCATCCCTAGGAACGAACAATAACGATATGTTGAATCTCAAGACCAAGTCTCTTCATCAAAGATAAAAGGAAACCTCCTTCCGCTTGTTCATGAGTTGCACAAAACGAGATGTTCACGGAGTTGTCTTCCTCCAGTTGCAAACGAGAATATGACACTACAAATACTTGAAAGACCACCATAAATGCTTTAGACTTTGCTTCAATTGACTCCCCCATCCCGAGGGGGGGGGGGGGGGAGGAGGGATATAGAAGACACGATTCACATATTCAAGACTACATTTGGGCCTGGATATATCTAGATTACCAAAGTACCCTTTACAGATTAGTTCCAACACAATTGTTAATGGATCCACCGAACAAAATTTATGTTGCCTACAGCCTACAGCCTTCAGCCAAATTAATTGTCATCTGGCAATTCGAAATATTCAAATGCAATAAACGTTCAGATTCATTGTTCGCAAGACCCCAATTAATAAGGCATCCTCTGATTTTAGCAAAGAGATTGATGAAAAGTCTTATCCTCGTTCTCGAAGTTTTGGTTGTTTATCATTTCGAATGGTGTAATTGCCGTAGGATTCTTCCCTCTGGCATGAACAGGCAACTACTACAAATTTTGATATATCTGGTATTGTTCCTTGAGGCATCTAGGAGACCTTGAACAATTTAAAAAATATTCTGAAACAAATCACGCCGTGTTGCAATTAACTAAAAGATGCTTGATTGCCTTCTTTGAAGCCATGCACATGAAGAATGTTAAACCACCAGAGACTACATTATGGAAACTGTAACTTATTTATTTCACTGAGAATAACTGAAATATACGAAAGAGATAGGAGAATTGTAGATATTGTGGAGAGACCTCAACAGACACCTCTTAACAAATATAGAAGATTTCTAATCGAAGAAGATTAACCTAATCTACTCTAACAACCTCTCCCAAGCTTGAGGTACTCTAAAAGAAGTAACTTGAGTTTGAAAGGTACAATTAGTTGAGTTGCAAAGATTTAAGGAAGAAGATAAAAGAAATGAAGGAGAGGAGATTAAAAGAGAGAGAAAAGAGAAGTCTTGAAGAATACGCTTGTATGTGTGTTAGGGCTACAATCCCCCATACACCTTATATTATAATAATAGAGATACAAAAACATGCTCCAAAGGAGTACCCAAAAATATGCATGCACGCACCAAAAAGCACATAAAAGTACATAACTATAAATACATCACTTGCACTCTCTATACAATTTACATTTATTCAAAAGCAAAAGAAGATTCCAATGGTGATGTGGCGATGAAATGAAGAGTGGCATGAGGAGAGCAGGAACTTTTGTTTTCTAGGATGTGAACCATTGGCACTTCCAACGATTGACTAATGAACTACCAACACTTCCAATGATCGGGATTTCACCGATTACTCTTACGATGGATACACACTTTTGGTGATTGGGAGTTCAACCATTACTATACGATGGCCCTAAATGTTCCGACAACAAAGAAAAAACAAGTACAATCACAAGGCCAACAAGGTATTAGGGTCCAATCCATACACCCAACACAAACGAGTCCGGCCTAAAACACCTGGCACAAAACAAGTCCAATACAACACAAATGAGAACACATCTTATCAAAAGTTCTGGTATGGAGAAGATAAATCATTGAAGGTGATGCAACAAAGAAAATGTATGGAGAAGGCCGTTGAAAGTGCAGAAAATTGGGCACACCAAAGGAGCAACCAATGCTTCCATTATACAATGCTTGAGTTGAGAGTTTGTGTGGTACATTAGATTTTTCAATGTGTACAAATACGAGCCGTGGTTTGATGTTTGAACCTAGAGATGTGGCAAGCGTCACTTTCAACAGCCCAACAACAAAAATCCCATGATCTGTTACCTATCAATAGAATATTAATTTGGCAAACTTTTTAGTCGGGTGTGAACAATTATTGTATTTTCTTTTCATTAATCATCTTTTTTGTTTAATCACCGGCTGGAATCTTACATATGAGAGATTCTATCTATATTGAAACCCATCATGTCAATGGTCTACGTCAAACAATCATGGGCCACTTTTTATCAACATTCAAGGTAAATGTCCATTAGTCACTGTCAGAGTTGAAGATATTTGAAAGCAAGGAATTAATTGGATACAACCATCCAACAAAGCATCACTACTCTTGGAGGCAATGATTTGACCCATATAAGAATACATATGGCTTTCTCCTTTAGTCCATGTAGAAAAGTATATTTTTGGACTGTGGGCCTTCTCTCTCTCTCTCTCTCTCTCTCTCTCTCTCTCTCTCTCTCTCTCTCTCTCTCTCTCTCTCTCTGGACCATGAGTCGTCTCTTATTTTCCTCTCATTGCTCTTATTATCTTTCTATCTTTTGTTTTTCCTCCTTCATCCTTGGTTCCAAGGGTATTTTATGAAATTTGAGACGACGCTTAATATTAGTGTTTTAAATAGCGAATAGTGTGTAATGTAGTGTTCACCTTTCTGAAGCATGAGGCGTAAGCTACATAGCATGTAGCTTTCGCTACATGCTACTTCACATTCACCCCTCTGAAGCATGAGGCGTAAGCTACATGGTGTGTAGCATAAGCTACATGCTACTTCTAGATTTTTAATCAAGGTTGTGCTTGGTTGCACTAATTCCATGATATTCACCAAATTAGACTGATTAATAATGAAATTCAACATATTTTCATGATATTTGGTGCAACCAAATGCAACTTAAAGTAATAGGAAAGCGTAATCATTAAGTATAAAGGTAAAGAAAGAGCAACAAAACGGATTTAATAATATTACTTGTATTATTTTTACTAAAAGCATCAAATATTGGAAATAGAAAAATGCAATGAATCATTAAAAATATTATTTGATTTAATGTTTTAATGAATAATAACTTGTAATGTGAGGTACGTAGCGTGTAGCATAGTCTAAGTAGTGTGTCGGGTATGGAATTATCATGTAGCGTAAGCTACACACTACTAAAGCTATTTTGGTCAACTATGTAGCATTAAGGCTAAGCTACGCTACGTAGCGTAGCTATTTAAAACACTGCTTAATATAAATAAGAAGGGGGGCTAAATGTCCAGCCCTAGTTTGTGTTTTTTTATTCTCCCAAACAGTGGAGAGGAAGGAGGCAGAAGAAGAAGAAGAAGAAGAAGAAGAAGAAGAAGAAAAACAAGCTCTTGGAGAAAGGGCCCTCCCTCCCTCTCTCTCGGTGCGAAGAAAGAGAGTTTGCATCGATGATCGGGCATCACACTTGTCAATTTATAGCTTTGAGACTGTTACTAACCTCCCCATCATGGGAATTTAACATCCCTTACATTAAAATGTTTGATTGTATAGTTATACACCTGTATTGCATATGTAATGAATAGATACAAACTAATTTACGTGCACTATACATAGTAATTTCAAACCACATTATGTTTGGTAAACATAATATTCACAACTTCAATCAGTAGGCACCCACCTTAGCACCTTTGGAAACCCATAAACATCAACATTATCATCAAAGCCTTGCTCCAAATACTTGGGGTTTGGATCTATGAATCTTGTTTCACCTTTAACAATTATGGCCATAATAAAATGTTTGGTATGAAAACACAGAAAAAAAAAAAAAAAAAAAAAAGGAACTTTACACCATTGCACATGCTAAGCGTCAAAACAATGTCCATGTCAAAATATATCCTATGGTGTGAAGATGGAAACCAAGGTGAGTAAATTTGTAGGAAACGGGAAGAGAGCACAAGACTCAACATTACCACTGTAGGGTCCACACTTCCTTCAAGATATAAGGTGTTATTGCCAATGACCTAGGTCCACAAGAAAGACAAGATTGTCTTTAACCAAATCTATGTAGTAGGAGAAACAATAGAATTAGTGAAGGAAAATAGAGACATCAATGATTCTAACACAAGTTAGATGACAGTGGTCAAGTGACCATAACCTGTTGCAAGCACCATAATAATAATGGTCTATCACTGTAGTTTGGGAAACCCCTTTGAGGCTCAATTTATTTATTTTAATGGTATAGATATTTTTTTTAAAGCCTACAAACAACTACCAAATGCTACAGAGTAAATTTCTTTGAGATTAAATTATATATTTAACATACCGAATTCTATAGACAATTATAGACGAGTGGACAAGTAGATCAACAAATTTATGGTAACCATAAAAACAACCAAACAAGAGGAGCAGAAAAAACATCAAATGAGAGGAGACCACCAAAGGAATAGTTTGTAAAGAATTATACTGCACATTTATAACCAACATTAAACTCACCACTTCACGTAGTTCTTGATCAAAAAGTTTTGCAGCAGCACTAGGACTGAAGTTCTCTATTATTTGCAAGCTAATGTCTTCTTTCTTTGTCATCAATTCATAACTTTCCGAAGGTGTCAAGTCTTGTGGCTTTACAACTGCAGGCCATCGTTTTTCAAAAGATTCCTTGTAACGCCTCCCTTCACGTGCATTGCTAGATTGTAACCATGTTAAATATTCCCTAAGTAGTCTCTGAAACACCAAATCAACATTAAAAATAAAAACATAATCTTTGCAAATAAAAATCAAACTAGCTTTAAAGAGATTTCACTAAAAATTCTTTGATAAGTATTGAAATCAAACAGTAAAAATTTTCTAAAGTGAAGCCATTGGAAACCTGAAACTTGCCAAATTTCATGAGGACATAAACAAAAAACTTTGCTATTTAATGCACATAAAGGCTTAAATTTAACAGTTTGTTCAAAGAAAATAGTCTAATTAAAGTTGGAAAACAAATGGTCAACATAAACAGACGGGCCAGGTCATCACAAATTCTTCACGTGGGACTCACTAATATTTGCAGTTCTAGATCACAAATTGTATTATGCAAAAACTGGAGGTCGGAGACATTCCAGCTTAAGATGCTCATATATGCATAGGCATGTCACATATGAGCTCTACACAATACTAAAGATCTAGACACAGACATCACATCCAAATTGAAGGTTGTGGGTATCAAATGTTCAAATGCAAACAATGTCAGAGTATCAGTGTTCTAAATATCGGCGATATCAGCCGATATATCCCATGATATATCTTGTATCCCACCTGTGCAATACAAAAACCAAAAGTAGTGTCGATATATCCTATTCGATCCAGTGAGCATTTTCGATTTTCGATCCATGTTTTTGTTGTAAATCACATTAAACTAGTGTCAAATGGTTACAAATCTATGATCTTTATGTTTTCCATGAAAAATCATGGATTTGGAACTTCAATTTCGAGATTTGGGGGAGATGGGTCAAGTTGCAGAAAATTGAGAAAAATCGAAATTTTTCAATTTCTCGCAAATCAGTTGCAATGTTTGTATCCAAACACAAACTTAAACATGCATGTAATCTGATCTAGTGATTATTTTTTACGCTTATGGATGTATTGCTTGTGTTTCCATACATGTCTTCTTACGTTTATAAATTATATGAATATACTTGCATAGTTAAGTTGGAAAGCGCATATATTAGGACCCCATACAAAATAAACCCCTATAATGTGCACCTTTTTTTTTTGTAATGCTTTTATTTCTAAGTGTATTAATGTCCTTTTCAACAATCCCTTAAGTTTCATTGAGAAAGACCAATTTCCCAATGTTCCCTTGTGTCCCAAGAACAACGATACATTACGCGATACAACCGATATATCCCATGCGATAACTGATATGTATCCGTATCCAAAGGGTGCGATACATTACACGTTAACGATATTTAAAACATTGCGGAGTATAAGTACTCTTGGTGTATGTGAGAAATATAGCGAGAGTGTACATAAAATTGTGTGCTACTTCAAAATAATATACTTCTGTGTTGATTAGGAGGTATTTTAGGGAGATTAAGTATCTCCTTCATACCATTTTTAAGTTATCTCTTGAAACACATTGAATTATAAATAGAGCTCTTAGGGTGTATGGTGCAAAAACGTATTTAGGCCCCTCCATTCTTCTTCTCTTTACCTCCTCGCTTTTTTTCCACATGGTATCTAAGACCTCCGATCCATCATAGCCTTCTCCGTGTATTATTCTGCATAGTCTATTATAGCCTCTCCCAACGCCACCAGTAGCACCAAAATCCACTTCTAGTAGCCCCAACACCATCTTCAGCTTCCTCTAACAACACCAGCAATGCAAAAAGCTTCCTCTAACCCCACCAACACCATCAGAAGCCCCTTCCAACTCCAATAGCGACGAAATTCATTGTTATTCATCCTACGACTTCAAGGAAGCCTATTTAGCGCTCCCTAACTATCAAACTTCATATTTGATGGCCCCAAAGACATTAGAAGTATCTCTGTCACTTTTTTCACTTGATTTCTTCAAATTTTTCAGATTTTATAACTCCAAATCCAGACATTTTCCTTCATTATCAGAACTTGTGGTCTTTTGCAATCGGTAATCCCTTAGGGCATGATCACAAGGCCCAAAGTTTGCCGAGAACAAAGTGATAAACCTAGGTTATCCATCACCTCTGTGAAACATTATGGAAATAATTACTTAGAATGGTCGGAAGCAACATGGATGCATGCAGGTGTATGAAAAAAGATAAAGCATATTACTGGCACTAAGAAACCACCCAAAGTTGGTGATCATGCTTATGATGATTAAGAAGTAAAAACTAACTCGTCATGTTTCGGCTCCTAAATTCAATGCAACCTAACATTAGTAGAGTGTCATCCTTTCTTTATGATTGCCAAGCATGTCTAGAAAAAAATTAACAAAATGTATTCTTAGAAAGAAGATTTGATTAACCTCCACAAGGCAACGGAACAATGGAAAATTATTTTGCAAGCCTTTATTAAAAGTGGGAAGAATTAGATAATTGTTAACAACAATCTAGACCTAAACAAAAGAAGAAACAAATACGTCAACTTTGTCTCTTCAAATTTCTCTCTCAATGTTTCAAATAGCGCTCGTAGTATAGTAGTATCATACGCTACATAGCATAGCGTAGTTAAATAGCATAAATCCCCTGTAGCGTACACTACAAGGGTCGTAGTGTATGTTATAGCTACGTAGTGTGTAGCATTTGTAGCTTACACTACAATTTTATTGTTTTTTAAAGTTTTGTGTGTTAAAATTTGTGTAAATAAAAATAAATAAAAATTATAAAAAAAAAAAAAAAAAAACTTTAAATGTAAAGTTAAACCAAACCTTTCTTTGTTTACTTTCACCTAAAATGGTGGTGATCCTTTGTTAAAGTTGGTGTGAAACTCACATGCTAAAAAACATTTAAAACTAAACTTAAAAAAGAAAAAGGGTTTTCGAAAACCCCTCTTTGTATAGATAACATTGGTATTGTACTTCAAACTCTTTGACCTGTGGGATTTTTATTTATTTTCACACTTGTGAATTACGACTGGTGGTTTTCAATTAGACATTATTAATTAAAGTGGTGGATGTAATAATTATTTTATTTGGTTTATGACTTTGTGTGTGTGTGTGTGTAGAGATTAGCTTTTGATAATGATAACTAATAACTTTTTTTAACATGCTTGTACTTGAAAAAATGAATAATCTTTTAGGCATTTTTATTTTTATTTTTTGTTTTTTCTCCTTTCGATTTACGTATTCATTATATTTTAAAATTAAAAAATAGACGTATCGTGTAGCTTACACTGCATGCTACGCTATTTACACCACAAGCTACAAAGGGTTGAATGCCACGCAACATGCTACCACTATTTAAAATATTGTTCTCACTGACCTGCATTTAGATTTTAACCTCAAACATCACAAATTCTTGGGAGAGAATCCTTACCCTCCTTGGAATCTTGAAGGAGAGGCTCCTCGAAGCAACCACTGCAAGTTTTACCAATTTCGTTCTCCTAAGAAATTGGCCTTAACAACAAATTCCAAATTTGTTAAGAGACAAGGAACTAGACAAAGAAATATTAAAAAAGATAAATTTCAATCTGCCCATTGTGGCAAGATAAGATATACTGAGGAACATTGTTGGATTTCGAATCCAAGTCTCTGGTACAAAGAGTTTTGATCAAAACCACATGCCAATATAACTATTATTGAGGGGAACTCTTAAGTTAGCAATAACCCAAACCCATGAGATGAAGCATTCAATGACCTCCAACAACGAGTAGCAGCAATTCATGCTTCCCTTTCCATTGCTAACCCAGTATGGTAATTAGGCGCATCTTCAACCGCCAACCATGTATCTCAGACCTCATTGGGCATTGATTCAGGAGGATCAGATCACGATATGACATAAGAATTACAATTTCTACTCTCCTACTTCTAGAGATATCAGACTTGTAAATGGGTCCCTTTCTAACAAATGCAGGGGCATTTTCACACCAGGCTCGAGTGGGGTGGCCTGTGGGATGCAGGGGCACACTCAAGGTGGGCGGCCCATGTGAAGCCGGTGCTCGTGTGAGGCAGGCCCCACCCATGTGAGATGAGTGGCTCATGCGAGGTGGAATTCATGTGATGAGGGGCCCATGAGGGGGGTTAGGAGGCTCATGTGAGGCGGGCCCCACCCGTGTGAGGCAGGTGGCTTGTGTGATGTGGAACCCATGTGATGCGGGACCCACGAGGGGGGTTCGGCCGAGCTCCTAATCCATGGGATGTGAGGTTTGGGCTATGAGATAGAGGGATTGATTCGTCATGCTCTATCAGTTCGAGCTTTTAGAGCAAGTGGTTAGTTATCCCACATCAAAGTGGTATCAGAGCGAGAGGTCTCGTGTTTGAAACACCTCATCGAGGATAATTAACGCAGGGGCATTTTCACACTGGGCTCAAGTGGGGTGGCCTGTGGGATGTAGGGGCACACTTGAGGCGGGTGGCTCATGTGAGGTGGGCGGCGGGCCCCACCCATGTGATGTAGGTGGCTTGTGTAAGGCGGAACTCATGTGATGTGGGGCCCAAGAGGAGGGTTAGGACACTCGTGTGAGGCGGGTGCTCATGTGAGGTGGAACTCATGTGATGTGGGGCCCACGAGGGCAGTTCAGCCGAGCTCCTAACCCATGGGATGTGGGGCCTAGGCTATATGAGATAAAGGGATTGATTCGCCATGCTCTACCAGTTCGAGTTTTTAGAGCAAGTGGTTAGTTGTCCTACATCACTAACACTCTTGGTAAAGGGACCTTCGTCTTTCAAATTCCTCATATATTTCTTCAGTTGTTCATGTACCATCTTTGCCATCTACTTTGGTGTCTATCTATGCCTTAACCAAACAACTAAATTATTGCATCATTTTCTATCCATCTCATTTCATCATCCAAGATCCAACAACAAAGAAGGAGATTGGTGGTTGTCATAACGATCAAGGGCTTCATCTTCTTGACAGTTAAATCTATGGTTTTGCTCATCTCAAATTTTGATGTGAGCAATAAAGATCATGTCACTATTTGGAATACTCAACTAGGAAATTTACCCATTTAATCTCATTGTTTCCTGAAAATTTCAATAATTGTAATAGTTTTTAATGTAAGACTTGTCAACTATCAAAACATTGTGGGACTTCCTTTCCTCTAAGTAGAAAAAAAGAACAAGCATCCATTTTAGCTCATTCACTCTGATGTGTGAGGGCAAGCCCCAATTGTTTCTATATTTGGTTTCACGAATTTTTCTTTTTATTGTTTATCAATGATTATTCACATTATACATGTGTTTGTCTGATGAAGTAGAAGGTGGTTCCAATGATAATAAAGGTACTCCAGAAGATGGTTTTCACCCTCTATGATGCCAAAATCAAATCCTTTTAATATGGCAATGCTTGAGAATGTCTTTATTTTACTTTATTTTGAATGATAATAACTAAATTTTATAAAAAGGAGAGGCCGAAGCCAGAATATACAAAACAAAAAAGAATATACAACCACCCAAGCGTTATAGCTCCACACAAATAATTGGACACTGAACTACGACCTTCGCAACGATTGCCCATTCTATAACATGTACATCATAATTTACAGAAATATTTCCTATGTCATGACTGGTGTTTTCATGTGCTACCGCATATGCGATCGCATAAGCGCATATATATGTGATCGCATATGCGATGCATATGATCGCATATTGGCCATGGCACATTAAATTTTTTATCTTTATTTTTTGAAAGAAAAAAAAAAACAACTTTTTTCCTATAAAAAGGCTTCCAAACCTCCTCCATTTGCAATATTCTCACCCCAAGACTCTCTTACATTTCTTAATTCCAAGTGCTCTCTCTCTCTCTCTCTCTCTCTCTCTCTCTCTCTCTCTCTCTCTCATTTCTTATATACGGTTGCATATGCGATTGTGCAATTGCATATGCACATAGGTATGTGCGATCACACATGGTTGCATATGCGATTGTGCAATTGCATATGCGCATATGCGATTCAACAACACTGGTCATGACATGTGATATTTGATGCTTCATTATACTTGAATATGCTAGAATGTGGACTAACTTGGATATAATAACTATTAAATCATGTGATTCCCAAATGTGATGATGTGCTAAGTAGAGAGCATGAACTTGTATGATTATGCATACTTTGTACAATTGCAGTAGGGCTACCCGAGTACACTTATGTTCCACAATGGCATTTTATACACTAGACATGCATACATACGCACCATGGTTGATTTACTGTACAACATGTGTATATGGAGCATGTGGCAAAGCATATGCATGGCTTCATGATTATGGATCACAGGATGATTATTTGCATGGACTGAGGAGTCACAATATTTGTCATGTGGACTATACGTGGACTGAGGGGACATGGTAATTGTGATGTAGAATCTATATGGACCTATGGATCATGATTGCTATTGATAGATGTGGATTGAGGGGTCACGATTTATGTTAAATGTTATATGGAGGATGATAGCCCTGGTTGATTGGGCACATGGTGCATGCATACGTATCATGAGGTGTTTGTTGCATTGTTGGATGTGCATTGTGTGACATGCACATGGATTATTGTAACACCCCGGATTTTTGCCAACCTGGAATTAGACGTCCTTAGGCAATGGGTTGCTCCTAACACCTTATTAACCTATCAGAACTGAATCCCACAGTCTAAAATAGCTTCTGAACCCATTTCCTTCACAAATCCAACCCTTCACCATCTTGTTCTTTCAATTTTTCTAAGTACTTTCACCCTAGACACTATCTTAAACTAGTTAAGTATTATAACTTGGATCACTCTATATACAAACTACGAAGGATTAAGTACCACCTCAGACGGAAATCACTTAGGATTAAATCCTTTAGAAATGTGACAAAGTTAACCAAGTGCTAAACTAGATTAGCCATGAAATCCATTTGAATCGCTTTAAATACGATCAGCAAGACCCAAAACTTGTAGAATCATTGACGCTAGGTTACCCTAAAATCTAGGATCAAACTCATTACCCGACTGCTCTCGGGAGCACGTTGAAACTCCGTATCTGATCTGGACCGCACGTCGAGAGTCCGAACAATACAAGGTTAAGGACTTAGGACCGCCTCACTGGGCTTGACAACCATCTCGGAAATCAAATCCAGCCGATGTCCCACTACTGTTCGCTGAGTCCGGAGCGAGAGAGTGTGAAAACACTTGTTTTCTTTAAAAATAAATATCTTGAATAGTAATCCGAGACTCGCTGCATGATCGGTTTTAAGCAACTGACCGTCGGTCGACCGACCAAATTACACCCTCGGATCAGGAAAAATTTCATACACATTTACATGTACTCGGAATCTCCGATCGAGACCTACTGACCGTCGAACTGAAACTGATCTGCCACGCGTGATCTAGAATCTCGACCGAAACGAAAACTTAATAGAACGTAGATCCAGCGTTAGTGAGCTTAAGTCCGACCTTTGGCTCAAGGAGGCCCGCCAGAAGTCCTTCGTTGAGCTGAAAAAGTTCCGCTTTGGTTATAACCTAGGTGAACCTTGTCTAGAAGTCTATTTCGGTAAATTTTTAGGCTATATAAGGACCTTAAACCCTCTCCCATTTCAGCCATACGAATTAGGATTTGAGAGAGAGAAAGGAGAGAGAGTGTGGGAGATGTGGGAGGAACTCCCTGCTGCTGTTCCCTGCCGCTATTCGGGCTCCACCGCCTGATTCTCATCGCTTTCCCGATGATTCCGGCGTCGTTTCTAGGTAAGAAACCCTAACCCTAACCTGTTTTAGGGTTGTATAGGTTGTAGGTTATGAAATAGCTAACTGTTTTCGTTCTCTAGGTTGCCAAACTCCCGTATCGGAAGCTTAGCGAACCTATCGACTCAAGTTACGATTCTACGACAAAAGGTGAGGACTTTAGGTGTATAGGTTGCGTTTTCAACGCTTTCAATGTCGGTTAATGGTAGATTCATGATCTGCATGCACCGCACACATGTACAAAGTGCTTTTCGTTTCTCGTTTCGATTAGAATTGTAGAATTTGGAATTTCACATACTCTAGGTATTCGTATAAAATACCGTATACGTATTTTTTATGGAAATGTGTTTGACATGTTTATTTGTCGTATGGATATATGACGTATGGATAAAATACTTATTTGGCGAAAGGATTCGCCTAAATACATGTTTACTAATAAACACTATGTATGTAGAAATACGGTATTGTAAGAAGTACCGTATACATGTATATTTTAGCGAGGTGTTTGTCATGATTAATTGTTGTATAAATATATTATGTGCGTATAAATTAATTTCTTGGCGAAAAGAATCGCCGTAATACATGTTCACTTGTAAATACTACATATGTTGAAATTGTGTATTCTAGAAATACTGTATACGTGTAAATTTTGGAAATGCAATTGTCATGATTATTTGTTGTATGATTACGATATACGCAGATAAAATGCTAGCTTAGCGAAAGAATAGCCCTAATACATGTTGTACTAATATATGTCATGTATGTTGAAATAGCGTACTCCAAGTGTTTGTGTAAATGCTTGTGAGAGCAAATGCTTGGATGTTTGCACCGTAGGTCGGTGCTGAGATGGAATTCTCGACTACCTTAGAGACATGTAGGATTTCCTCCATGTGGTTGTTTACTCTAACCACTCACTTATGAAATATATGTGTTTGTATCCCTATCTGTATAGTACTCTATTAACATGCTTTATAACATGATTGCTAGTGTTCTTAAATTACCATGTTATCATGTTGTACTTCACATGCTATGGTTAAGAATTGATTGTGTTTGGGGCTATGATTATAGTCCAGACAATCGGTACCAGAATTGGATTTGTGGCTATGATCCATTTGCCACGTGAGATGTGTTCAACGAACCCGAGTCGTACTGCGGTTGACGATAGTGGTTGGCCACACGAAGTGCTTATGCGCTTCATATTGTTCAACTTGTGCGCTCGAGCTAGCCGAGCTCGTCAAGCAACCCGATCTGTCTTATGTATGTTCACCATGTTTGAACGCTACCGCTTGAACCTAGGATACCAAACTTACCAGTGAAATCCCGTTAACCATGGTACCTCGATCCGCTAAGACTCATGAGCCGGGCATGGTGGTATGGGACACCGTGGTCGAGCTGTCGCCTACGCTGGGGCCATGTGCCTCCCCGTAGTGACCAGTGAGCAACCAGACTCGTGAGCCGATTACGGTGATATGGGACACTATATTCGAGTTGTCGACACCTACGGCGAGAGCCGAGTACGGTGAGACTCAGATTCGTGCCGACGGCGACGAGTCCTCCGTAGTGTCTTCGAGTATACTCTAAGGTCCGTGATTGGCGACGAGCCCTTCACAAAGAACTAGAGCATGAGTTGAGCCGAGTACGGTGAGACCGTATTCGAGCTGACGGCTAGTGATTGAGCCGAGTACGGTGAGACCGTACTCGAGCCGACGGTCAAGCAATTGAGCCGCATACGGTGAGATCTCGTATCCGTGCCGACGGGTGACGAGCCCTTTATGATGCCTTCGCTACGCCTCTCAAACCATAATATCGTATGAGATTAGCTTAACTAGACCGACGACCCTAGAATGGATCATGTTTGGGAATGATACAAGGAGGTACCTTAGTTTCCCAATACCGCTGTTTGAAATGAACTAATAATTGTTTCGGTAATCATGCTCATCATCGCACCGCATGTGCCTGGTAGATGTGGAGCACCGAGGGATGGACGATTCGCGAACGTAAGATGATGTCGCATGAGGGTGGTTTGGCAAGGGCATACATCATGTCATTTCATACTTGCATTAAATAAGACTAGTTAAAATTGTTTGATTGTACTGCTTTATCATTACTGCTTGACTGAATTGATAACATGTTAACCTATGCTTTATTGTTCCACTGAGTTGATCACTCACTCCCACGATACGGGACGGTGTTCCGAACACCCACCAGACTTTGTCCGATTGCTGAGATGGCGACGCTTACTCGAGGCGGAGCCGGACTTCTATGACGATGAGAATGCTTCCTCGTATATGCTGTTTTCTGGCGGCTTCGTGAGAGCCGTGCCTTGATTGTCGGGCCTACAGGGATGTTGACTAGATCACACTACACAACTTGGTATAATTTAAAATTATACTTGTAATTATTTAACCTGGTAACTTTATCACACTCTGGAGACTCACCACAGTTTATATATTTTATCTATCTATCACAGTCTTCCGCTTGCAAATTTAACTGTCTCTGGAGTATGATATGCTGTTTTGGCTTAATCTCACTCATGTTCATTGCACTAATACCGATCACATTCAATCATCATTCATTTTGTTGCATAAGTGATGCGTTGGAACTCGGGAGTTGAGTTTATGCTCGACCCCCGATTTTCAGGGCGTTACAATTATGGACGCTTTATAATACATGGCACCATGCGATGGATACGGTTTGTGATGGTTTGAATACCACAATTGTATTCGTGGTTCAAGAATACCGAAAATGTTGTTTAATAGCAGGAATTAATACACTGAGCCCCGTTGGTGAAATTCCATAAACCTCGTTGGTACCATCAAGTGCCTCACCATTGGGCCGAGCGGACACACGAGTCATGGTGTGTTTGACTCTCGTTGTCGAGGTCGGGCAGAAAGAGGTCTGACTAGCCTGGCACGGGTGGATGTGTGAAATGGGTTCAAGTTGACCGCCTGGTAAGATGAAGTGCAATAGAATTGGCTACTGGTTGTCAGACGGATTAGTTTATTGGCCGTGGTGCATTAGGCCCCACTGACGAGGCGGGAATGCGAAGCCATATACCATGGTGTGTTTGGGTATCGACGTCAGTGTGGAAATGTGTAATTTTATGTGTGTGTGTGTGTGTGTGTTTGTTTGTAGTGCACTCCTGTGGAGCATTGTAACTTTCCTTCATGTATATGTATGTATATATATATATATATATATATATATATATATATATATATATATATATATATATATACACGCACACACACACATGAGCATGGATTATTCTTAGATGAACCCAACACAACACAAGTTGCCCTAGCCGTCTCTCCCCTTTCTCTCTTACACTTCTATAGATTTCTTATGCATTAGATTTCTATTCTCGGTGCTTTCCATATGGTAACTCTATTTGCAATTATATGTGTTGGATATTCAGAGGGATGTGTTGGATACTTGGCCTTAGAGGCATGGCATACGTGGTTACATTTGTTGCATTGCATCATGTTTATCGACGTCATATGGCATTGCATCATAATGCATTGCATACAGGATTCATGGCATACTCTAATATACAGGTGTTGGTAAATTTCATAGCATGGCATAGGATGCACTGCACACACGAGAGATGTACTCACTGGGCTTTTAGCTCATGCCTTCCACATTCTATTTTCTCAAGGCAAGGCAAGTAGCAAGAGTAGCTTAGCATGGACTTTGTACTAGTTGCATTCGTTGTTGTCAAATGTGATCGCATATGTGCAAATGTGCCAGCAGATCACATATGCCATGAGATAGGAATGCATATGCAATCACGTATGCCATGTATGCGATCGCATATTTGCGAACGATCAGAAATCTGACCATTGCCACTTTATTTTTATTATTATTATTAATTTTGCAAAAATTCCACTTTTTGCTTATAAAAGGAACTCAAATCCCCCCATCTGCAACATTGAATCAATCCAAACTCTCTCTCTCTTTTACTCAATCCTTATAATCTCCCTCTTACTTTCCTACTTTCAAGTTCCAACTGCCAAGTCTAAATCCTAATCTCTACAAATCCTCTCCAAAGATCAATCAAGAAGAGAAGTTTACAAAGATCAATCAAGGATTCAACATTAAAGGTTCAAGAATACATTGAAGAAGTGCTCTCATTCTACGTCTCTCTCTGTACATTCACTCTCATTCTATTTCTCTTACATTACATTCTTTCTCTCTACATTCACACTCTTCAAGACAATCATTCTCTAGATTCTAGAATCTACATACATTCATTCTTCATTCTACATTTCTCTCTCTTACATAGTACTTAGTTTAGTAGTTACATTCTATTTCTCTAATCATCTCTACAATCTACATTCATACATTCTATTTCTCTTCATTCATTCATATTATTTCTCTACATACATTCTCTCTCTCTCTCTCTCTCTCTCTCTCTCTCTCTCTCTCTCTCTCTCTCTCTCTTCAAGACAATCATTCATACATCTACATTTCGCTATCTTTCTCTTACGTTATATTTCAAATGTGGGCTATAAGCTACAAGTTACAACTACAAGATTCAAGCAAAGGTTGATTATCTATAGAGTATAAACATATAGTGTTTGTGTGTGTTTAATGGTGTGTGTTTAGTGACTCTTTTAATGTAAGCGCATGTGCACACTTTCTTCTTCTCTTGCTATGTACTATATGTTCTATTCTAATAAAACATTGTGTCAAGGCATGATGGTTAACACACAACATTTTCCGAATTGTCTTCTTTTCTCGTCTTCTCTAACTTTTCTCCTCTTTTCTCCACACCCTAATCATCTAATCATCTCCTACTTGGTATCAGAGCCTAGATCAAGCCATTCTGCAACATACAAGCTGAGAGGCGACACATCAGCTTGCTGACGTCAACGTTTTACGGACGCATGGACACCATTTGAGCTTAAAGTTTAGGGGTTTGATAGATCTTGATTTTAGAGGATTTTTGGTGTAAGACAGCCGAATCCAACCCTAAATGAATGTGGTATTTGAAAGTGGCAGATTTAATCTTTAACAACAAATAAAATTTAAAAATAAAAAATAAAAATCAGCTTTATACATCATAAACACAAGATGGAAATAAGGAGAATGTAGCAATGATCATGGTCATCCATCAGAAACACGTTGCATTGAACCTTAAAATCTGAATTTAGTCGGATCCGACAAAAGATAGGACTTTCGTCTTGCAATAGGTCCGTTTAACGATCCAAGTGGATTTTCTAATCTAGGTAATAGAAATTTTCTAGATTAAGAAATCTGGAAAATTCCGAAAATAAATAAATAAATAATTGATGGTTCTTCAAATCTAAGGCCTCGGGGGATGGAATTTGAAGAATGTCAGAATATGTAAATGTAAGGATGAAAATCTTCCAAGATCTAAATATTTGGGTTGAAAAGAAAAGAGATCGGCTTCTAGATCTAGAGAATTTAGAAGAAAACGAAAAAAAAAAAAAAATTTGTTTAAAGAAGAGAGTACCTTGAGAAAAGAAAGAATAAAAAGGAAGAAGATGAGAAATCACTTCCCTAGGTCTCATGCCCTCCCAATCATTAAAAGTCGAAGATGGGATCGTCTGGTCTTGAAGAAGGAAAAGCTCTCTTTCTTTTCACAAACATAACATAGCATATTAGGTTTAGGGAAAGACACCCTTATAAATTCGTAATTACACTAAATGGCCAAAATAACCCTACTAAAAAAGTTTTTTTTTAAAAGAAATTTGCACAAAAAATTGTGCGCATGGTCTCAAAACTCAAATAAATAAAATATTCATAAGATAAACTCAAATCCAAGATGCCCAATGGGCCCCAATGATAGCGTAATGAAAGTGGGTCGCGATGATCCAACGGTCCGATCATCTCTTTCAAGCAACTTACACATGTCACAAACACATGTAAGGTCTTCAACCTCTAGAGACCCCGACTCGTACCCGTCATGTAAACACATTGACACGAGTAACATACGCCTCCTGCGTTGATATACTTTGAATGATCTGGTGTCCACATCCACTCCCCTCGGGTGAGAAGAGCTCGACTCCAGCGAGATAAACTCTTGTGCCTTTCCAACAAATTTGGATCTAGCATCTGCAACTCCACTTCCGCCAACCATGTACAGTCGGATAATGGTTTGTTCTTCCACTTCACCAAGTACCTCTGAAATCCACCGTCTCAAGTGAAAACAATTTGCTCATCCACAATTCCTTCAATTTCTTCTCTTTTCTCAGGTATAGTGGGCATATGTGTAGGTTAGGAAGAAAATGCAAAAATTGGCCAATGGTTTGGAACAAAATTAGGGTCTATGGGATGGCTTGAATAAGGCATTAGATCCTCCACATTGAATGTTGAACTAATCCCCATGCGAGGTGGAAGATCTATCACATATACATTGGACCCCATCTTTTTCAGAATCTTAAATGGCCTAGCACTGCGTGCTTATAACTTCTTAACGGTACCTTGTGGAAACCATTCTGGCTTCATCCTAACCAGTACATAATCGCCCTCATTAAATTCTTGAATTCTACGATGTAAGTCAACTGAAATTTTGTATTGTTCATTACTAGCATTTTTCCGCCTCCTAATCTCTACATGCAACTCATGAATGTGATGGGAGAATGCATTGGCTTGACTCTAAGGGCCTCTGGGTGACTAACATAGGTAACAAATCTATGGGCAGTCTAGGTTTGTAACCATTAACAATCTCAAATGGACTCATACCCATAGACCTATTAACTGAGCTGTTATATGCAAACTCGGCGATTGGCAAGACTAAGTCCCAAGTTTTAATGTGTTCACTCACTAAACAGTGTAATAGATTTCCGAGACTTCGATTCGCAACCTCAGTTTGGCCATCAGTTTGAGGATGGTAGGCAGACGAGGACCAGAGTCTCATGCCCATCATGTGCCATAATATCTTCCAAAAATAACTAGTAAACCAGATATCCCTGTCAAACACTATGGTCTTAAGAAAACCACGTAATCGAACCACCCCTTCAAAGAAAATCTTGGCTATGTTGGACGCATCTGAGGTTTTTTAAGTTTGAACACAGGAGAAAGTGGGTCATTTTTTAGAAACGGTCCACGACCATAAAAATGGAATCATGCTTTTTAATTGTCTTGGGAAGCCCAAGCACAAAATCCATAATGATGTCTTGCCACGGTGCATGTGGCACTGGCAATGGCGTGTACAATCCAGTATTCTGCTTTTTCTGTTTTGTCGATTGACATGTTCAACATTGCCCTAAAATTTTGGCTACGGCTCGCTTGAGACTTGGCCAATAAAATCTATCCTCCACTAGGGCGATGATCTTATCTCGACCAAAATGGTCAATTATACCTCCAACATGAAGCTCCCAAACAAAGAAATCTCAGAGGGAAGTGCTGGGAATACAAAGTCGATCTCCTTTGAAAATGAAGCTATCTTTGAGCACAAACTCACCCGAATTATGCTGGTCACTTAAGAGTTACACGTATATTCCCTCAAAATCTGGACACATGGGATACTGGTCTTTCAATTGCTCAAACCCGACAACTTCTACACTCAAGGAGTTGAGCAATGTCACTTTCCTACTAAGGGCATTAACTGGTTTGTTCTCGATCCCGGCTTTATATTTCAGGACAAATGAATATTCCTGAAAAAATGTTACCCACTTGGCATGCCTTGGGTTAAGCTTTTTTCGGGAATTTAAATACATCAACACCTCCTGATTTGAAAATAAGACAAATTCTTGTAGTAGAAGATAATGACGCCAATGACGTAGTGACTGCACTACCGAATAAAATTCTGTCATAAGTAGAATACCTTTGTTTCGCCTCATTCAGTTTCTCACTGAAATAGGCAATTGGATGACCCTCTTGGCTCAGTACTCCTCCTATACCTATGCCTAAAGCATCACACACCACTTCAAAGACTTTCGAAAAATATGAAAGACGCATGATAGAAGCCTTTATCATCTTGCCCTTAATAAATATTTTTGAATGCCTTAACTGCGACCTTAGACCATATGAATTCCCCTTTTTAATGCAATCAGTAATGGGAGCCATAATAGTGTTAAATCCTCGAATGAACCAACGATAAAATGTGGCTAAGCCATGAAGCTTCTCACATTATATATGTTCTGCGGTTCAAGCCAATCAACTATGGCCTTGACTTCTTCTGGATCTGCTCGCATCCCTACAGACGACACAATGAACCCTAAGAAGACAACCCTATCAGACATTAACGAACATTTCTTAATGTTCACACATAACCTCTCCGCCCTAAGGACACTACAGACCTGCCTTAAGTGGTCAAGATGTAGTTCTTTAGTGGTACTATATATGAGTATGTCATCAAAATAAACCACTAAGAATTTCCCCATGAAGGGTCTCAAAACCTAGGTCATCTCACACATAAAAGTACTGGGTGCATTAGTCAAGCCAAAGGGCATGACCAACCATTCGTACAACCCATCCTTCATCTTGAAGTTTGTCTTCCACTCATCTCCTGGGCATATGTATATCTGGTGATACCCGCTCTTGAGATCTATCTTGAAAAAAATGGTGGACCTGGCCATCATGTCAAACATATCAAGCCTCGGTATCGGAAACTGATACTTGATTGTGGTCTCATTAATGGCCCTACTGTCCACGCACATCCGCCATGTACCATCTTTCTTAGGCATTAATAGCATTGTACAGCACAGACTCATGCTCTCCCGGATGAAACCCTTTCGCAGGAGCTCGTCTACCTGCCTTTTCAACTCTGCATGCTCTATATAGTTCATCATGTAATGAGGAAGGTTCGGTAAAGTAGACCCCAGGACGAGATCAATGGCATGTTGGATGTCTCGCATAAGTGGAACCTCATCCGATAAATCCTCAGGGAATACACCATTGTACTCCTCTAAAACCAGGGTCACCTCAAGGGGTAACTCTACATGAACCTCGGGTGTAACTTCTCTAGCCATTAGGGCGTACGCCGTGGAATCATTCTCAGTCTCTTTCTCAAATTCTTTTGCATTTATGATATGTAGAGACATCGGATTGGATTTCTTCACTTCTTTCCTTAACTCACTCGTTTTCATATCCCTAGCCTTATCCGTGGGACTCTTGGGTGGCAACGGATTATAATCTTGATTTTCTTGCCCTCATGCATGAATGTACACACAATCGAGCAACCAAAAATCATGACATCTCTATCGTATAACCACAGCCTCCCTAGAATGAGGTGGCTTACATCCATAGGTAAAACATCACACCACAACATGTTTTTATATGAACCGATCTAGATAGGGATTAAACACTGCTGGAACACAAGCATAGAAGACATGTCAACCCAAGAAACCTTGTAAGGTTGAGGGTATAGGATGGGCTTCAAACCCAAACGAGTGACTATGCTAGCTGAGATCACCTTGCTACAACTACCACTATCCATGATGACTTTGCGATTTTTGTCACCGCTCTTGATAAACATGTAAAAAATTGTGCTTCTGCACCAATCATCTCATTGGCTTATGTTGAAGCACATCTAACTATAGTTAGTGGTGCAGCCGGTGTTCGAAATATCAATATCGCGTTATGTATCAAACCGTTGGGATACGGATATGTATCGGTTATCGCATGGGATATATTGGTTGTATCGCGTAATATATTGCTGTTGTTGGAAACATGGGGAAACATTGGAAATTGGATGACTTTTTCAATGAAATTTCAGTGATTGTTAAAAAAGACATCGATACAAACTTACGAATCAAAACATTTAAAAAAAAAAAAAAAAAAAAGTATACATGATAGGTTTTCTTTATATGGGCTCCTAATCTATGCGTTGTCTAATTGAATTGATGCAAGTAAATTAAAAGTCTATTCATATAATTTATAAATGTAAGAAGACATGGAAACACAAGCAATACATTTAAAAGCAAATAAAGAATCACTAGATTAGTTTACATGTTTGATTTTGATTGTTTTTCAATTTTCCGCAACTCGGTCCTCCTCCAAATCTTGAAATTGTAACAATTTGACACTGATTTAACATGATTTATAGAAAAAATGATCGAAAATTTAAAAAATAAATAAATAAATAATGCTCACCGGATCAAACATGGGGGATATATCCCACTACTTGTGTGTTTCGTATCGCACAGGTGGGATACAAGATATATCATGGGATATATCGGTTGATATCGTCAATATTTAAAACACTAGGTGCAGCCTCAGGTTCTTCTTCTTCATAATCATTAGCAACTATCTCTAGGTGATATTCCTCAACTTCATAATCACCAATGTCATCCACATTTTCATTCTACTCACCTATGATTAAGGCTTTCGCATGAGTCTTTGTCGTGCACTGGTATGCAAAATGACCTGTACCTCCGCACTCATAACATCTCAAGTGACCACCACTACCAAAATTGGCACCAAGGACACCTTTGCCCTTATCATCCTTAGGCTTAGGCGATGCACTAGCCTGCGCCCTAAGCTGACTTCCAATGTTAGGTTTGGTTCCCTGAAAACCAAATCTAACATTAGAGTCTCGGGACTCAAAGCGCCTTGTGACAGAAGACTTTAGGTAATGCTCTAACTCCTATACAACTTAATATGCCTGATCCAAGTCACCCACTGTATGGGTCAAAAGCTCACGCTGTAGATCTATACAAAGACCCACCTTGAAATACTCCAGCGTCGTTAAGGGATTCTCCTAAACATCACACCGCATCATGCACTCCTCAAATTTTGAAATGTAATCTGCAACTGACATATATCCTTAGCGTAATGCTTGCCATTGATCCAGGAGCTTTTGACGGTAAGATAAAGGGAGATATTTTTCCTTTAATAGCTCCATCTCTACCCAATAGGCGATTAGGACACCTCTTGATCTCTCAATCCTATGCCACGTATTTGTCCAAAACAATTTAGCTTGACCCACAAGCTTCATCTTTGCAAATCGCACTTGTCAGTTCTCAAACATCTCATACCATTCGAAATAATCGTCCTGTCCGCAAACCAGTGTTTGAAATAGCAGTAGCGCGATGCGTAGCGCTCAACCCTCTATAACGTGTAGCATTAAGCTACATGATATTTTTATTTTTTTAATTTAAAAATAGGACAAATATAATAAATAGTGAAAAAAAAAAATGAAACAAATATAAAAATGCCTAAAAGATGATTCATTTTATCAATTATAAGCATGTTCAAAAAAGTTAATAGTTATCATTTATCAAAAGCCAATCTACATATATAAGTCAAATCAAATAATTCTCACATCAACAACTTTCTAAGCAAACCACTTTAATTAATAATGTCTAATTGAAACCACAAGTCACAATTATGAAAAGAAATTAAAATCTCATAGGTTAAAAATACAAGTGTCACATTCCTCAAGATTAGAAACAAAGAAAATGTGAAAAAATTTAAAAAATAAATAAAAAAACTAAAATAGTAAAAAAATACATTGTAGCTTATGCTACGAACGCTACGTAGCTGTAGCATACGCTACGACCCCTATAACGTACGTTACAGGGGATTTACGCTATTTGGGACGCTACGTAGTAATACGGTCACGCTATGCTACGGGCGCTATTTGAAACACTGCCGCAAACCAACCAAGGAATGCCTTTGGTTCAAGACACCCGTCCAAACTAGGAGCATATACTTTAACACTAGTTAAAATCCTCTTATCAGCATCATAACGGTCTTAATAATACTCGACTGCGGGCTGCGGATTTTGCGCCCCTCCACGGCCTACCCCTCGGCCACGTGCTCCACGACCTCTACCACGATTTTCTACCCATTCCTCAACTACTCCCCCTACGTGAGATTGTTCATCTCCTCCAATGTCGGAGATTTCTCTTGGGGACACTTATATCTACTCCATACGAGTATTTATTTGTGTTCCTAGATTGTGCCTCAATGGCGGTCAAACATTGGTTGATCGTATTCATCATCTCAGTCAACCACTCCATGTTCCAGATAGGGTGTAGACCAAACCCTCTACCAGTCCGAGTGGGCATACACTATAAAATTCAACTTAGATTTCCTAAAACACGACTCAAGGAGACTACTTTGACACAAGACTATGGACACCGATGATCCTAACCTTTAGAATGATGCAAATGTAGAAATTTTCAGATCTAGACTCTATATGATATGCATGAAATGCTACAAAATAACAATCTAGACTCTTGATAACTCGATCTAAGACGACCCAATGCAAGAACTTGGCTCTAATACCCAAAAAAAAAAAAAAAAAAAAAAAAAAAATTTGTAAGACGACCCAATGCAAGAACTTGGCTCTAAGTGAATGTGGTATTTGAAAGTGACAGATATAATCTTTAACAAAAAATTATAAAAATAAAAAATAAAAAATAAAAATCAGCTTTATACATCATAAACACAAGAAGGAAATAAGGAGAATGCAGCAATGATCATGGCCATCCACACAAACACGTTGTATTGAACCTTAAAATTTGAATTTAGTCGGATCCGGCAAAAGGTAGGGCTTTCATCTTGCAAGAGGTCCATTTAACGATACAAGTGGATTTTCTAATATAGGAAATAAGAATTTTCTAGATTGGGAAATTTGAAATTTTCAAAAAATAAATTTGATGGTTCTTCAAATCTAAGGCCTCGGGTGATGGCATTTGAAGAAGGTCAAAATATGTAAATGTGGGGATGAAAATCTTCCAAAATCTAAATATTTTGGTTAAAAAGAAAAAAAAAAATATATATATATATATATATATATCAGCTTCTGGCTCTAGAGAATTCAGAAGAAAATGAAGAAAAAAAGTTTAAAGAAGAGAGTACCTGAGAAAAGAAAGAATGAGAAAGAAGAAGATGAGAAATTACTTCCATAGGCCTCACGCCCTCTCCAAATCACTAGAAGTCGAAGACGGTATCGTCTGGTCTTGAAAAAGCAAAAGCTCTCTTTCTTTTCACAAACATAACATAGCATCTTAGGTTTAGGGCAAAACACCCTTATAAATTCGTAATTACACTAAATGACTAAAATAACCCTACTAAAAAAAGTTTCCAAAAAAAAGAAATTTGCAAAAAATAGTGCCGTCTCAAAACTCAAATAAATAAAATATTCATAATATAAACTCAAATTGAAGATGCCCAAATGTGCCCCAATGATAGCGCAATGAAAGTAAGCCGCGATGATCCAACGGTCTGATCACACCATCGTCACAATCCAACGGTCCGATAATCTCCTTTAAGCAACTTACACATGTCACGAACAAATGTGTAAGGTCTTCAACCTCTAGAGACCCTACCCGTACCCTTCATCTAACCACATTGACACGGGCAACACACGCCTACTGCGTTGATATACTTTTAATGGTCTAGTGTCCGCATCAATTTTTCATAATTTTTATTAATTTTTTAGACATTTTATAGTGTTTTGGCTTAAATAGAGATGTGAAAACCGACCCCGTAATCATATTTTCTTTGATCTATCTCAAATCGGTAAGTTTTTTTCTAGTTTCTTTGCTCGAGATGGACTGAAATCTTCCTCCCAAGCTAAGCATGGAGAATGTTTTAGCTATGATTCGTGTTTGAGTGGGGTTTTACCCCCAAATGGACATGCGGTCAAGCCATTTTTCACTTGTTTAAGTCAGATCGAACTGCTTTTGTTGTTGTTTTGGAGGAATGTTGGTTATTTGGGGTTTATTTCTCATTCCTTTAAAAAGTATTAAGTGAGACAGAGTTGTTTAAGTTAATTTTTCTTTCTTGAAATCCCTTATAGTAACAAATATCTTCAATGGACGCAATCTTTACAAGAATTCTTAGGAGCAAGGTATGCAAAATCGGTTATGTATCAATCGTAACGGCCGATACGTAACGGTCACGATCAGTACCGTTATGCGTTACGGGTCCATAACGGTGAACCCCTTAGATTTGGGAGTGTAATGGCCGTTACTACCCCGTAACAGTAAGGGCATAATGGACAAAAAATGGACACATTTTTTCCTTTTTAAGTTGGTACTTTTCTCTTCCAAATTCTTCCTAAACCATTCTACTGCAAATTCCGACCACTCTTAGCTTGAATTTGAGGATCAAAACAAGTTATTTCAAGGATTTTGTTGAATCGAAGCTTTGTGGGCCATTTTCTGGAAAATCTTCAAAAATAGGTATTTATACCTTTTTTTAATCTCTGTTGTTATTGCTGAATATGAAGTGTTAATCATGGTAGAACATATCAATGTGCATTTAACAGATTATACAAATGATTTTACATTTTTTTATTTTTTTATTTTCAAACTATTTTCGACCAATTTTTAAAAATTACAAAAACTCATTATTTTTTTTCAACGTATTTCTGTTTTAATGGTTGAATATTATGTTTTAATCATAGTAGAACATATTAATGTGCATTTTAACATATTATATAATTGATTATATGTTTTTTCTATTTTTTTATTTTCAAACTATTTTTGGCCAATTTTAAAAATTTTGGAAAAATCATTTTTTCAATATATTTCTGTTTTAATGGTTGAATATGATGTGTTCATCATAGTAGAACATATCAATGTGCATTTAATAGATTATGCAACTGATTTATTTTTTTTTATTTTCATACTATTTTCATCAGATTTTAAAAAATTAGGAAAAATCAATTTTTCAATGTTTTTCTGTTTTAATGGTTAAATATGATGTGTAATCATAGTTGAACATATCAATGTAAATTTAAGATATTATGCAACTGATTTTATATTTTTTCATTTTCGGCTGATTTTTAAAAATTACGAAAAATCATTTTTTTTTCAATGTATTTCTGTTTTAATGGTTGAATATGATGTGTTAATCATAGTAGAACATATTAATGTGCATTTAACATATTATGCAATTGATTTTATATTTTATTTTTTTTCAAACTATTTTCGGCTGATTTTTAGAAATTACGAAAAATCATTTTTTTATGTTTTTTTGTTTTAACGTTTGAATATGATGTGTTAATAATAATAGAACATATCGATGTGCATTTAACATATTATGCAACTGATTTTATATTTATTTATTTATTTGAATTAGTGACTTTATGTTTATATTTTCTTATTTTGGACAACTTTTGGAGCTTCATAAGGTTTAGAACATAATTTCTACTTTATTGATTAGATTCAGAAGTTCGAACTTTATTTTATTAATATATTTACATTAAATTTCGAGATTTAAATTAATTACTTCATTCTCATATAAAAATTGAATTTAAACTTAGAGAATCGAGTAGACTCTCACGTAGGCCATATCTACCTAAGAAAATGTCTAGCTCTGGCCAACAAGGAAGTGAGGATATTGGATGGCAACATTATCAGAGGATAGGTGGTACTAGGCACCAAATGAGGTGCAACTATTGTGACAGACTAATAACTGGTGGAATTATGCGACTCAAACAACATTTAGCACATCGAAAGAGTCAAGTTGCAGGATGTACTAGAGCACCAAAAGTGACATTAATGCAAACCAGTTTGGATGAGTCAAAGGGTAAATGTGCTACTGGGTAGAAGAAGAAATATGAGATTTTGGAAGCAGCCCGACAGAAGACGTTTGGTCCTAAATATATGGGCGTTCGTGATGAAGATATTATTGATTATGACGAAGATTTAGATCGGGAAATAACTATCGTTAAGAGAGAGAGCTTGCGTTTTGCTCGTGAATAGGAAGAATGTCGACGCGTGTTTGGGGCAAGGGGGTCTATACGCGATACGGGGGGAGGGGACTGTGAGTGCGACTGCACCTGCAAGTGGGGGTGGGGGTAGGTTTGATGGATTACGACATATGTTTGGCAGCTGACGGGAGGCATCTTCACGTGATGCCCCTGTACATTTGGACGAAGAAGTAAATGAACCCAGGAGACCCTCTATTGATCCAATTCCGTTTAGGAAAGAATCAACTAAACAAAAGAAGATAAAATAAATGTGGAGTAGAACTTTCATTGAGAAGCTAGGTAGGGCAACACCAAAGTTATTTATACAGGCCAACTTTCATTCCCTCTTTACATGTAGTCAATCAACGGGCATCATAGTTCTCATTGTGTATGTGGATGATATTGTTCTGTCCGATAGTGATTCGGTTGGAATGAGGGATGTCGAAGAATTTCTGAAGACCAAGTTTGAGATCAAGGATCTTGATCCTCTTCACTACTTCGTAGGAATTGAAGTTGGTCACTTCTCATCCGGGGTGGTCTTGTCCCAACAAAAAATATGCGCTTAATCTTCTCATGCAGACCGGCATGTTAGGATGCAAAACTGCTACCACCCCCATGGATACTTCGCAGAAGCTTCAACCAGATGATGGTGCTCTCCTTTCTGATCCTGAGACATATCAATGCCTTGTAGGCCGGTTCATTTACTTGAATATTGTTCGCCCATATCTCTCCTTTACCGTGGGCGTTGTTAGCCAATTCGTGCGAGCTCTCCATTCTTCGCATCTCACGATTGTATACCGCATACTTTGGTATCTAAAATCAATCCCCGGCCTTGGCCTCCGCTTTCAGTCTCATGGTCATCTTCGTATTTCTTGTTATTCCGATGCCAATTGTGTAGGTTGTACCTATTATCAGCACTCTACGTCCGGCTCCTGTACCTTCCTAGGTGGCAATCTTGTCACATGCAAGAGCAAGAAGTAACCGGTTGTTGCTCAGTCCTCGGTTAAAGAAGAATATCGTGTTATGGCTCATGCGACGTGTGAGCTCGTGTGGCTTCACACCCTTCTTAAAGAACTTAGCTATTCTCCTTCGGCTCCTACTCCTCTTCATTGCAACAACCATGTTGCCATCCATATTGCTTGTAATCCGGTTTTCCATGAGCGCACCAAGCAAGTTGAGGGGGAGTCTAGAGAGTGTTAGTGTATAGTGTATGTGTGTGTGTGTTTAGTGGCTCTTTTAATGTAAGTGCATGTGCATACTTTCTTTTTCTCCTGCAGTGTATTATATGTTCTATTCTAATAAAACATTGTATGTTAGGGCATGTTGGTTAACACAACATTTTCCAAACTCTCTTCTTTTCTCTTCTTCTCTCTCTCACTCTTCTCCTCGTTTCTCCACACCCTAATCATTTAATCATCACCTACCGATTATGCATGCCTACACTTGAAATAGGTCACACACAATTGCATATGCGATTTGACAACATTGGCAACATTTTGATGTTCCGTTCCTTTAGATTTCCTGTTGTGTATTTATGTATGTTGAACTTGTGTATTCGATGTAATTGTAAATGATACATAATGGAATAAAAACTCTGAGTTTCTTTCTTATCTCATTAGATATCATAATTGAGGGAAACACTACCAAACGTTTTTTTTTTTTTTTTCTTTTAAATATACCCAAATCCTTCCATAAGTCACACCCAAGAGAAGAGTCAGGGGCCTGAGCTCCATTTCCAATGCATGACAGTGTGAGATACATGTCATTCTCTACACAACCATTTCTCCCTCCTCTCTCAAAAATCTCTTCTCCTCCATATGAAAAGTAACACTCTCCAACAACATTATGAGTTTAGGTATGATTCTCAATTCATTGTATTTCCAACATGGATGCTTCAGTGGGTATGATATTGCATTCTAGAGCAAGTTCAAGGTTACTTTCTATGCCATCAAAATACCATTAAAAAGAAAATATTGGTAGATTCGGTGGGTATGATATTTGCATTCTAAAGCAAGTTCAAGGTTACTTTCTATGCCATCAAATTACCATTAAAAAGAAAATATTGGTAGATCAAAAAGCATGATGGAAAGTAGAGTCTGCTAATTTGACACCTACGGAGCCCTACCCATCATATGTAGACACATGCCAATCTAAAACACGTGTGCAAGAACTGAGCTTTATCGGGTTTGAAAAAAATCTTAGATATTGAGCCTCAATAATCAAGCAGTTTCGCTCCTCAGATGGCTACAATGTGCTAAGTAAACTGACTTTTAAAACAATCTTCTGCATCCATTCATTTAGTTTGCATGTTGTGGCCCACCTAAGCTGTGAAATGGCCTGACTTTCAGGCAGAAGATTTAAGCAGTATAGCCCACATGATGGAAATATCTGATCTTGCTCATGAGTTCAATATTGGCACGTGTGCCTGCATGAAGACTGATAGGGTTCCCGGCACATATGGAATTAACAAACCTCACAGAATTATATTTTAAGCATTATTTATCAGATCCCAGTCAAGTTAGGAAAAAAAAAAAACCTTACTTGTGCATCCAAAAGTGCAGGACCAATAATTTCATTTTGAACATTTGAGGTAGCGGGCATTGAACTGGTTTTCTCCGCTTTGATGAAGTATGAGGCAACAAGGTCAAGATTTGACAATTGAAGAGTAGATTCTGTAAGCTTCACTGCACGGGCTTTTGTTGTCTCAATCTGCAAATAATAATGAATATAGACATTCAATCATACATAAGTTCAAGGCTATTTACAAAAGGGCATGTGCTGGATAAGTTAAATAACTTATTTTTCTAAATAAATAAATCTATCCCTAAGAATTCTAGAAACCTCCACTGGTAGCGACACACCAGCCAGTCCCAAGCCTCAGTACCAGAGAATTGATGTCAGGCAGGCAGCAGGTCACCAAATTATTGCCATGCAATCATGAAAGCTGCTCCAAATTGTTGGGACAAGGCTATGACAATGATAGCTATGATGATTCCCAAGAGTTCTAAAAATAGCAAAGACATCCACCGATGCATGTGCGCATGATGGTTCACAGAGAGGGGAAAAAATCTTGTTCATGAAATTGAAAATTTTCATGACCTAAAAAAGGTGGATTCGATTAGAAAGATACCAGTGACAAGGTCCGTTTCCTCCAAGAAATGCTCTCACTCTCCATCTTAAGAGAAAACTCTTTCACACTGCTAATTATTTCCCTAACTGACATTAAATCTTGAGTTGAAAATTCACATTCTTGCCTCACGAATGATTCACAAGCAGTGAGTAGTCGGTCTGCGATTCCAATTGGTGTTTCAAGCTTAAGCCTCATTCTTTCAATGCCTGTATCCGTGGATCCATCTAAAAAGCTAAACAAAAAATTTTCAAGTTCATGAAAGCTACTACTCTTCCAACGAGGATCATTTGATAAAACTTCTGCATAATCTTTTCCAACATCTAATGAAGCTGAAAGTTTTGCCTCAAGGGCAGATCGTGCAGATACTGGGTACAATGTGACATGTTCTGTATTCAGCAACTTCCGTGTATTCTCTTTAATGAATGCAATGGCTTCCTCAAGCTACACCAAAGACAGGAAAATAGGACAGAATTAACGATAGCAATCGGCTAGAAAGCCACATATAAAAGAAAGTCTTTTTGGTCATGTTCATGACAGTACAAAGAATAGTTGAAATAAGAGAAGTTGCTCAGAAAAGAAGAGGAAAAGGAAAAAAAAAAAAAACAATCAATATGGTGATAAATGTAGAGTAAAACCTCACTGATATTCTGATAAAGATCAGACTTATTCAAAACAAATACGACTTTCTTCTTCCACTGCTGAATATAACGAAGAAAAGCAACCTGAAACCCACCGCAGAATAAACAGGAATTAACTTCCACGAAAAAGGATAAACCTTATAATCAGTCCTATATAATATAATCATTTACTTGGGAAGTTATCATGTCAAAGGCTGAGGTCTTTCTCTGAGCAAGAAATATTCATTGCATTGGAGAAGGATAAAAAGAAAAGAGTGATAGTTAACATTTTAAAAGTAAACAGGAGGGAAGAATGAGATACGTTTATGAGGCGAGAAGAACTTGTGCTCTTATTAGCAACCTCTACTTGAGAGTAATGAACATTAGAGCTATCAACGGGTTGGGTTCATGTTGGATACTGAACAATCAGTATCCAAATCCGACTAACATAACAAAATTCAGTTCTCGTCCTGTTTGGATACGGGTACATATGTGGGGTACTGGATCCAAATCCATTCAAATTTGGGTATTCCGTTGGGTCCTACAGGGTCCAGTTAAGCATGAATTAGGATTCCGTATGGGTTTCGATCTGGAATTGGGTTGATCCAGATTCAGGTTCAGAATGGGGGTATGTTCTCTAATGATATTATGTCATTGAGGGGCTTCCGCAAGATATATGGCCCAGTGAGGGGCAAAACAGATGGTTTACAAGTTATGAACTCAATTGGGCCACTGAGTGCAAAAGTGGGACATGAAGAGTTGGCTTCAGTTCTTCATTTGGTGATGGCCTTGGACGACATGACCCAAAAAAAAAAAAAAAAATTGTCACTGCATTCGTTGTTTTCATCAAAATCCTAAAAAAAAATAAAAGCTTAAAAAAAGTAAAATGCCAAAAATAAAGAAATAGAACTGTTTTAAACCCTTCCAATGAGCCTATGATTCCTCCTATAGAAGCTATTTCATGAGAAAATCTCCAAGGCAATAAAAATTCAAAGAACCACCATTTTGAAATTATCAGGAAGTTTCTTTCATTTTTATTTTATTTTTGAATATTTGATTTTCACCATAAAAACCTCTCTAAACACCAAAGAACAATGATTGGAAAATTTCTTAAATCAATTCCCTTCAAAACCCAATCAACCTGATTGGTGAGATCTAGCCATGCCATATAGCTGATGTAACGACTCGGAATTTTCCGTACAAAGACCCGAGTACCACCTCGACCAGAAATCACTTGGGATTAATTCCTTTAGAAATTAGACAAAGTTTACCTAGTGAAAACCTAGAGTTCATACGAAATCCACCCTGAACACATTAAATATGATCTGCGAGACCCAAAACTTGCAGATTCATTGACGCTACGTTGTCGTGTAATCTAGGAGAAATCTCTCTTCCCGTTTGCTCTTGGGAACGCGTTGAAACTTCGTATTGGATTTAGACCGCGGGTCGAAAGTCCGATTGTTCCCAAAATACATCGATGTGATCGCCTAGTTGGACTTGACTACCACCCCGGAAATCAAGCCCTAATTATTTCCAGAAGTGCTCACCGTGAGCCCGGAGCGAGGAGTGTGAAAAATGTGAAATTAATTCTAATTTAAATCCAAATTAAATAAATCTGGAACGTTTCGCTTGCAAGTCAGTATTGAGCAAACCGACCGTCAAAAATCGACCAGATTACACCCTCGGATCAGGGATATTTCCCCAAACATATCCATGTACTCAGAATTTTCAATCGAGGTCCACTGACCGTCGAACTGAAACAGGTCCGCCATTTGCGATCTGGAATCCCGACTGAGACGAAACCTTAACCATACGTAGATCCAGCGTTAGTGAGCTTAAGTCCGACCACACACGAAAAAGGGGCCGCCAGAAGTGCTCCGTTGAGACAGGAAAGTGCAACTTTGGTTATAACCTAAGTATACCTTGACTTGAGGTCTACTTTGCTTATGTTCTAACCTATATAAGGACCCTAAAACCCCTCTCATACAGCCCATACGAATTTGGAAAAAAAAAACCCTAGGAGAGAGGAGAGAAAAGAGAGAGAAAGAGAGAGAGAAGTGGGAGAATCTCCCTGGCCTTTTTCCCTGCCGCTCTACAAGCTGCACCACTCAATTCTAGCCGTTTTTCTGGCGATCTCTACATCATTTCTAGGTAAGAAAACCCTAACCCTAATCTGATTTAGGGTTGTAGATGTTGTAAGTGATGAAATAGCTAACCTATTTCATTCTCTAGGTTGCCTAGTTGCCACATACGAAAGCTGCACGAATCTATCGAGTTCTTACACTCCAAAGGCGTAAAGGTAAGGACTTTAGGTGTATAAGTTATGGTTTTCAAGGCTTTCAATGTCAGTGAATGATTTATTCATGACAAGGATGCTATTCCACATGTAGAAAGTGTCGTCTGTTTCGTTATCCGAGTTTACATGAACTATATAGGATTTACCGTAATCTATGCATATGTTGAAATGTTTGGAAATGTTTGGAATTTGGAATTGTGCTTAACATGTTTATTTGTCGTAAATATATGCTTGGTACATGTGTAACAACTCCTTAGCCAAAGGACTTGCCCTAAATCACTCCACGGCAAAAACAGTAAATATGTGGTAAAGTGTGTGGCCTAAGTGTTTGTGAAAATGTTCCAATACCCATGGAACTTGTATCCATGCATGCGGTGATCATTCATCATGGGTACAATTACACGGTAGGTGGGGCAGTCCACTAGTGCAAGGATTTGGCCTAGCACATGTACGATCATCATACATCACGTATAGTGATGTATGCAGTCTATGTGTTTGTGAAATTGTTTGAATGTCCTAGTGTTCACCTAGTACATCTTGTGTGTGGATCGAGATACAAATCTCGGTTACTTTAATTGTGTGAATGGTTCCCTATATGTACGCCCTAATGCATGGTTTGTTGTTTTTACTTATGGAATGATTGTGTGCATAATCATGTTTATGTTGTAATTCATTACATGCTTATGTGATTGTTAAATTCATGACTTATGTTTATGAAATGTATTACTGTCTTGCTAGACTCACATGATTACTTGATTCAATGAATTGACTTTGGGGCTATGAGTTAGTCCAGGCGATCGGTAATGAAATGGAATTCGTGACTGAGTTTCACTCGTCACGAGAGAGGTGTTCGACGAAACCGAGTCGTACTTCGGTTGGCGGCAGTGGTTAGGCCATACGAAGTGCTTGCGCTTCATGTCGTTCAATTGATCATGCACTCGAGCTAGCCGAGCTCGTCAAGTAACCCAATCTGCCTTATGTATGTTCACCATGTTTGGTCGCCTATGTTTGAACCTAGGGTACCAAACTTACCCGTGAAATCCCGTTAACCATGGTACCTCGATCCGCTAAGACGCATGAGCCGGGCATGGTGGTATGGGATACCGTGGTCGAGCTGTCGGCTTACGCTGGGGCCACGTGCCTCCCCGTAGTGACCAGTGAGCAACCAGACTCGTGAGCCAATTATGATGGTATGGGACACTATATTCGTGTTGTCGGCCTACATTGATAAGGTGATGGGGGAGCGGTGTAACCTTTGTGCGTAACAGCCCTGGCAGCCCTTTGTAGTGACCTCGAGCATACTCTGAATTTGCGGTGAGGCGACAAGTTTTGCCGCAGTGTATAGAGTATGAACTAGGCCTGTATCTGTATAGTGATGAACCGTTAAAAAGGTGATGGGGGAGTGGTGTAACCTCTGTGCGTAACAGCCCTGGCAGCCTTTGCAGCGACCTAGAAACACACTATCGTATGAGATTAACTAGGACTGACGACCCTAGAATGGATCATGTTTAGGAATGATACAAGGGAGGTACCTTAGTTTCCCAATACTGTTGTTTGAAATGGACTAATAACAACTCGGTAATCATGCTCATCATCGCACTGCATGTGCTTGGCAGATGTGGTGCACTGAGGGATGAACGCATGTCGCGAACGTAAGATGGCGTCGCATGAGGGTGGTTTGGCAAGGGCATACATCATGTCATTTCATACTTGCATTCAATTAAGAGTAACTAGGATTGTTGATTGTACTGCTTTATCATTACTGCTTGATTGATTTGATAACATGTTAACTTATACCTTATTGTTCCACTGAGTTAGCTACTCACTCCCACGTTACGGGACGGTGTTGTATACACACCAACCAGACTCTATCGCAGGTATAGATGACACGTCGGTTCAGGAGGCAGAGCCAGATGATGACGAGGACCAGGACGAGTTCTCGTTTATGCAGTACTCAGACGGCTTCGCTTAGGCCGACTGGATTGCGGGGATTACAGGACTACTTCTAGTTGTATTTTGACTTTTTGATTCGGAAACAATACATGTATATGGTTACTCAGTTAGTGTTCATACTCTAAAGATCGAGATGGTTTTGTTTCTTTACATACCTTATATATACAGTTTCAGTCTTCCGCTTGCCTTTATACAATTGATCTGGAATATGAATTACTGTTTTGGTATAATCTCACTCATGTTTATTGCACTGACACAGACAACATTTAATCATCATTTTCTATGTTGCATAAGTGATGTTTTGGAACTCGAGAGTTGAGTTGCTACTCGACCCTCGATTTTCAGGGCGTTACAGCTGATGACATATGTAGTGCCTGTTTTTAGAGCCTTGTAAATTGTGGAGATTCATACACTGAACTTCTTGCATGCGTTAAAACTTGAAAGCAAAGTACAAGAATTTATAATAACTTGGAACTTGAATAAAATATGATACAAGGTACACAATCGTTCAATTCCGTTTGCATATTGTTGTTTTCCAACAAAGTTGATAGATTTTGGACCTAAAAGATATCCGAGGATCATGCCTTCATTATAATGAATTTTACATTGAGATAGATAGTAGTGTTACAATATAATCTCCAATGTATGTGCATTGCGGTAACAGTATAGGCTCTAATAACTAGCACAGTATGCAAGAAATGAGAGAGAGAGAGAGAGAGAGAGAGAGAGAGAGAGATTAGTGTTACAGTATAGTCTCCAATGTATGTGCATTGCAGCAACACTATAGGCTCTATTAACTAGCATAGTATACATGAAATGAGAGAGAGAGAGAGAGAGAGAGAGAGAGAGAGAGAGAGAGTTAACAGAAGAAAATGTAATAAACCATTATCTCATCTCCTCCTCTAATGAGAGAGAGAGAGAGAGAGTGGCTGATTAACAGAAGAAAATGTAATAAACCATTATCTCATCTCCTATTCTCTAATGGTGCAAAGAAATTCTGGGTAACAACACAAAAACAGGAGTGTCAAGAAAAGCCATCATGATGTTAAATATATGCCTTTATGGACTGTTGTTCAAAGTAATAGCAAACACATTGGTTAATAGCGTCATTATCAAAAATGGGTATGGAAGTAGCAACATGATACTACATGTTAATGAGTACAGGGTGCAGTTCATCATACCTCACTTTCAGTTAATGGTCGATCTGCTGAAATAACAAAAAGGACCAAATCTGCGCGGGGCACAAACTCTTCAGTAAGGCGCTGCTGCCTTTGAAGAATAACATTTGTTCCCGGTGTATCAACAAGATTCATCTGCTTCGCCAAGACAACCACACCCCATTAAAGGAAGTAATCAAAAATAAGGCTTAAGCTAAGATCAAACTTTAGCACAACAAATGTAACTTGAAAAAAAAAAAAGTAAACTGAAGTACATTGGCCAATGCATAAATTCAAGTCTATCAAAGGCCATGGAAAATGGATGCAAATGTTAAAAATTTAGACAGCTATAGGGGGAATTTTTCAATTACTTCTTGCAAGTCAAGTAGCTTAGGCTACTTTCTTCATCAAAAATGTCTAACAATAATCATTCATATGAACCCAAACATCGCAAGCCTGACAAATGACAAGAAATTTAGAAGAAAAATCAAACAATATTTACCTGGAAATTGATGATAAATATATAAATGAGCAAATACAGAATAATTTGCCAGGTTTACCAAAATGCAAGTGAGGGGATATGCTCCATGTCAGTCTATTGTGAGATTTGTCTTCTCACTTTGATGAATGCAAGAGATCATTGGATTTAAGAATGAGAATAAGAGAGTAACCTATGAGAACGGCTAGCCTTCTTGAGTGAGAGGCACATATATATAGACTTTATTAAGACAAATTACTATAGAATTACACCATAAGTTACATGAACTAAATGAATTGTGTTAACGAATGTGATATGTAGGCCCACTCAGAGGGGTTATTTTGATCGAGGGTGTTTTAGGGGATTTTTGCTTATTAATGGCATTTCTATAATCATGAAACTTTCATAATATTTAAAATAAAATAAAATAAAATAATAATAATAATAATAATAATAATAATAATAATAATAATAATAATAATAAGAAGAACTGGAATTTCAGCCCATTCTCTTCCCTCTTCTTCTTCTCTATTCCATCTCTCTTTCCACTATTTTCCATTGTATCAGAGCAATGTTATTTCCGATGTAATTCGTTAACACTCATTTCATCAAATGTATTTTTCTTATATATTCTCGCACACAAAGGGGTTAATGTTGTTATAGTCCCTCACTTCGAAGACATTTATTTTAAAGGTAAC
The DNA here is from genome assembly GCA_030180095.1 of Magnolia changhungtana. Lineage (NCBI taxonomy): Eukaryota > Viridiplantae > Streptophyta > Magnoliopsida > Magnoliales > Magnoliaceae > Magnolia > Magnolia changhungtana. The sequence continues at coordinate 6,910,468 of JASAUF010000397.1, forward strand.
TGAAATTTTACTATGCGCCAAAAAGGTGATAGAATACAACAACACAACCAAAAAAACCCCACCATCAAAAAAACAAACAAACTTCCCCCTCCCCACCCTTCCTACACAAATACATAGAAAAAATATCGCTCGCTCTCCTTGTCATTACACATTCCCCATTCCGAAACAAGACACTTAGCCTGCATTAACACCCACTCAAGACTGTGGCTAATGTTGTGGAGGCATTTCCCATTTCTCTCCACCCGTATAGACCAAAGACCCGCCGTCAAGCACAACCGCCACATAGGCTTCTTTCTCTTCCCAATCTCCAAACCATGCCGAGCCATCAAGAAACTCCCTGCCGCTCTCAACATTACTAAAGCACCTCAAAATCCATGAGAAACGCATACCACATCTTGAGGGTAAAGGGGCAACAAGGAACAAGTGGTCAACCAATTCAAGATCGACGCCACACATCAAGCAAACGGTAGGTAAATCTCTTTTGAAGATTATCAACAGTTAAGGACCCTTTCCCTACCTACAAGCCAAACAAAAGCCGCGACCTTTGAGGGGGGGGGTGTTGGGGGTGGAGCGTGAACTCTGAACTTTCTCGATTTATCTCTTTTCCAAATCATATAATCTTTTTCTCCACTGGATAACTGAAACTAGTGGATAAGATTCATAAGCGAAATCAATTCAATAACCTCTTCATCCAACAAAAATAATCGACACGAAGGGGACCACACCATAGTGTTCCCACACCTCAATACATACTGCAAAACCATAAGATTGTAACTAGGGGACAACCGGGCAATATTTGGAAACAACTCTTGCAATGGCACTTCTCCCACCCATACATCTTCCCAAAATCAAATCCTTTCCCAATTGCCCAGACTAAAGCCAACTCCTTCCAAAAAAAAAAAACTATCCTTGACATAAAAATCCCTTTTAAGATTGTCAAAGCCCTATGTGACGATGATTCTTTAGTACACCAACCTCCAACCTCCCAACCATATTTAGAAGTTATCGTAGCCTTCAATAATGTTTCTTCTTTTGACCCAAACCTCCATAGCCACTTGCTCAAAAGCACTCTATTCATAACATCAAAATCATTGATTCTAGCCCCTCCCTCATCATACAACTTACAAACCTTTTTTGATGTGGGGACATGTGATGACCTAACCCTAGATGCATGTATAATCAGGTTAAAGAATGTTCAAATAAATACATCAATTAACTAACTGTTTCCAATCAGAGGGATTAAGTAAATCTCAACACAAAGATGAGGTTATTCGGTCAGGATCATGCCCCTTAGCATAAGATCACGTAAACGGTGAAAGGGGAAGACCTATGGATATGAGGATATCCCAAATCTAACATAAGTTGGTTCACGGTCAAGTTTGGATCTAATTCTACTGACTAACCATTCATCTTTTCCGTCCAAACTAGAAAGGGGGTATTCAAAGAGGAACGAAAAGGGGTGAAGAATGAAGGACTCGAGTTGAAGAAAGTACAGGTCCCTTTTGTCGTCAAAAGAAAAGAAAGATGATGATTCTTACCTTTTCCTGCACCTCAAAAATCTACAAAATCGGGGTGGAATCCTCAACACCCAAGGGTCAATCCTGAAACCCTAATCTCTTGAATAAAGAGGAAGAAAAGAGACGAATTTCTATTCATTTAATAATAATGAAAATAGGGTTTCTCACAACAAATATATAAGCTATGGAAAAAGTAAAAGTGCACTAAAGCCCTTAAAGACAATAAAAATAATAAAAAGATGAAAAAATAATAATAAAATAAAGTGCAATAAAGCCCCTGAAACAAGAAAAAAGAATTAAAACGCCTAAAACTAAAACACCCGTGTGGTAAGGTGTGAAATCCGACCTATGGATTTATGGTCAGTGTGCGATCATGCCGCTCCTGCACTCGTAGCACGTCAGAAAATGGGTCCGATGGACCCAACGTCCATCCACATTAACTCCTCCGCTCCGGTACTCTGTCGACGACACCTTCTCCTTTGGTACACTTCAAAGGGTGCACCACTGATGTCCGCATCATTTTTCCACTTAAGCAAATGGAATTTAAATACCCCTTCCACCCCTTGCCTACGGAAATCATGACACGATCTATCCAACCTCTCAAAAACTGACTTCGGACAACAAAATTGAGACAATAAACTGGTAAATTTGAGAGTGTTGCTTTAATTATAGAAATATGGCCAGTGGGGGATAAAAACCAACGCTTCCATCGGGCTAACTTCCTTTCAACCCTTTCCACCACAACATTTTCCAAATGTTTCGCTAGCTTTCCAATGCACAATGGTAACCCCGGGTACGTGGAGGGAAAAGATCTTGCCCCACACCAAATACATTAGCCTACGATAAAAGCTCCTCCCTCGGAAGATGAACTCTCAATGTAACACTTCAAAGACATTACGAATATTACTTTTTTTTAGTCTACCCCGTTCTTCTCAAAAGATAGCAAATCTCTTAATACAGAACTTGTTCCCATACCTGCTGCGGTCAACAAAAGCATTCAACCTCCATCATCTACTGCCTCTTCCATTCCAGCCATGCCTCAGCTAAAGGTCTACTCACGACAATAAAGGACAAATGGTATAGCTAATCATGACATGCCGTCCAACATATCTCCTTTAGAAACTTGTGGTTCAATGAGGTCTCCAAATACATCTAATATTCCTATTACCCTAAGAAAAAGCAAGCGTGCATGTACCGACATCCCATCTCTAAATATATATCCTTTAATTGCTTATCTCCAAATTTTTGCAACTTTGTCATGTCCTTGTCTTCTCACTTTGTTCCCAAGTCATATGAGGAAGTCCTATTACATAAGGGGTGGAAGCAAGCTATGGAGGAAGAGATAGATCCACTTCATTGGAATTACACCTGGGAACTTACCCATTCTTCCAACTGGTAAATGTGTTGTAGGTTACAAATGGGCCTACACAATCAAGTTTCATTCTGATGGTATGGTTGAACGGTTGAAGGCTCGCCTAGTCAATTAGGGGTATACTCAAACACTTGGTGTTGATTACAGTGAAACCTTCTCTCTTGCGAAAAAGTTGAATTCCATTCGGGTCACACTATTTGTAGTTGTTAATCATGGTTGGCCCCTCTTCCAACTTCACGTCAAAAATGTTTTCATTCATAGTGATCTTAAAGAGGAAGTTAACATGGAGCAACCTCCCAGATTTGTTGCTCAAGATGTGTCTAACAGAGTGTAAATTGTGAAAAGCAATTTATGCGTTAAAACATTCTCCGCGTGCATTGTTTGACAAGCAATGTTGTCATGTGCGACCACATATGCGCAAATCCATATGCAATCATGGCACATATGTGATTGCATGTGGCATATGCGAAAATATGCAATCGCATACAACATATGCGATCACATATTAGCCAACGGTTGGCAAATTAATTTTTTTTTTTTGAAAAAGAAAAAAAAAACAACAACAACAACAACTTTTTGCCTATAAAAACGCTTCCAAACCTCCTCCATTTGCAATATTCTCACCCCAAAACTCTCTTACTCTCTTCTTTTCTTACATTTCTTAATTCCAAGTGGCCTTAAGCTCTCTCTCTCTCTCTAAAATTTCCTACTTCCAAGTGGTCTCTCTCTCTCTCTCTCTCTCTCTCTCTCTCTCTCTCTCTCTCTCTCTCTCTCTCTCTTGGAAGTTAAAAGATCAAGATTCAAGCACTTGATGTTTAATTCATTGTTTGATTTTATTTTAACTATGTAAAATTAGTTATCCATTAACTTAGATAAGTTTTCCTTAATTTCTTATATTTTTTACTTTTTTTAATTTTTCCCATATTTTTCGATAAAAAAAAAATTCAAATATATATACATATATGTGTGTGTGTGTGTGTGTTTGGTCGCATATGCGATTGTGCGATCGCATATGCGCATAGGGATATGCGATCGCACATTATCACATATGTGATTCAACAACATTTTTTATAAGTTTAACAAGATTGTATTAAACTATGGCTTTGTTTGAAGTCATGTTGATCATTTCGTTTTTTGTACGAAAATATATCTCGGGTCTTAGTTGCTTGTTGTACATGTGGATGATATTGTTGTCACTAGAAGCAACATAAGAGGATTGAAGAACTAAAGAAGTATCTTCAACAACATTTTCTCACAAAAGATCTGGGCCATCTTCGATACATGCTTTAGTATAGAAGTAGCCAGATCCAAAGAATGAGTTAATCTATCTCAACATAAATATGTTCTTATTTACTCATGGAGACGAGTCTTCTTGCAACTAAGCCAATTGATACTCCAATGGATCCTAATCACAAGCTTGTACGTGATCAAGGAGATCCAATGGAGGATCCAGGTGGTATAGAATATTGGTTGGAAAACTTCTTTACTTAACTATTACTCAACCAGACATATTCTATACAGTGAGCATTGTAAGCCAATTCATAAGTTCTCCAAGAGTACCTCACATAGAAGCAGTTATTTGAATTTTGCGTGACCATAAAAGAGTACCAGGTCAAGGAATTTTGTATAAATGGAATGGTCATCTTCAAGTCATAAGATATTCAGATGCAACCTTAGCATGTTCCTCAGCAAATGCACGATTCACTACTGAATATTGTACATTTGTGAGGGAAAATGTAGTCACTTGAAAGAGCAAGTAGTGTGGTGACCCAATCAAGTGATGAAGAAGAGTACAGAGAAATGGCTCATACCTCATGTGACTTTATGTGGATCAGGAAATTGTTGCAAAAAATGGGATTTACAGTGCACCTACCTATGTAGTTATTTTGTGACAATCAGACTACTTCACATATAGCAGACAAATCCGATCTATTACGTGAGAACTATACACATAGAAGTTGACCGCCACTTCATACATGAGAAAATTTCCAGTGGCATAATCTCTACGCCATATGCTTGACCTCAGGACCAACTTACTAATGTGTTCACCAAGGCTCTTCATTCCACTTAGGCCACACAAGCACGCAAACACACACATATATTCCAAGCTTGGCATAAATAATATCTTTGCTCCAGCTTGAGGGGGTGTGTTAATGAATGAGATATAGGCCTACATAGGACCACTTATATGGGTTGTTTTGATCTAGGACATAGAGGGTATTTTTGCTTTTATTATTAATGGCATTTCTGTAATAATGAAACTTTCATAACATAAAAGAAGAAGAGGGCTGTGAACCTCAACTTCAGCCCATTCTCTTCTCTTTACATTCTCCTCTCTTTTTTCTTCTATATTCCATCCCTCTTTCCACTATTTTACAAGTTAGTATTTACACTATGAGCTGCAAGAAGTTATACAAAAGTGTACTCCACCAGTGTTCAACAAGTGTACACACGTATACTATTTTACTAACACTCCCCTGGAGCATAGATGTCTATCATGCGCAACCTGTCTATGATATTCATCAATTATGCTTCCAGAAGAGGTATATTAAACACATCAGCCAGCTACTCCTTGTGTATAATGTATGGAAGGATAATTATTTAGCAGCAAATTCTCTTTAATGAAGTGGTAGTCAACTACATCATGCTTAGTCCATTCATGGAACACTTGATTCAGGGATATATGTATCATCACTTAACTACTACATCTCATTTCCAATATTTCCAGAACAAAAACCCCCAATTCACCCAATAGCTTCTTAAGCTACATTAGTTGGCAAGCATTGTTCGGTGTATCCCCGATATTATCCATATCTCCAGCTCGATGATACCAATAACACTGGTAGCGATAACAATAACAACAGTAGTCTCAGAAATTCTAGGTATCGATGACATATCAATAAGTATGGCCAATGTATCGCCAAATTTTTTACTGTGTAAATTCCAAGTGTCGCTTGTATCACCAATGTATCGATTTCATCAATATTTTCAACTGTGTAAATTCCAAGTGTCGCTTGTATCGCCAGTGTATTGGCAATATTTCAATAATATCACCAATGCATCGATATTCCCAAAAATCTATTTATTAAAAAAATAAAAAAAAAAAAATCATTCCAATTTTTTTATGGGGAAATGATTATATGCAGTATTCAAATTGTCGACAATAATATCGATCATATTGCGATGTTATTGTCATCGCAACATGGGCAATATCGAGATCATAATCTTTCATTTCCTATTTCTTGACAATATTGTGTGTTGCCGATATTCTGAAATATCAATGGATGTTTGGATGGAAGGTTGGATGGTTGGATGGATGGATGAGATGGATGGGATGGTTGGATTGGCTTCTTACACAAGCACCCCCCTACCAAATAGAAACTTTTTATGTATGCATTCATTTTGCAATTTTTTTTATTCCTAAATATGCAAATATGTGTATTTTAGCATCTCCTGAAGTTTCACTAAGAAATTCCACCGTTTTCCCATGTTTTCACGCATTTCTAGTTATCAGTGACATTATCAGTGATATCGATATTGTTATCATATTGCTGCCTAGCGAAAGTTGTAGCGACATTGATACTTCAAACACTGTTCGCAGGTGGTGTGGCCCTATATTCAATTTATACAATAGATCAAACAACAACATCTGGTTTTTTTTCCCATGCATCTAACTTCCCAACAAAAAAGAGTAACAATACCTTTAAGTAAATCCTCTATCATTTGGATTAACAAGATAAACAACCCAATCTATGTCGAAATATGCCAGAATTGATAACCCCTAAAAAACAATCCTATTGAGCATTGCAAGATCAGTTTTGTTGCCTCAAAATGTGTTGTTCGAGGTGCATGCATAAATTGATTTTTTACTATAGCATGAACAATGTCAAGTCTGGCTATAGTCAAATAAATCAACCTTACAATGATCGAGGATCCAGAAGTAAATCTTAGTCTTCTAGCAAAATTTTATAATTTGGCTCAAGATGTGTATCAATACATTGCAACCTAGATCTCCAAAAAAATAAAAATAAAAATAAAAGAGACTACCCGAACATGTACACTTCCTCCTGTAGATCTCCATGAATGTAAACATTTTGTGGATTGAGCAGAGATGTTTGGACAGATTTAGATTGGCTGCCAATGAAAAAACTACTCCTATGGAGTTGATTTTGGCAATGGGAGCAGAAGTTCCAAATAATCAATACCTATGGGGTCAACCATTTTGCAATTAATCCAGCTTTATAGTGAGCTATACTTTATTAGGATGATGCTTGAAAATGAAAACCCATTTGTAGTGAACCAGACAGCTCCTTTTGGGCAATTCAATTATTTCCCATGTATGATTGTTTTCCAATAAATCTCAAAGAATATACGAATGCCAAAAAGATTGGTAAGTGAGACTAAACGTAAGATTTATAATGATCTTTACAATAGATTGGGGACAAGAAGGTGAAAAAGATGACTTCAAACTTGCAAAAATGAGAGAGGAAAAGTAGGGACCTAAATCATGTTAGATGCATTAAGAGCAATGATCAAAGGGTGCTTGTCAAGGACAATGAGATCAATGAAATGTGGAAAAGCTATTTTCAAAACTTGTTAAATGACAATTACTCTTAAGAGCATAGAGATTAAAGGAACACCCGTGCTTGAATAAAAATGTCATCATCTGGACCCTTCATGGGTGTGCGCATCCCATGTCCAGCAATGCAGGCAAAATCATGTGGGGTTAGCCACATGTGGCCCACTCGATTAAAGCAATCATCGATGGAAGCCCCTCCTTAGACCATTTTGTGGTCAATCCTGCAGTAACAAGGTAGTTGGAGTACAATCAAATGCTGGACCGACTATGATAGTAAGAAACACCTGTCTACGGATGTGATTGCATGAAACTTGACCGAGTCATATCTTGTCCATTAAAATTAGGATTTACTTGAAATTTCACATACATGTACTTTGTGACGTGATGTAACTAATGGATGGATTGGATCTGAAGTTTGATTGTCAGATCTGTTCGGTTTTGATCAGGGCCTTTGATTGTTTTAATGGATCTCAACCATTGATGATCCACTTGGGGTGAAACTTTGTCAGTAGCTCAATATCAATGTGTTGAACACATCTAACGGCTCATATGGATTGATGGATCACTCAATCAGAGAGTTTGAATCAATCTATCCATGGGTGTGAATATGATGAGAACCATGCAATATACTCTTCGAATTTGACCTTGTTTGGATGGGGCATGCCTAGGATGTTGCGTATGATGTTTGGGTCCATCCAACAGTATATAGAGATTGAAGGATGTTGTAGATTATTATATGCATCTACATGGTCTAATGCATGGGATGGTGCACATAAGCCAAAATATGCATTAACTAATGTTATTAGTTGTGCATGCAATGACGCTTTGGTAGGATATGATTGTGATGGTGCACATAAGCCAAAGTGTGCATATTCTGTGTACGTAATGAAGTGATGCCTCATTTTATGCAATGATGTATTTTGGCTTACGGGGCCGTAAAGGCCGTTACATAAAGGTAACGGTGGCAACCGTTACATGTTATGGGGTCAATGCCTCATTTTACATAAAGGTAATGGCCGTTACAGATAAAATGACCCGTAAATACAGCCTCCGTAACAGCTCATTACGTCCCCCGTAAAGGCTATAATGGACCCGTAACGGCCGTAACAGGTTTTTCGAGTTTTCTTCAATAGGAAAAAAAAAACAACGACCATAACAACCGTTGCGGGGGCCGTAACGGCCGTTACAGCCCGTATCGTAAAGGTAACAATGATGGCTGTTATAGCCACCGTTACCATTACGGAATACCTTGCATATTGATGCATATAATCCCATGCACCCACACATGTATGCTTAGATCATGTTTATGTTTACTGCGATAAGGCAGTGGAGCAGTTGATTGTATTTAAGGGGGTACAATTCAATGGGCCCCATGCGAAGATTATCCAGAATGCATGCTCAGGCATGAAGCACATGGTTTCCACTCTTTAATTAATATTGCCATGCATTCCCTAGTCATGCAGACCATTTAACCATGTCCAGTTTAACCCTCTTTTCGAGATCCCTCAACAGATAAACTTGTGGGCAAGACCCATATAAAGTGGTCTCAAAAGATAGAATTGGTGCTTCTAGTAGACAAAGTGGTTCACATTATTCGCGATCCTTAAGGCTATGTTTGATGATAAATCTATCACCAAGAGTGAAGCATTAGAAAAGCAATTGTATAATGCCAAGATGGACGAGAGCATTCGTGTTAGTAAACACATGCTCAAAATATTTGAATTCACTAATGAGTTAGAAACGCTTAACGCAAAGAAAGATAAGCCCTCCATAGTTAACGTAATTCTCACTTCATTGCCACCGTCGTTCAAGCCATTCATAAAACTATAAAATGAGCAAGCTCGTCTACTTTCAAACTAAGTTGCTTAGCCAATTGGTGGTGTTTGAGGCAAACAATAAAAGCGAGAAGATATGGCTGGTCACTTGGCAGAAGGATCTTCTAGTGCCAAGTGCAAGATAGTTGTAATAAAAAGGGTGGTCAAAAATATGATTAGAAAACACAACCTAAAGGTGCAGCAGGAGTGATGCAGGACAATTAACCACTTGCTCTAAGAGCTCGAACTGATAGAGAATGGCGAATTAATCCCTTTATCTCATAGTCCAGGCCCCAAATCCATGCGTTAGGTTCTCGGCCGAACCCTCATCGTAGGCCCCAAATCCATTAGTTCCGCCCCCTTGTGGGCCCCAAATCCATGGGTTCTGCAGGCTGCCCATCCCAAGTGTGCCCTTGCATCCCACAGGCCACCCCACTCCAGCCCGGTGTGAAAATGCCCCGCATTAAGGAGGGATTCACAAGCCCCCTCGTGGTAATGCAAGCGAGCCTAAAAAGAAGAAAAAGGCACCATGATTATACAATTATACTATAAGAAAATTGGTCACTTAGCAGTCAATGCTTTGCACTCAAGAACAAGTAAGCTAATAGCAATTCCACATGTGATGACTCTTCCTTATTCTAACATGTCTCATGAACAGTTTAACTAGAATGATAGAGTTGATGCCTGCTTAACTGTTCATGTGTTAATGCAAAAGGTCAGAAATGATTGGAGGAGAAATGAGGAGTTGCACCTGAGGATGCCGAATGCAATAGAGGAAAGCAATTGTGGAGAGTAGCGATTAGAGAAAGTTGACCAGAGGATGAGATGAGTTTGGGGGTTTTGCCCCTTTCATTAGTAGTGCTTGACTGTTCATATACTGAAACAGTTTGGATTGGTTATTGGATTAATTATAGTTGAAGTTAGTTTCTTCTAATCCTCCATATGGTTCATCTTTATTACTCGTTTCATACCCAGTGTGGTTCTAAGAATGGGATGAGAAGGGTGTATGAATCCTCCTTTATTTATCTCTTGGGCTGACAACCATTATGCCACACTAGCCCATTGAGATTCTCAGACGTTGATCTCTACCAATCATATTTCTAATACTTGGTCATGGATACCTTAGCTTGTGAGTCTTCATCTCTGGTCGTTGAGTCATTACCCTCTTATGACATAAAGCTATACAAGACAGATAGGAAACATGATGAGATAGACTACCATGCTTAAGGTAGGATTTAGGGATTTTTACCAAAATGGCCCCAACCTATTGTCTTTCCACATTTTTGACCTCCCCTTACAAAAGCTTTTTTTAGCTTTCTAAGCACTTTTTTGGAAAATTAGTTGACCAAAATACCCCTGTTGGAGCCCAGTGCCCATACAAACCTTTTGAGCGCGAGAGAAGTTTTGTAGCTTCGATCTCGAGGCATGTTGTGACCACCACTTGGTGATTCGGCCCTGGGAGGTGGATTCAATCCATTCATCCTCCATGCGCCCCACCATTTCTTTAGGAAGGCAATAACCATATGTTGATACGAGCTCTTTATGGCCCACAAAACCCAACAACAAATAACGGTGGTCGTTCATTGTCAATTGTTTCCTCGTGCTGTGGTTCACATGACCAGCATATGTGGGTCATTCTTCAGACCATGACCTTCCATGAAATTCCGATGAGAATGGACAGAATGGATTCAACACATACCCTATGGTGGGCCCCACAGACGGTGTCCAAAGTCGTACGAGGACCACATTCTAATCTTTACACATTCTTGGTGAGTTCTTCTTCCTTGAAAACTTCCTTTGTAGAACCTGCCACCACTCTCCCTCCGACGTTGATCTCCGCCGTAGGTTTCCGGCGTTCAGTTCTCCGACATCCAAGCCTTAAGCAATGATGGATTTATGAAGTCGTTTAGTCTAATAACTCATCTTCTTTGAAGCTTCCTCCATCGGTTCCACCACCACTCTCCCTCCGACGTTGATCTCCGACATAGGTTTCCGACATTTGATTCTCCGGCATCCAAGTCCCATGCTATGGCAACCTGGACACTTAAAACATGGCAACCTCGACCCTTAAAACATGACAACCTCAACCCTTAACACCTGACAACCTCAACACTTGAAACATAACAACCTAGCCCCCTCAACACATGACAACCTCAACCCTCAACACATGACAACCTGGACTATCAACAAATGACAACCCCGACCCTTAACACATAGCAACCAGGACACTTAACACATGACAACCTTGACCCTTAACACATGACAACCTTGGCCCTACCTAAACGGTCTTCGATCATCATCTATAGAGCCCACTATTAGGTATGTGTCGAATCCACTCCATCCATTAGAGTCGAAATTTGATGAAAGGCAATGGCCGAAGAATCAGCCAAATTAGAGGATGACGTGGACCACAACATTAGGAAACAATTGGTAGTGAACGTCGACCATTAAGGGTTGTTGATTATTGTGAGCTACAGAAAGGTCGTATCAGCATGAAGTTAGTACTTTTCCAAAGAAATGATGGGCCACAAACAAAATCAACGGATTGGATCTGCCTTCTGATGGGCTAAATCATCATGCGATGCCACGCCATGCATCGTGACCCGCTTCGAATGAAGCTTCTCCCGCACGAAAGCAGATTGTGTGTTGTGTTACTTAGTACACTTAAGCATACTCTGTGGGGCCCACCATGGATGTATGTGTCTTATCCACTCCATACATCTATTTTTAAATATCATTTTAGGGCATGATCGCAAAATTGAATCATATCCAAAGTTCAAGTGCACCACACCACAGGAAACAATGGGAGTAATGATGTCCACCGTTGAAACCTTCCTACGGCCCACAGTGATGTTTATATGTCATCCAACCAGTTCATAAGGTCACAAAGACATGGATGAAGAGAAAACACAAATATTAGCTTGATCCAAACTTTTGTGGGCCCCCAAGAAGTTTTCAGCGGTAGGCGTTCAATTCACACTTTCTTGTGATGTGGTCCGCTTGAGCTTTGGATATGCTGCACTAAAATGAGCTAGTAAAATGGATGGATAGTGTGGATAAAAGCCATAAATCATGGTGGGTCAGATGGGGCTTACTCAGTACGCTTAGGTCAGTATGCAATCCGCTTCCCTCCTGCACTTATTTCCTGACAGGCACAGGGCTCCAAGGAGGGGCATTTTCATCCCAAAAAATCTGAAATTTTGTCAGAAGGTTAAAAAAAAAAACTTTTTTGAAGGGAGGCCAAACATGTAGTTTAACCATACGTTGGGGCCATTTTGGTAAAATAAAAAAACCCCTAGGATTTATTACCAAATGTATCATAGATACTTGTCCTCAGACCATACGGATACAAAGATATGTTGGATGTCTCTTCATGGTTGTTTAGAGATGTTAAATTCTAATAACAATGGATTTATCTTGGAAAGATTCTTTTTCTAGGTTAAAGATGAAGACACCAATGATATTGTGCATATAGGTCATGTACCCTAGTTAAATCCGCATGGAATCTGGATGACGATATATCTTGTTTGATTATAAAATGATCCTAGATTGCATAGAATCTAAGAAACTCCACCAACATTTCATAAGACACTCTATGGAATCATAAGATATAATGTATGTTTCCTAACGCTATGGTTCTTGGTTTATACTTCTAGTGAGATATTATGAAATACAAGTGTAGTTGTTAATGCTTGTAGACTATGTGGTAAGTCCTAATGCCATTCATATATTTGTTCGTGTTCAGTGAGAGAATGGGATTTTCTTCCACTCTTCAAGTGTGGTGAAGGGCATTATGTTTGTATTGATGTATCTGTCTAATTTCCATTAAATTAATGGATCAAAGATGTTTCTTGATGCTACCATCAAGTAGCCTCATTTATACATTTTACTATTTGCACTAAAAGGGAAGAACGCCTTAGAGGCATGTTATCTCGTGATAAAAATATTATGTATTCTATGTCCACTCCACTAGTGTATATGGATGTGAAAGGTTCCTTACAATTATGCTAGACAAGACCTAGCATGTCTTACTATAGTGGAGAGAAAGAAAGGCGCACCATAACCATCATGTAACTAATCGTTGGTATGAGGACAATCGTGTTAAACGAGCCTCATGGATACCACATTCTATGATCCACATTGTGTATATTACACTTTCTTGTTAGAGGATTATCAGGTGTACCTTTCTCAATTGGTGGTTCCATCACTCATCAGTGTGTTTCAATGCATTGTGTAATCATTTTTTATCCAGTTGCATGTATTTTGCATGGTTGATAGACATAGATATTAGTTTGGATCAGAAGATTGCCTAGTGATTGGTCTAATCACCCTTGTTCTATGTGACAATAGTGTAGCAAGAGCAGTTCATGTACACAGTGTTCACCACCATATATGAGAACCTTGAATACTTGCATGAGAGGTCTGTGATCTCCCGTTGATTATCTAGTAAACCCTCCGTTATATATAGTTGCTAGAAGAAGTCTTCATTGGAAATGTATATGCTTAAGTGTATGTGTCGAGCATAATTTGCTTTAGAGCAAATGAGAGATCTTTGTACTTGTGTGCCTTAGAAAGCCAATGATGATCATGATCGTGGATCTTTATGACCACCTTTGGAATATGTTACTAATGCCATATTTAATGTGTGGAGAACTAAACTATTTCCTTATCATAAGGGTTAAAGAGAGGGATTCCACTATGCATCCATGAGGAAGAAGAGAGTCGCACAATGGCAACTTGGCCATGGGAGAGTTGTGGTCCATGTTCTCAAGGACCCTAATATCCATGAGCACTTTAACAGGTCTAGGCTACCTATGATCATGTTATGTGGTTACCATGTGTGATGGGAACAAACAACAAGGAATGATGGACACTAAGGCATTTTGCGCCTCAGCCTGCCTCACATGGGAGTGAAGGCATTCATCATGTCTGTGGGTTCTTGTGTTTAGGCCCGACCGGATACCGTATTGGAGAATCAAATCAAGTATTTGATTCAGAAGGGTCGTCATGCCTAGATTGTATTGACTTGATCATGCACTAGCTTTGACTAATCCTTTGACCCAATGACATATGGCGATTTCAAGGTCCTAATGTTATGTGCTCGCCTCTCTGAGGTTACAATCAGTGTTCGAAATATCGGTATCGCACAATGTATCACAACCTTGGGATACAGATATGTATCGGTTATCGCACGGGATATATCGTTTGTATCACATAATTTATCGCACTTTTTGGGAAACATGGGGAAACATTGGGAAAATGGTTGAATTTTTCAATGAAACTTCAGAGATGATTAAAAAAGAATAGACACTTTTAAATCATAACATCTCAAGAAAAAAGTGCACACAGTAGGTTTCCTTTGTATAAGGTCATAAGCCATTCACTGTTTGATTGAACCTAGTCAATTATATTCAAATATAATGTATAACATTTATAAATGTATCAAAACATGTATGAAAACACAACTAAGTAGACCCCACCACAAAAAACAGTGGGGACAGTGACACCCACCGTTGAAACCTTCCTAGGGCCTACCATGATGTTTATTTGAGATCCAACTTGTTCATAAGGTTACTCTAACTACTGGATAATGCTCTATGAGCCTCACCATGATATATGTTTTATCCGTATGGTCTATCTATTTTTTTAGGTCATTTTAGGGCATGTGGCCAAAATTGAAACAGGTCCAAATCTCAAGTGGACCACACCATAAGAAAATAGTGGTGATTAAACATTCACCATTAAAAACTTCGTAGGGCCCACTGTAATGTTTATTTTGCATCAAACCTGTTAATTAGGTCACACAATCCTAGATGAAGGGAAAACACAAATATCGACTTCATCCAAAACTTTTGTGGCCCCCGTGAAGTTTTTAATGGTGAGCCTTCAATCACCACTGTTTCCTTCAATGCGGTCCACATGAGATTTTGATCTATCTCATTTTTGGGCTAATGCCCTAAAATGATTTGAAAAAATGGATGGATGGCACAAATAAAACACATACATCACTAGTAGCTACTTACTGGTACAATGTAGGCAATCATGTTGGACTCGATTTCATACGAAGGCCTTTAATGGGAAGTTCGTGCGCCAAGATGCTAGGTGGGGCCATCATGATGTTTCTGAAAAATCCACGCCGTCCATCCCGTTTTCCATATCATTTTAGGACGAGACCAAAAATAAGGTGGATACAAAACTCAAGTGGACCGCACGAGAGGAAAGAGTGGAGATTCAATGACCACCGTTTTCACGCCCGGCCATGCCACAGAACCAACATGTGCGTGGGACCTGACTATGGCGCTTGCCATTACGTATGTGTTGTATCCACACCGTCCATTCATTTGGATAGATCATTTTAGGGCCTGAGCCAAAGAATTAGGCCGATCAGAAGCTCAAGTGTACCCTACCAAAGATAACAATGGGGGCAATGACACCCACCGTTGAAACTTGAAACCACTTCTATGGAGTCCACCATCATGTTTATTTGAGATCCAACCTATTTATAAGTTCATACAAATATGGGCCAAGGTAAAACAGAAATATCGGCTTGATCGAAAACTTTTGTGGCCCTCACAAAGTTTTTAATGGTAAGAGTTCAATCCCCGCTGTTTTGTGTAGTGGGGTCCACTTGAGCTTTGGATTTGACCCGTTATTTGTATTATGACCTAAAATAATCTCTCCAAATGGATGGACAGAATTGATATACAATACATACAACTATGTGGGCCCCACCGCAAGGGCCACATCATTTTGTGCAGCCAAGTCGCACCGAATCCACTTTCCAGGCATGGATTAGGTGATAAGTGGGTAACTGCATAGCTCATGTTAACCTAACTATAGGGCCCACCTTTGATGATATGTTGTATATCCACTCCGTCCATTCATTTTTACAGATAATTTTAATATGTTTTCCCAAACATTAAGTACATAAAAATCTCAGGTGGACCACACCACATGAAACAGTGATTATTGAATGTTCACCATTAAAAACATATCAAGGCCTACTTTCAGTAGATCCTTAATGTTTATTTGTCATCCAACCTGTTCATAAGGTCAATCAAAACTGTATGAAGTGAATATACAAATATTAGCTTAAACCAAAATTTTTGTGGCCTATAAAATACTTTTAATGGGTCATTCACCACTTTTTCTGGTGTGGTCCACCTGAGATCTGGATCTTCTTAATTTTTCGTATGACGTCCTTAAATTATATTAAAAAAATGGATGGACGTCCTGGATAAAACATATACATCAATATGGACCCCACAAATCTCATGACATACCGTGTGTGATACATCTCATATGTATCTACCACATCCCTTAAAAAAGGTAAGCTAATTGCGTCCTACCACCGCCCGTCTCTAGCTGGGAACGAGCAGTAGCTTTGATTGGCCACCGTGATGTATGGGTCTTATCCACACTGTCCATCTAGTTTTTCATATCATTTTAGGAAATAAACCCAAAAATGAGGAAGATTCAAAGCCCAAGTGGACCACACCACATGAATCAATGGTGATAATGATTCTCATGGTTGAAACTTTTCTAGGGCCCACCGTGATGTTTATTTTCCATCCAACCTATTCATAAAGTTACTTAGACCTGGATGAAGAGAAAACACAAATGTCGGCTCCATCCAAAACTTCTGTGGCCACCAAGAAGCTTTCAACGGTAAGAGTTTAATCCCCATTTTGTAGTCCACTTGAGCCTTGGATCTGTCTCATTTTTGGGTCTGTACCCTAAAATGATACGAAAAAATGGATGGACGGTGTGGATAAGACCCATACATCACGAGGCCACTCAAAGCTACTGCGCGTTCCCAGATGGAGACGGCGGGGGTAGGACGCAATCCACGTTCTCAAAAAAAAAAAAAGAGCTTTCGAAGCCAATCTTATAGCAAAGATAGGGTTCAGTCATTCCGGAACCCTAAAATCCTAAAATTTCTCTAAAAAATCCCCCAAATCCCTGCCATTTTTGGCAGACCACTAGCTCTCGATCGAGCGGCCCACCAAATTCAGCTTCCGATCGCAATCTTCTTCCACAGGTACCGAAATCCCTTTCTATGAAAGATTTTCCCTCTTTTTTTTTCCTGATTTTCCGGTAAATCTGCATATACAACAAGATAGTATCGCTAATATCAGCAATTTCGCAAAAAAAATCATGCGATATTGTGCGATATATCGCATGATAAAAAGAATTTTGGTTTTTTTTTTCCAAAGGAATCGGATGGGTTTCGTCTCACTGGGCAGCGATAACAATAATATCGGCTGATAGTATTGATATTAGGAACAGTGGTTACAATTGTGACTAACATATGGGTGCGGTTGGGCACATGCATTTAGAATGAGGTTGAAGCTCACATGTTCCAATATAGGATCCACTAGTTCACCCGGGACATTTTGGTGGGTTAGATCTTACTGATAAGACTCTGCATCAAGTTGTTATTAGCTAGGCCCAGAACTCAAATGGTTATAGACATTCCTTAAATGCTATTAACTGTTGATCTTTTGTTTTCACTATTAAAAATGTTTTATTAAACTTGATGGATATCAGATGGATGAGATCTTGGCATCCATCTCTTAGGCTTGCGTGGGATTTATGGGCCAAGGATGGATGCCACTATTAGTGGAGGGATTTGGTTGATTTAGGTACATGGATAGGCAGGATTGCAAGCTGTTGCTAATGTAGGACATACCAAAGCCTGTGGGGGTGAAGAGCACCATGATTGGTGCATCCCTCTAAAACCGTAAGTCCTTATAGATAGATCCTGTCTCAAAGGGGGTTGCTAAGGAAGCCTTGGATTTCAACCCCCTTGGATGCCAAGCTATAGGACAAGAGAGAAAAGAGAAGGGAGAGAAGGAAGAGAAGTGAGAGAACAATTTACTAACTCTCCTCTCCCATTGTCCACATGTTTCATGTGTGGTCCACCCTTGGACGGCACTCATCTTCACTAGTCCACATCCCTAAGGTGTGAACTAAAGGCGGGTATTGAAGCATCCCTGATTTGGAGTTGATCAAGGAGAGGCCTACTTTAGCAAACCGACATTGGACTTCTTTGACAATCAAGAGACAAGAACCTAAAGTAAAATCTTGATCATTCGTTTGTATTATTTGAAATTTGATGACATCTGCATGGGGAGATCCACATTGGGATTCTAAAAACTTTTTTGAATTTTATACTTCCATGTCTTTAGAAAATAACCAACAATACATAGGCCGCGTGTGGAATTTCAATGCATAACAAAGCTTGAAAGTAGGACTATATGTTAGTTTACCACCATTTTGATATGGTGATAACTCATCCTCATCACACATGGCACTGATTCCATGAATCCTAAACATCCAAATTGTGATTCTCTTCGTGGATGGAGCACATCTTTAAAATCACTCTGATTAGGCAATCCTAATCATTCAATTAATGACTATGAAACAGATGGTTAAGACTTAAGAGTCTCACCATTTTTTATGTGGTGCTAAACTAATATAGGACTTAAAGTAGAAGAATGATACATGGATGCATGGAAAAGTACCTTTATTGGGAAGAAACAAGGTGGCAAAGAGGAGAGAGGAGAGAGGAAAAGAAGAAAAAGGAAGAGAAGGAAGAATAAAAAGGTAGAAGGAAGAAGAAAAAGACATCCATAGACAATCAGTGCTACGACCGCACAAATGTGTGAGATCTGAGCTTTCAATAATGGCAGCCACACTATTTAGATCATGTGCCTAGCAAATCAAGCCATTCCATCATGTACTTCCATCATTTTCTTCTTTTTTTTTATTGCTTTTCTATTTTCTTATTATTTTTCTGCATTTAAAATTTTTTTTTATTTGTTTCTATAACAGTGAGGCGGCTCATCTCGTCTCAGTATAGGAGAAATGACTCGTTCCAATACCTAAATAAGTCGCATCCCAAAACCAATTATTTAATCCTTGATTGGAAGCATCATCATCAGTCCCCCATCCTTTTGAATAACAGAGACATGGTAATGAAACTGATCAGTTTGATGGATCTCTTGACCGTCAATTTTAACTACCTCATCTCTATGATTGTTACTACTATAGTTGCATTCAACATACTCCACCTTCGTTATGCTAATTTTTAAGCTTTTAGCCTTCAAAGCTTTCTCCCAAACCTCCAATTTAGCATTTGCCCCCTCTTTAGTCATCACAACTAACAAAGCATCTTCTGCAAGAAACATACTCCAAGGGACCTCAACCTGTACACTAGTAATTAATTCATCCATGAAAAGGTGCAAAAAGGGTTCAATGCAAACCTTGATAAGACCTATCTGCCACTGAGAACTCAACACTGTCACCATAAGCCATTTTAACTCTTGTAACAGCATCCTCATACATGTCTTTAGTGATGTCCACATACCCTCTTGGGACCCTTTTCCTCCTAATCACTCACCATGAGCCTTTCTTGGTACTGTCTTGTATGCTTTCTCTGGATCTATAATTAAGAACTAGGTTCTTCCTCCTATCTCTATAGCTTTTATCAATTATCGCCCTAGCATAAGGACAACTGAGCTCCCTATAACTGCACTTGCATGAAATACAATTATAATGCCAATAATGAAATAGCTGGACATACAATAAAAGGCATAACATAAATACAAGAGAAATAGAACTATAAAGACTTATGCAAACAAACCATGGAATAGGGCAGCTCAACAAACCATGAAACCAAATGTAGTGATTACAATTGGTGCAGTTATTATAGAGTCATCACTAGTAAGTAACGATATTTCAAGAGCAGAAACTTAAAACATACACGTAACAGCAGGTTCTGATGAACTAACTTCTTTAAGAATTGGTGCAGGTAAGTAGCATATAAATTGACCATCTGGATGTCTCTCACAGCGCTGTTGCTCACTAGAATCCATCTCAGAATAGCATAAGAAAGTGATCTCATTGGTTGTTGGAATAACTCCTTCTTTGAGGTATCTTCTTCCAAGGAGGGCATTGATAACAGTAGACTTACCAGAATTAAATTCACCCTAGTGATATCCAAGAGAAGTATTAGGGAAGAAAGGAAATGTCTAACAGACTCCATTTTAAGAAAATAAAACTAGCAACAATGAACATATTCTCTTAACACGAGTCACAAATTTAATGCCGTTACACACCTGTCAGTAAAAGAAATATTGTAGCGGAAAGTGAACATGAGAAAGAACTCAGAAAATAAACATGCAATATATTTGGATTCAATTTAATATCGAGCCATGAGCTACATTAATTGTACTGAAGTGATAATATGCTACGATCATAGTTTCTATAAATGAGAAGATTATTCAAGAAAATTTTTTAAAAAATTTACGTATCAGAATGTTACACCTTGTCATAGAAAGAAAACGATGATTCTAAGAGACCCATTATAGATAGTTACAAACTGAACTCTGAACTCGAAAAGAAGAACAACTATTGATGATCAATGAGTGTTAATATAGTTATGTATTATATGCTTCAGCCCCCTCATATGGTATTTCATATATAAGACAAAATATAACCATACTTTGTGTTTCAATCCATGGGACACTCATCTTGTCAATGGTACTTCTTTTTTTTTTTTTTGAGGAGTTTGTCAATGGTACTTGTTACTCATTGTACAGTTAAAAATCTATGGTTCTCAGGTGAAAAATGTACTTGGTTTATGTGTTAGTTCTACAACTGTCGTATTCTTTGTTCCGCCAACTCAAATCCATATTATAGAGGAGCCTTAGACCAATATCCATTTCCAAGCTTTTGTAATAAACTCTACAAATGGCTTCTTAGGTTAATCTCCTACACAATACCACAACCCTCATGAATATTGAGAATACTATCTAATATGAGTCAAATAAATTCAACAAGAGAATCACAACAAGAAATTTGCACTGACCGATGTTGTCAAAATGGCATAAGCAATCCCGTGCGACCCAAGGTAGTTGTTCGTTTATGCAATGGCACAACCACCCAAACAATTTTTTTTAAGTATATATATTATATGAAAAAATATGTAAATACTACAAATAAAGGGAATTGTTTTTTATAGTTTTATATTAAACTATTAGACTAAAACCAGTCAACTAACAACCACTCAAATTAATGCACTTACTCAAAATGTGAAAAAACAACATATAAATTTCATTGATGTCATTTTAAGAGAGAATAAGAGTAATGGTGTGAGAGAGAGTAAGAGAGTTCAGAGACTAGAGAGATTGAGATATGAGAGTATAGGGGTGTGTGTGTGTGTGTGTGTGTGTGAGAGAGAGAGAGAGAGAGAGAGAGAGAAATAAAAATAGGGGGTGGAAGTGCTTATTTATAAGCAAAAGGTGAGAGAAAATGAAGCAAAAAAAAAAAAAAAAAAGCCCCAGTGGTCAGGAATCTAACTGTTGGGAGATTATGTCATCGCATATTATGTACACGATAGCATACCACAAACTATAGCTTATGTGGTCGCATACTTCTCTATGCGATCGCATAAGCCCCAATGGCACAATTACCGCATATGCCACTATACATATGCGATCCACTGGTCCAAAATGGCATATGCAATGGCATAATTGCTTATTCGATTGAATATGACAACAATGGCTCTGACAAAAATCACTAAGCAATAGAAAATGACACAAACTCGAAGCACAAAAAACCCAATATCATTGTAGCATCCCCTATTGCCATTCATTGGGTCGTGGTAAGCTCTCCATGGACTCCTTGACATTTTTAACCAACCGTCCTAAATGCAAGTCAGGGAAATAACACGACTTTGTAGCAGGAAAAAAAAAGAAGGTGAAAATCGTTCCTTTAAATAATTGCCAATATTGTGACCAAATATTATGCATCATTCACCATTTTTGTGGGTATTATAAAATATGATTTACCCCTGTTGTAGTGGGAACATTGTATTTTGGGTAGTCCTACAGAGTACCATATATTTTCCTTAATCAATTATTAATATGAGAGAGGGGTGTAAATCAAACCCTAATCTCAATTAAAACCTAATTACATGGTATCGGAGCTAGGGTCTCCAATCTTCCTCTTCCTTGTTTTCATCGCCGACAACTAGTAAATCTCTCTTCTTCATCGCCATAGCCAACAAAACGGCCACAAGAAGTTCCTAACACTAAGAACATACCCATCCGAAAATCACACATCGTTGCCGCACCTCCTCTAAACCATTGTTGTCGCATCTTACCAAACTCATCCCCAATCTTGAAGGCCCCCAATCCCAGCATCGCCTCGCTCCCAATGCCCCTGATCCCAACCTCCAACACCCTCATCCCCATCCTCATCCCAAACCCCGGCCACAACAAACAGCTGTTGCACCACCGCACCAATCCCCATAACCCGATCCCAGCCCCGGGCCCTCTATCCTCGACCCCCAGCCCCACGCACAGCGCCCTTTGCTCCTGATCCCCACCCCAGTCCCACATGCAGCGGCCTCCACCCCCAGGCCCAGCCCCTCTACCCCCAACCCTCAGCTTCGCACGCTGTGCTCTCCGCCACCCGCGCGCGGTGGTCACACACCTACGACTTCGAACATGTTCCCTAATATGCCGCCACAACCACCTGCTCCAACCGCAGCGCCTCTCCTCCACCTTCTGCCAATCTGTCACGGCAATCGCCGGCCACGGGCTCCTGTTGCAGCCTGACTACTATCTTCTTGACACAGCTCCTATTACTGCCCAATTGTTGGGGTATCTTCGCCTTCTACTCACCGCAAATTTGTTGCTCGTGGGGCCACCTTTCAAGTTGATCTCTACCCCAGACCACCCCACCCCCAAAAAAAAAAAAAAAAAAAAAAACAGATTGAAGAGCCAAGTTTGAGTGGGGACCATTTATCAAATTCAATTAGTAGTGCATCAGTTCTATTCATCCGCCATTTTCCCCAAGGTTGGACTTTTTTTTTACCTCATTTGCTTTGTTTATTAGTGCGAGACGTCTTCAGTTAATTGTGATTTCAACGTTGTGGGTAGCACAAGCGCCAATGTGGAATCTAATGTAAATTTTGAAATTCAACAAATAACTTCAATTAAACTAAAAGGGATGTCTAATTTCCACCCTAGGCCCATTCTATCAAACTTTTCTTAAAATCTAAACAAAAAATTAAACACTTGACAGAAGAAATTCCGTCTGAGGACTCATCGTCCTATCTTCAGTGGAGTGAGGATGATGCACAAGTCATGAATTGGTTATCCGGAAGTATGGATGAGACAGTTTATACCACTGTAATGTGTCATGAGGCTGCTAAAGAAGTATGGGAGAATCTACACCAGTTATATTCGATTGAGAAAAACATGCATCATCTATATGACATTTTTCAAGAAATTTATAATATGAAACAAGGAGATAATCTCCATGAGCATTGCGCCCAGTTCAAAGGGATGTTAGATGAGTGGATTATGCGACATTTGTACACTAGTGATATTGCCCAACAAGGACAATTTAGACAAGAGCTTGGTGTCGCCCTATTTCTTGGTACCTTAAGTTCATATCTTGAGCCGGTCATGTCATATCTCATATGCTAGGGAGTGATAGCGTACCTTCCTTAACTAATGTCTTTTCTCGTGTTCTTCGCATCTCTCCTCAGAATCATACTTCTTACGTGGCCTCTAGTGACACCTCATCTTTTGTGTCTACCTCGAGAGGAGAGGGTGGTAGAGGTGGAAGACGAGGGGGCGTGGTATTGGACATGGTCGTAGACATAGTCTCTCTTCCAACCACATAGCAGTGCTTCTGCACTCATTGCAAGAGGACAAATCACACCGTTCATAGATATTGGCTTCTTCATGGTCGACCTCCCAGGCCTCTCTTCGCCAATCAGGCGATGTATTAGAAGGTGGACCCACAATTGATACTTTTACTAGCTCTACCTCTGCAGGTGATTCAGTCACCATCGTGGTCTCTCATAATGCTTAGAAGAGAACGATGGGTGCGCATATGACGATGACGGCTCCATGTACCTCCACTGTTACTTTAGCCAACACAGGTAATGCTCTTGTTGCATCCTCTGGTACCACCCATTGGGTGATTGACCCAGGGGTCATGGATCATATGATAGGTAAATCATATTTTCTTACCCAACTAGCTAACTCACCATCACGTTCTTCTGTTACCCTTGTTGATGGATCCTTACCTAAGGTCCAAGGTAAGGGTCTTGCTCATCCTAGTTCTACCTTGTCCTCATCTTCAGTTCTTTATGTACCTGACTTACCTCTTAATCTTATGTTTGTGAGCCAATCAACAAAATGTCTGAATTAATCAGTGACATTTTATCATTTTCATTGTTTATTTCATGACCCCCAGACAAGGAGGACAATTAGTGGGGGTTGTGAATCACATGGTGGACTTTAATACTCTGATCCTACAATTTCTAGGGCTACACTTCATGCTAGCGCATCACCGCATAGTCAGTTAGGTCACCCTTCTTTGGAATCTTTAAAACTTTAAGTCCCTTCATTATCTTCAATTAGTGCAATTAATTGTGAGTTGTGTCAATGGGCAAAACACCATCGTTCATCTTTTCTTCCAAGACAAAATGTTAGATGTTCTGTTCCATTTTATTGGTGCACTCTGATGTGTGGAGTCCTATTCGAATCTCGAGTTTTAATGATTTTCAATATTTTATTACTTTTATTAATGATTACTCATGCATGACTTGGTTGTATCTGATGCAAGGTGTCCCGTATCGGTATCTGTTGGCGTAACGGTGACCTCCAAAACCGATACGGATCGGGGGTAAATCACGGGGTCGTAATCGTTGCCCGTAATGTTAAAAAAAATTTTTTGCCAAAAAATATGAAAAATATGGATTAAATCCGAATATTCTAAGCATTCCAAATATGCATTCACTTATAAATTGGAACATGGTTATGGTGGTGTAACGGTCCACTCTTTGGTGAGAAGTTGTATCGGATTTCGATGAATTTATGAACCGGATAACCTAAATTTGACTACAAAATTCATATATTTAATTTTCTAACTATCTACTATCAATGATAGATATATTAGAATGAATGTAATATGAAAATATCTTACATTAGGTGTTTGCAACTATTTTTGAGGAATTTCTCGAACATACATGTGCTGCACATTAACATTTTCTACTATGATTAACATATCACATGGCATGATTAAAACAGCAAAATAACCATTAAAAATTGATTTTTCGAATTAAAAAAAAAAAAGAGTCAAAATTCATGCGTAAATAGAAAAAAAATATTTAAAAAATATTAAATGGCACCCCAAATCTGTAAAATGCACATTAATATGTTCTACTATGATTATCACATCATATAGCATGATTAAAACAGCAAAACAACCATTAAAAATTGATTTTTCGAATTAAAAAAAAAAAGGGTAAAAATACATGCGTAAATAGAAAAAAATAATAAAAAAATATTAAATGGCACCCCAAATCTGTAAAACGCATATTAATATGTTCTACTATGATTAACACATCATATGGCATGATTAAAACAGCAAAACAATCATTAAAAATTGATTTTTCGAATTAAAAAAAAAAGAGGGTAAAAATACATGCATAAATAGAAAAAAAATAATAATAAATATTAAATGGCACCCCAAATCTGTAAAATGCACATTAATATGTTCTAATATGATTAACACATCATATGACATGATTAAAACAGAAAAACAACCATTAAAATTTGATTTTTCGAATTTAAAAAAAAAAGGGTAAAAATACATGCGTAAATAGAAAAAATATTAAAAAAATATTAAATGGCACCCCAAATCTATAAAACGCACATTAATATGTTCTACTATGATTAACACATCATATGGCATGATTAAAACAGCAAAACAATCATTAAAATTTGATTTTTTGAATTAAAAAAAAAGGGTAAAAATACATGCGTAAATAGAAAAAAAATAATAAAAAATATTACATGGCACTCCAAATCTGTAAAATGCACATTAATATGTTCTAATATGATTAACACATCATATGGCATGATTAAAACAGTAAAACAACCATTAAAATTTGATTTTTTGAATTTTTTAAAAAAGGGTAAAAATACATGCGTAAATAGAAAAAAATATTAAAAAAATATTAAATGGCACCCCAAATCTGCAAAATGCACATTAATATGTTCTACTATGATTAACACATCATATGGCATGATTAAAACAGCAAAACAATCATTAAAATTTGATTTTTCGAATTTTAAAAAAAAGGGTAAAAATACATGCGTAAATAGAAAAAAAAATATAAAAAATATTAAATGGCACTCCAAATCTGTAAAATGCACATTAATATGTTCTAATATGATTAACACATCATATGGCATGATTAAAACAGTAAAACAACCATTAAAATTTGATTTTTCGAATTTTTTAAAAAAGGGTAAAAATACATGCGTAAATAGAAAAAAATATTAAAAAAATATTAAATGGCACCCCAAATCTGCCAAATGCACATTAATATGTTCTACTATGATTAACACATCATATGGCATGATTAAAACAGCAAAACATGTTAAAAAAGTGTAAATACCTATTTTTGACCAATTGAATTTGAAAAATGGCCCCGAGCTTCGATTCAACAAAGCGGCAATACAATGCGTTTTATCACAAAACCCAACCAAGGTTGGTCGAAATTAGCAAGATAGAAGGGGTGAGAAGTACTTTGGAAGCAAGAAATTTGAAAAAAACAGCAAAAGTAGCTTAAAATGGAAAAAAAAAATGGCCGTTTTTCAATGCTAGGGTCACCCGTTTGGTCGATCGTTACTCCCCGTATCGGCCCGATACGGGTACAAAAAATCGTATCGGCCGATACGACCCCGTAACGCGTATCTGTTCAGACCGTTACCGTTACGTATCGGCCGATACGTAACCGTTTTGGCATACCTTGATCTGATGAAAGATCGGTCTGAAGTTTTCGATACTTTTTGATTGTTTCATCGTAAGATTCAAAATCAATTTTACACTAATATATCAATTTTTTGGTCTAAAAATGCACTAGAATATATGTCCATCTACTTCCAGGGATATTTGGCTTCATCTGGAATTTTACACCAAACTTCGTGTGCCTATACCCCGCAATAGAAATGGGTAAATGAAAGAAAAAAAAATCAACATCTGTTGGAGGTGGCTGGATCTTTACTCACCCATATGTATGTTCCCAAACGTTTCTGGGAATATGCCGTTCTAACTGCCTGTCACCTCATTAATTGGTTGCCTTCTGTAGTATTGAATGGAAAAACTCCTTTTTCTACCCTACTTAACTTTTCCATTACCTGCTCATGTATTTGGGTGCATTTCCTTTGTTCATAAGTTTGGACCTGGCAGTGACAAACTTGATGCCAAAGAAGTTAAGTGTATATTTCTTGGATAGTCTCATACACCAAAAAGGGTATAGACGTTTCAAACCAATTGCTCGTCGTGTATATGTGAGTGTTGATGTCACGTTCTTTGAGGACTCCCTATTTTATCCCTACTGGTGGTAAGGGGGAGCTGCCCTCCATGGATGTTTCATCGATAATTCCTCACACCGTGGTGGACCTTTCTAGACCTACCGACTCGGTTATAGATCTAGAATCTAATGGACAAGTGGTTGTTCCTCCTGATTCAGGCACCCATTAATCTTCACCTTCACCTATAGGTCCATCCTCTTCTCCGATTGATCTACATCACCCTATTGCGCTTAGGAAAGGTATTAGATCTTGCACGCACCATCCCATCTTTCATTTCATTTCTTCTCATCACTTAAGTTCTTCCTTTCATGCCTCTACTCTATCACTATCAAATGCATCTGTGCCCTCAAATTATTGTGATGCACTAGTACAACCTGGTTGGCGTAAAGCTATGGAAGATGAGATGGTTGCCATGTATCAGACATGTACATGGGAGTTGGCTGATTTCTCTGCTGGAAAAAGGGTTGTATGGTGTAGATGGGTTCACACCATCAAGTATCGCCCCGATGGATCCGTTGAGCGGTTGAAAACGCACTTGGTTGCCACTGGTTACACCCAGACCCAAGGACTTGATTATGAGGAGACATTTTCGCCCGTAGCAAAACTCAACTCTATTCGAGTGTTGATTTATATTGTGGCTACCAAGAACTGGCCTCTTTATCAACTAGAAGTGAAGAATGCATTCCGCCATGGTGACTTAGATGAAGAAGTCTACATTGAGCAACCACCTAGTTTTCTTGCTTAGGGGGAGACTAGGAAAGTATGTAGACTTTGGAAAGCGATTTACGGTTTAAAATAGTCCCGAAGGACGTGATTTGACACATTCAGTAAGGTGTTGCTGACTTATGGCTTCTATCGAAGCAAGGTTGATCACTCAATCTTCATGAAGCACAGTAACAAGGGTATGATAGCATTGGTTGTGTATGTTTATGATATTTTTCTTACAAGGAGTGACACATCTAGCATCTTAGAGCTCAAAAAGCACCTCCAGAAGCATTTTTAAACCAAGGATTTGGGGTTGCTTCGCTGTTTTTTGGCATTAAGGTCGCTCAATCAAAGTCGGGCATTAACCTTTCTCAGAAGAAGTATGTTCTTGATTTGTTGAAGGAGACTAGCATGCTTGGATGTACACCTGCTAATACGCCTATGGATACTAGTGAGAAATTATTGGATGATCAAAGAGAATTGTTTAGCAACCCAGGTAGATATAGAGGGATGGTTGGCAAGCTGATATATCTTACAATTACTCGACCAAACATTACGTTTGTAGTTAGTATTGTGAGCAGATACATGCACCAGCCAAGAGTTCCACATTAAGAGGCAGTTCTCAGGATTCTTAGATATCTGAAGGAAGTGCTTGGCCAAGGAATCTTATACGAGCTAATGGTCACCTTTAGGGAGAGGCATTTGCAGATGCTGACTGGGCAGGTTCCATCATAAATAAGCAGTCCACTTCAGGATATTGTACTTTTATTAGGGGAAATTTGGTCACGTGGAAGAGCAAGAAGAAAAATGCAATGGCCCGTTCCAATGCAGAGGTCAAGTACGAAGCCATGGGACATGCAGTTTGTGAGTTGTTGTAGCTCAAGTCTTTATAACAAGAACTCTAGTTGTTTTCAAGTGGACCTATGATACTTTATTGCGATAATCAGGAAGTGGCCACATCGCAAATAATTAAGTCTTCCATGAAAGGACTAAGCATATAGAATTTGACTGTCATTTTGTCCGAGAGAAGATTGCTTCCAAGGAGATTGTCAGAACCTACATTCGGTCCAAATCACAGGTTGCAAATATCCTCAGTAAGGCTTTACCATACATATACTTTTATTCCTTATATTCCAAGTTGGGCATGACAGATATGTATACTCCAGCTTGAGGGACAATGTTGAAGTGGGAACATTGTATTTTGGATAGTCCTACGAACTTCCATATATTTTCCTTAATCAATTATTGATATAAATAAGAGGGGTGTAAATCAAACCCTAATCTCAATTAAAACCTAATAACAACCCAAATTAGTTGGGACTTGGGATAAGGCTTAGATGACTACGGTGATGTTATAAGATATGCTTTATTTTTTAATACTCTTTGAGAACAATGTTAGCATCAAGGTGTGCCAAAACGGTTACGTATCGGCCGATACGTAATGGTAACGGTAATGGCCGATACGCAATTCAGGGTCGTATCGGCCGTTACGATTTTTTGTACTCGTATCGGCCGATACGGGCCCGTTACGGCAGTAACGTCCGTTACTGACCCGTAACGGCCCGCCGTAACAGTCAAAAAATGGTAACTTTTTTTCTATTTTAAGCTCATTTTTTGCTTCTTTTTTTTTCAAATTTCTTGCTTCCAAACTGTTTGTCACTTCTACTACCAATTTCGACCAAACTTGGCTGGGTATTCGAGATAAAAACATATTATATTACGGATTTTGTTAAATCGAAGCTCGGTGGGCCATTTTTCAGAAATTCCGAATACGTCAAAAATAGGTATTTATACTTTTTTTAATATGTTTTGTTGTTTTAATCATGCCATATGATGTGTTAATCATAGCACAACATGTTAATGTGCATTTTTCAGATTTGGGGTGTCATTTAATATTTTTTTTCTATTTACGCATGTATTTTGACCCTTTTCTTTTAATTTCGAAAAATCAATTTTTAATGGTTGTTTTGTTGTTTTAATCATGCCATATGATGTATTAATCATATTAGAACATATTAATGTGCATTTTATAGCTTTGGGGTGCCATTTAATATTTTTTTAATATTTTTTTCTATTTACGCATGAATTTTGACCCTTTTTTTTAATTCGAAAAATCAATTTTTAATGGTTATTTTGCTATTTTAATCATGCCATATGATGTGTTAATCATAGTAGAACATATTAATGTGCACTTTACAGATTTGGGGTGCCATTTAATATTTTTTGATAATTTTTTTCTATTTACGCATGAATTTTGACCCATTTTTTTAAAATTCAAAAAATCAATTTTTAATGGTTGTTTTGTTGTTTTAATCATGTCATTTGATGTGTTAATCATAGTAGAACATATTAATGTGCATTTTACAGATTTGGGGTGTCATTTAATATTTTTAAAATATTTTTTTCTATTTACGCATGAATTTTGACCCTTTTTTTAATTCGAAAAATCAATTTTTAATGGTTGTTTTGCTGTTTTAATCATGTCATATGATGTGTTAATCATAGTAGAACATATTAGTGTGCATTTTACAGATTTTGGGTACCA
The DNA here is from genome assembly GCA_030180095.1 of Magnolia changhungtana. Lineage (NCBI taxonomy): Eukaryota > Viridiplantae > Streptophyta > Magnoliopsida > Magnoliales > Magnoliaceae > Magnolia > Magnolia changhungtana. The sequence goes on from JASAUF010000397.1 coordinate 6,941,413, forward strand.
TTTAATATTTTTTTCTATTTACGCATGAATTTTGACCCTTTTTTTAATTCGAAAAATCAATTTTTAATGGTTGTTTTGTTGTTTTAATCATGCCATATGATATGATAATCATAGTAGAACATATTAATGTACATTTTACATATTTGGGGTGCCATTTAATATTTTTTTTCTATTTATGCATGAATTTTGACCCTTTTTTTTTAAATTCAAAAAATCAATTTTTAATGGTTGTTTTGCTATTTTAATCATGTCATATGATGTGTTAATCATAGTAGAAAATGTTAATGTGCATTTTACAGATTTGGGGTGCCATTTAATATTTTTTTTATATTTTCGAATTAGTGACTTTATATTTTTATCTGCTTATATTGGACAGGTTTTGGAGCTTCTTAGGGTTTACTATTTTAGTTAGAACATAAAATCATCTTTATTAACATAGGTCATACACTCATCTACCTAAATCTAAAGAAATGTCTGGGTCTGGCCAACAACAAGTGACGATATTGGATGGCAACATTGTGGGCGGGTTGGTGGTACTAGGCACCAAATGAAGTGCAAGTATTGTGATAGACTAGTGACTAGTGGAATTACCCGTCTCAAACAACATTTGGCACATCGAAAAGGTCAAGTTGCGCCATGTGTCAGAGTACCGAGAGAGAGAATGCTTTTAATACAAGCTAGTCTGGATGAGTCGAAGGGTAAACGTGTTGCTGTACAAAAGAAGAAAGATGATATTTTGGATGCAGCTCGACAGGAGGTGTTTGGTCCTGAATATATGGGCGTTCGTGATGAAGATATTATTGATTCTGACGAAGATTCAGATCGGGAATTAACTATAGCTAGGAGAGAGCTTGCGTGTAGCTCGTGAAGAGGAAGAACGTCGCCGCATGTTTGGCACGCATGGGTCAGTGTGTGATACAGGGGGGGCAATGGGAGTGGGAGTGGGAGTGCAACTGCTTCTGCAGGTGGGACTGAGGGTGGGGGGGTAGGTTTGGTGGGTTACGACGTATGTTTGGGAGCCGACGATAGACATCTTCACGTGATGCCCCTATACGTTTGGATGAAGAAGTAAATGAGCCTAGGAGAGCCTCTATTGATCCAATCCTATTTAGGAAAGAATCAACTAAACAAAAGAAAATAAAACAAATGTGGAGTAGAACTTCCGTTGAGAAATTAAGTAGAGCAGCAGCAAAGTTATTTATACATGCTAACATGCCTCCTAACGCGGCCAATTCTCCATATTGGCAGGCGGTAATTGATGCAGCAACAGAAGCAGGTGAAGGAATAAAAGCTCCCACGGCTAAGGACATTAGGGGGAAATGGACAAATGCAGAGTATGCGAATGTGAAAGCATACGTGGCTACCTTTAAACCTGTATGGCAAGCCAGAGGATGCACAATTATGTGTGATGGTTGGACTGGCCCAACCAGACGCAACATGATCAACTTCATGGTATACTGCCACTTAGGAACTATATACCATAAGTCAATTGATGCCTCAGAGGCAACAAAAAATGCTAATTATATTAATGAACTAATGGACAAAGTTGTGGACGAAATTGGAGAGGAGAATATAGTGCAGATTGTGACAGATAATGAAGCAACATATAAGCTTCCAAGACAAATGTTGATGGTTAAGAGAAAATATCTTTTTTGGTCACCATGTGTTGCCCATTGTATTGATCTTATATTGGAAGATATTGGGAAGAAGAATGTTAAGGAAATGGTCAAAAGGGTAAGGGAAATGACGACGTTTATTTATAACCATAATCAAGTAGTCGCAATAATGAGAAAGTTCACGAAAGGACGAGAGTTGTTGAGGCCTGCAACGACTAGATTCGCAACAAAATTTATAGCATTAGAGAGTTTATTCCAGCATAGGAGAGAGTTAAGTGAGATGTTCGCTTCCCAAGAATGGCTCAACACAAAACATGGGAAGAAGACATCAGGGACACCGGTCGACGTTGCGAACACCATACGGGACAACAAATACTGGAAGAAGGTCAAGGCGATCTTAAAGGTGATGGAGCCACTAATGAGGGTACTCCGTCTTGTTGAAACCGATGAAGCACCTACCGTGGGCTTCCTATATAATGTCACAGATAAGGCAAAGTTTGCAATTCAACGTGATTGTAGAAGTTGAAAGACTTATTGGAAGATGATCGACAGGAGATGAACAAAACAACTCCATCACGATCTTCATGCAGCGTGTTACTACCTAAATCATAGGTATAGATATGCCCAATCATTTGTTGCGGATGATGAAGTTCGTGTCGGGCTAAAAAATGTGATAAGGGGATTAGAGTCCGACTTAGATCTGCAAATAAAGGCGTTGAATAAATTAGATACATTTGGAAATCGCCTTGGTAGCTTTGGAGATGCTCTTACACAGCATGCAGTATCTAGGTTGCAACCGGCCAAATGGTGGATTAATTTCGAAGAGAGTATGAAGGCTCTCCAAAAAATTGCAGTAAAAGTTTTAAGCCAGACAACATCTTCCTCTAGCTGCGAAAGGAATTGGAGTTGTTTTGCGCTCATTCATTCAAAGAATAGGAATAGATTGCAGACTAGAACATTAGATAGACTTGTCTTCATACACTACAATATAAAACTAAGGATGCGACGACATCATAGGAGCATTACAGCTGCCGATGATGGAGACTACTGTCCAATAAACTTAGACAATATTTATGATGAGGATGACCCACTTCTACCTTGGTTGGAAACAAGGGAAAAGCAAATTGAAGAGGATAGTGAAGAATTGGAAATTGATGACCCAGAAATACGCAGAGCACAGCAAGAGAGTCGTGCAGATGTGTTAGACCCAGTAAGAGGGGCAGCATTTATGCCACGTACGGATACGACTCAAGATCAACAAAAGAGTACGAGCAATGGTAGCGTGACCGTGTCGGATGAAGACGATGACCCCCTGCCCCTAGTGCTGGCACTTCTGTTGTTGCTCAGCGCCCTATACAGCCGTCTACAGATCGCGATGCCGATGAACATCGACGAGGTGGTACACGAGGTCGGACTTATGAGTTTACTAAGTCACGATACAGCCAACAAGAGGGTACATCTAGTGGTGCACAGGGTTCAGGAGGTTCGGAACATCATCAAGCTCATGGTCTTGGTTATTATGATGGATATTCTTATGGTCAATTGGATTATAATTATGGTGGTTATACTAAGCGTATTCCATTCATGTTGGAGTAGCCCTCCCGATCAATATCCATATGATTATAGATATCCAGATTCAAATCCAAGTTACTCATCACAGCAGACGCACTCCCAATCTCAAGATTCTCAACAGCCTGAGTATGGGCACCAGTATGGCTATTTGACGGGCACTGGTGGATATCCTTACTCAGGGTCAGAGTCGTTGCCTAGTCAGGATCAGTCATCCTCTGGTTTCATTGATCTAATATTTCCTTCTGGCACTGGATATTATGGATATGCAACACCTACACCTATTGGACAGCCTCAGCCTGATGGTGACGATGACGATGATGTGGAGGTCGAGCAACTACAAAAAAGCAGATTTTCATTTTGGTGGTGACTTGTGATTGTGAGTATATATTTGTATTAAGGTAAGTATTTGCAGCAAACAGCTCACAGCAGTATTATTGAAAGAATCCGTGCACACACTTGACACTGCCGAACTTGTATTTAAAATAGCTCCCCTGACAACCAATCAAGTAATCCTTAATCAAGTTGCAGGAGAGTATATCAAACACTACTAATTTTATTTTATTTTTAATATTCTTGACTTGAGGATGACAGGTCATTAGACAGGAATCACAGTCACGTGCACAGGTATGTTCGAAAAATTCCTCAAAAATAATTGCAAACACCTAATGTAAGATATTTTCATACTACGTTCATTCTAATATATCTATCATTGATAGTAGATAGTTAGAAAATTAAATATATGAATCTTGTAGTCAAATTCAGGTTATCTGGTTCCTAAATTCATCAGACAGTCCGATGCAACTTCTCACCAAAGAGTGGACCGTTACACCACCATAAACATGTTCCAATTTATAAATGAATGCATATTTGGAATGCTTAGAATATTCCGGATTTAATCCATATTTTTTCATATTTTTTTGGCAAAAAAAAAAAAATTTACGCCATTACGGGCCGTTACACCCCCGTATCGCCGTTACGCCCCCGTATCCGTATCGATTTTGGAGGTCACCGTTATGCAAACCGATACCGATACGGCACACCTTGGTTAGCATATGTGTGAGTACTACCATATTGGGGAACAATGTATTTCATAATGGTGAGAGATATAGTATGGGCGTATTATTGGTACTAGTCTATTACTAAATGCAATATTGTCAAATTGTGTGATTCATATCATATTGCACACCGCACAAAATGAATCGTACGTTCAAATTGCAAAATCTAAAAAGAATCATAATCAAATCATGTGTCATATCAAATCATACATTACTATATCGAATCATACAAGTCGTAAAATAAATGGGGCCCAAATATGCATAAAAAAATCAATTTCCATTTTTCCATACATTTTTTATTCTTGGTTTTTCCTCTTTTGCTTTTAAAACATACAAAAGGCCTAAAGTCCTCATTTTTGTCTTTTGAGAGAGGGGATTTGGAGACCCTCTCTACTTTCACACAGCAGCAAGTGTGAGATATTGTTCTAATAAGATAAGTAGTGTTCTAGTTAATGGTTCTACAATAGAGGACAAGCAGCAGGTACGCGACCACATAGTTTCCTTCTACTCTAACTTGCTTTCAACGGAAAGTCGGTTGAGGCCCAAGCTGGACAATCTGGATTTCCCTCATATCTGTATCGAGGAAGCTATTGACCCCTAAGCTCCTTTTTCATATGAAGAAATCAAAGCGAATGTTTTCTCCCTCGGCAAAGACAAATCCCTTAGACCAGATGGGTTTGCTTTAGCTTTCTTTAAATTCTTCTAAGACGTTTTGAAAAACGACTTAGTGGACATATGGTCTCCTCAGGCATTCTCTCCTATGCCATGGGAGCTTCTTTCATCGCCCTAGTTCCCAAGGTTGAAGGAGCAGCGGATCTTAAGGATTTTCGTTCTATTAGCCTCCTAAGAGCCCCTAATAAGATTCTAACAAAAGTTCTAGCTTCCAAACTTAGGCCAGTTCTCTCTAATGTTATCTCTAAAGCTCAAGGGACCTTCTGGCTAACAGGAAAATCCTCGACTACGCTCTGTTAGCTCATGAATACATTGATTGTCTTCATAGAGAAGGAACGATTGGCTTGGTCTATAAGCTAGACATAGAAAAAGCCTTTGATCATGTTGAATGGAATTATATAGATTATCTTTCGGGTAGTCTAGGTTTTGGTCTAAGATGGCATAGTGGGATTCAGACCTACATCACCTCAGCTTCCTTCTCTATGTTAGCCAACGGTTCAACCGAAGGTTTCTTTCCCTCATCCAAGGGTCTCGAATAGGGAGACCTACTTTCACCCTTCCTCTTCGTTATTGCTTATGAAGGTCTAAGTTGAATGTTAAGGAGAATCAATTAGTCTATTTAATGACTTTAAAGTGGCTCATTCTAGCCCCTCTATCACCCATATTCAATTTGCAGACAATACACTTTTCTTCTGCGAAGCATCTAAAGTCGTTGTTGACAATTTGAGAAAAAAGTTCTTCGTTGTTTCGATGCCATCTCAGCTCTCAAGATAAATTTCTTCAAAAGTGAAATGTTGAGCATTAACCTCTCTTCTCGACTCTCTAGGCTAGCTAAGGTGTTCGGTAATAAGGCCAGATCATTCTTGTCTTCGTATCTTGGTCTTCTCCTATGCATTCGCAAGCTAGCCAAACATCTTTGGGATATGGTCTTCAAGGGAGTAAAGCAGAATTATCCCCTTGGAAAAGTCGTTGATTGTCCCTTGGGGGACATCCTACCCTTATCAAAATAGGTATGTCTAATCTCCCCTCTTATTTTCTCTTTGTATGAAGTCCATTTTAAGTAGCCTTGAAAATCTTAGGAGAGATTTCCTTTGGAATGGAAACTTTGAGAGTCACAAGTTTCATCTTCTTAGTTGGTCTGAGGTCTGCAAGCCATATTCGAAAGGGGAAGCAAGTATCAGGGTTCTAGTAGAAGTTAACTCAACTCTCTTAAGCAAATGGCTCTGGGTTTGGCACAGAGGCGGGTCTGGGTTTAGCACAAAGGCGGGTAAATAGTGGAGGGAAATTATAGCTTACAAATATGGTACTAATGATGGAGGGTGGTTTTCTAACTCCTCCCTCTATAGAGCCTCAACAATGTGGCAAACCATTGCTAGCATTAGGCCTTTTTTTCGAATGGATCTCTTTTGGCCTTGAAGATGGGAGTCGAATCAGCTTCTGGCTAGACCAATGGATTTCAGGCAATCCTCTTGCTTCTGCTTTCCCCAATCTGGCCAAGGTTGTCTCTAATCTCTCCTCACCTATTGCAAATTGTTTTTCTAATGATGGTTTAGGGGTATGGCGCCTGCCTTACAGGAGACCTTTGTCGGAGCTCGTGTTAGAAGAATTCCTAAATCTCTCGAAGATCCTTGATGGGATTAAACCTTCCCCGGGTGTGTGGACGATTCCTTATCCCGGCCGCTCTCTCCCTCAGGAAGCTTCTCTTCTAAGTCCTTTCTTATAATCATTCGAGGCCCACCCCTAGCTCAGGATTTGATTTTCTCCTCCTTCATTTAGGAGACCCACAGAAAGTTGTAGCCTTCGTTTGGCTTCTCGTGAGAGGGAAAATTCTCATGGTAGACAACTTGCAGCATCGCGAAATGATTCTCTTCAACGTTTGTCTTCTCTGCCTTGGCAATGTGTTATCTATCAACCATCTATTTCTTCACCGCCCCTTTGCATATGAAGTATGGTCTTCTATCTTGGCCAGATTTCATTCCCTCGAGTAATGCTTAGCTCGGTTTTCAGAATGTTGTTTGCCTAGCATGGAGGTGGCATTGGTAAAGATTTTAAATCTCTTTGGCATTTGGTTGTATTGGTGACTCTCTAGGCATTGTGGAGAGAAGGGAATAGGCGATACTTCTAAGACATCTCCTCTCCGTCATCTAGGGTGTCGGATCTAATTCTTGGGGACATGGGAGACCAGTCTCTTAGTCTTAGCTTTCAGACCGTTGTATTATTTCTTCCCTTCATGGCTAGTTGTGGTATTGGCTCGCTTTGTTAACTTCGGGTGTCTCTTCTGTCTTGAGTTGTATAGTTGCTTTTGTAGGTTTTCTTTTGTTCTGTATTTCCCTTTGTTTTTGTTTCATGTTGTATAGCTGGCTTGTTTTGGCTTCAGCCTTGTTGTGTTTCTTGGGTTGCCTTTGGCTCCCTTTCTATATATATATATATATATATATATATATATATATATATATATATATATATATATATATATAAGCTCAATCTTCGAAGAAAAAAATTTCAAAAACCTAAAAAAAAGAAAACACTATCTTCTTCTTTTTTTTAAGGTAACACTACTAGGTATTGAACCCTGGATCACACTCACGCATAGTACACTCTCTCTACTAGCTCATCTGACAAGTGGGCGACTCTTTGATCAATATCTTTTTCTTTGGTCAATAGAATTAAATGCCACTTTTTCCAAAGTGATTCACACTCAAAAAGGTAAAATTATTAAAGGACTCTTTTAAGTTTCCAAGGTAAAGCTCTTGAACGCAAAACATTATGAAAGACAAGAATCCTTTAACATTATCATGATATGTTCACCTTGTACAAGTTCTTAACTGCCAATATCATGACATGTATTACTTCTCTTGGTGCACATTGATAGGCAATTGATGAGTTCTTTTTTACTTATTTATTTGTATTTTCAAGATTTTTTTATATTAAAAAAAATAAAAATAAAAAAAAAATCATACAAAATGTTACGATTTACAATACAATTTGTGATTCCATATGATTCAAATCCTATTACGATTTGCGAAACAATAACGATTTTGACAACATTGACGACATGTAGTGCAAGTGTAATTACCTTATCTGTCACAACTTCTAAGTGTGTAATCATGTCTCTTTCAACATATCCTAAAGCTTTATTGAAAAATTCCATCATTTCCCGATGTTTCCTCAAATGGAGACGCATTCCTTTATAAATGTAATATTTCTAATGAGATACTGATATGTTCCGCATCCCAAGGGTGCATTGGTACCGGTATTTAAATCACTAGTAAGGAGTGAGTCGGTTCAAATTGAAAGCTCTAAAAGGGCAAGGGGTAGGCCCAAAAGTATTTGGGTGAAAGTAGTAAGAAGAGACTTAAGGACCAATCATTCAACTAAGGATGCAGTACGTAATAGAGTGGAATGGCGAAACAAGATTCGTGTAGCTGACCCCAATTAGTTGGGATAAGGCTTTGAAGATGATGATGATGATGATGATGATGATGATGATGATGACAGTCCATATGGCGGTGGCCAGCAAAGCACGCACAATCCACTCATCCGTACAGCCATCTGCAAGAAAGCACGTTCGTACAACCATAACAAAAACAATAAAGAACAAAGAAAGAAAAACTTATAAAGAAAAAAATGCTTCATTAGGTTTCTTTGATAGTATTTCTTCTTTGATCTACAATTTGTACTCCACTTCCAGAGTTAGCTATGGATCTGTGATATTTCTTTTAAGCGTAAGATGAGTGTGTATCTTGTTGAAATACGTTGATTTTTTTTGTTGAAAAGTTTTTTAAAATTTGAAAGAAACCCTGTTTCTTCGAATTGTTTAGGGGAAGTGTGTGTTGTTGACAACTCCACTTGATTTTTTTCCAATCAAAATATGATTATGGTGAAGAACAAACAATTCACAAGTAGACATGGACCGGAAACCACTTGGTGAGAAAAGTTGGATTAAATATGTTTAAATTACGGTCTTTTGTACATAATAGAAAGAAAATAGTTGCAAGTCCATATTCACACATTATTTTCATGCATTGACATGGATTTTGAGGCAAGAACTTTAAAATGATATGACCTCATTTTGGATATAATTGCATCACCTTTGTCTGACAGCATATACTTTGGACCCCAATACAAGAGAAACCTATTATGCACAGTTGTTTCTGTGAGGTTTTGAGTTCTTAGTGTGTAATCATTTGTTTTTGACATCTCCTTAAGTTTCATTATAAAATTCCATCATGTACCCAATGTTTCCTCATGTTTCAATGCATACACCGAAACATGTGATATTTTCCATGCAATACCGATATGTCTATATACCAAGGGCACGATAAATGGTGTGATAGAGATGAATAAAACATTGAAAGCACTTAAATGGCTAAAAATTTCGTCTTGAATGGTTTTGTGTGTTCAGAGAACCAAAAGACACAAGTTTTGGGCTGATGGTGATGATGCAGTTGAGTCTTGGGGCTTCAAATTTTTGAAAGCCTTATGTTTACAAAGGCTAGGCTCCTATGTTAGTTTTACACCATTTAGAAAATGATTGTGGCCTTTCAACCATAGACTTGGCATAATTGTACAGATGGTTGGGATTGCTTGATCAGTTGGATTTTACAGATATGCTCCATCCAAAATGGGACCCACATTTTGATGGTCTGGATAGTTGTATATCAGTGCCACATGTGTGAAGGATGAGTAAACACCATTTTAAAAATGGTGCTAAAGTAACATAACCTGCCCTCCAAACTAAAGCTTTCAAGATAAAAATCAAGTATACCAAGCAGTGTACACTATATACGCTATATGCTACATAAGCTACACCCAGAATAGCATGCACTACACTGGATTTACGCTATATAGCGCAAAGGCTACACTACACTACATTACATAACGTATGCTATTTAAACCACTAATCACACCATAGTGACAAAGAAGACTTCCAGTTTGGACCACAAAAAATGGATTGCATTGTACCTACTGAATAACCAAGAATTGATAGTTTCTCTCCTACTACCATGCAATGAAGATATTGCCTTGTTATGGCACTCTTAGTTGGGTCAAGATGCTTTAACAACATTACAATCTTTAGTTGCTAGTTTATCTACAATAATTATCATTTGAAGTGTGAGAAATGTCAATTTTCTAAACATATTAGAATTGTTTATCTTCATGAATGAATAAAAGCAATCAGCATTCTAATGTTTGGGATCCTCTTTTACTGCACATTGGGTTTTCAATACTTCGTTTCTTTTACAGATATTGTTCCCAGGCCAATTGGTTTTGTATGATTAAAATTGAAATGTACAAATGAAGTTTACATCATCATCATCTAAGCCTTATCCCAATTAGTTGGGCTTGGCTGTATGAATCTTGTTCTATCGTTCCACTCTATCAAGGACCAGACCTTTAGTTAGACCACAGACCATCAACCTATGTAATAGTCCATTACATTGCGCCTGTGATAGTTTTGTGTTCTCATTGCCGGTCCCAAGCCTGGATATAGGTTGTATCAAGTTAGCAGCCTCCCGTCAAACTTATACCATAACTTCGATCATGAATCCGAAAATAATGAAGTTTACCAAATGTTCAAAATACGTCAACATAGCACTAATTAAAAGATTTCACGACATCACAGTTTTCATGCCCATACCCTACCCCCACCCCAAAAAAAATAAAAAATAAAATAAAAATAAAAATAAAAACTAAAAATAAAAATAAAAACTAAAAATAAAAATAAAAATAAAAAACAAAAAACAAAACAAAAACAGTGTGCTTGAATGGAAGAATAGTCATCTTCTCAACTGCTCTCTACTTTGTGGAATGCATGTACCTAAAAAACGTTAATCAGTCTATTTAGTTGTCTCACAAATCATATTCCCTCACAGGTTTCGAATGGAAAATCTCCATTTCAGATTCTTCACTACACATCTCTATTTCCTTTGTTTCCTCATCTGTTTTGGACTGTGCTCTGTTCATGACTTGATTCTGCACGGTCAAAAACTTGATGATATGGGAAATTAAACATGTGTTTGTTACATACTCCTTTGCACAACTTTGATTTTATGATCTAACGCAAAAACTCTCTCCATCTATGTTACATTCTTTGAAAACATGCCAAACTTTCCCATAGCTCAATGCTAGACAGACTGTGTTTCAACATAACATCTCAGGTTCGAGTATAGATTACCTATCAAAATACATCTCAAGAAAGTCAAAGAATATCCAAGATGCTTAAAAAACTTAAACTTGGCAGAAGAAAAGAGAACGATGAGCCGCTTGGGACTCTACCACAAATTGTGCCTTTGTTATTAGGTATATATTCTCACAACTCACGTTGATGACCTAGATCTCTTGCTCGGCACACTCATCACTGATTTTGTATTAAACACATTGGAAAGTTTGTTTCATTTTAGCCTATATCTTCTCATAAAGCTTTCCCATCTGACCCTAAAAATGTTTCTGAAGCTCCTAGGCATCCTATGTGGAAGCAAGCTATCGTTGATGAGATGCAAGCTCAAGAAAAGAATAAGACTTGGGATCTCTCAACATACCAAAATGGAAATGCATTGTAGAATGTAAGTAGGCCTATCCTACGAAGCATTAGTGACGCAAAACAATTAGCCACTTGCTCTAAAAGCTCGAACGGATAGAGCATAGCGAATTAATCCATTTATCTCATAGCCCAGACCCTACATTCCATGGGTTAGGACCTCGGCCGAACCCCCCCTATGGGCCCCACATCACATGGGTACTGCCTCACACGAGTCACCCGCCTCACACGGGCCACCCATCCCGAGTGTGTCCCCGCATCCCACAGGCTACCCCGCTCGAGCCCGGTATGAAAATGCCCTTGCATTAATCACCCCTGGTGAGGAGTCTTGAACACGAGACCTCCCGCTTCGATACCAATTTGACGCAGAACAATTAGCCACTTGCTCTAAAAGCTTGAACTGATAAAGCATGGTGAATTAATCCTTTTATCTCATAGCCCAGGCCCCACATCTCATGGGTTAGGACCTCGGCCAAACCCCCCTCGTGGGCCCCACATCACATGGGTACCACCTCACATGGGTGGGGCCTGCCTCACACATATCGCTCACCCCGAGTGTGTCCCTGCATCCCACAGGTTACCCCACTCAAGCCCGGTGTGAAAATGTCCCTACATTAATAAGGCAGATGGTTGGATCAAACAGTACAAGGCCAGATTCATTGCAAAAGAAGTTACCCAAATGTGTGGGAGTGATTACACTTAAAACTTCACTCCAATTACGATATTGAACTTTATTTAGGTGCTTCTCTTCCTTGCAACAAATCGATCTTGACCTTTGCTTCAGCTTGATGTTAAGAATACATTTCTCCATGAAGACCTGACAGAGGAAGTTTATACAGACCTTCCGCATGGTTTCAACTTCAGGGGAGCAATAATTTATTTTTTTATTTTTTTTTTTGCATTTTTTTTTTTTGCAGAAAGCTATTTACAGAAGGAAAAAAAAAAAAACGAACATGGTCTAATGACTTCAATCTTGCTATTCTACATATTTCCATCATGATCAAACAATTTTGTTAGTTGGGGTGAAGCCAGTGTTATAGTTCTTTTGGTATTTTGGTATATATATTGATGACGTAGTCATCATTGGCAATTTAATGCTAATTCCATATCCTCCATCAAACAACATTTATGTCAGGCCTCGGGAGTTTGGTATTAAAGATATCATGCGCATGTAGTATTTATTTCACATAGAAGTAGCTCAGTCTATTGTGGTTTCTACATCTCTCACTGCAAGTATGCCTTTGACTTGCTTAAGGAGACGGGTAAAACTTGGTGTACATCTATCAAGACTTGTACGGAACAAAATCAACATTGGCATGCTAAATAAGGTGATCTCTGCAATGATCCTAGATCATATAATAAATTGATTTATCTCCTACCATAAGATCAAATACAGCCTATGCCATTAGAATTGTCAGCCAATTTATGCATGCACCAGGAGCCCCACAATCAGATATCTTTCATCATGTTCTTAGGTACACAAGGTCATCTATGAGACATGAACTTGCATTCTCCAACCATAGACATCCTCATATGTCAGCTTATGATGATGCAAATTAGGCCAGATCTGTTACAGATGGGCATTCTAAATCATGTTTTGTGGTCCTGTTACTTGGATGAGAGACAAACTATGGTCACACCCTCTAGTATTGAAGATCAGTATGGATATATGCCCAAGCAGCATTTGAGATTATAATGTTGAGGGCCTTGAGACCCTTCTCGGAAGAGATTGGTCTCTCCTATCACCACCATGGCCCTTTTCTGTGATAACTACATTGCCATTTATATGCTTCCAATCCTGTCCAACATGAAAGAACGAAACACATCGAGATAGATTGCCATTCTATAAGCAAGAAGATTGCAAGTCAAGGAGATCATGACCTCTTATCACCCCACTAACAATCAAATGGTTGACATATTTACAAATGTGCTAGTAGAGAATAAATTATGCACTTCTCTAAGAAAGTTGCCAGCTTGATGGGGAGCATCAGAGATAATGTTCGTGAAGGTGTGAGAATTACCATATTGGGGAACATTGTATAGTGTAGTGGTGACAGCTAATGTATTGTAGTAGTAGTTGTACAACACTTGTGCTTCCATACCCTATTATAAATGCAAGGCTCTAGCCTAGAGGAGAATACGTCCTTTGATTACCTCTTCATCATTTTATTCATCTCAATAAAATTAGATTTTCATGCTTTCCATATACATAGATACATAAACATGCGAGAAATATACTATAAGGTCGACACTACCATAACATACAATAGTGTGAGCTATGACCGTGATGTGTGCATAACATCCACTCTACACCATGTGCAAGGTGTCCCGAATCCGTTACGTATCGGCCGTAACGAACGATACGTAACGGTAATGGTCGTACCCGTTACGCGATACGAGGGCGTAACGGGCGACCCCCCGATTTTGGCACTGTAACGGCACCGTAACGGCCGTTACAGGGCATAATAGCTGTTACTGCCCCGTAACGGCTAGGCCGTAACGGTCGAATAATGGCCATATTTTTTTTCTTTTTAAGCTCTGTTTTTTCAGTTTTTTTGAAACCACTTGCTTCCAAACTCTTACTAAATCATTCTATTACTATTTTCGACCAATCTTAGCTTGGTATTTGAGATAAAAACACGTTATATTAAGGATTTTCTTGAATCGAAGCTCCATGGGCCATTTTTCAAAAATTCGTCAAAAATAGGTATTTATACTTTTTATTGAATGTTTTACTGTTTTAATTATAGAATATGATGTGTTAATCATAGTAGAACATGTTAATGTGCATTTTACATATTTGTGGTGTCATTTTATATTTTTTTATATTTTTTTCTATTTACGTACTAATTTTGGCCCTTTTTTTTTAAATTCAAAAAATCATTTTTTAATGAATGGTTTGTTGTTTTAATCATAGAATATGAATTGTTAATTATAGTAGAACATGTTAATGTGCATTTTACAGATTTGCAGTGTCATTTTATATTTTTTTTTCTATTTACGCACTAATTTTGACCCTTTTTTTATTCGAAAAATCATTTTTTAATGAATGGTTTGTTGTTTTAATCATAGAATATGATGTGTTAATTATAGTAGAACATGTTAATGTGCATTTTATAGATTTGTGGTGTCATTTTATATTTTTTTCTATTTACGCACTAATTTCGGCCCTTTTTTTTAAAATTCGAAAAATCATTTTTTAATGAATGGTTTGCTGTTTTATCATAGAATATGATGTGTTAATTATAATAGAACATGTTAATGTGCATTTTACAGATTTGTGGTCTCATTTTATAATTTTTTTTTTATATTTTTTGCTATTACGCACTAATTTTGGCCCTTTTTTTAAATTCGAAAAATCATTTTTTAATTAATAGTTTGTTGTTTTAATCATAGAATATGATGTGTTAATTATAGTAGAACATGTTAATGTGCATTTTACAGATTTGTGGTGTCATTTTATATTTTTTTTATATTTTTTTCTATTTACGCACTAATTTCGGCCCTTTTTTTTAATTCGAAAAATCATTTTTTCATAAATGGTTTGTTGTTCTAATCATAGAATATGATGTGTTAATTATAGTAGAACATGTTAATGTGCATTTTACAGATTTGTGGTGTCATTTTATATTTTTTTTTATATTTTTTTCTATTTACGCACTAACTTTGGCCCTTTTTTTTTAATTCGAAAAATCATTTTTTAATGAATGGTTTGCTGATTTAATCATAGAATTTGATGTGTTAATTATAGTAGAACATGTTAATGTGCATTTTACAAATTTGTGGTGTCATTTTATAATTTTTTTTCTATTTTCAAATTAGTGACTTTATGTTTTTATTTGCTTATATTGAACAGGTTTTGGAGCTTCTTAGGATTTAGTTAAAACATAAAATCATCTTTATTAACAGAAGTCACACACTCATACTCATATCTAATCTATATCTAATTATCTAGTATCTACCTAAACCTAAAGAAATGTCTAGGTCTGGCCAACAAGTGAGGATATTGGATGGCAACATTATGAAAGGGTTGGTGGTACTAGGCACCAAATGAAGTGCAAGTATTGTGATAGACTAGTGACTAGTGGAATTACCCGCCTTAAACAACATTTGGCACATCGAAAGGGTCAAGTTGCGGCATGTACTAAAGTACCAAAAAAGATAATGCTTTTAATGCATGCTAGTCTGGATGAGTCAAAGGGTAAACGTGTTGTTGTACAAAAGAAGAAAGATGATGCTTTGGAAGCAGCTCGACAAGAGGTGTTTGGTCCTGAATATATGGGCGTTCGTAATGAAGATATTATTGATTCTGACTAAGATTCAGATTGGGAATTAACTATAGCTAGGAGAGAGAGCTTGCATCTAGCTCGTGAAGAGGAAGAACGTCACCGCATGTTTGGCACACATGGGTCCGTGCGTGATAAGGGGGGCAGTGGGAGTGGGAGTGGGAGTGCAACTGGAAGTGCAACTGCTTCTGCAGGTGGGAGTGGGGGGGTAGGTTTGGTGGGTTACGACGTGTGTTTGGGAGCCGACGACAAACATCTTCACGTGATGCCCCTATACGTTTAGATGAAGAAGTAAATAAACCTAGGAGACCCTCTATTGATCCAATCCTGTTTAGAAAAGAATCAACTAAACAAAAGAAGATAAAACAAATATGGAGTAGAACTTCCATTGAGAAAATAGGTAGAGCAGCAGCAAAGTTATTTATACATGCCAACATACCTCCTAACGCGGCCAATTCTCCATATTAGCAGGTGGTAATTGATGCAGCAACAGAAGCAGGTGAAGGAATAAAAGCTCCCACGGCTAAGGAGATTAGGGGGAAATGGACAGAACAGTATGCTGATGTGAAAGCATACGTGGCTACCTTTAAACCTGTATGGCAAGTCAGAGGATGCACGATCATGTGTGATGGTTGGACTGGCCCAACCAGACACAGCATGATCAAGTTCATGGTGCACTGCCACTTAGGAGCTATATACCACAAGTCAATTGATGCCTCAAAGGTAACAAAAAATTCTACTTATATTACTGGACTAATGGATAAAGTTGCGGAAGAGATTAGAGAGGAGAATGTAGTGCAGATTATGACAGATAATGAAGCATTATATAAGCTTACAAGACATATGTTGATGAATAAGAGAAAACATCTTTTTTTGTCACCATGTGCTACCCATCGTATTGATCTTATATTGGAAGATATTGGGAAGAAAAAAAATGTTAAGGAAATGGTCGAAAGGGCAAAAGAAGTGACGACATTTATTTACAACCATAATCAAGTAGTCGCAATAATAAGAAAGTTCACGAAAGGACGAGAGTTGTTGAGGCCTGCGGGGACTAAATTTGCAACAAACTTTATAGCATTAGAGAGTTTATTCCAGCATAGGGGAGAGTTGAGTGAGATGTTTGCTTCTCGAGATTGGCTCAACACAAAACATGGGTAGAAGACATCAGGGACACCGGTTGAAGTTGCGAACACCGTACGAGACAACAAATATTGGAAGAGGGTCAAGTCGATCCTAAAGGTGATGGAGCCACTAATGAAGGTATTCCGTCTTGTTGAAACCGACGAAGCACCTACCATGGGCTTCCTATACGATGTCATGAATAAGGCAAAGTTGGCAATTCAACGTGATTGTAGAAGATGGGAGTCTTATTGGAGGATGATCGAAAGGAGATGGACAAGACAACTCCATCACGATCTTCATACAGCAGGTTACTACCTAAATCCTAGGTATAGATATGCCCAATCATTTATTGAGAATGATGAAGTTCGTGTCGGGCTAAAAAATGTGATAAAGATATTAGAGCCTGACTTAGATCTGCAAATAAAGGCGTTGAATGAATTAGATACATTTGGAAATCGCCTTGATAGCTTTGGAGATGCTCTTACACAACATGCAGTATCTACGTTGCAACCGGCCGAATGGTGGATTAATTTTGGAGAGAGTACGAAGACTCTCCAAAAAATTGTAGTAAAAGTTTTGAGCCAAACAACATCTTCCTCTAGTTGCAAAAGGAATTGGAGTTGTTTTGCGCTTATTCATTCAAAGAATAGGAATAGATTACAGACTAGAACATTAGATAGACTTGTCTTCATGCACTACAATATAAAATTAAGAATGCGACGACATCATAGGAGCATTACAACCGCCGATGACGTAGACTACTGTCCAATAAACTTGGACAATATTTATGATGAGGATGATCCGCTTCTACCTTGATTGGAAACAAGGGAAAAGTAAATTGAAGAGGATAATGAAGAATTGGAAATTGATTACCCAGAAATACGCAGAGCGCAAAAAGAGAGTCATGCAGATGTGTAGGACCCAGTAAGAGGGGTAACGTTGATGCCAAGTGTGGGTACGGCTCAAGATCAACAAAAGAGTAAAAGCAGTGGTAGCATGACCGTGTCAGAAGATGGTGATGATGACCCCCTGCCCCTGGTGCTGGCACTTCTGGTGTTGCTCAGCGCCCTATACAGCCGTCTACAGATCGCGATGCCGATGAACATCAACGAGATAGTACACGAGATCGGACTTATGAGTGTACCGAGTCACGATACAGCCAGCCAAGAGGAGGGTACATCTAGTGGTGCACCGGGTCCAGGAAGTCTGAAACATCATCAGGCGCATGGTCCTGGTTATTATGATGGATATTCTTATGGTCAATTGGATTATGATTATGGTGGTTATACTGAGCCTGTTCCATCACATTCATGTTGGAGTAGTCCTCCCGATCAATATCCATATGATTATAGATATCCAGATCCAAATCCAAGTTACTCATCACAACAGACGTACTCTCAATCTCAAGATTCTCAACAGCCTGAGTACGGGCACCAGTATGGCTATTCGACGGGCACTGGTAGATATCCTTACTCGGGGTCAGAGTCGTTGCCTAGTCAGGATCAGTCATCATCTGGTTTCGTTGATCTAGTATTTCCTTCTGGCACTGGATATTATAGATATGCAACACCTATACTTATTGGACAGCCTCAGCCTGATGATGACGATGACGATGATGTGGAGGTCGAGCAACCACAAAAAAGCAATTTTCATTTTGGTGGTGACTTGTGATTGTGAGTATATATTTGTATTAAGGTAAGTATCTATTTACAGTAGACAGCTCACAGCAGTATTATTGTAATAAGCCAAGCACACACTTGACACTGCCGAACTTGTATTTAAAATAGCTCCCTTGACAACCAATCAAGTAATCCTTAATCAAGTTGCAAGGGAGTATATCAGACACTACTAAATTTTTTTTTTAATATTCTTATAAGACCTGTGATTCCGAAATCTGGTTTGTACACTGGATAGCCGTTGACTATAGGTCCATTGGCCACGAGAATGTTTTGACTTAATCATAATGTTGTTCTATTATCAAGCCGCAAGTCGGCTGAAATACCAAAGTAAGCAGCGACTCCCACCGACGTGTGTCGATTGGTTGAGAGGTTTGACCTGACCTACTTATGGGCAAGCAAAGATAAGTAGTGTGACGAGCTCGTAAATTGTCCGCTATCGTTTTGTCAGGCGACTTATTACTTCTCGCTGTTAGGCAAATAGTGAGATTTAACACAAGTGGATTAGACTAGTTCGGCCTGTGAACTATGTAGTCCCACCTCTGTAGTTGACCACGGTGGAAAAGTCTACACAAGTGGGTAGTAATCATATGCGAGTCCCACCTTTGTTTTAGACCCTAGTGATCCAATTGAGAAATGTGGAATGTTGTGGAAACGTTAAAAGAGTATGCATTGTATCTTTATTTTATTGTTATCGAGCCAGAAAGCCTATGCATTATAGAAGCATGACATGAAACATGCATTTTCACTGCACACGCACTCACTAGGCTTAGTAGCTCAAGCTTTCCTTTCTATTTTTTTTTTACAGGTAAGAGAAGGGAGCTGCAGGAGTAGAGGCTACAGACTCCAATTATCCTTTTTGTTTTGTACATATCAGTGTATATATTTTTTTGTAATACCCTGAATATGTACATCAGGTATAGTAAATATGACATGGTTTATGTTTTGGTTTTGCCTTGACGTGCTCAGTTGTACACAGTAATATATGTTAAATATAATGAAAGTTTGAGAAATGATACATGTTTGTTGTCTTTACCTTCAGAAATCCTCCTTGTAGAGCCCCGCTTATAGGACTTAGTTGGAAGTCCCAAAATCGAAGTTCTACGGAGGTTGTCAACCAAAATTTGGTGTCTAGTAATCATGGATTAACAACACTAGATTTAGGGTCGTGACAATTCTTAACTTGAGGATGACAGGTCATAGACAGGAATCACAGTCACGTCCACAAGTATGTTCGAGAAATTCCTCAAAAATAATTGCAAACACCTAATGTAAGATATTTTCATATTACATTCATTCTAATATATCTATCATTGATAGTAGATAGTTAGAAAATTAAATATATGAATTTTATAGTCAAATTCAGGTTATCTAGTTCATAAATTCATCAGACAGTCCGATACAACTTCTCACCGAAGAGTGGACCGTTACACCACCATAAACATGTTCCAATTTATAAATGAATACATATTTGGAATACTTAGAATATTCCGGATTTAATCCATATTTTTCATTTTTTTTGACAAAAAAAAAAAAAAATTTGCACCGTTACGAGCCGTTACGCCCTCGTATCGCCGTTACGCCCCCGTATCCGTATCGTTATCGGAGGGCACCGTTACGCCAACCGATACCGATACAGGATACCTTGATCATGTGCGGCCCTTATGTCCACCCTAGAGACCAAAAGTCAGGTCGATCCAAAATGTAGGTGGGCCAGGCCATAGGTAACAATGTACAATTATGGCTAAAAGCTCTAAATTCATGTAGTGTGGCCAACCTCAATCTTGCAATGGACTGATTTTTGGGGTGTCCCATCATCATGGTGGGGTGTGTTTCATGAATGGATGGGATGGGATGGCATGTACGTGCTACAGTGTGCCCCGCACGCAATCTGGAAGGTTTTTTAATGGTGAGCATCCCCATCCCAACTGTTCCCTATGGTCTAGCCAGCGTAAGTTTGATCAGCCTAATTATTGGGCTTCAAGTCCAACATGGGAGGATGGACGTGACGATTGGAGTGGATGTCCTGCATATGATTGGATTGGTCTTGACTTTTTGAGTGTCTAATCTTCATTGTGGGGCAGAGTTGATGATGGTTTGGATGCCATATAGATATAAGAGTGGACCCCAAACACGACTCGATTGATGGCAAACACACATCACATTGGGCCCTACACACAACTCAACTCCACATGGAGTAAACTCAATATGCTCATTCCCCTATACATGAGCACACCCACATACATACATACATACAAAATAGAGTACAAGAAGTAAACCAAAACATTTGCCACCTCACAAGTAAAACAAGGCAGACTATAATAAAGCCAAAAGGAACACTTGATATGAAAATGAAATGATTGTGACAGCCAAGATACGGAAAAATAATAATAATAAATAATAAAATAAAAAACATAACTAGTGGTACATAGATTTAGTAGGTGCAGCCGTGCAGGCACGAAGTAGCATTTTACACTGATGATATGTGTTTTGCATGATGTGAGAACAATTAGAACAAACAAATAACAAAAATCTTTAGCACACGGCACAAAATTTACAATACAATCTGCAAAAGAACAAATTTGAAATTTAGAGCTAATACCAATGTATAATCCCCGTAACCAGAGTTGGCTGAAGTTCAACACACAATTACCACTATAACCAGCAAAAAAGGGTCATCGAGTCGGGAAACTGCATCCACAAGAAGTGATACTTCCTCCATCTGCCAGTCACCACAAATACTTGCATATTCACTGTCCACTACAAATAATAAATATTATCTTAATGGAATCTTCAACTCCCTAATTTTAAAAATTAGAAAATCATCCACCTGTGGTGCAGCTTTACGGATAACAGAAATTGCTTCACGTAAAACCAGCCTTTCAGCTTCTATGAATTGTTTTTCTTTATCCTCAACTTGCGTAAATCCGGCCATCCCCCTTTTCCCATTAAGTCCTCTCTCCACATCCATTATGCCACTTTCATTGGAGCTTTGAAACTCATCTTGTGTTCTTCTATTCATGGCATATACAGTAGAAAACATCTTGCTCAGAATATCATCAGTTAACAGCTTTATATCTTTCAAGCATACAACCATCCCACTTGCACCTGATTGGAGCAATTTCGATGCCAGAGCAGAAGGCATGCCCTCTTCTATCAAGTCAGTCATGGTGAAGACTGGTACCTTTACATGCTGACATACAGAGCTCACCAATGCCTCAGCATGCTTTTCTCGATCAATACCTAATATTAGAAAATCAGCACCTTCGGAACTAGATGCATTAAGAGCAGAGTTTGCAGTCTGCACAATTCTTGCTACCAAAGGGAGAATTACAGAGTCAGATTTGGACTCCGTCATCATATTTCTTGCAACAATGGCAGGAAGACCTGCATTAAAAAAGAGAGATGTTACCTATTGCGTTGGAAAATTTTCCTGTTAACCATTTTACTAACAGAAATAAGTGTAGAGCTGTTTCTGGACTTGTGAGTTGTTCAACAGAAACAGTTCGAGAAACCCATTATGCCTCTAAAAAGAAAAGAAAAACATCATAGCAACCGTGCTCAAGTTTAACTAGTGAAAAGATTTTCTATATTGATCAATTCCTAGGCTTAAATTCAGGTTCCTACAAAAATCGAAATTACATACAGTTGTCGGAACCACAGTAACCAGACGAACAAATTTAGAAAATGATGTAAAAACGAATGAAGGAAACGTCTTAGTACTCGCCCAAATGTATGAAATGAGTTCAAGAAATAGGAAGTGAGAAGTTTGGGTGTTTTTTTAATAGGTATCTTTCTAGTGAAATGGGTTTCATTTTAACCATGGATGGCAGATGATGCAGGGACATGTGATGGCCTAACCCTAGATGCATGTATCATATGGATGATGAGATTCAAGTAAATAAATTAATCAACCAACTGTTTTTTAATCAAAGGGATTAGGCAAATCTCAACACAGAGATGAGATCATTCCGTCAGGATTATACCCCTTAGTATAAAACCACATGAACAGTAAAAAG
Source organism: Magnolia changhungtana (assembly GCA_030180095.1). Classification (NCBI taxonomy): domain Eukaryota; kingdom Viridiplantae; phylum Streptophyta; class Magnoliopsida; order Magnoliales; family Magnoliaceae; genus Magnolia; species Magnolia changhungtana. Next base: position 6,963,975 of record JASAUF010000397.1, read on the forward strand.
AAGAGGACCTAGGGATATGACGATATCCAAGATCTAGCATAAGTCAATCCACGGTCAAGTTAGGATCTGATTCTACCGACTAGTCATCCCTCTTTTCCGTTTAAATCCAAAGGGAATGTCCAGAAGAATGAAATGGATGAAGATTGAAGAAGGGAGGATTCGAGATGAAGAAATTACGGGTCCTTTGTCATTAAAAGAAAAGAAGGTGGACTTCTTACCTTTTCCTGCACCACGAAGATCTGAGAAGAATGAAACCTGAAACCGGGGTGGAATCCTCAACACCCAAGGGCCAATCCTGAAACCCTAATTTCTTGATAAGAGAGGAAGAAAAGATACGAATTTCTATTCATTCAATAATAATAAAATAAGGTTTCTCACAATGTATATATAAGTGATGGAAAAAGTAAAAGTGCACTAAAGCCCCTGAAAACAAAAAAATAATAATTATAACAAAAAGACAAAAAATAAAAAAGTGCACTAAAGCCTCTGAAAACAAGGAAAAGAACAAAAAATGCCTAAAAACTAAAACATCCGCGCGACAGCGTGTGAAATCCGCCTCATGGGCGGTCATGCCGCCCCCACACTCATAGCGTGTTAAAAAATGGGTCCGATGGACCTAACGTCCATCCAGATCAACTCCTCCGCTCTAGTACTCTGTCGGCGATGACTCCTCCTATGCTACACTCTAAATGGTGCACCACTAATGTCTGCAACAGCAGAAGTCCAAGGTATTCTGTAACAGTAACGGTAGCCATAACGGTCACTACAGTTACCTTTACGATACAAGTCGTAATGGCTGTTATGGCCACCATGACAGCAGTTACAGTCTCTTTTTTTTATTGAAAGAAAAAAGCCAAAAAACATGTATATGCCCTATAACATTGAAAAAACATCCGAAAAATATGTATTTACGTTGTAACAAACCATTACAAGGTTGTTACAGCCTTTACAGGGGGTGAAACAGGCCATTAACGACAATTGCAGGTCATTTTTTTCACAACGGTTGTTACGACCCCGTAACGTGTAACAGCTACCACCATTACCTTTACGTAACGGCCTTTACACTACACAATGGGCAGAACATTGTTCGTAAACTTGCATAAACTTGCAACATGACTCTCATGTTAGGCACATCACCAAAATATCTACAACATCCTAAGGATAATCACTAATCAAATAACTACATAATAATAAATCACTAAATATCCTATTGGCTATAGATGGAAAGATTGGCTCCCCATTTATAGCACTTTAACAATTTACAGGCTATCCCAACACAGACAATCATTTACCTGTAAATCATTCAGGGCATGTTTCGATGCTTGTAAGTTTGGTAAAATGTAACTTACAAGGAAGTCACTTACAGGCAGTGTTTGGGGGGTGAAATTCACCTGTAAGTCACAGGTAAATCTTCCAAGAAATTACAAGGGGCTAGAAGTGAGAAGTCACTTCCCTGTAAGTGACTTACAAGCCCAATGTTTGGATTTTTTAGGGGGGGATGCACCAACAACCTACCTACAACCGGCTCCAATCTCTCTCTCTCTCTCTCTCTCTCTCTCTCTCTCTCTCTCTCTCTCTCTCTCTCTCTCTCTCTCTCTCTCTCTCTCTCTCTCTCTCTCTCTCTCTCTACGGTCGGTAGGGTTACAAGATTCTTTTTTTCTTGCTTTTCAATCAGGCGCCAATTTGATTCAATGAAGTCGTGACGGTGGGGCCCCCCTTATGTATCGATATATCCACGCCATGTCAGAGAAAATATACTTATAGCCTGTTAAAAGAGATGGGGATGTTGGGAGCCAAACTGGTTGAAACTCCAATAGACCCTTATCTCGTTGAAGAATGAGAATTTTTAGAAGACCCTGGTATGTACAGGAGACTTGTTAGCAAACTCATCTATTTGCCCATCACCAGGCTTGATATTGCCTTTTCAATTAGTATGATAAGTCAGTTCATGCAAAGTCCGAGGACACCACACCTAGCAGCATTTATGAGGATCCTCAGGTATTTAAAATGTTCCCCTAAGAATGGTATTCTATATCGAGCTCATGGTCATCTTCTGGCAGCCGGTTATTCAAATGCGATTATGGCATTATGCAAGTGGTCGAGACATGATAAAAGGTCGACTACGGGTTATTGTACCTTCCTAAGCGGTAATGTGGCTACTTGGAAGAGTAAGAAACAAAATGTGGTTGTCAAATCAAGTGTTGAAGCTTAACATAAGTTAATGGCAGATACGACTTGTGAACTTATGTGGTTAAAATCTCTTCTCGAAGAATTGAGTTTCGAAGTTCATATTCCGATGTCTTTACATTGTGACAACCAAGTTGCGATAAATATTGCCAATAACCTTGTTTTTCATGAGAAAATGACGCATATAGAAGTTGATTGCCATTTCATTCGAGACAATATATCTCAGGGATAGATCCACACACCTTATATTTGATCACATGATAAAATCACAAATTTTATCACCAAGGCTCTTGGAAAATCCCAGTTCAACAAACTTGTTTCCAAGATGGACATGCAAGACAACTATGCTCCAACTTAAAGGGGAGTGTTAACGGTTGGGTATGGGCCCATGGCCCTCTTGATTTTGGTATGGGCCACGGTCCACAAGTCCCTTTGTGTTTTTAATCTTGGGATATGCTAGACATAAAGTTTATTGTACAAGGATATTTTTTCATATTTGGTTTTTATTACTTTAATAAAAGAGAAAAGGGGGTGAGGACGTGAAACCCTAACTTATTCATTTCTTCCTTCATCTTTTCTTCTCTTCTCTCCTCTTCTCTTTCTTTCTTCTCTTTTTCAATCTCGATACCAATCTACACATCTGAATTTGGAGTACCGGCTGATCCAATGTCTTTAATGGCCTCGAAAGAATTCCTAGTCTCTTTGTGGGATGTTTCTTTAGTTTATCGCACTATTTTCTCATAGTTGTTCTTCTTGTTGTAAATCTGGCAAAGAACCAAATCATCTAACAGCAACAAAAAGATTTCTCAATGACCCCTTCTCATAGTCTCCTTCTAATGCTTATATTGAGTTATTGCTCCACATTATAGGTATTTTGAATATGTTGGCTCACTTTTTATGGCTAACTTAATGATTAGTTTAGCCTAAGAATTGGCTTAAATATTTATCTAGATGGGCCTAATAAAATGACATATTTTATACTAAACTTTCTTATGTGATTATAACATTTTGGAACGATTCCCCACTTTAAACTCTGGTCGACGTGCACATATAGCTTCTTACCTGTAAGTAACTAACAAGTTATCCAAACACAAAAACCAACTTACCATAAGTGACTTACAGCTTACATCCAAACAGAATGACCTATAAGTGACTTTCACCTGTAACTGACCTACCTGTAAGTCACAACTTAAAGAACTTACATGCATCCAAACAGGCCCCTACAGCTTAAAGCCAAACAGGATAGGCTCTAAATGATTTACACCTGTAAACCATTTACAGGCATCCGAACAACCCCTTACAGAGATAATTAAAACCAGTAAAAAAGTAAAATGAGTATGACCAAATTGCCCCAATAGGAGATAGAAACTAGAAACAACAACCTTTATCCGAGAGAACGACGCCACTGGCACCAACTGCAGCAGCAATATCAACGCGCTCCACAACAAGAAGGTATGCCCGGTCCCTGATCACGGACTTCAACACACGTGCCGCCTCATATAACTGCCCACCACCGCTTTCCTCCCTGCAGCCGAGCACGACGATCCCAGCCCACTTGGAGACAGCAACATTGATGGAATCCAGTACATCATCGCTCCTGAGGACCTCTTCGCAGTCCAGCTGAAGCACGAGAGTCGGGACCTTGATTTCGGGCCGCTTGAATCCACCAGGAAATAGGGTCCTGAGCGGCTGCTGCTGAGGTTGGGAATTGGAGGAGAAGTCCATGGCAGAGGCATTTATAGAAGAGGGTGGGTGGAACCGCGGAGAAGGGAATCTGGGGGTGGATCGCGGGACATGTTGGAGGAGTGGTAAAAGCGGGGGTTTTGAGAGGCAGAATGCCGTGGAGTTAGAGAGAAGAGAGACCATGTGAAGGAAGTGTAAGAGAAGATGGGGAGCTGTTGAGAGAGCGAGCCTTATCTGCTCGTGGTCTACCCCGGAAAGATAAGAGGCCGGTGGGATATGAAGCGTTGGAAGGTTGCAACGATCAAGATGGAGCCCGCCTTTTTCTTCTTTACGATAAGAAATGAGAGCCCAATCGCGCGGCAACTATTCTGATTTAATCCTACTCGACAGGAGCATTTTTATAATCTACGAAATTATGGGCCTTTTACCTGAATAGTATAGGATGTAACTCCACTTGCGCTTGTCCCGGTTGTTTTTCGGCTCGGATGTTCTTATCACGTGTGGTACGTGCGGGCATGTCGGAATCAATTGTACCGAATAACTTGAACCCGATCACCAACGTGGGTAAATACGATACAGCGACAGCGACTGTACATGACCGAGATATCTGTAGAGCAGTGACTTTTCAGCCACTTGCAAATTATTTTTTAGAGTGACATGGGAATATTCAGGAGGCAGGGTACATCCTCTGAAAATAGGTTTCACTTTGCATTTGGTTTGAAATGACTTTTTTTAATACGTAATTAACGTCAAACAAAAAGGAAATACTCACCATCAATTAAGTCACAATTGCAATAAGCCTTTCTAAATGAAGAACTACTTGTATTGAAATAAAGTATAGCATATGAGCCTAAATTGAGATTTCAGTTAATTACTTACAACTACACTTATAAAAGAGCTGAGATATGATAAGAAAAGATAACTTGCAAAATAATTGAAAGATAATTTGATTAGTTTGTTTGATTAGTACGAGATTCTTTTCTTTGTTAATATCCCCTTCTATTTATAGACCTCTTTGCTATTCAAATACTCTGCATTCTTTTCTTTCTTTACTTCAACTGTTACGGCAGTTGAATCGTTGTCACGTCGGTCTTCTAGATTCTTCTGTCCTTTTGTATTCTTCTAACCATTCTTCTTCTCTCGACCACATTTTATCTTTTAGGCTTCTCGCCCGCGCTATATCATCAAATGATGTGTACTATCCAGCTCAGCAACAACTGTGCCTCCGTAAAAAGTGCTTCAAATATCTCTGGAGATCTTTCCACATGCTATTCCTTCTTTGTACAACAAAATGTGTCACTCCCTGATTGGTTAATCCATGAATGGCCATGGAGAGGTTGAATGATTACAACCTTCCTTTCTACCGCTTTTTAACACCTTATCAGCCTAATCCTCCACATTTTCCTTCTTTCACACATACTTTGGCAATAACTATCAGCAATCCTTCTAAAATTCAAACCATTATCGACCAACATTTAGCCATTGCTATTCAATCTAACTTAGGTAGATATTTAACCTTCATTTCTTCTTACATTACTTATATATCTTTACTTTTCTGTTATCTCTCTATATTTACAGTGATTAGAGAGATGATAATGCCTAAATATTACATATTTATCATCTCATAAGAATTAGTTTCCTGTTCATTTAAGCATTTAATCAATCTAATTAAATATGTTTTCTACATACGAGGCGATTTTGGATCTAAAGTTAAATACTATTTAACATTACTGAGGACATTTCTTGTAACACCCTATTTTTTTCTTTCAGCAACTCTATTTTGCTAAGGGGTTTTAGGTGCGGAGAATTCATTTAAAATTATAAATTCATCTCAAAATATCTAGAATCGGTCGTTCTCAAATTTTTCGCAATGATCACTCTCGAACCTTTCTATCATATATCCTTTCTTCATTCTGGAGTCACTTTTCAGGTTTCTTAAATTCATCAAAGTAATTAATTTTACCTTAAGAAGGCGACCCAAGTGAACCTGGAGTAATCATCCACTACAATCAAAAAGTATCTTTTTTCCGCCCTAACTCTGAACTCTGGTAGGACCGACAAGGTCCATGTGTAAGAGCTCGAGGGGCTTAGACATAGCCACAGAGGTTGTCTTTTTATGAGCAACTTTGATTTGTTTTCCTTTTTGGCAGTTGCCATAGACAATTCTGGCCTTTTTCCCAATCTTGGGAAGCCCTCTTACCAGATTCTTGGAGCTTAGGCGAGACAAATTTCTGTAGTGGACATGGCCGAGTCTTTGGTGCCAAAGTTCAGGCTCATTATATCTAGCCATATGGCATATAATTGGAGATATAGATACTCCACTGCTTTCAGTGACATAACAATTATCACTGGTGCAAAGACCTCTCATAACTAGTTTACCTATTGAATTAGAGATCTCGCACATTTCTATGGAGAACCTAACTAAATATTATTTGTCACAGATTTGCTATATGCTTAAGAGGTAATGTTTTAATCCCTCCATGCAGATAACATTCTCATTTTTGGGCAATCCTGGCGCAACAATTTTTCCTCACCTAATTATCCTAGCAGTGCTCCTATCTCCAAAAGTGACTGACCCGCCATCAAAAGTGGGTCAGTGGGTCCGGTCAGTCGTCACTAGGGCCGAAAGTCGGGTGGGTTGGGTCGGGTTGGTGCTCAACCCTAACCCAACCTAAGGTTCCTATACCTCAACCCTAACCCAACCCAACCCAACCTTGGGTTGGGAATTCTCAACCCAAGCCCAACCCGAGCAAGCTCGGTCGGGTATGCATGTTAATATTTTCATTATTACATTAGTTTATTATATTTCAATATAGGATTTATTTTTCATATCTATGATTTTATTAATTATATATGTGATTATTCGTCATAAAGAACTTCATTTTTTTTCTTTAAAAAAAAAAAGCTAAAATATAGGACAACTACTTTAAAAGTCATGTAGCATAGCAAACAATCTACTTGGAAGAGAGAAATCTGACATATCTTGTTAGCCTGAGTCATTGGAAATGACGCAGACAAATGAGACCCGACATCACTAGTGTGCCTTCGACACAAATTATCCACACTCAATTATAATTTATAAGTAACTTATATATTGATCGGGTTCGTGTTGGGTCGGGCAACCCGAGACCTCAACCCGAGCCCAACCCAAGTTTTATCGGGTTGGTGTTTGTATAGCCCAAGCATGAGATCGGACCCGATATATCTTGCCTGAGCCCAACCCAACGTCGGGTCGGTCATGGGTCGGTCGGGTTGAACCCGCCCAACTTTCAGCCCTAGCCGTCACTAGTGCGATGACCTCCATCGGTATAATGGCAAAAGTGGGTCCGGTCAGCCGTCATGTGTCTTAAGCACCCGCTATTTAGATACCATCTAATAGTACTGCCGGCTTTAAGAGCGGTATGTATTAGTAGGTAGTTTGCTTTGTCTTTGACTACCCATTTGGAGACAACTTTCTTTGGGCCGGTATTGGGTTTTAGAGAGAGAGTCTTTCTTGGACTCATCTCTCAAATGTGAGTTTTTCTTAGGATAATGGATTTTTGTAGCTGACTGTTCATTGCCCTGATTTACTTGAATCATCATTTCCATTGTTTTTTTATTTAGTTGAGCAACTTGCATAAACAGTACTTTCTGTTTCCTATCCATTCTAGGAGGAGTGGGATACTTCCTCCTCTTATTTTCCTTTTGTGGTGGCTTTCTAGGTGGACTTCTGATAGTTTGCAGCATTTTCTCAATTGGTATATATTTACCTAAGAAGATCATACTTGGGGTGGTTTAGGAGTGTCTAAATGCTAAACATTCAAATTTCAGATGTCCCATGTCACCACATGCAAGACAGAATGAAGATGATTGTGGTTTACTACATGAAGTCACTAATTTCTAATCACAGGGAGAACACGAGCGGACTTGTTTTGTTAATTTCATATCCCAACCCTCTCCCATCCCTTGAACTCTTACCTATTCCTAGAAATCTTTTTACCTTTTCCTCACTTTGGGTAAACCCGTGACTTATGTGGGTAAACCTATGACTTATGTGGGTAAACCTGTGACTTATGTTGGCATGAGATTTGAATTTTTCTAACTCTAATTTCAGACCCTGGTTGATTGTTTTCATCTTGCTAAGTTTTGTTCCTAGGTCTTCATTCTTCTTTGTTAAGTCAGCCAAGTCTCTCTAATATGAGGCATTTCCATGGCATAGTTAGCATGGTGTCATGCCCCAAACTCAGAAAACAAGCTCACAAAATTCTCGATCACCGAATCCGGCGCTGACAGCCTCCGCAGTATCCCATTCTCGGCTTCCAGCATTCATATACCAGATTTCAATCCTGGGATCCTACAAAGAGGATTTTCAGTATGATTTTTTTTTGTAATGGAGCATAACCATAAGCATAACCAAGTCACAAAACAACATCACCACATATCCACTATATCAAAAACTTTAAGTACAATGCGGAAAGGGAAATACAAGGTGATCAAAAGGCTCCAAAATAAACTGATGCGCACTCCTACCTCAGTGCTGCTGCGATCCAACGACACCTACATGTAACGGTCGTGCATAAGCTTACGAAAGCTTAGAGGGTAATGTAAGTGTGTGCGCAAGGCAAGTGTCAAGTATACAATATCAGAGTAATGCAGAAATATGCGGGTAAGCCCATGAATACTATCAGCTGTACCAAAGCTGTGTGATGCAAGGTATGAATGCTATCGGTCATACCAACGCCATGCGATGAGAGGCCTAAGTAGCCAAATGTCACATGCAAGATGCAAAGCAAGCATGCCATTACTCATCAAGTACACATATCAGTACAGTTTCTCTCTAGAATATCACCGGGGTCTAATACACTCCACATTGACTTCCACCTCCCTAGCCGCATGGCCCAACAAGTGGAATAGACCACACTATCCACCTGACTAGTAGTTTGCTAATACCTACCCGGCTCGTCGATAGCGGACTCATTTGCTAGCTGGTCAAACTTAGCCTAGCTTACAACCCCCTCACTCAGGTAGATAAGGCCACACCCCCTTCCAACCGACCACGACACAGTGGGAGATGCGGCCTACTGGTATTCGGCACTCCTGTGCTTGTGTAACCACTCGGTCTAGACGTTGGAGCATCTCCTGGTACCAAAAAAGTTCTGGGACTTTCACCCAAGGATATCCTAAGTGCCCACACTGCTATAACCAAGTATTTTCAGTATTCGATATAGCTAACCACGATGTGCCTGTCGAGGCCACGACCCTGATGTCACTAGGGCATACAATGATTATGACTACAAATGCGAGATGCATGAATCACGTCGTCAGTTATGCAACAATCTTGCGCGTACCACGTGCTCAGGTGGGTAACTCCTATCAGTAAGTTCTGTAAATAATCTGTTCGATGACATATGCTATAATCAGTCACTCCTTATATCAAGCATACATATGATGCGAATGGGTATGAATCATAGAATCATGCTAAGCATGTTATATGGTGATGAACTATCCTCACAACGAAGATGGGCCTAGACAGCCTACGCACAACAAGTATGGGCCTATCAATAGGCCCTAGGGAGAGTTACAATGCAGACATTTAACCAGCACTATCCTTACAATGTGGACGTCAAACCATCATTGCTCCCAAGGCATGGCCCGCCACAAATATCATTACATAAACTATGGTGGAATCACACAATATAATGGACCTTATATACATCTCCTTGGGCCTTGACCCATGGGCCTCAAATACATCAAATGGGTCGCGTCATGTGGGCCTCATATATATCAAGGTAGGCCTCAACCACGGGCCTCATACATCACATCAAGGTGAGCCTAAACAACGAGCCTAATATATCACATCAGGCCTAATCAAATGGGCCGAAACAGTGGGCTGAATCAAATAAGCCAAGTCGAATGGGTTGAGTTGAATGGGCCAATTCAAATGGGCCGAGTCCAACTCATCTATTTTTAGAAATCAATATATATGTGTATAAAAATAAATCATATCAAAAGATCAACTGGACCATCAACAACTAGCAGTGGGGATAATGATTTCCATTGTTAAACAAATTGCAGGGCCCACCATAAAGTTTATTTTCCCCTAATCTAAATCATAAGGTCTTAAAGACCTAGATTAAGAGGGAAAACAAATTCCCTATTGATCCAGAACTTCTGTGACCCAATTGGGTTTCAATGATAGACGTTCAAATTCCACTATTTTCAGTAATGTGGTCCACCTAATCCTAGATCTGTCTCATTTTTAGCCTCAAGCCTTAAGACGAGCTTGCCAAATGGTGACGATATGGATACAACACATGCATCATGGTGGGTCCCATAGATGGATGGCGTGGATGAAGCAGGTGGGACCCACAGAACTTGGTGACGCCACTACAACAGCAATGTAGCTGGAGTGAGGTACACCAGCGGTCCCACTCCCAGTACGTGGGGACGATGTGGTTGAAACACAACATCAGTGGGTTCCATGTGGGGCCCACCATAACATTTATCTGTCATCCAATCTGTTAATGAGGTCACACAGACCTGGATAAAGAGGAAAAACAAATTTCATAATGATCCAAAGCTCCTAGACCACAGGAGTTTCAATGGCAGACGTTTAATCCTAATGTTTCCTGCTGTGTGGGCCACCTGAGTTTCACATGCGACTGATTTTTGGAGGGGGCCCGCTGCCCTAAAGGGGCCATCAAATGCACAGCGTGGATGTTCTACACACATCATAGTGGGGCCCACGGCTGGGACCCAACAGTCCCTGCCCTTCCGTTCACAGTGCAGCAGGATGCTGTTGCGCCATCCTCTGGACATGCAGCAGCACCACCTGCTGCATGTGATTTTTGTTTTATCATGGTTTTTCCTAGGTAAGGCCCACATTCGGAAAATCCAACCCAGCCATTGGATTCTATGGCTCAAGACAGTCTAAATGAGCCCAATATTCAGTATGTTTTAGCATGTAGAAACATCAAGGTCGGTCCTACCAACCTTGAACGGTAACAATCATAGTTTTCTATGGTATGGCCCGCTTGATAATCGGATTAGCTTCATTTTTCGGCTCAAAGTCTAAAATGACTTGGGAAATAAGATGGACGGCGTGGATTAAATCCATACATCAAGGTGAGGCCTACACGAGTGGCCCTCCCCCAAAGCTTGTTGAATCAAGCTAATATTTTTGTTTTCAGTTCACGTCCAGCGTCCCTGGACGCTAGACGGTTTGGGCACAACACGTATATTTAAGGTGGGCCCCACCTATAGACGTGCTGTCCAGGTGGGCCACAAAAAGGCTAGGTGGGCCACACGACCACAAGATAGGGTTCATTCGGGTGGGCCACACGGCCACATCATCACACTAAAAATAATGAAAGAGAGGGAGAGAGAGAGAGAGAGAGATAGAGAGAGACACGTGCGATAGAGGGACCTCGACACTATGGGCCCTCCCTTCCATGCATACAACATTCATCATGTGGGTCCCTTTACATGTGGGCCCACCAAATCAAAATCAATGGTAGAGATTCCTTCTCCACCAAAATGGAAGGTCTAGATGACCCTCATTCAACTAAGAAAGTAAACATCATAATGGGGTCCATGGAGATTGGCCCCATCATGGAATGATCATGAGAATCATAGTGGGCCATCGGCCACATCTAGGATCCAAAGTGAGATCCATACTATCAATCGGTAGGCCTCACTTGGCCCGTCATCAAAAGAATGAAATCTAGGCCTATAAAAACACCCACTGTTCCATCTTCTTGGTCCGATGGAACGCCAATCTTCTTGTGTCTCTCTTTGATAGAAGATGATGAGAAAGGAAGGGTTAGGATGATGAATTTTTGGGATAGGAAGTGGGCCACACACAATACCTTTTCTCACCTTGGAAGAGCTTGGACGTCCACCACTTTGGTGTTACTTGGAAATTGTGTAGAGAAAGAGAGAGAGAGAGAGAGAGAGAGAGAGAGAGAGAAGGGGTGGTTGTAAGAGAGAGGTGATGGATGTGAGTGATGGATGTGAGGTGATAGTTGTACTTGACTTAGGGTAGGTTGCTTGACTTGGGGAGAAAGAAAGCATGGGTTGTGTACTTTGATTGATTTATTGATTGATGGGATGAGTTGTAGAGATTCTCTTGGGTTCGCAAAAGCGCGGCGTTTCTTCGAAATAAACCCGGGCCCACATCTTCTAACCTGGGTATCGGATCGATGCGCGAGTCACGGCGTTGGAACCGTGGCGACGATGCGGTCGTAATGGTGCAAGTCTTGGATTAAGCTGACTCAAATCTATGGGATACGACTTGAGGTCGCACGCAAACGTCGATTATAGGTTGTAGGTTGCCGGAATTCGACGGAAAAGATCCGGGAGTCGACAGAACAATAGGACTAGGATATGGGTCTTACACATGGTCTCTTATGTATTCATTAATCTCATCAGTGAATCGTTCACTTCTTACCTTGGTTTCTTCAAACTTCATGCTCGACTGCTTATTTTCGGCCTTAGCTTGATTAAGCTTTTAAAGAACTTTTAAGCTTTTGTTGTAAAGTTGGTCGTAGGCTTCTTGTAGACCAACATTGTTAACTTCTTATTTTTCTTCTTCAGAGTTAGACTTTTCTTCCATATGTTCATCTTTGTTCCCAATGTCCCTTGATCTAAGGATGTCTAGGGTGGTGAAGGCCATGAGTATTTTCAAGGAGAATTGGTCTCCATCACTCTGAGACTCATATGAGTCTGAGTTTAAATCCTCGAAGTCATCCCATGTGGCAACCATTTTCTTCCCTTTTAATTTGTTTTTGGTGGGGCATTCAGAAGAAAGATGACCATAGCCTCTACAATTGTGATATTGGGGATCTTTTGACCGTTTGGGTGATTTACCTATTTGGTGTTTCGGGTCATTATTCTTATCCTTTCTGTAGAAGGATTTTCCTTGGTTCTTATTAAAAAACTTCTTAAACCTTTTGGCCAACAAGGCCATATCTTTATCATCTTCGTTATCATCACTAACATCCTCAAATTCATGCCTTTTCTATGAGGCTTTTAAGATTGTGTTTTTGGATTTTGTAGGAGTTTTGAAATGTAATCCATACATTTGTAGGGAACCCGACAGTTCTTCTACTTTTATATCGTCTATGTTCCTACATTCCTCTATTGTGGTGACCTTGGAAGAGATTCGATTGGAACCATCTTTGACAATCAGAGGTAATCGATGATAATCTTTGATAATTGGAGATAATCGGTGATAACATTTGATAGTTGGAGATAATCTGCAATAACCTTCGATAATTGGAGATAATCGACAGTAATATTTGATAATTAAAAATAATCCTTGGAGTCCATTTTTTTTGAAAAAGTGAGTTAATAGTTCCAACCGATCGTTATACAAAAGGATTATTAACAATTACTGTCTTGGAAGATCAACAATTACCATCCTTATAATAAAAAAGAAAAAAGATGGAGATCATATATTTCTGAAGAAGCATCCGAAGATCGTATTTTCATAGGATTTTCTTGTTATTAATTATCCCTCACTCCCTCTTCATTGGAGAGTGATGATACATGGTTGTTCTTTCACCATCACATTGTGATGTTACATGGCATCATATAGTGTTGTTACATTTGTGCTATTACATGGCTATTCTTTCAGTGTTTGTACCCATCTAGCCCCCCTTTGATTGGGTAGAATTTTCATGAATAGTCTTGACAATCAAAATTTCACCTCTTTCGAGAATAATACTTTTTTTATGAAACAGGTGTTAACGGATTTTCCTATCCCTTGTCCATTATGGTTCATGACCTGATAAGCCCCATTAGAGCAAACCTTTGAGATAACATATGGGCCATAACATTTAGGATCATATTTTCCCTCGGTTTTGTCAGTAACCATAATGCGCCTTTTCAACATTAGTACCATGTGCCATTTCTTGAAGGAACGATGTTTAACCTTTTTGTCAAAGGTGACTGATATCTACGCCTGATATAGCTCTAAATGTTGTTGTGCTGCTAGCCACTTTCCATCCAGAGCATCTAACTTTGTCAGTCTTATTCTGGCATTTTGTGATTGATTCATATACTGCCACCCTTAGAGATGTGAATTGCACTTCCATAAGCACAACGACCTTAACTCCATAACCCAATGAGAAAGGAGTATCTTTTATTGTTGTACGATGGATCGTTTGATAGGCCCATAAGGCTTACCATCCCAATCTTGCTTATTTTTCACAACACTTTTCTTCAAAATCTTAATTATCGTCATGTTAAAAGCTTCCGCCAACCTGTTTGCTACCAAATAGTAAGGCATTGAGAAGGAATGTTAAATTCCAATCTTTCGGTACAAATTATCCATATTCTTGTTCTTGAAAGGAGTACCATTATCGGTAATATTTTTCTTTGGGATCTCATGTCGGTATATGATTGCATGATGGACAAAATCTGTAACATCTTTTTGGTTTTTTATGTTGCGCAAAGAAACAACTTCTATCCATTTAGAAAAATAATCCATTGCTGCCAAGATATATTGGCATCATCATGAAGATGACGGGTTAATGGGGCCTATGACATCCAATCCCCTCGCTGAAAATGGCCATGAAGCCGCCGACTGATGTAAGTCTTTAGGTGGTACATGTATAATGTTACCATGTATTTGACATTCACGACACCATTTGGTAAAAGCTATCATGTCTTTAAACATAAAATGGCAATAATACCCCATGCAATGTATATAGTGAAACAAATTTCAACCAACCTGATGAGCTCAACATTCTCCTGAATGGGCTTCTCATAATACATAATTGGCCTCCTTTGCATTTAGGCACGACAACAACATCTCATTATGAGATTTTTTATGTAGCGTCTCATTGTGCACCATAAACCTTTCTTCCCCTTGCTTAATTTACATATTTAAGATAATATATGAATAGTTGTCGCCAATTATCATTTGCAGTTTCCAAGCATGATATTGGTTGCAATACAACAGTCTCACTGGCAAGTTTGGACAATGGAAAAAATCTCTACTCTTCTATTTTTACCAGAGAGGGCTTCAGAAAGGGCAAGAGACCACATAGCTAAACTAGCCAATGCATCGAGTTTTACATTTTCTTGCCTAGGTACATGTTTGACGTCAATATTGAGAAAACCTTCTGGTAACTCTTTAACATGCTGACAATTGAAATTGCGGTAAGACTGCTACTATTGAAGTACGGATGTATGTCCAAGTGTCCTAGAGGGGGTGAATAGGACTTTTAAAACTTTAATCCTACTAAACGATAAATTCTACCAACTTACACCAAGTTAAGCAGGATTATCAAGAAACCATTCATACTCAAAATCTAAGATAGTGAGAAATATAAGTGCTGCATTTTATCAAACATGTATTGTGCATAAAGTAAACATTTCAACAGTCAATACATATGAGCAAGAACAATCATCGCAAATACAACAATATATAGTGGTTCAACTGTCACACCCCAAACTCGAAAACCGGGCTCACGGAATTCCCAATTGCCGAATCCGACGACGACAGCCTCCATAGTACCCCATTCTCGGCTCTCGGCACCCATATGTCAAATTTCGATCCTAGGATCTTACAAGGAGGATTTTCAATATAAATTTTTTTTTTGTAAAGGAGCATAACCATAATAATAACCAAGTCACAAAACAACATCACCACATATCCACTATAATAAATCATTTGAGTACAATGCGGAAAGGGAAATACAAAGATAGATAAAAGTTTCAAGATGATCTGCCCTACGCTCCTACCTCAGTGCTGCTGCTATCCAATGTCATCTGGATGCAACGGTCGTGCATAAGCTTATAGAAAACTTAGAGGGTGGTGTAAGTGTGTGTGTAAGATAAGTGCCAAGTATGCAATATCAGAGCAATACGAAAATATGCTGGTAAGTCCATAAATGTATCAGTCGTACCAAGGCTATGCGATGTAAGTCATGAATGCTATCGGCCATTATGAGGCCATACGATGTATGACATGAATACTATCGGCCATACCGAAGCCATGCGATACGAGGCGTATGTACCCAAATGTCATATGCAAGATGCAACACAAGTATGCCAGTCCTCATCTGAATCTACATATCAATACAACTCAACTCTGAAATATCACCGGGGTCTAATACACTCTAAACCAGATTCCTGCCCCATCGCGCGTAACAAGGTGAGTGGAAGAGACTTCACTATCCGTCTGCCAATATCGGGCGATAGCAGACCCATTCCTCGAGTTGGTTAAACTTAGCCTAATTTTACCCCCTCCTCTCAGGCGGGTAAGGCCGGACCCCCTTCCAACCGACCCCGACATAGTGGGAAGCACGACCTCCTGGTATTCGGCACTCGACACTCAAAGTATCTACTCGGTCTAGTCATTGAAGAAACCTCCTGGTACCATAAGGGTTTAGGAAATTTCACCCAGGGATATCTATCGCACCCCATGTAGAGAAAAATTTTCAGTATCCAATCCTGTCATGTCACACAAATGCGAGATGCATAAATCACGCTATCAGTCATGCAACAATCCTGCGTGTATCGCACGCTCATGTGGGCAACTCCTCCCATCAGGGAGTCCTATAATAATTCGCCCAATGGCATATGCTATGATCAATCATTCCTCATATCAAGCACACATATGATGTGCATAGGCATGAATCATGGAGCTATACTAAGCATGCTTTATGATGATGATGTACTATTCTCATATCAAGGATGGGCCTAGATAGCCTACTCATATCAAGAGTGGACCTAACAATTATGGGGGCGCAACAGTTTGGGTTAGCCCACTAAGGGAAGATGAGAATGGGCCTAATATGGGCCTTAGAGAGGGTTATAATCCGGACATTTAACCATCATTGTTCTTACAATGTGGACATTAAACCATCATTGCTCCCAAGGCATGGCCCATTCAAAACTAACTAGGAAGAGGAATGGGCATCATAAACAACATTACATACATCATGGTGGAATTACACATCATAATGGGCCTCGTATTCATCACATCGGGCCTCACACAAAGGCCTCACATACATCACATTGGGCCTCATACAAGGGCCTCTCATGCATCACATTGGGCCTCACTCATGGGCCTCATATACATTACATTGGGCCTCGTACAAGGCTGTAACGACTCGAAAAATTCCGTACAAAGGCCCAAGTACCACCTCAGGCAGAAATTACTCAAGACCAAATCCTTTAGAAATTAGACAACGTTAACTATGTGTTAAGCTAGATTAGCTACGAAATCCGCTTGATCCACTTTAAATACGATCTGCAAGACCTAAAACTTATAGAATCATTGACGCTAGGTTACCCCAAAATCTAGGATCAAACTCATTACCCGACTGCTCTTCAGAGAACATTAAATCTTTGTATTAGATCTGGACCGCACATCGAAAGTCTGAATGATAAGAGGTTATAGAATTAGGACCACCTTGCTGGGCTTGACAATCATCTCAGAAATCAAATCCAGATAGTATTCCGGGGCTATTCACTTGAGCCCGAAGCGAGGAGTGTGAGAAAACGAAGATTTCTTTAGAAATTAAGCCTAATTTAAGTAATCTGAGACTTGTCGTTTACGGGCTAAATATAAGCAATCAGACCGTCAGAATCTGACCCAAATACACCCTCAGATCAGGAAAAATTTCATACACAGGTCAGTATACTTGTAACCCTGATCGAGTTTCAGTGACCATTGAACTGACACTGGTCCGCCACGTGTGATCTGAGTACCCGATTGGAATGAAAACTTAACTCGCCCTAGTTCAATAGTTAGTGAGCTTAAGTCTGACCTTTGGCTCAAGGAAGGGCTCCAGAAGTGCTCCATTGAGCTGGAATAGATGCCCTTTGGACATAACCTAGGTATACCATGACCCTGAGTCTAATTTGGAGTGTTTTAGGCCTATATAAGGACCTTAAACCCTCTCTCATTCTCACCATACGAATTTGAGAAAACCCTAGGAGAGAGAAGAGAAGAAAAAGAGAGAAAGTGTGAGAGAAGTGAGAGATTCTTCCTGATACTCTACCTTGCTATCCTACATGCTTAACCATCACGATCTAATCGCTTTTCCGGTGATTCCGACTTCATTTCTAAGTAAGAAAACCCTAACCCTAACCTATTTTAGGGTTTCTATTGGTACAAGTAGCTGACTTACCTTGTGTTATAGGTCGTCGTATCGACGTTGACGAAAGCGTAGAGTTTCTATTAAGTTTGTTACGCTTCTACGGCGTAAGGTGTGAACTTTAACGTATAGGTTATGGTTTTCAATGCTTTCAATGTCAGATAATGATAGATTCGTGATTTGGGTGTTATTGTACATGTAAAATGCGATGTTTGTTTTTCGATTCGGTTAAGTATGCAAATTATGGCGTATAGTGTATTCTGTATATTTGTAAAAAATACCGTATACGTACAAATTTTAAAAGTGTGCTTGCCATGATAAATTATTGTATGAACATGCTATATATAAGTGTAATACTTACTCGACGAAAGAATTCGCCCTAATACATGTTTTGGCGAATATACGTTATGTATGTTAATAAGTGTATTCTAAGTGTTTGTGAAAATGCTTGTATGAGTAAGTATTTAGATGATTGTGCTTTAGGTAGGTGTTGAGATAGGATTCTCAACTACCTTAGTGATGTGTATGATTTCCATCATGTAAGTTGTTTAAGTTAATCGCTTACTTATGAAATGTATGTGTTGTATTTTCTGCTTATATTGTGCTTTATGACTTGCTTGTTAACATATTTGAATTACTTTATTAATTCTGCCTTGACTATTATACATGCTTTCTGGTTACGGATTGAATATGATTGGGGCTATGTTATAGTCCAGGCGATCGGTAACAGACTTGAGTTCATGGTTGAGATTCTTTCGCCATGTAGGATGTGTTTGACAAACCCGAGTCGTACTTCGGTTGGCGACAGTGGTTAGGCCACGCGAAGTGCTTATGTACTTCATGTCATTCAGCTGGTTGTGCGCTCGTGCTAGTCGAGCTTGTCAAGTAACCCGATCTGTCTAATGTATGTTCACCATGTTTGGACGCTACTCCTTAAACCTAAGGTACCCAACTTACCAGTGTAACCCCGTTAACCTTGGTACCTCGATCCGTTAAGACTCATGAGCTGGGCATAGTGGTATGGGACATCGTGGTCGAGCTGTCGGCCTACGCTGGGGCCATGAGCCTCCCCGTAGTGACCAGTGAGCAACCCAGACTCGTGACCCGAATACTGTGGTATGGGACACTATATTCGAGCTGTCGGCCTACACTGATAAGGTGATGGGGGAGTGGTGTAACGATTGCGTGTAACAGCCCTGACAGTCCTTTGTAGTGACCTCGAGTATACTCTGAATCTGCGGAGAGGCGACGAGCCTTCCCGTAGTAATCAGAGTATAAACTAGGCTTGTATTGATAAAGTGATGGGGGAGCGGTGCAACGAGTACGTGTAACAGCCCTGACAGCCCTTTATAGTGACCTAGAACCGTATCATCGTATGAGATTATGTAGGACTGATGACCCTAGAATGGATCATTGTTTGGGAATGATATAAGGAAGGTACCTTAGTTTCCCAATACTACTGTATGAAAAGGACTAATAATAACTCGGTAATCACACTCATAACATAGCACTGCATGTGCCTGGAAGATGTGGAGCACTAAGGGATGAACGCATGACGCGGATGTAAGATGTTGTTGCAAGAGGGAGCATTGGCGAGGGCATGCATCATGACTGCATTCCATACTTGCATTAATAAGAGTATTTAGGAGTGTTTGATTATACTACTTTGTCATTACTGCTTGACTGAATTAATAATATGTTAACCTATGCTTATTGTTCCACTGAGTTAGCTACTCACTCCCACGTTACGGGACGGTGTTCTGGACACCTACCAAACTCTGTCTTAGATGCAGGTATCGACGAGACGCAGGAGGCTGAGCCTGATTACTATGATGATCAGGATGAGTTCTCCTACATGCAGTTATCTGGAGGCTTTGCTTAGGCCATTCAGATGACGGGACTACAGGGTTTACCATTATAGTTGTACCATGTTTTGGCATTTTGATTTTTGAAACTAAAACATGTATATGGTGACTCAGTAAGGTGTTAATACTCTGGAGACCGATTGTGACTGTTTCTAGCTTTATATGCATTTATATACATCTTTCAGTCTTCTGCTTGCATTTTATAACTTGATTTGGAGTATGAATTACTGTTTTGGTATAATCCCACTCGTGATTATTGCACTAACACAGACAATATTCAATCATAAACATTTATGTTGCATAAGTGATGTTTTGGAACTCGAGTGTTAAGTTGCTACTAGACCCCCGATTTTCAGGGCATTACAAAGGGCCTCATATACATCACATTGGGCCTCATATAAGGGCCCCACATACATCACATTGGGCCTCATACAAGGACCTCTCATGCATCACATTGGGCCTCACTCATGGGCCTCATATACATCACATTGAGCCTCATACAAGGGCCTCATATACATCACATTGGGCCTCAGACAAGGGTCCCATATACATCGCATTGGGCCTCACACAAGGGCCTCACATACATCATAATAGGCCTCATCATAAGGGTCTCATGTACATTATATTGGGCCTCATCATATGGGCTTTATATACATCACATTGGGCCTCACTCATGGGCCTCACATACATCATATTGGGCCTCATAGCCCCAGTTTGGCTTTCTCACAAACATCACAGTGGGCCTAAGAGGGGTTCAATGATGGACGTTAGCCCACTGCTTCCTGCGGTATGGATCACTTGAGGTTTGGATCTGTCCCATTTCCCAACCCATGGCCTAAAATGATATGGAAATTTTGATGGACGGTGTATAATACAATACTTACATCATGGTAGGCCCCCACATGATATGGACGGTCTGGATGAGATATATAGATCATGGTAGGGTCCACGTCCAGTGGACTGGACGGTGTGTATGATGCCCAAACATCATGGTTAGCCCCATCAGATGGACAGTGTTGATAAAACACATAAATCACAGAGGATCCCACCGTCCTAGGATGGTGTGGATCAAAGCATACAGCATGATGGGGTCCACACGTGTGGATATGAAACACATATCATGCTGGCCCTACACGTGATAGACGGTGTGATATCACACGTCATCATAGTGGGGACTGCTGACCTGGACGGTATGGGTATAACACATACCTCACGAGGGACCCATGGTCCGGACGGACAATGTGAATACAGAATGCGTACATCAATGTGGGCCCCACCTCCACACATGCAGCACGTGTGGGGTGGGTCCCACGTCCTGCCAAATGGATTAACAATAAGAATAAAACCCATACATCGTGGGGTCCACATGTCTCAGGTGGACGGACGACCTGGATATAGAATGCATACAACGAGGTGGGTCTCACCATCCTAGTGCGGATTCCCCTCTCCAGCAGGGCCACGTCCATAGATGGACGACCAGGATGAAAACATATATCAGGTGGGTCCACACGTGTGGCCCACCAGCTCCAATTACAAGCTGATATTTGTATTTTCCCTTCATTAGGGGTTGTCCAAAACGGACGGCCAGGGTGGGCCGGTCCGCTGGATGTTAGCAAAGTGGGCCCGATCATGGACATTGTAGGTAAAATACTTGCATCATGGTGGGCCGTAAACAAGGAAGAGAGAGAGGGAGAGAGAGAGAGAAAAAGAGAGAAAGACGTGCGGCAGAGAGGAGCTCTGCCACTATGAGCTCCTCTTTATCATACAATGTATACATCAAATGGGTTCCACTAGATGTGAGTCCTTAAATCACAAAGATCAATGGTGGAAATCCCTTTCCTACCAACAATGAAGATTCACCCACCGATTATACTTATTCTTGGTTCCTCGGGATGCTAAGCTTCTTAACTTCAACTTTGATGGAGGATGATGAAGATTGAAAGGCTAGGATGAGGGACTTGGGGGGGTAGGAAGTAGGCCACACTTAGCTCTTTCTCTCATTGGGAATTGCTTAGACGTCCACTCTCTTTGGTGCTTGGAAAATGGTGGAGAAAATGCGAGAGAGAGAGAGAGAGGAGATGTAAGGAGAGAGGGATGGGTTATTGTAAGAAAGGGATGTGTTGTTGTAAGAAAGAGTTGACTTTAGGAATGATTGTGTAAGAGAGGTATGAGTGTGATGGGTTGTGTACTTGACTAGTACTTGATTAACTGATGTGATGTTTGGGTAGAGATTCTCTCACGATTCGCAATGCGTGGTGTTTCTTCGAAATAAACGCAGGCCCACAACTCCTAGCTAGGGTATCGCATCAGTGTAAAAGATATGGATTGGAACTGAGATGACGACGCGATCGTAATGGTACAAGTCTCGGGTCGAGTTAACTCAGATATATGGGATGTGACTTAGGGTCGCGTGCAAACGCCAATTACAGGTCGCGGGTCGCCGAAATTCGATGGGAAGGATCGCGGGAGTCTAAAGAACGGTACGGTCTAGGATATGGGTCTTACATCAATTATATGTCTACTTCACTCCCGGCTGATACACTCCACCCTAGAGTGTGCTGGATTTCACTATTCAATGGTTTTAAATCAAGTTAACCATAAAACCTTCACAACCTACACAAGGTATGAACTAACACTACAACAAAAAAAATAGAAACGGTTCAAAACTGTTTTAGATACCATTTCAAATAATAGAAACGGTTTTAAACTGTTCTGGTGCCAACGGTTAGATTTTAGGAACAGTAATTTAAGAACTTAATGTTGTCATTGGTCAAAATTTAGAAACTGTATTTTTCCTTATTTAAGAATGGCCAATAAAGTTGTACAACTATCGGCTTTTGCCAATAATGTTTTTTTTTTCAATTGAAAGCTATATTTGTTTTTATTTTTAATATTAAATACAATTAAAAATTAATATTAAACAAACATTGAACAACTTTATAATAAAAATTATATATATTTACAACAATAAATTTATAATAGTCCAAATACATGAAAAATAAATAAAAACTCCTCTATGTTCCACTCCTTGTAAAGAATGTATGATGCATGGCCCAAACCACAGAGCATGTCATTATGCATGACCAAGTAGTAGAACTGGGATCTTTGGCTTGTTGAGAGATAAGGCATTTTGTAAGTTCGAAGTTTCTTTGTTTGAATTACTTTGAGTGAGTCCGCTCCTTATATATGCTCTAGATAACCTGATGGAAGTTAACAAAATAAAATTTCATTATTTTAGTACCAAATAAACCTAGGCAGCAAACTAAAATGCACAAATCACATTTTGTTGTATGAAATTTTAAATTGCAACAGTCAAACATACCTGTAAAATCAAGTTATGCTACTCTCCAAAATGTTTGAGAAACCCATCAAATATCCAAAAGCCTATAACTTTAAGAAAATAAAAATAAAAATAAACCAACACTTAAAACCCCTGTACAAAACATGTAAGAACCAAAAGAAAAAGATGGCCACTAGAAGACAAAATGAAAGTAAACACAAAACACAACAAAAATTTTCATAAAAAACCCCAAACTAACAAATTCAAGAATCTTAGAGAAAAATAACTTTTTATATGAAAAACCAATAAGAAAAATCCGAAGGCATAACCTCAAGAAAGGTCTTGTGAACCATTCAATGATTTCACTACTGCCCATTTACAAAAAAAAAAAAAAAAACAAAACAGTACAGTTGATTAAAAGTGGGCCAATAAGAAAAAAAGGGAGATGAAAGTGCCTGTAATTGGCCACTTTCAAAGACAAGGCTATAATAATGATGATAAATAATTGATTAGTAAATCCATAAACTAACACAAATAACAACTCATGGAAAACTAAACTCAACTCAGTCAAGTTTTTTACTCGAAAAAAAACACAATGGAAATGATTTTCTTAACATGTTCACTAAAAATCTAATTTAGGCTAATCAACTAGAACAAGCTCTAAATCAATTAGAAATTGAACAAATATGATGAATCATGCATAATAACTCCAAGCAAAATTTGACCTTGTAGCTAGAAAAACTCCCATCAGCTGATTGAATGGAGAACCGAGTTCAAAGCTTATGCTCAACTGGTCTAGATCCTTGAGATTAGAAGCAAAAGGAGCATAATGATAGGGATAAAACTTAAGAGGGAAAAAATAACAATTAGCACAAAAGAACACCGAAGAGAGATCCATGAATCAGAAAGGCCTAAAATGCATTAAAAAAATCATTAGCATATTAGTCTTCTTCCAACAATTAGAGTTGGGCATTATGTTTGTAAAATTTTTACTATAGGATATGACATGAGAAAGTAATGTATGGCCCCAAGGCATGGGGCATCTCTTTCTTTGAATTGCATATGTGCTCTCACTTTTTATTTTATGATTGAATCATGTATGCCCCATTGTTTTTGGCACAACCGATATTGCCTCCATGTGAATTTGCTCCTTTATCATATCAATAAATTCATTACCTACAAAAAAAGTACTGTAGATCATGGACAACCAAAATTTGAATGCATAAAGAGCATTATGAGAAGTGGAGCTTAGCATTCATGTTCAATGAAACTGCAATATGCTTCTAGGTCAAGCATTTCGTTTACCCATGTGGAAGAGAACATAATGGTATGACTGACTCATTGGGCAAAGGAGTTGTCTATAGGACTCTGTATTGGGCACTCTCTCTTTTTTTTTTTCTTTACTGTTATTTCTCTCTTTTAATAGAAGTCAATATTTCTCCAAAAAACAGAACAATGTAGCCCACTAGATTTTGAAAATAATACCTGAGTAAGCAACATTTAGAAAACTATCCTTAGCCTTTTAAAATTTTGAAGATGCCCAACTAGAATTTCAAACAAAATATTAACAAAAAGAAAGAGCTTGCTGATGGATCTCCAGTATATATATTGGGAGCTTGAAATGTATGAGTTAAACATAGTCCGAAGGAGTTCTATTGAACAATCTTTAACTATAAGAAAAAGTAGAAAAAAAAAGTCCCAACAAAAGAAGGATTGGATAAGCAACAATGCCAATTCACATCATACCTGATCAACAAGGTCATATATTAACTTTGAATCTTCCCCGTATTTTCCCATTAGAGTCTCTCTCAATTTAAAAAAAGGAGTATCTAGTGTCACAACCCCAGGCCTCTTGAATACTCCTACAATAATTGAAAATGCCCTCTCTTTAATGGCCATTTCCTCTTTCCCGAAATCCCTAGTGCCCTGTTAAACACACGAAATTTAGGGTCAAGGGAAACAAATTAACAGAAGTTTATTGCATTCCATTAAAATAGAGATTAATCCAAAGAAAAACATAAGAGAATAATGTGCTTGAAGATGTTTTATTGCAAAATCAAATTTACAAAATAAGCTACAGTAAAGGCTAACACTTTAAATTATAGCTTTGCGGAGATGGCAAAAAATGCTAACAAATCTATTTGTTAAAGTTTCAGTATTGGCTAATCAAAGGGAACAAAGTGCATTTTTCCTAATCAAGTTACTGCAAATAAAAGTGGATCCTTGAATCAGTTCTAGACAAGCAGCATCGTGCAAAATTCCCAATAGAAATGGCCCAAGATGCAAGGTTTTAGCCAATTTAAGATAGTCAACTCACTTGGCAACCTGCAATTATTTAGACTGCATTTGGATATAAACCAGATGAAAATAATACCAATCAGAACAAAAACATTTTCTATTGTATAAAGTGGTGAAATCCGTGGGCTCCACTGAAATGCCAAAGTTGTGAAACACTGGTCAAAGCCAGATATGTAGTAAGGCAGAATTACCTTGCCAGTTTTGTTGCATTATCAAGGCGGTCATCCAAATGCGCAGTCAAATACTAACATATCAAAAAGATGTAAATAAAAAATAACATGTGGTATGGTAGTAATATCAGTACAGTTTTGACATCTTTGCCCAAAGGAAGAAAGAAAGAAAAGAAAGGAAACAGATTACTATTGGAAATAGAAAGGCAAACTGTTAAATGAACTTGGTTTAAAACTGATGGTTTCTGTGTATGTATGTAACAACAAAGACTCCAAAAAATCAAATACCAACTTCCTCACTCATGCATTTTAAAGTGAACAATCTATGATAGGATAAAGCATTGGATGTCAATAGATTGGGTTCAGGTTAGGTCCTACAATACCTGTACCAGAGTTAACCGCATCCGAGTCTTGCCAAATCACTTAAAAGAGCTGCAAATCAAACATAAGCAACTTATTATATTGAAGTATTGAAGATTAGTAGAAAAAAATGCACACACACACACACACATTAATATCGCCGTACTATAGTTTGAAAATATCATCCACATATCTCACACCATACATAAGGAAGCCAACAGAGAAACCATAAAAGAAAAATAATTTTTCATTCACTACCATTCTCTACGTCACTCCTGCTAGCGTGAGTACTTGACCCAAACTACTATAAATGCAAGAGCTTATATATTAAAACAATCTCTATTTAAAACATAGCTTTATTTATTTATTATTATTATTTTTTTTTATAAAAGTAAGAGCTTATTTCTATTTGTTTTCCTTAGAAAGGTACCTTGTAGACCCAGTGCATATTAGCTTCTCTCTAGGCCATTAGCTAATTTCTCAGTAGCAGGAAACATGTTGAAAACCATGATAATGAAAAACACAAAAAAGACCAAGAATCTAGCATTCGAAGTTCTCAAGCAATATAAAAAGTATAAAAATTAGATGCTAGTAGCATAACCTTCACCATATAATTTGTCTGAATGCTCACATAGAGGACTGTTTGGTTCAAGAGGAGAATCACATGAGTCATTCTTTGCAGAGTCACTTTCTCCTGCTGCAGAAACATGGGACATCCCAGCCCTTTATGACTTGACGTATACCTATAACAAACAATTCCAATATCTTTCAGTCATGCCTGTAACCATCTAAAAGATACAAGAAGATGAAGAAGAAGAAACAAATAAAGAAAGAAAAACATTTTCTTTGAATTATAGATTAGGTGAACTATAACATTACCTAGATGAAACTAAAAAAGGCCTTTAGCCAATATTAGAGTCAAATGTTAGTCCATTCTTCTTTAGTCAACCAATGTAGTAGATGGCGATGTGAAATCATGTTGTAGTTGTCAGATATCATGACACCCTGAAAATCAGGGGTCGAGCATAAACTCAACTCCTGAGTTCCAACGCATTACTTATGCAACATAAATGATGATGATTGAATGTTGTCCATGTTAGTGCATTAAAGATGAATGGGATTAAGCCAAAACAACATATCATACTCTAGAGACAGTTAAATTATGCCAGCGGAAGACTGTGATAGATATATAACATATATAAATTGTTGTAAGTCTCCAGAGTGTGAACATGTTACCAGGTTAAATATATTAATGTATACTCCAAAAAAATGGATAAAATGAATATACAAGTGTGTTTCAAAAGAGCAAACTAAAGTATAATGGCATCTAATCAGCAACCCTGTAACCCCGTCGATCAGAAGATGGTCTACCTAGACCCGTCTGATAGTTACATAAAGGAGAAACCCTCCTCATCATCATAAAGATTAGCTCCGCTTTGCAAGCATCGCCATCATCTGAAACTCAAACAGGGTCTGGTTGGTGTGTACACACCGTCCCGTAACGTGGGAGTGAGTGATCAACTCAGTGGAACAATAAAGCAAAGGTTAGCATGTTATCAATTCAATCAAGCAGTAATGATAAAGTAGTAAATCACACATCCCTAAGTACTCTTGTTAATACAAGAATGATATGAATGATATGATGCATGCCCTCGCCTACGCTCTCTTAGCGACTTCATCTCACATTCCCACATGAACAACACTGCCTCAGTGCTTGACCTGCTACGCCTGAACGCACGTGTAATGCAGTGCATGCATATGATTACCAAGTTCTTATTAGTCCTTTTCATATAGCAGGATTGAGAAACTAAGGTACCTCCCTTATATCAATATCCAAACAATGATCCATTCTAGGGTTGTCAATCTTAATAAATCTCATACGAAGTTGCGGTTCTAGGTCACTACCACCAACGCCCTACCAACTGACAGTCTATTTTCAAAGGCACGTCACCGACCCGATTGGGGACCACAGCTAGGCTGCGATGGGGTAGTCCTAACTTATACTCTCGTTGCTACGGAAGGCTCGTCGCCTCAACGTAGTCTTAGAGTATGCTCGAGGTCACAACAAAGGGCACGTCTAGGGCTACCAGGGCTATTGCATGGAATCGTTACACTACTCCCCCATCACCCATCACGGCTTTGTCATCAAAACATTGTAGGCCTACAGCTCAAATACAGTGTCCCATACCACCGTATTTGGCTCGCGAGTCTAGGTTGCTCACTGGTCATTACGGGGAGGCTCGTCGCCCCAGCGTATGCCGACAGCTCGACCACGGTGTCCCATACCACCATGCCCGGCTCATGAGTCTTAGTGGATCGAGGTACCAAGGTTAACGGGGTTTCCATTGGTGAGTTTGGTACCTT
Source organism: Magnolia changhungtana (assembly GCA_030180095.1). Lineage (NCBI taxonomy): Eukaryota > Viridiplantae > Streptophyta > Magnoliopsida > Magnoliales > Magnoliaceae > Magnolia > Magnolia changhungtana. The sequence continues at coordinate 6,992,275 of JASAUF010000397.1, forward strand.
AGGTTCAAGCAGTAGCGTCCAAACATGGTGAACATACATAGGGCCAATTGGGTTACTTGACGAGCTCGACTAGTACGAGCGCACATCGAGTTGATCGACATGAAGTGTGAAGGCACTCTGTGTGGCCTAACCATTGTCGATAATCGAAGTACGCCACAGATTCGTCAAACACATCCTGTGTAGCGAAACAACATCATCCACCAATCTAGGCTCTGTTACCGATTGCCTGGACTATACAATAGCCCCAATCACATTTAATTACAACAAAGTATCCTAGAAGATAGTTAAAGCAGTAATGAATCAAGATTTCAAATCATACACTCATGTCTGCTTTAGGGCTGTCAGGGCTGTTGCACGGAATCGTTATACCACTCCCCCATCACCCATCACGGATTTGTTCTTTTTTTTTTTTGTTTGCATTTCATGGAAAACAACATAAACATATGCATTGCATAGATAAATAAACACTATAATATACGGTACATGGAGTAAGGCATACACATAGTTAAAGGAGTTGAGAATCATATCTCAACACCCAATTAGAGAAGAATTTATAAGCACTTACTCATACAGACATTTTTACATACACTTAGTCTGCACATAACATCGTACATGATATGTAGTAGTTAGAATACGTATTAGGGCAAGTCCTTTCGTCAAAGGATTGCCGCCTATATAACAATCACATATCCACGATGGTTAGTCGTGGCGTACACTAATGCGTAGTTTAGACCCACTTAGACATTTTCACAAACACTTAGGCTACAACTTTTACATACACAACGTATGTTAATATAACAGGTCTTAGGCTCATTCGTTCACCCAGAAGTTGATACACATGCATCTAGCATACGTAGACAACAAATAATCATGGCAAGCACAAATCTGTATTTCATACGTATACGGTATTTTCTACAAATATGAGGAATACAATATATTCAACATAGTTAACGTATATCTGAAAAACAAATCGGACAGCACTTTGTACATGTGTAATACATTCACGTCAGTAATATATCATTAACTAACATTGAAAGCCTTGAAAACCATAACCTATATGTTTAAATTCTGCATCTTACGCCGTAGAAGCGTAACGAATTCGCTAGAAACTCTAAGGCTTTGTCAACGAGGGTATATTAACCTATAGCATGAGTGGGTTAGTTATTTCATAACCTATACTACCTGAAACCCGAAAACAGATTAGGGTTAGGTTTTCTTACCTAAGAACGGGATCGGTATCGCCGGCAGAGCGGTACGGAAGGGCTGATTCAGTCCGTGGAATGATGAGATTAAATCCCAGGGATGGACTCCAACTCTCTCTCTCTATCTCTCTCTCTCTTTCCTTCTCTTTCCTCTCTTCTCTCTCCTAGGGTTTCCCAAATTCGTATGGGATGAGAGAGTGAGGACTTAAGGCCCTTATATAGGCCCAAAACTGATGGAAATGGCCCCAGGGCCAAGGTATACTTAGGTTATGTCCAAAGAGCGTCTATTTCAGCTCAACGGAGCATTTTCGGAGCCCCCCTTGAGCCAAAGGTCGGACTTAAGCTCTTTGACTATGGATCTAGGTCGAGTTAAGTTTACATTCTAGTCGGGTTCCTAGATCACACGTGGTGGACCAGTTTCAGTTCAACGGTCACCAGAACTCGATAAGGATTACAGGTACACTGCCATGTGTATGAAATTTCTCCCGATCTGAGGGTGTATTTGGGTCAGATTCTGATGGTCTGATTGCTTAAATTGGGCCAGCAAGCGACAAGTCTCAAATTACTTAAATTAGATTTAATTTTTAAAGAAAATCACGTTTTCTCACACACTTTACTCCGGGCTTAAGCGAATAGCCCCGGGACACTATCTTGATTTCCGAGATGGTTGTCAAGCCCAGCAAGGCGGTCCTAATTATATAACTCCGTATTATTCAAACTTTTGACATGCGGTCCAGATCCGATACGGAGTTTCAATGTGCTCCTATGAGCAACTGGGTAATGAGATTGATCCTAGATTTTAGGGTAACCTAGCGTCAATGATTCTACAAGTTTTGGGTCTTGCAGATCGTATTTAAAGTGGATTAAGCGAATTTCGTAGCTAATCTAGTTTAACACTTAGTTACTTCTCGTTTAATTTCTAGAGGATTTGAGGTTTGAGAAGTTAATAAGGGGTTAGGATCGACCCCTTGCCTAAGGACATCTAACTCCAGGTTGGTAAAAATCTGGGGCGTTACATATCATTAATCAGGTAATGTCATGATTGAGTTTCTTTAAAACATGGGATCATTTTCTTCTTCGGATCTTATAGGTTGCTTGCTTTAAATATGTAATAATGCATCCATTGGAGTAAATGTACATATTCAAAGAAGGGAACGATCGATCGTACATGTTCAAAGCAGGGAACAATCGATCATACATGTTCAAAGCAGGGAATGATCAATTGTACACAAGTATGCAAGTAATTTAAAGCAGGGAATTCATTAAATATAGAAATCAAATATGGATCGGCCGTACGGGTGACGTACGGGGCCCACAATCCGCCGCAAAACGGACAGCGTCCGTGCGTTACGCGGACGCTGATCCGACGGCTGCGATGATCAGTGGGTCCCACCTTGATGTTTATGGCTAAATCCACTCCGTTCACCGAATTGCTCTCGAAATTTCGGTTGGAAACACGCTTTTTTTCCTCTATTTTTGTGTGGTCCACAGAGTTCTAAACTCACCGTCCAACCTGCGTTTGAATGGCTAGATTCCAATCTTGATGATCATTCATAATTCCGACACCTAGGCATTGATAAGGGCCTTCATTTAGACCTGATAGACGGTCCGGATTGGTTCTCTGGATGATATGTGGGGCCCACAACTACGATCAGCGCATCGGTTTGCAGACGCTGGAACGGAGAGTGCCGTTTTGCGAGGGAGAGCCGCGGGTCAGCGGCTCGCTGACCGTCTCAGCCGGTCCGGTGCACGGCTTGACTTTATGCAAATGGTGTACACTCACCACATATGGGGCCCAATGTAATGTTTGTGTGAAATCTGCACCGTCCAACCTTTTCTTCATATTATTTCAACCGCCAAAACCAAATTTGAGGCAGTTCCAGATATCAGGTGGGCCCCAAAGTGAAGATTAATGGGCTGATCTGTCCGTTGGACCACTTCCCGAGATCTTCAATGGCTGAAATTTAATATGTACGGTTAATTTATGGCCCTCATCCCATGTATGAAGTTTCGAACTGATCGGATGGCGGGAACCATGTGATCTTGCATTCTGAACCCTTTTCGAGCCCCTTTGGCTTGCTTTCCTCAGATCCCGGGCGTGTAAAATCTTTATTATTAGTTTTCTGGAGTCCATCCCGTGCTCTGGTAATTTTGGAGCGCCAAATCCATGTTTTTAACATCATCTTTCAATACACACTCCTGATTTCATCCTATAATAAAAACACGAGTAAAATCTGGCATTAAACATTATCATGTACGTAAAATTAGGCAATTACTGGGGTCTGATATGCAATATTCGACCCTCATCAGCTATATCGTAGTATGATTGGTAGTTTATTATATCTAACTGCTAGTAGACTTGATATCGCTTTTAGCGTTGGTATTTGTGCGAGATATCAGTCTAATCCTAAAGATTCACATCTCACTGCTGTCAAACGGATTATTAGATATGTTGCAAGTACAATTGAGTTGGGTCTTTGGTATCCTTTTGATACTAATGTTAATTTAGCTGGGTATTCAGATGCTGATTGGGCTGGTAATATTGATGATAGAAAATCAACCAGTGGTGGTTGTTTTTACATTGGAAACTATTTGGTTTCTTGGTTTAGTAAGAAGCAAAGTTCAATATCGCTTTCCACTGCTGAGGCTGAGTATATCGCAGCAGGATATGCATGTACTCAACTCGTATGGATGAAACGCATGTTAAGTGATTATGGAATTAATCAAGATTCAATGATCTTACATTGTGATAATTCCAGTGCTATCAATATTTCCAAAAATCCAATTCATCATTCACGTACTAAGCATATTGACATTAAGTATCATTACATTCGTGAATTAGTTGAAGAAAAAGCTATCTCTTTGGAATATATTCCAACCGATGTCCAACTTGCTGATATATTTACTAAACCGCTCAACAAAAGCAGGTTTACTAAAATGAAATTTGATCTTGGTATGTGCATTTTAAATTGAATATATTTGTCTGCATGTATCATAGTGTACTATATTTTTATGTGTATAAATTTCAATTTTGCATAAAAATATTTATTTTTGTCGATGCTCGACCGGCCCTTACCATACACGACCGGTCCTGACTCGACCGGTCGTAGACTGCACACGACCGGTCGTGGTGATCGTGAGCATCTTATAATTTGGGAAAAATCACTTTGTTCTTCACTTCCTTTTCTTCCTTCGACGAGTCGTGGCTCGACCAGTCTTGGGAGTTCGTGATTTTCTTCAAGATAAGTCATTTTTCTTCATTTTTATTGAAGATTTATGCTTTCTATGCTTTGATTTGTTTATTCCATAAGCTAGATCTCGTTTTTGTTGATTTTTTAGGGTTTTCTCTCTAAAATTCTGATATAGAGAAACCCACCACTTCTAATGTTCTTTGTGCTTGCTCCTTGGTAAATCTTGTTGAAAATGGATGTTAGAGGGAAAAAGAAAACATCTCATGGTCCATCTTCGTCTAGATCTATATCTATAACAAAACGGCACCTTCGGTCACCCGAAGATAATCCCAATGATGTATGGGATTTACGTAGCCGTAAAGTTATTGTTAAGCGTCCTGTAAGTATCAATCACATTGAATAATTTGGGATTGTCCCTCTCCTTGAATCTGTTAACTGGGCTAACATTTTGTTTTGGGGTGGGCCTGCATACCAATCCATTACACAATCTATGGTTGCATGTATCTCTGATTTTTCCCTTGATAATTTAACGTTCTCAATTGCTACTAGAGAAGGGAAATTTCTAATAGATCGACATTTGATATCAGGTATTTTGGATATACCTATTAAGGATGAAGGTATTCTGATTCATACATTATATGACAAACCATCAGAATCGGAAAAACAAATGTTGACAAGAGATTTATGCAATATGGAAGTACAATGGATGCACAAAGGAAATGCGCTCCCCTCAAAATTTTTATTACCCAGATACAGAGTTTTGCACCGGATCTTCATTTCAAACTTGTATCCTCGGTCTGGCAATAAAACCGAGTTGACTGCTTTCATGGTTCAGGTTTTGCACTCTGTTGTGTCCGGCATCGTTGTCTGTTTACCTTCTTTGATATGTCATTTTATCATTCAATTTCGTCTTCATCCGGGTCATAGTGATATTCCATTTGGTTATCTTATGACTTGTTTAGCCACAAATATGCTTGTTGCTTTACCTGAGAATGAGGCACCAATTCATCATCTTTTATTCAATAATACAAATTTAAATAAGATGAAGTTGGATTTGCTTCCTGGTCAATTCTATGAAGGTGGTGGTGAAGGTGCTGAAGCAGAAAATGAAGAGGAAGCAACTGATCTTCCTCCGTAGGCGGATATAAATATGGATGATATATTTGAAGACATTGAAACTGACTCCCAACATGATCCTGATTATGATCCCTCTTCTTGCTATGATGCATGACTAAGTGCATTGGAGGAGAAGGTTGATAACTTGAGTGTAGCCCATGATATGCAATTTAAATATATGCGAAAATATCTTCGTCACATTAATAGGGGCTTACTTCAGATTGATCCAACCATCCCTGCTCCTTCATCTGGATCTGATTAGGTGGATTATCCTTTTTATTTGAATATGATGGATTCTGTATTATTATTACGGTTGATGACTTTGGTTGTATGTTTTGGATTGATGACATTAAAGTGTTGTACTAATTTGATAATTAATCTTGACTTTTCATATGGTGTTCTCTTCTCTCCTTTGGCCTTCCCTTGTCATTTTGTGACAAAAAGGGGGAGTAGTATATGGAAAGGGGGAGAATGGGAGAATGGGAGAGAGTGAGTAATTGAATATGGTTGATTGTTTCTACTCACTTAGGGGGAGTAGAGTATTTTTGATGGCTCTGATGGTTCATGATTCTTTCTTCATTTTACTCTTATATTTATAAATGCGTTTTGTCACAAATTTGACAAAGGGGGAGATTGTTAGTGCTATGATTTCATATTCCTTTGGTTGTTAAATTTTGTAGTGCCAAAACCTATATGTCTTGTACTTCTTGTGTTTCTTGTTTGTGACTACACACTGCTTTAAGACAAGATCATAAATGAAGAATGTTTGCAAGACATGTCATGGATGAAGTCTACAAGAATAGAAGACTTCAAGTTTGCTTCTAACAAGTTTAAGATTTGAAGACTTCATCAAGACAAGTCAAGAATGTACCAAGCTCTAGAATGCCGTCAACTCGATTCAAGCTTCTACTTCAAGATCATCTGAGAATACAGACCTTCAAGACTTCAATGTCCATCTCACTTCAAGCTTTGTTTGACCTTAGATTGACCTTAGGTTGGTTTGTTTGATAGGTCATTCTAGATACATAATCCGAATATTTTAATATACTTGGTGTGACTATTCTAAGACCAGTCCTAGGTCTGCTTCGACCAGTCTTAGGTTTCTCAGGACCAGTCCTAGTTGTTACAGATTTTCGGATTTTCTTGGTTGTCCTTCGACCAGTCCTGGACTTGCTTCGACCAGTCCTGGGAAGTCCTACGACTCATCCTTTGACCGGTCGTAGTCCTACAACTCGAACTCCAGCGACCTATCTCGAGTCCCACGACCAGTCATAGGTGACTCACGACCAGTCGTAGGTGGCCCACGACCGGTCGTAGATTACTTAAGACCAGTCGTGAGTACAACTAATCTAATCCCGCGAAAATCTTTCGAAATCTTTGATGCTACGACCGGTCCTAGGGATCCTAAGACCAGTTGAAGATGGGATTTTTTAGCCTATAAATAATGCACGAATTTCAGAGTTTATTCATTCTATTCCATTCCATTCAATTCAAGCGATTTAAGGCTATACTCTGAGATAAGTTGTGATTATTTTTTTAAGCTATTGTGCATATTTAATATTCCTTTTGATAGCATTATTCTATTGTGATTCTGATCCACATTCCAATCTCATTTAGAAAAGAGGAATTTGTGACATTCCTTCTTCTGGGATCAAAATCAAATAGACCTTGCTCTTCTTGATTTAATCTAAAATCAATTAGACATAGAACCATTCTTTAAGTGAGTATTGGAAATTGAACGACGTATCATACATCTACTCCGATTGGTTCTATTGGGCTACTTCAAAAGGAGATCCAGGTATTTTACTTTGTAATTTACTTTCTCTGGTTTTGTTTAAGATTTGCCAGAAGAATCTCATTGTATTAGTTATCTGAGGAGAGCCAGAAAACTCAGATTGTGGGGGTTTTTGGATTGTGTAAGCCCGAGATAAAAAGACACAATTGTGAAGGTTTTTGGTGAACCTGTGAAACCTATTTTGAGAGTGCATGCTAATATCCCCTGTGTGAGGATATTAGGAGTGGAGTAGCATTCTGTGTGGCTATTGGCTAATAGTTGGTGAACACACAGGCGAACCACTATATATCGTTGTATTGTGGATGTGCTTGATTTCTTTATTCATTTATTCCTTCAGTATTGTGGATTACTTTTGTAGATGAATGTTGTAATTTTCATTTCAAGCAAGTGTGGTTGAATGGTGTAATAACTTAGGGTTTATTTCTGCAAGTTATTCTTGATTTATTTTCCATATCATTAGTGATTGCTAGATTGTTCTAGAAATAAGGTTGTCCTACCATAAGCCATTGGTTTTTGGTGTAAGGTTGTCCTTAGAACAAGATTTAGTATCATTCTCATATTTCATGTGCTTTGAGATTGTTATTATTTCAGCATCGTTATTTATATCTTTTATTATTCCGCTGTTTTAAGTTTTATTTGGCATTGTCCTATTCACCCCCCCTCTAGGGCATATAGCTAGGCCCCTTTCAATAATAACTTTTACAATAACTCAAAACTTTCTCATTTTCTCACTAAAGAACCCTAGAAGTAAGACTCCCAATATATAGACAAAAATTTCAATGGTTAAAAAATGGGCAGAAAACAATCAAGATTTGATGTCATCGAACATACATTCGATGTCATCAAACCTCCTCCGATGTCATCGAATCCTAGCACTGAGGTTTTTGAATAAGTGCTGGACTGAACTGCTCGATGTCATCAAGTGACCTTCGATGTCATCGAAGAGGACCTTTATTGTCATCAAGTGCTAGATCGATGCCATCGGGATTTTAGTAAAAAATGCAAGGAGCTTGCTGGAGAAAAGGATTCACATTTTCGATAACATCGAATGTCTGTTCAATGTCATTGAAATTTGAAATTCGATGTCATCGAGAATTTTAAGAGATATATATCAAAATTCCTTGGACAAAAATGTTCCTTTTTTTATGTCATCAAGACAGGTTTGATGTCATCGAGCTTGTGAGTTCGATGTCATCGAGAATTTCTTAGAAATATGGCTCAGGTTGCTGGACTAAGGAAACATTTTCCGATGCCATTGAACATAAATTCGATGTCATCAAACTAATGGTTCGATTGCATTGATCATTGTTCGATGCCATTGAACCATGTTCAATGTCATTGACAACAATAGATTTTATATGTATTTGTTCAAGACCATCTGCTGCTGAGATTTTTGCAAGACAAGCTTGCCAAGGAGTTTACCAATATGGTTTTTGGGCAAGATAGACCATTTTAAAGGGTTTTATTACCTGATCTCGAGTCGACTTCTATTCCCCGAGGTCTGACAATGAATGCAAGGATCTCTCGTGACAGAACTCCAAACACACATTTCAATGGATTCATTTTTAGTTGTTTCTTTTTGAGCCTTTGGAAGACTGACATCAAGTGGCCTCGATGTTCTGCATGATCATAGGATCACACTATTAAATCATCAACATAACATTCAATATGCTTATGCATCATATCATGGATGATGTTTTGCATTGCTATTTGGTCTGTTGCTCATGCATTTTTTAATTTGAATGGTATGACTTTATAACAATATATTCCTAGAGTTGTTCAGAATGTTGTAACTTCTTTATCCTCTGGGGCCATGCATATCTAAGTATATTTGGAATACCCATCCATAAAAGACATTATTGCATATTTCATCATACAATTGTTCGTATCCGTTTCGACTGAGTCCTATTGTGACCAATTAAAGTAGGCTTCGTGTGATCTGTATGGGCACGCATGCAATGCTTAGGGATTTTCATGCATATATGTACGGAGCTACCTCAGCAAGTGGAGCCATAACTTATCAATTATTGTTGTGCATCACTGGAGCTCTCCAGAGGAAGAACGGCCAAATTTGAATATTTACATGGTGCAAAGAGAAGCGATCGAGTTCACATGGTTGGAAGAGAAGTGGCAGAAAGAGAAGTAAAGGAAGTAGAACGTGGGAAGCATCTAGAATCCAATTAATGGAGAGTGGTTACTATAATCTTTAGAATGTGAGAAAGATCCAGAATTTTTGGATCAAAGATATAAATAGTAAAGAAAATTAAGAAGAAAAATTTGTCTCATACAAAACCAAACAAACCAAATCTATCTTTCAATTACCAGTTAATTTACATTCATAGTGTAATCCTTTACTTTTCCTGTCAAGCAAATTGCATTTCTTAGTATAATCTTTTACTTTCCAGCCCACAGTTTATATTTTATAGTGTAATTCGTAGTGGTAATCAAATAGCTATAATTTGAGTTTACGCCCATGTGTTAGATTCAGTCCATCTATCGAAAATGAGTTTTGTAGTTTCTCTTCGCGACCGACTGTAAGGATTTCTTTCTCATTTAATTTTATTTGTATTAAAAAGTCCTTTTGTACAGAAGGCAAATGAGTAAACCATCATCAAAGGACGTACCCCAACCTCGAAAAACCGCCTAATCCACTTTACACATCGAGTGAGTGGCTGAATATGTGACTGATCTCCTCAGACCTCGGTCATACACTACGTGTCTGCCTACCTCGACACTCGGGGTCATTGTTGTTCAGTTCGAATTGGATCCATAAATCCAATTCTGGCACGCCCACACACTATTGTAGAAAACAACGACGAACAATTTGCTAGCACGCTTGGTGGGATCCTGCCTATTAACTACTGGTTTAGCTTTTGCCAAAAATGAAGAGGAGAAGTGCTCGAATTGTTGGGGTCGTGTAACGCCTCGAGTCTTTGAAACTTGAGTATGCAACTCATTTTCCAAAAACCTGAGTGTTAACCTTTAAAGATAGCCAAATTCCACATGTGTGTGTGTGTGTGTGTGTATATATATATATATTCCAGAATTATCAGTTTAGCGGAAGGGAAACAAATCAAGCATAAAGGAAATTTTCATACTCATTCAAAATATACAAGCGGCTGCCTAAAATGACTTATACAAACTAATGTCTCTATGTTAACGAATATAAGAAGTACACAATTTAACACATGAGAAATAATAAAATGCATATAAACTTGATCAGCATGATCGCGCAACTTCCCTTGGCAGATACAGCCATGCATTCATGATAATTGTACCCTACTCTTCATCAATCTTGACATGACTATTATTCAAACCACCCGCACTATTTGTACGGTTATATATTCGATGAGTGACCGACTCAGTGTGAATTCCCCTTAAGATTACACACCACCACATTAGTTAAACATAGTTGTAAACAAAAATGCATTCAAAACCATACACGATGCAGTCTTATTAAATATATGGATGTGTGAATGCACATCAACTGGAGAAGCTCATTTAGTTGGCTTTTAGGTGAAACCCATGCATGTGGCCGGTCACCAGCGAAAGTATATCTCATATGTGCGTAGTGCTAAACTCACTAAAGTGGGCTATAGTCGGTGGTCTGGGAGCTAGTGAAATGATACCACAACTAAGGCCTAAGGGCACATGCTACTGTTGAGGGTCAAATATTACATATTGGACCCCATTTATTACTTAGTTTTATGAACATAATAATGCATAATGTTCTATTTTAATCATGCTTGTGTTGCAAGGTGAATTTAAGATCTTGGATTGAAAAGGTTGTTAAAAGCATGGATTTGACACTTAAGAATCACCAAAGACAAGAGTGGATCTGATAAAACCAAGAATGAAGAATGCACATACTGAAGATCTAAGAGAACCTAGTCAAAAATGAAGAAAATCAGAGTTTTGAAGTGAAATTCTGTGATTCTTGACTAGTCCTGGCATCAGCTCGACCAGTCCCGCCTATGCACGACCTGTCCTGGACTCCGCTCGACTGGTCGAAGGTGCCTCGACTTGAACTCCAGCAAGTAAAACTTATAAATCTTCGTCCTACTCGACCAGTCAAAGGAGACCCTCAACTGGTCGAGGACAGCCCACGACTAGTTGAAGGTTACGCAAAACTTGCATGGACTGCGTAAATTTGAGACGGTTTTTAGAAATTTCCACTCGGTGCGAAAGTTTAAGACCTAAAACTATAAATAGGGGTCCCTAGGGCATCCCTAAGCATCATCTAGGGTTTGAGGAGTGGAGCAAAAGCATGGAGAAGCCGTCGCCAAGAGTTTTTCTTCCATTTCCTTAGTTGTTTTTATGCTTTTCTTAAAAGATTCTAATTCAATCATGTCTATGGTTGGCTAAACCTCTTAGCTAGGGTTAAGAGGTGAAGCTTGTAGCGTGATAGGATGTTTCTATTACTTTGATTCATGTTTATATTGAACTCTCTTTGATTATAGTTTGATTATAAGGATTACTTTCAGTTTTTAATGGTTTGTTGTGACTCAAATTACAATGGATTTGTGATAGCTTTGAGTATGTTCTTTTCATGTATTGAGATTGTGAATTTAAGAAATCTTGTTGTTTACCATTGTCCCCTAGGCATGGTCGGATGATGGAATCCTCCCCAACTTTCACAAATCTCTCAGATTGGTTTTGGGATTGGTAAATCCTGTTGTTTGCCTTGTTTACTGGGCATGGTTTTGTGATGGAATCACTTTCAGTTCTCACACTGTTGAGGTATAAAAAAGAGAGAGAAAGGCAGCAACATTCTGTTGTACGCAAATGATCAGTGTGTGCAAACGATCATTGTGCGCAGACGATCATTGTGTGCAAATGATTACTGTGTGCTCAGAAGCCTTGAGCGCACAAAGGAAGGCGCGTAGAGGAGTCCACACAAAGGAAGGTACGTAGAGGAGTCCGCACAAAGGAAGGCGCGCAATGGACTTCACACAAAGGAAGCCGTGCAATGGAGTCTGCACAGCGGAGTGCGTACAAGGGATACCACAGCATGGCTATGTGGCATATTCATACATGTGAGAGGGCTATAAATACCCAATGACCCCTCTAAGGGGGTCATTAGCATCCAATCATGAAAAATGAGAAAATCACGAAAGAGGAGAGAGGTAGAGTTCACACCCATTATCCAAAACAGGTATCGTGTGGCGCGCAATGCTGCTGGCGTACAACAAGAGACAACACACAACAGGATGGAGCGCAAAACAGTGCCCAACGCACAACAGTGCCTAGCGCACAACAGTGCTCAGTGCACAATAGTGCCCCCCGCACAATGGCTTCTCCCAACGCACAATAGCTCCTGCCAGCGCACAATGGCTTCCGACACAACACAATGCCCAATATTGGTTTTATATTTTAATTCATAAACATTCTATTTTGGAATCAAATGAGAAAAAGGATGTAAAAGAACTTAGAATGAATAAATGATGTGATTATCTTCTTTATCTTCTTTTGTTTATAATTAAGTGAATGAATGAGATTCCCAAATTAAATGCATTTGTTTATTATTCGAAACAAAATAGCGACTCTGTTGGGGACTATTCTCTTTCCTCATATTCACTTGAATATTAACTTAAGAACTGTACAAAAGATAATCACAACTGTTTGGTGCCTGTAAGGTGCCAAAATGGCGACTCTCAGTGGGAACATCCTACCTTTCATCTCCAAAATAGAATATAACTTGATTTAATTACTAATTTTTGTTGTTTTGCAACTTAGCATAATTCAGGAGAAAAGATACCGCAACCAACCAATCAATCAATGGCAACCGCTCGGAAGGATACAATTTTCTACTTTACTGCGACAGGTTTCATCGTGGAGTATGCTGAGAAAGTCGCATCAACCAAGCGTATGGAGCCAAAGGCAACTGCTACAATTGTAACTGTTTCACCTATCACACAGGAAGAAAGAGATGATTAGATCGTTGTCACTTACAAAAGGACAAGGACCCGGAATATCACTGTCTTAGGAACGAATGCACCACTAAGAAGAGATAGGGGACCGGTAACGCGAAATACAGCTAGGAAACATCCTCAGCTTGCTTCATTGGCAATCTACCCTACACGGGTGATGATTCCTCCAGCCATATAAGATTTCGCTGCCTTGCCAGTTAAGATCTCCTGATGGACAAGAGAGCAGAAAGGAAAGGCTTGCTGACAAGTCTACCAAGATCCACGTCACCAATCTCTATGTCTTCCCAATCGACCGATTGCTCCATAAACATGCAAAGATCATATGAGTCTCCTCTTTCGGTGACTCCTATAACGTCAATACACTCCCGTTCAACATCGACCACTGCCTCATCAGGGAATGGAGAGGCTACTGTTCGCATGGCTGGAACAAATCGAGGGTCTTCTCCAACTACAAAGGATCGAATCGCTGAAATGGCAGAGGCACAGAAAGTACTAATGGAAGAATGTAGAAACCTCCAGGAGGCCTTGGGGACTCTTGCGCATAACATAGCCCGGATGATGGCACCCCCAATGACCAATAATGCAAATGAATGAGAGCAACATCCCAAAGGGTCGCAGTTGCCGAGGACCGGGTCACACGGGTCTGCCCCCACGATGAGAGTGGTGACACAGGAAGAAGTGCGACAAGTTGTCGAAGAAGCGGTTAGGTCAGAAAGAGAACACGAGGGCACAGGAAGATTCAGATATCGAACGACATACCCATAGAAAGTAGAAGATATCTCATTCCTGAACAATTTCAAGCATCCTGATTTTCAGAAATTCAATGGGGATGGGTCACCAGAAGAACACCTGATGCACTTTATTACCAATATGGGGAATTTCTCCACAGTACCCCAGTATTACCTCTAATTATTCAGGTCTTCTCTAACAAACAAGGCGTTCAGGTGGTATTCTAGCTTAACACCTGGGTCAATAAGAACATGGGAACAGATGTAAGACGTGTTCATGTCAAACTTCTTCTCATCAGAACATGATGTCAATATCACAGAACTAGCTTCGGCGCAACAAAGAGACAGAGAGCCAGTGGAAAAATTTATAGACAGATGGAAGACCTTGGGGACCTCTTGTAGACAATTTCTAAAAGTGAAAGAACATGTGAAAATGTGCCTAAACTCTCTGGAAATCGGAGTAGCATTTGGTCTCACCAGTACTAACATCAGAACCTTCCACGATTTGGCTACAAAAGCGCACACTCTAGAAATGATGACTAGGAAAATGTCAGTGTTTAATTATGAAATGAGTAGGAGAGGATCTCAGAAGTTGATCACAAATGTGGTTGAACACGAAAAGAGAAGCCAGGACGCGAGAGAAGCAAGGGGTAAATGGACAGAAAGGAAAGAAGAGTCGAGTCGCCCCAGGGGAAGGTTTTATGACAAAAAACTCCGATCATTGAATTCCCACGAGGGTTTTACGTTTGAAAAAGAGGATGTACTCTCGATGATGAATCGGTTGCTAAAAGTCGGGACAATTGAACTACCCCCGTCGAAACGCCCCAAGGAAGCATCTAAAACAAGAGAAAGAGGCTTCTATCTTTATCACCACATAGTAGGACATCCGATGGAAAACTGTTATACACTGAAGTGTATTATATAAAGGATGATAAATAGGGGAGAGATAATAGTCAGGAAAGAGAAGGAAAGAGATAGAAGAGCGACAACAAATGTACTTACCATACGAGAAGTTTATCAGGGAAGGACAAGGGTGGATGATCAGAAAACAATGGGAAAGGTTGCAGTGACTACCTTTCGATCAGGGAAGAAGATGGCCAACCCACCAAGTTTAAAAAGTGAAAAATCAAAGACAGAAGTAGTCAAGAAACACATTAACAACAATAACAGTGGCGAGAAAGAAAAAGGAAAGGAGACAGGGCAAGTGACTTATGATATTATAAGCCACTTGAAAGGCATTCTATCTCGATTGAGTGTCTATGATGCTCTGAAATTGTTAGAAGACTCTCAACAAAGCCTGATTAAAGCCTTATCTGATGAAGGTATAAGGGGAGTATTGCTGACTGAGATGGAGAATGAGAAATGAGAAAATTGTATGCCGTTATCTCCTTCTCCGATGATGACCTGGTTTGTGATGGGGAACATAATAGGTCGTAGATGATAATGGGTCAAGCGAATAATGCTCAATAACAGGTCTGCTATAAACCTGTTGCCATTAACAATGCTGAATGAATTGGGTTATCGATGCTCAAACCTACGCCCTAATGGAATAATGATACAAGGCTTTAATCAAGATGGACAGTGTGCGCTTGGTATGATCACAATAACGCTGGAGATAGGAGAATTAACTACAAATGTCGTCTGCCACATTATAAATGCAGTAACTACATATAATCTCCTTCTAAGAAGACTGTAGATGCATCAGTATGGCATCATACCTTCTACCCTGCACCAATGTTTCAAATACTGCAAAAATGGGTGCAACACAAAGTATTAGCTGATGCAAGACCGTATACAGAAGTTGAAGCTTTTTTCGCAGATGCGAGTTATTATGATGCATTTGTCAGCAAGGAAGAAAAAGAGAATGATGAAAATAAGGTCCTAGAAAATGCTTGTATGGAAATAGTAAAAGAAAAAGAAATGAAGTCGTTTGAAGTAGAAAAGGCGAAGAAGTTCTACTTTGTCCTGAGAAATTTACAACAACCAGGATAACCACCATTAATGTTATTATCGCTAGAATAATTAGAAATTCTGCAGTCAAATTACACAGTACCACTCCCATATGCTGAAAGGAGTAAGCCGTTTCCCCTCATTCCCAAAAGATTTCATGTTAAACCCAGTATAAGATATCCGTAGCCGATCGAATTCTATGCTCCCTCAGAAGTGAGGAAAGATGAAGTAGTCGACAACGGTGTGGGAAATGGAAGATTAACACCTAAAGAACTGGAAAGATATAGCTCAGCAAGTTAAAAAATTAAGAAGAAAATGGGCTTTGATCATGAAGAACCTGTTGGCTTAAATTATGGATAAGGAATATTCAGATTCCAATTGGGGTGAATCAAAAGAAGCGAGACAAATTCTGAGGACTGGGGGCAGAGGCTTTAGTGAACATGGTAATAGTTGACCAGATAGAAGAAACAGACCTTGAAGTAATCAGCAAGCCTGATACAGCTCCAAAGCAGATGGAGGACGGGGGCCAACCGACAATCGATAATTTGAAAGAGGTAAATTTGGGAACAGAGGAAGAACCACGGAATACGTTCATAAGTGCTAGTTTATCAGAAGAGGAAACTAATCAATATGTTACTTACTTGGACATATGCAGAAATGTCAGGTCTAGAACCAACAGTAGTGATGCATCGATTGAATATCTCTAAAGACAAAAAGACCCATCAAGCAAACACTGAGGCGATTTCACCCAGATTTGGTTCCCAAGATATAAGAAGAAATAAGCAAACTAATAAAGGTTGGATTCATTAGAGAAGTTAAATATCCCAAGTGGATATTGAATATAGTCCCAGTAAAAAATAAAAATGGGCAGGTAAGGCCCGAATCCTAGTCCATACTGTTTCGTCGACTCCCGCGATCCTTCTCGATGAATTCCGGCAACTCGTGACCTATAATCGATGTTTGCGCATGACCCCAAGTCGTATCCCATAGATTTGAGTCGACTTAATTCGAGACTTGTACCATTGCGACCGCACCGTCTCCCCGGTTCTAATGCCGTGTCTTACACACCGATTCGATACCTTGACCAGGAGATGTGGGCCTGCGTTTATTTTGAAGAAATGCTGCACTTTTACGAACCAAAGAGAATCTCTACAACCCATCCCATCAATCAATCAATCAATTAAAGTACACAACTCATGCTTTCTTCTCCCTAAGTCAAGCAACCTACCAAGTCAACTCTTAAGTCAAGTACACCTATCAACTCACATTCATCACCTTTCTCTTACAACCACCCCTTCTCTCTCTCTCTCTCTCTCTCTCTCTCTTTCTCTACATAATTTTCAAGCAACAAAAAAAAAGAGTGGACGTCCAAGCAATTCCAAGAGAGAAAGTGTGTTATGTGTGGCCCACTCCTATCCTAAGATCCATCATCCTAGCCCTTCATTTCTCATCACCCTCCATTAAAGTGAGACACAAGAAAATTGGCATTCCATCGGACTAAGAAGATCGAACGGTAGGTGCCTTATAGGCCTAGATTTAATGCTTTGATGATGGGCCAAGTGAGGCCTACCGATTGATGGTATGGATCTCACTTTGGACCCTAGATGTGGCCGATAGCCCACTACGATTCACATGATCATTCCATGATGGGGTCATTCTCCATGGACTCCATCATGATGTTTACTTTTCTAAATTTGAAAGAGGTCATTTAGACCTTTCATTTTGGTGGAGAAGGAATCTCCACCATTGATTTTTGATTTGGTGGGCCCACATGTATTGGGACCCACTTGATGTATGATTGAATGCATGGAAGGGAGGGCTCATAGTGTCGGGGTTCCTCCATGACACGTGTCTATTTTCTCTCCTCTCTCTCTCTCCTTCTCTTTCATTTTTGTGATGATGTAGCCGTGTGGCCCACCCAGTGGACCCCACCCTTGATGTATGGGTTACATCCAAACCATCCATCCAGTGGCGAGCTAGCCTTAAGGCTTGAGGAAAATGAGACAAATTTGCCTATCAAGTGGACCAGACAGCAAAAAGCAGTGTCAAGTGGATGACACAACAAAAAATAGTGGGGATTGAGCGTCTGCCATTGAAACCCTTTAGTTGTCACAGAAGTTTTGGATCATTAGGAAATTTGTTTTTCCACTTAATTCAGGTCTGTGTGACCTTATGATAAGATTGGATAAAAAATAAATGTTATGGTGGCCCTTGAGAATTTTAATGGTGGAAATCATTGTCACCACTATTATTTAGAGTATGATCCAGTTGATCTTTTGATATGATTCATTTTATGATATATATATATATATATATATATATATATATATATATATATTGATTTCAAAAAACTAGATGAGTTGGGTTTGGTCTATTTGAATTCGCCCATTTAACTCGGCCCATTTCGACTTGGCCCATTGATTTGACCCATTTGATTAGGCCCGATGTGATATATGAGGCCCGTTGTTGAGGCCCACCTTGATATATATAAGGCCATGTGATGAGGCCCATCTTGATGTATTTGTGGCCCGTCCATTGAGGCCCACCTTAATATATATATATATATATATATATATATATATATATATATATATGAGGCCCATGTTATGCGGCCCATTTGATGTATTGGAGGCTCATGGGTCGAGGCCCAATGAGATGTACATAAGGTCCATTGCAATGTGTGATTCCACCATGGTTTATGTAATGATGTTTATGGCGGGCTATGCCTTGGGAGCAATGATGGTTTGACGCCCACATTATAAGAATAATGTTGGTTAAATGTCCCCATTGTAACTCTCCCTAGGGCCATTGATAGGCCCATACTGGTTATGTGTAGGCCGTCTAGGCCTATCTTCATTGTAAGGATAGTTCATTACTTTATAACATGCTTAGTATAATTCCATGACTCATGTCATATGCATCATATGTATACTTGATATGAGTTGTGACTGATTATAGCATATGCCATTGGGCAGATTATTTATGGGACTCATTGATAGGAGTTACCCATATGAGCGCGTACAAGATTGTTGCATGACTGATGGGGTGATTCATGTATCTTGCATTTGTGTGTCATGATCATTGTACACCTTATTGATATTAGGGCCTTGGCTCCACAGGCACATCGTGGATGGCCGTATCGGATACCAGAAATAGTTGGTTCTAGCACTATGGGCACTTAGGATGTCCTTGGGTGAAAGTCCAGAATCTTTTTGGTATCAAAAGATGCTCCAATGTTTAGACCGAGTCGATACATGAGTGCAGGAGTGCCGAATACCAGTAGACCGCGTCTCCCACTGTGTCATAGTTGGTTGGAAGGGGGTATGGCCTTATCCACCCGAGTGAGGGGGTTATAAGCTAGGTTGAGTTTGACCAGCTCACAAATGAGTCCGCTATCGACGAGTCGGGTAGGTATTGACAGGCTACTGGTTAGGTGGATAGTGTGGTCTATTCCACTTACTGGACTGTGTGGCTAGGGAGACGATAGTCAGTGTGAAGTGTATTAGACCTCGGTGATATCCCTGAGAAAAACTGTACTGATATGTGTACTTGATGAGTACTGGCATGCTTGCTTTGCATCTTGCATATGACATTTGGCTACATAAGCCTCGCATCGCATGGCCTTCGTATGGCCAATAAGATTCATGCCTTACATCACTTGGCTTTGGTATAGCTGATAGTAGTCATGGACTTACTAGCATATTTCTGTATTACTCTGATATTGTATACTTGGCACTTGCCTTGCGCATACACTTACACCACCCTCTAAGCTTTGTAAGATTATGCACGACCGTTGCGTGCAGGTGTCGTTGGATCGCAGTAGCGCTGAGGCAGGAGTGCGTATCAGATTATTTTGGAGCTTTTTGAACACCTTGTATTTTCCTTTCCTCATTGTACTTAAAGTTTTTGATATAGTGGATATGTGGTGATGTTGTTTTGTGACTTGGTTATGCTTGTGGTTATGCTCTATTACAAAAAAAATTCATATTGAAAATTCTCCTTGTAGGATCCCAGGATCGGAATCTGGTATATGAGTGTTAGGAGCCGAGAATGGGGCACTACGGAGGCTGTCGACGTGGAATTCGGTGATCGGGAATTTTATGAGCCCATTTTCTGAGTTTGGGGCGTGACAGTTTGCGTTGACTTTAGAGATTTGAACGAAGCATGTCTGAAAGATGATTTTTTTGCTGCTGATAACCGAAATGCTGGTAGACAGTACTATGCAACATGCCATCATGTCTTTCATGGATGGCTACGATAGTTGTAATCAAATACGAATGACACCAAAAGATGAGGAAGTGATGACTTTCAAAACTCCATTAGGGATATATTGTTATAAAGTCATGTTGTTCGGTCTCAAGAACTTAGGGGCGACGTATCAAAGGGCATTGCAAAATATATTTCAAGACATGATGCACAAGTAAGTTGAGTGTTATGTGGACAATTTGTTGGTCAAGTCAAATCATCATGAGGAACACCACTAACATTTGGCTTCAGTCTTCCACTGAATCAGAAAGAAACAGTTAAAGATGAACCTGACCAAATGTGCGTTTGGAGTATCATCCAGGAAATTCCTTGGTTTCGTGGTGAGACACAGAAGTATCGAGATAGATCCAAAAAAGTTAGAGTTATTCAAGATATGCCACCCCCGAAAACGTTGAAAGAGGTAAAAATTTTGCAAGGCAAGTTAGCATATATTCGCCGTTTCATCTCGAACCTGTCAGGAAGATGCCAGCCATTTTTTCATCTGATGAAGAAAGGAGCAGAATTCATATGGGACAAATCCTGCCAGAAAGCCTTTGATTTGATAAAAAGAACTATTTGAAAGTGCCCTGGTTTGTCAAGTTATGTGAGTGTTGAGTCAGATTGTCTACAGAGCCTGATAGAAGATTATTTCAAGAGTCTGCCTCAACCGGATGTGTACAAGCTCATCACAGGTAAATTTAAAGCCTCACATCCCATGTCCCAAAACACCAGGTGAATAAAACCCTTAAATCAAGTTAGACAATCATAGGGTTTTTAGGTGAGAAACTTTTTCAAAATAGGAAAATCTCTAAGTTTTTCTCGCCTTGTCAATTTTATCGAAACACCCTCAATATGATCGACTTGCGCTGTCGAGTCCTCGATACTTCATCGATATGATTGGAAAGAGGACCAAATATGTTCAACAACTTCACAACATATTTGGACGAATTATCGATGTATCGATACACCTATCGATACCATTAATACTCCAATCTCGAGCCCATCGAAAGTGGCTCGATAAGATCTACAGGTAGATTTTTGGCGCCCCTATTTTTTAGAGAAAATTTTGAATTTCTTTGATATATCAATGCACCTTCCAATATGATCTGAAATCAAATATCGATAAGATCGGAAGTCCATCGTTGATATTGACCGTGGGCGCGCATTTCTTTCAGCAGATATTTCAGGTTATTTTTTAACTTTGATCGGGGGCTATTCGAGGAAATCGATATTTATATGTTGATGATATCGAGGCCGAGTCGATTGCATTGAAACTGGACACAAACTGTCCAGCGAGCTTTCTGGTAAATCTATTGGATTTATCGATGCATCGACACTGCCTTCGATATTATCGATATACAAATTCCAATGACATCGGCTGACCCTCGATCATATCTTAAAAACCTGAAATATTTCATGTGAAGTCTCTCTCATTTTTCAAATGTTGATAGATCGAACCTACCATTGATGGAATCGAAGTTCGAAATTCGATGATATCGAAAGTGGTTTCGATTCATCGACCATCTGGCAAAAGGTTTCAAAAGCGTATGAGTTTGAGTTCAAGTCATCGAGCAGACCATCGATGCTATTTAGAGTATACGCTCAATGATATCGAACCTGCTCAATGATATCGAACTCAGTCATAATTGTGACCATTTTATATCCGTTGGAACCTTTTGCCTATATATTGAGGACTTGTCTATTGTTGCCGGGAGAGAATGCAAAGAGTACTTTTGAGTGTTTAACCTTATATCATATACCCAAATCCCTTTCTCTCAAGGAAGTTCATCCTCTAATCCACCCTCATCATTGATATTCAATAGAGTGGATTGGGGAATGAACTTCCGCATTCAAGGATCCTCCATCTAGTTCCTTAATGGCAAATCATTAAGCTAGGATGCCTTGAATGCATGAGATTAGAATCGCTCTATCTTCCTGATAGGAAAACACTTTGAGAGTAGGATTCCATCTTGACATTGACCCAACCCAAAGCCAAGTACTGGTATATCATTTTGTGTTGCGGATTAAGGGAGCAGAAGATCTTCGTCAATAAAGAGGAGGAGATCTTCGGCATTGTGCTAATCGGGACTCATCAACTTATTTGTAAGTATCTAGAGTCCAAGAGAACACTTGTGATCATTCCTTTATAGGATTGGGTCTTAAGTGGTTCTCACCCTTTGAAGTCCTCAAGGAGGCCTTCAGCGGGAGTGTACGTGGTGGGTGCGTTGTGTGGACCCTTGCTCTGTGGAGAGCATAAACATTTGGTTAAGAGTGAACCATGTAGAAACCTCCAGTAGGGTCTTATGGAAGATCCTTGGCCAGTGTGCCTAAAAGTGGGTACGTTGTGTTGACCCTTGCTCATGAGAGCGTAAATAGTCAACCTTAGTGTAGGTTGTAAAGGTTGAAGGTGAATCTGATTTAAAACCTTAGGTTTGAGGTGAACTACTGTGAAACCTCCTTAGTGAAATCCGGTACACTCAAGTGTTGAGTGCGGTTACTAAGAGTGGAGTAGACGAGTAATCGAACCACTATAAAAATGGCTGTGTTTGTGATTGCTCTTCTTCTGTGTTTGTGATTCATGTTAATGCATTCATATTTATATATCTGATCACACCTCACACACATTCACAGTCATATTATCATAAACTAAGTTATATATTGCTACTTCTTGAATAGTTTGTGATTGGATCCTCTACTAGGCTTGGAAGTCTATAGAGTTACATTTGAGTAATCCTAATATATGTCTGTTGTTAGGATTAGTGTAATAGGATTTCAAAATAAACCATAAAACCTTTAAAAGTCCTATTCACCCCCCTCTAGGACATATTGGCGTATTCCTTCTTTAACTCATGCGGTCTTCACCGCAATTTTAATTGGTATCGAAGCGGGTCTCTCTTTAAAGGCTTCACTACCTAGAGAGTGATTTGAAGTTGAGAATATAGCCAAAGGAGAGGGCTCATCAGTCACTAGACCTCCAGTATTTGATGGCTTAAATTATACACACTGGAAGGATAGGATGCACTACTTTCTGAGATCTTTGGACCATGATGTTTGGGATATAGTTGAAAATGGATATGTGCCACCTATTGAACAAATTGTACTTGACAGTGGCACAACCATCACAAAACCTAAACTCAAAGAAAAGTGGACAGCATTCGACAAAGAAAGGCAAACATCTGAAGCCAAGGCTATGAATGCTATCTACTGTGCCGTGTCTCAGGATATATTCAATCAGATAAGTATGTGTAGGACATCCAAGGAAGCATGAGATCTATTGAAAACAACCCATGAAGGCACAAGCACTGTGAAGAGGTCTAAACTTTTACTCCTGACTTCACAGTTCGAAAGTCTCAGAATGGAAGAGCATGAGACATTTATGGAGTTTTTCACAAAGTTGAATATCATCTGTAACTCCATGGGTGGATTGGGAGAAAAAGTTTTGGTACCAAAAATTTGTAGGAAAATCCTAAGATCCCTACCGGAACGATTTAATCCTAAGGTTATAACAATTGAGGAGTGTAGAAACATAGATGAGATGAAAATAGAAGAACTGAATCAAATAGATCGTCGATCTGTCTTCTTCACAAATAACACAGGTGCTCCCCAAGGAAATACACTCGGTCGTATGAAGTCTGAATTCAATAGATCGTTGATCTGTCTCCTCAATTCCTTCATTTCACATGGAGGCATGAGATATGTCGGTAGAGAAATGGGTGTCGCACCAGGCACACGATCAATAGTAAAGTCGATCTTGCACCAAGGAGGTAGTCCAGATATCGTCCTGAACACGTCCGTGAAATCTTGGACTACAGGGGTGTCCCCAAGTGTCGAACCATCAACATTCCCTAACAAGGTAGCATAACAACTAATGCGGTAGTACTAACTGACCTGAACTGGGAAAGTAAAGGTTATGCCCTCAGGTCCATGAGTTGTCACTAATCTGGTATCGCAATCGATCTCTACCTTCATCTCGATGAGCCAACCATATCGAGGATGACATCGTAATGACATAGCAGGGTAACAAACTGGTCAACGAGTACTGTTCTGCTTCTTAAGTCTATCGAGCAATCCTTTCACATCTTGATAGCATTTGAGAAGGTCCCTGTGGCGGTTAGGATTCTCACTCCAATCATAGGAGTAGTTTTCAACACTAGTCGCTTGACTGCTGCGCATGATATTATCGAAATAGTGGACCCGGTGTCCACTAATAGGAAGACTGGTGTACCTTGGATATGTGTTGTGACTTCGAAGGCTAAATGCACTGTTGCTGTTGACTTAGATACTTCAGCTGCAAGCGCATGCACTCACGCTTGTTGAGGACGGTTGTGTTGAGGTGTCATAAACCGTTGAGGCAGCCTAAATCGAGGTGTAGGTGGCTGGTAAGATGGCTGTGCAGGCGGTGTTAATCGTAGAGGTGAAGCTGAAATAGCTGGTGGTATCCGACGGTTGATCTTCTGAGGAGGCATGAAGCCATTGTCCCTCATCCTTGTAAAGTAGTAAGTGTTAGTATGACCCGACATCTTACAGTAGGTGCACCACACGTCTGATCGCCTCGGCTAGGTCTATGGAGTCGTAAGCCTAGGAGGTGAATCTGTACGTGGCCTCTTGCCGAGGAACGGTCTGCTCGGTAAATCCGGTCGAGGCCTCGGACCCTTGGGTACACGTGTACGAGATAGTCTGTCCCCATCCTGTTCAGCTTGCAGAGACATGTTCACTTGCTCATCATATTTGGGAATACTAGCGCAACACATCTTCATATGTATTTCAGGTTGCAGACCCTCAAAAAAGCGCCGCATTCGCATCGGCTCTTCTGCTAGTATCAAAGGAGCGTATCTGGCTAGCTCCGTGAACCTGTTCTTGTACTCTGACACGGTTATCCCTCCCTGTCGGAGGTGAAGAAACTCTCCATCCTTTTCATTAGGGTAAGTGAGGGGGAAATACTTTCTGTGGAAGCGAGTCTCAAATGCATCTCATGTCCATACGTACCCCTTAGGAACGGTCCGAAGGATGCTGTCCCACTAGAGACTAGCCTCCTTTTTGAACGTGTACGTAACCAACTCAACTTGGTCTGCCTTAGTGCAATGCAGTGGCTTCAGCATCTTCGAGATGTGGTCAAGCCAGTATTTGACCTCCTTGGGTCTGTGAGTACCGGCAAAAGTGGGAGGTCGAAAGCGCTGGAATCGCTCAAATAAGCTGCTGACATTCATGTTTCCAGTAAGGTGCACAGGTTGTGCAGGCGGAACCACGTTCATGTTCTGGGCAAGGGCCCCAGCGATAGTGGTCCAAATCTGCTACTGTTGCTGCATCAAGAGCATCATCTGCTCCAACCTATCAGGAGGAGAAGCTGCCTGAGGCATGTGTGGCATCGAGGTAGACGCACAGTTCTGTTCTGGAACCGATGGTGCAAAAGGTGTTGGCCCATTGGTGGGGCCAGTGGCTGACTCGGCCTCTTCTGGCGCCGCTCTCTTCTTCCCATGAGAGAAAGGAGCGTAGAGATTGAGAAGATGACGGCGACAAACTCAAAAAGGGCCATTGATGGTGGAAATGCTTGAAGGGTGAAATGGGTTGATGGGTTTTTGGAGGTTTTAAGACACAAAAGGAGGGCCTTTGTGCTCAATAGATGGAAATAGGGAAACTAGAAGGATGGAAATGGTAGTTTCAAAGCAATAGAGGTGGGTAGATGCAATGGGTAGAAGATTTGGAAGATGACAATATGTGTAGAAAGGAATTTGAGAGAGAAATAAGGTTTGAGGGGTTTGTAAAACATGAAATGGGGGTAAATAGGGGGTTAGGGGAGAGAAATAGAGGCCCTACACGTGTGCAAGGGCCCACTTGGTCAGGCGGTGGGTGGCGCGCCGCCGGCCGGGCGGTGCAGCCGCCACGACGCTGTGAAGTCGGGCGGTGGCTCCACCTGGGGGCAGTGCCCACTCCTCCCCGGGATGCTGAAAATGTGCGGGACCCCCCTGGGTCCCTTTGTAATTTATGGTGTGGCCCCCACGTTTGTTTGGGGTGCTTTCGTGCTCCAACTCGTACATATTCACACTTTTTGGCGTGTTTTGAGCGTGGGATTCACTGAATTATAGAAGGGGATTAAGATCATTTTATGTGATCTTAGATGCACATGGGGCGCATTTCAACGGTTATCTTCACCTGTAGGTGAAACTGGGAATCCTACGTTCGGTTCTACATTTTATCACCCCCACCTAAGTCAAAGTACATCAGTGTGCATCGTGTTACAATAACTTAGGTCCAGTTTAATCCAAATCATGCTCTGATACTAACTTGTATCGCCCCAAATTTCAAGGGTCGAGCAAGGCTCAAATCCCGAGATCTGTCGCATCACTTATGTAACATAAATAATGACGATTAAATGTTGTTCGTATTAGTGCATTAAACATGAATGAGATTACACTAAAACAACATATCATACTCTAGAGAAAATTAAATTTAGCAAGCGGAAGACTGAGAAAGTATATAAAGTATGAAAGTTTTTCTCAAACCCCAGAATATGAGTATGTTACCCAGCTATATAGATACATGTCTAGTTCTAAAATATATAAAATGAGAAAATGTACATGTCCGACTAAATCATGCAATCCCTGTAATCCCGTCGATCAATACCTGGTGTACATAGACCCGCCTAATAGCTGCATATAGGAGAACTCCTCCTCGTCGTAGAAGTCAGGCTCAGCTTCGTAAGCCTCGCCATTATCTATAGCTAAAATTGGGTCTGATTGGTATTTTAAAACACTGTCCCAGAGTGGGAGTGAGTGATCAACTCAGTGGTACTATAAGGCAAAGGTTAACATGTTATCAATTCAATCAAGAAGTAATGATAAGGCAATACAACAAGCATTTCGTAACTACTCTGGTTAATACAAGGATGATATGTAGTAATATGCATGCCCTCGCTTGCACTCCCTCAGGGACACCATCTCACGGTCGCGCATGGTAAACTCCCACTGTGCTCTTCCTCGCCAAAGGCATATACAATGCGGTGCATGATCGTGTTAGCCAAGTTCTTAATTAGACCTATTCATACAACAGATTCGGGAAGCTAAGGTACCTCCCTTTTTATCATTTATCTAAACAATGATCCATCTAGGGTCGTCAGTCCTAGTTAATCACATACGATAGAAAAGTTATAGGGCAACATCACCCCTGATTGAAAAGTACTGGATAGGCAAGTTCAGGTTGCTACGGAGAGGCTCGTCACCTCAGCGTAGGCCTAGTTTATACTCGAGGTCACTAGGAAAAGGCTCGTCACCTTAGCGTAGGCCGACATCTTGAATACAGTGTCCCATACCATCGTATTCGGCTCACGAGTTTGTGTTGCTCACTAGACATTATGGGGAGGCTCGTCACCCCAGCGTAGGCCGACAGCTCAACCACGGTGTCCCATACCACCATGCCTGGCTCATGAGTCTTAGCGGATCATGGTACCAAGGTTAAACGGGCTTTGCATTGGTAAGTGGTACCTTAAATTCAAGCAGTAGTGTCCATACATGGTAAACACACATTAGGCCAATCGGGTTACTTGACAAGTTCAATTGGTACGAGCGCATGCTAAATTAATCGACATGGAGAGCATATACACTCCTCGTGGCATAACCACTGTCGATAATCACCATACGACTCGGATTCATCGAACCTGTCCATTGTGGCGAAACTAATTCGGCCACTCGATCGAAAACTGTTACCGATTGCCCGGACTACGTATTAGTCCTAATCATACTCAAATACAATAGGCATTCATATGTGATAATCAAAACAACATTTAACGACCAATTCAAATATAAATCTCATTTGAGCATTTTAACAAACACATAGTTCACATGTTATCATACATAGGCATTTCATCCATAAATCACGTAGTAGCGAGATAGGTTACATGAAGGAAACTGTAACTATGGATACTGTAATTGAGAATCCTATCTCAACACCCTCATTAAATATATTTCAACAAGTAATTTCTCATTCAGATATTTTATCAAACACATAGACTACACATTTCATCTTACATGTACTAAATTAGTTATCACATATATTATAACAAATCCTTTCACAAAGGAGTTGTCATACATACAACAATCATGTATTCTCAATTAATAATCATGGCAAGCACAAATCATAATTCCATATTCATTTAAACATTTCAACAAACACATGGAATACATTATATGTTCACATAATTCACACATAAGTACAATTTATCAAATACGTCGTAACTAAGATCATATGGCAGCAATCAAGTCAAACATAAATCATTACCGATATTGAAAGTCTTGAAAACCATAACCTAAACCTTTATAGTCTACACCTTTCGTCGGTACACTCGTTACGAACTCGGTTCGTAAACCACATCTTTATCTACGGCACAACAACTACCTAAACATCGAAATAGGTTAGCTATTTCGCTGATTCCTTTATTTGGATTCTAAGAACGAGATTAGGGTTAGGATTTCTTACCCAAATCGAAGCTAGAATCGATGGCGTGATGATGGTGGGGTGGTGATTCAATACGAGGAGCAGTGGGAATGAATCCCAGCAACGATCTCCCTCTCTCCCTCTCTTCTCCTCACTCTTTTCTTTCTTCTCTCTCCTAGGGTTAGAGAATTCGTATGGAATGAGAGAGCGGTGGGTTAAGGCCCTTATATAGGCACAAAAGTGATGTAAATGGCCCCATGGCCATAGTATACTTAGGTTATAGCCAAAAGGCATCTATTTTGGGCCAACAGAGCTCGTTTGGAGGTCCATTGCTCGCATACGGTTAGGGGCAAGTTCCCTAACAATAGATCTAAGCTAGGTTAAGATTTCAGTCCGATCGGATTTGTGGATCAACCATGGAGGACTTATTTCAGTTCAACAGTTATCGTTACTCAATCATGACCACAAGTACACTGACCTATGTCGGGAAATTTTCCTGATCCAAGGGTGTAGTTGGGTCAGAATCTGATGGTTTGAAACCTTAAATTTTACCTATGAGAGAACAGCCCAGTTCACTTAAGTTTGAGTTCATTTTCTAAAGATTTCAGTCTGATCGGATTTGTGGATCGACCATGGAGGACTTATTTCAGTTCAACAGTTATCGTTACTCAATCATGACCACAAGTACACTGACCTGTGTCGGAAAATTTTCCTGATCCAAGAGTGTAGTTGGGTCAGAATCTGATGGTTTGAAACCTTAAATTTTACCTGTAAGCGAACAGCCCAGTTCACTTAAGTTTGAGTTCATTTTCTAAAGATATTCGTGTTTCTTACACACTTCGCTTCGGGCTTAAGTTGTGCATTTCTGGGTACTATTTGGACTCGATTCCCACGATGGTTGTCAAGCCCAGTAAACTGGTCATAACCATATAGTTTTGCGGTCATTATACTTTCGACATGCGGTCCAGATCCGTTACGGTGCTTCAATGCGCTCCCGAGAGCAACTGAGTTTAGAGATTGCTCTTAGGTTTTTAGGTAATGTTGAGTTAGTGATTTTAATAGTTTTGGTCTTGCAGTTCATATAGAAAGTGGTTCCATCTAATTCACTGATTAATTCAGTTTAGTACTCAATTAATTTTCGTTTAATTTATGCAGAATTCTATCCTTAGCGATTCTGCCTAAGGTGGTACTCGTGTCTTTATACGGATTTTTTCTAAACGTTACAACAGATCTTCAGCTATGTTTAATACTGCTAAGTAACGTTGCAATTCTTCCTTTAATTGATATTGTGTTGCATCAGTCGCGCGCTCAGCCTCAAGAATTATTTTGGCTTGATCAAGAATGCCAACTAGTTCTGATTTGAAAGAAGTAATAACTTTCCTATTCCTTTATAACGCCCCAGTTTTCGAGACCCGAGTACACCACTTATTTTTTAAAAACCCGGGTGTTAACTGATAAGCGAAAGGATAATTAAACCTAATCAAAGTGCGATTAACGGAACCAAGAGTAGTATAGATAAAACTCAAGCAGAAATAATATTCTGGGCCACTTAGCTGGGGCGCTCATACAAAACCTCAAATTTCTAAACGAACTGAAATGAAAATAAGCAAATAGTCTACTGAATTAATCCAAAATAAGTAGCCACCTCTTGGTACGGCTCCTCATTGTAAGGCTCCTCCTCGGCTTCAGCCATTTCCGGATCTACCGCAAGTCTATTTGTCACTATATCCTCTGTACGGTTGAACATAAATGAATGAGTGACTAGCTCAGTGTGATCTCCCCTTAAGATTACACACCGCTGCCCTAAACAAGGAATAATATAAAAACATACAGATAATCCAAAACACAGTAGATGCAGTCTTATTAAGTGCATGGATGTATGAAATGCAATCATTGCCCTGGGGATGCTCATTTGTGCGGACAGTGGGCTTGTCACCCATGCAATCATCAAACCTGGGACACATCATCTAGTCAGAATAGTAACTCATGACTACCATCCCCGGCCCATGTGGCTATCGTCTTAGGGTGTATGTAGTACTCGCTAACATGTGGCCAATCAATTCAATGTAAGGGGGCCACCAACAATGCTGACTAGGAATGAAGGGCCGAAATCACAAAGTATGGCGATTAAAGCATGACGGCATAGATGATTCAAGGATGGGTAAACATCAATGTCAGAAAAGTCATGAAATTCACCCCAAATCAGTTAGGTGAAACCACAAATGGATGGTAAGCCCTGTGGTCAAATATCAACAACCAAAACCTTCATGTTAGGGGCCTACTCATATCATAACTAGTCCGATTACACCCTAAGCACAGACTCTTCATTTCTTAAAACTTCCCGTGGAGAGATTTTAATAGTACGTGTGTCATATTATCACAACAACAGATATGAATTTTAACATAAAAAGGAAATAGAAAACAATATATACACTTGTATCAAAACACATTATTGAGCTAACGTAAAGCACATATCATGAATGGTTAAATTATCCACTTAAGCAGTTCAGAGTATATAATAAAGAGTCTAGTCAATAATAAGCATGGAAATCATTTTGTTGAATACGGTCCATTCGCATACACAATTTGTTATCTGTCTAACTAGTCATTTTGTTGAATATGGTCCATGCAGCAACTATTGCTGCTGAAGTGGTCCGTTGGCCCATTAACTAACGAATGGATGGCCCTGGGCAGCTAGCCCTGGCGTAGCAAAAAGGCAGGTGGGTTTGTATACACATATGTGTGTGTGTGTGTATATCAATGTGGGTCCCACATGGGGCCTACCATGCACATAAAAAAAAAAACAACAACTCTACACGAAGTCCAGGGGCTATGCTGTCCATTTGGGTTGGCCCAAATCGTGCAACCCACCATATCTGAGTGAGGCCCAACCAGCGATTTCTTTTGGGGCCCACGTGGCAGGGTGTGGTCTATGGTGGTTTACATGGGGGTGGCCCACTTGGTCTGAAAGGGTGTGGTCATCATGCAACCCATGGACCGATGCAAGGTGCGGCCCACCTGCTGTTACAGGGTGAGGCCCACTTGTAATTTACGCAGGGCCCATGGTTGACGCAGCCCACCTTTATTCGTGCAGGGCCTAAGTTGACAGACAGCCCGCCAACCTCACGTGAATAGTCTCTTCTTCTGCATGCCGTTTGGAGCCATTTTTTAGCCTGGTTGCAGTTGGATTGAGGTCTGGTTTAGGACCCATTCACGGCCCAACTTTAGAAAGTCCTTGAGGCCGGATTGAAGCTGATCAAGGGCCAGTCTGATAGCTCCAACCAGTGCCCATTTCCATCCTAAATAGAGCTCAAAATAGGGCCATTTGATGGCCTACCGGATGATCTGGTTTCAGCTCCAAACAAAGCTCCAAACCTGGCTTGTTTCTCGGCCTTGTTCTGGGTCTGATTTCAGACTGAAACGGAGCCATGGATTGGCTCAGCTTTGGTCCAGAACAGGGTCCCTTGTCAAGCTGACATCTCAGTCCATCCCACAACCATTGCTTGGCTTGGACTCGGATTGAAACATGGTTGCAATATTCAGCCCAAAACGCTATTGTATGGGCCTTATTTAGGTCTGAAACACGGCCATTCACTTGGCCTGCCATTGTCCACTTCATTTCAGTTTTGAAGTACAGCCATGGGTTGGCTGGTCTTAACCCGAGTTTTTGGCCAATATTTGGCTTAGTCTCAAAGCTCTACTGAGAGCTCAGAACAACATCCAACTGGTCATCCGAAATGTGGTCCGAAATGGGCATTGCTTAACTCAGTTCCAGTCTAGGCTAGCATGACCTTCACCTAACTACAAGGAAACTGAAAATAGCAAGAGAGGGACATTATTACCTGGGACAGTCGCTGCCAACCCACTTCCGATGGAACAGGGGGTCGGTTTCCCTGTTATCTCTCTCTTTCCTCTCCCTTTCTTTCTCTCCTCTCTTCTACTATCTCTCTTTCCCAACTGGACTCGACCGGATTGCACTGACTCGTCTCAACCTGCATTCGGGTCTATCCCTTTCACTCACTCTGCTCTCTGTTTCTCCCTCCCTACACTCTCTTTCCTCCGCTCTTTCTCTTTCTCTTCACGTTAATCCCTAGGGCTACAGTGCCCCTTTTATAGTTAGCGAGAGAGAGGAAGGAACGGTTGTGATCGTCCTTACCGTGGACGGCCGAGATCTCGTCCATCACCGCCCTTCCCAAAGAGGAAAGTTTTTCCCTCAGTTTTACTTTTACAGACCCTTGTTTGGTCATTTCCAAAAAGGAGGGAGCACCTCCTCTCCATGTGATGGACGGTTTAGGTTTGTAGGCTTCGTGGGCTAGGGCGATCATGGCCGATCGTGCTGTCCCAACTGGTCCTGACTTGCAGATATCTGCCACCAGTAATATTGGACGGTCGCATGCTAACTTCCCTGTTTGTTTACCAGGGCCCAAAAGGCTATATGGTTTTGATCGTGTGGGCCCCATGAAGAGATTGGACGGCTTGGATGGCTCGGAAAGTGGCCGTGGTGGGCCACTTAGAGCTTTGAACGCTGTCGGTTCAAACAGAGAGGAAGGCGGGAAATGTCGATTTTCTGATTTTTTTTTATTTTTTACAAAAGGGTTCGATCAATGGTCATTTGACCGGGCTGGCTGTTTCTATGTAATTCGTGTGCGAGTGCATGGGATGCACATGCGCACTATATGAGTACTATCAGGGTGGTCTCGATGAATCTGATCCGTTAAAACACCTTACAAGTAGTCGTGGGGGTGTATTGGCTCGATTTTTAGTGGACTCGAGGCCCAGGTGGGCCGTATCACTTGTCCTAGACCTCATTTAGCCCCATGACTGTTGATCCGGTGGCTGGATTGGTTTGACACCACTTCTCAATGGTTCATTGGGGGTTTAGAGCAAAATGGGCACTTGGTTGGCTATTTACTAGCCCTCGAAGATTGGTTCACTTCCTATCACTATAGTTAATTTGGTTGAAACCGTTCTAGTTTGAGATGCTTAGGCAAGGTTACCTTCCAAATCATCATATGGGGTGTGTTCCAGCTCTTGGGGTCTCCGATGGGTGGCCCTTAGTGGTGCATGGAAGTCCCGACCTGCATAAGTCGTGTTTGAGTCGATGGATTATTTTGATCTGATTTAGGTTGAGGTGGGTTTAACAGGTAACACCCGTGTTCTAGAGGTACCGGGTGTTATATCCTTGCTTGTTCAGCTTATTCAGTATCAATTATTTGAGTATTCGTTTCAAGCTCCTCCTTGATTTGACAAATAGATAAATCTTCTGCTACCTTCTGAGTCTTGAGTAATAGAATCTCTATTTCAAGTAAAGTAATTTGATGGTAGATGATTCCCTTATTTCTATCAGAAACTTTTAACTTCTCTTGAAGAGATTGATTAGTAGCATTGCAATTAGCAAGGACATCATTTGAATGAGAGAGTTTCTCCTTAAGGAGTGCTAATTCTTTCTGACGATTTAGAATCTCAGGAGCAATGATGATACCTCGCGCTGCTTCTAAGCATAAAACTGTGACAAGGAGTCGTGAAGAGACTGAACATTGATGTGTGCTAGATGAGCTGAATGAGTGAGGACTGCTAGGGCACTATCCAAAAATGGCCAATGGGCTGGATCTTTAAAAGCACTGATGATGACAACAATTGTGTGCTTGAAGAGTCCCAGCATAAGAGGAGACACCTTTTCCAATGAAAGTTTATCAAAAACTGCGACTACCGAGTTAAACCCTTCAGACCCACTTGGAGTCGGTACAACTAAAGCTAAAAGAGGAAGAAGAACAAATTATAAGTTCAAAAGAAGATACATATGTCTATAATGATATAAAATAAGAAGAGAAAATATGTACCCGGACGTACCCGGTCCGTGGGCAATAGTAGTAGTAGCTTGAACAGAATAGGTTGTGCGTGCTGCAGAACTGGGAGATTCCGTAGTCACAACAACATTGAAAGAAAGTTCCTGAGCTCCTATGGTACTTGATTTGAGAGTAGTCGGAGTTGGAATGTCGACCGGATCAGAGAAAAATTCTAAACTTTGAGCTACTGGCTGAATAGGAGAAGGTCGCACAGTAAGAGACTTATCAGCCTGAATGGGGGCATCAGATGTCGTGGGGACTATTGACAAGGGTTCTTTTGCACTGGGAAGAAGAAGTACATTTGTAACGCCTTGAAAATCGTGGGTCGAGCATAAACTCAACTCCCGAGTTCCAACGCATCACTTATGCAACAAAATGAATGATGATTGAATGTTGACTGTATTCGTGCATTGAACATGAGTGAGATTAAGCCAAAACAGCATTTCATACTCCAGAGACAGTTAAATTGCAAGCGGAAGACTGTGATAGACATATAAAATATAAAAACTGTGGTGAGTCTCCAGAGTGTGATAAAGTTACCAGGTTAAATAATTACAAGTACAATTCTAAAATTTACCAAATGTGAGGAAGTGTAATGTCTTCTATCTCGAGTACATAGCCCCGTCAATACATCACCAGGTCTTCATAGACCTGTCAGGGAGTTACCTGTAGGAGAACTCTTTCTCAACATCATAGTAGTAGTCCGACTCTGCTTCATAGGCATCGCCATCACCTGAAACTCAACAAATTTGGTTGATGTGTACAACACCGTCCCGTAACGTGGGAGTGAGTGATCAACTCAGTGGAATAGTAAAGTATAGGTTAACATGTTGTCAACTCAGTCAAGCAGTAATGATAGAGCAGTACAATCAAACAATTCTAAGTACTCTTATTAATGTAAGTATGAAATGACATGATGAATGCCCTTGCCAAACTACCCTCATGCGACATCATCTTACGTTCGCGGAAGCATACCTCCCTCAGTGCTCCACATCTACCAGGCACATGCGGTGCGATGATGAGAATGATTACCGGGTAGTTATTAGTCCATTTCAAACAGCAGTATTGGGAAACTAAGGTACCTCCCTTGTATCATTCCCAAACATGATCCATTTTAGGGTCGTCAGTCCTAGTTAATCTCGTACGATAATGTATTTCTAGGTCGCTGCAGAGGCTGCCAGGGCTGTTACGCACAATGGTTACACCACTCCCCCATCACCTCTTTAATAGTTCATCACTATACAGATACAAGCCTAGTTCATACTCTATACATTGCGGTAAAACTCGTCACCTCACCACAAATTCAGAGTATGCTTGAGGTCACTACAAAGGGCTGCCAGGGCTGTTGCTCGCATTCGTTGCACCATTCCCCCATCACCTTATCAATGTAGGCCAACAGCACGAATATAGTGTCCCATACCACCAAAATCGGCTCACGAGTCTGTTGCTCACTGGTCACTACGGGGAGGGACATGGCCCCAGCATAGGCTGACAGCTCGACCACGGTGTCCCATATTACTATGCCCGGCTCATGAGTCTTAGCGGATCGAGGTACCATGGTTAAAAGAGATTTCACTAGTAAGTTTGGTACCCTAGGTTCAAGCAGTAGCGTCTAAACATGGTGAACATACATTAGACAGATCGGGTTACTTGACGAGCCTGACTAGCTCGAGCGCACAATCAATTGAACGACATGAAGTGCATAAGCACTTCACGTGGCCTAACCACTGTCGCCAACTGAAGTACAACTCGGGTTCGTCAAATACATCCTACGTATCGAAATGAATCTCAACCACGATCTCAAGTCTGGTACCGATTGTCTGGACTAAAATCATAGTCCCAAAAGCAATCAATCCATATTCCAAAGCATGTGGAGTAAAGCATAATAAACAAAGTAAGTCAAGCATGTTAACAAACATGTCATAAACATGTTACAAAGCATGTTATAAAGCACCATATAAACAGGAAATACAAAAATGAATATTTTATCCATATATAATATATTCATACAGCATATAATCATGGCAATCACATTTCCAAAGATTATACATATACGGTACTTTCTACAAATACCTAGAATATGTAAAATTCCATATTCTTCATCTTTAATCGAAACAGAAAACAGACAGCACTTTGTACATGTGCAATTGCATGCAGATCATGAATCTATCATTATATGACATTGAAAGCGTTGAAAACCATAACCTATACACCTAAAGTCTGCACCTTTTCTCGTAGAATCGTAACGGAGTCGATGGATTCGTTAAGCTTTCGTATACGGCAGTTTGGTAACCTATAACATGCTTTCGGTTAATTATTTCATAACCTAATTTTTCTGAGTCGTTATATTCACCTAAACTTCAAGATTTGTTTCTAACATGAAAGCACTTAAATAAGTTTGAAGAATAAGATAGTGAGAGATGAGATTTGTGAAGGAAAAATGAGGTTTTCAGGAAAATGATTTGAAGAAGAAATTTGAGACCTTTAAATTGAGTGTTTAAGAAGTTAATCGGGTGTTAGGATTGACCCATTGCCGAAGGACGTTTAATTCCAAGTGGCAAAAATCCGGGATGTTACAATCTACCCCCCTTAGAACAAAATTTCATCCCCAAAATTGCCTAAGGGTAATAAGGAAAGATTTACTTATTTCTTTTGCCTAAGTTTTATTGATTTCGAGTTTCTACGCATGGTAGGGTATATACTGGCCTAGTTAATTTTAGTCTACCCCCCTTAAAACTTATTTCTTTATCCATTTCTCATACCCTGATGGTTTGCTACAATTTATTTCTTTACCTATTTGGAGTCTTGACGACAATCCCCAATTATTTAGAGTAAAATAGCTGTTTTCATTGTTTGACCAACACGGAGGACGGTTATAGTGGGCTTGATCTCGATACATCGATCATCTACCGAGCCAGGGTAAAAAGCTCATCGTATCCCTTTCGAATCCTGGGGGATCCTGATCTTCTGCTCGGCCAAGCAGTGAGTCCATTGGTAGTCGCCCAGGATTGAGAATTGGGTCAAGCCGCGAATGCTTCGCAGTTTATATTCCAGTATCTTCGTAGACTGATCACTCTAAAAACTTAGGGAATGTCCATCATTGAAAGGTCAAATTGCCTATTTCTAAGGTTGCCCTTTAGGTTTTAGTCTAAGAGAGTCCTCGTTATTATCTATGTCTAAGGAAATGGTGAATCAAATCTTACTAGATCATCCTAAAACGGTTTCTCATAATAGAACTTGCTAGGGCTTCTATAATGTTCGTATTTAACGAGCACAGTTTCAATCCTGGGCCAGTGGGGTAGGGTCCACCATGCTTTCGCTGCGCCACCCAGATCAAAGGGGTGTATTGATTTGACCTAGCTACATCTATCGGTCTCTGGTATTTTCTAATGTAACCGGTGGTCTAGTCTTAATTTAGGAGTAGTGGAAATCTATAGGTGTAGTCCAAAGTTTATGCTCTTACGCTAGATGAGTTCACATCATTTCTAATACAGAAAGGGTCTTATCACCTAGGGTCAAAGTTGTCTAATTGGAACTGAGTTGCTTGTACTTGACGCTCGAGCATTTTACATATGCTCATTCCAATGAAGTGGGTCCTAAGGTTCACATTATAAATTTGTTGGGTTTCCTACACGGTCAGGCCTGTCAAAATCTAGGAGCACCGCTCTAGGTCCAAAACTCTAGGGCCTATTATCTTAAATGGGACTGCATTGCTAATCCCACTTCAGGATTTGGAGTGGCATGTTTGGTAGGAGGGTGGGAGGGGATTAATTTTTTTTATAGGCTTTGGAAAATGAGTCTTGTGTTGGAAGTGTGAGATGGGATTTCCAAATCCCAGGATAATGAATTTCTAAGTGTACTTGAAAAGGGAATTTCGGAATTTACTTTTAATTGCATACACTCCAAACATGGTATTGGAAAACATGGGATACACTCAATCTAGGGACCATACCTTACACATACATTTTACATACATTTATTGTTACTTTTACAATTCTAGCCACCTTAATCTTACCTAATGTAATTGGCCGAATAGGCCCTAAACGTCCTAACATTCAGAGGTTATGAAAGTTATGGGATACAAAAAAAAATATGGATTTTGTGTTCATATGGGTGTGAAATGGTGAGGCCAAGAGGAGTAATGGTGGAGGGGTAGAAGGAGTTCACAATTGTCGCGTACAATTCTAACTTGCTAAACATTCGACACATTCCATCAACATGAAAACACAAAGATCCTAACGTAGGGACTGGAACTTTTGATTCTTCACGAGTTTGAACCTCAACAGGGATTGTAAAAGCCCCAAAAGATAGGGTTTGAAGAAAGGAAATGAAAAAAATAGGATGGGTTGAGAGCTTACACGGTTTTAAGCTTCAAATGAGGGGGTGTGGGAGCTCAAATGAGGAAAAACGGAAAGGGTAGAGGGTAGGTGTTGTTATGAACGATGGAGGGGTGTGGGTTTTAACAGAAAACAGTGGAATGGGTGATTGGAAGGGAGGTTTGAGAGAGAAAACCAGATTTTTGAGGGAAAGGAAGAGCTTGGAGTGTCACTTTGTGAAGGAAGTACTAGTTTGGGAAGGTTTTAAGCCACGACCCATATACCAGGGGGTTCCCCTAGGCCCCAAACATAATCAGCCCGACCGGCCCACCCGGCCGGGCCCGAAACCCGAGGGTTCCCCTGCAAGTGCTCCGTTTAGCCCCCGACTCCATTTAAGGCATTTTCGGGGCCAAATAACAAACCGGAATGAGTTTATATGATATGTAGCATATGATTTTGGGGTAAGAGGTACTAATCTATCAAACTAACCCATTTATTTCATGAGATTCTGTAATTTGAATGGTTAAAAGTCCAATTTCAACATATATTCACTATTTATAGTAAATTTTTTTTATTGTTTAAGCATTATTCTTCATCATTTATATATTAGAATTTATATCTGATATGAAAGGATTTAGAAAAAATTAAAGAATGAAGTGGTGTAAGGAGAGAATTTGAAGGAATTAGATAAAAGGGGTTTTAGGCTTTGAGATGAAATGTAAGGTGTTGTGGTTGACCCACAACCTAAGGACATTCATTTCTAGGGAACGACTCAAACCCGTCGACTGACGGTCTAGAAGTCATTCGGGATCGTTTCGCGTGATCATGGGTATGTACGGGCCCAATCTCAACGGTCGATTTCGGTCGGTTTTTCCGTTCGGCGAATTTGGAAAATCCTAAGTCAGTTTCTATGTTTCGTCTCCCCCTCCTAAGTTAGAGTGCATCAGAGTGTGTCATGTGACCATAACCCAGGTCCGGTTTAAAACAAATCATGCTCTGATACCATCTTGTAATGCCCTGAAAATCGGGGGTCGAGCATAACTCAACTCCTGAGTTCCAACGCATCACTTATGTAACAAAATGAATGATGATTGAATGTTGATTGTATTCGTGCATTGAACATGAGTGAGATTAAGCCAAAACAACATTTCATACTCCAGAGACAGTTAAATTGCAAGCGGAAGACTGTGATAGACATATAGAATATAAAAACTGTGGTGAGTCTCCAGAGTGTGATAAAGTTACCAGGTTAAATAATTACAAGTATAATTCTAAAATTTACCAAATGTGAGAAAGTGTAATGTCTTCTATCCCGAGTACCATAGCCCCGTCAATACATTACCAGGTCTTCATAGACCTGTCAGGGAGTTACATGTAGGAGAACTCCTCCTCAACATCATAGTAGTAGTCCGACTCTGCTTCATAGGCATCGCCATCACCTGAAACTCAACAAATCTGGTTGATGTGTACAACACCGTCCCGTAACATGGGAGTGAGTGATCAACTCAGTAGAACAGTAAAGCATAGGTTAACATGTTGTCAACTCAGTCAAGCAGTAATGATAGAGCAGTACAATCAAACAATTCTAAGTACTCTTATTAATGCAAGTATGAAATGACATGATGAATACCCTT
Source organism: Magnolia changhungtana (assembly GCA_030180095.1). NCBI lineage: Eukaryota > Viridiplantae > Streptophyta > Magnoliopsida > Magnoliales > Magnoliaceae > Magnolia > Magnolia changhungtana. The sequence continues at coordinate 7,032,655 of JASAUF010000397.1, forward strand.
GCCAAACCACCCTCATGCGACATCATCTTACGTTCCCGATGCATACCTCCCTCAGTGCTCCACATCTACCAGGCACATGCGGTGCGATGATGAGAATGATTACCGAGTAGTTATTAGTCCATTTCAAACAACAGTATTGGGAAACTAAGGTACCTCCCTTGTGTCATTCCCAAACATGATCCATTCTAGGGTCGTCAGTCCTAGTTAATCTCATACGATAATGTATTTCTAGGTCGCTGCAGAGGCTGCCAGGGCTATTACGTACAATGGTTACACCACTCCCCCATCACCTCTTTAACAGTTCATCAATATACAAATACAGGCCTAGTTCATACTCTATACACTGCGGCAAAACTCGTCGCCTCACCGCAAATTCAGAGTATGTTCGAGGTCACTACAAAGGGCTGCTAGGGCTGTTGCTCGCATTCGTTGCACCACTCCCCCATCACCTTATCAGTGTAGGCCAACAGCACGAATATAATGTCTCATACCACCAAAATTAGCTCACGAGTCTGGTTACTCACTGGTCATTACGGGGAGGCACATGGCCCTAGCGTAGGCCGACAGCTCGACCATGGTGTCCCATACCACCATGCCCGGCTCATGAGTCTTAGTGGATCGAGGTACCATGGTTAAAAGAGATTTCACTGGTAAGTTTGGTACCCTAGATTCAAGCAGTAGCGTCCAAACATGGTGAACATACATTAGACAGAACGGGTTACTTGACGAGCCTGACTAGCTCGAGCGCACAATCAATTGAACGACATGAAGTGCATAAGCACTTCACGTGGCCTAACCTCTGTCACCAACTGAAGTACGACTCGGGTTCATCAAACACATCCTACGTGTCGAAATGAATCTCAACCACGATCTCAAGTCTGGTATCGATTGTTTGGACCAAAATCATAGTCCCAAAAGCAATCAATCCATATTCTAAAGCATGTGGAGTAAAGCATAATAAACAAAGTAAGTCAAGCATGTTAACAAATGTGTTATAAAGCATGTTACAAAGCATGTTATAAAGCATGTTATAAAGCACCATATAAACAGGAAATATAAAAATGAATATTTTATCCATATATAATATATTCATACAACAAATAATCATGGCAATCACATTTTCAAAGATTATACGTATACGGTACTTTCTACAAATACCTAGAATATGTAAAATTTCATATTCTTCATCTTTAATCGAAACGGAAAATAGACAGCACTTTATACATGTGCAATTGCATGCAGATTATGAATCTATCATTATATGACATTGAAAGCATTGAAAACCATAACCTATACACCTAAAGTCCGCACCTTTTCTCGTAGAATCGTAACGGAGTCGATGGATTTGCTAAGCTTTCGTATACGGTAGTTTGGTAACCTATAACATGCTTTCGGTTAGTTATTTCATAACCTAATTTTTCCGAGTTATTATATTCACCTAAAATTCAAGATTTGTTTCTAACATGAAAGCACTTAAATAAGTTTGAAGAATAAGATAGTGAGAGATGAGATTTGTGAAGGAAAAATGAGGTTTTCAGGAAAATGGTTTGAAGAAGAAATTTGAGACCTTTAAATTGAGTGTTTGAGAAGTTAATCAGGTGTTAGGATTGACCCATTACCGAAGGACGTCTAATTCCAAGTGGCAAAAATTCGGGATGTTACAACATTTCCCGTTGTTGCTAGAATTTTGGATAATTGAGCCTTTGTGTCCCTTAATGTTGATGGTTCGTGAGTAACCACATCGGCAGTTTCCTCAATACATGGAGAATAAGAGGTAACAAAAGAAAGAAAGATATTTGCAACAGGAGAATATTCTTCGTAATCGAGTGGCTCCTCATCTAAGGAGGACACTAGAATTGGATGAGAGGCATCTGGACAAGTGATTGGAGCATCAGGAAGTGGAGACTCTACTCTAACATCATCTTCTTCTCCAATATCCACTTCAGCATCAGTATCTGCATTCATGGCATCTCCCTCATCAGTTAAGCTTGTAGGAGAAGATGTATCATCGCTTGTAGTATTTGCTGAATACTCTGATGAGTTGTCTTCCTCCGATATAGTTTGTTTTCCCTTATAAGTAGTCTTTATAGGGAGAAGACGAGCACTTTGAGTAGGAGAAGGGACCTGTTGTGCGAAAACTTCAGGAGACAATGACTTAGCACGCGAGCGAGTCATGGGAGATGTAGTAATGATAATCTAATGCACAGTAGGAGAAGTTATGGCTGTAGCACGGCTTGTTGTGGTTGTTGTAATGTCCACAATCGGGTTAATTGTGGTTGCTGTACGTTCAATAGTAGGAGAAATTGTAGAAGTGATGGGCTCTGTAGTAGGAGGAATGATGGGAGCAGGCTAAGTAGGCTGATCTCCTCCTTCAGGAGTAGGAGAAGGTAGAACACCGCTTGCAGTCTCAAATTCATTGTGAGGAGTGGCCAGTCTTTCTCCCCATTTTATCAAATCTAAAGGAGAACCAAAAGCAATCCATCCTTCCAAAGTATTTGGAGGCTTTATTTCTCTAATGGGCTCTTCTGCGGAAATTTTATGACAAAGCTATCCCGGAATGGTGGCCTGATCTTTCTCATAAAAGTATCCAATCCCTTACTCCAGCCTATAATTCCTCAAGCATGGAGGAGGAACCCAGATAGGCCGGTCCACTGGAAAACAGTTGCACACCAAGTACTAATAACGTGCCCACCACCGCATCTAGGAATATAAAGCTGTTACTCAGTGATTATACCCTGGAAGAAGAAATCGAGAGCCAAAATTCCTCGTTAGGAGCTGCTTCCATATTAAAGCTCAATTGTAGGGGCCGACTCCATAGCTTCTCATTGTCCGTGTAACCTCCTCACTTGCTTGAGGCATAGCTTGATCATACCTAAATTGTCTGGCAAAATGACTCGGATAGTATGGTTCTCGCCAGAACTCTACGCCTTCTCACATGGGAAGACTGCAGGAATGGATACAAAGAAAGAAGGTTCTCTTAACAGGTTCCAAGTTATTGTTATCCTCCACATCTCTGTCTTCAGCTTGGTAATCCAGATAAAAAGGGAAGAAGATAATAGATTTCATGCTGTCAATTTTATCCGTTATTCATTCATACCCCTTCTTTATCATCTTTCTCTTTGAGAAATGCCACAGGGGCAGATGATCGGGATGGATATAAGCCTTCTCCGGGTCATTGTAGTTCCAGGGGAAGTAAATGCCAAGCCATCCGGAGAAATAGTCCCATGAGTAAAAGAAGATGAGACTTCCAATGCTGGGCTTGAGCAGTGCACCGTAGCATGATCGAAAGCTCTATATAATGAGCATAAGACAGGAGGGGCCAGAGAATATTTCCTTCTACCTTCCGCCATTGCGCCTGCCGCCACGAATAACATTGGTTAAATAGAGTCTGAGCTTTTTGGGCTAGGAAGCATGACTAAACTCAGCTAGTAAGCCAAGAAAGCATCTAATTAGTTTCAATAGTGAATTCGGCCGGACCCCTTATCTTTTTGCAATTGGCTTCCAGCTCGGTACAATGGCTGCCAGGGAACCTGAAGAGGGGGAAGAAGAGACCATTTATATATCTATAAGCAAGTATCTTCTGAAAGGTAAAAGAAGAATGTTAGAACACTTACACCAGATATTGAGAAAAATGTGCAAGCCATTGAAGAGGGAATATCTTATGGACGTTAGCAAAATAAGATGTTTCATGAAAAAGTTTGATGGTTGATGCTGTAATCTTAGGTGTTCTATTAGGGGCAACGTAGGCAAATTCCTCGTTTCTAGGAACGTATTCATCGAGGAAGGATCCAGAGATAGGTAGGCCAGCCATCCTATATAAATCCCATAAGGTGATACTTACTTCTCCGATCGAAAGATGGAAAGAATTTGTAGTGGGAGACCAGTACTTCAAAAAGCCCTTATAAATCATCGTATCCTTTTGGAAGAATTCTGAGGTGGCTTCTATAGCATGATATATATTTTTTTTACAATAAGAACATCTTCATATTTCTTCAAGATCGCTTTAGCCCATGCGTTGTAATACGGATGATCAGTCCAAAGACCCCATGTCCTGAATTCTTCCTTGCCCCATAAGGAGTTGCGATGACGAAAGCGCTATTGAATTTTTTTAAAAAAATGAGTGGAGAAATGAGGGTTGTAACATGGTGTGAGCAAGCACATATATCTTATTTGACCAGTCTTTTGAATTAAGCCTTTATCTGTAAGATAACCTTCAAGGATTTGCGGCTCTTTGATCACCCAATTCGACACATACAGGATTCTGTTCTGTGCCATATAGTTGGTCGGTTCGCTTTAAAGTATGGACTGGTGGTGCTGAAGTTGTAAAGGGAGAGCAATAGTTTCATCTTTATAAGGGTTGCGAAATTTAATCACCTCAGCATTTAACTTGATTGAATCCATGCGTTCTGAAAACGCCTCCGATTGTGTTCCTGGGTCTTTTCTTGGAAAGCTTCATCTTTACTCTTTTCTCTTACTTACTTTGAAGTGGCCAGAGTAGGAGAAGCTTTAGTAGCAGAAGGGCGAGTGTCATCTATACGAAAATTGGTTGTGCATTTTAACCAATTGTTCCAATAAGATTCTTGTCCTGTAGTAGGAGGTCCCTCTATCTCTTTCATCACTATGGCTGAGCGGATATGTTCAGACAGGCGTTGGATACGATTAACAAAGTTAATAATGACAGGAGCTAGCTCTTTGAAAAAGGAAGAGCAGCCTTCTGCGGATCTGGGACTTTTCTGACTACGGGTCTCGGCTGATTGCGGGTCAGAAGACCCAGCAGTACTTGGAGAGGCGAGAGGTCTTTTTGAGCTAGCCATCGGATACCTATACAGGAAGAGAAGTTCAATAAGTTAAAGGGGAAGTATAAAAGATTGCGGAGGAGAAAGGGCAAATAAATTCGAACTCCAAATCTACATTTAAGCACAAGTGATTGTGCGCTAAAATGGTTGTGCGCAACATGTTGTGCGTTAAAATGGTTGTGCGCAAGATATTGTGCGCTAAAGTGATTGTGCGCAGTTCACTGTGCGCAATGTCATTGTGCGATACCTGTCCTTGCACTAAATTCTGGTTGAGCGCGGAGAAGTGTTGCGTGCTAGGTCCTATTGTGTGGGATGGGTGTTGTGCGGCTCACAACGTGGTTGGTGCACAACGCTATTTACGTGAAGAAAAGCTTGAAGTGTAAGAAGCGTGAAGTAGGTGAAAAATAAGATAGAAGGAAAAAAAAGAAGAAGTCCTGTATTTATAGGCAAGCTCTTGCCCATTGTGTGGAACACGTTGTGTGGAAAGCGTTGTGTGCAAAACGTTGTGCAGCGCAGAATAGAGAAAAATGATTGTGTGCCAAAGGAGTTAATGTGCGCACACAGAGGAAAGGAAAGCAAAAATGGTTAGAATAAAATTTTATTGATCCTACATTATTTATTTTGTAAAGAGATAAAAATAAAAAATGCTGGATCAAGGGGGCATCTGTTGAGGTATAAAAAAGAGAGAGAAAGGCAGCAACATTCTGTTGTGCGCAAATGATCAGTGTACGCACACTATCATTGTGTGCAGACAATCATTGTGCACAAATGATTGCTGTGCACTCAGAAGCCTTGAGCGCACAAAGGAATGTGCGCAGAGGAGTCCTCACAAAGGAAGGCGTGTAGGGGAGTCCGCGCAAAGGAAGCCGCATAATGGACTTCGCACAAAGGAAGCTGCGCAATGGAGTCCGCACAACAGAGTGCAAACAAGGGATACCGCAACATGGCTACGTGGCATATTCATACATGTGAGAGGGCTATAAATACCCAATGACCCCTCTAAGGGAGTCATTAACATCCAATCACGGAAAAGGAGAAGATCGCGAAAGAGGAGAGAGGTAGAGTCCGCACCCATTGTGCCGAATAGGTGTTGTGCGGCGTGCAATGCTGATGGTGCACAACAAGAGACAACGCATAATAGGATGGAGCGCACAACAGTGCCCAGTGCACAACAGTGCTCAATGCACAATAGTGCCTAGCGTACAATGGCTTCTCCCAGTGCATAGTAGCTCCTGCCAGTGCACAATGGCTTCCAGCACAGCACAATGCCCAATATTGGTTTTATATTATAATTCATAAACATTTTAATTTTGAATCAAAGGAGAAAAAGGATGTAAAAGAACTTAGAATGAATAAATGATGTGATTATCTTCTTTATCTTCTTTTATTTATGATTAAGTGAATGAATGAGATTCCGAAATCAAATGCATTTATTTCTTGATTGAAACACACACCTCTCATCCATTGAGAACTAGGTCAAAGAAAGTTCATATTTGAATTTACTGAGATATCTTTCAATTGGATAGGATGGGATTTCGATTCCGATCATGTGACTTGAATAAAGCGTAGATCTCCCTGATAGCTACAAGTGGATCCTTGGAAACCCTAGTTTCCCACCTTTGAATTTCTTAAGTTTTTCATTAAATCTCTCACAATTACTATCTATACGTCTAGATTTAGGTTTTCATCTTTTTCTAGTTCTTCTTCTAGTTGCTTTTAGAATACTCACGAGATTAGTCCTTCTGGATTCGACCTCGGTCTCACCGAGATTATTACTACATCGCGACCCCTACACTTGGGGTTGTGAACAAGTTTTTGGCACCGTTGCCGGGGATTAATGGTTGATTTTTCTGAGAATAACTAGTTTTAGAATTAGGTTAAGATTAGGATTTTTCTATTTTCTATTTTTAGATTAGGGTTTGTTTTATGTTTTTAGAAACTTTTTAATTCTAGGTTATTTTTTTAAAAGAAACTAATCGACTTTCTAATTCTAGGTTTAGAAACTTTCCTAATTTGATTTTAGAAATTTCCCTTTTTCTTTTTTTTTTTAGAAACTTTTTATTTTCTGTTTTTAGACACTTTCCTTTTTAGAAACTAGTTTACTTTCCTAAATAGTTTTTAACTTTCTTATTTTAGAATTTCTGTTTTTAGAAACTGACTTGTTTTGTTTTGTTTTGTAGGATTTCAATTAGGAACTTTTAATTTGGTAACTTCTTTCCAATTCTCTCTCTCTTTCTATTTTTAGACTTCTATTTCTTTTCTTTCTTTTTAAGTTTAGGTTAGAATCTAAAATTGAGGGATGAGAGTGTTTCATGCCCAAGTGGGTCCGTGACAACACTCGACATCTTTTGAGTGAAGGAGGATTAGTTGACGGGTTATCTATCCATCACAGGATTAGACACCACTCGAGATCCTCAGAGTTAATTGAAGTAATGGCTACAAATTAACCGGTCAATCAGCTAGGAAGACAACCTTAACCTTGGGTTGAGGAAGTCCAGGATGAGAATGAGGTGCATCAAGCACCCTCGCCATGTACTTTACGAGATTATTTACAACCTGCGGGGTTAAGTACGCCCTCATGCATGGTTTTTCCAGAAAATACGAGACATGGATATTAAGCTAGGGGTGATCCAACTCCTTCCAAAATTCCATGGACTTGAATCTGAAAGTCCATATTTACACTTGAAAGAGTTTGATGAGATCATAACCACTTTATATTTTCTAAACGTGTCTGATGACACGGTCAGACTGAAACTCTTTCCCTTTTCTTTGAAAGAGAAAGCTAAGATGTGGTTGCATTCACTACGTCCTAGATCTATTGGCACATGGAATGATATGATAAGGGAGTTCATAAAGAAAAATTTTCCACATCATAAAACAAACACCCTCAGAAAGTCAATCATGAACTTCACCCAAAAGCAAGATGAAACATTATTCCAATGTTGGGAGCGGTTCAAGGATCTTGTCAGTTCATGCCCATAACACGGTTTTGAAACATGGCTCATTACACACTTTTCATGATGGACTGACATCTTCCATGCGCTAATTGGTCGAGATAGTGTGCAATGGGGAATTCATGAATAAAAGTCAATGATGTGTGAGATTATTTGGACAGACTTGCTGAAAACGCATAATCATGGGACGTCTCCCCAAAATCGAGCACCACTTCTAGGCCCACTTAATCAAAGGAAAAGGGCGGATTATACCTTTTGAAAGAGGATGATGATATCAATGCTAAAGTGACTAATTTCATAAGGAAAGTCGAGGCCATGGAACTAAAGAAGGGTAAGGTTAAGGAAACTGTTTTTGGTATTTGTGCTTGCAATGTTCACACAACTGAAAATTATCCAACAATTCCTACCTTTCAAGAGGTGCTGAGTGAGCAATCTATGTCGTGAACAATCACTAAAGACCTTTTAATGGACCTACCTCCAATACATACAATCCTAATTGGAGAAATCATCCAAACTTCAGTTGGAGGAATCGACAAACTGCTACCGCTCAAGGTTTCTTTAATCAAATTCCAAATTAAGTGAAACCTCAAGAAGAATTGGTTTAAAATTCCACATAAACTCAAGAGCTTACTCAACCAATATGAGAACTTACAAAATATATGTAGAAGATGGATTCACGTGTTACAGTTGTAGAGAGGGGGATGCTTCTTGCTCAACCCGTCCCCAATCCTTAACCACAATACAAAATAAGTGATCCAAGCTCTTCAAATCAAATGGAGCAAGTTAAGTCTATCACCACTCTTAGGAGTGGGGAGATAATTGACAAGTCTATTTCAGTTAGGGCTGAAAAGCCTAAGGATTCGGAAGAGGACAACAATGATATAATTGGCACTACTCCACAAGAATTGGAACCGGAACTTCAAGGCAAGCCGATTGCCCCATTCCCCCAATGATTGGTTACACCAAAACCTCTTTCTAATTCTCAGGACATTCTAGAGGTGCTGAAACAAGTGAAGGTCAACATTCCTTTCCTGGATGTGGTTAAACAAATACCTTCATATGCCAAATTTTTAAAAGACTTGTGTACGACCAAAAGATGGCAAAATATTGAAAAGAAAATCTTCTTAACTGAAAAGGTGAGTGTCATCCTAAAGCAAGATGTGCCACAGAAATACAAAGATCCTAGTAGCCCAACCGTCACTTATGTAATTGGGAACTATCAGATTGAATACGCACTTCTTAACTTAGGAGCGAGTGTAAATCTGATTCCTTACTTGGTCTACGAACGACTAGGTTTGGATGAATTAAAACCCACCCGAACTACTTTATAAATTACCGACCGCTCAATTCGTGTACTGAGAGGGATAATCGAGGATGTGTTGGTCCAGGTTGACAGATTCTATTACCCAATAGATTTTATCATCCTGGATACTCAACCCATCATGGACATGAGCACTCAAATTCTCGTCATTCTTGGTCGCCCATTCCTTGCTGCTTTAAACGCAATCATTAATTGCAGGAATGGAGTCATGAGTATGTCTTTCGGGAATATGACATTGGAGTTGAATATTTTTTTAACACAGGCAAACAGTTAGAAGATGAAGACAATTTTCACAATATTAACCTGATTGATTCTTATGTGGAAGATAGAGTACTTCTGACCTTATCATCTGACCCTTTAGAGATATGCTTGGCCAACTCCCATGAATTAGATGATGATATGATTAGAGAGACGGGTGCTATGCTTGATGATGTGCCAGTACTTAAAGTTAATCGGTGGAGGCCACAATTTGAAAAATTGCCCCAAACTGATGTAGTGCCTCTATCATCTAACCTCAAGGCACCAAAGCTTGACCTATAACCTTTGCCCTCTGATTTGAAATATGTCTATTTAGGTCAAGATGAGACATACCCGGTAGTGATTTCTCCCCACCTTGAGCAAGAACAGGAGAGTATGCTCATCTATACTCTCATTGAGCGCAAAGGAGCCCTTGGATGGTCGATTGCGGACCTCGAGAGAATTGACCCTTTGATTTGTACTCACTGCATTCATCTTAAGGACAATGCAAAGACCTCATGACAATCACAATGTAGATTAAATACAACCATGAAGGAAGTGGTTAAAGCCGAGGTTCTTAAGCTATTGGATGTGGGTATCATATTATATCCGATAGCCAATGGGTGAGTCCAACTTAGGTGGTTCCCAAGAAGTCCAGAATCACCATCGTAGCCAATGCCAATAATGAACTCGTGCCAACTAGAATCACTACTGGTTGGAGAATGTGCATTAACTACTGGAAGTTGAATACCATCACGAGGAAGGACCAGTTCCCTTTGCCCTTCATTAATTAAATCTTGGGAAGGCTAACTGGTCACTCTTACTATTGCTTCCTCGATGGTTATTCGAGCTACAACCAGAAAGATATAGCCCTTGAAGATCAGGAAAGACCACGTTCACATGTCCTTTTGGCACCTTTGCTTACTGAAGGATGCTATTCGGACTGTGTAATGCCCCCGCCACTTTTCAGCAATGTATAATGAGTATTTTTCTGACATGGTGGGGCAATATCTAGAGGTCTTCATGGATGACTTCTCTATCTTTGGTCCATCTTTCAGCGATTGCCTAGAAAATCTTAAATCTATGCTGAAAAAATGTGAAGAAAAGAATTTGGTACTGAATTGGGTGAAGTGCCACTTCATAGTTCGTAAGGGAATTGTTCTTGGACACATCATCTCGTCTAAGGGAATTGAGGTAGATAAGGCTAAAATTGATCTTATGTCTAACCTACCTCCACCCAAGAACATACGAGATGTGCGTTCCTTCCTAGGACACGCTAGTTTTTACGGGAGATTCATAAAGGACTTCAGTCACCTCTCTTGTCCTCTATATAATCTGCTTCAAAAGGATGCACCATACGAGTGGACTGAGCAATGCCAGGAAGCTTTTACTAAGCTTAAGGGCATGTTAACCACTACACATATCATGCAACCACCCAAATGGAGACTTCCTTTTGAACTAATGTGCAACGCATCTGACTATGCTCTTGGGGCAGTTTTAGGCTAGAGAAAAGAAAAGAAGCGCTATGTTATACACTATGCAATTAAAACCCTAAATCATGCCCAAGTGAATTACTCTACTACGGAAAAGGAACTCTTAGCCGTAGTTTTCGCTTTGGACAAATTTAGGTCCTACTTGATCGGATCCAAGATCGTCATTTACATAGAACATGCGGCATTCAAGTATCTTCTTTCTAAGAATAATGCTAAGCCCTGCTTGATAAGATGGATCCTCCTACTCCAAGAATTTGATTTAGAAATAAAAGATAAAAAGGGAGTAGAGAACCTAGTGCCTGACTATCTTTCTCGCCTTGAACTCTCTGATTCTGTTGAGATGACACATATAAATGACATGTACCCTGATGAACAATTGTTCAAAGTCTCCCATACACCTTGGTTTGTTGATATTGCTAATTATCTTGCCATAGGTTTCATACCGACACATTGGATTGCGCAATATAAGAAAAAAAAATTCTTCACTGAGATTCGTAAGTTCTTCTGGGATGATTCGTATTTGTTTAAATATTACCCAAACCAAATCTTAAGGAGATGTGTGCCAGACAATGAACACCAAAGTGTCATCTCCTTCTATCACTCTCAGGCCTATGTGGTCACTTTTCTACTAAAAAGACCGCGGTCAAGATTCTATAGTGTGGCTTTTACTGGCCCACTATGTTCAGGAATACTCATGAGTTTTGCAAAGCTTGTGAGCGTTGTCAGAAATTGAGAGCATTGTCCTGTCGAAATATGATGCCCTTGAACCCAATTCCGATTATTGAAGCATTTGATTACTGGGGCATCGATTTCAAGGGACCATTCCCCTAATCCTTTGGGAATTTATATATTTTGCTAGCCGTAGACTGTCTCACTAAATGGGTCGAAGCTATTCTATGCCGAAACAATGACCACCAAAATGTCATTAAGTTTTTAAAAGAGAACATCCTTTCCCGGTTTGGAACGCCACATGCCATCATTAGTGATGTGGGCTCACATTTTTGTAATAAGCCATTCGTGAACTTAATGAAGAAATACGGCATCTCTCACAAAGTTAGTACTCCATATCACCCACAAATGAGTGGGCAAGCTGAGATTTTCAATAGGAAAATGAAACACATCTTGAAAAAAATGGTTAACCCTAATCAAAAGGATTGGTCAATCCGATTGACCGATGCTTTATGGGCTTACTGTACTACATTTAAAACCCCTATTGAAATGTCTCCCTTTAGACTTCTCTATGGGAAGGCTTGCCACTTGTTGTGGAGCTAGCACATAGAGCCTACTGGGCGATTAAAAATCTGAGCTTCAATTTGGACAACGCTAGCTCGCTGTGCAAACATCAATTGAATGAACTTGAAGAAATCTGGAATGATGCGTACGAGAACGTGAGAATTTACAAGGATAGGATGAAGGTGTTTCATGACCAGCACATTCTTCAAAAATCATTCACACCAAGTAAGAAAGTCCTCTTGTATAACTCTCGGTTACATCTCTTTCCGGGCAAACTGTAACATCGCGTACCTTTCAGTACTCGAGTGTTACTATTTTAATCTAGATTAGCATATGTGTATGAAGATAAAAGTAACATACATTGTTCACCATCATTTGATAAGTCACAACCCATTACTTGGTTTCAATAGCCGGAATGCCAATATTTCATATCCCACCGTTGATTTAAACAAATTGATAACTAAACGTTAAAAACCCATGTATTTTGGCCCACTTACAAGCCCAAATGATTTAATCCTTATAGTCAAATACTTATAAGAGACTGAATGAAAGAGTGAATGACCTTAATCGGGCTATGACCCACGTGAATAATTTAGAAATATACATATAATTGTATATATATAAATCGAAATACAAATAAATAATCTCTCCTTGAAAAACATACAGAACATCTCCAAAAGAGGGAACCATAAGAATTTAATATGAATAATTGATAATTGAAAATATAATAATAATAATAATAATAATAATAATAATAATAATAATAATAATAATAATAATAATAATAATAATAATAATAATAAAAGTAACAACAACAATAATAATAATAGATGTTAAATTTTTTCTAAAAGTAGCATTTAATGTCTTAAATTTATAGAGCCTGTATCCCAGTCTTCTAAATAAATCCTTAGACCTTATGAACCATTGACGTTCAGTTTCGAGCCGATCCGACCATTAGATTAGTGGGAATCCACCAATGTAACCTAAATCAAGTTGTACGGCTCACCAAAGCTTTGAATCTGCATGATCTTTGGTCGAAGGCTAAGATTGGGCCCACCAAGTGAAATGGGCCAAGTGGATTTCATCCAAACATGACCGTGGGCCCCACCTTGATGGTGCATGTGCAAAATTGTTAAGCACTTTCTGTGCACCGAGCGCCCCAGACCAGTCAGCACGGGCTGACCCGTGTTTTGCCAGAAAAGGGAAGTTTTCCCTCTCTCTCTGTTTGAAAACAACCGACGGACGACATCCCTGAGATTTTGATTGGTGGCCCACCAAATAAAGTCGGATCTCTAATCCGAACTGTCCATTATGTTAGAGAGCTCCACCTGACCAAAACCCAACAGTCATAACAAGTTTTCTTGTGCATATGGACACACTATCTTCACTGCAAACCATCCCTACAAACACATCAGTTTCCAGAAACAGAAACTGTCTCCTGCTGTTGCCACGCGGATGATCCGTGTGAGGTGAAAACCTCTTATCTTAGTCCTCTGTTTGGGCACATCTCGGCTGTCCATTTTAGATGTGGTTTAGGGCTTCAAAAACCATGACCAGTCTCCATTCCGCCCACTGTTTTGGAGGCAGTTTCGGCCTGAGGAGATCCGGACCACTAACTGTTGATCTGACGGTTCAAGAAGGATTAGGGCAAGCATATAAGGGGTGCGGATCGAGGAATAGTAACTCACCCTCCATTTTCACAGCCACAACCAAAAACCGGCCGTTTCCCTCCAACCTTTGAACCTGCCAAGAATACGTTGTTAGAGCTCCACTCTGACTGTCCCCCAAGCTCCATTACACCCTTAGAAACCCTCCTACATTGTCGGATTAAAGGAAGAAGAAGAGGGGGAGAATCTGCCATTATCTTCCTCGTTGAAGAGGAGCTGCAACACGTCGAGTTGAGGTGTGTCTGGACGTGTCGGATGAGCTCGTCTGAGTCCAGTGGGGTTGGTGTCCTTCAAAAAGAGCTGAGGGAAGAAAAAGAAGAAGGAAAGAGGGTGAGAGAGAAGAGAGACCGGGGGTGGCTATTGCACCAACCCGACCTAGTGGTGGTGCACGAGTCAGGTAAGGCAGTTAGCGTCGTTGGGTCTGTAGTAGACGAAGAATGAGGAAAAGTATGAGTGTAGAAAAGAAAAGAGAAGAGAAACAGAGGAGAAAGAAGAAAAAGAAAAATGAGAGAGAGGGAGAGGAATGCTGTTACTGATTTTTGTTGCACCAGGTGCTGCCCTGCCGTGTCGAGACCTGAGTCAGGTTGACTTAGTGCTAGCAGGGCCTTGTGCTAGAAGCAGGAAGAAGGAAAAGAGACAGAGAAAAGAGAAGGAATGGAGAAGGAGAAACAAGGGAGAGAGGGGCTGGGTAAGTGTTACATCAACTCGACCAGGCTGAGTTCGGCTTGAGTTGGGTCTGGGCTTGGCTAGAGACCCTGCTGGGGTGCTGATTTGAGTGTTGCTGGGTGTTCCAGCAGGAAAGAAGAGCATAAAGTGAGAGGAAAGAGAGAAAAGAAGAATAAAGGGTAGAAAAGAAACTAGGGAGAGAAGGTTGAGTTGACTTGGTTTGGAACCGAGTCTAGCCAAGTCGAGTTGGGTTCGGACTGTCCAGATTCAACGTCCATTGCTGGACGTTCTAGCAGGAAGAGAAGAGAAAGAAAGAGAGAGGAGTTGGAGTCAACTTGGTCTCAAACCGAGTCAACTCACCGAGTCGACAACAGGTGGGCCTATATTTTCTTTCCAAATTTAAAATACTTCAATTGTCATTGTTAACATCATTTTAGGATTTTTAAGTTAGATATGATTAACCATGCGTAATTGTCCATACTTGTATTAATTGATACATGTATATATATTTTTATTATCATATTAGTATTTTATTCGTCATCCTTAAGATATTATTATTAATGTTAGATCACTGCAAACCATCCCTACAAACACATCAGTTTCCAGAAACGGAAACTGTCCCATGAGGGCGATCCGTGTGAGGTGAAAACCTCTTATCTTAGCCCTTTGTTTGGGCACATCTCGGTTGTCCATTTTAGATGTGGTTTAGGGCTTCAAAAACCACGACCGGTCTCCATTCTGCCCACTGTTTTGGAGGCGGTTTCGGCCTGAGGAGATCCGGACCACTGACTGTTGATCTGACGGTTAAGGAAGGATTAGGGCAAGCATATAAGGGGTGCGGATCGAGGAACAGTAACCACCAAGAAAACGGCCTTTTCCCTCCAACCTTCGAACCCACTAAGAAAACATTGTTAGAGCTCCACTCTGACTGTCCCCCAGGCACCATTACACCCCTAGAAACCCTCCCACATTGTCGGATTAATGGAAGAAGAAGAGGGGGAGAATCTGTCATTATCTTCCTCGTTGAAGAGGAGCTGCAACACGTCGAGTTGAGGTGGGTCTGGACGTGTTGGACGAGCTCGTCTGAGTCCAGTGGGGTTGCTGGCCTTCAAAAAGAGCTGAGGGAAGAAAAAGAAGAAGAAAAGAGAGTGAGAGAGAAGAGAGAGCGGGGGTGGCTATTGCACCAACCCGACCCGGTGGTGGTGCGCGAGTTAGGTAAGGCCGTTAGCGTCGTTGGGTCTGTAGCGGACGAAGAATGAGGAAAAGTATAAGAGTAGAAAAGAAAAGAGAAGAGAAACAGAGGAGAAGGAAGAAATAGGAAGAAAAAGAAAAATGAGAGAGAGGGAGAGGAATGCTATTACTGGTTTCTGTTGAACCAGGTGCTACCCTACCACGCCGAGACCTGAGTCAGGCTGACTTAGTGCTAGCAGGGCCCTGTGCTAGAAGCAGGAAGAAGGAAAAGAGATAGAGAAAAGAGAAGGAATGGAGAAGGAGAAACAAGGGAGAGAGGGGGCCGGGTGCATGTTGCTTCAACTCGACCAGGCTGAGTTTGGCCTGAGTTGGGTCCGGGCTTGGCTAGAGACCCTGCTGGGGTGTTGATTTGAGTGCTACTGGGTGTTCTAGTAGGAAAGAAGAGCAGAAAGTGAGAGAAAAGAGAGAAAAGAAGAATAGAGGGAAGAAAAGAAACTAGGGAGAGAAGGCTGAGTCGACTCGGTTTGGAACCGAGTCCAGCCAAGTCGAGTTGGGTTCAGACTATCCAGATTCGTCGTTCATTGCTGGACGTTCTAGCAGGAAGAGAAGAGAAAGAAAGAGAGAGGAGTTGGAGTCAACTTGGTCTCAAACCGAGTCAACTCACCGAGTCGACACCAGGTGGGCCTATATTTTCTTTCCAAATTTAAAATACTTCAATTGTCATTGTTAACATCAATTTAGGATTTTAAAGTTAGATATGATTAACCATTAGTAATTGTCCATACTTGTATTAATTGATACATGTATATATATTTTTATTATCATATTAGTATTTTATTTGTCATCCTTAAGATATTATTATTAATGTTAGATCATACTATTTCTATTCATCACAATGATTATCAGGGCCACGTTAACTAATATTAAGTACATTGTTATATAAATAATTGTTTTAGAAATTATAAGTATTACTATTCATCGTGGGCGTCATTGGATAAATTAATATAACATTAGCCATTGTAATATTCCTAAAATTAATAACTAATTCATTTTATAAATTTTACTATCAACGATTCCCATTAACAATATCGTTAATGGCCATGCCAATTAGAGTCCTAATCCCATAATCAAAATCCTAGACCTAATTGATTTAAACCCTAGGCATATGCTTAAAACGTAAATAGTAAGTTAAGCATGGATCTAATTGTAAAATTTAGTAACTCATGGTAGGTCATAGTACCTATTATCGAGACTAGATTCATTATTAAAAGTCATGATTATTACCTTTAGAAAATACTATCGCTTTCATTATGGGATGAGTATAAGTATTATTAATATGAGTACCATTATTAGAAATCATCCTATTACATTAGTAAATACTCTATCATTATTACTTGGGTTATATACGAGAATAATAGTCGCCATAAAAATATTAGATAATGTCGGTACATTTAAATATAAACTTATGAACCATTGTTATTGCTATGGAGGGATTAAAACCCCTATCATGAATATTATTTGACCATTGTACGATAATGATATTAATGATAACTTAATTCAAAGCCTATAACTAAACCCTAGGACGAAGCCCTAACTCTATACCAAAACCCTAAAAGTAATCCAAACCCTAGGTAGTGTGTAGAGCTTGGATCTAATTGTACAAGTTCTTGATTTATATAGAGATTGATTCTAAGGAAACACACATTCTCTAGTAATACTGGTAGGCAGTTCAAAGTATAAGGTAATGATTCTTCTCCTTGAGCTTTCCATCTTCTCATTAGCTTAGGTTATAGTTTTTATTTAAATTCATAATTGATATCTCCCTTTATAATCACATGTGTTAACTGGTGGAAATTAAATTGTTGTATTACATGCTTTATGATTATCCTGTATAATTGTTTATGCTTGTGGAATCTCTTTTGTGGATTGCTTATGGAACTTAAACTGGTACATCAGTGGAAAACCCCCACTTATAAATGTACACCCATACTTGGGATGTAACTTGATTGAAGGTGATTGTAATAGACCTTCGATCTAGTGGTTATTGTGTCACGCCCCAAACACGGAAACCAGGCTCACAAAATTCCCGATCGCCGAATCCAGTGTTGACAGCCTCCGTAGTACCCCATTCTCGGCTTCTAACGCTCATTCACCAGGTTTCGATTCTGGGATGCTACGAGGAGGATTTTCAACATCAGTTTGATTAGTAATAAGCATAACCAAAGGCATAATCCACAAACAACAACCAAAAACTCCATCACATTTCCACTATGATAAAAAACTTTATAAGTACAATAAGCATAATGGAAAATACAATGGTAATTGACAAAAAGCTCTAAGATGATATGTTATGTGCTCCTACCTTAGTGCTGCTATGGTCTAACATCACCTGCACGTAATGGTCATGCATTAGCTTTTGGAAAGCTTAGAGGGGTGGTGAAAGTGTGTGCGCAAGGTAGTAATACAATTATGCAGTATCAGAGTAATGCAGAATATTCTGATGAATCCATGAATACCATAAGCCGTACCACGGCTATGCGATGCAAGACATGAATGATGTCGGCCATACCAAGGCCATGCGATGCGAGATGCAACTCAAGCATACAATTCCTCATCTGAGTTCACATATCAATACAGCTTAACTCTGAAATATCACCGAGGTCTAGTACACTCCAACTAGATTGTTGTCCCATTGCGTACAACAAAGTGAGTGGAAAAGACCTCACTATCTGCTTGTCAATATCAGACTCGGCTCGTTGATAGCGGACCCATTTCTCGAGCTGGTCAAACTCAGCCTAGCTTTGCCCCCTCCTCTTGGGCGGGTAAGGTAGTACCCCCTTCTAACTGACCATGACACAGTGAAAAGCGTGGCCCTCCGGTAATCGATACTCGACGCTCATGCGCCCACTCGGTCTAGACGTTGGAGCAACCTCTTAGTACCCTAAGGGTTAGGGACTTTCACCCAGGGATATCTATAGCAACCCATGTAGAACAAGATTTTTGGTATCTAATCCTGCCAACCACGATATGCCTGTGGCGGTTATAGCCCTGATGTCACTAGAGCGTACAGTACACATGTTACACAATGCGAGATGCATGAATCACACAATTCAGTCATACAACAATCATGCGTGTACCGCGCGCTCATGTGGGCATCTCCCTGTAAGTGCTATGGTCTCATGCTCCTTTGGTTGTCAAATTTTGATGTGTCAAAATATCTATCTGTGTCTTGTGTTTGTATGGTGATTTATATGTGTTCAAGACACTGCATCAACACTTTATGACATTGGATGTCTTCAAGAAATACAAAGTGTACTTCATCATCCTATCAATGTTTAAAGCTATAATGTTGAAGTTCAAGACTCAAGAAACAACTTCAAGAATCAAGAGCAACGCATGAAGTAGTTTTCAACCTGATGAAGATTTTAAGATTAAAGCTACAATAAGTTCAAGAGCTTGATAAGGTTCAAATGTCTACATTCGTTGAATGGTTGAAGTTCAATGTCTATACGATATGTTTTAGGTTTGTATGACCATTAGGTTAACCTTAGAGTAGGTTATTTCGGATACATAACTCAATTATATCTTTAATAGGTTTTTGGACTGTTCTAAGACCAGTCCTAGCCCCTGTTCGATCAGTCCTGGAATTGACTTGACCGGTTCAAGAAATTCCACGACCAGTCCTAAGTTGTTGAGAATTTTTGGAATTTTTTGGTACACCTACGACCGGTCGTAGGAGTGACTTCGACTCGATCTCGACCAGTTGTAAATCTACGACTTAAAGTCCAGCAAGCAATTCTATGGTCCTACGACCAGTCGTAAAGAGCTACGACCAGTCGTAGGTGACCTACGACCGGTCGTAGGTTCCCTAAGACCAGTCGTGGAACGACTTTCAAAAATCATGCTCCTTATTTCAAATATCCGTTAGAGCTACGACCAGTCGAAGGTTCCTAAGACCAGTCGTAGATGCGATTTCTGCTTCTATAAATTGAACACGAATTTCAAAGTTTTTCATTCAATTTCATAATATTTTCAAGGCTCCACTCTAAGATAAGTTTGTGTTTGTTTTTTAAGCTATTTTGTGCATAATTGCTTTCTCTTTTTTCTAGCTTATTTAATTTGATTTTGTTTCTATATTCCAATCTTATTGGAAAAGTGGAATTACCTTATTCCTTCTTCTTAGAATCAAAATCAAATATAGCTACGCCCAACTGGTTAAAATCTAAAATCTATTAGAACTTAGAACCATATTAAAGTGAGTATTGGAAATTGAACTTTGACATTCAATCATCTACTCCGATTGGTTCTACTGGGCTACTACGAAAAGGAGAAATCCAGGTATTTTACAATTCTGTAAAATTTCATTTCTTTTGATTTTGTTTGAGGTTAAGCCAGAAAAATCTCATTGTATTGGTTATCTGAGGAGAGCCAGAAAACTCAAAAGAGAGGGGTTTTTGAATTGTGTAAGCCCAAGTGCAAAAGACACAATTGTAAAGGTTTTGGGTGAACCTGTGAAAACCTATTTGATAGTGAATGCTAATATCCCCTGTGTGAGGATATTAGGAGTGGAGTAGCATTCTGTGTGCTGTTGAAAGACAGTTGGTGTACACACAGGCGAACTACTATAACTCTTTGTCTTGTGGATTGAATGTTTGTTTAATTTTCATATCTTTTATCATTCAATTGTGTGGAATGTACATGTGGATGTGAATGTTGTAACAATTTACATTTCAAACAAGTATGGGGATTTTTGTAATAAATTAGATCTATATTTCTGCATTTAATTTCAATTCTTTGCTATTCATTTATTTCTATTCAAATTGAGTTCTTGATCCAAAAGACGTTCTAGAAATAAGGTTGTCCTACCATAAGCCCTTGTTTATTATGGTGTAAGGTTATCTTTAGAACTGAATTTGTATCAATTTCTCAATACTTATTTATTAAGGTGATTTGATTTATAATTGTAAGGCTATTGATTTATTTTATTTCGCTAATTTTATTTTAATTTGGCATAGTCCTATTCACCCCCCCTCTAGGACATATAGCTTGGCCTTTTTAAATGGTATCAAAGCCTAATAGCTCTTTCTTATTGCTTTTTATTTGGATTTATTTCCTGAGCTAATGATCTAAGCTATATAAAAAGATGTCAAATTTTGATAGCCTTTCAGTCACTAGGCCTCCACCATTTGATGGCTCCAACTATGCCTATTGCGAAGCCAAAATGAGGATCTTCCTCAAATCAATGGATGAGAGTGTGTGGCAAGCCACAGTGACCGAATAGAACCCTCTTACCATTGAAGTAACTGAATCCGATGGTTCAAAAACTGTGTCTGTACCTGCTATTATTTATGGACTACCCTTCAGAAAAGTGAGTATAGTGCCAATGCTAAAGCACTAAATGCAATCACTTGCGCACTATCACCGGATGAGTTCAAAAGAATTATATCCTGTGATACTGCAAAGCAAGCTTGTGATATACTAGAAATGACACACGAGGGTACATCAATTGTAAAAAAGCCTAAAGTCCAACTCCTCACAACCAAATTTGAAGAAATTCATATGGAGTAAAATGAAATGTTTATGGACTTTTACACTAGACTAAATAACATTGTAAACTCAATGTGAGGTCTTGGCGATAAAATTCCAGAAAGTAAAGTGTGTGCAAAGATACTACGCTCACTTCCTGAACGGTTCAATTCTAAAGTAACCGCGATCCAGGAACTTCGTGATACGGATAATATGAGGGTAGAAGAACTAGTTGGTTCTTTATAAACCTATGAATTAAATTTTAAAGCTCCTAAAGGTAAATCTATAGCTTTGAAATCATCTAAAGTTATTTCTCAAGAAACTCAGATTTAGAAAATTCTGAAGATGATATGGCTCTTTTGGCGAAAAAGTTTTATAAAATTTTCAAAAGCAAGAAAAGGGTCGACTTTCAAAAGGCAAATGAAAAGAAACGATCTAAACTTAAGTCCAAAACTTGGAAGTCTTTGAAAGATAGTCAATGTTACAACTGCCAAGAATATGGGCATTTAACAAACAAATGTCCTAAAAAGGATAGACCCAGAAGGAAGGGTATGTTGGCTACTTGGGATGAATCGTCTGATTCTGAAGCATCTTCTGAATCAGAAAATTCTGAAACCGAGTCGGTCAGTGAAGTTAAAGCCCTTATGACTCTAGCCAAGTTTACTTTTTCAGATCACGATGATTCAATACGTGAAGAAAATTTGGATAGTGATCATGAAAATGAAGAAGATCTTCAAGATGCTTATAATGCCTTATATAAAGAAAGTTGTAAAATTGCTGTCAAACTTAAACTTCAAAAAGAAAAAGTTTTTTAAACTCAAAGAATGTTTTGAAACTCTTGTTTTAGAAAAATCCCAAATTTCAGATTGTTTTGAAAAATCAAAGTGTGATTTGGAATTCGAAACCTCCTTGATTGAAGATTTGAAATCTGAAAATGAGAAATTAAAAATGAAGTATCTTCTCTTCTGAGTTTGAAGGACACATGAAGATATGCCCAAGGTGATCCAAAATTAGAAACATTATTATCCTGATCAAGAAAATGTGGTGATCGATCCGGGTTGGGCTATGATAAAAATACATCTCCTAAACAGAAGAATACTCCTCCCAACTTTGTGAAAGGAGAGACTTCTAACTCAAAAGGAAAAGGTACTAGTCAAGTTTTTTCTAAAAATACAAAAACTTTTCAAAAACCTAAAAGCAGCTATATAAATTTTAAAAATCAGATCAGAAACCCACTAGCTGAAAAGATAATTGATTTACTAAAGGAGCTCTTAAAATCTAACTCAGTAGGTCACTCTTACAACTAAACAAAAGAAGATCAATTATATTCCTAAACCCAAAACAGTTCTGAAATGGGTTCCTAAGGTTGCCTGTTTGGTTGCTCACACTGCTTTCAAAGCTTCAAGCCATTCAAAATGGTACCTAGATAGTGGATGCTCCAGACATATGACAGGCGACAAGGCTCTATTCACCGATCTTAAAGATATGACTGATGGGTCAGTCACATTTGGTGATGGTAGCAACTGCAAGATAATTGGCAAAGGTACGGTTCAACTCTATAACCTTCCCTTATTTAAAGATGTTTTATATGTTGAGGGTTTAAAACACAACCTGTTAAGCATATCTCAAATATGCGATAACAACCATAGTGTTAAATTTTCTAATCAAGGTTGTGAAATTATAAACAAAAAGGGTTCTGTAATATTAACTGGTCGCAGAACTTCTAAAAATTGCTATATAGTAAGCGATGGTTGCTCATCTAACCAAACATGCTACATGGTCCATACCAATGAGACAGAATTATGGCATAAACGCCTCAAACATGTACACTACCGAAATTTATACAGATTGAGCAAAGGAGAACTAATTAGAGGTCTACCTAAGATACAAAAAGTAGACAAGATTTGTGGTGAATGCCAGTATGGTAAACAAACTAGGAGCTCTCACAAAAAGGTGAACTCCAATACCATCACAAGACCACTCGAGCTTCTCCACATAGATCTTATAGGACCAACGAGAACGGAAAGTCGTAGTGGCAAAAAATACATCTTGGTTATTGTAGATGATTATACAAGATACACTTAGGTTTCATTCTTGAGGGACAAATCAGAAACCCTTGATGAAGTGAAAAAGATTATAAAATGGATCCAAACTAAAAAATGTTCTCAAGTTAGTAAGATCCGTAGTGATCATGGATTCGAGTTTGAAAATAGTAGTTTTAAGAAATTCTGTAGCGATCAGGGAATATCGCATGAATTCTCTGCACCTAAGACTCCTCAACAAAATGGAATTGTCGAGATGAAAAATAGAGTGCTTCAAGAAATGGGAAATGTTATGTTAAATAGCATGAAGCTTCCCAGGAATCTCTAGGCCGAAGCAGTGAATATCGCCTGCTACATTATTAACCGTGTTTATATTTACAAATCTAATTATAAAATGGCTTATGAAATGTGGTTTGAGAAAAAGCCTTCTGTCAAATACTTTCGAGTTTTTGGCAGCAAGTGTTATATTTTGCGTGACCGTGAAAATTTGGGAAAGTTCGACACTAAAAGTGATGAAGGGATCTTTTTAGGATATTCTTTAAACAGTCGTGCATATCATGTTCTGAACAACAGGACTGGTGTGATTCAAGAGTCAATAAATGTTGTAATTGACGATCATTCGAATACACCTGCCCCTAGTACAGATAATGATGAAGTTCTTATACTTGAAAAACCAGAAACTTCATCAAATAAACTAATTCTGAATTAAGGACTGTTAAAGATCATCCAACTTCTCACATAGTTGGAAACCCTCTCATTGGTATGCGCACTCGTAGACAATTAGAGGACATATGTAACTACGTATGCTTTACATCCTTGATAGAACCGGTTAACGTGAATGAAGCACTTTCTGATGAAAACTGGACATTTGCGATGCAGGAAGAACTTAATCAGTTTGTCAGAAATGATATCTGGTACCTTGTTCCTAGACCTAAAGATAAACATATTATTGGAATAAAATGGATTTTTAAAAATAAGTCTGATGAACTTGGAAATATTATTCGAAATAAAGCAAGGCTTGTTGTACAGGGGTACACACAAATTGAAGGTATTGACTATGATGAAACCTTTGCCCCTGTAGCTCGTCTTGAATCAATCAAACTTTTTATTTCCATTGCTTGCTTTAGGAAAATTAAAATTTACCAAATGGATGTAAAGAGTGCCTTTTTGAATGGTGATTTACATGAAGAGGTATATGTTGAACAACCTACAGGGTTTGAAGACCCTAAGTTTACTGATCATATGTATCATCTTAAAAAGGGTCTCTATGGTCTGAAACAAGCTCCCAGAGCATGGTACGAAAAACTAAGTTTTTACTGAGTTATAATTTTCAGATGGGAAGTGTTGATAAGACGCTCTTTGTTAAGAAACATAACAATGATATTCTAATGGTTCAAATATATGTTGATGATGTTATTTATGGATCAACCTATACTAACATGACTGTTGAGTTTGCAGATTTAATAAAATCTAAGTTTGAAATGAGCATGGTTGGGGAATTAAATTATTTCCTAGGGTTGCAAGTGAAACAACAACCTGATGGAATTTTTATCTCTCAAACCAAATATGCTCTGAACTTAATTAAGAAGTTTGGATTTGAGAATGGTAAAATTTTTGATATTCTTATGAGTACAACTTTGAGACTCTCAAAAGACTCTACAGGTAAAGATGTGGATCCTAAATTGTATCATAGTTTGATTGGTAGTTTGCTTTACTTAACTGCAAGTAGACCAGATATCGCTTTGAGTGTTGGTATTTGTGCTCGTTACCAGTCAAATCCTAAAGAATCTCACTTAACTGCTGTTAAGCGGATTATGCGATATGTCACAAGTTTTGGTAAACTGGGTCTTTGGTATCCTCATGAGATTAGTGTTCAATTAGCCGGGTACTCAGATGCTGACTGGGCTGGGAACATTAATGACAGGAAATCAACCAGTGGTGGTTGTTTCTACATCGAAAATTGTCTTGTTTCTTGGTTTAGCAAGAAGCAAAGTTCTATATCGCTATCAACAGTTGAGGTTGAATACATTGTAGCTGGAAATGCATGTACTCAGCTTGTTTGGATGAAACGTATGTTAAGCGATTATGGAATTACACAGGATTCTATGATTTTATATTGTGATAATTCCAGTGCAATAAATATCTCAAAAAATCCAGTTCAACATTCACGTACTAAGCATATTAACATTAGATTTCATTTCATTCATGAATTAGTGGAAGAAAAATTAATATCTTTGGAATACATTCCAACCGAGACTCAACTTGCGGACATTTTCATTAAACCGCTCGACAAAAGCAGGTTGAATAAATTAAAGTTTGATCTCGGTATATGCGATTTAAATTGAATTTGCATGCTTTGTCATAATGTACATATATTTGATGGCTTATTTGCTTAAATTTTGAATAATTTGAAAAATTACAAATTTTGGTCGGTACTCGACCGGTCTTGCTTCGACTGGATCATATGCTCGTGGCTATGCCTGTTAGAGAGAAACCCATCCATCATCTTCCTTTTAATAATTCCAATATTAACAAGATGAATTTAGAATTGGCTCATGGCCAAGTGGATGTTAGTAGCAGTGGTGCTAAAGCAGGGAATGCAGATGAAGCTGGTGATCTTCCTACAAACATAAATATGGATGATATATTTGAAGACCTTGAGTCAGACTCGCCTGATGATCCTGACTTTCAGCCTTCTGATTTTGATGAGAAGTTGAATTCTCTTCACGAACAGGTGGCTCAAATTCGTGTTACCCAAGACACTCAATTTCTTATTTACGCAAATATATGAGGCGTGTTGCTAGGGGTTTATACAAAAGTGATCCATCTAATCCTGCTCCCTCTTCTGGTTCTGACTGACAATTTTACGTTTTGTCTATAATAACTGGTATTTTACTTTGCTCTATGGCTGCACTATGTTTGCTTGACTGACTTTTGTTGAATTATGCACTATGCACTTTGAACTTTTTATCTCTTGCATCTATATTCCATCTCCTACTTTCCTTAACCTTAGCTTGCCCTTATTTTCCTTTGTCATTTTGTGTCAAAAAGGGGGAGAAGTTTGGTGAAGTTTTGGCTAGATTTAATGATTATGATTATGGGATTGTAGAGTAGTTTGGATGTGCTGTTACTCAAGGGGAGTAAGTTGGATGTTGCTCATGATGTCTATATAACTGGTGCATGATTCACTATTGAACCTGTTGTGCTTGTATCTCTCTTATTCTTTTTAGAAGTACTATTATTTGGGTGTTTTGTCACAAATTTGACAAAGGGGGAGATTGTAAGTGCTATGGTCTCATGCTCCTTTGGTTGTCAAATTTTGATGTGTCAAAACATCTATCTGTGTCTTGTGTTTGTATGGTGATTTATATGTGTTCAAGACACTGCATCAACACTTCATGACATTGGATGTCTTTAAGAAATACAAAGTGTACTTCATCATCCTATCAATGTTCAAAGCTATAATGTTGAAGTTCAAGACTCAAGAAACAACTTCAAGACTCAAGAGCAACGCATGAAGTAGTTTTCAAGCTGATGAAGATTTTAAGATTAAAGCTACAACAAGTTCAAGATCTCAAGCTTGATAAGGTTCAAATGTCTACATTCGTTGAATGGTTGAAGTTCAATGTCTATACGACATGTTTTAGGTTTGAATGGCCATTAGGTTGACCTTAAAGTAGGTCATTTCGGATACATAACTCAATTATATCTTTAAGAGGTTTTTGGACTGTTCTAAGACCAGTCCTAGCCCCTGTTCGACCAGTCCTGACATTGACTTGACCAGTCCAAGAAATTTCACGACCAGTCCTAAGTTGCTGAGAATTTTTAGAATTTTTTGGTACACCTACGACCAGTCCTGGTGGTCCTTCGACTGTTTGTAGGAGTGATTTCGATTCGATCTTGACCAGTCGCAAGTCTACGACTTAAAGTCCAGCAAGCAATTCTATAGTCCTACGACCAGTCGTAGAGAGCTACGACCAGTCATAGGTGACCCACGACCGGTCGTAGGTGACCCACGATCGGTCGTAGGTTCCCTAAGACCAGTCATGGAACGACTTTCAAAAATTGCGCTCCTTATTTTAAATATCCGTTAGAGCTATGACCAGTCGAAGGTTCCTAAGACCAGTCGTAGATGCGATTTCTGCTTCTATAAATTGAACACAAATTTCAGAGTTTTTCATTCAATTTTATAATATTTTCAAGGCTCCACTCTGAGATAAGTTTGTGTTTGTTTTTTAAGCTATTTTGTGCATAATTGCTTTCTCTTTTTACTAGCTTATTTAATTTAATTTTGTTTCTATATTCCAATCTTATTTGAAAAGAGGAATTACCTTATTCCTTCTTCTTGGAATCAAAATCAAATATAGCTACGCCCAACTGGTTAAAATCTAAAATCTATTAAAACTTAGAACCGTATTAAAGTGAGTATTAGAAATTGAACTTTGACATTCAATCATCTAATCCGATTGGTTCTACCGGGCTGCTACGAAAAGGAGAAATCCAGGTATTTTACAATTCTGTAAAATTTCATTTCTTTTGGTTTTGTTTGAGGTTAAGCCAGAAAAATCTCATTGTATTGGTTATCTGAGGAGAGCCAGAAAACTCAGAAAAGAGGGGTTTTTGAATTGTGTAATCCCAAGTGAAAAAGACACAATTGTAAAGGTTTTGGGTGAACCTGTGAAAACCTATTTGATAGTGAATGCTAATATCTCCTGTGTGAGGATATTAGAAGTGGAGTAGCATTTTGTGTGGCTGTTGAAAGACAGTTGGTGTACACACAGGTGAACCACTATAACTCTTTGTCTTGTGGATTGAATGCTTGTTTAATTTTTATATCTTTTATCATTCAATTGTGTGGAATGTACATATGGATGTGAATGTTGTAACAATTTACATTTCAAGCAAGTGTGGAGATTGTTGTAATAAATTAGATCTATAATTCTGCATTTAATTTCAATTCTTTGCTATTCATTTATTTATATTAAAATTGAGTTCTTGATCCAAAAGACATTCTAGAAATAAGGTTGTCCTACCATAAGCCCTTGTTTATTATGGTGTAAGGTTGTCCTTAGAACTGAATTTATATCAATCTCTTAATACTTATTTATTAAGGTAATTTGATTTCAGCATTGTGAATTGATTTATAATTGTAAGGCTATTGATTTTTTTTATTCCGCTGATTTTATTTTAATTTGGCATAGTCCTATTCACCCCCCTCTAGGACATATAGCTTGGCCTTTTCACTCCCTTTTCCAGGGAGTCCCATAACAATATGCCCAATGGCATGTGCTATGATCAATCACTCATCTCATCACAAGCATGCAGATGATGCGTATGGGGCATGTATTATGATGTTATGTTGTCACATAGTCATAATCGGTATCGATAATCAACATCGATAATCGACACTGATAATCAGGGTCGATAATCAGCGTTGGCCTCGATAATCGGCACCGATAATCAGCATCGGTAATCGGCACCGATAATCAGGGTCAATGTCGGCGCCGGTCTCGACAATCGGCACCGATAATCAGTGGATAAACAAAGCGGGGTCCATAGATGATCAGCCGATCAACCCTATTATAAGGATCGACACCTGATCGTGGTTATATCAAATCCGATAGCACGGAGTCATCCATCTACGGTGAATGGGGCCCACTTATTTGGGTTACCCCATGAAGAGAATGGGCCTAACAAGGCTTAAGGGAAGGTCACAATGAGGACATCTAACCATCATTGCCCATCAATGTGGACGTCAAACTAACATTGCTCCCAAGGGGTGGCCTACATACGACTAAACATATAGTGGGCCCATGGCCTCACGTACAAGCATGATGGGCCTCATTTATGTTACATAGGCCTCGTCATATGGGCTAACATACATCACATCGGGCCTCGAATACACACAACAGGTGGGCCTCGCACCAGGGCCTCAAATACACACATCAGGTGGGCCTCGCACCAGGGCCTCGAATACATCTCAATGGGCCTCTTATGTCAAGCGGGCCACATCACATGGACCACACCAATGGGCTTCATGTACATCAAATAGGTCGCACCGATGAGCCTCATGTGTATCAAATCGGGCCCACCCTTATGTATATTTTGAGATCCGACCTATTCACAAGTTAACATAGAGATAAATGAAGTGGAAACAATATTGGGAACTACGGTGGCCCATAGAAATTTTAACTCATTAAGTGGGGTCCACTTGAACGTTAGATCTGACTCATTCTTTTACGTACGCCATAAAATGATATCTCAAATGGTTGGATAGTTTGTATACAACCCATGCATCATGGTGGGTCCCATAGATAGACAGCGCGGATGGAACAGGTGGGGCCTACTAAACTTGATAATGTGTATAGCAGTTGGCGGTGGGGTCCACCTGCTGCCATGCACAGCAGGAATAAGGTGGCTGTTGCTGTCTGAAAGAGGCAGAGGTGGTCCATGTAGGGCCCACCGTTTTATACATATAAAGTATATAATATATATGTATTATTTTTTTATATATAAAGTCGCTGCTGCTGAGCAGCTTTTTGGCATTAAAGGGAGAGGTGGGTCCCACGTAGGGCCCACTAGTACACATATACATAAATGATATAATAATAATAATAATAATAATAATAATAATAATAATAATAATAATAATATATTTATAAAAAGAAACGTCTAGGCCCTGGACGTCCTAGATGGTGCATATATCAAGGAGGACCCACACGTGGGGTGTGTCCACCGTCCAAGGATAGTGGAACTTGCATGCATCGGGTGGGGCCCATCTAAATGGATGGACGTCATGGATGGGTCCCATAGACCCCACGGTCAGCACATACCCATGCCAGTACACATACTCCATGTTAGCCACCGCCATAGGGATTAAAACCAAAACCTCAAGTGTTGAAACGAGGCATCTTTCACTCGGTCTGCCACCTGAGCTATGGAGCTGGGTGAGTCCCAACGTTGATACGAGGTATCTCTCACTCAGCCTACCATGTGAGTTATGGAGCTGGGGCCCACGTCAGATCACACTTCACTGGCAGCCACACCCCACTGCTAGTCACATCCAGGTGGGCCCCCTATGGACGGTTGGGATGACATATAAACATCATTGTGTGTCCCACATGGATGGGGTCCACCGGTAGATGGCATGGATGATATACACACATTATAGGTGGGCCATAATCATAGAAAAAGAGAGAGAGAGAGAGAGAGATCGACGAAGATGGAGGGGCCCCACCACTATGGGCCCCTCTTTGATATAAAGCCTGCATCAAGGTGGGTCCCACCATAAGTGGGCCCTTACATCATAAAGAAAATAAAGGAGTGGAGATCCAAGATCACCCTCTGTTCCTTCTTGCTCCCTAGGCTTCCTTTGCTCCTTAGCTTTGATCCTAATAGAGGAGATGGAGTTTGGATGGTTGAGATGGGAAATGAGGGGGTAGGAAGTGGGCCACACACAAAGTTCTCATGGAGAAGAGAAAGAGCTTGGACGTGGGATTTTCTTGCTTGCTTAGGAAAGTAAGTTGAGAAATGAGAGAGAGGGTTGTAAAGAGAGAGAGAGAGAAAGATGGGTGATGGAGTGATGGATGTGGTGAGTGATAGGTGTGTAAGAAACTTTTAACTTTAGGGTTGCTTGGTGCAAGAAAAGTATGGGCTTGTGTAAGAACTTTTTAACTTTGAGGTTGCTTGGGAATGGGTGAAAGGTGATGTGTACTTGACATGTACTTGACATGATGAGATTATTGATTGATTGATTGATGTGACAAATCGTAGAGATTCTCTCGGAATCTGCACGTGCGACATTTTCCTCGCACCGAATGCAGACCCACATCTCTTGACTAGGGTATCGGATCGGCGAGCGAGTCGTGGCATTGGAACCGCGGTGACGGTGCGGTCGCTAGGGTATAAGTCTCAGATTGAGTCGACTCAGGTTGATGACATGTGAATCAGGGTCACACGCAAATGCTGGTTAAGGGTTGAAGGTTATTAAAATTCGACCGAAAAGACCACGGAAGCCTACTGAACGGTACGGTTTAGGATATGGGTGTTACAACTTTTTCCTCCTAATAAAAATTTCGTCCTCAAAATTCACACAATTATCGCAACTAGTCATAACTCATGAGGAAGAAGAAACATAACATCATCTTATAAAATCAGAGATAACATACAAAGTACAACACATAGTCAATTATAAAAAATATGGGGATAACGCTCTCGAATCTTGGCCTCCCGCTCCCAGGAAGCCTCCTCAATAGAATGGTGACCCCACTGAACCTTCACCAACGGAATGACCTTGGTTCAGAGGACCTGATCTTTCCGATCAAGGATACGAACTGCTGCTCAATGTAGGAAGCGTCCTCATGAACCTCTAACGGCTGCCAATCAATAACAGGAATGATGTCTGACCCACACTTCCTCAATATAAAGACATGGAAGATGTTGTGGATGCCAGACAACTGAGATGGCAAGGCAAGTTGATATGCCATGGTGCCAACGCGCTCAGTGATCTCAAAAGGTTCTATAAATCTAGGGGCAAGCTTGTCCTTGATTCCAAATCGAACTACGCCCTTCATGGGTGAGACCTTGAGATACACATGGTCCCCTATGTCAAACTCTAAGGGATGATGCTGGCAGTCAGCAAAACTCTTCTGCCGGCTCTGAGCTGTGCGCATCCTCTAACTGATGATATCGATAGCCTCTGACATCTCTTGCACAAGCTCGGGACCTAGGAGACGACGCTCTCCAACCTCGGTCCAACAACTCGGTGATCTGCATGGTCTGCCGTATAGTGCCTCAAAAGGAGACATGCTAATGGTTGCCTAATAGCTTTTGTTATATGGAAACTCAGCCAATCACAGATGCTCATCCCAGCTACCCCTGAAATTAATCACGCAGGCCCGAAGCATATCCTCAAGGATCAGGTTTCCCTCTCGGTCTGGCCATTGGTCTACAGATGGTACGCGGTGCTAAGCTACAAATTAGTCCCCATCACTCTCTGAAAGCTCCTCTAAAACTGAGATGTGAACCTCGGGTCTCGGTTAGAAACAATTGAGACTGGAACGCCATGTGGTCTCACAATCTCCTCAATAAATAATCTCGCAAGCCGGTCCAAAGGCCAAGTCGTATGAATCGGAAGAAAATGTGCTGACTTCATCAACAACAACCCAAATGGCGTCATGACCGCGCTGAGCTCTCAACAAGCCCATAATGAAATCTGTCGACACGTGCTCCCACTTCCACATCGGGGCGCTCAATAGCTGCAATAGACTAGAGGTCTCTGATGATCGGCCTTGACACGCTGGCATGTGTCACACCTGGTGCTCTGGCGCTTCATCCCTGCCTAAAAATACTATCTCCTCATGTCACGGTACATCTTCGTCGAGCCACGGTGGATAGAAAACCGCGATCGATGTGCCTCGGTCATAAGATCTCTGCGTAACTTGGGAATGTCCGGGACACATAATCGGCCTTTGAAGCAAAGTTTACCATCTGTACCAATCTGCCAATCTGCCTGATCCTCAGATGCCGCCTCAGCCATATAACTCTACAATGACTCATCAACTTGCTGAGCCTCGATCACCCTTGTGACGACAGAGGGTTAAATCGACAGGCTCAATAATTGCACAATAGAAGATTGCAAGCCGAACTTAAAATCATACTCTGCTATATCCTCAAGCATCCGCCACTCCTGAATCATCATATGCGCCACCAGGCCTCGTGGCTGACGGTTGAGGGCATCCGCCACTACGTTCACCTTGCTCGGGTGGTACTGAAGATCGAAATCATAGTCTTTCAGGAGCTCTATCCAGGGCCTCTACCTTATATTCAACTCAGACTATGAGAAGAGGTACTTAAGCTTTTATGGTCAGAGAAGAGATTGAACCTAACCCCATAGAGATAGTGCCTCCACACCTTCAGTGCGAAGACAACTGCAGCCAGCTTCAAATCATGCGTAGGGTAGTTCAGCTCATGGACCTTGAGCTGACGGATGCGAAGGCTACTAGTCTCCTGTGCTACATCAGGACAACACCTAAACCAATATACGAGGCACGGTAAATATAATAAATTCATCACTCCCAGAGGGAAGAGTGAGGACAGGAGCGGACTTGAGGCAGTCTTTTAACTCCATAAATGCTCGCTCACAGGTATCGCTCCAAATATACTCTACGCCCTTCCAATTCAACTTAGTAAGCAGGGCTAC
This sequence comes from Magnolia changhungtana, assembly GCA_030180095.1. Taxonomy (NCBI): domain Eukaryota; kingdom Viridiplantae; phylum Streptophyta; class Magnoliopsida; order Magnoliales; family Magnoliaceae; genus Magnolia; species Magnolia changhungtana. Next base: position 7,065,982 of record JASAUF010000397.1, read on the forward strand.
AATACGAGAGAAGCCCTCAATGAAACGCCGGTAATAGCTCGCTAAACTAAGGAAACTGAGGATCTTGGATGCAGTCGTGGGCTGACCCCACTGACCCATTGCCTCAACCTTCGAGGGGTCCACAGTGACGCCCTCCCTCATCACCACGTAAACGTGGAACTTCACCTCATCCTACCTGAACTTGTACTTCTCCAGCTTTTCATACAGCTGGTGTGTGCGGAGGGTCTACAACGTAACCTTCAGATGCATCTCGTGCTCCTCACGGGTCCTCGAATATATCAGAATGTCGTTGATGAAGACTATAATAAACTGATCGAGATAAGGACAGAAGACCTCGTTCATCAACTGCATGAAGACCGCGGGTGCATTGGTCAGTCCGAAGGACATGACCTGGAATTCAAAATGACCGTAATGCGTCCTAAAAGCCGTCTTCGAAATGTTATAACGCCCTGAAATTTGGGGGTCGAGTATGAACTCAACTCCCGAGTTCCAACGCATCACTTATGCAACATACACAATGATGGTTAAATGTTATCTGAGTTAGCGCAATAAACATGAATGAGATTATACCAAAACAGTAATTCATACTCCAGTTCAATTGTATAAAGGCAAGCGGAAGACTGAAATTTTATATTCAAAATATGTAAAGTATTAAAATTTTGTGAACTCCAGAGTATGAGTACTAACTGAGTACCAATATACATGTATTGTTTCTAAGTCAAAAATCAAAATACAACTCTGTAGATAAGCCCTGGAATCCCCGCGATGCAGTCGGCCTAAGCATAGCCGTCAGAGTACTGCATAAAGGAGAACTCCTCCTGATCCTCCTCGAAGTCGAGCTCCGGCTCCTGAACAGAGGCGCCATCTACACCTGCGACAGAATCTGGTGGGTGTTGCAAACACCGTCCCGTAACGTGGGAGTGAGTAGCTAACTCAGTGGAACAATAAAGCATAGGTTAACATGTTATCAAATCAATCAAGCAATAATGATAAAACAGTACAATTCAAACATTTCTAACTACTCTTGTTAAATGTAAAAATGATATGACATGATGCTGTATGCCCTTGCCAAACCACCCTCAAGCGACATCATCTTACGTTCGCGAATGCTTACTCCCTCAGTGCGCCACATCTACAAAGCACATGCGGTGCGATGATGCTCATGATTACTAAGTTTTTATTAATCCATTTCAACCAGCAGTATTGGAAAACTAAGGTACCTCCCTTGTATCATTCCCAAACATGATCCATTCTAGGGTCGTCAATCCTAGCTAATCTCATACGATATTATGGTTTGAGAAGCGTAGTGAAGGCATCGCAAAGGGCTCGTCACCCGTTAGCGCGGATACAGATCTCACCGTATGCGGCTCAATTGCTGGCCGTCAGCTCAAGTACATATCTCACCGTACTTGGCTCAATCACTAGCCGTCAGCTCAAGTACAGGTCTCACCGTACTCGGCTTAACTCATACTCTAGTTACTGTGAAAGACTCGTCGCCAATCACAGACACTTGGAGTATACTCGAAGATACTACGGAGGACTCGTCGCCGTCAAGCATGAGCACAGGTCTCACCGTACTCGGCTCTTGCCGTAAGTATCGACAGCTCGAATATAGTGTCCCATACCACCATAATCGGCTCACGAGTTTGGTTGCGCAATGGTCACTACAGGGAGGCACATGACCCCAGCGTAGGCCGATAGCTTGACCACGGTGTCCCATACCACCATGCCCGGCTCATGCTTCTTAGCGGATCGAGGTACCATGGTTAACGGGATCGCCACTGGTAAGTTTGGTACCCTAGGTTCAAGCAGTAGCGACCAAACATGGTGAACATACATATACACTCTGGTTTACTTGACGGGCCTGACTAGCTCGAGCGCACCACAAGTTGAGCGATATGGAGCGCAAAAGCACTCCGTGTGGCCAACCACTATCGCCAACCGAAGTACGACTCGGGTTCGCCAGACACGTCCGTTGTGGCGATATGAATCTCAGCCACAACCGCAAGTCTGGTACCGGATGCTTGGACTATAGGCATAGTCCCAAACTCAAACAGTTGTAAGGCATGAAGTTAAGCATGAAGTAAAGCATGTTAGCAGGCATGTTATAAAGCATGAAGTAAAGCATGAAGTAAGGCATGTTGTAAAGCATGTTGTAAAGCATGTTGTAAAGCACTATACACATAGGGATACAATTACATCCACATCTCAAGTGAGTGGTTATAGCTAACCACCGCATGGAGGGGGGTCCTACATGTCTCTAAGGGAGTCGGGAATCCCATATCAGCACCTCTCTAAGGCACTAACACTCAAACATTTACACACACAAGCATCTACGCGAACACTTAGAATACACTATTCCAACATACACGACGTATGTTAACAAATGCGTATTAGGGCTATTCTTTCGCCAAGCGGTTATTTTATCCGCGCATACCATATTCATGCGACAAATAATCATGACAATTACATTTCCAAAATTTATACATATGCGGTATTTCTAGAATACGCAATTTCAACATACATAGTGTTTACAAGCGAACATAGATTGCGGCGATTCCTTTCGCCAAACTGGTATTTTATTCATGTATTGTATAAGCATATATTAAATAAATATGTCAAACATTATTCCAAAAGAAATACATATACGATATTTCTAAAATACACAATTTCAACATACGTCGATTACAGTGAACATGTATTTTGGCGATTCCTTTCGCCAAACTAGTATTTTATTCATATATTATATAATCATACATTAAATAAACATGTCAAACATTTATCCAAAAAAAATACGTATACGGTATTTCTACGTATACCTAGAGTATGTGAAATTCCATATTTTGCAACGTTAATCGAAACAGAAACGAAAGCACTTTGTACATGTGCAATTGCAAGCGAGATCATGAATCTACCATTATCCGACATTGAAAGCGTTGAAAACCATAACTTATACACTTAAAGTCCTCACCTTTGCCTTTTGAAACACAACGAATCAAGCCAAGGGTAGTAAATCTTCCGTATACGGGAGTTTTCTAGCCTAAAGAGCGGAATCGGTTAGTCGTTACACAACCCACATCGATCCTACCTTAAATCAGACCTAGGGTTAGGGTTTCTTACCTTCAAATGGGATGGATACCGCTGGAAAACTACCTAGAACGGGGCGGTGTAGGCCGTGCGATGAATGGAAGCAGTAGGAGGAAGATCGCCCACACACTCCAAGCTATTCTCTCACTTTTCTCTCTCTCTCTCTCTCTAGGGTTTTATCCCAAATTCGTATGGCTGTGAGAGGGGTTGTTCTAAGCTCCTTTTATAGCCAAAAACATTCCCAAAATAGACTCAGGTTCAAGGGTTACTGCTAATATAGGATATTCGTCACTTTTCCAGCTCAAAAGGGAGGTTCTGGTGGCCCTCCTTGAACCAAACGTCAGACTTAAGCTCACCATCTATGGATCTATGTGGGATTACGTTTTTGATTCGATCGGATTCCCAGATCGCACGTGGCGGACCACTTTCAGTTCGACGGTCAGTGGGACACGATCAGAAATTCCAAGTACATGTAAATGTTCCTGAAATTTTTCTTAATCCGAGGGTGTAATTTGGTCTGATTCTGACGGTCAGGTTGCTTAATACTGACGCATCAACGAATGATGCCAGATCACTATTCCAGATATTTATTTTGGAATGGGAATAGTGTTTTCCACACACCCTCGCTCCGGATCGAAGCGAATGGCCATGGAACATCGGATGGAGCTGATTTTTGAGATGATTGTTAAGCCCAGTGGGGCGGTCCTAGTTCCTTAGCTTCAGGTTAATCGGACTCCCGATGTGCGATCTAGACCTAATACGAAGTTTCGTTTCATTCCCGAGAGCAGACGGGAAATGAGTTTGGTTCTAAACTTTAGGGTAACCTAAGCACAATGATTCTGCAACTTTTGGGTCTTGCAGATCGTATTTAAAGCGATCCTAACGGATTTCATGGCTAATTGAGTTTAGTACTTAGTTAACCTTATTAAATTTCTAAAGAATTTAATCCTACGTGATTTCTGGTCGAGGTGGTACTCGACCCAATGTACGAAAATTTACAGGTCGTTACAAATGTCCTCCTCTCGGACCCGAATCTGATGATAACCGGAATGCAGGTCAATTTTTGAAAAGAACTGTGCACCCTGCAGCTGATTAAAAAAATCATCAATCCTCAAGAGTGGGTACTTGTTCTTGATCGTGACTTTGTTGAGCTCATGGTAGTCTATGCAGAGCCTCAACGAACCATCCTTCTTCTTCACGAAGAGTACCGGCGCTCCTCACGGCGAACTGCTAGAAAGAATAAAGTGCAACTCGCGCAACTCGTCCAACTGCTTCTGCGGTTCCCGCAACTTTAACGGTGTCATACGATAAGGGGCCTTTGAAATAAGCACGGTACCGGGCATGAGATCAATCTGAAACTCAGTGTGTTGGTGAGGCAGTAATCCCGGAATCTCCTGGAACACATTGGAAAAATCACAAACCACAGGAAATTGGTCGATGCTCACCGTTATCGGCTCCTCTATGGCACACGACATCATAAAAGATAATGACTCTCCTTTGGGCTCGACAATGAACTGGAATTGCGGCAAGTCGGGTATACAGAACGTGACCATCCTCGCGGCGTAGTCCAATATAGCATAGTACTCGGCAAGCCAATCTATGCCCAATATAACGTTGAAATCTGACATCTACAACACGTACAAGTGGGCAGGCAAGAAAATCTCTCCCATTAGCACAGGGCAAGATGAACAGAAGTAGCTTAATACTGTAGTCTTCCCTAAGGGCGTCGATACGGTCAACCCCTCTCGAGCAGATTCTATCAGTAATCCAGTCGATCAGTAGAATCCCTCGGACATAAATGAGTGTGAAGCACCGAAATCAAATAAAGCTCGAGCGATACATGCAGAGACTGGAAGTATACCCTCAACGACTCCTCCAAATGACTGTGGATCCTGCTGAGCCATATAGAACCTAGCCTGAGCCAGCTAGGGAGGTGCCTGTCCCCTTTGAGCTTGCTGCTGCTATCGCTGAGGCAGTAGAAACCGCCGCTCTCGCTGCCCGGGGCCTTGGAGGCCGGGTACGATCTTCGCCGATGATGTGGCCTCGGTGGTGGGGGCTGCTGTCGCTGCTGCTGTGGTGGAGGCTGCTGTGGACCTCTCAGCTGCTTCTTCTGCTAGGGGCAGGGACACTCCCACATACGATGCCCCATCGCACAACACCCAAAACACGTGCCGGTGAACTGCCTCGGAGGTGGTGCTGGAGGTGCTGCTAGCGCTCGGAAGGCTGGGTGACCTGTGTGCCTCTGTTGCTGCGGTCGATGCTACTGCGAGTCACCGAAAGGAGCCTACCTCTTCCGGTCTCTCCTTTGAACGCGATTAGACTGAGAACTGGCCCACTCAGTCTGATGAATTTGGGCCTTCCATACTACCCCTTTAAAAGTCGGGAGCTCATGCCCAATAACACGGCCTCGAAGACCGTAATGCAAACCATCCTCGAAATGGCGGGCTCTTTGCTCTTCTTCATCTACCAAGTATGGCATAAATTTAGATAGTGCTACAAAACGAGCGGCATACTGAGCCACCATTATATCACCCTGGCCTCGAACTTCAACGCTCGTTGTCATCAGATGTGATCAGGAAAATACTGTCGGTCAAATCGATCAACAAAGTCTTCCCAAGTCCACATAAAATCGGTGCCTGCTACTCGGGAGACTGATGTCCACCGGTGCTCAGCCTCACCATGGAGAAGAAATATTACTAATCAGACTCACCGCTCGATCGTATATCCCATCGTATCAAATATCTTCTCCACGTCAGAGCGCCATCTCTCTGCTACTGTCGAGTCTGGTTCGCCTTGGAAACGCGGGGGATCGAGCGTCGAAACTCTCGAAGAAGGGCCTCATGCCCTCTGCTCGGCCTGGTCCGGTGAAACAACGGGGTGCCTGCCCTGCCCCTGAAGTGTGGCCATCACAGCTTGTAACATCTGCTGTAACTAGGAGGCACTCACAGGTACGGTTGGATCCGCACCGGTCTTTGGTAGAGGAGCTGCATCCATAGGCTGGGCAGTAGAAATCTCTGGTGGTAGAGCGGAGATCGTAGGTGGTAGTGCGGGGGTCTCAAGTGGTGGTGCGAGAGTCTCAGGTGGTGGTGCGGGAGTCAATCGGGTCACTCTCCTGGGCATCTTGTCCTACAGGAACGAGCAAAGGCGCCTATCAACTTTGAAAACTCTTGAAGGCACGCACGTCAAGGGTCTGTAATAAAAGATTGCTAAGCTATCCGAACTTCGAGACTTAGCCATTCATAGCAGATATGTAATGTTATTCTTAGTTATTCCCAAGTTATGCTCTGATACCAACTTCTGTCACGCCCCAAACTTGAAAACCGAGCTCACAAAATTTTCGATCGCTGAATCCGGCACCGACGGCCTCCATAGTATCCCATTGTCGACTCCCAGCACCCATTCCCCAGGTTCCAATCCTAGGATGCTACGAGGAGGATTTTCAACATCAGTTTGATTAGTAATAAGCATAACCAAGGGTACAACCCACAAACAACAACCAAAAACTCCATCACATTTCCACTATGATAAAACACTTTATAAGTACAATAAGCATAAAGGAAAATACAATGGTAATGGATAAAAAGCTCTAAGATGATCTACTATGCGCTCCTACCTCAGCACTACTGCGGTCCAACGTCACCTGCATGCAACGGCCGAGCATAAGCTTATGGAAAGCTTAGAGGGTGGTGAAAGTGTGTGCACAAGGTAGTAATAGAATTATGCAGTATCAGAGTAATGCAGAACATGCTGATGAATCCATGAATACCATAAGCCGTACCATGGTTATGCGATGCAAGACATAAATGATGTCGGCCATACCAAGGCCATGCGATGCGAGATGTAACTCAAGCATACAATTTCTCATCTGAGTCCACATATCAATACAACTCAACTCTAGAATATCACCGGGGTCTAGTACACTCCAACTAGATTGCCGCCCCATCGCCCATGACAAAGTGAGTGGAAAAGACCCATTATCCGCCTGTCAATATTAGACTCGGCTCGTCGATAGCGGACCCATTCCTCGAGCTGGTCAAACTCAGCCTAGCTTTGCCCCCTCCTCTCCGGCAGGTAAGGCCACGCCCCCTTCCAATCGACCACGACACAGTGGAAAGCACGGCCCTCTGGTAATTGGCACTCGACGCTCATGCACCCACTTGGTTTAAACGTTGGAGCAACCTCTTGGTACCATAAGGGTTTAGGGAATTTTACCCAGGGATATCTATAACACCCCATGTAGAACAAGATTTTTGGTATCTAATCCTTCCAACCATGATATGCCTGTGGCGGCTATGGCCCTGATGTCGCTAGGGCGTACAATATACATGTCACACAATGCGAGATGCATGAATCACGCAATCCATTTATACAATAATCATGCGCGTATTGCGCGTTCATGTGGGCATCTCCCTTTTTTAGGGAGTCCCATAAAAATATGCCCAATGTCATGTGCTATAATCAATCACTCATCTCATCACAAGCATGCAGATGATGCGTATGGGCATGTATTATGATGTTATGTTATCACATACTCATAATCGGTATTGATAATCAACATCGATAATCGATATCGATAATCAGGGTCGATAATCGGCGTCAGCCTCAACAATCGACACCGATAATCAGCATCGGTAATCGGCACCAATAATCAGGGTCAACAGTCGACTCGGTCTTGACAATCGGCACTGATAATTTGCAGATAAACAAAGTGGGGTCCATATATAATAGCTGATCAACCTTAGTATAAGGATCGACACCTGACCGTGGTTATATCAAATCCGATAGCATGGAGTCATCCGTCTACGGCGAATGGGGCCCACTTATTTGGGTTACCCCATGAAGAGAATGGGCCTTACAAGGCCTAAGGGAAGGTCACAATGAGGACATCTAACCATAATTGCCCATCAATGTGGACGTCAAACTAACATTGCTCCCAAGGGGTGGCCTACATACGGTTAAACATATAGTGGGCCCATGGCCTAATGTATAATCATGATGGGCCTCATTTATGTCACATAGGCCTCGTCATATGGGCCAACATACATCACATAAGGCCTCGAATACACACAACAAGTGGGCCTCCCACCAGGGCCTCGAATACATCTCAATGGGCCTCTTATGTCAAGCGGGCCACATCACATGGGCCACACTATATGGGCCATACCAACGGGCTTCATGTACATCAAATAGGTCACATCGATGGGCCTCATGTATGTCAAATCGGGCCCACCCTTATGTATATTTGAGATCCGACCTATTCACAAGTTAATATAGAGATAAATGAAGTGGAAACAATATTGGGAACTATGGTGGCCCATAGAAGTTTTGAACGGTGGATGTCACGGTCCATTAAGTGGGGTCAGATCTGACTCATTCTCTTACCCATGCCATAAAATGATATCTTAAATCATTGGATGGTTTATATACAACCCATGCATCATGGTGGGTCCCATAGATAGACAGCACGGATGGAACAGGTGGGGCCTATTAAACTCGATACTGTGTACAACAGCTAGCAGTGGGGTCCACCTGTTGTCGTGCACATCAGGAATAGGGTGGCTGTTGCTGTCTGAAAGAGGCAGAGGTGGGTCCATGTAGGGCCCACCGTTCTATACATATAAAGTATATAATATATGATTGGCCACTAGTCGACGAGTTTCCATTAAACATCCTAAGATGGTAGCCTCATGGGCTAGGGATGGTGGTATGGGACACTATGCCCGAGCCGTCGGCCTATGCTGAGCCATATGCTTCCCCTAGTGACTGTGAGCTACTTAAATTAGCTGGTTGTAATTGGACTAATAATGGGCTGCAAATCATGCATACATGGCATATTACGATGACTTGGATTACTTTGTCCTACGATTACGCTGAATGTTGCGCTTATGACCAGTCATTCGATTTATGATGACGACTTGGATCTTCATGCCCATGCGATTACGTCGAGTGTCATGCTAATGACTAGTCTCATTCTTGGGTGACGACCCTAATGCCCGTCTGGATGTTTTTCCCAGGGCACAAACTGTCTGGATGTTTTACCCTGGTCGATGATTACATTCATGCATCCATGCATCTAATAAGACTGCATTTACTCTATTTTGGTTGTCTGGATGTTTTATACTATTTCTTACCTAATGCGGTGGTGTGTAATCTTGAGAAAAATTCATACTAAGTTGGCACTCATCCATCAAAAATATAACCATACAGGTAGCATAGGTGGCTTAAGTGATATGTAGGTTCAGACTAATGAGGAGCCGTTATGGTGGTCAAGGATGCCCAATTGTACCTGTTAAGGAAGCTGCGCAATCTTGTGGCTTTCGTTTATATGTTTTATATGCTTTTAAATTTCTCATGTGTGTAATATTGTAATTGTTAATACAGAGACATTGGTTTGTATAAGTCATTATGGGCAACTTCTTGTATATTTGAATGATAATGAAATTCTCCTTTATGTCGATTTGTTCATACTAGGCTCATCTGCTCACTCTGATTAATGAAAAAAATATGTACACTCGAATTTAACCATCCTTTAATGTTAACACGAGTTTTTGGGAAATGAGTCATATACTCTGGTCTTAAAGACACGGGGCATTACACAAACTCCGATCTCATTGGACTGGTCCTTTCATTGTTACCAATGTTTATCCTCATGGGGCTATTGAGATTCAGAATCCAAACATTGACAATGATTTTAAAGTGATTGGACATTGATTAAAGCCATTTGTTGAGAAATTTGATTTAGAGGACATATCCATTCCTCTGACCTGTTTACCAGGATTGACCTCCTAGTCTGACGGAAGTGTAGTTAGGTTTATTGCTTTCCACTATTTAAGATAGTTTGCTTTCCACTAGTCTAGGATAGTTTGCTTTCACTGTTTTATGATAGTTTGCTTTTCAGTTGTTTCACTCTTGTGCTAACCTACCTTCATGCTGAGATCCTTTGGAAAAAGCCTCAAAATCTCTTCGTCAGGTACTATCTTTCCATCACTTCTCTTTCAATTATGTTGTCTCTTTTGCCAATCATGTTTATTTCTTTTACATTGAGGACAATGTAGATTTTAGGTTGGGGATGGGAGATTAGGTAAACTAATCACTATTTTCTCAGTTTCGAGCAAAATTTGCAAAAGTTTTGAAAAAATTTCAATGTTTATCTATTTGAAAAGCGATAAGTTGTGTATTTAAGACTGTTTTGAGTATGAAGATAAGATAGAAATTGAATTTTAAAATTGTTGGAGTTGGAGCAACTAAGTAACCTATCACTTATGGTTCTTACATTCAATCGATTAAGAGTATGTTTGAATATTATGTTATTCAAATTATTTTTAGTGAATAGTATTAGATTTTCTGATTATTAGTATGATGATCATTGAAAGATATTGAGAATCAAGTCTGGGAAATTTTATCCACCTTAAAAGAAGAAAAGAACCAGTTAAAAAAATAGGAGATTGACAAAAAGGTCATGTGTGGTGAAAAGACTGGAAAAGAATGCAAAAATAATGCAAGGTCTATAAAAGAATGAGAAATCTGAAAAAAAAGAGAGAGGAAAAGATTAAAAGACTAAATGAATACAAATTATCGTCAATATAAAATAAAAATTGGAAACAAAAGGAAAAGGGGATAAGTTTGGAATCAGTACACGGGTTTTCAACCAATCTTAAAGTCATGACCATGGCTAACATTACGGAAAGATAGTATTTTCACTAAGCACTTGAAAAACTTGATATGCGAACTATGCTCCGACCTAATGGATAAATGACTTATTTGATTGGTTACTTATGTAATTCAACTCTAGGTTTTCAAAATCTTAATTTCTCATCTTCAGTCTACTCATTCATACTTGATTACACAAAAGATCATTTTCTGAAAAAGTTTTGAACATTGCACATTAAGGTTCATTTTTCGCATACTTTGCTCGGGACTAGCAAAATGCTGGTTAAGGATTGTGTCGAAGGTCAAAAATTGCATATTGGAGCCCATTTATTACTTGGTTTTATGAACATGATAATGCTTAATGTTCTATTTTAATCATGTTTGTGTTGCAAGGTGAATTTAAGATCTTGGATTAAAAAGGATGTTAAAAGCATGGATTTGACATTCAAGAATCACCAAAGAGAAGAGTGGATTTGATAAAACTAAGAATGAAGAATGCACATACTGAAGTTCCAAGAAAACCAAGTAAAAAATGAAGAAAATCAGAGTTTTGAAGTGAAATTCGATGATTCTCGACTAGTCTTGGCGTCGGCTCGACCAGTCCTGCCTACGTACGAGTCTTGGACTCCGCTCGACCAGTCGAAGCTCGACCGGTCAAAGGTACCTCGACTCAAACTCCAGTGAGTAAAACTTTTAAATCTTCATCCTGCTTGACCAGTCAAAGGAGACCCTTGAACAGTCGAGGATGTCCCACGACTGATCGAGGACGGCCCACAACCAGTCGAAGGTTACAAAAAACTTGTGCGGATTGCATAAATTTGAGACGGTTTCCAGAAATTTCCACTCGGTGTGAAAGTTTAAGACCTAAAACTATAAATAGGGGTCCCTAGGGCATCCTTAAGCATCATCTAAGGTTTGAGGAGTAGAGCAAAAGCGTGGAGAAACCATCACCAAGAGTTTTTCTTCCATTTCCTTAGTTGTTTTTATGCTTTTCTTAAGAGATTCTAGTTCAATCATGTCTATGGTTGGCTAAACCTCTTAGCTAGGGCTAAAAGGTGAATCTTGTAGTGTGATGGAACATTTCTATTGCTTTGATTCATGTTTATATTGAACTCTCTTTAATTCTAGTTTGATTATAAGGAATACTTTCAGTTTTTAATGGTTTATTGTGACTCAAATTACGATGGATCTGCGATAGCTTTGAGTATTTTTTTTTTCATGTATTGAGATTATGAATTTAGGAAATCCTGTTGTTCACCATTGTCCCTTGGGCATGATCGGATGATGGAATCCTCCCTAACTTTCACAAATCTCTCAGATTGGTTTTGGGATTGGTAGATCTTGTTGTTTGCCTTGTCTCCTGGGCATGGTTTTGTGACAGAATCACTTCCAGTTCTCACACCTCTCATCCATTGAGAACTACGTTAAAGGAAGTTCAGATTTGATTTTACTGAGATATCTTCCAATTGGATAGGATGAGACTCTACTTCTAATCATGTGACTTGAATCAAGCATAGATCTCCCTGATCTCTACAAGTGGATCCTTAAAAACCCTAGTTTCCTACCTTCGAATTTCTTAAGTTTTTTATTAAATCTCTTACAATTACTCTCTATATGTCCAGATTTAGGTTTTCATCTTTTTCTAGTTCTTCTTCTGGTTGCTTTCAGAATACTCACGAGATTAGTCCCTGTGGATTTAACCTCGGTCTCACCGAGATTATTACCACATCGCGACCCTACACTTAGGGTTGTGAACAACTACAACATCTAGAATTAGCCACACGTCATCTCCCGTATGCTATGAATGTATGATTAGCCGAACCATTATTATTTTAATTACAACCAGCTAATTTGAGAAAGTTTAAAGGTCACTACGGGGGGCTCATCACCCAGCGTAGGCCGACAGCTTAGGAATAGTGTCCTATACCACCATCTCTGGCTCATGAGACTCCAACGTTGGAATGTTTAATGGAACCTCATCAACTAGTGGCCAATCATAGTTCATCATGTGAAACTTACCTTCGCATGGTTGCACAAAAATAATACATCGAAGCCACATAGGGCAAATACTAAAACTAAGCCACATAGGGCAAATATCAAATCAAAGCCACATAGGGCAAATATCAAATCAAATGCCACATAAGGCAAATACCAAATCGATGTGATAAAAAGACCATCATCAAAAGCCACGTAAATAAACAACCCATGGATGGTAGGCCCATATTAATATTCCATTTAACCCATCATTTAAGTAACTTATAAGTCGAAGGCCCATTATAATCACAATCAATAAAGTTACTTCCCAAGTCTGGATGTACATATGTAAGTGGGGTTCTCCACTAATAAATGTACAAATTCAAGTTCCATAAGCAATCCACATGCATGATAAATATACAAGTGAAACATATAGGTGTTCATGCAGGATAAATATTGAGCACATAATCTAGAATTCAATTCTAACAACTAGCACAAATAATTATGAGATAGAGATATCAATTATCAATCAAAATTAAAGAAGAAACTATCACTTAACTAATGGGAAAGTGGAAAGCTCAAGGGGAAGAAATCATCGCCTTATGTTTTGAATTGACTACATTGCTGCTAAGAGGTACGCACACACTTAAAATCTTCCCAAGATAGACCTGACTTGACCCATTCTCGACCTGAACAAAGTCAAACCAAAAATACGATATTAGGCTATGTCTTAATTGAGTTGGGAAATTAATTAACCAAGCAAAACTCTAATTAGAACTCTAATGCAAGATTCGAGAGAAAAACACACCTAGTTGATTTGGCTTGAATCAACTTAGCCCCAACTAAAGTCTAGCTAAGCCTTCTAGATGTAGTTGGACCGAGATAGCCCCCCACTTGTTGCTTGTGGGAACAGATCGCCCTAAGCCATGTTTGAATTGGTTTGGACTTGGTGAAACTCGCAGAGTTAACTCATTGACGACCCAATTGTTGTAAGGCTCCCATTCCTTAACTTATCTTCTTTCCTTCTCTCCCTAATCACCAGGGCTAAACACGACTCAACCCAACTCGACTCCCACTAAGTCGACCCAACTCCGCACAACTCTACCAAGTCAACTCGATGGAAACCCCACGAAGGAAAGTAAAGCCCCTCACTCCTCTCTTCTTCTTCTTCTTACTCTTTCCTTCCTGCTTTTCTTCTCTTTTTACCCTTCCCTTCCTCTTTCCAAACTCCGTAAACTGTCAATAAAATGACTAACAACTTACTGGAATTACAGTAACCAATCAGGCCAGCGAGTCTACCGAACTATATAGAAACTCTCTCCCATGGTTATTCCCCCTGGACTTCCCATGCAAGCACGAAATCAACCGAACTCGCTGAGTCCACGGAACAGTAACTCGATGATTGTATAGTCATAGTTTGGTCTTAAACCAGCTACACAACTCATCAGATCCTCGAGACTAATTACAGCAACCCCCTTACACATGTGGGATTGAGTTTCTATCCAACCCAATCAACTCAGCGAGCTGGTGCACTATGAACTCGGCAAACCCTACTTTGCAGATTTACATGAGCTGAACTACCCCACTCTTTGATCTATCTTCTTCTCTTTTTCTCCTTTGCTTTTTAAAAATTCAAGTGCATTTGGGCTCAACCTAGACACATCCCAAAACCCACTAGGACATACTCAACTCGGTCCATGACTCACTCGAGTCACGCTAGTGCAAAAAACAACCACCACACGCACTACCTTTCCTCTATTCTTTCTCTCTTCCCATTCATACTTCTCTCCTCTCCCTCACTCTTTCCTCTCCTGAATTCTAGGTTAGAATCCCAAGACAAATGACCCCTTTTATAAGCTTAGGGTTCACTCGCGACCGCTTCATCTTGCTACCACTAACAGCCAGGATGGGTGGCCACATATCTTGTCATCTTCTTGTTTTCCAACTACATGGAAACAATCCATCATGTGGGATGGATTTCTACCACCGTGGTCCATTGGACGAGTGTACTTGATCAGGAAATGGGGCCCACACCTTCGTGGTGGTTTCTTCAGCTTGACGAAGAAGACAAGGTGGCCACCAATGGCGATTTCCCATTGACGACCTATCAAGGTGATCTGGACTGTTTGGATGGGTGGGATGGGACCATTGACCTCTGTGGGGCCCACCAATACCAACATGAACCCGACTCTTATCTATTCTTGTAAGATTTTCTTCCGCTAACACCTTCTCGCGAGATGGAAAGCCTTTTCGGAAAAGGGGGCTAGGGTCGTTGTTGCCCTAGTGGGAATGGTTGAGAACTTCTATAGAGTTCGGTCGAAAGGCTCGGATCCCGCCAGTGCGGTTTTTTTGAAGAGGAAAAACTTCCCATGCTTGCTTTGCCTAGCAGGCGGTTGCCTCCCCTTTTTTGGCACTGAAAGAGGGGAGAGGATCATTGTTGGAGGAACAGCTAAGATGGAGAGGAGGGGCCGTGAACGGATTGCCCTCATGATAATGGGCCCACGCTTGCTCTCTCGTATGAGTGCATGGGATCGTGCCAATAGGTGGCCCTGGTCAGATCCGTCGTCCGGCCACGATGGTCAGTCCAAATCATCCCATCACACTGATCATGGTGGGTCAGCTGCATCGCGTCGTCCATTTGAACTTGCTGCTGACGGGAAATTGGATGAAAGAGAGAAGTTTCCTCTTTTTCAATAGGTTTCGGGTCAAACGTTGTTTGACCCGTTCCTATACTTGGTGCATGGTGGGTGTATCCCTTTGGGTGCACTCGCATGGTGGTTCTGGGACTCACGAGGAAGTACAGTGAGATCCACTCCGTCCATTCTCCTTGGAGGTTCTAAATCAGGGTCTCAAACCAACAATCAGGCTAATCTAACATTCAGGTGGGCCATACCTTGTGATCTTACGACCAACTATTGGTTTCCCCTAATCCGATGGCCAAATTTCTTCTAAATTTGATCATCCCCAATCAAAAAGATTCCAAAGACCCAAGGACTATCCACACTCAGTTTAGTAGTGGGATTTAAGGCCCATCTTGCTAGTCAATGGATGTATGACTCAATTTGTAGATTCAGTTTACTTCAAATGGTCAGATTCATTTCAAATCCGATCCACACAGAAATAAAAGGTTGCCTGACTTGTTTAAAGGACAATGAGTGGTAGTTTTAGGTGGTCAGATAATTTAATCATTGTAAGTAATGATGGATTATCTATTAGCAGTTTAGATCAACTTAATTGTGGATCTAAGGTACAACGATTAATCCATGGTTTCCTGAGGAGATCCATTAGCGTGATCAAGCGACGTGTCAAGGGATAATACACTGTGGCCCTAATAATTTAGGCTTCAAAGCCTAAGATGTATGGTTAGGTTTAGCTTAATAAAGATGAATGTTCAATGAACTAGCTTTATGTTACTAAGTTAGATCTCCACGATAACCGAGCACTGAAAACTATGGGGTGTTACAGGTTGAACCCTCGACATCGACCGCACCACCTCTAGGGGAGGATGTGCCGGTCCCTGTGCCCCCAAAGGCATCGAGTCTGAATGCTAACCCAACTGGAGATCGGGCCAGACCATCCACATCTTGAGTTGTACTTCCAGACAAAGAATCAGTAGTGCTTCGGGATGTTCAAATGAGCATCCAGATGGTAAAGGGATATGGAAGAGCTCAAGCCAAGTAATTTCATATACAAGACGAAAGCACCAATCGCTAAATGGCTAGTCAGACTGAAGCCATGCAATGATTATTGGTTGTAATGATGAAACAAGCACTGTCAACACCGCAACACACTATTAATGGAAGCTCAATCAGCAACACAGTTTCGTTGCCACCTATACCACCTTTGCAATGCAACTCACCACCGATTCCTCCTCCGGATATCAAGAATGTGCCAACTCCTATGAAGATCGTGCCACCTTAGCGAGAGGTTAGGAATTTCATACCTGAAAATAGAAATCATGGACCACTAGCCAAATTCAATATGCATCAGGGTCTTAAATTCCTTGATAATCTTAACCAATTTGGTCTGGATCATCCACCAGCTATCGAACCTTAACGGGTTCACCGTAACTAGATAATACAACTTGTTCAAGAGGTTGCACGCTAAGTGCTCAGCCTTAACACCATCCCTGTGTATCACAAACCCTACCATGAATGGGTAGATTGACAACATCCACTGCCGAGAAATTATCGATTGAATTTTTCCCTGTTCTCGGGCGAAACTGGTCAGTCGACTATTGAAGACGTCGACTATTTTAATATGTAGTGTGGCAAACTTGTCAACGATGATTATCATAAGTTATAGTTGTTTGGTCACTCGTTAACTGCTACAGCCTTCACTTGGTATGCATACCTACTGCCAGATTCAGTACACACTTGGCAGGAGTTGGAAGAGAAATTCCATGCTCAATTTTTCTCCAAAAATAGGGAGATAACTATGGCCGATCTCACATGATTCTGACAATTGCCTGGGGAATCATGCGAGAGTTATATTATGCGATTCAAGCGAGTGAAGAACCGCTATAAAGAAGTCATGACTAAGGCCGAATTTGTGCAGCTCCCACAAGACAAACTGGAATATAAGCTTCGTAAAAAGTTCATAGGTACGGAGTTTTTTTTATCTATATGACCTAACTAAAAAGGTTTCTCATTATGAGGAACTCCTATAGGAAGGAGTGTCACGCCTCAGAGTCGGTAACCTTACTCACAAGGAACCCAATAGCCGGTTCTGGCCGCAACAGCCTTCGTAGTACCCCATTCTCAGCTCCTGAGGCAGGTTCCGGTCCTGGGATCCTACAAAAAGGATTTTCATAACCATATATTCATTCCAATGCGAGCATACCTAAATGTATATCTCAAAAATAGCAAAGGCATACATCACAAAATCCACTATAAATTTGAGCTTTAATACACTGCTGAAGGGAAATACATCTGATGACAAAGGGAAGAAGGAAGAAAATTTACAACACTAGGTCCTCGGCTCAACTCCTATCCAAGCTCTGCCACTACGACGCCGACCTAGGATCTCCTGCACGCATCAATCGTGCATAAGCTTATATAAAGCTTAGAGGGTGGTGAAAGTGTGTGACAATGGTATGCAAAAGAAAATTAGGAGATATAAAAGGGAAATATGATCAATGCTAACGCTACAAGCCTAACCAAGGCTAAGTCATGAATGTAGGAGGCCATACCAAGCCTATGCAATGCAATAAGGCTTATATAGCCGATATCAATGCAATGCGAAGTGATGTCAATCCACATATCCCATACAGTTCCATCATAAGGAGTATCGCCGGGGTCTGATGCACTACAGGATGATTGCCACTATCAAGACCACACAGTCAACGAGTGTAAGAGACTACACTACTCACCTGTGGATAGCTGACCACCAGTAAGGCTCGATGGTAGCAGACCCATTCACGAGCTGGTCAGACTTAGCCTAGTCATGCCCTCTCACTTAAACGGATAAGGTCACATCCCATCTCAACTGACTACATGACAGTGGGAGATGCGGCCTAACGGTGTAAGACACTCCGGTGCTCATGATTTCCACTCGGTCACGGCGTTGAGGTGTCTTTTAGGTACCTTGAAAGTTTAGGGGCTTTTGCCCAGAGATATCCTATGCACCCCATATGCTCAAGTAACATTTTCAGTGTTCACATACGGCCATCCACAAATACCCCTGTGGAGGCAAGGCCCTGATGAAGTGAGGGCAACAATATCCATGAGATGCGATGCCAGATGCATGAGTCAAGTATAACAATCTTGCACTAGCTCCAAGCACACAATGTGCACAAGAGGGGAACTCCATCCCTCTATCATATCAACTCAATGACCATACACAAATGCAATCCAAATTTGGTCATGAGGGTGCACCATACGGCGATGATGACTTAGAACATGCTCCTCCTTCCCAATGAGGGAATCAAGTCTAGGTACTTAGATAATTAATCCAAGGAAAAACCCTCTAGTGGGGGCGCAATACTTTAAGGTAGCCCACAAGCTAAGGAAATCTAGACATAAGTCTAAGAGGATTAAGCGGTCCTAGCAAGGGTCCAAGGTGGGCCTTCAACCACCTATAACAACTTTATGGGCCTACCTTAGGGCCACCAAGGAGGACATCCAACCTCAACTGGGTCCCAAAAGGTAGCCTACTACTACACGAGCATGAAACAAGGCCCAAGGCCTAAGGAAATCCATGGCCTAGTGGGCTATACTCAAAGCCCAAAACATAGGCAATACGGTGGGCCCTTAGGTAAGGTTTTGGGCCCAACCATGAAGGTTACAAATCCAGATATTGTGATCAGCCTAGTGGGCAGCCCGGTAATCCAAACATGTGGGCAATTTCTATGCTTTATCCAAGTGAGTTGGGCCTCACAACTTGGCCCAGGTACAAGGTTATTTTGGTGGGTAGCCAAGGGCCCAACTACTTGCATATTACGGCCCATAAACCCATCACAATAAGTGGTGAGATACAGGTCTAAAGGTCAAGGGACCTAACTAGAAGATTTCAAGATAAATGGGCCTATCAAGGCTAATCAAAACTATGAACATAGATCCAAAATAAAATCTAATGGAGGTGGGCCTCCAAGCATACATAAATGAAGCCCAAATACACCTCAAAAAATGGTAATCTTATGTGGTTAATCTACCCTTAATCTAGTGGGCCATGCTGCCCCATAATAGGCTACTAGGGGCAGCCATTTTGGGTCCATTGCTAAATTTCCAGCTTGCCTATATTTTGGGTCTGCTGGGGCCCAGTAATAATTAATATAAATTAGGTATATGTTCCCTGGTGGCCCACACATATCTATGTGGGTCCCACCAGATGGGAGGACTGGATTACACACATAAAACAGGTGGACCATGTTGCTGGACTGGAAGTCCTGCAACAGTCCAATGGGCCTGGGCGTCCCAAGGTGAAGGGTCCTATGGGCCTGGGCAATTGGCCCAAAAACACATTAAATTAGGTCCCAAAAATGGAAAATTCCCAGGGAGGTGGGCCATGTCCCACGTCAACTACAGATAGATGGACGACGGGGTAATAAATACATAAAGATGGGCCCACAGGGGGGAGGGGGGGTGTGGACAGCCAACCATTGCTGGACGTCCTAGCCTTGTAAATTTTTTGAGTTTTTGGAATAACAAAAGTATTTTATTTTATTTAAAGAAAACAGACTGTCCAGAAAATCTGTTAAGTGCAGAATTTTGATAGACTTTGATTTGAGTCTCAAATGGGGTGGATCAGTGGCCTCAAAAAAATTGGAAAAAATAGGTTTTAGGTCCCCTCATATATGTACGAAAAGGTGGGTCCACGAATGTGGCCCACCAGTGAAAAATTATTTTATATTTATGGAATTCCACACTAATATGTTGCTGGAAGCAGTCTAGAAAATCCAGACTATCCACCTCACTTGGGCCACACGTTTGGGCCTTAATCGGGGTCGGATAAGGCTAAAATTTGGGGGACATCTGGGTGGGGTCCCCCCCTTCAAGAGGCATATATCAAATGGGATCAAACACCCCACCAATCATCCCAAAAACTGAGCTCAAGACAGCCCAAAAATCTGTCTAGATAGTTTTTGGACAGCAACATAATACTGAAATAAAATAATTATAATCACTATAGAAAAAGGAAATCAGTCTATGGAAATTATGGTATGGACCACCCCAGTGGGCCCCACAAACATCCAGACATTCCCACCAATAAATACAATTTGCATGTACCCTTTTTGGGTACATTTAGGGCTCCAACGTCCAAGGGTGGATTGTCAAGGACGTCCTCCCTCTTTGGACTGTCTGGATGGTTCCAGGTTACAAGGTGGGCCATACACATCTTGATTTCAAAGATATAAACAAGAAAAATAAAAGAATCTGGCCACAAGGGAAGGAGCTCCGCCACATTGAGGCCCTTCCCTTCATCACACAACCAGAATCATCCACTATATCATGATTTACATAGTTCCACATGAGCATAACTCGTTCTACTCAAGATCTATGGTGGGAATGTCATCTCCACCAAGGATCAAGGGTTTAGATGACCTAAGGATCCTTGATCAAAGAAAGAAAACCATGTAGGAGTCCATGGAGAATGGCCCCTTGCATGGATCATGCATACACAAAGGATGGGCTATAAGCCTCATCCATGAAGACATGGGGGCCACCACCATCATTTGATGGGCCCCACAAGCTTCAAAATGAAAGAAATGGAAAGAACATCTATGGAATCAAAGAAATCAGAAATTTCTATCTAAGGAACACCCACCTTAAGATCTATCTTCAATCCTACACCACAATGATCCTCTAGCTCCAAGGAGAAGCTTTCTATGGTAGAAATGAGTTGGGAATGGTTAGATTGAAGAGGATTAGAGAAGAGGAGGGTTGGAGAAAGGGAAAGGGTGGGGATGGTTTGGGCTCTAGCAAGGAGAAGAGAAGAAGAAAATGAGATTGCTAGGGAGATGTAACCAAGAGAAATGATTAGTTTCTCTAAAAGAGGCTAGCAATGGTCTAGAGAAGATAAAAGTAATCATAGTCATGGGAGAAGCAACCCATGCCTAGTCTAGGGAGGCTATAGGGTAGGCTATAGAGTAGCCTCTTTAGAAATCTATGAATATGATGATGTCATCAATCATGAAAAAATGTGCAATGCTAGGGTGGGTCCCACAAAATCACACATCAACGGCCTAGAATGAGCGCGGCCCATAACTCATGATCTACAACTCAGATTGCTGCATGAGACGCGGCAATGGAACCGTGGCGACGATGCGGTCACTATGACACTGGATTTGGGTCAATCCGAGTCAGGTCTACGTGACTGAACTTGAGGATGACTGTAAACACTAATCAATGGTCACAAGTCACTTGGATTTGACCGATAGGACCGCGAGACCTAGAGGAATGAAATACACACACTCGGGTAGGGTCTTACAAGGAGATAGATGAACTAATTCATCATTAGGGATGTATTACAACTAATTATGAAATTACAGTTGTCGAAGTGGTGGCTAAGAAGCCACTGGTATGTTCAGCATTAGTCAAAGTGGAGTCAACCAGCCCAACCACACAAAATGGCTTAAAAGGGGTATACAATTGATATCACTCGAGTCGAAGAAATATTTAATATCTCGTTGGCTAAAAAATTTATTAAAGTTCATATCAATCATAAAGTACCTCCGACTGATGAATTACAGAGGATCGCATATTACAAATGGCATGGGACTTGGTCCCGCTCGACTAACAAATCTGTTATTTTCAGGAATGTTATTCATGACCATATCGACTGTGAGCGACTGAAGTTCCCGAAAAAGGATAAGGAGCCAACGCTGATTGACATTGATCTATATCTAGCTAATATAGAGTTGAACATGGTCACTGCCAATATGAGGGATCATCTGAAACCAAAGATTGACTCAATTCTAATGATCTGCGAAGAATGTCCAGCCAACCTGCACAAGGACGCCGCTGGATTCCTTGTCCTCAAGATGATCGTGTTAGTGCACTTATTTGCACCCATGTTTGTCAATTACATGACTAGTTGTGTCTTATAGTCGGATGAGTTCTTGACAAGTGAAGACCGGTGACGCAACTGGATCAGAAGCATCAAAGCCACATTGAAGACAAAGAACTGCTTCTGCGATCTTAACTTCGCAAATAGATGATCCTAACCCAAATAGGAATACCTACTTAGTTCATCTATTCTAATCTAATTCAAAGTCTATATTTTATCCTATAGTGTTGGCTTTTGCATATCCTAAGTTGTTGAAAGATTAAAAGGATAAAAACATGAAAATCTGTCCACCTTCGGTAGGAAGAAGGTGTCATTGAATGTCACATTCGGTATCACCAAAGATACCTTTGGTGTTATCGAAGGTGGTTAAAACTGTCCAGCAACCTCACGACTATAATTCGGTATCACCGACTGGATAATTCGGTGACACTGACTGCCTTCGACAAATAATGTTTGGTGCCACCGAAATGGACATATTTGAACAACAATTTGAGGGATTAATTTGGTACTACCGAATGATATTTTGGTACCACCGAAACAAGTTTGGTGATACCAAAAGTGACTTCGGTAGCACCATAAACTAGCCATTTTATAGCCATTTTCTATCTGTTAGAAGCTTTGGTCTATAAAAGTAGCTTGTAGAAACTTACAAAATTAGTAGAAATAGGCACATAGAGTCTCTAGTATATGCCAAGCTTATCCTAGCCCATTTAGACTCTATCCATACGAGTTTATGTTCTGTTCATTGTGATCCTTCACTCTTATGAGCATTCAAAGCTCCTATTTAGTGAAGAACATGAACTCATGCCTTCTCTAGAGTACAAAGACCAATCCAATAGGAATATCCTTGGTTCTTTGATACTCTAGAGCATCCATAGGTTGAATCCCTTAGGAAATCTACTATTATCTTAGATAGGAGATTCAACCAACTCTCATAACCTTAGTCATCTTTTAGGTACATCTTTTACAAGGTTTTTGATCATGAAGCTGAGCCAATAGGTAAATCCAAGCTACGAGATCGGGGGAGCATCGAGAAGCTGATTCAAGCTTGAGAGCGCGAAGATCTAGCAATCTAAGACAAGTTACAAGAGAGAACTCAATCCGACAAGTAAGTGTCATTTTAAGAGTTTAAAAGTTAAGTCTCTTTCCTCGTGTAGGATTGAGGCTAAGAGTTTGTTATCAATAAACTTGTTTAAGTTCCTTGTGTGGGACCTTGGCCGGTGGGCCTAAAAGTAGGTGCCTTGTGTAGGACCTTGGTCATGGGCCTAAACGTAGGAGCCTTGTGTGGGACCTTGGCCGATGGGCTAAAACGGTAGGTGCCTTGTGTGGGACCTTAGCCGGTGGGTCTAAATGTGGGTTCTAGGTGTAGGACCTTTGCTCTTGCGGAGAGCATAAATTTGTGTCCTTAGTGTTGAAAAGGCCGAGCCTACATCCTAGAGGGAGGGAGGGGTGAATAGGACTATGCCAAATTTTAAAAAATAAATGTGGAATTTAAAGAATGATAGCACAAACAAATAATAAATAAGCACAAGTAAATAGCAATCTCAAATGTACTGTATTGAGAGGTTGATACAAACTTAGTTCTAAGGACAACTTAATACTAAAAACCAAAGGCTTATAGTTGGACAACCTTACTAAAATGTTTGTAAGCATAAAAAACTCAAACCAATAAAGTGGTAAAGGAAATAAACTAAGTTATTACAACATTCCCATAAGTGTATAAAATAAATTACACCATTCATCACAAATGCTTAAAATAAATTACAACAATCACACACATAGGCACATTCAATCATCCACCACAACACCTGGAATTATAGTGGTTCGCTTGTGTGTACACTAACTGTTAGAAAATAGCCACACAACTACTCCACTCCTAATATCCACACCCTCGGGATATTAACATTCACTATAAAAAAAAAAGGTTTTCCAAGGTTCACCTTAAAACTTTCACAATTGTGTCTTTGATTAGGCTTACACAATTCAAAAAATCCCACACTCTGAGATTTCTTGGATTACCTCAAACAAACTAAGAAGAGATTTTTTTGGCACAACCTCAAAAACCAAAAAGAGATATCCAAAACGTAAATGTACTTATCTAGAAATTCTCCTTTAAAGAAGCCCGGCAGAACCGATCTAATGTAGACGAAGATGTTCAATGTCCAGTCTCACAGATGAAAAGGTTCTACTTTTAAATGATTTTTAAATTAAATCAACCTGGGCTAGCTTGATTTGATTTTGATCTCAGAAAAGGGGAAAATACAAATCCCTTCTTAAAGTAAGATTGGAATAGAGATCTCAAAATTAAATAACAAAAGCTAATTAATGAGAATATTAAATGAGCACAATATAGCTTAAAAATATTACAAACTTATCTCTCAAAGTGGTGTCTTGATTTCAGTTTTTTGAATGAATAAACTTTAAAATTCGTTCTCTATTTATAGGTGAAAATACTGTTCACTCGACCAGTATAAGGGTCGGTTCGATTGGTCGAAGGACCAACAAAATTTCAAATTTTCTGACATGATAAGATAAGGTTGTTACTCATCTGTTTGAGTGGGACCAGAAAAGCTTGCTGGACTTTAAGTTGAACCTGCATGACCGGTCGAGCACTATTCACTCGACTGATCAAGTAGTCTTCAGGACTGATCGAGAGTCCAATAGAAAATTCTGAGAATTCACAACAAACCTTGGATTGGACGAGAAAACTCTTACACTAGTCGAGCCAGTACTTGGACTAGTCGAACAAGGTCTAAGACTAGTTAAGAAAATGACCTATAAACATATGAAATGACCCATATACAATATGCAATAAATATGACACAAAATAAGGTCAATCTAGGGTCATCCAAACCTGTTTATGAGTAAGAACAAATGAAACATCATTCGATTCCAAATCATGATATCTTGTGATACTTGAAGCTTGAGTTCGATCACTTGAACTTGAGCTTGAGTTACGCTTGAGTTCTTGAGTCTTTAGCGTATAGGAGTTAAACTTTAAACTTGAACTTAAGTTCTTGAATTTAAGCTTGAAACTATGAACTTTAACACTCTTCACTTCAACTTGAAGATGTAGGCAAGTTTAATGAAGATCCAGAGAACTTTGAAATGTTTGAAACTGATCACTATAACTCAAAGCATGATACAAATACTAAATGGTTTGGCACAACAAAATTTGACACACTACGAGTGTTAGATTTACACAATAGCATTTACAAGTGTAGAACTATAAAGGTTATTGGTAAACCTGTTTAAAACCATTGATAGTGAAATCCGGAGCACTCTGGGTTTGAGTGTGGATGTCAGGAGTAGAGTAGGCACGTAGTCGAACCACTATAAATGCTTATGTTTGAAATTGTCATTTGCGCATCTGTTTAATCATACTTATATATGCTTGAATGTTTTAACTTATCACACATGATTAAATGAATGCTATTGATTTATAGGAAGCACATTCCACACACAAGCTCATAACATTAGGTTAGTCGTTATATTCTGCATATCCTTTATAGCCTTTGTGATTGGATCCTTTAACTGGCTTGAAAGCCATTAGAGTTATTTTACCTAACTTAGTTAAAATTGAATGATTATTTAAGTTAGGTAATCAGGACTTTAAATAGGTAAAAATAATTAAAAAGTACTATTCACCCCCCTTTAGGACATTGCCTCATATTCATTCTTCAGTATCAACAGTATAAACTGCAATTTCAGATCGGTGGATTACCATCCGAAGAAGGCACTAAGGTCCTCAAATCTGTGACCAGTGTTGCTTAGGAAACTGTGTCCCGGTTGGGGGATCACAATAACAGTTTTGACCATCATTGACCGACACAATCAGCCTCCAATCACTGCTCACGATGGGGACCACCCTTGTCAAAGATTGTCAAACCTCCTACTACATAAGAGACGATATGGAAACAAGTCGTTCATTAAACATTTCCAACGACACCAAAAGTTTTTGTTAGTGCACTTATTTGCACCCATGTTTGTCAATTACGTGACTAGTTGTGTCTTGTAGTCGGATGAATTTTTGGCAAGTGAAGACCGATGACGCAATTAGATCAGAAGCATCAAAGCCACATTAAAGATGAAGAACTACTTCAGCAATCTTGACCTTGTAAATAGATGATCCCAACCCAAATAGGAATACCATCTTAGGACATCTATTCAAAGCCAATTCCAAGTTTATATTTTATCCTATAGTATTGGCGTTTACATATACCAAGTTGTTGAAAGGTTAAAAGGATAAAAACATGAAAATCTGTCCACCTTCAGTAGAAAGAAGGTGTCACCGATTGTCACCTTTGGTATCATCAGAGATACCTTCGGTGTTATCGAAGGTGCTCAAAACTGTCCAGCAAGCTTTCAAAGTTAATTCGGTATCACCGACTGCCATCATCGAAC
The DNA here is from genome assembly GCA_030180095.1 of Magnolia changhungtana. Taxonomy (NCBI): domain Eukaryota; kingdom Viridiplantae; phylum Streptophyta; class Magnoliopsida; order Magnoliales; family Magnoliaceae; genus Magnolia; species Magnolia changhungtana. The sequence goes on from JASAUF010000397.1 coordinate 7,092,604, forward strand.
AATGTTTTATGCCATCGAAATGAACATATTTTGAACAATAACTTGAGGAATTAATTCGGTACTACCGAATGATATTTTGGTACCACCGAAGCAAGTTTGGTAATACCGAACTTCACTTCGGTAACACTGTAAACTAGCCATTTTATATTCGTTGGAAGCTTTTGTCTATAAAAGCAGCTTGTAGAAACTTGCAAAATTAGTGAAAATAGGCACCATAGAGTATCTAGTGTACCCCAAGCTTATCCTAGCCCATTTAGACTTTATCCATACGAGTTCATGTTCTCTTCATTATGATCTTTCACTTCTATGAGCATTCAAAGCTCCTACTCAATGAAGAATATGAACTTGTGCCTTCTCTAGAGTTTAAAGACCAAACTAATAGAAAAATCCTTGGTTCTTTGATACTCTAGAGCGTCCATAGGTTGAATCCCTTAGGAAATCCACTCATTATCATAGATAGGAGATTAAACCAACTCCTATAACCTTGGTCACCTTCTAGGTACATTTTATGCAAGGTTTTTTTATCGAAAGCTGAGCCAACAGGTAAATCCAAGCTATGTGATCGGGGGAGAACTGGGAAGCTGATTCAAGCTTGACAACATGAATATCTAGCAACCCGAAACAAGCTACAAGAGAGTACTCAATCCGACAAGTAAGTGTCATTATAAGAGTTCACAAGTATAGCCTCTCTCCTCATGTAGGATTAAGGCTAATAGTTTGCTATAAACAAACTGGATTAGGTTCCTAGTGTGGGACCTTGGCCGGTGGGCCTAAAGGTAGGTGCCTTGTGTAGGACCTTGGCCGGTGGGCCTAAACGTGGGTGCCTTGTGTGGGACCTTGGCCAGTGGGCCTAAACTGTAGGTGCCTTGTGTGGGACCTTGGTTGGTGCGCCTAAACGTGAGTTATAGGTGTAGGACCTTTGCTCTTGTAGAGAGTATAAATTGTGTCCTTAATGTAGGACTGTAAAGGTAATTGGTGAACCTGTTTAAAACCATTGGTAGTGAAATCTAGTGCACTCTGAGATTGAGTGTGGATGCCCGTGAGTGGAGTAGGCACGTAGCCGAACCACTATAAATGCTTGTGTTTGGAATATTCATTTGCACATCTATTTAAATCATGCTTATATATGCTTAAATGTTTAAATTTGGATACATGATTGAATGAATGCTATTCATTGATAGGAAGCACATTCCACACACAAGCTTACAACACTAGGCTAGGTATTATATTTCCATATATTTAATAGCCTTTGTGATTAGATCCTCTAACTGGCTTGGAAGCCATTAGAGTTATATTTCCCTACTATCTTTAAAATTGAATGATCATTTAAGATAGGCAATCAAGTTTTCAAATAGGCATAAATAATTGAAAAGTCATATTCACCCCCTCTAGGACATTGCCTCATATTCACTTTTCAGTATCAACGGTGTAAACCACAATTTCAGCTTTGACAAAGACCCAAAAGCTCTGTGACAAAGACAGAGGGCTGCCGCAAGAAAGGAAATTGATGGGAAGGGACACTCCCTCGATGAGAGGCTAGAATGCCCCGTACTTTTTGGAAGGTTCCCATTCGTGATGAGAAATTGGAAGTAAATTTGGTCGAAGTTGTACTGTCAGTTGTGACACAGAAAGAACTAGATGCCCTCAATAATGCGGCTCGATCAGAAGACTTCAAGGAGGAAGACAATTGCGGTAAATTGTCAAACTATCTCAACGAAGACTGCTTTCTAACAGAAGAATGGCTACCCAACGAATCTATTTTGACCACCGACACTCTAATGAGTTCCTCACTGGTTGATCTCTGGGTTGAACCTACCACTAATGAATACCCTAGTCAGATCTTGAAACACTAGGTGGGTAAAGTTCAAGTGGTAAAATTGTGTTTGGTTCCTTGTCGCTAGTAACGTTTCATTGCAATATGGTTTTCACATTTCCATCTAGCTTTCAGGAAAGGCCCACTCAACCAAACACAATACCTGGGGATGTGGTAGAATATGCTCCTCCAGTAATCATACAACATGCTTCTTTCCCATTTGAAAAAGACAAGGAAAAGGAAGCCAAGGTTGACAAAACATCACATGTCGACATGGTCACTGTTGTGGCTCGGGGTGCATCCAAAAGGATGATTATCGACAAACCCACCAACAACATTACACATCACCTTAAGCCGTTATACATATCAGCTCATCTAGATTGATGCCCTGTTACCAGAATTTTTGTTGACAATGGGGCTACAATGAATTTGTTACCGAGAAGAATGATGGTCAAATGAGGGAAGACCACAACTGATTTGATCTCTTCAGAAGTGACCATTAGCAATTTTGTCGGCCATGTCATGAACACACGATGTTTTACCGGTCGATTTGACTATGGGTACCAAGACAATTCTAGTGCCATTTTTCATAGTGGACACCTCGTCGAGTTACAATGTGTTATTTGGAAGAGATTGGATCCATTATTTTGAGTGCATCCCATCTTCTCTCCACTAGTTTGTGATTTTTTAGAACTAGGTTAATGTCGAACTAGTCTTGTTTGACAATAAAACTTTCTTGGCCACGTCGAACGCTAATGAAGCTTATTACTATGGTGAAGAAGTAGGACCTATCAATTTCACTGGGAGAAATAATCTTATCCACCCTATTGGGATCATGGTAAAAAATAACCTAGATAGCATTGTGCAGGCTATTTCAAAAGTTACTTAAGCCAATGACACTTGTTCGAAGGATATTGTCCTCTATCTGCTAGCCTCTTGTTGTATGATAGAAGATGTCTAATGATCAGGACATCAGGGAATGAAGTGAGTGGGGTCAACTTCACAGTTAGGATAAAGAAGCTTGAAGAAAGCCTGAAGGAAACCGACGAAGGTTTTTTTTTTGTGAATATGGCCGAGTTAGAAGAATCGGCCGAGGGAGACAGTTTTGAGTTTGAAGAAGCATCAAGAAGATATGCGACCGCAAGTCCAAGACTTGTTGATCGAGATCAACCTGGGGATGAATCATAACCTAAAACCAATGTTCATAAGCAACTTGTTGCAGCCACCTGAGAAGGAGAAGTTAATAAAGTTACTTTTCGAGTTTGTTAACTACTTTACATTGGATTACCATGAAATACTAGGGTTGGATCAATCCCTAGTCGAGCATAGATTACTCATGAAAGAAGGTTATCGGCCGTATAAATAACCGCCTAGGTGGATGACGGCCGAAGTCACCCTTAAGATCAAGGAGGAGATCAAGCGACTCCTAAAGGCCAGTTTCATCCGACCAATCAAATATGCAGAACTGATGTCAAATGTGGTGTCAATGATAAAAAATGGTAAGTTAAGGGTATGTGTCGACTTTAGGAATCTAAACCTAGCTACGCCAAAAGATGAATACCCTATGTTGGTGGCCGATCAGCTCATTTTCGGGCTACTGGACATGTGGTTGTGTCTTTTTTGGATGGGCATTCTGGATATAACCAGATCTATATAGCTATAGAATATGTGCCAAAAACAACATTCATATGTCCAGGGCCTTTGGGAACATATTGTTGGGTAGTGATGCCCTTTGGATTAAAGAATGTAGGGGCCATATACCAAAGGGCAATGAATGCCATTTTTCATGATATGATCGGCCACTTTATGGAGATCGATGTGGTGGTCAAGTTGACTGATGTAAATGAGCACATGGCCCACTTGCATAAGTCCTTTGGGGTCTCGGCCAATAATTTCTTAGGATTCTTGGTACATTAAAGCGTAGTCGAAGTCGATCAGAATAAGGTTTATGTTGTGATTAATGCGCGGTCGCCGAGAAACAAGGCCGAACTATAAAAATTCTTAGGCCATGTCAAATTCTTGATGAGGTTTATATCTAACTATGCAGGCAAAACTAACATCTTCTCTCCATTATTGAAATTGAAACAGGGAAACAAATTTGTTTGGGAAGCGGAGAACCAACTGGCTTTATGGAGGTCAATGTTGTGGTCAAGTTGACCGATGTAAATTAGCAAATGGCTCACTTGTGCAAGTCCTTTGAATGGATGAGGCTCCATAAATTGAAAATGAACCCTTTGAAATGTGCCTTTGGGGTTTCGACCTGTAATTTCTTAGGATTCTTGGTATATTAAAGAGTAATCGAAGTTGATCAGAACAAGGCTCATGCCGTGATTAATGCGTGGCCACCGAGAAACAAGGCTGAACAACAAAAATTCTTAGGCCATGGCAAATTCTTGAGGAGGTTTATATCTAACTATGTAGGTAAAACTAGCATCTTCTCTCCATTATTGAAATTGAAACAGGGAACCAAATTTGTTTGGGAAGCAGAGAACCAGCTGGCTTTGGATAGGATCAAGGAATATCTATTGAAGCCGCCTATGTTCATGCCTCCTATCAAAGATTGACCACTCAAGCTATATGTCGTAGCTTCAACGGAGTCGATCGGAGCTCTTCTAGCATAAGATGACAACATGTGAAAGGAGTGGGTGGTCTATTACTTGAGTCGAACACTGCTCGATGCCGAAAGATGATATTCAGCCATGGAGAAATTATGCTTGTCATTGTGTTTCGCGTCCACTAAGTTGAGGCATTACCTATTGGTTGAGAGAGTGAATATAATAAAAGTTACCTATTTAGTGAAATATATGTTGAACCGGCCAATTTTGAACGGCTGAATCAGCCAATGGATGTTGGATTTATCTGAGTTTGATTTACATTACAAGCCATAGAAAGCAGTAAAAGGTCGAGCCATAGCTGACTTCTTAGCCGATGTTCGCTTGTATCTCAAGTGCAGGCTGCGATGTAGTAATATCTCGGTGAGACCGAGGTCGTACCCAAAGGGACTGTATGTGTGTGATTTTCTCAGTTACTTTTAGATTTAGAATCAGTAACTAAACTTAAAACTGTAATTGAAAAAGATGTTGTTGTGAAATAACTATCAATAGAATACGAAAACTAAAGTGCCAAGATTCCACTTACAGTCATCTTAAAGCATCCTTACTTAATTCAATCAGTACTTCGACTAGAATCGAAATCCTAATCTATCCAGTCAGATGATTTAATAATTAAAACTTCATAAATAATTCCAATAATAATCTGGACATTCATAGTAATGACCTAAGTATAATAGTCTTATTGAATTGATTGTAGAGAGTTCAAAGCATCTACCATGCCCGTAGTCAATGGTAGATTAAAAAATTCTACAGATCAAACAATTACCAAATAGAAAAGAAAGCATTCAGGAAATTCCCAAGCATCTACCATGCCCAGAGTCGATGATAGGTCAAACTAATAACCAAAATACTTATTAAATTCAAACTATAAACTATGAAATGTCCAACATAAAGATTATAACTTGAATCAAAGTAAGAAAAATATTAATATAAATTACAAGCTTCACCTCTTAGATCTAGCTAAGCGATTAGTCAATCCTAGACATGATTAAGCTAAAACTCTTAAAAGAAAATATGAAAAACTAACTAGAAAAGGAAGAAGAACTCCTTGGAGGTAGCACTACTATTCCAACCCTAATTCGTGTTTAGGAGAACCTAGAAAACCACTATTTGTAGGAAAAATTCCGACCAACTTTAGAACCGACTTCAATTTACATTGTTTTACACAACTTCGATGTCATTTCGATGAGACTTTGATGACATCGAAGTCCTGTCTCCAAGTTTGAATCGAATTTAGACATTGTCTTGCACGTATTCTGTAGAACCTTCAATGGAATCACTAGACCTTCGATGAAATTTGTAAGTGCTATATTGTATAAAACACACCTCTGTTTGTCAAATTTCGTTTAAACAAAACAACTTATGAAGTGGTCCATCTAATGTGGATCAAGATGGAAAGTTCAAGTCAAGTATTAGATCATGATGGATAGTTCAAGTCAAGTCGTGGATCAAGATGGAAAGTTCAATAAGTTCAAGATTATTGAGTTTAAGTTTTACTAAAGATCTATTAGAAGATCAAGCTCCATCTTCAACTACAAGCTCTATTGAAGAATCAAGTAGAAGAACAAGTTCCATGAAGTTCAAGCATCCCATCTACTTCAAAGTTCAGTCTTTTCAAGTATAATAGACCCTAGAAAGACCTTATGCTTAAGTTCTTAAGTTCTTTTAAAACATAAGCTTGAATGGATTTCTGTACTTATGTTAGGCTAAAGTTCGACTAGTCTAGGCTAAGGTTCGACTTGTCTAAGCTGTGGCTCAACCAGTCTAAGGAATCTTCAACCATTCCTGGCTTAAATTACAGAAAAATGGATTTTTCTGTTACTTCTTTAACTAGTCTAGCAGATTACTTGACCAGTCAAAGAGGAGCCTTAACCAGTCGAAGACCATGCTCAAAGTCTAGCAACTGAGGTTTGCTTGACTCGAAGTCTAGCAACTGAATTTTGGTACCCTCGACCAGTCGAAGACCATGCTCGACCAGTCAAATAGGGCCCTTGACCAGTTGAGTAGGGCCTTCGACCAGTCAAAGTTCTATTTTATCCGATCGCGCTCAAATTTGAAAATTTATTGGAATGGAATCCCGTTCTTATATGAGTTAAAGAATGTCTTAGATGAGTCGTAGCAACGACTTTTCTGCCTATAAATATATGCCTTCTCTCAATCCAAAAAGACAATTCAAGTACATCAAATTCATTATCAAGAGAGATAGAAGCCCCTATTATACTCAAGCTATTGGACAGTATTTATAAATTTTTAAATAGCTTATTTGTTTTAATTCCTAAATCTCTTATTCTTTAAATTTCATTCTATAAAGAGGGTAGATACTCTTTTTTGAGATATTGAGGAATTCAAACAAGTAGTCTTTAGTTCGAATCTATTTAAAATCAATCTAAAACCTTGAACCCTTGTCTATGTGACTGAACATTAAACAATCTACAACAAGAGAAGTGGTTCTACGGCTACATCGACCAATACATCTTCAAAGGAGAAGATAAGTATATCTTTCTTTTATATTTTGATTTTATTGAGATAGCTAGAAAATCCCATTTGTCGGTTTTCCTAAGATAGCCAAAAAATCTCGATAAGGGGTTTTTGTTTGTGATAACCTTTTAAAATCACAACTGTATTAGGTTTTAAGGTGACCCTGGGCAAACCTTGTTTATAGTGAAAGCCAATATCACATGGATAGTGATTATTTGGAGTGGAGTAAGTGTGGTTGTTTGAGAACAATTGTTGTACACACCGAACCACTATAATCCTTGGTGTTGTGGTGAATGTTTACTTTTTGCATTTATGGAGAATGTTTGTAATTTTATTTATGCAAAAGTGGTGAATGTTTGTAATAGATAGCTTTATTTTCTTTTGTTTGTTTTGAGATCTTGATTCTTACAAATGTTCGTGAAATACAGTTGTCCTACCTAAATTTTGTTTTGGGTATAGGTTGTCCTACGAACTAGTTTAAATAAAATTTTTAATACTAGTGTGATTGAGATTTCTGATTTATTTATTATTTAAGCACTTTAATTTTTATTTGACATAGTCTAATTCACCCCCCCCCCTTAAAGGACTTCTTAAGCTCATCTTTTCAAAATCAAACTAGATTTTATTTCATCTAACATGTATTCGATGGGATCGAAAAATGACCAAAACAGTCTAGTGAGTAATTCCTAAAATTCATGATAATTTTAATGTCATAAAATAAGCTTTAATGGCATCGAACTGAGCTTCGATGGGATCGAGAATTACATCTTTTTGTCCATCAACCAAACTTGATTTTTTAAAAATCTTCAATGTGATCGAGACTCCTTCGATGTCATCGAAGCTCTATTTGATGTCATCGAGCTATCAAGTTCAACAGTTCCAGATTTCTGCACTTTGTCATCTCAATTTCCTTCTTTCTTCACTTGCTTTTCTTAGTTCTTGGACTCTTGAATTCTTCAAGCTTGACCACCAACGATCCATTCCTTGCTTTGGTAATTCTTGAGCATTAAATCTACACTTTTAACATTCGTTCCACTTCAAGCTCTCGAAATCACCTCACAGGAGAAAATACGCATAATAAATTCACTTAAATACATTAATTCTTTTAAAACCAAGTTACAACAGGGGAAATTATGTAATATTTTACACTCAACAGCCGACCATCCTTTGAATTTTGAGGAGAAAACTCCTCCAAGTATCCTAAATTTGTATTATGTGCAACTCAAACCGTGGAAATTAATCTTTGATGGGTCAAGGACACATGAGATGTCTGGGGTCGGAGTCATTTTGATCACTCCCAATGGGAATCAATAGAAATTGTCATTCCAACTAGAGTTCGAATGTACTAACAATCAGGCTGAGAATGAAGCTACGATAATTGGCATAAACTTGTTATTGGAATTTCGAGTGAAAAATGTGATCGTTATTGTAGATCCGCAGTTGGTGATAAAATCAAATGGCAGCGTTGTTTAAGTGCACCAGTCCATCCTTATTACCATATTATGCCCTATCGGTCCAGTTACTCAACTAATATGAAGAGGTCAAGGTGATCCATGTCACTAGGGTACAAAATGCGTATGCCAACGAAATGACACAGTTGGCCATGGGACTTGAAGTCTTGAGAGGATTGGCCGGTTAGACGATCGTTGTCTAAAGGAAATCTTTATCTTTTGTACTTCAGAGGGAGAATGCGATGGAAGTGTGCCAAGTAAAAGAAGAGGATGATGATTGGAGGGCTCCACAAATGGGTTATTTGCAAAGCCCACGTACCAAGACTGACAGGAGTATACGAAGGTTGGCAGCAAATTATGTGATGATCGATAGTGAACTGTACCGAAAGTAGAGGTGGGTATCAAGCCAAGTCGAGCCGAGGTGGGCCAAGCTTGGCTTGACTTGTCCATGATGTACTCGAGTTCGAGCTCGAGCTCGAGCTTGGCCTCGAGCTCAACATTAAAGCTTGGCTTATTTGCCAAAGCTGTCGAGTCGAGTTCGAGTTGATCTAGTTGTTCGAGTCGAGCTCGAGCTTGTTGGGTGAGAGAGTAATGGATTTTGTTCTTGATCCTCCTCCATTGATGAAAAATTCAAAAATCTGAAGAGAATCAAAGCAAAACCCGATGAAAAAACCAAACAAAGCTTCAAATCAGATGAGGAAACCTATAAGAACCGATCTGTTCTTGATCTTGTTCCACTAGCAGAAATATAAGTACTAGAAAAGAAACAGAGCAGAACACAGATAAGAAATCCAAGTAAAGAGCTTTAGCCAATCAGATCATTGGATTTCCTTGAAACTCTAACAAATCTGAGAAGAACCCATCTCAAGTTTCTTGGGTTTCTTGCTTAAGAAGTAAATCTCAAGAGATTGAAATCATACTATTGTGGAGCTAAAATGAAAACTGGTGGTGGTGGTTGGGGCGGGCGTGCGGCTGATAGTGGGCAGAGAAAGAGAAGAAAGAGAAAGGGAAGGGGGTACGTGCGGTCGGGTAGAGACTCTAGAGTTTCTTTTTTATTTTTATTTTTATTTTTAAGTTTAAACTTAAAACTTATATTAATAATATATATATATATTATAATATATAATGTTTAATATATTTATTAATCGAGCCGAGGCAAGCTCGAGTTCGAGCTTCGAGTCGAGTCGAGTTTGAGTTTGAGTTGAGTTGAAATGCCCCCTGGTCGAACTTGGCTTGAACTCAACTCGAGCTTCAAATAATTAGCTTGGCCCGACTCAAATCGATCATTCAAGCCGAGTCAATCCGAGCTGACTCGTGCCGAGTCGAGCGAGCTTTTCGAGCTAGCTTGACTCGTGAACAACCCTAACCGAAAGGAAACCGACAGAGTTTTACTTCGGTGCTTATCAAAGAAAGAAGTTATGTTAGTCATGGAGGGGGTCCATGAAGGGATTTGTGGGACCCATCAGTGTTCACAACCCCAAGTGTAGGGTCGCGATGTAGTAATAACTCGGTGAGACCGAGGTTGAATCCACAGGGAGTGGGGAACACGGTCTAGAACTAATCTAAGTTTAACTTGGTTGGTCTGGGTTTTTAATCCAGCAATTTAGAAAAAAAGTTTTAAAATAATAAAGATAAAAAACTAAGGATTAAGGAATCCACCTATAACAATATAATATTCAATATACTTGATTCAATGATAACTCAATTGGAATCAAAGTTCTATCCTATCTTATTGGATGATGGAGTAGTTAAAATAAAATCTGAACTTTCCATTTTCCTAAATATCCATCTAATTGCAATGATGGTAGGGAATTCAATCATCCTACCATGCCCAGGAGACAATGGTGAACAATGACTTCTACACATCACACAATTCCAAAGTCAATAAGATCATATCAAAAGCCTTCACAACATCTACTATAATTTCAGTCACAATAAATCATAGAAAATTGGAAATATATCTTAATTTAAACCAAAACTTAATGAAAGTTCAATATAAACTTGAATAAAAGCAAACTAAACATTAAAAGAAACTATAGGTTTCATCCCTTAGCCTTAACTAAGATATTAGCCTGAGAAGACTAACATCCTAGAAGAAAAACAAAAAGATCTACTAGAACCCATGAAGAAATCGAAGCAGAAGAACGTTGTCGGCGCTCCACCCAGGCCTCCTCTCCCATTCCAAAACTTAGAAGATGCTTTAGAGTATCGAATTGAAAAAATCCGCAAACTGCCTCAAATTTATGCACTCCGCGTAAAATCTGTATAACGCCTTTGATGCATCGAACAACCTTCGATTGCACCTTCGATGCCATTGAAACTTGTCCAGAACTGTACAGTGAGTTTGGCTTGAAAAATCCTTAAAATATTTATTGCATCAAACTAGCTTCGATTGCACCTTCGATGCTATTGAAGTGCCTTCTATCGTATCAAAGTTTATTCTAGCACTTTTTCAGAACTATGTTTTTCTGGCCCCATAATTTCAGAGTATCTTTTTTTAAGACAATTTTTAGGATTCCTTTTCTTCACTTCAAATCTTCGATTCTCTTCATTCCTCACTTAGTTTCCTTGGATCTTTGGCATGTGAATTCTTCATTAGTGACTTCCAAATCTTCAATTCTTCATTATCTTCTTTTGAGCTCTAAATTCATCCTTTTAAGCGCGTATTTATCATAAGCTTCTGAATCACCTTGCATGACAAAAACGTATATAATTAAATCAAATTATCACTTAAATGTCAGGAAAACTAATGTAATTAAAGTTTAAATATGCAATATTTGAGTCTCAACACACCCCCAAACGACATTTTTCTAGTCTTGAGCAAAACATGCGAAAGATATTTTGAAAACCAATGTATAATTTCCATAAGCTCAAGCAGTTCTAAAAACAATACATATTATGGAAATCTAAAATACATTAATGTTAAGTAGTACTTTCTCCTAAAATTTGGTACTTTGTAAATTTCGTAATCATGTTCAAAGTATTAATCTTCTAATTAGATCAATTCTAAACATTGAGTTCCATGGGTGTACAGTGAAGTCTAGACTTATCACAATCAAAGGTTCAATTCTCTATTTTCATGATAACATTGATAATAAAAAGATTTCAAGACAACCAAATCCTAAACCAAAACTTGCCTTACAATTCAACACTCTATTCTTCTAGCTTTTGATTTTTCCATCAATGACTTTCACACTATTTCACTTTTTTCTTCTTTTTAACAGTCCTTAATGAACTTTATTAGGTAGTCCTTTTCGACGACAACTATTTTTTACTGGGTATTTTCTTTCTTTCTTTCTTTTTCTTCAATTCTTTTCATTGAACATGATGGACAAATTTTCCAGGTTGGTTCCTATCATGCTTAATAATCATCAAGTTAACAATTTAAGATCAAACTAAAACTTTAATGTGTAAGCTAGATGTGACATGTGAAATCATGACTCAATCAACGTTTAAAACTTCTAATTAAGAATTAATAACTCAACTTAATTTTGAAAGCTATCAAATAACTAAAATCTAAGAGTCATAAATCATCAACATTAAGTATCTTATAATTCTAATCTATGGATTAATTTCAAAATCACTTAAATTCACTAAAATTTCAAGACTTTTGAAAAATTTTAGCTCAAAATTTTAACAATTTTTCCCAAATTCGAAGAATTCCAGATAGGAAACCTACCTCCCAACCTAAAATTTCATTGCCCTCAATGTATAAACATATGCAATAAGAGCAAAATTGAGAACAATCAAAATAAAGGGAAGTAGATGAAGAGTACCTGTGAAGTGAATAGGATCTTCTGATAAAATGTGGCTCTAGTGACTATACTAAACTACGAAAAACTAATTATCCTAAGAAAGTAAATAAATTTTAATCCTAAACTAGGAAAGCAAGGGAAAACTACTTAACCATGTAGCAAGGTTTCTCCTTCGGCTAATGTCTCGATAAATTTCTCAATAGATTTCTCAACAAGATCATTCAAAAGCCATTTTTGCAATAGGCTTGGATGCCTTCGAGCATGAATGTCTAGAGAAATTTATAAACCTCAACAAAAAGTTTCCTTTTAGGTGGTGTAGATTCAACACATTCCGAAGTTACAGACTTCGGTTCAATTTTTAGCTCCTCAACCTTTAATAGTAAACATTTAGGATCTGTGAAAGGAGGTTCTTCAGAATAAAGATTCCCTCGGTCAGTAACAACTACCGAGGTATTGTCTTGCAAGGCATCCACTATTTCTTTTATCATGTTATCATTAGAATCTCCAAAGTGAGCCAAGCAAACTCCTAAAGAGTTAAGAGATTCAATTGAGAGGGGCTCATTTTTCACATTGAGGTCTGTGATGATATGTCTAAGGACTCCTTCATTGTCTTTGAAAATAAAGGGAAGCATGTTCTCTTACTCTTCATCTTGGTGAGAGTAAAGCATCATCGGAGACATATTGCCTTGTCCTGCCTAGACGGATTGTGGATCAGTAGGCGAAGATTTAATGTGATGACTCGGTTCCTTGATACTAATCAGTAGAGGCTCTGTATCATCAAGGGGTGACTGCTCAAATGGTGGCTTCCACTGGGTAGTTTGAAATACCAGAGTAGTATTAAGTAAGCCCTCCATCTCCTTAATCATATCATAATTTAAATCAGGGGAGAGGGCTGAGCACGCCTCAAACGAGTCGTGTGGTTTACTTGAAAGGGGCTCCTCCACATTGGAATCAAGCGTGTCATGTAGGTGGAGTGTGTCAGCATCACTATATTTGAAGGACACCCATGTCTCTTCATCATTCCTTTAGATAGTCATCGAGATCGATTCTTTGAAAAATCGAACCATATACTCATTAATACAATCCAACTCCTCATTCTTAATTTCAGTATTCTCCACAAGTGAGTTATGATTAGTTTCCTCGCATTGTTTTTCTAGATTGGGTTGAGGCTGGGATAAACTAGCTTTTTCCTCATTAATAAGGTGCGACTGATGTAAGGCCCATATCTTAGTCCGTACAATTCCTTAGACTCCCGCGATCCTCCTCGTCGAATCCCAGCGACCCGCAATCTGTAGACAACATTTGTGCGTGACCCTACTTGCATCCCTTAAATCTGAGTCGACTCGACCCGAGACTTGTACCCTAGTGACCACGATGTCTCTGCGGTTCCAACGTCATGTCTTACGCACCGATGCGATACCCAGGATAGGAGTTGTGGGCCCACGTATATCTCAAGGAAACACCCCACATTGTGAATTTCGAGAGATTCTAGAGAATCTCTACCCACCTTTCACATCAACTAGTCAAGTACACATCCCATCACAAACCCATGCCTTTCTTTTCCCCCAAGGCAAGTAACCCTTCCCAAATTCAACTCTCATGTCTCCTCTCTCACACACCTATCACTCCACCCATCACTCTCTTACACACCCATCACCCTCTTAGCTATCACATCCCCTTTCTCTCTCATTTTCTATACCCATCCCAAGCAACTAAGGAGAGAGTGACCTCCCAAGCAAGAAAGATCTAAGGAGAGAAAACACCCAAGTGCCAAACCCATCTTTCCCTACCCCAAATCTCTCATCCCAACCCTTCAATCTTCATCATCCTCCATCAAAGAAGAAGCCTAGGAGCTAAGGAAGCCAAAGAACCAAGAAAAATATCCAACGGTGGGTGATCTTATGTTTAGATATTACTTTCATCCATGAGACAAGTGGGGCCTATCGGTTGATGGTAGGGACCCCATTTTGGGCCCTAGGTGTGGCTAATGGCCCACCATGATGTATATATGAATTCCATGATGGGGCCATTCTCCATGGACCCCATCATAATGTTTATTTTAATTCCCATTATAAGAAGGTCATCTAGACCTTGCAATTGTTGGTGGGAAAGGGATTTCCACCATTGATTCATATCGGTGGGCCCACAAGAATTGGGACCTAAGATGATATATGTATTGTATCCCTAAGGGAGGGCTCATAGTGGTAGAGCCCCTCCCCTCCATGCATCTCTCTCTCTCTCTCTCCCCCCTGTGATGCATGTATTTTATCTACGCTGTCCATCTAGTGGGACAACATTGCTGTCCACCGAGTGGACCACCCACGCTGCTCAGACCGGGCCTGCATGTCAGCCGGTCACACAGGCTTGACCATGGGGAAAAACATAAGATCAGCTTGATTTCTAAGCTGGGTGGCCCACCTACGTGGATCCCCTTCTGATGTATGTATTTTGACCCATGCCATTCATAAGGTTGGCCCACCTTATTACCTAGATCGGGCCGATATGACCGGTCGGTCATATAGGCCTAGTTAAAGGGAAAAATGTAAATATCAGCTTGGTCTATGAGTGGGGTGGCCCATCTACGTGGACACCACCTTGTTGTATGTGTGTTGTATCCATACCGTCCATTCGGAGAGATCATTTTTTAACATGAACCCAAGATGGGCCAGATCCAGGGGGCAGAAATCTGTCCAGCCGATGGCCCACCTTGATGTATCTGTTTAACCACCCGGCCCAGCAGGTTAGGCGGGTGTTTGGGGTTGGCCCACCTTTTTAATGACCCACGCCCTTGTGGGACCCACTGTGATGTTCGTATTGTGTCCACACTGCCCTTAGGGTTGGCCCACAAATCAGGCAGACCCACAGTCTACTAAACCAGCGTCCAGCAGCAAATGGGCCTGCTGTGATGTTTATCCACATCGTCCTTACATGTTCAGGCCCACATGGACAAGTCCCACCCCACTAATGGACCGTCTGCAGGTGGGGCCCACCTTATTCATGTGTTTCATCCAGGTCGTCCATTGGTTGGATGCCCAGCAGGGCCAGGGACACCGCTAGACTGACCGTCCAGCAGCTGGCCAACCTCTCTGTATGTATTTTGTATCCACACTGGCCATCTGCTAGCGGGGTCCATTGGTGATGTGTGAGGCCCACCATATGTATGTATTTCATCCAGGTTGTCCAGCTATTTGGACGGCCAATTTGAGCTAGCAGCAGGTGGGCTGACCGTTCAGCAGACGGCCCACCTTGCTGTATGTGCTGTATATTCATGCTGTCTATCCATTATGGGGCCCATTGATGATGTGTGGGGCCCCCACACCCTCTAACAAATTCTCCTGGGCCCACTCTTAGGTGGAGGCCCAATTCAATCATGTAGTAGATCCAAGTTTCAGGTGGACCCCCACCAGCACTGTTGGGCCTGGGGAGTCCACTGTGAGTCCAACTTGTGAGGTCCACCATGATGTATGTATTATACACATGTTGTCCATCAACTTTTCCAGACAGTTTAAGGGTCGTGGGCCCCATTGAGAGTCATATTCGAATCCCAAGTGGACCGCACCATAGGAATAGTGGTGGTTAAATGCCCAACGATGGAAACCATCCGAAGGCCCACTGTTATATTTCCAGCCCATCTTCTTTCACTCAGCCTTAAATAGGATCCCACATGTATGGTAGATAGACCTCATCATCTCAACTGTTTAGATATTTGGCTATCCCAAACCATTAGGCCCTCATTGATGATGGTGTTTTCCACCATACCCTATAGGATTATCCAAACCTTGGAGCCTACCTTGTGTTCATACCAGGCCTTCCATAGGAAATGTGGCCCACCTAAATACATGTGTTTTCCTAAGTTTACTGACCATACCCAAGGCCCAGTTAGATGATGAGCTGGCTACCCAATTCGTTTAGAAGAACACATAGTCCTAGATGTATGGACCCCACCAAAGCCACTCTTGATGTAAGTATGTCATCTAGGCCATCCGTGGTTTGTATGAGAGTACATCATCACCCCGTACCATAGATGGAAGAATATGTGATATCAGATTTGGTATACCTATGATATATGGACTAGATCTGCCGTCCTTCCATGGACCCCAACAGGCGTTCAGGCTGATTGTTGCCTCCTATGTTTGATAACATGCTAACGTACTTAGTCTAGTAGAACACACTGAGAACATGTTCAATATTACATCATAATACATGCTCATATGCATCATTTGTATGCCTGTTATGAGGAATATTGATCACAGCATATGCCATTGGGCTGAGATGTTTATGGGACTCCCTGTGAGACGGAGTTGCCCCACATGATCGCGTGGTACACGTAGGTTTGATGCATGACTGGATGGATGACTCATGCATCTCACATCTTGTGTGACATGATCATTGTATGCTCTAGCGGCATCAGGGATGTGGCCTCCACAAGCATATCGTGGATAGTTAGATTAGATACCGAAAATATTGGTTCTATCATTGTGGGCACATAGCATATCCTTCGGTGAGAGTCCCAAAACCTTTTTGGTACCAGGAGATGCTCCGACGTCTAGATCGAGTGGATACACGAGCGCACAAGTGTCGAATACTAGTAAGCCGCGTCTCCCACTATGTTGTGGTTGGTTGGAAGGAGGTGTGGCTTTATCCGTTAGAGTGAGGGGGTTATAAGCTAGGCTAAGTTTGACCAGCTTACAAATGGGTCTACTATCGATGAGCCATATAGGTATTGGTAGACTACTGGTCAGACGGGTAGTGAGGTCTCTTCCACTAGCTGGGCTATGCAGCTAGGGAGGCGACAGTTAGTGTGTAGTGTACTAGACCTCGGTATATCCCAGAGGGGAACTGTACTGATATAAACACTTTATATGAGGACCAACATGCTTACGATGCATCTTGCATATGACATTTAGCTACGTAGGCCTTGCATCGCATAACCTTGGTATGGCTGATAGCATTCATGGTCTTGACAATATTTTTGCTTACTTTGATATTGTATGCTTAGTACATGCATTGTGCACACACCCTCTAAGCTTTTCGTAAGCTTATGCACTACCGTTGTGTACAGGTGACATTGGATCACAGCAGCGCTGAGGCAGGAGCACTTGACAGATCATCTTGGAGCTTTTGACTATCTTTGTATTTTCCTTTTCACATTATACTCAATGTTTTATTATGGTGGATATGTGGTGATGTTGTTTTATGACTTGGCTCCTTTACAAAAAAATTCAAGCTGAAAATCCTCCTTGTAGAATCTCAAGATCAGAACCTGGCATATGGGTGCCGGGAGCCGAGAATGGGGTACTACGGAGTCTGTCGGCGCCAGATTCGACAATTAGAAATTCTATGAGCCCAATTTCCGAGTTCAGGGCGTGACAACTGATGTTCTAGCATGGCTGATTTAATCAATTCTATAGATTTTGCAATGGTTATGATGAATTGCGTGGCATATTAATTGAATTATTCTTGTGAATCTATGTATTTCTAAAGTGAATTCTCTTGGATTATTTCTGGTTGGATCTCAAAAGTAGGGGATCCAAGAGAATATTCACTATAATATATTGTTAGTTCATCTTTTCAATATTAATGTTTCCACTGATCATAGTCATATGGGTCATATGTGTGAGAGTTTGATGGTTGTTGGGACGCGTTATCACCCATAATATAATCACGTGTTGTTTTCTTCTTGCCTGATGGGTGATAATCATTCTCACTCCAATAATCACGTAATTTTTTCTTAATCGATGGAGTGTAATTATTCTCCTGCATATGATCACGCATAGAATTCTTAACCAGTGGAGTATTGTATTCTGGCCAGTTCTCGATAATGGTTTCAGAAAAATTTTAAGATGTAGGTTGTTTCCTAACATAATCATCTAACAACCCTTCACGGTACATCTCGTCTTCTAGAAATTGATTACATACTTACATGCCCACTCTTGTATGTACATGGTGAAACCTTAATTCTGAATCTATTCCTATATAAAAAAAATTCCCACAACAATATGGAAAGTAAGTAGAGGAAAGAAGTTACCAAAAGAGAGGAACTATAATTGAAGATCCTACAAAATTAAAACAATCAAACTATGTTAGTAATGTTAGAAAAAGAAACGGAAGAGAAAAAAATAAAGACGAATCCAAAAAAATATATTCTAAAAACAAAAAAAAATATCCTAAAAAAAAACCTAGATTAGAAAAATTAAGAAAATAAGAAAAATCTAACCTGAAACAAAAATCAAACCTAAAAAACCTTAACCTAATTGTGTTTAAAGTCACTCCTCAACAACGGCCCCAAAAACTTGTTCACAACCCCACGTGCAGGGTCGCGATGTAGTAATAACTCGGTGAGACCGAGGTTGAATCCACAGGGAATGAACAACATGGTCTAAAACTAATCTAAGTCTAACTTGGTTGGTCTGAGTTTTTAATAAAGCAATTTAGAATATGGTTTTGAAATAATAAAGATAAAAAACTAAGGATCCAGGAATCCACTTATAGCAATCTCAATATTCAATCTACTTGATTCAATGATAACTCAGTTGGAATCGAAGTCCTATCCTATCGTATCAGATGATGGAGTAGTTAAAATAAAATCTGAACTTTCCATTAATTTGGTTCCCAAATATCCATCTAATTGCAATGATGGTAGGGAATTCAATCATCTTACCATGCCCAGGAGACGATGGTGAACAACGAATTCTACACATCACACAATTCTAAAGTCAATAAGATCATATCAAAAGCCTTCACAGCATCTATTGTAATTTCAGTTACAATAAATCATAGAAAATTGGAAATATATCTTAATTCAAACCAAAACTTAATGAAAGTTCAACATAAACTTGAATCAAAATAAACTAAACATCAAAAGAAACTATAAGTTTCATCCCTTAGCCTTAACTAAGAGATTAGCCTAAGAAGACTAACATCCTAAAAGAAAAACAAAAAGATCTACTAGAACCCGTGAAGAAATCGAAGCAGAAGAATGTTACCGGTGCTCCACCTAGGCCTCCTCTCCCTTTTCAAACCCTAGAAGATGCTTTGGAGCATCTTAGGGACTCGTATTTATAGTTGTGGAACTCCAACTTTCACACCGAGTTGGAAAAATCCGCAAACCGCATCAAATTTATGCACTCCATGTAAAATCTGCGTAATGCTTTCAATGCATTGAACAACCTTCGATTGCACCTTTGATGCCATCAAAACTTGTCCAGAACTATCCAACGAGTTTGGCTTGAAAAATCCTAAAATTCTCGATTGCATCGAACTAACTTCGATTACACCTTCGATGCCATCGAATTTCCTTCGATTGCACCTTCGATGCCATCAAATTACATTCGATTGCATCAAAGTCTATTCTGGCACTTTTTTAAAACTATGTTATTTTGGCCCCGGAATTTCAGAATATCTTTTTTTTTCAGACAATTTTCAGGATTCCTTTTCTTCACTTCAAATCTTCGATTCTCTTCATTCCTCACTTGGTTTTCTTGGTCTTTGGCATGTGAATTTTTCATTAATGACTTCTAAAACTCCAATTCTTCATTATCTTCTTTTGAGCTCTAAATCCATCCTTTTAAGCACATATTTATCATAAGCTTCTGAATCACCTTGTATGATAAAAATGTATATAATTAAATCAAATTATCAATTAAATGATAGGAAAACTAATGTAATTAAATGGTTAAATATGAAATATTTGAGTCTCAACAATCAGGCAGGGAGAAAGATGAAGCTTACACTTAGGTGTTATGGTTATTTTTGGCCAAAAATGATGGCCGATTGCATCCAATACGCAAAGGGTTATGAGGAATGCTGGATAAATGGACTGGTCCAACATGTGCTTATGACCGAAATACATTCATAGTAAAGCCATGGCTATTTCGAGGATAAGCAATCGACTTTATTGGCCAGATTCACCCACCCTCAATTTGCATGGATTCATTCATCATCGTAGCGACCGATTACTTTACCAAATGGGTAAAGGAAAAGCCTATTAGAAAAACTGGCCATACAAAAATCATTGATTTCATTGAAACTAATATTTTCCACTGTTTTGGGATACTAGAGTGTGAGACCCATATCCTAGCACGTACCATTCCGTATGCCTCCTCGGTCCTCCTGGTCGAATTCCGGTGACCCGTGATCTATTATCGGCGTTTGCGTGCAACCCTGAGTCGTGTCCCATATTCTAAAGTAGGCTCGACCTGAGATTTGTACCCTTGCGACCGCGTCGTCACTGCAGTTCCAATGCCACGTCTCACACGCCGATGCGATACCCAGGCCAGGAGATGTAGACCCCCATTCAGTTTGAAAAAAATGCCTCACGTTGCAACTCCCTAGAGAATGTCCCATCAATCACATCAAATGTTACATCAATTCATCAATCAAAGTCAAGTACAAGCAACCCTACCCTACCCTTACCTCTCTCTTACACAAGTACCGTAAAGTCAACAAGCACCTTACCTCTCATGTCACTCCACCATTCCTCTCTCCCATCACTTCTCTCCCATCACCTCTCTCATTCTCTCTCTCTATCTCATTCTTCAAGTAAGAAACCGTCCAAGTAAGAGAGCCTCCCATGGAGAGAAGCTAGTGTGGCCCACTTCCTACCACTAGATCCCCCCTTCCATAATCGATCTAAATTGTTGAATCATGTCCCATTGGAGCTATGATAAGGAGAAGCCCAAGAAGAAGCAAGAACAGTGGGTGATTTTATGATTTTCTACCATTGATTTGTGATTTGAGGGCCCACATGTGGTTGGACCCATCTTAATGTATGTATTGTATCAAGGAGGGGCCCATAGTGGCGGGGTCCCTCCATCACCATCCGATTTCTCTCCCTCTCTCTCTCTCTTGTGTTGGGTGTGGCCCACTTGATCCATGCCATATAAAACTATATGGGCCCACCTGGATGAATGTCGCTGGTGGGTAACGTGTATATGGACCCCACCTTGATGAACGTGTTGAATCAACCATCCAGTCATGGATCGTCCAACAGCTGAGGCTACTGGACTCTGTGAAGATAAAACAAATATCAACTTGATTCAAAGTAGTTAGGCCACACGTGGGACCCACCTGATGTGAACGGATTGGCTATTTTACCTCACACAGCAGCAGTAGTTGTTGCATAGACGTCATTAAGCTTCTTCAGCCACCGTGATGTACATGCTCCTCTAACCATCCATTTATTTGGACGTGGTACCCACCCACACGTGTGGGATGAGACCCACCTTGGTATATATATTCTATACCCACCGTCCATCCATCTGATTTAGACGTCGGACCCTTCTTTTGATGCATGTGTTATACATACATTTCGTCCATCATTTCTGGACGTGTGGGGCCATCCCACACATGTGACACATGTGGGGTGGGACCCACCTTAATGTATGCATCTTGCATCCACACCGTCCTTCTGGATGATCTTGAATGACGTTTATCCCCACCGGCTGTCCTTATGCATAGGCCCACCATACTAGATGTGATTTATCCCGACCGTCCATCTAATTGCTGGACGGTGGGACCCAGCTACACGTGTGTGGTCCCCACCATCCAGCTGGGATGTGGACCCCACCTATAGTGTATGTATTCCATCCCTGTTGTGTGGCACACACCATGATGTATGCTTTGATCCAAACCATCCACCTACTTAGACAGTAGCTGTGTGGGCCTGATCATGTGGTAAGTGTTAATCCAAACCGATCATCCATTGTGAGCTCGTCTTAAGGCTGTAGACAGAAAGTTAAGGTAGATCTGCCTATTAGGTAGACCACACTGCAAAAATCTTTGAAGGATTGAACGTCTACCATTGAAACCCATTCGAGATCAATATGAAATTTGATTGTCCTCTAATTTAGGTCTATGTGACCTTATGATCAGATTGGATGGAAATAACGTTATAGTGGGCCCTACCTTAACGATATGTCATATTTGAGGCTCACATAATACGGTCGATTTGATGTGTTTGAGGCCCACATAATGCGGCCTGATTTGATGCATTTGATGCCCACATGATGTGGCCCGATTTGATGTGTTTGAGACCCACATAATGCAACCCGATTTAATGTGTTTAAGGCCCACATGATGTGAACTGATTTGATGTGTTTGAGGCCCACATGATGCGGCCTGATTTGATGTAATCGGGACCCATGTATTGCGGCCCATTTGATGTATATGAGGTCCATTGGTGTGGCCCGTGATGTGGCCTATTTGTTATATATGAGCCCCATTGATGCAGCCCACTTGATGTATATTGGCCCATTGGTGCGGCCCACTTGATGTATATGAGGCCCATATGATGAGGCCCAATGTGTTGTATATGAAGCCCATGTGATGCGACCCATTTTGATGTTTATGAGGCCCATGGGTTATGGCCCATTATGATGTATTCGAGGCCCATGGTTAAGACCCAATGTAATGTATTCGAGGTCCATAGGCGAGGCCCAATATGATGTATTCGAGGCCCATGGACGAGGCCATGGGTAAGGCTTGATGTGATGTATTTATGACTCTCGTGCTGAGGTCCATTATGATATATGTGTGGCCTATGAGTGAGGCCTGATATGTTGTATATAAGGCCCATATGATGAGGCCCGATGTGATATAAGTGTGACCCATATGTCGTGGCTCATTATGATATATTTTCAGTCCATATGATAAGGCCCAATGTGATATATTTATGGCCCATTGTGATATATGTTAGGTCTTTGTGTGAGGCCATGGGCCCACCATATGTTTAGCCGTGTGAAGGCCACTCCTTGAAAGCAATGTTGGTAAAATGTCCACATTAATGGGTAATGATGGTTAAATGTTCAAATTGTCGGGGTCGAGTATCAAGGCCGATTTCGATTTGTCGAGGACGATTGTATAGGCCAATTCCGATTTGTCGAGGCCGATTATATAGGCCGATTATGATTGTCGAGGCCGATTTTGATTTGTCGAGGCAGATTGTATAGGCCGATTTCGATTGTCGAGGCAGAGTATCGAGGTTGATTCCGATTTGTCGAGGACGATTGTATAGTCCGATTCCGATTGTAGAAGCCGAGTATCAAGGACGATTCCGATTTGTCGAGGATGATTATATAGGCTGATTCCGATTTGTCGAGGTCGATTGTATAGGCCGATTCTGATTGTCGAGGCCGAGTATCGAGACTGATTCTGATTTGTCGAGGATAATTATATAGGCTGATTCTGATTTGTCGAGGCCAATTGTATAGGCCGATTTCGATTGTCTAGGCTGAGTATCGAGGCCAATTCTGATTTGTCTAGGCCGATTGTATAGGCCGATTCCGATTGTCGAGGTTGAGTATTGAGGCCGATTTTGATTGTCGAGGCCGAGTATCGAGGCCGATTCCAATTTGTTGATGTCGATTGTATAGGCTGATTTTGATTGTCGAGGCCGAGTATTGAGGCTGATTCCGATTGTTGAGGCCGATTGTATAAGCCGATTCCAATTGTCAAGGCCGAGTATCGAGGTCGATTCCGATTGTTGAGACCAATTTCGATTGTCAAGGCCGATTGTTGAGACCTATATGATGTATATGCGACCAGTAGTTGAGGCCCATTGTGGTGTGTATTTGGCCTGTGTGATGTATTCAGCTTGTGTTTAAGGCCCAATGTGATGTACATGAGGCCTATGTGATGAGGCCCATTGTGGCACATTTAAGGGCCAAGCAATGGAGCCCATTATGATGTATATTAGGCCCATGTGAGAGGCCCGTCATGATATGTATTAAGCTCTTAATTGAGGCCTATGATGTTGTATATCAGGCTCTTGTGTGAGGCCATGAGTTCTGTCACGCCCCAAACCCTGGGACGTACAGCTTCTGTGATGCCTCGAATCTGACACTTAACTTTCATACACTAAGTCCCACGTTCGGCGCACCACAAGGAAGATTTTTTTTTTATATATATATACTGACATATATAATAATACCTGAGCATAAAGATCCATAATCAAATTAACAAGAGACACTCTCCAATAGAAATCCTGATGGTTACAAGAACAATGCTTTCCAAAAGGTAAGTAACGTCAACATTGCCAAATTAAAAAATAGATGCAATGCATCGAGAAAGCAAAGTCTTCCAAGCTACTCCAGTCCTGAAAAAAATGGGACATAGGAGGCTTAGGCAAAAAGCCTAATGAGTACACACGTGTGTGCGGTGTGTCCTACATGCAAGCAAGATAAATATGTTACAAGGAAATCATATATGTGAAAGGCGTGTAGCACGTAAAGTATGATGCTAATGCCAATGCAATGCATATGCATCATAGTAATACTCCAAGTCAATACTACCAGCATCACGAAGTCATATTTTCATTTCTCCTATACCACAACCATAACCGTATTACACGCATCCGTAATCACATCATCATCATCATCATATTATCATGCCATAATTATACAATATCAGAAATACTGACAAGTTCATGAGTCAAACAATATCAGAATATGTAATACAGATCAACTATACAAATGAGGAGTCATAAAGAGTCAAATATCAGATGTCGTATCTAAACCATATAAATGCAGAAACACAGGTAACCCAAAATGTCAAATGCCGTGGATGTAATGCAATATGTGGTGCGAATGAAATGACCATGCTGGAGTGTGAAGTTGGGATGATAGTACGTAGTATCACAGGTTATGGGGTCCATCACAAGGGACTTCTATCCAAACCAGTCCCATACCTAAATTTGGATAGTCAGACTCGATGTGGTAGACTCCTGATCTTAGGTTAGTCACGCGCCCCAACCGAAATCCTAGCCATTGCGAAGGTACATGTAATAAATAGTTATGCACCACCAGCCCGAGTGGATAGTGAATGAATGAATTAGTATGCAACTCCTACTCAATAAGTCCACATATCAGTATAGTTCTTCTCTGGGATCATCACTGGGGTCTATTACACTCTACGCCAGCTTGTCGCCCCTCTCCTAGCGCACAACTGGGTAAGTGGAAGAGACCTCACTATTCACCTGCCAATATCGAGTCCAGCTCGTCGATAACAGACCCATTCCTCAAGCTGGTCAAACTCAACCTAGACATTGCTCCCTCACTCAGGCGGGTAAGGCCACACCCCCTCCCAACCGACCACGACACAGTAGGAGATGCGGCCTAATGGTATACGGCCCTCATACGCTTATATATATCTACTCGGTCTCGACGTTGGGGCGTCTCCTAGCCTCGAAGGTTTAAGAATTTTTACCCAGGGACATCTATGGCACCCGTATGCTAGAACCAAACATTTTCGGTGTCCCATCTGGCCATCCACGACATGCCTGTGGAGGCTATGGTCCTAATGTCGCTAGGGCATACAGTAATCATAATGCAAGATGCATGAGTCATACAATCTAGTCATGCAGCAATCTGGTGCATATCGTGTACTTATGTGAGACAATCTCTGCATATCTAGGAGTCTCATAATTTTCATGCCCAATGACATATGCAATGGTCAACCACCTCTCATAACAAACATGCAGATGATGCGTATGGGCATGTATCATGATGCTATGCTGTCACATACTCATAATTGGCATCGATAATCAGCCTCAACAATCAGAATCGATGAGTATAGGCTTAACAAGTCCTAAGGGAAGGTCACAATGTGGACATTCAACCATCATTGCCTGTTAATGTGGACATTTAACCAACATTGCTCCCAAGAAGTGGCTCACATAAACATCAATATATACATCATGGCAAAATCACACATCACATCAGTCCTCATATACATCGAATTGGGCCTCACTCATGGGCCGCATATACATCACATTGGGCCGTATCATATGGGCCTTACACACCAAAATGGGACTCGGCACATGGGCCATGAATACACCACATCAGGCTTCACAACTCATGTGTTTCAAACACACAATAGGTGGGCCCTACACATGGGCCTCAAATATATCACAATGAGCCACAACCCATGGGCTTAAAATATATCTCAATGAGCCACAACCCATGGGCCTAAAATACATCTCAATGAGCCACACCCATGGGCTTAAAATACATCTCAATGAGTCACACCCATGGGTCTCAAATAAATCACATTGGGCCTCACCCATGGGCCACAAATACATTGCAAGTGGCCTCAAATCTATTTCACATGTAGGCCACATACCTGGGCCTAATACACATCACTATGGGCCACATCACATGGGCCGGAAATACATCACAATCAGCCTCATCATAAGGGCCAGAAATATATCTCAATAGGCCTTGCCCATAGG
This sequence comes from Magnolia changhungtana, assembly GCA_030180095.1. Taxonomy (NCBI): domain Eukaryota; kingdom Viridiplantae; phylum Streptophyta; class Magnoliopsida; order Magnoliales; family Magnoliaceae; genus Magnolia; species Magnolia changhungtana. The sequence continues at coordinate 7,118,940 of JASAUF010000397.1, forward strand.
CCACGAATACATGGCTACACCAATTATGATAAGTCTTATACTACAACCACTTCACACGTCACATAGTTAAGGCTCATATTTAACGTCGTATGGTTAAGGGCCAAGAGCCACATTTCATCGTACCATTTACAGTTTAGAGACCACAGTGTATAGAATCCAGGACCTTGATAACATTAGCTTGGGTAACATAACCTTACATCGCATTCGGTTTAGTGTACAACTTAGTTATATGTGATTCAAGTGGCGGTATCTATATCGATAAGCACAAACCTACGTTGTCGAATGACCATCAATGTCACTTGATTTCATACGGTTAGGTGGCCATGTATGAATTTCACATTCATACAATTAGATGACTACATATACTCCACCATTGCCTATGATTAGGTGGCTATATATACATCAAATACTTATAGGATTAATGGACCAAACAGGTATATCACATCCTCACACCACTAGAGTTTACATATTTGTTATAATTAAACATATTTAAGGATTTAAACACAAGTCACATGATCCTATTACTTAGGGTCGTACTCTAACCAAAGTGCTAAGTGATCAAGGGTTGTCCACAATCAGCCCATTTAAGGGATTAATCATCATTACTTCAAAAATTACAATTCCGGTTCATCATATGTTTAACACATGGAGATTACAAACTTTTGTCAAAGAGGCCCAATGGTTGGCCCAAACAAGGCTACCACTGATGGGCCCACATGGCGTTCACTCAAACTGGGCCTTAACATTCTTGGGCCCATACATCAATGGAATTTACAATGAGTTCTATGTGGTGGAGCTCATGGGGCTTTCCCATGAGGTTAAGTCATGTGTGATCCCACTTAAGACTTAGGTCTACTTTGATTCTGGTCTAAATCCTAAAATGATATGAGGAAGTGGATGGTCCGCATGGATTAAATAGATACACCATGGTGGTCTTAGGTTGGATTCAATGGTTAGGCATTAATTCTTACGTCCTGTATTGTATGGTCCATTTCAGGTCAGATTGACTGATCTTTGGGACAATGCCCTAAAGGAAACCCGGTATATGGGCTGGATGGGTGGAATATCTAATAAATCGTCAGGATGGCCCATAACAAATTTTCAGTGATGAGAGTTTAATTTGCATTGTTTGAAAATGTACGACTATCTAATCATTGGATGGGCCTGAGTCTTGGTGACATATCGTCAAAAGGGTTGATAAAATAGATAAATGATGACGGTCTTAAATATATATCATGTCATAACTATGGTGGATTAAGTGGCATAACACCTACATCAAAGTGGGCCATACCACACACAAGTTGAGAGGTTTACCCTCCATTAAATATTCATAATCATTTATTGGGCCCACAGAGATGTGGTTCATAAATCCGGCCCATCCATTATGTATGTCCCACCTAGTTGAGGGGTCAAACCAAGTTTTAGATACATCCAAATTTTAGGTGGACCTAACAAGTGATTTACATGGGTCCAAAGTGATGTATTTATTACATATACACAATTCATCTATTTTTATTTTTATTTTTTTGTTTTATTTTTAGAGATCATTTTATAGCATCATCCAAAAATGAATCATATCTAAAGATTATCTAGACCTCACCACAAACAGTAGTGGAGATAATGATTTCACCGTTAAACAATTTACAGGGCCCACCTTAATGTTTATTTTCCATCCAATCTGTCCATGAGGTACAAAAACATGAATTAAGGGGAAAAAACAAATTTCATATTGCTCCAAAATTTCTGACCCAAAAAAGGGGTTCCAATAGTACACGTTCAATCCCTGCTACTTTTGTAGTGTGGCCCACTTGATAGTTAGATCTATCTTATTTTTCTTCTCAAGCAGCCTTAAGACAAGCTCGACAAATGGATGAACAATTTGGATATAACACATACCTCATGATCAGATTGGTCCAGCTTCTTTTTTTTTTAATTTTATTATTATTTTTTTAATGGTGTGGGCCACCTGAGTTCCATGTACGGCTGAATTTTGGGGTATCCCACTTTTTAAAGTGGACCCATCGAATGCACGGTGTAGATGCTTGACATGCATCAAGATGGAGCCTGTGGTGGGGCCCACTTCCTTTTAGCATCAGCAGCAAGACGCTGCTTGTTGCAGCGTCAGACGCTGGCAGCAGCAGCGTCAATGCTGTTTGCCCCTTTTTATTTTATTTTATTTTTGTAGGTGGGGCCCACATAAAGATGATCCAGTCCGTCTATTGTGTGTGTCCCAATTGGTGGAGGGGTCGGTCTAAGTTTCAGGTGCATCAAAATTTCAGGTGGGCCCCATCAAGTACTTTTATATGTTTTAGCATGTTGTCACATGATTTTTGATGGTGTGGCCTACCAGAGAACTGGGTTAGCATCATTTTTTGGCCCAATGCCTAAAATGAGCTTGGGAATCGGATGGTCGGTGTGGATTACATATATTCACCATGGGTGGGGCCAGTTGTGGGCCCAAATCCCCTGTCCCTTTGTGTCAAACGGCTGGGACGCTGCTGCCAAGCAGCGTCTCTCCCTTCTTCTTCCCCCCCCCCTTTTTTTATACGTGCACGTATGTGCATAGTGTGTGAGTTTGGCCAGCCTAATGAGCCAATGGTTCTATGATTTGGATGTTCTACACACATGTTGGTGGGGCCCACTATTAATGGGTCCCACATGAACTCTATAATAAATATATTTTATATGTTTTCTCCTTTGCATCTACACCATTAATAACATCATCATCATTATTGCAATTATATTCACCATCAATCATACTATCTTCATCATCCACACCATTAATCACATCATTATCATCAAATCATTACCACTAATAATCATACAAATAATAAAAAAAGAAAACAAACCAAGAGTGGAGTGGGTGTACTCACCTTGATGAATTAAATGGATGGTTGAGATGGATAGAAGAGATGGAATTGATGGAGTTGATGGCCCACCAAGATCACTCTTCTCTCTCTCTCTCTCTCTCTTTATCTCTCCATGAGTAGGAAAATGGTAAAATGCTAAGGGTTGAAGGGATATATGTAGAGAAATTGTTGAAAATGTGGTTAGATTTAATTAATGTGATCTTGGTTAGCTTAGATTAGGATTATATCAATTAATTCATGATTTATAATTAATGGTGGATTAAAGGAGCATGGGATGGCATGGTGTGATGATGTCATGCTTAAGGTATGGAATGGAGAGGTGTTGACTTTGGGGAGACATGAGAGATGGGAGGTATGAGTGTGTGACATCACACACATGGGTAGAGATTCTCTCACCCATGTGTGGCATGTGCATGTGTGTATGACATGTGTTGTGCACATGTGTGGAGTGGAGTACATGGCGCTATGCGCACATGATACACTAATTATTCTTCACAGCGTATCTCACTAATGGAGTATCATACCGACGCACGAGTGGCACCTCCACGATCGCGGCGACGGGGCAGTTGATATAAGATAGGTTTCAAGGTCATGGAGTTCTGGTCAGTCAGGTATGTACTATGAACGGCCAACTAGGTCTAGCTAAGGGCATTGATCATCATGCACATATGCATGGAAAATGGTACGGAATGGATGGGGTCTTTACAAGTTCACTATATGTTAGGCTCTATCTGGGTCATTACTTGGGGGCAATGTTGGTTAACTGTCCACATTGTCGAGTCTAATTGTTGACACTGGTTATTGATACCGATTATGTGTATGTGACAGCATAGCATCATAATCCATACCTATACGCATCATCTGCATATTTGTTATGAGATGTGGTTGACCATTACATATGTCATTGGGCAGATTGTTATGAGACACCCTAATAGGCGGAGATCATCTCACATGAGCACATGGTATGTGCGAGATTGATGCATGATTGGATTGTATGACTTATGCATCTTACATTGTGTGTTGTGAATATCAGGGCTGTAGCCTCCACAGGCATGTCGTGGATGGCTAGATGGGACACCGAAAATCTGTTACTAGCATCGAGCTACCATAGATGGCCCTAGGTGAAAATCTCTAAACCCTCTTGGTACCAGAGGATGCCCCAACGTCGAGACTAAGTGGATGTATATGAGCGCATGAGGGCCGTATACTAGTAGGTTGCGTCTCTCCCCATGTCGTGGTCAGTTGGGAGGGGGTGTGACCTTACCTGCCTGAGTGAGGGGGCAATATCTAGGTTGAGTCTAACCAACTTGAGGAATGGGTCTGCTATCGACGAGCCGGGCCCGATATTGGCAGGCAGATAGTGAGGTCTCTTTTACTTACCTAGTTATGCGCTCGGATAGGGACAACAAGCTGGCGTAGAGTGTAATAGACCCTAGTGATGACCCTAGAGATGAACAATACTGATATATGGACTTATTGAGCAAGAGTTGCATACTCATTCATTCATTCATTCACTATCTACTCGGGCTGGTGGTGCGCAACTATCTGTTACATATACCTTCGTAATGGCCAGGATTTCAGTTAGAGCGCGTGACTAACCTGAGATAAGGAGTTTACCACATTGAGTCTGACCATCCAAATTAGGTATGAGACTGGTTTGGATAGAAATCCCTTGCGATAGACCCCATAGCCTGCGATACTACGTATCATTATCTTGACTTTACACTCCAGCATGGTCATTCCATTCAGACCGTATATTACATTACATCCGCGGCATATGACATTTAGGGTTACTGTGTTTCTGCATTTATATGGTCTTGATATGGCTGACGGTATTCATGAACTCATCAGGAATTGTATATTACATTGCATCCTCATCTTCTGATATTTAGCTCTTTATAACTCCTCATTTGCATAACTGATCTATATTGAGTACTTTGATATTGTTTGACTCATGGACTTATCAGTATCTCTTCTTACTCTGATATCGTATGATTCATGATCTTACCAGTATTTCTGATATTATTATGACGTTGTATTTGTGTGCTTAGCACTTATCTTGTGCACACACTTACACCACCCTCTAAGCTTTCTATAAGCTTATGTACGATAAATGCGTGCAGGTGGCATTAGGTTACAGCAGCGTCGAGCTTAGAGCATGCAGTTAACTTCTGGAGCTTTAATTTTGACATATGTATTTCCCTTTCAATACTATATTCAACTATTTATATTAGTGGTTATGTAATAATGATGTCGCCTTTGTGATTTGGGTAAACTTGTGGTTATGCTTATTACGAGTTAAATGTACATTGAAAAATCTTCCTTGTAGGATACCAGGATCGAAATCTGGCGTATGGACACTGAGAGCCGAGAATGGGGTACTACGGAGGCTATCGGCACCGGATTCGGCAATCGGGAATTTTGTGAGCCCGGTTTCCGGGTTTGGGGCGTGACACAGAGTCCATTACCATGGACCAAGGTGCGGCCTTCTTAGCTAAGGAAGTGCAAGCGATGGTCGATAGATATGTCATCAAAATTCTACATTTGACCCCATATTACGCCCCGGCTAATGGCTAGGTTGACGCTAGTAATAAGGTAATCAAGAATATTTTGAGAAAATTTTCGAGTGGCATACCAAACTGACTAAGGCTCTATGGGCTTATAGAGTGTAGCCTCGTACCAGTATTGGGTGAAATTGCGGTAATAACCGCTCTAGTAGAAGTAAGAATAGGTCAAAGTGTCCTAGAGGGGGGTGAATAGGACTTTTATAAAATGTTATGACAGTTTAAAAATCATATCATCATTATCTTGATCTGATATAACAATTTATCAAGATATCTTTATCTTAACTTTAATGGCTTCCAAGCCAAATAGAGGATCCAATCACAAGACTATTCAATATCTAAGCAATACATAAATTTAGTCTATGATGGATAGACAGAGTGACTGTGTGTAAGATGTGATACTTATCAATTCTAAATAATCATGCATCATGTGATCATTCAAAGGATACACAATAAAAGAATATGCAAATAACAATCTCAAACACAGTTATTTTATAATGGTTCAGCTATATGCCTACTCCACTCCCGGTGGACGCACTCAACCTTTGAGTGTACCGGATTTCACTAACAGAGGTTTCAAATTAGGTTTACCTCAAACCGATGCAACCTACACAAGGCTAACTCTAGGACCTACACAAGGTACCTAACATGTCTCCACAAGACACAAGTTTATGCCCCACACTGGAGCAAGGGTCAACACACAGCACCCAGGTTTTATGCCCTACACAAGAGTAAATGATCCACACAAGGAACCTAGGGTTTTAGGCCACACAGGCCAAGGATGCATATAAGGAACCTAGAATTTATGTCCTACACAAGAGCAAAGGTCAATACACAGCACCTAGGTTTTAGGCCACACAGGTTAAGGACCTATACTAAGGACCTAAGTTTATGCTCACCAAGAGCAAGGGTCAACACATAACACCCACATGTATTCTTCCGTCGGAGTCCTCCTATGAAGACTTGAAAGGGGTGAGAATCACCTGTGACCCAATCCTACACAAAGGAATGATTAGTAGTGTATCTGGACTCTAATGACTTACAGATAAGTAGATGAGTCCCATTAAGCACATTAATGAAGATCTCTTCCTTTGATGACGAAGAATCTTCAACTCCCTTGATCCGCAACACTTATGATGCTCTAATGTAAGGCGACGGGTTGAGTCAAGGTTATGTTGGAATCCTACTCTATTAAATATTTTCCTGTTTTAGAGACGAAGTGATTCCAAGCATTTAAGCATTTAAGGTATCCCAACTCAATGATTTGCCATTGAGGTGGTAGCTGGATAATCCTTGAATGCGGAAGTTCATTCCCCAATCCACTCTATTGAATATCAATGATGAGGGTGGGTTGGAGGATGAACTCCCATGAGAAAAAGAGCTTAGGGTAAATGGTATACAGGTCTCTCTCAAGGCTCTCTCTATTTTTCTCACTACATCAACCAATAGCAAGCTCTCCTTAAATAGGCAAAGAGCTCCAACGGTAATATAATAGTCAGATTTTTGTTAGAGTTGGATATCATCGAGCCATCTTCGATATCATCAAACGTATACTTTCGATGACATCGAAGGACAAATCGATGATACGAACTCTTCTGACAATCATAGTTGAATCTCTTATACACTGATGATCATATCGAACATGCTTCGATGTCATCAGATTTCGAACTCCAATTTCATCGACCCACGATTCAATTCCTCGATAATGAAAAATAAGAGAGCAAGCTAAGAATTGAGACAGCGGCTTCGATATTATCGATCTTCCCACAATGTCATCGGATTTCAAATATCGATGATATCGATACCGATTCGATTCATCGATCTTTTATAGAAGATTTTCCTATAAGCTCGCTGGACACTCCATTGTCTGAAGTTGATGATATCGACCTATATTCGATATGATCGATATTTGAATATCGACATTATTGAAGGAGTCTCGATTCGTCGAATCATTTAAAGAGGATTTACCTAAAAAGCTTGCTGGACAGTTTGGTCCGAAATCGATAACATCGAAGGTCCATCGATATCATCAAAGTTTGAATTCTGAGGATATCGAGGCTTCCTTCAAGTCATCGATAAATGAATGATTTACCTTAGAAGCTTGCTGGACACAAACAGACCAGAATTCGATTATATCGAGCCGTCTCGATGATCTGAAAATTTGAATGTTGATGATATCGATTGTTTCATTGATTCATTGATAATTTTGTCCAGAGATCAAGTTGGTTACTGGACATAAGTAGTCCTCAATTCGATAATATCGATTGCATTTCGAGGATATTGATAACAGGTGTCTGATCTCTTCGAGGTGATCTCGATAAATCGACAAAAGCTGAAAACTTAGAAATTTTCCTGATTTTGCAAAATAGTTTTCATACTTTAAAACCTATGTTGTTCTATCCTCTTTTAGGGAATTTATATACCTGGATGTTTTGGGACATGGGATGTGAGGCTAAATTTACCTTTGAGGAGTTCGGAGTATACATCCAGTTGAGGCAGACACTTGATAGATCTTCCTATGGGGCTCACTTGACTTGTTGACTCAACACTCACGGTAATTGACAAACTAAAGCACTTTCACTAGGGTCATCCCACTTGCATTAAGTTGGGACACGATGCAGTCCCACCCCTAGAAATTGTGATCCTATCAATGTGAACTACATATCAGGCTTAGTTAACCCCTCCATAGTTCATGGAAGCAATGTTGGCTAAACTCAAAGAGTTGGATGAGCTCTGTATTAGAGCCCTGGACTCGATGATTGCCAACATAACGGTCGTGGCATCAACGTATAATAAAAGAGTGAATGGAAAATCTTTCAGGGTAGGCAATATAGTCTGGAAAATGGTGCTGCCTATTGTTCACAACCCCAAGTGCAGGGTTACACTATAGTAATAACTCGGTAAGACCGAGTTCGAATCCATAGGGAATGGGGAACATGGTCTATAACTAATCTAAATCTAACTTGGTTGTCTGAGTTTTTAATCCAGCGATGAAGGAAAAGGGTTTTAAATAATAAAGATAAATGACTAAGGTTCCAAGAATCTACTTGTAGAAATCTCAACGTTAATTTACTGATTCAACGTTAACTCGATTAAAATTGAAGTCCTATCCTATCTAATCGGATAATAGAGCAGTTAAAACATAACAGAATTATGAACTTTCATTGGATTAGTTCCCTCACATAGCACCAATGTAATGATCGCAGGGAATTCAAAACATCCACCATACCCAGAGACATGGTAAATCATGAAATTTTACAGATAACATAATTGCAAAATAGGTAAGAACATATCAAAAGTTTCCCAAGCATCTACTGTAATTGGAGTCGATAATAGATCATGGTAAACTGAAATTATTCCTTCATTCAAACTAAAAATCAATGGAAGTTCAATATAAAGTTAAGTCAAAGCAAACTAAACATTAAAAAGAACTACGAGTTTCATCCATTAGCCTTAGATAAGAGATTATCCTAACAAGACTAACATCTTAGAAGAAAACTAAAAAGATCAACTAGAACCCGTGAAGAAATCGAAGTGGAAGAACGTTGTCGATGCTCCACCTAGGCCTTCTCTCCCTTTGCAAACCCTAGAAGATGATTTGGAACGTTCTAGGGACTCCTATTTATAGTTGTGGAACTCCAATTTTTGCTTTGTCTTGGAGAATTCACAAACCAACTCTAGATTTATGGACTTATGTTACGCTTCGTTTGTACCAAAGTTACCTTTGGTCATATCGAAGTCATATCTGAAAAATCTATGCAGAATCTGTGAATTTTAGATCCCCTCTAAGTTGCCTTAGGTGGGACCAAAGTTGGCTTCGATGGGATCGAAGTTGGCTTTGGTGTGACCGAATTAAGTCTAAAAATCACGATTCCTCGCTAGACTATTTTGTGCACTTTTGGTTGGACCGAACTGACCTTACATGGGACCGAACAGTTTATTTTTTCTTCTCTTTAACTTGTGGTTTTGCCAGTCTTTTCTCCATCCTTTACACTTGGTTTTTTCGATCTTTGCATGTAAATTTTTTTATTAAACACCTCAAAATCACTAATTCTTCATTATCTTCTTTTGAGCTTTAAATCCATCCTTTTAAGTGTGTATTCATCTTAGACTTCCGAATCACCTCGTACGATAAAAACGTATATAATTAAATCAAATCAACACTTAAATGACAGGAAAACTAATGTAATTGAAGGGTTAAATATACAATATTTGAGTCTTAACACCTATCTGCCAGAAAAACTAATGTAATTGAAGGGTTAAATATACAATATTTGAGTCTCAACACCTATCTTCCAGAAAAACTAAGCATCAGGTAAGAAATGGTCACCTTCTTGGGAAGGGCCATATGTCATTGAACAAGTCTCCAAGGAAGGAGCCTATGTCCTTAAGGATATGAATGTGTTGCGGTGTTAATGGTGTTCGTTCCATAATTATAGCCTCAGACAAAACAAGTACGAATAGGTCTCATCAAGCTATTACTACTTCACAGCCATGCACTTGGGGTTGTTCGAACAAGTTTTTGGCACCGTTGCCGGGGACTTCAGTTGCATTTTCTGAATTATATTAGTATTAAAATTAGGTTAGGATTAGGTCTAACTTTTTCTGTGTTTCTTAGATTAGTTTTCTCTGAATTATTAGATACTAATGTCATTTGTTTATGTTTTGTAGGCTCTAATATAGAATTGTTGATTCGACAATATCCTTCCAACCCTTCTTTCTTTATATTTGTTATTTTTGTATAGTTTTCCTTTTTGGAAGTAGGTTTTAATTTAGATTAAGGATGGAGGGTGTTTCATGCCCAAGTGAGACCGTGATAACACCCTAAGTCTCTTAAGTGAATGAGGATTAGTCTAAGGTTTGCCTATCTATCACCTAATTAGACATGCCTTGAGATCCCTTGAGTTAGTAGAAAACATGGTTGCAAATAAACCCCATCTTCTCGTTGAGGAACAAGAATATGAGAATGAAGTACATAATGTCTCTCCACCTAGAATGCCGTGTGATTATGTACAACCAACAAGGCCGAGTACACATTCTTGCATGGTGTTTCCATACAATGCAGGAAACGTGGATTTTAGGCCGGGTGTGATCCAACTACTCTCAAAGTTTCATGGACTCAATTCCGAGAGTCCATATTTACACCTTAAGGAATTTGATGAGATCATAATAACTTTACACTTTCAAAATGTATCCAATGACACCTTGAGACTGAAATCGTTCCCTTTCTCTTTAAAGGAGAAAGCCAAGTTATAGCTTCACTCCTTAAGACCGAGATTAATAAGGACATGGGCTGAGGTGATCTGAGAGTTCCTGAAAAAGTTCTTCTTGGTTCATAAAACCAATACCCTAAGGAGGGCAATCATGAATTATTCTCAGAAAGAGGAAGTGACCTTCTTCCAATGTTGGGAAAGATTCAAGGATCTTCCAAACTCTTGCCGAGTCAAAAGCTTCTTCTATGATGGATTGACTTTGCCCATACCCCAATTTATAGAGATGATGTGTAATGGGGAGTTCATGAATAAGGAAGCTGATGACGTGTGGGATTATTTTGATATACTTACTGAAAACACACAGTCATGGGATACCTCTTCAAAAGCCACAACTTCCAAGCCAACTCAGTCTAAAGAGAAAGAAGGGATGAGGATGATTTAAGTGTTAGAGTGGCTAATCTCAAAAGGAAAATCGGGGCCATGAAACTAAAGAAAGTAGAGACAGTCAAACCTGACGTGACTGTTGAGGTTGTTTGTGGTATTTGTGCTAGTAACATACACTTGACACAGGAGTGTCCTACAATTCATGAGGTGCAAGAGTTGTTACATGAGCAATCTAATGCCATGAATAATTATTAAAGGCCATGTAGCGGCTGCATGTCAAACACGTATAATTATAGTTGACGGAACCTTCCAAATTTCAGTTGGAGGAATGACCAAACAGCTAATCATCAATGGGCTCTTCCTCCACTTCTTATTTAGAGAAGACCCCAAGAGGATCTGTTTAACAAACAGATGCAAAATCAAGAGCTATTCAATTAAAATATGTTACAAGCATTCTAAGACCTTAACAAGTCTATTCAAAGATTGGAGTCACATATAGTTAGGGAAAGGGATTTTTTTAGCCCAACCTCTACCTGACTCGAAACCATAATGCGAAATAAGTGACCTAAGCTCTTCGAATCAGCATGTGGAACAAGCTAAATCAATCACAACTCTTAGAAGTGGAAAGAAAATTGACAAGCGTATACCAACGAGGGTTGAGAAGCCCAAGGACTTTGAGGAATCGAAAAAGAATGAGGGACTTAGTAATGCTCCACATGGGAATGAAACGAAAAAATAATATAAGTCAGTCACCTCATTCCCACAAAGGTTGATTTCACCAACACCTCTGTCTAACACTCAGGATATCTTAGAGGTAATTAAACAAGTGAAAATTAATATTCCTCTCTAGGATGCCATAAAAAAAATAACCTCATAAGCCAAGTTTCTAAAAGATCTCTGTATAGCTAAGAGACGACAAAACATTCAAAAGGAAATTTTTCTGACTGAGAAAGTGAGTGTCATCTTCAAGCAAGATGTGCCACAAAATATAAAGATCCAAGTAGCCTAACCATTTCTTGTGTGACTGGTGACCACCAGATTGAGCATGCACTACTTGACTTAAGGGTAAGTGTAAATCTAATTCCTTACTCAGTTTATGAATAACTAACCTTTGTGAATTAAAACCCACAAGGACCACACTTCAACTCAATGATCGATCGATCCATATACCGAGAGGAATGATTCAGGATGTGCTAGTCCAAGTCGATAAATTCTACTATAAAGTAAATTTGATTGTTTTGAACACACAACCTATCATTGACATGAACACTCAAATTCCCATCATCCTTGGCTAAACATTCTTAGACACATCAAATGCCATCATCAATTGTAGGAATGAGATTATGAAATTAACTTTTGGTAACATGACATTAGAGTTGAATATCTTTTACATGTGTAAACAACCTAAGGATGTTGATGATGCCTAAGAAGTAAACATGATGGATTCACTCGTGGAAGATACAACACTTTTGACTCTATACTCTGACACACTAGAGACGTACTTGGGCCACTCCCCTGATTTATATGATGACATGATTGGGGAGATGGGAACCTTGCTCGATGCGACCCCAATACTTGAAACTAACTGGTGAAGACTGGAATTCAAAAACTTGCCACAAACTAACATTACTCTACTGTCTAGTATCAAGTCACCGAAGTTTGACCTAAAATTATTACCCGTTGATCTTAAATACACTTACATGGGTCAAGATGAGTCATATCCAGTGGTGAGCTCTTCCCACCTGGATGAAGAATAAGAGATTATGCTTATTTATTATCTCAAGGAACACAAAGGAGCCCTTGGGTGGACAATCGCAGACTTCAAGCTAATTGATTCTTTGATTTATACTCGTCGCATTCACCTCGAGGACAATGTGAAAACCTCTAGATAACCACAATGCAGATTAAATCCAAACATGAGAGAAGTGGTTAAAACTAAGGTGTTGAAACTATTGGATGTGGGTATTATATATCCTATATCCGATAGACAATGGGTGAGTCCAACTCAGGTGGTTCTTAAGAAGTTCGGGATCACCATCATAGCCAATGTAGATATTGAACTCGTGCCAACCAGAGTCACTACTAGATGGACAATGTGCATTAGCTACAGAAAATTGAATACCGTTGTTCATCCCCATTTTAGCCTTGTCTAGACGTGACCAATCGGAGCAAGTTAGGTGTGATTTATACGAGCATGCACGGTGCGTTTAGAGATATGTAGATATATATGGAGGAAATTTCTTGGGAAGTGGAGCCATGATGTATCAGCTACTGCCATGTATCACAAGAGTGGTCAGGAGGAGAAGCGACCGAGCACAAATTGTTGCATGAAAAGTAGAGTAAGTAGAAGAGATAGAGCTCGAGCGGTTGCATACATGTGGCTCGAGGAGAGTTAAAAGAAGTAGAACGTGGGGAGCATCTAAAAATCAAGTAGTGGAGAATGGTGACAGCAACCGTTGGAACGTGGAAAGGATTCAGAATAATTGGATCAGAGCTATAAATAGAAATAGATTATAGCAAGAAGAGTTGTCTCATACCAACCGAAACAAACTGAATCTATCTTTCAATTACCTTTTCAAATTATCTTGTCAATTTACATTTCTTAGTGTAATCCGTTATTAAAAAGGCCGACCTCAAAGTCTTGAGAGGGGGGGGGGGTGAATAGGACTATGCTAAATAAAAAATAAATGCGGAATACAGACAGATAACACAATTAAATAGCAACCTTAAATGCACTAGTCTTGAGAGGTTGATACAAACTGAGTTCTAAGGACAACCTTTCACCAAAAACTAAGGTTTATGGTAGGACAACCTGATGTCTAGAACGTTTGTAAGTATCAAAAATTCAAACTGAGAATGAGGGGAAGGAAATAAACTAAATTATTACAACATTCACCACAAGCGCATAAAGTAAATTACAACATTCAACACCACACATACATCACAACCATCACCATCCAAACACCAGGAATTATAGTGGTTCGTGTGTGTACACCAACTGTTCGTAAACAACCACACAACTACACCACTCCCAATATCCTCACCACGAGATATTAATTTTCACTAAGAAATAAGGTTTTCCAAGGTTCACCTTAAAACCTTCACAATTGTTTTTCAAATGGGCTATCACAATTAAAAAACCCCACGCATTGAGATTTTCTAGCTATCTCAGTCAAAACCACAAATGGAGATTTTTCTGGTTGAATCTAACAAACCAAAGTTAAAGAAAATTAAAATATAATACTTATCTGAAGGTTCTTCTTCCGATGTAGCCCAGTAGAACCAATTCAATGTAGACGTAGATGTTTCATGTCCAATCTCACAAATGAAAGGGTTCTAAGTCTAAATGATTTTTAAATTAAATTAACCTAGGCTAACTTGATTTGATTTTGATCTCAAAAGGGTAAATCAAAATTCCCTTTTTAATAGAATAGATTCGAATAAAGAGATCTCAAAATCAAATACAAAAAGCTATAATAAGAATATAAAATTAATAAGCAATAGCTTCACAATAGCAGAAACTTATCTCTCAGAGTGATGGCTTAATTAGGCTTGGAATGAATAAATAATTCTGAGATTCGTCCTCTATTTATAAGAAAAATTTTGTTCCCTCGACTGGTCTAAGGGTCGGTTCAACTGGTCGAAGCACCAACCAATTTTCAAAATTTCTGGTGCGATAAGATAAACCCGTTACTCGACTGGTTAAGTGACCTACTCGACTGGTCGAGTGAGTAAAAATTAAGTCGCTGGAGTTCGAGTCGAGCACTGTTTGACTGGTCGAGACTGTTCACTCGACTGGTCGAGCAGTGTGCATAACTAGTTGAGCCACAACAAAAAATTCTTGAAAATTCTCAACAAATCTTAGACTGGTCGAGAAACTTCTTTAATTGGTCGAGCCAATGCCTAGACTAGGAAAATAATGACTAGGACTAGTCAAAGAAAAATCTATAAACTTATATATTGACCCCAATTCAATATGTAATTAATATGACCTAACCTATGGTCAATCTAGGGTCATCCCTACCTTGTTTGTGAGTTTGAAACATCGAAACATCGATTGCTTTGGTAACTCGTTTATCTTGAAGTACATGAAGCTTGACCTTGTAGTATTGAACTTGAGCATGAGCAAGAGCTTGTGTTCTTGAGACCTAAGATAGTGATAATGATCTTGAACTTGAGCCTTGAACTTGAGATAGAACTTATATTCTTGTACTTGAGCTTGTGTTTGATCTTTGACAATGTTCTTCAACTTAAAGATGTACAAGAGTTGACGATGACGAAGATGAATTGAAATGCATGAAGATGATTAATCCATCTTATCAAAACAAGTTGCAGACTCCAAGTAGTTTGGCATAACAAAATTTGACAATACCGGGTGCTAGAATTATAACATAACACTTACAATCTCCCCCTTTGTCAAATTTGTGACAAAACCGACTAAAAAATCGTGCACCAGTTTATAAGACAATGTTACTACTACTCCCCCTCAATCCAAGCAGGGTGATTTGTAGAGTACCTATATTAAACAAATACATATCCAAAGAAAAATATGCACTTCTATATTTCTCTACAACCACATCCAAATCCAACAATCATCATACCATTCAAATCATACCACATTTCTCTCCCTTTTTATCACAATATGACAAAGGAAAGAAAAAGAAATACATAGATGAGTGATGAATAAAAATAACAGAGAAGAGTATGAGGTAAGAGAGTTAAAATTAGTAGAATAACATCATGTTCAATCATTAACAAATATACGTCATTATAAACATGTCCATAGAGTAGCAAATAAAAACATGTCTAAGGATCAACCAAGCAAAAGTAAAGTTTAAGATTTTAATACATGCTCAACATAACTCAAAAGACTAATCAAAACTAGAAGACGGAGCAGGAATAGATGGGTTAATTTGATGCAATCCCTTGTTTATGCGACAAAGGTATTTATGCATATATTTGAATTGCGTTTCATGGGATACATGGAGACCATCCACCTTCTCTTTTAAGGTTCCAAGTCTCTCATTAAAATCAGAAGGCTAAAAATCAAGATCAGTCTCATAATCAGATTCTAAATCATTAAACAGATCATCCATATTCACATCATCAGTGGGTAGTGCCTCTTCCTCTCCAACTTCTTCTCTAGCTCCTCCAGCATTCTGATCAACTTGACCAGGAGCCAACTTTAAATTCATCTTGTTGATATTTGAGTTGTTGAAGGGAATATGAGAAATAGGAGCTTCTCTAGGTGGAATGACCACAAGACAGTGAGTAGCAAGGGTGCTCTTCAAATCAGTGAAAGGAACATCGCTATGCCTCGGATGAAGATGAAATTGGATTATAATATAGCAAATCAATGATGGAAGACACTTGAATTCCAGAAACAACGAAATGAAGAATATGCACCATGAAGGAGGTTAATTCAGACTTGTTACTAGATTTAGGGTATGCACTGGAAATGAAGAGATGATGTAGTACTCTGTATCTGGTTAACATATGGTTGGCACAGAGCGCAATCCCGGAATTCCATTCCAAGTTCATGTTGCACAAATCTCTGGTTAAAAGACGTTTTTCAGATTCATTCAATTTTACAACCAATGTGGATATTGGAATCCCTTCATCATTAACTGGTATATCCATCAAGCTAGAAATTAAGTGACGATCTACTGAAAATGTACCTTCTCTAAACATCATAGTGAAGGTTAAATTTTCAATAGAAAAATCACTGATACATGCATACATGGCTTGTGCAATAGACCGGTATGCCGGATTGCCCCAATTCAGTATGTTATCCCATCCTACAGCCAAAAGGAGGGGAATGATGTTGAAAGGAACCTGATGGTTGGAATTGACGGTTCATTCAACAATGACATTGCAGAGATGAATATCCCGCACATATTCTGGGTCCTCTTCGGGTGATCGAAGAGTGTGCACCAAAATAGGTGTGGAACGAGAAGAAGAAGGACCACGAATAGTTTCCTTTTTATGTCTACCTTCCATTGCAAGATAAAATAGGAAAATGCAAGAAGGATTTATGGATTTCACCCAAATCCGATTTTACCCAAAAAATGCAAGGAAACCACCAGAAATCTTGAAATAAACTTTAGAATCAAGCAAATACAGATGCAAATAAAAATGAAAATGATGCACTAACCAAGTTGTGTTTAGAGATGGGTTTGACCAATCGGAGAAGGGGATGTTGGAGAAGATGAAGAAAGTGAAGAAAAAGTAATTTTTCCACATTAACAGCACCCTACCCTCGCATCTCGAGTGGTCGAGTACATACTTGACCGGTCGTGCCACGACTGGTTGAGTATGAACTCGACTAGTCGTGCAAACACAAAAGTTCTCAATTTTATTAAAATTTGAAATTCAAAAAATTTACAAAAATAAAAATATACAAAATATAGTACAAATAGACACAATATCAGATCAAATTATACAGTTTTAACTTAGAGAACTTGTTTCTGTCAAGCGATTTAGTGAAGATGTCTGCAAGTTGATTATCAGTTTGAACATAATCCAATGAAATAATTTTATCTTCCACTAATTCACGAATGTAATGATATCTAATGTCAATATGCTTAGTTCGTTAATGCTGGATGGGATTTGTAGAGATATCGATAGCGCTAGAGTTATCGCAATAAAGAACCATAGTATCTTGCGTAAATCCATAGTCATTTAACATCCTTTTTATCCACACAAGCTAAATGCATGCATTTCTAGCTACAATATATTCAGCCTTAGCTGTGGATAGTGAAACAGAACTTTGTTTCTTGCTATATCAAGAAACTAAATAGTTTCTGACATAAAAACATCCACCGCTGGTAAACTTTCGCTCATCTATATTCCTAGCCCAGTCAGCATCCATATAACTAGATAATTAGACATTAGTATCATGCGGATACCAAAGGCCAAGATTGACAAAACTTGCGACATATCTCATAATTCACTTGACAACAATCACGTGAGATTCCTTCGGATCTGATTGATATCTGGCACAGATACCTATGAGGAATGATATATCTGGTTGGCTCGTAATTAAATATAATAAGCTACCAATCATATTGCAATACAACTTAGGATCTACACTTTTACCTGTTGTATCTTTAGAGAGCTTAAGAGTCGTACTCATAGGTGTATCGAAGTTTTTGCCGCTCTCAAAACCAAACTTCTTCACTAAGTTTAGAGCATACTTGGTTTGAGAAACAAAAATTTTGTCTTCAAGTTGTTTCACTTGTAGACCTAAAAAATAGTTTAATTCTTCAACCATACTCATTTCAAACTTAGACTTTATCAATTCTACAAACTCAGTAGATAGTTTAAAACATGTAGAACCATAAATGATATCATCAACATATATCTATACTATAAGTATGTGATAATTGTGTTTTTTTACAAACAATGTCTTATCAACACTCCCTATTATAAACTTATGACTTAGTAAAAACTTAGTCAGCTTCTCATACCATGCCCTGGGAGCTTGTTTTAAACCGTAGAGTGCCTTTTTCAGGCGATAAACATGATCAATGTATTTAGGGTCTTCAAAACCCTTAGGTTATTTACATATACTTCCTCATGTAAATTACCATTCAAGAAAGCACTCTTAACATCCATTTGATAAATTTTAAACTTTTTGAAACAAGCAATGGATATAAATAATCTAATAGATTCAAGACGAGCTACTGAAGCAAAGGTTTCTTCATAATCATTGCCTTCTATATGTGTGTACGCTTGTAGAACTAATCTTGCCTTGTTTCTTATAATATTCCCTAACTCATCAGATTTATTTTTAAAGATCCACTTAGTTCCAATTATATATTTATCATTAGGTTTAAGAACCAAATACCATACATCATTCTTTATAAATTGATTTAGTTTATCTTGCATGGCTACTATCCAGTTTTCATCAGTAGGCGCTTCTTTTACATTGACCAGCTCAATTTGGGAAGTGAAGCATACATAATTACATATATTTTTCATTTGTCTTCAAGTGCGTACACTAGTGAGAGGCTTTCCAAGAATTTGATTAGTTTGATGGTCTTTAACTAATCGTAGTTCAGTGTCATTTTGACTAGATGAAGAGTCTGGTTTATCAAATATAGAGACTTTATCATCTTCTAAACTAGAGACTGGTGTATTCAAGTGATCATGTATAACCACATTAATGGACTCTTGAATAACATAGGTTCTCTTGTTGAGAACATGATATGCTCGACTATTTAAAGCATACCCTAGAAAAATCCCTTCGTCACTTTTAGTTGTCGAACTTCCCTAAATTTTCACGGTCATGCAAAATATAGCACTTGCTGCCAAAAACTCAAAAGTATTTGACTGTGGGCTTCTTATTGAACCACAATTCATATGCAGTTTTATCATTTAATTTTCTCGTGTAAACACGGTTTATTATGTAACATGCAGTGTTCGTAACTTCAGCCCATAAATTTTTAACTAATTTCATGCTATTTAACATAACATTGGCCATTTCTTGAGGCACACAATTTTTCCTTTCAACAACCCCATTTTGTTGAGGTGTCTTAAGTGCAGAAAATTCATGCAATATCCCATGATCGCTACAGAACTTCTCAAAATTGCTATTCTCAAATTTCGATCCATGGTCACTTTGAGATTTTCGAAACATTTGATTCCTTCTCAGTTTGGATATGCTCGAGTATCCTATTCACTTCATCTAGAGTTTCAGACTTCTCTCTCATGAAAGCTACCCATGTATATCTAGTAAAGTCATCAACAATTACCAGAAAATATTTCTTTCTACCTCGACTCTCTGTTCTAGTAGGTCTAACGAAATCCATATGGACAAGTTTAAGGGGTTTAGATGTGGCACTAGAGTTCACTTTCTTGTGACTACTCTTAGTTTATTTTTCGATTTAACATTCGCCACAAATTTTATCCATTTTCTTTAATTTGGGTAGACCTCTTATTAACTCGCCTTTACTTAGTCTATATAGACTTCGGTAGTGTACATGCCCAAGGTATTTATGCCATAATTCAGTCTCATTGGTTTGGACCATGTAACAAGATAATTTAGACAAGCTAGAGTCACTGACTATATAGCAATTCTCAGATGTTCTGCAACCAGTCAATATCACAAAACCTTTCTCATTAGAAATCTCACATCCTTGATTAGTGATTAGTGAATTTTACACTATGTTTATTATCGTATATTTTAGAAATGCTTAAAAGATTATGTTTAAGACCTACTATAAACAAAACATTCTTAAAAGGAGGAAGATTGAAGAGTTGAACTGTACCTTGGCCAATTATTCTGCAGTTGCTACCATCACCAAATGTGACTGAACCATCAGTAATATCTTTGAAGTTGGTGAACAAGTCTTTATCACCTATCATGTGTCTAGAGCAACCACTATCTAAGTACCACTTTGATTGACTCGAAGCCTTGAAAGCAGTGTGGGCAACTAGACACGTAACTTTAAGGACCCATTTCATTACTATTTGGGTTTTGGAGCACTGTTGGTTTTTCTACGTTTATAGTTGTTATAAGTTCTACCATTCGAGTTAGATTTCGGAAGCTCCTTGAGTAAATCCATAATCTTCTCAGCTAAGGGGTTATAATTATGATTTCTATGATTGATATGGTTAATATTAGGTTTGGTAGTTTGAAAATTTTTAGAATTTTTAAAACCATTTTGATTCAGACTTTTCCCTTTTGAGTTGGAGGACTCTCCTTTAATGAACTTAGGAGGAGTAATATTATTTTTTAGAGGCGTATTTTTATCATAGCCCAGACCAGATCTATCTCCACATTTCCTTGATTCGGTTAGCAATTTTTCTAGTTTAGGATCACCGTGGGCATACCTCCATGTATCCTTTGAACTCAAGAGAGAAGAACTTCTAGTTTTAGTTTTTCATTTTCTGATTTTTGGTTTTTAACTTGGGACATTTTGAAATCTAAATCACATTTAATCTTTTCAAAACAATCAGAAAGACGTGATTTTTCTAAAACTAAGTTTTCAAAATCCTCTTTTAACTTTAAAATCTTTTCTTTTTGAAGTTTAAGTTTTACAACTATCTTACAACTTTCCCTGTATAGGGCATTATAGGCATCTTGTAAATCTTCATCGTTTTCAGGGTCACTCCTCATATTTTCATCATAAGTTGAATCACAACTATCTGAGGAAGTGACTCTGGCTAGAGTTATTAAGGCCTTGACCTTATTAGAAGATTTCAGTTCTGAATCATCTGACTCAAAAGAGGCTTCCGAGCAAGACGATTCATCCCATGTGGCCAACATACCTTTCCTTTTTTATTTTTCCTTCTTTGGACAATTGTTTGCCAGATGCCCGTATTCACGGCAGTTGAAGCATTGACTGTCTTTAAGAGATTTCCAATTTTTATATTTACTCTTTTTCTTCTCAGAGGGTTTTGAAAAATCAACTCTCTTTTTGCTTTTAAAAATTTTATAAAACTTTTTAGCTAATAGTGTCATATCATCCTCTGAATTTTCACAATCAGAATTACTAGTATTATCTTGAGAAATACATTTATACGACTTAAGGGCTATGGACTTACCTTCAGGAGCCTTGAAATTCAACTCGTAGGTTTGTAAAGAACCAACAAGCTCTTCAACCCTCATATTATTTGTGCCATGAAGTTCCTGAATAGCAGTCACCTTAGAATTGAACCTTTCAGGCAATGAGCACAGTATCTTTGCACAAACTTTACTTTCTGAGATGTTATCTCTAAGACCCCACGTTGAGTTGACTCCATCATTCAATTTAGTATAGAAGTCTATGAATGTTTCACTTTCTTCCAGACGTATTTCCTCATACCTAGTGGTGAGGATTTGAAGTTTTGACTTTTTGACGATAATCATACCCTCGTGTGTCATTTTTAAGATATCCCAGGCTTGCTTTGCAGTATCACAAGATATAATTCATTTGAATTCATCTGGTGATAGTGCGTAAGTGATTGCATTTAAAGCTTTGGCATTGGCACTACACTCATTTTTCTAAAGAGTGGTCCATGAATAATAAGGTGTCGAACTTCAGACGTGGGTGGGTTCCATCTAGTCACTGTGGCTTACCGCACGCTCTCATCGATGGACCTTAAAAAGATCCTCATCCTGGCTTTCTGATAATCATAATTGAAGCCATCAAAAGGTGGAGGCCTAGTAATTGAGAGGCTATCAAAATTTGACATATTAAAAGCTCCAGTTCGGTTAGCTTAAGAAATGAATCCAAATGAATGAATTATTAGGCTCTGATACCACTTGAAAAGGCCGAGATCAAAGTCCTAGAGGGGGGGGGGGTGAATAGGACTATGCCAAATTAAAAATAAATGTGGAATACAAACAGATATCACAATTAAATAGCAACCTTAAATGCACTAGTCTTAAGAGGTTGATACAAACTGAGTTTTAAGGACAACCTTTCACAAAAAACCAAGGTTTATGGTAGGACAACCTGATGTCTAGAACATTTTTAAGTATTAAAAATTCAAACTGAGAATGAGGCGAATGAAATAAACTAAATTATTACAACATTCACCATAAGCGCATAAAGTAAATTACAACATTCAGCACCACATATACATCACAACCATCACCATCCAAACACCAGGAATTATAGTGGTTTATGTGTGTACACCAACTGTTCATAAACAATCACACAACTACTCTACTCACAATATCCTCACCCACGAGATATTGGTTTTCACTAAGAAATAAGGTTTTCCAAGGTTCACCTTAAAACCTTCACAATTGTTTTTCAAATGGGCTATTACAATTAAAAAACCTCACGCACTGAGATTTTCTAGCTATCTTAGTCAAAACCACAAATGGAGATTTTCCTGGTTGAATCTAACAAACCAAAGTTAAAGAAAATTAAAATATAATACTTATCTGAAGGTTCTTCTTCCGATGTAGCCCAGTAGAACCAATTCAATGTAGACGTAGATGTTTCATGTCCAATCTCACAAATGAAAGGGTTCTAAGTCTAAATGATTTTTAAATTAAATTAACCTAGGCTAACTTGATTTGATTTTGATCTCAAAAGGGTAAATCAAAATTCCCTTTTTAATAGAATAGATTCGAATAAAGAGATCTTAAAATCAAATACAAAAAGCTATAATAAGAATATAAAATTAATAAGCAATAGCTTCACAATAGCAGGAACTTATCTCTCAGAGTGATGGCTTAATTAGGCTTAGAATGAATAAATAATTCTGAGATTCGTCCTCTATTTATAAGAAAAATTTTGTTCCCTCGACTGGTCTAAGGGTCGGTTCGACTAGTCGAAGCACCAACCAATTTTCAAAATTTCTGGCACGATAAGATAAACCCGTTACTCGACTAGTCGAGTGACCTACTCGACTGGTCGAGTGAGTAAAAATTAAGTCGCTGGAGTTCAAGTCGAGCACTGTTCAATTGGTCGAGACTGTTCACTCGACTAGTCGAGCAGTGTGCACGATTGGTCGAGCCACAACAAAAAATTCTCAAAAATTCTCAACAAATCTTGAACTGGTCGAGAAATTTCTTTAACTGGTCAAGCCAGTGCCTGGACTAGTCGAACAATGACTACGATTAGTCAAAGAAAAACCTATAAACTTATATATTGACCCCAATTTAATATGCAATTAATATGACCTAACCTATGGTCAATCTAGGGTCATTCATACCTTGTTTGTGAGTTTGAAACATCGAAACATCGATCGCTTCGATAAATCGTTTATCTTGAAGTACATAAAGCTTGACCTTGTAGTCTTGAACTTGAGCATGAGCTAGAGCTTGTGTTTTTGAGACTTAAGGTTGTGATAATGAACTTGAACTTGAGCCTTGAGCCTTGAACTTGAGATAGAACTTATATTCTTGTACTTGAGCTTGTGTTTGATCTTTGACAATGTTCTTCAACTTGAAGATGTAGAAGAGTTGACGATGACGAAGATGACTTGAAATACATGAAGGTGATTAATCCATCTTATTAAAACAAGTTGCAAACTCCAAGTGGTTTGGCACAACCAAATTTGACAATACCAAGTGCTATAATTATAACATAGCACTTACAGTTATCAAGCAAATTTAAATTTACGGCTCCATCTTTACTTTCTAAGCCTGTTAATTTATGTATCTTAGCATAATTAGTAACAATAATCCTGTAGCTCGTAATTTTAGTTATAATTTAGTCTACGCTCGCACACTGGACGTAGTTAATCAATTGGAAAGGAATTCCATAGCGATACTTCTTGACACTGTAAGGATTTCTTTCCTCATTTTATTTCATCTGTATTGAGAAGTCTTTTTATACAGAAGGCAAATGAGTAACCCATCCTCAGAGGATGAACCCCACCCTCTGAAAATCGCCTGATCCAATTTACACATTAAGCGGGTGAAGGAATAGGTGGCCAATCTCTTCAGATCTCGGTCATACACTACGTGTCAACCTATCTTGGCACTCGGGGTCATTGTTGTTCAGTTTGAATTGGAGCCACAAATCCAATTATGGCACGCCGGCACACCAGTGCAGAAAAACAATGTCGAACAATTTTCTAGCTCACTCGGTGGGATCCTTTCTATTGACTACCAGTGTGATTTTTGCTAAAAATGTAGAGGAGAAGTGCTTGTATTACTGAGATCGAGCTCTCAACACTGACCACACCACCTCTAATTGAGGATGTGCTGGTTCATGCGCTCCCTGAGGCATCAAATCTGAATACTAACCTAACTAAAGATCAAGCTGGACCGTCTACGTCTAGAGTTATACTCCTGGATGAGGTGTCAGTTGTACTTTGATGAGGGTCGAATATTGCATATTAGACCCCAGTTATTACTTGATTTTACGTACATGATAATGTTTAATGTCATATTTTAATTGTGTTTTTGTTGTAGGGAGTAATTAGGAGCGTGGACTGAAAAAGAGTACTACAAGCATGGAATTAATGCTCCGAAGTCACCGAAGCAAGGGACGGACTCCAGAGGACCAACCTTGAAGAATTTATACGCCAGGGATCTGAGGAAATCAAGCTGTTCATGTTAAAGAGGCCCAAAATTGGTCCAGAATGCAAGATCACATAGTTCCAACCATCCATTCGGCTTGAAACGTCATACATGGCCTAAAGGCCATAAATTAACCGTACATATTAAATTTCAGCCATTAGATCACTGAGGAAGTGGCCCAACAGATAGATCATCCCCTTAATTCCTTAAGTGGGGCCCACATGGTCTCTGGATTTGCCTCAAATTTTGCCCCAACTGTTTAAAAGATACCAGAGAAGAGATGGACGGAACAGATCTCTCAAAAACATCACAGTGGACCCCACCTTGTGTGGCTAGTGCATAGTGCACATGTGCACTAACCGTGCACTATAAATGCAATGTCGGTCAAAGCACCTTTAACCAACAGAATTCAAAAAAAAAAAAAAAAAACAAAACAAGAAACTTCTGTTTCCAGTGTTCGCACCACGATCGTCGGTTTCTGTTGTGGGCCCCACCCATTGTCCATATAAACAATCCAAACCGTCCTTTAGATTTCCAAGGCCCGTGTTACTAAGGCATAGGTGACAATATTTGACGAAACAAAGAGGATGGGATCATAACCATTCAAACACAAAACGGATGGTGGCTTTAATGATTATGTGGGCCGCACCAAAGGATGGCCAAAAATTCCCTTTCCTGACTGGTTTTTCGAGGGGAATTCAATGGATGGGCTAGATTTCTCAAATACTTATGATTATGGGCCCCACCAGTACCACAACGAAAGAAGAAACGCAGGCCCTGCGTCCGTGAAAAACGGACGCAGTGGGCCATTGTATGATTAAAGGAAGGGTCAAATTGATGATCTGGACCGTCCAAAATATTCACAAGGGGGTCCTTACCCCAACCATGGAGAAAAAAACTGGATAGTGGGATGATTCTTGGCCCAAAATTTTGAATCAAATGCAACTCGGTTTGATTTATTGCATTGCTGCATGCGTAAACAGGGAGTTATGTGAAAGCTTCAACTGACTTTCAGCCGATTTACGGATGGCACATTTATAAAAGGCTGAGCCTAGTTGAAAGACAGGGGGAGCAGATCCAGAGCCAAGGAGAGAAAGAGAAGAAAGAGGAGAGAGAGAGAGAGAGAGAGAGAGAGAGAGAGAGAGAGAGAGAGAGAAGAGAAGGATGTTTTCTTTTTATGAATTTTATTTTTCCATCTTTCTAATTTATTTTATGGATTGCTAATTTCTTACCTAGGGCTGAGATGAAGCTCCTAATTTGAATAACTCTTGTTATTGCTAATTTCATCTTGATTTGATTGATTTGTTTCTATCTCTAGTGTGCTTAACTGAAATTTCTGTACTTCTCCATTCTATGAGCTTAACCAAAGTCTAGATGTGGATGTTGTTTCGAATCTTATTCAAGGTGCTTGTGTCTGACAATGAACAGGTTTCCTATAGAGAAAGAAATAGGAATTACATCTCTTCATGCCTAACCATGGATGGAAAGATGTAATCCTTATGTTTTAAGGGATATACATTCTGTGTGCCCGACCAAAGACATAGAGTGTGCTTTATTTATTAAATTTACATCAATCTGAATTAAGGTGAATCAACAGGTAAAACAAGGGTTAGGATAATTAAGGGTGGATTTGAAAGTCCTGGTATTCTCCTTGATTGAATTTTCCTTATTGCTCTTAGTTATTTATATTGATTTTTGTTAGTTTACTTAATTGTTAGCAAAATTATTTGTTGGATTAGTTAAGAAGAATCGTAAATTTCGAATTGTGACAACCAGTCTTGGTGGGAACGATCTCATAATACATACCACATCTGCATCTGATTCGTATACTTGCGAGTTTAAAATCATTTAAATCAGATTGGTTTAAATATAACATCAAGTCTTTGGCGCCGTTGCCGGGGACTGTTTCGGTCCAATTGGATTTAGGATTCTCTCTTACCATAATTCATAGTCTTAGGATTTTACTAACTTTAGGTTAAAGTTTTTTTATTTTATTTTAGAAACCAACCTATTTCCTGTTTTGTAGGGTCCTAACATAAACTTCTAATTTGGTAATCCATTTCTAACTCTCTCCTTTTTCTAATTTCTATTTTTAGAATTAAGGTTTTATTTTTTAGAAATTTTCTATTTTTCTAATTTTTGATTTAGATTCTTCTTTCAAGTAACTTTCTATTTTCTAGTTTTAGAAAATTTTCCCTTTTTAGAAACTAACTTAGCTTTTTATTAGAAACTTTCTTTTTTAGAAACTAACTGTTGCTTAGGATTTTTCTAACATTATTTTAGGAAATTTAATTTATTTTTGTTTTTATTTTGTTGACAGGAATTGAGGAAGGAAGCTGAAAATAACATTGTCTTCAAAGTGAAGGAGGAGCTCCCAATTCGTCGGTCATCGATCACCTCCTTTTTCAGGTTCTTTCTTCCAATTCTTGTTTACATAGTTTTATCTTGTTTTTATGAATTCATAATTTTTAGTTCTAGTTTTATTTCTCTTAGGTTGCATCTTAGTTTAGTTTAGTTTTCTTTACTACATTGCAGTATTTCAGTTTATGTTAGGACGTAGATCTCTGAACATAGAACTAGCACCTTTTGATCTTGAAATAGAAAGAACCTTTCGTAGAAGATTTAGAAACATCCTATTTGAAATGGCGGACAAGAATGGAATTAAAGCTCTTAGAGATTATTCAGCTCCTGTCCAATTTAATGTGCCTTCATGCATAATGTTGTCAACCACTACGGCAGCACACTTTGTACTTAAACCTGGAGTCATACAATTGTTGCCTTCTTTCTATGGTTTAGATAAGGAGGATCCATATCATCATGTGAAAGAATTCCTACACATTTGCTCTACCTTTAGGTTTCAAAACTTTTCAGATGATTCGATCCATTTGTGCCTTTTTCCTTTTTCTTTGAAGGATAAGGCAAAAGTATGGTTGAATTCTTTAGGAGTTAGGTCTATCACTACATGGGATCAACTGTCTAAGAAGTTCTTAAACAAGTTCTTCCCTGTTCACAAAACTAATGCTCTCCGTAGAGAAATTACTAATTTCATACAAAAAGAGGGTGAGCACTTTCATGAATGTTGGGAAAGATAGAAGGACTTGCTTCTTAAATGTCTACACTATGGTTTTGAGAAGTGGCAACAGGTTTAATACTTCTATGACGGTTTGACACCCCAAAATCATCATATGGTTGATGCCACCAGTGGAGGGTTATTCATGACCAAAAGTGATGTTGAAGCTTGAAATTTCTTTGAAATCCTGTCTGAAAACTCCCAGCAATGGGACTATTCAAATAGAGGTGAAAGAAGTCCCCAACCACAGAAGAAAGGGGGGTATATATGAGATAGGAGTCATGCCAGATCTTAATGCTAAGATTGATAGCCTGACAAAGAAAGTGGATGCTTTGATGTTAAATAATGGATCTCCACAAACAACTCAAGTCGAGTCATGTGCCATATGTTCCAGTCCCACCCATCCTACACAGTCTTGTCCATCTAGTACAACATTTTCAGAATTTCTCTCTGAATAAGTACATGCTATGAACACCTTTCGGAGGCCTGGGAATGATCCTTACTCAGACACCTACAACCCAGGGTGGGCTAGACATCCAAATTTTTCTTGGGCAAAAGGACCACAACAAGGAGGACCATCTGAAAATCCTCCTATGAAACCTTACCCCCAAGTTGGTAGTCAACAACTTCAACAGTATCGACAAGCACCTCCACAATCTAGGAAACCATCTCTTGAGGATACACTCAATCTCTTTCTGCAGAGTTCACTTCAATTTTAAAAAGACACCTAACAAATTTTACTAGCTAACTAGCAAAGCTTACATGTAAATGGGTAATCTATTGCCAAGCTGAAAGTACAGTTGAGTCAACTTGCTGCCACATTGAGTGAGAGAGAGAATGACAAGTTCCCTAGCCAACCTGTGGCAAATCCAAAAGGACAGTATGAGATTGGCTCTAATTCAAAGCAAGAATAATATCATGAGCAAGTCAATTCAATCATTACCCTTAGGTCCGATAAACAGATCGAGAACAAAGTAGAGATGCCTAGGGAAGAATCAAATCCCAAATCAGAAGATCAAAATGAAGCGGAGAGACATACTAATGCATCCAAAGCCCAAAAGCACTCTAACTCTCCAGGAACCACTCATGTGCCATCCTATGTGCCTAAAGTACCTTTTCTTTAACGTCTGGCACCAGTTAAGAAAGGAAACAACTTTAATGAGATATTAGACATGTTTAAGCAAGTACAAATTAACATTCCATTACTTGATGCTATCAAGCAAGTCCCTGCTTACGCTAAGTTTCTTAAAGATTTATGCACTCAAAAGCATAAGATGAATATTCATAAGAAGGTCTTCTTTACAGAGCAACTCAGCTCCATGATTCAAAACAACACCCCTCCTAAATTTAGGGATCCACGAGCTCCTACCATTTCTTGCGTCATAAGAGATCATAAGGTTGAAAAGGCATTGCTTGATTTAGGAGCCAGTGTTAATTTATTACCATATTCGGTATATGAGCAACTAAGACTTGGTGAGCTGAAACCAACTAAAATAACACTACAACTAGCTGATAAATCTGTCAAGGTGCCTCGTAGTGTTATTAAGGATGTGTTAATCCAGGTTGATAAGTTTTATTTTCCATTGAATTTCATCATTTTAGATACTCAACTTGTCTAAAATCCTACTAGTCAAATCCCGATTATTCTGGGACGTCCATTCTTAGCCACATCCAATGCTATCATAAATTGCAAGAATGGAGTTATGAAGTTGTCTTTTGGTATAATGAAGATTAAACTCAATGTTTTCAATGCTGTACAACAACCCGCAGACTCAGATGATATATTCGAAGTGGACATGATTGAGAGTCTAGTGCATGAATCTTTCCTTCAATCTTTCGAAGACGCACTTGAGACTTGCTTAGCACATTTTGGCATGGATTTTGACATAGAGAGTTCCATCCAAGAAGTCAATGCATTGCTCGACTCTACGCCTATAATGGAGACTGCAAAATGGAAATCGAAAGTGGAACCTCTTCCACCTTCTGAGTATAAACCAGTCCCATCGATTGAGAAACCACCAGAACTTGACCTTAAACAATTGCCTGGAAACCTCAAATATACATTTTTAGGTCCTTCTGAGACCCTGCCTGTCATCATAGCTTCTAACCATGAGAAGGAGCAGGAGAGCAAGTTGCTTAAAGTGCTTAGAGAATATAAGGCAGCTATTGGGTGGACGATAGCGGACATAAAGGGAGTAAACTCCACTGTGTGTATGCATCGTAATCATCCTGAAGACAATGCGAAAACATCGCGTGAAATGCAAAGGAGGCTTAACCCTAACATGAAAGAGGATGTTCGAGCGGAAGTGCTTAAATTATTAGACAATGATATCATTTACCCCATTTCAGCTAGCACGGTTCAAGTTGTTCCCACAAAGTCTGGGATTGGTTAATCAAGGTATTGAGGAAATTTATTTGTCAGACCTAGGTTATCAAGATTGATTAATTCATGGTCCATTCTTGTCTGGATGAAGACGTTAAACTTAGCGCTCCTGGGAGGCAACCCAGCTTTTCATTTCATTTCATTTTCCTAGTTAGTTAGTTCAATGTTTGTGGGTAACATTACTGCAAACCCTCACGAGACTACAACTCGTCCACTAGGGGCAACCTAGGGTTTTAAAGGCTTGTTGCATATGTTAAATGCAATCGCGAGCACCTGTGAAAGTGGTATATGTAGGATCTTCTTTTTGTGATTTTATTTTTGTTATTTTGCTTTTGTTGATTTCTCTCATGTGCTGACTTGCTTTTACGTTGATATTTTTGGGAAAGCCTCTTAATTCTTTCGTCCAGGTACTATCTTTTCATCACTCCTCTTTTACTTTTGTTGTTCCATGTGCATTGCATGCTTATTTCTTTTACATTGTGGACAATGTAGATTTTAGGTTGGGAGTGGGAGATTAGGTTAACTAATCAGTATTTTCTTGGTCTTGAGCAAAAATTGTGAATTTTTTTTTAAATTTTCTGGAATTTCTTGTGAATTTGAAGTGCTGTTGAAGGATAATTGTGATTTTAACATTATAAAATACAGAATACTGGTAATTTATGACTCTGGGATTCAGTTGTCTATTAGATTTCACAATTAAGTTCGAGTTATTAATCCATGATTAGAAGTTGTAAACATTGATTAAGTCATGATTTCACATTTTACATCTCGCTTACACATTAAGGTTCCGGTTCGATATTGAATGATTAACTTGGTAATCACTAACCAGCTTGAAAATTTTTTTTAGCATCAGTTTATAAAGAAGAATTGAAAGGGTAAGTCGAATAATCTTTACCATAGGTTTGCTCCCTATAGGTGTAGATTTGATCCCCTATGGTTGACATTTAAAAAAAAAAGTTAGGCGACAAATCTTTACCATAGGTTTGCTCCCTATATGTGAAGATTTGATTCCCCTCATTGGCGTTACTATTCATAAAGAAAATCAAAGGCTGGTAGTATGAAAAGTTAATTTGTAAAGCAAGTGTCGATTTCAGTTGTCATGAATTCTTAGTTAATTACCAATAATATCATGAAATTGCCATTGGATCTCTTAATAGTGATAAGCTGAGATTACACTATACACTCATGGAACTCAATGTTTAAAATTGTTCTAATTAATAGATTAATATTTTGAACTTGATTATGAAGTTTATTGTAAGCTTGATTCCAGGAGAAAATTCTACTCACCATTCATGAATCTTAGAATTCTCACATCTCGACTATTTGTTCACAAGTCGCTCGGGTTTACAGGAATTGTCTTTTATTTCTAAAATTATTTTTCGCATGTTTTACTCGGGACTAGCAAAATGCTGGTTGGGGGTTGTGATGAGGGTCAAATATTGCATATCAGATCCCAGTTAGTACTTGATTTTACGTACATGATAATATTTAATGTTATATTTTAATTGTGTTTTTGTTGTAAAGAGTAATTAGGAGCGTGGATTGAAAAAGAGTACTACAAGCATGAAATTAATGCTCCAAAGTCACCAAAGCAAGGGACGGACTCCAGAGGACCAACCTTGAAGAATTTATATGCCAGGGATCTGAGTAAATCAAGCCGTTCACGTTAAAGAGGCTCGAAATTGGTCCAGAATGCGAGATCGCATGGTTCCAACCATCCATTCGGCTTGAAACGTCATACATGGCCTAAGGGCCATAAATTATCTGTACATATAAAATTTCAGCCATTGGATCACTGAGGAAGTGGCCCAACAGATAGATCATCCCCTTAATTCCTTAAGTGGGGCCCACATGGTCTCTGAATTTGTCTCAAATTTGGTCCCAATTGTTTAAAAGATACCAGAGAAGAGATGGACGGAACAGATCTCTCAAGAACATCACAGTGGACCCCACCTTGTGTGGCAAGTGCATAGTGCACATGTGCACTGTAAATGCAATGTCGGTCAAAGCACCTTTAACCAACGGAATTTAAAAAAAAAAAAAAAAAAACAAGAAACTTCCATTTCCAGCGTTCACACCACGATCGTCGGTTTCTGTTGTGGGCCCCACCCATTGTCCATATAAACAATCCAAACCGTCCTTTAGATTTCTAAGGCCCATGTTACCAAGGCCTAGGTGACAATATTTGATGAAACAAAGAGGATGGGATCATAACTACTCAAACATAAAACGGACGGTGGCTTTAAAGATTATGTGGGCCGCATTAAAGGATGGCCAAAAATTCCCTTTCCTGACTGGTTTTTCAAGGGGAATTCGATGGACGGGCTAGATTTCTCAAATACTTATGATTATGGGCCCCACCAGTGCCACAGTGAAGAAGAAACGCAGGCCCTGCATCCGTGAACAACGGATGCAGTGGGCCGTTGTATGATTAAAGGAAGGGTTGGATTGATGATCTGGACTGTCCAAAATATTCACAAGGGGGTCCTTACCCCAACCATGGAGAAAAAACTGGATAATGGGATGATTCTTGGCCCGAAATTTCGAATCAAATGCAACTCGGTTTGGTTTATTGCATTGCTGCATGCGTAAACAGGTAGTTGTGCGGAAGCTTCAACCGACTTTCAGCCGACTTACGGATGACACATTTATAAAAGGCTGAGCCTAGTTGAAAGACGAGGGGAGCAGATCCAGAGCTAAGGAGAGAAAGAGAAGAAAGAGAGAGAGAGAGAGAGAGAGAGAGAGAGAGAGAGAGAGAGAGAGAGAGAGAGAGAGAGAGGAAAGAGAAGTATGTTTTCTTTTTATGAATTTTATTTTTCCATCTTTCTAATTGATTTTATGGATTGCTAATTTCTTGTCTAGGGCTGAGATGAAGCTCCTAATTTGAATAACTCTTGTTATGTGTTGATTTCATCTTGATTTGATTGATTTATTTATATCTCTAGTGTGCTTAACTGAAATTTCTGTACTTCTCCATTCTATGAGCTTAACCAAAGTCTAGATGTGGATATTGTTTGGAATCTTATTCTAGGTGTTTGTGTCTGACCATGAACAAGTTTCCTATAGAGAAAGAAATAAGAATTACATCTCTTCATGCCTAACCATGGATGGAAAGATGTAATCATTATGTTTTAAGGGATTATACATTCTGTGTGC
Source organism: Magnolia changhungtana (assembly GCA_030180095.1). Taxonomy (NCBI): domain Eukaryota; kingdom Viridiplantae; phylum Streptophyta; class Magnoliopsida; order Magnoliales; family Magnoliaceae; genus Magnolia; species Magnolia changhungtana. The sequence continues at coordinate 7,152,552 of JASAUF010000397.1, forward strand.
CCGACCAAGGACATAGAGTGTGCTTTATTTATTAAATTTACATCAATTTGAATTAGGGTGAATCAACAGGTAAAACAAGGGTTAAGATAATTAGAGGTGGATTCGAAAGTCCTGATATTCTCCTTGATTGAATTTTCCTTATTGCTCTCAGTTATTTTATATTGATTTTTGTTAGTTTACTTAATTGTTAGCAAAACTATTTATTGGATTAGTTAAGAAGAATCATAAATTTCGAATTGTGATAACCAGTCTTTGTAGGAACGATCTCGTAATACGTATCATATCTGCATCTGATTCGTATACCTGCGAGTTTAAAATCATTTAAATCAGGTTGGTTTAAATAAAACATCATACTTCAGGATATTCAGATGAACATCCAGACACTACAAGAAAATAGGCCTTTAACCACAATTTTTTAGCCTTAGTTGAAAAAATGGAGGCTAAATGTGTCTTTTAGCCTCGGTTACTAAGGAACTGAGGCTAAAAGTTCATTTTTCACCTCAGTTGCTAAGGAATTGAGGCTAAAAGTCTACTATTTTGCCTCAGTTAGTAAGAAATTGAGGTCAATAGTTCAATTTGTAGCCTCAGTTGTTGGGAAAGTGAAGTTATAAGTCAACTTTTTAGCCTCAGTTGCATAGGAACTGAGGCAAAAAGTCTACTATTTAGCCTTTGTTGCATTGGAACCGAAGCTAAAAGTCTACTTTTTAGCTTTAGTTACATAGGAACTGAGATTAAGAGTCTACTATTTTGCCTCGGTTAGTAAGAAATGGAGGTTAAAAGTTGAATTTTTAGCCTCAATTGCAGGAAAAGTGAAGCTATAAGTCAAACTTTTTAGCCTTATTTGCATAGGAACCGAGGCTAAAAGTTTATTATTTGCCTCAAATAGAGGTTCAAAGTTTACTTTTTAGCCTTAGTTGCTAGGAAAATGAAGCTAAAAGTTTACTTTTTAGCCTCTGTTGCATGGGAACCGAGGTTAAAAGCCTACTTTTTAGCCTTAGTTGCATAAGAACCGAGGTTAAAAGTTTACTATTATGCCTCGGTTAGTGAGAAATGGAGGTTAAAAATTCAATTTTTAGCCTTCATTGTTGGGAAAGTGAAGCTATAAGTCAACTTTTTAGCCTCAGTTCCATAGGAACCGAGGTTAAAAGTTTACTATTTTGCCTCAGTTAGTAAGAAACAGAGGTTAAAAGTATATTTTTTTAGCCTCAGTTGCTAGGAAAGTGAAGCTATAAGTTAACCTTTTAGCTTCAGTTGCATAGGAACCGAGGCTAAAAGTCTATTTTTTAGCCTCAGTTGCATAAGAACCGATGCTAAAAGTCTACTATTTTGTTTCAGTTAGTAAGAAATGGAGGTTAAAAGTTTAATTTTTAGCCTCAGTTGCATAGGAATCAAAGTTAACAGTTTACTATTTTACCTCAGTTAATCAGAAATAGAGGTTAAAAGTTTACTTCTTAGCCTCAGTTGTTAGGAAAGTAAAACTATAAGTCAACCTTTTAGCCTCAGTTGCATAGGAACTGAGGCTAAAAGTCTACTATTTTTGCCTCAGTTAGTAAAGAATGAAGGTTAAAAGCTTACTTTTTAGCCTTAGTTGCTAGGAAAATGAAGCTATAAGTTAACTTTTTAGTCTCAGTTGCATATGAACCGAGGCTATAAGTCTACTGTTTTACCTCAGTTAGTAAAGAATATAGGTTAAAAGTCTATTTTTTAATCTCAGTTGCTAAGAGAGTGAAGTTATAAGTCAACTTTTTAGCCTCAATTACATAGGAACTGAAGCAAAAAGTCTACTATTTTGCTTAGATAAGATACGAAGGTTAAAAGTTTAATTAATTAATTAATTATTTAGTTTTTATAACCCATTTACTGAGGAAAGTGAAACTATAAGTCAACTTTTTGGCCTCGATTACATAGGAACGAAGTTTAAAGTCTGATATCTAAACTATAGTTATCAACCACACCATCTAAAAGTCTACCATCGAAACCTCCATCTAAAGCTCGGTGCTCTGTGGGCCCACGATGATGTACCTGTTTCATCCATGTCGTTCATCCTTTTTTTTTAAAAGATCATTCTACGCCTGGGATAGCCAAACATAGAGGAATTATACAGTACGCTTACTCCAGGACTCTATTTCCGACAACTGAAGCCCAATCATGCGGTGGTAATCTGGACCGTTGGCCTGTTGTCCCATCGACAGATATAAGATCCTCGTTTGATTTGAATGCCAATATCACTTCTCAACCGTCTATCTATATAACATAATCAAATGTGAATATTTTCCTTGCATTTAAAAAAAAATATATGAAACATTTTCAGTTTAAATCAACAATCCAACGGTCTGGATTACTAATCATGGACTCTAATTGTCGTAATCTGAAACCCACGTATACTTCCCAAAATGTCCCGCAACGTACATGAAACTTTGCATGTATGCATGTATGACATACATACATTCGGCGACACCTGTCCGTCCATCCTTCTTCCCTTCTCCTGTAATACCCTCTGTCCCTTCCTCCGTCGTTCGTCCGGAAGAAAAAAAAATGCTGAGAGAGAGAGAGGTTGGGAAATGAGAGAGAAGGAGAGAAGGAAACCGACGAAATCGTCTCGCATCTAGGATTGCAGAAACCCTAAGCGGTTTTTCTATCCCCTTTCTCTCTCTTCAACTCCCTACAATCTAAAAATCCCTGGAATTTTCATCCTAGGTTTCTTCCACGCGCTCCTCGATCTGCATTACCAGGATTTTCTGGAGAGAAAATGGGGGGTTTATAGGGTTTATAGCTGAGAAAGAATAGAAGCCTCTGAAATCGCAGTTTTTTCCTGAAATTTCTAGACATTTGTTCCGTTTTCTTATTTGTAGAGGTGGATCAGATCATCGGAGATCTTCAAGGCACTTTGTGTTTGTCACTTAAGAGTTTTCTGGAGAGGAATCAAGAGGTTTTCGGGTTGCTGGCTTCAGTGATACTGAATCCTCGGAATTTGAATTTTCCCATCTCCTTTTTGGAGACATCTACCATTTTTTTGCTCGGATCGGAGCTCAATCAGCGTGAAAGCTCGGATCTCTAGAGTTTCCAGACCTTTGGCTTGCTCATTTTCACTGAATTTTTGTAAGAAATCTTACCTCTTGTGTTTCTTTCTCTTTTCCTCCAAAAGAATACGATCCATCTTTCCTTTCCAATCTCTGTTCAGCTCTTCCTTTGAAGCTTTTCATGAGTTTCTTTGATATGTTGAAACTCTGAGAAGCAAAGTCATCTTTGAACTATTTCTGTCGTTTGATATCTTTATTTTGCATTTTATAGGTTTTTCCTTCATTAGATTGATGTTTAGTTGCATATCTAATTCTATTTAAATTAGATCTTGCAATGCTGGATATAATACGTTTTCTTTTTTATTGGATAATGAAATTAGGGTTTTGATTAATTCTCTTTGATATGATGAAATCGAGGTTGTTTTGATTATCCTGAGAAATTGCAATAATAGGGATTATGATCGATGGGGTTGTCAGTAATCCTTTCTGTCACTATTTCTTGATTAATTGGATTAGGTTTTGATTGGTAATTCCTTTTTTTTGTTGTTCGTGGGTGGATAAATTAGGGTTTTGATAAATTCCCTTTTTTGCTCCTTGGGGTTTTAATCGTTGGTTGTTGTTGTTGTTTCTTGATTGATGAGATTATGTTTTTGAATTTGTTTTTGAATGATGTGATAGATACGTTGATGTTACAGACTTTATGGGTATTAATCAATGCATATCTTGATTCTACGATATTGGGATTTTGACTGGTGCGCTCTTCATAATGGATTATTAGGTTAATGGGGTTTTGGGAATAATTGTATAGAATTGCATTAGAGAAAGGTCTGTTAGTTGAGGTAATATGATGTCCAACCTGCATCTTTGCATGGTATACATGGGTGTTCTATTCTGACATGGGGGCCCATGGTTTGGTAATCCGGATGATGGGTCTATTGTGTATGGTTCACATTCAACTAAATAAAAATCCCAAGAATGGTTGCTGAGATGATGAGACCTTGCAGCGATTATGCTTTTTCTTAGACCTTTTGTTGTGTGTTGGGGGTTGTGCCTTTTGTACAGTATACATAGACGGTCTGTTATCTATGGTTCACATTCAACGGAAAAAATTTCCAGATTGGTTGATGGGATCTTCCAATCGAAGAGGTTATTGCTTATTGGGCATGGTCCATCCATGTGGGAGTGGGAAGCAACCGACCCATGTTCTGGACTACCAAAGCATGGACCCTGCTTCTCAGGATTGAAAAACCTGTGTGTAATCTTGAAGGACCTGGGCTGCCTGTGATGTAATTCCTCTGGCTTGTTAGTGGTTGGAAAAAAAGACAGTTATTTTTTTTCTTGTTTATAATTCCTCTTGCTTGTTAAAGCTTGTTAAAGGTTTCCTCTTTCGGGTATGGTCATCTTCATAGGGGAGGCCATTTTGTGTGTCGTTCAATGTCCTAGACACTTACTGTTTCTAAAAAGTGGGGAGGAAAAGATTGAAAACACATGAATTTTGACTGTGTTTCCTTATTGTTTCTGAAATTTTGCTTGTGTTTCACCTACTACACTTTTTTCTCTCCTCACGTGGTTGATAATCTTCATTATTTTGTTTGACTGTACCGTTTTCAATCTGATGTGTAATCTCTATTGCGTTGTATGATAGTATTTTTCCACTAAGTTTAATCCTTGACAGTTGTATAATTACATTGTACATGAAGTCAAGTAAAAGACATGGTGCAATTTGTGTGGGTTAATCAGGAGGATGATGCAGAGGTGGGAAGCAGTGTAGATATTTTTATTCCTTGATAACCATGCGACTTCATAACTTATTCTTCTTACTTGAATGCCTCTTGCAGGAAACAGCCATTTCAAATGCATGGTATGAGGTATTGTCAGTTTTACACTTGATGGCTGTGCTATCATTATCACAGGCCGATCTGTTGCTTCTACCTAGAACATCTACAGATGTTTGTCAGCCAAAAGTATCAGAAGGTATAGCTCTATAGAGCTTATAATCTTGTTTTACCATCCCTTATTTTAGTTGCTACTTTTGCACCTGGTGTGGTTTAACCTTCTTTCACCCTCCTTTATTCCAATATCTGCATCCACACCTACTATGGTGTGGGAGTGAGTTATTTATACTTTCTTTTCCTTTCTCTAATGAGTCGTTTTTCCTCTTTGATTGCTCCTGCTACATGCCATTTTCTTTCTCGTCTCTTTGTAGTAGAAGGCAGGCGAGCTTCTGTTAACGTTTTCTTGAAGGTAGCAGGATATTTGGATTGTGCCATCAGACATGTTCTCCCTCAGATACCCCTTGACTTGAGGTTTGTTGATCAGATTATTACTATTGTTGTCTTCGATTAATTAAATATTGAAATCTTGCAAATATCTTGACTTCTGCCACCAATGTTTCTCTGTAGGAGAGATCTTCCAGTAGACATGTTGGAAGGAGTGCCACGAGCTCTTTCTCTGCAAGCATTAGGCTTGTTACTTGCCAATTCTGTAACATCGTTCAACGCGTCGCTTTGCAATTTTATATAGCCTTCCTCTTACATCACAATTTAATCTTCTCACTAGAGTTTATGGATATTTAGTGATGTGATTGCCAATATTTGAATCAAGCTCTTTTGGACTTTGTTTTGTTGATCATTGTAGGCTTCCCTTGTTTCCATATATTATTGTCAATCCAGCAATCTCCTTAGGTATGACACCATGGAAGTGGTACATTAAAACATAACTGTTGTCAAGCCAGGCTGGTCCATTCATCTGGCAGGGCAGCATGTGTTTGAGGAAAATGGTAAGAAATTAGATGAAATAATGGTTATATTCAATGCACTCTTGTGAAATACCTGATGATGGACCTTGATTTTTTAACCAGGCATTGTTCACAGTGATTAACTGTTGATGGCCCAGCTATCCCCCACTATATATGAACTCCACCTACTTAGTAGCCTTGATATTTGGTTCTATGTTCTTGATTTTGTCAGTGATTTTGCTAATGATGGCAGGTGGTCAGGTGTTTACTGATAGAGCCATTCCCAGAATCGGCCCTGAATGAACAGGCAGGCAAGATGTTACTTGAGAATTACGAGTATGCAAGGCATGCCAGGTGAGGCCCCACCAAGAGCGAGGAGCAAGATGTGGATTCACTCATTTTTATACCAGACCTTGTCAAAACCACAAAGGCTGAAGAGTCTGCAGCTGCTGTTGGGAGAGAACCATTGCCAGTATCTCAGTTAGAAGAACAGAAGTTTATTGAACAAGAAACAGGCAAGGAAACTGAGATTGAGCGCAACAATGCAAGTGTTCAGAGGCCAGTTGACATTTATAAGGTATATCCTGATTTCTACATCCAACATACAATTATGTTACGTGCATGCATCTATTTTGCCCATGGGTGCATGTGCATGCATGCTTTTGGTTTATGGTCAGCATTTACAATCAATATACTGCATCTTCCATTGTCATGCTAAATCCAATCTTGTTTCAGGAACCTATTATGCTGCAGTTATTGAGAACCGTGCAAATTTTCATGGTTGTGTGGTGGTTGATGTTGGTGCTGGTAGTGGTATTCTTTCATTATTTGCTGCTCAAGTATGCACACCTATTCAATCAACAAAGTATGTTTATGGTGAAGTTTGTGGATTGATTCCAACAATCTGTTCATTTATTTAGGCTGGTGCTAAACATGTTTATGCGGTGGAGGCATCCGAAATGCCAGAATATGCACGCAGGCTTATTGCTAGGAATCCATCATTGGGAGAACGGATTACGGTGTGATTTTATTTTGCAGTTTAAACTTAATACTTGACTTTTTTGAGTTCTTTGCCGAACTCACCTTGTTGTTGCATTGTTCTCATTTTCATGTGGGTTTTTGTTCTTTATATTACAGGTGATCAAAGGTAAAGTTGAGGATGTTGAATTGCCTAAGAAAGCAGACATTCTAATTTCTGGGGCTATATGATTCAGAAGGGTGTTGTAGGGAGCACAGATCCATTGTTAAAATATCAGATCTGAGGCAACATGATTGTGTTGAGATTTCCATCTTATTTCCATGGTTTCTCTGTTTGTGTTGAGATTTCAAGTCTTCTGGACTGAGGCAGAAAAATCCATCTCTGTTTTTCTTCTTCTTCTTCTTTTTTTTTTTTTTTTTTTTTTTTTTTCTTTCTGATTTTTCATGTTTTATGGATTGGGATTTCAAGTTTATTTGACTGAGAATTGAAGACTCTTTCTGGGTTTTCTTGAATTTTATTTGAGATGAAAAACCCATTAAAATATTGTAGCTAATGTTGTGGATCTTACTGACTATGCACAGGTTTATGAATGGGTTAAAATAAATAATTTAACCTTAGTTGTTGAGAACTAATGTTAAAAGTGAATTTACCCTCAGTTGAAGCTAACAAAGGCTAAATCCATCTTCACTCTCAGTTTTGCTTCAATTACCTAAATTGAGACTACAACTCCCATGGCTAAAGGCTTTAGCCTCGGTTGTTGAGTATCGAGGTTAAAAATAGATTTAGTTTCAATTGGAAGCAACCGAGGCTAAATTTTGAATTTAGTATCAGTTGGAATCAATGGAGGATAAAATTTTGATTTAATGAAAACTGAAGCTAAAAAAGTTCCTTTAGCTTCATTTGAAGAACTGGGCTATAAAAGTCATTTTAGCTTTGGTTGTTAAAATTGAGGCTAAAGCTTTTAACTATGGGGGTTTCAACCTCGGTTTGAATAACTGAGGCTAAAGGCTTTAGCCTCAATTTTTAACCTTTTTAGCTATAGTTTTGAACTGAGGTTAAAGTTTCTTTTTCTTATAGTGAGATGGTGTAGGAATATGAAAGAGCCTAAGTTGAGTAATTCTATATCTAGGCAGAGAGTACCAATCGCTACATGGCTAGTCATACTGAAGCCATGCAACGATTAGTGGCTATAATAATGAAATTGTAAGTGCTAAGATGCTGAGCATGCATAAGTTGTCAAATTTCGTAAGACAAAACCACTTCAAAGTAGATCGTCAAAGATGTCTATGTTCAAGAGAAGATCAAGCTCAAGATTGATATAGTTTCAAGAAAAGATCAAGCTCAAGATCGAGCTCAAATTCAAGATGAAGTCAAGCCTAAATTCAAGATGAAGTTCAAGACAAAGTTCGAGACAAATTGAATCAGATATTTGATATATCTCAGGTAGAATAAACCCTAGAAAAACCGTAGGACTAGGTGCTTTAAAAAATGTTTAATCATATATTTTTACATTTGTTTTTGCCTGGAATTCGGCTAGCCTAACTTCTAGTTCTGCTAACCTAAGCTTCCTCGGCCAGTCCAACTTCATGCCTGAAGCAAATAACAACTTTTGTTGTAAATTCGGCTAGCTCGAGCTTGAAATTTGGCTAGCGCAAGAAAGTTTGGATTAAATTCCAACAACATTAACTTTTGAAATTCGCAGGAATTCAGCCAGTCGAAGGGCAAATTCGGCTACCTGAATTGTGCTGTTTGGCTAGCCAAACTTGACCTCAGGCCATTTGAATTTTGGATAATTCTTATCCTGCGCAATCCGAAATCCATTGAATAGAATTTACTATACTCGGGCTAGTCGAAGCCTATCTCGGGCTAGCCGAAGTTCTAACTTCTTCGCATATAAATCGAGTTCTTCTCTCATTCTGAATTACATTAGTTAATTATCAGAATTCTTCTGTGAGAGAGAGAGAGAGAGAGAGAGAGAGAGAGAGAGAGAGAGAGAGAGAAGTTCAAGTTATTAGCAAGCTATTGGTTGGTATTTATAATTTATTTAAATAACTCTTTCAATTCCCTTTAGTCTCGTATCTTTTAAGTTTAATACAATACTTCTCTTTGAGATCTAAGAGAATTGCATTGTAGATTTTGGGTTTAACAAAATTAAAATCTATAGAACCCTATACCCTTTCTATCTGACTGAATACGACACCATCTACATTTAAGAAAGGTCTTTTTGCTACATCTTCTATGATCGAAGGTAAGTATACCTTCTAAAACTCTGTTTAGATTTTTCTAAGATCTCCTGTGAAAATCTCAGTTAAGGTTTTGTCTGAGATAGCTTGTAAAAATCTCAGTTAAAGCTTGTCTGAGATACCCTGTGAAAATCTCAGTTTGGATTTTTATTGTGATAGCCCATAAAAATCATAAGGAACTGTATCAAGTTATTAAGGTGACCTTGTGAAAACCTTTTTATAGTGAAAGAAAAAATTATGAGGGAAGTAATTTTGGGAGTGGAGTAGGTGTGACTGTTTTTAAAGCACTGAACCACTTAATTCTTTGTGTCATGTGGTGAATTCCTTATTTTTATTTTTGTTGGATTGGATGTATTTAATTTTTTCAGTTGTGTGGTGAATGTTGTAATTCTTTAATTTCCTCTTGCTAGTTTGAAGTTTTCATTTTAAAGATATTTGTGAGATAAGGTTGTTCTGCCTAAAATTTTAGGTAAAGGTTGTCCTATGAATTATTTGGAATCAAGGTTTCAATTCTCAAGCAATTAAGATCTTTGTATTATTTACATATTCAGCACTTATTTCAATTTTTGATAGTCCTATTTACCCTCTCCTCTAGGACATCGCTACATCTCCTTTTCAAGAATGAACACTGTTGGCTTCACAACACAATGTTGAGGGAGGCTCGGTAAACAATGCACTTCTATTACCATCGATGCTGCTTTTACAACTTAATCCACCCCCGATTCCTCCTCTGGAGGTCAGGAACGCGCCACCTCCTATGGACGTCAGGCGGCCTGAGTGGGAGGTCAAGAATTTTGTGCCTGAAAATAGGAATTATGGACCGCCTGCAGGGATTAATCCACAACAGGACATTAGGTTTCCTGATAATTTTAACCGATTTGGTCTGGATCACCCACCGGTCATAGATCCTCAGTGGGTGGACCACGATCAGATAATATAACTTGTCTAAGAGGTTGCTGGCCAGGTGTTCGGCCATAATACCATCCCCGTATATCACAAGCCATACCTCGAGTGGGTAGATCGGCAACATTCAATATCGAGAAATTATCGACAGGATTTTGCCCTGTTCTCAGGCAAGCTTGGTCAGTCGATTATTGAGCACGTCAGCTAATTCACAATACAGCGTGGCGAACCGGCCAACAATGATTATTATAAGTTACAGTTATTCGATCACTCATGAACGGCAATGGCTTTCACTTGGTACTCAAACTTATTACCAGACTTGGTGCATACTTGGCAAGAGTTGGAGGATAAATTTCATGTTCAATTCTTTTCTAGAAACAGGGATATTACCATGGCTGATCTTGCACGATTTCGACAGTTTCCTGGGGAATCATGTGGGAGTTATATTATGCGGTTCAAGCGGGCGAAGAGCCATTGTAAGGTAGTCATGACTGAGGCCGAATTTATGCAGCTCGCAGAAGATGTACTAGAATATAAGCTTCGTAAGAAATTCATAGGTACTGAGCTTGTTGGCCTATATGACTTAACTAAAAAGGTCTCTCGTTATGAAGAGCTCTTGTAAGGAGCTAGGCGAGCGAACTCGCCAATGGGGACATATTACAATGACTCTAATTACGAAACCGCAATTGCTGAAGTAGTCGCTAAGAAGCCATTGGTATGCTGAGTATTGGTCAAAGCGGAGTCGACTACCTCGATCGCACAGAAGGCTCAGAAAGTTTACACCTTTGATATCACCTAGGCCGAAGAGATATTTGATATCTTGTTGGCAGAAAAATTTGTTAAAGTTCTTATCAATTATAAGGTACCTTCAACTGATGAATTACAGAAGATCGAGTACTGCAAATGGCACAGAACTCAATCCCACTCAACTAACAAATGTGTTATTTTCAGGAATGTCATTCAAGATCACATCAATCGTGAGTTACCGAAGTTCTTGGAAAAGGGTGATGAAGCGATGTTGATTGACACTGATCAATTTCCAGCCAATATTGAGGTGAACATGGTCACCGCCAATTTGCGGGACCACCCATGACCGAAAATCGATCTCGGCCTGGATAGTCATTGAATAATGCACAATTGACATGCACAAGGGAGCCAGTGGATTCCCCATCCTCAAGAATATTTGTCAAGCACCATCAGAAGAAGGCACCAAGGTCCTCGAATCTGTGACCGATGAGCTCCGGAGATTGCAACCCGGTCAGGAAACTATCCCAAGAGGGGAAGGGAGGATCACAATGATGTTCCCGATCGTCACCGGTTGATACAAGCGGCCTCCAATCACTGTTCGCGATGGGAACCACCTTTGCCAAGGATGGTCAAACCTCCTACTATGCAAGAGGGGGTATGGAAATGAGTTACTCATCCAAAGTTTTCAATAGTGCCTGAAGCTTTAACAAGGACCTAGAAGCATTGGTGGCAGAGGCAGCGGGCTACTATAAGAAGGGAAATAGAAGAGAAAAGGATACTCCCTATGCCAGAGGCTAAAATGCCTCGCCCTTTTTGGAAGATTCCCATTCCTAATTAGCTATTGGCAGTAAACACATTTGAAGCCATGCTACTAACTATAGTACAGGAAGGTCCAGATGCTATTGGCGATACGGCTCGGTTGAAAGGTCTTAAAGAAGAAGATAGCTGTGATAATCTGTCAAATTACTTTAGAGAAGACTGCTTTCCAATAGAGGAATGGCTGGCCAATGAACTCTCATCAACCGTCAACACCCTGAAAATCTCCTCCCCCGTCAATCTATCAGCCGAACTCGCAGTTGATGAATACCTTAATCCAGTTGAGAAGATAGAACCTAAAACACTTAGGGGGCAAGGTTCAAGTAGTGAAATTGTGTTTGGTTCGCTGTCATCAGTGACGTTCCATTGTAATATGGTCTTCACATTGCCGTCCAGCTTTCATGGGAGGCCCTCTCAATGCAACAGAATGGTCGGTGATGTCACGCGCCTCCAGTGATCATACAACATACTTCTTTCCCATTCGAAGAGGGCAAAGAAAATGAATCCAAAGTTGACAAAACATCACACGTCGACACAGTCACCGTCTCAGCCAGGGGTTTAGCTGAAAGGGTAATCAACGACAAGCCTACCCACGACATGACACAGCATCTTAAGCTGTATATATCAGCTCACCTCGACAAATGTCCTGTTACCATAATTTTGGTTAAGAATGGGGCTGCAATGAATTTGTTACCATGGAGAATTATGGCCAAGTTAGCAAAGACTGCGGCTGATCTAATCCCATCAGAAGTGACCGTTAGCAATTTTGTTGGCCACATCACGAACACATACGGTGTCTTGTCGATTGATCTAACTGTGGGCACAAAAATAGCCTTGGCACCATTTTTTGTTGTTGATACTTCGTCAAGTTACAACGCATTGTTGGGGAGGGATTGGATCCATTCTTTTGCTTGCATCCCATCCTCTCTTCACCAGTTTGTGCTTTTTGGGACCAAAACAAGGTCGAGCTATTCTTGGTCGAAAACAAACCGTTTTTGGCCATGTTAAATGTCAATGAGGCTTATTACTATGATGAAGAGGTAAGACCTATCAGATTCATTGGGAGAAAAAAGTTTAGCCACCCTATTGGGATCACAATAAGGAACAGATAACATCATGAAGGCTATTCTGAAAATCACTCAAGCTAATGATAACTGGCCGAAGGACATTGTTCTATATCTGCCGGTCTCTCATTATACCATTGAAGAGATCCCATGATCGGGATACCAAAGAATTAATGAAGCAAATTGGGCTGACCTCACGACCATAATAAAAAGGCTCAAAGAGAGCCTGGAGGAAGCTGATGAAGGTTATTTTGTGAATTTGGCTGAGTTGGAAGAATCGGCCGATTAAGACAATATCAAATTTGAAGAACCACCAGAAGAAAAGGAAGATTCTTGACCACAAGTCCAGGATTTGCTAGTCAAGATCAATCTAGGTATAGAACAGGATCCAACGACAACGTTCATATGTAACTTGTTGTAACCTCCTGAGAAGGAGGAGTTAATAAAGCTGCTCTTGGAGTTTGTTGACAGCTTTGTTTGGGATTACCATGAAATGTTAGGGCTTGATCAATCCTTGGTTGAGTATAGATTACCCATAAAAGAAGGTTATCAGATGTTCAAGCAGCCGCCTAGGCGGATGACGATAGATGTTACCCTCAAAATCAAAGAGGAGATCGAGCTACCCCTGAAGGCTGGTTTCATTCGATTGATCAAATATGCGGAATGGATGTTAAACTTGGTCCTAGTGATGAAAAGGAATGGTAAGTTATGGGTGTGTATCGACTTTAGAAATTTAAACCTGGCTACACCAAAGGATGAATATCCCTTGTCGGTGACCTATCAACCCATCGATCTAGCTGCTGGACATGGGATTGTGTCTTTTACGGATAGGTATTCTGGATACAGTCAGATCTATATAACATGTCCAATACGAATTTCAGATGTCTAGGACCATTGGGAACTTATTGTTAGGTATTGATGCCCTTCAGACTAAAGAATGCAAGGGCCACATACCAAAGGGCGATGAATGTAATCTTCCATGATATGATTGACCGCTTCATGGAAGTTTATGTGGATGATGTAGTGGTTAAATCGACTGATCCGAATGAGCATCTGGTCTACTTGCACAAGTCCTTTGAGCAGATGAGGCTTCATAAGTTGAAGCTGAACCCCTTAAAATGTGCCTTTAGGGTCTCGGCCGGTAACTTTTTAGGGTTCCTCGTATATTAAAGAGGAATCAAAATTGATTAGAACAAGGCTCATGCCGTGATTAATGCCCGACCATTGGGAAAGAAGACTGAGTTGTAAAATTTCTTAGGCTAAGTTAATTTCTTGAGGAGATTTATTTATAACTGTGAAGGCAAGACTAACATTTGTTCTCCGTTGATAAAATTGAAGCAGAGGTCTGAATTTATCTAGGAGCGAAACACTAGATGGTTTTTTATAAGATTAAAGAATATCTAATGAAGCTGCTGAAAGTGCACATGCTAATGCCCTAGTTTGTCAAGTTACGTGAATGGTGTGTCAGACTGGCTGCAGAACTTGATAGGAAGATTATTTCAAGCGTCTGCCTCAACTAGATGTGTGGAAGCTCACAATAGGTAAATCATAGCCTCACATCCCATGTCCCAAAACACCAGGTGATTAAAACCCTTAAAAAAAGATAGACATCTTAGGGTTTCTATGGTGAGAAAAATTTTTCAAAATAGAAAAATCTCTAAGTTTTTCTCGCCTTGTCGATTTTATCGATGCACCCTCGATATGATCGACCTGCACTGTCGATGTCCTCGATACCTTAACAATATTATCGATAAGAGGACCAAAAGTGTCTAGCAACTAAATATTCATCTGGATGGATTTATCGATGTATCGATACACCTATCGATATCATCGATGAAAGCACTAAACATGTCCAGTAACTTCATAACATTTCTGGACGAATTATCGATGTATCAATACAGATATCGATACCATCGATATTCAAATATCGAGACCATCTGGAGTGGCTCGATACGATCGACAGGCAGATTTCCGGCGCCCCTGTTTTTTTAATGAAAATCTTAAAATTCATCGATATATCGATGACCGTCCGATATGATCGGAAATCAAATATTGATATGATCGGAGGTCCATCGATGATATCGATGGTGGGTGCGCATTTCTTACAGCAGTTTATTTCAGGGTGTTTTTAACTATGATCGGGGTACTTCGATTTAATCGATATTCAAATATCGATGATATTGACACCTGATCGATTCATCGAACTACGTCATAATCTATCTAGCAAGTTCAAAGATAAATCTACTGGAATTATCGATGCCTCGACTCAGATCTCGATATCATCGACATTTAAATTTCGATGACCTCGACAGTTCCCCTGATCATTCATGAAAACCTGAAATATTTTCAAAGTCAAGTCTCTCTCATTTTTCATGTGTCGAGGGATCGACCCAGTCATCGATGGAATCGAAGTTCGAAATCCAATGACATCGACAACTGTTTCGATTCATCGACCTATTGGCAAGGAGTTTCAAAAGCGTATGACATCGAGTCCGAGTCATCGAGCAGACCATCGATGCTATCGAGAGTATACGCTCAATGATATTAAACCTGCTCAATGATATCAAACTTTGTCATAAATGTGACCGTTTTATATCCGTTGGAACTTCTTGCCTATATATAGAGGACTTGTTCTTTATTGCTGTAAGAGAGAAAAGAGAGAGCTTTTGTGTGTTTTAACTTGCATCTTATACCTAAAGCGTTTCTCTCTAGGGAGTTCATCCTCTAATCCACCCTTACCATTGACATTAAATAGAGTAGATTGGGGAATGAACTTCCGCATTCAAGGATCCTCCAGCTACTATCTTATTGGCAAATCATTATGCTGGGATGCCTTGAATGCATAAGAGAGGAACCACTCTATCTTCCTTATAGGAAAATCTTTAGAGAGTAGGATTCCATCTCACCCTTGACCTAACCCGAAGCCAAGTATTGGTATATCATCTTGTGTTGCGGATCAAGGGAGCTGAAGACTCTTCATCAACAAGGAGGAGAAGATCTTTGGCATTGTGCTTAATGGGACTCATCAACTTATCTGTAAGTATCCAGAGTCCAGAGGACACTTGTGATCATTCCTTTCTAGGTCTTGGTCCTAAGTGGTTCTCACCCTTTGAAGTCCTCAAGGAGGCCTCCGGCGGGAGTGTACGTAGTGGGTGCACATGGTGGACCCTTGCTCTTGTGTAGGGTATAAACTGTTAGGTCCTTGTGTAGGTCCTTGACCTGTGTGGCTAAAATCTGGGTGCATTGTGTGGACCCTTGCTCTATGGAGAGCATAAACATCTGGTTAGGAGTGAACCAACAAAACTCTGGGTTAGAGGTGAACCGCGTAAAACCTCTGTAAAGGTTGAAGGTGAACCTGATTTAAAACCTTAGGTTTGAGGTGAACCCTAGAAAACCTCCTTAGTGAAATCCAGTACAATCAAGGGTTGAGTGCGACAGCCGGGAGTGGAGTAGACAAGTAGTCGAACCACTATAAAAATGACTGTCTGTGATTGATTTTTGTGCTTGCTCATTTGTATGATTATGCTAACTGCATTCATATCTACTCACACTTCACACACAGTTACATCCATCATAGACTATAACTGCTTCATGCTTATCATTTAAATAGTTCTATGATTGGATCTTCTACTAAGCTTGGAAGCTAGTGAGTTACATTGGGTAATCCTAAACATTGCATACCTGTTAGGATTAGAGTGATAGGATTTTTAATATAACTCGTAAATCTTAAAAAAGTCCTATTCACCCCCCTCTAGGATATATTGACATATTCTAACTTCTACTCAAGCGATCTTCACCGCTATTTCAGCTGCCTGTGTTGATGTCACTGATTAAAGATTGACATCTCAGACTATATGTTGCAACCTTGACAGAGTCGGTCCGAGCCCAGCTAGCATAAGATGATGACTTGCAGAAGGAGAGGGCAATCTACTATCTTAGTAAGACACTGTTCGATGCCAAAAGATGGTATTCGGCCATGGAGAAATTATGCTTGTTTTTGTATTTTTCATCCACTAAGTTAAGGTATTACTTATTGACCGAAAGAGTGAATGTAAAAACAGTCACTGACTTGATAAAATATATTTTGAACCTGCTGATTTCGAGTGACCGAATTGGTAAATGGGTGCTTCCTCTATCTGAATTTGATCTCCATTATGTCCCGTAGAAAGTATTAAATGGTCATGCCATAAATGATTTTTTGGTCGATCATCCTTTCGAACTAAAGGAAGAAATTCTAGCGAGCATACTTGATCTATATTGTGTGCAACTCACACCATAAAAATTAATCTTTGATGGTTCGAGGACACATGATATGTCTAGGGCTGGGGTAATCTTGATTGCTTATTGATGAGGGTCGAATATTGCATATTAGACCCTGACTATTACCTGATTTTACGTACATGATAATGCTTAGTGCCATATTTTAATTGTGTTTTTATTACAGGATGAAATCAGGAGCGTGTATTGAAAAATGATGTTAAAAGCATGAATTTGACTCTCCGGAATTACCAGAGCATGGGATGAACCTAAGAGGACCAATATTGAAGAATTTACATGCCTGGGACCCGAGGAAATCAGGCCGTTCACGTTTAAAGAGGCCCGAAACTGGTCCAGAATGAAAGATCACATGGTTCCCTCTATCCAATTGGCTCGAAACTTTATACATGGGATTAGGGACATAAATTAACCGTACATTTCAAATTTCATCCCTCGGATCACTAGGGAAGTGGTCCAACGACTAGATCAGCCCCTTAATTCATTAAGTGGGGCCCGCTGGATATCTGGATATACATCAATTTTAGTCCTGATGGTTGAAATAATATGAGAAAAAGATGGACGGTGTAAATTTAGTACAAACATCACAAGAGGCCCACATGTACAACGTGTGTACATGGTGTACACATGTGGTGAGAAGCACCAAATCTTTTGTGACCACCTTCCAAAGTCTCTGACCGAAGAAAAAAAAGAAAGTTTCTCGTTTTGGAAACGCGTCACGGCCGCTGGTCCGTTTTGCGGTCAGCTGTGAGCCCCACACGTGTCCCATCCGTCCGATCCAAACCGTCCATATTGAAGATGGGCTCGAGTACTACAAAACCATGCTAATACTTTCTACTCATGCGTGCACACGTGTGCGATACAGAGGCCACAAACGGACTGTCCTGCAATGTCCAAATCTGATCTTTTTGTGTTTTCTTCTCTGGGACGCATCAATGGATGTTCAAAACTACCTATTCTTGACTGAAATTTCGTCATGAATTCAATGGACGGGGTGGATTTCCCAGAAAACACTTCCATGGGGCCCACCGATCACGACGAAAAGGGTGCGAAAGGTATCGCACAATTTGGAAATCCGGTTTTTCGGTATGTGTGGGCCACCATCTTTGATCATATGGCAGATCTGAACCGTCTATCATGTAGAGGACCCAAGAAAGTCCTAAGGGACGGTGTTTGTTGGAATTTGAACGAGGAAAGTATGGTGTTTTGAGGTCTGAACTTGGGCTGCGAAAAAGAATTTTGTTTGCGCGTGCGGCATGACTTCCCAGATCCGAATTTCACCACTCATTACCACTCCATCGGCTATAAAAAGAGTTGCAAAACATGAGGAAGGGTATTCGAAATTGGAAAAAGTGGAGAATTCGGATCTAGAGCAAAGGAGAGAAGAAAGAGAAGAAAGAAGAAAGAAATTGGTTTGATGTTTTTTATGAATTTTATTTATCCATATGTTTAATGGATTTTATGGGTAACTAATCTCTCAGCTAGGGCTGAGATGAAACCCCTAATTTGAATACTCTTGTTCTATGTTGATTCTACTTTAATTAGATTGGTTTGTTTCTTTCCCTAGTGTGCTTGATTGCTTTAAATTCTATACTTCTCCATCTATGAACTTGATCAGAGTCTATGGATGGATGTGGTCTGGATGCTTATTCTAGGTGCTTGTATCTGATCATGAACAGGTTCCTGTAGAGGAAGAAACAGGGTGTTTTACTGAACTGCATATTCCATATGCCCGATTTGGACATGGGATATGTTATTCATGGCATTGCTTGAAGGAATTAGACAATCTGTATGCCCGATTAAGGACACAGATTGTGCTTTCTCTAGATAAGTTAGATCAATCTATATTAAAGTGAATTAACAGACAAACAAGGGTTAGGATAATTAGGGGTGGATTCGAAAGTCCTAGTGCTCTTTCTCTTATTGAATTTTCTTCCTTACTCTCAATAGTTAGTTTCCATAAAATTGTGTTAGCAATTCGCTCCATTATTTGCTGAATTAGTTAAGGAGGATCACAGATTTGATTTGTGACGACCAGTCCTCGTGGGATTCGACCTCGATCTTACTGAAGTTATTCTTCGCATCACAACCCTATACTTGGGAGTGAACAAGTTTTTAGCGCTTGTTCTTGAGGTGTTGTTTCGATCCAAATTGGATTTAAGATTCTCTCTTATCATAATTCATAGTCATAGGATTTTACTAACTTTAGATTAGAGTTTTTGTTAGAAATTAACCTATTTCCTATTTTGTAGGGTCCTGACATAAATTTCTAATTTGGTAATCCCTCCTAAGATTCTTACTTTTTCTAATTTCTATTTTTAGAATTAGGATTTTATTTTTTAGAAATTTTTAGTTTCTAATTTTAGATTTAGATTCTTCTTTTAAGTAACTTTCTTTTTAGAAATCTAGATTTAGAAATTTTCCTTTTTAGAAACTAACTTAGCTTTTTATTTTTAGTAACTTTCCAATTCTAGGATTTCCTTCCTTTTTAGAAATTGATTTTTTGTTCTTTAGAAAATTTCTAATTTTAGATTTTCTGTTTTAGAAACTAACTTGTTTTGTTTTCTTTTGCAGGATTTTAACATAGATCTCCAATTGGTAACATCTTTCTAAATTCTTTAGTCCTCTCTACTTTCTATTTTGAGATTTAGGTTTTCAATTTTTAGGAATTTTCTACTTTCTAACTTTGGATTTGGTAACTTTCTATTTTCTAGTTTTAGAAACTTTTTTTTTAGAAATTAACCATTGCTTAGGATTTTTCTATCATTATTTTAGGAAACTTGATTTGTTTTTGTTTTTATTTACAGGAATTGAGGAAGGAAGCTACTAAGTGAAGGAGGAGCTTCTTAAATCTTCTGCCATCAATCATCTCCTTTTCCTGGTTCTTTCTTTCCATTCTTATTCACATAGTTTTAACTTGTTTTAAGTTTTCTTTCTCTTAGGTTGTTACTTAGTTTATGCTAGGACGTAGATCTCTAGATAAAGAACTAGCACCTTTTGATCCTGAAATAGAAAGAACATTCCATAGAAGATTGAAAGACATCCCAGTTGAAATGGCGAAGAAGAGAATGGAACTAAAACTCTTAGAGATTATTCGGCTCTGTCCAATTAAATGCGCCTTCATGCATAGTGTTGCCCACCACCACGGACACACTTTGAACTCAAGCTGGGGTCATACTGATTCTGTCGCCTTCCTTTTATGGGTTGGACAAGGAGGACCCATATCATCATGTGAAAGAATTCCTAGACATTTGCTCCACCTTTAAATTCCAAAACTTCTCAGACGATTCGATCCGCCTACGCCTGTTTCCTTTTTCTTTGAAGGATAAGGCGAAAGCATGGTTGAATTCTCTAGAAGTTGGGTCTATCACTACATGGGACCAATTGTCTAGAAAGTTCTTAAACAAGTTCTTCCCTATTCACAAAACTAATGCTCTCCGTAGAGAAATCACTAATTTCACACAAAAGGAGGGAGAGCACTTTCATGAATGTTGGGAAAGATGGAAGGACTTGCTTCTTAAATGTCCACACCACAATTTTGAGAAGTGGCAACAAGTGCAATACTTTTATGACGGTTTGACACCCCAGAACCGTCGCATGGTTGATGCCACCAGTGGAGGGTCCTTCATGACCAAAAGCGATACCGAAGCATGGAAATTCTTTGAAACCTTGTGTGAAAATTCAAACAATGGGACTATTCAGATAGAGGTGAAAGAAATTCCCAACCACAAAAGAGAGGTGGCATATATGAGATAGGAGTCACACCAGATCTCCATGCCAAGATTGATGGCCTGACAAAGAAGGTTGATGCTCTGATGTTACATAATGGACCTCCACAAACAACTCAAGCCGAGGCTTGTGCCATATGTTGTAGTTCTACCCATCCTACGCAATCTTGCCCATCAGTCTGTACATTTCCAGAATTCCTCTCTGAACAAGTTCATGCTTTGAACACCTTTCAGAAACCTGGGAATGATCCTTACTCAAACACGTACAACCCAGGTTGGGCTAGGCATCCAAATTTTTCTTGGGCAAAAGGGCCACAACAAGGAGGACCATCTGGAAATCCTCCCATGCAACCTTACCCTCAAGCTGGCAATCAACAACTCCAACAGTTTCCGCAATATCAACAAGTCCCTTCACAATCACGGAAACCATCTCTTGAGGATACACTCCATCTTTTTATGCAGAGTTCTCTCCAATTCCAAAAAGACACCCAACAAACCTTACTAGCCAACCAGCAAAGCTTACATGCAAATGCGCAATCCATTGCCAAGCTGGAAGTACAAATGGGTCAACTAGCTGCCACATTGAGTGAGAGAGAGAAAGGCAAGTTCCCTAGCCAACCTGTGACTAATCCAAAGGGACAGTATGAGATTGGCTCTAATTCTAACCACGGTCAATACCATGAGCAAGCCAAATCAATCACTACCCTTAGGTCAGGCAAACAGATTGACAACAAAATAGAGATACCTAGGGATGAATCAAATCAAGGTGAAGCAGAGAGACACACCAATGCATCCAAAGTCCAAAAGCTCTCTGACTCTACAAGAGCTACTGATGTGCCACCCTATGTGCCCAAAGCACCTTTTCCTCAACGTCTGGCACCAATGAAGAAAAGAAACAATTTTGATGAAATCCTGGAAGTGTTTAAAAAAGTGCAAGTCAACATTCCGTTACTTGATGCCATCAAGCAAGTCCCTCCTTACGCTAAGTTTCTTAAAGATTTATGTACTCAAAAGCGTAAGCAGAATGTTCATAAGAAAGTCTTCCTGGCAGAGCAGATCAGCTCCATGATTCAACATAACACTCCTCCTAAATTTAGGGATCCAGGAGCTCCCACCATTTCTTGCGGCATAGGAGATCATAAGATTGGGAAGGCATTACTCGATTTAGGGGCGAGTGTTAATTTGTTACCTTATTCGGTTTATGAGCAGCTAGGACTTGGTGAGTTGAAACCGACTAAGGTAACATTACAACTGGCTGATAGATCTGTCAAGGTTCCCCGGGGTGTTATTGAAGATGTGCTAATCCAGGTTGACAAATTTTATTTCCCAGTGGATTTCATAGTTATAGATACTCAGCCTGTTCAGAATCCTCATAGTCAGATCCCAGTCATCTTGGGTCGTCCATTTTTGGCTACATCTAATGCTATTATAAATTGTCGGAATGGAGTTATGAAATTGTCCTTTGGTAACATGAATATTAAACTCAATGTTTTTAATGTAGGACAACAACCCGCGGATTGGGACGACATTTTTGAAGTGGACATGATCGAGAGCCTTGTGCAGGACTCCTTCCGTACATCTTTTGAAGATCCTCTTGAGACCTGCTTAGCACAATCGGGCATGGATTTCGACATAGATAGTCCCATCCACGAAGTCAATGCACTGCTTGACTCTACTCCGATATTGGAGACTGAAAAATGGAGAGCGAAAGTGGAACCTCTTCATCCCTCTGAGACTCTTCCTGACAGCACAGTTTCTAACTCTAAGAAGGCAAAAGAGAACAGGTTGCTTAATATTCTTCGAACATATAAGACAGCAATTGAACGGAAGATAGCAGAAATACAAGGAGTGTGCCCCACTGTATGTAAGGATCATGCTATGGAAATGTCACGTAAAATACAAAGGAAGCATGATCTTAACATGGAAGAAGTTGTTCGAGCAGAAGTCCTTAAATTATTTGATGATAGTGTCCATTACCTCATTTCAGATAGCACAGTTTATGGGAACTCGCATCACTTGTCTGGGATTGGTTAACCACGTGTTGAGGTAAGTTCTTTGGCGGACCCTAGTCTTAAAGATTAATGAATTCATGGTCCGTTCTTGTCCTGGCTGAAGACGTTAAATTTAGCGCTCCGGGAGGCAACCAAACATTTCATTTGATTTCTTTTTCCTTGTTAGTTAGTTCAATGTTTGTGGGTAACATTACTGCAAACCCTCACGAGACTACAACTCGTCCACTAGGGGTAACCTAGGGGTTTAAAGGCTTGTTGCATATGCTAAATGCAATCGAGAGCACTGCGAAAGTGGTATAGGTAGGATCTTTCATTTTCGATTTCTCTCTTGTTCGACTCGCTTTCTTACGCTGATATTCTTGAGAACGCCTCTTGATTCTCCATCCAGGTACTATCTTTTCCTCACTCCTCTTTTATTTTCGTTGTCTCATGTGTATTGCATGTTTATTTCTTTTACATTGAGGACAATGTATATTTTAGGTTGGGGGTGGGAAATTAGGTTACCTAAATCAGTATTTTCTTGGTCTTGAGCAAAAATTGTGAAAATTTTTAAAATTTTTCTGGACTTTCTGTTGACTTTAAAGTGATTTTGAAGGATAGTTGTAATTTTGAAATTACAAGATACAGAATGTGAGAAATTATGACTCTTGGATTCAGTTGTCTGGCAAATTTCACACTGAAGTTTGAATGGTTAATCCATGATTAGAAGTTGTAAACATTGATTGAGCCATGATTTCACATATCAGATCTCGTTTACACATTAAGTTTTCAGTTCGATATTAATTGATAACATGGTAATAAGCATGAAAGGAACCAGCCTGAAAAACAAAATTTTTAACATCAGTCTATAAAGAAGAATTGAAAGAATAAGTCACATAATCGTCATCATAGGTTTGCTCCCTATAGATGAATATTCGATTCCTTATAGTTGACATGAGAAAAGATTTAGGTGACAAGTTTTCACCACAGGTTTGCTCCCTATAGGTGCGGATTTGATTCTCCTATTCATAAAGAAAATAAAAAAAATGGTAGAATGAAAGGTTAATCTGTAAGGCAAGTGTGGTTCTAGTTTTGGGTGACATGAGCTCCGTTGTTAATTACCATTGATATCATGAAATTGACAATTGAATCTCTTAATGGTTGAAAGCTGAGATGACATTATACACTCATGGAACTCAATGTTTAAAATTGTTCTAATTAATGGATTAATTTTTTTTAAACTTGATTATGTAGTTTACTGTAAGCTTGATTTCAGGAGAAAAATCTTCTCACCATTCATGAATCGTGGAATTTTCACATCTCAATTATCTGTTCACCCGTCACTTGAGTTTACAGGAATTGTCTTTTATTTCTGCAATTATTTTTCGCATGTTTTGCTCGGGACTAGCAAAATGCTGGTTGGGGGTTGTGATGAGGGTCGAATATTGCATATTAGACCCTGACTATTACCTGATTTTACGTACATGATAATGCTTAGTGCCATATTTTAATTGTGTTTTTATTACAGGATGAAATCAGGAGCGTGTATTGAAAAATGATGTTAAAAGCATGAATTTGACTCTCCGGAATTACCAGAGCATGGGATGAACCTAAGAGGACCAATATTGAAGAATTTACATGCCTGGGACCCGAGGAAATCAGGCCGTTCACGTTTAAAGAGGCCCAAAACTGGTCCGAATGAAAGATCACATGGTTCCCTCTATCCAATTGGCTCGAAACTTTATACATGGGATTAGGGACATAAATTAACCGTACATTTCAAATTTCATCCCTCGGATCACTAGGGAAGTGGTCCAACGACTAGATCAGCCCCTTAATTCATTAAGTGGGGCCCGCTTGATATCTGGATATACATCAATTTTAGTCCTGATGGTTGAAATAATATGAGAAAAAAGATGGACGGTGTAAATTTAGTACAAACATCACAGTAGGCCCACATGTACAACGTGTGTACATGGTGTACACATGTGGTGAGAAGCACCAAATGCTGCTGACCACCTTCCAAAGTCTCTGACCGAAGAAAAAAAAGAAAGTTTCTCGTTTTGGAAACGCGTCACGGCCGCTGGTCCGTTTTGCGGTCAGCTGTGAGCCCCACACGTGTCCCATCCGTCCGATCCAAACCGTCCATATTGAAGATGGGCTCGAGTACTACAAAACCATGCTAATACTTTCTACTCATGCGTGCACACGTGTGCGATACAGAGGCCACAAACGGACTGTCCTGCAATGTCCAAATCTGATCTTTTTGTGTTTTCTTCTCTGGGACGCATCAATGGATGTTCAAAACTACCTATTCTTGACTGAAATTTCGTCCACGAATTCAATGGACGGGGTGGATTTCCCAGAAAACACTTCCATGGGGCCCACCGATCACGACAATGAAAGGGTGCGAAAGGTATCGCACAATTTGGAAATCCGGTTTTTGAGGCGGTGTGGGCCACCATCTTTGATCATATGGCAGATCTGAACTGCGTCTATCATGTAGAGGACCCAAGAAAGTCCTAAGGGACGGTGTTTGTTGGAATTTGAACGAGGAAAGTATGGTGTTTTGAGGTCCTGAACTTGGCTGCGCGTGCGACAGCTTCCCAGATCCGAATTTCACCACTCCAGCCACTCCATCAGCTATAAAAAGAGTTGCAAAACATGAGGAAGGGTATTCAGAAATTGGAAAAAGTGGAGAATTCCAGATCTAGAGCAAAGGAGAGAAGAAAGAGAAGAAAGAAGAAAGAGAAATTGGTTTGATGTTTTTTTATGAATTTTTATTTATCCATATGTTTAATGGATTTTATGGGTAACTAATCTCTCAGCTAGGGCTGAGATGAAACCCCTAATTTGAATACTCTTGTTCTATGTTGATTCTACTTTAATTAGATTGGTTTGTTTCTTTCCTAGTGTGCTTGATTGCTTTAAATTCTATACTTCTCCATCTATGAACTTGATCGAGTCTATGGATGGATGTGGTCTGGATGCTTATTCTAGGTGCTTGTATCGATCATGAGCAGGTTCCAGTAGAGGAAGAAACAGTGGTGTTTCTTCGAATCGCATATTCCATATGCCCGATTTGGACATGGGATATGTTATTCATGGCATTGCTTGAAGGAATTAGACAATCTGTATGCCCGATTAAGGACACAGATTGTGCTTTCTCTAGATAAGTTAGATCAATCTATATTAAAGTGAATTAACAGACAAACAAGGGTTAGGATAATTAGGGGTGGATTCGAAAGTCCTAGTGCTCTTTCTCTTATTGAATTTTCTTCCTTACTCTCAATAGTTAGTTTCCATAAAATTGTGTTAGCAATTCGCTCCATTATTTGCTGAATTAGTTAAGGAGGATCACAGATTTGATTTGTGACGACCAGTCCTCGTGGGATTCGACCTCGATCTTACCGAGTTATTACTGCATCACAACCCTATACTTGGGGAGTGAACACTTATAATGGGAATCAATAGGAATTCTCGTCCCAATTAGAATTCGATTGCACTAATAATCAAGCCGAGTATGAAGTAATGATAATTGGCCTGAAATTATTATTGGAACTGGGTGCAAAAATAGTGACTGTTATAGGAGATTCACAGTTGGTGATAAACTAAGTGGGGGGACTATTTAAATGCACAACCCATCTCTATTGTCATACTATGCCCTAACGATCCAATTGCTCGACCTATTTGAAGAGGTCAAATTGATGCATGTTACAAGGGAATATAATGCAGATGCCAACGAAATGGAATAATTAGTTGCAGGACTTGGCACCTTGGGAGGGTCGACCAAGCGGTCGATCACAGTCTAAAGGAGATCCTTGCCCTCTGGTTTTTTGAGAGAGGGTACAACGGAAGTCTGCCAGGCAGAAATAGATGTGGAAAATTAGAGGGTTCCTCTTACGGGTTATTTGCAAAGTCCCCATACTAGGACTCCCAGAAATGTACGAAGATCGGTCATGAACTACGTAATGGTTGACAGTGAACTGTATCGAAAAGGGGTTGATGGAGTTATACTTTGGTGCTTGTCAAAGAAAGAAGCTATGCTAGCCATGGAAGAGGTCCACGAAAGGGTTTGTGGGGCCCACTAGGCTAGGAGAAAGATGAAACTTACGCTCAGATGTTATGAATATTTATGGAGGAAGATGATGGCCGATTGCATCCAATATGCAAAGGGTAATGAAGCTTGCCAGAGGTATTGAACAGCATAGCATGTGCTTATGATCGAGATCCATCCTATAATAAAGTCATGGCTGTTTCGAGGATGGTCAATCGATTTAATTGGCCAGATTCACCCTCCTTCATCCTGTATGGACTCATTAATCATCGTAGCTACTGACTACTTCGCCAAGTGGGTAGAAGTAAAACTCATGAGGGGAATCAGCCACCAAGAAATTATTAGGTTTATTGAAACCAACATTATCCATCGTTTTGGGTTACTAGAGTCCATTACCATGGACTGAGGTGCAACATTCTAGGCCAAGGAAGTGCAGGCGATGGCCGACAGATACAACATAGAAATCCTGCACTTGACCTTGTACTATGTCCAGGCTAACGGCCAGGTTGAGGCTACCAACAAGGTAATCAAGAACATCATGAGGAAAATGATCTGAGAAAATTCCTGATAATGGCATACCAAACTATCTGAGGCACTCTGGGCTGACAAGACGTCGCCTCGCACCAGTACTAGGGCAAGCCCATTTGCGTTAACTTATGGACATAACGTGGTCTTGTAACTAGAAATCATGTTACCATCACTGCGAACCACATATTAGGCTAAGTTAATTCCTCTGGAGTTCACAGAGGCAAAGTTGGTCGAACTCGAGGGACAAGATGAAGTCCATATAAGGGCTTTAGATTCAATCATGGCCAACAAAGTGGCCGTGGCTCACGCACATAACAAAAAGGTGAACGGAAAGTCCTTCAGGGTAGGCGATACCGTTTAGAAAATGGTGCTGCCGATCTGTTAGAAAGACCGATCCTCAGGCAAGAAGTGGTCACCCACATGGGATGTGCCTTATGTCATTGAGCAGGTCCACAAAGGGGGACCATATGTCTTGAAAGACATAGACGGGAGGATTGCAAAGGTCCCCATAAACGGCCGATTCTTAAAATTCCACTTCCCTTCACTGTGGGAAGTAGTAAAAAATCAGATAGAAAAAAAACTAGCAAAATAAGTAGTTGATTTGAATAAGAACCTTGTAATAAGGGCCAGTTGATTACAGGATAAATATAAAAAGAATTAAAGAAAAGATTTGATAGATTGGATGGTCGAGCTATAAGTAAGCCGATTTGAGCTCTTCAAACCTTTTGGCAGTCGATAATTTCGCCTCCCCCGCCATCTTTTGCCTCTCGGTCCACGAGACATATTAGCTCAGGAGCTTTGCGGAGGAGCAGTCGATTAATGCGATATGTCAGTCTAGCGTCGCATACTCTAAATCAGCCCATTTCTTTTCGGCTTCTCTGGATTTCACATGGTCCCGATAGAGTGCTATCTAGGACTCAATGAATGCAACCAACTCCTAATTTTTGGGCCAATCACGATTTGGGTAAAGCTGATGGGTCTCAACCAAGTCGGCAGATAGATCTTGCACGCGATCTTCATCGACCGCAATATCTCCTCATTAAAGTGATATTCACGAGTCCAGTGTAGTTAGTTCTTCCAAGATGCTTCATGGCGGGATGACAGAGCTCTTGATTTAGTGCCAAGGGTTGACAAACGGGATAGTAAAGCAGTGTAGTGTTCAAACTCTTAGTCAGCCTTGGAATATTCTTCTCCAAGTTGCCGGAGTTCCAAAAGAATGTTTAGAACCTCCTAGGGTGGCCTGTGATCTTTAGGAAGCTTAGAGGCATCCCTAAGGAAGGGATAAGGGTCGTGTAAAAAGGAAGAGCGTGAGAAGGACTTGAGCCCTTCTGCGAAGATTTCTTCAATTATTTCAATCAACAGAGGAGAGAAATCTATAAGGGCTAAAGTAATGGTGGTAGAATTCCTGATTTGATTTCGTTCATGATGCATTTTGAATCCTAATGAGTGCTTTTATAGATTGAAAATTCAGCAAGTAATGTACATTGGATATGGTGTGACGGTTGGGAACCTGAAACCAACTGTCGTTGAGTCAGTTTGTTTTCAAGATCATGGGGGAATGTAGCGAAATAAATGGGATCCCCTGGGAAAGCGTGGCACCGTTACTAGGGTTGAGTCAGCGCATGCATGTAAAGAGGAAAATGGCTAAGCATCTATAGTAATTATAGTCGCAATAAATCATAGAAAATTGAAAATATTCCTTCATTTGAACTAAAAATTAATGGAAGTTCAACATAAACTTGAATCAAAGTAAAATAAACTACAAGTTTCACCTCACTTTAACTAAGAGATTTAGCCAACCATAGACATGATTGAAACTAAACTCTCAAACAAAAACATAAATACCAACTAGAAAAAGAAGATTGGAGAAGAGGAAATGACTCGAGCTTCCATCACTCCTTACACTACTCTTCTAATCGTAATTCGTGCTTAGGAGAACCTAGAAAATCACTATTTATAAGCTTTGTTCCAACCAACTTTAGAACCGACTTCAATTTACGCATTGTAAGTGCTATATTGTATAAAGCACGCATTTGTTTGTCAAATTTTGTTTAGACAAAACAACTTATAAAGTGGTCCGTCTAATGTGGATGAAGATGAAAAGTTCAAGACCTTACTTCAAGTTCAAGAATTACTTCAAGTCAAGACAAGATAGTTCAAAATCGACTAAGTTCAAGACTCTACTGAAGTTCATGTCATGAAGTAGATCAAGATGGAAAGTTCAAGCTTTACTAAATTCAAGTTCTATTACACTTTAGTAGAAGATCAAGTTCCATCTTCAACTTCTAGTTCCATTGAAGATTTGAGTAGAAGAACAAGTTCCGAAAAATTCAAGCTACTTTAATGTTCAGTCTTTTCAGGTATAACAGACCCTAGAAAGACCTTAGTCTTAGGTTCTTTCAAGAGACAAATTTATATGGGTTTTTATACTTTATATAGGCTAAACTTCGACTAGTCTAAGCTTAGGTTCGACTAGTCTAAGATGTGGCTTGGACTGTCTAAGAAATCTTCGACCAGTCCAAGTTTGAATTCAGAAAAATGGATTTTTTCGTTAGTTTCTCAACCAGTCGAGCAGGCTGATTGACTAGTCGAAGAGAGGCATTCGACTAGTCGAGGGGTGCTTGACTCGAAGTCCAGCGATCAAAATCTGGCACCTTCGACTAGTTGAAGCCCATGCTCGACCAATCGAATAAGGCCCTCGACTAGTCGAGAATCGTTTTATCCAATCGCGCTCAAAATTTAAAAATTTGTTAGATCTTAGACGAGTTGAAGAAGACCGTATATGAGTCGAAGCAACAACTTTTCAGCCTATAAATAGAGGCCTTCTCTTAATCCAAAATTGCCTATCCAAGCTAGAAAAAATCTTCATCAAGACAGAGAAAAGTCTCCATTATTGTCATGCTATTGCATGATATTTTAAATATTTCTTTAATAGCTTTTTGTTTCAATTCCTAGATCTCTTGTTTTATGAATCTTATTTTATAAAGAGAGTAGATACTCTTCTTTGAGATATTGAGGAATTCAAATAAGTAGCCTTCGGTTTAAATCGATTTAAAATCAATATAGAACCTAGAACCCTTGTTTATGTGACTGGACATTGAACAATCTAATTGAAGAGAAGCATTTCTACAGGCTACATCAAGAGATACGTCTTTAAGGTGAAGATAAGTATATTCTATCTTTTCTATTTTAGTTTTATTAAGATATCCAGAAAATCTCATTTGTTGGTTTTTCTGAGATAGCTAGAAAATCTCAGTGAGGGGTTTTTGTTTATGATAGCCCGTTAAAATCACAACTGTATCAGGTTTTAAGGTGACCCTGTGAAAACTTTGTTTATAGTGAAAGTCAATATAACGTGGATAGTGATTATTAGGAGTGGAGTAGGTGTGGCTATTTGAGAACAGTTGTTGCACACACCGAACCACTATAACTCTTGGTGTTATGGTGAATGTTTACTTTTTGCATATGTGGAGAATGTTTGTAAATTTATTTATGCAAAAGTAGTGAATGTTTGTAATCGATACCTTTATTGTCTCTTGCTTGTTTTGAGATCTTGATCCTTATGATTGTTCATGAAATAAGGTTGTCCTGCCTAAACTTTGTTTTGGGTGTAGGTTGTGCTACAAACTAGTTTGAATAAAATTTTCAATACTAGTGCGATTGAGTTTCCAGATTTATTTATTATTTTAGAAATTTAATTTTTATTTGGCATAGTCCTATTCACCCTCCTTCTAGGATTGTTAAGCTCACCCTTATCACGCATCTTTATGCAGCTTCGATGACACCTTCAATGAGACTTTAAGGACATCGAAGCCTTATCTTCGAGTTCGATTCGGATTTAGAAACTGACAGTAACCATCCGCGTAAGTCCTTTGATGAGATCGTTTAATGTTCAATGGCATCGAATGACCTTTAGAATTTATATCATCATCCTCTTTCAGGAGATGTATTCTAAAAGTGCCCTGGTTTGTCAAGTTATATGAGTGTTGAGTCAGATTGTCTACAGAGCCTGATAGGAAGATCAATTCAAGCGTTTGCCTCAACCAGGTGTATGCAATCTCGCCACAGGTAAACCTAAAGCCTCACATCCCATGACCTAAAACACCAGGTGAAGGAAACCCTTAAAAACAAGTTAGAAATCATAGGGATTTAAGGTAAGAAAACTTTTTTCAAAATAGAAAAATCTCTAAGTTTTTCTTGCCTTGTCGATTTTATCAAAACACCCTCGATATGATGGACCTACTCTGTTGATGTCCTCGATACCTTAACGATATTATCAATATGAGGACCAAAAGTGTCCAGCAACTAAATATTCATCTGGACGGATTTACCGATCCATCAATGCACCTATCGATATCATCGATATACAAATCTCGAGCCCATCGAAAGTGGCTTGATAAGAACGACAGGCAGATTTCCAGTGCCCCTGTTTATTAATGAAAATCTCAAATTCCTTCGATATATCGATGATCTTCCGATATGATCTGAAATCAAATATCGATAAGATTGGAGGTCCATCGATGATATCGATTGTGGGTGCACATATCTTACAGCAGATATTTCAGGAAGTTTTTAACTATGATCGGAGGCCCTTCGATAGAATCGATATTCAAATATCGATGTTATCGTACCAGGTCAATTGCATCGAACAAGGTTATAAATTGTCCAGCAAGCTTAACGAAAAATCCGCTGGATTTATCGATGCCTCGACTCTGATATCGATATCATCGACATTTAAATTCTGATGATCTCGATGGTTCCCCGATCATTCATGAAATCCTGAAATATTTTAAAGTCAAGTCTCTCTCATTTTTCAAGTGTTGATGGATCGAACTTGTCATTGATGGAATCGGAGTTCGAAATCCGATGACATCGACAATAGTTTCGATTAATTGACCATCTGGTAAATGTTTCAAAAGCGTATGACATTGAGTTCGACTCATCAAGTAGAGCATCGATGCTATCGAGAGTATATGCTCGATGATATCGAACTTGCTTGATGATATCGAACTCTGTCATAAATGTAACCGTTTTATATCCATTGGAACTTTTTTCCTATATATAGAGGACTTGTCTTTTGTTGCTATGAGAGAAAGTAGAGAGAGCTTTTGTGTGTTTAACCTTAGATCATATATCCAAAGCCCTTTCTCTCATCCTCCAATCCACCCTCATCATTGATATTCAATAGAGTGGATTGGGGAATGAACTTTCGCATTCAAGGATCCTCCAGATACTCCTTAGTGGCAAATCATTATGCTGGGATGCCTTGAATGCACAAGATTGGAATCGCTCTATCTTCCTAATAGGAAAATATTTTGAGAGTAAGATTCCATCTTGAGCTTGACCCAGCCTGAAGCCAAGTACTGGTATACTATCTTGTGTTACGGATCAAGGGAGCAGAAGACTCTTCGTTAATAAAGAGGAGGAGATCTTCGGTATTGTGCTTATCAGGACTCATTAACTTATTTGTAAGTATCTAGAGTCCAAGAGGACACTTGTGATCATTCCTTTGTAGGATTGGGTCTTAAGTGGTTCTCACCCTTTGAAGTCCTCAAGGAGGCCTCCGGCGGGAGTGTACGTGGGGGTGCGTTGTGGGGACCCTTGCTCTGTGGAGAGCATAAACATCTGGTTAGGAGTGAACCAGTAAAACTCTGGGTTTGAGGTAAACCGTGTAAAACCTTGGGTTTGAGGTGAACCGTGTGAAACCTCAGGTTTGAGGTCAACCGTGTAGAAACCTCCAGTAGGGTCTTGTGGAAGATCCTTGGCCAGTGTGCCTAAAAGTGGGTGCATTGTGTTGACCCTTGCTCGTGAGAGCATAAACAGTCAGCCTTAGTATAGGTTCTAAAGGTTAAAGGTGAACCTGATTTAAAACCTTAGGTTTGAGGTGAACTGCTGTGAAACCTCCTTAGTGAAATCTGGTACACTCAAGGGATGAGTGCGGTTACCGGGAGTGGAGTAGACTTATCGTCGAACCACTATAAAAATGACTATGTTTGAGATTATTATTTTGATTGTTTGATTTGCTTTAATACTTCCATATATGAATATCTGATCACTCCTGACACACCTACACAGTCATATCCATCATGAACTACGTTGCATATTGTTTACTTCTTAAGCAGTTTGTGATTGGAACCTCTACCGGGCTTGGAAGCTAGTAGAGTTACATTTGAGTAATCCTGAGAATTGCATGATCATATGATTAGTGAAGTAAGATTTTTAAATAAATCATAAAAACTTTAAAAAGTCCTATTCACCCCTCTAGGACATATTGGCATATTCCTTCTTCAACTAGTGCGGTCTTCGCCACCCTTTTCAATTGGTATTAAAGCCGGTCACTCTTTAAGGGCTTCACCACCTAGAGAGTAATCTTGACTGAAGTTGGGAATATGGCCAAAGGAGAGGGCTCATCAGTCACTAGACCTCCAGTATTTGATGGCTCAAATTATGCATACTGGAAGGCTAGGATGCACTACTTTATGAGATCTTTGGACCATGATGTTTGAGATATAGTTGAAAGTGGATATGTGCCACCTACTGAACAAATTGTACTTGACAATGGCACAACAATCACAAAACCCAAATCCAAAGAAAAGTGGACAACATTCGACAAAGAAGGAAAAACATCCGAAGCCAAGGCTATGAATGCTATCTACTGTGCCGTGTCTTAAGATATCTTCAATCAAATAAGTATGTGTGGGACATCTAAGGAAGCATGGGATCTACTGGAAACAACCCATGAAGGCACAAGCACCATGAAGAGGTCCAAACTACAACTTCTAACCTCACAGTTTGAAGGTCTCAGAATGGAAGAGCATGAGACGTTTATGGAGTTTTTCACAAAATTGAATATAATCTGTAACTCCATGGGTGGACTGGGAGAGAAAGTTCCGGTATCAAAAATTTGTAAGAAAATTCTAAGATCCCTACCGGAACGATTTAATTCCAAGGTTACAACAATTGAGGAGTGTAGGAACATAGATGAAATGAAAGTAGAAGAACTGGTAGGTTCCCTACAAACTTTGAACTACACTTCAAACAATCCCAAAAATCCATAAACACTATTCTAAAAACCTCAAAGAAAACAATTCATGAGGACAGTGAAAGTGAAAAGGAAGATGAAGAAGAAGAAGGGGCTTTGCTGACCCAAAGATTCAGAAGATTCTTTCAAAAGAATCGTGGTCAGCCTTCTAGAGGAAGAAAGGTGAACAATAAACCTTCTGTAGGTAAATTTGGTAGAAGAACCAAAGAACCACAATGTTATGCCTGTCATGAGTATGGACACTTGTCTACTGAATGCCCAAATAGAAAAACTAAGGGCAAGACAATGACTGCCACGTGGGATGATACTGAGGAGTCAAATTCAGAATCCAGTGACTCAGAGAGCGACGGTGACCAGAAATCCTTGAAAATTCTCATGGTCTCCACTGCTCCAATCATTCCTACAGAATCTGAAAACGAGAGAGAACAGGAAGCCACGGAATTGTTTCCATCTGATAATGAGGAAACTGGAGAAGAAGAAGAAGAAATCGAAAAGGATAAACTGCAAGATGCCTAAAATTAACTTTATATCCATAACATCAAAGTAATTAAAAAACTGGGAATATCTGAGAACAAGAAACAATTGCTGCAAAAAGATTTGGACACAACTGTAGAAATTAATACGCATCTAATCAATGATTTACAGCAACATCACTCAGATAATGATAGACTTGAAAGAATTAACACCTTCCTTAAATCTGAGATCGAAAAACTAAACAAATAGGTTAAGCAATTAAAAGACAAAAATATGCTCCTTCAAAATGAAAATCATACACTCCTGTTTAATCTAGAAGAGTCCAGAAGAATTGCCAAGCAAAGCTGTAAGTTTTCCCAGAGTTGTGAGAAGTTAGAAAAACTTTTAGGTATGGGAAAATCTGGAAATAACAAGAATGGCTTAGGATATGAGAAAGTTAGAGCCAAAACTGAGTATGGAACACAAATACTTGAAAAATCTATTGCCTCCAGTAGCAACACAAAGACTAATCAAGTAATTGAATTAGATAAGAAAATTAAATCTACTACAAGTAAGAACCCTGTCACAAAGTGGATTATTAAAGAAAAGAAGAATTGTCTTACTACTCACTCAAATCACTTAACAGGCAATGATACTAAGTGGTACCTTGACAGTGGTTGCTCCAGACATGTAACCGGTGACATGCCCATTCTTTCAAATTATGAGAACCTTCATAATGGGATAGTCACCTACGGAGATGGAACCACTGCTAAAGTAATTGGATAGGGAATCATAAAAGGAATTCATTTGCTTGAAAATGAGAATGATTTCTGCATAAAAGGTCTGACACATAATCTCCTAAGCATATCTCAAATCTGTGATAATGGGCACGTGGTTAAATTTAACAAACAAGAGTGTGAAATCCTAAACCTATCAGGAAAATCAGTAATGAAGGGCCATCGCACAAGCAACCACTGCTACATTATTAGAGGCATAGAAAGGACTGATGCATAGAAGTACTGAGTAAAACAAGTCCAGATCATGCATCTAGATCTGGATGTTTGGTGAAAAGATGTAACTTTTGGCTGAGCTCAAAATGATATATCTGAGGTTCTTCACCTTAATTTTTTTCGTACATAAACATTCTGATGTTTATAATCTTAACTTGTACAAAATTTTGCTGTGTATATGTCAGATTCAAACATGATCCATAATATACATATATGTCTGTCGATATAAGGGTTAATGAAAAATACTATCGATAATCATGTGCATTTTCGATCAAATCAATCAACTATCGATATCATCGATATCCCTTCAGAATGTGGAAAGTCACATGATCGAGACTATCATCGAAGCTACTATCGATAACATCGACTAAGGATCGTCGATGAAATCGAAAGAAAGTTCAATCACATCAAAGTTTGACGCTCGATAAAAGGCGGTCGAATGGTGAAACCTTACTTCTCTGAATTTTTTTTATTTCCTGCTCGAATCCTCGGCAAGAAGACTATCGACGAGTCCTAGAAGCTTCAAAAGAAACGGGTATTATTCTTCCATTCCATCTACTCCAGAGTCTAATCTCACTTTTGGTTGGGTATTTTCTGTTCTTTTGGTTGACCTTCCTTACCTTTGCCTGTCTCTTACACTGAAAAATCATGAATAAAGGGAAAGTATAACAACTCGTAAATTTCTGTACAATGGCTCGAGTACCACCTCGACCAGAAATCACTTAGGATTAAATCCTTTAGAAATTTGAAAGTTAACTAAGTGCTAAACTAGATTAGCCATGAAATCCATTTGAATCGCTTTAAATACGATCTGTAAGATCCAAAACTTGTAGAATCCTTGACGCTAGGTTACCCTAAAATCTAGGATCAAACTCATTACCCGTCTACTCTTGGGAGCACATTAAAACTTCGTATCAGGTCTGGACCGCACCTCGGGAGTCTGAATAATACGAGGTTAAGGACTTTGGACCGCCTCGCTGGGCTTGACAACCATCTCGGAAATCAAATCCAGACAGTGTCCCACGGCTGTTCGCTTGAGTCTGGAGCGAAGGAGTGTGAAAACACATAATTCCTTTACAAAATAAATATCTGGAATAGTGATCTGAGACTTGAAACTTGCGGTCAATTTATAAGAAACCAGACCATCAGAATCTGACCCAAATACACCCTCGGATCAGGAAAAATTTCAGGAACATTTACGTGTACTTAGAATTTCAGATCAAGGCCCACTGGCCGTTGAACTAAAACTGGTCCACCGCGCGTGATCTGGTAATCCGACTGAGATGAAAACTTAACTCCATGTAGATCGAAGGTTAGTGAGCTTAAGTCCGACCTTTGGCTCAAGGAGGCCCACCAGAAACCCTCCATTGAGCTGAAACTATGCCACTTTGGTTATAACCCAAGTATACCTTGATCTTAAGTCTACTTTGGAGACTTTTTAGGCTATATAAGGATCTTAGAATACCCTCTCTCACAGCCATACGAATTTTAAAAAAAAAATCTTAGAGAGAGAAGTGAGAAAAGAGAGAGAAAGAGTGAGAGAAGTGGGAGAATCTCCCTGTTGCTGTTTCCTCTCCCTACCCTAGCTCCACCACACCGATCTTGCCGCTTTCCCGGTGATATCGACTTCATTTTGAGGTAAGAAACCCTAACCCTAGATCTGTTTTGGGGTGTGAAGGGTGTAGGTTATGAAATAGCTAACCTATTTTATTCTTTAGGCCACCAAACTGCCGAATACGGAAGCCTAGCAAACCTAGCTGATCCGTTGCAATTCCAAGGTGTAAGGTGAGGACTTTAGGTGTATAGGTTAGGTTTTCAATGCTTTGAATGTCAGATAATGATAGATTCATGATCTATATGCAATTGCACATGTACAAAGTGCTTTCCGTTTTCTGTTTTGATTAGCAATGTAGATTATGGAATTTTACATATTCTAGGTATTCGTAGAAAATACCGTATACATATAAATTTTGAAAATGTGTTTGACATGATTATTTGTTGTATGAATATACGACATATGGATAAAATACTTAATTGGCGAAAGGATTCGCCCAAATATATGTTTTACTAATATACACTATGTATGTAGAAATACCGTATTGTAGGAAGTACCGTATACATACATATTTTAGAGAGTTGTTTGCCATGATTATTTGTTGAATGAATATATTATATATGCGTAAAATACTTGCTTGGTGAATAGACTCGCCCTAATACATGTTTACTAACATACACTAAGTATGTTGAAAAAGTGTATGTTAAGTGTTTGTGAAAATGCTTGTTTGAGTAAGTGTTTGGATGTTGATGCCTTAGGAGGGTGTTGAGATGGGATTCTCGACTACCTTAGAGACCTGTATGATTTCCTCCATGAGGATGTTTACATAAATCGCTTACTTGTGCAATTTATGTGTTTGTATTCCTATTTATGTAGTGCTTCATAACATGCTATATAACATGCTTTATGACATGCTTACTAACATGCTTGAATTACTTAGCTTATTATGCTTTACTCCACATGCTATGAATTAGGATTGATTGGGTTTGGGACTATGCCTATAGTCTAGACAATCGATACCAGACTTGAGATCATGGTTGAGATTTGTGTCGCCACATAAGATGTGTTTGACGATCCCGAGTCGTACGTCTGTTGGCGACAATGGTTAGGCCACGCGAAGTGTTTATGCACTTTATGTCATCCAATTGATTGTGTGCTTGAGCTAGTCAAGCTCGTTAAGTAACCCGATATATCTAATGTATGTTCACCATGTTTGGTCACCATTGCTTGAACCTAGGGTACTAAACTTACCAGTGGAATCCCTTTTAACCATGGTACCTCGATCCGCTAAGACTCATGAGCCGGGCATGGTGGTATGGGACACCGCGGTCGAGCTGTCGGCCTACGCTAGGGCCACGTGCCTCCCCGTAGTGACCAGTGAGCAACCAAACTCATGAGCTAATTATGGTGGTATGGGACACTATATTTGTGATGTCGGCCTACATTGATAAGGTGATGGGGAAGTGGTGCAACGATTCCGTGTAACAGCCCTGACAGCCCTTTGTAGTGACCTCGAGCATACTCTGAATTTGCAGTGAGGCGACGAGTTTTGCTGCAGTGTATAGAGTATGACTTAGGCCTGTATCTGCATAGTGATGAATTGTTAAAGAGGTGATGGGGGAGTGGTGCAACGATTCCGTATAACAGCCCTAGCAGCCTCTGCAGTGACCTAGAAACACATTGTCGTATGAGATAAATTAGGATTGACGACCCTAGAATGGATCATGTTTGGGAATGATACAAGGGAGGTACCTTAGTTTCCCAATACTGCTATTTGAAATGGACTAATAACTACTTGGTAATCATGCGCATCATCGCATCGCATGTGCCTAGTAGATGTGGAGCACTGAGGGAGGTATGTATCTGCGAACGTAAGATGATGTTGCATGAGGGTGGTTTGGCAAGGGCATTCATCATGTCATTTCATACTTGCATTTAATAAGAGTAGTTAGGATTGTTTGATTGTACTGCTTTATCATTACTACTTGACTGAATTGATAATATGTTAACTTATGCTTTATTGTTCCACTGAGTTAGCTACTCACTCCCATGTTATGGGGCGGTGTTGTACACACCAACCAGACTCTGTCGCAGGTATAGAGGATGCATCGATTCAGGAGACAGAGCCGGGATATGATGAGGACCAGGACGAGTTCTTATATATGCAGTACTCTGACGGCTACGCTTAGGCCGACTGGATCGCGGGGATTTCAGGATTTAATTTTAGATGTATTTTGACCTTTTTTATTCAGAAGCAATACATGGATATGGGTACTTAGTGTTCATACTCTGGAGGCCATGATGGTTTTGTTCCTTTACATACATTATATATACAGTTTCAGTCTTCCACGTGCCTTTGTACAATTGATCTGGAGTATGAATTACTATTTTGGTATAATCTCACTCATGTTTATTGCTCTAATACAGACAACATTTAATCATCACTATTTATGTTACATATGTAATGCGTTGGAACTCGGGTGTTGAGTTATACTTGACCCCCAATTTTTAGGGTGTTACAAGTTGGTATCAGAGCATGATTTTGATTAAACCGGACCTGAGTTATGTTCTCATGATGTACGCTGACGTATTACAACTTAGGAGGGTGCGTGAAAATATAGAAACAGTCTTAGGCTTTCCCGATTTTGCCATTTGGCGAAGTTCATAAAAAACAAGCGTTTTGATCGAGTTCGTACTCGATCCTGATTGCACGAGTCTATTCCAAATTACTTCTAAACCGCCTATTGACATGTCTAGATCACAATACACCTTATCCCAGTAGTAAAAAATCTGCAAATGTTAGTATGTGTCCGAAAGTGCCCGAAACTGCCTGAAATAGAGCGAATCGGGGTCGGGAGCCTACCCACGCTAATCCAGGGGTACCCAGGGTGGGACCCAATATTTTTTGGGGCCTAGGGGAGTGGAGGAACACGACCATGGGGCCCCTTTTGAAAAACCTAAAATTTTCGGCAAGGCCCTCGCCCGGTCGGCTAGGCCTCGCCACTTTCCTGGCTGGGCCGGGCCCGCGGCTTGGGCCGATCATCTTTGGGGGTTTCATAAACCCCCTGGTACCCATCCCGTCCCATTTCCATCTCCCAAAACGGGATCTCCTTCACAAACCTCCCCTCCAAGCCGTTTTCTCTCTCCAACCTTGCTATTTTTCTTCAACAACGCCCTTCCGATCATTTTCCCTTCTGATTTCGACCACAACCTACCGACTCCCATCCTGCATTGCAGTCCTTCTCTTCCTTCCCTCTTCGTTTCTCTTATTTGGACCTCCACATGCCCATTTGGAGGTCAAAATCGTGTAACCCCCTAACCCATCCCATTTCTTCCTTGTTCCTTCTTCATTCCTTGTCTTTTGGGCCGCTTCAACATCTGTTGGGACAGTTGCTCGTAGAGAACCAAAGAAGTCAGCCCCTTCTCTCTTTTTCCATCATTTTCCATGGCCCTTTTTAAAGTCGTTACGGCCATTTTCTCCATCTCCACCATCCTCTCTCTGATGGGCAAGAGAAAGAGTGTCGTTGATGAGGCTGGGCCTAGTCGCCCTACACGATCAAGGTGGTCGAGAGACACCACTGCTAGCTCGAGCTTTGCCCGGGAATTTCGAACAAAGCGGGACCTTGATCCCCGGATCCCTGCCGAACGGGCTCAGTTGGCAGCACTACCTCATGGAGTTTATGAGGACTGCCGAGTTCTTTTTGAAGCCCAGGTGGATGGTCGGCTCTTCGATGAATACTACTTGTTTGAGCAAGTGGAGGCGGCCCACTAGGGTTCGCTATTTAAGGCCAGAGGTCGCGCAAATCCTGGTACTGTCCAAGCCTTCTACGCCAACGTTTGTGAGCCTACACTAGACCCTTTGCTGTTCCGGCTCTTGGTTGGGGTGGATCTGTTTGTCACCGTTGATGTGAGAGTGATTGCGCGGCTTATGAATATACCTCTTGGTGACGTACATGCTAGCGAGCAGAATCTGGGGACGGTTAGTGAAAAGGATCGTCGCACACGTTACCTTTGTGGTGGCAAACTGGTTGAGTGGCAGCCGAACAAAAGCCTGCTAGCATCCCACATGTTAGACGACTTCCGCCTACCACATCATATCTTCACATACAATCTCTACCCCAGGCACAGTAATCATAGTTAGTGCACGTGACTCATGGTAGACTTTCTGTACCAAGTGGGGCAGGGGGCGAACTTGTGCGTGCCTACATTCGTGTTGCAACAAATTGTGAATATTGCACACTCCACCAGGAGCTCTGATTCACTTCCTTTCGGCCGACTCATATGCAGGATTGCACGGGAGTTTGGCTACTGTATGGGGGTGGAAAGGCTAGTACTGATCCACCAGATCGATGAAAGTACTCTCCATCAGATGAAACTTGGGGCGCGGCGTAGAAGGGCCCGACATGAGGAGAGTGAGGATGAAATAGTGAGCGAAGAAGAAGAGACTGAGCATGGGAGTGGCGATGAAATAGGAGAAGAAGAAGAGGAACCTAAGGCCCAGGATACAGAGGAGAGTTCACCTCCTGCAGCTCAGGAGCAGGGTACCGGTCGGGCTTCCATAGATGCGCGTTTAGCTCATCTTGAGGAGGGCCAAGCCGCCCTGCAACAAGAAGTCGGGCGGGTCAAAACCAAGCTCAGCAAGATGTCTCACACCTTGAAGGCCATCCTGTGCTATTTACAGGATAAGAATGCTCCTCCTCCATTGCCTGATTCGGATGCCTAGTCATCTAAGTTATTGTTTGTGGTTGTTTTAGTTGCCGCATTAGGCGGTTTATGCTTTCATGTTGATGTTGTAGTAGTTAGTAGTATGTTTTTAAGTGTTTGATGTTATGGATGTAATTGGCTCACATGTAATTTCTGTCATGATTCATGTAACTCTGCAATCCATGTATTATGACAATTTTGGGTAAATGAAAAGCATGTAGCCTCTTTTGCTATGAGATGTGTGGAATGCTTAAAGTGCTTATATGATGTGTTGCTATGCTTTATCTCACCAATGTTGCACCCTATGTTGTATAGGGCATGCCGCGGCAGTATACGCGGAGCACGGCACACCTCCTTCTTACTGGCTCGATGGACCAGACTCCTTCTGGTAGAGGTGGTCCTGCGGACCGAGGGTTAGATTCTGATCAGCCTCCTGCTGGTCCTACTGGTGGACTGCCACCTTATACGCCCCCGGTTCGCGAGCAGTACTGGGCATCATCATCTGCACAGCATGACTCACAGGCTGCTCCACCTACTGATAGGATTGAGCAGTTGATGTTGATGATGCATAAGCAGCACATGCAATAACAGCAGATACAGCACCAGCAGCACCAGCAGCTTATGGCCACTATTGCTGAGGCCTTATCTCCGGGTGGTAGTGCGACTCCACCTTCGATATCTGCACGTCCTGCTGAGCATTCGGAGCCTCCTGCTCAGTTTGAGGATGTGCCTCTACCCACACCTGTTGCACCTCCTACTGGAGATGTTGGTACCCGCGGCCTACTCGAGCGATTTCAACGCTTGAGGCCTCTCTCATTCATGGGTTCTCATAGACCCAAGGAAGTAGAGTTTTGGCTAGACCGCATCTCCAAGATGCTACGGATGCTGCACTGTATTGAGGCAGAGCAGGTCGAGTTGGCCACTTTCATGTTTGAGAGGGAGGCCAGTCTGTGGTGGGACAGCATGCTGCGGTCTGTCGCAGTGGACTATGTGTGGACCTGGGCGGCATTCGAGTTTTGGTTCCACGAGAAGTATTACCTGCAGACCTACAGACATGAGCGGAAGGATGAGTTTCTATACCTCAGGTAGGGAGGCATGACGGTTTCTGAGTACGAGCACCGCTTCATAAAGTTGGGCCGCTTTGTCCCAATATCCTGGTTGATGAGAAGATGTGGATGCATCATTTTTCTGGGGGTTTGCGACCTGACATACGATTGAAGATGTGCTG
Source organism: Magnolia changhungtana (assembly GCA_030180095.1). Classification (NCBI taxonomy): domain Eukaryota; kingdom Viridiplantae; phylum Streptophyta; class Magnoliopsida; order Magnoliales; family Magnoliaceae; genus Magnolia; species Magnolia changhungtana. Next base: position 7,195,632 of record JASAUF010000397.1, read on the forward strand.
CATCAGTATACCTTCCTATGCGGAGCTGGTGCACTTATCTATGATGGCCGAGCAGGATGTTGATCGGCTGACCCATTCTCATGGTACTATGGTTACGAGACCACGACCGGAGGTGTAGAGCAGGCCTTTCTTAGGCAAGAGGCCTCGTATCGACTCTCCCCCCAGGGCCACGGCGCCAGTAGTTCCTATGAGGCGTCCTCTTGTGACCTGTAAGTATTGCGGGAAACCGGGGCATCCTGCAGAGAGCTGTTTTTCTCGTATGATGGCTAGCGGGTTCTCACCGCTGCAGAGGATGAACCGCCCTCGCCCTCAGGCCATATCAGCACCACCTTTACAGACTGCCCTTGCTCATCCTTCCTTCCGACCTCTTGTATCACGCTTCAGGCCGCCTCAACGGCCCTTGGTTCCACAGCCTAACCGTCAGCAGTAGGCTCGAGTACATACGCTTGTTGCCGAGGCACCTGAGACGTCGATTTCGGCCCCGACGACTTTTGAGGGTACGACCCACATTCACGGTACTTCCATCTCCTTATTGGTGGACACTGAGTCCACTACTTCTATTATTTCATATGGGGCAGTTAAATTCCCATGAAGGGATTGAGACTCACTACAGCCACTGGGACTTTTTCGGATGTCGAACGGATATGTGAGGGTTGCTCTGTGGATTTGGGTAGTAGGACAGTACTCGTCGACCTCATTGCTGCTCCACTATGGCATTACGACATTATTCTCGGTATGGACTGGCTCTCAAAGATGAGGGCAGAGATAGATTACGATACTCAAGTTGTGATGGCCTATGGATCTGACGGCACAGCTTTCACGTTTCCAGTGCAGGTCAGTTGGACCTACCGTGTTGACTGTTATACTGCTTTATTAGCACTGATCGATGGTCCGGCATTGGAAGATACGTTGGTGGTTCGGGATTTTACAGATGTGTTTAAGACTATTCCTGGTTTGCCTCCTCTACGTGAGATTAATTTTACCATTGATCTTACGCCTGGTGTGACACCTATCTCATTGCCGACTTATCGTATGCCTCCATGTGAGATGGAGGAGCTGAGGAGATAGATTGATGAGCTAGTAGAGAAGGGTTTCATACGACTTAGTGTGTCTCCTTGGGGAGCACCTGTCCTATTTATGAAGAATAAGGATGGGACACTACGGTTATGTATTGATTACTGTAGGTTGAACCAGGTCACGTGAAGAACAAGTATCCTTTGCCCAGGATAGATGATCTGTTTGATCATTTGAAGGGGGCGAAGTATTTTTCGAAGATTGATCTGCAGTCAGGGTATCATCAGCTGCACGTCAGAGATGAGGACGTGCAGAAGACGGCTTTCATGACATGCTTTGGGCACTACGAGTTTCTGGTGATGTCGTTCGGTCTTACGAACGCATCGGCCATGTTCATGGACCTGATGAACCAAGTACTTCGACCATTCCTATACCGATTTGTTATCATCTTTATTGATGACATTCTGATATACTTTACGAGTCGGGAGGAGCATGAGGATCACCTGAGAGCGGTAATGGATACGTTGAAGAAGAATCAGTTGTTCGCGCAGTATAAGAAGTGCGACTTCTAGCAGGAGGAAGTCAAGTTCGTCAGACATGTGGTGTCCAAGGATGGGATAGTAGTGGACCTTGCTAAAGTAGCTGTGGTTCAAGATTGGTAGCAGCCTGGCTCGATTACGAAGCTGAGGAGTTTCCTTGGTCTGGCAGGGTATTACAGATGCTTCATTCGAGATTTCTCAAAGATTGCCAGGCCGTTGTCTCAGTTGACATGGAAGGACCTAAAGTTCGCCTGGAATGAGAAGGTGGAAGTAGCTTTCAAGGAGCTGAAGGACAGGTTGACATCTACCCCTGTGCTAGTATTGCCAGAGCAAGGGGTGAAGTACATGATATACACTGACGCATCTCGTGTTGGTTTGGGTTGTGTCCTTATGCAAAAGGACAGGGTGATTGCATATGCCTCGAGATAATTAAGGAAGTACGAGGAGAATTACCCTACACACGACCTGGAGTTGGCAACTGCCATCTTTGCATTGAAGCTCTGGAGACATTACTTCTACGGAGAGGAGTTCGAGCTTTTTTGCGACCACAAGAGCCTTAAGTATATATTCATGCAGTGAGACTTGAATATGAGGCAACGCCGATGGATGGAGACCTTGAAGGACTTCAAGTTCGAGGTTTCCTACCATCCGGGCAAGGCAAACCTTGTGGTAGACGCGTTGAGCCATAAGAAGGCTATAGCATTTGCGGCTCCGTTGATGATAGCAGAGTGGGACATGGTTGAGTTCGTGCGGGACTTCGAGCAAAGACTCATCGTGGAGGAGCCATTTGAGTGTGTTGCGCACGTTCGGGTGCGACCACTGATTGATAACAGGATTGTTGAGGCCCAGAAGGGCGATATGCAGTTGTCTGAGCTTCCAGAGCAAGCTAGCGATGCCGAGGACTCCGAGTGGAGAGTTGATTCAGATGGGGGTCTACGATTTCATGGCCACCTATGAGTTCCTGACACACCTGACTTGAGACATGAGCTTCTCGAGTCTGCCCATAACTCGAAGCTTGCGATGCATCCTGGTAGCACGAAGATGTACCAGGATATGAGACGGTCATATTGGTAGGATAACATGAAGGCCCACATCGCTGAGTTCATTTCTCATTGCCTGACGTGCCAGCAGGTCAAGGCAGAATACCGCCGACCTCCTTGACTGCTTCAGCCCATGCCCATAGCAGAATGAAAGTGAGACTTCATCTCTATGGACTTCATATCAGGGTTGCCGAAGACGAGGAAGGGACACGAATCCATTTGGGTGATTGTGGACCGGTTGACCAAATTGGCCCATTTCCTCCCTATCAGAGTTACGAACTCTGCAGACGAGCTAGCTAGATTGTACATCAGGAAGATCGTCCGTCTGTATGGAGTTCCTTTAGAGATCGTGTCGGACAGAGACACTCGGTTCACATCTATCTTCTGGACTAGTATTTAGGAAGCGATGGGTGTGAAGTTGAAGTTCAGTATGGCGTTTCATCCTCAGACTGATGGGCAGACAGAGCGGGTGAATCAGATTCTGGAGGATATGTTGCAGGCATGTGTGTTGGACTTCAAGGATAGTTGGGATGACTGTCTTCCTTACGCAGAGATCACCTACAACAACAGCTTCCAGGCGAGTATTGGTATGGCGCCATATGAGGCCCTGTATAGTCGTCCTTATAGAGCACCGCATTGTTAGGCTAAGGTTGGCGAGCATAGTCTGATTGGCCCAGAGTTGGTACAGGCGACCACAGAGAAGGTCCACATCATCAGGCGTTGACTTCTTACAGCGTAGAGCAGGCAGAAGAGTTACGCCGATACGAGGTGGTGACCACTTGAGTTCGAGGTCAGTGACCATGTGTTCCTCAGAGTTTTCCCTATGAAGGGAGTCCTTCGGTTCGGGAAGAAGGGGAAGCTCACACCGAGATTTATCAGTCCGTTTCAGATACTGGATCGAGTGGGTGCTGTGGCTTATCGTCTCACTTTGCCCACACCGCTTGCAGCTATACACAACGTATTTCACGTATCTATGTTGAAGAAGTACATTCCTGATCCTTCACAGATCATCAGATGGGAGCAGGTACAGTTGAGCGAGGATGCTACATATAAGCTACGTCCGATGCGTATACTTGACAGGAAGGATCAGGTACTGCGTAGCAAGGTCATTCCACTTGTGAAGGTACTATGGACGCATCATTCAGAGGAGGAAGCTACTTGGGAGACTGAGGCCGAGGTCAGAAAGAACTACCCTCAGATTCTCGAGGAATACGAAAAGGTACAAATTTCAAGGATGAAATTTTTGTTTAAGGGGAGTAGATTGTAACGACTCGTAAATTTCCGTACAATGGCTCGAGTACCACCTCGACCAGAAATCACTTAGGATTAAATCCTTTAGAAATTTGACAAAGTTAACTAAGTGCTAAACTAGATTAGCCATGAAATCCGTTTGAATCGTTTTAAATACGATCTGCAAGACCCAAAACTTGTAGAATCATTGACGCTAGGTTACCCTAAAATCTAGGATCAAACTCATTACCCGTTTGCTCTTGGGAGCACATTGAAACTCCGTATCAGGTCTGGATCGCACCTCGGGAGTCTGAATAATACGAGGTTAAGGACTTTGGACCGCCTCGCTGGGCTTGACAACCATCTCGGAAATCAAATCCAGACAGTGTCCCACGGCTGTTCGCTTGAGTCCGGAGCGAAGGAGTGTGAAAACACATAATTCCTTTACAAAATAAATATCTGGAATAGTGATCTGAGACTTAAAACTTGCGGTCAATTTATAAGAAACCAGACCGTCAGAATCTGACCCAAATACACCCTCGGATCAGGAAAAATTTCAGGAACATTTACATGTACTTGGAATTTCGGATCAAGGCCCACTGACCGTTGAACTAAAACTGGTCCACCGCACGTGAACTGAAACTGGTCCACCACGTGTGATCTGAAATTTCAGTTAGTGTTCATACTCTGGAGGCCATGATGGTTTTGTTCCTTTACATACATTATATATACAGTTTCAGTCTTCCGCTTGCCTTTGTACAATTGATCTGGAGTATGAATTACTGTTTTGGTATAATCTCACTCATGTTTATTGCTCTAATATAGACAACATTTAATCATCACTATTTATATTGCATATGTGATGTGTTGGAACTCGGGTGTTGAGTTATACTCGACCCCCAATTTTTAGGGCGTTACAGAAAGGTAAGTCTCTTTCTCAGTCTTCAATAGGGAAAGCCAAACAACCCAGTTTACATCAACTCACTCCATCAGTTAGACATCCAACCACTGTTGTTGAACGTCTGGTTCTTAACAGTGCCATCGAATCTAGGTGTAGACCTCCTTCTAGAAGTAATAGGATTGCAAAATATTCTGAATCTTGGTGGTACTTATCAAATTGGAGTGGTCCATGACTTCCTCAGTAAAAGTCATGTTATTTGTGACGATCCACCCTGTATTCAAATAGAATTATTGCATTACTCCAAGCACATCAATCCCATCACCTTAAGTCACCTTTTAGATCTCCAAGTCACTCACATTCCTGTTACCAGTCGGAATCTAAATGGTCTTGGTGTTTGGGGTGAGATAACTCGTGCACTATGTCAGGGAACTACTATTTCTCGGAACGACGATAATTCCCTTTATATTAATCATCTTGGACCCACTTTTAAAATCCTTCATGACATTTTTGGGTCCAATGTTTATCCTTGTGATGTGAATGGTAATCATTTCTCTCCCTTCGAGTTAAATGTGTTGTATGATGTGTATCAGGAAGTTCAGATGTGCCTCCCAATACTTTTTCTTAAGCAGCTAATTCGAGTCATTCAAGGTAATCATTAGGATACACTAGTTTTCCTATACTCATCTGTAACTTAGCCCAACATGTTGGTATTCCTGCCTCATCTGATAGAGTCTATCCAGAGAAGTGGTTTGATAGTGATTCAACTCAGGTGGCACAACAGTTATGTCTTCCTTCAGCTCTTCCCGAGAACAGTGCCCCCCTGCAGTCGGCTGCTCCATATGCTCATCCGTCATATCCATGGGGATCCAACCGAATGTCATTGCTGAGTCCGGAGTCTATCACAAATTACTAAACTCATCACCATGAACGTCACCTACTGAATGGTATGGCGAGCATGGAGGAGTGATTTCACAATTGTGAGAGTCATCTCACCGTGATTGAAGAAAAAGTCGATTCTCTCCAACAAACAAATCAGCAAGTAGTTGATTTACTAACACGTGGTGATTCGCGAAGACGGTAGAAGCTGATTGTGCTAGTTGTATATCATTTTTTTTGGGTATCGGTGCGTGGGCTTGGTGTTTTTGCTGGGATAACTGTTAATTTGCTGCCAATCTTGGGTAGTCTATTTTAGATAGTTGGATAACTTTGGTTTCATTTTGAATATGGCTAAATAGAATTCATATCTTTAATGCCATGATTATATCTTGAGTTCCCCTGGTTTATCAAGTTTCTGATATGATATGCATGTACTGTCCTTTACTGATTGTTTTATCCGTTATTTCACTGTTGTATCTGATCTACTATGCATCCATATGTTTTGAAATTGATGTCTGTTTGAACTAAGTTAATTATTATACATCAATTGTTCTGCTTCTGCCTGTTTGGTTCTCCCAAGCAATTCACTCTTTAGTCAATATCACCTGAGAAATCTTTGTCAATGACTGACAAAAAGGGGGAGAACATTTGCAAACACCCCGAATGGAAAATTATGTACCTGTTAGATGTTGTTGCAGGTGTTGGGGGAGCAGCTACATCAAGCAAGGGGAAGTTGGAGCTTACAAGTCAGGGGGAGCAGCTACTGGGTGTGTACATGGGTTAGAAAATTGTAAAATTGTGTAAAAGCATGTACACACCATTTCAGGTGTGTTTGTTTAGAGTGTTCAAGGGTGTTTCGGGGATTTTGTCAGGTAATTGACAAAGGGGAAGATTGAAAGTGCCCTGGTTTGTCAAGTTATGTGAGTGTTGAGTCAGATTGTCTACAGAGCCTGATAGGAAGATCAATTCAAGTGTCTACATTAACCGAGTGTGTGCAAGCTCACCATAGGTAAACCTAAAGCCTTACATCCCATGACCTAAAACACCAGGTGAAGGAAACCCTTAAAAACAAGTTAGAAATCATAGGGTTTTAAGGTAAGAAAACTTTTTTCAAAATAGGAAAATCTCTAAGTTTTTCTTACCTTGTCGATTTTATCGAAACACCCTCGATATGATCGACCTGCTCTATCGATGTCCTTGATACCTTAACGATATTATCGATATGAGGACCAAAAGTGTCCAGCAAATAAATATTCATCTGGACGAATTTATCGATCTATCGATGCACCTATCGATATCATTGATATACAAATCTCGAGCTCATCGAAAGTGGCTCGATAAGATCGACAGGTAGATTTCTGGTGCCCCCATTTTTTTAATGAAAATCTCAATTTCCTTCGATATATCGATGATCTTCAGATATGATCTGAAATCAAATATCGATAAGATCGGAGGTCCATCGAGGATATCGATCGTAGGCACGGATATCTTACAACAGATATTTCAGGATATTTTTAACTATGATTGGGGGCCCTTTAATAGAATCGATATTCAAATATCGATGTTATCGGTACCAGGTCGATTGCATCAAACAAGGTCATAAATTGTCCAGCAAGCTTAACAAAAAATTCGCTGGATTTATCGATGCCTCGACTCTGATATCGATATTATCGACATTCAAATTCTGATGATCTCGATGGTCCCCGATCATTCATGAAATCCTGAAATATTTTAAAGTCAAGTCTCTCTCATTTTTCAAGTTTTGATGGATCGAACCTGTCATCGATGGAATCGGAGTTCGAAATCAGATGACATCGACAATAGTTTCGATTCATCGACCATCTGGCAAAAGTTTCAAAAGCGTATGAAATTGAGTTCAAGTCATCGAGCAGACCATTGATGCTATCGAGAGTAGACGCTTGATGATATCAAACTTACTCAATGATATCGATCTCTGTCATAAATGTAACCATTTTATATCCGTTGGAACTTTTTGCCTATATATAGAGGACTTGTCTTTTGTTGCTGTGAGAGAAAGTAGAGAGAGCTTTTGTGTGCTTAACCTTAGATCATATATCCAAAGCCCTTTCTCTCAAGGGAGTTCATCCTCCAATCCACCCTCATCATTGATATTCAATAGAGTGGATTGGGGAATGAACTTCCACATTCAAGGATCCTCCAACTATTCCTTAATGGCAAATCATTATGCTGGGATGCCTTGAATGCACAAGATTGGAATCGTTCTATCTTCCTAATAGGAAAACATTTTTAGAGAAAGATTCCATCTTGACCTTGACCCAACCCGAAGCCGTGTAGTAGTATACTATCTTGTGTTGAGGATCAAGGGAGCAGAAGACTCTTCATCAACAAAGAGGAGGAGATCTTCGGCATTATGCTTATTGGGACTCATCAACTTATTTGTAAGTATCTAGAGTCCAAGAGGACACTTGTGATCATTCCTTTGTAGGATTGTGTCTTAAGTGGTTCTCACCCTTTGAAGTCCTCAAGGAGGCCTCCGGCGAGAGTGTACGTGGGGTGCGTTGTGTGGACCATTGCTCTATGGAGAGCATAAACATCTGGTTAGGAGTAAACCAGTAAAATTTTGGGTTTGAGGTAAACCGTGTAAAACCTTGGGTTTGAGGTGAATCGTGTGAAACATCGGGTTTGAGGTCAACCACGTAGAAACCTCCAATAGGGTCTTGTGGAATATCCTTGGCCAATGTGCCTAAAAGTGGGTGCGTTGTATTGACCCTTGCTCGTGAGAGCATAAACAATTAGCCTCAGTATAGGTTGTAAAGGTTGAAGGTGAACCTGATTTAAAACCTTAGGTTTGAGGTGAACCGCTGTGAAACCTCCTTATTGAAATCTGGTACACTCAAGGGATGAGTGCGGTTACCGGGAGTGGAGTAGACTTATCGTCGAACCACTATAAAAATGACTATGTTTGAGATTGTTATTTTGATTATGTGATTTGCTTTAATACTTCCATATCTAAATATCTGATCACTCCTCACACACCTACACAGTCATATCCATCATGAACTAGGTTGCATATTGTTTACTTCTTAAGAGGTTTGTGATTGGATCCTCTACCAGGCTTGGAAGCTAGTAGAGTTATATTTGAGTAATCCTTAGAATTGCATGATCATAGGATTAATGAAGTAGGATTTTTAAATAAATCATAAAAACTTTAAAAAGTCCTATTCACCCCCATCTAGGACATATTGGCATATTCCTTCTTCAACTAGTGCGGTCTTCACCGCCCTTTTCAATTGGTATCAAAGCCGGTCTCTCTTTAAGGGCTTCACCACCTAGAGAGTGATCTTGACTGAAGTTGAGAATATGGCCAAAGGAGAGGGCTCATTAGTCACTAGACCTCCAGTATTTGATGGTTCAAATTATGCATACTGGAAGGATAGGATGCACTACTTTTTGAGATCTTTGAACCATGATGTGTGGGATATAGTTGAAAGTGAATATGTGCCACCTACTGAAAAAATTATACTTGACAGTGGCACAACAATCTCAAAACCCAAACCCAAAGAAAAGTGGACAACATTCGACAAAGAAAGATAAATATCTGAAGCCTAGGCTATGAATGCTATCGACTGTGCCGTGTCCCAAGATATCTTCAATCAAATAAGTATGTGTGGGACATCCAAGGAAGCATGGAATCTACTGAAAACAACCCATGAAGGCACAAGCACCGTGAAGAGGTCCAAACTACAACTTCTAACCTCACAGTTTGAAAGTCTCAGAATGGAAGAGCATGAGATGTTTATGGAGTTTTTCAGAAAATTGAATATAATCTGTTACTCCATGGGTGGACTGGGAGAGAAAGTTCGTGTATCGAAAATTTGTAAGAAAATTCTAAGATCCCTACCGGAATGATTTAATTCCAAGGTTACAACAATTGAGGAGTGTAGGAACATAGATGAAATGAAAGTAGAAGAACTGGTAGGTTCCCTACAAACTTTTGAACTACACTTCAAACAATCCCAAAAATCTAAAAACATTGTTCTAAAAACCTCAAAGAAAACAATTCATGAGGACAGTGAAAGTGAAAAGGAAGATGAAGAAGAAGAAGTGGCTTTGCTGACCCAAAGATTCAGAAGATTCTTTCAAAAGAATCGTGGTCAGCCTTCCAGAGGAAGAAAGGTGAACAGCAAACCTTCCGCAGGCAAATTTTGTAGAAGAACCAAAGAACCACAATGTTATGCCTTTCATGAGTATGGACACTTGTCTACTGAATGCCTAAATAGAAAAACTAAGGGCAAAGCAATGGCTGCCATGTGGGATGATACTGAGGAGTCAAATTCAGAATCCAGTGACTCAGAGAGCGACGGTGACCAGAAATCCTTGAAAATTCTCATGGTCTCCACTGCTCCAATCATTCCCACAAAATCTGAAAATAAGAGAGAACAGCAAGCCACGGAATCGTTTCCATCTAATAATGAGGAAACTGGAGAAGAAGAAGAAGAAATCAAAAAGGATAAGCTGCAAGATGCCTAAAATCAACTTTATATCCATAGCATCAAAGTAATTAAAAAACTGGGAATATCTGAGAACAAGAAACAATTGCTGCAAAAAGATTTGGACACAACTGTAGAGATCAATACGCATCTGATCAATGATTTACAGCAACATCACTCAGATAATGATAGACTTGAAAGAATTAACACCTTCCTTAAATCTGAGATCGAAAAACTAAACAAACAAGTTAAGCAATTAAAAGACAAAAATATGCTCCTTCAAAATGAAAATCATACACTCCTGTTTAATCTAGAAGAGTCTAGAAGAATTACCAAGCAAAACTGTAAGTTTTCCTAGAGTGGTGAGAAGTTAGAAAAACTTTTAGGTATGGGAAAATCTAGAAATAACAAGAATGGCTTAGGATATGAGAAAGTTAGAGCCAAAACTGGGTATGGAACACAAATACTTGAAAAATTTATTGCCTCCAGTAGCAACACAAAGACTAATCAAGTAATTGATTTAGATAAGAAAATTAAATCTACTACAAGTAAGAACCCTATCACCAAGTGGATAATTAAATAAAAGAAGAATTGTCTTACTACTCACTCAAATCACTTAACAGGCAATGATACTAGGTGGTACCTTGACAGTGGTTGCTCCAGACATGTAACTGGTGACATGTCCATTCTTTCAAATTATGAGAACCTTCATAATGGGATAGTCACCTACGGAGATGGAACCACTGCTAAAATAATTGGATAGAGAATCATAAAAGGAATTCAGTTGCTTGAAAATGAGAATGCTTTCTGCATAAAAGGTCTAACACATAATCTCCTAAGCATATCTCAAATCTGTGATAATGGGCACGTGGTTAAATTTAACAAACAAGAGTGTGAAATCCTAGACCTATCAGGAAAATCAGTAATGAAGGGCCATCGCACAAGCAACCACTGCTACATAATCAGAGGCATAGAAAGGATTGATGCCTAGAAGTACTGAGTAAAACAAGTCCAGATCATGCATCTAGATCTGGATGTTTGGTGAAAAGATGTAACTTTTGGCTAAGCTCAAAATGATATATCTAAGGTTCCTCACCTTAATTTTTTTGTACATAAACATTCTGATGTTTATAATCTTAACTTGTACAAAATTTTGATGTGTATATGTCAGATTCAAAGATGATCCATAATATACATATATGTCTGTCGATATAAGGGTTAATGAAAAATACTATCGATAAGTAATGTGCATTTTCGATCAAATCAATCAACTGTCGATATCATCGATATCCCTTTAGAATGTGGAAAGTCACATGATCGAGACTATCATCGAAGCTACTATCGATAATATCGACTAAGGATCGTCGATGAAATCGAAAGAAAGTTCGATCAAATAGAAGTCTGGCGCCTGATAAAAGGCGGTCGAATGGTGAAACCTTACTTCTCTGAATTTTTTTTTTGTTTCCTGCTCGAATCCTTGGCAAGAAGACTATCGACGAGTCCCAGAAGCTTCAAAAGAAACGGGTATTATTCTTCCATTCCATCTACTCCAGAGTCTAATCTCACTTTTGGTTGGGTATTTTCCGTTCTTTTGGTTGACCTTCCTTACCTTTGCCTGTCTCTTACACTGAAAAATCATGAATAAAGGGAAAGGTAAGTCTCTTTCTCAGTCTTCAAAAGGGAAAGTGAAACAACCCAGTTTGCATCAACTCAATCCATCGGTGAGACATCCAGCCACTTTTGTTGAACGTCTGGTTCTTAACAGTGCCATCGAGTCTATTGGTGTAGACCTCCTTCTAGAAGTAATAGGATGGCAAAATATTCTGAATCTTGGTGATACTTATCAAATTGGAGTGGTCCATGACTTCCTCAGTAAAAGTCATGTTATTTGTGACAATCCACCCTGTATTCAAGTAGAATTATTGCTTTACTCCAAGCACATCACTCCCATCACCTTGAGTCACCTTTTAGATCTCCAAGTCACTCGCATTCCTGTTACCAGTCGGAATATAAATGGTCTTGGTGTTTGGGGCGAGATAACTCGTGCACTATGTCAGGGAACTACTATTTGTCGGAACGATGATAATTCCCTTTATATTAATCATCTTGGACCCACTTTTAAATTCCTTCATGAAATTTTTGGGTCCAATGTCTATCCTTGTGATGTGAATAGTAATCATTTCTCTCCCTTTGAGTTAAATGTGTTGTATGATGTGTATCAGGAAGTTCAGATGTGCCTCCCAATACTTTTTCTTAAGCAGCTAATTCGAGTCATTCAAGGTAATCATTAGGATACACTAACTTTTCCTATACTCATCTGTAAATTAGCCCAACATGTTGGTATTCCTGCCTCATCTGATAGAGTCTATCTAGAGAAGTGGTTTGATAGTGATTCGGCTCAGGTGGCACAACAGCTGTGTCTTCCTTCAGCTATTCCCAAGAACAGTACCCCCTGCAATCGGCTGCTCCATATGCTCATCCGTCATATCCATAGGGATCCAACTGAACGCCATTGCTGAGTCCGAAGTCTATCACAAATTGCTAAACTCATCACCTTGAACGGTATGACGAGCATGGAGGAGTGACTTCACAATTGTGATAGACGTCTCACCGTGATTGAAGAAAAAGTTGATTCTATCTAACAAACAAATCAACAAGTTGTTGATTTACTCACACGTGGTGATTCGCGAAGACGGTAGAAGTTGATTGTGCTAGTTGTATATCATTTTTTTGAGGTATCTGTGCGTGGGCTTGGTGTTTTTGCTAGGATAATTGTTAATTTGCTGCCAATCTTAGGTAGTCGATTTTAGATAGTTGGATAACTTTAGTTTCATTTTGAATATGGCTTAGTAGAATTCATATCTTTAATGCCATGATTATATCTTGAGTTCCCCTGGTTTATCAAGTTTCTGATATAATATGCATGTACTGTCCTTTACTGATTGTTTTATCTGTTATATCACTGTTGTATCTGATCTACTATGCATCCATATGTTCTGAAATTGATGTCTGTTTGAACTAAGTTAATTATTATACATCAATTGTTCTGCTTCTGCCTGTTTGGTTCCCCCAAGTAATTCACTCTTCAGTCAATATCACCTGAGATATCTTTGTCAATGACTGACAAAAAGGGGGAGAACATTTGCAAACACCCTGAATGGAAAATTATGTACCTGTTAGATGTTGTTGCAGGTGTTAGGGGGAACAGCTACATCAAGCTAGGTGGAGTTGGAGCTTACAAGTCAGGGGGAGCAGCTACTGGGTGTGTACATGGGTTAGAAAATTATAAAATTGTGTAAAAGCATGTACACACAATTTAGGGTGTGTTTGTTTAGAGTGTTCAAGGGTATTTCAGAGATTTTGTCAGGTAATTAACAAAGGGGGAGATTGAAAGTGCCCTGGTTTGTCAAGTTATGTGAGTGTTGAGTCAGATTGTCTACAGAGCCTGATAGGAAGATCAATTCAAGCGTCTGCCTCAACCGGGTGTGTGCAAGCTCGCCATAGGTAAACCTAAAGCCTCACATCCCATGACCTAAAACACCAGGTGAAGGAAACTCTTAAAAACAAGTTAGAAATCATAGGGTTTTAAGGTAAGAAAACTTTTTTCAAAATAGGAAAATCTCTAAGTTTTTCTTGCCTTGTCGATTTTATCGAAACACCCTCGATATGATCGACCTGCTCTATCGATGTCCTCGATACCTTAACGATATTATTGATATGAGGACCAAAAGTGTCCAGCAATTAAATATTCATCTGGACGGATTTATCGATCTATCGATGCACCTATTGATATCATTAATATACAAATCTCGAGCTTATCGAAAGTGGCTCGATAAGATCGACAGGCAGATTTCCGGCGCCCCTATTTTTTAATGAAAATCTCAAATTCCTTTGACATATCGATGATCTTTCGATATGATCTAAAATCAAATATCGATAAAATCGGAGGTCCATCGATGATATCGATCGTGGGCGCACATATCTTACAGCAGATATTTTAGGATGTTTTTAACTATGATCGGGGGCCCTTCGATAGAATCGATATTCAAATATCGATGTTATTGGTACTAGGTCAATTGCATCGAATAAGGTCATAAATTGTCTAGCAAGCTTAACGAAAAATCCACTGGATTTATCGATGTCTCAACTCTGATATCGATATCATCGACATTCAAATTCCGATGATCTCGATAGTTCCCCGATCATTCATGAAATCCTGAAATATTTCAAAGTCAAGTCTCTCTCATTTTTCAAGTTTCGATGAATCGAACCTGTCATCGATGGAATCGGAGTTCGAAATCCGATGACATCAAAATAGTTTCGATTCATCGACCATCTGGCAAAAGTTTCAAAAGCGTATGACATTGAGTTCGAGTCATCGAGCAGACCATCGATGCTATCAAGAGTATACGCTCGATGATATCGAACCTGCTCGATGATATCGAACTCTGTCATAAATGTAACCATTTTATATCTGTTGGAACTTTTTGCCTATATATAGAGGACTTGTCTTTTGTTGCTGTGAGAGAAAGTAGAGAGAGCTTTTGTGTGTTTAACCTTAGATCATATATCCAAGCCCTTTCTCTCAAGGGAGTTCATCCTCCAATCCACCCTCATCATTGATATTCAATAGAGTGGATTGGGGAATGAACTTCCGCATTCAAGGATCCTCTAGCTACTCCTTAATATCAAATCATTATGTTGGGATGCCTTAAATGCACAAGATTGGAATCGTTATATCTTCTTAATAGGAAAATATTTTGAGAGTAAGATTCCATCTTGACCTTGACCCAACTCGAAGCCAAGTACTGATATACTATCTTGTGTTGCGGATCAAGGGAGCAGAAGACTCTTCGTCAACAAGGAGGAGGAGATCTTCGACATTGTGCTTATTGGGACTCATCAACTTATTTGTAAGTATCTAGAGTCCAAGAGGACACTTGTGATCATTACTTTGTAGGATTGGGTCTTAAGTGGTTCTCACCCTTTGAAGTCCTCAAGGAGGCCTTCGGCAGGAGTGTACGTGGGGGTGCGTTGTGTGGACCCTTACTCTGTGGAGAGCATAAACATCTAGTTAGGAGTGAACCAGTAAAACTCTGGGTTTGAGGTAAACCGTGTAAAACCTTGGGTTTGAGGTGAACCACTGAAACCTCTGGTTTGAGGTCAACCATGTAGAAACCTCTAATAGGGTCTTGTGAAAGATCCTTGGCCAATGTGTCTAAAAGTGGGTGCGTTGTGTTGACCCTTGCTCGTGAGAGCATAAACAGTCAGCCTAAGTGTAGGTTGTCAAGGTTGAAGGTGAACCTGATTTAAAACCTTAGGTTTGAGGTGAACCGCTGTGAAACCTCCTTAGTGAAATCTGGTACACTCAAGGGATGAGTGCGATTACCGAGAGTGGAGTAGACTTATCGTCGAACCACTATAAAAATGACTGTGTTTGAGATTGTTATTTTAATTGTGTGATTTGCTTTAATACTTCCATATCTGAATATCTGATCACTCCTCACACACCTATACAGTCATAACCATTATGAACTAGGTTGTATGTTGTTTACTTCTTAAGCAGTTTGTGATTAGATCCTCTACCAAGCTTGGAAGCTAGTAGAGTTACATTTGAGTAATCCTGAAAATTGCATGATCATAGGATTAGTGAAGTAGGATTTTTAAATAAATCATAAAAACTTTAAAAAGTCTTATTCAACACTCTCTAGGACATATTAGCATATTCCTTCTTTAACTAGTGCGGTCTTCACCGCCCTTTTCATATTCCACCCCTCTCCTTTGATTGAGTAGGCTTAGAAGTAGTGCTAGATTTTGAGGAGATGTCCCATGATTTTATGTTTTCAGGAAGCTTATCAAAATAATCCCTTGCCATTGACCTCTTTGTTCATGAATTCCCCATTGCACATTATCTCGACCATTTGGCGCATGGAAGATGTCAAATTAGAATAAAAGAAGTTCAATAAGAACAATAATCAAACAAGAAAAACATCACAATCATGTTACAAGCTTTACCCCTTAGCCCTAGATAAGGGATTTAGCCAACCATAGACATGATCGGATCTAAAATCCTCAAAGAAAGCACCAAAAACTAAGAAGAGAAGAATAAACTCTTGGATGATGGCTCCACCCCTTTGCTCTGCTCCTCAAAACCCTACATATCCTAAAAGGTGCCTAGGAAACCCATATATATAGCCTAGTTTCCAAAAAATCGCAAGATCGTATCAAATTTACACAGTCCGTAAAACTCTACGTAACACCTTCGATGTCATCGAAGGGATTTGAATCCGGAAGTCGCACGTTTTCACCTTTAGCACTGCGTAACTCTCTGTGTCATCAAACCTCACTTCGATGTCATCGAGCATATCTTCGAGTCATCGAACGGGTCTTTAAGTAATCGAAAAAGTATCTAAAATAGTAGAACGAGTTGCTTCATAATTTTTTAGAAAATTCGTTGCCAGCAAACAGACTTCGATGTCATCGAGCAACTCATCGATATCATCAACAGATGCTTCAAGTAATTGAGAATGGTACCCGATATGTCCAGCGACCAACTTGATTTTCATGTAAAACTTTGATACCATCGATCTGTGTTCAATTTTATCGAATTTGGGTGTCGATGTCATTGAACGGTGGTCGATGACACAATCAATGAAGTGAATTTCAGAACTTTGTTCTTTCGACTTTCTTCCTTCTCCACTTGATTATCTTAGATCTTGGGGTCTTGAAATCTTCAATCTTGGTCTCTAAAGATCCATTCTATGCCTTGGCAATTCTTGAGCATTAAATCCATGCTTTTAACATTCTTTTTATTCCAATCTCTTAAACTCACGTTACAACACAAACATGTATAAAATATACCATTAAGTATTATCATGTTCATAAAACCAAAATATTAATGGGGGAAAATATACAATATTTGACACTAAAAAATTGACTGATGATTATTTCATCAGAGTAAGAGAATTTCAATAAATAACCGAATGCCCTCTCAATGGGAGCTCATTACATCTATCGAGTTCGCAGTGGAAGTGTAGAACTAAGTCATAAAAACTTTCTTATTCCTTCTGTATAATCTTCCGTATGGAGTTTGTTCTTTAGTTCTTCAATCTGTATGTCACCTGCATAATTTGTACGGTTGGAGAGGGTCAACACCCTACTCATAATGATGGTTATCCTTTGAGATTAACAATAATTTAAGATATTCATAAAAGTAATGTAAGGCTTCCGACATGTCCCGTAGTCCACTAATACAAGGATATCAGAATGCGCAAACAACTTACATGAGATACATGCCTAGCAAAGTATGTGAGGCTCATCATACATGTGTTGTGCTACCATAGATTTACGTGAACACCTCAAGGTGCACAACATATGAGCTGGGTGAATTACGTGATATGATTTGATCATGGAGTGACTATTTGTGACATCCAATCTCGGAAGTGATGTGACGCTTTATTTGTGAATTACACACATCGATTTATGCCCCACTACCCAAAAACCCATGGAATTATGTGACGACCAACAGAGTCTCTACCCAGAGCGCATTACATCTATGATAAATATTTGAATCACTAGTTGTGATACATCTTACACATCACTTGTACTTATAGAGAGACAAATTGAATTATGGGAGTTCTGGAATATCAAGACACATGCCCAAGCCTTAAAGATAAATAGCACAAGACCGATATAGTAAAGAGAAGAGTGACAATGGTCAACTCAACCAAAATAAAAGTGGCAATGACCAACATAATATAGAGGAGAGTGACAATGGTCAACTCAATAAAAGAAGAGTAGCATTGGATAACTAAACAGATAGATGAGTGGTAGTATGGCCAACACAATAATAAGGAGAGTGGTAATGATCAACTCAATAAGTTGATAAAGGCAAGGGTAAGGCTTGTATCCATGGCCCCATAAATTCATAAAGATCTCATGTAAACAACATTATACTATAATCTCAAAGGGTAAATAATTGATGGTAAAACATATAATCGTTGAAAGAATTCAAAGTAACCCGAAGGCATGTTAAAGGCAAGATAGAAAAATTATGAAAGCATGTAAAAGGCAAGATGAAACAACAAGATGACATGTAAGGGCAAGGTAAATATAATAACTTAAATTAATATATGCCTAAAGGATAAAACCCTCACCTTGGTTGTCTGAATATCTTCTAAGGTTAGATGTCTGGCTAGTATAGGTTCACCTATTTTGAATTCAACTAAAGTGGTTGTTAGGGGTTTTAACCATGCAAAACTCTGTATTTTTCAAAGCTTGGTGAGCTCTTTTACCGAGTCAACCAGGTTTTGTCAAGGAAGGCTTCTTTATTTCCATTTGAAAGAAAGTATTGTGGAAATAAGGAGGAAGGGAGAATTAGCTGACCTGAACCTGCTTTGTCGACCTTGAAGGTTGCTGAATTTTTAACACTCGGCTTCCCTTTCTTCTTCTTCCTTTCTTTATTTCTTTCTTTTCCTTCTTTCTTCTTCTTTCTCTTTTTTTTTTCCATCTTTCGTTTCTCTCTCTTGCTGGTTGGACCAGACTCACATCCGAAACTTTCTCTCTTTCTCTTTTCTTCCTTTCTTCCTTTCTTTCTGCTGCTGCCTGACTGGAGTTTCCTCCCTCTCTCTCATTTCTTTCTCTCAGTCTCTCTCTTTCCTTTGCTATCTCTTTTAAGACGTTGGGGTGGAGGGCCTTTTATAGGCGTGAAGACTCCCAGAGCTCTCCTGCATAAAGGTTATGAAATCCTCCTTCCGCATCAGAATGGCGTGGGACTTATGTAGTCCCTATTTCTGCGTAAAGAAGTTAGCATCGACTTGCATTGGGAAGGATATCTGCGTGGGAGCTTTCCAAGTGGCCTTTTTAGAGGGGTTCGAAATCCCTCATGGAAGGATTCGAATGGCTATGATCACACCATAGGTCGTACTATTGATCCCAGTGCGGTTGATTTGTAGGTTTCACACAACGCTGGTTCCCTTTTATGCTTGTTGTTGCGCACGTAACAGTTTGCATGGGTCCTTACAGGTTCTAAGGTTTTGGTTCCTATCATGGGATAAACCTAATGGACAGTTTAGATCCCTGTCCAGATGGCTGTAGTGTGGTCCAGCTCGATTCGATCACTGGTCATCCGTTTGCAGCCCGTTTTATTGCGTTCAAAACACCATGCATGTGCCTGCCTCAGAAATAAGGTGGATACCTAGGGTTCGGTTGGTTTTATCTTCTGGTTGTAATGAACGGCTTGGATCATCCGTATGGATGATGGTGATGGCCCACGACTCGTTCCAGCAGACGATCGTCTAGGTCGGGCCTGTTTCTTCAAGTTTTATCAGGTCAAGGATTCTTTGACCGCCTTCCATTTACCGTGCGCTGCGGCCGTGCGTAGTCCATGCACACGCATTGTTCATAAGTAGGGCCCATGAATGGTTCTAAGTAAATCTACTCCGTCCATTTGTTTTTCCATCTAATTTAAGGGGTTGAGCCCAAAATTGAAGCATATCTAAAGATCAAATGGGCCATATTATGTGAAACGGTGGGCATTATGATTTCCACCGTTGAAGCCTTTCTAGGCCTATAGTGATGTAATTTGTCATCCAACCTATTCATAAGATCACACCGACATAGATGAAGGGAAACTATCCTACTATGACTACCCGGGACCTTTGATGGACACTAAAATCAATGGTTAAGGGTTGATCTGTCAGTTGAGTCACTTTTACAACGATCTAAGGGCTGAAATTCAATGTGTACGGTTAATTTAGGATTCATAGGCATAGTATAAAATCTCACATTAAAAGGATAGTGGGAACTACGTCATGTAGAATTCAGGGGTCTAGGTTAGTGGCATTTTCTTAATTATTGTTGATCTAAGAGTTTTGTATAATCCAACGGTTCTACGTGGTTGTATGAAACTTTCTAAACTACTCTTGCAAGAGAACTTACATCTAAATTATGGATAAGGAGTTATATGCCAATTCATTTAAGGGAAGGTACGCACATCAAATCACATGATGGATAGTCTTGTCTCAAAATCAACGGTTAGATTGCTGAATCTATGAATGGAGATTACTCCCAACGGTTAGATTTGTGTCAGGGAATAGATTAAGTTTAGGATAGTTAGATATGTATTGTATACATGTACCTATTATGTTACTTTCCATGGTAACACTCAAGAACTTTCAATACTCAAGTATTAAAATGTTCGTGGTGTTACATAACACACTCCCCAACCAATATTTTGCTAGTCCCAAGCAAAATATGAGTGAAATAATTTCAAGGTTCAAAACTTTTATCAGAAAACAATCTTTTGTGCAGTCAAGTATGAATGAGTAGAATTAAGGTGAGAAAGTTGGATTTTGAAAACCTAGAGCCGAATCATACAAGCAATCAATCAAATAGGTTCTTTATCAATTAAATAGAGCATAAATTCATATATCAAGTCTTCCAATGTTCTTAGTGAAAAAGCAACCTACTTCTCATAAGAATACTATTGTTTCATAATGTTAGCCATGTTCATCATATCAAGGTTAGTTGAAAACTCAAGTACTGATTCCAAAATAATCCGTTTTTCCTTCTTTTTCCACTTTTTGATTTTACATCGATGGTTTCCCTTATTTATTTTTTCTCAGACATTACATCCTCTTTAGAGACCTTTTTCATTCTCCTCAGAGATGTTGTCATTTTTCATTCTTTTCATCATACATGACCTTTTTGTTGATCTCTTATTTTTTAACTAATTTTTCATCTTTTAAGGTGGATAAAATTCTCTAGACTGAATTCTCAATATCTATCAACGCTTCACATACTAACCATTAGAAAGTCTAGCATATCCCGAGTAAGCAAATTTAACGTGATATTCAACATGATATTCAAACTTCTTCTTAATCAATTTAGTGCAAGAACCGTAAGTGATGGGTTACTTAGTTTATCAAACTCTAACAATTCAAAATTCGATTTCTATCTTATCATCATACTTAAGGCATTCTTAATCCACAACTTATCAATTTCCAAACATATTTTAACTTGAAAATTTTGAAAGTATTCACAGTTCTTTAGATCAAAAACTATGAAAACACTAATTAGTTTATCTAATCCACACCCCCAACCTAAAATCTACATTGTCCTCAATGTAAAAGAAGTAAACTTGTAATGCAGTTGAGGCAATGAAAAGAAAGGGAGTAATGATGGAAAGATAGTACTTGGAGGAAGGAAATTTGAAGCGTTTTCACGAATCTTAGCATGAAATGGGTTAGCGCAAAAAACAAACAGACTGAAAGCAAACTGTCCTATTCATAAATCCTATGAAAGTGATAAACCTAACTATACCTCCATCGGACTAGGAGATTAGTTCTGGTATACAGGATCAGTTAGAGGCACGTGCATGTCCTCTGAATCAAATTTCTCAATAAATGGCTTTAATCGATGTCCATTTACTTTTAATACATTGCCATTGGTTGGATTCTTTATCTCGACAGCCCCATGAGGATAGGCATTAGTAATAGTGAAAGGGCCGTTCCAATGAGATTGGAGTTTTCCTGAAATAAGATGTAACCGAGAATTATACAAAAGGACTTTTTGACCAGTCAAGAATGATTTCCGAAGGATGTTCTTGTCATGGAACACATTCATATTGTCCCTATAAATTCTCGAGTTCTCATATATGTCGTTCTGGATTTTTTCAAGTTCATTCAATTGTAGTTTGCACAGTAAGCCACTGTCGTCCAAGTGAAAATTCAAATTTTTAATAGCCCAGTAGGCTCTATGTTCCAACTCCACAGGTAAGTGGCAAGCTTTTCTATAGACAAGTCTAAAGGAAGACATTCCAATGAGAGTCTTAAAGGCTGTATGGTAAGCTCACAAAACATTGGTTAATCGGATTGATCAATCCTTTTGGTCAGGGTTAACCGTCTTTTTCAATATATGTTTAATTTTTCAATTAGAAATCTCAGCTTTCTCACTTGTTTGTGGGTGGTATGGAGTGCTCACCTTATGAGAGATGCCATATTTCTTCATTAAATTTACAAATGGCCTATTACAGAAATATGAACCTCCATCACTAATAATGGCCCGAGGCGTTCCGAATCGGGAAATGATGTTTTCATTTAAAAATTTAATGACCATTTGATGGTCATTTTTCCAGCATGGGATTGCTTCGACCCATTTAGTGACATAGTCTACTGCTAGTAGGATGTATAGATTCCTAAAGGATTGGGGGAATGGTTCCATGAAATCGATGCCCCATCAATTAAATGCTTCAATGATCAGAATGGGGTTCAGAGACATCATATTTTGATTGGACAATGCTCCCAATTTCTGATAGTGCTTAGAAGCTTTGCAGAACTCATTAGTGTCTTTAAACATAGTGGGCCAATAGAAGCCACACTGCAAAATTTTGCCCATTGTCTTTTTCGTAGAAAAGTGACCACCATAGGCCTGAGAGTGACAGAAGGAGATGAGACTTTAGTGTTCATTATCTAGCACATATCTCCTTAGAATTTGGTCTGGGCAATACTTAAGCAAGTACGGATCATCCTAGAAGAATTATGTACCTCGACGAAGAACTTTTTCTTATCTTGCACAGTCTAATGTGTCGGCGTGAAAACTGTAGCAAGATCATTTGCAATGTCAGTAAACTAAGGTGAATAGGAGAGTTTAAATAGTTGTTTGTCAGGGAAGATGTCATTTATGGGTGATGTCTCAAGAGAAACAGAGAGATCAAAATGGGAAAGATGGTCAGCCACTACATTCTCTACTCCCCTTTTATCTTTTATTTTCTAGATCAAATTCTTGGAGTAGGAGGATCTATCGTATCAGGTGGGGTTATTCTTAGAAAGAAGATACTTCAGCGCTGCATGGTTAGTGTAAATAACGATCTTAGACCCGATCTAGTACCTAAATTTGTCTAAGGCGAGCACTACGACTTAGAGTTCCTTTTCCGTAGTAGAATAGTTCACTTGGGCCGAATTTAAAGTTCTACTTGCATAATGAATAACATAAGGTTTATTTTCTTTTCTCTAGCCTAACACTGCCCCAATAGCATAGTCAGGCGCATCACACATGATCTCAAAAGGAATGCTCCAATCGGGTGGCTGCATGATAGGTGTGGTGGTCAACATGCTTTGAGCTAAGAAAAAGCTTCATGGCATTGCTCGGTCCACTTGTATGGTATATCCTTTTGAAGTAGATTGCATAAAGGATGAGAGAGGTGACTAAGGTCCTTTATGAATCTTTTGTAAAATTCAGTATGTCCTACGAAGGATCGCACGTCTCGTATGCTCTTAGGTGGAGGTAGGTTAGATATAAGATCAATTTTAGTTTTATCTACCTCAATTCCCTTAGACGAGATGATATGTCCAAGAACAATTCTCTTACGAACCATGAAATGACAATTCTCCCAATTTAGTACCAAATTCTTTTCCTCACATCACTTTAGCACATTTGTTAGATTTTCTAAACATTTGCTAAAGGATGAACAAATACAAAGAAGTCGTCCATGAAGACATCTAAATATTGCCCCACCATGTCAGAGAAAATGCTCAACATGAATCGCTAAAAAGTGGCGGGAGCATTATATAGTCCGAATGACATCCTTCGGTAAGCAAAGGTGCCAAAGGGATATGTGAATGTGGTCTTTTCCTAATTTTCAAGGGTTATCACTATCTGGTTATAGCTTGAATACTCATCAAGAAAGTAATAGTACGAGTGACTAGCTAGCCTTTCCAAGATTTGATCAATGAATGATAAAGGAAAGTAGTTCTTCCTTGTGTTGGTATTCAATTTCCTATAGTCAATGCACATTCTCCAACCAGTAGTGACTTTAGTTGGCACGAGTTCATTGTCGGCATTGGCTACAATAGTGATTCCAGACTTCTTGGGAACCACCTGAGTTGGACTCACCCATTGACTATCGGATATAGGGTATATAATACTCACATTCAATAGTTTAAGTACCTCGGCCTTGACCACTTCCTTCATGTTTGGATTTAATCTACATTGTGGTTACCGAGAGGTCTTCACATTATCCTCAAGATGAATGTGATGGATACAAATCAAAGAGTAAATTTCCTTGAGGTCTGCAATCGACCATCCAAGGGCTCCTTTATGTTGAATAAGAGTAGAGATAAGCATACTCTCCTGTTCTTGCTCAAGGTGGGAAGAAAACACCACTGGGTATGGCTCATCTTGACCTAAATAGACATCTTTTAAATCAAAGGGTAAAAGTTTTAGGTCAAGCTTTGGTGCTTTGAAGCTAGACGGTAGAGGCACTACATCAGTTCAGGGTAATTTTTCAAATTGTGGCCTCCACCGGTTAACTTCAAGTACCGGCGTAGCATCAAGCAAGGCATCCATCTCCCTAATCATATCATCATTTCAGTTAGGGGAGTGGGCCAAGCACGTCTCTAGAGGGTCAGAGTACAGAGTTAGGAGTACTCTAGCTTCCACGAAAGAATCAATTAGGTTAATATCGTGGGAATCGTTATCATCCTCTAACTATTTGCCCATTTTGAAAAAGATATTTAGCTCTAACGTCATATTTCCAAAAGACAAATTCATGACTCTATTCTTACAATTTATGATTGTGTTTGATGTGGCAAGGAATGAGCGACCAAGAATGACGGGAATTTGTCAACCTGGACCAACACATCTTCAATTATCTTTCTCAGTACACGAATTAAACTATCGACAAGTTATAATGTGGTCCGAGTGGGTTTTAATTCACCTAGACCTAATTGTTCATAAACTGAGTAAGGAATCGGATTTACACTCGCTCCTAAGTCAAGAAGTGCATGATCAATCCAGTAGTTCCCAATTACGCAAGCGATGGTTGGGCTACCAAGATTTTTGTACTTTTGTGACACATCTTATCTTAGGATGACACTCACTTTTTCTGTCAAAAAGATTTTCTTTTGAATATTTTGCTGTCTTTTGATGGTGCATAAATCTTTTAGAAATTTAACATATGAAGGTATTTGTTTAACGACATCTAGTAGAGGAATTTTGACCTTCACTTGTTTCAGCATTTGTAGAATGTCTCAAGAGTTAGAAGAGGTTTTGGTGTAATCAACCGTTGGGGTAATGACACAATTGGTTTGCCTTGAGGTTCCAGTTCTAAATCTTATGGGGCAGTACTAGGTCTATCATTATTGTCCTCTTTCGGGTCCTTAGGCTTTTCATCCCTAACCGGAATGGTTTTGTCAATGGTTTTCCCACTCCTAAGAGTGGTGATAGATTTAGCATGCTCCATCTGATTTGAAGAGCTTGAGTCACTGACCTTGTATTGTGGTTTTGGATTGGGGAGAGGCTAGGCTTGAAGGGTCCCCTTTTCCCCAATTGATTTGTTTACCTCAAGCCCTTGTATGGCCTTTGTAAGGTTTTGAAAGGCTTGGAGCATACCCTAATTAAAAAGCTCTTGATTTTGGATATGTTTTAAGACCGGATCTTCTTGAGGTTTCCCTTGATTTAAGAATTGGTTAGGGAATCCTTAAGGAGTAGCAGTTTTTCCATTTCTCCATGTGAAGTTTGAATGATTTCTCCAACTAGGATTGTATGTATATGAAGTGGGTCCACTGAAAGGTCTTTGGTAATTATTCACGGCATTAGATTGCTCATTCAGTACCACTTGAAAAGTCTGTATTGTTGGACAATTTTCAGTTGTGTGAATGTTGCAAGCACAAATACCGCAAATAGTTTCCTTAGCCTTTTCCTTCTAGAGTTCCATGGCCTTGAGTTTTCTTGTGAGATTATCCACTTTAGCATTTATATCACCATCCTCTTTCAGGAGATATATTCTGCCCCTCCTTTGATTGAGTAGGCTTAGAAGTAGTGCTAAATTTTGGGTAGATGTCCCATGATTTTGTGTTTTCAGCAAGCTTATCAAAATAATCTCACACATCATCGACCTCTTTGTTCATGAATTCTCCATTGCACATTGTTTCAACCATTTGGCGCATGGAAGATGTTAGTCCATCATAGAAAAACTAGTTATGCTCCACGTTTCAAAACCGTGTTGTGGGCATGAACTAAGGAGATCCTTGAACCGTTCCCAACATTGGAAGAATGTTTCATCTTCCTTTTGGGAGAAGTTCATGATCAATTTTCTATGGGTGTTCGTTTTATGATATAGGAAGAATTTCTTTATGAACTCCCTTATCATGTCATTCCATCTACCAATAGATCATGGCCGTAGTGAGTGCAACCACGACTTAATTAGCTTTCTCTTTCAAAGAGAAGGGAAAGAGTTTAATCCTTACCGTGTCCTCGGACACGTTGGGAAAATATAAAGTGGCTATGATCTCATCAAACTCTTTCAAGTGTAAGTATGGATTTTCATATTCAAGTCCATGAAATTTTGGAAGGAGTTGGATCACTCCCAGCTTAATATCTACATGTCCTGTATTTTCTGGAAAAACCATGTATGAAGGTGTGCTCACCCCTGCCGGTTATAAATAATCTCATAAAATACAAGGTGGGGGTGCTTGACGCACCTCATTCTCATCTTGGATTTCCTTAACCTGAGGTTGCGATTGAATTGCAAGTTGATTGACCATTTGATTCGCAGCCATCACTTCAATTGACTCTAAGGATCTCAAGTTGTGTCTAATCCTGTGATGGATAAATAATCTCTTAACTAATCGTCCCTCACTCAAGAGACGTAGAGTGTTATCACAGACCCACTTGGCCATGAAACACTCTTAGTCCTCAATTTCAGAATCTAACCTAAAACAGAAAGAAACTTAAAGTAATAAGAAATCTAGAAAAGGAAAGAGGTTACCAAATTAAAATTTTCTATATTAAGATCTTACAGAATGAAAAAGCAAGTTAGTTTCTAAAAACAAATTAGGAAAATTCCTAACTTAGAAATAGAAAGACAAGTTAGTTTCTAAAAATAATTCAGAAAAAACCCTAACCTATAAATAAAAAGAAAATAAACCCTAATCTTAACCTAATTCCAAATCTAATAATCTCAGGAAAAATACAGCCATTAGTCCCAGGCAACGGTGCCAAAAACTTGTTCACAACCCTAAGTGTAGGGTCGCGATGTTGTAATAATCTCGGTAAGACCAAGGTCGAATCCGCAGGGACTAAATCTTGTGTGTATTCTGAAAGTAATTAGAATCAGAACCAGAAGAAGATCTAAATCTAAAATCAGGAATATAAGGAAGTAATTGTGAATTGTTTAATTAAAACTTAAGAATTTAAAGGTGGAACTTGGGTTTCTCGGGATCCACTTGCAGCTATCAGGATGTTTCCTTATTTGATTCAAGGGACACAATTGGAATTGGAGTCCTATCCTATCCAATTGGAAGATATATCAATAAGATCATATCTAAATTTTCGTTGACATAATTCTCAATGGATGAGAGTTCTGAGGATTGGAAGTGATTCCATCATCTAATCATGCCCAGGAGACAATGGCAAACAACAGGGTATACCAATCCCACAACCAAGCATAAAAGAATTGTGAAGGTTAGAAGAGATTCCATCACCCAACCATACCCAAGGGACAATGGTGAACAATAGGATTTACTATCTTCACAATCTCAAATCAGGAAAAGAAGATACTCCAAGCTATTGCAGATCTATAGTAATTTGAGTCACAACAAACCATTAAAAATTAAAAGTATTCCTTAAATATCAAATTAGAATCAAAGAAGTTCAATAAGAACAATAATCAAATAAGAAAAACATCCTAATCATGTTACAAGCTTCACCCCTTAACCCTAGCTAAGGGATTTAGCCAACCATAGACATGATTGGATCTAAAATCCTCAAAGAAAGCACCAGAAACTAAGAAGAAGAGAAGAAGAAACTCTTGGATGATGGCTTCACCCCTTTGCTCTGCTTCTCAAAACCCTAGATATCCTAAAAAGTTCCTAGGAAACCCATATATATATATATATATATATATATATATATATATATATATATATATATATATATATATATATATATATATATAGCCTAGTTAACATAAAATCCCAAGATAGTATCAAATTTATGCAGTTCGCGTAACTCTGCGTAACGCCTTCGATGTAATCGAAGGGATTTGAATCCGGAAGTCACGCCTTTTCACATTTCGCACTGCGTAACTCTTTGTGTCATCGAATCTCCCTTTGATGTCATCGAGCGTATCTTCGAGGCATTGAACAAGTCTTCGAGTAATCGAAAAAGTGTCCAAAATAGTCCAACGAGTTGCTTTATAATTCTTTAGAAAATTCGTTGCCATCGAACAAACTTTAATGTCGTCGAGCAACTCCTCGATGTCATCAAGAGATGCTTCAAGTAATTGAGAATGGTACCCATTATGTCCAGCGACCAACTTGATTTTTAGGTAAAAATTCAATGTCATCGAGCTGTGTTCGATTTCATCGAACTTTGATGTCGATGTCATCGAACGGTGGTCGATTACACAGTCAATGAAGTGAATTTGATCACTTTGTTCTTTTGTCTTTCTTCCTCTCCACTTGATTATCTTGGATCTTGGGGCCTTGAAATCTTCAAACTTGGTCTCCAAAGATCTATTTTATGCTTTGGTAATTCTTGAGCATAAATCCTTGCTTTAGCATTCTTTTCATTCCAAGCTCTTAAACTCACCTTGCAACACAAACATGTAAAAAATTTACTATTAAGCATTATCATGTTCATAAAACCAAAAAATTAATGGGAGAAAATATGCAATATTTGACACTAAAAAATCGACTGCTGATTATTTCATCAGAGTAAGAGAATTTTAATAAATAATCAAATGCCCTCTCAATGGGAGCTCAATACATTTATCGAGTTCACAGCGGAAGTATAGAACTAAGTCATAAAAACTATCTTCTTATTCCTTCTGTATAATCTTCCATATGGAGTTTGTTCTCTAGGTCTTCAATCTGTATGTCACCTACATAATCTGTACGGTTGGAGAGGTTCAACGCCCTACTCATAGTGATGGTTATCCAACAATAATTCAAGAGATTCATAAAAGTAATGTAAGGGTGCTGATATTCTCGTAGTATACTAATACAAGGATATCAGAATGTGTAAACAACCTACATGAGATGTATGCCTAGCAGAGTATGTGGGGCTCAACATACGTATTGATCATCACAATGTGGAATAAAATTTATTGTAACATACCGGATTTTTGCCAACCTGGAATTAGAAGTCCTTAGGCAATGGGTTGATCCTAACACCTTATTAACTTGTCAGAACTCAATCCCAAAGGCTAAAACCGCTTTTGAACCCATTTCCTTCATAAATCTCACCCTTCACCACCTTGATCTTTCAATTTTTCTAAGTACCTTCACCCTAGACACTATCTTAAACTAGCTAAGTAGCATAACTTGGATCACTTTATATACAAACTACAAAGGACTAAGTACCACCTCAGACAGAAATCTTATAGGATTAAATCCTTTAGAAATTTGACAAAGTTAACTAAGTGCGAAACTAGATTAGCTACAAAATTCACTTGATCCACTTTAAATATGATCTGCAAGACCCAAAACTTGTAGAATCATTGACGCTAGGTTACCCTAAAATCTAGGATCAATCTCATTACCCAGCTGCTCTCGGGAGCATCTCGAAACTCCATATCGGATCTGGACCGCACGTCGGAAGTTCGATTAGCACGAAGTTAAGGAATTAGGACCGCCTTACTAGGCTTGACAACCATCTCGGAAATCAAATCCAAACAGTGTCCCAGTGCTATTCGCTTGAGCTTGGAGCGGAGACTGTGAGAAATGTGAAATTAATTTTAAAAAAAATACAAATTTATGAAATCTGAGACTTGTCGCTTGCGGGTCAGTATTAAGCAACCTGACCGTCAGAATCAGACCAAATTACACCCTCGGATCAGGGATATTTCCCCAAACATATCCGTGTACTCGAAATCCCCAATCGGGATCCGCTGACCGTCGAACTGAAACTGGTCCGCCACGCGTGATCTAGGAATCCGACTGAAACGAAAACTTAGTTATACCTAGATCCATAGTCTGTGAGCTTAAGTCCGACCTTTGGCTCAAGGCGGGCCACCAAAAGTGCTCCGTTGAGACAGAACAGGGCCACTTTGGCTATAACCCAAGTATACCTTGATCATAAGTCTATTTTAGAGTATTTTTAGGCTATGTAAGGACCTTAGAACCCTCTCTCTCACAGCCATATGAATTTGAGATTGAGAAGAGAGAAAAGAGAGAGAAAGTGTGGGAGTTGTGGGAGAATCTCCCTGCCACTTTACCCTGCCGCTACACAAGCTATACCACTCATTTCTAATCGCTTTCCCGGCGATTTCAACTCCATTTCTAGGTAAGAAACCCTAACCCTAATCTATTTTGGGGTTTTGACAGTTGTAGGTTATGAAATAGTTAACCTATTTCATTCTACAGGTTACCAAACTGCCGAATACGAAAGCTTGGCAAACCTATCGACTCTGTTACGATTCTACGGCTTAAAGGTGAGGACTTTTGGTATATAGGTTATAGTTTTCAATGCTTTCAATGTCAGATAATGATAGATTTATAATCTACATGCAATTGCACATGTACAAAGTGCCGTCTGTTTTCCGTTACGATTAAAGATGAAGAATATGGAATTTTACATACTCTAGGTATTTGTAGAAAGTACCGTATACGTATAAATTTTAGAAATGTGTTTGCCATGATTATTTGTTATATGAATATATTATATATGGATAAAATACTTATTTGGTGAAAGGACTCGCCCTAATACATGTTTTGCTAATATACACTATGTATGTGAAACTAGTGTATTCTAAGTGTTTGTGAAAATGATTGAATGAGTATAGAATTCTCATTCGTGCTCGCCATGACTAATTGTCATGGATATATGATTGTTGTATTGGTAATACCCCCTTTGACGAAAGGATTTGCCCTAAGTCACACCACGGCCAATATACACTGGATATGTTAAAATGTGTAGCCCAAGTGTTTGTGGAAATGACTGAATGAATATGGAACTTGGATTCCTACTTGCCATGACTATCCGTCGTGGGTGCACGCGTGTTATAATTGGGGCAACTCCCTAGTGAAAGGATTTGGCCTTATACCTATGTGATCAACATACGTCGTGTATGTTGATGTACGTAGTCTAAGTGTTTGTTGAAATGACTAAGTAAATATGGGTTTATGACTTATGCCTGCTATATGTATTGAATATAAGAACATTATTGATGTGTATGCGACAACCCCTTACTATAAGGATTTGTCCTATCCTATGTTGAAATCAACATACGTCACGTATGTTGGGGTGGTGTAGTTTAAGTGTTTGATAAAATGCCTGTGTGAGAAATAGTGTGACGAACTAAATTTAATAGAGGTGTTGAGATAGGATTCTCAATTACTTTAGTGACGTGTATGATTTCCTTCATGTAAGTTATTTAGTTTAATCGCTTACTGTATCATGAAACGTATGTGTTTGGATTTCCTGTTTGCATTGTGTTTTATAACATGCTTGTTAATATGTTTGAATTACTTGTTTGTTTAATTTCGCTCTGATTACTTCACATGTTTAAGTTGTATTCCATAAGTCCATGAAGGGTGATGGGGGAGTGGTGTAACGAGTGCGTGCAACAGCCCTGGCAGCCCTAAGCGAATGTTATCAGACTTTGATTGTATGCTTTGAATCTTGATCCATTACTACTTTATCTATCTGCAATTGAATGTGATTGGGGCTATTGTATAGTCCAGGCAGTCGGTAATGGGATCGAATTCGTGGCTGAGATTCATTCGCCACGTAAGACGTGTTTGACGAACCCGAGTCATGCGTTGCTTGTCGACAGTGGTTAGGCCACACGAAGTGCTTATGCACTTCATGTTGTACGACTCAACTGGCGCTCGTACTAGTCGAGCTCGTCAAGTAACCCGATCTGTCTTATGTATGTTCACCATGTTCGGACGCTACTGCTTGAACTTAGGGTACCAAACTTACTAGTGAAAATTTCGTTAACCATGGTACCTCGATCCACTAAGACTCATGAGCCGGGCATGGTGGTATGAGATACTGTGGTCGAGTTGTCGGCCTACGCTGGGGCCACGTGCCTCCCCGTAGTGACTAGTGAGCCACTAGACTCGTGAGCCGATTATGGTGGTATGGGACACTATATTCGTGTTGTTGGCCTACATTGATAAGGTGATGGGGGGGAGTAACAGCCCTGACAGTCCTTTGTAGTGACCTCGAGCATACTCTGAATTTGCAGTAAGGCGACGAGTTTTGCCGCGGTGTATAGAGTATGAACTAGGCCTGTATCTGTATAGTGATGAACCGTTAAAGAGGTGATGGGGGAGTGGTGTAACCATTATGCGTAACAGCCCTGGCAGCCTCTGCAGCGACCTAAAAACACATTATCGTATGAGATTTACTAGGACTGACGACCCTATAATGGATCATTTGGGAATGATACTAGGGAGGTACCTTAGTTTCCCAATACTCCTGTTTGAAATGGACTAATAACAACTCGGTAATCATGCTCATCATGCATTGCATATGCCTGGTAGATGTGGAGCACTGAGGGATGAACGCATGTTGCGAATGTAAGATGGTATCACATGAGGGTGATTTGGCAAGGGCATTCATCATGTTATTTCATACTTGTATTAAATAAGAGTAGTTAGGATTGTTTGATTGTACTGCTTTATCATTACTACTTGACTATTTTGATAACATGTTAACCTATGCTTTATTGTTCCATTGAGTTGATCACTCACTCCCACGTTACGGGATGGTGTTATACACACCAACCAGACTTGTTTGAGTTTCACATGATGGCAATGCTGCGAAGCGGAGCCGGACTTTATGAGGATGAGGAGGATTCCTCCTTTATGCTGTTCAGGCGGGTTCCTGTGAGCCGTGTCCTGATTGACGGGGCTTTCTGAGATATTGACTAGATCACACTACATACCTGGTATAATTTGAATTGTACTTGTAATGAATTAACCTGGTAACATTATCACACTCTGGAGACTCACCACAGTTTATATATTTACCTATCTATCACAGTCTTCCGCTTGCAAATTTAGCTGTCTCTGAAGTATGATATGTTGTTTTGACTTAATCTCACTCATGTTCACTACTCTAATACAGTCAACATTCAATCATCATTCATTTTGTTGCATAAATGATGCGTTGGAACTCGGGAGTTGAGTTTATGCTTGACCCCCGATTTTTAGGGCGTTACATTTATAGAAAACCCTACTTGACCCACATCCCATAACTACGGATGTAACAGCCCATGCCCACACTGTATGATATTGTCCGCTCTGGGCACAACCTACACGGTTTTGTTCTCGGGGATTTTTCCAAAAGGCCTCATACAGTATAGGGTGGCAACTCCACATATAACCACTACAACTTCAGACGACACTTCCGATGTGGGACAAAGTTTCACCTTCACTGTGTGCACAGTAGCCTGCCAGCATAGTAGCCTGTCAGCCACATAGTAACCTGCCAGCCACATAGTAACCTGCTAGCCACCTTGGAGTCTGCCCACATATGTGCCCGCCCACGTGTGCCCACCCACATGTGACCACAGTGACGGGGCATCACAATATCCCCTACCGAGGGCAGAGCCGTCCTCGGCTCTGATACCATTTGTAACAGCCCACGTCCACACTGTATGATATTGTCCGCTCTGGGTACTGCTCGCACAGTTTTGTTCTCGGGGTTTTTTCCAAAAGGCCTCATACAGTATAGGGTGACAACTCCACATATAACCACCACAACTTCAGACGACACTTCCGATGTGGGACAAAGTTTTACCTTCACTATGTGCACAGTAGCCTGCCAGCCACACAGTAGCCTGCCAGCCACCTTGGAGCCCGCCAACGTGTGCCCGTGCACATGTGACCATAGTGATGGGGCGTCACAACGGATATTCGCTGGCATGGCCAACGCTACCATAGATTTAGTTGAATACCTCAAGGCCCACAACACATGAGCTGGGTGAATTACGTGACACGATTTGATCAAGGAGTGACTATTTGTGACATCTAATCCCGGAAGTGATGTGACACTGCATTTGTGAATTAAAACATGATTTGTGCACCACTACCCAAAAACCCATGGAATTACGGGATGACCAAGAGGGTCTTTACCCAGAGTGCATTACGTCCATGATAGAATATTTGAATAACTAGTTGTAATATATCTTACACATCAAATGCACTTATAGAGAGACATATTGAATTATGGGAGTTCTGGAATATCAAGATACATGCCCAAGCCTTAAAGATAAATAACACAAGGCCAATATAGTAAAGAGAAGACTGACAATGGTCAACTCAACAAAGATAAAAGTGGCAATAGCCAACATAATATAGAGGAGAGCGACAATGGTCAACTCAATAAAAGAAGAGTAGCATTGGATAACTCAACAGATAGACGAGTGGCAATGGCCAACTCAATAATAAGGAGAGTGCTAATGACCAACTCAATAACTTGATAAAGACAAGGGCAAGGCTTGTATCCATGGCCCCACATAAATTCATAAAGATCTCATATATACAACATTATACTACAATCTCAAAGGACAAATAATTGATGGTAAAACATATAATCGCAGGAATAATTCAAAGTAATTTGAAGGCATGTTAAAGGCAAGATAGAAAAATCACGAAGGCATGTAAAGGCAAAATGAAACAACAAGATGGCATGTAAGGGCAAGGTAAATATAATAACTTAAATTAATATAAGCCTAAAGGATAAAACCCTCACCTTGGTTGTCTGAATATCTTCTAAGGTTAGATGTCTGGCCAGTTTAGGTTCACCTGTTTTGAATTTAACTAAAGTGGTTGTTAGGGGTTCTATATCACACAAAACTCTATATTTTTCAAAGCTTGGCGAGCCCTTCTACCGAGTCAACCATGTTTGGTCAAGGAAGGCTTCTCTATTTCCATTTGAAAGAAGGTATTGTGGAAATAAGGAGGAAGGTAGAATTAGCTAACCTGAACCTTCTTTGTCGACCTTGAAGGTCGCTGAATTTTTAGAACTCGGCTTCCCTTTCTTCTTTCTTTCTTTCTTTCTTTCTTTTCCTTCTTTCTTCTTCTTTCTCTTTTCTTTTCTTTTTTTTTTCCCCTCTTTTGTTTCTCTCTCTCGCTGGTCGGACCAGACTCCCATCCAAAACTTTTGTTCTCTCTTTCTCTTTTCTTTCTTCTTCCTTTCTTTATGCTGCTACCCGACTAGAGTTTCCTCCCTCTCTCACATTTATTTCTCTCAGTCTCTCTCTTTCCTTTGCTATGTCTTTCAAGACGGTGGGGTGGAGGGCCTTTTATAGGTGTGAAGACTCTCGGAGCTCTCCTGCGTAAAGGTTACGCAATCCTCCTTCAGCATCAGAACGACGTGGGACTTATGCATCCCTGTTTCTGCGTAAAGAAGTCAGCATTGACTTGCATTAGGAAGAATAAGCTGGTCAGCGGTCTCTGCATGGGAGCTTTCCAAGTGGCCTTCTTAGAGGGGTCAAAATCCCTTATGGAAGGATTCGAACGGCTATGATCACATCATAGGTCGTACTGTTGATCCCAGTGTGGTTGATTTGTAGGTTTCACACAATGCTGGTTCCCTTTTGTGCCTGCTGTTGCGCATGCAACAGTTTGTATGGGTCCTTATGGGTTCTAAGGTTTTGGTTCCCATCATGGGATAAACCTAATGTATGGTTCAGATCCCAGTTTAAATGGCTGCAGTGTGGTCTAGCTCGGTTTTATCACTAGTCATCCGTTTGCAGCCCGTCTTACTACATTCAACACAGCATGCATGTGCCTACCTGAGAAATAAGGTGGAGACCTAGGGTTCGGTTGGTTTGATCTTCCAGTTGTAATGAACTGCTTGGATCATTCGTACGGACGATGGTGATGGCCCACGACTTGTTCCAGCTGATGATCGTCCGGGTCGGGCCTGTTTCTTCGAGTTTTATCAGGTCAAGGATTGTTTCACCACCTTCCATTTACGGTGTGGTGCGGCCATGCGTAGTCCATGCACACACACTGTTCATAGGAGGGGATCATGAACGGTTCTAAGTAAATCTACTCCGTCCATTCATTTTTCCATCTAATTTAAGGGGTTGAGCCCAAAATTGAAGCATATCCAAAGATCAGATGGGCCATATTATGTGAAACGGTGGGCATTATGATTTCCACTGTTGAATCCTTTCTAGGCCCTGTAGTGATGTTATTTGTCATCTAAACTATTCATAAGATCACATCAACATAGATGAAGGAAAACTATCCTACTACAACTACCCGGGACCTTTGATGGATGCTAAAATCAATGGTTAAGGGGCTAATCTGTCAGTTGAGTCACTTTTACAATGATCTAAGGGCTGAAATTCGATGTGTACAGTTAATTTCAGATTCATAGGCATAGTATAAAATTTCACAATAAAAGGATAGTGGGAACTATGTGATCTAGAAATCAGGGGCCTAGGTTAGTGGCATTTTTATAATTATTTCTAATTTAAGAGTTTTGTGAAATCCAACGGTTCTACGTAGTTGTATGTAACTTTTTAAACAATTTTGCAAAAGAACTTGCATCTAAATCCTTATGGATAAGGAATTATTCGCCAATTCATTTAAGGAAAGGTACGCACGTCAAATCACATCATGGATAGTCTTGTCTCAAAATAGACAGTCAGATTGCTGAATCTATGAATGGAGATCACTCTCAATAGTTAAATTCATGTCAAGGAATAGATGTAAGGTTAGGATAGTTAGATTTGTATCGTACACATGTACCTATTATGTAACTTTCGATGGTAACACTCGAGAACTTTCAATACTCGGGTATTGAAATGTTCAAGGTGTAACACAACATGCTCCCCAACCAACATTTTCCTAGTCCTGAGCAAAACATGCTTGAAATAATCTCCCATCTTCAAGGTTTAAAACCTTTTTCAAAAAATAATCTTTTGTGTAATCAAGTATGAATGAGTAGAATTAAAGTGAGAAAGTGGGATTTTGAAAACCTGGAGCCGAATCATACAAGCAATCAATCAAATGGGTTCTTTATCAATTAAATCAGAGCATAAATTCATATATCAAGTTTTCCAATGTGCTCAGTGAAAAAGCAACCTACTTATCATAAGAATACTATTGTTTCATAATGTTAGCCATGTTCATCATATCAAGGTTAGTTGAAAACTCAAGTACTGATTCCAAACTTATCCATTTTCCTTCTTTTTCCAGTTTTTTATTATATATCGATGGTCACCCTTATTTATTTATTTTTTCTCAGACATTACATCCTCTTTAGAGGCTTTTTCATTCTCCTTAGAGATGTTGTCATTCTTCATTCTTTTCATCATACATGACCTTTTTATCGATCTCCTATTTTTAAACTGATTTTTCATCTTTTAAGGTGGATAAAATTCTCCAGATTGAATTTTCAACATCTATCAACGCTTCACATACTAACCATTAGAAAGTCTAGCATATCCTAAGAAAGCAAATTTAACGTGATATTCAACATGATATTCAAACTTCTTCTTAATCAATTTAGTGCAAGAACTATAATTGATGGGTTACTTAGTTGATCAAACTCCAACAATTCAAAATTTTATTTCTATCTTATCATCATACTCAAGGCATTCTTAATCCACAACTTATCAATTTCCAAACAGATTTTAACTTGAAAAATTTGAAAGTATCCACAGTTTTTTTTGTTAAAAAACTAAGAAAACACTGATTAGTTTACCTAATTCACACCCTAACCTAAAATCTATATTGTCCTCAATGTAAAAGAAGAAAGCATGTAATGCACGTGAGGTAACGAAAAGAAAGGGAGTAATGATGGAAAGATAGTACCTAGAGGAAGGAAATTTGAAGCGTTTTCAGGAATCTTAGCATGAAATGGGTTAGCACAAAAAATAAACAGACTGAAAGGAAACTACCCTAGTCCTAAATCTTATGAAAGTGATCAATCCTTTCGGTCAGGGTTAACCGTCTTTTTCAAAATATGTTTAATTTTCCTATTGGATATCTCAGCTTGCTCACTTGTTTATGGGTGGTATGGAGTGCTCAACTTATGAGAGATGCTATATTTCTTCATTAAATTTACAAATGGCCTTTTATGGAAATGTGAACCTCCATCACTAATAATGGCCTTAGGCGTTCCGAATTGGAAAATGATGTTTTCTTTTAAAAATTTAATGACCATTTGATGGTCATTATTCCAGTATGGGATTGCTTCGACCCATTTAGTGACATAGTCTACTGCTAGCAGATGTATACATTCCCAAAGGATTGGGGGAATGGTCCCATGAAATTGATGCCCCAGTAATCAAATGCTTCAATGATCAGGATGGGGTTCAGAGGCATTATAGTTCGACCGGACAATGCTCCCTATTTTTTACAGTGTTCACAAGCTTTGTAGAACTCATGAGTGTCCTTAAACATAGTGGGCCAATAGAAGCCACACTGCAAAATTTTGACCGTTGTTTTTTAGTAGAAAAGTGACCACCACATGCCTAAGAGTGACAGAAGGAGATGACACTTTGTTGTTTATTATCTAGCACACATCAACTTAGAATTTGGTCTGGGCAATACTTAAACAAGTATGGATCGTCCCAGAAGAACTTACGTACCTTGACGAAGAACTTTTTCTTATCTTGTGCAATCTAATGTGTCGGCGTGAAACCTGTAGTAGGATAATTTACAATATCAACAAACCAAGATGAATGGGAGAGTTTAAATGGTTGTTTGTCAGGGAACATGTCATTTATAAGTGCCATCTCTAGGAAATCTAGGATATTAAAACGGGAAAGATGGTTCGCCACTACATTCTCTACTCCCTTTTTATCTTTTATTTTTAGATCAAATTCCTGAAGTAGGAGGATCCATTGTATCAGGCGGGCTTAACATCATTCTTAGAAAGAAGATACTTCAGCGCTGCATAGTCAGTGTAAATAACGATCTTGGACCCGACCTAGTACCAAAATTTGTCCAAGGGGAGCACCAGGCTAGGAGTTCCTTTTTTGTAGTAGAGTAGTTCACTTGG
Source organism: Magnolia changhungtana (assembly GCA_030180095.1). Taxonomy (NCBI): domain Eukaryota; kingdom Viridiplantae; phylum Streptophyta; class Magnoliopsida; order Magnoliales; family Magnoliaceae; genus Magnolia; species Magnolia changhungtana. Next base: position 7,234,684 of record JASAUF010000397.1, read on the forward strand.
GCCGAATTTAAAGTTCTACTAGCATAATGAATAACATAAGGTTTCTTTTCTTTTCTTTAGCCTACCACCACCCCAATAGCATAATCAGACACATCACACATGATCTCAAAAGGAATGCTCCAATCGGGTGGCTGCATGATAGGTGTAGTGGTCAACATGACTTTGAGCTTAGAAAAAGCTTCCTTGCATTGCTCAATCCACTCGTATGGTATAACCTTTTGAAGTAGATTGCATAAAGGACGAGAAAGGTGACCAAAGTCCTTTATAATCTTCTGTAAAATCCAGCGTGTCCTAAGAAGGGTCATACATCTCGTATGCTCTTAGGTGGAGGTAGGTTAGAGATAAGATCAATTTTAGGTTTATCTACCTCAATTCCCTTGGACAAGATGATATGTCCAAGAATAATTCCCTTATGAATCATGAAATGACACTTCTCCCAATTTACTACCAATTCTTTTCCTCACATCGCTTCAGTATATTTTTTAGATTTTCCAAACATTCGTTGAAGGATGGACTAAATGTAACACCCCGAATTTCGAGGGTCAAGCAGAGCTCAACTCTCGAGATCTATCTTATCACTTATACAATATAAATAATGATGATTGAATGTTGTCTGTATTAGTGTGTTAAACATGAATGAGATTATACTAAATCAGTATATCATACTCCAAAGACAATTTGATTATGCAAGCGGAAGACTGTGATAGATATATAAAGCACATAAGTGATTGTAACTCCCCAGAGTATGAACATGTCACCAGGCCAAATAATTACATGTACAGTTCCAAAATTTACAAAATGACAAAGTGTAATGGCATCTAATCCGTATCCCTGTAGCCCTGGCGACGTAACTCCAGGTCTACATAGACCCACCAGAGAGTTGCATATAGGAGAACTCTTCCTCGTCGTCGCAAAAGTCAGGCTCCTTGTTGTAAGCCTCGACATCATCTACAACTACAATAAATTTTGGTTGGTGTTCTAAAATACCGTCCCAGAGTAGGAGTGAGTGATCAACTCAGTGGAGCTATAAGGCAAAGGTTAACATGTCATCAATTCATTCAAGCAGTAATGATAAAGTAGGACAACAATCATGTCCTAAGTACTATAGTTAATGCAATGAGTGATATGCAATAACGATGCATGCCCTCGCCTGCACTCCCTCAGCAACGTCATCCCATGATCGTGCATGCAATACTCCCACTACATGTGCACTTCCTCACCAAAGCACATGTAATGCATGTCATGATCGTGTTAGCCAAGTTATTTATTAGGCTTATTCATATAACAAGTTTGAGAAGTTAAGGTACCTCCCTTTATATCATTTACCCAAACAATGATCCATCTAGGGTCGTCAATCCAAGTTAATCACATACGATAGACAAGTTATAGAGCCCATGTTATCATACATACGTATTTCATACATGAATCACGTAGCTGAATGTAAATTACATGAAGGAATCTATTCATATAGCTAAGATAATTGAGAATCTCATCTCAACACCTTTAATAAATGCATTTCATCAAACAATTACTCATTCAGATATTTTATCAAACACTTAGACTACACATTTTAAACATACATGTAATGAATTTAGTTATAACACATATTATGGCAAATCCTTTCACAAAGGAGTTGTCACACATATAACGATCATGTATTCTCAATTAATAATCATGGCAAGCACAAATCAAAATTCCATATTCATTCAAACACTTCAACAAACACATGGAATGCATTACATTCAACATAGTTCATATATATGTGTAATACCCAGGAAACATCGTATCTAAGTATATGTGACAGTAATCAAGTCAGTCATAAATCATTAACTGATATTAAAAGCCTTGAAAACTATAACTTAAACTTTTATAGTTTATACCTTTAGTCAATATGCCGATTATGAACTCGATCCGTACCTTTGTCTATGGCACAACAGCTACCTATAGCATGAAATAGGTCAGCTATTTCACCATTATAATTATTTGGATTCCTAAAATAGATTAGGGTTAGGATTTTTTATCCAAAAATGGAGTCGAAATCACCGGTATAGTGACACGGGAGAGACGATTCGATACGTGAAGCAGTGGGAGTGAATCCCAGCAATAAACCATAGATCTCTCACACTTCTCCTCACTCTTTCCTCCTCTTTTCTCTCTTCTCTCTCCTAGGGTTAGGAAAATTCGTATGGAATGAGAGAGGGGTGCGTTTAGGGCATTATATAGGCTAAAAAGTGATGTAATGGCCCTAAGGCTATGGTACACTTAGGTTATAGCTAAAAAGCGACTATTTTAGGCCAACAGAGCTCATCTGGAGGTCCATTACCTGCATACAGTCCAGAGAAAGTTCACTGACAATGGATTTATGTCAGGTTAATATTTTGGTCCAATCGGATTTGTGGATCGATCGCGGCGAACCTGTTTCCGTTCAACAATCATTGTCACTCAATCAAGGCCACAAGTACACTGACATGTGTAGGGAAATTTCTCTAATCCAAGGGTGTAGTTGGGTCAAAATTAGATGGTCCGAAACCTTAAATTTATCCTTCAAGTGAACGACCAAATTCACTTAAGTTTGCGTTCATTTTATAAGGATATTCGCATTTCTCACACACTTTACTCAGAGCTCTAGTTGTGCATTTCTGAACACATTCGGGATCGATTCCCATGATGGTTGTCAAGCCTAGTAAGGTGGTCATAACCGTATAGTTTGGCGGTTACCGGACTTTTGACGCGCGGTCCAGGTCCCATACGGAGTTTTAATGTGCTCCCGAGAGCAACCGAGTTTTGAGACTAATCCTAGGTTTCCAAGTAATAGCGATTCTACTGGTTTTAGGTCTGCAGTTCATATAGAAAGTGGTTCAAGCTAATCTACCAATTAATTCAGTTTAGTACTTAATTAATTTTTGTCTACTTTTCAAAGAATTCGTTCCTTAGTGATTTCTGCCTAAGGTGGTACTCGGGTCTTTGTACGTATTTTTTCGAGACGTTACAATCTATCTCCCTTAAAGAAAAATTTCATCCTCGAAATTAGTATCTTTTTATACTCCTCAAGAATCTGAGGGTAATTCTTACGGGCCTCGGCTTCTGTTTCCTAAGTAGCCTCTTCCTTAGTGTGATGTGCCCACAATACCTTCACATGTGGGATAACCGTAGTGCACAGTACCTGTTCCTTCCTGTCTAGAATACGTGTCGATTGCAGTACATAAGTAGCGTCTTCACTTAACTGTACCTGTTTCCATTTGATAATGTGGGAAGGATCAGGAACATATTTCTTCAGCATCGATACGTGAAATACGTTATTCACGCCTGTAAGTGGTGTGGGCAAAGTAAGGCGGTACGCTACCACACCCACTCGCTCTAGAATCTGGAATGGACCAATAAATCGTGGTGTGAGCTTCCCCTTCTTTCCAAATCGAAGGACTCCCTTCATGGGGAAAACTTTAAGAAACACATGGTCCCCGACCTCCAACTCTAGCTGTCGCCGTTTCGTATCGGTGTAACTCTTCTGTCTACTCTGTGCCGCAAGAAGTCAACACCTGATAATGTCGATCTTCTTTGAGGTCGCCTGTACTAAATCTGGGCCAAGAAAACTCTTCTCGCCAACCTCTGCCTAACAATGTCGTGCTATACATGGGCGCCCATACGATGCCTCGTAGGGAGCCATGCCGATGCTCACTTGGAAGCTGTTGTTATAAGTGAACTCAGCATAGGGAAGACAGTCATCCTAACTGTCTTTAAAATCAAGCACACATGCTTGCAACATATCCTCTAATACTTGATTCACTCATTCTGTCCGTGGGTGAAACTCGGTACTAAACTTCAATTTCACACCCATTGCTTCCTGGATATAAGTCCAGAAGATAGATGTGAATTGCGCGTCTCGATCCAACACAATCTCCATAAGCACTCCATGCAAACGTACTATCTCCTTGATGTACAGCCTGGCCAAATCATTTGCTGAGTTTGAGACTCTAATCGGGAGGAAATGAGCCGATTTCGTCAATCAGTCCACAATCACCCAAATGAAGTCATGTCCCTTCCTCGTCTTCAACAACCCTGAAATGAAATCCATAGAGATAAAATCCCATTTCCATTTAGCTATGGGCATGGGCTGAAGTAAACTAGGAGGTCAGCGATGCTCGGTCTTAATTTGCTGGCACGTGAGATAACAGGACACAAAGTCTGCTATGTGAGTGTAACGCCCTGAAAATCGGGGGTCGAGCATAAACTCAACTCCCGAGTTCCAGAACATCACTTATGCAACAAAATGAATGATGATTGAATGTTGACTGTATTCGTGCATTGAACATGAGTGAGATTAAGCCAAAACAACATATCATACTCCAGAGACATTTAATTTTTGCAAGCGGAAGACTATGATAGATAGATAAAATATATAAACTATGATGAGTCTCCAGAGTGTGATAACATTACCAGGTTAAATAATTACAAGGACAGCTCTAAAATATACCTAATGTGATGACGTGTAATGTCTCCTATCCCAAATACCATAGCCCCATCAGTACAACACCAGGTCTTTATAGACCTGTCAGAGAGATACAGATAGGAGAACTCCTCCTCATCACCATAGAAGTAGTCGGCTGCTGCTTCACAAGCATCGCCATCACATGAAACTCAACAAATCTGTTTGGTGTGTACAACACCGTCCGTAACGTGGGAGTGAGTAGCTAACTCAGTGGAACAATAAGGCATAAGTTAACATGTTATCGATGCAGTCAAGCAGTAATGATAAAGCAGTAAATCAAGCACTCCTAGTTACTCTGATTAATGCAAGTATGAATGCAGGTATGATGGATGCCCTCACCGACATACTCCCTCATGCGACACCATCTCACGTTCGCACATGCTTACATCCCACAAGTGCTCCACATCTTCCGGGCACATGCGATGCATGATGAGCATGATTACCGAGTTTTTAATTAGTCCATTTCAAACAAATAGGATTGGGAAACTAAGGTACCTCCTTGTATCATTCCCAAACATGATCCATTCTAGGGTCGTCGATCTAGTTAATATCGACGATGGTGTGTTTTCTAGGTCACCTTGCAGAGGTCGCTGTGGAGCATTACGCACAAAAGGTTGCACCACTCCCCATCACCCCTTAAACGATTCATCACTATACGTAAAAGGCCTAGTTCATACTCTATATATCGCGGTGAACCCTAAGGCGCACCTGCGACTTCGAGAATATGCTCGCGGTCACTACAAAGGGACGCTGTGGGCATTACGCACAAAGGTTGCACCGCTCCCCATCACCTTATCAATGTAGGCCGACAAAGACGAATATAGTGTCCCATACCACCATAATCGGCTCACGAGTTAAGTTGCTCACTTTGGTCACTACGGGGAGGCACGTAGCCCCGGCCAGAGGGCCGACGGCTCGACCACGGTGTCCTATACCACCATGCCCGGCTCATGAGTCTTAGCGGATCGAGGTACCATGGTTAAATGGGTTTTCACTGGTAAGTTTGGTACCCTAGGTTCAAGCAGTAGCGACCAAACATGGTGAACATACGTTAGACAAATCGGGTTACATGACGAGCTCGGCTTGCTCGAGCGCACAACAAGTTGAACGACATGAAGTGCATAAGCACTTCGCGTGGCCAACCACTATCGCCAACCGAAGTACGACTCGAGTTCGTCGAACACATCTCACGTGGTGACATGAAACTCAACCACGATCTCCAATCTAGTACCGATTGTCTGGACTATAATCATAGCCCCAAGCACAATCAATTGTCATCCATAGCATGTGGAGTAAAGCATGATAAACAAAGTAACTCAAGCATGATAAATAAAGTAATTCAAACATGCTAGTAGGCATGTTATAAGCATATTATAGAGCATGATATAGAGCATGTTGTAAAGCACAACACAAGCATGAGTTTGTATATATTCAGTTTCTAATCACATAGCTATTCAAGGAAATCATACACATAGTTAAAGGAGTTGAGAATCATATCTCAACACCCTTAAACATTACAATTTACTAACTACTACTTATTCAGACATTTCAACAAACACTTTAAAAATACAGGAATCAACATACATGACATATGTTGATCAGAGAGGTATAAGGCCAAATCCTTTCACTAGGGAGTTACCCCAATCTTAACACGCATACACCCATGACGGATAGTCATGGCAAGCAGGAAACCAAGTTCCATATTCATTCAGTCATTTCCACAAACACTTGGGCCACACATTTTAGCATATATAGTGTGTATTGGCCGTGGCGTGATTTAGGGCAAATCCTTTCGTCAAAGGGGTATTGCCAATACAACAATCAATTATCCATGACAATTAGTCATGGCGAGCACGAATGAGAATTCTATACTCATTCAGTCATTTTCACAACACTTAGAATACACTGTTACAACATACATGGTGTATGTTAGCAAAACATGTATTAGGGCTATCCTTTAGCCAAGTGAGTATTTTATTCATGTATAATATATTACTACAACAAATAATCATGATAAATACATCTCCAAAATTTATACGTATATAGTATTTTCTAGAATACGCATTTTCAACATACATAGTGTATACAAGCAAACATGTATTACGGCGATTTCCTTCGCCAAGAAAATATTTTATACGCACATAATATATTTATACGACAATTAATCATGACAAACACATCGCTAAAATATACATGTATACGGTACTTCTTACAATACCGTATTTCTACATACATAGTGTTTATTAGTAAACATGTATTTAGGCGAATCCTTTCGCCAAATAAGTATTTTATCCATACGTCATATATCCATACGACAAATAAACATGTCAAACACATTTCCATAAAAAATACGTATACGGTATTTTATACGAATACCTAGAGTATGTGAAATTCCAAATTCTACAATTCTAATCGAAACAGAAAACGGAAAGCACTTTGTACATGTGCAATTGCATGCAGATCATGAATCTACCATTATCTGACATTGAAAGCGTTGAAAACCGCAACTTATACACTTAAAGTCCTCACCTTTGCCTTTTGAAACGCAACGAATCAGCAAGGGTAGCAAATCTTCCGTATACGGGAGTTTTCTAGCCTAAAGAGCGGAATCGGTTAGTTGTTACACAACCCACATCGATCCCACCTCAAATCAGACCTAGGGTTAGGGTTTCTTACCTTCAAATGGGACGGAATCGCCGGAAAACACACGGAATGAAGCGGTGTAGGCCGTGTAATGTCCAAAGCAGTAGGAGGAAGATCTCCCACAAAAACCCAAGCTCTTCTCTCTCTTTTCTCTCTCTCCCTCTAGGTTTTTCTCCAAAATTTGTATGGCTGTGAGAGGGGCTGTTCTAAGCCCCTTTTATAGCAAAAACATTCGAAATTAGACTCAAGTTCAAGGGGTACTGCTTATATAGGCATTTCGCCACTTTTCCAGCTTAAAAGGGAGGTTCTGGTGGCCCTCCTTGAACCAAACGTCAGACTTAAGCTCTCCATCTATGGATCTACGTGGAATTACGTTTTTGACTCGATCGAATTCCTAGATCGCACGTGGCGGACCACTTTCAGTTCGACGGTCAGTGGGCCATGATCAGAAATTCTAAGTACATGTAAATGTTCCTGAAATTTTTCTTAATCCGAGGGTGTAATTTGGTCTGATTCGACGGTCAGGTTGCTTATCTTAACACGACGCGTCAACGAATGATGCGAGATCACTATTCCGATATTTATTTTGGCATGGGAATAGTGTCTTTCACACTCCCTCGCTCCGAATCGAAACGAATGGCCGTGGAACATCGGATGGAGCTGATTTTTGAGATGATTGTTAAGCCCAGTGGGGCGGTCCTAGTTCCTTAGCTTCGTGTTAATTGGACTTCTGATGTGCGATCTAGACCAGATACGGAGTTTCGATGTGCTCCCGAGAGCAGCCGGGTAATGAGATTGATCCTAGATTTTAGGATAACCTAGCGTCAATGATTCTGCAAGTTTTGGGTCTTGCAGATCGTATTTAAAGCGATTCAAATGGATTTCATGGCTAATCTAGTTTAGCACCTAGTTTACTTTGTCAAATTTCTAAAGGATTTAATCCTAAGTGATTTTCGTCTGAGGTGGAACTTAGTCCATTGTAGTTTGTATATAAAGTGATCCAAGTTATGCTACTTAGCTAGTTTAAGATAGTGTCTAGGGCGAAGGTGCTTTGAAAAATTGAAAGCACATGGTAGTGAAGGGTGGGATTTGTGAAGAAAATGGTTTTTAAAAAAAGGGTTTGAGGCTTTAATTGAGCGTTTGGGAAGTTAAACCTGTGTTAGGATTGACCCATTGTCTAAGGACGTCTAATCTCAGGTTGGCAAAAATCCGGGGTGTTACAATCTACCCCCCTTAAAACAAAATTTCGTCCCCGAAATTGCCTAAGGGGTAATAAGGAAAGATTTCTATTATTTCATTTGCCTAAGACTTATTGATTTTGAGTTCCTACGCGTGGTAGGATATATACCAGCTGGTTCATTTTAGTCTACCCCCCTTAAAACTTAATTCTTTATCCATTTCTCATACCCTGATGGTTTGCTACCCTTTATTTCTTTACCTATTTGGAGTCTCGATGACAATTCCCACAATTTAGAGTAAGATAGTTGTTTTCATTGTTTGACCAACACGGAGAGACGATAATAGTGGGCTCGATCCCGATACATCGATCATCTACCGGGCCAGGGTAGGAAGCTCATCGTATCCCTTCCGAATCCCGGTGGATCCTGGTCGTCCGCTCTCGTCACAGAGAGTCCATCAGTAGTCACCCAGGATTGGGAATTGGGTCAAGCCGCGAAAACTTCGCAGTTGTAGATGTCAGTAACTCCGTAGTCCGATCACTCTCTAAGGGTAGGGAATGTCCATCATTGAAAGGCTCAAATGGTTTATTCTAAGGTTGCCCTTTAGGTCTTAGTCTAAGAGAGTCCTCGATATTATCTATGTCCAAGGAAAGGGTGAATCAAATCTTACTAAATCATCTTAAAACGGTTTCTCATAGTAGAACTTACTAGGGCTTCTATAATGTTCGTATTTATCGAGCACCGTTTCGATCCTGGGCCAATGGGGTATGGTCCACCACGTTTCCGCTGCGCCACTCAGGTCAAAGAGGTGTATTAGGTGACCTAATTAGAGCGGGTTCATCATGTTCTACCCCCCTTAAAAAAATTTTTCACCCTCAAGGCTCAAGAGCTATGTCTTGATCCGTATGTCGGAACAAGGTGTAATTTATAACCTATCTTTGACATGAAACGGGAAATACATTGGTCTGCCTTTCGTCGACGACGTGTACTATAGCGTTGATACCTATGGGTATCGGGGAGCTAAAACACGGGTAATGTGGTTGATGTCAGGGGCAAGATGCCTAATCCTACCAAGGAATTTTGTCGTGGTCCAGACTTCTCCTATTTAATCATGTCTAGCTTAATAGGCAGGCTATCTTTTTACGTTCATAAGCACAATACGTATGCCGACATGGCATGCGATTTGGGACCTAATTCCTAACTGTCTGTTGCCCATTTGGGCAATTCCTTAGGCCTAAAAGAAAGTCTCTACCAGCTATATACTCCTAACACCTTTCAAGGACAAAATCATAAACTTTTAGTTATAAATGGTTGGGCCAACACGGAAAGAAAATTGTGTAGTGGGTCTGAGCCGGATACATAGACCCTCTGCCTCGCAAAGACAGAAAATCGTCGTATCAGTCCTTAATCCTAGCTGATCCCGACCTTCTGCTTGATCAGAGCATAGGGTTCATTGGTCATAACCAGGATTGAGAATTCGATCCAAACCGCGAATACCTCGCTAATATGTAGTTTCTCTGCCCCGTGTTCCCGATTGTACTAAGTCCTTGGGAAGGCAATTCTGAGGGTGTATTGATTTGATCTAACATTAAATCCAATGGATATATAAGTTTTCTATGAGCGTGAATAGTTTCTATGTCATACAACCTTCCTATGAGTTATTAAATGAGCCTATGAGTATCAAGAGGATTTCAACAAAGGAACAGGGTCTCGCTCCTACCTAATCAAACCGACTTACTAAGTATATCACTCAATTATCTTAGTATTTTTTTTTTGTCGTTTGCATTTCTTAGCCTAATCAGCAGCCTAGGCTCAACTGATGAGTAGCGGTAATCCACCAGTTGTAATCTAAAGTCTATGCTTACACACTAGATGACTTCAGATCATTTCTAATACAAGAAATTATTCATCGTGTAGGGTCAAACGTTGTCTAAGTGGAATTGAGTTGTCTGTACTTGACGCTCGAGCATTTCACACATGCTCACACCAACTAAGAAGATCTTGGGGTTTGTATTATTAATTTGTTGGATTTCCTATATGATCAGGTCTGTCGAAAACTAGGAGTATCGCTCTGGGTCCAAAACTGTAAGGCCTATCTATCAAACAACCATTTACTCCAAAAGCTTAAGCTATCAGAGTGTGGTGGGTTAATGTATATCAAGGGACTTTATCACTTCAACACAATTTGGCCAGTGGCCTTAAATTGTATTAAATGGGACCGCATTACTAATCCTACCTTGGGATTGGGTGTGACATGGTTGGTAGGAGGGTGGGAGGGGATCAATTTTATAGGCCTTGGAAAATGAGCCTGGTGTTGGAAAAACGTGAGATGGGATTTTCCATATCCCACGATGGAGAAATTTCTAAGTGTTATTGGAAGGGAATTCTCAGAATTTACTCTTAATTGCGTACATTCTAAACATGGTGTCAGAAGACATAGGATACACCCAATCTAGGGGCTATATCCTACATACACATTTATTATTACTTTTATAATTCTATCCACCGTAAACTTACCTAATGGAATTTGGCCGAACGGACCCTAAACGTTCTCAAATACCTAAAACATTCTACCAACTACTACACCTATCAACAGGAAAACATAACCACCCTAAGATAGTAGCCCATGCAAACTACAAGACAACATATGGATGAGCTCAGATAGAGCCATGGAAAATGAGGATAAGGGAAATGGGGGGCTGGAGTTTTTGGTTCTCCATGGACTTGAGCCTCAACAGGGATTGTAAAGGCCTCAAAGACAGCAAATGGAGAAGGAAAATGGAAAAGTAGGATGGCGTAGGGAGCTTGCACGAATGTGAGCTTCGAATGAGAGGTGTGAGAGCTTAAATGTGGAAGAAAGGGGAAAGGTAGGAAGTTAGGACTGCTGTGATCGATGGGAGTGGGTAGATCATAGGCGAAAATGATGGATTGACATATTTGGGGAAAGGGTTGAGAGGGAAATTCGAAAGTAGAAGGGAAGGGCGTTTGAAAGGAAAGATGTGAGAGAGAGGGGGGCTTCAGCCCTCAAAATCTCAAATATTTGCCAAAATGGCATGTGCCAGGGAGTAAGGGAGGTCGAGCCGACCAACCCCAGCCCTGGCCCCACACCAGATGGGCCACCGGACCGCGGTCCGCCGCCGGAGCCGCGGCTCCGCCGCGGTCGGACTTGGCCGGAACCGCGCCACCACGGTGGGGACCTGTTTCCCACATGCCCAGGGTGCCAAATGCACCCTGGTTCGATCCATATTAACATGGAGGGGCCCACGAATCCGATTCGCTCCATTTCGGGTAGTTTTCGGGATAATCGGACGTAACTTGCAATCCGGAATGAGTTATCTGATGTAAAATATATGAATTTGGGGTAGAACGAGCTAATGAAGCCAACCAACCCAGCTATGCAAGGTTGCGCAGCCCAGAATTGTGAGAAAATCCTCCAATTGGCGGCCATTTTCCAGTTTTAATTTTGTTTTACCAAAATAGTAATTTTTGTTTGATTACTCTTCATCTGTTGGGCTTTAGGAGTTGCGCTCATCGCGTAAAGAGCTTAGAATAATTAGGAGAATGGTTTGGTGAAGTCAAATAGGACACTTACTATTTTTGGCTGAAAGCCTTGCGCACTAGTAGACATCACAACCTAGGAGTTTTAGTTGTAGTTTGTTTCTGATTTCCTTCCTATTACTTGGTATTCCCATTTAAAGGGTTGTGAACTCAATTTTTTTGTAATCATTCATTAATCAATTCGAATTTATTAGAATTTATTTCTACTTTCTGCTTTTCTTTCCTCATGAATTCGAGAAGTCTCTGTGAGGAGTCCAGAGAAGCTCCGGGGATTCGGAGTAGTTATCCTCATCACGTTCATCCCTTATTCTACCGATTTTCAACTGTTGGGATGAGGTGGGTTGTAATCTAGAATTATCTATAGACGGCCTAGGAACATTTTAGGGTCGACTCGTGCGACCATGGTTGAATACAGACTCGATTTCGGCGTTCGTTTTCGGTGAACTAGCCGACTAGAGCGAACAGGGATGTCTAAGACTGTTTCTACATTCCGTCGCTCCCTCCTAAGTCAGAGTGCGTCAGTGTGCGTAGTGTGACCATAACCCAGGTCCGGTTTAATCCAAATCATGCTTTGATACCATCTTGTAACGCCCTGAAAATCGGGGGTCGAGCATAAACTCAACTCCCGAGTTCCAGAACATCACTTATGCAACAAAATGAATGATGATTGAATGTTGACTGTATTCGTGCATTGAACATGAGTGAGATTAAGCCAAAACAGCATATCATACTCCAGAGACATTTAATTTTTGCAAGCGGAAGACTATGATAGATAGATAAAATATATAAACTATGATGAGTCTCCAGAGTGTGATAACATTACCAGGTTAAATAATTACAAGGACAGCTCTAAAATATACCTAATGTGATGACGTGTAATGTCTCCTATCTCAAATACCATAGCCCCGTCAGTACAACACCAGGTCTTTATAGACCTGTCAGAGAGATACAGATAGGAGAACTCCTCCTCATCACCATAGAAGTAGTCCGGCTCTGCTTCACAAGCATCGCCATCACCTGAAACTCAACAAATCTGTTTGGTGTGTACAACATCGTCCCGTAACGTGGGAGTGAGTAGCTAACTCAGTGGAACAATAAGGCATAAGTTAACATGTTATCGATGCAGTCAAGCAGTAATGATAAAGCAGTAAATCAAGCACTCCTAGTTACTCTGATTAATGCAAGTATGAATGCAGGTATGATGGATGCCCTCACCGACATACTCCCTCATGCGACACCATCTCACGTTCGCGCATGCTTACATCCCACAGTGCTCCACATCTTCCTGGGCACATGCAATGCATGATGAGCATGATTACCGAGTTTTTAATTAGTCCATTTCAAACAGCAGGATTGGGAAACTAAGGTACCTCCCTTGTATCATTCCCAAACATGATCCATTCTAGGGTCGTCAGTCCTAGTTAATATCAGACGATGATGTGTTTTCTAGGTAGGTCACCGAGAGGTCGCCTGTGGTCATTACGCACAAAGGTTGCACCACTCCCCCATCACCCCTTAAACGATTCATCACTATATGAAACAGCCTAGTTCATACTCTACATATCGCGGTGAACCCTAAGGCGCACTGCGTGACTTCGAGAATATGCTCGCGGTCACTACAAAGGGTGCCTGTGGTACATTACGCACAAAGGTTGCACCGCTCCCCATCACCTTATCAATGTAGGCGACAAAGACACGAATATAGTGTCCCATACCACCATAATCGGCTCACGAGTTAAGTTGCTCACCTTTGGTCACTACGGGAGGCACGTAGCTGGCCAGAGGCCGACAGCTCGACCGCGGTGTCCTATACCACCATGCCCAGCTCATGAGTCTTAGCGGATCGAGGTACCATGGTTAAATGGGTTTTCACTGGTAAGTTTGGTACCCTAGGTTCAAGCAGTAGCGACCAAACATGGTGAACATACGTTAGACAAATCGGGTTACATGACGAGCTCTACTGCTCGAGCGCACAACAAGTTGAACGACATGAAGTGCATAAGCACTTCGCGTGGCCAACCACTATCGCCAACCGAAGTACGACTCGAGTTCGTCGAACACATCTCACGTGGCGACATGAAACTCAACCACGATCTCCAATCTAGTACCGATTGTCTGGACTATAATCATAGCCCCAAGCACAATCAATTGTCATCCATAGCATGTGGAGTAAAGCATGATAAACAAAGTAACTCAAGCATGATAAATAAAGTAATTCAAACATGCTAGTAGGCATGTTATAAGCATATTATAGAGCATGATATAGAGCATGTTGTAAAGCACAACACAAGCATGAGTTTGTATATATTCAGTTTCTAATCACATAGCTATTCAAGGAAATCATACACATAGTTAAAGGAGTTGAGAATCATATCTCAACACCCTTAAACATTACAATTTACTAACTACTACTTATTAAGACATTTCAACAAACACTTTAAAAATACGAGGAATCAACATACATGACATATGTTGATCGAGAGAGGTATAAGGCCAAATCCTTTCACTAGGGAGTTACCCCAATCTTAACACGCATACACCCATGACGGATAGTCATGGCAAGAGAAACCAAGTTCCATATTCATTCAGGTCATTTCCACAAACACTTGGGCCACACATTTTAGCATATATAGTGTGTATTGGCCGTGGCGTGATTTAGGCAAATCCTTTCACAAAGGGGTATTGCCAATACAACAATCAATTATCCATGACAATTAGTCATGGCGAGCACGAATGAGAATTCTATACTCATTCGGTCATTTTCACAACACTTAGAATACATCTGCATTACAACATACATGGTGTATGTTAGCAAAACATGTATTAGGGCTATCCTTTAGCCAAGTGAGTATTTTATTCATGTATAATATATTACTACAACAAATAATCATGATAAATACATCTCCAAAATTTATACGTATACAGTATTTTCTAGAATACGCATTTTCAACATACATAGTGTATACAAGCAAACATGTATTACGGCGATTTCCTTCGCCAAGAAAATATTTTATACGCACATAATATATTTATACGACAATTAATCATGACAAACACATCGCTAAAATATACATGTATACGGTACTTCTTACAATACCGTATTTCTACATACATAGTGTTTATTAGTAAACATGTATTTAGGCGAATCCTTTCGCCAAATAAGTATTTTATCCATACGTCATATATCCATACGACAAATAAACATGTCAAACACATTTCCATAAAAAATATGTATACGGTATTTTATACGAATACCTAGAGTATGTGAAATTCCAAATTCTACAATTCTAATCGAAACAGAAAACGGAAAGCACTTTGTACATGTGCAATTGCATGCAGATCATGAATCTACCATTATCTGACATTGAAAGCGTTGAAAAGCGCAACTTATACACTTAAAGTCCTCACCTTTGCCTTTTGAAACGCAACGAATCAGCAAGGGTAGCAAATCTTCCGTATACGGGAGTTTTATAGCCTAAAGAGCGGAATCGGTTAGTTGTTACACAACCCACATCGATCCCACCTCAAATCAGACCTAGGGTTAGGGTTTCTTACCTTCAAATGGGACGGAAACCGCCGGGAAAACACCTGGAATGAAGCGGTGTAGGCCGTGTAACAGTTCAAAGCAGTAGGAGGAAGATCTCCCACAAAAACCCAAGCTCTTCTCTCTCTTTTCTCTCTCTCCCTTTAGGGTTTTTCTCCAAAATTCGTATGGTGTGAGAGGGCTGTTCTAAGCCCCTTTTATAGCCAAAAACATTCCGAAATTAGACTCAGGTTCAAGGGGTACTGCTTATATAGGCATTTCGCCACTTTTCCAGCTCAAAAGGGAGGTTCTGGTGGCCCTCCTTGAACCAAACGTCAGACTTAAGCTCTCCATCTATGGATCTACGTGGGATTACGTTTTTGACTCGATCGGATTCCCAGATCGCACGTGGCGGACCACTTTCAGTTCGACGGTCAGTGGGCCACGATCAGAAATTCTAAGTACATGTAAATGTTCCTGAAATTTTTCTTAATCCGAGGGTGTAATTTGGTCTGATTCTGACGGTCAGGTTGCTTAATACTGACGCGTCAACGAATGATGCCAGATCACTATTCCAGATATTTATTTTGGCATGGGAATAGTGTTTTTCACACTCCCTCGCTCCGAATCGAAACGAATGGCCGTGGAACATCGGATGGAGCTGATTTTTGAGATGATTGTTAAGCCCAGTGGGGCGGTCCTAGTTCCTTAGCTTCGTGTTAATTGGACTTCTGATGTGCGATCTAGACCAGATACGGAGTTTCGATGTGCTCCCGAGAGCAGCCGGGTAATGAGATTGATCCTAGATTTTAGGATAACCTAGCGTCAATGATTCTGCAAGTTTTGGGTCTTGCAGATCGTATTTAAAGCGATTCAAATGGATTTCATGGCTAATCTAGTTTAGCACCTAGTTCACTTTGTCAAATTTCTAAAGGATTTAATCCTAAGTGATTTTCGTCTGAGGTGGAACTTAGTCCATTGTAGTTTGTATATAAAGTGATCCAAGTTATGCTACTTAGCTAGTTTAAGATAGTGTCTAGGGCGAAGGTGCTTTGAAAAATTGAAAGCACAAGGTAGTGAAGGGTGGGATTTGTGAAGAAAATGGTTTAAAAAAAAGGGTTTGAGGCTTTAATTGAGCGTTTGGGAAGTTAAACCTGTGTTAGGATTGACCCATTGCCTAAGGACGTCTAATCTTAGGTTGGCAAAAATCCGGGGCGTTACAGTGAGCCTTCATATTGTCCCACTAGAACGAATGTTTCATGTCTCGGTACATCTTCGTACTGCTAGGATGCATTGCCATCCTCGAATTGTGAGTGGCTTCTAGAACTTCCTTCCTCAAGTCATGGAGATTCGGGACGCACAGGCGGCCACGATACCTCAAACCTCCATCTAAGCCAACCCTCCATTCAGAGTCTTCACTGTTGCTCATCTGCTCTCTCATCTTTGCCAATAGTTCATCGTCTTTCTGAGCCACAACGATCATGTCATTAATGAGTGGTTGCACACGAACGTGTGCGATGCTCTCGAACAGCTCATCTACCGTAAGCTTCTGCTCAAAATCTCGCACAAATTCTACCATATTCTACTCCCTTATCATCAGTGGAGCCGTAAATGCTATCATCTTCTTGCGGCTCAATGTGTCTGCCACAAGGTTGGCTTTGTCAGGATGGTAGGAGACCTCAAACTTGAAGTCTTTCAAGGTTTCCATCCATCGCCGCTGCCTTATATTCAAGTCCCTCTGTATGAATATGTATTTGAGGTTCTTATGGTCACAAAAGAGCTCGAACTCCTCTCCGTAGAGGTAATGTCTCCAAAGCTTTAATGCAAAGATGACGACCGCTAACTCTAGGTCGTGTGTAAGATAGCTTTCCTCGTGCTTCCTCAACTGTCGTGAGGCATAAGTAATCACTCTGTCCTTCTGCATCAGAACACAACCCAAACTAACACGAGATGTGTCGGTATATATCGTATATTTGACCCCCTGCTCTGGCAATACTAACACAGGTGTGGATGTCAACTTTTACTTCAGTTCCTGAAAGGTTGCTTCTACCTTCTCATTACAGTCAAACTTAAGATCTTTCCGAGTGAGCTGAGACAACGGTCTGGCTATCTTGGAAAAATTCCTAATGAATAGACGATAGTACCCTGCTAAACCAAGAAAGCTCCTCACTTCAGTAACCGAACCAGGCTGCTCCCAGTCTTGAACTGCGGCTACGTAGCAAGGTCCACAGCTATCCCTTCCTTGGACACCACATGTCCCAGGAACTTGACTTCTTCTTTCCAGAAGTCATACTTCTTGTACTGTGCAAATAACTGGTTCTTCCCGAGAGTATCAAAGACTGCTTACAGGTGCTCCTCATGATCTTTCTGACTCTTGGAGTATATTAGGATGTCATCTATAAATACGATGACCAATCAGTACAGATACGGACGAAACACTAGGTTCATCAGGTCCATAAACACGGCCAATGCGTTTATGAGTTCATACTACATCACAAGGAACTCGTAGTGCCCAAAGCTGGTTCTGAATGCTGTCTTCTGCACGTCCTCATCTTTGACGCTCAACTGATGGTACCTAGACTGCAAGTCGATCTTTAAGAAATATTGTGTCCCTTTCAACTGATCAAACAGATCATCTATCCTGTGCAAAGGATACTTGTTCTTCACTGTCACTTGGTTCAACCTGCGATAATCAATACACAATCGCAGTGATCCGTCATTCTTTTTCACAAACAACACAGGTGCTCCCCAAGGGGATACACTTGGTCGTATGAAAGCTGCATCCAACAGATCATCAATCTGTCTCCTCAATTCCTCCATTTCACATGGAGGCATGTGATAAGTCGGTAGTGAAATGAGTGTCACACCAGGCACAAGGTCGATAGTAAAGTAGATCTCGCATTGAGGAGGTAGTCCCGGGATCTTCTTGAACACTTCCCATAAGTCTTGGACTACTGGCATGTTCCCAAGTGTCGGACCATCAACATTCTCAAGCAAGGTAGCATAACAACTAATGTGGTAGTACCAACTGACCTGAACTAGGAAAGTAAAGGTTGTGCCCTCAGGTCCATGGGCTGTCACCACTCTAGTATCACAATCGATTTCTGACTTCATCTCAGTGAGCCAATCTATATCAAGAATGACATCGTAATGACACAGCGGGGCAATAATCAGGTCAATGAGTACTGTTCTGCTTCCTAAGTCTATTGAGCAGCCCTTACAGATCTTGGTAGTGTCTGAGAAGGTCCCTATGGCGGCAAGGAGTCTCAACCCAACCATAGGAGTAGTTTCCAATACTAATCGCTTGACTACTGCGCATGATATGATCGAGATAGTGGACCCGGTGTCCACCAATAAGAAGACTGGTGTACCTTGAATATATGTCGTGACTTTAAAAGCCATCGGTGCTGTAACTGCTATCTCGGATGCCTCAGCTGCAAGTGAGTGCACACGAGCTTGTTGAGGACAATTCGGCTGCGGTACCATAAGTCATTGAGGTGGCCTACTACGAGGTACATTAGGCCTATAGAAAAGTTGTACTGGTGGTACTGAACGTAGAGGTGGAGCTAAGATAGCTTGAGGAAGCTGGCGATTGATTTTCTGAGGTAGCAAGAAGCCGTTATCCCTCATCTTGGTGAAGCAGTAAGTATCTGTATGGCCCAACCTCTTGCAGTAGGTGCACCACATGTTTGATCGCCTCATTTGGGCTGGTGAATCTACACGGGGCCTCTTACTGAGAAATGATTTGGTCGGTAAATCTGGTCGAGGCCTAGGACCCATGGGCACATGAGTATGGGATAGTCTGTCCCCATCATGCTCAGCTTGCAGAGACATGCTCACTAGCTTAGCATAGTTGGGTATGCTAGCACTACACATCTTTGTGCGGATATCGGGCTGCAGACCATTAGAGAATCACTGCATCTTCATCAGCTCGTTCGCTAGGATCAAAGGAGTGAACCTGGCCAGCTTCGTGAACCTATTCTCATACTTCTCCACCGTCATTCCTCCCTATCGGAGGTGAAAAAACTCTCCCTCTTTCTCATTACAGTAGGTGAGAGGGAAATACTTCCCTTGGAAGCGTGTCTCAAAAGCCTCCCGTGTCCACACGTAACCAGGAGCAACGGTCTGAAGGATGCTGTCGCACTAGAGACTGGCTTCATTCTCGAGCATGTACGTGACTAACTCAACCTGCTCTGCCTCAGTGCAGTACAGCGGCTTCTACATCTTAGAGATGCAGTCCAGTCAATACTTGACCTCCTCAGGTTTGTGAGTACCCGCAAAAGTAGGAGGTCGGAAGTGCTGAAATCACTTAAATAAGCCGCTAACACTCATGTTTCGAGCAAGGTGCACATGTGGTGCAGGCGGAACCACACTCATGTTCTGGACAAGGCCCCCTACTATGGTGGTCCAAATCTGCTGCTGCTGCTACTGCATAAGGAGTATCATCTGCTCCAACCTATCAGGAGGAGAAGCCGCCTGATGCACGTGAGGCGTCGAGGTAGACGCACGGTTCTGATCTGGAACCGGTGGTGAAAAAGGTGTTAACCCATAGTGGGACCAGTGGCCGGCTGTGAATCTAGCATCGTGTCACTGTCAGGGCCCAAGCTGGGGTCCGTGTGGCTATCTCTTAGGGGAGGTGCCCCGTCAAACAATCCAAAAAGTGCAAGACGTGTAGTATTCTGAGTGACTTTCGGAGGCATTCCCTATACACAACATAGGGTGCAACACGTATAAGATTTAGCATAACAATACTCAATTTCTCAAGCATTCTACACATTCTATAACAAAGAAGCTTTATGCATTTCATTTAACCAAAATCATCACAATACATGAGATGTTATCTTACATGGATCATGACAGAAGATGCATGTGAGCTAATTTAAACCAAGCTTCAAACACAAAAATACACAAACCACTCTACCATACTACTAAGCCTATCGAGGCTATAACATAGAAAATAAGAAAACAAAGAAAACCCAGAGACGACTATGACACACGGCTAGTCATCTGATTCTGGTGATGGTTGAGGAGCACCCTTGTCCTACATACAGCACAGGAGGGTCTTTAGAGTGTGGGACATCTTCTTGTATTTCTTCTTCAGGTAAGCTTGATTCTCTTCAAGCTTGACCTCTTGTCTCAGGGCGACTTAGCTCTCCTCAATCTGAGCCAAGCTGGCTTCTAAAGTAACGCGATCACTGTGGTGCTCATGTGTAGCAGGAGGAGAGCCCTCATCAAAGTCTTGGGCCTCCTCTTCTTCTTCACCTCCTTCTTCCACACTCTCTTCTTCTATTTCGTCTCCTTCCTCTTCTGTATTACTTTCTTCCTCTTCACTCTCTTCCTCTTCACTTCCCTCTTCATCAAGACGGGCTTGGCGTTGTCAAGGGCCAAAACCCATGTTGTTAAGCGTAGTGTGATTGATGAAGTGGATCACCGCAAGCCTATTCGCGTCAAGTCGATAGGCGAACTCTCGAGCAAGCTTGTATATAAGTCAGCCAAATGGAAGTCAAATGTCTGTCCTAACAGAGCGTGCGGTCTGGACTATCTGAAATAGGACGTACGTAGGCAGACACAGCTTGTTTCCTTACCCAGCTCAATATAGGAAGTCCACCATCAACTGCGTGCATTCGCTGCAATTGCTCCACCTAGGATTCATAGTGTACGTGAATATGTAGTGGAGTAGGCGAAAGTCATGAGTCATCTTGGTCGCTGAGTGGCAGTTGCCTCGATTCCAGTGGACCAGTTGACCACAAAGATATCGCGTGCGGCGATCTCTTTCACGCGCACTCCTGAGATTCTTCTCGCTAGCACGAACCTCACCTCGTTCCATCCCCATAACTTGGGCTAGAACACCAACATCCATTATGGCTTCCCGCCTTCCCATGGGAATGGTGACCTGTAGAGGCTCTAGTTATGGATCCCGAATATGGGCGTAGAAGTCTCAGACAGTGCTCTCACATGCACGTGACTTACCTTCAAATATGGGACCCCATCTGGCGTTCAATAGGAGGTCCATCATCGGGTATAACCCAAATAGCTTTTCATCCACATGGGCTTCAAAGAGAACTCTACAGCCCTGGAACCTGCAATGTGCGATGCCCGATGGTAGGGCTCTTTCAAAAGGAATTTGGGGATTGAGATCCCGCTTCGTCAGTCGCTCTCGTGCGGTGTTTGTACTTGCTTCAGCGCCTGATTTCTTCCTTGGACGGGTTGGGCAGATAGGCCCAGCTTCATCTGTGGAAGCCCTCTTCTTTCCCATGAGGGAAAGAAGTGTGGAGAGGGAGAAGATCGCAATAATAAGCTCGAAGAGAGCCATGAAGTTAAGGGAGCTTGAAAAATGAAATGGGTTGGTGGATTTGGAGGTGTATAGGCATAAAGATGGTTTAGTGTGCTCAAGTGAGAGGGAATAAGGGAGATAGGTGGTTGTAGTAGATAGGTTTTAGACAATGGTGGAGGTGGGTGTAAGAAAAGGAAGAAGATGAGATTGGAGAGGGGATTTGAGATGAGAAATCAGATTTTTGAGGGAAAGGGAGAGCTTGGAGGGGTGAAAATGGAAGAAAGGAAGCAATTGGGGCATATAGAGTGGTCCCACAAGTGTTTCGTGGGCCCCACATGCATGTACACTGATCGGCCCACCCGGCTCGACTTGCCCACTAAGCATGGACCGCGAGGCCTCACAGTAGGGGCGATGCCATCGCGGTCCACTAGACATGTGGGCGATAGCTCACCCCAGGGGTGATGGCATCCCCCCCGGGGTGATAGAAATGTGTGGGGCCCACCTTAGGTCCCACCAATTTGTGTCGTTTGGGCCCCTAAGTCTGTTTAAGACATTTTTGGCATCCATCTCGCGTATATTCATGCCTTTCTGGTTATTTGAGTGTGGAATACGCCGAATTATCATCTAAACCCATCGATTGATGGTTTAGAAAGGAATTGAGATCATCCCACATGATCACAGATATATACGGGTCATGTTCAACGGTCAGTTTCGCCTGTCAGCAAAACTTGGGACCCTAGGACTGTTTCTATGTTTTATTGCCCACTCCTAATTCAAAGTATGCCAGTGTGCATCATGTTACCATAACCTAGGTCCAGTTTAATCTAAATCATGCTTTGATACTAACTGGTAACGCCCCGAATTTTGAGGGTCGAGTAGAGCTCAACTCCCGAGATCTGTCACATCACTTATGCAACATAAATAATGATGATTGAATGTTGTCCGTATTAGTGCGTTAAACATGAATGTGATTATACTAAATCAGCATATCATACTTCAGAGACAATTTGATTACGTACGCGGAAGACTGTGATAGATATATAAAGCACATAAGTGATTGTAAGTCCCCAGAGTATGAACATGTCACCAGGCTAAATAATTACATGTACAATTCCAAATTTTACAAAATGACAAAGCATAATGACATCTAATCCGTATCCTTGTAGCCCTGGTGACGCAACTCTAGGTCTACATGGACCCGCCAGAGAGTTGCATGTAGGAGAACTCCTCGTCATCGCAAAAGTAAGGTTCCATCTCATAAGCCTCGCCATTATCTACAACTACCAAAGAGTCTGGTTGGTGTTTTAAAACACCATCCCAGAGTGGGAGTGAGTGATCAACTTAGTGGAGCTATAAGGTAAAGGTTAATATGTCATCAATTCAGTCAAGCATTGATGATAAAGCAGTATAATAATCATGTCCTAAGTACTCTTGTTAATGCAACGAGTGATATGCAATAATGATGCATGGCCTCACCTGCACTCCCTCAGCGACATCATCTCACGATCGCACATGCAACACTCCTGCTAAACGTGCGCTTCCTCGCCAAAGCACATGCAATGCATAACATGATCGTGTTAGCCAAGTTATTTATTAGGCTTATTCATATAGCAGGTTTGGGAAGCTAAGGTACCTCCCTTTATATCATTTACCCAAAAAACGATCCATCTAGGATCATCAATCCGAGTTAATCACATACGATAGGTAAGTTATAGGGCAACATCACCCCTGATTTGGAAAGCAGTGGATAGGCAAGTTCAGGTAGCTACGAAGAGGCTTGCCACCTCAGCGTAGGCCTAGTTTATACTCGAGGTCACTACAGAAAGTCTCGTCACCTTAGCATAGGCCAACAGCTCGAATACAGTGTCCCATACTACTGTATTCGACTCACGAGTTTGTGTTGCTCACTGGACACTACGGGGAGGCTCATCACCCTAGCGTAGGCTGACAGCTCGACCACAGTGTTCCATACCACCATGCCCAGCTCATAAGTCTTAGTGGGTCGCGATACTAAGGTTTAAATTGGCTTTACATTGGTAAGTGGTACCTTAGATTCAAACAACAACGTTCATACATGGTAAACACACATTTAGCCAACGGGTTACTTGGCAAGTCAGATTGGTATGAGCGCACGCTAAATTGATCGATATAGAGCGCATACGCACTCCTTGTGGCCTAACCACTGTTGATAATCACCGTATGACTCGGATTCATTGAACGTGTCCGTGGTGGCGAAACAAAATCAGCCACTCGATCGAAAACTGTTATCGATTACCTGGACTATGCAATAGTCCCAATCATACTCAGTTGCAATATGCATTCATATGTGACAGTCAAACAACATTTAACAACCAAATCACATATAAATCTCATTCGAGCATTTTAACAAACACATAGTGCCCATGTTATTATAACATTTCATACATGAATTACGTAGCCGAATGTAAATTACATGAAGGAATCTATTCATATAGCTAAGGTAATTGAGAATATCATCTCAACACCTTTAATAAATGCATTTCATCAAACAATTACTCATTCAGACATTTTATCGAACACTTAGACTTGACATTTTAAACATACATGTAATGAATTTAGTTATAACACATATTATGGCAAATCCTTTCACAAAGGAGTTGTCACACATACAACGATCATTTATTCTCAATTAATAATCATGGAAAGGACAAATCAAAATTCCATATTCATTCAAACATTTCAACAAACACATGGAATGCATTATATTCAACATAGTTCATATATATGTGTAATACTCGGGAAACATCGTATCTGAGTACATGTGACAGCAATCAAGTCAGTCATAAATCATTAACTGACATTGAAAGTCTTGAAAACTATAACCTAAACATTTATAGTCTGCACCTTTAGTCAATACGCCGATTATGAACTCGGTCCGTACATTACGCCTTTGTTTACGGCACAACAGCTACCTATAACATGAAATAGGTTAACTATTTCACCATTATACTTATTTGGATTCCTAAAATAGATTAGGGTTAGGATTTCTTACCCAAAAATGGAGTCGAAATCACCGGTATAGTGACACGGGAGAGACGATTTGATACGTGGAGCAGTGGGAGTGAATCCCAGCAACAAACCACAGATCTCTCTCACTTCTCCTCTCTCTTTCCTCCTCTTTTCTCTCTTCTCTCTCTTAGGGTTAGGAAAATTCGTATGGAATGAGAGGGGTGCATTTAGGGCATTATATAGGCTAAGAAGTGATGTCAATGGCCCTAGGGCCATGGTATACTTAGGTTTTAGCCAAAAAGCGGCTGTTTCGGGCCAACAGAGCTCATCTGGAGGTCCATTACCTATATAAGGTCTGGAGAAAGTTCCCTGACAATCGATTTATGTCAGGTTAAGATTTCGGTCCGATCGGATTTGTGGATTGACCATGGCAAGCCTGTTTCAGTTTAACGGTCATCGTCACTCGATCAGGGCCATAAGTACACTGACATGTGTAGGAAAATTTTCTTGATCCAAGGGTGTAGTTGAGTCAGAATTTAACGGTCTGAAACCTTAAATTTGGCCTGCAAGTGAACTACCCAATTCAATTAAGTTTGCATTCATTTTATAAAGATATTCGCGTTTCTCACACACTTTACACAAGGATCTAGTTGTGCATTTTTGGACACTATTCGGGCTCGATTCCCATAATGGTTGTCAAGCCTAATAAGGTGGTCATAACCATATAGTTTCATGGTTACCAGACTTTGATGTGTAGTCCAGGTCCGATACGAAGTTTTAATGTGCTCCCGAGAGCAACTGGGTTTTGAGACTGATCCTAGGTTTCTAGGTAGCATAGAGTTATCGATTCTACTGGTTTTGGGTCTTGCAGTTCGTATAGAAAGCAATTCAAGCTAATCTATCGATTAATTTAGTTTAGTACTTTATTAATTTTCGTCTAATTTCTAAAGAATTCGATCCTTAGTGATTTCTTCCTGAGGTGGTAATCGGGTCTTTGTACGGATTTTTTCGACACGTTACACTAAAGGTAGAGAAGTGATCCATGAAGACATCTAAATATTACCCCACTATGTCAGAGAAAATGCTCAACATGCATCGCTGAAAAGTGGTGGGAGTATTACATAGTCCGAATGGTCTCCTTCGGTAAGCAAAGGTGTTAAAGGGGACATGTGAATGTGGTCTTTTCCTGATCTTCAAGGGCTTTCTCTATCTGGTTATAACTTGAATACCCATCAAGGAAGCAATAATATGAGTGACTAGCTAGCCTTTCCAAGATTTGATCAATGAATGACAAAGAAAAGTGGTCCTTCCTCGTGATGGTATTTAATTTCATATAGTCAATACACATTCTCCAACCAGTAGTGACTCTAATTGGCATGAGTTCATTATTCGCATTGGATATAATGGTGATTCTGTACTTCTTGGGAACCACCGAAGTTGGACTCACCCATTTACTATCGGATATAGGGTATACGATACCCATGTCCAATAGTTTAAGTACCTCGGCCTTGACCACTTCCTTTATGTTTGGATTTAATCTAAGTTGTGGTTGCTAGGAGGTCTTCACATTATCCTCAAGATGAATGCGGTGAGTACAAATCAAAGGGCCAATTCTGTTAAGGTCTATAATCAACCATCCAAGGGCTCTTTTATGTTGAATGAGAGTAAGATAAGCATACTCTCCTGTTCTTGCTCAAGGTGGGAAGAAATCACCACTGGCTATGTCTCATCTTGACCTAAATAGACATATCTTAAATCATAGGGTAAAGGTTTTAAGTCAAGCTTCAGTGCTTTGAAGCTGGACGGCAAAGGCACAACATCGGTTGGAGGCAGTTTTTCAAATTGTGGCCTCCACCGGTTATCTTCAAGTACCGGCGTAGCATCAAGAAAGGCATCCATCTCCCTAATTGTTGAGACTCAAATATTGCATATTATTCCCCATTTATTATTTGGTTTTATGAACATGGTAATGTTTAATATTCTATTTTAATCATGTTTGTGTTGCAAGGTGAATTTAAGATCTTGGATTGAAAATAATGGTAAAAGCATGGATTTAATGCACAAGAATCACCAAAGCCGATGATGGATCTTATGAGACTAAGAATGAAGAATTCACATGCTAAAGATTCAAGAAAACCAAGTCAAGAATGAAGAGAATCGAAGTTTTGAAGTGAATTTCGGTGATCCTCGACTAGTCGTGGCTCGTGCTCGACTAGTCCTGGCCTTGCTCAACCAGTCGAGGATTCCTCGACTTGAACTCCAGTGACAAAATCCTCTAAAATCAGGTCATCCTCGACCCATTGAAGGAAACCCTCGACCAGTCGAAGCTGACCCTCGACTAGTTGAGGGTTGTCCTCGACCAGTCTAAGGTTACACAGACAGCACACGAATTGTGAAAATTTAAGGCGTATTCAGAATTTTTCCAACTCGATACGAAATTTGGAGGTGCAAAACTATAAATAGGAGTCCCTAGGGCATTCTTAGGCATCATCTATGGTTTGAGGAGTGGAGCAAAAGCGTGGAGAAGCCGTCGCTAAGAGTTTTTCTTCCTTTTCCTTAGGTGTTTTTATGTTTTTTCTTAAGAGATTTTAGTTCAATCATGTCTATGGTTGGCTAAACCTCTTAGATAGGGTTAAGAGGTGAAGCTTGTAGCATGATGGGATGTTTTCTATTGCTTTAATTCATGGTTAAGTTGAACTATCTTTGATTATAGTTTGATATTTAAGAAATACTTTTAGTTTTTAATATTTTGTTGTGACTCAAATTACGATAGATCTGCGATAGCTTTGAGTATGTTCTTTTCATGTATTGAGATTGTGAAATTAGGAAATTTTATTGTTCACCATCATCCCATGGGCATGGTTGGGTGATGGAATCCTACTTAATCTTCCCAATTCTCTTATGATTGGTTGTGGGATTAGTTAATCACGTTGTTTGCCTTGTCTCCTAGGCATGGTTAGCTGATAGAATCACTTCCACATCTTCACCTCTCATCCATTGATGATTAGATCCATGAGAAGTTCAGAGATCTGACAAATCTCTTCTTACCAACTGGATAAGATATGACTATGATTCCAGTTGTGTCCTTGAATCATGCAAGGTAGCTTCCCAATTGCTACAAGCAGATCCTTGGAAACCCTAGTTCCTACCTTTAAATTCACTAGTTTTAATTAATTTAATCACAATTACGCTCTCAAATATTCCAGATTTAGGTTTTCATCTTCTTCTAGTTCTAGTTCTAGTTACTTTCAGAAGACATACAAGTTCAGTGCTTATGGATTCGACCTCAATCTCACCGAGATTATTACTGCATCGCGACCCTACACTTGGGATTGTGTACAAGTTTTTGGCACCGTTGCCGGGGATTGACGGTTGCATTTTTCCGAGATTTGCTAGTTTTAGAATTAGGTTAAGATTAAAGTTTTTCTATTTTCTAGTTTTAGGATTAGGGTTTTTTTTTGTTTTATTTTAGAAACTAACTTAGCCTTCTAATTCTAGGTTTAGAAACTTTCCTAATTATTTTTTAGAAACTAACTTTTTCGCTTTTTAGAAACTTTATATTTTCTATTTTTAAAAACCTTTTTTTTCATTTTTTTAGAAACTAGGTTTTTTTTTAAAAAAAAAAATTATTATAGAAATTTTCCTTTTTAGAAACTAACTCGTTTCTAGAAACTTTCTAATTTTAAAATTTCTGTTTTTAGAAACTGACTTGTTTTGTTTTGTTTTGCAGGATCTTAACTTAGGAACTTCTAACTTGGTAACTTCTTTCTAACTTTCTTTCTTTCTATTTCTAAATTTCTTATTGCTGTAGGATTTTTCTTTTCTTTTATTCTTTTTTTTAAAGGATTAGAGTCAGAATTAGGGTTCCACAATGCAAAAGTGGGTACGTCAGTATGCTGAGATGGATAAAAGATATTGGGAAGGGATGTCTGAAATGGCGGTGAAGACCGCTTTAGTTGAAGTAAGAATATGCCAATATGTCCTAGAGGGGGGTGAATAGGACTTTTAGAGTTTTTAGGGTTGATTTAAAATCTTATTACACTAATCCTAATCAGCTAGCACATATTAGGATTACTCAAAAATAACTCTACTAGCTTCCAAGCCCGGCAGAGGATCCAATCACAAACTATTTAAGAAGTGTACAATATGTAAACTAGTTTATGATGGATACGACTGTGTATGTGTGTGAGGTGTGATCTCAGATATTCAGATATGGAAGTATAAAAGTAAATCACTCATTCAGAAAATAACAATCTTAAACACAATCATTTTTATAGTGCTTCGATGATCAGTCTACTCCACTCCCGACAGACGCACTCAACCCTTGAGTGTGCCAGATTTCACTAAGGAGGTTTTACAGCGGTTCACTCAAACCTAAGGTTTTAAATCAGGTTCACCTTCAACCTTTACAACCTACACTGAGGCTGACCGTTTATGCTCTCACGAGCAAGGGTCAACACAACGAACCCACTTTTAGGCACACTGGCCAAGGATCTTCCATAAGACCCTACCGGAGGTTTTAAGCGGTTTACCTAAAACCTAAGGTTTCACACGGTTCACCTCAAACCTAAGGTTTTGACTAATTCACCTTCAACCAGATGTTTGTGCTCTCCACAGAGTAAGGGTCCATACAACGCACCCACTTTTAGGCACACTGGTCAAGGATCTTCCATAAGACCCTATCGGAGGTTTTACATGGTTTACCCCAAACCCGAGGTTTCACACGGTTCACTTCAAACCTAAGGTTTTGACTGGTTCACCTTCAACCATATGTTTATGCTCTCCACAGTGCAAGGGTCCACACAACGCACCCACCACATACACTCCTGTCAGAGGCCTCCTACGAGGGCTTGAGGGGGTGCAAAACACCTAAGACCCAATCCTAAAAAGGAATGATCACAAGTGTCCTCTGGACTCTAGATACTTACAGATAAGTGGATGAGTCCCATTAAGCACATTGACGAAGATCTCCTCCTTTGTTGATGAAGAGTCTTTGGTCTCCTTGATCCGTAACTCAAAAGATGTACCAATGCATGGCGATGGGTTGGGTCAAGGTTATGATGAAATCCTACTCTCAAAAGATTTTCCTATAAGGAAGATAGAGTGATTTCAATCATCTATGCATTCAAGGCATCCCAGCTTAATGATTTGCCATTAAGGTAGTAGCTAGAGGATCCTTGAATGCGGAAGTTCATTCCCCAATCCACTCTATTGAATATCAATGGTGAAGGTGGATTGGAGGATGAACTCCCTTGAGAGAAAGGGCTTTAGATATAAGATCTTAGGTTAAACACTCAAAAACTCTCTCTTCTTTCTCTCACAGCAATAATAGACAAGTCCTCTATATATAGGGAAAGGTTTCAACGGATATAAAATGGTCACATTTATGATAGAGTTCGATATCATCGAGCAGGTTCGATATCATCGAGCGTATACTCTTAATAGCATTGATGGTCCGCTCGATGACTCGAACTCAATGTCATACGCTTTTGAAACCTTTTACCAACTGGTTGATGAATCGAAGCGATTGTCGATGTCATCGAATTTCGAACTTCGATTCCATCGATGAGAGATTCAATCTATCGACACTTGAAAAATGAGAGAGACTTACGTACAATTATTTCAGATTTTCATGAGAGATCGAGGGACCTTCGAGATCATCAGAATTTGGATATCGATGATATCGATAGCTGTGTCGATGCATTGGTAAGTCAAAGGGATTTTCCGTAAAGCTTGCAGGATGATTTATGTCCACGTTCGATGCAATCGATACGGCATCGATATCATCGATATTTGAATATCGATTCTATCGAGAGACCCCCAATCATAGATAAAACAACCTGAAATATGTTGCTGGAGAACTTGGCGCCCAAGATCGATATCATTGAGGGCCTATCGATATCATCGAGGTTTGAACTTCGATGGTATCGAGGAGGCTTCGATATATCGAAGCTTATATGATATTCATAAGAAAAATAGGGGCACCAAAATTCTTCCTATCGATATTATCGAGTCACTTCCAATAGACTCGAAATTTGAATATCGATGATATCAATAGGTGTATCGATACATCGATAATTCCGTCCAGATATGTATAAGGTTACTGGATATATTTGGTCCTCTTTTCGATGGTATCGATGGAGCATCGAGGACTTGACAACGCAGGTCGATCACATCGAGATGTGTATCGATAAAATCGACAGGGCAAGAAAACTTAGAGAATTTTCCTATTTTGAAAACGTTTTCTTACCCTAAAGACCCTATGATATTCTAACATTTTAAAGGGTTTTAGTATACCTGGTGATTTGGGACAAGGGATGTGAGGCTCAGATTTACCTGTGGTGAGCTTGCACACATCCGATTGAGGCAGACGCTTAAAATGATCTTCCTATCAGGCTCTGTAGGCTAACTGACTCAACGCTCACACTAATTGACAAACAAGGGTACTTTCAATCTTCCCCTTTGTCAATTACGTGACAAAATCTCAAAACACCCTAGAGTACTGGACAAACACATCCTAAATTGTGTGTACATGCATTCACACAATTTTACAAGTTCTATTTAACCCATGTACACAGCCCAGTAACGAACAGTATCTGCTCCCCCTGATTATAAACTTCCCTTTGCTTGATGCAGCTGCTCCCCCTAACACCTGCAACATTATTTAAGCAAAAATACAATTTTCCGTTCTTTTGATCGGGGTGTTTGGACTGTTCTCCTCCCTTTTGTCAGTCATTGACAAAGATATAACAGTTGATATTGACTGAAGAGATAAGTATTTGGGAGAACCATCATTCAGAGTAATATGCATATGATAAATAGATGTATAATGGTCAAACAGTTGCTAAATCAGGCATCATTTTCAGTGAATATATATGCATAGTAGACAAATATATGCAATGATATAACAGTTAAAATATCCAGTAAAAACATCACATGCATCTCATATCAGAAACTAGAGAAACCAGGGGATTATAAAACATAAGTATGGCAATAAAAATAAGAATTATACTTAGCCATAACCAAAATTATCTTAAAACATATCTATATTGCCCAGCCCTGACAGTAGAAAACATTTACAGAAAAAAAACTATCAAGCCTATCTGAGGGCACCCAAAAATAACCACCAGTATTTGACCCAATCGTGGGCATATACAACACAAAAAAAAAACTTATGCAAGGTAGAGAGCTATCACATACACCTAAGGAAGCGTAGAACATCCAAAAAGATATTGATGTTCATATGCTGAGTTAAGAGTGAAGTGTGTGTAACAACATTTCAAGAATCAACATTCTAGAGCAGAGTGGGATGGCGTCGTGTTGTCCCGTTGGCAAGTCATCAGATCGACCAAATGTTGCACAGTCTATTGTACACTATGGACTAGCCGCTCCAGGACTGTAAGCCGCTCATGTATAGAGTGGATCTCCCTTTGAAGTGTCCCAATTCTATCCAGCTTAAACCGTTTGGCATATCCGGGCATTGATGTGGCTGGATCAGGTCCAAAGGGTTCATCTCTGGCCATCCCAGTTTCTTCTGTGCGAGGGACATAACCACCTTTTGCTCATCCTTCTTGAATGCCTCCTTTTACGTCCTCAGCGTACTCGTGAAACCTCAGGTCCATTTTGCGAATGGTCTTTATATTGAAGACTTGAAGTGGGAGTACTAGAACTACTAGAGGGCACTTTTCTCTTCTGATCTCCCCTCTGGTCATGTGCTCTCTGCAAACCGGCCCAATCTGACTCGTATATCCGGGCCCTCTCCACAATCTGCTCAAAAGTCGGAAGCATGTGTCTGATCACATGGCTCTTGAGGGTAGGACACAACCCGTTCTCAAAACAGCGGCCCTTCCACCCCTCCTCATCAATAAGATACGTCACAAATCTCGATAGTACGACAAAACGAGCCTCATACTGGGACACAGTCTTGTCCCCTTGGACTAGAGTCTCAAACTCTAATGCATGTTGCTGTCGAACATGCTTAGCAAAAAACTTCCGGTCAAACCGGTCTACAAAGTCCTCCAAGGTCCACTTGAAATATGTCGCTACCGATTGGGCTACAGATGCCCAACAATGCTGAGCCTCACCCTGGAGAAGAAATACGGCTAATAGGACTTGCTGTTAGGTCGTACATCTCATGGTGTCAAATATCTTCTCCACCTCGGAGTACCATATCTCTGCTGCAGTAGGGTCTAGCTCACCCCTGAAACACGGAGGATCATGTTGTCAGAAGTCCTTGAGAAGGGCGCTCGCACGCTCCTGCTCTGCCCCTGAAGAATAGCAGTCATCGCCTGAAGCATCTGCTGCACCTGGGTGGCACTCATGGGTACGGTCAAATCCGCACCGATGTCAGGGAAAGGAGTGACGTCCTCGGGCTAGAAAGCAGGAATATCCAATGTTGGAGTGGGAGTCGCAGGTGGTGGAGTGGGATTCGTTCGGGTCATTCTTCTAGCCAGTACGTCCTACATGAAGGAACAAGGGCTTATCGACCTTGATATTTCTCGAAGGCAGAAACATTAAGGGTCTATGTCAAAAAATTGCTAAGTTATTTGGACTCAGAACCTATTCATTCTAAGTTCATAGAAAATATGTGATGTGATCTCAGGTAATCCTAAGTTATGCTCTGATATCAACTTCTGTCACGCCCCAAACTCAGAAAACGGGCTCACAAAATTTTCGATCGTCGAATCCAGTGCCGACAGCTTCCATATTACCCCATTATCGACTCCCAGCGCCCATATGCAAGATTTCGATCTTGGGATCCTACAAGGAGGATTTTCAGTATGATTTTTTTTTGTAATAGAGCATAACCACAAGCATAACCAAGTCACAAAACAACATCACCACATATCCACTATATCAAAAACTTTTAAAGTACAATGTGGAAAGGAAAATACAAGGTGATCAAGAACTCCAAAATAGTCAGATGTGCACTCCTGCCTCAGCGCTGCCGTTGTCTAACGCTACCTGCACACAACGGTCATGCATAAGCTTACAAAAGCTTAGAGGGTGGTGTACGTGTGTGCACAAGGCGAGTGCCAAGTATAAAATATTAGAGTAATGTAGAAATATGCAGTAAATCCATGAATACAACCAGCCGTACCAAGGTTATGTGATGCAAGGCATGAATGCTATCGGCTATACCAAGGCCATGCGATGTGAGACCTATGTAGCCAAATGTCATATGCGAGATGCAATATAAGCATGTCAGTACTCATCAAGTACACATATCAGTACAATTCCTCTTTGAATATCATCGAGGTCTAATACACCTCACACTGACTGCCTCCTCCCTTGCTGCACAGTCAAGTAAGTGGAAGAGACCACACTATTCACCTAACCAGTAGTCTGCTAATACCTACCTAGCTCGTTAGTAGCAGATTCATTTGTGAGCTAGTCAAACTCAGCCTAGCTTATAGCCCCCTTGCTTGGGTGGATAAGGTCACACCCCCTTCCAATCGAGCACGACACAGTGGGAGATGCGGCCTACTGGTATTTGGCACTCGGGCGCTGGTGTATCCACTCAGTCTAGACGTTGGAGCATCTCCTGGTACCAAAAAGGTTCTGAGATTTTCACCCAAGGACATCCTAAGTGCCAACAATGCTAGGGCCAATATCTTCGGTATCCGATACGACCATCTACGATGTGCCTATGGAGGCCACAACCCTGATGTTGCTAGGGCGTAAAGTGATCAAGTCATACATATGCGAGATACATGAGTCACACCGTACAATTATGCAGCAATCCTGTGCGTGCCACGTGATCATGTGGGGCACTCTGTCTCATAAGGATTCCCATATATGTTTCAGCCCAACGGCTTATACTATAGTCAAACATTCCTCATATCAAGCATACATATAATGCGTATGGGCATGAATCATGGAATTATACTAAACATGTTATAAAGTGATGAACTATCGACAAGTATGGGCCTATCAATGGGCCTTAAGGAGATTTACAATGCAGACATTTAACCAACATTTATTTACAATGTGGGTATCAAACCATTATTGCTCCTAAGGCATAGCCCACCATAAAATATTATTACATAAACCATAGGGAATCACACATTGCAATGGACCTATATACATCTCATTGGGCCTCGACCCATAGGCCTTAGATACCTCAATGGGCCGCCTCATATGGGCCTTATATAAATCAAGTGGGCCACATCAATAGGCCTTATGTACATTGCAATGGGCCATATCCCACGAGCCTTTGAAAACATCACAATGGGCCTTGTAACATGGGCCTCATATATATCAAAGTGGGCCTCGACAATGGGCCAAAAAAACGTCGAATGGGCCTAATCACATGGGCCTTATGTATATCAGATGGGCCACACCAATTAGGCCCCATATGTACATCAAATGGGCCACAACCAAATAAGAGTGGTGCTAATGAATTCCACCATTAAAATTCCTAAGGCTCACCATAACATATATTTCCCATCCAACCTGTTCATAAACTAACATAGTGATAGATGAAGTGGAAACAAATATTAGCTTAGTAGGAAAATACGATGGCTCCATAGAAATTTTGAACGGTGGACGTCATTGTCCACTACTTAAAATGGGGGGGTCCACTTGAACTATGGATTTGACTTATTCTTTAGCCCATGCCATAAAATGAGCTTTCAAAGTGGCTAGACAGATTGGATGCAGCACATGCATCATGGTGGGGGTCCACATGAAGGCTCACCATCATGTATATTATATATAATATAATATATAATCTGTATATAGTATATATATACAATATTATATATATATACCCACACACACACACACCGTCCCACACGTGGGGGTGGGTCCCACCGTCCAGTGTGGACGGTGTGGATAGAACACATAAATAATGGAGGGGTTCCACTGTCCACCGTCAGTGGACGGTGTGAACGAAACCCATACATCAATGTGGGTCCCACCATAATGTCTATTTACAATCTAACCGGTTGATAAGGTCACACGTGCCTGGATAAAAAGGAAAACCAAATTTCATATTGGCCCAAAACTTTTGTGAACTCAAAAACGGGTTTCAATGGCAGGCTTTAAATCACCATTGTTTCCTATGATGTGGGCCACCCGAGTTTCAGATCGAGTCGGTTTTTGGAGGGGGCCCACTTCAAGCAGGGGCCCACCTAATGAACAGTTTGAATGACATACACACAACATGGTGGGGTCCACATGTGGGGCTGTAGTCCCTAGCCCCTCCACCCATACACAGCAGGCGCTGCCTGCGCCCTTTGGCAGCAGCAGCGCTGCTGCTTATATATATATTTTTGAAAATAGGTATTTCTGAGGTTTTTCTATGGTAGGGCCCGCATCAACAAAATCCACCCTATCCATTGGTCTCTATAGCTCAGGACAAGCCAAACAAGCCCAATATTGAATATATTTTAGCGTATCGAAACATTGGGGTGGATTTAAATGGTAGACACACTGTTTTCAACGATATGGCCCACCAGATACTCAGATCAACCTTATTTTTTGGCTCAACGCCTAAAAT
Organism: Magnolia changhungtana; assembly: GCA_030180095.1. Lineage (NCBI taxonomy): Eukaryota > Viridiplantae > Streptophyta > Magnoliopsida > Magnoliales > Magnoliaceae > Magnolia > Magnolia changhungtana. Next base: position 7,270,837 of record JASAUF010000397.1, read on the forward strand.
GAACTAGAGGATGGAATTGACGGTGTGGATTAGTCCCATACATCAAGGTGGGGCCTGTAGGAGTGGCCCACCCAATAAGCTTTGAAACAAGCTCATATTTGTGTTTTCATTTCACATCCAGGGATGTCCCTAGACGTGGACGGTCTGGGCATAACACCTGCACAAGGTGGGCCTTGCTCAGGTGGGCCACCAAATGCATGGATGGTGAGGATAAGACATACACCAAGGTGGGGGCCACACGACCGCATCATCACACACAAAATATATATATATATATATATATATGAAAAAGAGAGGGGGAGAGAGAGAGAGAGAGAGAGAGAGAGAGAGAGAGAGTGGGACACGTGAGATGGAGGGCTCCGCCACTATGAGTCCTCCCTTGCGAACATTCATACATCAAGTGGGTCCCATTACACGTGGGCCCATTAAATCGAAAATCAATGGTGGAGATCCTTTCTCCACCAAATGTAAGGTCTAGATGACCCTATCCATACAAGGAAAATAATCATCATAATGGGGTCCATGGTGAATGGCCCCATCATGGAATGATCATGAGGATCAAGGTGGGCCATCGGTCGCACCTAGGGTCCAAAGTGAGATCCATACCATCAATCGGTAGGCCTCACTTGGCCCTTCATCTAAAAAATGAAATCTAAGCCTATGGAAGCACCGACCGTTCGATCTTCTCGGTCCGTTGGAACGTCGGTCTCCTTGTGTCTCACTTTGATGGAGATGATGAGAAATGAAGGGCTAGGATGATGGATTTTTGGGATGGAAAGTAGGCCACACACATGCACTTTTCTCTCATGGAAGAGCTTGGACGTGTGATGCTCTTACTAGCTTGGGAGTTGTGTTGAGAAATGAGAGAAAGAGAGAGAGAGAGAGTTGTAAGGAGAGAGAGTGATGGATGTGAGTGATGGGTGAGGTGATGGTGTACTTGACATGTATGGGTGTGTAAGAGAGAGGGTGAGAGAGAGTTGACTTATGGAGAAAGGAAGCATAGGTTGTATGTACTTAACATGAGGTGATTGATTGATTGATTGATGGGACATGTTGTAGAGATTCTCTTGGGATTGCAAACACGCGGTGCTTTCTTCGAAATAAACGTCGGCCCACATCTCTCGGCCAGGGTATCAGATTGGTGCGTAAGACGCGGCGTCGGAACCGCGACGATGGTGCGGTCGCAATGGTACAAGTCTCAGATTAAGCTAACTCAATTCTACAAGATACGACTTAGGGTCATGCGTAAACGTTGATTATATGTCGTAGATTGCCGGACTTCGACGGGAAGGATTACGGGAGTTGATGGAACAGTACAGACTAGGATACGGGTCTTACATGGCTCCTAGTGGTTTGGTCGAGAGGATTGAGCAGAGAAGATGACCGAAACCCTTAAAAATAAATCCCCTTTTTCGCTCTACTGACTTTTATCAGGCACCATCTGTCAATCTTATCGATCATTGTTTCGATGATATTGAGAAGCTGCTTGATCGATTCTATCGAGTTTGTCTTCAATGACATCCACGGACACATGACTATTTGTAATGCCCTGAAATTCAAGGGTTGAGTAGTAACTCAACTCTCGAGTTCCAAAACATCACTTATGCAACATAGATAATGATGATTAAATGTTGTCTGTGTTAGTGCAATAAACATGAGTGAGATTATACCAAAACAGTAATTCATACTCCAGATCAATTGTAAAAAGGCAAGCGGAAGACTGAAACTGTATATAATTGTATGTAAAAGAAACAAAACCATCACAATCTCCAGAGTATGAACCCAACTGAGTCACCATATACGTGTATCTGTTTTACGATCAAAATGTCAAAAAAATACAACTAGAGAGGTAAGCCCTGTAAGTCCCGTCGATCCAGGCAGTTTAGTTAAAGCCACCAGAGTACTACATATACGAGAACTCGTCCTGGTCCTCGTCGTAGTTCGGCTCAGCCTCCTGAGTTATCACCTCATCTGCACCTAAGACAGAGTCTGGTTGGTGTGTACAACACCATCCCGTAACGTGGGAGTGAGTAGCTAACTCAGTGGAACAATAAAGCATAGGTTAAAATGTTATTAATTCAGTCAAGCAATAATGATAAAGCAGTATAATCAAACACTCCTAACTACTCTTATTAATGCAAGTATGACTGCAGTCATGATGCATGCCCTCACCGACATACTCCCTCATGTGACACCATCTTACGTTCGCGGCATGCGTTCATTCCTCAGTGCTCCACATCTTCCAGGCACATGCAGTGCGATGATGAGCATGATTACCGAGTTGTTATTAGTCCATTTCAAATAGCAGGATTGGGAAACTAAGGTACCTCCCTTGTATCATTCCCAAGCATGATCCATTCTAGGGTCATCAAACCTAGACAATCTCATACGATAGTGTAGTTCTAGGGCGCTGCAAAGGCTGCCAGGGCTGTTACATGCAATTGTTACACCACTCCCCCATCACCCTTTTAACGGTTCATCACTAAATTGATACAGGCCTAGTTCATACTCTATATACCGCGGCAAAACTCGTCGCTTCACCGCAAATTCAGAGTATGCTCGAGGTTACTACAAAGGGCTCGTCACCAATCAGTGTAGGCCGACAGCTCGAATACAGTGTCCCATACCACCGTATTCTGCTCACGAGTCAAGGTTGCTCACTGGTCACTACGGGGAGGCACGTGGCCCCAGCATAGGCTGACAGCTCGACCACGGTGTCCCATACCACCATGCCCGGCTCATGAGTCTTAGAGGATCGAGGTACCATGGTTAACGGGATTTCACTGGTAAGTTTGGTACCTTAGGTTCAAGCAGTAGCGTCCAAACATGGTGAATATATATTAGATAGATTGGATTACTTGACGAGCCTGACTAGCTCGAGCGCACAATCAACTGAACGACATGAAGTGCATAAGTACTTTGCATAGCCTAACCACTATCGCCAACCGAAGTACAACTCGGGTTTGTCAGACAGGTCCTTCGTGTCGAAATGAATCTCAACCACGAACTCAAGTCTAGTACCGATTGTCTGGACTATAATCATAGTCCCAAACACAATCAATCCTTATTCAAAGCATGTGGAGTAAAGCATAATAAACAAAGTAATTCAAGTATGTTAACAAGCATGTCATAAAGCATGTTATAAAGCACTATATAAACATGAAATACAAACACATATATTTCATAAGTAAGCGGTTAAATTAAACAACCAACATGGAGGAAATCATATACGTCTCTAAGGTAGTTGAGAAATCCCATCTCAACACCTACCTAAGGCACAATCATCCAAACACTTACTCTTACAAGCATTTTCACAAACACTTAGAATACATTATTTGAACATACATAGTGTATATTAATAAAACATGTATTAGGGTGAGCCCTTTCGCCAAGCAAGTATTTTACACATATATAATATATTCATATAACAAATAATCATGGCAAACACATTTCTAAAATTTATACGTATACGGTACTTTCTACAAATACTAGGAATACAATATATTCAACATATTTATCGTATAACCGAAAAGCAAAACGGACAATACTTTGTACATGTGCAATTACATACAGATCATAAATCTATCATTATCTAACATTGAAAGTGTTGAAAATCATAACCTACACACTTAAAGTCCTCACCTTTTATCATAGAATCGTAACAAATCCGATAGGTTTGCTAAGCTTTCGTATTCGGCAGTTTGGTGACTATAGAATGAAATAGGTTAGCTATTTCATAACTTACAACCATCATAGCCCCAAAACAGATTAGGGTTAGGGTTTCTTACCTAGAAACAAAGTCGGAATCGCCAGAAAAGCGACTAGACTTGAGTGGTGGAGCTTGTCAAACGACAGGGGAAAGTAGTAGGGAGCTTCTCCCACTTCTTTCACACTTTCTCTCTCTTTTCTCTCTTCTCTCTCCTAGGGTTTCTCTCAAATTCATATGGCTGAATGAGAGAGGGTTCTAAGGTCTTTATATAGCCTAAAATCACACCAAAATAGACTTAGGGCCAAGGTATACTTAGGTTATAACCAAAGTGAGCCAGTTTCAGCTCAACGGAGTACTTCTGGCTGCCCCCCTTAAGCCAAAGGTCAAACTTAAGCTCACAGACTCCGGATCTAGGTGGAGTTAAGTTTTTGTTTCAGTCGGATTCCCAGATCACGCGTGGCGGACCAGTTTCAGTTTAACAGTCAGTGAAACTCGATCAGAGATTTCAAGTACACTGCCATGTACATGATTTTTTTCCTGATCCGAGGGTGTATTTGAGTTAGATTTTGATGGTCTGGTTGCTTACAAATTGTTCGCAAGTAACAAGTCTCAAATTACTATTTGAGATATTTATTTATAAAGAAAACCAAGTGTTCTCACACTCCTCGCTCCGGACTCAAGTGAACAACCGTGGTACACAATTTGGATTTAATCTCTGAGATAGTTATCAAGCCCAGCGGGGCGGTCCTAAGTCTATAACTTCATATTATTCGGACTCCCGATGTGTGGTCCAGATCTGATACAGAGTTTTAATGTGCTCCCGAGAGCAGTTGGGTAATGAGTTTGATCCTAGATTTTAGGGTAACCTAGCGTTAATGATTCTATAAGTTTTAGGTCTTGCAGATCATATTTAAAGTGATTCTAGCAGATTTCATGGCTAATCTAGTTTAGCACTTAGTTAACTTTGTCAATTTTCTAAAGGATTTAATCTTAAGCGATTTCTGCCTGAGGTGGTACTCGGGCCATTGTACGGAATTTTTTGAGTCGTTACACTATTCCTATTCTACAGGGACATCGATGATATCGATCCTTTATCGATTGATCGAGAATGAGTCATTGATTCTAAACATTGTTCAATCATTCTCAGACTGACAGCCAATCAAGGGAGGAAGGTTCCATCCTTGTATTTACAGTACCCATACTAAAATTTTGTACAGACTTTGTACAACTCCAAAATTTATAAACATAATAATGTTTATATACAAAAAGTTCGAGGTGACGAACCTCAGATGTAACATTTAGAGCTCAGCAAAAAAATCCTCATTTTAGCACATGTTCAGAATTTGATGCACGATCTGAACTATTTCTTCCTTATCCATTTCACTTTGTTAATCGATTTGGATAGTGGTGCAAGGGCATTGCTTCTATCCATATCCTTAAGAGGACTATGTTAATAATTTGTTAACAAGATTCTGACCAGAGCTAGGTTAAGTCCTCCTAGGTGTTATGCATTTAAACTTATAATGACCTGAATCACCACACAAATGACATACTGCAGTTGTTCTGGATTTCCTTCCAGAGGCAGCAAATTTTTTAGTTCTAGGTGATATATTTCTAGCCTTTAGCTTAAATTTTTCATATCCTAGGCCACTTTTATCCTTTCCAGGTCTTCCCATTCCTAACAGTTTTTCTAGCTTTTTGCCACTTTGGGAAAACTTGTAGTTTATCTTGGCCATCTTTTTGGATTCTTCTAGATCAAACAAGATTGTATGATTTTCATTTTGAAGAAGCACAATTTTGTCTTTTAAGATCTCGACCTGTTTGTTCAATTTCTCAGACTCGTTTTCGAGAAGGATATTAATTCGTTCAAGTCTATCATTATCCGTATGATATTGTTACAGATCATTTATTAATTGTGTGTTGATTTCTAATGTTTTATCTAAATCTTTTTGCAGCAACTTACTTTTGTTTTCTGCTATTCTGAGTCTTTTAAGGATATTTATGCTATGAATGTAGAGTTGATTATATGCATTTTGTAATTTATCCTTTTCTTCTTCTTCTTCTTCTCCAATTTCCTCATTATCAGATAGAAATGATTCAGTGGCTTGTTGTTCTTTCTCGTTCTCAGATTCAGTGGGAAGATTGAAGCAGTGGAGATCATGACGATTTTCAATGATTTCTGATCTCCATCGCTTTCTGAGTCACTAAATTCTGAATTTGACTCTTCAATATCATCCCACGTGACAGCCATTGCCTTGCCCTTAGTTTTTCTATTTGGGCATTCAGTTGATAAGTGTCCATTCTCCTAACAGGCATAGCATTGTGGTTCTTTGGTCCTTTTACCAAATTTGTCTATAGAAGGTTTGTTGTTCACCTTTCTTCCTCTAGAAGGCCGGCCACGATTTTTCTTAAAGAACTTCCTAAATCGTTGTGCTAGCAAAGCCACTTTCTCATCTTCATCTTCCTTTTTACTCTCATTATCCTGATGTATTGTTTTCTTAGAAGTTTTTAGGACAGTTGTTTTAGATTTTTTGGTTTATTTGAAGTGTAGTTCAAAAGTTTGTAGGGAACCTACCAGTTCTTCTACTTTCATTTCATCTATGTTTCTACACTCTTCAATTGTTGTTACTTTGGGATTAAATCATTCAGGTAGGGATCTTAGGATTTTTCTATAGATTTTCGGTACAGGAACTTTTTCTCCCAATCCACCCATGGAGTTGCAAATGATATTTAACTTTGTAAAGAATTCCATAAAAGGCTCATGCTCTTCCATTCTGAGACTTTCGAGCTGTGAGGTCAATAGTTGCAGTTTGGACCTCTTCACAGTACTTGTGCCTTCATGGGTTGTTTCCAGTAAATCCCATGATTCTTTAGATGTCCCACACATGCTTATTTGATTGAAAATATCTTGGCACAGTAGATGGCGTTCATAGCTTTTGCTTCAGCAGTCTGTTTTTCTTTATTGAACGCTGTCCACTTTTCTTTGGGTTTGGGTTTTGTGATGGTTGTGCCACTATCAAGTATAATTTGTTCAGTTGGTGGCACGTATCTGCTTTCAACTATATCCCAAACATCATGATCCAAAGATCTCAAAAAGTAGTGCGGCCTAGCCTTCCAGTATACATAATTTGAGCCATCAAATACTGGAGGCCTAGTGACTAATGAGCCCTCTCCTTTGACCATATTTCCACTTCAGTCAAGATCACTCTCTAGGCGGTGAAGCCCTTAAAGAGAGACCCGCTCTGATACCAATTGAAATGGCGGTGAAGACCGTTTTAATTGAAGTAAGAATATGTTAATATGTCCTAGAGGGGGGTGAATAGGACTTTTAGAGTTTTTATGGTATATTTAAAATCTTATTACACTAATCCTAATCAACTAACACATATTAGGATTACTAAAAAATAACTCTACTGGCTTCCAAGCCCGGTAGAGGATCCAATCACAAACTATTTAAGAAGTGTACAATATGCAAACTAGTTTATGATGGATATGACTGTGTATGTGTGTGAGGTGTGATCTCAGATATTCAGATATGGAAGTATAAAAGTAAATCACACATTCAGAAAATAGCAATCTCAAACACAGTCATTTTTATAGTAGTTCGACGATCAGTCTACTCCACTCCCGGCAGACACACTCAACCCTTGAGTGTGCCGGATTTCACTAAGGAGGTTTCACAGTGGTTCACCTCAAACTTAAGGTTTTAAATCAGGTTCACCTTCAACCTTTACAATCTACACTGAGGCTAACTGTTTATGCTCTCATGAGCAAGGGTCAACACAACGCACCCACTTTTAGGCACACTGGCCAAAGATCTTCCATACGACCCTACCAGAGGTTTTACGCGGTTTAACCCAAACCCGAAGTTTCACATGGTTCACCTCAAACCTAAGGTTTTGACTGGTTCACCTTCAACCAGATGTTTGTGCTCTCTACAGAGCAAGGGTCCACATAACGCACCTACTTTTAGGTACACTGGCTAAGGATCTTCTATAAGACTGTACCGAAGGTTTTACGTGGTTTACCCCAAACCCGAGGTTTCACACAGTTCACCTCAAACTTAAGGTTTTAACTGGTTCACCTTTAACCAGATGTTTATGCTCTCCACAGAGCAAGGGTCCACACAATGCACCCACCATGTACACTCCCGCCGGAGGCCTCCTACGAGGGCTTGAGGGGGTGAGAAATACCTAAGACCCAATCTTAAAAAGGAATGATCACAAGTGTCTTCTGGACTCTAGATACTTACAAATAAGTGGATGAGTCCCATTTAGCACGTTGACGAAGATCTCCTCCTTTGTCAATGAAGAGTCTTCGGTCTCCTTGATCCGTAACTCAAAAGATGTACCAATGCATGGCGACGGGTTGGGTCAAGGTTATGATGAAATCCTACTCTCAAAGGATTTTCCTATAAGGAAGATAGAGTGATTTCAATCATCTATGTATTCAAGGCATCCCAGCTTAATGATTTACCATTAAGGTAGTAGCTGGAGGATCCTTAAATGCGGAAGTTCATTCCCTAATCCACTCTATTGAATATCAATGGTGAGGGTGGATTGGAGGATGAACTCCCTTGAGAGAAAGGGATTTGGATATAAGATCTTATGTTAAACACTCAAAAGCTCTCTTCTTTTTCTCACAACAATAATAGACAAGTCCTATATATATAGGCAAAAGGTTTTAATGAATATAAAACGGTCACATTTATGATAGAGTTCGATATCATCGAGCAGGTTCGATATCATCGAGCATATACTCTCGATAGCATCGATGGTCCGATCGATGACTGGAACTCAATGTTATATGCTTTTGAAACCTTTTGCCAGCTGGTGGATGAATAAAAGCGATTGTCGATATCATCGGATTTCGAACTCTGATTCCATCGATGAGAGATTTGATCCATCGACACTTAAAATATGGAAGAGACTTGCCTGTTGTTGCTATGAGAGAAAGAAGAGAGCTTTTGAGTGTTTCAGGTTTTCATGAGAGATTGAGGGATCTTCGAGATCATTGGAATTTGGATATCGATGATATCGATAGCTGTGTCGATGCATCAGTAAATCAAAGGGATTTCCATAAAGCTTGCTGGATGATTTATATCCATGTTTGATGCAATCGATACGGCATCGATATCATCGATATTTGAATATCGATTCTATCAAAAGACCCCTGATCATAGTAAAATAACCTGAAATATGTTGCTGGAGAACTTAACGCCCAAGATCAATATCATCGAGGGCCTATCGATATCATCGAGGTTTGAACTTCGATGGTATCGAGGAGGCTTCGATATATCAAAGCTTATTTGATATTTTTAAGAAAAACAGGGGCGCCAGAATTCTGCCTATCGATACTATGGAGTCACTTCCAATAGACTCGAAATTTGAATATCGATAATATCAATAGGTGTATCGATACATCGATAATTCTGTCCAGATATGTATAAGGTTGTTGGACATATTTAGTCCTCTTTTCGATGGTATCGATGGAGCATCGAGGACTTGACAATGCAGGTCGATCATATCGAGATGTGTATCAATAAAATCGACCGGGCAAGAAAACTTAGAGAACTTTCCTATTTTAAAAATATTTTCTTACCCTAAAAACCCTATGATATTTTAACATTTTTAAGGGTTTTAGTATACCTGGTGATTTGGGACAAGGGATGTGAGGCTCAAATTACCTGTGGCGAGCTTACACATATCCAGTTGAGGCAGACGCTTGAAATGATCTTCCTATCAGGCTCTGTAGGCTAACTGAGTCAACGCTCATGCTAGTTGACAAACCAGGGCACTTTTAATGTCACGCCCCAAACTCTGGAACCAGGCTCATAAAATTCCTGATTGCCGAATTCGGCGCCAAGAGCTTCCATAGTACCCCATTCTCGGCTTTTAGCACCCATACGCCAAATTCTAATCCTGGGATCTTACAAGGAGGGTTTTCTATGTGATTTTTTTTTGTAAAGGAGCATAACCATAAGCATAACCAAGTCACAAAACAACAAATATCACCACATATCCACTATATCAAAAACTTTGAGTACAATGCACAAAGGAAAATATAATATCGATATTAAGGGCTCTAAAATCTCAGTTGCACGCTCCTGCATCAATGTTGTTACGACCTAACATCACCTGCACGCAATGGTCGTGCATAAGCTTACTAAGAAGCTTAGAGGTGGTGTGTGTGTGTGTGCAATACATGTGCCGAGCACACAAATATTAGAGTAAGCGAACATACTGGCAAGTCCATGAATACTGTCAACCATAACAAGGCTATGTGATGTATGACATAGTATGCTAAATGTCATATGCTGAGGATGCAATACAATGTATGAATCCTGACAAGTCCACGAACACCATCAGCCTTATCTAGGCCATATAATGCAGAAACATAGTAAGCTAATTGTCATATACAGAGGATGCAATGCAATATACAATGCAAAAGAAATGATAAAGCTAGAGTGTGTAGTCGGGATGATATCACATGGTATCATAAGCTGTGGGGTTCATCACAAGGGACTTCTATCCAAACCAGTCTCATACCTAAATTTGGATAGCTAGACTCAATGTGGTAAACTCCTAATCTCAAGTTGGTCGCGCACCCAACTGAAATCTTGGCCATTGCGAAGGTACACATAATGATTTAGTTTGCGCACCACCAACTCGAGTGGATAGTGAATGAATGAATGAATGAGTCAAGTACTAAGTACGCAACTCCTACTCAACAAGTTCGCATATGACCGCCATAGCGCTTTCGATGTGAGACAAGGTTCTGCCTCACTGTATACATAGTAGCCTACCAGCACAGTAGCCTACCAACCACTGGTAGCTCATCCAAGCCTTTAGGCCCCACCCACATCAGTGTCCGCCCACGTGTGCCCGTCTACATGTGCAACAGTAGCAGGGTGTCACAATATCAGTACCGTACATCTCTCGGATATCACCGGGGTCTAGTACACTCCACACTGGCTGCCACCTCCCTAACCACACAATCCAACAAGAGAAAAAGACCTCACCACCCACCTGGCCAGTAGTCTGCCAATACCTACCTGGCTCGTCGATAGTGGACCTATTTACGAGCTGGTCAAACTCATCCTAGCTTACAGCCCCCTTACTCCGGCGGATAAGGCCACACCCCCTTCACAACCGACCATAACATAGTGGGAGACACCACATACTGGTATTTAGTACTCAGGCGCTCATGTATCCAGTTGGTCTAGACGTTAGAGCATCCCCTGGCCACGGGAGTTTAGGGGCTTTCACCCACGGACATCGAACTTGCCCATATGCTAGGTCCTAAATATTTTCAGTGTCCTATCTGGCCATCCACGATATGCCTATGGAGGTTACAACCCTGATGTCGCTAGGGTGTAAAGTGATCATGTAACACAAAATGCGAAATGCATGAGTGATACCATCCAGTCATGTGTCAACCTGTGTGCACCTCGCAATCATGTGGGGAAACTCTGTATCGCAAGGAGTCGCCTAAATAACTCAGCCCACTGGCAATGCTATGATTAAACATTCCTTACAACAGGCATACAAATGATGCGTACAGACGTGCATCATGATGTAATACTAAGATGTCTCAGTGTGTCCTACTAGACTAAGTACACTAGCATGATTATTAGATATAGTAGGCAATGATCGGCCTTAACCGGCATTCACTTACAAGAATAGGGGCTGAACGATACGCCCCACTAGACGTATAGGAGTCTATATGGAATGGTCCATGTTAGACTATTATAACCTACTCAAGGTACTAGCATAACCTATATCCTAAGGTGGGGTCCACTAAAAGGACGGTGGATCTAACCCATGTATTAAGGTAGTCTCTACATAATGGATATACCAAATCTGATACCACATATTCTTTCTTCTAAGGCAAGCAGTGATGATGTACTAAACAATAGTTATACCAAATCTGATACCACATATTCTTCTATTTACTACAGGGGATGATGATGTACTAATGTCAAGGATGGACCTCACACTTGCCTCAACAGGGAGATGGACGGTGTGGATGATATGTACATGTCATGAGGTTCTAGCAAATGGGGTACAAGGGTAGGATATATCTCTCGTGGGGAGTGAAGTGGGTATACAACAAGGTGAGTTCACAGGGTGGGCTAACCCGGTGAACAATTGGGCTTTCTCAATCTCTTATCATGAATAAACTTAGCTTTCTTATGGGGTCTCGATACATACACAAGGTGGGCTTGGTGGAGTCATACATCTAGGACTATGTGTCCTTCTAACAGATTAGGTAGCTTGTTCAACTCCTAAGTGGGCCTTGGGTATGGTCACTAAACTTAAGCAAAACATGAATCTAGGTGGGTCACATTCTTATGGAAGGCCCGGTATGAACATAATATGGGCTCCAAGGTTTGGACAATCCTATAGGGCATGGTGGGAAGCACCATTATTAATGGGGGTCCAACAGTTTGGGTTAGCCCAATAAGAGAAGGTAGTTACCTCTACATCAATGGGGGCCCAATGGTTTGGGTTAGTCCAATAAGAAAGACGAGTAGACTAACATCAATGGGCCCCAATGATTTGGGATAACCTAATAAGGGAAGATGGGTTGAAAATTGGGTATAACAGTGGGCCCTACAGGGTATGGTTTTAACAGTGGACATTTAACCACCACTATTCCTATGGTGCGGTCCACTTGGGATTTGGATCTGACCCTCAATGGGGCCCGCGACCCTATGAGATCTGGAAGAATGGATGAATAACATATAAATAACATATACATTATGGTGGGACTCTACTCAAGGCTGAGGTAAAAGAGAGGATGGGGAGATGGGCTTCATGGTGGGCCCTATGATGGTTCCCAATGGTGGACATTTAACTACCATTTACCTACAATGGGGCCCACGGCCCTTACACTAGCTAGAAAATGGATGGGCTGCATAAATATTATCACATATATCATGGTGGAATCATACATCACAATTGGGCCTCACTCAAGGGCCTCATATATATCACGATGGGCCTCACACAAAGGCCTCACATACATCACAATGGGCCTCACACAAGGGCCTCATATAACCATATTGGGCCTCACCACATGGGCCTCATATACATCACAATGGGCCTCATTATAAGGGCCTCATATACATCATATTGGGCCTCACCGCATGGGCCTCATATACATCACAATGGGCCTCATCATAAGAGCCTCATATACATCATATTGGGCCTCATACAAGGGCCTCATGTACATCACGATGGGCCTCACTCAAGGGCCTCACATATATCACATTGGGCCTCATCATAAGGGCCTCACACACATCACATTAGGCCTCATCCCATGGGCCTCACACACATCACATCGGGCCTCATCCCATGGGCCTTACATACATCACAATGGGCCTCTCAAAATAATGGGGCCCACGTCCTAGGGATAGTGGGTGGATAGTGTGAGTAACACTTGCATCATAGTGGGCCTCATGGGGTAGCCCACATGCTCTTGAAATGAATGGGTAGTGTGGATATACAACACATACATCATGGTGGGCCTAGCTGCCCCTAGCTGGGTGTCCCACTGTTGGATGGCCTGAATGAAACACATACCCCTGGTGGACCTACACATTACATATGGGCCCCGCCAATGGACAGCATGTGTGTATAACACATGCGTTAAAGTGGTCAGCTGCTGGATGGTTAGTCTACCAGCATCCTGGCCCAGCCTAATGTCTAAAATGGTTGGACGGTCTGGGTGAAACACATACATGGTGGGTGCCACTGAATGTGGGCCACCCAGGAGGGTGGGCCCTGACTATGTGGGCCTCAAAATATATGGACGACAAGGATAAAACACATATAGCATGGTGGGTCTCGGCCCAGCTACTGCTAGACGCTGGTCTAGCAACAGGTGAACCTGCTAGCTGCTGCACCTGGCCGTTTTGGCCTAGGCCCTAAAATGATCTGAAAATTGAGTGGACGGTGTGAAGGCATTCCACATCAAGGTGGGGTCCACGTCACTGTGGCCCACCAGCTTTCATCAAAGCTGATATTTTTGTTGGCCTTCACACCAGGGCTTACTGCTGGACAACAAACCGTCCAGCAGGCACTGGCCCACCTGGCCCATGCCACGTGGCCTGGCCTCTCCTTGGACGGACGACGCAAATATAATATATACATCACGGTGGATCTCGTCCCAGCCAGACAGTGCAGATACCACATGTGTGTGGGGGGGGGGTGTCCACGTGACTGGATTGTGTGGACAGAACGCAAGCATTAAGGTGGTCCCACAGATGACAGTGGATAGAACACATGTATCAGATGGGACCCACCGTTCGATCTGTTAGACGGTGGGTACAACACACATATCAGATGGGACCCACCGTCAAGGCTATTGGACAGTGTGAATACAACATATAGGTTGAGGTGGGGTCCACATGTACGTGGCCTACCCGATTTGAATCAAGATGATATTTGTGTTTTACCTGCTGCGTCTAGGCCTACTGGATGGCCTGAATAGCAGACAGTCTGGCTGATCTAGCCGGCTAGTTCTGCCAGCTGGACGGACGGTGTGGGTATCATACTGCAACTAGGTGGGGTCCACGATAGTTGGCCCACTAGTGTTTAAATCACGCTGATATTTGGGTTTTCCTTTCAATCAGGTCTGTCTAAAATGGACAGCCGGGATGGCAGCAAGGTGGGTTCTGGTTTGGACAGCAATGACGTCCCACCAATGGGATAGTGTGGGCGAAACTCATGCATCATGATGGTGGGCCATCAAACCAAGGAAGAGAGAGAGAGAGAGAGAGAGAGAGAGAGAGAGACGTGTGGAGGGGAGGGGCTCCGCCACTATGACCCCTCCCTATACATGATACAAGCATAGATTAAATGGCTCCCACTACATGAGGGCCTTTAAATCGTAAAAATCAATGATGAAAATCCTAAATCACCCACCGTTAGATCTTCTTGATTCCTTGGAATCCCTAGCTCCTAAGCTTCCTCTTTAATGGAGGATGATGAAGGTTGAAGGGTTAGAATGGAAGATTTGGGGTAGGAAGTGGGCCACACACTTAGCTCTCTCTTCTCCTCGGAATGCTTGGACGGTTGTTCTCTCCTTGGTTAGAATGGGTAGAGAATGAGAGAGAGGATAGTTGTAAGGGAGATGAGATGGAGTGATGGGTGTGAGTGATGGGTGTAAGTGATAGGTGTGAGTAACATGAGGGTTGACTTAGGGGGATGACTTGCTTGTCTTGGGGAGAAAGAAAGCATGGGTTGAAGTGATGGTTGTACTTGACTAGTTGATGTGAAAGATGGGTAGAGATTCTCTGAAATCTCTCAGAATTTACAATGCACGGCGTTTCCTCGAGATATACACGAGCACACAACTCTTGGCCTGGGTATCGCATTGGAGCATGAGATGCGATGTTAGAACCGTAGTGATGACGCGGTCGCTAGGGTACAAGTTTCGAGTCGACTCGACTCAGATCTACGGGATGCGACTTAGGGTCATGTATAATGTTGTATATAGGTTGCGGGTCACCGGAATTGGACGGGGAGGATCACGGGAGTCTAAGGAATGGTACGGACTAGGATATGGGCCTTACAAGGGATGTATGATGATTATGATAGAAATCAACCTATGTCTCAATTTTTTTCTTTTGAAACCATCATCGAGAACTGACCGAAATATAATGCTCTACAGATTAAGAAGTCCTTACACAATTATATGCAAGAGAATAATTATACCCCACAGATTAAGAAGACAGTACGTGAGTGTTGAGGTTATCATAATTATGGGAGTGAGAACTATTATCACCCATCAAATAAGAAGAAAATAATGCATGATTATATTATGGTGATAATATGTATAAACAACTATAAGATTTTCCCACCTATGATCCATATGACTATGATCAGTGGAAACATCAAAATTGGAAAGATGAACTCACAACATGTTAAATGATTATTCTCTTGGATCCCCTACCTTTGAGATCTAACCAGAAACGATTCAAGAGGATTCACTTCAGAGTTACATGGACTATCTTACAGAAATTAGAAAAATATTAGAACCTCTTGATTTGCGCATCGATAAGATAGTGGAGGCTCATTCATCCTAGCCACAACTCAATCTAGAAACACAATGTGAGGAAAGTGATCCTAACTTATTTGTGGAGAACTTTAGAAATTGAAATGAAGAGTTGGCTTTTGTTAATGAGCGTGCAGTTCAATTTTTCGAAGAATTGATCTCGATGATGGTCCAAATGAATGATCAAGAGACGTGGGTGTTTTTCAAATATAATAATAATGACACACTTCACTGACATGACACACTTGGTTTCAATGATGAGGGAAAGGCTAGTTTATTCAAACCTCAACCTAATTTGGGAATAAAATGTGAGGAAAGCGATCTCATCCCAAGTGTGTACTGCATTGAATTAGAAAATGATGAGTATTGGGATGACGATCATGAATATGCAGCCCAAATTTCCCTTGAATTAATCTCAAGTTTGGTCCAGGTCAGTGATTACGAAGTGATCGGTCATAATGATCTACTCCACTCATTTGACATGTCTGATTTAAATGTGGAAGATGAGCCCCTTTCAATCGACCCTTCTAACTCTTGTGAGACATGTTTAGACCACTCCCTTGAATTGAATGCTGATATGATTTGGGAGATGGACGAGTTGCTCGATATGATTGTGGAAGTTGAAACCACCCAGTTGAGGCCACCATCTGAGTTGCACACTTTTAACAATACAATGCCTTTACTGAGTAGTACTGATGAACAAAGTCTTCACATCAATTCGTCACCTGTTGATTTTCAATCTACCTATGTAAGGCAAGACAAGATACACCCAGTGATGATTTATTCTCACCATGATGAAGAGCAAGAGATCATGCTTCCATCCACTTCCAGAGACGATGAAATCTTTGGGCAGAACATCACAAACTTCAATGTGGAAAATGAGTCACTCTCGGCTAAATTTTCCAACTCTTTGGATGATTGCTTGGCACACTTTGCAGATTCAAATGACCCAATAATATAATAAATAGTGGATGCCTTGCAAGACAATACTTCGGTAGTTGTTACTGACCAAGAGAACCCTTATTCTGAAGCTCCTCCTTCCCCAAACCCTGAATGTTTATCATTAAAGGAGGAGGAGCTAGAAATTGAACCAAAATTCAGAACTTCAGAATGTGTTGAGACTACATCATCTGCTCAAAATTTTTCTAAATTTTATCTACTTGTAGTCTCTAATTCACTATGGGGTACTAACTCTGAAACTTTCTCTGTCACAGGTGAATCATATATACTTTGGACACCTCAGGAGATTAAAAGGAAACCTTATGTTGAGGTCCATAAATTTCTCTGAAAATTTATGCTCCAGGGCGTCTAAGCCTATTGCAAAAAGGGCTTTTAGATGATCTTGTTAAAATACCTACTGAGAAATTTATCAAGATATTGGCTGGAGGAGGAACCTTGCAGCATGACTGAGTAGCTTTTCCCTTGCTTTCCTAGTTTAGGATTAGTTTATTACTTTCAAAGAATTTAGGATTAGGGTAGTTTGCTTCTGTTGTTTTAGGATACTTTGTTTATTGTCTGTTGAGTCCTCCTACTAACCCATCTTCACTTTAAGACCCTTGGAAAAGCCTTTAGATTTCTTCTTCAGGTACTACCTTTCCATCACTTCTCCTTTACTTTCATTGTCTGATGTGCATTGCATGCTTATATCTTTCACATTGAGGACAATGTAGATTTTAGGTTGGGGGTGTGGATTAGGCAAGCTAATCAGTGTTCTCTTAGTCTTTGAGCATAAATTATGAAAATTTATCTAAAAAATTTGTAAATTTAAGTAATTTTGTCAGGCCTATGTCCTAGTTTCTTGCTGTTTCGTAGGATCCTGAGGTCCTCCCTATCGAATTCCGACAACCCGCAACCTGTAGTTAGTATTTGTGCCCGACCTTAAGTCAGCCTGTAAACTCGAGGCAACTCAACCTAAGACCTATGCCGTTGCAACCGCGTCATCGCCTCATTTCCAACGTCGTATCTCATGCGTTAATGCGACGCTTAGATCTTAAGATGTGGCCTGCATATTTTAATGGTAGTGGACCACACATTGTGGGGTCCACCTATTTCAAATGGCACCATTCCCTAGGTGAGTGATGTCATGCCCTTACACAAGTAATAAGGCCTCTCTTCATAAGTCAACACCTCTTACATGTAATGATGGCAAGCTAGCCATCATCACCTTACACCTCTTACACTAGCTATAATTGCCTTACAAAAATCATTTCTCTCTCTCTCTCTCTCCCTTCCTCTTTCTTCCATTTCTGCATTGCTAGAGAAGCTTGGGATGTCCAAGCAAACTCCCAAAATCCAGCCATACTCCATCTATTTTCCCCACTAATCCAACCATCAAAAGTCAATCTCCACCATTAAAATATCATCTTAGGAGCATTGGAGCACTATAGAGGAAGAAGAAGTTCAAGACCCTAGGTGAGTGGCATATTTAGTTTAGATCTTCCATTTTTCTTTGATTTTCTTGCATAGGATCATGTAGGACCCACCAATCAATGGTGGAGATCCTACTTGACCCTTTGGATGTGGCTAATGGCCCATCCTTGATGCATGCATGAGCCATGATGGGGCCATTCTCCATGGACCCCATCATGATGTTTTGAGTTAATCCATGCTATTGATGGGCCATCTAGACCCTTGATTTATGGTGGGGATGGTATCCCCACCTTGATTTACTGATTTGAGGGCCATGCAATGCATGGGACCCACCTTGATGAATGTATGATTTATGATGCATGTATTGAGGGACCCATAGTGGCGGGTCCCTCCATCACCCATTCTTCTCTTTCTCTCTCTCTCTCTCTCTCTCTCTCTCTCTCTCTCTCTCTCCCCCTCTCTTTCTTTCCTTGTATGATGGTCCACCTGATGACGTATGTTGCATCCAACTTGGGACATCCACACATCCAGATTTTTGGGCCACCTTGCTGCCCAATTTCGGGCCAATTTGGATGAGGGAAATCACATAGAATCAACCTGATTTTTCAGATTTGTGGCCCACCAACGTGGACCCCTTGCATGATGTGTGTGTTTTACCCATGTTGGTCAGCCGTAGGGCCTACCTTGCTGACGTCCAGCAGGTGGCTGGATGGTCCAGCACTGCTGGCACCATCCAACAGCCTGGATGAGAGAAGACACAAATATCAGCTTTATCCTAAAGTTAGTGGGTCCCACATGTGTGGACTCACCTTGATGTATGGGTTCCATCCACCATCCAACAGGGACGATGGGTCCCACATAGTTGTTGGATTAACGTTAGTAAGTTCTGGGGTTTGATTATGAGGTATGTGTTATATCCCAACCATTCGTCCGTTGTGGGACCCACCCCACATCTGTCACACATGTG
Source organism: Magnolia changhungtana (assembly GCA_030180095.1). Lineage (NCBI taxonomy): Eukaryota > Viridiplantae > Streptophyta > Magnoliopsida > Magnoliales > Magnoliaceae > Magnolia > Magnolia changhungtana. The sequence continues at coordinate 7,289,943 of JASAUF010000397.1, forward strand.
GAGGTAGGGCCCACCAGATGTAGGCATTGTATATTCACACCAACCATTCCTGGATGGTGATAGGTGGGACCCCACATGATGTATCTGTACATACACGTAGTCTGTCTATTTTGGATGTGAGACCAACCCCACACATGCTTCACGTGTGGGGGTGGGGTTCACCTTGATATATGTATTTTATATCCACACCGTCCATCTCTGGACGGTGATATGTGGGGCCTACCTTGATGATATGTGTGTATCCGCATAGTCTAGTCCCTTGAGGTGGGACCTACATGATGTAAGTGTTGTATCCACTCCGTCCACCCATGGACCTCCACCTGATGTATGTGTTTTCCCATGCTGTCGAGGGCGGGGACATGTGGGGCCCATATGATGTATATCCACACCATCCATTGTTGGACGTGGGCCCACTATGCTATATGTGTTTCATCCTCGCCGTTCAGGGCAGACGGCCCACCAAAATGGATGTGTTGTATATCTAGCTATCCATCAGGTGGGGCCTATATGGAATGAGCAGGCCCACCTACTACTTATGCAGGGCCCACCTTGAGATGTATGTTGTACATGCTGCCCCCTCCATTTTTACCAAATTATGGGCTACCCTTAAAGCCCAATATGATGTATGTGTGGCCCATATGTGTGGCCCAATATGATGTATGTGCAGCCCATATGTGCGGCCCATTGTGATGTATATGTGGCCCATTTGGTGAGGCCCATTATGATATATGAGAGGCCCATGTGGTGAGACCATTATGATGTATGATTCCATCATGATGTATGTGATGATGTTTATAATGACCATCCATTTTCTTAGTTAGTATAAGGACCATAGACCCCATTATAGGATAGGTCCTAAATGGGCCATGCCTTAGGAGTAATGATGGTTAAATGTCCACATTGTAAGGGCAATGATGGTTAAATATCCACATTGTAATCTCCTTGAGGCCCATTGTTAGGCCCATTTTCATCTCCTCTTATTGGGCTACCCCAAATCATTAGGTTCCCATTAATAATAGCATGACCCATCTCACTTTATTGGGTTAACCCCAAACCATTGGGCCCCCATTGATGCTAGTAGTATTATCCATGTCTTGTAGAGCCCACCTTGTGCTCATTGGGCCCTTAGGAAGCCCAGTTTAACTTCGTGATGGAGCGGGTGAGGAAGCCCACTACTTGTTCTTGGGCCCATTCTCAATACGAGTAGGCCATCTAGGCTCATCCTTGATAGAGTACATCACCGTAGATGGAAGGATCAATGGTATCGGATTTGGTATATCCACTGTTAAGGACCGACCCTCATGTTATGGATTAGATCTGCTATCCTTCTATGGACCCCGCCATATATAGAGGACAATTATCAATTACGACTATGTTAGATGTGCATTGTATATGTGTTAGCGTAACATTATGATTGTATGAGGCCCATTATGATTGTATGAGGTCCATTGTGATTGTATGAGGCTCATTGTGATTGAATGAGGGCCATTATGAGTATATGAGGCCCATCGTGATTATACGAGGTCCGTTGTGATGGTATGAGGCCCATTGTGATTGTATGTGACCCATTATGGTTATATGAGGTCCATTGTGATTATATGAGGCCCATTGTGAGTATATAAGGCTCATTGTGATGGTATGAGGCCCATTATGATTGTATGAGGCCCATTGTGATTGTATGAGTTCCATTGTGATTATATGAGGCCCATTATGATTGTATGAGGTCCATTGTGATTATATGAGGCCCATTGTGATTGTATGAGGCCCAATTGTGATGTGTGAGGCCCGCCATATGTGGGTGATTATGTGTACACTACCCATTCACTAATACAGGCCATGGGCCGCCTCATATAAGCCTAGCATGATGTATGTGATTATAATCATGCTTATATACTTCATGATACATGTCCATATGCATCATTCGCATGCTTGTTATGAGGAGTGATTGAGCATAGTGTGTGCCATGGGGTTGATTGTTTATGGGACTCCCTGAGAGGCGGAGTTACCCCCGCATGAGCGCGCAGTACACACTAGTCTGATGCATGACTGGATGATATGACTCATACATCTCGCATTTTATAATATGACCACCATACACCCTAACGACATCAGGATCGTGGCATCCACAGGCTCATCGTGGATGGTCAGATAGGACCCCAAAAATGTTTAGTTCTAGCATATGTGCACTTTGGATGTCCGTGTGTGAAAGTTCCTAAACCCCTGTGGCCAGGGGATGCTCTAACATCTAGACCGATGGAAGATATGAGCGCCGAGTGCCGAATACCAGAGGCCATGCTTCCCACTATGTCGTGGTCAGTTGAAAGGGGGATGTGGCCTTACTCGCCTGAGGGTAGGGGTAAAGCTAGGCTGAGTTTGACCAACTCATAAGTGGGTCTGCTATCGACGAGCCGGGCTAACATTGGCAGGCGGGTAGTGAGGTCTTTTCCACTCACTGGGCTGCGCGGCCGGGGAGGGCGGCAGCTAGTTTGGAGTGTACTAGACCCTAGTGATATCCTAAAGATGTACGATACTAACATATGGACTTACTGAGCAAGAGTTGCATACTCAACATTTGATTGATTTATTCATTCACTATCCACTCGGGCTGACGGTGCGCAACCAAATTATTATGTGTACTTTTGTAAGTGTTATGGTTTCTTACTCCTTTGATTGTCAAATTTTATAGTGCCAAAACCACAATTTGTCTTGTGTAGCACATTGATATATATGTTCAAGGCAATGCATCACATGTACAAGGACAATGCTTCAAGTTAAGAACAAAGATCTACTTTAAGAAATGCAAGATCAAGTACATTATTCACTCCTTTAAGCTTCAAAGTTCAATGTTTTAAAGCGACATTGAAAGACAAGTTAACTGTTCATACTCAAGACTCAAAGTGAAGTACAACTCAAGTACTACAAATTCAAGCTCCAAAAGAACTTAAGTTCAAGCTTCATTATGTGTCGAGATCTCAAGCTTCAGAACTTCAAAGATCATCTATCATTTGAAGAATAGAAGGTTCAATGTTCATACATCATGGTTAAGGTATGAAAGACCTTAGATTGACCTTAGGGTAAGTCATTTTGAATACATAATTCAAATTGAATCATTATATAAGTGTTTAGTCTGTTCTTCGACTAGTCCTGGACTCTATTCGACTAGTCCTAGCACTGGCTTGACCAATCCAAGAAATTTTAAGACTAGTCGTAAGTTTGTTGCAAAATTTTAGAATTTTTTGTTAAGCCACGACCAGTCCTGGAGACTGCTCGACCGGTCGTGTGAATAGTGCATGACTCGTTTACGACTAGTCTTACAACTACGACTCAAATTTCAGCAACTATATCTGGCTCCACATGACCAGTCGTGGAGGTCTCACGACCGGTCGTGCAAGGCCTACGACCAGTCGTGGAACGGTTTTATCCGATCGCGCTCAAAATTTCAAAAATCTGTAGGTCTTACGACTAGTCGTAGCGTCCACAGGACCAGTCGTGAATGTGATTTCTTCACTTCTAAATAAAGCACAAATTTCAGAGTATTTCATTTCAATTCAAATACGTCACTCTAAGAGATAAGTTAGTCATTTATTTAAGCTATATTGTGCTCATTTAATATTCTCTTTTAGTAACTTTCTTTGCATTTGATTTTGTATTCCGCATTCCAATTACATTTGAAAGAGGAATTGAGGTATTCCTATTTCTTGGAATCAAAATCATATCAAGCTAGCCTAAGGTGCTTTAAATTTAAAATCAATTTAGAACCTATAACCATTTCATAAGTGAGTTTAGACATTGAACTTCTACATTGAAATTCTATTCCGACTTAGTTCTTCTGGGCCGCATTAAAGAGAATATCCAGGTATTTTACAGTTTTATAATTTCCTTTATTTTGGTTTCTTTGAGATTGAGCCAGAAAAATCTCTCAGTTTTGGTTATCTGTGGTGATCTAGAAAACTCAGAGTGTGGGGTTTTTTGAATTGTGTAAGCACACTTGAAAGACACAATTGTGAGGGTTTTAGGTTAACCTGGAAAAGCCTATTTTCATAATGAACGCTAATATCCACTGTGTGAGGATATTAGGAGTCTAGTTGTGTGGCCGTTGTTTAACAGTTGGTGTACACCAGGTGAACCACTATAATTCTTTATGTTTGGTGGATGTGTGGTTTATTTTTTATATCTTTTATCATTCAAGATTGTGGGATGTATTTGTGGATGTAAATATTGTAATCTTTACATTTTGGCATTGTGGGAATGTTGTAATAGCTTAGATTTCCTTTCTTGCTATTTCCTTTTTATTCCTCTTCAGTTTGAGTTTTTGATACACAAACTATTCTAGTAAGGTTGCCCTTCCATAAACCCTTGATTTTTATGGTGTAAGGTTGTCCTTAGAACAACATTTGTATCAACCTCTCAATACTAGAAATTTGAGGTTGCTTTACATTTCCATATTGTGGATTGTTTAAACTGTTATCTTTCCTTTATTTATTTAAATTCCGCTGTTATCATTTTAATTTGGCATAGTCCTATTCACCCCCCCCCCCCCCCCTCTAAGACATATAGCTCGACCTTTTCAAGTGGTATCAGAGCCTAATAGCTTGTTGTGTTTTTTTATTTTTGGAATTATTTCCTGAGCTAATCAATCTAAACTATTTATAAGCTGTCAAATTTTGATAGCCTTTCAGTCACTAGGCCTCCACCATTTGATGGCACTAATTATGCCTATTGGAAAGCCAGAATGAGGATTTTTTTTAAAAATCCATAGATGAGAGTGTGTGTTAGCTACAGTGATTGAATGGACCCCTCCTACCACTGAAGTAACTGGAATCGATGGATCCAAATCTATGAGAATTACACCTTACTTCTCTTGGATGACACTTTAGAAAAGTGAGTGTAGTGCCAATGCAAAAGCACTAAATGCAATTACTTGCGCACTATAACCAGATGAATTCAAATGAATTTTATCCTGTGATTCTGCAAAGTAAGCATGGGATATTTTAGAAATGACACACAAGGGAACATCAATTGTCAAGAAATCTAAAGTTCAAATCCTCACAACCAAATTTGAGGAAATACATATGGAAGAAAATGAAATGTTCATGGACTTCTATACAAGATTAAATGAAATTGTGAACTCTATATGGGGTCTTGGTGATAAAATCCCAGAAAGTAAAGTATGTGCAAAGATACTACGCTCACTACCTAAATGGTTTAATTCAAAAGTGATTGCAATCCATGAACTTCATGATACGAACAATATGAGGGTAGAAGAATTAGTTGGGTCATTACAAACCTATGAGTTAAACTTTAAAGCTCCTAAAGGTAAATCCATCATCACCCTTAAATCTTCTAAATGTATTTCTCAAGAAAATTCTGATTTAAAAAATTCAAAAGATGATATGACCCTTTTAGCTAAGAAGTTTTATAAAAATTTCAAAAGTAAAAAGAGGGTTGATTTTCAAAAATCTAATGATAAGAAAAGATCTAAATCTAAAACTTGGAAATCATTAAAAGATAGTCAATGTTACAACTGCCATGAATATGGGCATTTAGCAAACAAGTGTCCTAAAAAGGACAAACCCAAAAAGAAGGGTATGTTGGCTACTTGAGATGAATCTTCTGGCTCTTAAGCCTCTTCTGAATTAGAAGATTCTGAAACCAAGTCGGGCAATGAAGTTAAAGCCCTTATGTGTAACACCCTGAAAATCAGGGGTCGAGCATAAACTCCACTCCCGAGTTCCAACGCATCACTTATGCAACATAGATAATGATGATTAAATGTTGTCCATGATAGTGCATTAAACATGAGTGGGATAACACCAAAACAGCATATCATACTCCAGAGACGGTTAAATTATGCAAGCGGAAGACTATGATAGATATATAAAATATATAAACTATTATAAGTCTCCAAAGTGTGAACATGTTACCAGGTTATATATATATAATGTATACTCCAAAAATGAACAAAAAGAATATACATGGGTGCTCCAAAAGTGTAAAATAACAAGTGTAATAGCGTCTAATAAACATCCCTGTAACCTCGTCATTCAGAACATGGTCTACATAGACCCGCGTGAAAACTGCATGTAGGAGAATGCCTCCTTGTCATTCTCGAAGTCTGGCTCCACCTCAGGAGTCGCGTCGTCATTTGTAATCAAGACAGAGTCTGGTAGGTGTTTAAAACACCATCCCGTAATGTGGGAGTGAGTGAGTGATCAACTCAGTGGAACTATACAGCAAAGGTTAACATGTTATCAATTCAGTCAGGCAGTAATGATAAAGCAGTAAAAATCAAACATCCCTAAATACTCTTATTAATGCCAAAATGATATGAATAATGATGCATGCCCTCGCCTACACTCCCTTGTGCGACACCATCTTACGATCACGACATGCTTTCTTCCCTCTGTGCTCTTTAACCCAGGGCACAAGCAGTGCAATGTTATGAGCATGATTACCAAGTTTTTATTAGTGTTTTTCATACAGCAGGATTGGAAAACTAAAGTACATCCCTTATATCATTTCCCAAACAATGATTCATTATAGGGTCATCAGTCCTAGTAAATCACATACGATAAGTTATAGGTCACTACCACCAATGCCCTACCAACTGGTAGTCTATTTTTGAAGGCTCGTCGCCAACCCGACTGGGGACCACAGCCAGGCTGCACTGGGGTAGGCCTATTTCATACTCTAGTGCTACGGAAAGGCTCGTCGCCGCTACGCAGGCCCAGAGTATGCTCGAGGTCACTACAAAGGGCTCGTCACCAAATCAGTGTAGGTCGACAGCTCGAATACAGTGTCCCATACCACCGTATTTAGCTCACGAGTCTGGTTGCTCACTAGTCACTACGGGGAGACTCGTCGCCCCAACATAGGCTGACAGCTCAACCATGGTGTCCCATACCACCATGCTCGGCTTATGAGTCTTAGCGGATCGAGGTACCAAGGTTAACGGGGTGTCCACTAGTGAGTTTGGTACCTTAGGTTCAAGCTGTAACGTCCAAACATGGTGAACATACATCGGGTCAATCGGGTTACTTGACGAGCTCAACTAGCCTGAGTGCACATCAAGTAGATCGACATGAAGTGCGTAAGCACTCCGTGTATCCTAACCACTGTCGACAACCGAAGTACGGCTCGAATTCGTCGAACACATCCTGTGTGGTGAAACAACATCATCCACCAATCTAGGATCTGTTACCGATTGCCTGGACTATACAATAGCCCCAATCACATTCAATTACAACAAAATATCCTAGAAGATAGCTAAAGCAGTAATGGATCAAACTTTCAAATCATACAATCAAAGGTCCGATATTGTCTGCTTTAGGGCTGCCAGGGCTATTGCACGGAATCGTTACACCACTCCCCCATCACCCTTCATGACTTTGTTTTTGCATTTTATGGAATACAACTTAAACATAGATTTATACATATGTATTACATAGATAAACAGACACTATAATATACGGTACATGGAGGAAAGCATACACATAGTTAAAGGAGTTGAGAATCATATCTCAACACCCTTATACATTACAAGTTACTAACTACTTACTCATTCAGACATTTAAGCAAATACTTTAGACTACTTTTATCAACATACATGGCGTATGTTGATCACATAGGTATTAGGCCAAATCCTTTCACTAGGGAGTTGCCCCATTTATAACACTCGTGCACCCACGACGGATAGTCATGGCAAGCATGAATCCAAGTTCCATATTCATTCATTCATTTCCACAAACACGTGGGCTACACACTTTAACATATAATGTGTATATTGGTCGTGGCGTGATTTAGGGCAAGTCCTTTCATAAAAGGATTACTGCCTACACAATAATCGCATCGTCACGATAGTTAGTGTAACGACCTGAAAATTTCCGTACATTGGGTCGAGTACCACCTCGACCAGAAAACCCGTAGGATTAAATCCTTTAGAAATTTAACAAAGTTAACTAAGTACTAAACTCAATTAGTTATGAAATCCGTTAGGATCGCTTTAAATACGATCTGCAAGACCCAAAACTTGCAGAATCATTGACGCTAGGTTACCCTAAAGTTTAGAACCAAACTCATTTCCGTCTGCTTCGGAATGAAACGAACTTCAGATAGGTCTGGATCGCATATCGGGATTCCGATTAACCAAGTTAAGGAACTAGGACCGCCCATCGGGCTTAACAATCATCTCAAAAATCAGCCTTATCCGATATTCCACGGCCATTCGTTTGAATCGGAGCGAGGTAGTGTGAAAAACACTATTCACAAGCCGAAATAAATATCCGGAATAGTGATCCGCATCGTTCGTTGACGCGTCAAGATAAGCAACCCGACCGTCGAATCGACCAAATTACACCCTCGGATTAAGAAAATTTCAGAACATTTACATGTACTTGGAATTTCGATCGTGGCCCACCGACCGTCGAATTGAAATCGGTCCGCCACGTGCGATCGCAGATCCGAATGAGTCAAAATGTAATCCCACGTAGATCCATTGATGATAAGTTTAAGTCGACGTTTGGTTCAAAGAGGGCTACCGTAACTCCCTTTCGAAAGTGGAAAAGCGCGAAAATCTTATATAAGCAAAGACCCATGAACCTAAGTCTATTTTAGTAGGTTTGAGGCTATAAAAGGAGCTTAGAGAAGCCCCTCTCACAGCCATACGAATTTTGGTGGAAACCCTAGAGAGAGAGAGAGAAAGAGAGAGAAGGACTTGGAGATCGTTGTCGATCTTCCTCCACTTGCACCTTTGGATTGCTACACGGCCTACACCGCCTTATTCTCGGCGTTTTCCGGTGTTTTCCGCCTCATTTGAAGGTAAGAAAACCTAACCCTAGGTCGATTTGAGGTGGAATTGAGGTAGGGTGTATACCGACTAACCGATTCCGCTCTTTAGGCTAGAATCGGCCAGTAGACGGAAGATCCATCACCCTTGCTGATTTATTCCATTTCCAAAGGCAAAGGTGAGGACTTTAAGCTTATAAGTTACGGTTTTCAACGCTTTCAATGTCAGATAATGGTAGATTCATGATCTGCTTGCAATTGCACATGTACAAAGTGCTTTCCGTTTCCTGTTTTGATTAGCGGTGTGAAATATGGAATTTCACATATTCTAGGTATACGTAGAAATACCGTATACGTATTTTTTTTTGGATAATTGTTTGACATGTTTATTTAATGTTTAATTATATAACATATGAATAAAATACTAGTTTGGCGAAAGAGATCGCCAAAATATATGTTCCTTTGTAAATGTGTCGTATGTTGAAAATCCGTATTTCTTTTGGAATAATGTTTGACATATGTATTTAATGTATGATTATACAATACATGATTAAAATACTATCTTGGCGAAAGGAATCGCCGAAACCTATGTTCCTTTGTAAACACTATGTATGTCGAAATTGGGTATACGTGAAAGTACCCTATACGTATAAAATTTGTTGATGTGTTTGCTATGTTTATTTGCTGTATGAATAGGATGTATATGTATAAAATACTAGCTCGGTAAAGGGACAACCCTAGTACACACTTCCCTAGCATACGTCATGTATGTTGAACTATTGCATTCCAAGTGTTGGTGGAATCACTTGTGAGTGTAAGTGCTTAAGTGTTAGAATCTTAGGTAGATCTTGAGATGGGATTCTCGGTTACCTTAGTGTCACATATGACACTCTCCATGTGGTTGATCACTCTAACCACTCACCTATGAACTCTAGGTATTTGTATCCCTGTGTGTATAGTGCTTTATAACATGCTTTATAACATGCTTGATAACATGCTTTACAACATGCTTTACAACATGCCTTATAACATGCTTTATTTCATGCTTTATAATACATGCTTTGCCTTATGCTTTACTCCATGCTTACAACTGATTGAGTTTGGGACTATGCCTATAGTCCAAACATTCTGTACCAGATTGATGTGGTTGGGTTTCGAGGTTCATATCGCCACAACGGACGTGTCTGGTGAACCCGAGTCGTACTTCGGTTGGCGATAGTGGTTGGCCACACGAGTGCTTTTGCGCTCCATATCGCTCAACTTGTGGTGCGCCGAGATAGTCGCCTCGTCAAGCAAACCGATGTGTTTATGTATGTTCACCATGTTTGGTTGCTAATGCTTGAACCTAGGGTACCAAACTTACCAAAGGTGAAAATCCCGTTAACCATGGTACTCGATCCGCTAAGACTCATGAGCCGGGCATGGTGGTATGGGACACCGTGGTGAAGCCGCCGGCCTACGCTTCGGGCTACGTGCCTCCCCGTAGTGACCAAAGTGAGCAACTCAACTCGTGAGCCGATTATGGTGGTATGGGACACTATATTCGCTACTGTCGCCTACACCGATAAGGTGATGGGGGAGTGGTGCGGTCTTTTGTGTGTACAAATGGCAGCCTCAGAGTGACCGCGAGCATACTCAAGTTGCACAGTGCCTTGGTTCACCGCGATACATAGAGTATGAACTAGGCCTCGTTTCTCAGATAGTTGTATCGTGATGAATCGTTTAAGGGGTGATGGGGGAGTGGTGCAACCTTTGTGCGTAATGTACCACGGGCACCTCTGCAGTGACCTAGAAAACACACTATCGTCGATATTAACTAGGATCGACGACCCTAGATTGGATCATGTTTGGATATGATACAAGGGAGGTACCTTAGTTTCCCAATCCCGTCGTTTGAAATGAATTAATTAAAAACTCGGTAATCATACTCATCATGCACCGCATGTGCCCGGGAAGATGTGGAGCACTGTGGGATGTAAGCATGCGCGAACGTGAGATGGTGTCGCTTGAGGGAGTACGTCTGAGAGGGCATCCATCATAATCGCATTCATACTTGCATTAATCGAGTAACTAGGAGTGTTTGATTTATCGCTTTATCATTACGCTGACCGTATTGGTAACATGATAACTTATATCTTATCGTTCCACCGAGTTAGCTACTCACTCCCACGTTACGGGATCGGTGTTACGCGACACCAACCGGACTGCTCTCGTGTTTAGGCGATCCGGCTTATTCGGGAGGCTGAGTTCGACACGACGAGGACCAGGAGGAGTTCTCGATATGCGAAGCCACTGGCGGCTTCGACTAGGTCACGGATCGATGGGATTTACGTGAGATTGTATTTAGTTATTTTGACATTTTGTTTATTACACGTACATGTATATTGTGACTCGAAGGATTCATATACTGGATAATGAATCATTTATTTTGTTTCTCTACATACATATATATACGCCGGCCTTCCGCTTGCTTTTATACAACCGATCCGGAGTATGAATTACTCGCTTTGGTATAATCTCATTCATGTTTATTGCGCTAACTCGCATAACATTTAACCATCATTGTGTATGTTGCATAAGTGATGCGTTGGAACTCGGGAGTTGAGTTCATACTCGACCCCCGATTTTCGTATGCTACAAGTTGGTATCGAGCATGATTTTGATTAAACCGGACTCGAAGTTATGTCCCCACTACGTACGCCGACGCATTACACTTAGGAGGGTGCGCAAAAATATAAGAACAGCCTTGGGTCTCCTGATTTCGCCGTTCGGCGAAGTTCACCGCACACGGACGCTTGATCGAGTGCGTACTCGATCCGACCATATTTATGGACCCCACGTCACTCCTAGACCGTCTATTGACGTGTCCAGTCACAATCCACCCAAAGTTAGTTGTTAGAAATAAAAAAAATCAGATTGGATCAGAAAGTTACCGGAACTGACCGTTTTGGCACAAAACTGAGTCCGGGGACCCCCACGCCTAATCCGTTAAAGTTTTGGACCAAGCCAGGGTGTATTTGGCACCCTGGGAGTCTGACGAACAGGGCCAGACCGCGGTGGCGCGGTTCCGGCCAAGCCCGACCGCGGCGCCACCGCGGCACCGGCGGCGGACCGCGCCCCCGTTGATTTTCCGGCGTGTTTCCAAACGTGAGATTGGTCGGTTTGGTCCCCTCTACCCCAGGGCACGTGTGATTTTTGCATTAGATTAGGTTTTAAGGGGCTGGAGCTCCCTTTTCTCTCATTTCCCCTCTTTTCAACCACCACCACCTCCATTTTCGATTTTGCTGAAAACCATCCCTCCAAACCTTCAATCCCTCCATTTCCTTCCATAACTCATACACCCCTACCTCCTACAACAGCCCTAGCCTCTCCCTTTCCCCATTTCCACAAGTTGGAGCTCTCATAACCCTCCTTGGAGCTCAAAATTGGGTAATACACTAACCCATCCCATTTTCTTCTTGTTTCTTCTTCATTTCCTACCTCTAGAGCTTATTCCACACCTGTTGGATTGTTGGTTGTGGAAGATAAAAGAGGTCAGCCCTTTGTTCCCCCATTTTAGAAATTTTCCATGGCCCTCCTTGGTGTGGTGGCCACCATTTTCTCCATTTCCTCCATCCTATCATTCATGGGAAAGAGGAAAACCGCGGCCGACGACGCCGGCCCAAGTAGGCCAGCCCATACCCGAAGAAGATCCGACGTTGGGGCCAAGCACAAGCAACGGGAGTTTAGGTCGGCGAGACGGATCCCGACCACCCCGCCATAAATGCTTACCCGATCGGCATGGAATATGGGCGCTCGGGCCGCAAGGTCGTATTTGAAGCTCATGTAGATGAAAGGATGTTTGGCCTACACCCGATGATGGACCACTTGGTGGATATCGGGTGGAATCATATTTTGAAGGCGAGTCTCCCGCATGTGAGAACACGGTCGCGCTTTCTACGCTCACATTGTGGACGCATCACTAGAGCCTCTTCGCCATCGCTTCGTGAGGGGCATAAGGCGCACAATCACTGTGGAGGAGGTGGTTCGAATCACGAAGATTCCGCTTGGTCAAGTGCATCCTAGTGATGACTTCTCTAGAACTGCGCGGGAAAGGGATCGCCGCACGCGATTTCTTTGTGGTCGCCGGTTACTTGGAAGCGAGGAAATTGTATTGCGGCGACAAAGATGTCCGAAGACTTTCATTTGCTCCATCACATCTTCACATACAATGTATACCCACGGTGGGGTAACCGCACGGAATGTACAAGGGTGATGGTGGACTTTCTCGTACAAGATGGGACGCCGGGACAACATATGCCTGCCCACATTCATCCTATCCCGATAGTTAATGTTGCTCGTTCCGCCAGAACGATCTTTCGCTCCCATTTGGCCGACTGATCTGCAGGATGGCTCGTGATGTAGGCTACAGATTGAATATGGAGGATCTTGCACCGGTCCGAGTCATAAATGAAGCGACACTCGGAATATGAAGATCGGCCCCCAACAACGGCAGAAGCCCGACTCGACGAGTCCTGGAGATGAGTCTGATAGCGCCGGCGAAGAGAGTGTTGACCTCAGTGCCGACAAAGTGATGAGGAGCGCAGTGATGACATACGGGAGGAAGAACCAGAGGCTCGGGACACGAGGAGAGTTCACCCCGCGGCTCGGGGGGGGTGGTGTAGATCGAGATGTATCCGATGCGCGATTTGCCTGTCTTGAGGAGAGGCAAGCCGCCCCGCAAAGAAGAGGTTGGACAAGTTCGGCCGAGATTGGACAAGTTCTGGTCGAGATTGGTCAAGTTCGGACTAAACTTGAAGAGAATGAAGCCTACATGAAGAAGAATTTCAAGAAGATGTCCCGCAGACGAAGGCCATCCTGTGCTGTGCGCAGGATAAGAATGCTCCTCCTCCACCGCCTACTTCGGATGCTTAGTCATCCATGTTGTTGTGTGTTGTTGTTTGTTTTGGTTGCCGTGATAGGCGGTTTATGTTTTCATGTAGTAGATGTTGTATTAGGTAGTAGCATGTTTAGGTGTTTGATGTGTGGATGTATTGGCTATAATGTGTTTTCCGTCATGATTCATGTAAACTCTGTAGTCCATGTATTATGACAATTTTGAGTAAATGAAAAGCATATAGCCTCTTTTGTTTGATGATGTGTGGAATGCTTAAGTGCTTTATGGAGTGTGTTATGCTGTATCTCACCAATGCTGTACCTTGTGTTGTATAGGGTATGCCGCGACAGTATACGCGGAGTACGGCACATCTCCTTTTGACTGGCTCCATGGACCAGACACCTTCTAGTAGTAGTGGTCCTGCGGACCGTGGGTTGGGTTCCGATCAGCCCCCTTCTGGTCCTGCTGGCGGGTTGCCACCATACACGCCCCGGTCCGTGAGCAGTTTTGGCCGTCATCTTCACGCGGGATTCCTGGAGGCTCCGCCGACGGATAGATTTGAGCGGTGATGTTGATGATGCATCGAAGCCAGATAAAGCTGACAGAAGAAGAAGACTGGCAGCCTTTATGGCCACTATCGCTGAGGCCTTATCACATGGTGGTAGTGCGACTCCACCTACTACTCCTGCTTGTCCTGCCGGGCACCCTGAGCCTCCTGCTCAGTGTGAGGATGTGCCTCTGCCTCCACCCGTGGTGCCTCCTACTGGAGATGTCGGCACGCGCGGTCTACTCGAGCGGTTTCAGCGCTTGAGGCCTCCTTCGTTCATGGGCACTCATAGGCCCGAGGAGGCAGAGTTTTGGCTTGACCGCATCTCGAAGATGCTTCTGATGTCGCATTGCTCGAGCGCAGCAGCGGTGTAGAGCCGGCCGCCTTCATGTTTGAGAGAGGGAGGCGAGTTTATGGTGGGACAAGCAGTGTTGCGGCCTCGTCGCAGCCGGACTACGTATGGACCCGGGAGGCTTTTGAGTTCGGTTGCCCATGAGAAATACTACCCGCCGACTTACCGACATGAGCGGGAGGACGAGTTTCTCGCGCCTCAGGCAGGAGGCATGACTATTACAGAGTACGAGCACCGCTTCACCGAGTTGGGCCGCTTTGTCCCGACTATACTAGTAGACGAGCAGATGCGGATGCGTCGATTCTCTTTGGGCTTGCGACCGGAGATACGGTCGAAGATATGCTGCCTCACTATACCTACATATGCAGCACTGGTTCACATGTCTATGACGGCAGAGCAGGATGTGGACCGGTTGGCCCGATCACGTGGCACTATGGTTGCGAGGCCACGACAGAGATACAGATGTGCCTATCCTCAGGCAAGAGGCCTCGTGTTGACTCGCCTCCTAGGATCGCAGCGCTGTGGGCTCAGCGAGGCGCCCTATCAGTGACCCGCACATACCGCGGGAAACAGGGTCATCTTATTGAGAGTTGCTTCGCGCGGATGAAGGACGTGGGTTCTCTCCGCCACGATGATGGGCCGTTCTCGCCCACAGCCATATCGCCCTCCACCGCTACAGACAGCCCCGCACATCCTTCCTTCCGACCTCCGTGCAAGACTTGTGCCGCCGCCACCGACCCTGGCTCTCACCGAACCGCCGCCAGAAGAAGCTCGCGTTCATACTCTCGTGGCCGAGGCACCCGAGACGCCTGCCAGCCCGACGGCCTTCGAGGGTACGGCTTTTATTCGCGACACTCCCGTCTCTTTATGGTGGACACCGGGTCCACTACTTCTATTATTTCTTGTGGGCGGTGAAGCGCCTATTTGCATACGATTCCCACTAAGGGAATGAGACTCACTACGGCCACCGGGACCCGTTCGGATGTCACACGATTATGCGAGGGTTGCTCGGTAGTTTTGGGTAGCAAAGACAAGTGCTCGTCGACCTCGTTGTTGCTCCGCCGTGGCACTACGACGTTATCCTTGGCATGGATTGGCTCACCAGATGAGGGCGGAGGTAGATTGCGACACTCGGATCGTGACGGCCCATGGACCCGACGGTACGCCTTTCACGTTCCCGGTGCAAGTCGCTGGCCCCGTCGAGTTGATTGTTATGTGCTTTGCTTGTGCCGACCGATGGTCCGACAAGAGATAGTACGCCGCAAGTGGTTCGAGACTTCGCTGTGCGTGTTCGAGACTATCCCGGTTTACCTCCTCGGCGTGAGATTGATTTTACGATAGATCTTACGCCCGGTGCGATGCCCATCTCGTTGCTCACGTATCGTATGCCTCCATGTGAGATGGAGGAGTCATGGACACGTATTGATGTACTTGTAGAGAGAGGTTTTATTCGACCTAGTGTGTCTCCTTGGGGAGCACCTGTGTTGTTCGTGAAGAAGGACGGGTCGCTACGGTTGTGTATTGATTACCGTAGGTTGAACTAGGTCACGGTGAAGAACAAGTATCCTTTGCTCAGATTGACGATCCGTTCGATCGCCTGAGAGGGGCGAAGTATTTCTCGAAGATTGATCTCAGTCGTGGGTACCACCGCTGCGCGTGAGAGAGGAGGACGTGCGTAAGACAAATGCCTTCAGACGTGCTTTGGGCACTACGAGTTCTTAGTGATGTCGTTCGGCCCGACGAACGCACCGCCCGTGTTCATGGATCTGATGAACCGGGTATTTCGGCCCTTCCTCTACCGATTCGTCATCGTCTTCATCGATGACATCTTGATATACTCCACGAGTCGGGAGGAGCACGAGGAGCACTTGCGAGCGGTATTGGAGACACTGAAGAAGAACCAGCTTGTTTGCGAAGATAAGAAGTGCGACTTCCGGCAGAGGAAGTCAAGTTCCCGGGACATGTAGTGTCCAAGGATGGGATAGCAATGGACCTTGCTAAGGTAGCCATGTTCAGATTGCGCAAGCACCGAATACGTTCGAGGTGAGGAGTTTCCTTGGTCCGGCCGGATACTACGTACGTTTCATTCGGATTTCTCGAAGATCGCTGTGCCATTGTCTCACCGATTTGACTCGGAAGGACCTCGAAGTTCGCCCGGAATGAGAAGGCGGAGGCGCCTTTAAGGAGCCGAAGGACAAGTTGACGTCCGCCCCGTGCTAGTATTGCCGTGAGCAAGGGGTGAAATACACGGTGTATACCGACGCGTCTCGCGTTGGTTTGGGTTGTGTGTTGATGCGTAAAGATAGGGTGATATCGTATGCCTCGAGACAATTAAGGAAGCACGAGGAGAATTACCCTACACATGACCCGGAGTTGGCGGTCATGTCATCTTTGCATTGAAGCTCTGGAGACATTACCTCTATGGTGAGGAGTTCGAGCTTTTCGCGACCACAAGAGCCTTAAATACATATTCACGCAGCCGAGATTTGAATATGAGACAACGATGGATGGAGACCTGAAGGACTTCTGTTCGAGGTTTCCTACCATCCCGGCAAGGCGAACCTTGTGGCGACGCGTTGAGCCGCAAGAAGGCGATTGCATTTGCAGCACCGCTGATGATAGCCGAGTGGGATATGGTAGAGTTTGTGCGAGACTTCGAGCAGAGACTCACTGTCGAGGAGCCATTTGAGTGTGTTGCGCACATTCGGGTGCGGCCACTTATCGACGACAGGATTGTTGAGGCCCAAGAGGGCGATGCACGGCTGTCTGAGCTTCGAGAGCAGGCTAGCGACGCTGTGGACTCCGAGTGGAGAGTTGGATCTGATGGGGGTTTACGATTTCGTGGCCGCCTATGTGTTCCAGATGTGCCTGACTTGAGACGCGAGCTTCTCGAGTCGGCCCATAATTCGAAGTTTGTGATGCATCCTGGTAGCACGAAGATGTACCAGGATATGAGACGGACGTATTGGTGGGATAACATGAAGGCTCACATTGCTGAGTATGTGTCTCAATGCCTGACGTGCCAGCAGGTCAAGGCGTAACATCGCCGACCTCCGGACCGCCTGCCCCATGTCTATAGCGGAGTGGAAGTGGGACTTCATCTCCATGGACTTCATATCAGGGTTGCCGAAGACGAGGAAGGGACACGATTCCATTTGGGTGATTGTGGACCGATTGACCAAATCGGCCCATTTCCTCCCTATCAGAGTTACGAACTCCGCAGACGAGCTGGCTAGATTGTACATCAGGGAGATCGTCCGTCTGCACGGAGTTCCCTTGGAGATTGTGTCGGACAGAGACACGCGGTTCACATCCATCTTCCGGACTCGTATCCGAGGAGGCGATGGGTGTGAAGTTGAAGTTCAAGCATACGCTTCATCCTCGACCGATGGGCGTACGTGAGCAGCGAGTGAATCGATTCGGAGGATATGTTGCGAGCGTGTGTGTTGGACTTCAAGGACGGCTTGGGACGACCGTCTTCCGTACGCGAGTTCGCCACAACAACAGCCTTCCTTCCAGCGACGATTGGCATGGCGCCATATGAGGCTCTTTATGGTCGACCCAGAGCACCGCACCGTTGGGCGTAGGTTGGAGAGCGTAGCCCGATTGGCCCGTAGTTGGCACAGCGACCGCTGCAGAAGGTAGACATTATCGCGTCGATTACTCACAAGCAGCGCAGCGTGCATGAAGAGTTACGCCGATACGAGGCGGCGACCGCCGGAGTTCGAGGTTGGTGATCATGTGTTCCTTGGGTTTCCCCCTATGAAGGAGTCCTTCGGCCTTGGGAAGAAGGGGAAGCTCACACCGAGGTTCATCGGTCCATTTCAGACACCGGATCGAGTGGGTGATGTGGCGTATCGTCTCGCCTGCCTACACCACTTGCTTCGTACATAACGTATTTCATGTATTTATGTCGAAGAAGTACGTTCTCGATCCTTCGCATATCATCGATGGGAGCAGTACGGTTGAGCGAGGATGCGACATATGAGTTGCGCCCGACGCGCATCCTGACAGAAGGAGCAGTACGCAGTAGAAGGTCATCCCACTTGTGAAGGTACTTTGGACACATCATTCGAGGAGGAAGCTACCCGGGAGACCGAGGCCGAGGTCGTGAAGAACTACCCTCGATTCTCGAGGAGTACGAACAGTATAAATTTCGAGGACGAAATTTTTTGTTTAAGGGGGGTAGATTGTAACGACCGAAAATTTCCGTACATCGGGTCGAGTACCACTCGACCGTAAAACCCGTAGGATTAAATCCTTTAGAAATTTAACAAAGTTAACTAAGTACTAAACTCATTTAGTTATGAAATCTAGTTAGGATCGCTTTAAATACGATCCGCAAGACCCAAAACTTGCGTAATCATCGACGCTAGGTTACCCTAAAGTTTAGAACCAAACTCATTTCCCGTCCGCTTCTAGAATGAAACGAAACTTCAGATTAGGTCCGGATCGCACACGGATTCCGATTAACCCGGGTTAAGGAACTAGGACCGCCCCACCGGGCTTAACAATCATCTCAAAAATCACCTTTATCCGATATTCCACGGCCATTCGTTTCGAATCTGAGCGAGGTAGTGTGAAAACACTATTCACAAGCCGAAATAAATATCCGGAATAGTGATCTCGCATCGTTCGTTGACGCACAAGATAAGCAACCCGACCGTCGTAATCGACCAAATTACACCTCTGATTAAGAAAATTTCGTGAACATTTACATGTACTTGGAATTTCGATCGTGGCCCACCGACCGTCGAATTGAAATGGTCCGCCACGTACATCTACGATCCGAATGAGTCAAAAATGTAATCCCACGTAGATCCATTGATGATAAGTTTAAGCTCCGACGTTTGGTTCAAAGAGGGCTACCGTAACTCCCCTTTGATGGAAAAGCGCCGAAAATCTTATATAGGCAAAAGACTCCCATGAACCTAAGTCTATTTCTCGTAAGGTTTGAGGCTATAAAAGGAGCTTAGAGCAGCCCCTCTCACAGCCATACGAATTTTGGTGGAAACCCTAGAGAGAGAGAGAGAAAAGAGAGAAGGACTTGGAGATCGTTGCGATCTTCCTCCACTTGCACCGGATTGCTACACGGCCTACACCGCCTTATTCTCGGCGTTTTCCTGTTTTCCGCCTCATTTGAAGGTAAGAAAACCTAACCCTAGGTCTGATTTGAGGTGGAATTGAGGTAGGGTGTATACCGACTAACCGATTCCGCTCTTTAGGCTAGAAATCGGCCGTAGACGGAAGATCCATCACCCTTGCTGATTTATTCCGTTTCCAAAGGCAAAGGTGAGGACTTTAAGCTTATAAGTTACGGTTTTCAACGCTTTCAATGTCAGATAATGGTAGATTCATGATCTGCTTGCAATTGCACATGTACAAAGTGCTTTCCGTTTCCCGTTTTGATTAGCGGTGTGAAATATGGAATTTCACATATTCTAGGTATACGTAGAAATACCGTATACGTATTTTTTTTGGATAATTGTTTGACATGTTTATTTAATGTTTAATTATATAACATATGAATAAAATACTAGTTTGGCGAAAGAGATCGCCAAAATATATGTTCCTTTGTAAATGTGCCGTATGTTGAAAATACGTATTTCTTTTGGAATAATGTTTGACATATGTATTTAATGTATGATTATACAATACATGATTAAAATACTAGCTTGGCGAAAGGAATCGCCGAAACCTATGTTCCTTTGTAAACACTATGTATGTCGAAATTGGGTATACGTGAAAGTACCCTATACGTATAAAATTTGTTGATGTGTTTGCTATGTTTATTTGCTGTATGAATAGGATGTATATGTATAAAATACTAGCTCTAGAAAGGGACAACCCTAGTACACACTTCCCTAGCATACGTCATGTATGTTGAACTATGCATTCCAAGTGTTGGTGGAATCACTTGTGAGTGTAAGTGCTTAAGTGTTAGAATCTTAGGTAGATGTGAGATGGGATTCTTACCTTAGTGTCACATATGACACTCTCCATGTGGTTGATCACTCTAACCACTCACCTATGAACTCTAGGTATTTGTATCCCTGTGTGTATAGTGCTTTATAACATGCTTTATAACATGCTTGATAACATGCTTTACAAGATGCTTTACAACATGCCTTATAACATGCTTTATTTCATGCTTTATAATCATGCTTTGCCTTATGCTTTACTCCATGCTTCACAACTGATTGAGTTTGGGACTATGCCTATAGTCCAAACATTCGGTACTGATTTACTGGAGTTGTGGCCGAGGTTCATATCGCCACAACGGACGTGTCTGGCGAACCCGAGTCGTACTTCGGTTAGCGATAGTGGTTGGCCACACGGAGTGCTTTTGCGCTCCATATCGCTCAACTTGTGGTGCGCTCGAGATAGTCAGGCTCGTCAAGCAAACCGATGTGTTTATGTATGTTCACCAAGTTTGGTCGCTAATGCTTGAACTTAGGGTACCAAACTTACCAGTGAAAATCCCGTTAACCATGGTACCTCGATCCGCTAAGACTCATGAGCCGGGCATGGTGGTATGGGACACCGTGGTCGAGCCGTCGGCCTACGCCGGGCTACGTGCCTCCCGTAGTGACCAGTGAGCAACTCAACTCGTGAGCCGATTATGGTGGTATGGGACACTATATTCGCGCCATTGCCGGCCTACACCGATAAGGTGATGGGGAGTGGTGCGTCTTTGTGTGTACAAACAGCGGCAGCCTTTGTAGTGACCGCGAGCATACGAAGTTGCAGCGTGCCTTAGGGTTCGCCGCGATACATAGAGTATGAACTAGGCCTGTTTCTCGTATAGTTGTATCGTGATGAATCGTTTAAGGGGTGATGGGGGAGTGGTGCAACCTTTGTGCGTAATGTACCGGGCCCTGCAGTGACCTAGAAAACACACTATCGTCTCGATATTAACTAGGACCGACGACCCTAGATTGGATCATGTTTGGATATGATACAAGGGAGGTACCTTAGTTTCCCAATCCTCGTTGTTTGAAATGAATTAATTAAAAACTCGGTAATCATACTCATCATGCACCGCATGTGCCCTGGAAGATGTGGAGCACGTGGGATGTAAGCATGCGCGAACGTGAGATGGTGTCGCTGAGGGAGTACGTCGGAGAGGGCATCCATCATAATCGCATTCATACTTGCATTAATCAGAGTAACTAGGAGTGTTTGATTTACTGCTTTATCATTACTGCTTGACTGTATTGGTAACATGATAACTTATATCTTACTGTTCCACTGAGTTAGCTACTCACTCCCACGTTACGGGACGGTGTTGCGCACACCAACCAGACTCTGCTCTGTGTTTAAGCGATCCGGCTATCTCCGGGAGGCGAGCCCGACACGACGAGGACCAGGAGGAGTTCTCGTATATGCAGCCACACGCCGGCGGCTTCGACTAGGGTCCGGATCGATGGGATTTACAGAGATTGTATTTAGTTATTTTGACATTTTGTTTATTACACAGACATGTATATTGTGACTCAGAAGGATTCATACTATGGATAATGAATCATTTATTTTGTTTCTCTACATACATATATATACAAATTCAGTTTCCGCTTGCTTTTATACAACGATCCGGGAGTATGAATTACTGCTTTGGTATAATCTCATTCATGTTTATTGCGCTAACTCAGACAACATTTAACCATCATTGTGTATGTTGCATAAGTGATGCGTTGGAACTCGGGAGTTGAGTTCATACTCGACCCCCGATTTTCAGGGCGTTACAGTTAGTCATGGGAGTACACTAACGTAAGGTTTATACTCATTTAGTCTTTTACTCAAACACTTAGGCTACATATTGTAGCATACACGACATATGGTAATATAACATGTATTAGGCTAATCCGTTCACCCAGAAGTTGTTACACATGCATCTAGCATACATAGACAGCAATTAATTATGGCAAGCATAAATCCGAATTTCATATGTATACGGTATTTTCTACAAATATGAGGAATACAGTATATTCAACCTAGTTAACGTATAACTGAAAAATGAAACGGACATCACTTTATGCATGTGAAATAGCACCTACGTCAAGAATAAATCATTAACCGACATTGAAAGCCTTGAAAACCATAACCTATACGTCTATAGTCCGCACCTTATGCCGTAGAAGCGTAATGAATTCGACAGAGACTCCAAGTCTTCGTCAACGATGGAATGACAACCTATAACATGAGTTAAGTCAGATATCTCGCCACTTGTAACAATTGAAACCCTAGAACAGATTAGGGTTAGGTTTTCTTACCTAGGAACGAAGTCAGAATCGCCGGAATAGCGATTAGATAACGATGAATAGGCAGGTAGAATAGTAGGATAGAGTGCCCGGAATCTTCTCCCACTTCTCTCACACCTTCCCTCTCTTTACTCTCTTCTCTCTCCTAGGGTTTTCTCAAATTCGTATGGAGTGAATGAGAGAGGGTTTAAGGTCCTTATATAGGCCTAAAATTGATGAAAATAGCCCCAAGGCCAAGGTATACTTAGGTTATAGTCAAAGGAGATCTGTTTCAGCTTAATGGAGCACTTCCGGAGCCCTCCCTTGAGCCAAAGGTCAAACTTAAGCTCACCGACCTTGGATCTAGGTTGAGTTAAGTTTTCGTTCCAATCGGATTTCCAGATCACATGTGGCGGACCAATTTCAGTTCAATGGTCATCGAAACTCGATCAGGGTTACAAGTACACTGACCTGTGTATTAAATTTCCCCTGATCCGAGGGTGTATTTGGGTCAGATTCTAATGGTCTAAATCCTTATAGTCGGCCTGCAAGTGATAAGTCTCAGATGACTTAAATTTAAATTTTTATTTTTAAAATATCCACGTTTCTCACACACTTCATTCCGGGCTCAAGCGAATAGCCCAGGGACACTATCTGGATTTGATTTTTGAGATGGTTGTCAAACCCAGCAACGCGGTCTTAATTTTATAATTTTGCATTAATCGGACTTTTGACGTGCAGTCCAAATCCAATATAGAGTTTCAATGTGCTCTCGAGAGCAACTGGGTGATGAGATTGATCCTAGATTTTAGGGTAACCTAGCGTCAATGATTCTACAAGTTTTAGGTCTTGTAGATCGTATTTAAAGTGATTAGTGCCAATTTCACAGGTACTATAGTTTAACACTTAGGTAATTCTCGTTTATTTTCTAAAGGATTTGAGGTTTGAGAAGTTAATAAGGGGTTAGGATCAACCCCTTGCCTAAGGGCATCTAACTCCAGGTTGGCAAAAATCTGGAGCGTTACAATCTAACCCCCTTAAAAATAATTTCATATCCGAAATTGCCTAAGGGTTGTAAGTAAAGATTTTATTATTCCTTGTGCTCAAGTTTTACTGATTTCAAGTTTATATGCGTGGTACGACGTATACTATCTATGCTAGTCTGGCTCATGTTCATTTACCCCCCTTAAACTTATCCTTTATCTCTTGCTTATACCCTGGTGGTTTGCTACAATTTATTCATTTATCTATTTGACGTCTTGACGACAATTCCGATTTATTTAGAGTAAGATATTTTGTTTCAATGGTCGACCAATACGGAGAGACGGTTGCAGTGGGCTTGATCCCGATACATCGATCGTCTACCTAACCAGTGTAGAAGGCTCATCGTATCCCTTCCTAGTCCTGGTAGATCCTGGTCTTCTGCTCGGTCAAAGCAGTGAGTCCATTTGTAATCACCCAGGATTGAGAATTGGGTCAAGCCGCGAATGCTTCATAGTTGTATATTCCAGTAACTCCGTAGTTTGATTACTCTAAAAACTTAGGGAATGTTTATCAATGAAAGGTTCAAATTTCCTAGTCATAGGATTTCCCATTGGGTCTTGGTTTAGGAGAGTCCTCATCTTAATTCATGTCCATGGTAGTAGTTAAACTCGTACTCATTATTAGGCCCTTTCTGTGATATGAATTGGTTTAATATTTAAACCCTAATTACTTTCCTTCTAGTAACTTTATTATCGACACTCTAAGAAAGGTCCAAATCCTATTTAATGACCTATCTTTACATATAGTCTGGATCAATTCCATTTGATCCTAGGCCAGTGGGCTATCGGCCCACCAAGCTTCTGTTGCGCCTATGAGTGGGTAGACAAGTATACCTACCTAACTCGACCGTATTCATAACCTTTTTACCCCCCTTAAAAACTTATTTAAGGCTCAAAAATCCATGTCTCGCTCCATACGTCAGAACGAGGTGTAATTTAGACCTATTCTTGGCAGGAAATGGGAAACGATCTCTTAATACATCGATCTTCCTTCTATCGGTGATGTGTGCTATGGCATTGGTACCTATGGTTATATAAAGGAGATAAAATGATGGGTGTTGTGGTTGGGTTCAAGGACGAGTGTGAGTTTGTGGTAAGGTGCCTAACTATACCAGGGAAGGACCTTTGCCATGGTCCCGACTTACCTCTTTAATCATGTCTAGTTGAATACTGTAAGATAATCTATACATTATTAGTGCATAAGGAATTTGGACAAAATAGGTTAACGGGTAAACTATCTTTCTAAGGCCATATGCATAATATATATGCCCGAATGGTCTGTGATTCAGGCCCTAATCCCTAACTCTCTGTTGCCCATTTAATAAATTTCTTAGGCCTGAGCAAAGTATCTTTATTGGCTACATGTTCTCAAAGGAGAAGTAACAAACTTTTGGTTGTAAGTGGTTCGGCCAACACGGAAGGAAAGTTGTGTAGTGGGTCTGAGCTGGATACATAGACCTTCTGCCTAGCTAGGATAAAAAATTGTCGTATCAGTTCTTAATCCTAGTTGATCCCGACCTTTTGCTTGATCAGAGCATTGAATTCATTGATAACTACTAGGATTGAGAATTCAATTCAAACCGCAAATACCTCGCTTATATATAGTTCTCTACTCCGTGTTCCCTATTGTAATAAGCCCTTGAGAAGACAATCCTAGGGGGTGTGTTGATTTGACCTAATGTTCAATCCAACAGATATATATAAGTTTTCCCTATACGTGAATAGTTTCTAATCAAAATAACTTTTCTAAGAGTTATTTAATAAGCCTATAAGTATTAGGGGGATTCAACGAAGGAATGAGATCTCACTCCAACCTAATAAAGCTAACTAACTAAGTCTATCTTTTAATTGTCTTAGCATAATCAGTGTTTTACATTCCTTAGTATAACCAACCAATAGGTGTAATCCAAAGTCTATGCTTATATGCTAGATGATTTCATACCCTTCCCAATATAAGAAATTGCTTATCGCTTAGGGTGAAACGTTGTCTGATTGGAATTGAGTTGCCTGAACTTGAATTTAACTACACTCGAGCACTACACACATGCTCATACTAGCTAAGAAGGTCCTAGGGTTTACATTATTAATTTGTTGAATTTCCTATACTGTCAGATTTGTTTGTAAAATCTAGGAGTACCAACTCTAGGTCCAAAACTCTAAAGGCCTGTTTGGCCAATGGTATTAGGTTGTATTAAATAGATTGCATTGCTAATCCCACTTTGGGATTGGGAAGGACATGTTTGGAAGAAGGGTGGGATGGGATTAAAATCAATTTCATAGGCTGTGGAAAATGAGTCTTGTGTTGAAAAGTGTGAGATGAGATTTGTGGGTTTGGAAAGTTACAAGACACAAAAGTTAGGTTTTGTGCTCATATGGGTGTGAAATGGTGAAGCCAAGAGGAGTAAGAGATGGGTTTAAAGGAGTAATGGTGGAGGGGTGGAAGGAGTTTACAATTGTCAAGTACAACTCCAACTTGTCAAGCATTCTACACATTCGATAGCAAAAGGAACTTCATGCATTTCATTTAACCCAAAATCATCACAATACATGGGATGTAGCCTTACATGGACCATGACAGAAGATGCATGTATTAGAAGGCTTTAAACACTAAAACATACTACCAAACTATCACACTATGAAGCCTCTCAACATAAAAACACAAAGGTCCTAACACGGCAACAAACAAACTACGAGACACGGATGACTAGGCATCCGAGTCTGGTGATGGAGGGGCACCTTTATCCTGCAAGCAGCACAGGATAGACTTCAAAGTGCAAATCACTTTCTTAATTTTGTGTTTCACGAGGCCTCGAAGATCCATAAGGTCCTGTCGTAGGACAGCCTGACCCTCCTCAAGTCGAGCTAAACGAGCATCCCTAACATCTTGATCAGCGTCCTGCTCCGGTGCCGTAGGAGGGGAGCTCTCCTCCGTGTTCTGGGCCTCCTCTTCTTCCTCACTCCCTTCCTCTTCTATTTCAGCTCCACATTCTTCCTCACCTTCATACTCCTTACTAGCCGTCTCATCCTCACTCTCATCAAGTCGGGCTTGCCGCTGTCATAGCCCGATTTTCATCTAATTGAGAGTAGTTTCGTCGTTGAAATGTTGCGGCATTGGGATTTCTACGCCAAGACTGTAGCCGAACTCGCGTGCAATCTTGAATATAAGCCGACCGAAGGGGAGCGAATCAGTCCTTCTATTGGAGTGTGTGGTAAGAACTATCTGTCACAAAACATACGTAGGCACACACAACTTCTCTCCCTGCCCCACTTGGTATAGAAAATCTACTATCAGGCGCATGCACTCACTGCGATTACCCCACCAGGGGTACCCGTTAAACGAGCAGATATGGTGGAGTAGGCGGAAATCATCCGTCATGTTTAACTCCAGGAGGCTATTGTTTGGCTGCCATTGAACCAGTCAACCACAAAGGAAATGTATACGGCGATCCTTTCATGTGCAGTCTTCAGATTCTTCTCGCTCGCGTGGACTTGGCCAAGTGGTATTCCCATGAGTCGAGCTATCAGGCTAGCGTCAATTGTGGCCTCCCGACCTCTTCCCACGGGAATCTTGAACTGCAATGGCTCCAATGTAGGCTCTTAAATGTGGGCGTAGAAAGCTCAGACAATACCCACATTCGCATGATATTTTTTCTCAAACACAGGGCCTCAATCGGCTTCACCCAGGCGCTCCAATAACAGTTACTCCCCAAAGAGCCGCCCATCTACCTGAGCTTCAAAAAGGACCCTACGGTCTGCATATCTTCTATGGGATAACTCTGCCAGTAGAGCCCTTGGGAGAGGAGCCTGGGGATCGAGATCCCGCTTAGTCCGCACCTCGCATTCAACGCCCGTGCTTACGGTGGCACCTCTCGGTCTCCTTGAACGAGTGGGGTGACTAGGCCCGGCTTCATCCACGGCACCCTTTCTCTTTTTCATGAGAGAAAGAATGGTGGAAATTAAGAAAATGACCGTAATAAGCTCAAATATAGCCATAGAAAAGTGAAGAAAAGGGAGGAAAGGGATGAGATCTTTGGGTGTCCACGGATTTGAGCCTCAAATGAGGGTGTAAAGGCTCAAATAAAGGGGATAAAGAAGGAAAATGAAGAGATGAGATGGGTGAGTGGGCTTACACAAATTTGAGACTCAAATGGTGGGTTTAAGAGCTCAAATGAGAGAGAATGGAAGGGTTATGCAGCAATGGAGAAGGGTTTTCATTAGGTAGTGGAGAGGGTGCATGAAAATGGAAGATAGAACTCGTGGTGGGGTGATTTGAGAGAGAAACAAGAAGTTTTGAAGAAAAGGGAAAGCTTGAAGGGGTGGTTTGTGAAGGAGGGGCGAGTGTGGAGGGTTTTAATCGATCCACCCTGGGTCAGTGGGCCCCACAACACCCCAAAGGTGTCAGCCCTAGCCGGCCCGCCCGGCCAGGCCCGTTAGGCGGCGAGGCCCTCGCTTGTCGCTGGAGGTTTTGGCGAGGGCTCGCCCCTTGGGTGAGGTCCTCCTACCCCCCTTGGTCCAAAAACATGTGGGGCCCACCTTGAGTCCCACTGTATTGGTCATTTTGACCCCCCGACTCCGATTCGAGTCGTTTCTAGTCCTTTCATGTAAGTTCTAGTATTTATTCGTGTTTACCGATTGTTGAAGGCTGGGATGGGGTACATTATGATTTAAACCCTTCAATTGACGGTCTAGGGATGATTCGGGGTTGTCTCATGCAATCGTGGAGGTGTACGGACTCGATCTCAGCGATCGTTTTCGGTGAATTTCGCCAATTGGTGAAACTGGGAAACCTAAGCTTATTTCTACATTTTCTCGCACCCACCTAAGTTGAAATGCGCCAACGTACATCGTGTGACCATAACCCAGGTCCAGTTTAATCCAAATCACGCTCTGATACCAACTTGTAACTCCCTGAAAATCAGGGGTCGAGCATAAGTTCCACTCCTAAGTTCCAACGCATCACTTATGTAACATAGATAATGATGATTAAATGTTGTCCATGATAGTGCATTAAACATGAGTGGGATTACACCAAAACAACAATCATACTCCAAAGATAGTTAAATTATGCAAGCGGAAGACTGTGATAGATATATAAAATATATAAACTATTATAAGTCTCCAAAGTGTGAACATGTTACCAGGTTATATATATACATGTATACTCTAAAAATGAACAAAAAGAATATACATGGGTGCTCCAAAAGTGCAAAATAACAAGTGTAATGACGTCTAATCAACATCCCTATAACCCCGTTGTTTTGAACATGGTCTACATAGACCCGTCTGAAAACTGCATGTAGGAGAATGCCTCCTCGTCGTCCTCGAAGTGCAGCTCCGCCTCAGGAGTTGCATCATCATCTGCAATCAAGACAGAGTCTGGTTGGTGTTTAAAACACCGTCCCGTAACGTGGGAGTGAGTGATCAACTCAGTGGAACTATACAGCAAAGGTTAACATGTTATCAATTCAGTCAAGCAGTAATGATAAAGCAGTAAAAATCAAACATCCCTGAATACTCTTACTAATGCCATAATGATATGAATTATGATGCATGCCCTCGCCTACAATCCCTCGTGCAACACCATCTTACAGTTGCGGCATGCTTTCTTCCCTCTGTGCTCTTCAACTCGGGGCACATGTAGTGCGATGTTATGAGCATGATTACCAAGTTTTTATTAGTCCTTTTCTTACAACAGGATTGGGAAACTAAGGTACCTCCCTTATATCATTTTCCAAACAATGATCCATTATAGGGTCGTCAGTCCTAGTAAATCACATACGATAAGTAAGTTATAGGTCACTACCACCAATGCCCTACCAACTTGCAGTCTATTTTCAAAGGCTCGTCGCCAACCCGACTGGGGACCAAAGCCAGGCTGCACTGGGGTAGGCCTATTTCATACTCTAGTGCTACGGAAAGGCTTGTCGTCTCTACGCAGGCCCAGAGTATGTTCGAGGTCACTACAAAGGGCTCATCACCAAATCAGTGTAGGATGACAACTCGAATACAGTGACCTATACCACCATATTCGGCTCACGAGTCTGGTTGCTCACTGGTCATTACAGGGAGGCTCGTCGCCCCAGCGTAGGCCGACAGCTCGACTATGGTGTCTCATACCACCATGCCCGGCTCATGAGTCTTAGTGGATCAAGGTACTATGGTTAAAGGGGTGTCTATTGGTGAGTTTGGTACCTTAGGTTCAAGCAGTAGTGTCCAAACATGGTGAACATACATCGAGTCAATCGGGTTACTTGACGAGCTCGACCAGCCCAAGTGCACATCAAGTGGATCGACATGACGTGCGTAAGCACTCCGTGTGGCCTAACCACTGTCGACAACCGAAGTATGGTTCGGATTCATCGAACACATCCTATGTGGCGAAACAACATCATCCACCAATCTAGGATTTGTTACCGATTGCCTGGACTATACAATAGCCCCAATCACATTCAATTATAACAAAATATCCTAGAAGATAGTTAAAGCAGTAATGGATCAAGCTTTCAAATCATACAACCAAAGGTCCGATATTGTCTGCTTTAGGGCTGCCAGAGCTATTGCACGGAATCGTTACACCACTCCTCCATCACCCTTCATGGCTTTATTTTTGCATTTTATAGAATACAACTTAAATATAGATTTATACATATGCATTACATAGATAAATAGGTACTATAATATACTGTACATGGAGGAAAGCATACACATAGTTAAAGGAGTTGAGAATCATATCTCAGCACCCTTATACATTACAAGTTACTAACTACTTACTCATTCAGACATTTCAGCAAATACTTTAGACTACTTTCATCAACATACAAGACGTATGTTGATCACATAGGTATTAGGCCAAATCCTTTCACTAGGGAGTTGCCCCATTTATAACACTCGTGCACCCATGACGGATAGTCATGGCAAGCATGAATCCAAGTTCCATATTCATTCATTCATTTCCACAAACACGTGGGCTACACACTTTAACATATATTGTGTATATTGGTCGTGGCGTGATTTAGGGCAAGTCCTTTCGTCAAAGGATTATCGCCTACACAATAATCTCATCGTCACGATAGTTAGTCATGGCATATACTAATGCAAGGTTTATACTCATTTAGTCTTTTACTCAAACACTTAGGCTACGCATTGTAACATACACCAAGTATGTTAATATAACATGTATTAGGCTAATCCGTTCACCCAGAAGTTGTTACACATGCATCTAGCATACATAGACAGCAATTAATTATGGCAAGCATAAATCCGAATTTCATATGTATACAATATTTTCTACAAATACGAGGAATACAGCATATTCAACCTAGTTAACGTATAACTGAAAAATGAAACGGACATCACTTTATGCATGTGAAATAGCACCTACGTCAAGAATAAATCATTAATCGACATTGAAAGCCTTAAAAACCATAACCTATACGTCTATAGTCCGCACCTTACGTCGTAGAAGCGTAACGAATTCAACAGAGACTCCAAGTCTTCGTCAACGATCGAATGACAACCTATTGCACGAGTTAAGTCAACTATCTCTCCACTTGTAACAATTGAAACCCTTGAACAGATTAGGGTTAGGTTTTCTTACTTAGGAACAAAGTCAGAATCGCGAGAATAGCGATTAGATAACGATGAATAGGTACGTAGAATAGCAGGATAGAGTGTCAGGAATCTTCTCCCACTTCTCTCACACCTTCCCTCTCTTTACTCTCTTCTCTCTCCTAGGGTTTTCTCAAATTCGTATGGAGTGAATGAGAGAGGGTTTAAGGTCCTTATATAGGCCTAAAACTGATGAAAATGGCCCCAAGGCCAAGGTATACTTAGGTTATAACCAAAGGACATCTGTTTCAGCTCAATGGAGCACTTCCGGAGCCCCCCCTTGAGCCAAAGGTCGGACTTAAGCTCACCGACCTTGGATTTAGGTTGAGTTAAGTTTTCGTTCCAATCGAATTTCCAGATCTCATATTGCGGACCAGTTTCAGTTCAACGGTCATCGAAACTCGATCAGGGTTACAAGTACATTGACCTGTGTATGAAGTTTCTCCTGATCTGAGGGTGTATTTGGGTCAGATTCTGACGGTCTGAATCCTTATAGTCAGCCCGCAAGAGACAAGTCTCAGATGACTTAAATTTAGATTTTTATTTTAAAAATATCCACGTTTCTCACACACTTCATTCCGGGCTCAAGCGAATAGCCCCGGGACACTATCTGAATTTGATTTCCAAGATGGTTGTCAAGCCCAGCAAGGCAGTCTTAATTATATAATTTCGTAGTAATTGGACTTTCGACGTATGGTCCAGATCTGATATGGAGTTTCAATGTGCTCTTGAGAGCAATTGGGTAATGAGATTGATCCTAGATTTTACGGTAACCTAGCGTTAATGATTCTACAAGTTTTGGGCCTTGCAGATCGTATTTAAAGTGATTAGTGCCAATTTTACAAGTACTATAGTTTAACACTTAGGTAATTCTCGTTTAATTTCTAAAGGATTTGAGGTTTGAGAAGTTAATATGGGGTTAGGATTAACCCCTTGCCTAAGGACATCTAATTCCAGGTTGACAAAAATGTGGGGCATTACATTATGACTCTAGCTAAGTTCACTTTTACAGATAATGATGATTTAACTAGTGAAGAAAATTTGAATAGTGATCATGAAAATGATGATGATCTTCAAGATGCTTATAATGCCCTTTACAAGGAAAGTTGTAAAATTGATGTTAAACTAAAACTTCGAAAAGAGAAGTTTTTAAAGCTTAAAGAAAATTTTGATTCTCTTGTTTTAGAAAAATCTCACATTTCAGATTGTTTTGAAAAAACTAATTGTGATTTAGATTTCAAAACCTCTCCGATTTAAAATCTTAAATCTGAAAATGAAAAACTAAAACTTGAAGTCTCTTCACTTCTGAGTTTGAAAGATACTTGTAGGTATGCCCAGGGTGATCCAAAATTAAAAAAACTTCTATCCGAATCCAGAAAATGTGGCAACCGATCCGGATTGGGCTACGATAAAAGTATTCCTCCTAAATATAAGAATACTCCTAAATTTGCTAGAGGAGAGTCTTCAAACTCAAAAGGAAAAAGTCTGAATCAAAACTATGCTAAACAGGCTAAGACTTTTCAAAACTTTAAACCTAAAAGCAACCACATCAACTATAAAAATCAGAACTGAAATCATTTAGCTAAGAAAATAGTTTATTTACTTAAGGAACTCTTAAAGTCTAACTCACTGAGTCAGTCTTACAACAACTATAAATACAAGAAGACCAACTATACTCCTAAACCCAAAACAGTTATGAAATGGGTTCCTAAGGTTACTAGCTTGTTTACCCATACTGCTTTCAAAGCTTCAAGCCATTCAAAATGGTACCTAAATAGTGGTTGCTGTAGGCATATGACAGGCGACAAGTGTTTGTTCACCAATCTTAAAGATATGACTGATGGTTCAGTCACATTCGGTGATAGTAGCAACTGCAAGATTATTGGCCAAGGTACGGTTCAACTCTTTAACCTCCCCTTATTTGAGAATGTTTTATAAGTTGAAGGGTTAAAACACAACTTGTTAAGCATATCTCAAATATGTGATAACAATCATAGTGTAAAATTTACTAACCAAGGTTGTGAAATTTTAAACAAAAAGGGTTCTATAATATTAACTGGTCGCAAAACTTCTGAAAACTGCTACATTGTGAGTGATTCTAGCTCGTCTAATCTATCTTGTTACATGGTCCATACTGATGAAACCGAGTTATAGCATAAACGCCTTGGACATGTACACTACCACAATTTGTATAGATTGACCAAAAGAGAACTGATAAGAGGTCTACCTAAATTACAGAAAGTAGATAAAATATGTAGCGAATGCCAGATTGGCAAGCAAACCAGGAGTGCTCACGAAAAGGTGGACTCCAATGCCACATCCAAACCACTTGAACTTCTCCACATGGATCTTATAGGACCAACCAGGACAGAGAGTTGAGGTGGCAAAAAATACATACTGGTAATCGTGGATGATTTTACCAAATTCACTTGGGAAGCCTTTTTAAGGGATAAATCAGAAACCCTTGATGAAGTAAAAAGGGTGCTCAAACGGATCCAACTAAAAAAGGGTTCTCAAGTCTGTAAGATCCGTAGTGATCATTGATCAGAATTTGAGAATAGCAGTTTTAAGAAATTCTGTAGCGATCAGGGAATATCACATGAATTCTCTACACCCAAAACACCACAGCAAAATAGAATTGTTGAAAGAAAAAATAGTGTGCTTCAAGAAATGACAAATGTAATGTTGAATAGTATGAAGCTCTCTAGAAATCTTTGGGTTGAAGTCATAAATACTGCCTGCTATATAATCAATCAGGTTTATACAAGTAAGTCAAACAATAAAATTACTTATGAAATGTCGTTTGATGAGAAGCCTACTGTCAAATACTTTTGAGTTTTTGGTAGCGAGTGCTATATTTTACGTGACCGTGAAAATCTGGGTAAGTTTGACACCAAAAGTGATGAAGAGATCTTTTTAGGATATGCTTTGAATAGTCGAGCATATCGAGTACTGAATAAGAGGACAGGTATTATTCAAGAGTCCATCAATGTGGTCATTGACGATCACTTGAATACACCTGCCTCAAGTTTAAATAATGATGAAGTTCTCTTAATTGACAAACCAGATACTTCATTAAGTCAAAATAACACTGAAATGAGGACTGTTAAAGATCATCTAACCACTCAGATTCTTGGAAACCCTCTCACTAGTGTGCACACTCATAGACAACTAGAAGATATATGTAATTACATGTGCTTTTCATCTCAGATAGAACCGACTAACGTAAAAGAAACTCTTACTGACGAAAACTAGATTATTGCGATGCTAGAAGAGCTTAATTAATTTATTAGATATGAAGTTTGGTACTTAGTTCCTAGACCTAAAGATAAACATATTATCGGAACTAAGTGGATTTTCAAAAATAAGTCTGATGAACTTGGTAATATAATTCGAAATAAGGCTAGACTGGTTATACAAGGGTACACTTAAATTGAAGGAATCGATTATGATGAAACCTTTACCCCAGTAGCTCGTCTTAAGTTAATCAGACTATTTATATCCATTGCATGCATTAGAAAGTTCAAAATATATCAAATGGATGTAAAGAGTGCTTTCTTAAATGGTGATCTGCATGAAGAAGTGTATGTTGAACAACCAACAGGTTTTGAAGACCCTAAGAATGTTGATCATGTCTATCGCCTAAAAAAGGCTCTCTATGGTTTGAAACAAGCTCCCAGGACATGGTACAAAAAATTGACTAAGTTTCTACTGAGTCATAATTTTCAAATGGGAAGTGTTGATAAGACTCTTTTTATTAAGAAACATAACGATCATATCTTAATAATACAGATCTATGTTGATGATATTATTTATGGATCTACTTATACTAACTTAATTGTTGAGTTTGCAGATTTTATGAAATCTAAGTTCGAAATAAGCATGGTTGGGGAATTGAATTATTTCTTAGGGTTACAAGTTAAACAATAACCTGATGGTATCTTTATTTCTCAAACCAAATATGCTCTGAACTTAGTTAAAAAGTTCGGCTTTGAGAATGGAAAATTTTTTGATACTCCTATGAGTACAACATTAAGACTCTCAAAGGACTCTACAGGTAAAAGTGTGGATCTTAAATTATATTGTAGTATGATTGGTAAATTACTTTATTTAACTACAAGTAGACCTGATATTACTTTTAGCATTGGAATTTGTGCTAGATATCAATCTGACCCTAAAGAGTCACATTTAACTGTTGTTAAGAAGATTATGTGATATGTCACAAGTTCAGCTAATCTGGGTCTTTAGTATCCACATGATACTAGTATTCAATTGGCTGGTTACACTGATGCTGATTAGGCTGATAACATTGATGATAAGAAATCAACTAGTGGTGGTTATTTCTATATTGAAAACTGTAAGATCCGTATCCTAGTCCGTACTGTTCTGTTGACTCCCGCGATCCTTCCCGACGAATTTCGGCAACCCGCAACGTATAATCGACGTTTGCGCGCGATCCTAAGTCACATCCTATGGATTTGAGTCAGCTCGACCCGATACTTGTACCAGTATGACCGCGCCGTCGTCGCAGTTCCGATGCCGCATCTCCCACGCTAAGGCGATACCTTGGCCAGGGGAAGTGGGCCCGCATTCAGTTTAAGGAAAAAATGCCGCACATTGTAATCCCAAGAGAATGTCTCATAATCATATTAAAAGTCAAGTACTCCATCCCATCAAGTCAAGTACAAGCCTCCATTCCCCTCTTACATCACCCTTACCTAAAGTCAACTCTCCCATCACTCACCCATCACTCATACATCACTCACTCACCTCTCTCTCTCTCATTTCACCAAGCAAGGAACCGTCCATGGCATTCCATGAGAGAGAGAGAGAGAGCTTGGTATGGCCCACCTTCCTATCTCTCATCCTCACCCTCCAAAAAATAATCTCGACCATTGAATCGCATTCCTTGGAGCTTTAGGACACGTTGGCAGAAGAAGGAAGAAAAGATCCTACGGTTGGTGTTTCTTTCTCTCTCTCTCTCTCTATCTCTATCTCTCTCCTTTGCTTGATGATGATGAAGAGGTATGTGGCCCATCTAGTGTGTTTGTCCCACCATGAAGTATAAATTTTATCTATGTCATTTACCTTTATGTGGGACCCACCCAACGGATACGTTGGATCTACATCGTCCAGCCCATTAGTGGGCCCGGATGGAAGGAAAAATACAAATATCATGTTGATATAAATAGGTGGGCCACGTCCATGTGGGACCCACCATGAAGCCTGTGTTTATCCATGCCATCCAGCGTCCCTGGACGCTGGACAGGGCTAACATGGAATGCGTGTACTGACATGGGTGAGTGCTAACAAGCTAACAAAAAAAATAATAATAATATAATATTTATATTTAAACTTTTGGGGTGGGCCACTCTTACAGGACCCACCTTGATGCATATACTTAATCCACACCGTCCATTCTATTTTTCAGATCATTTTAGGCGTTGAGCCAAAAAATGAGGCCGATCTGATCATCGGGCGGGCTATAGTGTTGAAAATAGTGTGTCTACCGTTTAAATTCACCCTGATATTTCGATATGCCGCTTGTTTGGCTTATCTTGAGCTATGGGGACCAATGGCGGGGTTAGATTCCACTGATGCGGGCCCCACACATGAAAAACCATAAGAAAATGCGATTTCAAAAAAAATAATATATATATATATATATATATATATGCCAACAGCAACGCCTCACTTGCTTTGTCAGCATGACGGCGTCTGCCATCGGGGCAGACGGAGAGCAGACCCACGGCCCAGCCATGGCCCCACCATGATGTGTGTATGGTATATCTACACCGTCCATCTTGTTTGCCCTTAGGGCAGTGGGCCCCACCCAGTAAATCAGCCACATCCAAAGCTCAGGTGGCCCATAACAGAGGAAACAGTGGTATTGAACGTTTGCCCTTGGAACCCTTTACTGGGCCACAGAAGTTTTGGATTGTTATGAAATTTGTTTGTCCTCTTTTTCTGGGTCTGTGTGACCTTATTAACGAACTGGATGGAAAATAAATATTATGGTGGGCCCCACGTGGGACCCACAGTGATGTATGTGTTTTAGTTAGTGGACGGTGGGAACCCACCATGGGGTATGTGTTTTATATATGCTGTCTGGGTCCCACTGCTGTTGACATCAGTAGGATCTGTGGCACCCCACCATGATGCATGTGTTTCATCCAAGCCGTCCAACCATTTGACAGATCATTTTAAGGGCTCGATTTGAAAAGTGAGGCAGATTTGCCTATCAAGAGGACCACACAACCAAAAGCAGTGGCGTTGGACGTCTACCATTGAAACTTTCTTAGTCCAGAAGTTTTGGACAAATATAATATTTATTTTTATTGGGTTCATGTGACCTTATCAACAGCTGGATGGAAAATAAATATTATGGTGGGCCCCCATGACCCAATCAATGGGTTGGATGGAAAATAAATATTATGGTGGGCCCCCATGACCCAATCAATGGGTTGGATGGAAAATAAATATTATGGTGGACCCCATGACCCAATCAATGGGTTGGATGGAAAATAAATATTATGGTGGGCCCCGCATGGGATCCACTGATGTATGTTTGACAATCCACACCTTCCATTAGTGTGGGCCCCACTATGAGGCATGTACTTTATCTATGACGTCCATCCTTGCCAGGCCTTGGAAATTTTAATGGTGGAAGCTATTACCACCACTTACATTGGGTATGACCTACTTTGATATATATGAGGCCCATGTAACTAGGACCATCTTGATGTAATTGTGGCTTGTTGTCAAGGCCCACTTTGTTATATATGAGGCCCATGGGTCGAGGCCCACTTTGTTATATATGAGGCCCATGGGTCGAGGCCCAATAGGATATACATAAGGCCCATTGTAGTGTGATTCCCCCTGGTTTATGGGTTGACCTTTATAGCAGGCTATGCCTGTTATATATTTTTCCACATCACCATTCCGTGTGGGACCCACACGTGTTATATAAATCTCATATCTACATCGTCCGATGATCTGGACAGTAAGGACCATCTGGACGTATAGATCCATGTCGTCCACCTATTCTGCACTCATGCCATCCATCTGTTTTACATCCAGCCATCCAATCAGGTGGGACGCTGCTGGTTGAGTTTCATCCTTGTCATCCACACCATAAGACAATGGGACCCATGCAGCTGGCAGCTGCTGCAATGTCAGCAAGTTCTGTGGGTCCCTTATATGATGTATGTGTTGCTAATCTACATTGTCCACATGCGTGGACCCCACCATGAGGTATGGATTTTATCCAAGCCATCCCACTGTGGGACCCCACCTTTATGCATGTATCGTATTCACACAGTCCATCTGTGATGGACACACGATGTACGTGCTCCATTCACCATCATCCACAAGGATGGTGGGGCCCTGACTTGATGTATGTATTATACTTACTCCGTCCATCTGTGCTGGGTAGTTTGGATGGTGTCGTGCTGCCCCACCACGATGCATTTGTTTATCCACACCATTCAGATGATTTGGACTGTGTTGGACGTGTTTGGACAGTGATGAGGACTCCACCATGAGGTTTGTATATTATGTCCACGCCGTCCTTCTGCCAGTCCCACCTTGATGGATGTGATTCATCCATACCGCCTGGCCATGTGATAAGGGCCCACTTGTGATGTATTCTTGAGACCCAATGTGATGTATCGAGGCCCAATGTGATGTATTCGAGGCCCATGGGTGAGGCCCAATGTGATGTATTCGAGGTCCATGTGATGCGGCCCATTGCAATGTGTATTAGGACTTCGTGTAAGGCCATGGGCCCACTATATGTTTAACCTTATATGGGCTACTCCTTGGGAGCAGTGTTAGTTGAATGTCCACATTGATGGGCAATGATGGTTGGATGTCCACATGATGACCTTCCCTTAGGCCTTGTTAGGCCCATTCTCATCATTCTCTTAGTGGGTTAACCTAAATAAGTGGGCCCCATTCTCTATAGACGGATGGTTTCGCGTTATCGGGTTCGATATAACCACGGTCGAGGGCTGATCTTTATATTATGAGTGATCGGTTGTTCACCTATGGACCCCGCCTTACTTATGTGGTGATTATCGGTGCCGATTACCGATTGAGGCCGATTATTGTGACCGATTACCGATCGTGGCCGATTGATGATTGACGAGGTCGATTGACGATTCTGCTTGTCATGGCCGATTGACTGATTACCGATCGAGGCCGATTATCATGACCGATTATCGGTTGTGATCAATTGTCGATTGACGTGGCCGATTGCTGATTCTGATTATCGTGGTTGATTGCCGATCTTGATTGTCATGGTGATTGCCGATTCCAATTGTCGAGGCCCAATGTGATGAATATGCAGCTCGTATTTAAGGCCTGTTGTGATGTGTATTCAGCCTGTGTTTAAGGCCCAATGTGATGCATATGTTGCCCATGAGTTGAGGCCCATCATGATGAATGTTAGGCCCATCGTGATGTGTATTAAGCTCTTAAGTGAGGCCCATGGTGTTGTAAATTTAGCCCTTGTATGAGACCATGGGTCCACTATATGTTATGATCTATGAGGGCCATTCCTCAAGGACAATGTTGGTTAAATGTTCACGTTGTCGAGGTTGATTGTCGATGTTGGTTATTGATACTGATTATGAGATAGCATAACATCATGATACATGCCCATACATATCATCTGTATGTTTGTTATGAGATGTGATTGACCATTGCATGTGTCATTGGGTAGGTTGATATGAGACTCCCCGATAGGCGTAGGTTATCTCACATGAGCGCACGACATGCGCAGGATTGATGTATGACTAGATTGTATGACTCATGCATCACGCATTTTATAATATGACTATTGTACGCCCTAGCGACATCAGGGCTGTAGCCTCCACAGGCATATCGTGGATGGCCGGATGGGACACCGGAAATGTTTGGCTCTAATATACGGGTGTCATAGATGTCCCTGGGTGAAAATCCTTAAACCTCCATAGCCAGGAGACGCCCCAACGTTGAGACCGAGTGGATTCATAGCGTCCGAGTGTCGAATACTAAGAGGTCGCGTCTCCCACTGTGTCATGGTCAGTTGGGAGGGGGTGTGGCCTTACCCGCCCCAGGGTAGGGGGCAATACTAGTCTGAGTTTGACCAGCTCATGAATGGGTCCGCTATCGATGTGCCGGATAGGTATTGGCAGACTACTGGCCAGGCGGATAGTAAGGATTCTTACGTTCACTTGGACTGTGCAGATGGGAGAGCAGCAGTGCTATTTGGAGTGTACTAAACCCCGGTGATGATCCCAGATAGAAACCGTACTGATATGTGGACTTATTAAGCAGGAGTTGCATACTCATTCATTCATTCATTCACTATCCACTCGGGCTGGTGGTGCGTAACTATTTGTTACGTGTACCTTCGCAATGGCCAGGATTTTGGTTGGGGTGCACGACTAACCTGAGATCAAGAGTTTACCACATTGAGTCTGACTATCTAAATTTAGGTATGTGACTGGTTTGGATAGAAGTCCCTTGTGATGGACTCCATAGCCTGCGATACTATGTATTATCATCCCGACTTCACGCTCCAGCATAGTCATTCCATTCAT
Organism: Magnolia changhungtana; assembly: GCA_030180095.1. NCBI lineage: Eukaryota > Viridiplantae > Streptophyta > Magnoliopsida > Magnoliales > Magnoliaceae > Magnolia > Magnolia changhungtana. The sequence continues at coordinate 7,330,980 of JASAUF010000397.1, forward strand.
ACCGCATATTGCATTACATTCGCAGCATATGGCATTTTTGGTTACTTATGTTTCCGCATTTATATGGTTTAGATACGGCATCTGATATTTGACTCTTTATGACTCCTTATTTGTATAGTTGATCTGTATCGCGTATTCTGATTTGTATAGTTGATTTGTATCGCGTATTCGGATTTGTATAGTTGATCTGTATTGCGTATTCTGATATTGTTTGACTCATGGACTTGTCAATATTTTCACTTATTCTAATAACGTATGATTCATGACCTTGCACATATTTTGACATTGTATGATTATGACATTGTGTTGAATACTTGGCACGTACCTTGTGCACACACTTACACCACCCTCTAAGCTTTATATAAGCTTATGCATGATAGATGCGTGCAAGTGATGTTAGGTTGCAGCAGTGTTGAGCTTGGAGCGTGCAGCGGTCTTCTCACTATGTGAAAAATGGAAAAAAAAAAAGGACGGATTTCGAGACGGTTCTGGACCGTCTCCAAAATTGCTTGGTTTAAAGACGCTTTAGAGACGGCCATAAACCGTCTCTAAAATTTTAGATGGCCCTTGACCGTCCTTAACATTGTCTTAAAAATTTTAACGTCCACAAATCATTTAAGATGGTCAAAATCTGTCATTAACTGGGGATAAAAGACAGCTATAGACCATCTGTAATAAGAGACAGTCTTTGACCGTCTTATATTCAGACATTTGAGACGGTCAATGACCGTCTGCACTAGAGACGGTCATTGGCCGTCTTTTACTGGTAATTTGATACTGTCAACAACCATCTCTATTAGAGACAGTCACTGGTCGTCTTTTACTGGCAACTGAGACTGCTACAGGACTAGCCATATTAGAGACGGTCGTTGGCCGTCTTATTTTGAGACTGACAAAGATCGTCTTAATTAGAGACGGTCTTTGGCCGTCTTATAGCAGTCATTTGAGACGGCCAAAAACCGTCCACATTAGAGACGGTCCTAAACCATCTCTAATGCACCTACCACCATTAAAGTTGTAAATTTGGGAAAATAATAATTTTGAGAAGCTTAGAAAAAATAATTGACAATGTTTAAGAAAAATTTAGATGTTGAAAAAAAATAAACTATAATTGTATAAAAATCTAGATTTTGAAAAAAAAAATTTAAGAACTTTGAATAATGTTAATAATTTTGAAGAAAAAAAAGATTTCAATAAAAAAATGATATTTTGAAAATGAAAATATAAAAAATTAAACGAAATTGTGAAAAAATTGACAAATTGTAAAAAAATATATATTTAAAAAAAGAAAACTAGATTTTGTATTTTGACAAGAAAAATTAAAAAGTTATATAACAAGATTTCGATAAAAAAATGATATTTTGAAAAAGAAAATTTAAAAAACTAAACAAAGTTGTGAAAAATTGATAAAATGTAAAAAATATATATATATATTATATATATATATTTTTAAAAAAGAAAACTAGATTTTGTATTTTGACAACAATAATTTAAAAGTTATATAACAAAAGTGAGATTAAAAAAATGATATTTTGAAAAAAGAAAATTTAAGAAATTAAACAAAATTGTGAAAAAATTATATATATATATATATATATATATATATATATATATATATATAAAGAAAACTAGATTTTGTATTTTGACAAGAAAAATTGAAAAGTTAGATAACAAAAGTGAGATTTTAATGATATGTTGTATATCCTTCTCGCCCCTATGTTTCTCCAACCCATTTTTGGGCTGGGTATTAAAAATTGTATAGATTTAAATCATAAGTGGACCACACCACTAGAAAGAATAATAATATAGTACCTCGCCATTAAAAATTATAAAGAGCCCATCGTAAGGTTTTAGTAATGTCTATTTGCAATCCAACTTGTTGATAATGTAAAGAAGATCTAAATGAAGGTAAACTACAAAGATCAAATTGATCCAAAACTTTTGTGGCCTTCAAAAGGTTTTTAATAGTTATTCATCATTGTTTTGATTGGTATGACCCACCTGAGATTATTGAGTTCTTATGATTTAAAATCACATCTTAAAATATGATGGAAAAATATATGGACGGTGTCGATATACATAAAATATATCAAGGTGGGTCCTACATGATTAGAGTAACACCCATGAGGGCCCGTTTGGCTGGGCAGATTGGAAGGGATTGGATGGTATTGGAAGGGATTGGAAGTTAAATCCCGGGATTGGCCGGGAGTGCCAAACGGGCTAGGTGACCAAATCGCGGGATATAGCAATCCCATGGATCTTAAGACAATCCACTGACAACACCATCATTACCTTTAAATCCCATCCAATCCACCCTAATCCGTTCAAATTTTCCTATGATGTGTTTGGTTAGAGGGATTGGAAGGGATGGGAAGGTTTAATCCCGGGATTGGCCGGGCGTGCCAAACAGACTCAACATAGCAATCCCAAGATATAGCAATCAACACCATCATTATTCATTACCTTGAAATCCATGCCATCCACCCTAATACCATTCAATCCCTTCCAATCCACTCAGCCAAACGGGCCCCGAAGGAGTTACCTAAATAGTAAAATGGTATTATAAGGGCCCGTTTGGCCGGTCGGATTGGAAGGGACTGGATGGTATTGGAAGGGATTGGAAGTTAAATCCCAGGATTGGTCGGGCATGCCAAACAGAGTCGGTGATCTTATCCTAATCCCATGGATCTTAAGATAATCCACTGACAACACCATCATTACCTTTAAATCCCATCCAATCCACCCTAATCTGTTCAAATTTGCCTGGGACATGTTTGGTTCGAGAGATTGGAAGGGATGGGAAGGTTTAATTCTAGGATTGGCCAGGCGTGCCAAACAGACTGGATATAGCAATCCAGTGATATAGCAATCCCATGGATCTCAAGACAATCCACTGACAACACCATCATTAGCTAGAAATCCATGCCATCCACCCTAATACCATTCAATCCCTTCCAAGCCACCTGGCCAAACGAGCCCTAAGGTCACCTCATGGGAACTTCCCATGAGGTTAATCTGTGTTCTCCCCACCATGATGTATGTAGAACATCAACACCATGCATTTGATGTCCCCTTAAAGTCCAAAAATCAATCGATATGAAACTCAAGTGGGCCATAACATCTAAAACTATGTGAAGACATCCCTAAAACATATAAAAGCATTTAATTAGTGGGGCCCACATGAGTTTTAGATGTGTATGAAACTTGTGCTGACTCCTCATCCAAGTGGGACACACATAATGAATGGGTTGGATCTATGAACCACATCTAGGTGGGCCCAATAAATGATTATGAATGTTTTAATGGGAGGGTAACCCTCTCAACTATAGTATGTGGTGTGGCCCACCCAAGTCATGGATTGACTTTATTTTTAAGCTCGTGGCCCAAAGTCATGGTTTATCCACACCATCAATCCATTTTTCTAGATCATTTTAGTGGTTGAGTCCACAATTAAAGCATATCCAAAGCTCAAGTGGACCATACCACAGGAGATAGTGGGAATAATGATTTCCACCGTTGAAAACTTCCTATGGCCTACAGTGATTTTTATTTGTTATCCAACCTATTTAATAGATCACAAATACATTGATGAAGGGAAAACTAAAATATCAACTTGATCTAAAACTTTAGTGGCCTCCTAAAATTTTTCAGTGGTAGACGTTCAATTTATACCGTTTCCTATGATGTGGTCCACTTCAGATTTTTATAGGCATCAATTTTGAGCTTATGTAATAAAATTATATGTTAAAATGGATGGATGGAGTGGATAAAATGAATAAATCATGGTGGGCCCCATAGGATTTACTCAATACGCTTAGGGTATAAGGGACCCTATAGGGCCTAAATATAAGGGACCCTATAGGGCCTAAAAAAATATATGTGCCTTATCTAAGCCGTCTATATATTTTAAAATATTATTATAGGGCATAAAACCAAAAATCATCTAGATCGAAGGCTAAATGGAGATTAAATCACATGTGTATGCTCTGATGGGGAACGGATTGACCACTCCCCCTGACACCAGCCATTGGCTGGTGGTCAGTGCTCTATGGGGCCCACCATGATGTATGTGTATCATCCATGTCGTCCATCTATTTTTATATATCATTTTATGATATGATAAAAAAAAAGAATTATATCTCAATCTCAAGTGAACCACATTACAGGAAATAGTGTTAAATGAATTTTGACCATTAAAAATGTTTTAAGTGCTATAAAAGTTTTGGATCAAGCTGATATTTATCTTTTCCCTTCATCTGGGTCTTTATGACCAAATCAACAGATTGGATGTCAAATAAACAGTACAGTGGGCCTTAAGAAGATTTTAATTGTGAATATTCATTCATTATTTTTGTCCTGTGGTGTGGCCTACCTAGGATTTATATCCCCATAGTTTTCTGTATCAATCACTAAAATGATCTGTAAAAATGGATGAACAGAATGGATGAAACATGTACATCATGGTGGGGCCCACAGATCACCGACCATCAGCCACGGTCCGCCCAAATTTTGGGTGCGCGCTCAAAATAGAGCCGCGCCCAATGTCTCCCCCATTTCAACGCCCTCCCTCTGCCCTCTCTCTCTCTCTCTCTCGTTGTCTGGCCTGGTCGCACACACCCGCGCGCTGAGTCTCTCTCTCTCTCTCTCTCTCTCTCTCTCTCTCTCTCTCTCTCTCTCTCTCTCGTCGTCCTGGTCCACGGATACCCGCGCGACTCTCAGCTTCTTCCTACCCCCGACTCTCTCTCTCTCTCTCTCTCTCTCTCTCTCTCTCTCTTCCTCACTTGCATCATCTCCGGATCTCAGTGCGGCCAAGAACTCGCTCTTCATCTCTTCCCCGGCCATGTACTCATTTCTCTATTTGGGTTTTTAATTTTTAGATCTGTAAATCCGCAGTGGGGGTTCATTGGCCATGTCTGTTAAACAATGGGACCAATGATCTAGATGGCCTGGGTTGCTATAGATGTATACCATGTATATAATGGATGCAGACATAAAATAGTCTTGCCATTCATCAGTTGTTGTGAATGTTTAAGGTGTGCACAACATGTGTTTGATGAAATGTCTCTGCTAGAGAAGGTGGATTGCATACTTTATAACTCAGCATGCGAGTAAACTCTATGGGGTCACTGCGATGTGTGTGTCTTATCCATGCAGGCCATCTATTTTTCAACTCATTTTATGGCATGAGCCCAAATGGAAGCATATCCAATGCTCAAGTGGGCCCACCACAAGAAACAGTGGGAATCAAAGACCCACTGTTGAAATTTTCTTAAGGCAGCAGAAGTTTCGAATCAAGCTGATATTTGTGTTTTCCCTATGTCTGTGTGAGCTTATGAACAAGTTGGGTGACAAATAAACATCGATGTGGGCCCTATGAAAGTCTCAACGGTGGATGTCATAATCCCCACTCTTTCCTGTGTGTGGTCCAGCTGAGCTTTGGATAAAATGAGGATTGCTGGTCTGTAATGTCCACTATAAAGCAATCAGAACTAGAGCTGGAGGCTAAAACGAGCTTACAGACAGATTTGAGGCTAAAACGAGGATCAGAGCTGGAGGCTGTTTATGATTAGTTGTAGGCTGAAAGGGATGGGGGATGATTTATGATTAGTTATTGGTTGAAAAAGTGGTATCCTACGTATGGATTATTTTGGTGTGGCCCACCAAAATCACGAGTAATCTTGATTTTTTTGCCTTTGAGCTTAACATTGAACTATATATTTAATGTTCAGAGTAAATAATGTTCCTTTCATCTAAATAAAGAGAATGTACTGTTCATGAGGGACTTAGGGACTTTATTGGTGGGCCCACCATTATGTGTATGCGAAATCCACTCCAACCATTAGATGAGCAATTAATCATAGTTGAGGCGTAGAGAAATAAAAAAAAAAAAATTAGGCTGACTCATGATTCAGGTGAGCCAAGGCAAAGAAGGCAGTTGAGAAAAGAAGTCTACACTTGATTTTTACAAGGCCTATTGTGATAATTATGTGAAATCCACTCCAATCAAATAACAAACCAAAATTTAGGTATGTCTTAAAACTCAGACTCATCATGATTCAGGTAACCCTACCAAGGAAAACAATTTGGAGGGCTATCATTGTCCAGTACATTATTTTCAATCACCTGTTTCACTTGAATCATGGATGGGAGTGATTTTTGGGACCTTGGCCTAGCATGAGGTGACTTTCCTGATGGTCAGGGTGGATTTTACATAAACATGATAGCTAGTGAGGCTCACCCAAGCGGATGACCCATTTGCTTGCACACCCACGGCCCTTAAAAAAAATGCAAAGGGAGTGGAATTTTAATTAATCATATGGATTAATTAGGTAGCTTTTTGAAAACCCGTTTGAAAAATCTACATTAATTAAGTAGAAATGCTCCAGTGCTCTTAGAGATAATTTGTAGTGCTACTAGTTGCATCTGTTCAATTGAACATCTTGATCGTTAGATCTGAACTGTCCTTTAGAGTCAAAAATAAATTATATAGGCTACTTAACAAAATCAGACTGACTGGATGATCCAATCCATCTTTAATTTGACCAAACTTTCTACATCCATCCTTTCCCAAGCCATGGATGGTATGGTTAAGATTGTATGACAAAAGTGATTCTTTATAAACATAAGTAATCCAAGATGGGCCATAGGAAATAGATGGGTAAAATTGTTGATTGGACTATGTAACGGTCTAGACCATCCATATTAAAGACTACTGATGAAATAGTTATGTTTTAGATTGATGTTATGTTTGCAATGTAGGCACGAAAAAACTTCATTACAGTAGGTATTGTTTATTGCATTTTCCTGCTCTTGCTTCCTAAATAACTTCTGAATTATTACTTCTTTCTCTTTGTGGATTGAAACTTCATATTTTCATTTAGTGCAAGAATGGTAAGACTGCTTTTCATATTTCAGTCTACATATGTGAGTCAATACTTGAAAACTCATAACTTGATGTAGCCTATAACCTATAACCCATAACCTAAAACCTACGCCTAATCATGTGCATATATTTGCGGATATATATAGATCTTTATTTTTTTGTGATTGGTGACCACGTGTGGCATGTTTTGACAGTTTATGAAAAGCCTCTTTTTTATTGTATCTCACTTTTTATATGCTGCATGCACGTGATATCAGACATGGATTTGACACCCCCGAGCAAGAATTGGATGACGAAAGATATATTGAGTGATGAAGACATAAAAGGCGTTGAATCGTTTATTATTTTTGCAAAAAGGAATTCGGGAGGTGTTGATTGGTATAGTTGTCCTTGTGCTAGATGCCGTAATGTGCGTGGGAAGAAAATACTAAGTATAGTTTCTGAGCATTTGATTATGAATGGTATAGATCAGACATGCACAACTTGGTTTTTTCATGGAGAACAACTTTCCAATATGGGCGTCAATGCCAAGGCTCCTAGTACATCTGCCACTGATTGTAATGAAGAGTTGTTGCCTAGAATGGTTGATTTGGTTAATGATACTTTTGGTCGTGTTCAACCCGATGATTTAGATGCATGTATGAATGAGGTCAATGAGGAACATGGTAGTCAGCCTCAAGATGACATAGACAATGATACTCAGTACAATAAATTAAGGGAGGATGCGGTACAACCCCTATATCCATCATGTAAACGTGAGTATACAAAGTTTTTAGTGACAGTTAAGTTGATGAGCATGAAGGCTAGATATCAGTGGTCAGATAATAGCTTTACGACTTTGTTGCAACTGCTCAAGAAGATTTTGCCAAGTGAGAACTCTTTGCCAGATAGTACCTATAATGCAGAGAGATTGATCAGTTCATTGGGTATGAACTATGAGGTGATACATGCATGATGTAATGATTGTATTCTGTACTGGAAGGAGCATGCTAATAAGGAAAGTTGTCCTACATGTAAAGTAAGCAGATGGAAAGTGAATAGAGTTGTAAGATCAAGAGTCTCACATGTACCATGGAAGGTGTTAAGATACTTCCCATTAACACCAAGGTTACAAAGACTTTATAGCGTATCATGGATTGCAGAGAATATGTTGTGGCATTCAAAGGGGGCTAAAAATGACTCGTACATACGTCATCCTGTGGATTCTTCTATGTGGAAGTTTGTAGATAGAAAATTCAGTGATTTTACTGTGGATCCACGTAACGTTCGGTTAGGACTTGCAACAGACGGATTCAATCCCTTTGGGCATATGAGCATCTCATATAGTTGCTGGCCTGTTATGGTTGTTCCATACAATCTTCCACCTCATTTATGCATGTGGAAGGAATTTATTATGTTAACACTTTTAATTCTTGAAAAAAATGGTCCAAGGCATGACATCGATGTATATTTACAATCATTAATTGAAGAATTAAATGAATTGTGGAAAGGGTCGATAACATATGATTCGTTCGGGAAGATCAGGTTTATAATGAAGGTGATTTTATTATGAGCAATACATGATTTTCCAGCTTATGGACATCTTTCTGGGTGTAGGATAGGAGGAAAGTATGCATATCTGTTTGTAGTGAGGAGACTGACTCTGTTTGGCTAAAACATGGAAAGAAGTTTTCTTATATGGGGCACAAAAGATTCCTCCCAAGAGCTCATATCTTTAGGAGCTAAAGATCTCGATTCAATGGGAATGATGAAAATCGGCAGGCTCCAAAGCGTTTGTCTGAAGAACAGGTATTGGTTAAAATGAATAATATATAAACCAAGTTCGGAAAGCATATAGGAAATAAGAGGAAGAAGACCACGGATGAGGAGTCTGACCTTACTCCTTGGTCGAAGAGATCAATCTTCTTTACATTGTCGTATTGGGAGCATATGCCCATTCATCATAATTTGGATGTGATGCATGTCGAGAAAAATGTTATTGAGAACCTTATTGCAACAATCATGGACATGAAGGATAAGTCTAAGGATGGTTTACAAGTCCTTCAGGATCATATGGTGATGAAGATAAGATCGAAATATTGGCCAGAGGAAAAAAATGGTAAGTTGTTATTGCCTAAGGCTCCTTTCACATTATCCAAATCTGAAAGAGAACTCATTTGTCGAACCTTGAGTGATTTGAAAGTTCCGAGAGGGTATAGTGCAAACTGGAAACATCATATCAGTATAGATGACTATCACCTCAAGGGCCTTAAGTCACATGATTATCACATTCTAATGCAGCAGTTACTACCTGTATTATTGATGCATTTATTCAAGAAAGAAAAGTCATTGCGCGCCGCCATTATATAATTGTCAAGATTCTTTAACGTCATATGTTCTAAAGAAATTCATCATATGGAGCTTCAAGAAATGAAAAATAAAATAGTGGAAACATTATGTGTTTTCAAAAAGTATTTTTCACCATCGTTTTTCGTTTCTATGACACACCTTATTGTGTACTTGGCGGAGGAGGCACAAGTTTGCGGACCTGTCAGATATCGATGGATGTATCCTTTTGAGAGGTAACTTTAACTGTTTTAATTTATTAACTTTTTCAAAATAGCTTATATATTTTCATTAATACCTGATTTTAATATTTAACAGAATGATGAGAACATATAAGAAGTATGTGATGAATCAAGCTTACCCAGGAGAAGGGTCAGATTATGAACGCTACATTATAGAGGAATCTATGATGTACTGCATGGAATACTATCCTAATAATACAATAGGAGGTCATAAGTAAGGACTAAAAATATTCAATGATGATGAAAATGCTGGTGATTCCCAGAATGATAAGAAAGTAAAAGTTTATGATCTTACTACAGTGCAATACCAACAAGCACGCAGATGGGTTTTGCAACATCACGTTGAAAATCATCAATGGAATGAGTAAGTTAATGAAGTATATTATTCTTTTTTATATTTTTAAATGGCTTATGGTAATAAATATTGTTATATATATATATATAAATAATTGCTATGATTTGGAATTTATAGGAAGTACCAAACATACATCCAAGGCCAAACACGTACAAGACAAAATCGAAAGGGTAATCTGTCAGCAAGAAAACCAATGGAATACATTCCTTGGTTAAGACATCAACTACATAATCAAGAAATGTCTCAATTTAAGAGAATTGTCAAAGGTTCTGACTTCAAATGCATATCATATAATACTTACTCAATAAATGGATATGTTTTTAGCACTGCGATTTCTAAAATGAACAAAACAACACAGAACAGTGGAGTCTTAATGAAAGTGCTAACTAGCTTCAGGACAAGCACCAGGGATAGGAATCCTATAGAAGAAAAAGTCACTTATTATGGCATCATTAGACAAATTCTTGAATTGAACTACTTCGACTTCAGAGTAGCACTCTTCTACTGTGATTGGGTGCATATTGAAGATAAATTAAATGGATGTTTCATAGATCCTGAAATAAATTTGATATTTGTCAATCTAGGAAGGTTTGGACGGAACTTAAAGGAAGATGATGAGCCGTTTATTCTTACATCTCAGGCAGCTCAGGTCTTCTACTGTAAGGATCCAACTAGAGATGACTGGCATGTTGTATTGGATGCTCCTAAGAGATTGACGAAAGATGCATATGCATTTGAAGATCCACTTAAGTTTGAGGCCAGAAGGAATGTAGGTTCTTCAGCACTTTCATTAATCAATGATTTAAATGAAGAAGAAGATGTACAGGAAAAATCATGGGTAGAGAGTGAGCCGAGTACCTCACGTCATAGGAAACGAAAAAGAAACTAATAAGATTCAAATCAGTTTGAAAGTGAGTTGAATTCTATTTAATAATGATTGTTACAATTTTTTTTAGCTATCAAAATATTAATAGAATGTCAATTACATAATAATGAGATATTGTTTTGTTTTATAAAATTGCAGAAATTATGTCGGATTTTGGTGGTTCATCAACTTCAGCCCAAGGAAGCAATACAAGAAAGAGACTTGAATTAAATGAATATAAACAACCAGTCGGAGAAACATCAGCACCTTTTAACACATTTTTAGGGTAACTTGGCAGGACACACTGTCCAATTTCATTTGCTGATTGGCTGAAAGTGCCTAGTGCAATTAAAGATAATATCTGGTCTATGGTTTTGGTGAGCATGTTTGTTCTTGATTTTATTTTTAATTCTTATTCAATAAGATTGTTTGATTATTAATTTAATGAAATAGGCTACGTACGACATCAATGATGAGTTAAAAGAATAAGTATTTTCAAAAGTAAGTAAAGCTTGGAAGGTATGGAAATACAATCTGTAAAAGGAATATGATAAATTTGATGATGATGTAGAAAGAAGAAGAAATTGTCCCATTAGTGTGAAGCAAGAGGATTGGGACATTTTCATTAATCTACAATCCACAGAATTATTAATCAATCTTCATAAGAAGGGAAAGACTTCCAGAGCGCAGGTGAAATGCCCTCACACAACTGGAAGACGAGGTGCTGCTAGGACATTAGAGAAAATGGTAATTTGTACTATATTTTTTGATAATTTAATTGATGAATATAAATTCTTGTTAATTAATTTGCTTATATAATTACAGAGAAAAGAAAATCCAAATACTATCATCACCAGGATCGACTTGTTTGTTGCCACTCATAGCAGACCTGATGGGTCTTATCCAACACAAACACATCTTGAAATAGCGATGAGAATAATTTTTCAGTTTTTAATCATTTTTTTATTTGAGTACAATGAAGGATTTATTGTAACAATTATCTTCTAACAGGAAAGAATATTATCGATAGCTGGCAGTGATCCTTCCAGTAAGCACAAGGATTTAGACCATGACCCAGTTTCACAGGTTTTCCATCAATTCTACTCACTTTACATACATTATCGTTGGTTTTTTTTAAATAATAATATACACACATTACTAAACTTAAAAATTATTGTTTAGGTTTGTGGTCGTGATAGCAGAGGCCGGGTTAGGGGCATGGGTTTGGGTATTTCTAAGACTACTATGAAGGTTGCCACCCCCTACATCATAGAAGCTCGGTCGGAGAGGAATGCACGTATGTCCATTGAGGCTAAATTTGAAGCATCAATGACTTAAATGCATGAATTTCGTATGATTGTTGAGCAACAATTTGTTGAACTTAGGCAATAAATTACTCATCAAAGCCAACTACTTCACCGCTCTCCTGATACTGCTGCATCTCATGTACTGCATTTGTCGCGATCAAATGATATAATTATTATTTTTAAAGATAAAAGTAGCATTATGATTTACATGAAACCATTATTTTATTTATAAGCCCATCGTCGATCTGGTGAGCCCTCAAGTATTCGAGAAGACTCTGCAACAACTCCATCGATGGAACAAATTTACCAATTGAGAGATATCCGTGGTCGAATAGTTGCTAGTGGGCGGATGGTATCAGATACTACAGGCATCCCTCCAGAATGCATCAGAGTTGTAATAGATGATATCGATGTTCGCACAGCAGAATTGTTTAATGATGACAGGACATTTGGAGATATTTAATTGGGTTTGGCCCAAATTCCTGATGAGAATTTGAGTATTCAGTAGTTTTGTTCAACTTTTTGAACTCTAGGACATTTTGTATGACGAAAACTTGATTATTCACTGAAATCATTTTTTGATCAAGTTGACTTTTTTATTTATTTAATCTTCAGCATCCTTTTTATTAATTATGGCTTGTTGTCATTTGTTTTTTATTAACCAAATCACTAAAGGATTTCAATTTCAAATGTAACTGAAGTATTGACAGAACATTGTCTCTTGTTGCAGTACGAGATGTAACAAGAATATACATTGATTGTGTATTAGTTCTTTTTTTAAATGCACCAACCAGAAACGATTTGAGACGACGTTCAATGATACTTTGTTAAATATGAAATTTATGACCTTTAGTAACTTGGTTAATTAAAAAGAACTACGTAGTGGCTTGATCCCAATTTGACTTTTTGGTTACGTAGGCAGCCGTTCATAATGTACTAAAATATCGGTGCAACTACAAATCTCTTTTCTCCTTTGAATTGTAACAGACTGTATCGGTTGCATTTTTCTCTGTCATACAGGTTGTGGCTATTAAAGATATAATATCACCTCCTTATAGGGAAACATTTAATGATGTGTACAGGTAAATTCATTTTTTCTTATTCCTTATATTGTTTTCTAGTTATATTTGTGTTGGTTTCAGAGTACAGGTCCAGTTATATTTGTGTTGGTTTCAGAGTACAGGTAGCGATAGAAATTGTTGGTCAATTGTGGCTTGTAGACAAAAGGATGAGTAACCAACAATATAAATATGGGAGGCCTTCCCTAGGTATCCAGATGCTTTTAGATATATTTATGTTATTTTTAAATGTATTTGCTCGAAATTAATGAAGTAGACCCGGATGTGCATCGGAGCTATCTGGATGAGCTGGAGTCCCTGGAAGGTGGGAACCTCTGTAATGACCATGATAAAGCTATCCATTTCCTATGGACAGCATTGGAAGGGCCTGACCATTTGGATAGGTCGTGTTTATGTATTTGCTCGAAATTAATGGAGCAGACCCGGATGTGCGTCGGAGCTATCCGAATGAGTGAGGGTCCCTGGAAGGTGGGAACCGCTGTAATGACCATGATGAAGCTGTTCATTTCTTATGAACAGCATTAGAAGGGCCTGACCATTTGGACAGGCCGTGTTTATATCTGTATTTGCAGGGACCACACCCTTAACCTATAACCTAAACCTAATCTCACATCCCAAGACCTCCAACAACAACCTAAACCTAAACCTAAACCTATAACCTATAACTTAAACCTATAACCTAAACTCAATTCCCTAAACTTTAACCTACAACCTAACCTATTCTCAAATCCCTAAACCTAAACCTACACCTAATCATAATCTTAACTCCCTAACCTAAACCAAAACCTAAACTTGAAAACCCAAACCTAAACTCGATCCCTAACCCTAACCCGATTTCCTAAACCTAAACCTTAACCTATTCTCAATTCCCTAAACCGATAGCTTATAACCTAAACTTAAACCTATAACCAAAAAGCTAAACCTAAATCTAAACCTAAAACCTAAATGTATTCTCAAATCCCTAAACCTAAACTTACACCTAATCCTAATTTCTACTCCTTAACCTAAACCTAAACATAAACCTAAACCTGATCTCGAACTCGAACCCGATTACCTAAACCTAAACCTTAACCTATTCTCAATTACCTAAACCTATAGCTTATAACCTAAACCTAAACCTATAACCTAAAACCTAAACCTAAAACTAAACCTAAAACCTAAATGTATTCTCAAATCCCTAAACTTAAACTTACACCTAATCCTAATCTCAACTCCTCAACCTAAACCTAAATATAAACTTGAAAACCCAAACCTAAACCCAATCCGAACCCGAACCCGATTTCCTAAACCTAAACCTTAACCTATTCTCAATTTCCTAAACTTATAGCTTATACCTAAACCAAAACTTAAACATAAACCTAAACCTATAACCAATAACCTAAATGTATTCTCAAATCTCTAAACCTAAACCTACACCTAACCCTAATCTCAACTCCCTAACCTAAACCTAAACCTAAACTTGAAAACCCAAACCTAAACGTGATCCCGAGCCCGAACACGATTTCCTAAACCTAAACCTTAACCTATTCTCAATTCCCTAAAACTTAACCTATAACCTAACATAAACCTAAACCTATAACCTACACTTATAACCTAAACCTAAGCCTAAAACCTAAACCTAGACCTAAAACCGAAATGTATACTCAAATCCTGAAACCTAAACCTACACCTAATCCTAATCTCGACTCCCTAACCTAAACTTAAACCTAAACTTGAAAACCCAAACCTAAACCAGATCCCGAACCCGAACCCGATTTCCTAAACCTAAACCTAAACCTCTTCTCAATTCCATAAACCTATAGCTTATAACCTTAAACTAATCCTAAACCTAAACCTAAACCTATAACCTTAACCTAAACCAAAACCTATGACCTAAAACATTAACCTATAACCTATAACCTAAATTTATAACCTATAACCTAACCTTAACCTAAACCTAAAATCTAAACCTTAACCTATAACTTAAAACCTAAACCTAAACCTAAAACCTAAAGGTATTCTCAAATCCCTAAACTTAAACCTACACCTAATCCTAATCTCCACTCCCTAACCTAACCTAAACCTAAACCTAAAGCTAAACTTGAAAACCCAAACCCGAACCCGATTTCTTAAACCTAAACCTTAACCTATTCTCAATTCCCTAAACCGATAGCTTATAACCTAAACCTAAACCTATAACCTAAAACTAAACGAAAAATCTAAATGTATTCTTAAATCCCTAAACTTAAACCTACACCTAATCCTAATCTCAACTCCGTAACCTAAACCTAAACCTAAACTTGAAAACCCAAACCTAAACCCAATACCGAACCCGAACCCGATTTCCTAAACCTAAACCTTAACCTATTCTCAATTCCCTAAACCTATAGCTTATACCCTAAACCTAAACTTAAACCTAAACCAAAACCTATAACCTATAACCTAAATGTATTCCCAAATCCCTAAACCTAAAACTACACCTAACCCTAATCTCAAATCCCTAACCGAAACCTAAACCTAAACTTGAAAACCCAAACCTAAACCCGATCCCGAACCCAAACCCTATTTCTTAAACCTAAACCTTAACCTCTTCTCAATTCCCTAAACCTATAGCTTATAACCTTAAACTAAACCTAAACCTAAACCTAAACAAATAACCTTAACCTAAACCAAAACCTATGACCTATAACCTATAACCTAAACTTATAACCTATAACCAAACCTTAACCTAAACCTAAAACCTAAACCTTAACCTATCACCTAAAACCTAAACCTAAACCTAAAACCAAAATGTATTCTCAAATCCCTAAACTTAAACCTACACCTAATCCTAATCTCAACTCCCTAACCTAAACCTAAACCCAAACTTGAAAACCAAAACCTAAACCCGAACCCGAACCTGAACCCGATTTCCTAAACCTAAACCTTTACCTATTCTCAATTCCCTAAACCTATAGCTTATAACCTAAACCTAAACTTACAACCTATAACTTAAACCTAAAACTAAATCAAAAACCTAAATGTATTTTGAAATCCCTAAACTTAAACCTACAGCTAATCCTAATCTTAACTCCTAAACCTAAACCTAAACATAAACTTGAAAACCCAAACCTAAACCCAATCCTGAACCCGAACCCGATTTCCTAAACCTAAACCTTAACCTAATCTCAATTCCCTAAACCTATAGCTTATACCCTAAACCTAAACTTAAACCTAAACTAAAACCTATAACCTATAACCTAAATATATTCTCAAATCCCTAAACCTAAACCTACACCTAACCCTAATCTTAACTCCCTAACCTAAACTTGAAAACCCAAACATAAACCCGATCTCGAACCCTAACCCGATTTCCTAAACATAAACCTTAACCTATTCTCAATTCCTAAAACATGACCTACACCTAACATAAACTTAAACCTATAACTTGCACTAATAACCTAAACCTAAGCCTAAAACCTAAACCTAAACCTATAACCTAGAAATAAATTCTCAAATCCTTAAACCTAAACCTAAACCTAATCCTAATCTCAACACCCTAACTTAAACTTAAACCTAAACTTGAAAACCCAAACCTAAACACGATCCCGAACTAGAACCCAATTTCCTAAACCTAAACCTTAACCTCTTCTCAATTCCCTAAACCTATAGCTTATAACCTTAAATTAAACCTAAACCTAACCCTAAACCTATAACCTTAACCTAAACCAAAACCTATGACCTAAAACCATAACCTATAACCTAACCTTAACCTAAACCTTAACCTATAACCTATAACCTATGCCTAAACCTAAAACCAATATGTATTCTCAAATCCCTAAACTTAAACCTACACCTAATCCTAATCTCAACTCCCTATCCTAAACCTAAACCTAAACTCGAAAACCCAAACCTAAACCCGATCCCAAACCCAAACCCGATTTCCTAAACCTAAACCTTAACCTATTCACAATTCAGTAAACCTATAGCTTATAACCTAAAACAAAACCTATAACCTACAACCTAAACCTAAAACTAAACCAAAAACCTAAATGTATTCTGAAATCCCTAAACTTAAACCTACACCTAATCCTAATCTCAACTCCTTCACCTAAACCTAAACCTAGACTTGAAAACCCAAACCTAAACCCACTCCCGAACCTGAACCTGATTTCCTAAACATAAACCTTAATCTATTCTCAATTCCCTAAACCTATAGCTTATACCCTAAACCTAAACTTAAACCTAAACCTAAACCTAAACCCAAACTTGAAAACTCAAACCTAAACCCAAACTTGAAAACCCAAACCTAAACCCGATCCCGAACCCGAACCCGATTTCCTAAACCTAAACCATAACCTATTCTCAATTCCCTAAACCTATAGCTTATAACATAAACCTAAACCTATAACCTAAAACTAAACCTAAACCTAAATGTATTCTCAAATCTCTAAACATAAACCTACACCTAATCCTAATCTCAACTCCTTAACCTAAACCTAAACCTAAACTAGAAAACCTAAACCTAAACCCGATCCTGAACCCGAACCCAATTTCCAAAACCTAAACCTTAACCTATTCTCAATTCCCTAAACCTATAGCTTATAACCTTAACCTAAACCTAAACCTAAAACCTAAATGTATTCTCAAATCCCTAAACCAAAACCTACACCTAATCCTAATCTCAACTCTCAAACCTAAACCTAAACCTAAACTTGAAAACCCAAACCTAAACCCGATCTCGAACTCGAACCCGATTTCCTAAACCTAAACCTTAACCTATTCTCAATTCCCTAAACATATAACTTATAACCTAAACCTAAACTTATAACCTAAAACCTAAACCTAAAACCTAAATGTATTCTCAAATACCTAAACCTAAACCTACACCTAATCCTAATCTCAACTCCTAACCAAACCTAAACCTCAACTTGAAAACCCAAACCCAAACCCGAACCCGATTTCCTAAACCTAAACCTTAACCTATTCTCAATTCCCTAAACCTATAGCTTATAAACTTAACCTAAACCTAAACCTATAACCTATCACCTAAACCTAAACCTAAAACCTAATGTATTCACAAATCCTAAAACCTAAACCTACACCTAATCCTAATATCAATTCCCTAACCTAAACCTAAACCTAAACCTAAACTTGAAAACCCAAACCTAAACCAGATCCAGAACCCGGACCCAATTTTCAAAACCTAAATCTTAACCTATTCTCAATTCCCTATTATAACCTAAACCTAAACCTAAACCTATCACCTAAAACTAAAACCTACACCTAAACCGAAAACTTAAATGTATTCACAAATCCCTAAACATAAACCTACACCTAATCCTAATATCAACTCCCTAACCTAAACCTAAACCTAAACTTGAAAACCCAAATCTAAACCAGATCTCGAACCCGAACCCAATTTCCTAAACCTAAACCTTAACCTATTCTCAATTCCCTATTATAACCTAAACCTAAACCTAAACCTATAACCTAAAATCTAAACCTAAACCTAAACCTAAAACTTACATGTATTCTCAAATCCTTAAATCTAAACCTACACCTAATCCCAATCTCAACTCCCAAACCTAAACTTAAAGCTAACCTTGAAAACCCAAACCTAAACCCAATCCCGAACCCGAACCCGATTTCCTAAACCTAAACCTTAACCTTAACCTATTCTCAATTTCCTAAAGCTATAGCATATAACCTAAACCTAAACCTAAACCTAAACCTAAACCAAAACCTATAACCTTAACCTTAACCTATTCTCAATTCCTAAATCTATAAATCTATAACCTAAACCTAAACCTAAACCTAAACTTATAACCTAAACCTTAACCTATAACCTATAACCTATAACCTAAACTTATAACCTATTACCAAACCTTAACCTAAACCTATAACCTAAATCCTAAACCTAAACCTAAAACATAAATGTATTCTCAAATCCCTAAACCTAGACCAATACCTAATCCTAATCTCAACTCCCTAACCTAAACCTAAACCTAAACTTGAAAACCCAAACCTAAACCCGATCTCGAACCCGAACCCGATTTCCTAATCCTAACCCTTAACCTATTCTCAATTTCCTAAAGCTATAGCCTATAACCTAAACCTAAACCTAAACCTAAACCTAAACCTAAACCAAAACCTATAACCTTAACCTTAACCTATTCTCAATTCCCTAAATCTATAACCAAAACCTAAACATAAACCTAAACCTAAACCTATAACCTAAACCTTAACCTATAACCTATAACCTATAACCTATAACTTAAACTTATAACCTATTACCTAACCTTAACCTAAACCTATAACCTAAAACCTAAACCTAAACCTAAAACCTAAATGTATTCTCAAATCCTTAAACCTAGACCAATACCTAATCCTAATCTCAACTCCCGAACCTAAACCTAAACCTAAACTTAAAAAACCTAAACCCGATCTCAAACCCGAACCCGATTTGCTAATCCTAACCCTTAACCTATTCTCAATTTCCTAAAGATATAGCCTATAACCTAAACCTTAACCGATTCACAATTCCCTAAATCTATAACCTAAACCTAAGCCTAAACCTAAACCTAAACCTATAACCTAAACCTATAACCTATAACCTATAACCTATAACCTATAACCTAAACTTATAACCTATTACCTAACCTTAACCTAAACCTATAACCTATAACCTAAACCTAAACCTAAAACCTAAATGTATTCTCAAATCCCTAAACCAAAAACTACACCTAATCCTAATCTCAACTATCTAACCTAAACCTAAACCTAAACTAGAAAACACAAACCTAAACCGGATCCCGAATCCGAACCAGATTTCCTAAACTTAAACCTTAACCTATTCTCAATTCCCTAAACCTATATCTTATAACATTAACCTAAACCTAAACCTAAAACCTAAATGTATACTCAAATCCTTAAACCTAAACCTACACCAAATCCTAATCTCACCTCTCTAACCAAAACCTAAACCTAAACTTGAAAACCCAAACCTAAACCCGATCCCAAACCCGAACCCGATTTCTAAACCTAAACCTTAACCTATTTTCAATTCCCTAAACCTATAGCTTATAACCTAAACCTAAACCTCTAACTAAAAACCTAAACCTAAAACTAAACCTAAAACCTAAATGTATTCTCAAATCCCTAAACCTAAAATTACACCTAATCCTAATCTCAACTCCCTAACCTAAACCTAAACCTAAACTTGAAAACCCAAACTTTAACCCGATCCCGAACCCGAACCCGATTTCTGAACCTAAACCTTAACCTATTGTCAATTCCCTAAAGCTATAACCTATATACTAAACCTAAACCTAATCCTAAACCTAAACCAAAAACTATAACCTAAACCATAACCTCTAACCTATAACCTAAACTTATAACCTATTACCTAACCTTAAGCTAACCTGTAACCTAAAACCTAAACCTAAACCTAAACTTGAAAACCCAAACCTAAACCCGATCCCGAAGCCGAACCCAATTTCCTAAATCAAAACCTTAACCTATTCTCAATTCCCTAAACCTATAGCTTATAACTTTAACCTAAACCTAAACCTAAAACCTAAATGTATTCTCAATTCCCGAAACCTAAACCTACACCTAATCCTAATCTCACCTCTCTAACCAAAACCTAAACCTAAACTTGAAAACCCAAACCTAAACTCGATCCCGAACCCGAACCCGATTTCCAAAACCTAAACCTTAACCTATTTTCAATTCCCTAAACCTATAGCTTATAACCTAAACCTAAACCTCTAACTAAAAACCTAAACCTAAAACTAAACCTAAAACCTAAATGTATTCTCAAATCCCTAAACCTAAACCAACACCTAATCCTAATCTCAACTCCCTAACCTAAACCTAAACCTAAACTTGAAAACCCAAACTTTAACCCGATCCCAGAACCCGAACCCGATTTCAAACCTAAACCTTAACCTATTGTTAATTCCCTAAAGCTATAACCTAAATACTAAACCTAAACCTAATCCTAAACCTAAACCAAAACCTATAACCTAAACCATAACCTCTAACCTATAACCTAAACTTATAACCTATTACCTAACCTTAAGCTAACTCAGTAACCTAAAACCTAAACCTAAACCAAAAACCTAAATCTATTCTCAAATCCCTAAACCTAGACCTACACCAAATCCTAATCTCAACTCCTAAACTTAAACCTAAACCTAAACTTGAAAACCCAAACCTAAACCCGATCCCGAAGCCGAACCCAATTTCCTAAACCTAAACCTTAACCTATTCTCAATTCCCTAAACCTATAGCTTATAACCTTAACCTAAACCTAAACCTAAAACCTAAATGTATTCTCAATTCCCTAAACCTAAACCTACACCTAATCCTAATCTCAACTCTTTAACCTAAACCTAAACCTAAACTTGAAAACCCAAACCTAAACCCGATCCCGAACCCGAACCCGATTTTCTAAACCTAAACCTTAACCTATTCTTAATTCCCTAAACCTATAGCTTATAACCTTAACCTAAACCTAAACCTAAAACCTAAATGTATTCTCAAATCTCTAAACCTAAACCTACACCTAATCCTAATCTCAACTCTCTAACCTAAACCTAAACCTAAACTTGAAAACCCAAACTTAAACCAAATCTCGAACCCAAACCCGATTTCCTAAACCGAAACCTTAACCTATTCTCAATTCCCTAAACCTATAGCTTATAACCTTAACATAAACCTAAACCTAAACCCTAAATGTATTCTCAATTCCCAAAACCTAAACCTACACCTAATCCTAATCTCAACTCCCTATCCTAAACCTAAACTTAAATTTGAAAACCCAAACCTAAACCCGATCTCGGACCCGAACCCGATTTCCTAAACCTAAACCTTAACCCATTCTCAATTCCCTAAACCTATAGCTTATAACCTTAACCTAAACCTAAACCTATAACCTATCACCTAAACCTAAACCTAAAACCTAAGTGTATTCTCAAATCCTTAAACCTAAACCTACACTTAATCCTAATATCAACTCCTAACCTAAACCTAAACCTAAACTTCAAAACCAAAACCCAAACCTATAGCTTTTTCTCAATTCCCTATTATAACCTAAACCTATAACCAAAAACCTAAACCTAAAACTTAAATGTATTCTTAAATCCCTAAACCTAAACCTACACCTAATCCTAATATCAACTCCCTAACCTAAGCCTAAACCTAAACTTGAAAACCCAAACCTTATCCAGATCCCGAACCGATCCAATTTCTAAAACCTAAACGTTAACCTATTCTCAATTCCCTAAACCTATAACTTATAACCTAAACCTAAACCTAAACCTATAACCTAATACCTAAACCTAAACATAAACCTAAAACCTAAATGTATTCTCAAATCCTTAAACCTAAACCTACACCTAATCCTAATCTCAACTCCCTAACCTAAATTTGAAAACCCAAACCTAAACTCGATCCCGAACCCGAACTCGATTTCCTAAACCTAAACCTTAACCTTAACCTATTCTCAATTCCCTAAAGCTATAACCTATAACCTAAACCTAAACCTAAACCTAAACCTAAACTAAAACCTATAACCTAAACCTTAACCTCTAACCTAAAACCTATAACCTATAATCTAAACGCATAACCTATTACCTAACCTTAACCTAACCTATAACCTAAAACCTAAATGTATTCTCAAATCCCAATACCTAGACCTACACCTAATCCTAATCTCAACTCCCAAACCTAAACCTAAACCTAAACTTGAAAACCCAAACCTAAACCCGATCCCGAACCCGATCCCGATTTCCTAAACCTAAACCTTAACCACTTCTCAATTCCCTAAGCCTATAGCTTATAACCTTAACCTAAACTTAAACCTAAAACCTAAATGTAGTCTCAAATCCCTAAACCTAAACCTACACCTAATTCTAATCTCAACTCTCTAACCTAAACCTAAACCTAAACTTGAAAACCCAAACCGAAACCCGATCCAGGAACCCGAACCCGATTTCCTGAACCTAAACCTTAACCTATTCTCAATTCCCTAAACCTAGAGCTTATAACCTTAACCTACCTAAACTTAAAACCTAAATGTATTCTCAAATCTCTAAACCTAAACCTACACCAAATCCTAATCTCAACTCTCGAACCTAAACCTAAACCTAAACATGAAAACCCAAACTAAACCAAATCCCGAACCCGAACCCGATTTCCTAAACCTAAACCTTAACCTATTCTCAATTCCCTAAACCTATAGCTTATAACCTTAACCTAAACCTAAACCTAAAACCTAAATGTATTCTCAATTCCCTAAACCTAAACCTCCACCTAATCCTAATCTCAACTCTCTAACCTAAAACTAAACCCAAACTTGAAAACCCAAACCTAAACCCAATCCGAACCCAAACCCGATTTCTAAACCTAAACCTTAACTTATTCTCAATTCCCTAAACCTATAGCTTATAACCTTAACCTAAACCTAAACCTAAAACCTAAATGTATTCTCAAATTCCTAAACCTAAACCTACACCAAATCCTAATCTCAACTCTCTAACCTAAACCTAAGGCTAAACTTGAAAACCAAACCTAAACCTGATCCCGAACCCGAACCCGATTTCCTAAACCTAAACCTTAACCTATTCTCAATTCCCTAAACCAATAACTAATAACCTAAACCTAAACCAATAGCCTAAAACATAAACCTAAAACTAAACTTAAAACCTAAATGTATTCTCAAATCCCAAAACCTAAACCTACACCTAATCCTAATCTCAACTCCACGACCTAAACCTAAACCAAAACTGGAAAACCCAAACCTAAACCCGATCTCGGACCCGAACCCGAGTTCCTAAACCTAAACCTTAACCTATTCTCAATTCCCTAAACCAATAGCATATAACCCTAACATAAACCTAAACCTATAACCTATCACCTAAACCTAAACCTAAAACCTAAATGTATTCTAAAATCCTTGAACCTAAACCACACCTAATCCTAATATCAACTCCCTAACCTAAACCTAAACCTTTACTTGAAAACCCAAACCTAAACTAGATCCCAAACCCGGACCCATATTCTAAACTTAAACCCTAACATATTCTAAATTCCCTATTATAACCTAAACCTAAACCCTAAACCTATAACCTATAACCTAAACCTAAACCTAAACCTAAACCTAAAACTCAAATGTATTCTTAAATCCCTAAACCTAAACCTACACCTAATCCTAATATCAACTCCCTAACATAAGCCTAAACCTAAACTTGAAAACCCAAACCTTAACCGGATCCAACCCGGACCCAATTTCTAAAAATAAACCTTAACCTATTCTCAATTCCTAAACCTAAACTAAAGCTAAACCTAAACCTAAACCTAAAACCTAAAAACCTAAACTTAAACCTAAACATAAAACTTAAATGTATTCTCAAATCCTTAAACCTAAACCTACACCTAATCCTAATCTCAACTCCCTAACCAAAATTTAAACCTAAACTTGTAAACCCAAACCTAAACTCGAACCCGAACACGAACCTGATTTCTTAAACCTAAACCTTGACCTATTCTCAATTCCCTAAACCTATAGCTTATAACCTTAACCTAAACCTAAACCTAAAACCTAAATGTATTCTCAAATCCCTAAACCTAAAACTACACCTAATCCTAATCTCAACACTCTAACCTAAACTTAAACCTAAACTTGAAAACCCAAACCTAAACCCGATCCCGAACCCGAACCCGATTACCTAAACCTAAACCTTAACCTATTCTCAATTCCCTAAACCTATAGCTTATAACCTAAACCTAAACCTATAACCTAAAACCTAAACCTAAAACCAAACCTAAAATCTAAATGTATTCTCAAATCCCTAAACCTAAACCTACACCTAATCGTAATCTCAACTCCCTAATCTAAACCTAAACCTAAACTTGAAAACCCAAACCTAAACCCGATCTCTGACCCGAACCCGATTTCTAAACCTAAACCTTAACCTATTCTCAATTCCCTAAACCTATAGCTTATAACCTTAACTTAAACCTAAACCTAAACCTAAATGTATTCTCAATTCCTAAACCTAAACCTACACCTAATCCTAATCTCAACTCTCTAACCTAAAACTAAACCCAAACTTGAAAACCCAAACCTAAACCCAATCCGAACCCAAACCCGATTTCCTAAACCTAAACCTTAACCTATTCTCAATTTCTAAACCTATAGCTTATAACCCTTAACCTAAACCTAAACCTAAAACCTAAACGTATTCTCAAATCCCTAAACCTAAACCTACACCAAATCTAATCTCAACTCTCTAACCTAAACCTAAAGGCTAAACTTGAAAACCCAAACCTAAACCCGATCTCGAACCCGAACCCGATTTCTAAACCTAAACCTTAACCTATTCTCAATTCCCTAAACCTATAGCTAATACCTAAACCCAAACCTAAAACTAAACCTAAAACCTAAATGTATTCTCAAAACCCTAAACCTAAACATACACCTAATCCTAATCTCAACTCCCTAACCTAAACCTAAACGAAAACTGGAAAACCCAAACCTAAACACGATCTCGGACCCGAACCCGATTTCCTAAACCTAAACCTTGACCTATTCTAAATTCCCTAAACCAATAGCTTATAACCCTAACCTAAACCTAAACCTATAACCTATCACCTAAACCTAAACGTAAATCCTAAATGTATTTTAAAATCCTTGAACCTAAACCTACACCAAATCCTAATATCAACTCCTTAACCTAAACCTAAACCTAAACTTCAAAACCCAAACCTAAACCAGATCGCGAACCCGGACCCATATTCCTAAACTTAAACCTTAACCTATTCTCAATTCCCTATTATAACCTAAACCTAAACCTAAACCTATAACCTATGACCTAAACCTAAAACTCAAATGTATTCTTAAATCCCTAAACCTAAACCTAATCCTAATATCAACTCCCTAACCTAAGCCTAAACCTAAACATGAAAACCCAAACCTTAACCAGATCCCGATCCCGGACCCAATTTCCTAAACCTAAACCTTAACCTATTCTCAATTCCCTAAACCTATAACTTATAACCTAAAGCTAAACCTAAACCTATAACCTAAAACATAAGCTTAAACCTAAACCTAAAACTTAAATGTATTCTCAAATCCTTAAACCAAAACCTACACCTAAAC
Organism: Magnolia changhungtana; assembly: GCA_030180095.1. Taxonomy (NCBI): domain Eukaryota; kingdom Viridiplantae; phylum Streptophyta; class Magnoliopsida; order Magnoliales; family Magnoliaceae; genus Magnolia; species Magnolia changhungtana. Next base: position 7,357,162 of record JASAUF010000397.1, read on the forward strand.
CTAATCTCAACTCCCTAACCAAAATTTAAACTTAAACTTGTGAACCCAAACCTAAACTCGAACCCGAACCCGAACCCGAACCCGATTTCCTAAACCTAAACCTTGACCTATTCTCAATACCCTAAACCTATAGCTTATAACCTTAACCTAAACCTAAACCTAAAACCTAAATGTATTCTCAAATCCCTAAACCTAAACCTACACCTAATCCTAATCTCAACTCTCTAACATAAACCTAAACCTAAACTTGAAAACCCAAACCTAAAACCGATCCCGAACACGAACCCGATTTCCTAAACCTAAACCTTAACCTATTCTCAATTCGCTAAACCTAGAGCTTATAACCTAAACCTAAACCTATAACCTAAAACCTAAACCTTAAACCAAACCTAAAATCTAAATGTATTCTCAAATCCCTAAACCTAAACCTACACCTAATCCTAATCTCAACTACCTAATCTAAACCAAAACATAAACTTGAAAACCCAAACCTAAACCCGATCTAGGACCCGAACCCGATTTCTAAACCTAAACCTTAACCTATTCTCAATTCCCCTAAACCTATAGCTTATAACCTTAACCTAAACCTAAACCTAAAACCTAAATTTATTCTCAAATCCCTCAACCTAAACCTACACCTAATCTAATCTCAACTCCCTAACCTAAACCTAAACATAAACTTGAAAACCCAAACCTAAACCCGAACCTGAACCGAACCCGATTTCTAAACCTAAACCTTAACCTATTCTCAATTCCCTAAACCTATAGCTTATAACCTTAACCTAAACCTAAACCTAAACCTAAAACCTAAATGTATTCTCAAATCCCTAAACCTAAACCTACACCTAATCTTAATCTCAACTCTCTAACCTAAACCTAAAACTAAACTTGAAAACCCAAACCTAAATCCGAACCCGATTTCCTAAACCTAAACCTTAACCTATTCTCAACCCCTAAACCTATATTTTATAACCTTAACCTAAACCTAAACCTAAACCTAAAACCTAAATGTATTCACAAATCCCTAAACCTAAACCTACACCTAATCCAAATCTCAACTCTCTAACCTAAACCTAAACCTAAACTTGAAAATCCAAGCCTAAACCAAATCCCGAACCCGAACCCGATTTCCTAAACCTAAACCTTAACCTATTCTCAATTCCCTAAACCTATAGCATATAACCTTAACCTAAACCCTAAATGTATTCTCAATTCCCTAAAGCTAAACCTACACCTAATCCTAATCTCAACTCTCTAACCTAAAACTAAACCCAAACTTGAAAACCCAAACCTAAACCCGATCTCGAACCCGAACCCGATTTCCAAAACCTAATCCTTAACCTATTCTCAATTCCCTAAACCTATAGCTTATAACCTTAACCTATACCTAAACCTAAAACCTAAATGTATTCACAAATCCCTAAACCTAAACCAACACCTTATCCAAATCTCTACTCTCTAACCTAAACCTAAACCTAAACTTTAAAACCCAAACCTAAAACCGAACCTGAACCCAAACCCGATTACCTAAACCAAAACCTTAACCTATTCTCAAGTAACTAAACTTATAGCTTATAACCTTAACCTAAACTGTAACATAAACCCTAAATGTGTTCGTAATTCCCTAAACCTAAACCTACACCTAATCCTAATCTCAACCCTCTAACCTAAAACTAAACCCAAACTTGAAAACCCAAACCTAAACCCGATCCCGAACCCGAACCCGATTTCCCAAACCTAATCCTTAACTTATTCTCAATTCCCTAAACCTATAGCTTATAACCTTAACCTAAACATAAACCTAAAACCTAAATGTATTCTCAAATCCCTAAACCTAAACCAACACCTAATCCAAATCTCTACTCTCTAACCTAAACCTAAACCTAAACTTTAAAACCCAAACCCAAACCCGATTTCCTAAACCTAAACCTTAACCTATTCTCAATTCCCTAAACCTATAGCTTATAACCTTACCATAAACCTAAACCTAAACCCTAAATGTATTCTCAATTCCCTAAACCTAAACCTACACCTAATCCTAATCTCAACTCTCTAACCTAAAACTAAACCCAAACTTGAAAACCCAAACCTAAACCCGATCCCGAACCCGAACCCGATTTCCTAAACCTAAACCTTAACCTATTCTCAATTCCCTAAACCTATAGCTTATAACCTTAACCTAAACCTAAACCTAAAACCTAAATGTATTCTCAAATCCTTAAACCTAAACCTACACCTAATCCTAATATCAACTCCCTAACCTAAATCTAAACCTAAACTTGAAAACCCAAACATAAACCAAATCCCGAACCTGGACCCATTTTCCTAAACCTAAACCTTAACCTATTCTCAATTCCCTACTATAGCCTAAACCTATAACCGAAAACCTAAACCTAAAACTTAAATGTATTCTTAAATCCCTAAACCTAAACGTACACCTAATCCTAATATCAACTCCCTAACCTAAGCCTAAACCTAAACTTGAAAACCCAAACCTTAATTCGATCCCGAACCCGGACCCAATTTTCTAAACCTAAACCTTAACCAATTCCCAATTCCCTAAACGTATAACTTATAACCTAAACCTAAACCTAAACCTATAACCTATAACCTAAACATAAACCTAAACCTAAAACTTAAATGTATTCTCAAATCCATAAACCTAAACATACACCTAATCCAAATCTCAACTCCCTAACTTAAACTTAAACCTAAACTTGAAAACCCAAACCTAAACTCGATCCCGAACCTGAACCCGATTTCCTAAACCTAAACCTTAACCTATTCTCAATTCCCTAAACCTATAGCTTATAACCTTAACCTAAACCTAAACCTAAAACCTAAATGTATTCTCAAATCCCTAAACCTAAACCTACTCCTAATCCTAATCTCAACTCTCTAACCTAAACCTAAACCTAAACTTGATAACCCAAACCTAAACCCGATCCCGAACCCGAACCCGATTTTCTAAACCTAAACCTTAACGTATTCTCAAATCCCTAAACCTATAGCTTATAACCTTAACCTAAACCTAAACCTAAAACCTAAATGTATTCTCAAATTTGTAAACCTAAACCTACACCTAGTCCTAATCTCAACCTCTAACCTAAACCTAAACCTAAACTTGAAAACCGAAACCTAAACCAAATCCCGAACCCGAACACGATTTCCTAAACCTAAACCTTAACCTATTCTCAATTACCGAGACCTATAGCTTATAACCTTAACCTAAACCCTAAATGTATTCCCAATTCCCTAAACCTATAGCTTATAACCTTAACCTAAACTTAAACCTAAACCTTAACCTATTCTCAAATCCCTAAACCTAAACCTACTCCTAATCCTAATCTTAACTCTCTAACCTAAACCTAAACCTAAACTTGAAAACCCAAACCTAAACCCGATCCCGAACCCGAACCCGATTTTCTAAACCTAAACCTTAACGTATTCTAAAATCCCTAAACCTATAGCATATAACCTTAACCTAAACCTAAACCTAAAACCTAAATGTACTCTCAAAATTGTAAACCTAAACCTACACCTAATCCTAATCTCAACTCTCTAACCTAAAATTAAACCCAAACTTGAAAACCCAAACCTAAACCCGATCCCGAACCCGAACACGATTATCTAAACCTAAACCTTAACCTATTCTCAATTCCCTAAACCTATAGGTTATATCCAAAACCTAAACCTATAACCTAAAACATAAATGTATTCTCAAATCCCTAAACCTAAACCTACATCTAAACCTAATCTCAACTCCCTAATCTAAACCTAAACCTAAACTTGAAAACCCAAACCGAAACCCGATCTCGGACCCGAACCCGATTTCCTAAACCTAAACCTTAACCTATTCTCAATTCCCTAAACCTATAGCTTATATCCTAAACCTAAACCTATAACCTAAAACCTAAATGTATTCTCAAATCCCTAAACCTAAACCTACACCTAATCCTAATCTTAACTCCCTATCCTAAACCTAAACTTAAACCTGAAAACACATACCTAAACCCGATCTTGGACCCGAACCCGATTTCCTAAACCTAAACCTTAACCCATTCTCAATTCCCTAAACCTATAGCTTATAACCTTAACCTAAACCTAAACCTAAATGTATTACCTAAATCTATTCTCAAATCCTTAAACCTAAACCTACACCTAATCCTAATATCAACTCCTAACCTAAACCTAAACCAAAACTTGAAAACCCAAACCAAACCGGAGAACCCTAGGCCCATTTTTTTCAAAACCTAAACCTTAACTATTCTCAATTCCCTATTATAACCTAAACCTAAACCTAAACCTATAACCAAAAACCTAAACCTAAAACTTAAATGTATTCTTAAATCCCTAAACCTAAACCTACATCTAATCCTAATATCAACTCCCTAACCTAAGCTAAACCTAAACTTGAAAACCCAAACCTTAACCGGATCGAACTGATCCAATTTCTTAAACCTAAACGTCAACCTATTCTCAATTCCCTAAACCTATAACTTATAAGCTAAACCTAAACCTAAACCTAAAACCTAAAACCTAAACCTAAACATAAACCTAAAACTTAAATGTATTCTCAAATCCTTAAACCTAAACCTACACCTAATCCTAATCTCAACTCCCTAACCTAAATTTGAAAACCTAAACCTAAACTCGATCCCGAACCCGAACTCAATTTCCTAAACCTAAACCTTAACCTAAACCTTAACCTCTTCTCAATTCTTTAAAGCTATAACCTATAACCTAAACCTAAACCTTAACCTAAACCTAAACTAAAACCTATAACCTAAACCTTAACCTCTAACCTATAACCTTTAACCTATAATCTAAACATATAACATATTACCTAACCTTAACCTAACCTATAACCTAAAACCTAAACCTATACCTACACCTAATCCTAATCTCAACTCCCTAACCTAAACCTAAACCTAAACTTGAAAACCTAAACCTAAACCCGATCCGAACCCGATCCCGATTCCTAAACCTAAACCTTAACCTTTTCTCAATTCCCTAAGCCTACGACTTATAACCTTAACCTAAACCTAAACCTAAAACCTAAATGTATTCTCAAATCTCTAAACCTAAACCTACACCTAATCCTAATCTCAACTCTCTAACCTAAACCTAAACCTAAACATGAAAACCCAAACCTAAACCAAATCCGAACTCGAACCCGATTTCTAAACCTAAACCTTAACCTATTCTCAATTCCCTAAACCTATAGCTTATAACCATAACCTAAACCTAAGCCTAAACCCTAAATGTATTCTCAATTCCCTAAACCTAAACCTACACCTAATCCTAATCTCAACTCTCTAACCTAAACCTAAACCTAAACTTGAAAACCCAAATCTAAACCAAATCTCAAACCGGAACCCGATTTCCTAAACCTAAACGTTATCCTATTCTCAATTCCCTAAACCTATAGCTTATAACCTTAACATAAAACTAAACCTAAACCCTAAATGTATTCTCAATTCCCTAAACCTAAACCTACACCTAATCCTAATCTCAACCTCTAACCTAAAACTAAACCTAAACTTGAAAACCCAAACATAAACTTGATCCCGAACCCGAACTCGATTTGCTAAACCTAAACCTTAACCTATTCTCAATTCTCAAAACCTATAGCTTATATCCTTAACCTAAACCTAAACCTAAAACCTAAATGTATTCTCAAATCCCTAAACCTAAACCTACACCTAATCCTAATGTCAACTCTCTAACCTAAACCTAAACCTAAACTTAAAAACCAAACCTAAACTCCGATCCAGAACCCGAACCCGATTTCTAAACCTAAACCTTAACCTATTATCTATTCCCTAAACCTATAGCTTATAACCTAAACCTAAACCTATAACCTTAAACCTAAACCTAAAACCTAAATGTATTCTCAAATCTCAAAACTTAAACGTACACCTAAACCTAATCTCAACTCCCTAACCTAAACCTAAACCTAAACTTGAAAACTTAAACTGAAACCCGATCTCGGACCCGAACCCGATTTCTTAAACCTAAACCTTAACCTATTCTCAATTCCCTAAACATATAGCTTATAACCTAAACCTAAACCTATAACCTAAAACCTAAATGTATTCTCAAATCCCAAAACCTAAACCTACACCTAATCCTAATCTCAACAACCTATCCTAAACCTAAACCTAAACTTGAAAACCCAAACCTAAACCCGATCTCGGACCCGAACCCGATTTCCTAAACCTAAACCTTAACCCATTCTCAATTCCCTAAACCTATGGCTTATAACCTTAACCTAAACCTAAACCTATAACTTATCACCTAAACCTAAACCAAAAACCTAAATGTATTCTCAAATCCTTAAACCTAAACCTACACTCAATCCTAATATCAACTCCCTAACCTAAACCTAAACCTAAACTTCAAAACCCAAACCTAAACGGACCATCAGAACCGGACCCATTTTCCTAAACCTAAACCTTAACTATTCTCAATTCCCTATTAGAGCCTAAACCTATAACCAAAAACCTAAACCTAAAACTTAAATGTATTCTTAAATCCCTAAACCTAAACCTACACCTAATCCTAATATCAACTCCCTAACCTAAGCCTAAACCTAAACTTGAAAACCCAAACCTTATCCAGATCCCGAACCGATCCAATTTCTTAAACCTAAACGTTAACCTATTCTCAATTCCCTAAACCTATAACTTATAACCTAAACCTAAACCTAAACCTATAACCTAATACCTAAACCTAAACATAAACCTAAAACATAAATGTATTCTCAAATCCTTAAACCAAAACCTACACCAAATCCTAATCTCAACTCCCTAACCTAAATTTGAAAACCCAAACGTAAACTCGATCCCGAACCCGAACTCGATTTCCGAAACCTAAACCTTAACCTTAACTTATTCTCAATTCCCTAAAGCTATAACCTATAACCTAAACCTAAACCTAAACTAAAACCTATAACCTAAACCTTAACCTCTAACCTATAACCTATAACCTATAATCTAAACTTATAACCTATTACCTAACCTTAACCTAACCTATAACCTAAAACCTATACCTAAACTTAAAGCCTAAATGTATTCTCAAATCCCAAAACCTAGACGTACACCTAATCCTAATCTCAACTCCCAAACCTAAACCTAAACCTAAACTTGAAAACCCAAACCTAAACCCGATCCCGAACCCGATCCCGATTTCCTAAACCTAAACCTTAACCTCTTCTCAATTCCCTAAGCCTATAGCTTATAACCTTAACCTAAACCTAAACCTAAAACCTAAATGTAGTCTCAAATCGCTAAACCTAAACCTACACCTAATTATAATCTCAACTCTCTAACCTAAACCTAAACCTAAACTTGAAAACCCAAACCTAAACTCCGATCCGAACCCGAACCCGATTTCTAAACCTAAACCTTAACCTATTCTCAATTCCCTAAACCTATAGCTTATAACCTTAACCTACACCTAAACCTAAGCCCTAAATGTATTCTCAATTCCTAAACCTAAACCTACACCTAATCCTAATCTCAACTCTCTAACCTAAAACTAAACCCAAACTTGAAAACCCAAACCTAAACCCAATCCGAACCCAACCCGATTTCTAAACCTAAACCTTAACCTATTCTCAATTCCCTAAACCTATAGCGTATAACCTTAACCTAAACCTAAACCTAAAACCTAAATGTATTCTCAAATCCCTAAACTTAAACCTACACCAAATCCTAATCTCAACTCTCTAACTTAAACCTAAGACTAAACTTGAAAACCCAAACCTAAACCCGATTCGAACCGAACCCGATTTCCTAAACCTAAACCTTAACCTATTCTCAATTCCCTAAACCAATAGCTAATAACCTAAACCTAAACCTATAACCTAAAACATAAACCTAAACTAAACTTAAAACCTAAATGTATTCTCAAATCCCTAAACCTAAACCTACACCTAATCCTAATCTCAACTCCTTACCTAAACCTAAACCAAAATCGAAAACCCAAACCTAAACTCGATCTCGGACCGAACCCGATTTCTGAACTTAAACCTTAACCTATTCTCAATTCCCTAAACCAATAGCTTATAACCCTAACCTAAACCTAAACCTATAACCTATCACCTAAACCTAAACCTAAAACCTAAATGTATTCTAAAATCTTGAACCTAAACCTACACCTAATCTTAATATCAACTCCCTAACCTAAACCTAAACCTTTACATGAAAACCCAAACCTAAACAGATCCGAACCCGGACCCATATTCCTAAACTTAACACTTAACTTATTCTCAATTCTCTATTATAACCTAAACCTAAACCTAAACCTATAACCTATAACCTAACCTAAACCTAAACCTAAAACTCAAATGTATTCTTAAATCCCTAAACCTAAACCTACACCTAATCCTAATATCAACTCCCTAACATAAGCCTAAACCTAAACTTGAAAACCCAAACCTTAACCAGATCCTGAACCCGGACCCAATTTCCTAAACCTAAACCTTAACCTAATCTCAATTCCCTAAACTTATAACTTATAACCTAAAGCTAAACCTAAACCTATAACCTAAAACCTAAACTTAAACCTAAACCTAAAACTTAAATGTATTCTCAAATCCTTAAACCAAAACCTACACCTAATCCTAATCTCAACTCCCTAACCAAAACTTAAACCTAAACTTGAAAACCCAAACATAAACTCGAACTCCAACCCGAACCCGATTGCACTAAACCTAAACCTTGACCTATTCTTAATTCCTCAAGCCTATAGCTTATAACCTTAACCTAAACCTAAACCTAAAACCTAAATGTATTCTCAAATCCCTAAACTTAAACCTACACCTAATCCTAATCTCAACACTCTAACCTAAACTTAAACCTAAACTTGAAAACCCAAACCTAAACCCGATCCCGAACCCGAACCCGATTTCTAAACCTAAACCTTAACCTATTCTCAATTCCCTAAACCTATAGCTTATAACCTTAACCTAAACCTAAACTTAAAACCTAAATTTATTCTCAAATCCGTAAACCTAAACCTACACCTAATCCTAATCTCAACTCCCTAACTTAAACCTAAACATAAACTTGAAAACCCAAACCTAAACCCGAACATGAACCCGAACCCATTTCTAAACCTAAACCTTAACCTATTCTCAATTCCCTAAACCTATAGCTTATAACCTTAACCCAAACCTAAACCAAAACCTAAAACCTAAATGCATACTCAAATCCTAAACCTAAACCTACACCTAATCTTAATCCCAACTCTCTAACCTAAACCTAAACCTAAACTTGAAAACCCAAACCTAAACCCAGAATCAACTCAGAACCCGATATCCTAAACCTAAACCTTAACCTATTCTCAATACCTTAAACCTATATCTTATAACCTTAACCTTAACCTAAACCTAAACCTAAAACCTAAATGTATTCGCAAATCCTAAACCTAAACCTACACCTAATCCTAATCTCAACTCTCTAACCTAAACCTAAACCTAAACTTGAAAATCCAAGCTAAACCAAATCCGAACCCGAACCCGATTTCTAAACCTAAACCTTAACCTATTCTCAATTCCCTAAACCTATAGCTTATAACCTTAACCTAAACCCTAAATGTATTCTCAATTCCCTAAACCTAAACCTACACCTAATCCTAATCTCAACTCTCTAACCTAAAACTAAACCCAAACTTGAAAACCCAAACCTAAACCCGATCCCGAACCCAACCCGATTTCCAAAACCTAATCCTTAACCTATTCTCAATTCCCTAAACCAATAGCTTATAACCTTAACCTAAACCTAAACCTAAAACCTAAATGTATTCTCAAATCCTAAACCTAAACCTACACCTAATCCTAATCTCAACTCTCTAACCTAAACTTAAACCTAAACTTTAAAACCCAAACCTAAACCCAATCCCGAGCCCGATCCCGATTTCCTAAACCTAAACCTTAACCTACTCTCAATTCCCTAAACCTATAGCTTATAACCTAAACCTAAACATATAACCTAAAACCTAAACCTACAACTAAACTTAAAACCTAAATGTATTCTCAAATCCCTAAACCTAAACCTACACCTAATCCTAATCTCAACTCCCTAACCTAAACCTAAACCTCAACTTGAAAACCCAAACCTAAACCCGAACTCGGACCCGAACCCGATTTTCTAAACCTAAACCTTAACCTATTCTCAAATCCCTAAACCTATAGCTTATAACCTTAACCTAAACCTAAACCTAAAACCTAAATGTATTCTCAAATCTCTAAACCTAAACCTACACCTAATCCTAATCTCAACTCTCTAACCTAAACCTATAACCTAAAACCTAAACCTAAACATAAACCTAAAACTTAAATGTATTCTCAAATCCTTAAACCTAAACCTACACCTAATCCTAATCTCAACTCCCTAACCTAAATTTGAAAACCTAAACCTAAACTCGATCCCGAACCCGAACTCAATTTCCTAAACCTAAACCTTAACCTAAACCTTAACCTCTTCTCAATTCTTTAAAGCTATAACCTATAACCTAAACCTAAACCTTAACCTAAACCTAAACTAAAACCTATAACCTAAACCTTAACCTCTAACCTATAACCTTTAACCTATAATCTAAACATATAACATATTACCTAACCTTAACCTAACCTATAACCTAAAACCAAAACCTAGACCTACACCTAATCCTAATCTCAACTCCCTAACCTAAACCTAAACCTAAACTTGAAAACCTAAACCTAAACCCGATCTCGAACCCGATCCGATTCCTAAACCTAAACCTTAACCTCTTCTCAATTCCTAAGCCTACGACTTATAACCTTAACCTCCAAACCTAAACCTAAAACCTAAATGTATTCTCAAATCTCTAAACCTAAACCTACACCTAATCCTAATCTCAACTCTCTAACCTAAACCTAAACCTAAACATGAAAACCCAAACCTAAACCAAATCCAGAACCCGAACCCGATTTCCTAAACCTAAACCTTAACCTATTCTCAATTCCCTAAACCTATAGCTTATAACCTTAACTTAAACCTAAACCTAAACCCTAAATGTATTCTCAATTCCCTAAACCTAAACCTACACCTAATCCTAATCTCAACTCTCTAACCTAAAACTAAACCCAAACTTTAAAACCCAAACCTAAACCCAATCCCGAATCCAAACCCAATTTCTGAAACCTAAACCTTAACCTATTCTCAATTCCCTAAACCTATAGCTTATAACCTTAACCTAAACCTAAACATAAAACCTAAATGTATTCTCAAATCCCTAAACCAAAACCTACACCTAATCCTAATCTCAACTCTTTAACCTAAACTTGAAAACCCAAACCTAAACCCGATCCCGAACCCAAACCAGATTTCCTAAACATAAACCTTAACCTATTCTCAATTCCCTAAAAACCTATAGCTTATAACCTAAACCTAAACCTATAACCTAAAACTAAACTTAAAACGTAAATGTATTCCCAAATCCCTAAACCTATACCTACACCTAATCCTAATCTCAACTACCTAACCAAAACCTAAACCAAAACTGGAAAACCCAAACCTAAACCCGATCTCGGACTGAACCCGATTTCCTAAACCTAAACCTTATCCTATTCTCAATTACCTAAACCTAAACCTATAACCTATCACCTAAACCTAAACCTAAACCTATAACCTATCACCTAAACCTAAACCTAAAACCTAAATGTATTCTAAGATCCTTGAACCTAAACCTACACCGAATCCTAATATCAACTCCCTAACCTAAACCTAAACCTAAACTTGAAAACCTAAACCTAAACCAGATCCCGAACCCGGACCAATATTCCTAAACCTAAACCTATAACCTATAACCTAAACCTAAACCTAAACTAAAACTCAAATGTTTTCTTAAATCCCTAACCCTAAACCTACACCTAATCCTAATATCAACTCCATAACCTAAGCCTAAACCTAAACTCGAAAACCCAAAACTTAACCAGATCCCGAACTCGGACCCAATTTCCTAAACCTAAACCTTAACCTATTCTCAATTCCCTAAACCTACAACTTATAACCTAAACCTAAACCTAAACCTAAAACCTAAAACCTAAACTTAAACCTAAACCTATAACCTAAATTTATTCTCAAATCCCTAAACCTAAACCTACACCTAATCCTAATCTCAATTCTCTAACCTAAACCTAAACATAAACTTGAAAACCCAAACTTAAACCCGAACCTGAACCCGAACCCAATTTCCTAAACCTAAACCTTAACCTATTCTCAATTCCCTAAGCCTATAGCTTATAACCTTAACCTAAACCTAAACCTAAAACCTAAATGTAGTCTCAAATCCCTAAACCTAAACCTACACCTAATTCTAATCTCAACTCTCTTACCTAAACCTAAACCTAAACTTGAAAACCCAAATCTAAACCAGATCTCGAACCCGAACCCAATTTCCTAAACCTAAACCTTAACCTATTCTCAATTCCCTATTATAACCTAAACCTAAACCTTAACCTATAACCTAAAATCTAAACCTAAACCTAAACCTAAAACTTACATGTATTCTCAAATCCTTAAACCTAAACCTACACCTAATCCCAATCTCAACTCCCAAACCTAAACTTAAAGCTAACCTTGAAAACCCAAACCTAAACCCAATCCCGAACCTGAACCCGATTTCCTAAACCTAAACCTTAACCTTAACCTATTCTCAATTTCCTAAAGCTATAGCCTATAACCTAAACCTAAACCTAAACCAAAACCTATAACCTTAACCTTAACCTATTCTCAATTCCCTAAATCTATAACCTAAACCTAAACCTAAACCTAAGCCTAAACCTATAACCTAAACCTTAAGCTATAACGTATAACCTAAACTTATAACCTATTACCTAACCTTAACCTAAACCTATAACCTAAAACCTAAACCTAAACCTAAAACCTAAATGTATTCTCAAATCCCTAAACCTAGACCAATACCTAATCCTAATCTCAACTCCCTAACCTAAACCTAAACCTAAACTTGAAATCCCAAACCTAAACCCGATCTCAAACCCGAACCCGATTTCCTAATCCTAACCCTTAACCTATTCTCAATTCCCTAAACCTATAGCTTATAACCTTAACATAAACCTAAACCTAAAACCTAAATGTATTCTCACTTCCCTAAACTTAAACCTACACCTAATCCTAATCTCAACTATCTAACCTAAACATAAACCTAAACTAGAAAACACAAAACTAAACCGGATCCCGAACCCGAACCCGATTTCCTAAACTTAAACCTTAACCTTTTCTCAATTCCATAAACCTATATCTTATAACATTAACGTAAACCTAAACCTAAAACCTAAATGTATACTCAAATCTTTAAACCTAAACCTACACCTAATCCTAATCTCACCTCTCTAACCAAAACCTAAACCTAAACTTGAAAACCCAAACCTAAACCCGATCCCGAACCCGAACCCGATTTCCTAAACCTAAACCTTAACCAATTTTCAATTCCCTAAACCTATAGCTTATAACCTAAACGTAAACCTCTAACTAAAAACCTAAACCTAAAACCTAAATGTATTCTCAAATCCATAAACCAAAACCTACACCTAATCCTAATCTCAACTCCCTAACCTAAACCTAAACCTAAACTTGAAAACCCAAACTTTAACCCGATCCCGAACCCGAACCCGATTTCGTGAACCTAAACCTTAACCTATTGTCAATTCCCTAAAGCTATAACCTATATACTAAACCTAAACCTAATCCTAAACCAAAACCAAAACCTATAACCTAAACCTTAACCTCTAACCTATAACCTAAACTTATAACCTATTACCTAACCTTAAGCTAACCTGTAACCTAAAACCTAAACCTAAACCTAAAACCTAAATGTATTCTCAAATCCCTAAACCTAGACCTACACCAAATCCTAATCTCAACTCCTTAACCTAAACTTGAAAACCCAAACCTAAACCCGATCCAGAAGCCGAACCCAGTTTCCTAAACCTAAACCTTAACCTATTCTCAATTCCCTAAACCTATAGCTTATAACCTTAACCTAAACCTAAACCTAAAACCTAAATGTATTCTCAAATCCCTAAACCTAAACCTACACCTAATCCTAATCTCAACTCTCTAACCTAAACCTAAACCTAAACTTGAAAACCCAAACCTAAACCCGATCCCGAACCCGAACCCGATTTTCTAAACCTAAACCTTAACCTATTCTTAATTCCCTAAACCTATAGCTTATAACCTTAACCTAAACCTAAACCTAAAATCTAAATGTATTCTCAAATCTCTAAACCTAAACCTACACCTAATCCTAATCTCAACTCTCTAACCTAAACCTAAACCTAAACTTGAAAACCCAAACCTAAACCAAATCTCAAACCCGAACCCGATTTCTAAACCTAAACGTTATCCTATTCTCAATTCCCTAAACCTATAGCTTATAACCTTAACATAAACCTAAACCTAAACCCTAAATGTATTCTCAATTCCCTAAACCAAAACCTACACCTAATCCTAATCTCAACTCTCTAACCTAAAACAAAACCCAAACATAAACTCGATCCCGAACCCGAACCCGATTTGCTAAACCTAAACATTAACCTATTCTCAATTCCCAAAACCTATAGCTTATATCCTTAACTTAAACCTAAACCTAAAACCTAAATGTATTCTCAAATCCCTAAACCTAAACCTACACCTAATCCTAATGTCAACTCTCTAACCTAAACCTAAACCTAAACTTAAAAACCAAACCTAAACCCGATCCCGAACCCGAACCCGATTTCCTAAACCTAAACCTTAACCTATTATCTATTCCCTAAACCTATAGCTTATAACCTAAACCTAAACCTATAACCTTAAACCTAAACCTAAAACTAAACCTAAAACCTAAATGTATTCTCAAATCCCAAAACTTAAACGTACACCTAAACCTAATCTCAACTCCCTAACCTAAACCTAAACCTAAACTTGAAAACTTAAACTGAAACCCGATCTCGGACCCGAACCCGATTTCTTAAACCTAAACCTTAACCTATTCTCAATTCCCAAAACCTATAGCTTATATCCTTAACCTAAACCTAAACCTAAAACCTAAATGTATTCTCAAATCCCTAAACCTAAACCTACACCTAATCCTAATGTCAACTCTCTAACCTAAACCTAAACCTAAACTTAAAAACCCAAACCTAAACCCGATCCAGAACCCAACCCGATTTCCTAAACCTAAACCTTAACCTATTATCTATTCCCTAAACCTATAGCTTATAACCTAAACCTAAACCTATAACCTTAAACCTAAACCTAAAACTAAACCTAAAACCTAAATGTATTCTCAAATCCCAAAACTTAAACGTACACCTAAACCTAATCTCAACTCCCTAACCTAAACCTAAACCTAAACTTGAAAACTTAAACTGAAACCCGATCTCGGACCAACCCGATTTCTTAAACCTAAACCTTAACCTATTCTCAATTACCCTAAACCTATACTTATAACCTAAAACTAAACCTATAACCTAAAACCTAAATGTATTCTCAAATCCCAAAACCTAAACCTACACCTAATCCTAATCTCAACAACCTATCTAAACCTAAACCTAAACTTGAAAACCCAAACCTAAACCCGATCTCGGACCGAACCCGATTTCCTAAACCTAAACCTTAACCCATTCTCAATTTCAAACCTATGGCTTATAACCTAAACCTAAACCTATAACTTATCACCTAAACCTAAACCTAATGAAAAACCTAAATGTATTCTCAAATCCTAATATCAACTCCCTAACCTAAACCTAAACCTAAACTTCAAAACCCAAACCTAAACCAGACCCCGAACCCGGACCCATTTTCCGAAACCTAAACCTTAACTATTCTCAATTCCCTATTAGAACCTAAACCTATAACCAAAAACCTAAACCTAAAACTTAAATGTATTCTTAAATCCCTAAACCTAAACCTACACCTAATCCTAATATCAACTCCCTAACCTAAGCCTAAACCTAAACTTGAAAACCCAAACCTTATCCAGATCCCGAACCGATCCAATTTCTTAAACCTAAACGTTAACCTATTCTCAATTCCCTAAACCTATAACTTATAACCTAAACCTAAACCTAAACCTATAACCTAATACCTAAACCTAAACATAAACCTAAAACTTAAATGTATTCTCAAATCCTTAAACCTAAACCTACACCAAATCCTAATCTCAACTCCCTAACCTAAATTTGAAAACCCAAACGTAAACTCGATCCCGAAACCGAACTCGATTTCCGAAACCTAAACCTTAACCTTAACCTATTCTCAATTCCCTAAAGCTATAACCTATAACCTAAACCTAAACCTAAACTAACACTTATAACCTAAACCTTAACCTCTAACCTATAACCTATAACCTATAATCTAAACTTATATCCTATTACCTAACCATAACCTAACCTATAACCTAAAACCTAAACCTAAACCTAAAGCCTAAATGTATTCTCAAATCCCAAAACCTAGACCTACACCTAATCCTAATCTCAACTCCCAAACCTAAACCTAAACCTAAACTTGAAAACCCAAACCTAAACCCGATCCCGAACCCGATCCCGATTTCCTAAACCTAAACCTTAACCTCTTCTCAATTCCCCAAGCCTATAGCTTATAACCTTAACCCAAACCTAAACCTAAAACCTAAATGTAGTCTCAAATTGCTAAACCTAAACCTACACCTAATTATAATCTCAACTCTCTAACCTAAACCTAAACCTAAACTGAAAACCCAAACCTAAACACGATCCCGAACCCGAACCCATTTCCTAAACCTAAACCTTAACCTATTCTCAATTCCCTAAACCTATAGCTTATAACCTTAACCTATTCTCAATTCCCTAAACCTATAGCTTATAACCTTAACCTAAACCTAAACCTAAACCCTAAATGTATTCTCAATTCCCTAAACCTAAACCTACTCCTAATCCTAATCTCAACTCTCTAACCTAAAACTAAACCCAAACTTGAAAACCCAAACCTAAACCCAATCCCGAACCCAACCCCGATTTCCTAAACCTAAACCTTAACCTATTCTCAATTCCCTAAACCTATAGCGTATAACCTTAACCTAAACCTAAACCTAAAACCTAAACGTATTCTCAAATCCCTAAACCTAAACCTACACCAAATCCTAATCTCAACTCTCTAACCTAAACCTAAGGCTAAACTTGAAAACCCAAACCTAAACCCGATTCCGAACCCGAACCCGATTTCCTAAACCTAAACCTTACCCTATTCTCAATTCCCTAAACCAATAGCTAATAACCTAAACCGAAACCTATAACCTAAAACATAAACCTAAAACTAAACTTAAAACCTAAATGTATTCTCAAATCCCTAAACCTAAACCTACACCTAATCGTAATCTCAACTCCCTTACCTAAACCTAAACCAAAATCGGAAAACCCAAACCTAAACACGATCTCGGACTAGAACCCATTTCTAAACTTAAACCTTAACCTATTCTCATTTCCCCCTAAACCAATAGCTTATAACCCTAACCTAAACCTAAACCTATAACCTATCACCTAAACCTAAACCTAAAACCTAAATGTATTCTAAAATCCTTGAACCTAAACCTACACCTAATCTTAATATCAACTCCCTAACCTAAACCTAAACCTTTACATGAAAACCCAAACCTAAACCAGATCCCGAACCCGGACCCATATTCCTAAACTTAACACTTAACTTATTCTCAATTCTCTATTATAACCTAAACCTAAACCTAAACCTATAACCTATAACCTAACCTAAACCTAAACCTAAAACTCAAATGTATTCTTAAATCCCTAAACCTAAACCTACACCTAAACCTAATATCAACTCCCTAACATAAGCCTAAACCTAAACTTGAAAACCCAAACCTTAACCAGATCTCCGAACCGGACCCAATTTCCTAAAACTAAACCTTAACCTATTCTCAATTCCCTAAACCTATAACTTATAACCTAAAGCTAAACCTAAACCTATAACCAAAAACCTAAACTTAAACCTAAACATAAAACTTAAATGTATTCTCAAATCCTTAAACCTAAACCTACACCTAATCCTAATCTCAACTCCCTAACCAAAACTTAAACCTAAACTTGAAAACCCAAACATAAACTCGAACCCGAACCCGAACCCGATTGCCTAAACCTAAACCTTGACCTATTCTCAATTCCCTAAGCCTATAGCTTATAACCTTAACCTAAACCTAAACCTAAAACCTCAATGTATTCTCAAATCCCTAAACTTAAACCTACACCTAATCCTAATCTCAACACTCTAACCTAAACTTAAACCTAAACTTGAAAACCCAAACCTAAACCCGATCCCGAACCCGATTTTCTAAACCTAAACCTTAACCTATTCTCAATTCCCTAAACCTATAGCTTATAACCTTAACCTAAACCTAAACTTAAAACCTAAATTTATTCTCAAATCAGTAAACCTAAACCTACACCAAATCCTAATCTCAACTCTAACTTAAACCTAAACATAAACTTAAAACCCAAACCTAAACCCGAACATGAACCCGAACTCGATTTCCTAAACCTAAACCTTAACCTATTCTCAATTCCCTAAACCTATAGCTTATAACCTTAACCCAAACCTAAACCAAAACCTAAAACCTAAATGTATACTCAAATCCCTAAACCTAAACCTACACCTAATCTTAATCTCAACTCTCTAACCTAAACCTAAACCTCAACTTGAAAACCCAAACCTAAACCCGAACTCGGACCCGAACCCGATTTTCCTAACCTAAACCTTAACCTATTCTCAATTCACAAAACCTATAGCTTATAACCTCAACCTAAACCTAAACCTATAACCTATCACCTAAATGGAATCCTAAAACCTAAATGTATTCTCAAATCCTTAAACCTAAGCCTACACCTAATCCTAATATCAACTCCCTAACCTAAACCTAAACCTAAACTTGAAAACCCAAACCTAAACCGGATCTCCGAACCCGGACCCATTTTCCTAAACCTAAACCTTAACCTATTCTCAATTCCCTATTATACCTAAACCTATAACATAAAACCTAAACCTAAACCGAAAACTTAAATGTATTCTTAAATCCCTAAACCTAAACCTACACCTAATCCTAATATCAACTCCCTAACCTAAGCCTAAACCTAAACTTGAAAACCCAAACCTTAATCAGATCCCGAACCCGGACCCAATTTTCTAAACCTAAACCTTAACCTATTCTCAATTCCCTAAACGTATAACTTATAACCTAAACATAAACCTAAACCTATAACCTAAAACCTAAACCTAAACCTAAACCTAAAACTTAAATGTATTCTCAAATCCTTAAACCAAAACAAACACCTAATCCTAATCTCAACTCCCTAACAAAAACTTAAACCTAAACTTGAAAACCCAAACCTAAACTCGATCCGAACTGAACCCGATTTCTAAACATAAACCTTAACCTATTCTCAATTCCCTAAACCTATAGCTTATAACCTTAACCTAAACCTAAACCTAAACCTAAAACCTAAATGTATTCTCAAATCTCTAAACCTAAACCTACACCTAATCCTAACCTCAACTCTCTAACCTAAACATAAACCTAAACTTGAAAACGCAAACCTAAACCAAATCCAGAACCCGAACCCGATTTCCTAAACCTAAACCTTAACCTATTCTCAATTCCCTAAACCTATAGCTTATAACCTTAACATAAACCTAAACCTAAACCCTAAATGTATTCTTAATTCCCTAAACCTAAACCTACACCTAATCCTAAACTCAACTCTCTAACCTAAAACTAAACCCAAACATGAAAACCAAACCTAAACCCGATCCCGAATCCGAACGCGATTTCTAAACCTAAACCTTAACCTATTCTCAATTCCCTAAACCTATAGGTTATAACCTTAACCTAAACCTAAACCTAAAACCTAAATGTATTCTCAAATCCCTAAACCTAAACCTACACCTAATCCTAATCTCAACTCTCTAACCTAAACCTAAACCTAAACTTGAAAACCCAAACCTAAACCCGATCCAACCCGAACCCGATTTCTAAACCTAAACCTTAACCTATTCTCATTCCCTAAACCTATAGCTTATAACCTAAACCTAAACCTAAAACCTAAAACCTAAACCTAAAACTAAACCTAAAACGTAAATATATTCTCAAATCTCTAAACCTAAACCTACACCTAAACCTAATCTCAACTCCCTAACCTAAACTAAACCTAAACTTGAAAACCTAAACCGAAACCCGATCTCGGACCGAACACGATTATCTAAACCTAAACCTTAACCTATTCTCAATTCCCTAAACCTATAGGTTATATCCAAAACCTAAACCTATAACCTAAAACATAAATGTATTCTCAAATCCCTAAACCTAAACCTACACCTAATCTAATCTCAACTCTCTAACCTAAACCTAAACCTAAACTTGAAAACCCAAACCTAAACCCGATCTCGGACCAGAACCCGATTTCCTAAACTTAAACCTTAACCTATTCTCAATTCCCTAAACCTATAGCTTATAACCTTAACCTAAACCTAAACTTAAAACCTAAATTTATTCTCAAATCCCTAAACCTAAACCTACACCTAATCCTAATCTCAACTCCCTAACTTAAACCTAAACATAAACTTGAAAACCCAAACCTAAACCCGAACATGAACCCGAACCCGATTTTCTAAACCTAAACCTTAACCTATTCTCAATTCCCTAAACCTATAGCTTATAACCTTAACCTAAACCTAAACCTAAACCTAAAACCTGTAAAAGGCCAAGCTATATGTCCTAGCGGGGGGGGGGTGAATAGGATTATGCCAAATTTAAAATGAAATCAGCAAAAATAAAGTAAACCAATATCCTAACAATATGAATCAATTCACAATGCTAAATTTTAAATCACCTTGATAAATAAGTATTGAGAGATTGATACAAATTTAGTTCTAAGGACAACCTTACACCATAATAAACAAGGGCTTATGGTAGGACAACCTTATTTCTAGAACATCTTTTGGATCAAGGACTCAATTTTAATATAAGTAAATGAAATAGCTAGAATTGAAATTAAATGCGTATATAGATCTAAATTATTACAACAATCCCCACACTTGCTTGAAATGTAAATAGTTACAACATTCACATCCACTTGTACATTCCACACAATCGAATGATAAAAGATATGTAAATTAAGCAAGCATTCAATCCACAAGACAAAGAGTTATAGTGGTTCTTTGCAGGTACACCAAGCTGTCTTTCAATGACCACACTGAGTTACTCCACTCTAATATCCTCACTGAGAGGATATTAGCGTTCACTATGAAATAGGTTTTCACAGTTCACCAAAAACCTTTACAATTGTGTCTTTTCACTTGGGCTTACACAATTCAAAAACCCCTCTTTCGAAGTTTTCGGGTTTTCCTCGGACAACCAATACAATGAGATTTTTCCGCTCAACCTCAAACAAAACCGATACAATGAGATTTTTCCGCTTAACTCAAACAAAACCAAAAGTAAATAAATTTCTACGAATTGTAAAATACCTGGATTTCTCCTTTTCTTAGCAGCCCAATAGAACCAATCGGAGTAGATGATTGAATGTCAAAGTTCAATTTCTAATACTCACATTCATAAGGTTCTAAATTCTAATAGATTTTATATTTAACTTGTTGGGCGTAGCTATATTTGATTTTGATTCCAAGAAGAAGGAATAAGATAATTCCTCTTTTCAAATAAGATTGGAATATAGAAACAAAATCAAATTAAATAAGCTAGCAAAAAGGAATATTAAATAAGCACAATGTAGCTTAAAATAAACACAGACTTATCTTAGAGTGATCACTTGAAAATTCTTGAATTGAATAGAGTTGAAGTGTGAAAACTCTGAATTTCGTGTTCAATTTATAGAAGCAAAAATCATTCCTACGACTAGTCTTAGAAACCTTCGACTGGTCGTAGCTCTAACAGATTTTTGAAAAATTAAGCGCGATCTTTGAAAGTCGTTCCACGGCTGGTCGTAGTAGCCTACGACTGGTCGTGGGTCACCTACGACCGGTCGTAGATCTCTTACTGGATCGGTCGTAGGACCATAGATCACGTTCTTTGGACTTTGAGTCGTAGCTCCACGACCGGTCGTGGACGAGTCGGCCACACCTACGACCGGTCGAAGGACCTCAGGATCGTCGTGGGCGTGCAAAAATTACGAAAAATTTTTAACTACTTAGGACCGTAGTCGTGGAATTTCTTGGACTAGTCGAACCAATCCAGGATCTGGTCGAACAAGAGCTAGGACTGGTCGTGAGAATAGACCAAACTTATGTAAAATAAATATTTGATTTATGTATCCAAAGTGACCTACTTAAAGGGTCAACCTAAGGTCATTCAAACTCTGAATCATGTCGTATGGACATTGAACTTCAACCATTCAACGAATGTAGATTGTTTCAACCATATCGATGCTTGAGATCTTGAACTTGTTGTAGCTTCAAACTTGAGATCTTCATCAGCATAACAACTACTTCATGCATTGCTTATTAGTCTTGAAGTCATGAGTTGTTTCTTAAGACTTGAACATCAACATTGTAGCTTCTTAAGACTTCAACATGTAGCTTCTTGAACTTCAATATGTAACTTCTTGAAAAGTTCAACTTGTAGCTTCTTGAAGTGTTTATGCAGTGTCTTGAATTCATATAAATCATCATACAAGCACAGGACACAGATATATGTTTTGACACATCAAAATTTGACAACCAAAGAAGCATGAGACCATAACACTTACAAAACCTAAATGTATTCTCAAATCCCTAAAAGTAAACCTACACCTAATCTTAATCTCAACTCTCTAACCTAAACCTAAACCTAAACTTGAAAACCCAAACATAAACTCGAACCTGAACCCGAACCCTATATCTTAAACCTAAACCTTAACCTATTCTCAATACCCTAAACCTATATCTTATAACCTTAACCTAAACTTAAACCTAAACCTAAAACCTAAATGTATTAGCAAATCCTAAACCTAAACCTACACCTAATCCTAATCTCAACTCTCTAACCTAAACCTAAACCTAAACGTGAAAATCCAAGCCTAAACCAAATCCAGAACCCGAACCCGATTTCTAAACCTAAACTTTAACCTATTCTCATTCCCTAAACATATAGCTTATAACCTTAACCTAAACCCTAAATGTATTCTCAATTCCTTAAACCTAAACCTACACCTAATCCTAATCTCAACTCTCTAACCTAAAACTAAACCCAAACTTGAAAACCCAAACCTAAACCCAGATCCCGAACCCGAACCGATTTCAAAACCTAATCCTTAACCTATTCTCAATTCCCGAAACCTATAGCTTATAACCTTAACTTAAACCTAAGCTTTAAAACCTAAATGTATTCTCAAATCCCTAAACCTAAACCAACACCTAATCCTAATCTCAACTCTCTAACCGAAACCTAAACCTAAACTTTAAAACACAAACCTAAACCCAATCCAGAACCCGAACCCGATTTCTAAACCTAAACCTTAACCTACTCTCAATTCCCTAAACCTATAGCTTATAACCTAAACCTAAACCTATAACTTAAAACTTAAACCTACACTAAACTTAAAACCTAAATGTATTCTCAAATCCCTAAACCTAAACCTACACCTAATCCTAATCTCAACTCCCTAACCTAAACCTAAACCTCAACTTGAAAACCCAAACTTAAACCCGAACTCGAACTCCGAACCCATTTCTAACCTAAACCTTAACCTATTCTCAATTCCCTAAACCTATAGCTTATAACCTTAACCTAAACCTAAACCTATAACCTATCACCTAAACCTAATCCTAAACCTAAATGTATTCTCAATCCATAAACCTAAACCTACACCTAATCTAATATCAACTCCATAACCTAAACTTGAAAACCCAAACCTAAACCAGATCCCGAACACGGACCCATTTTCCTAAACCTAAACCTTAACCTATTCTCAATTCCCTATTATACCCTAAACCTATAACCTAAAACGTAAACCTAAACCTAAAACTTAAATGTATTCTTAAATCCCTAAACCTAAACCTACACCTAATCCCGATATCAACTCCCAAACCTAAGCCTAAACCTAAACTTGAAAACTCGAACCTTAATCGATCAGAATGGGACCCATTTTCTAAACCTAAACCTTAACCTATTCTCAATTCCCTAAACGTATAACTTATAACCTAATCTAAACCTAAACCTATAACCTAAAACCTAAACCTAAACCTAAACCTAAAACTTAAAAGTATTCTCAAATCCTTAAACCTAAACAAAAACCTAATCCTAATAATCTATAATCTAAACCTATTATAACCTTAACCTATTCTCAAACCTTAACCTATAACCTATAACCTTAACCTAAACCTAAACCTAAAACCTAAATGTATTCTCAAAT